>OZ004356.1:3948223-6501247 GCA_963924445.1 Philereme transversata | reverse complement strand
ACAAATACGATACAAATACGATGCAAATACGATACAAATACGATACAAATACGATACAAATACGATACAAATACGATACAAATACGATACAAATACGATACAAATACGATACAAATACGATACAAATACGATACAAATACGATACAAATACGATACAAATACGATACAAATACGATACAAATACGATACAAATACGATACAAATACGATACAAATACGATACAAATACGATACAAATACGATACAAATTGGTTACAAATACGATACAAATTGGATACAAATACGATACAAATTGGATACAAATACGATACAAATTGGATACAAATACGATACAAATACGATACAAATACGATACAAATACGATACAAATACGATACAAATACGATACAAATACGCTACAAATACGATACAAATACGATACAAATACGATACAAATACGATACAAATACGATACAAATACGATACAAATACGATACAAAAACGATACAAATACGATACAAATACGATACAAATACGATACAAAAACGATACAAATAAGATACAAATACGATACAAATACGATACAAATACGATACAAATACGATACAAATACGATGCAAATACGATACAAATACGATACAAATACGATACAAATACGATACAAATACGATACAAATACGATACAAATACGATACAAATTGGATACAAATACGATACAAATTGGATACAAATACGATACAAATTGGATACAAATACGATACAAATTGGATACAAATACGATACAAATTGGATACAAATACGATACAAATACGATACAAATTGGATACAAATACGATACAAATACGATACAAATACGATGCAAATACGATGCAAATACGATACAAATACGATACAAATTGGATACAAATACGATACAAATTGGATACAAATACGATACAAATACGATACAAATACGATACAAATACGATACAAATTGGATACAAATACGATACAAATTGGATACAAATACGATACAAATACGATACAAATACGATACAAATACAATACAAATACGATACAAATACAATACAAATACGATACAAATACAATACAAATACAATACAAATACAATACAAATACAATACAAATACAATACAAATACGATACAAATACGATACAAATACGATACAAATACGCTACAAATAACGCTACAAATACGATACAAATACGATACAAATACGATACAAATACGCTACAAATACGATGCAAATACGATACAAATACGATACAAATACGCTACAAATACGATACAAATACGATACAAATACGATACAAATACGATACAAATACGATGCAAATACGATAAAGTTTCTTGATGCCCCTATAGTAATTGAATATCAACTAAGTATTTAACATGTTATTTTTGTTCATCTATCGCCAGACGCTAAGTTAAGAAGTTTCTTGATGCCCCTATAGTAATTGAATATCAACTAAGTATTTAACATATTATTTTTGTTCATCTATCGCCAGGTGCTAAGTTAAAATGTTTCCTGATGCCCCTATAGTAATTGAATATCAACTAAGTATTTAACATGTTATTTTTGTTCATCTATCGCCAGACGCTAAGTTAAGAAGTTTCTTGATGCCCCTATAGTAATTGAATATCAACTAAGTATTTAACATGTTATTTTTGTTCATCTATCGCCAGACGCTAAGTTAAGAAGTTTCTTGATGCCCCTATAGTAATTGAATATCAACTAAGTATTTAACAAGTTATTTTTGTTCATCTATCGCCAGACGCTAAGTTAAGAATTTTCTTGATGCCCCTATAGTAATTGAATATCAACTAAGTATTTAACATGTTATTTTTGTTCATCTGTCGCCAGACGCTAAGTTAAGAAGTTTCCTGATGTCCCTATAGTAATTGAATATCAACTAAGTATTTAACATGTTATTTTTGTTCATCTATCGCCAGACGCTAAGTTAAGAAGTTTCTTGATGCCCCTATAGTAATTGAATATCAACTAAGTATTTAACATGTTATTTTTGTTCATCTATCGCCAGAAGCTAAGTTAAGAAGTTTCTTGATGCCCCTATAGTAATTGAATATCAACTAAGTATTTAACATGTTATTTTTGTTCATCTATCGCCAGACGCTAAGTTAAGAAGTTTCTTGATGCCCCTATAGTAATTGAATATCAACTAAGTATTTAACATGTTATTTTTGTTCATCTATCGCCAGACGCTAAGTTAAGAAGTTTCTTGATGCCCCTATAGTAATTGAATATCAACTAAGTATTTAACATGTTATTTTTGTTCATCTATCGCCAGACGCTAAGTTAAGAAGTTTCTTGATGCCCCTATAGTAATTGAATATCAACTAATTATTTAACATGTTATTTTTGTTCATCTATCGCCAGACGCTAAGTTAAGAAGTTTCTTGATGCCCCTATAGTAATTGAATATCAACTAAGTATTTAACATGTTATTTTTGTTCATCTATCGCCAGACGCTAAGTTAAGAAGTTTCTTGATGCCCCTATAGTAATTGAATGTCAACTAAGTATTTAACATATTATTTTTGTTCATCTATCGCCAGGCGCTAAGTTAAAAAGTTTCCTGATGCCCCTATAGTAATTGAATATCAACTAAGTATTTAACATGTTATTTTTGTTCATCTATCATATTTTAACGCGCTTGAACGCCTAAAGTATTTGGCATTTTTGTAAATTCTGAGTAAAAAGAATTGAAATATAATAGTTATTAGCCTTTAGTTTTTTTTTTTGTATATTTTAGAATATGTCCACGACTCAGGTTCATGATCCGCTGTCAAGTGTTAAAACGGCTTAACAATAGTTTGAACACTATTAGATGAGAGATTAGACAAGGTTAGAGACCCTCTAACACAGGTGTTTTATACTTAAAAGAGGGTCCCAAACCCATGAAATGTAAATATATTAGATTAAGTTTACTGAAACAAATATATTTGTATTTGTATTGTATTTGTATCGTATTTGTATTGTATTTGTATTGTATTTGTATTGTATTTGTATTGTATTTGTTTTGTATTTGTATCGTATTTGTATCGTATTTGTATCGTATTTGTATTGTATTTGTATTGTATTTGTATTGTATTTGTATTGTATTTGTATTGTATTTGTATTGTATTTGTATCGTATTTGTATTGTATTTGTATCGTATTTGTATTGTATTTGTATCGTATTTGTTTCGTATTTGTATCGTATTTGTATCGTATTTGTATCGTATTTGTATCGTATTTGTATCGTATTTGCATCGTATTTGTATCGTATTTGCATCGTATTTGTATCGTATTTGTAGCGTATTTGTATCGTATTTGTAGCGTATTTGTATCGTTTGTTGTTGACTTGTGCTTTCTAGGCTTGTGCAAGGCTTGCTCAGGCCTCTGTGAGTAGAGTATGTTCCGATTTCTAGGCTTGTGCAAGGCTTGCTCAGGCCTCTGTGAGTAGAGTATGTTTCGATTTCTAGGCTTGTTCAAGGCTTGCTCAGGCCTCTGTGAGTACAGTATGTTTTTTTCTTTTTTTTTCCCCCTGTCCGGGCGCAGAGGCCCGGCCCGCGAGCTTTCCTACCCTACCTCTGACGTGATTAGAGACCTTGTTAGCTATGTCTGTCCTCCGTTTGTTTTGTTAGGGTTTCATTTATTTATTTTAATCAATTTTCTTATATCTATTTGCAATTACAATTTGAAGTTAATTTAAGTGCCTTAATTCTAAAATTTTATTTCGTATGCTACATTATATATTATTCCCATAATATACATCTAACATTAACATTATTCTATATTTTTATTTCTTAGTTTACTATTTTTACACTTATCTAGTTACTTAATAATAGTACACCTTACACTATTACTATTTGCTACTACTATTACTATATACTAATATACTATATAATATACTAATATTACTATTATTATATATATTACATTAATATATTAAACAATATATATGAACATAGTTTTTTAAATCTAATTTATATTTATAACAGATACATTTGGTCTCCTCCTGATGTGCGCTGCGCCATGGATTGTGCACCAACCAGCGACGGCATGCCCTCTTCGGCTTTTCCAGCTCACCGGTCCAAAGTGGCATGGTAATGATTTTAAGATTTATTTTACTAAATTTTTCGAACCACTGTAACTCTTGTACTTGAATTTCCCTATGTTTGCTATCTGTTTTTCCCTTGATTTTGTACTACTTAAATATTGTTTTACCCCTATTAAACTGGGCCAGTTTCTTATGAAACTGGACCCAGTTTACCGTTTGAATTTTATTTATTGCCCTGTTTATTTGTAATTTGAATTTTCGCATTTTTGTTTTTAGTACCATACCCCTGTGTACCGGGTTTGCCTTCAGCAGTACGCTGTCGTTGACCTCGCCAACGCGTCCCACTTCCACCTCACCGGGCAGCCGTCGCTAAAAGCGGCATGGTCTGCTTTTTCAAGTTTTGCCTTGATGCAATTGACGCAGCTGGGGGGGTTTTTAGCCAACCAATCCGCGCACTCTGTTCTCAGGTGCGGCCCCCCGCAGTGACTGCAAACGTCGATTGCATCACGGCAAAACTTCTTCCCGTGCCCATAGCCCAGGCAGCGCGAACATTGGATCAGGGGAGACTGGTCCGCAACCTTAACTTTTTGGATGTCGATGTGGACGGCACCCGCGCCGGTGAGCCGCTGCCAGACGGCGGGCGAGACCCGAGCGACTACATGAACTGTAAGCGGGTTTCTCGCCCTCCGCCTGTACCGGACCTCGACGCGGAAGTCCTCCTCACCCACATCCCCAAGCAAATTTCCATTATGGCCCCTAATCGCCTTTACAATGTCCTCGTCAGTATTTTCTTTGCAGACTCCGTACAGTACCAAGAAGGGGTCCTTGTTCTTGATGTCCTCTACTTTGAGAGAACATCCTTTCTTTGTTAACCTTTCTTTGACCTTCCTTAATTCGGCCTTGTCCTTACAGCTAAGGATGACTTTCTGATATTTGGCCTTTCTGATCTTGTCAATCCTTGTCCCCTCATCCTTGGCATTTAACGCTTTCCTTACTCTGTCGTAAACCTCCTCTCCGGTATCCTGGTCGTCTTTCGACGTGATTACGACAGAGTGCATCGCAGCTGTCTCTACCGGTGGCCTCCTCGGCGAGCCAGCCACGACGTTCGCGTAGGTGGGGGCCGCTTCCAAGGCCTTCTGGTGGTTTGCCAGGGTTTCCCTCAAATACTCCATCCTGGCTGCATTTTCCAGTATTAATTTGGAGTGGTCGTCCATCCTCTTTAATATTTCTTCGTTGCTAGGGGCAGGGTGAGGAGGAAGTGGAGGGTGTAAACGGTCCTCCCCTTTCTCCCCATCCTGTCCCTTGCTCTGGGTTCTTGGCACCTCTTTTGCCTCCGACTCCTTCACGAGCTGATAGAGCCGCTCTACGGCTGCGGTTATCCCCTCTTTGTATTCTGTCTTGATGTTTCTAGAGCTACTGAGGCAGAGCTTAGCCCTATTCAGGCATGCCCTAGCCTCAGCAACTCTAGAGGGGGGGTAAGTTGACTTCGGGGCGGGGGCATCCGAGGCGTCCGTCGATACTCGGGGTTTTTGCCTCGAGGGGCCCGCCACTGGCACCACCACCCTCTTCGGAGACATCTTGGTGGCTCTTGCCTCTATCTCCCCAATGCTCCTTCTGACCACATAGGTCCGGTCTTGATTTGAAGGAGGGCCCGTCTTCTCTGCCTTCTCTTCGGCGTTTTTTGGGGGAGAGTTTTCAATTACCACCTTACTGACGGGAGTCCTAATACCAAACATAGTGTAGGCTCGCTTAGCTCTGGCTTTTAGGGACGTCAATGTTTAAAAGTATGCGACGTGTAAAGGGCGTCGGATACGAATGTTGTATAATCACAACACAAACAATTACAATTAAATACAATGTAAAAAGAACACAATAAAATTATACAAGAAGAGTAAAATAAAATTTAAATTTAACATAAAAGTTTGTCCTATAAACTAATGTAATTAAAAGTATTTACAATATTCCAAAGGATTTTTGGAAGTCCGGTTTCCGACCAGCAATGCAAATAAAAATTAAAAACTAATTTTTAAAACCCATTCAAGGCACCCTGAATGTAGGTCAGTATGTCAGTAGGTTTGTAGGTCAGTCGGTCAGTAGGCCAATGGGTCACTGGGTCACTGGGTCAGTGAGCCAGTCGGTCAGTGGGTCACTGGGTCACTAGGTCAGTGGGTCAGTCAGTCAGTGGGTCAGTGGGTCACTGGGTCACTGGGTCACTGGGTCAGTGTGTCAGTCGGTCAGTGGGCCAGTGGGTCAGGTCAGTGGGTCAACACAAGAAATCTCAGAAACCACTGGCCTTAGGAAAGCGAAATTTAAAATGAGGTTAATTATTACTAGACCCGCTATACTGACCAGTAAAAATGTCAACTACCCTCCCTACTTAAGATTTCCAGGGTACCTCGAATGTGGGTCAAAAGGTCAACACTTATAAACTACACTTATATCTTATAAACTACTCGTCAAAAAATTTTGAAATTTAAAATGTACATAGAACACTTAATTACTAACAACATGAGATAATAAAATTTACATGTAAAAATTTACTTTCGGAGTTACGGACCTTTCAAATTTGCGGTTTTTTAAATGTGTCCGTAAAATGTCCAAAAATTTACTTTTTGAATTTTTTCTTCTGCCTCCGCACTCGTCGCGCTGGTGTCCTGGTTCGTCCGTTTTCAGTTTTTCTCCAGCTGCCCTGGGTCTAGACCTCGTGGCCACGTGGTTTTCGGTTTTTCCGGATTAACTTCCGTGCGCCTGCACGGAAAAATCCGAAAAAAGGTCCGACGTGTGGAGGCCCACGAGGCGCTCCTTCGGGCAGTGTAAAAAACAAGGGTCACCGCTCAAAATCGTTCAGCGGATTTTTTCGAAGTTTAAAAATTTTTCAAACTTTCACTTTTTCCGCGATAACTTTTCGCGCACAGCAATTTTTAAAATTCTGTTATCACCAACGTGTGCGCCTTCGCTTGGCGCAAATTTTGAGGTGAGTAGAGTATGTTTCGATTTCTAGGCTTGTGCAAGGCTTGCTCAGGCCTCTGTGAGTAGAGTATGTTCAGATTTCTAGGCTTGTGCAAGGCTTGCTCAGGCCTCTGTGAGTAGAGTATGTTCAGATTTCTAGGCTTGTGCAAGGCTTGCTCAGGCCTCTGTGAGTAGAGTATGTTCCGATTTCTAGGCTTGTGCAAGGCTTGCTCAGGCCTCTGTGAGTAGAGTATGTTCCGATTTCTAGGCTTGTGCAAGGCTTGCTCAGGCCTCTGTGAGTAGAGTATGTTCCGATTTCTAGGCTTGTGCAAGGCTTGCTCAGGCCTCTGTGAGTAGAGTATGTTTCGATTTCTAGGCTTGTGCAAGGCTTGCTCAGGCCTCTGTGAGTAGAGTATGTTTCGATTTCTAGGCTTGTGCAAGGCTTGCTCAGACCTCTGTGAGTAGAGTATGTTCCTATTTCTAGGCTTGTGCAAGGCTTGCTCAGGCCTCTGTGAGTAGAGTATGTTTCGATTTCTAGGCTTGTGCAAGGCTTGCTCAGGCCTCTGTGAGTAGAGTATGTTTCGATTTCTAGGCTTGTGCAAGGCTTGCTCAGGCCTCTGTGAGTAGAGTATGTTCCGATTTCTAGGCTTGTGCAAGGCTTGCTCAGGCCTCTGTGAGAAGAGTATGTTCCGATTTCTAGGCTTGTGCAAGGCTTGCTCAGGCCTCTGTGAGTAGATTATGTTCCGATTTCTAGGCTTGTGCAAGGCTTGCTCAGGCCTCTGTGAGTAGAGTATGTTCCGATTTCTAGGCTTGTGCAAGGCTTGCTCAGGCCTCTGTGAGTAGAGTATGTTCCGACTTCTAGGCTTGTGCAAGGCTTGCTCAGGCCTCTGTGAGTAGAGTATGTTCCGATTTCTAGGCTTGTGCAAGGCTTGCTCAGGCCTCTGTGAGTAGAGTATGTTTCGATTTCTAGGCTTGTGCAAGGCTTGCTCAGGCCTCTGTGAGTAGAGTATGTTCCGATTTCTAGGCTTGTGCAAGGCTTGCGCAAGCCTCTGTGAGTAGAATATGTTCCGATTTCTAGGCTTCTGTGCTCCATAACTCCAAAACATACATCAGAAAAAAAAGACTAGCCAAGTACGGGTAAGATTCGCGCAGGGTTCCGAACCTAGATAGGTTTATTATTATTTAATTTATTATCTATAAATGAATGACTGACTGACGGATCAACGCACAGCCTAAACCGCTGATCGTAGAGACCTGAAACTTGGAGAGTGTGTTCTTTGTATGACGTAGGCATCCGATAAGAAAGGATTTTTTGAAATTCTAGCCCTAAGGGGGTGAAAAAGGGCAGCATAGTTTGTATGAGACAACGTGATTCCTTGGTCCAATCTACTTTAAATTTTGCATACACCTTTTTTAACGGAATTGATAGAAGACGTGTTTCGTATTTTATTGAAATTCATCCCCTAACGGGGTTAAAAGCGGCGTAGAAAGTTTTTTGGCAGTATTTGCTTCGAAGTTGATATCAATACTCCTTAGTGCTTTTGATTTATATTAGGTACATTTTGTTTTGACACGTGTTTGAAAACTCAATCCGATTTTATTCAAAAAAGGTTGAACTCACTTAAAAACTTAAGCAAAATACCTACTCTTTAAAATTGGAATGTCTCGAAAGTCACCGTACTATATTAGTACCTCATTTAAAGGGTTCTAGCATAAAGAGGTTATGCACTTTTAGGATACGGCCTCATAGGGACGTATAGTTCGAAAATTGAAATGGTAAGGACTAGAACATTTTGGTCAGTAGAAAATAGTTTTCTTTTAGTTTGTCTTAGAAATTTAATTTATTGTGTACCTATTGTTTTTTGCAATTTTTTTACATTACACTAATATTGTAAATGTGAAAGTTTGGATGTTTGTTTATTTGTTTGTTTGTTACTCAATCACGTCGTAACGGCGGAAGTGATTTCGATGAAATTTGGTATATACGTAGATTATAACCTGGATTACCACATAGAAGCTACTTTTTATCCCATAAATTAGTTCCCATGGGATAAAAATGGGGTGCCAAGTCAAGTTGCAACATCGCTGTTGCAACTTGACTTGACTTGTTGCTGTTTAGCGTTATTTCTAGGTTACCTACACATTTAGAAGTGTAACGCGTACGAAGTCGCGGGCAACAGCTAGTTATTTATAAGTATTAAGTATAATAAATTTATTATATATAAATAAATAAATTGTCGTGATAATTTTAGCGCCAATCTAAGAACGTCACAAGAAACGCGCATGATATTAAAATAAAATAACAATAAATCAATAATGCAGGACATGTCAGACAGCGCTATCTAGCCCCAAACTATAGTCAAAGATTATTATTATTATTATCAGCCATTCGTGTCCCACTGCTGGACAAAGGCCTCCCCCATTCTTTCCAGACTTCGCGGTCCTGAGCTGATTGTGGCCAATCCGTTAGGAATTTATCCAGCTCGTCCCGCCATCTACGTTTCGGTCTGCCGCGTCGCCTTCTCGCTGGATCAGAACGCCACTCGGTGGCTATACTTGGCCACAGCTCACGTGGTATGCGACAAACATGCCCAGCCCAGTTCCACTTCAGCTGAGCGGCTTTGGTGGCTACGTCAACAATTTTGGTCTTTGAGAGCAGTCAAAGATTTCAAATAATATTTTTTTTTATTTTAATCGAAGACTCGCGAGATCACAGTTCGGAGCGAACCACTAGTTTATACAAGTTTATTTGAAAGAAAAAAAGAAAGAAAGAAAGAAAGAATATATTTTTATTATGCCAATTATTAATAACAACAATTAACAACACAAAAAAATACAGTACAACAAAAGATTACACAAATATAAGTTATTAGTAGCAGCCACAGAAAGATTACAACTCAGCATTTTGCTATGTAACAGCAAGGTAACACAGCGGGTCTTCCGTTGGAACTTTTGTGAGTACCTTTGAGATATAATTATAAAAACATATAAAAATAGCATATCGAATCTATAGTATCAAAAGCATCTAAAGCCTTGGGCTTTGTTATGAGGAGCTCAGCTAGTTTCAATCGAGCTAAAACTTTCAAGATCCTTTACTGTACATTCGTTAGAAGCACTCTCGAATATTCATCACAGGTTTGGAACCCACGGTATGAGAAATACATAACTAGAATTGAACGTATTCAAATAAAATTCATCAGTGGCGGATTTACCACCAGGCTGAGTAGGCTGGAGCCTAGGGCGGCAGATTTGAGGGGCGGCAAATTTGGGGCCAAAGTCAAAGTCACTCACTGTTTTACCCCCATTCCCCACTGGCACTTGACTGGTTTTTTAAGCAGTCAAATTTATTAAGGACCAGAGTTACCAGATTCTTTTACATTTAAAGATCTCACGAGTTTAAAAAGGTTGAAAAACGCTGAACTAGGGTATCGAATTGTAGAGGTCGATAGAGGCGGCAAAATTTGAATAGCCTACTGGCGGTAAATGTGTAAACCCACCACTGAAATTCAATAAATACCTATGTTTTCGTCTCAAAATTCCATTTTCATCTTCCAATTATACAGAACTATGCAAAAAATTCCATTTCCTTCCCTTAGTTAAGCGGCGCGAAGTAGCTGATTTATCGTTTTCATTAAAAATAACCTCTAATGTCATTATCTGTACCGACTTGTTAAATAAAATTAGAATTAATGTTTCATTTAAACAAACTAGGTTCATTCCTCCTATAAATTTACCCATAGTTGGCACAAACTACAGGCAAAACTCATTTTTGTGGCGAGCAAGTGACAATTTCCATAAGCTGTGTAAGCGCACGGACTGTGACCTTATTCTGCATGAGCGTCAGTTCGATTCGACAGCGGTTGAATCGTCAATTCTTTAGTGATTAATAATAGGTAGGCACACTTTTATTGTATAATGTGAGATGTCGAATGGTTGTTCAGGTTTTTTATATTTCTATATTGTTGTTTAAACGGGAAAACCTGTAATTGGCTTTCTGGTTAACAATGTCTTAATTATAAGTTTTAACAGCTGTTGGTTTTCCTACAAATAAATTAAATTAAATTAAATAAACAAGTAGATAACTTATATTAAGAGCCAACTAGCATAATAAGTTAAAATATAAGTATAAGTAACATAATTAAAATCAATTTGTGCGCTCAGTGCCAAAACTTACAAGTTTTACTAAAACCCTAAAAATATTGTGAACAAGGAGTTATAGGATGGTAGGATAGTTGGTATAATGAGTCAATCAACTGCGTCAAGTTAACGGGTGCCGGCAGCACAGTTATCAGTGCGACTGCGCCGCGCGCCTTATAAATAGAACAATAAAAGAATAAATAGTGCAAACGAGAGAAAAAATAAACACATACATAGATACCTAACGGGTGGCAAATCGTGTTTTCCCGAAAGGAAGTGCGAGAGCAATAAACTCATTTACTTGCCTATCTACTACGTACGACCCTGATAAAGTCGAAAAAAATGTAAGATATCACGATAAAAAGTTTTAGAAGTAAAAAAAAAAGATATATGATAGATATGTAGATCCTATTGCCATTCGTGGCGCTTCAAATAAAGGACGTCATATAAAAGATACATTATTTTGGAGGGTTTCGCTTTCTTTTTGCCGTTCTTTAAGGAATTTTTTGGATTTGTGCTTGAACTCATGAATGGTTTGCTGGTCTCGGATCGGAGGCGGGATATTGTTCCAGCACTTGGTTGCAGCATACCGGAACCTGCCTCTAAAAGCCGCCGAGGCATGCTTTTGCGAAGATAGCTTCTTAGAGCATTTACGAGAGGAACAACTTCTAGTGCTGGACACCCAAGTGAACTTTTCATACACGTACGCAGGTGTGTTGAACTTCACTACACCAAAGAGTAGGCACGTTGAATGTAATTTTTGTCGAGATTTCATTTTTGATCGAGCGAAGCGAGATCTCCAAATCAACTTGGGCAAATCGGCGTTGTATGTATGTATGTTTGTTTGTCCGAGGATAACTTTCGAAGCGTTTATCCGATCATCGTGAAATTTGGTATATAGGTAGGTAATGATGGCACAATTTTGGTGTGACTCAATGAACTAAAAATTTTGGGGGGTTATTGAGATATTGGGGTTCAAGAGGGGTAAAAAAAATTAAAATGAGACTATTAGGTCAAGTGAGGCGTCAAATGAAAGGTCTTCATTAGTACATTTCGACCCCATTTTTATTTTTAGTAAAGTTTTTGTAGTTTTTGTATTATTAATTTTGACTTGACAGTGGGCGTATAGCCGGCTGAGACGCAGGAGGTAGCGGGTTCGATTCCCGCCGCGGAACAAAATGTTTGCATGATCTACAGATATTTGTTCCGTGTCTGGGTGTTTTTCTATATATTATAAGTACGTATTTACAAAAAAAAGTATATAAGTATTCTATCAGTTATTTGGTTCCCATAGTACAAGCTCTGCTTAGTTTGGGGCTAGATAGCGCTGTGTGAAATGTCTAGCGATATTTATTTATTATTTATTTATTTATTCACAGGGTGCACCAGTGACCCCACAGTGCTGTAATTTGGTATGGGTGTAGCTTAAGTATCATAAATATAGGCAAAAGTCTGAAATCTAGAATAACTGCAATTTGTACCCCAAAAAAAATAACCAATTTACATGAACTCCCGTTAGCTGTAATTCAAATCAAATCAAAATCATTTATTTCACAAATCAAGCAATGTACATATGACAAAACATATTTTAATTAAAATTCAATTATTGGCTTGTACAGTGAGTATTGGCGTGCAGTACCTACACTAAGTACAAGACTTGGCAAGAATTTGAATGAAACTGTGGGTCAAGTTATTTGGTTATTTATTTCGTGGCACTATTTTGATAGTCAAAGATTACGAATAGTATTTTTTTTGTTTTTATGGTATACTCGCGAGATCTCAGTTCGGGGCGAACCACTAGTATTTGCAGTTAAGGATACAGTGTATGATGTCCGCAGAGTACAGGCTGAACAAAATGGGACCTAGTATAGATCCCTGGGGCACTCCTCTGTTAACAACGGTTTCATCGGATGTGACACTGGTGCCATCACTTTTTACCAGTTTTACATTTTGCTGACGATTGCTTAAATAGCTATTAAACCACCTAACCGCACCCGCATCAAAACCGAAATAGCTAAGCTTGGATAATAGGAGGGTTGTATTTAGAGCGTCAAATGTACGCGAAAAATCTAGCAGGACGAGCAACGTAAGCATGCGCCTATCTTGTGCGACAAGGATGTTATCGGTAACATCTAAAAGTGCAGTTGTTATACTGCGACCTTTTCGAAATCCAGACTGTGCATCCGGCAAAATAGAATTCGTTTCGAGAAAATGAGTTAGCTGCTGACATACTACTTTTTCCAGAATTTTTGATAAACACGGTAGAATGCTGATTGAACAAAGGTTCGCTTTTACAGGGTTCGGAACTTTAGGTAGTAGTCGAATAACAGCAGTTTTCCATACCTCAGGAAAGATTAAAGTCGTGATCGACGTATTGATTATTGAAGTAATCAAATCTAGTTTTTGAGGTAGGGCCAAAATCAACATACCGAGGCCAATTATATCAGCATTTGACTTAAGAGACGCCACTATTCTAGCAATTTTGATTGAATGTCTATTTGTTATTTCATTCCATAAACATCGGTCCCTGCCCAGAACATGTCCCTGCCATTCAAAGAAGGTACCACAACCTACATGGGTAGGTCAGCGAAATTTTTCGTCTTAGTCTAAACTCGTCGCATTGCTTGGAAATCAAAGTATGAAGTTGTAAATTCAGAGAAGGCCAGAAGGCATTCAGATTAAGCCAGATAAGCCCATGGAATCTGACCTGTATAAGCCGACGACTGACAAGAGACACCAGTGGAAAGTGGCGAGTACTCGTATCGGAGGCTAAGACTCACTTTGGGTTTGGGTCCCTACGCCAATCGAGTAGGTAACCCTGCCCGAGTATTAAGTTACAGTGTCGATAATAGATATAACATCCTGTAAATACCGCAAAGGGCGTAGTGTTATGTACTTACTTGTGTATATTTATATTGTTTCCTGTTATGCAAACAATTCTCACGTTTTTTATCATGTGGTTTTGCACACCAGAAGGCCCTCATAACTGTATTAGCAATTATTGCACTCCACCTAATGAGGCAACTGGTATAAAAGCGTCTATCTGGATTCTACAAAACAGTCCCACTTCACAGTCCCTGTGAAGTGAGTGGTCTTCACTTTTCATTATTTTCGATACTATTTAAAAATGGCTGACGTAGCCAAGAGTTTGGAGTTGCTGTTCGATCGTCCTCAGGAGCCGTTGATCACACCGAAGGGCGATCAAAAAGCTATCTTTCAGCTCAACGAACAGCAAATCGTAAGTGACTTTTTATCTTTACTAGTTGCCAGTAAACTTGACTTCAAAAAAGGAGGTTTTCAATTCTACTGTATTTTTTTAATGTTTGTTATCTCAGAACTTTCGACTGGGTGAACTGATTTTGATGATTCTTTTTTTATTTGAAAGCTAGTGCTTCCCGTGTGGTCCCATTTCAATTTGGTCCAGTTCTGACAATGGCATCCATGAGAAAACCATTTAAGTCTTAAATTTGCATTAAGTATGTGCAAGACAAATGGACGAATAAGTCAATATCACGCCAAACCGATTTCGATAATTATTTTTTTACTGTAAAGAATGTATTTCAAGGGTAGTTTGCTGAGAGTTTGGTTTGGTTAACCGACTTCAAAAAAGGAGGAGGTTCTCAATTCGACTGTATTTTTCAGTGTGAATATTCCAGGTAACTTTGAAGTCGGTTGTTAGATTTTTGTAAAAAATATATTAATGAGCATTTGCTCCTCCCTCATTTAAAGTTTAACTATGCCAAATCTCACACTTCTCCTTGCGCGCAACAAGCTACAAAGTTTCTCTTCACACGTATGCGATATTAGTTTTTTAATTATTATAAATATCTAACTGGGTACCTACCTTTAAGTATAGCATTAATTTTAAGTAAAGGCTCAACTGCATGGATTTTTAATTTATCTCTTTAATTTTTATCAACTGTTTGCCCTTCATGGGGAGTGAAGAGCTAACTCGCCGTGATACAGTTTTTAACTAACACTGAGGTATATTCCGAAACCTTAGTGCTTGCTTACATTATTTATATTTTTCTCTTCTTTTTCCACCTGATCGTCCTTCTCGTTCTTCCCAACGTCTTTTACTCAAGACGGCTGAGCATAAAACTTCTTTCTTCACCAGTGTTGCCAGTTTTTTTTTTGTCAAGTCGGTATTTTGAAACTTTTTGAGTGAAAAAAGCGGGATTCTTTCGTCAAACGCGGGACATAGTAAAGAACCGTATATAATCAGAAGTTTTTAAATATTTATCTTTTTGATCGAGCGAAGCGAGATCTCTAAATCAACTTGGACAAATCGTATGTATGTATGTATGTATGTTTGTTTGTCCGAGGATAAATTTCAAAGCGTTGATCCAATCATCGTGAAGATTTATAGTGATAGCACAGTTTTGGTGTGACTAAATAAATTAAAAATGTTGGGGAGTTGTTGAGATATTGGGGTTCAAGAGGGGTAAAAAAAAATGAAAATGAGACTATTAGGTCAAGTGAGACGTCAAATGAAAGGTCTTTATTAGTACATTTCGACCCCGTTTTTACTTTTAGTAAAGTTTTTGCAGTTTTTCAGTTATTGGCCATAATAAAAACTAAACTTTGACAAAATTCACAGGATACACCAGTAACCCCACAGTGCTGTAATTTGGTATACGTGTAGCTTATGTATCACAAATATAGACAAAAGTCTGAAATCTAGAATAACTGCTTTTTGTACCCCAAAAAATTATAACCAATTAACATGCAACGAACTCCCATTACCTGTAATTTGAATGAAACTGTAGGTCAAGTTAGTTGGTTTTTATTTCGCGGCACTATTTTGATAGTCAAAGATAACAAATAATATTTTTTGTTTTTATGGTAGACTCGCGAGATCTCGGTTCGGGGCGAACCACTAGTTAGCCGTTGATCGTTTGCGATACAATGCACTATGTAGTCCTAAAGTTGTGAAATAAACATATTCTTTCAAATTCTTATCTATTGGGTAGGTAGGTAAATGCATACGATATTACCTTTTGATTACATTTAAATCATAGCTCGTAACAACGTACGCGTTATAGTTATAGAGCTCACGTACTACGAGCTAGGTATCTACGTGAGTTATGTGGGTTTGATTGATTGCAGTTAATTCACAAACAAAAATTGTTCAGTTGCATTGCAGCCGCTTTTCTACAAATTTATTAAAAACCGATAAAGAAGATATAAACAAAGCATAAACACATACAGAATTATATACAAGCCATTTATCTAATCTTGTACCTCACAGCCACCAGGTTACATCAACAACGGTATCGAGTTGAACAACCGTTTCGGTGACGATGCCTCCGAGAGGATCCCTCTTATCACACTGAAGCAATTGCCTCAGTTCCCGCTCGCCTCTCAGCTGCCGACCGATGCCGACTTCTCGCTGTTCCTGCCTAGGCACCAGGAGATGTCCACTGAGGTCATCGATATCCTCATGAGTAAGTATAAATATATACTAGAATCATATTGGCCAGAAGACAAGACTAGAACAAAGAAATGATAATACGAACAAATCGTGAAGAAGTTAATTTCGCCCTTACTGTAAAATAACCTTTTCATCACTCTGAAAGTATTCTCAACTCAAAAAGTGCTCTGAAAATGCGATTACCGGCCTCCTTCAAGATCCACATTCACATTCCTCCATAGACTACCTCCGTGGCGCAGTGGGCGTATAGCCGGCTGAGACGCAGGAGGTAGCGGGTTCGATTCCCGCCACGGAACAAATGTTTGCATGATCTACAGATATTTGTTCCGAGTCTGTGTGTTTTTCTATATCTATATATTATAAGTATGTATTTACAAAAAAAATTGTATATAAGTAGTCTATCAGTTATCTGGTTCCCATAGTACAAGCTCTGCTTAGTTTGGGGCTAGATAGCGATGCATATTTCCATTCAATATTCGATTTCCAGCAATATTTATTTATTTATTATTATTCCTTTCCTACCTGCATCTCCTCAAAGCCTAGGTCTTTGCCAGAGAGTAATTCGTCTTCGGACACCAGCTGTGTTGGTCCACGCTGAGCGTCCGAGCGAATGTTTGCTGGTAGCACTATTTGTTGTTGTTATCGAAATCAAATATCATTTGTTCGAAATAAACTGTTTGACAATTGTTTCGTAGTTTTTATCTTTTTATAAAATGATCCGGTTACACAAAATATGTTTTTCGTGTCAACCTTTTAACTAATAGATTGGTAATAAATAATTGTTTTTTTTAACAAAGATTTGTATACTAAAAATTTACATCAACACCATAAAAAATAAGTAACCTTCCTACTTTCTTCAAAGGTGCAAAACTTACATTACGTAATCCATAAATAGAGACCCTATTATTTTATGGATTACGTAATGTAAGTTCACTAGTTCCAGTGGATATCTGTCCCATGGAACTACTGATACTTTTCATTCTCAATAGTTCCATTGGACTTGAAATGGAACTAGTGAGTGAATGAATATGAAATAAAGGACTAACCCAAAGGGCGCCTTCAGCCGCAACATGCCGCGCGGAGGCAGCGCGTCTGCAGCGCTGCGGCCGCGCTGCTTTGTAAATCCATATAAACTAGTGGTTCGCCCCGAACTGAGATCTCGCGAGTCTACCATAAAAACAAAAAAAATATTATTCGTAATCTTTGACTATCAAAATAGTGCCACGAAATAAAAACCACCTAACTTGACTTACAGTTTCATTCAAATTACAGGTGCCGGGAGTTCATGTTAATTGGTTATCATTTTTTGGAATACAAATTGCAGTTATTCTAGATTTCAGACTTTTGCCTATATTTGTGATACATAAGCTACTCGCATACCAAATTACAGCACTGTGGGGTGACTGGTGTACCCTGTGAATTTTGTCAAAGTTTAGTTTTTATTATGGCTAATAACTCAAAAACTACATAAACTGTACTAAAAGTAAAAACGGGGTCGAAATGTACTAATGAAGACCTTTCATTTGACGTCTCACTTGATCTAATAGTCTCATTTTCATTTTTTTACCCCTCTTGAACCCCAATATCTCAACAACCCCCCAACATTTTTAGCTCAATAGTCATACCAAAATTGTGCCATTATTACCTACCTACATATATACCAAATTTCACGATGAAAGTTATCATCGGACAAACAAACATACATACATACATACAACGCCGATTTATATCGATTATATTTGTCATTCTTAGTTTTCTTCACTGGCAAGCCTTTTGTTTCCTTTCCTTTCGCTTTATTGTAGTTATTGGGTGAGTTGTTTTCATTTTTGCTGTTTGAACTGGGATAGAATACTAAATTATCTGAATAGTTCATTGATTCTCAAGTTTTTTTTGACTATTTCATTGAAAGATGTCTGTGCGCAACCGCCTGCGGGGGTTGAGGTGTGTGGCGCGTACGCTCCTTATTTAACCTATTAATTATTTTTTGCGATTTCGGTAAGTTATGTTTTTTGAAAACGAGGCACCTATCCCACTGGGGCATCCATCGTCCTTGGTTTACCCTAAACAAATTATATTCATTCATCATGTAGGTAGGTACCTGTTAAACATACTAAGCGGCATCGTAGCAAAGGCGCCGCCGATTTACGTTATTTCTATCTTTTCGTCGATTTCTGGATAAATATTCAAGCTACCGATATTACACCCACCTCTAAAATCAGTCAGATTCTGAAATACAGGATGTGTGTTTCAAATTATAATCGTACAACGCAAAACAGGGTTATATATATAATTGATCGAGCGAAGCGATATCTCTAAATCAACTTGGGCATATCGGCGTATTTATGTATGTATGTATGTTTGTTTGTCCGAGGATAACTTTCGAAGCGTTCATTCGAGCATCGTGAAATTTGGTATATACTCGTAGGTAGGTTATTACCGTATCGTAGGTATTAGTGATAGCACAATTTTGGTGTGACTCAATGAGCTAAAAATGTGGGAGGGGTTGTTCAGATATTGGGGTTCAAGAGGGGTAAAAAAACAAAATGGGACTATCCGGTCAAATCGTACGTCTAGTAAAAGGTATTTGTGAGTACATTTTGACCCCGTTTTTATTTTTAGATGAATCCTTGTAGTTTTAAGTTATTAACCATAATAAAAACTGAACTTTGACAAAATTCACAGACTACAAAAATAGCTCCACAGTGCTGAAATTTGGTATGCATGTAGCTTAAGTGACACAAATATAGGCAAAGGTCTGAAATCATAACTGCAATTTGTACCCCAAAAAGTTCAAGTTCAGTAAAGGTCAAGTCAGTTTTGGTTGCTCATTTCGTGGCACTATTTTATTAGTCAAAGATTTAGGCCGGCTTGCACAACGATCCCTAAATGTATTTAGCGACTAAACATGTTAAAATTTTACGTATTTTATGGTTCAACAACTCCTTAAATCATACGTTTAGGCACCGTTGCGCGAGTCGCCCTAAGAATATTGTTTTGTGTTTTGGGAGACTCGCGATATCTTAGTTCGGGGAGAACCACTAGTATATACCCGTCTACTTGAGGACCCCCTGCCAATCTTCATCACAAAGATAGAGGTGCTGTTTTTAAACCATAGACTTTATTTCTAGGAGTTCCAGAGAACCAACTTCAAGAGTTCCTCTCCACTTGCGCCTTCGCGCGGTCTAACCTCAACCCGCAACTCTTCAACTACTGCTTCTCCGTTGCTCTGATGCACAGGTACCTTCAGTGATATAAATTATATGTAGGCGTACAGGTATGTATAGCCCAGCGCACTATACACTTACGCTGCTCTGAGAACGCCGAAAATCGAATTCGCAAACGTCAGCGTCAAAGCTTTCAAGAGAATTCTTAAGAGTATCTCGACTTTTGTACGTGAGGGTGTACTCTGGCGACGCCACTAAGATTTTGAATATTTTCTAATTTAGTAAGATACTAAATATTTTATTAAAAGTACCAAAAGGTACCAAATGTAAATCTAAAAGCTGGTAAAAATAATTTTCCAGTACAGCAGTTGAGCATCGCAACAAGATTATCTTCTATACATACAGGGTGTTCGTTAATTATTGTATTATTTTTAATCACATTAATATTAAAAATAAGAAAGTTTGTTTTTTATTTGTTTGTTTGTTACTCAATCACGTCGTAACGGCTGAACCGATTTCAATGAATTTTGGAATGTAGGTACATACGTAGATTATAACCTGGATTAAAATAAATAAATATTGCTGGACATTTCATATAGCGCTATCTAGCCCCAAACTAAGCAGAGCTTTTAGTATGGGAACCAGATAACTGATAAAATACTTAGTTACATTTTTTTTGTAAATATATACTTATAATATATAGAGAACCAACCAGACCCGGAACAAATATCTGTAGGTCATGCAAACATTTGTTCCGCGGCGGGAATCGAACCCTCATGCGTCTCAGCCGGCTATTCGCCCACTGCACCATGAAGGTCGCCAATTAAATCTTATGCTACTTTCAATTAGCAAACCACGCGTGCGAAGTCGTGGGCGGAAGCTAGTTATTCATAAATATTGATTTATAAAGTACCTAGGTAATTACTAATTTAAGGTAAGATTGTGTATAATTATTGTTGTTTATTTTATTTTAATGAATATTTTATACTAGCTGTCCCGGCTAACTTCGTACCGCATTGACATGCATATGACGCGGGCTGCCGATGTATGTACGTACCTACGTACGTCCCCGGTAGAATTGTCAATCGGCCTATGTATGAAAAAATGTTTTATCTTTTATTTTATTTTTACGTCAATTTTCCAATGTTTCTAATAGTTATTCTGCTATTCGGGACGAAGACAAATACAACAAATAAAAAACCATGAAAATCGATCCCACCGTTCTCGAGTTATCAGCGAGAGTTCGAACAAACCAGACTTTGTTTTATTTAAGTAAAAATTAAAGATTTTTAGTATGTTTATGTTAATTCCAACCACAGATCGATATTGAGTAGATAACCTATATAAGTGCGTCAATTTGTGTGAAAACCAAGCGTGCAAATGGTAGTGGGACCCACACACCGCGTTCACCCGATTCGAAGGCGCCGCTGCTACATGCTGCTGACGGACGTACTACTGCGAAGCCAGCCAAGTTCAGAATTCGGAATGATTTATGTACAGTAAGAGTTAGAGCTTTGCTCCAACTAAAGACACGCAAGGATCTCGAGTTATCTATTCAATACAAATCTGTGATTCCAACCTTTTTCGTGACGCATTTAGTTTATCTTCTAATCATTATTTCAGACCTGACACAAAAAATGTAGGCATCCAAAACTTCGCAGAGACCTTTCCTTCCAAGTTCTTGGACTCGCAAGTATTCTCTCAAGCACGCGAGAGCGCCGCTGTCATCCCCCAAGGGACACGGGTAAGTTACTTTAATACTTCACAACTAAGGTATTGCCCGATCATCTCAGATGAAACTTACTTCCCTCCACAACGATTATCACATTCCGGTTTCTCAACACAGCACAGGCTGGATGGGGGTCATGACCCCCCCTGGGCTGGGTCCAGGACCTAGGTGGACCACTAATTAAAATTGATAAACATAACACATGACATTGACCACGACTATGTGACCCCGCCCCCCCTGGCACCAAAGCTGGATCCGCTCTTGGGTACAGAGGGGTTTCGTGTTTTTATAGGGGAGGGGCTTCAGGGTTTGGTGGGGGGGGGGGGGGGGGGTTACATACTGTTATTAACTTTTGCGGTTATAGTTTTACTGCGGCCACAAAGCCTATTGTGATTACTACCTACTTATCCACACTGAAAATTCATAAGGAGTCAGCGTGTCAGCAAAGGTTTTGGAAAAGCGGAACCCCCATCCCAACCGGCCGGTGACCCGGACTTCTCAACCGGTGTGGAGCGCCAATCATAAGGGGGCATAATGTGTTCGGACATTTTAATGTCCGTTTACTCATTTATATTCATGATTTACCACTTACACACAGCATTAGTTTAGCATTAGGTAGTAGTAGTTTGATTACCTCCGTGGCGCAGTGGGCGAATAGCCGGCTGAGACGCAGGAGGTAGTGGGTTCGATTCCCGCCGCGGAACAAATGTTTGCATAATCTACAGATATTTGTTCCGAATCTGGATGTTTTTCTATATATTATAAGTATGTATTTACAAAAAAAAAGTATATAAGTATTCTATCAGTTATCTGGTTCCCATAGTACAAGCTCTGCTTAGTTTGGGGCTAGATAGCGCTGTGTGAAATGTCCAGCAATATTTATTTATTTATTTATTAGTCGCGCCACCAATCTAATCCAGCTCCAATCAAGCGAACTAACTACCATACCACTATTTATTCCATCACTCTTTGTACTAAATACGCGAGAGCTCTATCCACATAATTCTTTTCATGTTCCTCGGAAAATAATGTATGTCCTTTGTTAATCAGCTTATGACAGAGCAACGCCATCTGTTAGCAGTTCTACTAAAAAACATGGTTGTTTCAAGTTCCTTGGAAAATAATGTTGGTACGGAAATAGACATTGAATTGACACTTTCTTTTCAAAACAGCTTATGACAGAGCAGTGCCATCTGTTAGCAGTTCTAAAAACATGGCCATGAAACCAAGTTAAACCCCTCATTAGATTCTAAAAATTTCATCAGTCAAGTTCAACGTCAGCATCGTTTCATTTTACGCATTTTCGAAATTATCAAAACAATTTTAATTTATATTTTCAGCGTGCCCCAATTATCATTCCAAGGGACTATACGGCGACTGATCTGGAGGAAGAGCACCGCCTGGCTTACTTCCGTGAGGATATTGGCATCAACCTCCACCATTGGCATTGGCACTTGGTCTACCCATTCACCTCCAGCGACAGAGCCATCGTCGCTAAGGATCGTCGCGGGGAGCTTTTCTTCTACATGCACCAGCAGGTCGTGGCCCGGTAAGACCACACTTACAAGTTTATTTCACTCAACACACACACGTCTTCCATCGTCCCTACTATGCGGAGAAGATGGAGGATGACATTGAAGGGCGGTGGAAGTTAGACAGAGTCACACATAGGGCATTATGAACACATAAAAGAATATACCATCAATTAGCATCTTACCTGTTGAAGCGAATTGCTCGTTTTAAATTTCAAGAAGTAAACTGTGGCCTATTCCGCCACTCTCATGCTTTAGATCTCTATTCTCAGATACAACTGCGAGCGTCTAAATAACGCACTCAAGCGCGTGGTAAAGTTTTCCAACTGGCGCGAACCGATCCCAGAAGCCTACTACCCCAAGCTAGATAGTCTCACCTCATCTCGTGGCTGGCCACCACGGCAGGCCAACATGCGATGGCAGAACGTGAAGAGACCAGTGGATGGACTCGATGTGACTATCGAGGAAATGGAACTAAGAAGGAAGAATATTGAAGAGGCTATTTCTACTGGTCTCGTGGTATTGGTAAGTTGATGGAACTGTATTCGGTGGCCTCACTATAATGTTGTATTAAAATTTTATAAGATGTATATTACTGCGCACTGACATCTAAACACCATCGCATTCACAAGAGAACTCTTTGCAAGAGAAACGGATTATGCCTGCCTGTCATTGTCATGGCTGATCGCTGCATTGCGTCGATCGTAAACAAACAAATGAGGTCATTTCCAGCTTTCCAAATACTACAAAACAACTAATATTTATCCTGCCTCGCTCCTTATAATAATTCTTGTAATTTATTTAAATCTAGCCCGACGGAAACACTCAACCGCTGGATATCGACACTCTCGGCAACATGCTAGAGGCCAGCATGCTGTCGCCCAACCTTCAACTCTACGGGAGCGTCCACAACAGCGGACACAACATCTCTGGCTACATGCACGACCCGGAACACCGCTACTTGGTAAGTACTTTCAATTCGGATAAAAAAACTCCAAATTCTGTTTGGAATTCTACGAACATTAGAAGATCTTCGTATAATTGGTTTATACTTTACAAAGTGACAGCTGCCAAAAAACGCCGTGTTCCATGTAAATTTTGCCGTTCCGTTTCATAGAAATTACAATCAAAACAATTATATTTTTACGCCAAGTAGCTAACACAATCAAGTTGCTCGCCTAATCCGGGAAGACTTAGCCAATAATTGTTTTAAAATGGTCTTTATTTAATCTCTCAGGCTTTACTTCACTACCATACAAAAATCTTTTGGCGTGATCCTTGACGAGTTTAGACTAGGTAATCATTCTCGGAAATGTGTTAGTCTAGCTAGACTCTGAACAATAGATGCTAGCATCTAGCCTATCTACTGAAACAAATTAGGGTATAAACCTATGTTTTACAGGAATCGTTCAACGTGATCGCAGATGAGGCGACGAATATGCGTGATCCGTTCTTCTACCGTTGGCACGCGTGGGTCGACGAAATCTTCCAAAGGCACAAGGAATCCCCGCACGTACGCCGGTACACGCGCTCTGAGGTAAATTACATACTGACTATAACTAAGTTATTAGCTAAGCAAGCAGCTTACCCCGTATTTTGTTTTTTGTTATTCCACAGTTTGAAAACCCAGGCATCCAAGTAACATCAGCCACGATCGAGTCCCAGAACAGCGAGCCCAACATTCTCAAGACATTCTGGATGCTGAGTGACGTAGACTTGTCACGTGGTCTGGACTTCTCTGACAGAGGCCCTGTGCTGGCTCGCTTCACGCATCTTAACCACCGGCCTTTCCGTTACGTGTAAGTACCTACCTACTGTAAGACTTGTAAGTAGAAACTTGCTAGTCTTACAACTACTAAAGAACTTTGTAGATGCTTGCAAGACGCTTGCAAGCCTTGATTGGTTAGCTCTGAGGAACCCCAACTTGGTTTACTTCGAGCTAAACTAAAGTTATAATACCTATGTATGCCACTGTTACTATGGAGTACTCCAAGTGTTTGATTAATTTATATTTCCTTGATCCATACTAATTTATAAATTCGGAAGTAAATCTGTCTCTCTGTCTGTCTGTCTGCCTGTACCTTCTTGATGGTCGCGTCAGACTAGGTGTGGGAGGCACTCAGGTTTGACCGAAGAGCTCGGAAAATTAAATCTTTGTGGTATATCTATAACTATGCTTACCTACCTCGTACCTACCCGTACGGGCAGATGACGTTTTCGGACGTATACGATTTTCTATAATTGGCGCTGTTATAATTTAAGACATCAACTTAAATCCAAGCGAACGAAGTCGCGGGCAAATGTGTGCGTCAAGATGGCGGCGCGTCAACTTCTGTGTTAGAAAATTATTTTTACCAGTATTTAGTATCCATTGGGTACCTTTGAACCATTGATACTGCGATCTAAAGATTTACGTCACTAACGCCATCTCTTATATTTTAGAATCAACGTGAACAACACTGGCGCTTCTCGCCGCTCCACCGTGCGCATCTTCATCGCGCCCAAGTTCGACGAGCGCAACCTCGCGTGGATGCTGGTTGACCAGCGCAAGATGTTCGTCGAAATGGATCGATTCGTCGTTACATGTTAGTTTACCATTACCTTCCTAAAAACAGATGTTTATACACACGTGAATCAAACGACTGTGGTACATAACCTCCCTACCGGTTAATAGGATCTTTATTTGACCTTTTACTATAAAAAACCCATAGATATTATATTTTTTTCTGGACATACAAACGGCGGTAGATTCTTCCATCCCTTTAGCTGTACGCATTATAAACGTGGAAGCGAAACGATGGGTGGTATAGATACTGGTGGCCATCTTAGTTCGGCGTAATTAGTATAGTACCTGTATCAACATAAACACTTGTGCGCATCCCTAGCGGTATACTAACTTACTGACAGAAATATACTATATGTCAATGTCAATTCACCCGTCCTACACACGCCGCGCCCTTTTACTTTTTCCTGCCAACTGCTAATAGGTATTACTAACTACTTAATCAAAGGAAGTTGGATTGGTAAGATAATGAGAGAAATATGCAATCATTAGTTTCATAGCGTTAATTTAACTATTCGGCATATACTACAGGTAGTCACCATAAATAGATTAAAATTAAAAAGAACTACATCTTTTACCAGTAGTTTAGTTTTGTAATCTGATACCTTTTGTGCATCAGTAAACGCTGGAGCGAACAAACTCGAACGCCAATCAACAGAGTCCACGGTCACCATCCCATTCGAGCAGACTTTCCGCGACCTCTCCGCCCAGTCCGGAGGCGACCCAAAGAGGCCAAGCCTGGCGGCCTTCAACTACTGCGGCTGCGGGTGGCCTCAGCATATGCTGGTGCCTAAGGGAACAGAGGCCGGAGCACCCTACCAGCTGTTCGTTATGCTGTCCAACTACGAATTGGACAAGGTGAGTTTTTATTTCCTTAAGCTCTAATTCAACCAATGTAGTTAGGAAGGTAACCTACTTAGAAATAGCTTAATCAGACTTCGCCGAAAACCCGCTAAGTATTTGCGGAGAGTGTTTACAAAAAATCCTTCATCTATACCTACCTTCAATAGTTGCCTACACGTTACCTATCTCTTGGTCAAACATTTACTTAACATAACATAAAAAGTAATCTTCAAATTCGTAATGAAACAACTGCAAAAGGCTGAGCTATTGACGGATTCTCAATGGTGTCCAGTTGCTGGGATCTAGTCGGGCTGTACAGCCTGATGTTACTTTGATTCAACCCCATTTATTTCGGAATAAGGCTCGGACTATATGGCATCCGGGTCTTCCCGATCCTGCGAATCCGGACCATGTTCCAGGTAAAAATCGGAGTCGGTTGGCCTCGGATCGTGTGTAGTCTATGCAGGAAAAATTCAAATGTTTGGTTGTGCGACAGATTGGTCAGGGGCCGTTAAAAAACGGTCCCTGACAAGCCCGGATGCCATATAGTCCGAGCCTAAGAGCCATAACAAAAAACAGTAATCCACTACAAATTACTACAAAAACTTAAGCTTTTAACTGATTCTCCCAGAACCTTAGAGCCTAAACACACAGCGTATTTTATGCGCGCAAACGCCAGCGCAACGTGGCGACGCGCGTGCCACGAACGCGCGTTTATGGCGCCGTAGATTCTCAAAAAATCATAGGTAAAAATTTATGAATCGCGTTTGCAGCGCGTTCTCTACGCGTCGTCTAAGCGTTAAAATACGCCGTCTGCATAGGCACAGTTTTCGAGATCCAGGTAATCTGTACAGCCTCATTTCTAGCTGTAAGGACCTAGGCAAATGCCTATAACTTCTGAACTATTGAACTACAAATTCAGGGAATAGGATTTTTGTGCACTACAAAACCTTAGGTATAAGTTGACATAGAAACCAGATCCCTAGCGAGCGGGTCTCAATGATCTGATATCAATAAATATTTGCCAAGTCTTATCTACGTGTTCTATTGTCTTTGACCAATGTGGTAGAGTACCTAGAGGAGTCTTTAATGGTTAGTATCCAGGTAACAGTACCAAAGGTTGTCTTGTCTGTAAAAGATCACTTTTAGCGATAAGAACGGCCATTGTTACTGTATTTTTACCATACTGAGCAGGAGTTACTTACTAATGTTATAAATTCGAAAGCACGTTTTCATGATTAAACGGCTGGGTCGATTTCGATGCAATTTTGTATATATATGTAGATGGAGTATGACAGAGATTGGGTACCGCGCAGAGGTAGGGTAATGTTTTCATCATTTATCCTTTTGTAAGAACATTATTATGAACTGTTCGCAAACGTAACTACAGACTCGACTACTTACTACTCTAAAATGGCCACTTTGAAGATGTACCTATATTTTTATATTCATAAACAACCTCTTTGTATCCAAAAAGTAAGAATAGTAACATAAACTTTTAAAACTATAAAGTTACCCCACTAAAAACATGGCACCATGCAAATTTCAGTTAATAGCACTAATAGTTACCTGTAATACCTACGGCTGTAACTGTGGTCGGAAGGACATGGAAACTATAAGGGTGCATGCGTACCGTGCGTATCAGTCATCTCTCTTCTCTCTCATGAAATACACGTGCGCAGGGCGGCACGCGAGCGGTGCATTCGCCAGATCTGTAGGTGCACACCCTAAGGGTTTAAAACAATATACATATAAGTATACTTCTTCAACAGATCGAGCAAGATAACGGCAGAGAAATGTCATGCAAAGAAGCGTCTAGCTTCTGCGGTCTGCGAGACAAGAAGTTCCCCGACCGCCGCGCTATGGGCTTCCCCTTCGATCGGCCCTCAGCGACAGCTTCCAACATCGAAGACTTCATCCTGCCTAACATGGCGCTCACTGACATCACCATTCGCCTGCAAAACACCACTGAGCCTAACCCTAGGAACCCACAGTAAACCCTTGTCTATTTGAAACAGCAAAGCCAATGGGACACCGTTGGTCTAAGTCTGTGAATGGATTTGCTATCCCTACTGGCTATGAGTATTATGAAACTTTGCAGTATTGTGGCAGTATTTGTTATCTTGCCCACCAGTAACAAATACTCTTTGAACTTTGTTTGTATCTACAATAGCAAATCATTTTAATCAGTTATGCTCTGAAAGTATATCATTGTTAACTCGAAAACGAATCTGTAAATTTGAATATAAGTAGAATTATGCTAAAATGAAATACAATCTCCATGACAAAACCTTACTTCTATTTAAAAATGGAACGGGACAGAATAATTCATTCATCATAAATTAAATAAGATATAGTGATTCTAGCCTTCTATTTTCAAATTCATTTTCGTGGTGTTTTGCTTACGACCGTATAACAATATATCAACTATTTGTTTTTTACTGAGTGAGTGAGGTTACCTACTGCCACAATTCTTTACTATGGTCTTGTTAATGTTTAAGATGTTGGTACTTACTTTAGATGTAATCTATGTATAGTATGTAGATTATAAAAAATATAACTTTATAGTTCGTAGTGCAATTGTAAAAATGAATGGCTGTTAGGTTTTAGGTCTCATGAACTAGTTACTTGTATATAATTTATACTAGAGTAAGTAAAATTAAAGTATTGACCCATGTAGTTTATGATATCCTTAAATAAATGCAAATGATAAAATACACTATATTTCTTTACTTACAACTTGACTTGAAAATATTACCGACTTTTTTAGCAAAACCTAGTTCGAATAGACTAGTAAAAATTAAATCTATTTATCGTAAACCAGCTGACCCGCCCAGCCTCGCAAGGGTGGTTTTTTAATAAAATATTACCCTCATTTCGCGCAGTTGGCTAGAAAGTAGCCTATGTCCTTTCCCAGGATATAATCTATCTCCTTGCAAAATTTAATTACAGTCCGTTCAGCCATTTAGACGTGTAAAGGTAAAAAACAGAGTTATGTAAGTATTATACAGATAAACCTTCCTCTTAAATCACTCTTTATCTATTGCTGAAAACTGCATTAGAATCCATTGAGTAGTTTAAAAGATCTAAGCGAACAGACAGCAGAAGCAACTTCATTTTATACAATGTAAAGATATACGAGGGTCATTCAATAAATACTTAGCCTACAAAAAGTAAACGAAAATTTTGGAAAAGTGGCAATTTATTTTTCAACATAGTCTCCTTTTAGTTCGATACACTTAGCCCAGCGATGCTCCAACTTTTTTTAACCTGTCCGAAAAATAGTTTTTGTCAAACTCTGCAAAATAGGCCTCCGTGGCGGCGATGACCTCCTCATTTGATCCATATCTATTCCCGGCGAGAGATTTTTTCAGATTAGGTAACAGAAAGAAGTCACAAGGGGCCAAATCTGGAGAATACGGTGGATGGGGCAGCAATTCGTAGCGTAATTCGACCAATTTGGCCATGGCAACGGCAGACGTGTGAACCGGTGCGTTGTCGTGGTGAAACAGCACTTTCGCGTCGAATTCGGCGTCGAAGCGGCCCAATAAATCGGCATAGTAAAGCCCTGTAATTGTTTTACCCTTCTCGAGGTAATCGATGTAGATCACACCTTGTGAATCCCAGAAAACGGTGGCCATAACTTTTCCGGCCGATTTTACAGTTTTCGCCTTCTTTGGAGCACGTTCCCCGGTCTGGATCCATTGTTTTGATTGCTACTTGGTCTCTGGTGTGTATCAGTGGATCCAGGTTTCATCGACGGTCACAAAACGACGCAAAAACTCCGCTGGATTCCGCTTAAACAGCGCCAAACACGTCTCCGATGTGGTCTCACGGTTGCACTTGTTTTCCGGTGTGAGTACACGCGGCACCCATCGCGCCGACAGCTTTCTCATGCCGAGTTCCTCGTGAAGAATATGATGCACTGTTCCTTGTGAAATGCCTACAGTCTCAGCTAGCTCCCGAACCTTCAATCGGCGATCTGCCAATACGCGATCATGGATTTTTTTAATGTTTTCCTCCGTAGCAGCTGTTTTCGGTGCACCTGGACGTGGTTCATCAAAAACCGACGTACGGCCACGTGCAAACTCGTTGAACCAATTCTTGACGGTGGCCATCGATGGAGAAGAGTCACCGTACACAGCATCCAAGCGCTCTTTGATTTCGATGCGCGTTTTCCCTTCCAAAAATAGGAATCGAATCACCGAACGATATTGCTCTTTTTCCATTTTTGTAAAACCGATCGATACGTTCGCTTCCATAAGTTGTCAAATTAAAACAAATGAAGGGATTGGAATGAAAATTTGAAAAAAGAATGTGCTACACTGTGGTGAAACTCTTTTGAAACTACAGCGCCCTCTGGCGATGAGGCTAGGTACTTATTGAATGCACCTCGTATACCTGACAGGTATATATTCTATAAATTCATAATCCTTGAAAGCACAATTTAAACATGTGGCAGGGCACTACTTCCCTATAAAGGCACAATCCTGAAAAAATACAAGATAAAAAAAATACTGGGTTTGCTTTGCACAAATCAAGTACCTAGTGTACATCATTCACCTAAGTGACTCACTCCAAGTGAACTAAGTCTACCTAGTCACCCCTATTATTTTACTTGATGGTTAGTTTGACTTATTTTATAAGATCTTTTTAAAGAAAGAATACATAACGTAGAATAAATTTATTTAAAGATTTCAAAAACCTCTTTGATATAAATTTCTCAATCTCCGTCTTCAGGTGCAATAATTCCTGTGTAGTAGTCCCAAATAAAAAAATCAATAGGGTCCAATGAATGTGCAGGCGAATTGATCGGCCTGGCAGTCTAATCTATCTGCCTCAAATGTTTGATCCAGGTGATCCGCACTCGTTTTCGTAAGTGGTCAATCTCACCACACAGGTTCACAACCTGTAGAACAAAAATCTATTAAAATACTGATAACAAACACAATTTAATGAGAAACTAAATACCTAAATAAATCAGGCCTATCATTCAATATCATATAGTTGTCATAAAAACACTTTTATCGGCTCGTGTTTGTTCTCATCATATTAATTAAGAAAGAACTTCGAATTATTATTACGTTGTTCTTAGAACTAGAATAGCAATATGTATTAGGTATATCAAACTGAAAAGAGAAATTTACTCAGGAAAAGTTTTACTGTGTCTTGTTAATAAACCAGAAAGTTAAAGGTTCTTACCAATTATAATTAGTAACGAAGAGCAACAGCCAATGAGGAATCTGAAATAAAGAGACAAATGTAAAAAAACCATACAGATGAGCATAGTGGTGATTTGTAGGTTATTTATCAGCCCTATCATTTAATATCACGTGTTTGTCATAAAACACTTTTTCGGCTCGTGTTATTGTCATCATATTAATATTATAGTCATTTATGTATTTTGCTAAGACAACACAGAAATAGAACGAACAGCTATCTCGATGCAGAAGTGCGACGCCACCTAACCTTTATCGAGACAAGTTTTTTATAGAAATGATTAAAGCTGGTCGTTATAACTTTGGGGACATTAAAACTGATTATTATAAAACCTACAAGGAGGAAATCTATCCTAAAAATTAGCCACAAACCACCACGTGTTTCAATCAAAGAAACGCAGAGTCGCAGATGCACAACATTCTTATCTCTACGCGATTATTTATAAATGGAAATTTCAAATGAAGAAGCACTAATAATGTATATAACATATGCAATTATATAAATACCTTAATATTTTTCAGTAAGTAAACGGAGAAAATCTTCGACAACTCGGACAAACCCGCACGACACGGCAGTCGGCACGGCACAGGGCAGGCGGCGAAGGCGGCCGGCAGTGCTGCCAGATTTTAATTTCACTTTACCCCATGCATGGTTGGTCAAACTTTACCCTAGATTTTGAGTGTAATGAGAGGTTTTCACGGCCATCCATGTTTTTAAAACTGCTAACAGATGGCGTTGCTCTATCATGCTCTGATTAACAAAGGAAAAGTGAATTGTCAATGTCAATTGCCGTGTCAACATTATTTTCCGAGGAACGTGAATTAAAATGAACAAACATATTTTGTGCTTATTTTTCTGACGAAGTGAGATTGTTTTACACAAATTTTGATATGGTATCTTTAAAATTTTGGTACATTAACCATATTTTTTGGTGGTGCATCTGCAGGCAGCGCCGGTTTAAATGCATAAATTGTAACTGTCAAAATTTAGAGTATTCTTTCCAATGAGGGCTTTTTATTTTCGATTTAAAAAGAAAAAACTAGTTCCAACTAGCGTAATAGATGGTGCTGTCTGGAACGCTAAAAAATATGGTTTATATGCGAAAATCTCAGACACAATATCAAAATTTGTGAAAAACAATCTCACTTCGTCAGATAAACAAACACAAATGTTTGTTATTTTATTTCAAGTTCCTAGGAATATAATGTTTGACACGGCAATTGACATTGACAATTCACTTTCATTTGTTAATCAGAGCATGACAGAGCAACGCTATCTGCTAGCAGTTATAAAAAAACATGGACGTGAAAATCCCTCATCGAAAAAATTCTCGAAGTAGTATTCATACCCTAAAAATTACCCTGCTAGTTCAGTTTTACTCTAAGTCCCAAGTAAAATCCCTTATGATGGCACCACTGGAAGTCGGGCAATCACTGCGATCAGACGTAGAAAAATGTTATATAGAGTTGCCATCCCTACAAGAATGAAAAACAGCTTAATGAGCGTAAAAATTAGTAGAATGGTGTTTTTCCGAAGATAAAAGGACTTTTCAGTATAATATGACTAAACGAAGCTTGAATTAGCTTTAAAAAATTGCGCCACAGCTCCACATATCGACGTAACCAATGAGATTTCTATTACAATTTTTTTTATTTCCATGGTGTATGTATGTACCGACAGACAGGTGGGGTAGGTTTACAATAAGTGGCATTGATTAAACAGTAGATCTACAGTTAATACAGTAGGGTTGGGAGCACTAATGATAAATTAATCAGTGTTACCAGGTTGAGTTTCCGTTAAATAACGTATGGCGCCCAAAAAGATGTACTTTTTCACTTGAAGGTAGGTACAGTTTTCCAAAATTAGAGCACAAAAGCATAATTATACTCGTACCTTCTATGTGCATTTTATGATATTGCCGATATGTGCGCTAATACGCAAATACCTTCAAAGTCGCCCAGTGCTATGTTTCGTCGTCCAGTGTCTTTTTCTGCTGTAAGATAGGTATAACAATGTTTAAAGTTTGCGCAGGATTATACTACGTGGTTTGTTATGTACAACATTAAAAGAAAACACGGGTATGTAGGGCTAATGGTTAGTATTGTTTTAGTAAAAAATAGGTATTTTTCAAATTATTTGCCATAGAAACTTTTAATTTTTTGCTTACCTTGATATCCATACCAGATAAATATTCAAGCTACCACTGCACCGGTATTAGACCCACCTCTAAAATCAGTTAATACGATTCCGGGTGAGTGTTTTAGATTAATGTCAAACATAACAAAACAGGTTGTTAAATAAAAATAAAAATCATAAATTCCTGTTTAATTGATCAAGCGAAGCGAGATCTCTAAATCAACTTGGGCAAATCGGCGTTGTTTGTATGTATGTACCTATGTTTGTTTGTCCGAGGATAACTTTCGAAGCGTTGATCCGATCACCGTGAAATTTGATACATTGGTAGGTAGTGATGGCACAATTTTGGTGTGACTACTGGCGGGTTCCTATATCCGTCGGTAAACGTAAACGTGTCAAAAGTTAACACTTTTTCAAGGAGATACGAGTCGTAGTCGGTCACCGACGGATATAGGAATCCGCCATATATGAGCTAAAATGTTGGGGGGTTGTTGAGATATTGGGGTTGAAGAGGGGTAAAACAAAATTAAAATAAGACTATTAGGTCAAGTAGGATGTCAAATGAAAGGTCTTCATTAGTATATTTCGACTACGTTTTTATTTTTAGTAAAGTCTTTATAGTTTTTGAATTATTAGCCATAATAAAAACTGAACTTTGACAAAATTTACAGGGCACACCAGTGACCCCACAATACTGTAATTTGGTATGCGTGTAGCGTGACACCAATATAGGCAAAAGTCTGAAATCCAGAATAACTGCAATTAGTACCCCAAAAAAGTGAAACCAAATTACAAGAACTCCTGTTACCTGTAAATTGAATGAAACTGTAGGTCAATTTAGTTGGTTATTTATTTCGTGGAATTATTTTGATGGTCAAAGATTACAAATAATATTTTTTTATTTTAATCGAAGACTCGCGAGATCTCAGTTCGGGGCGAACCACTAGTACTATACATACTTTAGCCAAACTACTGACAACACAACAGCAGTTGCATGGGAACTGTTCAAAATTAATTTTCTACTAGATACGTGTTCTTTTCTAGACATCGCATAGCCTTGCTGAACGGTCCAGACGCTAGCATACTCATTACTAAACTGTGCCACGGGTGGAGAGCAGACACGTGGACCCACAAGCAGGCCTTGAGTACTATAGCATATACTGTGACAAAACTGTAGATGTAGGTAGGTACGTAGGTACTTTATTTTGCCACAGAATAAAACCAAGTGTCTATGACAGTATTTTGAGTGCGAGAACGGGAAAGGTCGACGATCGATAGTGACGTGGTTGGGGCCCCACCCGATCTATACACGCTCAACCTATGTACTACTACATAGGTACATAGAGCCGTAGCGTCTTACATATATATGCCGTTCAATCAATAATACAAGTTACACTGAAGTAACATTTTTGCACATTTAGCAAATTCAATGTGATTATTAGACTAAATTCTACTAAATAGATCTCTTTTATAAATAGGTGTAATTTTGTCAATAGGTGTAAAACCTCAAGTAAAACAAAAATAAAATTTACAATGGTCTTTTTTTATTAAATAAAAAAAATACATTATTCTCAGTTCTATAAGTACAATAACAATTTAGTAAACTTTTACCAAATCAACATTTTTCTAGTGTTGATCTGAGATCAGAAATAAATAAGTTTGATGGTATGGTCAGGTCTACTTCAGTAGTCACTGTTCGGTTCTGGGTAGGCATTTCGGAAAGGATACACTTCAATTATTTACTTACAAGTACTTCTACTACAATAGTTATGAATAAAACTTAACTAACCTAAACTATCCATCGAAACTTATTTTCATTTTAAGGTACAATAATGGAAAATACTAACTAATCATATTTTTACATTATAATTACGACAATCAGTTGCTCACTCATCAAATTGTTGTTTAAAGTAAGCAGATACAGCTAAAGTAGGCATGAGAATATCAGAAAAATAAATTATGATAATAAACACATCATTCAACCTCCAAATAACAGAGACATGTACATGAGAAAAGGAGTACACAGATCTTTGATATTTATCTTTGTTGATTTGTGACGCTGCTCAAACTAATTAACTATCACACAGCACTCAAATCACAAATTATAGTTGGAAAAGCTACATCGCATAGGGCTTTCAAGAATTTGCATAGTTACTAAATTATTGGTTATTCATAAGTCCTCTTCACATTATATAATATGCTTCTGTTTACTTTACTTAATTAATTAACATTCACACTTGATTCCATTATCTAAATAATGCTATATCTGCATGTTTCCAACATTAATGTAAATTGATATAGCTCAAGATGCATATTTACAAAATACTGCTGAATGTCGCGGCTATAACCGGATTTCAAAACAAGTGTGAGGCACTGTGTGGCAGCATGGTTATTTGCCCTTAGCTGTGATTGTTACGGAGGATTTAGCAGGCTGCGGTATGATCGTGATCTCGTCGCTGATCTTCAACGGCTTCAGCAGAGGGTCCGTGTCGGACACCTTCGTCGGCGCTTGGTTAGCGGGTTTGCTCTTGTCCATCACTCGCTTGGCGACGACGCTGTGAGCGGAGTAGACGTGGTTCTCGAACTGCTTGTACATTCCGAACGTAGCCGTGCACACGGTGCACTTGTAGGAGAGATGCGCCGGCTTCAGCGTCATGCTGTGGTCCCGCGCCACGTGGTTCAGCAGCTTCCACTGGTACACGCGGCCGCACACCGGGCAGCGACCCGCGTCCTTGCCCTTGTTCGCCGCCTCCTGCATCGAGCTCGTCACGAGCCCGTGCGAACCCAACAGATGCCGCTCTAACCCTTGATCTGTAAAGAACCTAAACTGGCATTTCTGGCAATTCAATGGAGGTCTATTGTAAATCATCTTAGGGTGAATTTTCACTTTATGTATCCACTGCATGTGGTTCCTCAGCTGCTCCAAATCCTTGATGTAGCCATCGCAGATTTCGCAGATAACAAATGTAGCTTTCGAATTATTCTGCTGCACACACTGGGAGGACGAGGGCTGCGGCGCGCGGGGCAGAGGAGTGATGGATATCTTAGGCGTGGTCGATGTGTTGTTAGTTTGACTGTTATGTGCAATGGGGTAGTTTGAGATGGTAGTTCCAGGGGGGGTATTGTGCATGATCATGAGACCACTGCGGATTATGGGCACCCCGGAGACTGGCGCAGAGCGGGGCTGAGTCGACATCGGAGGACGACCTCGCGGTCTGCCCAAAGATGGCAAGTTGGACATGCCAGGATTGGCGATATGCAGCGGAGGTCGACCCATATTGTTCATATTCATTTGTGGCCTAGCAAACCCAGTCTGGTATTGGCCTACCATATTATTACGCGCGCGTGTGAGCTTTGGTATTTTCGCTGGCGGTTCCCATTCAATAGGAGGAGCCAAGTTGAGGTCAGGTTTGAACTTCTTGGCGCACGCGATCAAATGCCGCGCCAGCTTCGTTTTACTGTTATCTTCAAAGTGGCAATTAGCACACTGCTGATAGGCTGGTGCTCTTTCCAACCTCCCTCTGATGTTGTGTTCTGCTTCCATGTGGAATAAGATGTCATGAGGGCTACGAATTTCGAAAGCGCAAGTGTTACATTTATAAATATTGGTACGCATATGCGGTGCTTCTAAATGGTGAGACATAACCAGCGAGGATTCGGTTTTAAAACTACAAAATTGGCATCTCTTTTGAGCAAGAGCATAAGGTGCATTGGTTTTCTTACTAAATTCCAAGTTTTGACTAAGTGATGCAATCGCTGATTCGGTAGCTTTGGTGCTACGTCCTGACTTCTTTTCTTTGTATAATTTACGATTCTGTTGCTTCAGCAAGTCAGTTTGCACATATTCTTGTACCAGATTTAAGCCAATGTTGATAAAAAACTGTCCAAGAGAACAATCAAAGTAGCTGTCTGGTTTGCCACCTCCAAGTCCTTTGGCTATCATAGTTATTGGGTCTTTGAATTCATCTTTTTCTTTGATGATAATTTCGTCATCATTATCACTGAGTCCATCTGATTCAGAATTTGATTCACCATCCCAGGAGTCATCATCTTCAGCATTGCGTTTACGGCCATTCCATTTCTTCTTCTTTTTATCAGGGCTTTCTTCAGCAGTCTTTTTTTCCTCAGTTTCTTCTTCCTCAACTGGTTCCCCTCGGTCTATCCTCTCCTGGCGTTCTTTCTCTTTGCTCTCTTTTTCTGCTTTCTCTTTTTCTAACTTTTCTTCATCCTCTTTTATTTTAATCTCCTCAAGCTCTTTACCAAGTTTGTCAACAAATTCTCTGAATGGTTTAACAGATGGCTTTTCATAGACATACGGAACAATAAAAGATGGTGCTTCAACTACAAACATGTCATCAGTCAGTGACGGTAAAATGTTAGGCTGTGAAGCCTGGGTTGCTGAGTTTTGTATTGGTGTGCTTTTGCAACTCACTGGAGTAATAGTTGTGCCACGAGCAGCAATGCTTTGGCACAAGTTTTGTGCTTGCTTTGAGCTTGTGGAAGAAACTTTGGCTGAGATAGCATTTCCTTTACCTGACAATATTGAATTGGTGTCAATAATCACTACAGTGGGTTCCTTCTGTTCTCCATTTGTGTTGGGTTGCTTTACAGCAAGGTCTACTAAGCTTTTTGTGTCATTTACAATGATTGGTTTGCTTTTGTTTTGTTGGTTGAGTGGGTCTTCCATGGTGATCTCTTCAATATCAGACTCATCTTCCTCTTCATCACCCTCTCCATCACCATCAACTTCTCCATCAATTTCTTCTACATCACCTATTTCTTCTACATCACCAATCTCTTCAACATCACCAATCTCTTCGACATCACCTATTTCTTCAACGTCACCACCGTTTTCAATATCTGGATGTTTTTTCTTATCGGGTGGTTTATTGCTATGTTGTGATCCTTCTGAGCTGTCATTACTGTCAGAACTGGAGCTAGATGAATCATCATCATCGTCATTAGTCACTACACAATCTTCTTCATCACTAGTGATTTCATGGATTACCTCAGGACCAGGGGAGGAGGCCCCATTTTGATTTTGTCCCACTGCTTCAATCTCAGAATCACTGCTATCCTCTTTGGGATGGCTGCCTTGTGATGTGTCATCCTCTCCTTCTGTGCGTTCATCTGCAGAGCCAGTAAAATAAGGAATTTGAGAATAAATAGTACACTTTAGCCTATAGTTGTGAGAACAGTTACTGCATTGACTAAAAGTTGTTATACTGTACAAACTATAGCATTTCAGAAACATTCGCTGTTAATGTTAGGGAATGACTTGGATACTTCAACATAAGCAATGGCTTGTATACTCTGTGGCTAGGATAGGCTGATATTACAATGCAAATTGCAGTAAAACCATAGAAAAACATAATTTATCAATCAGCTGGTTGAGCTCTAAATATAATGTCACTAGATGGTGTTTCAACTGTATATTCGAAAAATGCTAACAGAGAGTTGACTTGATTTGCGATTTTGATCGTCCGGGAGTTACAAAAAACCCAGGATCTCCACAAAAAACTAGATAAATGTAGTAACCTAAACCTTTGATTTCAACGAATTTGGCATACGATTTACGCTGAAAACTTTACATTTATGAATTGATCTTCCAAAAAATTATTATTATCTGTCCACTGGCGTCACTAGATCATGTGGAGTGTGGACCGCCATATGGGATTCCATGGCATTTCTTCGAAAACACTACTTCACCAGGTTTGATGGTAAACACTTTGATTTTTTGATAAAATCCTAACGGGGGATGAGTATTGGGATAAGATACATACCTGCAGCTGTAGAAATGGACATTTTTTCTTGATTTTCCTATCGAAAACCAGAAAATAGCACAATAGCACAGTAGCGGAAACCAAACCAAATCAAGCTGTCATTTTGAAAGGTTCTTTATTTGTCACGTTCCGTAGTCTTCAGAAAATTTGTGTAAATGATTCTGATTTAGCTTACAAACTGTACTTTACTGAAAACTAAGCCTATGATAATAATTAAACCCACAAAATACTGTACTATGTAATGTATGTAACCGATTCCCACGTTATTTAGGTTGATTATTAGTCTAATTTAAAATGGCGTCTCATGTGTACGATAAAGAACCTTAACTTAAAAATGGTGGGAAAGAGAGGGATATTTGACGGAGGGGGAAGGACGCGGTATATAATTTGAAAAATGGTAATAAAAGTGGCGGGGAATTCAAATTCTAAATTTTTTTTATTGCGTAATTTCCGGTTTGACTCCATTTTGTTCCAAGGTTCTATTAGTTTTTTTTATTTGTAAAATAGGCATTAACTTTCTTACATTGCTAAACTAAACAAAAGCTTACCATACTACCAATATTACTTATTAAGCCTTTTCAAAGCCATTTAATAATGAAAATGAGCTTTTTTATGCATACCTACCTAAATAATTAGCCTATGTACTTAGCAAAGAAATAGATCTAAGGATAATAAAAACAGTTCAAATAAGTAATCAATCAATCAGTAAAACAAAATTTATTCATATATGATTAGGTACATAATAAATACATTTAAGTAATTTAATTGCACAAATACTAGATTTAACTATCAGATAGACCTAATTTCTCTTTACTTATTCTTCTTCAATTTGCTCAGGGACCTCTTCAAAGGGATCAATAATTGTTGATTCATCTGGTTTTCTTATCACTCCCATATCCTCGGCACAGTCCAGACATTTACGAGCATTATTTCTGGTTCTCTCAAACTCTGGTCCTTCTAATTTAGTCACAGCCATCAATATTTCCATAACATCTGTTTCAAATATTTTTGCTGCAATATCTTTGTCATCTTTGATAATATTATGCAGCATGTAAGTGCCCCTAAATTGTATTTCTTGATTAGGATTTGCAAGGAGGCACCTCAAAGTTTCCAACCACGGTTGACAGTCTAATAGTTTCCTGCAACAAACTTTGCTTACAGAAGTCAAAATACATAAAGCACCAGATGCTGCCATAACAGTATCTAAATCCTCCTCTTGGCACAGTAAATATAAGAACTTTACTTTGTCATTATTTCCCTCATAAGATTTTATAACTTCCTCTGATTGGAGCAAGTTACAAATGCACTGTGTTGCTGCTCTCAAGAGCATTTCATGTTCTTCATACAAGTAATGTTCAATTTTAGCCAGCCCCCCTTCCTTAAGTATTCTGTTTCTTGTAGTTTCGTTCATGCCAGCCAAATTACAAAGAGCCATGAGTGCCTCAAAGTTCTCCAAGGCAGTGCAGTCCGGATGGAGTAAGGACAACAAGGGTCGGACAACTTCTAAATTCCTTTGACCAGGGAAAGCTACCTCAGGGTTTATAGTTATTCCAATCCTTGCTAAAGCCTGGGCTGCTTGCTTTTTGCCCTTATCAGTACCTTCCAAGGACATTGGCAATAGCACTTTAGCACCTCCTTGCTGAACAACTATACCTCTCAACTCCTGAAGGCCACAGAGAGCATTGAAGACTCTTGCAATTAGTTCTCTGGAATTGTGACTTTCTGTTTTAGACAAAGCAACCAAACCTGATGTTACTCCTAGCTTAGCCAGGATGGTGATTCTCTTGTTGACAAAGTCAGCATCATCCAACTCGTGTTGTTCAGGGATATGGTGCTTAGCAAACTTGGCCAGTTCAAGCATCTCTGGCATCACATCCTGCTTGTCATAAGCATTGCAAAGGTTGACCAAAGTGGTGACTACACCATACAAACAGGACTGGTCGCCACTCTTAGCCAGTTCAATGAGAGCTTGTATAGCAGGCCTGTCTTCAACCAACTTTTCCTTCACATCAGCATCTAATGTCAGGTATGAAAGTCCTTCTCCAGCCCACTTCCTGACATCATTGTCCTTTGCAGGGTTGACTAGGAACTTCTTGCAGGCTTCAGCCAGTTTTGTTGTTGATCCATCAGCAAAAGGCCTTATTGAGGCATCATCTCCTCCAAAGCTGCCCAATTTACACAGACCTACGAGAGCTCTTACTCTGACTGCATCATTTTTGCATTGATACAATTTCTTGAGGATGTCAACACCTTTGCTGATAATAGTCCTTGCCTTATCTTTCTTTGAAGCAGCTGCTACTAAGCACTCGCAGGCAACTTTCTGTTGTAGTGAGTCTTCAGTCTGAGCCATAACTAAGATCATCTCAATGATACCCTCTTTGGAAATAATGTAGTTCCCCACATCTAAAGGTCCTCTGAGCAGAGATGTGATTGCAACAGTCACTCTTACTTTAGACTCAAGGTCAGGAGCCATTAGTTTGTCCTTGACAAAATCATCCACTTGTTGGTTGAATTTCTCTTTTGCTTCATCATAGTACATGTTCTCATATATCCTCGATAAACAGGCAGCAGCAATGGTACTTGAAGATGGAGTGATGTTCATTGCAGATTCGTATTTGTACTCTTCTAACTCACTACAGACATCAAGTAGTCTCTGCAATCCTTTGATCTCTACAAATCTCTCAGCCCAGCTGATGGCATTGTAATGGCAATTTCTCATAATAAGTTCCATGATAGCATCTCTTGCCTTTCCACTGATAACTGCATTGGTGATGGAGTATGTGATGCAAGTTAGAAGGGTGTCAAGTTCATTTTTGTAATCCTCACAAAGTTTCAAGTCTGGTTTTGAATCCTTCTTGTTGTCCATACCAGAAAAGGTATTCAATATGACTTGGAGACAGTACTGAGCTGCATTAACTCTTTCATCATCATTGCTGTCAATTATTTCTAGAACCCAGGGAATTCCAACCACTTTGATAACTGCCTTGGTTCTCTCAACATTCCTTTTACAAAGTTGACTGATGATGCGCACAGCATTCACAGAGATATCAAGATTCTTCTCCACTTTCAACAATTGCTGTATTTTGTGAACTACGCCACTTTTTATCATAATATCTGCACCAGAGTTCTCTTTAGCAAGCACTACCAGGTTTCCCATAGCCTTCTCACGTTTTTCAAGGTCCTCACTAAGATCGAAGGCTAGTTTAAACATTTGTTCCACTTTGCTACTTGTTTGCGCATTCTGCCGGGCTCGTTCTTGGACGATAGCGTGAAGTCTAGTGAGCACTGGTTGAATTGCCTTGTTTGACGGATCCACAGTGAAAATGGTTTTAGCATCTCTGTAAGCCTCTTCATATCTTTCCAGGGTTTCTAACGCTTGGGACCGTCGAAACAGCGCTTTAGGGTCTTCAGGGATGATTTGTAGGGCTTCATCGCAGTCCTTTATTGCCTTATCGTACTCTTTGGTCTTGAGATAAGCCGCCGCGCGATTCTTTAGATAAGTGGCCATATCCCGGCTCTCTTTTTCGGCAAGATTGACCGCCTTGTTGTACAAGAATATAGCTTCTTCATAGTTTTCTATCTTGAAGGCTTCATTTCCCTTATTCTTGAATGTTTCCGCTTCTTCGTTGTGGACACCCATCGTGCTTGATTGTTTACAATACAATAGTGTATGATGCAATACTGGTCTTTCTATGACACTTTTATAAGCCGCTCGAAGATTGTTCTGGTAAAATCTCGTGTCTGGTAGACATTTCAATACGAACAAAAATAGAAATTTATTTTTGTTCTTCAAAGGCAGCTAAACATGATACGGAACGGAGACGTTCTAAATCTCTATTCTTTCTATCAAAGAAGACTATTCTGATAATATAGTAGACTTTTTTTTATAGAATAAAGTCTTATAGAGAGTCATTATCTATATAGAGTTTTATTCTGATCTGGTACTTGTTGTTAGATTATTAAAAGGCTAAATAAATTAAACAATAAAGCAACATCAAATCATTAAATAAGTAAAATTTTATACATAACAAAAAAAGACGATTTCAGAACGTACTATTGTGTGTGAGTGATTGTCAAATGCAAGTAAGGTCATCATCATGAGTCTTCAACACTTCGACCATTGTTGTTGGGGAAGTGTGTTGGACTTTCGTGCTTAACCCTGGCTTCAACGTCAGAGACGACTATCTCTGAGTCACGTTGTGATGTCCGGAGTGCCATCTTGGCTTGCAGTTTGGCTTCTCAGACCAATGTCGTGGCCGATGTCTTAGCTAACGATGGTCCTCTTGTGGAATGCGCTATTGTGGCAAACGAAAACTCCAAAGAGCCACCTTCTGCAAGACAGGCAGGCACCGAAGAGATGAGTGAGCCTAGTGGCCAGTGGATTGAGTCCCCGCGATTATATGCCAGGGATAATGGGTCATATACCTGCAGGCCCTGCAGCTCACGTAAAGCACTGTGCGTTACGCACACAAACTGCTGTGAGTCTGTAGACCAAGGAAGATGTACTAGCAGTGCATATTACTACATAACTACTGCTTTAATACAAATTACTTGCTGTAGACGACCATTGATTGATTGGAAACCCAAGACCGGACAACGCAGCCACTCGACTGGCGCGGGTGACCAATCACACAACAACCATCATGAACAATCATGGTTGTCTATAAGGCCAACAGAGGCTACAATAGGTCCCATCACTCTATCAAGATAGACATCTCAAGATTTAGTAGGTATAATACACACACACATACAATAGATTTAATACACCTTTCCATGAAAATACTAATATTATTGTAATAATTTGGATTTATCTGATAAATTACTCTTGGCTGATTAAATGAATCTTGAAGACGCAGAAGTGGAACTCCTGAAGCCTCTGGAAGTTAGCTCTAAGGCAATGAGGGAAGCCTCGGAGGCTTATGCCCAAACTAGTAGGTATATACTAATTAGAGTATGTTTGATTTGAATGAAGAAAATTTGCTGTACAGTACGTACAACAAGCAAGGGCCTATATTAGTCAGTTTCTTGATATAGGTGTTAATATTGTGTTGAAGATTTTTATACAGAAATATTATGTTAAAATAAATAATAACAACTCAAACGGAATATGGATGACCATTGACCTGATACAGCTGCGCCCACCCACGGCTATTAGAATGTTTATTTAATTTTATCCATCCATAGTTTTGTCTTATCCGAAGTCTGGTTTACCCTAATTTATCAAACAATCAATGTCAAATAATTTACAACGACAGTGTTTACGACATGTATGTACGCCGGTTATACAAAATAAAAATAGGGACCATTCCATAAGTGAATGTGGTTTGGATGAAGGTAATGTAGAGCATCTACTTTTCTCTTCTCATGCTCTAGGCTGCGGCCATCTCTGTATGATGTTTTTCCTCCTGAAATTCCTCGTCGTTTCTCTTCAAAAACTATATTATCCCTAGTGTTCTCCCCTTTCATAGCGCTTCTATGTATATTAATGTAAATTAAATGAAACTGTAAATATGTAGACCTACTAATTCTATATAACTTTTGAAACTATCATTTTTATACTACTAATTCTATGTTTTTATGTGCTGTATTTGTATTGTTTCTTTGATTTTTAGGTATAGGTAATAAATCACCTTGTAGTCAAAATTCAGGTTGAGTCTCCCTCTGTCAACACTGGTCAACCATTTCAATCCATCGTTTTACCGTTCTAAACCTCTCGACTTGACATTGGCATAATTGTGGCAACAACTAGCCACAGAGGCCATACAACCAGTGCTGCCATATGGATAAGGCATGGATGCCGTATTTTCGTTCCAAAAGTCCGTACAAAATCCGTATTACAATTCTAAGTGAAATTCCGTATAAATTCCGTATAAAAATAAAACAACTAATAATTATTTTATTTATACATATCTTTATTTATCATCTTTAACATATTTACATCGATATTTAAATCATAACAGGGGGATTTACCTAAAAGTTGCTTAGTATGTAACAAGCCTGTTATCGTATTTGTGCCTAATTTATTTCTTTGTTTTGTCTTTAAAAGATTTACGGCGGAGAAAGTTCGCCTCTACCGCCGCACTCGAGTGTGGCAAACTCATCAACGCTGAGTTGAATATAGTCAAAATCGGGTAACAGATGTCATCATTGGGATTACGAGCTGTCATTATCTTTACCCAAAATTCTTCCATGTCTTCAGAATCCGTGGAGTGCAACTCTGTGTTGTTCCGTAGATTTCGCCATTCTGTGTCTAGGGCTTGCGTGTTTTCACCTTCAATTAAATTGGGAAACAGTAGAGACTTTAAATAAATATGATAGTTATGGTTTAAATAATTAAAACATCTAAATGTCCTCTTCATCGACTGCATCTGCCCTAAAAGAGTATGTGTAAAGTTTAATCTGCCTGTAGCATAAATCCGTTTAAAAATCCGTATGTCTAAATCATCCGTATTGGGCTTCCAAAATCCATACAAATACGGACAAATCCGTATATATGGCAACGCTGCATACAACCAATAGTGAATAGTGAAAATCGATTTTTCTTTCAGGTAGTTAGCTACCAGTGTTTCCACTATTAGGGATTTAGCCCTTTCTTAGGGCGAAACTACCATGATAAGTATAATATTGGGTTATTTTTTTTAACGAATATATAGGGATGTGGTAAAATTGTACTTCGGTTTACCACCTCACTGTTTATGGTAGGTATGACCCAATGTATTATCAATATCTATGGAAATATCTCAAACTCTTAATGTTAACTGTCTAATTTTGTTAGTTATAATAAGATGAAGTTCTAATGTCTTCCAAGAACTTATTCTAAACCTAAGGTGTTTTTTTTTCTTCACAGCGGAACAATAGCGGTTTGTACAATATTCTATTATTAATTTTTTAAGTAATTTTATGAAAAAATAGAAGAACCTATATATACAATCTATGTGATTATTATGTAGGTACCTATATAATGCCCTTCAATACGCTAAAATCTAAATGATACATATGTTGTTCTTTGATAAAATTATGCACCCTAAATCAAGGAATTTTGAAGATTTGTTTAGGGATAAAGAGGGCTTTTCATTATCGATATTAAAAAAACTAGTTGCATGTAGTTCCAACTAATATAATAGATGGTGCAAACGCTGGCCTATAATTTATAAAAAAAAAGTTATAAAAACATGGTCGTGAAACCCCTTCAACTCTTCAAAAACTAGGGTAAATAAAACCAAAATCATAAGTTGAAAGCTGGAAACACTGCTTTTCAGGTAATGAGGGAGGGGAACACTGAGTGAGGGAGGTCCACAATCCACATACTGTGTGGTCGTAATTCTTTCTCTACTTCTGTTTTTCCTGTAAATAGTTAAAGAAACTAAGTAATCATGACAGAGGAACGCGAGAATATTTTCCTGTTTGTTCCCAACCTCATTGGTATGTAAATTTGCATCTAAACTAACATTTAATTGCCGCGATAGACATTTAAGTATATTTATCTATTGTTTACCTTTCAGGGTTTGGGAGGGTCATCCTGGCGATAATCTCCTTTTATTTTATGCCGACCCACTGTGCCCTAGCGTGTACATGCTACATAACTTCTGCATTACTAGACGCCTTCGATGGCCATGCTGCAAGGTACTTCAACCAGAGTAAGTAGTCCACCTAATTGAATTAGGCATCTCCTTGGATCATTCAATTTTGTTTTGTGCAACAATTAGCCCACTTCGCTAAATTCCCTACGTTAAACCTAATCTTGTAATGGTATTTTTATCCTTAGTTATTTTACTTTTAAGCTTTCACATTATAAACATCATCACAACAATGGTTTCACAGTAAATGAATGTATTTGTTTTTTTTAACGTGATAGAACTTTAAATTCCTGAATTACATAAAGCCACACAATTTTCAGGTACCAAATTTGGTGCTATGTTGGATCAGCTAACAGACCGTGCTGGGACCGCCTGCCTCATGATGACATTGGCCACATTCTACCCTCAATGGACCTTCTGGCTCCAACTGTCTATGGCTATAGATATAACTTGCCACTGGCTGTACCTCCACACAGTGACGCTCCAAGGAAAAACTTCCCACAAGTTTATTGACATGTCGGAGAATCCAATTATGCATGTTTATTACACAAACAAGACCGTGCTGTTCTCTATGTGTGCTGGCAATGAGGCATTCTATGCTGCCCTGTATGTGATGCACTTCTATACTGGACCTTTAGGTAAGCTGGTTGAAACAATCATAAAGCCTGGCTCAACTTACTTGCTCAAAAGCAGATGCTCTGACACCAACACATCACTACCGCTATCCCTCAAATGTTCACAGGGATACATGTCTGCCAAAACTGCAGTCATAGCTGCGGCTCCTTTTGCAGTTATTTTTGAAAGTTTATAATAACAATTATACTGATAAAATAAGTTTAAAATGTATTTTATTTTCAGTTATGGGAATTGGCTTGTGGAAGCTGATTGCTATCATCTCGATGCCCGTTGCTGTGGTCAAGGCTGGGATATCAGTCATCCATGGCATTGTAGCTTCTATGAACCTGGCTACCATTGATAATAAGGAAAGAGCAGCCGCTGCTATCACTACTAAGAAGGATTAACCCCCCCCCCACTATTATGAAAACTGGCTTGAAATTGGACTTGAAAATGACCAATAGTTTGTAATTTAAACTTTTGTGATCTGAATTTTAAAAGTACTGTTTTCCTCATACATAGCAATTTGAATATTTTTAAAGAATAATGACTATTTACTGTAAATAGTTACCAAATTAACATTTTAAATTCAGTAGTGTGCCTACTTTATCTAATCCAGTTTTTGTATAAGTGTGCTAGATCATTAGTTGATGTTAAGTGGCCAAAGTATTGTATTGTTTCCCTGCATGGATGAGTCTGGCAATAAATACAATGAATTGTTTTACATGATATTATAACACGAAAGGTATTCCAAAAATATTGGGCTGATCAGTAGAAAATAGAGCTTCTCTATGTTTTAGTAAGTATAAAAATAAAATGTTTTAGTCATACTAGTTAGTGTTGTCATCATGATACAATAGTAGATTATTAACTAAGGGGTTATAGCAGATCTTACATCATGGGCTCTAAATTGTAATTAATACTCTAATTGAATCACAAGCGTAACAAAGGATTTTAGAAGTTAACTCACAAGCACTAAAATCCTAAGTGCAGAGGGATTTAAACATGCCCAAGACAAAGTCAGCTTTAACCACGAGGAGAATGATGTAGAAAAAATGTGTTGTGCATTTGTGTTGAAATTTAAACATTCACAATAATTTTAGGCTTTTTGTTTGTATTTTAAAATTATGTTTTATATTTTTTTATTGGAGCTTATCTGATCGAATGTATAGTTTATTTCTTTTAATATAATTAATAATAATATTTTCTTATAATTTATAAAAAAAAGTATATAAGTATTCTATCAGTTATCTGGTTCTCATAGTACAAGCTCTGCTTAGTTTGGGGGTAGATAGATCTGTGTGAAATATCTAGTTATATTTATTTTTTACAATGGTTCTTAGCTTTATTTGTCAATTGATGTTCCCTAACTCTTAAGTAAATGTACTAATTATATTGAATGTGATATGTTGATAAGAGTTATCAGGAGTAGGCTAGACCTACATGGGTAAAATAAGAGATGTGTTTTGAATAGTTATAAGCCCTACGTTTTGTGTAAACATTTATGGTGTCTCAAATAAATGAATAAAACAATCCAGGAATTTCTTTTCAATAAAACAATATTAAATGTGTAAGTATTTATTATTTAAGCACATTAGAGTAACTACAAAGTTAAATCTTTGTGAAAAAAATTACTGTTTCAAATGCAAAATTAATTAAAATTATTATGTAATACTTGAAAGCTAGTACTTGTGAAGGCCCCAAAGAATTAATTGTTTTGGATACAGAACTTATCCCTTGAGACTGCTCATTCCAGCTCTCATGATCTCATCAACAAGGAGAAGGTTGCTAGCAATCACAGAGCAAGAGTTAAGAATTTGTTTTTTCACAATGTAGTTATCAAAAATGCCCAAGTCTGTAGGATTGATCGCTTCACCTGTGCTCAGATCTAATCCAACAGGGTCAGGGCTCAGGCGCGCCTCTTCCTGGAGCTTCACGATGGTGTCCTGCGCGTCGTAGCCAGAGTTGACGGCGAGGATCTTGGGGATAACAAGTAGAGCTTCAGCGTAAGCTTGGATACCAAGACGCGCTTTGCCTTTGACGGTATCTTTGAACTTTAGAAGCTCGGTGTTGGCCTTGATTTCGAAGGCTGCTGCGCCAGGGATGACGCATTTATCCTCGATAGCGTTGTTGATCGCTCTTAGACCATCGCGGACAGCATCCTTGATCTGCATCAGGGTGTGCTTGTTGGGCCCCTTGATAAGGATAGTGACAGACTGGGGGTTCTTGCACTGCTCCACGAACGTGTACTTGTCCTCTCCTAGAACATGTTCATAAACTAATCCAGCGTATCCAAGATGCTCCTCTGTCAGCTCTTCGGCGGAGTTCATGGCGGTGCCGCCGCAGGCTAGTGCAAGGCGCTCCATGTTACGCCTCTTGGCCCTGCGGAGTCCCATGATACCTTCCTTTGCGAGAGCGTCGAGCGAGAGCGGGTCGATCCCCTTCTGGTTGATCACTACGAAGTTCTTGTCAGTGCCGTCGCAAAGCTTTTTCTTCAGGGCAATGATCTGTAAACAAAAACATACATATTTTGAGTTGCCAGAATGGGGAAAAGAAACTGGGAGAAGTTAGCCTATGTGTCATTCCAGATCATTAAGTAACAGTTTTCATTACACTAGTATTATAAATGTGAAAGTTTAGTTGTTTGTTACTCAATCAAGTTTGCTGTACTTTTTGTTGACAAAAAACGCGTGCGAAGAGCTGGCGGAAGCTAGTAGCTTCATATGCCCAACCTCTCCGGGACGCCAGCTATCTAGCTTTTCCTTGGTCAACCAAAGCTTATGTAAAATCGCCAGATGAAACAACACAGATGCTCGTATTAGTTCATTTGCACCGACAGGTTCTATTTTTAACCGACTTCAAAAAAGGATTAGGTTCTCAATTCAACTGTATTTTTTTTTATGTTGTTACTTCAGAACGTTTGACTGGGTGAACCGATTTTGATAATTATTTTTTTATTTGAAAGCTGGTGCTTCCCGTGTCAATTTACATTTCTTTTTCCGTTTCAATTTTCGTTCCCATTTCAATTTGGTCCAGTTCTGACAATGGCATCCATGAGAAAACTTCGTTTTATTTTAATGTTGTGTTATGTTTGTTAGCTTAGAACTCAGTCATATATCAACTGATTTGGAAAATTAGTTTTTTATTTGAAAGGATATACTTTTAGATTGATCCCATGGAAATTTCATCAAAATTGGTAGAGTAGTTTGGTTTTTACTGTTGTCTGAAGTCGGTTATATTATTGTTAAAAAGTTACTTGTTGATTTCATCAATCACTATAGTACAAAACATCTTGACATGAATGCTGCTAACACAAAAATGGCGACTGGCGTTGTAAGAGAAAAAAAAAGCGCAACCTTCAAACTAAAAGGCCTACTCATGAATTCGCAATATCCTTGTAATAGTTACAAAGTACAAAACGGAACTTTTTACAAGCTTGTTATTAACTTGCAATGTATTTATGTATGTTTGTCTGGGTGGAATCTTGCAACTGAATTTTAAACCCATTCCCCTCAACCGATTGAGCTAAACTTTGGAACACATATGTAACTTCTGTGACAATGCAATAATATGGTACAATGGAGGTGGTCTCATGATGGAGACAGATGCTAGACAACGGAACTTCTGAATGGATTATAGTATAGTAGGCTACTAGTGTTTGGGCTCATTTAAATCTGCTTGGGGTTCTGATTATGAATTTTATAAAAGCTTGTTTTGAAAAGTAATTTTTCAACAAAAAACTTTATTTAACAGATTTGAACTCATATTGCATAATTACACGAATTTTTAAAGTATCCAATATGACGAAAAATGTTCAAATGTAATGAAAATACAACGCTAATCAATAAACAAAAGACTGAGTTTGTAAAAAGAATGTTATGTTTTTAAAACAAAATTAATTTGAATTTAGAATACAAAGCCATTCCAAACTTTTTTCTATTTGAAATGACCAGTACTGAAGAACGGCAATTTCATAGGTAAAGACCTATTATATGTATATATTATATGAGTATTATAACTAATTAGTGACTAGCTGACCCGCCCCGGCTTCGCATGAATTTCCAAATAAAATCTTAGTGCATAAAAATATCCCATAAAAAAAGCACTTTCAGTTTACACAAAATTTTAAATTTTTTCCCCTAAAACCCTTATTAGGAAAAAAATAATCACTGGCAAGATTTGGCTCAGGATCGAGATAAGTAGAGAGATGAGGGGAGGCCTTTGCCCAGCAGTGGGACAGCATAGGCTAGGAAAATTATAATAAGAAAATAGGTCCGGTCCGAACAAACACTATTTGATTTTTGATGTGTAACATCTTTCCTCTCGGCTTGTGGGAGTGATTTTGGAAAAAGGGACGGAAATTTGTAACAGGAAACTGGGGAAGCGCGCGCTATTTGATTTGACTAATGAGCGCGCGCGGTTGGCAAATGTTACACATCATATGCGACTACTGTAAGGCTTGTAGTTTTTTCTTATTTATACAGATAGATGCGATTGGTGAGATAGTTACCTTCTGAACTCTCTGGTCAATGAACTCCCTCTCAGCAGCAATGAGCTTCTCCCTGTCCTCGGCAGACTTGTAGAAGAACCCTGAGTTGACAGTGGTCTTCTCATACTCCATGGAGATATTACAGGTGAGGATGTAAGCATTCTCCAGGCGTTTCGGCATGTCAGGATGGCGTGTTCCATGGTCCATTACTATACCTGTTAGATGTTAGTTTGATTGTTACAAAAAAGCTTTATCTGTGGTGTAACAAGGTTTGCTTTATGTTTCGCATAGCATTGAAAAATACCCTGCATGCATGCATCTACCATTTTCGTGTCTGTTCAAAAAAAATCCTTAGACATAGACAATAATTTATTTGTTCCTCCAATCATTAATCATCCTTAAACACTTATTTCTAGCAACAGAAACCTAAACATAGCAACAAAGAGTAAATTATTCAATGTCTGTATTCTACCAATCTTAATCTATGGAAGCCAAACATGGGCTATAACAAAAAAACCGGCCAAGTGCGAGTCGGACTCGCGCACAAAGAGTTCCGTACCATTATCTATAAAAATGGCAAAAAATCACGAATATTTAAGGAGGACTCTATCCTTAAATATTTGTTTTATTTTAATTTTATTATTTATTTTTAAAGTGAATATACGAGGCATGCCTTTTAAGTTCTGTCGTTTCCATATTTTCCGGCAATTTTGAATTTGGAACTGTTCTATATTCGAATGTGTTTACATTTTGAATCTCAAAACAGTTGAAAGTATTCTATTGTTTAGTCACAGTTTCGATTTGAATCTGTCAGGTCACGTACGAAAATGAATCTTTCTAAGGAAAATGTTCGTGCAATAATTTTCTACAACTTTAGAAGAGGCCTGACACGGCTTCAGTGTTTAGAAGAGCTAACATCTGTGTTCAGTGATGTAGCCCCATGTCTGCGGACTGTCGAACGCTGGTATTTAGAATTCCAGCGTGGACATACTAGTGTTAGTGACAGATTTCGCGAAGGACGCCCAAAATCCGCCTTCACTGAAGATAACATCATTGCTGTGAGACAACTAATTCTCGAAGATCGTCATGTGACGTATCGAGAGATAGAGGCTCTATTAGGCATCTCAGGGACAACCATTCAGAAGATCTTGCATGAAGCGCTTGGTGTGAGAAAGCTAGTTTGCCGTTGGATACCGCATCTGCTTTCCGACGATCACAAGGCGGCCCGCGTCAGATGGTGTAAGAAAACTCTGCAAAGGTTCAACCGAGGGGAGTCAAATCACGTCTACGACATCATAAGTGGTGACGAATCTTGGATCTATGCCTACGATCCTGATACCAAACAGCAATCTACAATCTGGGTCTTTCAAGACGAGCCAAAGCCGACTAAAGTTGTTCGTTCTCGAAGCACTTCAAAGAAGATGGTGGCCACGTTCGTTGGAAAAACCGGCCATGTTGCGACTATTGCACTTGAAGATCGTAGAACGGTTAACGCAGAGTGGTATACTACAGTTTGTTTACCACAAGTCATCGCCGAACTTCGAAAATCTAACTCAAAGCGACGCATCATCCTGCACCACGACAACGCAAGCTCACACAGCGCTCGTCAAACGATTAGAGTATTTGAAGCAGGAAAAAGTAGAAATTCTTGACCATCCTCCATACAGTCCTGACCTAAGCCCTAACGATTTCTTTACATTTCCTAAAATTAAGAAAAGTCTTCGTGGTCAAAGGTTCCAGTCCGGTGAAGAAGCAGTCGACGCTTTCAAGACAGCCATTTTGAACACCCCACTTTAGAGTGGAATAAATGTTATAATAACTGGTTTGAGCGAATGGAAAAGTGTTTTAAGCTACGTTGTGAATACTTTGAAAAACAATAAAAAGTACTATAAGGTTCTAGATGTGTTTTTTTCTTCAAACGACAAAACTTAAAAGGCATGCCTCGTATAACTAAATATTCTATGAATATTTCAAGTGTTTACCTATTGCCGTTATCAAAATCGAGCAAAACGAGCAAAAAAATCACGTTTGTAGTATGGGAGCCCCCTTAAATATTTATTTTATTCAGTTTTTAGTATTTGTTGTTATAGCGGCAACAGAAATACATAATCTGTGAAAATTTCATTTGTCTAACTATCACGGTTCATGAAATACAGCCTGGTGACAGACAGACACACAGCGGAGTCTTAGTAATAGGGTCCTGTTTTACCCTTTGGGTACGGAACCCTAAAACACCACCAATAGAATTGCCATTTGCCATTGAACAATGGAGAGAAGCATGCTAGGAGTAAAGGTGGGGGAAAGAATAAGAAACATCAACATTAGGAAAAAGACCAAGTTACAGGATGTAACCCTAAAAACAAAAAGGCTAAAATGAAAGTGGTCGGGACACATGATCAGAGGAAAGGACAAATGGAGCACAATATATGGGACGATGATATCAGGCAGGTTGCAGGCATAACAGAGTAGAGTAGCCAGAGAGAGATCTGAATGGAGTAGGTTGGAGGAGACTTTTGCCAACTGGTAAACGGACAGAAAGTAAAGGTAAAAACTCATAAACTACAAAAGCTTTACTAAAAATAAAAACGGAATCGAAATGTACTAATGAATAACTTTCATTTGATGTCTCACTTGACCATAGTCAATTTTTGTTTTTACCCCTCTTGAATCCCCATATCTTAATATCATCCTGTATTAAATTTCACGTTGATTGGACCAACGCTTCGAAAGTGATCTTCGGACAAACAAACATACATTCATACATACAATGCTGATTTGCCTAAGTTGATTTGGAGATCTCGCTTAGTTCGATCAATAAAAGTATGTATACCTCTGATGAGCTGTGTCTCCGTGGCAGTTTTGTGCTGCATCTCCATGATCTCGACCATGTGCAGGTCGACAGGTGCGTCCGAGGTACGGATAGCGAGCACGGCATCCACGCACGCATCTGTCAGTACTTCAGCAATGTTACGGTGAACCTGTAACAGTTATTATTTAACAATGTGATTGGTTTGCTCTCCTCGTCTCTCTACCTAGCAAGTTTGATTTAATTACCATATGGTTAACAGTACAGTCAGCAAGATACATGAATTATGATTTTAGTGATGTCCAGTCAGTCTAAGTGTTAATAGCAGGCCCAGCAGTGGATCATTTAAGCTGCCAATAATTATAATGCTTTTGCTTCTGTTTCTCTTGCTGTATTTTTGTGTCCTTTGTTATTTATTGGTTGTACAAATAAACATTCATTCTTTAAGCAAGCTTTTTTTAAAAAAACCCTGTGGTGACACACTACTGCTCCTCTTAGCTCTTAGAAAGTCTAACTAATGTAATGATTGTAAAAACAATAAATTTTTCATTATTATATTAATTTAACATGTAACATTTTATCGATGTTATGGCAATGCAATATATTTTTTCTTTATTTTCTTTATCATATCACCACTAATCTCACCCGATGGAGAGTGAAGTTAGAAATAAAGTTACCTTTGTTTTCAAAGAAGTGCGTGTGATGTCCAGTAAGTTTTCTCTCTTGATTTCAACAGGTATCTTCATGGAGTCCAGAATCTCCAAGGCCTTGCCCTTGGCCACATCAAATCCTTCAGTGAGGATCCTAGGATGTAATCCTACAATTAAAGAAAATTACACTTTATTATTACATATATTTTTAAATTCATACTAATACTAGTGGTTCACCCCGAACTGAGATCCAGCGAGTCTCCCATAAAAACAAAAAAAAATTGTAATCTTTGACTATAAAAATAGTGCCACAAAATGCATAACCAACTAACTTGACCTACAGTTTCATATAAATTACGGGTAACGGAGGCTAATTGGTTTTCTTTTTTAGGGTACAAATTACAGTTATTCTAGATTTCAGACTTTTGCCTATATTAGAATAGAATAGAATAGAATACTCTTTATTGCACACCAACATAATTAAAATACAATAAAAATACACAAAAATTAAGGTAAGTACAATGGGCGGTCTTATCGCTAAAAGCGATCTCTTCCAGACAACCTTTGGATGGACAGGACAAAACAAAATCAAAAAGACGGCGGTGTAAATACGAGTATATTCATAAACTTACATAAACTACCTATACTTACTAATAAACTAAATATATATACTTACAAATATAATAATATATACTTATATATATATAAACTACAATAAAGGAGATAAACATAACGATAAACTAGCAGTGCGTAGACAAAGAAAGGAAATGGTTGTATACCTTAGCTTTGAAGATAGGAAGAGATTTAGATGATCTAATAGAGAAAGGTAAAGCGTTCCACAGCCGCACAGCTTGAACTGTAAAGGAGTCACCATAAAATTGAGAACTGTGGACAGGGGTTTGGAGACTTAGAGCTTCAGATGAGCGTAGATTTCGATCATGCGCCTGGTGCAAGAACACAAAACGCTCCTTTAGATAGGATGGCGAAGAAGGATTGAAAAGAATGTTAAAAAGAAGGGACAGAATATGTGCATTCCGGCGAAGACGGATAGGGAGCCACTTGAGTTTTGCGCGAAATTCTGAAACATGGTCATATTTGCGCAAGCCAAATACGAACCGAATACAAAGATTTTGAAGGCGCTCAAGTTTGCTCAATTGGACTTCAGAAAGGTCGAGATAGCTGACGTCGGCGTAATCTAAAATAGGGAGTAGAAGGGATTGTGCAAGCGTAATTTTGGTGGCGGTTGGTAAAAAGTTGCGAAGTCTTCGCAACGAGGCTGAGGACGCAAACATTTTTCGGCTGATCTCGGCAATACACGGCTCCCACGATAGCTTGGTGTCCATAATAATGCCTAAGTTTTTCACCGTCTGACTGATACCTATCTGAGCCCCATTAAAAACTACAGGTGGAAGTTGCTCAAACTTTAGCCGGGGAATCATTTTGTGGCTACCAATTATGATAGCTTGTGTCTTCTGTGGGTTTACTGTAAGGCCAAAGGATTTGCCCCAATCACAAATTCGGTCCAAATCTGAATTTATTATGCTGATTGCTCCGTTAATGTTATCAACCGTAGCTTGTGTATAAATTTGTAAATCATCTGCATACAGGTGGTAGGAAGAAGATAATTTTTGAGATATTGAGTGAATGAAAACAGAGAAAAGAAGAGGAGATAAGACGCCGCCTTGAGGGACACCAGCGGAGAGACTGCACCATGAAGAATAAGTATCTCCAATACGGATGCGCTGCCGGCGTCCAAACAAGTAACTACGAAACCAGTCAATAGCCGTTGGAGATATGTTAAGAGAGTGTAATACACCGAGAAGTATATCGAAATCGACGTTATTAAAAGCATTGCTGAAGTCAAGGAGTGACAGTACTGTCACCTTCCCACTGTCCATTCCAGACCGAATGTCATCAGTAATCTTGATAAGCGCTGTGACTGTGCTATGCCCGGGGCGGAAGCCAGATTGGTGAGGATTTAACAGGATATTATTGGATAGGAAGGTACTGAGTTGTTGGTGCACAAGACGTTCAAGGACTTTTGATAGGAAGGGAAGTATGGATATTGGGCGATATTCGGAAAAGGATGATGGACTGTGTTTTTTAGGTAAGGGAATGACCTGTGCTTCTTTCCAGGCGTCAGGAAAGGAGCCGGAGTCGATTGAGGCATTCAGGATGTAGGTGATGATAGATACAATTTCATTAAGGATTGGCATAATCATGTTCCGACTGACACTGTCACTGCCAACAGCATTTGAAGTGATAGATGTTATACTCTTCTTAACATCACAATCGGCAAATTGACTAAACTGAAAAGAAGGAAAGTCTGGTGTTGGCTGAGAAGAAAGATAATAGAGTGTATTTGATTTAGTGAGTGCATCTATATTGGATGAACTCGTGAAGTGTCGGTTAAGATGATCAATGTTTAAGTTTTTTGGGATATTTTCTTGTTTAGATTTACCAACTCCCAGTGTTTTAAGAAATTTCCACACTTTAGATGGATCATTGTTATCAACAGAGTCATGAATGTATCGGCGTTGCGCGTCCCTACACAACCTGTTGCAGTGATTTCTACGATCGTAGTATTTGGCCTTATTATTGTCAGATGGTTTACACCTCATCCTAATCTTTGCCATAGCCTTCTTGTGCATCGCCGAGCGGATTTCATCAGTAAGCCATGGTGCTGGCAGATGTTTGATTTTAATGGCACGTATGGGGGCATGTGTGTCATATAGTTTAACCAGTTGTTTATTATATTTGTGACACTTTACCTATACGCATACCAAATTTCAGCACTGTGGGGTCACTGGTGTACCCTGTGAATTTTGTCAAAGTTTTGTTTTTATTATGGCTAATAACTCAAAAACTACAAAGACTAAACTAAAATAAAAACAGGGTTGAAATATACTAACAAAGACCTTTCATTTGATGTCCCACTTGACCTAATAGTCTCATTTTAATTCTTTTTTACCCTTCTTGAACCCCAATATCTCAACAACCTTGTAGCTCATTTTGTCACACCAAAATTGTGCCATCACTACCTACCTATGTATGACCGATGATCGGATCTACGCTTCGAAAGTTATCCTCAGACAAACAAACATACATACAATGCCAATTTGCCCAAGTTGATTTGGAGATCTCACTTTGATCGATCAATTATAAACACAAAATGTTTCTCGGTTTGTTACATTTTCATGACTAAACAGCTGGATCAATTTTTATGAAATTCTGTGATCTTACCTTCCTCCTGTGTAATTAGGTAAAATGTAGGCTATGTCCCGATACCGGTCATAATCTATCTGTATTAAAAATTTCAGAAGAATCGGTCAAGTTGTTTAGTCGTGAAAATGTAGCAAAGCGAAAGACAAGAATTACTTGGGGCTAATGGTTAGTATTGTTGTAAAATAGGTTTTTTTAAATTCGTTACTATAGAAAATTTTCAAATAGTCTAGATAAGTCTGTTCTAAAATGTATGGCTAAGTTTGCTACAATTTCACTCTAATTCTAGACTTTTTCATTCCAAGATCAGAGTGACAATTTAATACATTGAATTTAGTATGTTAAAATAAAACAAATCTGATAATGGCTCCAAACTACTAAGACATTTACAAAAGTGAACATTAAGGAGACTTTTAATAGTGTGAACCAAAATATTAAAAAAAAATTATACCTTCGCTAATGTAAATATCAGCCTGTTTCAGAAGCTCTCCAATCAGCAACACCGTAGACGTGGTCCCGTCACCGGTGGCGTCATCCTGGGCGGTGGAGGCCCGGGCGATGAGGGAAGCCGTCGGGTGTTGGATCTGCATCTCATGAAGCAGGACATTGCCATCCTTGGTGATCTTGATATCACCTGCGCCAGACACCAACCTATAAAAATATCCGTGGGTTTATACCTAGTTGGAGTTTTGGAATATTGTTGTAGTGTAGTAAGGACGAAATACTGATGTCTTGAAAAAACATTTGCTAATATGTTTAGAGATGTAAAGCTCGTTATTCATAGTTCTATGATGGTTTTGTTTTTGTAGAAGGGACAATTTAAATTATATTCTAGATTTTGACAGGTGGGAGCTGTTAGTTGCAGCGTGATATCGGCCGGTCATATGACTTTTAAACTCAAAATATTTTTTGAACAAACGATTAAATCATCATAGTAATCAGTGTATAACGTTTCCAACCATGAAAATATTGTTCTCAAATAATAAATAAGCCGTGATGAGTTTAGAAAACTAGAAAATACGTACATTTTCATTGTGCCTTTGGGGCCGAGGTTAGTTTTCATGACATCCTGGATACCCTTTGCTGCCGATATGTTCACGGCCAAAGCTTGCGCCGCCCTAGCGAATTCGGCTTTGGGATTCAGTAAACTAATTGCAGCCATGGCAAATAATACGATTTACTGAAATTATAGTTAATTTTGCACGAGGACCGACTACAATCCAAAATTGAATGAAAAGAAGAACGAGCAAAATTGCATCAACTCATTCATTCAATTGTTTGACTAGCAATGAATGAAGTATTTGATTGAGCATGAATGAGCTTTAGCATCCGTAGTCTGAGAATAAATATTTATTCTCTCTCAGTCTACGAGTACATCGGTCTGTGATTAGCAAGGCATCGAAATGATTGCTATTTTTAATTCATTTTCATATGATTAAATGATTCACATGTGAAAAATCACAGGCAATGATTTTTTCATTTTACATATGAAAAATCACAGTGAATGATTTTTCTATGCACGACACGAAACCAACCGTTGGAACCACGAAACAAAAGTCTTGCGAGGATAAACGAATTTACGAAAACGCTCAACGAATTCCGAAGAAATATGAATGACATGACTGTGATTTGTAGCAGACGGGGCCAACCTCAATCTCTTAAAGCAATATTACACTGACATTCAGTACCATGACCCTCAATTAGTAAGCTTAGGTAATAATATTGTAAAGGTGAAGCAGTTTTGGTGTCGTCCACCATAAATCGTTCACTCAAAACGTTTCACATTAGAGCTCAAATAAAGTGTAAAATTATCCTAAAAAGTAAGTAAATCGTGTTTATTTTCGCTATGTTTTATACTGAACGTGGTGTGATCACTAGCAAGCACTAAATATACATCATTATTAGGATTATAACATTAATGTTTAGAGGAAAGATAAAGTCCACCAATATAATACACGAAGCTCTAAAAATAAACACTGTATTAACGAGACCTAGAACTAATTACCTACGGAAAGAAAAACATAACATTTAAAGGATCACAGCTATAAGTTGCCCAATATAGTTAAAGAAGCCACTAGTATTTCAAAAAATATTGAGAAACTATCTATATACCAAAGAATATTAAGTTATTGTAATACTTATGTATTAAGTTAAGCAATGTTACTGTTATATCACTGGACATAGGTAATCCAGTACAATAATGTAATTAGATGTTCTCTTTAAGTGAACCCTGTTCGTTGAGAATAACATATCTATAACCACAATGTTTTAAAGTTTTGTGGTTGAAATGGTAATGTTGCTACAAGCTTGAAAAAAACGCTCCTGAAACATGATGCATGAATTATTTTTAGCAGGTTAAGTGAAGGAAAGTAACAGGTGTGACAAATGATTTTTATTTCATATGATTTTTTCACATGCTACTATAATAGTGAAACGTTCCATCGCTAATGAGCATAGATGACTTAATTATCAATACTGGGTCGCGATAATATTATTGTCATAATAAAATTATTAACATAGAGGACATTTTTTTTTGACAATTATGTTTTGTGCCCTATATTCAATCAAACGTTAAAGCTTGGACTGCACCACAGATTAATTAATAATAGTTAAGCCTTGCCTCCAGGATCACGGATTTCAAGAACATCTAAAAATATATCAATATTATCGCGATACTGTCAATAGTATCAATATTTCTGCGATACTGGATCGCGATACCGAGTATCACGTGTTAATATTGATAATGTAACAGCCCCCATTGAGCACTATCCCACAAAACCTTTTCATATTTTGCGCTCGGTGTGATGGTAACTTTGTTCTTAGTCGAGCTTCTGAAAACTTTTAGCATCTGTGATTTTAATTTGAAGTTTACGTTGATTAGTAGAGGGCGTTTGTGTAGTCGGATAAAAATGTTGGTCAGAATCTGTAGAAAATGATAAATCCGGTTTTACAAATGGTTAGAACATTATCTTAGTTGTAGTTCAATTATTCATTATGTTTCGAATAAGTAGCTAGTTAGTGGAAAAAACGTAATATTGGGGTAGGTAGTGGTTTAGGTGTACGAAAGTCTTACGACTTTGTGTCATCTGACTGTTCTTCCTTCAAGATGGCTCCTTCGCCGGAGTATGATAAGGAGCCAAAAGCCCCGGATAAAAGTGCTACACACATTTCTAGTGAAGATACAAAACTTTTACACAATTTAGTAAATGACCAGCACAACAGTTCTGACCACAAGACCACCAATTCGGCTCCCAACTCGGAAGTGGAGGTAAGTCGATCTCTGCTGCCATTTTTTGATTTTGAAGGCTTAATATTGTCGATTCGCTATCCTAATAATAACTATCATCAAGTCTTTATTGTTGTCTTCGCCTCCACAAAACAATAGAGCTTATTGTGGAACAGAATTATGTCGGTACTCCATTGAATTCATGTCTTTCTAGGCAAATACGTAAAATTGAATTGTTAGTTTGTTGTTCCTCACGTCAAAATTATTATTTGCGGGCATGTTAGCAAGACGAGAAATGCATATTTAAACTGTCATTTTACAGACATCAAGTCATTTTAATAAGTTACCTTCAAACTAATCAGATGGACCTATAAAAAATTACAAAAGTATCATATACCCTGGTTTTTAAAAACCATAATCCCTGTACCTTAATACCTGACCCTTGAATCTTGCAAAATAATGATGTTCACAATACACAGTAATTTTAAGATAAACTCATAAATTTAATAAAAGTACTTACTAATTAGACCTTCATTAAAAAATAATAACAAATTAAATCTTATATTGATGGCATGTTACACAAGTCAACAATATCACCATCAAGGAACTGCAATGAAGGAAATATAATTTTTAAGATTTGCTTATTATTTCCTTCACTGCCAGCTGTTAGGTTTTGTGATTATCAATACTGATATAAGTATGTGATAATATTTATTGGTGCTTAAAGTAGTAGTTACTAGCCTTTCACATGTTTTACTTCTAAATAAGAGGTCTATAGCTATATAAAGCATGAATTTAGAAGTAAATCTATAGACATCTGATTCACAAGTCTTTAATGAGGTGGTCTTCCATAAGCGAGGTAGGAAGTGTTATTTATGTTCTAACACGTCAAGGATCACGCCAATACATTTTTGTATGGTTGTGAGCCCTGAGCGATTACAGCTAGTAGCTAACTCTTGTGTCAAAGTTTTTAGGCTGCATTAAGGCTTTGCATTTAATTTTGAGTTTTGTGTTATTGGTTTTTGTTTCAGTTTAACAACTGTGATCCGTTTCAGTAACTGTATATTTTAAGGTAGTAGGTATATTATAATAAAGGATTTCCTTTAAAAATACTAAAGGTCTCTTTCAAATAAAACACTTATTTTAGGTTTGCTATGAACACCGGTTTATGCATGTTTTCACACCACCTGCTAGACAATGCCAAATTATATGTAATTTAAACCTCACAGAAAGCAGGCGATTAAATCCCTACGGCTGAGCCAGGAGTAAAGATGTACTGAATTTCATTATGCCCTCGCAGGCATAATGTGTTTTGAATTTGGAACCTTATCTGTATTAAAGTTTGAACCAAAGAGACCTACACAATATGAACTTATTTGTAAATCGAACTAACGTCTGCACGGAATGCACCAACCTAGATTTGGATTTTATTGTCTCACAGAAAGTGTGAAAAGTAGAGTATTCTCTTCGTGGATAAAGCTGTCTGCATCTTGGACGTGCTTATATCCCTCTCTGCACTCAGGATTCTATGACTCCCTTGCTCTGCTCGTGAGTTACCTCTAGAATCCTTTGTTACGTTTGGGATTCAATATAGCGCCTGTGACGCAAGACACTGCTTTATCCCTTTGTTTAATAATCTACTATTGTTTAAAATATAAAAACATTAATTTATTTATCATATCCACAGTAATAAGATAAACAATCAGACTTAAAATGTACAGTTTCTGGAAAACACTGTGTGAATTTTAATAACTAACAAACAATTGACACACATTTGTATTAATGTTGACTCATAATTATGTAGGTTATTATTTTAATTAACAGCTTCATTTTAGGCTGCCTGTGCACTGCTAACAGTTATTATATTTTTCATTATGTACTGGTTCCTTTATGACTTCACCATAATGAAATGATCAATCATGTGACCAAACTGAGCTACTTCAATTGACAATAAAATTAGAAAGAAAGTACTATTTCCAGTTATCTTTCTCAAGTAATTTATTTTCATAAGTGTGGGCTAACCTAACCTTGGTGTAAGAATTTAAGACCCCAACCAAGGCCTACATGGCTTTAATGATCTAACCTGTCTAAACCTAGGATTAATATTTCATAATAAAAGTGAAAATATTAAGCAAATTTACAAGAAAAACTACTAAAATAAAAGTGTCACAAAAAAAAAACTAAAACAATAGTCAACATAAAGTGGCTCTCCGGGAGTGCCGATAGAAGTGAAAACTTGAACAATTACGACATACTTATATACAGAGGTGTCGGTAACGGTAATAGTGTCGTGAGTTCAATGGTTTTTTTCCATCTCAAAAATTGCCCAACTTGCCTAAAGAAGTTTTCACTTCAAAAATACAAATTATACCTGATTTATTCGAATTTCATTATGTTAATTCATTTGTTGTTGACGCCATGCTTTCGATTACGCTATGAATACCGTAATTGGGCATTTCCTGATCTTTCATCATAACAGGATAAAATGTACCCCAAAATATTTGTAACGATAATTTCATGTTATAAATAATATTCACACCAAGGATTTGTTCATAGTTACCCATGTTAGTATTAACAAAATGAGGGATTGCTTGAACCCTACTCTTTATCGCTACTCTTTTGAGGCCCTGTAGTAACGTATGTATAGGTACGTCTGAAATAAATTAATTGAATTGTATCTTTGCTACCATTGCATAACGTTACTTTAATAAGCGAAACCGTAGGCAGACAACTAACTTGGCCCAGTTGCCTATATAATTGTTTAAAAGGTTAATGTAGAACCTGGGCCCCAGGGTTTCAGACGTGAACCAGATGTCACACTGACAAACAATATCGGGCGTGTGATTTTTGTCTTTGAATATCTCTATTTCCACAAAAAACGACGACATGGACCCTTTAAACGTTTTTCTCTATCTGACAATTTAAGATTTCCCTCTACTGACCTATATCAATTCCTACCTGTATCCTACAAGATCAGTGTTGATCGTGGTTGAAATCTACTCCTCTCTAACTATTCTCAGGCCCCGAGAATTGAAATTCCATAATCCAGAAAAGTAGCCGTAAAACCTACGTATCAGGTTACTTAAATCGGGCGTCCAATGTCTGAGAACAATTATTATTCTGCGGTAGACATGTTATCCGCTAAGCGACGCCTGCGGACTGGTCTAGTTTATTTAGCACGGTAATCACACGCGATATGAACCCGTAAACACCATTTTTTTTGCTGATGTGAGTCATACAGCCATTTTACGAATTCATTTGAGGTAAATAACTAGATGACGTTTTCATTACTATTATAAATATACATTTCTTACCATCATTTTTACTATAGCATTGACGTCTTTGATGATCTCGTGGAAATGCGAGGTTGATCTAAAATAATTTTCCGCCATTGAAATTAAAACAATTTGATAAAACACGGTGGAATACATTGTAGTTTTATATCTAAGTGAGGTACATTTCGCTTTCAACGATAAGGCCGTCCATTGTATTGCCTTTTTTATTCTAAGTACTTATTTTTGTTTTATTTCTGTTTGTGTGGTAGGTAATTCAATAAAGAGTTGTCTATCTATATATGTTTTTGCTTCGCGAGCATGCAAATGTATTATATAGGTAGTAATATGTATAACACTGATCAAAATTTGAACTTTGTGTGTATACATAAATCAGTTAAAATGAAATATGTGAACACTCCGCTTTAGGGCAGTTTAAGAGCTTTCTTGTATCATGTTGGTTGAACCGCTTCGCAGAGCTTCCTAACATGATGTTGTTAGTTCTATCGTTGCCTTGCAAGCATATCGTTGCCCCGAGCCGAGTAAAGAGGCCTGAATTTATCCAATACAAGCGGCCGAAGCACGCAAGCTAGGCAGTAACTACTAATGGATAAACCCAGACCCGCCTAGAACAAAGCTATCCTATCTTAACCTTAATTGAGTATTGCCGGCATTCTAGTTTCGTTGAACCCCGGGTTTATTTGGCTGGCTTACCGCATTGAGCGAGCCAGCCGGCGACAAAGACGAGAGGCGCGCCGGTGTAGGCTTACGGCGGGCTAACGGAAGCACGGCATTGTGCCCGTCACGCAGCCGCCACCCAGCCAAGATCACATTCGCGCACTCTCACCGCAACCCGCAATGCTACAGACCAGACTTGCTGTAGCTATCGTTTCCATGCAACGTTCGTAACATCTCAACCGTGAACGTTTTCGGCTAAACATCAACAATTTTCTTAGGCAGAAGTTTAATCGCGTGGTTGCGGTTGCTTGTATTATTAGTTAGTGTCGCCGAGAAATGATCTGACAGTGTAATTAAGATGTATTTCGAGACATGAAAACCACGAAACCAAGATGCCATGCCTACCAACTATAAATACATTAAAACGGTAGCTAAACTACCGAATAGGATTACGTTTCGCAAAGTTCTCAAGTTATTGTGGCTTAGTTGGGCCAAAGGAACCGCAAACTATTGAGTTTACTCGACAACAAATGTTTGTTTGCTGATTTCGAGTATTGCTTTGCAATTAGAAAGTTCGTTTCCAAGTTCAGTGGTCTGAAATTGCCAAGGAGATCAATGATACGTGTTTGCTACCCCGTTAACGACTCCTGGCAGAATTCCAACACTGCAGGTTAGTCTCGGCATGTTCCAAAATCCGTGCGAGATTTTAGTTAAAGTTAACGCGAATGCACTAATGAGTTACGTAAAATAAAATGCTTGGAAATAGTTTTTGCCGAGATTCGATAGTCATTGTGGGTCGAGGCCGATAAACCTCGCTGAAATATTGTAGCAGAGCGCAACAAGTGGCGTAGCAGCGCAGCAAATGTATAGCGATTCGTTCTGAAAGCGCGCGGAAGCTGTGGGGGACAAAGGGACAAGGGCATATGATCGATCCTCTGGCCCTAGCCTGACCCCCGGGAGATCAGCCGCCCGTTGCGAACACGGGGCGCAGATTGCTGACGTCAATACTGTTTATTCCATACCTATCAATTTGTTATATTGGGCGGGACACGACAAAAACACGACCGACGACGGCTGAATCACACTAATATTATAAATGCGAAAGTTTGGACGTTTGATTATTTATTTATTTGTTTGTAACTCAATCCCGCCGTAACGGCTGAACCAATTTCGATGAAATTTAGTATGAACGTAGATTTTAACCTGGATTAACACAGGCTGCTTTTTATCCCATAACTCATGGGATAAAAATGGGGTGTCAAGTCAAGTTGCAACAGCGAGTTTAGCTTTATTTCTAGTTTACCTACTCATTGAGTAGTGTAACGGGTATTAAAACGCGGGCAACAGCTAGTATGTTATAATTGAATCGCGTCTCGCATTTCTTCATAAACGCACCAACACTTTCTTTACGAAAGTTTCAGATTGGCAGAGATGAAAGTTTTCGGTCGATTTGTAATTAATTACTCGTCCGTTGTCTTATCTTGAAAGTATACTGAATTGTTTATGTCCTTGTTTACTTATATTATCTAATCCTTGAGAGGAAATCCTTTAATTTTGAATGAGTTTGTGCTCTGCGAGTTGTTGCGCTTGTTCAAATGATAAAGGAACGTACGTACAACATTGCAGAGAATACGCTGTTTGTAAGTTCATTGCTAATTCAGATAATGATCTCGATAAATCTTGTTTCGGTTCAGCCTCCTGAATACAACAGTTCGATGATGGAAATGTTGAGGTTCTAAAAGTTGAAAAGGAGAACTTTTCTCGATTTCAATTTACCCTTACCCGAAGTTTTGCACATTGCTAAGTCTAAGTTGCCTTCTTTGTGGGCATTTTAATTTACTTTCAATATATACTATTCTGTTACTGGTTAGTTCTTGGTGATTCTGCTTAAGCTATTAAGATTTATATACATATAGGATCGTGTCGAGAGATCTGAAAGGAGCTCTAGATCATATTTCAGAATGGCTAGACAAATAGAGAGTCATGGCTAGTGAATCAAAGTCAACATATATAACATTCACCTTAAGACAAGGAAACTGCCCACCAGTAAAACTGGGAAATAGAAATCTTCCACACAATGAATGTGTAAAGTATCTAGGAATGCACTTGTATAGAAGACTGACGTGGAAAACACACATCAAAGCAAAGAGAGATGAAGCTAATCTCCGATCTAGAAACCTTAACTGGATCACAGGAAGGAAATCAAAGCTAACCCTAGAAAACAAGCTTCTGATATACAAAGCGGTGATAAAGCCCATATGGACATATGAAATACAACTCTGGGGAACTGCCTCGAAATCATATATAAACGTCGCCCAGCGACTCCAAAATTCTATACTAAAACCTATGTCAAATGCGCCATGGTTTATCACAACCGAGGAACTGCATGAACACTTTAAAATGACCACAGTGAGGGAAGAGATTAAACTCATGGAAAAATCGTAAAAGACAGACTATCGAAGCATCCTAATCAACTAGCTGTGAAGCTCCTCAAACCAAATCATCAAAACCGCCTTAAGCGCCACAACATACTAGAACTGAGTGACAGAAACTAGTTTCTCCAAATGTGAAAATATACACAATGGAGTCTAGCACAGTACAATTAAGCTCTCCTAATATCTGCTTATAGCCAAAGGCTGAACGTAGATGAAAAAAAAAGAAGATTTATACAGCTTTTGATTGTAATTCAAAGTAAAATGATAATAAGGTTAGCGTTGGAAAAATGTCCGAAAAATGCTTCTTATCTGAAAAATTTCGATGTTTCAATGTATTTGTCGCAGCATACATTAATAAACCTATTTAGTTTCGGAAGTTTCTGAACCCTCGGTGTGCGAGTCCTACTCGTACTTCACCGGTCTTGTTTTATTATGTACATACGACCTACCTGTTTGTTCTTAAAGCCTTGAAATAATAATTGTTACTTCTGAGACTGGCATCCTGAAAAGTGCGATGTCTCTAATAATGCAATAGTTCATGCTCTGATAATTCTCAATAAGACCCGAATGAAATACTTTGTGTGATGTAGCTTTTGGGTACGTTTTCTTTGCATTTTAATATACTGGGATTTTACAGTTCGGTTTCCGATTTTTTTTATATTGTTTTGTTTTCTGAAGTCATTTATATTTTTTGTTAAAAATAACTTGCGACGAATCAACAATTTGTGTCGGAAAAACGCAAATTCATTTCCACTCCACTTTTGCATCGTCATGTTCTCATTTCTGAACTGGAGCTAGAATTAGATTTTCCTATTGCATTATGAGTAAGAGCGTTGTTTTTCTTAGTTATGTTATTTAATTTGGTGACGCCTAAACACTTCGAGACAGTGTGTCTACGTTTCTTCAGAACATTGGCTTGGCATACATCCATCCATACATCATGCTTTGTCATCGTTCTTTGTGCGTTCATCTCGCGACTCTCCCATAAAACAAAAAAAATTTATTCATAATCTTTGACTAATAAAATAGTGCCACGAAATGCACCTACAGTTTCATTCAAATTACAAGTAACGAGAGTTCATTTAAATTGGTTTATGTTTTTAGGGGTAGAAATTGTAGTTGTTCTGGGTTTCAGACTTTTCCTTATATTTGTGTCACTAAAGCTACACGAATACCGAATTTCAGCACTGTGAGGTCACTGGTGTACCCTGTGAATTTCGTCAAGGTTCAGTTTTTATTATAGATGATAACGCAAAAACTACTAAAAAACCAAAAAAACGTAGTCGAAATGGAGAACTTTCATTAGAAATCCCATTTGACCTAATAGTCTCATTTAGATTTTTTTTTACCCCTCTTGAACCCCAATAGTAGTAAATAGTTGAGATAACTACCCAACATTTTTAGCTCATTTAGTCACACCAGGATTATGCCAACACTACTTACCTATGTATCAAATTTCACGATGATCTGATCAACGCTTCGAAAGTTATCCTCGGACAAACAAACATACATACATACAAAAGTCAAAGTCAAATATTTTTATTCATTAAAATCACAAGGATCACTTTGAAACGTCAATTAAACAACGCCGAATTGCCCAAGTTGATTTAAAGATCTCGCTTCGCTCGATCAATAAATTTGAAAGTTACATTGTGTCTGTCCATTTGTTACGTTTTTACTGCTTAAACGGTTTGACCAATTTCGATGAAATTTAGTATACAGATAGATTATAACCGGGATTGGGACATAGGCTACTTTTTACCCTATTGCGCAGAAGGAGGGTAATGTTGTTATTGATAAACCACGCGTGCAAAGCTGAGAGCGCCAGCTAGTATAAAATATTATCTCAAAATGATTCAATCATTATTTGTGATAAAGTTACATATACTTCATTATTTTTCGGTTTTTTGTGTTGTAGGTACCTAGAGTACCTACACAGTTTCCTCACAGAATCGAAATGGAAGTACAACCAGCGAAAACCAGGCGCACGCACGCATAGACGCGCGCGTAAGAGGATCTCGGATCAAGTCGGTCGAAGCTTCGAACAAATTGATATTGTACCTACGTAGTATAATATTTCTCTGCGGTATTACTAAATGAAAGTGGCGCGTTGTGGGGTTCAGGTTGTTGCAAGCTTTTGTTAATGGAACTGTAGGGTCGCGAGAGGAAACTTGAAACCTGACTTATCAGCATCGAGTGAACTCTACTCATTTTGAGAATTCCTTGAAATATTACCATTTAGCCAAGGAGTTCGACGACAATTCTACATTTGGTTATTTAATACTTGCTGCTGTTGCCAGGAGACTGCACTAATAAACCTAACGTTCTAAACATATAAACCATCATACCGCAAACTATCGACCTACTGAAATTCATCCAGATCGAATCAACAAAGGTTCGCTTGTTATGCTCGGACAAACAATATACTTACAAACACAAAATCGCCCAAGTCACTGAGATCTTCGCTCGCTCGAACAACTATTATCCCCCATGCATGATGTAATGTTAAGTTGATAATTATTATCGCAGCGTTGATAAGGTGTTAGTCCCCGTCTGCGATTATCAAAATTACCAAGTTTGTTTACTTACTCGGTGCGTTTTGCATTCGAGGTTTTTTGTTTTGTCCAATAATATTTTTTTACCTGCATATGTTATATTATTGTAATGTTATTTGATCGAGCGAAGCGAGATCTCCAAATCAACTTGGGCAAATCGGCGTTGTATGCACGTATGTATGTATGTTTGCTTGTTCGAGGATAACTTTCGAAGCGTTGATCCGATCATCGTGAAATTTAATACATAGGTAATGCTAACATTACCTATGCTACATAGGCTAAAAATGTTGGGGGGTTGTTGAGATATTGGGGTTCAAGAGGGGTAAAAAAAAAGAAGACTATTAGGTCAAATGGGACGTTAAAGGAAAGTTCTTCATTGGTACATTTCAACCCTGTTTTTATTTTAAGTTTAATCCTTGTAGTTTTTGAGTTATTAGCCATAATAAAAACAAAACTATGACACTATTCACAGGGTAAAACCAGTGATCCCACAATGTTGAAATTTGGTATTCGTGTAGCTTTAGTGACACAAATATAGACAAAAGTCTAAAATCCAGAATAACTGCATTTTGTACCCCCAAAAAAGTAACCAGTACACATGAACTCCCGTTACCTGTAATTTGAATGAAACTGTAGGTCAAGTAAGATAGTTTTATTTCGTGGCTCTATTTTGATAGTCAAAGATTACGAATATATATTTTTGTTTTTATGGGAAACTCGCGAGATCTCAGTTCGGGGCGAACCACTAGTTTAAATATCTTAATTTTAATACCTATGATAACGACATGTGTATATCAATTTCTGTTTCATATTATTTTTTAAAAATTTATACCAAGAGCGTGAAGTGGTTACGCTCTTCGTTCAGTTCAGACGAATACAATGATGTTTAGCTTACAGGATGAACACACACTCTAAAAACATTACCCTCCTGCGCAGTCGGGTAAGGGTGTTAAAGTTGATAAGTTTCCCTATTCAAGTTCTAAAAGGTTTAGACATTGCTGGTCTGTCAAAATCGATTGGCATTTTCTAGTGCAATTGAGGGGTTTTTAATCAATATATAAGACTTGGTGATCAAATCATAATACTATTTACAGCACAACATATGAAACAACAATTTCGAAGTATCTAAATCTAAAGTAATCCTTATTTGTTGTTGTCTCTGCAACGCACCAATTATGCTACTGAGACGCTTTTAGGACAAAAGAGTGACGGGGAGTCTGTCTCAACGCCAACTGCCCCCGTAATCTAGCACGATAACTGTGAAAATCCAGTTCATTTCAAGATTTGTCTAAAATAGTTTGTTTATAACGATAAAAGCGATATTTCCGCTTGCCTGTTTTACATTATTGTTTGTTAATTTTATGTTACTTTTTATCGGGATACGACGCGAACTAACGAACTCGTGAGCAGAATTGAGAATAATTGGTATGTCGCATTGTCTGTGTTATTTTATTTAATGTTTGCACTAACTAACTATAGTAATTAATAAAGTACTAAGTATTATCTTTTTAATATACTAGTGGTTCGCCCCGAACTGAGATCTCGCGAGTCTCCCATAAAAACAAAATAAATATTTGTAATCTTTCGCTATCAAAATAGTGCCACGAAATAAACAACCACATTACTTGACCTACAGTTTCATTCAAATTACAGGTAACGGGAGTTCATATAAAGTGGTTTACTCATTTTTGGGGTACAAAATGCAGTTATTCTGGATTTCAGACTTTTGCATATATTTGTGTCACTAAAGCTACAAGAATACCAAATTTCAGGATTGTGGGGTCACTGGTGTACCCTGTGAATTTTGTCAAAGTTTTGTTTTTATTATGGCTAATAACTCAAAAACTACAAAGATTAAACTAAAAATAAAAACAGGGTTGAAATGTACTAATGAAGACCTTTCATTTGACATGTCATTTACCTTATAGTCTCATTTTAAATTTTTTTATCCCTCTTGATCCGCCTATACGAGGCATGCCTTTTAAGTTCTGTCGTTTCCATATTTTCCGGCAATTTTGAATTTGGAACTGTTCTATATTCGAATGTGTTTACATTTTGAATCTCAAAACAGTTGAAAGTATTAGGATTAATGCTATTGTTTAGTCACAGTTTCGATTTGAATCTGTCAGGTCACGTACGAAAATTAATCTTTCTAAGGAAAATGTTCGTGCAATAATTTTCTACAACTTTAGAAGAGGCCTGACACGGCTTCAGTGTTTAGAAGAGCTAACATCTGTGTTCAGTGATGTAGCCCCATGTCTGCGGACTGTCGAACGCTGGTATTTAGAATTCCAGCGTGGACATACTAGTGTTAGTGACAGATTTCGCGAAGGACGCCCAAAATCCGCCTTCACTGAAGATAACATCATTGCTGTGAGACAACTAATTCTCGAAGATCGTCATGTGACGTATCGAGAGATAGAGGCTCTATTAGGCATCTCAGGGACAACCATTCAGAAGATCTTGCATAAAGCGCTTGGTGTGAGAAAGCTAGTTTGCCGTTTGATACCGCATCTGCTTTCCGACGATCACAAGGCGACCCGCGTCAGATGGTGTAAGAAAACTCTGCAAAGGTTCAACCGAGGAAAGTCAAATCACGTCTACGGCATCATCAGTGGTGACGAATCTTGGATCTATGCCTACCATTCTGATTCCAAACAACAATCTACAATCTGGGTCTTTCAAGACGAGCCAAAGCCGACTAAAGTTGTTCGTTCTTGAAGCACTTCAAAGAAGATGGTGGCCACGTTCGTTGATAAAGCCTGCCATGTTGCGGCTATTGCACTTGAAGATCGTAGAACGGTTAACGCAGAGTGGTATACCGCAGTTTGTTTACCACAAGTCATCGCCGAACTTCGAAAATCTAACTCAAAGCGATGCATCATCCTGCACCACGACAACGCAAGCTCACACAGCGCTCGTCAAACGATTGAGTATTTGAAGCAGAAAAAAGTAGAAATTCTTGACCATCCTCCGTACAGTCCTGACCTAAGCCCCAAAGATTTCTTTACATTTCCTAAAATTAAGAAAAGTCTTCATGGTCAAAGGTTCCAGTCCGGTGAAGAAGCAGTCGACGCTTTCAAGTCAGCCATTTTGAACACCCCCACTTTAAAGTGAAATAAATGTTATAATAACTGGTTTGAGCGAATGGAAAAGTGCATTAAGCTACGTGGTGAATACTTTGAAAAACAATAAAAAGTACTATAAGGTTCTAGTTGTGTTTTTTTCTTCAAACGACAAAACTTAAAAGGCATGCCTCGTATCTCAACAACCCCCCCACATTTTTGGCTCATTAAGTCACACCAAAATTGTGCCATCACTACCTACTTATGTATCAAATTTTACGATGATCGGACCAACGCTTCGAAAGTTATCCTCGGACAAACGAACATACGAGGGTCATTCAATAAATACTTAGCCTACAAAAAGTAAACGAAAATTTCGGAAAAGTGGCAATTTATTTTTCAGCATAGTCTCCTTTTAGTTCGATACACTTAGCCCAGCGATGCTCCAACTTTTTTTAACCTGTCCGAAAAATAGTTTTTGTCAAACTCTGCAAAATAGGCCTCCGTGGCGGCGATGACCTCCTCATTTGATCCATATCTATTCCCGGCGAGAGATTTTTTCAGATTAGGAAACAGAAAGAAGTCACAAGGGGCCAAATCTGGAGAATACGGTGGATGGGGCAGCAATTCGTAGCGTAATTCGACCAATTTGGCCATGGCAACGGCAGACGTGTGAACCGGTGCGTTGTCGTGGTGAAACAGCACTTTTTTCTTCGCCAGATGGGGTCGTTTTTTCTTTAATTCGGCGTCGAATCGGCCCAATAAATCGGCATAGTAAAGCCCTGTAATTGTTTTACCCTTCTCGAGGTAATCGATGTAGATCACACCTTGTGAATCCCAGAAAACGGTGGCCATAACTTTTCCGGCCGATTTTACAGTTTTCGCCTTCTTTGGAGCACGTTCCCCGGTCTGGATCCATTGTTTTGATTGCTCCTTGGTCTCTGGTGTGTACCAGTGGATCCAGATTTCATCGACGGTCACAAAACGACGCAAAAACTCTGCCGGATTCCGCTTAAACAGCGCCAAACACGTCTCCGATGTGGTCTCACGGTTGCACTTGTTTTCCGGTGTGAGTAAACGCGGCACCCATCGCGCCGACAGCTTTCTCATGCCGAGTTCCTCGTGAAGAATATGATGCACTGTTCCTTCTGAAATGCCTACAGTCTCAGCTAGCTCCCGAGCCTTCAATCGGCGATCTGCCAATACGAGATCATGGATTTTTTTAATGTTTTCCTCCGTAGCAGCTGTTTTCGGTGCACCTGGACGTGGTTCATCAAAAACCGACGTACGGCTACGTGCAAACTCGTTGAACCAATTCTTGACGGTGGCCATCGATGGAGAAGAGTCACCGTACACAGCATCCAAGCGCTCTTTGATGTCGATGCGCGTTTTCCCTTCCAAAAATAGGAATCGAATCACCGAACGATATTGCTCTTTTTCCATTTTTGTAAAACCGATCGATACGTTCGCTTCCATAAGTTGTCAAATTAAAACAAATGAAGGGATTGGAATTAAAATTTGAAAACAGAATTAAAAAAGAATGTGCTACACTGTGGTAAAACTCTTTTGAAACTATAGCGCCCTCTGGCGATGAGGCTAGGTACTTATTGAATGCACCTCGTACAGACATACATATCGCCGATTTGCCAAAGTTGATTTGGAGATCTCGCTTCGCTCGATCAATAAAAATCTCGTGTCACGGTTTTTGTGGTCGCACTCCTCCATTTTTTTTGTATATTTGGTAGGTTAATCGTATAGATCGTAAAGTATTTTCCACCCTCCTACCCCCACCCCCCATTTTTTAATCGCGAAGTCATTGGCGTAAAGTCATTTACATGAAGTGTTGCGTATCTTTGACAAGAGTATTTTGTATAGTTTTGATCCCGAAGTTCCCACAAGAACGTGAAATTTCAATCGTGTGAAGCCGCGGGCGGGTCAGCTAGTCATTTATATTATACTAAGTATGTACGTATTAATAACTCAAGTATTTGTGAAGTGAAGGTGAATTCATTCCGATGTTCCCAGTGCATTCAGAATTAGTTGTGTAATTATTATTGTTAATTATGTAAGTACGATCACTCGCCACGTCCCACCAGCCATCTTGGAATGGCGAGTGATCGTGAGATGTGGAGGAACATGGGGGAGACCTTTGCCCAGCAGTGGGAAAGTATAGGTTAAAAAAAATGTAAGTAGGTACTCAACTAAATCCATACTAAACTAATATTATAAATTCAAAGGTAACTCTATCTCTCTGTTTGTTACGTTTTCATTACTAAACGGCTGGACCGATTTCGATGAAAGGTACATTCGATGATAGATTATTATGGGTCCCATCTGAAAACCAGCGCTGCTTACCTTCCTCGGATGGTTGGCAGCAATACGCTGAGATGGGACCCGTTTGGCCCACACAGCACGGAAGACCATATTGTATGTACCTACCTATGTAATACCTAGCTGCAAAAATTTTATCATGTGCTTTTTACTGTGTTTATATATTTTTTTTTTCTTTTCTTTTTAATAATTTATAGTCTTTATGTAAGTAGGTATGTTTGTTATGTTCTGAATGGTCTGTCCTATGTGTGTGTCAAATAAATGTATTTTCTTTCTTCTTTCTTTCTTTATTTCTTTAAAAACTTAGAAATAACGTAACAGTTTACAAAACACCGGGATGGGAACAAAGGCTACTTTTTACCCGACTGTGCAGAAGGGTAATGTTTTCATTGACAAACCACGCGTGCGAAATCGCGTGCGGCAGCTAGTAGGTATATAATTTTAAATAATGTATCTACAGACATCACGTTACTAAATTGATGTGTCCTTGTCTATACACTGTCAGTCTATTTAGTTAGGTTAAAGTATTCTGTCTTAAAGATCACCCGTTGGCTGTTCCGTTTATCAACTGCTAAAAGTTACCATCAAGGTTTTCAAATGAGTTTACTGTGATAGAGCGGGTTGACGCAGGGTAACGAAGAAACTACCGGGGTCGAGGGAAGAATGTCCTCTGTACCCGTGTCCCCATTATAAAGCGATAGGAGGAACGCCGTGGAGGTTTAGCCGGTAGGAGTCAGACATACCGCTCTCTAGCCTCAGAACGATATCCAAGAGGATACCTCCACGTAAAAAAAAATATTGAAGGACCAGTAACACGATTGATTTACAAGTATAGGCATCTCCATAGATTTATAGAGTGGCGGAAAATGTGTGGCTTGCACCCAAAACGACTTCCTTTATTAGGCCGTCTTTCCATCTAATATCCGTCCGTCCTAATCCATCCTAAATCTAACATTCGTTCTACACAATGCTTTCCAAAGCGTGGTCGGTCACCCCGCAAGAACATTTATGCCCCAATTGTCTGCGGATTTTATCTCTAATTCTATCACTCATTCGAGATTCTTTGCTTGTTTTAGGTTCAAATGATAACGCTATCAATCTCTATGTCTATACGACTATAGCCTACCCCAACTATACAATATGTCTGTTATAGTCAAAATTTGATAAAATATGTTATCTACTACGTAACCGAGCGCCGAAATTATCAACAGCAGGGAAGTAATCAACTCAAAATAAGTACTCAAGTAAAGTTGCAAGCCTATCGATCTTTTACAGAATACATTTTGGGGAATGTGCTCAGGAACTATACGATCTGATCCCGCCATCTCCCTTCCATCAAAGGACAAGCAGGCGCACGGCTCAGTACCATCCGTACCTAGTCAATATACCTAGTCAGGTCACAAGTATTGTCACACAGTAAAAACTTTTCTTTTAGAATGCTGGCCACAAAAAAGTTTATAGAATTCGAATTTCGAATTGTTCATGAAAATAAAAATGTATACTTTTTAGAATTTTACTCATTTTAAAATATGAAGTGGACGCTTAAAGAAGACCGTGTTGCAGTTATTGCGTTGCATCGTTGCGGTTACGCGCCCATTAAAATTTTTGACATACTGAAAAATTTGAATATACCTAAAAGATTCGTTTATCGCACCATCAAACGATACAATGAAGACTCTAGTGTAGATGACAGGTCAAGAAGTGGTCGCCCTCGGTTTGTTAGGACTCCAGCAGTGATAAAAGCTGTAAAGGCGCGAATTCAAAGAAATCCCAAACGTAAGCAGAAACTGTTGGCCCTTCAGATGGGGTTAAGCAGAACCACGGTGAAAAGGGTGTTAAATGAAGACTTAGGGCTTCGGGCATATCGAAGAAAAACAGGACATCGTTTGAATGCTCGTCTAATGGACCTGAGACTGAAGAGATGCCGCGCTTTGTTGAATCGGTACGCGGGAAAAAAATATCGGGAAATTCTTTTTTCGGTTGAAAAAATTTTTACCGTAGAAGAGAGCTACAACAAACAAAATGATAAGGTGTACGCACACAGTAGTGAAGAAGCGAGCAACCGTATTCCGCGTGTCCAACGAGGTCATTTTCCATCCTCGCTCATGGTATGGTTGGGAGTTTCTTATTGGGGCTTAACAGAGGTACATTTTTGTGAGAAAGGTGTAAAAACGAATGCAGTTGTGTATCAAAATACAGTCCTGACGAACCTTGTGGAACCTGTTTCTCATACCATGTTCAATAACAGGCACTGGGTATTCCAACAAGATTCGGCGCCAGCTCATAGAGCGAAGAGCACACAAGACTGGCTGGCGGCGCTTGAAATCGACTTCATCCGGCACGAAGACTGGCCCTCCTCCAGTCCAGATTTGAATCCGTTAGATTACAAGATATGGCAACACTTGGAGGAAAAGGCGTGCTCAAAGCCTCATCCCAATTTGGAGTCACTCAAGACATCCTTGATTAAGGCAGCCGCCGATATTGACATGGATCTCGTTCGTGCTGCGATAGACGATTGGCCGCGCAGATTGAAGGCCTGTATTCAAAATCACGGAGGTCATTTTGAATAAACTTTAGTGTCATAAGAATCTATGTTTTGTTAAGTTCATTTTGGTATATAAATGGTTACATAATGAATAAACTTGTTTCAATTATTTTATATTAAACATGTGACAGAATTTATGACCTGACTAGGTACCACCCATTCGCACACACCGTTTTGGTTCTACGTTCTTGATGCGTACAGCCAAGGTATGGAACACTTTGCCGTCGTCTGTTTTTCCTAAAGAATACAATCCGGGCCTCTTTAAGGTAAGAGTAAATAGGTTTCTTCTAGATCTTCGTGCTTCATCTTAGACCACATCATCACTTACTATCAGGTGAGATTGTGGTCAAACGAATTTCTATCCAATTAAAAAAAAATGCAACGAAAAATGCTATTATTTTTTTACAAATGTATGAAAATATTGTGATTGTATTGTACTGACTATACTAATATGACAAAGCTGTACTCTTCCACCTTTATTATGCACACCGCCAAGGAGTGGTACGCCTTGCCTGAGTCTGTGTTTCCTGATAACTACAACCTAGGGATCTTCAAGTCACGAGTGAATAGGTTTCTTCTCAGCAAGCGTGTACCATCGTAGATTGTATCATCGCGCCCCATCAGGCGAGGTAGTGGTCAAACGCTAGCCTATAATTTATAAAAAAAAAATACTTACCATTTACTTAGAACGCATTTAACACAAGTTTGTTAAACACCTCAATTATAGAAAACATATTTATCCACAAAGCCATAACGCATCGTGCAGTTACCATTGTCTCACAAGCCTTCAGGATCGGCGAACTATTACAGATATGGCCTTTCTTCATGGTCTATGCAATGGACACGCGTTTTTGTGCTCCGAAATACCGCACAATACAATAAGAATATAAAGTTATTTGCTGCAACCAACCATGCACAACATTCTATCATTAACAGACTACAAAGAGTTTATAATAAGGAGTTCTCCTCGATCGATATTTTTCATAATAAGGGAACTTTCAAAAGTGAAACTTTGAAAATAATAAAATATAAAATAAAAAAAATAAAAAATTGCTGGACATTTCACACAGCGCTATCTAGCCCCAAACGAAGCAGAGCTTGTACTATGGGAACCAGATAACTGATAGAATACTTATATACTTTTTTTTTGTAAATACATACTTATATAGAAAAACACCAAGACACAAAATAATTATGGAGGATAAACACACATGCATGATAACAACGCAACACAAAATACTGGTTATTATGGTGTATATATGTGTATGAATTTGTGATATAACTGCTAAGTATATGTGTGCTATGTATTTTATCAACCTATTTGTGTTTAGGTACACGTTATTTGTTCAAGTCGTATTTTTAGTTTAATTTAGTTAGACTGTCTATTTATAAATTCTTTTTTTGTAAAGTAAATCCGTTTTTGGCCGTAAGTTAAGCTTAGTAATAGTTTGTTTCTATATAATGGCTATGGATTTTGTTAAATAAATAAAATAAAATAAATTTCTCTGTTGGCTAAAATGACCTCTTATCACACTTTCAAATTGTTTGAGAATACGGTTTTTGTTGAAACCTTACTATTTCAAAAGAGCTTTTATTAAATTCATAATCGGAACTGCAAGCAGATTCAGATGAGCCAAGCTATAATCCATTCAGAAGTTCCGTTGTCTAGCATCCGTCTCCATCGTATACATTATGTATTCTGAATTTCAGGCCAATCGATTGGGGGGAACTGGTTTAAAATTTAGTTGCAAGATTTGATCTAACCAAACAAGTTGAATAAAGCTTTTAAAAAGGGTGACGTTTTATTTTTATTTGGTTCGTTTTGTATCGGCAAACAATCAGCAGTGTTGTCCGTCCGTACGCCCATGCCGACACCAGCCTGTTTGATAAGAAAAACGTAATTAACTTTCTAACCTTGACATTAATATGACGCTAGATAACCGATATATCTACATTTCCACTTCCACTTTTATGTAAGGTTGTCACGAGCTCAACATGTCAGTATAGTCGCGATATAGCGAGATCTCCAAATCAACTTGGGCAAATCGGCGTTGTATTTATGTATGTTTGTTTGTCCAAGGATAATTTTCAAAGCGTTGATCCGATTATCGTGAAATGTGGTATACAGGTAGGTTAAAAACTACAAGGTTTAAACTAAAAAAACAAACGAGGTAAAAATGTACTAATGAAGGCTTTCATTAGACGTGCCTTTGACCGGATAGTCTCATTTGTTTTACCCCACTTGAACCCCAATATCTCAACAACCCCCCTACATTTTTAGCTCATTTAGTCATACCAAAATTGTGCCATCACTACCTCCTACCTATGTATCAAATTTAAAGATAATCGGATCAACGCTTCGAAAGTTATCTTCGGACAAACATACATACAACGCCGATTTGCCCAAGTTGATTTAGAGATCTCGCTTCGCTTGACCAATGAAGTAGAGGGACGTTCATTTTTGGAGTAGACTGTCTCTACTAGTTGAATTAAAACGTAGTGACCCTAACACCAAGCGGTCGAGGCATCTAATCCTTATATGTACTATTGGCAGGACAGTTCGAAATATGTACCTACTGCAATGAATATCATACTTGAATATGTGTCCGCAATACTAGCTCTCTGAAAATCTATGGCGGAGGCCTATGTTCACAAGTGGACATCCTATGGCTGATATGATGATAATAACTAGCTCTCAAACAGTGAATGAAAACATCATAAGGAAACCGATAAAGCTTAATATTCGTAGGTATGTCACATGTGCATGCGATGTACGATCAAGCTCGCTATTGACCTAAAATAGGAAAATCAGAGTCGAAAAACATATTAGTATAGTAACCTCTTACGCAATGGTAAGTCAACATTTACGACATTTGGAGTACACACCCAATGAGTGACTGGCTGTTAGTAAACCCATTCAAAAGCTGTAAGGGAGCACGCAAGCTCAGCCAAGTTTAGCGAGTTCAAATTACCGGAACGCCCCTGGAGGATCAAATTGTCTACAAATTGATGTTTATTATCCTGTGTTCCGAACAGAATCCCTGACTGATTCTCTTTGAAGGCTTTTCACTGAACCTATAATAATTCGATTAGCATCTCAGAAACAGAATAATGAGGAAGGGGTTTTGTTCGCGCTTCGTTCAATCAGTTTCCTTATGGGAAGACCAAAAAAAAATGTGACCACATGCCATGTAGTTTTACCGACACGTATAATTACCTACATATAAATTTGTCATACTTAAAACTTTTAGAAGTTCTAAATTCTGTTTTCTTTGCCTTTTAAAAGGCATAGTACCTAAAGGATTGAGCCAGTTACTTTCATCTTGCATGGTAGATCGGAATCTACCATGCTAATCTATCACGTACCATCAAAATGGTAAGGTTCGTTTTCGAGAGGTTCGGTGCAGACAAAAGTTCGACTAGTGCATTGCTAGTTTAATCAATAGTGGGATAAAAAATGAATAAAAAATAAAAAGCATTTATTGAGGAACAACAAATATACAGTCATGTGTACAGTTTGAAACGATGATGCCTGTATTAGTATGAAAACTGTGTTACAGACACCAACGCCCTCCTCCTATATATCTATGAGTTCCAATCAGGTTAATGGTACATTATCAAAAAACAAAACTAAAAATTCTAGTTATTTTCCAACAGACCAGAAGGATCTGTGTGGGTGGATGTATTTGTGAGTGTGTGTGTGTGTGTTTGTGTGAGGGTGTATGTGTATGTATGTGCGTAATGGAGTGTGTGTTTTTGTGTGTAGGCACTATTTGGGAATCTTTAGGAGGTCCTCAGTATCTTCGTAATTTAAAGATTTAAGCCACTCTAGACATTTAATCTTACATTTGTTGTGGGGTAGCGGGTAAATGTTAATTTCCTTGTTAACTCTGTTGTACAAGGAAGAGCTAATAAAAAAGAAGTGACGACTTGCCACTGCTGTACGTCGTTGAGCTATTTTGCAAACTTTATCTGCTCTCCGTTTCGAATGTTTCAGGTTAGGGTCATAGAACAACTGAGAGTGCTTGCGAAGAATACTATAATAGTGTCACTAATGTTCCGTTAATTTATCAGTGTTAGTCTATTATGTTATAATGTTGTTTTTGACGAAATTTGTTTACAAGGCGTTAGGTAATGGTGTTCAGAGAAATGTCTATATAGATTGTTTGGTAATATACTAACGATATTCAAGTGACGGTTTCTCAAAACATAAAAGAAGACTTCACAAAAAAAAACTACTAGTTATATATTATCAAATTTTAAAGAAAATCGACTAAGTTTAGGTAATTAATTCGATATAAAACTTACTGCGTACTCTTGCAATCGACATCTAAAAATAAAGGCCGATATGATATCTCTTTCGGAAATGGCTGCGGTTTTTGGGTTAGAAAGGGACAACAAGAGATATCTCGAGACGTCACCAATACAGTATCTGTGGTTAGATGGCAAGCATTATGCAAAAGCACAACATAAGTTTAATAAAGTGTTTGTTTTTACATGCCAAAATAAATTTCACATTTCTATGGTAAACATTTCACAAATTTATTTATTATGCACATCAAAATAACCCTTTCATTTATGTGCGTTTATTATCAAACACCCTATATTTTTTTTTTATACCACTGCTGTAGAAAACAAGCATACGGGCCTACCTTGATGGTAGCCTGTGGACGTTTGTAACACCAGAGGTATTACTCGAGCGTTGCCAAACCTTTAAAAATTCTCAAAACGCCCTTTTTGAAGAACGCCATACTGTAGTCCCTGGGGAAAACCTCGGCTGGGAGACCATTCTACAAGCGAAGTGTTCGCGGGAGGAAATCCCTCTGGAAACTCACGGTACGCGATCACATCGTCTCCAAGGTGTGTGGATGGATTCCTTGCCGATGGCGAGCGGTGAGATGATAAAACGAACCTGCAAGCACCATGTCAAACAACTCCTTTTATTTTGTGATTAAAGAATTCTCTGGCAAGCATTATGCAAAAGCACAACATAAGTTTAATAAAGGGTTTGTTTTTACATGCCAAAATAAATTTCACATTTCTATGGTAAACATATCACAAATTTATTTATTATGCTCTTCAAAATAACCACTATCATTTTTGTGCGTATATTATCAAACACCCTATATTTATTGTCCACTTTATTACGACATATTACGTTATTAATATATAGTTTTATTCTTTATGTTGCAGAACAAACACGTAGAAACGTTGGACGATGAAAAACTGCGCGCTCTTTTAGATGAAGCTATCACATACAAATGTCCCAAAGACCGGGAGGGCAAAAGTAGTCTTTTTAAGGTAAGAAATTTAGTTATATTAATTTAATGGACTTGTGTCGGCCTAGGTCGCCTTGAAATTAGTTATAGACTGCGCAATGAATTTTTGGGTAAATCTATTGCGGCTAATATCTGGTTGGAATAAGCAAATAAAACTGCCATAAAATTATTTCCATTCGAGTATAAAGTTTGCAGACAAAAACTTTGTTATTGTTATACTTGGAGTTAAAGAGAACTGGGAACTAATCGACGTCTAAGACCGATCCACTTAGTAACGAATCTAAAACGAATATAACAATTTGCAAATCTTGCAATACGCTGCCGAGACGCTCAAGGATCTATTCTATTCACACAGCTTGTGATACGAATTTTTGTCAACAATAGCTAGTAAAGTAATTTGGAACACACGTATTTCTTGATTGATCGATACTGTGGCGATGCCGAAACTGCATTGTCACTTGTATTGTGAATAAACTGTTCAATGTGGCTAGTGAATCAACGTTCAATGGGGCTAAATCACACCTAAGTAATTTTTGATTATAATTTAATAAACAAACACGAAGCTATTTTGAGGCTGACCAGCGCTTTCTATTGGTATGTTACCAAAACTATTTTGGATTAAGCATTAGTTTATCAAAACTGTCAGTACTTACAATTAGCAACACTTATCTCCATTAAAGTATTTTAAAGATGGGCGAGACCTTCAGCAATAAAGAACACTAAGAAGAAATTTAGTTATAAATCCAACATTACTGTGATAGGTAATAGTAGTACAAACATAATTTTATCTAATGTTGACAAGGATTTCCTACAATGCAAATAAACTACAAAATCCATTAGAGTCTGCTGTAAACTGAGTTGTCTGTAATACCAATAATATGGCTGATGATAATAAGGGCGGGCGTTGGCGCGCGGCACGTTGCGGCAAATTTGAAGGCGCCCTAATGTTGCTGGACATAAGTCAGTCCCAAAGAAAGTTATAGCAAATACCACTGATCCGTCTCCATTGTCCATGTATCCATAACCACATCAACAAAGTTCTAGGTCCATCAAGGCCATCAAAGATGCATTGTGCTGTTAGATAGTTATCTGGTTCGCTATATACATTCCAATAGTCGACTTTAAGCCGATTCGTAGATCGAAGTTGGTATGATTTCCGGAGGCTAGTACTCTAATCAACTAATAACTTTGTTCAGGAACTTCTGGAAGAAGTAGAGCAGGATGAGCAGGCGTGCGAGGCAGCTGCGCGCAACCTTACCGGGTGTCGGGGCTCGAGACGCGGTGCTCGCGGCCGCCGGGCGCTACCTCACTCCAACTCCTTGCAAGACCTAGTCGCAGCGTTGGCAGCTGAGCCGGCACCCAGGCATACGCGCCATCACCCTCGGCATCACGCGCCCGCGCCCTCCAATGTCTCCGCGCGCGCTATACATGGAGGCAGCCTGCCCTCCGGCGTAGATACTTGTGAGTCTTTGGCTTGATTTTTGCATAAAGGTTTTCTAGATGACTTCTGTGTGATGCTCAAATTATAGTTTTCGTCCGGTAATACACGTCACTGTGCACGAGGGTTTTCTGCGGATCAGCACCTGTGTGTTATACAGTTAATCAAATATTGTCAAGCTAAGGTACTGAAGAATAAATAAATAAATAATTAATATTGCTGGACAATAAGAGATTACTCGCCGCACAGAAAACGCCTGGAAAAGCTATTGGTCAATGAAGACCTCATAAAAGAAAATCTGCCACTATCTTTAAAACGGAAACTAATGGACATGTACATTCTCCCCATTCTCACATACCGTGCACAAACTTGGTCCCTCACCAATATTCAAAAGTCCCGTCTCGGTGTTTGTCAACGAGCTATGGAGCGCAGCATCCTCGGAGTCAGGCTCACAGACCGTATACGAAACTTGACACTGCGCTCCTAAACACAGATAGCTGACGTGGCCAAAACTATGGCCAAAAGCCATTACAGAATGGGTTCCAAACGGGCGGCGGCCTCGTGGTAGACCCAGGCGGAAATGGAGGGATGAACTGGATGCATACCAGAAAGAGTGGCCCCAATTAGCCAATAACCAGGATTCGTGGAAGGAGGGAAGGGAGGCCTTTGCCCTGCAGTGGGACTCTACGGGCTAATAATAGATAGATAGATTGCTGGACATTTCACACGGCGCTATCTAGCCCCAAATTAAGCAGAGCTTGTACTATGGTATAAGATCCATGATTTATGTATTTTCTTGTATATGTTTGTATTTAATGGTATGCAATAAAGGAATTATCTAATCTAATCTATGGGAAACCAGATACCTGATAGAATACTTATATATATTTTTTTGTAAATACATACTTATAGTATATAGAAAAACATCCAGACTCGGAACAAATATCTGTAGATCATGCAAACATTTGTTCCGCGGCGGGAATCGAACCCGCTACCTCCTGCGCGTCAGTCAGCTATTCGCCCACTGCACCACGGAGGTCGTCAATGCGAATGCGAATGAAGAATGCGGCTTTCTCGCTGATACTTTTATCACGCACTGCTAATAGCCCTTTGTACTCATTGCCATGTTATAAAGCGAGGGCCTTATGTTTACACCCATGTAATTCTTCTTAAAAAAAATCAAATCTAGTTCTTGTTGTGACATAAACTTTTCAGAAAAGTTGTAAAAGAAATTATAACTAAATATATTGAAAGTTTAGATCACTGTAACATATATGTCTATGGTGCAAAAAATTCTACATACATTATAAACTACCTAAAAAGGAAAAAAGAGACCCTACAGTTATAAAACTTTTCCGTACATTCTAGGTATTGCCCTTCTTTGCAAAGTTTCTTGTTATATCAAAAAAACTTACGGTATACTTACTCATGTCGTTCCAGAGCCTCTACTTAATGATGAGGCTACTATAGTTTGTAAAACTTCTTGCTTCTAACTGTGGGCTCGGCAAGTATCACACACTGTTTTACCAGATGGGAAGATAATATTAGTATTACTTGTGGTTTTCAGCGTCTCTACTCAGTGAAGAGGGGTCGGGCGCGGGCTCGGGTGCTGGCTACCTGGCCACGGTGCGCTGCGTGAACCCGCCGCCCCTGGCCGAGCGTCGCGTCTCCGCCAGCGATGCCAACGCGCCGCATGAACTCGAGCTGCTGAATAGCAGGTAAGTCTTGCCTTCAGAGGATCTTACGCAACATGTTAAAGCCTATTGCAGACGACGGAAGAAAATCGATTTCCGATCCGATTACGGCCGATTATAATCTACAAAAACGATGTCCGAATCACTTTCCCACGTCGGCTTACACTTTGTTTTCGCCGACCAATGCACACATCCTAGTCCTTCACACTCGAAAACATTGTTTTAAAACGTGATATATCTCATGTTTTATCCTTTTCTACCGCATACCACCGACATTTATCGGTTCTGTTCGGAACGGATCGAGCGACGAGAGCCTAGCCGACTTCTGTAAGATTTTTGTAGGCCGTGTGCGTTGAAGTATAAAAGTTTCGTGTTCTATTTTTGCCTACTATTGCGGGTCGATTATTGTGGGTCGTCTGCGATAGGTCTAAAATGCCAGTGAGCTAATAAACCGTTTAATTGTTTTTATAAAAACGTTGATCATCGCTAATAGGCTAGAGTGGTATGAGCATGTCACGTGGAGCGAAGCGAGTCATTTGACAAGAAGAGTGCTGATAAGTATGAATGTAGGCGTAGAGAAGAAGACATGAATGCTTTATATAAATATTGATATCGGTATGGGGTTAATTAGTTGCCAAGCTAGTTGGAAAAAAAATGTGCCCTAGAGCCGATGAGCCCTAACATAGAAGTGAGTATTGAGATTACTCCTGATAGGGATATAAAACAGGATAGATTAAAGATGAAACAGTTCTGGCAACAAAACCACAGAATGCATGCAGACCGGATCCTCTAGAATCTGCAGATTTTGGCTGCAGTCTCTGGTCGTATTCGGAATCGTTCTTAGTACTTCCAACTAGCTGATCACCATTGCTATAGTGCATGCACCGTTGCATAAAAAAGAAATAGCAAAGGTTAGAATTAGAGATATTTTGGATACTTTAGGTTTATGTACACTATTCGTTTCTTTTCTACGTAAATGTTGCATGCTGGGTTACATAGAACTAACTTCTCGCATATTGAATATGTGGGAGAACTCTGAAGACTTAGTAGGTGTCTTTTGCGATTTGTCAAAAGCGTTCAACTGCGTTGACCACCAAACGCTTACAATGAAATTGAAATGCTATGGTGTCATAGATATTGAAATTGCTTGCATCATATGTAGATGACAGAGAACAGCGAATAAAAATAGTAGATGTGCAATCCTCGGGGTCTTTTAACAAATAGGGGGTACCACAAGGCTCCATATTGAAGCCATTCTTGTTTGTTGTGTACGTTAATGACTTGTCACTTATAATAAAAAAAATAATAATAATGAAATCGAGCTTTTTACCGATATAACTATATAAGATATTTTATTTAACGTCAAAAGGAGAACTGCGGGCGTTAATTTAATTAATGATAATGACTCACTACAATTATGTTAGGCAAATGGTTTTCTGGAAATAATTTAGTTATTAAATCCATCTAAAACAAATTGTATCCATTTCTCATTAGTAAATGATGAACAAAGCACTATTATATAGCTTCCGCCAGCGGTTTCGCACGCGTGGTTTGTCAACAAAAAGTGGCCTATGTGTTAATCCAGGTTATAATCTACGTACATACCAAATTTCATCGAAATCGGTTCAGCCGTTACGACGTGAAAGAGTAACAAACATCCACACACACATCCATACAACTTTCGCGTTTATAATATTAGTGGGATCTATGATAATATCATGATGCGTTTATAACATACGTAACTTTAAGAAGTGTTCTGTCTGAAATAAGGAAAAATTAATCAATTCAGCACTTAGACTACAAAGGACAAACAAAAACTTAAGGGGTCAGTGCGTTTCTACAATAAAATTAGATATATATTTTCGATCTAAAAGATACAGATGTATATTAGAAATAACTTAAACCAAAAATCGTACTATTCCACAGATGGGTTTTTGAACTATAAAAATGCATGGGGTCAGCCAATTCCTACGCATAAATCTGTGACCTCCTTTATTGACAAAGCCCCTTTACAGCTGCAACCACATAACAACGTGTATTTAAGTTTAGATTTGTTAATGACAAGGCCTCTTTACAGCTTGTTGGTTGTTTTATTTTTAACTAGCTGACCCCCCTGCGGCATTGTACGTATGGTTTGTCAAATCTCACATGTGAAATCGGTTCAGCCTTTCCGACGTGAAAGAGTAACAAACATTCGCGTTTATGATATTAGTGGGATTTCATCGAAATGCCATTTTAGTCGTAAAAAGATAACAAACAGACAGAGGGTCAGAGTTACTTCCGGATTTATAATTGATCGAGCGAAGCGAGATCTCCAAATCAACTTGGGCAAATCGGCGTTGTATGTATGTATGTATTTTTGTTTGTCCGAGGATAACTTTCGAAGCGTTTATCCGATCATCATGAAATTTGGTACATAGGTGTGGTACATGAGCTAAAAATATGGGTGGGGGGGGGGGGTTGAGATATTCTGGTTCAAGCAGGGTAAAAAACAAAATGGGACTAATTGGTGGTATTTGGTAATTAATATATTTCGACCCCGTTTTTATTTTTAGTTTAAACTTTGTAATTTTTTAAGTTATATTAGCCATAAATACAAACTGAACTGAACTTTGACAAAATTCACAGGGTACACCAGTGACCCCACAGTCCTGAAATTTGGTATATACGCATACATAGCTTTAGTGACACAAATATAGGCAGAAGTCTGAAATTCAGAATAACTGCAATTTCTACCCCAAAAAAGATTAACCAATTAACATGAACTCCCGTTACCTGTAATTTGAATGAAACTGTAGGTCAAGTAATTTAGTTATGCATTTCGTGGCACTATTTTGATAGTCAAAGATTACAAATAATATTTTTTTGTTTTTATGGGAGACTCGCGACATCTCAGTTCGGGGCGAACCACTAGTGTTAGTAAGGATTTAATTTAGTTATATTTTACCCATGTTTTGGCCAGTTGACATAGCTAAGTTTTCTTTGTGTCCCTATGATTTGAATTAAATAAATAAAACCAATTAATATGAAATTATTGTAACAAACATTAGACTTTACTTTTTACAGACGATATGTTCTGGGAAACTGACTTATTTTTCGCTTACAAAGTGTTCTAATGCTTTAGTAAGCAAAATGTGTAACAAAGTCGTATTCAGTTTATAAACGCATGACGCTCGTGCCGGGTCGTATCGTAAATGTTAATTATCTGTTTAAATAGAATTGAAATAGTATCGCGGCGATAATGTTTCCGTACGGTCCACGGTCGCGGTAAAGCCGTGGCTCAGTTTAATTCAACTCAAAGTACGATTTGTTTCTTATCAAGCGGTTAAACATATTGACAAACTTGCACCTGATTCCGAAATAACAGTGGGCCTCAATCCCAGGCAACGACAAATCTCGCATTCAAGTAATTTAGAACTAAATACTAACCGATTTAGAATTCGTTTAAGATTGTCAAGCCGATATGTCAATTTCAGCCATTTTGTAGTAAGCATCTAAAGTAGCATCGATACGGCCCGGTAACGCAACGTAATTCGGTCTGTAAGGGCGTTTGTTCACGGCGACCGGCGTCGGTCTATTTGAATGACCGTCTGTCAAAACGGTGGCATCGGTCGTCACCGGTGATTGTGGACAAACGCCCTAAGTCGGGTGCTTGTTCACAGGCGGAGTAAGCCGATGTTCCCGATGACGTACACGGCTCGCGCGACGCTCGAGATCGGCAGCGGCAGCGTGTGCTCGGGCCGCGCGGTCACCACCACCACCGCGTCCAACCAGGTGCGTACGCTAGCACACCCTCCTCCCCCCGGCCGCCGCAGCCGCCCGCCCCGCGCCCGCTCCCTCACGTATGGCCCCCCCGAGCGCCTCTATCGACGCCTCTACGATCCCAAACTCACACACGGTGGTGGTGCGGTCACGCAAGGTAAGCGACCGCGCGGCCCGGCCTACGACACCGAACCCGACGCGGACGCGTACATTCCGAACGAAAAGTGGGACTACAGAGACTCGCAGATGGCGCAGAGCGTCGACGTGTGGTACCAGGGCCTGTCGGCGTACGACCCGCCCGGGATCGCGCATTGGACCACCAACGAGGACGGTCTCGGTCGCTCGCAGAGCGTTCCCTTGAACCCGACCTACCAAGAATACGCGCGAAGACGCAGCACCGAGCAACACTCTCAGTACTTTGATTACGAGGTCGGGAGCGATGGCAATCTGTACAGGGTCGAAGGCCGCTCTCATAGTGATAATTACGAAGGTGATATTAGTCTAAGGAAACGCTTTAGGGGAGAGATAGGAAAAGGTTTAGTTATACCGACAATGTCGATGCTGAATCAGAGGAATGTCAAAAGTATGACTATAGGCAAGCCTCTACCTTACTTTAATAAACTAGATAGTCGAGTTATTGCCGAGAAGGCTGCCGATAACAGAGACCATAAAAATGACAATTCAAAGGCTGATATTAAAGTAACGACTGGCTCCCAGTCAGATTTTAAAGAAAACGTAAGCAAAAATGAAATATGCATAGAGATCGAAAGTGAAATTACGAAGTCAGCGGAAGACCAAACATCAAAATGTTTTCAGATGAGCAAGATCGCCACACCGGCCGGGCCCGAAGAGCCGGCTATAGAACTCGAGGAGATCGTTTGCCATCGCGCTAACAAAGACAATCACGTCGCTAGCTCGTTCACAGAATACCTAGCCGGACAGGAAAAGTTGCTCCAAGCCTTAGAAGCTAACTCGAGACCGCAGGATGATGAGTATACAATAAACATAACGGAGAACAACAACAATATAAACCGCAAATACTCGGACAAAGACGTAAGTACAGAGCGAGATAAAGAGTTAACCGAACTGGAGACGATCGATCTCGACGCTGCGGAGGCCGACCACCTCGTGGTGGACAGGAGGGCGGACGAGCGAGCCGGCGACCGGTACATCCTGGCGGAGCTTCCCAATAACGCTTATATCTTCCTAACGCTTCCCAAACGCTTGCTTAACAAAGAGGACAGAAAGTTGCACGAAATCGAAAGTAACAATAACCTGAAACCGCTCGACGCCAAGAAGAGAAAGAAGGACAAGGTACCCGTAGGCTCTAGTTGTAGCAAGCGGACAGACACCATCAATAGAAACGCTCTTAGAGTGCTGTTGTTTGAGAATCTTTTAAAAAGCGATAGAGAGATGTTTGGCCACGGCTCGGCCGATAACGAGGTAGGCCCCGCTGCGTAGTTTCGTGCGATTCTCGACCCTAGGCTCTTACTCACTAGCTCTATATTTCCGCAGGTCGATTCTGCTATACCGTTTAGTTGCATCACAACACCGGAGGTTGTGGCAAGTTGCAACACGACGTCCTCTTCTTCCACGGCCGTTGCGATCGATCCGAAGGTAACAACACATTTCTTTATTACTTTCAAATACTTTCCGTGCAGAATGTAGTCTAGATAGCGCTTAAAACACATACCTTCTTACCACAATAAAAGTTAAACACCGTTTAACGCGCTGATTAACAGTTGTATAACTTTTTTGTGGTAAGACCTATAATATTGTGGCTATATCTGACATGTGTATTTTCCTGAATCCGACTCGAAGGAATCTTAGGCCAAATATAAAAAAAATATCCGGCTTTAAGGAATTGCCGTCAGAAAGTTTCTACTACAGTTTGCACAGACAAAATTGAAAACTGTCCTTGTAACTGTGTAAAAAAGTTAAACTGTTTAACGCGTGTTTAAAAAAAACCTTACCAATTTTTGTATACGAACTTTTAAACACAAATTAAAGTGTTAAATTTTTTTGTGATAAGTACTTATATTTTATGCACACTTATTAGTCTCAATATAACCTTTGTCTGCTTTTTTTTAGCATGATTTAAATATTAGGTAGTTATGACACTCGTCTCAGCTACCCCAGCTTTGTTATCCAAGCGGCTTGATGCAGCTTGTTCATTTTAATTATGATGTTTTTATATTTTCTAGTTTTATTAGTAGACTTGTTTCGAGGTCGTATAATTCATTATCTAGGATTAAATATTTTGAGGCATGAGATTATTTACAATAATTAATCTCGTGCCTAATTTGATGTGAAATGTTTGTAACTATTATATTCTGTCTAAAAGTCCATACTAAGCAAATAAACAAACTTTTCACGCATAACTTGGGTGAAGTATAGTTTCTTACAAGTCCATTATAACTCAACTTTTTCTACTTAGCCCTAATATTGTAACTATACCACCTCGAAATAATATCGGTAACAAGCAAGATTCCTAAGACGTATAAAGAAGCCAAACAGCCCTTAAAAATTGTATTGTCTAATGGTCGGTTTCTAAAAAAGTCGGTAACCATAACCACTGGTAATGGTTACTTCTTGAAAAAGAGTTTTTTTTAACCTATGTCATCCCACTGCTGGGCAAAGGTCTCCCTCACTGTCTTCCAGGACTTTCGCTCGCGTGCCAAATCCCACCAATCTGTCTCGAAGGCATCGAGATCGTCATGCCAGCGTCTACTAGGCCTTCCTCGGCGCCGTCGCCCGTCTTCAGGCACCCACTGCGTGACGATCGTTGCCCATCTGTCCGGGTGCATTCGCCTTACATGTTCCGCCCAATCTCATTTTAGCCTGGCAGCCTTCTTTTCTGCATCAGCAATGCCGGTCTTTAAACGCAGCGTGGTGTTACGGATTCTGTCAATCCTTTTTACTCCAAGCACGCTGCGCTCCATTGCTCTTTGGCTAACCTTGAGTTTGGATTTTTGAGCCTCGGTTAAAGACCACGTTTGGGAACCATAGGTAAGGACAGGCAGTATACACATGAAGAAGAGTTAAACTTTTAAAAATAAATCAAAGATTAACGTCTCGTTATCGGTTTTTTTATTAGCTTTTGCGGCTTTAGTTTGAGTGCGGCCACGAGGCCTATTATGATCGCTTGTTTTTGTGTCGCCCCTAGGTTGTGGGGGCGTTCAAAGTTCACCTTAGTGGTGTGTCCTACAGCTGCTAAAAACTAGAATATTTTCAGGGGTGACAACTGTTATCTCCTCCGGGCTATGAATGTATGCCCAGGTGAATGCTATTTTTGCGCATTAGTGGACTACTCGTTATCGGTTACCAATATTTGTAGGAACCGGCCATAAGAAGTTTCATAGAAGATACAATAGTTTTTTGAGAAAACCACTTGGTTATTTTATGCGTCTAAAATGATGAAAGCGCGTTTGTTCCGTTAGTAGAGGGCATGGATGTACTGTGCCTTAAGAGTTCCATCACGAGGACAGAACCAGTTCAGTAGACCTTGACATGGCCAGTTCAGTAAACAGTCTTGGAAATTAAAATCTTTTCACCAAATTGCGGTAGCAAAACGTCATCAAGACGAATCAATGCGAAAACCTTAGACTTGATAAAGGGGAAAGCCCCTTTATTAATCAGGGGCCATCAAAGTGGTAGCCGACAATATTATGATTTAATGGTCAAGCTGCGTATCATTCAGTATCCTATTAAAATCACTATCAAAATAAATAAATAAATAGACCCCCATACTAGAGTTCCATGCGTCGGTATCAGGAACAAAGAGTGGGTACCATTGTACCACATCCAAACACCACTATAGCTGCGTGATTGCAACCATGAAAGGATGCAGTACAGAGCGTCTCTCAAGCTACGTCGACACGGTCATAGCACGCTTTGTCACGTTAGTTTTGTTGACTACTTGGATGATACTTTGAATGTGGCAACACTGATCAAAGCGGACTTGAATGTCGCTACTCTGATGTCAATTGACAAAACAACATGGCGTAGTGCAAAAACTATTTTGACTGCTTGAAAAATAAAGAAAATGATCCAAGTTAACTATGTTAGTGTCGATCGGTATCAAAGTAAACTTTTTTTTTAATCCTGGACATTTCACACAGCGCCGTCTAGCCCCAAACTAAGCAAAGCTTGTGTACTATGGGAACCAGATAACATACTTATAATATATAGAGAAATAATCAGACCTGGAACCAATATCTGTAGATTATGTAAACATTTGTTCCGCTATGCGCCTACTGCACCTATTGCGCCACGGAGGTCGTCAAATTTTTGACTTGGACTTTGACCAAAGTTAACAAAGCGTACTTTGATCGTGTAAACGCGGCTTCAGAGGCTACTTTGATGCGCATTCTCATCGGTAACCCTGTCAATACGATCTGGGACCCGATTCTGAAATTATAAGAAAAACTATTATGTAGCCATACCATTATTTAACTTGTCATAATCTGCCAAATTTTCAATGGTGTTGGGCGTTGGAAAACATTATTTTATTAGAATACCAAAAGGTATCTCCAGAAGATTCTATTGTCATATGTTGAATTGGCAGCCCCGGATCTAGAATTGTTCTTAACCGAGGCAGAAACTTGATGTGGTGCCTCCTCTCCTGCATAAGAGGGGGGGGGGGTTAAAGTATAAAGCGTTCCAAATCAAATGAACAGCTAGGTGAACCATGTAGGAGGATGCCAAGCGCTTATTGAAAACAAGTTTGCCCACTAGATCCGGGGCTGAGAATTAGGTCGTTGCATTGTCGGTGTCTCTCGGTACTGTAACTGGTGGGTTCGGTCTGTCCTCGTGGTGGGAGTAAGTAGTGGTGTGCACACTCAGCCGCTGCAGCTGGGGCCGGGGTACCGCGCCGTGTCCAGCCTCACGGGCTCGCCGCCGTCGCTCTCCGCATCGCCGCCCGCGAGGCCCTCCAGCTCGGTACACGATGTGCCAGAACTGCAGGTATTATACACACCCACACCACATACAGCTGACAAGATAAGCCTATTCAAAATGACAAGAATAAAACTCTTTAATGTCTAATTAGAACATTACTCTACTCTAAGGGCGACTTGCGCAACGATGCCTAATAATGTGTCTAAATTAAGAGATTGGTCAAATAATACAAATACGTCAAGTGTAAACATGTTTAGTCGCTAATAAAGTTTAGGGATCTTTATGCAAGTCACGCTAAAAAAAATCTTAAAAGGTCCGATTTGACGTCTTATCATTGTATGCCTTGATAACTTTGTACGAACGTCTACACAAGAAATCGAAACATCAACTATTATAGTGCCAAATAATTATTATGTTATCTCTAGAGTATAACAATGAGTATAATTAATAAGTACCAAGTTTCACTATACAGGATGTTTGTTTGGTAATATACTGACGATATTCAAGTAACGGTTTCTCAAAATATAAAAAAAGACATGAAAAAAAAACTACTAGTTCTAATGAAATTTTAAAGAAAATCGACTATGTTTAGGTGATTAATTCGTTATAAAACTTACTGCCTACTCTTGCAATCGACATCTAAAAATAAAGGCCGTTTTGATATCTCTCAGAAATGGCTTCGGGTTTTCGGTTAGAAAGGAACAACAAGAGATATCTCGAGACGTCACCAATACAGTATCTGTTGTTAGATGGCAAGCATTATGCAATAGCACAACATAAGTTTAATAAAGTGTTTGTTTTTACGTGCAAAAAAAAACATTTTACAAATTTATTTATTATGCTCCTCAGAATAACCCCTTTCATTTTGTGCGTATATTATCAAACACCCTATATATTGAATAAAACCGGCCAAGTGCAAGTCGAACTCGCGCACGAAGGGTTCCTTACCATTATCTATAAAAACGGTAAAAAAATCATGTCTGTTGTATGGGAGTCCCTTTAAATATTTATTTTATTCTATTTTTAGTATTTGTTGTTATAGCGGCAACAGAAATACATCATCTGTGAAAATTTCAATTGTCTAACTATCACGGTTCATGAGATACAGCCTGGTGACAGACGTACAAACAGACAGCGGATTTAGTGGCTAAATATGATTTAAAGATTTGTGAAATCATACAAATACGTAAAATTTAAACATGTTTAGTCGCTAAATACGTTTAGGGATTGTTGTGCAAGCCGGCCTTAATCTTTGACTATTAAAATAGTGCCACAAAATAAATAACCAACTTACTTGACCTACAGTTTCATTCAAATTACAGGTAACGGGAGTTCATGTAAATTGGTTACTCTTTTTGGGGTACAAAATGCAGTTTCTCTATATTTCAGACTTTTGCCTATATTTGTGACACTTAAGCTACACGCATACCAAATTACAGCACTGTAGGGTCACTGGTGTACCCTGTGAATTTTGTCAAAGTTTAGTTTTTATTATGGCTAATAATTCAAAAACTACAATAACTTTAATAAAAATAAAAACGGGGTCGAAATGTACTAATGAAGACCCTTTCATTTGACTTATTAGTAACATTTTCATATTTTTTTACCCCTCTTGAACCTCAATATCTCAACAAGCCCCCAACATTTTTAGCTGATTTAGTCACACCAAAATTGTGCCATCACTACCTACCTATGTATTAAATGTTACGATGATCGGATCAACGCTTCGAAAGTTATCCTCAGACAAACAAAGATACATACATACAACGCCGATTTGCCCAAGTTGATTTGGAGATCTCGCTTCGCTCGATCAATTAACATTTTTGTCACATTGAAGGGATAGTTCTATCTTGTCATAAGTTATGGATGTTTTATTTTAATTATATTTTCCTTTCTACACTACCTATATTTTAAAATCTCAATAATTTTTAATATACTTTGTTTGGCTGTTCATGTTGGCATTGTTGTGTTTTTAGTATCTGCTTTAGGCCACTATAATACTGACTTTATTTTACTAAAATCTATGGTCTAAATAGAATTATAATAAATTAATTTTATTTCAGACAACTTTGTCCATAATTATTCTATAATCATATAATAACACAAAGGAGGTGAACTTGCGTAATATATTCAATACAGATCTCTGCAATGTACTGTATGAAGTAAGGGAAAAATGGTAATTTGATATAAAGTCTAATCGATGGTGTCCTTAAAATGTATAGTTCCTCATTTTTGTGCGATTTATTTGTCAATATCAGGTTTTCCTGATTAAAAGAGATGTTGTGTATGTTTGATACAAGCAGCCTCGAAGCGTGATTGCCAGCAGCTTCAATGGACTGCCACTCTCGCGCCCCAACTACGGATCTACGGCGTCCTCTAACGACGAGTACAAGGTGAATACTGCACACTTAGTACTCATTCATTTCTTTATTAAGACTATTTCGAAGTAGAGGTTATTATCTAAAGCCCACAGTATCACTGTTAAATTCACTCATGAAATAAATGTTTGGGTTTCAAGTCGCTATACACCGCAGTAGATGCCAGACTCGGTTTCAATTTGCGGTCTAGCTTTTGAATTATTCTATTCATAGCTTTCTGCTCACACACCATCGTACAACCATCAAGACAAATTTATTGCAATTGGAAGTAGTTAAAACGTATTTTTTCTTTGTTTTATAAGCTCGCTTTGACGTTGGTAAGCTCTCTTATAACTGCCTAATTTAATACTGTATCTTTTAATTGAAAGCTAAATGGATCTCTAAATAAAGTAAATTTATAGTCGATTGTTTTACAGAAGTCTCTCGATGAAAACGGCAACGCGGTACAGGGATTCAGTTCACCACTCTCGGGATCTAGTCAACACAAAAAGCCGAGGAGGAAAAAATCATCAAAGAACGAAACCGTCATAGACTGCCAGCAACTGGACGGTTACCGCGGGGACAAGGCCGATGTCAACGAGTTGCTCCGCTTCATTGAATCCAACCCGGAGACTCGCGGCCCCAAGCTGCGCGCCAAGCACAAGGACGATGCGGACGACAAGGCGACCAAGAAGCGCTCCTCGGAGCGCCGCAAAGACAAGGAGAAGGTCAAACGCGCGTCATCTCTCGAGGAACTGTCGCGCACCAAACTCGAAGACTTAACGTCTCGCGCCGCGCCGGCTCCCAAACCCGAGCGTCGCTCCTGGGGCGACGCGACTCCTACCGCCCCCGCGCCCGACCCCGAACCCACCCTCACCCCCACCCCCGCGCCCCAACCGAAGCAATCCCCGACTCCGCCTCCGGAACCAGAACCCGAAATCGACGAACCTATCGAACTACCAACCGCGTTTGAACTCTCAGTCCTTCCGCTGCCGGACCCGATAATCGAACAAGCGGACTTTCAGACGGTCACAAAGAAACGTAAACCGCGCAGACGCACAGAAGAAGCTCCGAAACGCACGCGCCAGCCTTCCCCTCGCCGCCAAGAGTCGGCTCCGCCGTCCGACCGCAGCAACGATTCCAACGACGACATGGACTCTGTGCATTCTCTCCCACAGCCCGCACCGCTCCCCCCCCTCGTGCCCCACGCGTCCTACGCGGACATAGCCCGCACGCGTCACAATATACCTGATCTCATCGAGTCCTGCAACTATTATACGGAAGGAGAGAGCAATGAGATTCAAACGGCGCCAGCGCCGACCGAAACCGACGGTTATCCATCGTTAGAGACGAAGATTCCGGAACCGCCGCCTCCGGCCCTCCCCCGCCGGCGCGAGGCGAAGCAGCCTCCCCCCCCTCGCCGCGATCGCAAGTCACAGATGCAACAAGCGCCGCCCCCCGCGCCCGACTGTCCCGCACCGGACGTGGTCGCGGATAGACGTCCGCCGGTGATACTGCTCGATTCCAATTCGAGGCCCAGGGATATGGACGGGGTGACGTTCGGATTCGATATCAACGAGCAGCTGCTAAGTTTGTGTTTTTTTTTCTTAGTCTCTTTCTCTTTATTCAAATTACTCATTAGCCTATATTAAATGGCTAGATTGTAATTACATAGGTATTTTATAGTATTGTACACTAGGAATTTCTGGCTTCAAGGAAAAAGTATAATTTGGTTCACGTCTTCTGAGGAAAAGCTAAGCCTGCCTGTCTGATTAGTTGTTCCGTGACACGAGAATCGCAAATAAACGTATAGTTTGTGCAGGTGGAACGCGCCGCCCCCGCTGCGACCTGGTGCGCGACACCGTGGAGCCGCCCGCCGGCGGGCTGGCGGTGCGCGCCGCATGCCGCCCGCTGCGCTACCTGCCGCCCGACCCGCCGCCCGACTCGCACCATCTACACCAGATCATAGACTACGTCGGAGCCGGTAAATACACCTGTTTCAATCTTCTTTTCGAGATTGAACTATATAAAACTAGCCTACGCACGCTGCTTCGCACGCGTGGTTTGTCTATAAAAAGTAGGTTAAGTTTCAATCCAGGTAACAATCTAACTTTATGCCAAATTTTATGGAAATGTGTTCAGCCGCTTCGACGTGATTGTGTGATGTGATTGCACAAGTCCACTCTCGCTACTCCTGTACCAGATTAAAGACTACAATGTAGCCGGTGAGTCCGCTTCCTTGTTGATTCATTCTACTTCGGAATTTAGAAAAATAATAAATAAAAATTGTATATAGCTCTCCCGGCAAGCGAGGGCCTCAGGTCTTTGTCCTCCTTACCCCTGACTCAGCTGCACAGGAGCTAAATCTAGTAGTATTCTGGCTGACAGCCTCAAAGTTAAAGCTGCGTTTCAGAGCATATAATAGAACGAACTATGTACCCTAACTGTTATAACGTTGCTGTCAGTTCAAAAGCTTGTATGATAAAACAGTACGTAGGTTTTCAGGAGATACAAAAAACTGTATATTTTTTTAATTTGGATTCATAGACTAACAATATTCAGGGACAAGCTTTAAATTAAACAAATCTATGGATTTGTAAGGTGCCTGGTATCTTTCGCTTGAAACATGAGATCGGGACTATACGTCCGTTTGGAAAAAAAAAGGAATTTTGACATACGTCCTTTTGAACTGACAGCGACGGTAAGTCAAGATCCGATTTACATAATGCATTGAGTCCTTATTGTATTTGTTGACTGTTTCAGCGTGGGAAGACGTGGTGCGCTGCGGCGGTGGCAAGGTGCGGTACTTCAGCGAGTAGCACAAGGCGCCCTCCCCCCGCGGCCCGCAGCCCGCGCGAGGGGCGTGCGAGCGTGCAGTACGCTCGGCCAAGGCGCCTGCTGGACCACTGATTAGTTGTTAGAAGCGAATAGTGCCGCGGTGAAGTCTGGTCGTGACTAAACGACTGTGTTTGTGAGTCGCGATCACGTGCGTTGTTGACGTAATGAGCGAAATGTTCGGCTTCGTTCGTGACTGTGAGCGGTGATGAGTCGCTAAGTAAATGAATAGTGCAGTGTTGACGTATTATGTGCGATATTGACGTAGTATGGTGCAGTTTAGTCGCGGCGCTCTGTGGTACTTGGCTGCGAGTGTGCGATGCTAGTGGCTGTTGGCGCTCTGCGTGCTGTATGTTGTCGCTATATCGATGCTATTCGACCTACGGTCGGCGCTGTGATGAATAAACTGAATTTTCGCTTTAAACGCGAGACATTGAACGCGACGTTGAGCATTTAATGTTAAAATTGCACTTTAAAAAACTTAAATAATAAAATTGTTAGTGGTCTGAAAATGATATTCGGTTCAAGTTTTTGAGGTCTGGTACGCCGGTATTGAATGTAGATATGTTATTCAATCTAGGCAATGCATATAAAAATGTTTGTTGTAAATTGATACAGTCGATTCTTGTTATTTTTCCAAGCTAGTTTGCGATCGTTGTCTAAGGCCACAATGATAATTGCGAAACTTTAACGCAATATGTATTGATAGAAAAATAGTGATTGTGTTAACATTTCAAAATAATGATTTGAAAGGTAGAACATCACGTCAGAAGAGTGCAGTGCCAGATCCTAATAAGTACTCAAATTTGATTTTATTTTAAGTGGAGACATGTACTATTTTGTTTCTGTTGATCTTTACTGCTTGAGTTTGTTATGTAATCACAAATATTTGATAGACTTCCTCTAACTAGCCACTCAAGTATATTTTGTTATGTAATTTTAAGTTTTACCATTTTAAAGTGTAAATAAAATTAAAGATCTTTTAATGTGTAACTGGCCATCCTGGTGTGGATCGGTGCCATTTCACTTGCTCATCATACTATTGAGGCGATAATTATTGAATAACCAGTCATTCAAATTATGAATTAGATAAAACTTGATATAAAAGTCACCAAGGAAGCTATTTAAAATAAGTAATTTAATTTGATTTTGAGATTATTTTTTATATCATAAAAATTATAACAAAATACTTGGGTACATGATCTGAATAATATAATGAGCAAGTGTTACTAATAGGGTGAAAGCAACATACAATATTCTTCAGTTACATGGCTATTACAAATTGTATTATAAATTTTCATTCCCAAAGAAAAATTGTAGCTCTGTAGGTACCGTTCACGGCGCGACGGAAATATATATTTTAGTTGGAGAGACAAATTGAGCGGATAATTGTTTGATCATAGATAAAGATAAAAGGCGCTTCATTTGTCACCAATTCAAAAAAACAATAGAATCCTAAAACCTGGCGTGAAAATGATAATAGTGGCCAAAAAGGCCACCACTCAGCCACTTTGTTAAGGATTTGTGAGAGATACACACATATAATGAAATTGAAGAATTTGTTTGATTCGCTTTAGGTATGTATGGATTTGAAAATGTCAAGTAATTAACAACCCTATTAACTTATGCATGATAATGTGTTTATAAAAATATTAATATGAGCTTTGTGCAAGCGCAGCGTGGCTGCGTCAAATTGTTTCGAGAACTGAATTCCATCTAAAATTCTGACCAAAATCTTCCAATTTTTACTAGTTTGGAATGAAAATGCTTCAGTATGTTGATTAATGTTTATATTAGAGATGTTTTACTAAAGATTCCAAACTAATGTCTTCGGAGGTTAATGTGTGATATTGTATGTACATAGCTGATGTATGTTACATGTTGCATTATTATAATGAAGAGTAAATGTGACTTCTGGTAAACCCTAGTCATAATTTAAATCCATGCATTGTGTATGTACAGCGTACGCTGTCAACACGTTCAGATTCCTCAGCTGTCTACTGTTACCCTGTTTATAAACATTGAAATTGTTATGATGTAAATGTATTTTTCGATCAAAATTATCAAAAAAATGTTAATAACATTGAATATGTAACAGCATTCTCTATTAGATGTCTGAGAGTGTGTTCCTGTGTAGATTGAATTGGCTAGATAATAATATTTTGATTAAATTGATGTTGTTGAATTATTATAAAATGAATGATCGAAAATTACAACTTATCACATAGCGATTTTAAATTGAACTATTATTAAAGCTAGTCCAAATTCGATGATATCAAGAATCTATAATGTTTTTAAAAAATTTACCAGATTGTTCAATGTCCTGATTTTTTTTTATGTTTGAGGTCTTTTTTTGTTATTGTTGTGTATGCTATTTAGGCTTTGAAATACTTAGATGTGTGGTCTTACAATGCTTTTCCTAAAATAGCACCAATTTTATTGGAATTTAAAATAGGACATTTAATAGAATGATCCAAATCTCAATGCAGGAACAATTGTGAACACAGTACAGCTATACTGAAATAGTTGTAAGGCCAAATTTCAAGAGTTGTAAATATAATCAATTTGTCATTTGTTTCAAAAAGGATTTTTAACATGTTGAGATTTTAATGTACTGAAAGGACGCTCATATCAAAGGTTTAGAAATTATTTATTATTTCTTTCCCTTGTACAATATGTAAATAGATATGCAGAAAAATATTGGATTTTTTATTGATCTTAGTGCATACTAGATGTCGTAGTAAAGATCTCAGGGGGTGAAGGTGCGTTGATTCGAGTCGGCGCCTCACACGTTAAGGATATTTATAGAATGGATCCAAACGAAGAAAAGCTTGCTTTGATATCGGCTTGTATTATTTGAACATAAGGCGTCGTGTGGTTTAACTCGTGTGAATGAACACTAATGTTTTTATTGGTTAATTTCGCAAGGGTTGAAGAAGTGAGACGTCGGCGCGCCATCTTCACTTTTTATAGCAGTTTAATTTCATTAACGTTTCAAAATTATTAATCTTACATTTAAGCAGCATTTATATTTTTTGCTAGTAATTTATTTTCAAATTGAAAGCTTATGAGAAACTTCGTTATTTGCGCAAAATCATCGCCTTGAGATCTTCAAACGTTTACAATAAAAAGTATGAATGGGCTAAAGTTAATTATCTTGAGCTAAAGATTAATGTAATTATTTGTTTAGGTAATGGAGTGATAATGCTTAGGAAAGCTATGTAAATGTATAAATAAATTAATGCTGAAGATATAAGTGTGTGGGATTGTCTCATTTGCTGTTATAATTTATTACATAACACGGATCATTGTGGTTCAACAGGCGTATGACCGTCGCTTCCGTTATAACTATTCTAAATAATGTAGCCGCTTCTTTGATTTACTTAGTCGGGGAATGAGACAATTGCACTTTATCGTATGTATCTATTGACAAATTTTATTTATCTGCTTTTCATCTAACTGTTTACTATTCTACATTTTTACTCTGTTCCTCTGGTTTACTTTGAATGGTTATTAATTGAAATTCTTTGAATTCTGATTACAAGCAAAACTAGCTAATCACTGTGTTATGTGTAGCAGATGAAACTTGTTATTGCACTTACAAGCCAATCTGAATGTCCCAGACCTCCATAGAGATGTTGAAAGGCGGCTAACCAATGCCCTGGGCACTGCGCGATCTTCCAGAGTGTTCTAGCGCCTAGGTAGTGTTAGGCTTGAGGTTTCTGGGGTTATTTATTCCAGTTGTTTCCGAATTTTAGAATAGACAGCTACTATATAATTTCTGTCAATCTGTTGCTGGTTGACTCATGAATGTAACAAGAACTTTCTTAGAAGGAATCGGTGAATTAGGGTTTTTCCTGACATGTTGAATTTTATCTTCGGTTCATAGAATATATTTTGTCTGAATATATGATTGATAGATGATATCAGGAATTTCAAAGCATCAAATCCATTGAAGTTTGTGCCATTTATCACCAAAATCACTTATTTGTTTTGGAGTTGGCCATGTATTTTCTTTAATATGTTTTATGGATGATCTTTGGGTAATTTATTTGTATAAACAGATATATGCAACATAATGCTTCTGCATCATTGTCCATTGTCACTTGTTCATTGAATGCTTTCAATACTTCTATGTAATTGGTTTAAGGATGACCTCAATGTCTGAAAGAACCAAATACAGTTAAAACTAATTATACATTCTCAATGTTTGATATTGTGTATCTCTGATTTTGTAGTTCAATTCTTCCAGTGTTTCTACTGATTGAATTAGGTATATCTTTCTGAAATCTGGGAGTTCTGGTATTAGTCATCGGAATTCACGGGTCCAGTCTGCTGCTCTCAATGAACTCATAGGTTCAATTTGTTTTATCGACTCATACTCCGATTATGAGTTCATTAGCTAGTTTGTAAACCTTCCCATTCGGTAAATTTATCATCGATCATATTTCAAGAATTCAATCATCAAAGATCAGTTCTTTACAGGATTCATTATCTTCCTCCGTGAAATTTGAACATGTATCGGTGGAACAACTAACACTGTTTCTTCTGAAAAGTCAATTTTATCTCTGTTTTCTCTATTCTGCTCTGTATCGCGGGTCGAAAGTAGGACCTTACTTACGTATATTTTTTACCCAGTTCATTCGCTTTTCTTACCCTAATGCTGGTTTTAGGCAATTAGACAATGTTTCATTAGTCTTGAATAGCTTCGCTAACTAATGTGATACTGACTGTCTAGTTGATAATTTGAACTATTATGATTCTGTGATTCAGCCCCCCCTCCGCCCCCCCCCCCCCTCCTTATTCTTTAATTTTAAAATTACCCGGTAACTAACATTTTAGAAATTTTCAATGCAGAATAGAGAAAATATACCCTATTCAAGAATCATAACTTAAAAACAGTTTTTGTAATAGAACCATTGATTTATTACAACAAAGTATATCACGCGCCGTACACACTAAGCATTGCGAAAGAAGTCGCATATATTGAGCGATGCTAGATTACATATTAATTACTGCTTTCGCTTATGGCTATTATTACAAATAACGACTCTATACTAAAACGTTAGGGCAAATTTTTTAGTGCTCACTTTATCATGTTGACACGTTGACAGCTACCGAGTGACGGATGCACCGACGCGTTTTGGAGAGTTTTAAGTAAGCGCGGCCTGCGGTTGGTGCGAAATCTATAGTGTTATAATAAATCAATGGATAGAACCATTAGTTCTTATTTACGCTTTCAAGCATAGTTATTTGTTTGAAATAACTTTAGTAACTAGTCATACTGTTCCTAATTAATTCAAAGATATATGTAGGTACCTAATTCTAGTGTGGAGCTTTTTGATTTCACCCCATTTTTAGTGTCAGAGAATGGAGTAATAATGTAGATTATTTTAACTGTAAAAGATTTGTTTGTATAAACAATTGTAACCAATTGCAATTTACAGTTATGTACTTTTTCACTGTTTCCGTTTTCTTAATAAAAATGTTGAAAATACATGTTTGTAGTTTTAAATACCCTTTACTAGTCCAGTCAAGGAATGAGGTGTAGAGTGCGTGAGCAGGTAACTAAACGATTCCTTCAGAAACTTGTTTAGGGGGCTTAGGTTGTTAACATACCAATATTTTTAGATAATAAAATGGAGTTCTTAAAATTATCTAAACCTTTTATATCATATGTTTTTTTCTAATTCCTAACCGTTTTCGAGCTATACCCTCGGAAAAAGTTGAAATTTACAAAAAAAATCAATTTACGTCAAAATATTCATAAACATTGCATCATATTGTCTAAACCTATTCATAAACGAAAAGTATGAATAGGAAAGAAGTTGTAGATTTTTAAATTCCCTTTTAGAATATATATACATATGCTGATTAATGTCCAACCCGCCTAAAGATACAGCTATTTTAAAACTTGTATAGCATTTTGCAATTTTCAGAAAATTAGTTTGTATATCATATTCTTAACCCACAACCTTTGTTCGTTCATCTAATAACATATATGGCCACTTATAAGCAAGTTATTAAATAAAGTAGAAAAAATAATGATGATGACAAATTTCACACTTTATTCTACAGATAGTTTCGTTACACCAATACAATAATAATTGTAAACCCCATTGTTCTCAATATATTCCTAATGTTTTACTCTCAACTTTAAAAGTAATCAAATTTTCATCCTCTTTGAACTTGAGGGCCCAGGCAATGATTGTTCTTCCATGGCATCTTCTTCCTCAGTAGCGGGTGGCTCTTGCTGAATGGGCTCTACATCGTCTTCATCGTCCTCATCGTCAACAGGCACACTGTTCAGGCACTTCCCTTGACAGTGGAGGCACGCTGCAGAACAGGTGAGCATCGCTTTTCGGCAGCCACATTTTCCAATTACACAATCCTTGGTGCAGCGGCAAAATATAGTTTTCAGAAGAACCTCTGGTGCTGGTAGATTTTCCATTGTAATTGCCACCAGGGTGTCTCCTACACGTTTCCACCCCCAATCTTGAGGGGGCAGCTCATTACCGAGCCACTGCTGCACTTGGTGGTAGGTTCGCCGAGAGTGCTGTTTAGCTGCATTCTCTGTTGGAGGTAGGGAGCTGATTTCAGGCTTCATATTTGCCACTGACCTCGTAAACGATTGGAAGCGGTACTGGTTAAGGGATGTTTGTTTTTTTGGCGCCTTATACCACTTCAGAAAGCACATCTCCCCAGCCTTTTCAACCTGGTCGTAAGTAGAGGAGGGGTTAGAAAATGTCATTGCTGCTTGCTGGATGATTTCTGACTCCAAGTACAATTTAAAGAAGCCCACCTTGCTTCTCCTGAAAGTAGCAGAAGTTGTGTCGCATCCGGTAAATGAATGAAGGAACAGGATGTGTTCAAATATACGGTGCTGCATCTCTTGGGTGGACAGTACTATTGTTTTGGTTTTCCCTCGTCCGGGTTTCAGCATAAAGATATCTCGGGTCGCAGGAGTGGAAGCAATCAACAGGACAGCAAGGTCTACATCCTCACCAACGACAGCCACAGAGTTGTGAGTGGATTGTTCAACAGCAGTCTTCACGATTAGGATGTCAGCGTCATCGGTAGCCTGAAGAGTATGTATCCCTTTCTCCTGCAGCTTTATCTCCAGTAAGGAGATGAAGTTAGTTTTGTTGGTAGGATTTGATAAAAAGTCTTCCTGTTTAACAGGTATTTGTGTGTCCCATGTCAAATTGATGTCGGCTGACCTTTTTAGTCTGTAACGACGCATTTGTTCTTGTGATTTAGTGCTATTGGCTGTGTTTGCGTACCCATCAAACACCACAGTGCGAGTAGTCCCAGGATAATGGTGGTCGACGTAGGTGATATAACTATTACAAATAGTCACAACCGATGCATCTTTTGGCCAAATAACTCTGTGGAGTAGAAATCCTCCATCGACTACAATGTTCATTTGAGGCAGAAGAATATCTTTTTGGTTGGCTGTAACTTTAGGCGGGTTGGACATTAATCAGCATATGTATATATATTCTAAAAGGGAATTTAAAAATCTACAACTTCTTTACTATTCATACTTTTCGTTTATGAATATTTTGACGTAAATTGATTTTTTTTGTAAATTTCAACTTTTTCCGAGGGTATAGCTCGAAAACGGTTAGGAGTTAGAAAAAAACATATGATATAAAAGGTTTAGATAATTTTAAGAACTCCATTTTATTATCTAAAAATATTTCTCTCCGATGCACCGTTTTCGAGATATAAGCGAAAAACCCAAAATTCGTACCTTTACCCCCCCCCCCACCCTCCTCCCCCCCGCTCATCACCTAGGAGTCAGGACTTTTGGTATGTTAACAACCTAAGCCCCCTGAACAAGTTTCTGAAGGAATCGCTTAGTTACCTGCTCACGCACTCTACACCTCATTTTGGGTCATTTATTGACTGGACTATTACCTCTATATTCTATTAGATTGGTGCGGTCAGCCGGTGTACCTCAAGGCGGTATCCTGTCTCCTCGTGTATTCGTTATTTTTATGAAATTAATTTCTCAAAATGTCATTTGATCATATCTCCATCTTTATTCTTCACTTATAAGTATTCTTCTCAGTCATATGACATGACTAGTTTCAGCCCCGGATCTAGGCGGGCAAACCGGGGAACTCGCCCCAGGCGGCAGTTTCAAGGGGCGCAAATTTTTTCCAAACTAGGTGTGATCTCAAAGTTAATTTACGGATCTAACATTTCAGCTGTTAAATTAAACAACAGTTCCGTGACATTACATTTTATTTTTTTTAATCAACATGATACAGATGTTATGGCTTTGTATTCAAATATTCATTTCTATTATAATAAAAATATTAACAAAATTATCTTACATCCACTTGAAAATGTACAATTTATTTGTAATAGACCTTACAAAATACTTTACAGTATCGCAAGTTGACAACATCTAGTGTCGCAGTAGATGCGATTACAGCACGCGCGCGTTAGAATGCGCGTGTGCTTATAGCCCTAGCGCACATAGATTTAAAACAAACGGATAGCGTTAGTCGGGATTTACTTATTTTTTTCTAGGTCTCCTGATTAGGTAAAATGAAGTCAGATGGCAGCGATGCCTGCGTCAAATTGATGTAAGCGTAACGGAGTAGTATAAATTCACTGGTAATAGTCATATTTTCTTTTTGAAGTAAAAATGTTTTGAACTCGCGTTCCCGACACTTTTACCGACACCTGTCACTGACTGTTACTGACACCTCTGTATATAAGTATCTGTAGTGTAGTCTGCTTTTATTCAAGTTTTCACTTCTGTCGGCACTCCCAGAGTGCCATTTTTTTTCTCATTAAGTTGTATGTAGTTTGTAAGGTATCATAATTTACCTATTCTGAACGCGTAATTAAAAATGTATTTATATCCATTATGATTTAGACCAGGGGTTCCCAACCTTTTTTGTCTGGCGCTCCCCGGATTATAAAAAATATTTTCGTGCCCCTTTTTTTCTATTGTTGCAATAAAAAACACATAATTTATTTCTAACGAAAATTAAACCACATCTTTGGTGTATTGTATGCGCCTTATTTAGTACAATCAGTGATCGAACAAATAGTAGTAGCTAGCTCGCCCGATTGGAACTAGGTGGCGCAATTAAATCTGTGTGTAAGTGTTAAATCATTAACATTAATGAGTAGGTAGATTAACATGCCCCCTTAGGATCTCTACGCCCCACCGGTTGGGAAGTCCTGATTTAGACCTTCGACGCTTACATCAATTTGTTGCCAACTTTTCAGTTGTATAACGCGACATGAAGCGTCGCGTACTGTAATTCCCATCACTTCACGATGTCGGGTGGTATCAACTCGCGTTATTATAACTTACAATAAACTCTATTGCTCCTACGATAAGGCATAAAATATATTTTTATGACTGTCATTTTCTATAGGACGTAAATAGCTACACCAAATGCCGCTAGACATTGTCATTCCCTATATTAAATACCGATCAGAGATAAAAGCACCCGACTGAATTAAGATACCCTTGATTTAATCCTAGGTCCTATGCGGGACCTACCTCTTGTATTGACTAAGTTTTAGCGTGGAAGTGTTCCAACAGTCAAGAAACCATTTAATTAACCTCCAGTCTTAGAGAACATCGACCAATATCATTTCACTATCATTAAACTACAAAAGCATGTTTTAGAATTTGTAAGTACTTGAATATTGTGATTTTGAATTATTAGCTATAATGATTTCGTTGTTAGGTTCGGTGTCGTAAGCCTCGCGCGTGAAGAAACCCCATTAAACATAAACCGATTATAAAACAATTAGGCCACGACATTCCACACTGCAAAAACGTCTAAATAGTTATATACATTGATAATAATAAATAAACAACCACAGTTAATACGGAATGAGTAATTTCAAACGCAAATAACGTAAACGAAACTTCATACAAGCGAACTACACGAGACTCAATCCAACCTCGTCGGAAATATGAAAAGAGAACTAGCGAAACTTTAAGCTCACACGGTGCTCCAGAAAATAACGTACCGACGCGCAAAAGTAGACACCTAAAATTGCGCCCCGCATTTTTAAAATGATCCTTGTGATTACCGTAAATATTGTTCGGCGCGGTCGTGTTATGTAGTGAGGCTAGAATATATCCGGGCAAGCATTGAACTCCTGGGCGCGCTTCGTCTCCCAGTAGCGGTGCGTGTACATGTGGCGCAGCTGCGGCTGCGGCGCGTGCGGTGCGTGCGGCGAGTGCGCCTCGCGCGTGAACCACAGCGGCGCGGGTGCGGGGGGCGCGGGCAGCCCCCGCGCCGCCGCCGTCTCCGCCGCGCCCTCCTGCTCGCGCCTCTTGGCGCGCTGCTTCTCCTCGAGCCGCAGCTTCTCCGCGTTGGCCTCGTCCCACAGCCCTTCCTCCATGAGTCGCTGGTCGGGTCGCAAGCGCGAGTCGGTCGGCGCGACGCCGTTTTCCGGCTCGTTCAATTGTGCGGCCAGTATCGTGAAGTTGTACCATCTGGGGAGTACATCACTGTTATAAGCTAGCTGGTTTCTCAATAAAAACATAACCCTCCTTTCGCACAGTCGGATATAAAGTAGTCTATATAATCAGTCCAGCCGTTTAGTCGTGAACGTAATAAACAGAGAGACAAGAGTTAGTATATAAGTATGTACTTGTCAGCGTCAGGCGGTGCCTCGACGCGCTCCCAGGCGAGCGTGAACTTGCCGGTCTTGCAGACCGTGTTGTCGGGCGACGCGCTCGTCACCGGCGCCACCTCCACGCGCGTATCCCAGTGCCCCTGCAGCACGTAGCGCGGCTATAACAAGCATACATTTTAATAGTAGAAGTGTCCGCTAACTCACGGACCGTCAATGGGGGATGTTATATTATTAATACTGGATCGTGATTCTAGTACAGTAATATTATTATCACGCCAGTATTGATGGCATAGCACAAAGGATAAGCTAACTGAAGTGGCAGTGGGCAGCATAGCTCGAAGAACTAACGGCCGTTGGGGCAGAAAACTCTCGAGTGGACACCACTCACTGGACAGCGCAGCGTGGGATGCCCCCCCCCCCAACTAAATGGAAAGACTACCTAACAAAGGTTGCTGGGATCCGTTGGATGTGCAGGCCGTAGAAGATCGATCGCTCTGGAAATCTATGGGAGAGGCCTATTCTCAGCAGTGGACGTCCAGTGGCTGAAACGGTGATGATGATGATTGATGGCAGAGTTTCATATCATATGATAGATAAGTCATTTTGTTAGAAAAAGTTAATTAAACATGTCATTGTGACCACGAAACTCGCCACCGGTGATAAGTTGGCACTCCAATTTCCCAACTGGCCACCAGGGACCAAATAACGCGATAGTGCTATCCTACTCACCACTCCTTGCGGATCCTTGATAACCCCAGTGACCTTCCTCTGCGTGTCTTTGCTGAAGTACCCGTAGGGCAGGTACTTGAGATGTGCGACGTAGCCGGCCGCAGGGCCCGCGTCGCCGATGATGTCCATATCGCCGTGGTTATCCACCCACAGCTTGCCGACTATTATGTTGTGGACCGTTGTGTTCACCTGTTGAAAAAGTACGGGGAAGTATACACGGAACTAAACAACCATTACTAACGGCCCATCTGACTTATATCTCTTCTGACAAGCTACAGAAACGCAACAGGATAAAACTCAAAACAATCTTTCACGCTCTTGTAAATCAATGGCGTTCATTCCATACCGATTTTAGATTCCGGCAGGAATAAACGTTCGTAAATGGGCAGCTATTATTCTAGATTTACAAATTCATCGTATAGAATAACCACAGCTTCTGTGGTGGACGATGCAGGACATATTAATTTGTATTTGATTTATTTATTCAACTAAAAAGTTACATACCTAACAGTAATAAAGCACTGTTAAACCCTAGAGGTTTCTCTCGGTACTTAGAGGCACTCGAGCGTCTCGAGCCGCTATTTACATAATCTGCAAATATTTGTTGTTTGGTGTGGGTACTCGTACAATCGCTAAAAATAATCTACAACGATATGAAGCGGTTACTGCCTACAACAATTGCATTACCAATTACGTTAATCTAAGACTTAAGTCTTGGATACAATAGGGGACATTTTGTCCCACAACATGACGCGCAACACCCAATTTACGTCTCGCTGCAACATTGCGAAGTTTTTTGCAACAAGTTCCGCAACATGTTACGTGACGCGAGACATGTTGGTGGCCCCCGCTCCGAGAGCGAGCAAAAGCGCCCCATGTCAGTGTCGCGCCATTTGTTACCGAGTGTAGTCGTGTGCGCAACGTGCCCCTCAACATGTCTGTAGTGTGGGAAAACGAAACCGTGCTTTCGGTTACGTTTCACTCTTGAAATAAGTATGTACGCAGCACTAATCGCCACAACCTCCTCAGGCGATATTTCTATAAACACTGACTAGTGTGGCCTGCGAAATGATCCGCGGCATTGTCTCTCGGGATATTCACGTAGTTGTCGAGCAACATATTCTGCAGCATGTCGCTCCGTTTGTCCCCTAGTGTATTCGAGCCTTTGATCACTCTGAAAAATGTTTAAAAGATACAAACTACAATCTTAACTGCCAGACGAGAACGCACCTTCGAATAGCGGAAAGAGCTACCAGTATCGTTGAAGATGAGACAGCAATCAGCGTTGGGGTTGAAAGCGATAATATTTCCACGGAACTTGGAACTGAGTCTGCAGCACTGTCGGATCTTCCATCCTCCCGCACCCTCGCAGTACAACGCCGATGTGGGCGGGTAATGCTCCACCTACACACTAACCCAAATAGTAACGCCATTTTTGTGAAACGAGCTTTTAAAGACCTTAAGTTCTTTTGAAGAGTCTTTATTAGGAGTGAATTCTACTGCTCTGGTTTTGAGACTGGCTGCTGTATCCCACTGTTTCCAACTAAACCTACCTTGATGGAGTATGATCAAACCACTACTTTAACACTGACCTAAGAATACCCAATGATGGGAAAAAGACAGAAATGGCACGAAGGAAACGCTGCTGTACACTGAATCCATGAATGGATCAATAACAAAACACAGGAAACTGCAAAAATTTACACCAAGCGTTTGTTCTTGATTGTTTGTTCTTTAGGCGAAGATGGCGGGATGAAATCGACGCGTATAATGCGAATTGATCGACAGTTTTACTCGACCGGAATAAATGTAAGGGAAAGCGGCCTTTACCCAGCAGTGGGAACCAGCGGGATCCATCAAGATTGAAAGTTTGTTCTCTCACAGAAAACTTAACCACCACAGTTATATTGCGTTAGGCTGAGATCCCTAAACCTGTAATTTGCACATGTTATGTCTGCTAATCCCGCTTAAGAACTTCTACACTGACCACGGCAAAGCTGCAGATAAACCAGGAAAAAAATGAGACTGGTTCAAGAGGCAATTGAGATTACCAAACACAAGAATTTCAATCGTGAAGATAGTTTTCAACTATCTGGAGCCTAGAATCCTGTGGTAAGAATGTGTAAGAACCGAAGAAGTGAAGTGTCAATTACGCGCCCTGATAGCGTGAGTGTTGTGTGTCGGAATGGAGTTATGATCGAGAATGAAACCGGTAGTAGTGATAGTATTAGTGAATTCATTCCTAGCAAGAGATTAAGAAAGAGGGTACATCGTTATATCTGCCATAACTACCCACTCGCAAAAACTTCAGTTTACTCGTAATCATGGCGCATGTAACTGCATCAAAATATCGGGATAATCAAAAACTCACAAATCATGGTAAATATCCCGTTTTTAGTACCAATAGTGCTCATAGCCAGTTCAAAACCAGTTTCAAAAGTTATACACGACGAGATAAATAAAACAACAAAGTTATCACGGCATGCCTATTAGATAGATTTCCTTCAGTGTAGACAGGACAGTTTTAGAAAAATACTTAACATTATTTTGTTGTTGTGGGCATGAATGAATGAACAAATGAATGAAAATACTTTATTGTACACCACAAAAGAAACAAAAATAAAAAAGTTCACAAAGCAACAAGTACAGTGGTCTTATCGCATGGCAATGTTATGCGGAGAGAAAAGTGTTGAAAAGAGTGTTACGGTGCTTTTCCACCACAGATCTGGGAGGAAGCAAAACGGTGAACGAGGAAAAAATCCGATGGGATAGCTGCGCTGTACGACGCTAGATAAATGAAGCAGTCTTATTGGTGATTTTTTCCCTAGCTCATCGCTTAGCAACCACACATGTCCCTAGTGGAAACACATCCTTAGATGCATGTGTATGGATATAAAAGTTGAAGGTTAAAGAAGAGCTGAATGGTTGAAAGATAATATTGGTAAGAAAAAGGAGACTACTACTACAGCTGAGAGGAAAGGAAAAAAATGTTCAAACGCCACTTAATGTGACAAAAGGATAAAAATATGATGATGAATCGCAGCTTGCATACCAATAAATGTTTAATACAATTAAGCAACCTCTGTGGCGCAGGGTGCAAATAGCCGGCTGAGACGCAGGAGGTTGCGGGTTCGATTCCCGCTGGGGCTAATGGGGCTGGGACAAATGTCTGCATGGTCTACAAATATTTGTTTAGGATTTGGGTAGTTTTCTATATATTATAAGTAAGTATTTACAAAAAAAATCAACTATGGGGACCAGATATTGCACTGGTTCCCATAGTACAAGTCTTGTTTAGTTTAGGGCTTGATAGCGCTGTGTGTAATGTCCAGCATTATTATTATCATTAATTACCTTCCTCCATGTGTACTTATTCCCAGAGCTAGGGAACATAGCAGAAGCTCCCCCCAAAGGGATCACCTGTAGATACTTCCCCCGGAACTTGGTGGTCATCGTGAACTCCTGCCAGCACTGCCAGCCCGCCACCCCCTCGCAGAACTGAGCCACCATAGGAGGGTGGTGGGACACCTAGGGTTTTTGAATTTTTGATTTAGTGCCAAAGGTTGAGCCGAAAGGTATTCGCTAGGCAGAGTAAGGCGCGTTTTACATGTATTCGGGTCGGCACTATTCGGCACATAACAGGCGCAATATAAATCCTAGCATCTAAATCGCAATATTTTTCGAATTACACGATACAGATTGATTCTAATAGAACCAACCAGCGAAACATACGAACATATATCCTGTTTAGTTATTTAGTGAGAGATATGTTTACTGTAAAAGGAGTGCACTTATCTTTGATTGATTAAAAATATTTTATTTTGCATTTATATAACTAGTACAAAGACGAACTTAATGCTAAAAAGCATTCTCATCCAGATAAAGTTTGTGTATTCTATCTACTAATATTAATATTAAAAACTGTGTACATAAGGTACTCATGTTCTAGTGAAATACATAATTTTTGATATTTATTTTTCATTCAATGTGATTCGTAACTGCGTTGGTGCATCAAATACAAACTTATTCTTTTCAATTTTATTTAAAACATAGTAACTTAGAAGTAAACTTGCTTAGTTAACGATCTAATAAGAAATACCTAATAAATTTTGATTTTGAAGACATTTCTACATAATGAGATGTTCCGAATAATGCCGACCCGATTGTGTGTATAGCACGCCTAAGCATTTTCTTTACAAGTACATTAGTTTTAAGTTTTTCTGTAACGTAGGACCACCATCGAGTTATAACCTATCAATTATAAAAAGTATCAACAGTAAAAAATAGCGACCTGACCTTTTCTTTTTGTTAAAACGGGATAAAAAAGGAACAGGAAACAGCGGAATACAGGATTAAATAAGAAATAAAAACTTTTTTTACTATAGACTAATCTTCTCTAGCTCAATTGTAATTAGTTTGATATAACGACCTTCGTGGCGCAGTGGGCGAACAGCCGGCTGAGACGCAGGAGGAAGTGGGTTCAATTCCCGCCGCGGGGCAAATGTTTGCATGATCTACAGATATTTGTTTCGGGTCTGGTTGTTTTTCTATATACTATAAGTATGTATTTACAAAAAAAATATATAAGTAAGTATTCTATCAGTTATCTGATTTCCATCTCAAGCTCTGCTTAGTTTGAGGCTAGATAGCGCTGTGTGAAATGTCCAGCAATATTTATTATATTTATTTATAATATTTTGAGATTTTAAAATCTGATTTATCGTATGATTTTTAATTGCAATTCAAATAATTCGAGAGGCAAACTACTTTTAAATCGAACCAAATAATAGCTTACAGACATTTACAGAAATGCTGTAGTTTTAAAAACAACTCAAATACTTAATCTGAACTCTGACTGAAGCCTGGTCAGTTTTATAATCATTATATCATGCAAAGACGTCCACTGCTGAACGTAATACAGTTTGTTTGATTGAGTTCTTCCACGTAGTTAAACTACTATGATAGAGATACATGACATACCTACCATGACATCATCATCATCATCATTCTCAGCCCGTGTCGACCCACTGCTGGGCATAGGCCTCTCCTTGTTTCTGCACACGTACGACAAACGGTCTTATGGATGTCGTCGACCCATCTCGCTGGTGGACCTACCATGACACATACCTATTATTCTTATTTGACATCACAATACTTTCAAGGTCTAGTGGCTAAATGGAGCGGTCTCGACAGAATATCAGCACTTTCCATTACGGCGGGCATAATGCTGAGTCGAGTCCCATTTACTGCTGTAGCATAAAGTATCTACCAAGTTCTCCCTTATTTTTGTTTATGTTTTACGTTTATAAGTTCTATTTGATTGTTTCTTTTTTTGTATGTCTCTATTTTAAAATCTAACTGTATTGTATATTGTGTGCTAATGTAGTGAATAAATGTACGTCTATGTCTATAGAGAAAAAAACGACCTACTGTCATCTGACACTGGATGGCAGTAGGTTGTTTTCTAACATTACCCAGTCAGCTTTTTTCTTTTTTTTTTATACTACTAAGGTAGCAAACAAGCAAACGGCCCACCTGATGGTAAGCGGTTACCGTAGTATGTGGATGTTTGTAACACCAAAAGCATGACACGAGCGTTGCTGATTCTTTAACATTTTTAAAACGCCCCATACTGTAGTCCCTGTGGAAAACGTCGCCAGGGGCTTTAGAGTTTCACCGGAAGGAAAATTGTTTCTGTTGGACTAACCACTCAGACTAATAAGTTTTTTTAATTTTTTCCTAATCTTTGTTTGACCACAATCTCACCTGATGGTAAGCGATGATGTGGTCTAAGATGAAGCACGAAGATCTAGAAGAAACTTATTCACTATTACCTTAAAGAGGCCCGGATTGTATTCTTTAGGAAAAACGGACGACGCAAAGTATTCAATACCTTAGCTGTACGCATCAAGAACGTAGAACCAAAACGGTGTGTGCAAATGGGTGGTATATCAACTAGGTACGGATGGTACTGAGCCGTGCGCCTGCTTGTCCTTTGATGGAAAGAAGATGGTGGAATCAGATCGTAAAGTTCCTGGGCAAGTCAGAATGAATTTACAGAATACATTCCTGGGAATGTAGAAATGTATTCTGAAAAAGATCGATAGGCTTGCAACTTTACGGCGGTGTTCGAGACTTTGGGTCTTAATCTCCGCCATATATTGCTCACCTACAAGCCTAAAAGCTCTACGTTCTATCGAGTCTAAGGTAGCGTGCTGGTGCTTGGCCGAACCATCCCAAAGGTGGCAGAAGTACTCCATACCAGACCGGACTTGTGCTTGGTAGAGACTAAGAAGCTGTTCCGGTGTGAAGTATCTCCTGAGCTTGTTGAGGATGTCCAGCTTCATGGCAGCTGTTTTAGCCTTGGACTAGAATGAACTAAAGTTCAAAGTAGGCGTGAGCGAAACCTCAAGAAGCTCGAGGTGACCTATTACAGCTACCGGTACATCTCAGAAAATGGGAACTTAGAGAAACTGACTCTTTTTCGCTGAGAAGAGACATGCTTGTTTATCATCGAAGAAGAACCCGTTTGAAAGTTTTTAGCATAAATTAATGTTAAACTTGCCTGTTCGGATATCGCGCGCCACCCGAGGTCCGCCATCCGATCACACTCGTAGGTTTCACCAAGCAGAGGGTTAAACGGTTTGTTTGTCCTGGAATCAAAACATTACTATTAAGAATAGAATAGAATAATCATTTATTTGGTACTCACAAAATGACACATGAAACAATTTATAAGGAACAATAGGTACAATTGAATCTAATAAGACAGTTCGACTCATGTGTCTGCACCAAAATGGCGTTCAGCTCAGCGTAATGTTTATGTTAAGCACCGAATGCTGATTTTCAGCTGAAACCAGAAGCAAAGGTACCTTTGCCAGGTATAAAGGTTGTTCGATTCGTATACAAACAATCAGTGCTTGATCACTAGATACAATAGAAATTACTAAACATATCCGTATCAAATTAGTTACGTCTTATAATTGTCGGCAAATCAATAAAATTGCACACTAAATATCTAAGTACTATTTTCACTTATTTGAAATGTCATTAAAAAATATTTTTTTGACAGGCGGTGGCTCTGAAGTTTATATTACAGCGTCAGTCGTGTGAGGTGACTCACCGACAAGCCGTGGCTCTGAAGTTCACATTACATCGTCACTCGTGAGGTGACTCACCGACAGGCCGTGGCTCTGAAGTTCATATTGCATCGTCAGTCGTGTGAGGTGACTCACCGACAAGCCGTGGTAGCGTACGAGGATACAGTAAAGGCAGCGACGTATGCCAGTTGTTGCGCCGGGTCTGAGAACTTGGCCGCCTGGTCGAGGATGGACGCGTACTCGTAGTCTTCAGTCAGTCGCTGCAGCATCGATAGCGGCTCGCTGAAGTTCACCGGGATCGGGATCTTAGATAGTTCTTTTCCTGGAACATAAATACAGAAGTCTTATACATATTCCTTGACCCCACACGAAGATACCCAGTATAGTGGATATCAGGAACTATGAGTACTATTTGTAGTACAGTGGTAGTATAGTAATTCGGATTTTGCCAATGACTACTCTCTTTGTGGGATATATTTATTTTTTTATACAATAAAGGCTTGCGTTTGACCCCGATCTCGCCTGATGGTAAGCGTTCGTGGTTTTATGAACTGATGAATCTGTCTGAGCGTTTAAACTCAACCAATTTAGCAATACTAGACAAAAAGTACATCACACTTCACACTAATATTATAAAAGTGAAAGTTTGGATGTGTGTTTGTTTGTTTGTTACTCAATCACGTCGCAACGGCTGAACCGATTTCGATGAAATGTGGTATATACGTAGATTATTCATTACTGGATTACTACATAGGTTACGTTTTATCCCATAAAATGGGATAAAAATGGGTTGCCGATTTACTACAGCGAGTTCAGCTTTATTTCTAGGTTACCTAAACATTTAGTAGTGTAGCGTGTACGAAGTCGCCGGCAACAGCTAGTTAAGAATAATACAAGTTTTCAAGTGAAGTTGAAAAGAAAAAATGACGATTTTTTTTTTAAACTTCTAAAATTATTTATTTAGAACTATGAACACGATATATACCTAGTCAGGTCATAAGTATTGTCACACAGTAAAAACTTTTCTTTTAGAATGCTGGCCACAAAAAAGTTTATAGAATTCGAATTTCGAATTGTTCATGAAAATAAAAATGTATACTTTTTAGAATTTTACTCATTTTTACATATGGAGTGGACGCTTAAAGAAGACCGTGTTGCAGTTATTGCGTTGCATTGTTGCGGTTACGCGCCAATTCAAATTTTTGACATACTGAAAAATTTTAATATAACCAAAAGATTCGTTTATCGCACCGTCAAACGATACAATGAAGACTCTAGTGTAGATGACAGGTCAAGAAGTGGTCGCCCTCGGTCTGTTAGGACTCCAGCAGTGATAAAAGCTGTGAAGGCGCGAATTCAAAGAAATCTCAAACGTAAGCAGAAACTGTTGGCCCTTCAGATGGGGTTAAGCAGAACCACGGTGAAAAGGGTGTTAAATGAAGACTTAGGGCTTCGGGCATATCGAAGAAAAACAGGACATCGTTTGAATGCTCGTCTAATGGACCTGAGACTGAAGAGATGCCGCGCTTTGTTGAAGCGGTACGCGGGAAAAAAATATCGGGAAATTCTTTTTTCGGATGAAAAAATTTTTACCGTAGAAGAGAGCTACAACAAACAAAATGATAAGGTGTACGCACACAGTAGTGAAGAAGCGAGCAACCGTATTCCGCGTGTCCAACGAGGTCATTTTCCATCCTCGCTCATGGTATTGTTGGGAGTTTCTTATTGGGGCTTAACAGAGGTACATTTTTGTGAAAAAGGTGTAAAAACGAATGCAGTTGTGTATCAAAATACAGTCCTGACGAACCTTGTGGAACCTGTTTCTCATACCATGTTCAATAACAGGCACTGGGTATTCCAACAAGATTCGGCGCCAGCTCATAGAGCGAAGAGCACACAAGACTGGCTGGCGGCGCGTGAAATCGACTTCATCCGGCACGAAGACTGGCCCTCCTCCAGTCCAGATTTGAATCCGTTAGATTACAAGATATGGCAACACTTGGAGGAAAAGGCGTGCTCAAAGCCTCATCCCAATTTGGAGTCACTCAAGACATCCTTGATTAAGGCAGCCGCCGATATTGACATGGACCTCGTTCGTGCTGCGATAGACGACTGGCCGCGCAGATTGAAGGCCTGTCTTCAAAATCATGGAGGTCATTTTGAATAAACTTTAGTGTCATAAGAATCTATGTTTTGTTAAGTTCATTTTGGTATATAAATGGTTACATAATGAATAAACTTGTTTCAATTATTTTATATTAAACATGTGACAGAATTTATGACCTGACTAGGTATAAGCATGTTAATAAACGTTAGCAACTGCAAAAGTTATATAAAACTGATTAGCATTCAAGGAAGAGAAATCAGCTCATTTCATCGCTTGCAATTTCAAAGCATGCCTAATACTTTTAACGTTAGCGTCTCTCTACCCATGGCCGATTAGAGACCAAGATGCGGGTTCAAGTTCCAGTAGATTGAAAATTAAAGAACGCACTTTTAATATCTAACAAATTAGTTAAGAGCGGATAGAATCTACATGTTAAGCCTAGGTACAATAAATATAGCTTCTAATATTTTTTTAAAGGTGTAGTAGGCTCGCCAGGTAAGTAGTACTACCCTACGTATTTGTGCCGCAAAGCAGCATTGCTGTTTCGGTTTGAAGGGTATGGTGCGGTGAAATTACAAGCACATAAGGTTTTACACCTCATGCCTCAAGTAAATGGACGCACGGAAATAAATAATAATAATAAATATTGCTGGACATTTCACACAGCGCTATCTGGCCCCAAACTAAGCAGACCTAGTACTATGGGAACCAGATAACTGATAAAACACATATATACTTTTTTTTGTAAATACATAATTATAATATATAGAAAAACAACCAGACCCGGAACAAATATCTGTAGATCATGCAAACATTTGTTCCGCGGCGGGAATCGAGCCCACTACCTCCTGCGTCTCAGCAGCCTGTTCGCCCACTGCGCCACGGAGGTCGTCGTCGTCGAAATGCGTCGTAGGGCAATGTTTTATGCTACGTGATCTACGAGGCAATACTTTGTTATAGTCGATGGTTCCCGTTTAACATCAGGTGGGCCGTTCGCTTGTTCGATGTCCAGATGGAATAAAACAAGAAAAAATATATTTTATGGATCCCATAGCCGACGATGTTTACCATAGGGAAATCGTAATACTATTAATGTTATTCAAAGTAATCTTACCTATACAATTCTTCATAATTGACCATAGACTAAGGGGGTAGTTGGGTTTGTCCGGAACGCGCATTCGTCGCGGATGTCCGTCCACGGTAGAATTTTGCACTTGGGACACGTGGGGCTGGAAATACAAATATGTACACTTAAAGTAACTACCACTTATCGCTAAACATATTTAGCGACTAAACATGTTTAAATTTGACGTATTTGTATGATTTGACAACTCCTTAGATCATATTTATACATTTAGGCATCGTTGCGCAAGTCGCCACAACACAAAAGTTATCTGGAAGAAAATGCTAATTAGCATTAAGTTCGCCTATGTATTATTTTATAAGAGCAATAAAGAATTTTCTAATCTAACTACAGTTGGATTTAAATTACTCTTCATCATCATATCAGCCAAAGGACGTCTGCTACTGAACATAGGTCTCTATAGGTTTCCAGAGCGACCGATTTTGTGCGGCCTGGACCCAACAGCTCCCAGCAACCTTTAACAGGTTATATTTCCATTGTGAAGACGGCTGCGCAATCATGATGGCAGTCATAGCGCATTCTGTGATTGTCCATCATGGCCCATAGTGTAGACGCTACATAATATTAGTAAGGACCGTGCAATTAAAGAAACAAACCTCCATTGTCTTATCTGTGCACTCAACTTAAATTTCAAGAACATACTAAAACTCGTTTTTAATTTATTTAAAAAACAATTAGGAAATTAAATATGGTAATTAATAATCATCTGATAACTCATCAGAAAACCAGTTTTAATTTTTGTATACAAATTATTTTGGTAAAAACTTGTGTTATTTTAACAATAATCCATACTAATATTATAAATTCCAAATTATCTAGTTGTTTCACAACTAAACGGCTGGACCGATTTCGATTAAATTTGATTAGACGACCTCCGTGGCGCAGTGACGTAAGTACAAGACTTACGTCCGCCCGCGGCTTACATACGCGGCCCCCGCATGGTATGCTTTGTTAGCCGAAGGCCACAGAAAGACACTGCGAAGTCAGCAAAGCCAATGCCTCCGGACGATCGTAGACGCACCACGGTACGTACGGAATGCCACCATTCAGCGAAACCTAGAAATTGAGAGCTTAGACCAATTTATAGGCCGCCTAGCAACCAGGATGTTTGCGCGCCTCGACTCCTCCTCTTACGAACATTTAAGAGAATTAGCTCCTCTCACAGAAAGACCCCCTAAGAGTAAGCCGTATCCGCGGGAGCTGGTCACAGAAACTGACGATGCAGACCAGGCATCGTCAGACGGGGACATCCCTCCCTCATCCCTTCCCCTTACCTTCCTCCCGACAAAGGTACCTGCGCGGCGACCGTCCGACGATCTTCCCTGCGGAGTGAGCATCGGGCGGCCAGTAACGCGTGAGTAGCAAACCTGAGGCTCCGCGAGCCGACCCGATGACCCCCCCGTTGAAACGGGGGGCGGAAAGAACTCCGCAGGAAAGGGCCAAAAAGCCCGGCACTGCATCCCCCACACCGGCTTCGCCGGTGTGTGAGAAGAAGACACGTCGTGGCGCAGTGGGCGAATAGCCGGCTGAGACGCAGGTGGTAGCGGGTTCGATTCCCACCGCGGGACAAATGTTTGCATGGTCTACAGTTATTTGTTCCGGGTCTGAATGTTTTTCTATATAGTTACTATAAGTACATATGTATTTAAAAAACAAATATATAAGTATTCTATCAGTTATCTGGTTCCCATAGTGCAAACTCTGCTTAGTTTGGGACTAGATAGCGCTGTGTGAAATGTCCAGCAATATTTATATTTATTTAAATAGATTATGACCGGGATTTAGACAAAGGCTACTTTTTACTCGACTGCGCAGGAAGAAGGTCATCTTTTATTGGTATACCAGGTGTGCGAAGCCGCGAGCGTAAGCTTTTTTTATACTTAATGGAGATGGAACAAGCTTATGGCCCACCTGATGTGGTAACCATCGCCTATAACAGAGAATTGCCTCGTAGGTCACATAAGTTAGAAATGTGGCCTACGATGCACTGCCCTGCGTCCATCAACTTAAAGCATACAGGTGTAAAGCCTCATCGTACCTGTAATTTCGCCAGCAACCATACCTTTCAAACCAAAACACAGCAATGCTGCTTGGCGGCAGGAATAGGTGTTAGTACTTCCCCGGGCGAGCCCTTTCAAGGAACTCCACTACTCGTGAAGCTGATGATAGAATAGTGGCAGTATGCTTACGTATACAACGATTTCTTGTTCTCTATTCTGTGGCAGGTCAGCGGCGGTCGCTTCTGCGTCGGCGCTCGCTTCCGCTCCCCCCATCGCGCTTTCTGCCCGCTCCTTATCTTCTACGAATATAACCTGCAAACAAAATAGTTAATTATCCCACTAATATAACTAGTGGTTCGCCCCGAACTGAGATATCGCGAGTCCCCCATAAAAACAAAAAAATATTATTCGTAATATTTGACCATCAAAATAGTGCCACGAAATGCTGACCCAATTTACTTAACCTACAGTTTCATTCAAATTACAGGTAACGGGAGTTCTTGTTAAATGGTTATACTTTTTTGGGGTAGCAATTGCAGTTAATCTGGATTTCAGACTTTTGCCTATATTTGTGTCACTAAAGCTACACACATACCAAATTTTAGCACTGTGGGGTCACTGGTGTACCCTGTGAATTTTGTAAAAATTCAGTTATAAGCCATCATGGCTTATAACTTAAAACCTACAAGGTTTGAACTAAAAATAAAAACGGGGTCGAAATGTACTTACAAAGACATTTTATTAGACGTGCCACTTGACTAGTCCCATTTTGGTTTTCTTTTACCCCTCTTGAACCCCAATATCTCAACCCCCCCCTCACATTTTTAGTTCATTGAGTCCCACCATAATTGTGCCATCCCTACCTACCTATTTACCAAAATTCATGATGATCGGAAAACGCTTCGAAAGTTATCCTCGGACAAACAAATATACATACATACAACGCCGATTTGGCCAAGTTGATTTGGAGATCTCGCTTCGCTCGATCAATAAATAATAATAATAAACGCGAAAGTTTGTATGGATATATGAGTGGATGTTTGTTACTCTTTCACGTAAAAACAACTGAATGCTTTTTTATGAAATTTGGTATGTTCGTACATTATAACCTAGATTAACACATAGGTTACTTCTTGTTGACAAACAACGCGTGCGAAGCCGCTGGCGGAAGCTAGTTTTAAATATATTTAAAACAAGCTATATTTGTACCAACTTTTCAATACCTAGGGCTTTGCACAAACGAGTCTCCGGCCATAGCCACCGGTTCACACGCTTTTTCATACGTTTTGTATGGATTCGCTGCACACGTGCGGTCGGTGCCGGCCACTCGCTACCGCTGCCTAAGCATGTGAACTGAGTGCTGCCGGCCACGGTGGATGTGGTCAGTGGCTCGTTTGCGCAGAGCCATTAGTAGGAAACGCTCTTGGACGATTAGAGGCACAATATTGGTAGCTAGTGGTCCGCCCCGAACTGAGATCTCGCGAGTCTCCCAAAAAAGCATAAAAAAATATTCCTCATAATCTTTGACTAATAAAATAGTGGCACGAAATGCACTTGCACAACGTACTAATTGCCCTCCAGTTTCATTCAAATTACAAGTAACGAGAGTTCATGTTAATTGGTTGCCTATATTTATGTCACTATTGGTATACCTGTGATTTCATCAAAGTTCAGTTTTTATTATGGCTAATATCTCAAAAACTACCAGGATTAAACTAAAAATAAAAACGGGGTCGCAATGTACTAATGAAGACCTTTCATACCCATTTGACCTAATAGTCTTATTTAGATTTTTTTACCCCTCTTGAACCCCAATATCTCAAACAACCCCCCAACATTTTTAGCTGATTGTCACACCACGAGTGTGCCAACACTGCCTACTTATATATAAAATTTCACGATGATTGGATCATCGCTTCGAAAGTTATCCTCGGACATAAATACAATGCCGATTTGCCCCAGTTGATTTGGACATATTGCTTCGCTCGATCAATCTTAAATCTTAGCATATTAACGAGTACCTACCATATTCCCGTAATTTTAACTTCAGTCAACTTTCGACCGAATTACGATATAGTATACATATAGACAGCATCACGCGTCGCCGCACGCGAGCCTCGCTCCACAGCTACAAATATCCGTGGCTCGTGTGCGGGAAGGCTTCGGTAACTTCAAACGTTTGACTAAATTTCATTAACAAAACTATTGGCCGATGAAATAACAAATGTGAAAGGCTACTAACCTGTTGAGTCTCCTGTACGGTCTCGCCCTCTGATTCATCAGAGCTCTCGCCGTCTTTCAGTTTAGCTTTTCTATTTACCTGTGGAGTCACACGCAAGACATGTACAATGAAATGTATACTTGATAACTATGTTAATGTTGGGACATCGGCTGAAGCGACGCAGGATGACCTGCTTCTTTTAGATGCAGTTTTAAATTCTCACTTATTAAACCAAATGTTTCAAGGATAAATAATTAAGGGACTTTGTGATCATGCGGAGTTGCAGCCAATAAGTACAGGAATAAAATATTATTAACAAAAATGGTATGTAGCTGCATTGTAAATGGGAGGCAGTCGGAAGTGAAACGAACGTACAACTCAATCTTTATAAAGAAAGTTGTTCCAAATTTCGATACACAATGAATTTTAAATGAGCTCCCAGAGTTCAACATTCATTTTATGCACCACTAGTTTACTACGGTTTTTCATGTGTGGTACATTCAAGATAGTTTTTAGGGTTCAGTATCTCAAAAGGAAAAAAGAAACCCTTATACTTAATTTTAATTAATTAATTTAATTTTGATTTGATTTAATTTTGATGTAATTGCAATTTAATTTTAATATCATTTTGATTTAATTTTAATATCATTATAATTTAATGTAATTTTAATTCTATTAACATATGGATCATGGATATCTGAAATAAATGACTATTTAATTTAATTTATACACTCAATTCATCATACTGCTTGTAAATTCATAATTACCATTTTTATGTTTGCTTATTTTATTTTAATAAAATTTGTGTTATTATTATTCTTTTAGGTTTATAGTATGTAGGTATGTTTTAGTATTATACAGGGTGTTTGGTAATATACTGACGATATTCAAGTGATGGTTTATCAAACCATAAAAAGGCTTCTCGAAAAAAAAAATCTACTAGTTATATTATCAAATTTTAAAGAAAATCGACTAAGTTTAGGTGATTAATTCGACATGAAACTTACTGCATACTCTTGCAATCGACATCCAAAAATAAAGGCCGATTTGATATCTCTTTCGGAAATGCCTGCGGGATTTGGGTAAGAAAGGAACAACAAGAGATATCTCGAGAAGTCACCAATACAGTATCTGTGGTTAGATGGCAAGCGTTATGCAATAGCACAACATAAGTTTAATAAAGTGTTTGTTTTTACGTGCCAAAATAAATTACACATTTCTGGTAAACATTTCACAAATTTATATATTATGCTCATCAAAATAACCCCTTTCATTTTTGTGCTTATATTATCAAACACCCTATATATATCCGCCGTCATGTGATCAATTATTATCCTGTCCATACAAAGGTTGTCTGGAAGAGATCGCTTTTAGCGATAAGACCGCCCATTGTACTAAAATTATTTGTTAAAATGATGTTCTGTATTTTACTTTGGTGTACAATAAAGAGTTATATTATCTTAATTGTCCGTCTGTCTGCCTTTCTATCAAATACCCCTTGGAGCTGTAATACAATTAAGCTTCCACACAATCAAAAAATATGGCCATAAATGGCCATATAAATATAAATATTTTGGTCGCAAATAAATCAAAACCTACATATATATGGTACACCCCGTTGACCTAGAATTATGAAATTTGGCAAGAAGCAAGGTCATGCAGCACAAGTAAAGGATAAATCCGACAAAGATAATTTGTACTTATATCACATAAAATAAATATTTTTACAGAACCCTCGGAGCACGAGTCAGACTCGCACTTGTCCGGTTTTTTTGTATATAGAGAAACATTTTAAAATAAAAATCTAGTACTATTATAAGCCCGACGGTAAGCGTGTTTGGAATTATTCATGCCTTCCAGCAGTTTTTACGAAAGGTTAGAGCCTTAACATTATTTCAATCCAATATATTCCTATAACCTGTTCCAATATATTTATCTATTTATTTATATCAACCACACTATAACAAGTAAACGAAACATCACGAACTAATTAAACAACTTCTAGATACGTTTTTTTTTAACTATCGGCCAGCGTTGTTGACAACATTGCATTAAAAACCGTGCTAGGTCGATCCTGTGTTAAGAACTGCTAATCCAATCCAATGTTATTAAAAATCGGTTTTTTCTGACACATTACAAAGCCATCTAGAAACACATCGGTTTTATAATATTAATAGTGTTCCTAGTCCTATTTTATTTTTGCCGGAAAACTAGGTCACTGAACTAAATAGTCAGTCTGTCTGGGATATTTCTGTACATTTTTTATCGATAGTTACCTCACGTAAGAGGAGTTTTATAAGTTGAAAACATGTCTGTCCGTCTGTGACATCGTAGTTCCCAAACAGATGGACCGATTCGGACAAGGTTTTTGGGTGCCGTACCTCAAAAGGTAAAAAAAGGAACCCTTATAAGATCACTCTCCTGTCCGTCTGTCTGTCCGTGTGTCACCACCGATTTTCTCAGGAACGGGTGGACCTAGCAGCTTGAAATTTATACCAGATACTGAAGTCTAATAGTCCCTAATAGGTGTATAAAAATCAAGGTCCTGAGTCAACACGATAAAAGATATGGGCAAATTTAGATTTTCGCGAAAACTTGTAAGTACCAAAATTTACCTTAATTTTCAACTTTTTTATTTTTTGAAATTTTCCCTTTACTTGTGCTGTAAGGACCTTGCTTTTAGCAAAAATTGACAATTCTAGGTCAACCGGAATTACCCTAAAGGTTTTGGGTCGAAAACCTATATGGCAGTTCCCGTTGACCTAGAATCACAAAATTTGGCAAAAAGCAAGGTCAAATAAAGGAAAAGTTCCAAAAAATAAAAAAATTGAAAAATTAAAGGGTGTCCCCATACATACATAGTTGACGCCAATTAAGATAGTCCTCTGAGTTGTATGGGCGCTCATACAATTTATTATAGATAATGGTACGGAACCTTTCGTGCGCGAGGCCGATTCGCACTTGGCCGGTTTTATTTTAATAGAAAGCTATTAACTGATGTGGTTCTTAGCTATGTCAGTTTTACGTGGTATAACGGGTTTTATACGACATGTCTGGGGTTTTCTAATACTGTATTTTAATTGTAGAGCTTCTTGTGGAAGTGCTCGCCCGGGGTAGTACTACCACCATACCTACTTATTTCTGCCGCAAAGCAACATTGCTATTTCGATTTGAAAGGTATGGTTGCCTGTGAAATTACAGGAATTATATTTGCACTGCCCTGCGTGCATTATAGGGCCCGTTTCTTAGGCGTGCCCAATAAGACAATATTTTTTTATAAGCGATGGTTCCCACTTAAAATCAGGTGTGCCAAACGCTTGTTCCAGCTCCAAGACGTGTAAAAAAACTCTACTAGTAATGAACTTCCAACTAATCGTCACTTTATTTAATTATCTCTATGCTAAATTAAAAAAATTATGCATCGAGCCACAGACGTTTAAATAAATCTGATAAAATAGTAATTATTACTGAACACATTTAAATCAAAATCAAATTAAATATTAACTCATCAAGGATTACGTCAATACATTTTTGTTTGGTTGTGGTGCCTGACCGGTTAATGATCATTGAACATTACATAAGGACATTGATGAGTTTAATTAGTCAAAATTCTGACACTTTCTATGAACAGGGAACCCACTGAAAATCTTAGTCCACAAGATGACGCCAACTCAGGATGAAATATTCCCGGTTTATCCCACATAAACGGTAGCGTTATTACTTAAACCAATTGCTATCGCGTCGCTATCGTTGGGCAGGCCGTCCCTTTCACACCTACAGAGCGTATCTCACGACATCAAGGAGGGCTTTTAATTTTCGATTTAAAAAGAAAAAACCGGCCAAGTGCGAGTCGGACTCGCGCACGAAGGGTTCCGTACCATTATCTACAAAAACGGCATAAAAATCATGTCTGTTGTATGGGAGCCCCTCATAAATATTTATTTTATTCTGTTTTTAGTATTTGTTGTTATATCGGCAACAGAAATACATCAACTGTCTAACTATCACGGTTCATGAGATACAGCCTGGTGACAGACGGAGAGACAGATAGACAGACGGACAGACAGACAGCGGAGTCTTAGTAATAGGGTCCCGTTTTACCCTTTGGGTACAGAACCCTAAAAACTAGTACCAACTAACGTAATAGATGGCGCTATTTTAAGATGTCCCGCCAAGAAATATGGTTTATATACCAGAATCTCAAAATTTGTCTATCTATCTCACTTTGTCAGATAAACAAACACAAATGTTTGTTTTTTTATTTCAAGTTCTTCGGAAAATAATGTTGACACGGCAATTGACAATTCACTTTCCTTTGTTAATCAGAGCATGACAGAGCAACACCATCTGTTAGCAGTTAAAAACATGGCCGTGAAAACCTCGGCATACTTAATAAAATAAGGCTAAGGGCCACAACTGTCCCAACAGGAAAACGATATTTTTAATACGTGAAGTTGACGAAGACATTTTAAATATGATAAAAATTAGTTGTACTGAATAGATCGTCATATTTCTCAAAGATATAGGGAACAAAAGGGAGGTAGTCTGCGACAGAATTTGATTAACAAATTCAGATTTATAAACACCGATAAATCCGTAACTAGTACAAGTACTGTTTTAGCAAAAAAATTTGAAGATAATTAAATACTAGTTACTCCCACAAGAATTCAACTTCTTGAATTCTTTTTTTTTTAACGTTATGTCAATTTTTGAAATTGACGGCCTCCGTGGCGCAGTGGGCGCATAGCCGGCTGTGACGCAAGTGGTAGCGGGTTCAATTCTCGCCGCGGGACAAATGTTTGCATGATCTACAAATATTTGTTCCAGGTCTGGATGTTTTTCTATATTTTATAAGTATGTATTTACAAAAAAATAGTATATAAGTATTCTATCAGTTATCTGGTTCCCATAGTACAAGCTCTGCTTAGTTTGGTGCTAGATAGCGCTGTGTGAAATGTCCACCAATATTTATTTATTTAACTCATTTTCCACCTTGAAGCCTAAAATCGAGAAGGGGATTTTGAATAGAAAAATCATAAAATTACCCTGAAAAACGAAATAGTTTTTATTTTTAACTTACTCATAAATCTTATGACATACATTTGATTGTGCTAATTTGATTTGTTATATTTTTTATGACGTGTAATAAAGTCATTTCTAGAAGTATCTTTGGTGTCAAAAATATAATTTTCCTTCACAAATTGTTAATCATTTTATGTCACTAACTATACATAAACATGTATCCTAAAGGTACGATGGAACAGACAAGTTCCTTAAAAAACAGGAAAATATAAGTAGATACTTACAGGTACTTTAATTACAAATGAGTTTTTGTCGTCCATATTTGAAGAGACGCCCTCTTCAACCGCATCGAAGAACTCGTGGTCTTCATCCTCCGTTTCATTGCCGTTGCTCCCTATAAGCATGACAAGCATTTGATGAGTTGCCCGAAGTTCCTCAATTAAATTCCATCTATCAAATGGTTCTAAAATCATTACCTCCCACTCGCACACTATTACATGCAATGAGGGCCATTTTAGATTCGTTTCGTTTAACCAGGTTATACTTTTATGGTTATGCCTATCACTAACAGGTAAACAAAAACGAAAACCTTAAATCCAGTCAATAATACAATTCACTTTTGCCACTTGTAAATGTTGAAGATGAACTGTAGGCATTTGATTCGATTTGTCTCTCTAGGACATTCATTACACAAAATATTGAATTTTACATTAGCAGAGATCTTGAGTAGCGTATATATGTATATTAATATTATTAAGAGGTAAAGTTTGTTGGTATGTAAAGGGTAATCACCTGAACTAATGATCTGATTCTGAAAATTCTTTCACTAATAGCAAGCTACATTATCCGAGTGTTATACTATTTTTTATGTTGATAAAAATGTGCGAAGCAGGGACATGTCAGCTAGTTTTTTGTATAGTAAATGCTCTACAGAGAATTTTTTATTTGTTGAAAGGCAAGGAAGCATGACTGTAAAACTATTACTTTTTGTAAAGATAACTTTTAAGTTTAGCCTTGATACTGTTTTTGTAGTCATGAAACATCTACAGGTAGCTAGCTGTTTTTTTCAATTATATGACTCTACATGTACAGTAGGTACAAGATCATAAATAATACAATATGGTCTGAACAATGTTTGTTCTGAAAAAACAGTGATGGTGATGGCACGGTTAAAAAAAAAACTATGTCCCTGAAAGACGAAAACCACTGTACCAATTTCTTCAAATCTTGTGAACACAAGTTTTCATATAGAAAACATTTTTGAATATGGGCTGTCTTTTTGGGACCTACAATCCCACAGACAAAGGCTTCAAATCTATAACACTTTTGTGCTAGGTGTCAAATAGGTATATAGAACAATAACTAAAGTTTAAAAAGCATTGCTACCACAATACTATGTATACTACGTGTTTTGTTATGTATGACATTAAATGAAAACATGGGTACGGCTAATGGCTAGTATTGCTGTAAAATAGGTTTTATTAAAATTCATTACCATAGAAAATGTAAAATCCTGTATTAAATAGGTCATAATCATATTCATTCATCATGTGAGTAGCTATCCCTTAAACTGACTAAGCGGCATCAAAGGCGCCGCCGATTTACGTTAAAAATTGTTGATTCGAAAGGTATCGATTACTGAATAAATATTCAAGCTACTGGTATTAAACCCACCTCTACAGTCAGTTAATACGATTCCGGATGTGTGTTTTAAATTAATATCGTACATAACAAAACATTATATACACATAGCATAGCTACTTAACAATCATACCTACATATTCACACGCAATTACTAATGTCTGTATCAATTGATGATTGTACATTGTTTAAGGAGTGTTCTTCATTAACTTTCAATTAAATATATCAAAAATGTATACTTGCGATGAGACTCAATTCAGTTATAAGTTTCATTCTGGCATATGGAGTTGTGCCTATATTTTAGTGCAAGTCAGACAGTGAGCTCATACATTAATTGATTGTTAGAATGATTGAGAATAAATCTAAAATACCCATGCTAAGATACCTTATCTGTGCAAGCAAATATTTATTTGTTTAATTACAAGATAGGTACTTGAACAAATCATGCTACTTAGTTAATGAAAATAATGAAGAGTGCCTACTAGGGAAAATTTAGTGTACTCCGTGCAACGTAAAGCCCACAAATGGTTTGTTGTAAAAGTGTTTTTCGATAAAACTGAAATAAAAAATGTAACATGTGAAATAACCGAAATCTAATTAATTACTGCACGAGTGAACAGACTTTGTGGTTTACTACAATTTTCCATATTAAACTAATTTAAGTAAAAAATCAAAGACTGCCCAAAAAGTTTAAAGTAATATAATGGTACCTACTCAAAAAGTTAATTTACTATATGAAAGCCAATCACTTTGAGCATGTTCTGTCCTGAATACTAGACTCATTATATAGTTATAGCACCATTGTAGAGTTTCGCTCATTGTCTGGGTCGATTAACAATGAAATAACCTACAACGAAAAAAGTACATTAAATAACCATGCATCAAGGTCAAGGGATAATTGCCATGCAGAAACAATGTACTTGTGTTTACTACTGAACCACATGACTTTCTGCATAATTTATAAGATGTCTATGCTATATTTTAGCATGAATGAATACTTTTGTTATAATCACAGCAATAAATATAGTTGGTGTAACTTTTTTAATGAATTTAGACATGTTTTTTACACTGAGACTATTATGGTGACTTTTCAAACACGCTTATATTGTATTTGATTGCAGTGGTGATTCACACACACTCTTTGTACCAATGAGTGTTTTTGAACTTGCTAAAATTCAACAAAAGCCTCTTGAGAAGCGGGACATGATGGCATAGTACTGTATGCACTTACCGCCCATTGTGAAGACACGGTACTCAAATTAGCATCAGAAATAACTTTAAAGAGACAAAATACTTAATTCAAGCCGCAATTAGACAAAACCAAGATAATGTCGGCGCACTATAGTATTTATTTTTACATACAAACTACTAGTTAAAATGTCTAGATAGCAATATGGCACTGCGTCGCCGAGGCAACATCTCATATGCGTGAGACGATTAATAAAAAAACGAACACAATTAATCACTATTGAAATACACAGAAGAGTAGAACAACCTTGAAGTCACCAAAATAATATAAAGTAAAAATTCTTCTCGTAAACGCTTTCTACGTACCGAAACACTAAATATGGGAAATGAACAAGATACATTAGGGTTTTTAGTCACTTTACACCGTGTAAAACAATTTATCTCTGTAAAAAACCGAAAATTGAAGTCAATTTTATTTTGACATCTCGCATTTGCAATTTCACTTCGTTTCGATTTTTCTTTCATTTGACAGTTACGTTCCGTTATTCGCGTTGATGGAAATAACCATGAATAACCTTCTACAAAAAATTAAGTCACTATTTTAATATATTTTATGTGTGCCTGTACATAATTATGTATGTTATGGTACTGATTTAATGATTTTGGCGAGAACTACCTACTCTACTGCCTACATTACATACCTAGCATGGTCATGGATGAGGTCAGCCAGTATTGGCTTCAAGGAGGGGATGCAAAAGCAAGGAAACTCAATGTAAGAGAGTAAAAAATGCTATTCCAACACTATGTAGCCATGCAGAAAGTTCTGGCTGAACTTTGTCAGAAGATTTTTTCAATGAAAAAGTTTATATTCTCTTCGGTGCCGAAAATGAAAGCCCTGTGTGACACATGATAATTTTGAAAATGATATAAAAAGTCTTTTTGTTTGTTTCCTGCCTGAGCCAGCCCTGCCCCACTGTTGCTTCGCATATGATGACCTAGGTACTCCTTAGATTTTTATCACACTGACCTGTTTGTGAGGTATTCCGTGCAGTGACGGTCTTCTCCAAGGAGTCGTGTTGTCTCGCAAGTTGTTCCACCACCTCCTGTAGTCGCATCTTCTGGTCCCGCTCGTGTTGCAACGCGCGACCCATGCGGGCGCTGGATGCCGCTGCCGCACTCATGAATTCGGAGCACGCCTGGTGGAACAAAAAGAGCATTGTTGGCCTATTTGATTTGAATACTAATTAGTTTATGCTAAGAGCTATTTTATATTTTAATGATGTTGTAAATGATCTAATAAATTAGCTAGTAGACACTAAAGGTGGCTGCCCACGGTCTGTGATTTTATGGATGATTACAGCAGATGGCCACAGACAGCCACGGTCTGTGCGAGTCCAAGATTTCAAGCCATTTTGGCATTTGTGCCGAAGATAAACTAAAACGTGCCTCGTAAGAGCTCGCTCCGCATCTTTCATGTTATCGACACAATGGGAAGCCACCTTGAAATTGTAGGTTTTTGATATTGCAGACGGACGCAAATAATCACAGTCGCAGACACGTTTGTAACGGTTTATCGGATCCGCCGCGAGTTAGTAACGTCCAAAGGTCTGGGCTAGCTCTTGCGAGGCACAAATGACCGACCGACACATACGTGGGAAAGAGCCTCGGTGAGGTCCGTGACTGTTTGTGACCATCAGCTGTATCATATCATCCTTAAATCACAGACCGTGGGAATGCAGAAATTATAAGGACCTTCGTAGTAGGTAGGTAGCTACCTACATTGTTACGAATACGTTATAACGAAATATGTCACATCAGTTTTAAGAGCTTCTTTGTTGTGTAAACTTATTTTTTTATGTGCATGCACCCCAAATCCCTAAAGTTAAAGTTTGAGTCTATGAACTTTCTATTAGCGAAAGCTGTTTAAATAATGAGAGATTTGATTATTACGAATGAGAGAGTGATTAACTTACCACATTTCGACTTCTGTTTAAACATAAACAATGACTCTTTGTTTATCATTAAAACATGGATGTTGTACCAAGTTACAACTATAATACCTACTCAGTTTTTTAGGGTTCCGTACCCAAAGGGTAAAACGGGGCCCTATTACTAAGACTCCGCTCTCTGTCTGTCTGTCAGTCCGTCTATCAGTCTGTCCGTCTGTCACCAGGCTGTATCTCATGAACCGTGATAGTTAGACAGTTCAAGTTTTCACAGATGATGTATTTCTGTTGCCGCTATAACAACAAATACTAAAACAGAATAAAGAAATATTTAAGTGGGGCTTCCATACAACAGACATGATTTTTTTGCCGTTTTTATAGATAATGGTACGGAACCCTTCGTGTGCGAGTCCGACTCGCACTTGGCCGGTTTTTTTGCGGAAACACTGAATCATTTAATGAATTTAAAGATTACAGTAGGATAAAACGGATGTTAAAACTATTTTAATAGTCTTTGTCGTGATAGACAAAGACTTAGACGAATCGGCGGCGTATGTATGTTTGTTTGTCCGAGGATAACTTTCGAGGCGTTAATCCGATCATCGTAATATATTGGTAGGTAGTGATGGCACAATCCTGGTGTGACTAAATTAGCTAAAAATGTTGGGTGGCTGTTGATATTGGGGCTTAGCTATGTCCGTTTTTAACTTTTTTTTTTGTTTTTTTTTATGCCCGACAAAACATTACCTTCCTTCTGCGCAGATGGGTAAAAAGTAGACTATGTCACCCGGGGATAGTGTAGCTTCCCCACGGTGAAAGAATTTTTTAAATCGGTCCAGTAGTTTCGGAGCCTATTCAATGCAAACAAACAAACAATCAAATCTTTCCTCTTTATAATATTAGTATAGATTATCTTTTGTCTTTATAATGCCGCTATGTTACTACGCTCACTTACTTGCTGAGAAAGAACCTTCTTACTCTGGTTTCCACTAACTACTAAGGTTCTGGAGCTGGTAGCTGGGGGAGCGACTTTGGGATTTCAATGGATTCCTTCACATGTCAACATTCATGGTAATGAAGTGGCAGATGCCCTGGCTCGGGAAGCAATATCAAATGGTACTGAAGTTTTTGTGAAACCTGACTATTCAGAATTGCTACATAAATATAGAGAAGGTATACAATATAAATGGAAGGAATACTTTGATATTGATTCCCGGGAGAAGGGCATCTGGTATCGAACTATGCAAAGCGAGCCCCCTCACATACCATGGTTTACCAACACTAGTATAAGTAGGAAGTGAATTGTAATCGCTCATAGATTGCGCTCCGGGCATAAGCCTCTAAACGGCTTTAAATTTTTAATGAGAAAGATAGATACTCCTAATTGCAATGCTTGTGGAGTGGTGGAGGATGTATACCACTTTTTAACAGAGTGTGTCCGGAGTCAATCTATGAGAGAGGAGTTGTACAGAGCGCTGAAATTCAACCAGGTCGATGTGGGCCTGTTTCAGAGTGTATTAGCTGAGCAAACATCTGACTCAGCTAACATGCTCTACCGGTCCATATACGACCTGCTGAAGGATGCTGTATAGTCATTAATTACTGTAGCCAATTATGGAACTGACATCGTCGTAGACAACGACGCAAGTTCCTTAAAAATCTAGATAAAAAAAAGAACCTTCTTAGATACTTGCTGTTACTCAGTCTTTTCTTGGTCTGTATTAGGTCCACAATCAGCATGATGGTGGCAATCCTGAAGAGCCTTATGACCAGAGAGAGAACGAGTGTGATGAAAGGATTCAGTACACCTTACTGAAACTCATTTACTCACATTCATCATAGCATTGCAAGATATCCTGAACAGAGTCGCCCGTTCGGAAACCTGCTTCGTTGTGTCTGTAGGAGGTATTTCCAAGTCCACTAGGGACCGCTGCAAGGCGGTCCCGTGCCTGGCCACCAGCTCGGAACAGGTCCTCAGGTCGTGGAACCTGGCGGCGAGCTCGCGGGCTATCCCGCCCGCGTCTTCGCCCTCACCCTCGCCGCCGCCGACTGCGACGGCACCTGAAGACATCTGCTCCTCGTCGTCGTCTGATTCTTGTGCTCGGCTGTTGGGAAGACCATTTTATTTATTAACAGAAATTTATTAAACACTATCTGTTGCCTGCGACTTCGTACGCATTACACTACTAAATGTGTAGGTAACCTAGAAATAAAAAAGCTAAACTCGCTGTTGCTACTTGATTTGACCCCCCATTTTTATCACATGGGACCTGATTTATGGGATAAAAAGTAACCTATGTGGTAATCCAGGTTATAATCTACGTACATACTAAATTTCATCGAAACAAACCAACAAAATTATAAACAATCATCCAAACTTTCGCATTTATAATATTAGTGTGATTATGTATTGTATCCTGCGGATAAGGTGTAGATGCTGGGCAACCCTACAAAAGTGTCCATTTACGAAATATAGGATGTTTGATAATATACTCACAAAAATGAAAAGGGTTATTTTGATGAGCATAATAAATAAATTTGTGAAACCATAGAAATTTGTAATTTATTTTGGCGTGTAAAAACAAACACTTATGTTGTACTATTGCATAATGCTTGCCATCTAATCACAGATACTGTATTGGTGACGTCTCGAGATATCTCGTGTTGTCCCTTTCTAACCCAAAACCCGCAACCATTTTCGAAAGAGATATCTAATCGGCCTTTATTTTTGCATGTCGATTGCAAGAGTAGGCAGTAAGTTTTATATCGAATTAACTAGTGGTTCGCCCCGAACTGAGATCTCGCGAGTATCCAATATAAACAAAAAATAATATTCGTAATCTTTGACTATCAAAATAGTGCCACTAAATGAATAACCACTTAACTTGACCTACAGTTTCATTCAAATTACAGGTAACGGGAGCTCATGTTAATAGGTTATCTGTTTTTGGGTTAGAAATTGCAGTTATTCTGGATTAAAATGGGACTATCTGGTCAAGTCGCATGTCTATTAAAAGGTCTTTGTGAGTACATTTCGACCCCGTTTTTATTTTTAATTTAAACTGTAGTTTTTAAGTTATTAGCCATAATAAAAACTGAACTTTGGCAAAATTCACAGGGTACACCAGTTCCCCCAGTGCTGAAATTTGGTATGCATGTAGCTTTAGTTACACAAATATAGGCAAAAGTCTGAAATCTAGAATAATTGCAATTTCTACCCCAAAAAAGAATAACCAATTAACATGAACTCCCGTTACCTGTAATTTGAATGAAACTGTAGGACAAGTAAAGTGGTTATGCATTTTGTGGCACTATTTTGATAGTCGGAGATAACGAATAATAATTTTTTGTTTTTATTGGAGACTCACGAGATCTCAATTCGGGGCGAACCACTAGTAATAATAGGGCTATGTCATATCTTACTGTGAAGTGATGTTGAAATGTGGTGGAGGTATTCCAATCCTAGATATGCCATAGTTTATGTCACATAATAAGTTTAATTTGGCATTCAATGTTTTATTTATATTTGCACTTAACTCCATTGCACTAAAGATTACATAACTTTTTACTTGTTTCAGTGATACTCTCCTATTGTTTTTATTGCCATGGTTACCAAATAAATATATCAACAGTTATACTGCTCAGTTAGGTAGAGAGTTCTTATTCTCTAAAAAACCGGTCAAGTGCGAGTCGAACTCGTGCGCCGAGGGTTCCGTACCGACCCATTATACCGCCATAATAAAATTGGTATCATTTTTATTGGTGGCTAAGTTTTAAGTGTATATGTGTGTGTGTGCTGTAATGGGTGGAGTTGCTAACGTGCGGTAACTATCGCTTTAGTCTTTACAGTAAAATGTTCTGTGCACATGACTCACGAGCATAATATTGCAGTAAATATTTTCTTTTATTTTCTTTCACACATTTTATTTATTTACCTTATCTGAGGGTGGTGCCGATTAAGCTAGTCCTCTAAATTGTATGAGCGCCCATACAACTTAGAGGACTATCCTATTTGGCGTCAACTATGTATGTATGGGGACACCCTTTATTTTTCAACTTTTTTTTCTAGAAATTCCGAAAAAGAAAAGTTAAAAATTAAGGTAAATTTTGGTACTTACAAGTTTTCGCGAAAATCGAAATTTGCCTGTATCTTTTTATTGTGTTGACTCAGGACCTTGATTTTATAAACCTAATAGGGACCTCAGTATCTGGTATAAATTTCAACTTGCTAGGTCCACCCGTTCCTGAGAAAAACGGTGGTGACACACGGACAGACAGATGGACAGACGGACAAAAGAGTGATCTTATAAGGGTTCCTTTTTTCACCTTTTGAGGTACGGAACCCTAAAAACAACAGAAATGTATTTTAACAGTCTTATCGCTTGAAGCTATTTATTCTAGACAAAGGAGTTACAACAGATTAATCATTGAATTGTTTGAATCATTGAAAGACCTTTGCCCTATATTGGAGAGAATATGGTTTAAAACAAGTACAAAGTCGACCCAGGTTTTAAAATATACATTTTAAGTCGTGTTCTCAAATGACCCCAAAGCTCATAAATTATAGGGTTTCACAAGGTTGACCATTCAAATACTAACTGTTACTATACTACTATACTAACTGTGTGTTTGATACTAACATTGCCTTTGCTTTAGCCAGTTCCAGAGCGGTGACCCAGCTCTGTCGTTCCACCTCATCGTGAGCTCGTATATGAAAAGTCTGTGTGCCTCCATTGCTGATCACAAATGTGCAGGAATCAGCTGTGTGGATCAATGCGCCCAGCAATGAGATTGTGCCTCGGCATGTATGTGCCATTTCTGCTTGGTTCCTGTAATGTAAATAATGTTCTATCAGTTAATTGGTTCCCATGTAAAAAATACAATTGTTTAGTTTAGGGCTAGATAGCGCTTTGTGAAATTACCAGCATTATTTATCTATTTATTTATTCAGACCACTTTCTAGAGTTTAATTACATTCAAGTATAAGGTTTACAATGTTCCAATACAATACAATGTATTATGAGTCTTCTGCTTAGCTACAGATGTACCTATAGTTAATTATACTGAATAAGTGTGAGGTTGTTGCTAATATGAACCACATTATCATGGTCCTAAGTACTTATTTTTAGCAGCATGTTATGGTACACTAGGGTTGCCATCTTCAAATTTTGAAATCTAGGATTTGAAGGTATTACCAGGATATTTCGGTTTTAAACCAGGAGGCCCTATTGTGTTTGGAATCCTCATGAGAGCTCGTATAAGCTTTCTTTATTCTTTATTGCACACAAGAAGATACATTTATAAATACAGAAATAGAGGTCATGTACAAAGGCGAGCTTAACCCTAAGAAGAGTTTTCTTCCAGCAAACCTTTGAAGCTAGAGAGAGAAATGATTTTAAAGGTAGGTGAGTGTACAAAAACATAAATAAATATATATATACCCAAAATTAATATGAACTATATGTACTCAAAGTATGTTATAATATTATAATTATAATAAATAAATTATATGGAATAATAATATATACCTACGTAATATAAATATACCTATACATAATAAAATAAAATTACAGAGAAAGGTAGTGCTCTTTAACTTTCCGTTTAAAAATGTTGAGTGATGGGCTAGCGCAAACTTCATGATTGGTGAGCTTTTATTGTAAAAGGTACAGAAAGCTTTCCACATTGCTTCTTTATTTTAATTAATGTTAACAACCTCCACACGCAGGCCCAGTGACAATACGGTTGGAGACAGTAGTGGCACGTGAATTTTACACAGTACCCTTTAAAACCCAGGATGTGGCTTAAAAACTATCCAGAACTGATTGGGACACCCCAAACAGCAGGACATGTCCTGGGAAAACAGGACCATTGCCAACTCTATGGTACACATAAACATATTGTTTGGTTCTATAATGTATAACTCATTCAGCCACTAAGAAATTAACTTGATTTGTAAACATTTATGGCCATAACAACACACAAAAGAACATTGTAAAAAAGTAAATTTTGGACTAATGCCAACTAATAGGATGCCACTATACTTTGAATATTTCCAATGATTCCTATTTAATAAATTCTAATGATTAATTGCCTATGAACAGTTCACACTTCATTAGTGTCCTTGAGATCAGCTGTCATTGTATGTTGGGCAATAGGACAAAATAGATAAGAATGGCGAAATATCAGCAGTTCGATTATTATGAATATCATAAATAGAGCCCAGTTGTACTATACATAGAAGTGCGACTGACTAAATAGTTAAGAGCTTGTAAAAATCTGCCTACAATGTTTTTTCTAAGAGTACATACAGCTGCGTAATATTTGAGAAGCAATTACGTTTATTACTACTTGTTTCAAGGCTTATAGATGATCTAATGATATAAAAGAGTTCATAACTGTATAAATAACTTTAATAATCGCATTAAATATACCTGTAATACGATAACAATCCATTCGACAACACGAACCATCTTCGCTGATAACCCTTCAGATAATTTGTCCATTTGAATAGCCATCCCTTTTTTTCCGGATCTCCAGGAATTGGCTGACCCTTGGGCACGATTACATCTGACATTTTTCTCAGTTTTATCTATTTCTGATTAGAAAAACATAATACAAAATTCTTTACGAGCCACGTCTATCGTCCATCAAATTCACAAATACACATACGTACATAGAAAATAAAATATTAAAACTGTCAAGAACGAAGCTTTGCAAGAATTTAAGTGTTCCGTATGTATTTTTGTTATTTTGTCCTAGTGCCACTACATACCAGTAATGAGGAGTTCTAAGATAACATCTTTGATAGGTAACATACAATATTAAATGTAAGGTGGAGCCAATTTATGTAGTCTGTGGTGGGGGACAGATGTAAAAAAAAGTTTAATTTGCCTCTCTAGACTCATGGCGCTGTGCATTAAGTGATCTTTCTGGCTTCTACTTGTATCCAAGTGATTTTTTGGTACCAATCCTATCTAGGTATATAATAATTTGCCCATCGATGAACTGCTGCTATCATTACGGTCTGCCATCATAAATTAAATTAAATGTAACATAGTAGGTACCGTACCTAGCTCAAACCAATACCGGTCGATAGCCGATACCGACTTCAGGTAAATGTTCTGACATTTTAAACATCTGGCTGGTGTCTGATAATCAGACTCCAGTTGTCCAAAATGTCGGAACCAGGATGGTGAAACTCAAGTGGAACTGGCCAGGAGACATGGTTAGACTAGGTGATGGCAGGTGGCGTAGATTTTTAATCAAAAGGTGGCAGAAGACAGGCCAAAGAAGTTCGAGGTGGTACGTATATTCGGCCTTCGTAAGTTGTCGTGGCATAGATCAGTTTATGACGAGACGCTCGCTATACAGTGTGGGTTTGTTTTTCACGACGAGATGCGTTCGTGTGCAACGCAGCAAGGTAGTGCTATCTAAATTTCAAAATAAAATTGACATGTTGCCTGTAGTATTGTTTTACATTAAGTCGCGTTTGTTAAGTCATTTTCCATTTCTCATCTAAGACAATGGATTATGAATGGAGGCTTATGGAGTGGATAAATATGGGACATCAAGTTTCATCAAGTTCAGACGCTGTGAAGCCTGTGGATGATGATGAATTATGCAATACCATTTATTCTATTAGCATAATGAAAAGTTTAATGATAGACAGCCTTAAAAACTCCACATTGCGAACGAACTTTGCACCTAGTTGGATTTCAAGATAATCCATTAATTTTGTCAGTGACCATTTATTTTATAAGTTAACGGTCGGTCGAGCCTTCAGTCAAATACTGATTATGAAGAGGCTACTGAGGCTAGGCTGTTGAGTTTTGTTTGGCAAGTTCATTCAGCCATAAGACCACGGTGGCGTCGCAGCGCGGTGGCGGCAGCAGGACATCATGTTGTAGTACTTGCGTGACATACGACATCGGCTAATAACGATTTTGTGGTTAATTTATACGGAACCCTAAAAAAGTTATTTGAAATGTCATCTTCAATGGGTGAGCACCTACACTTCCACGACATCGACTACACCACCATTGGCAATAAGCTTGACATTGACATTAAAACTGCCACTTTCAGCAACAACATGTACCTATTCATTGTCTGTGGGTGGAGGAACGAAGCAAGCAAGGAGTACGTTCCGTAATATTGCTGTGAAGATTTCGGAATATTTTTTTTCCTCGTTCATAAATGTAAAATACTTATTAATTTTCATATGCTGCTCTGCATGCATTAAATAAAACAGAGAAAATATATAAGGGGTCTTTTTTCAACTAAATAGCAGCAGCTCTTACGACTATATTCTTAAAACTTCTTCATAAACTTAAAAAATAATATCGTAATGTAATGGGTGATACTCGAATGTAGATACGGAACACCCCTCCACAGAAATTCAAAAAGCAAACCATGGTTGCGCTCATTTGCTTCAGAAGTAGTGTTTTGGTGAACAAGTTGAACAACTTGAACAAGGTTGCTAGAAATATCGTTCAAGGTAACTTCTTTCTCTTTTTTTATTTCCTGTGATTTCCTCCAAAATACTTAAGTTTTATAAATCATTCAGAAGTACAAATCTCTACTCAGTCGCAGAAGTGCGGGATTTTTAGAAATCATCATTATATTTTTAGGTCCGGTATTATCGAAAAACATGGGAAGTACCTTTTCAAGAACCTTTTCGCCTAACTGTGACCAGAGCAGAAATGGTAGCGATAGCCGTACGTACCTTATATTTAATTATTTTCTAAGAATAATACATCCACACCCTAAGTTCTGCTTTGATGGAATATATTTTTTAATTATTGCTATGATGATTAAGAACTAGTTACAAGAGCTTACTACATACATAGCCCTGCTATAAATAAGTAAGTATACATTTAAATCCATTATGAAATCATACAGGTTCAAGCATCTCTCGCGTGGAATCAAGCAACAATTATGTAGAATCAGTTGTCTGCAAAGAAAATGACCTTAAAGACAATGAAATGAAAGTGTTTGATATTGGTGAGGACGGAAAAGTACTACTAGTGAAACAGAGAGGCGAGATCAGTGCTGTTGGTACAAAATGCACACATTACGGAGCCCCTCTAGTCAATGGAGCCCTGGGGGATGGCAGGGTGAGGTGTCCTTGGCATGGTGCTTGCTTCAATGTTAAGACGGGTGATATTGAAGACTTCCCTGGATTTGATTCATTACCGTGCTATCAAGTCACTATTTCTGAGAAAGGAGATGTGAAGGTGAGTGCGTTATTCCATATTGTTATTTTTTATCATGGTAATTTGTTGTCGGATGCAGGTTGCACAAGTCTGATTGCCCTGGAAATCTATGAGGAGGCCTGTGTTCAGCAATGAATATCTTATGGCTGTTACGATGATGAGGATTTTTTGTTATGGAGGCTTATGTTCAGTAGTACACATCCTATGGCTGATATAATGATTTTTTTTGTTACCAATTATCAAGACTAAAGTAAAGGTGAATAAGTTTAGAAATAAACTTGTTACACTAAACAAGTTTTTCAATGTTGTTAAAATATTGTTATCAGTTTTGAAGGAATTTATATCTTGAATTATTTTACTATGCCGCCCATTTATATTGACGAAGGTCAATGCAATAGTAGCTATAATGAAGTACTTTAGTTTAGGTTTGGAACTCGTTTACTCTTGAGTACTCTTGGTGCTCATTGGTACCTGTAAGCACTCATAAGTGTATATTTTTTAACTGAGCATTTCAATGCTTCAAAGGGTACTTCAGGTTGTCTAAAGCCATGTCCATGGTTTTCAAGCAGTGTGTATATTGTAAATTAAAATTAGGTAAAAACTTACTAGCAAATTGAGAAACAATAGTACCTACCAATTATAACAGTATATCTCAGCGTGCTATGGAGAGGGCGTGTTTCTCTACGAGATCGAATCAGAAATGAGGAGATTAGTAGATGAACCGTAGTCACCGACATAGCTTATAGGATTAGCAAGCTGTAACAAACATACATTTTAATAGTTTTAATACTCATAGACCGCCAATCTATAATATATATTATATAAATATGTTTTACTATTATTACTGGATTGTGATCCTAGTATAGTGATATTGTTATCACGCCAGTATTGATGGCATAGCACAAAGGATAAGCTCACTGAAGTGGCAGTGGGCAGCATAGCTCGTAGAACTGACGGCCATAGGGCAGAAAGCTTCTCGAGTAGACCAGGCACTGTACTGGAAAGCGCAGCGTGGGATGGCCCCCCACTAGATGGAAAGACGACCTGTTAAAGGTTGCTGGGAGCTGTTGGGTGCAGGCCGCATAAGATTGGTCGCTTTGGAAATCGATGGGGAAGACTTATGTTCAGCAGTGGACATCCTTTGGCTGATATGACGATGACGATCACAGTATAAAGAGTACTCACGATAAAAAAATTGAACATATTGTGTGTAAGAAAGTTGTACCAAGTTGAAAAACTTGGCTTTATTGTGTACCCTTGAGTTCGCCATGAGAACTGTGACATCATCGATCGATCTCTGATAATAATTTACGCCGCAATTGAGGCATACCAAGCTCTATAACGGGTCATTAGTGTGTTATTACTAATTATGAATAGGTTTATTGTAGGCATCTAGGGTATATTTACCTCAAACAATACAACGCAACATAGTTATTGGGTAGGTAGTAAGTCACGAACGTAGGGGGGGAGAGAGCAGTTAAAACTTCTTGAACTCCCATATTATTTTTTCCTTTTGAGGAACGAAACCCTAAAAATATATTTTGAATGATACAGTGGTCCTTCTGTTAATATGAGTTTTGTCCATAAAACTAACAACCTCTGATTTCTAATTTTCGTAATCTTTTTGTCATAGGTACCAATAATCATTAATGTTATCATAAAGATACATAAGTACGTTTACCACTTACTGGTGGGTTTTTCCAATTTTCGTCATGTCGGAATTTGGTGACCAAATCGTTAACTACTTACCGTGTAAAATGTAGATAGTTACCAACTGCGTTTTTCTGAATAACTCACCTCTACCATAATCTAACAGATAGGCAAGGTCTTTAAATGGCGAACGTTATGAATCCTATGCAGTTGTAATAAATATCAAATTCCTTCGAATGTTGGCTGTAACCACGTCTCGGCTGCATAATATTACACTCTTAGAGTTGTCGACCTTGATCAACCTGTCGTTTAGTCTAATTTAACATATAAACCTTATTTACTCATCATTACTGCTTCGCTCATAACTTTTCACCCAAAGGTTGCCTGGATGAAATCGCTCGTAGCGATAAGGCCGCCCATTGTACTATATTTAGTATTAACTAGTTTTTTAAGTATTCCTGGTGTACAATAAAGCGTTATTCAATTCAATTCTACTATTTAGTAAAAGTAGAAGATTTAATTTCTTTTGCTAATACCTAATTTTTTTTAGGTTGTGGAAATCCTTCCACTTATTTTTATTATTATATACCTAGTCATGTCATAAGTATTGTCACACAGTAAAAACTTTTCTTTTAGAATGCTGGCCACAAAAAAGTTTATAGAATTCGAATTTCGAATTGTTCATGAAAATAAAAATGTATACTTTTTAGAATTTTACTTATTTTTAAATATGGAGTGGACGCTTAAAGAAGACCGTGTTGCAGTTATTGCGTTGCATCGTTGCGGTTACGCGCCAATTCAAATTTTTGACACACTGAAAAATTTGAATATAACCAAAAGATTCGTTTATCGCACCATCAAACGATACAATGAAGACTAGTGTAGATGACAGGTGAAGAAGTGGTCGCCCTCGGTCTGTTAGGACTCCAGCAGTGATAAAAGCTGCGAAGGCGCGAATTCAAAGAAATCCCTAACGTAAGCAGAAACTTTTGGCCCTTCAGATGGGGTTAAGCAGAACCACGGTAAAAAGGGTGTTAAATGAAGACTTAGGGCTTCGGGCATATCGAAGAAAAACAGGACATCGTTTGAATGCTCGTCTAATGGACCTGAGACTGAAGAGATGCCGCGCTTTGTTGAAGCGGTACGCGGGAAAAAAATTTCGGGAAATTCTTTTTTCGGATGAAAAAATTTTTACCGTAGAAGAGAGCTACAAAAAACAAAATGATAAGGTGTACGCACACAGTAGTGAAGAAGCGAGCAATCGTATTCTGCGTGTCCAACGAGGTCATTTTCCATCCTCGCTCATGGTATGGTTGGGAGTTTCTTATTGGGGCTTAACAGAGGTACATTTTTGTGAGAAAGGTGTAAAAACCTTGTGGAACCTGTTTCTCATACCATGTTCAATAACAGGCACTGGGTATTCCAACAAGATTCGGCGCCAGCTCATAGAGCGAAGAGCACACAAGACTGGCTGGCGGCGCGTGAAATCGACTTCATCCGGCACGAAGACTGGCCCTCCTCCAGTCCAGATTTGAATCCGTTAGATTACAAGATATGGCAACACTTGGAGGAAAAGGCGTGCTCAAAGCCTCATCCCAATTTGGAGTCACTCAAGACATCCTTGATTAAGGCAGCCGCCGATATTGACATGGACCTCGTTCGTGCTGCGATAGACGACTGGCCGCGCAGATTGAAGGCCTGTATTCAAAATCACGGAGGTCATTTTGAATAAACTTTAGTGTCATAAGTATCTATGTTTTGTTAAGTTCATTTTGGTATAGAAATGGTTACATAATGAATAAACTTGTTTCAATTATTTTATATTAAACATGTGACAGAATTTATGACCTGACTAGGTATATGTATTTTCAGTAGTAGGCCGTTGGTCTTATCTATTTCTTTCCGAGATCCCTTTGATTTGGTAAGAGTAACGTTAGAAAAAAGCACATTGCTTGGTTATAAAAAAACCTAACGACTTAGTACTGCAGTGGTAGCAGATCGGTTTTTTTCTCTATCCGAGTAGTTTGAGCACATCGATTCCTGTTAAACTAACAAGTTAGACATCCAATTTGACCGCGAATATGCAGCTATATTAAGAGCAGACACAGTACCTTGAACGAAAGCATAACCACTAGATTACCTATTTGATCCCGAGGATGTGACGCTGAACTGCAATCTAATCCTTATTGCTTTTACTTTTCAACAATATGTACAATACTGTATACTTTCTAGAAAACCCCGTAATTTGTATCTACCAAGGATATTGTCAGTAAACACATCGTTGTGTGGCTTTTCAAATTAGGAAGACTAGCTTTAGGTAGGGTTGCCATATGTCTGGAATGTTCCGGTAATATAGCTTTGTCCGGAATGCGAGGGGAATCCTAAACCGTCCGGAATTTCTTCAATTTAAGTAGGTAACGAGTAAAATTAAACATAACATTAACCAAATTTTTTTATTACAAATAAATTTAAAAAAACTTTCATCAAATGTCAGGAATCTACTCTTGAATTTAGATTTTTTAATCTGGAAATCCTAGCTTTAGGTAACTTCCTCTCTGTGCAGACAGGATTTGATTTCTCATGGACTTGATCAGTTGACAATAGGAGCAGTCCTATTGTCAACTGATCAAGTCCATGAGAAAAATTCTTTGGTAGACATACTACGCGTTTTGTTATCTACGACATTAAATAAAAACATGGGTAAGGGCTAAAGGCTAGTATTGTATACGTGAATTCAAATTCATTACCATAGAAATTTTAAATTTTCAAACAACCTCAATATCAAGTCCTAAAATATCAATGAAACAGCCTGTATAAAATAGGTAAACAAATCACCTATCATGTCAGTCAGTACGATTCCGGATGTTTGTTTTAAATTAATGTCGTACATGACAAAACAGGTTGTATGTACGACGATGACCTTATCGCCAGCTCAAAGTCAACTAGCCTAGCATTACCTACCTACATACACCTACATATGCTGCATTTTGCAATTTTACTCATGTTTTTCGGAGGCAAAAGTTTTAGGCATATTGCATCTTAAGTTTGAAGTAATGTTGTAATATACGTTTCAAATTACGTAATTCGAGTAATATTTACAGTGTCTAGTAGTAGGTCTGGATCAGAAAAAAACTCGAAAGTATTGCTGACGTGTAGCTTAGAACTCTGAACTGTTTTTTCAGAGAGGCTTTGTGACTACAAATTGTCACACCAACCAAACTAACCAACCTTCCCACACCTAGACAAATTTATTCACCATTTCATTATATTGCATAATATTGGTACATATGTCAAAAATATATATTACAAATGTCAGTTATGTATTAATAGAAATAATAAACAAATGACAATTAAGCAGCACATTGGAATAAACAATTGGTTACAGAAGATACTAAAAAATGAACAAGATAATTTAAAAAATCGTTTATTGATTTCAGGTCCGCGCGAAGATAAGCGATTTGAAATCTAACAAACGAATCAAGGATATGGGCCATGCGTCGGCATGTGAAGGCTCGGTCGTGGTCATCATCGGAGGCGGACCCTCGGGCGCCACTTGCGCCGAAACGCTACGCAGCGAAGGCTTCAAAGGACGCATCACTGTCGTCTCCAGGGAAAATTACCTTCCTTATGACAGAATCAAAGTCTCCAAAATCGGTACTGTCACAGACATCGAAAAGCTACAAGCAAGAACACCAGATTACTATCAAAACGCAAATATTGAAGTCTTGACTGGCGTGGAAGCGACGAAAGTGGAGCCCGAAGATAGGATAGTACATCTTAACAATGGAAATAAACTCCGTTACAGTGCGCTGTACGTCGCGACGGGATCCAAACCACGCGTGCCTGAAATCCCTGGCATAAACCTGAAGAACATCTACACCGTCAGGGACTTCCAGGATTCTATCGATATCCTTACCTCGTTAGGCACAGAAAAGGATAAGGATGTGGTCGTTCTCGGTCTGAGCTTTATCGGTCTAGAGATCGCTGCGTCTTGCAACGAAAAGGCGAAATCCATGACGGTGGTCGGCAATGACACCGCTCCGCTCGGTCGGATCTTTGGCAAAGAAATCGGCGCGAGCCTACAAAAGCTATGCGAAGGTAAAGGAGTGAAATTCCACTTCAAGACTTCGATAAAGAAATGCAACGGTGAGAATGGAACGATAAAGTCCGTTGAACTGGAGAACGGGACCACAGTTTCCGCTGATATGCTTATATTGGGTGTTGGAACCTCATTTTACACAGATTTCCTGAAAGATAGCGGTATCGCCCTCGAGGGAAATGGTGCGGTTACCGTCAACGATAAATTAGAAACCAATATCAAAAACATTTACGCTGGAGGCGATATCGCTAACGCGCCTGTGGCTGCCTATGGAAACAAGCCAATGTGTATAGGGCACGTGGGCTTAGCGCAGTACCACGGCAGAGTTGCGGCTCTCAACATTTTGAAGAAGGAGGCCCCACTCAAGACTGTTCCGTTCTTCTGGACGATGTTGTTCGGCAAATCTATCAGATACGCTGGTTGCGGTAGACCATCCAGCGCTCATATCGAAGGTGACGTCGAAGGACTCAAATTCGTTATCTTCTTTTTCGACGAATCTGATAAAGTTATCGCAGTAGCGTCGTGCATGAGGGATCCGGTCGTTTCCCAGTTCGCGGAATTCTTGCATCAAGGAAAATCGCTTTATAAGAAGGATTTGAAAGACGATGCCTTTGCATGGACGAAAAGTATCAACTGATCTAACCGAATTAAGAATAACGTTGAACTATGGTAATACTTAGAAAAAAATAGTGATTTATTTAAATTGCTATTCTAAATACAGGATTTATCGCATCGGTGCTACGACCGATAAAATGGTACGTGGTAAATACCGTATTTATAATAATAACTTTTTACGAAATGTTACAGTATTATCTAAGTATTTCATTGCGCGTATTTAGGTCAACAATAGGGGGCGTCCATTAATTACGTGAGATGTTTTTGATGATTGAGCGGACGGGGGGTCAATAACCCCCCATCCGCTCCTGGTGAGATGTCGCGAGATTTGTTTCGATCCCCTCCCCCCACCCTTTATCTTACGTGAGATTTTTCAAAATTAGTATTCATAGGGTAAATAAAATACGTTGGACTTATTAAAAAAAACACAATTGGCTTCATTATTTCAAGATTGCTTCTCTCATAATCTAGATTCAGTGATAATATAAAAAAAAAATATTACGTGATATTAGCAGAGACCCCAGATTCGGCTAGACCCCCTCCCCCCCTGAACACTTCACATAATTAATGGATGGCTCCGTATTGTCTACTTGTTTATTGAGTAACTTTTAAATCAGCGTAAACTGTAAGTACAATATTTATTGTGAAGTGAAATTTCCATAGCTAAGTGTTGATAATTATTTACTTATATTTTGGGTTTGCAAGGTTGCATATAGTGGGTCTTTTACCTTCTAGCGCTTGTAATAGTTTCTCATTACATGGGAATCCTATATTTTTTTTATTACTTGGGGATGGAACAAGCCTATGGCCCGCCTGATGTTAAGTGGTAACCACCGCCTATAATAAAGTATTGCCTCATAGGTTATGCACCACTATGTGGGCAAATCTGACTCACACTTGCTGAATTTATTTATGTTTTATCTACAAGCATCATAAAATTATGATTAATTGAATAAGGTACAAACCTACTATATACCTACTTAACTATATACTGTATACCTGTGTATACTTAAGAGTTCGAACCATATATTATGATTTTTTTTTAAAACGCTTCCACAGACCTATGTTATCATCATCATTCTATTCCATTAAAACTTCAAAGCTTCAAAAGCTTATTTCTTTAGCAAGGTAGAGATTTTCACTTTCAACTGCGCGCCCCTCCACAGCTTTAACTCGAAGTTTACTCACAGTTAGATATTTTTCACTTTAAAATTTGCTTGTAAGAGTGAGCTACCCCGCCCCCGCCACTCTTAGCGGGAGCCGTATTATAAGTATAACTTCAATTAAAATATAACAGAAATTTTCCAAAACTTATATCTTTGTTTCACTCTCGATATTTATAAAGCAACATGATTTTATTTTAGGTCATAAGACCTATATCATCAATAATACTTGCATACATGTGCAAGTATTTTAGAGCTCTTAATTTAAACGTGTTTCAGTATCTTATTAGATCTGTGGATTTAGGCTTTTACTTTTATAGATACAACTTCTAGTAGGTATCTTATCTTCTAGGGAGAGCTTTCTAAAATAACACACACATTAGGTATATAATAATCTAGCTACCTCACACGGTTTCGCACGCGTGGTCGATTTATCTAATAACATCACTACACAATAATTTAAGTTTCCTTTTTATTGTATGTAGCTTAAGTTATATTTTGTACAAAATTCAAGCTTTTTCAGCTTTAAATGTTGTTTCTCAATTTTGTGATTATATGTGATACATTGATGTTGTAATGTACACATTACTATTAGTCCACAAAGAAAATAAATATGTGTGTTCTTATAATGCTGATTTGTTCAGATTATTTCCTGGGTCTTATAGCACCTCTACACAATGGGCCATGATGGGCGATCATAGACGATCACCATCTTGTAGAGGGCATAATTGCCTGTAATCGCCCATGATCGGTGATGATAGAGCGTAATTGCCTCTATGTGATGATGCCCATGATTGTGTGCGTGCCCATATGATTGCCGATCACTCAGTTCGTATTTGTTTACGATACGGTGTGGACGCGTGCGTTATATGTAATGTATTATATAATGGTTATATACACTAAATAAATAAATAGCGGCAGCTGCTACTGTTTCAATGTCCATAATTAACAAATGTAGCTGTGCAATCATTGTGCATTCTGTGATTGTCCATCATGGCCCATGGTGTAGACAGCTGTGCAATCATGGTGGCAATCATTGTGCATTCTGTGATTGTCCATCACGGCCCATGGTGTAGAGGCTACATTAAATAAGAACATTCAATCAGGCCAGATAAGTTCTTGCAAGATATTCTGTGACATTTTGTAGATACCTATTAGACTAGCCAGCAAAGGTTCGTTTAGTGGGAACATTATTATATAGATATGTGACACAAAAAAAGCAAGTCTGTTCCATTCTATCTGGGCAATTATTATTATATTATTATAAGCCTGTTGTGTCCCACTGCAGGGCAAAGGCCTCCCTTCCCTCTTTCCACTCGTCTCTGTTAATTGCAAGTAGGGGCCAATCCTTGAGGTAGGAGTTTAGCTCATCCCGCCACCTTCGCCTGGGCCTTCCACGCGGGCGTCGTCCGTAGTTTGGGAGCCATTCAGTGGTGGTCTTCGCCCACATCGTGTCTGGCATACGGCAAACGTGTCCGGCCCAGTCCCACTTGAGTCTTCCAGCTTTTCGAGCGACGTCGGCCACCTGGGCAAGTGGCACTATTAAGAAAAATTGGGTCTGTCTTGGATACCTCATTCTTAAAAGGCTCTTTAGCAAACCGGACAGATCCTCAACAAGAAAGATGATGGGAGATTATGAATATGTGCATGCCTTAGCTGTTCACAGAAACTACATGAGTAAGCTTGCACAGTTTTAGTTTTCTAGCCCTGAAGTAGTACCTTTTTTTAAAATAATTAAACTTTGACATATTCTGAATTGTAATTTTAATCTGAAACAGTTTTCTAATTTATAACATTTATTCACAGTTATAACTAAACTAATCTACAAATAATTTAATTATATTATTTATCCCAGCCCTCTGTTACTCTCAAATGTCCCATTCTTTCATACAATGTAACATCTTTTTTGAAGATCTTTCGGTTTCTGTCTATTATTTCTTGCTTTTTCATATCGTGTTTTCCCAAAGCTTTTGTGTGACCCGAGCTTTCTTCCTGTGAACAACAAGATAGTATGTGAGTGCAGAATTCATAATTAATCAATGTTGATCATAGGTTATGTGAGACATGAGTTATATATTTTTTATCAGTTAGTTCTCTTGGATGCGATATAATTGCATATTGATGTTATAAATCATGGAATAATTAAAAAACTAATCTTTTCATTATGAGGGACAACTTGGACAGGAATGGTTATTTGGTTTGCCTTGATTGTGGGCCGTGGATAAATGGTGGTTGGTTACACCTTCAGCATATAATAAACGAACCTCTGTGAGATATGGGTAGCGCAAAAAAAGCATATTGTTCTCTTCAACAGCGAATTCTTCTTGCAGACGACGTAAGTGTACAGGTTCTACTTTCTTTACAAGGCGGTCTTTTCCTCTGAATATGTTACCATTTGGTAGAAGATTTCGTCGGAATAGTACCAAAGATAGTTTCATCTTGCACCGTGTCTAAATTCAAGATTACCTAAGAAAATTCTGATTCAAGAAGGAAACAGAAGTACTTTTTGATCACAAACAATTCCAGTGAAATTTTACACGAGTATTTTTGACATTTGTTTGACTGACTGCACTGAACTGACTGGACTGACTGACTGCCGCACGTCAAAGTCAAACAAAAATGATGACTTCTCCCATGTTACCCATAGAGAAATATTCTCAAAATATTTATAAAATTTTCGAACGAAAACTCAGAAAACATTAAAAAAAAATTGTTTATGGCACAGAATGGCTGTCGATCGAGCGTAGGGAAGTGTCGTATTTTCGTAAATATTTTTGGAGAAAAATAAATAATTCTGATGTAAAACGCTTATTAGAAACTGAAAGATCCTGGTTATAAGCATGGAATCCCGAGACTGACAATTGTGTGCTTAATTTGAGGAGTTTCAAGATAGGTAAGTGATGTTTTTCGCGTAAACGCTCTCGTAAATTATTTTTTTATTTTGAGCTTCCCGTTATAATCACTTGAGATTTGAGTCCAATAATATATATCTTAGCTTTTGAAAGGTTTTATCAGTAACTGTTATAAATCGGATATTTATAACTGAACAATAGGTCTAATTACATTTGGGTAGTCGCCCTTTCACTTCATTCATTGTGTACATTATTTCGTGCTCTACTTATTCTTACTTTTGTATTATTTTGTTCCTCCTTCGAAACTTTTAGGACTTTACGTGGCACTTTATTGTGGTATTTGTTTACATTACATATAAAAATACCTGTCGATTTGTTCACATCTTAGTTATCTTACTATTTAATGTATATTTCAAACAATATCTGTTTTAACAGAAAGCAACCTTTTCATTAAAACACTAACAGGATACAAAACCAGAAGTATGTGCCAATAACATCAGACGAAGTAAACATTCTTATCAATAAAACAAAAGCATTAATTAGCTATTAAGTTGTTATACAAAAAGCAACGGATGTCTGAGTAAAAGATAAGAAAGCTTGTTAAGTTTATATTCACACCAAATGTCCATGTTTTCTGTTAGTTTTGATACCATATTATTAGAGTAATCATATTTCTTGTTATGAGAATGAATTCTATAACATTAAACTGCATTGGGTCCAGTCTGTAAATCTAATCGTAGTGCTTTGGCTTACATACTTACAATAATTTTAATTTATGAATTACAAATACATTTATGTAGCAAAAAGTTTCACAATAATAAGAGTAGACTCACACATAATGGAGTTTAAATATGGAAAAGGGAGTCCACCAACCCAAGTGTAGACTTATGTTGCTAAATGTACAATTACCATGTTCTAAAAACGAAATGTAACCTAATGGCCGCCTCGCCTGATGCCATTGCTGTGGCCAAACACCTGTCCAACATATTATAAATGGAAACGTAGAACTCTTGACACACTAAGAAGAAGAAGAAGAAAACGAAATGTGTATTTATTTCCTATACTGATGATGGCAAACAGAGGCATTATTATAAACTGGAGATGTTTTAATATTGTGCATGTTGGAATGTTTTAACTCTAGCTAGCGCAGGACAAAGCTGTAGTAGTGCCTGGGACATAATTTTATGTACATGAAGTAGGCTTGGATTATCCTAATCCCTCTTATGTCAAAGTTATTAGTTTGTGATTGAATGTAGGTACTTATATACTGAGAAGACAAGTGTCCATACTACTGAGAACAATAATTGTTTTACCAGTGTGTGAACATTTGTATGTTAATCAAGAAAAAATATTCACACTTTTGTTCTCTATTATATTTATTTACATCAGCGTTTGATACTTACAGCAATTGCAAGGTTATAAGCCAATTTTAGTTCATCATATTCAACCAATGTTGATCCGCTAATAGAAATATATTGTTTTATCCTGATTTTGTGCCAGTCTTAACCATGACATCAACCCATCTCACTCATGGACATCACCTTTCCTTTAAGTTTTTGGTTGGTCTTCGTAGTTAGTCATCCGCAGCTTCCTCAGCATCTGACCATTAATGATGATGTTCATCTCACTCTAATTCCTTGAAGAGTATCACGATGAACAGTTGTAGGATGTTACAGTCAGTTATTTTGCTACAGGCACTGAACTCATAGCCCTGCAAGGTACGTCCATATCTTGCCGGCTGTCATCGAGTCCTCAAGATGGCGCAGGTCGGAGCCAACATGGAGTACCAGGAATACAAGTGGGCGTATTCAATCATGGACTCTTCCAAGTAAGTTAAGGCTAAGCTATGTTTCTTTCTGAGGTAATATGATAATGTTTGGGTCATTTGCAAGTTTTGCAACCAGTCATTTGCAGGATGAAATTGTCTACATCACGTATTCAACGTCAGTATTCTGGTTTGGGTTAGAAATCGAAGGATTTTTATTAATGAATATTACAAGTATCATTTTGAAACATCGATTTCGATCCGCTTCCGCGGTGGTATGGCTCTTTTAAATGATTACTATGCTAAATGTTGTTACACATTTGCTTAAAATCTATTATTTTAAGCCGTTTTGAAGTATTAGGTAGGAACACAAAACATATCTACTACCCCAAATTCTCATAAGATAGTCTTTCGTCGCGGCTGAAACAGGTGAAATTTTAAAAAGTGCCTTCTATGTTATTGTTTTAAGAAAGTAAATAACCTCTTTTGTATGTAGGTCACCTTTTGGAAACGGTGAGTTTACGAAGCAACTGTTGTCACATCTGGCAAAGAAGTTATTAATTACATCACCTAAAGTAAACCCTAGTTTCTTTCACAAATCATCAGTGTAAACTGTACGCGCCGTTTGTGCAATAAGGCTTCATGAAAATGGAATTGTGAGTATAGTTAAAACAATATTTTAATGAGAACTAGTATTTCCCGGTCGCACATTTTCCGTTGGGAGAAAGAAGCGATACTTGTTGCGAAAAGGTTTCGCACATTTAAGGAGCTTTAGACCGACTTCTGCAGTTTTCTTTGAGCCCCAGAAACCAGGTTTATATGTTTAATGGACGAGCGTCCTAAACAGAATGTAGATCGATTAAGAGATCTTAATCTCTTCAGTTCGAATAAAAAAAATTGCTCCTTCGAGACTTTTCGCTGCCTTGATTATATAAATTATGAAGAAATTGTGAGAGAAAAGTTTCTACGAGTAATGTAACCTCATACCCTAAAGTGTTCCACAAAATATTATTTATTTTCCTTCGCGACAATCGACCAGTCACACTGAGACTAAGTAAAAATCTCTTATAATACATCCTTGACCAAATGGTCTTAATGGTTTCGTCTCGATGTCTGCGTGACAAAAGCTATTTCAGAGAATCCGTGACCGAATGCATACGATTTTTTATTGTTACTTACAAACGCCAATTTTTGGAGTTCTTGGGTAAAATTTGTAAAACAGAATGGCATAACAGTTCCGTTACATTGGTTCGTTTATGACTATTTAGGGCACTTGTCTCACCGCCGGCGAGTAAGCGATAAGCTATTGTTACGAGCTGAGGGTTCGGGATAAAATAATGGGAATCGGTTTAACCAAAATAACACGTTTATTCAACACGATAACGATGAATACACGAACTTGGTCACACGTATCACAACACACTAATTCACATCACTGTTGCACCACTTAAAGACACCGAAATGATCGCACGTATAGCTTAATCCAGACTGACTCGGGAGCAACTACTGTTCACGCGAGACCCTTCCCACGTCAGTCCTCCAGGGCCTCGCTGTGACTCACTCACTTACTCAGACTGACTGAGACTGACTGTCCGGCCATCTCTCCAGCCTATTTATATCGCACACATTTCGATTGTTCGAGAACGATGTCGATCCTTCCAGGAAAGGGTCGGTCCCTCGACACAATGGCCACTCACCATTCTGCGAAACCACAAACAATAGCAACAATAACACAGCAAGACAAAAGCGTTCGAGAAGTTTCGATTATTACTCATTGTTTAACAGCCTCGGCGTAACACTATCAACTATTTTCTCGCTCAAGAAACGAACAAAAGATATAGATTCCGTGTCAGTAAAAGACACTACCGGCGAGTTCTCGCTCTCCACTATTTTATCGCAGCGACTACAACACTTGCTCAGCGATGCTCGCTTGGCTGTCACACACCGTGAGATGAACCAGCGGAACGGAACGCATGCGCCATGCGCTCAGCAAGTGCCGCGAGTATCGCCCGCCGCACTCGCTCACTCGCTTTATAGCCCAGCGAGATAACTATAAGAACTACACATTCGCTTCTCGCTGCTCGCCAACTCGTTTCTAGTTTCTAGGTCTACTCGCTTCTCGCTTATCGCTGGCGGTGAGACAAGTGCCTTACTGGGAAAAACGATTTAAAACTAGCCCATCAATATCCTTCCATCTAATTCTAATTGGAGGCGATTAGATCTTCATTAATGTCCCGCTGTGGGGAGGTTCAGTGTAATTAACTCTCTATCTATCTATGCCAATCGTGCCCTAACCAGCCCATCTTGAAATAACAAACAACATCAGGGTTTTCATTTGACAATATTTCTGGATTATCTCAATTTGGGGGCTCGTACCCAGCAGCGGCTGAATACAAGCTGAGAATGATGATGATCTTAATTTAATAAGTGGTACCTGCATAAAATATATTTGAATTCCTTCGACAATGATTTCGGTCAAAGCCTGGGTGGTACGCGTTTTACCTTCGAAAGTCGCATTCGAAAAAGAAATACATTTCCAGAGAAAATATCCCATCCTTAAACCCTACTAAGTACCTAGTACCTATGTATGTCTTAGGCAAAATCAAGGCGCGCCAGAAATTCGAGATGAGAGGCAAAGATAATATTTCTTCTTTCTTATAATTGATTGAATACCTACATAGAGTCATTGACCCGTGTCAGGCACAGCCTAGTTAATAATCAAGCAGTCTAATGCAGCGCCCTTATATCGTACACGTTAATTGAAGGGGTCCGAAGCTATTAGGTTTCATTAGCGAGACGCCATGCGCCACCCGGCCGGCGCTCATTTAATTACGGGGTCAGACACCCTGCATGTTTAGTGTATCCATTTATTGATATCAGTTCCTTGATCGAAATAAACTGATGTCACCGAATCGGTTATGGAGTCACTTTACAGTTCAAGCTGTGCGGCTGTGGAACGCTTTACCCTTCTTCTCTATTAGATCATCTAAATATCTTCTTATCTTTAAAGCTAAGGTATACAACCATTTCCTTTGTCTCCGCAGTTTATCGTTATGTTTATGTATAGATAAGTATATATAATTATATTTGTATATATATTTCATCGAGCGAAGCGAGATCTCCAAATCAACTTGGGCAAATCGGCGTTTTATGTATGTATGTTTGTTTGTCAGAGGACAACTTTCAAAGCGTTTATCCGATCATCGTGAAATTTGGTATATAGGTACGTAATGATGGCACAATTTTGGTGTGACTCAATGAGCTAAAAATTTTGGGGGGTTGTTGAGATATTGGGGTTCAAGAGAGGTAAAAAAAATGAAAATGAGACTATTAGGTCAAGTGAGACGTCAAATGAAAGGTCTTCATTACATTTCGACCCCGTTTTTACTTTTAGTAAAGTTTTTATAGTTTTTCAGTTATTAGCCATAAAAAAAACTAAACTTAGACAAAATTCACAGGGTACACCAGTGACCCCACAATGCTGTAGTTGGTATGCGTGTAGCTTATGTATCACAAATATAGGCAAAAGTCCGAAATCTAGAATAACTGCAATTTGTACCCCAAAAAAGAATAATCAAATAACATGAACTCCCGTTGCCTGTAATTTGAATGTAACTGTAGGTCAAGTGAATTGGTTTTTATCATGGCACTATATTGATAGTCAAAGATTACGAATAATATTTATTTTTATTTTTATGGTAGACTCGCGACATCTCACTTCGGGGTGAACCACTAGTTAGTTTATTAGTGAGTATAGGTAGTTTATGTAGGTCTATGAACATAGATAGGTACACCGCCGTCTTTTTGATTTTGTTTTGTCCTGTCCATCGAAAGGTTGTCTGGAAGAGATCGCTTTTAGCGATAAGACCACCCATTGTACTTACTTTTTTTTGTGTTCCTATTTCTTAGTATTTTTAATTTTGTTGGTGTGCAATAAAGAGTATTCTATTCTATTCTATTCTAGTCAGTGGGCGATACCCATTATGATATCAATTATTTGCCTTGGATATTGTACAGCAGACCAGACAGACCTAACCTAAATGTGCTCTAGTGATAACTGATCGAGTATATGCAAGGGTATTAGTTAGTTGGAAACTAGCAGCTAAATTGACGACCTCCGTGGTGCAGTGGGCGAATAGCCGGCTGAGACGCAGGAGGTAGCGGGTTCGATTCCCGCCGCGGAACAAATGTTTGCATGATCTACATTGCTTCCAGATCTGGTTGTTTCTCTATATATTATAAGTATGTATTTACCAAAAAAAAATGTATATAAGTATTCTATCAGTTATCTGGTTCCCATAGTACAAGCTCTGCTTAGTTTGGGGCTAGATACCGCTGTGAGAAATGTCCAGCAACATAAAAAAAAAAAATTTGTTGAACTACTACGAGTAAAAAATATTTTCTATAGAGTAAATAATTTGGTTTGAAAAATATATTCTCAGCATCTGGTTTGTTGGCAAAGTTCATATAATTGCAGACCAAAAGTTTAATCCTATCAATCGAGGATAAAGCTAAAATAAAAATCTTAATAACACGACAATTAAACATTTATTGTCCACTAACATGTCAAGGATGTTTGAAGGTGTTGCTAATAATAATGAAAAGGCACACACAGTGGTGTACTGACGAATAACTGAGATAACCTAGTTATGTCATACGGTCGAGGCTCAAATTGAAGAGCATAAACAAACATACATACTGTTTATGTACTTCAGTCAGTGAGCGTTGATTGATGTGTCTTTTCTGGCGTCTGAATAAATACATCGACTGGAATTGGCCTTTGATAAATCGTAATGTTTGTTCTTTACTTCTATCGTATCTCTTTTAAAGTGCTGTGTAATACTTAAATTAATATTGATTTCGTTTTTCAGGGTTCCGTACCCAAAGTGTAAAACGGGACCCTATTAGTAAGACTCCGCTGTCTTGTCTGTCCGTCTGTCACCAGGCTGTATCTAACCGAACACGGTTAGATACAGCCTGGTGACAGACTGTCACCAATTTCAACTGTCTAACTAACAAGTTAGACAGTTGAAATTTTCATAGATGGTGTATTTCTGTTGCCGCTATAACAACAAATACTAAAAACAGAATAAAATAAATATTTAAGGGGGCTCCCATACAACAGACATGATTTTTTTGCCGTTTTTATAGATAACGGCACGGAACCCTTCGTGCGCGAGTCCGACTCGCACTTGGCCGGTTTTTTACTTCCATCCTGCCTGCTGTAGCACTTGTGGCTTCTCTATAAATTTAGATGGGTGGTTAGGGCTGCCCATCTGGAGTCCATAGTTTTCTGTCACAAGTAACTTTTTAACAAATACAAATATATTTATTTCAGTAAACTTAATCTATTTACGTTTCATGGGTTTGGGACCCTCTTTTAAGTATAAAATACTTGTATTAGAGGGTCTCGCTCTTCCGTTAATTCGGTTATTCCGATTTATTAATTAATTAACAATTATTGTTGATATTAAAAAAATATAACCTAACCAAACTATGGAACCGATAGTGATGAACTTTCTATGGAACAAATCTGAAAGTAAGTATATTATTATTTTTTATCATTATTATCAGCCATTCGTGTCCCACTGCTGGGCAAAGGCCACAATCAGCTCAGGACCGCGAAGTCTGGAAAGAATGGGGGGAGGCCCCATTCTTTCCAGACTTCGCGGTCCTGAGCTGATTGTGGCCAATCCGTTAGGAATTTATCCATCTCGTCCCGCCATCTACGTTTCGGTCTGCCGCGTCGCTTTCTCGCTGGGTCAGGACGCCACTCGGTGGCTATCCTTGCCTTTGAAAGTACATAATTTCAAATAAAAAAGAATTATCCAAATCCGTTGATAAATGACGGACGGAGGTGACAAACAGTAAAAAAGTGGCACTCCGGGAGTGCCGACAGAAGTGAAAACTTGAGTAAAAGCAGACTACAGTACAGATACTTATATACAGAGGTGTCAGTAACAGTCAGTGTCAGTAGTCAGTGACAGGTGTCGGTAACCGTGTCGCGCCTGAAGAAGTCTTCACTTAAAAAAAATAACCGAATTGAGCAACTGCTCCTTTTTTTGATGTTGGTTAAAAATAGTCTGCAGCAGTTAGCTCATTGTAATTTTTGCAATATTTGCGTATGCAAATGTTAAACAAATGCAGACTGTTCGTTCACCCGTACGTAAGGTGTATGGTATATTAAAAATTAAACGCTTCCGCGCTTTATGCCCTCAGATGACATAGTATAGAATTTAGTAGATGGTTAATAACTCCGCCGAAATAATTTCGGACATAATTTATTATACTTTGCTAAAGTTAGGCGTTCGCTTATTAGCTGCCGGTTAAACATAACAAAACTAGACACAGTTTTAACGGTACAAAAGACAAAAATTATTTAATTATATGTCAAATATTATTGAAGAAGCTTGAGAAGACAAAAACTCCAGTCTGTTTTTTCACTAGTCTGCTAGAATCGAAGTAGTTGATCGAGCGAAGCGATATCTCTAAATGAACTTGGGCAAATCGGCGTTGTATGTATGTTTGTTTGTCCGAGGATAACTTTCGAAGCGTTGATCCGATCATCGTGACATTTGATACAAAATAGTGTTGATCTCCAAATCAACTTAGGCAAATCGGCGTTGTAAGTATGTGTGTATGTATGTTCGTTTATCCGAGGTTAACTTTCGAAGCGTTTATCCGATCATCGTGAAATTTTGTATATAGGTAGGTAATGATGGCACAATTTTGGTGTGACTAAATGAGCTAAAAATGTTGGAGGGGTTGTTGAGATATTAATGTTCAAGAAGGGGGGAAAAAAATAAATTAAGCCTATTAGTTCAAGTAATGAAAGGTCTTCATTAGTACATTTAGACTCCGTTTTTATTTTTAGTTAAGTCCTTATAGTTTTTGAGTTATTAGCCATAATAAAAATTTAACTTTGACAAAATTCACAGGGTACACCAGTGACCCCACAGTGCTGTAATTTGGTATGCGTGTTGCTTTAGTAACAAAAGTCTGAAACCCAGAATAATTGCAATTTGTACCCCAAAAAAGTAAACCACAATACATGAACTCCCCTTACCTGTCATTTGAATGAAACTATAGGTCAAGTAAGTTGTTTATTTATTTCGTGGCACTATTTTGATTGGCAAGATAAAAAAAATATACAAAACGTATTTGTATTATACAAAAAGTATTTGTATTATACAAAACGTATTTGTATTAAACTTAATTAAAATACAATTATTACATTGCTTGTCCGTACAAGCCATTGTATAATTGTGTTTTGATTACAGTGAGTATTGGCGTGCCGTACCTACACTAAGTACAGGACTTGTGCTGTAGCCAAAGAAATTATAATCTCAGGAATCACTGTCCCTAACAAACTCACCGCCGAAAAGCGGCGAGCGATACCTTGCATTTGTGTGAGTGCCGAAAATGCCTAACATTATTAATACCAAAAGTTAAATAGTCTAAACTCGACTTTATTCCGCAGATTAAAAGTTTCATTTCAAGCATTCGCATTTTGGAGATATGACGTTATGAAATGAAGCAGCTGTTAAGTCGTAAAAATTTATTGCCTTCTTTTGTCCTTTAAAAAACTGTTGACTTTAACGGTATGGCAATAAGGTCGGATTCAAAATGTGCTGTTCGAAGATCGTAAAATTACTCCGTTCGGAACAGAAGTGTGGAGGAGTAGAAACGTACACAATATTTTTTTGTTGAGAAATGAAATTTCGAATCTATTACGTAGGGATAAATAATTTGTTAACCAAATTCAAAAGTCGGATTTTTTAATAATCGGATAGTTTGATAAAATCTTTCATTTTTACAGGCTCCTATTCAGTTTAATGTGCCTCGTTGTCTTGTCTATCGTTTATAGGTAATAAAATATTGCGATATTAGACCTGCCCGGTTTCTGATTTGAGTTGAAATTTTGCATGCATATGCGACATGAAGCTGATCTCATGATGCAGTAAGATGGTGCATCATCAGATGCTTAAACTAAACTACACAACAACATCGACTTTAGGTTCATTTGATCTGTCTTAACTAGTATTCGGATCCTAAATGATATCCAGGTCAGGGTTTAATGACGGAGCCAGGCTATGGGAACTCTGTAATAAAATGACATAGTTACATCGAGTGTGGGCTCGTTCGATTAGTGTTAAAGAGTATTCTTTACCTAGATGATATCCAGGGTCTGATGATGGAGCCAGAAGATGGCTATAGGAACTGTGATTAAACGATGCCACCTCATCGAGTTTTTGGGCTCGATTAATTTGTCTTGCCGACTACTCGGGTCCTAGATGAATTCTCTTCTCTACAATAATAAAATCGTAAATCTCCCTTCAATGTATGAGACCGAGGTCAATGATGCAAAAAGGAGGGTCATAACATTTTCATCCTCGCGTACGAAGTTCCCGGGCAACCTCTAGTTTTGAATAAAATCGAATTTTGTATTGTATACAATATTGCAGAACCATGTTTAGTACTAGAACTTTAACAGTATAGGCAAAAATCAGCAAAAAGTAAATATTGCAAGAAGTAGGACAAAGATATAGAGTGCTGTAAGCCTAGCTAAGAGTTTCAATTTCTCTTTTGCTGTTAATTGTGTATTTTGTAACAGATAACGAGCAGTTGACATTAGGCTATTGTACTTCAGATAAAGGGGCTTGGTGGCGCTGGTGGTAAAAATGCCTGTATTTTTAGTACCGAAAATTTATCTCGTTGCCCACAATTTAACGGTAGGGTAGGCTACCGCATGTTTTTTTAATGAATTTGATAAAAATAAAACACGAGAGTTATTTGTTTCATGAAGGTAGTTTTAGAATTGGCCGCATCTGATTAGTATATAATGCTTACTAATAAAATTGTTTTTTAAACTTGTTAAAATGTTTTTAGTATGCGACTCCATTCATTCGAAATTTAATGTAGTCCGGTTCATTGGTCTTCGGTCACGTACAGATAAATGAACGATGCAACGCGAGGGAAAGGGACAGTAGCGTAGCGTAGTCGTGTGTCTGTAGTTACAAATATTTCCGTAAAATATTGTTTTAAAGCATATTATAGACTAATTCAAAATCAAATTCATCAAATTATCAAACTTTAAGGTAATACTCACCGGAAATACGAAATTCCATCTTTTTTTAATGTAGTTAAAGTGTTGTTTTTGCAACTTTTGACGGAGCACTTGGGCATGTTGTCACTTCGACGGCAAGCGCGCGACTAAGAGCCGAGAGTGCTTAAGCGGCGTTTAAGCACTCTCCAGCGTGGACGTCCTTGACGGGCCGATCGTATATCTAGTATTTTATTGATCGTTGGCTGTAGCTTAAATAGGTCAAGTAAGTTGTTTATTTATTTCGTGGCACTATTTTGATTGGCAAGATAAAAAAAATATACAAAACGTATTTGTATTATACAAAACGTATTTGTATTATACAAAACGTATTTGTATTAAACTTAATTAAAATACAATTATTACATTGCTTGTCCGTACAAGCCATTGTATAATTGTGTTTTGATTACAGTGAGTATTGGCGTGCCGTACCTACACTAAGTACAGGACTTGTGCTGTAGCTTAAATAGGTCAAGTAAGTTGTTTATTTATTTCGTGGCACTATTTTGATTGGCAAAGATTACAAATAATATTTTTTTATTTTAATCGGAGACTCGCTCAGTTCGGGGCGAACCACTAGTTATTTGCAAAAGAAAAAAATAACAGGGCTGGGTCGCTTCGCTAGTTGCATACCAGCAGCGTGTCCTCATTACGCGTCGTACGTAGGCCTGAAGTAAAGCAGTGTATGAAGTTAGACACGGTCATTAAAATGGAGTACTTGCATGCACTTGCGAATTCTTACAAGTGCCACTGACACTGGTGAAAGTACAGCTCGTCGCATGTGCAGAATTAATAATGTCAATTTTGTATAACGAATCGCTTTCTGTTTCTATGGGAATTCGTATGGAAGGCTCTTGTGATACATGATTTTGACTCTGTTTGCTAATGTCCCCACAATAAATACTCTGTGATGAAATGAAAATATTTAATGCCATAGGCGAAAACACATTAACAAGTCATTAATACTTAAATTAATTGTTAACAGTCTATAGCTCGTCAGGTGTTGAATATTTGCTCCAAACATAATAGCAAGTATGCAAGTTCAGTAAAAAACAATAAGCTCACAAATTTTGACGACCTGCGTGGCGCAGTGGGCGAATAGCCAGCTGAGACGCAGGAGGTAGCGGGTTCGATTCCCGCCGCGGATGTATGCATGATCTACAGATATTTTTTTCGGGTCTGGATGTTTTTCTATATATTATAAGTATGTATTTACAAAAAAAAGCATATAAGTATTCTATCGGTTCTATGGTTCCCAATATGTACAAGGTAAAATATGTAATAGTACAAGCTCTGCTTAGTTTGGGGCTAGATAGCGCTGTGTGAAATGTCCTGCAATATTTATTTATATTTCTGACTGGCAGGAGATTTCTGGAGAACGCAAGGAATGGAAGGAAATGGAGGAGACCTTTGCCCGGCAGTGGGACAGTATAGCTTAAAAATTTATATTTATTAAATAACATCGAATTGGTTTAAAATTACATATATATCTCTTAAATAAAGTTTAGGAGATATTCTGCTGTATAGGGGCGTGTATATATTAATTCATTGCTAAAAAACATAACAGAGAAATAGGTACCTAGGTATTCTAAATATTATTAACAATTAGATCGGTCTACATTAAAATTATGGTAATTATTCTGCAAATATTCTTTTATGCTGAATAGTGTTTTGTCCAATAAAAGTGTTTTTATTTCATTAGTGAAACTAATCTCATTTTTAATCAATTTGATTCTTTGCGGAATTTTGTATATGTCGTATGAAATGCGTAGCGAAATGAATCGCACGCAACTATGATGTTCATTTCGACGGTTTAAGACAAAATCCGGAAAGCAAGACATTTGGAAAATAGGTATTTAACAAATCTATTGCTGTCGCGTTGTGCCCTATATGCCCTATGTGCGTGCGATAGAGACAACTGCAGGTCGGACTGATTATACCTATTTAAAATAGACGAAATCACTGTTTCGTAGTCCCCTGTTTCCTCCTCCAAAACTGGACCGATTTAAATTTTTTTTACAAATATTTAATAAAAAAGGCTTTGGCTATGTTTGTACATTTCGTTTTTTTATTTATATTCGTCAAATTTGTTTGCTGGATGTCTGAAAAGGGGCAGTAAAAATTAGCAATTTCTGTGACTTTAGAAGGTTCCTAGTTCTTATAATAATTAATTTATGGAGAAAAACTAAACGTAGGGACATGACCGTGGTACTTGTAGATTGTATGGTAAAAAAATATTTGCTCTAGTATCACTATCCAGAGAGGAAACAGGGGACTACGTTTGTAAAAAACGAAACGCAGGCCCGATTTCCTCTTAGGAAATAAGAAATAATGTCTGAACCATCATCGTCATACACAGCCTTCACATTTCTCTCCTTGCACGTGCCACACTCCACGTTACAAGGCCAATATCTACATACTTGAATTAACTACGAAAGGGGGTAGTTTAGGTCGAAGAAGTTTAAGACATTTTGGTCATCATATTTGTGTGAGAGATAATACATCGATACACTCAACTCTTTAAGAATTCAATGATGTCAAACGTATAAACAAACCAGGCACTGGATTAGTCGGACATTCTTATCAATAGTATTTTTCTAACTTCTGTTAATTATTTTAATATTATTATTCCACACATTTATTACTTTAAACAAGCTTTAGGCCTGGAACTTTACAAGACATTACCGGGGCCGAAGTCAACGAGTAAGAGGCCTGTTTTTTTTTTATAAAATTCACTATGATAAGGTGGAGGTGAGACAGATGGTAGTACTATTGCATCACATGGATTAGAGTTCGGGTTATTGTTAGAGAAATGCTTATGAAAGTATGGGTTATCAGAGAAATGAGATACGGCACCTGCCAATCCTGTAATATTAAGAATGATTGAGGCAGGTGGTGACTAGCCGTCCACTAAACGGGCCATAAGTGCCGCCAATGGAAAGCAGCGTAAGGGGTAACGTTGGTGTGGGCGGTTAAAGGGTTTTGAGAGGTGTGCTGCAGTTTCACTAAGCGCTACTCCCGGCTTTATGCCTTTAACACTTCAACCCTTGGAGCATAGGTTCCGCTCTTGCGCCTCCACCCTTGACCAGCCAACTAAGGCAAACCAAGGGTCAGGGGTTTCTGTCAACCCCAGGGAGTAATGGGGCTCCGCGGTGTCACCACGCACCGAACGCTCGCCACAAGCGTGCCCTGCGGAGATATTATTATTATATTCTTATCAATGCCTAAGCTTATTAGCTCAGTTCGCTCCCAGTTCTGTTCCGTTAGGCAAGTATCTACAACATACGAATAATTGATCGAGCGAAGCGAGATCTCCAAATCAACTTGGGCAATTCGACGTTGTATGTATGTATGTTTGTTTGTCCGAGGATAAGTTTCGAAGCGTTGATCCGATCATCGTGAAATTTGATACATAAGTAGGTAGTGATGACACAATTTTGGTGTGACTAAATGAGCTAAAAATGTTCGGGGATTGTTCAGATATTGGGGTTCAAGAGGGGTAAAAAAAATTAAAATTAGACTATTAGATCAAGGGGGACGTCAAATGAAAGTCTCCATTAGTACATTTAAACTCTGTTTTTATTTTTAGTTTAATCAATGTACTTTTTGAGTTATTAGCATAATAAAAATAACCAGTGACCCGACAGTGCTGTAATTTGGTATGCGTGTAGCTTTAGTAACAAAAGTCTGAAACCCAGAATAATTGCAATTTGTACCCCAAAAAAGTAAACCACATTACATGAACTCCCATTACCTGTAATTTGAATGAAACTGTAGGTCAAGTTATTTGGCTATATATTTCGTGGCACTATTTTGATAGTCAAAGATACGAATTTTATACTTTTGTTTTTATGGGAGACTCGCGAGATCTCAGTTCGGGGCGACCCACTAGTTACGTACATGAACAGATTCCTTTGTGAACAAACCACTTTGATGTAATTCTTGACGTATAAGATAATACTTTTTATCAGGATACCATGCGGGTGATATTAGAAAGAAGATAGCTTACGATGTATTTTCGTTTTATCCTTCATTTAAGTACTCACACTTATAGGATAGAACGAAAGAACACAGGATAATAATTATTATTATCCATTTAAATGTATGACTAGAAAGTCATCCATGAGCTAGACTAGCGCAGAAATCGTGAATGGCACCAACTTAAGAAGACTTATTGTTACCCAGCAGTGGATGAAATCACGCTGTGGATGATGATGATTATAATGATGTAACACCTACCTGTGTTATATTAGTTGGGCCTTCACGCCCGAACCCCAACTGCAGCTTGTTGTTCGATAGGGCTTCGTGTTTGTTTGAAGCATCTTTCTCGATGAGAACAAATTAATGTCTAAATTAACCTCTTCTGTTTTTGCAATGGCAATCTGGAGATAAACGTTTGTTTGTACGTATTCGTTAAAATTTATGAACAATTTTTTATGTGCGTTATGTCATACATACATTTACCTTATAAGTTATAACTAGTGGTTCGCCCCGAACTGAGATCTCGCGAGTCTTGGATTAAAACAAACAAATATTATTTGTAATCTTTGACCATCGAAATAGTGCCACGAAATAAATAACCAACAATTTGACCTATAGTTTCATTCAAATTACAGGTAACGGGAGTTCAAGTTATGTGGTTATATTTTTTTGGGGTACAAATTGCAGTTATTCGGGATTACAGTATTTTGCCTATATTTGTGTCACTTAAACTACATGCATACCAAACTACAGCACTGTGGGGTCACTGGTGTACCCTGTGAATTTTGTCAAACTTCAGTATTTGTTATGGAGGCTAATAACTCAAAAACTACAAAAATCAAACTTAAAATAAAAAAGGGTTTAAATATACTAATGAAGACCTTTCATTTGACGTCCCATTTGATCTAAAAGTCTAATTTTCATTTTTTTTTTCACCCCTGTTGAACCCCAATATCTCTACAACCCCCCCCCCCCCCCCCCATTTTTAGCTGATTTAGTCACACCAAAGTTGTGCCATCACTCCCTACCCATATACCAAATTTCACGATGATCGGATAAACGCTCCGAAAGTTATCCTCGGACAAACAAACATACATACATACAATGCCGATTTGCCCAAGTTGATTTGGAGATCTCGCTTCGCTCGATCAATAACCTCTAGGAAGCTTCCCGATCTGGGCGTTAACTTCTTCCTGACCACATAAAATACTTTGATGATCAACCTCCTTGAACGTTTTGTTAACCCCACGTTTCTATTGTTCAGGGTGTCAGCGTGCCTCATCTCGATGCTCCTCATTGTGTACGGCAGCTTCCGATCGCTGAACATGGAGAGAGAGGCGAGGGAGAGAGCCGAGAGGGAGCGAGAGGCAACACTACTAGGCGGTATGCCTGCCACATCGTCGGGAGGTAGCAGTAAGTCTTGCGTCAATTTATTCTCTTCACTCTTGCTGAAACTACGAGACTTCTCGTCCAAAGTCTTTGATTAGTGTGTGTAATAACATATGGCACAGAAACGTGGCCTCTCGCTGTGGGCCTTATAAGAAGGCTCAAGGTCGCTTAGTGTGCTATGGAGAGGGTTATGCTTGGTGTTTCTCTACGAGATCGATTCAGAAATGTGGAGATTCGTAGATAAACTAGCCCAGAAGATTAGCAATCGTAAGTGGCAGTGGGCGGGGCACATAGCTCGAAGAACTGTCGGCCTTTGGGGCAGAAAGGTTCTCGAGTGGAGATGCACTGAAAAGCGCGGCGTAGGACGGTCCCCCACTAGATGGAAAGACGACCTCATAAAGGTTGCTGGGAGCCGTTGAGTAGGCCGTACGAGATCGGTCGCTCTGGAAAGCTATGGGGGAGGCCTATGTTCAGCAGTGGGCGACCTTTGGCTGATATGATGAGGAAGAGTCCTGCTGAACCATTAAGAGTGCTGGTGATTCTATTGTGGACTCGAGACAGTTACACTGACTTATTTTTTCACATAGATCCTCTCCATCCAAAGGTTGCCTGGAAGAGATCACTTTTAGCGATAAGGCTGCCCATTCTACCTATGATTTAAAAGTGTGTTTTCTGTTTTATGTTTATATTTAATGATGTGCAATAAAGGAATTATCTATCTATCTATCTTACACCAATTATTAACTTGTATTTAGTACCAACTCGGTCGGGTTATTAGACTCTATAAATCTAATAACATTTGCTTTATCGTTGTTGTTTCTTTAACTATTAGTACTCAAGAATGCTGAAGTCATAAGTTACCGACTAGACTCATTAAACTCAGAGTATGTGACCTTTCAGATAAAGGTGGCTCATTTATAGAATTCAGTAGTTTCTATATTGAGAGCCCACTGAAGATTGTAATCAAAATATGTCCACGTGTTTCCTAGAATAAAACGTCTAAAATTATCTGGGTCTGTCGAGAGTTGAGGCCTGCCATTTATGGCGACAGGCGACCCGTGTGTACTGCCTTGAGCCCTATCACAGTAATGTATTGTATAATGCATTCCGATTACTTATACATAAGGCATTATGGGACATGGTGGAAGTTTTGCGACGAATTCGCAGAATTAAATCGTGGAACCTGTGCTGCATAAAATAAATGTTTTTGAACTGAGGAATACAATAACAACCACGAAATAATACCTCATCATCCTTACTGATAATATAAATTCGAAAGTAGCTCTGTCTGTTCCGTTTTCACGACTAAACGGATTTCGATGAAATTTGGTATAAAGATATATTATAACCGGGATTGAATCATAGGCTACTTTGTACTCGACTGCGCAGGAGGGTAATGTTCTTATTGACAAACCACGCGTTGAACTAAACTCAAAACTGAATCGAAACTCAAGCATAGCTTTTTAGCAGTTTGCGCTTGAGTTCTCAAATCAGATTTATTTCAAATTTGAAAATTGAGGTTGACAGAGATATATGAATGCCTTCAATAGAGCTGAATGGAGACTGATCGCTAGACCCTCGGTTCAAGAGCCAAAACCTGTTAAACCACGATCACTCTGCCTGGAGTGTCCGACTAAGATGAAGAGTGTGAAGGAAGGAAGGGTAGGAAAGTAGAAGATATGTATAAAAGTGCAAGAGTCATTTCGTCTTGGTTGCTTTCTTCTTTACTTGATCGAGAGAAGCGAGATCTCCTAATTAACTTGGGCAAATCGGCGTTGTATGTATGTTTTTTTGTCCGAGGATAACTTTCGAAGCGTTTATCCGATCATCGTGAAATTTGGTAGGTATTTAAGTAGTGATAGTACAATTTTGGTGCGACTAAATGAGCTAAATATGCCCCCCCCCCCCCCACACACACAGAGTTAAGTTGTGGAGATATTAGGGTTCAAGAGAGGTAAAAAAAACAAAATGGGAAGATGTCTACGATGTGTACCAGAAAGGCAGAAGGGTCATGAGGTTTCCTTAAACTTAAGAGGAAATCTGGGCTGCGTTTCGCACATACAAACGTAGTCCCCTGTTTCCTCTCTGAATAGTGATACTAGAGCAAATATTTTTTTTACCATACAATCTACAAGTACCACAGTCATGTCCCTACGTTTAGTTTTTCTCCATAAATTAACTATTATAAGAACTAGGAACCTTCTAAAGTCACAGTAATTGCTAATTTTTACCTCCCCTTTTCAAACATCCAGCAAACAAATTTAACGAATATAAATAAAAAAAAACGAAACGTACAAACATAGCCAAAAGCCCTTATTATTACATAATTGAAAAAAAATTAAAATCGGTTCAGTTTTGGAGGAGGAAACAGGTGACTACGAAACAGTGATTTCGTCTATTTTAAATAGGTATAATCAGTCCGACCTGCAGTTGTCTCCATCGCACGCACATAGGGCATATAGAGCACAGCGCGACAGCAATAGATTTGTTAAATACCTATTTTCCAAATGTCTTGCTTCCCGGATTTCCTCTTAAGGTACCACTTTGGTGAATGTCAAGGAAATTGTGATCACACTATCTACGTCATTCGCGTTTCCAGAAAACGCCGTACGGTCAGTATGTACTGCATTGTTTAGACATACCGCTGTTAGATACACTAGTTTCGATACATTGTTTTTCGGTCTAGTCGGGAGGGTTCATTGTTACATGGTCAAAACAAATCAGTGTTTTGTAACGCAAATTAATTTAGCTATTCATATTATTATGGTATGTTGAATACTCAGATGTTATCGCCCTGTGATATTGACCTTCCTTCCTCTCATAATGACATTTACTTACGTATCATTTACATAACGTTTATGTATTGATTTGAATATACATTATGGTTGTTTGACTGTGCAAATACTCAGTAGCTAACAGTCCAAATCAACTTGGGCAAATCGGCGTTGTATGTATGCATGTATGTATGTTTGTTTGTCCGAGGATAACTTTCGAAGCGTTTATCCGATCATCGTGAAATTTGGTATATATGTAGGCAGTGATGGCATAATTTTGGTGTGATTTAACGAGCTAAAAATGTTGCGGGGTTGTTGGGATATTGGGGTTCAAGAGTCTAATGAAAGTCTCCATTAGTACATTTAAACTCTGTTTTTATTTTTAGTTTAATCCTTGTACTTTTTGAGTTATTAGCCATAATAAAAACAAAACTTTGACAAAATTCACAGGGTACACCAGTGACCCCACAATGCTGAAATTTGGTATTCGTGTAGCTTTAGTGACACAAATATAGGCAAAAGTCTGAAATACAGAAAAACTGCAATTTGTACCCCAAAAAAGAATAACCAATTTACATGAACTCCCATTACCTGTAATTTGAATGAAACTGTAGGTCAAGTTCGTTGGTTATTTATTTTGTAGCACTATTTTATTAGTCAAAGATTAAGGCCGGCTTGCACAACAATCCCTAAACGTAAATAACGACTAAACATGTTTAAATTTTACGTATTTGTATGATTTGACAACTCTTTAAATCATATAAGCCACTAAATACGTTTAGGCATAGTTGCGCGTTCCGCCATAAGAATATTTGTTTTCGTGTTTTGGGGGACTCGCGAGATCTCAGTTCGGGGCGAACCACTAGTAAAATTAGTATTGGTCTATAAAGAGGTAAAGTTTGTAACTTTGTATGTTGAGGCTAATATTAAGTTTAGCTTAATAATAAAAAAAAATAAACAGTGATAGAAAGCTACACTATCGCTAAGTGGTTTTTTGGCTATATATTATTTTGATAAAAATGCGTGTAAAGCCGGGCGCGTTCGCTAGTTCAAAATAAAAACAATGAATACAATAAGTAGGCAATATATTTGGAGATATTTTTATCGTAATAAATGGCGGGAATAGGGGAAGGCTTCGCCCAACAATGGGACCATAAAATATGGAGTACCAGTAATCCCGCGCAGCAGCCATATTACTCGCCTTGGCGCGAGGAAAGTGGTCGCGTTACTTCTCATGCTCTCGTCATGCCCTACCGCTCCATATTTTGTCGGTTTTTTGTCCACAAGTCAAAAGGCCGGCAACATGAACTCGAGTAAGCTGGCCGCATGAAAGTGGCGAGTAGGTAGGGAGGGCTGTGTGTGGCCACCTACGGCATTAATTGCGGCAACATCGCGGCAGCGCGAATATTTTGACCTGCTTGCGATTCCTATTAACATGTTTTAACATAAATCAAAAAGAAGGATATATTTATTAGCTATTTTTAAAAACTAATGAAGCCAACTGAAAGATTGTTAAAAAAAAATTCAAATATTATAAAAAACAACCCCTTCATACTCCATACAAACGAACTGATTTAAGTTTCGCTTAGCTCTGGTATAAGTTGGTATCCTTTGGTATAACCGTCAAATGCAATGGATTTGTCAGCGAACACGTAAAAAAGAATAACAAGTGAAGTGTTTTTTTCAGATGTTCAGACTTTGAACACGATGCAGGCGCTGTGCTTCCCTCTCGGCTCCTCAGTGGCTCTCCTCATCATGTTCTTCTTCTTTGACTCCATGCAGACGCTGGTGGCGATATGTACTGCCAGTAAGTACTAGTTATAATACAAGTAACTTTTTAACAAAAATATAACCGACTTCAGATGCAAGAAAAAACAAATTACTGAACCGATTTCGATGAAATTTCTATGGGACGAATCTGAAAATATATCCTTTATAGGTAATAAAAGAATTTTACAAATCGGTTCATAAATGCCGGAGTTATGAGGAAAGAAACATTAAAAAAAAAATCGAATTGAGAACCTCTTTTTTGAAGTCTGTTAAAAATACGATGGGATTGATTTGATATATTTCCGTAGTCATTTTAGTGCAAGCTTTATCAGTGTTATCAGGCTTGCATTTCCGTTTGTCAAATTGACTGATAATCCTTGAACAGGGTTTATAATACGGTTTCGGATAAACTATCAGTACATTAATAGAATAGACAAAACAATATGACAAAAACAATATACAGATAGGGAAACACGTGATATAAGTACGGCTTTTTAAATAAAAACCATTCGTTTCCATTTCGATTTCTGATCAAAGTACAGATTATTATTATGGCATTTATCACGTAACGTTTTATAGATGTTTCGGCCGACAATGTTTCGGTTAAATTCGGGAACCTTCATCAGGGTGATGATTGAAATCAACCATGAAAGTTTTTAAGCAAAATATAGATTTTGGTACCCATACCGTGGGAAAAAAGAAAGTTCACATTCGAGACAAAATTGTATATAATGAGCACTATTTTGATGATACTTCTTGTATGTTTACATGATCTGCAAACAAATGGTTTTGGACCATTAATGTTCGTCATTAATTTTCCTTCTGTCCATTAGGGTATAGTATAGGTTATTTTGTTCCAAAAATTTTGTATTCGTTTGAAGGATAGCCCTAGCTTTCTGATTTTTTTGATTGGATAAACAATTCTAAAGCTCCTTCTTTTCCTTTCCAGTAATAGCGTGTGCAGCGCTAGCCTTCCTACTAACTCCCCTGTGCCAATACATCGCGGGGGGAGGAGCGTTCAGTCGCGGCGCAGTGTGTGGGCGCTACTCCCCGCCCGAGCTAGCCGCGGGGCTCCTCGCCGCCGCCATCGTCGCGGTGTGGGTGCTCACCGGACACTGGCTGCTGATGGACGGTACGTACAGTAGGTAGTGACACTCCCCTGTGCCAGTACATTGCGGGGGGAGGAGCGTTCAGTCGCGGCGCAGTGTGTGGGCGCTACTCCCCGCCCGAGCTAGCCGCGGGGCTCCTTGCCGCCGCCATCATCGCGGTGTCGGTGCTCACCGGACACTGGCTGCTGATGGACGGTACGTACAGTAGGTAGTGACACTCCCCTGTGCCAGTACATTGCGGGGGGAGGAGCGTTCAGTCGCGGCGCAGTGTGTGGGCGCTACTCCCCGCCCGAGCTAGCCGCGGGGCTCCTCGCTGCCGCCATCGTCGCGGTGTGGGTGCTCACCGGACACTGGCTGCTGATGGACGGTACGTACAGTAGGTAGTGACACTCCCCTGTGCTAGTACATCGCGGGGGGAGGAGCGTTCAGTCGCGGCGCAGTGTGTGGGCGCTACTCCCCGCCCGAGCTAGCCGCGGGGCTCCTCGCCGCCGCCATCGTCGCGGTGTGGGTGCTCACCGGACACTGGCTGCTGATGGACGGTACATACAGTAGGTAGTGACACTCCCCTGTGCTAGTACATCGCGGGGGGAGGAGCGTTCAGTCGCGGCGCAGTGTGTGGGCGCTACTCCCCGCCCGAGCTAGCCGCGGGGCTCCTTGCCGCCGCCATCATCGCGGTGTGGGTGCTCACCGGACACTGGCTGCTGATGGACGGTACGTACAGTAGGTAGTGACACTCCCCTGTGCCAGTACATTGCGGGGGGAGGAGCGTTCAGTCGCGGCGCAGTGTGTGGGCGCTACTCCCCGCCCGAGCTAGCCGCGGGGCTCCTCGCTGCCGCCATCGTCGCGGTGTGGGTGCTCACCGGACACTGGCTGCTGATGGACGGTACGTACAGTAGGTAGTGACACTCCCCTGTGCTAGTACATCGCGGGGGGAGGAGCGTTCAGTCGCGGCGCAGTGTGTGGGCGCTACTCCCCGCCCGAGCTAGCCGCGGGGCTCCTCGCCGCCGCCATCGTCGCGGTGTGGGTGCTCACCGGACACTGGCTGCTGATGGACGGTACGTACAGTAGGTAGTGACACTCCCCTGTGCCAGTACATTGCGGGGGGAGGAGCGTTCAGTCGCGGCGCAGTGTGTGGGCGCTACTCCCCGCCCGAGCTAGCCGCGGGGCTCCTCGCCGCCGCCATCGTCGCGGTGTGGGTGCTCACCGGACACTGGCTGCTGATGGACGGTACATACAGTAGGTAGTGACACTCCCCTGTGCCAGTACATCGCGGGGGGAGGAGCGTTCAGTCGCGGCGCAGTGTGAGGGCGCTACTCCCCGCCCGAGCTAGCCGCGGGGCTCCTCGCCGCCGCCATCGTCGCGGTGTGGGTGCTCACCGGACACTGGCTGCTGGTGGACGGTACGTACAGTAGGTAGTGACACTCCCCTGTGCCAGTACATCGCGGGGGGAGGAGCGTTCAATCGCGGCGCAGTGTGTGGGCGCTACTCCCCGCCCGAGCTAGCCGCGGGGCTCTTCGCCGCCGCCATCGTCGCGCTCACCGGACACTGGCTGCTGATGGACGGTACGTACAGTAGGTAGTGACACTCCCCTGTACCAGTACATCGCGGGGGGAGGAGCGTTCAGTCGCCGCGCGGTGTAGGGGCGCTGCTCTCCGCCCGAGCTGACCTCGGAGCTCTTTGCCGCCGCCAATAGTGGTAGGTAGTGACACTCGCCTGTGCCAGTACACCAGTACATTGTGGAGAGAGGCGTGCTGTAAGCTTTAAATAAATAGTTAAACCTAAAAGAGGTTGATGTGACAACAGGCTAAAGATAAGTGGAGTGTAGTCAATCGGTTTATCAAGCAACATGCTAATTGAATATGTTTTTCCAGCAATGGGCATGGGCCTGTGCGTGACGTTCATCGCTCTGATCCGACTGCCGTCGCTGAAGGTGTCTACTCTGCTGCTCACCGGGCTGCTTCTCTACGATGTGTTCTGGGTATTCTTCTCATCGTACATCTTCACTACCAATGTCATGGTCAAAGTAGCCACAAGGTGAGAAAGATACACAATTTTTTCTCCATTCATTCATATTTCTACCGCCAAGCAGCATTGCTGTGTTTCGGTTTGAAAGGGTATGGTTGCCGGGGAAATTACAAGCACATGAGGCTTTTACTCCTGTATGCCTCACGTTGATGGACGCAGGGCAGTGTATCGTAGGTCACGTTTCTAAGGTGCGTGACCTATGGGGCAATATTTCGTTATAGGCGATGGTTACTACTTATTGTGGTGGGCCATATGCTTTCTCCATCAACAAGTAACATAAAAAAATGACAACAGGAAGATGAATGGAAAGATGGACTGGATGCGTACTATAAAGAGTGGCCCCAATTAACTAGTAGCAGCTTGGAAATACGGAAGGAAGGCCTTTGCCCTGCAGTGGGACTAATCTATTTTGTCCGAGATGCAGAGATGTAACTTATCTGATAGATACAAATATCTGGAATACTTATACAAGACACAAAATACGTATTTTCATCTTGTGTCTAGAATATTTTTTTAATTAATTTTGTATCTTGTATTTCAATACCATTTGTTTGGTATCTTAGTATTTCGTACATACTATGTTTGCTAAAATACTTTTTGTAATATTTATCTATGAATTTATTCACAAAATGTGACAAAATTCTATAGTGACATTAATAACGATACCAACTTAAAGAGTTTAAATGCTTATCCTACAATAAATAAAGTATTTCTCAAATATAACACCTGTTTTCCAAGTTCTGCCCCTGTGGAGCGACTCTTCTCTTTTGGGAGTATGATTATGAGGCCTCATAGAAGAAAAATGAGTGATAATATGTTCGAAAAACTAGTTTTACTTAGTCTCAGTTAAAACCTCAAAAATATAAGGTCTTGTCTTTGTCTTGTCACATTTGCGCTATCAACGCGAGACGGACATTAATGCTCTTTATCATACACAAATTTATCTTGCGTTTCCGGTCCTAAACTAGAGGAAATAGAGCTATTTCACCACTACTTCTGGTTTTAACAGGCTTAAAAACAAGAGGTGATCCTCAATTTATCGGATTGTTTTTATGTATGTTCAGCTATAATTCTATACCACGTTGTCTGATTTCTATGATTATTTGTTAGGAAAGGGGGTACCTCAGAAGTGGTCCCATATAAATTTGATCTGATGATGGGATCCATGATAAAATCATCAAACTTTCAACAAAAACATCAGATTTTCTGTTTTCTGAAGGTGGTTACCCACGATGGGACAGAGAGATATGCGTTTAGGGTGAGATGCAACATAGATTATGTTATGATGTGTTCCAGGCCGGCCGAGAACCCAATGAACGTGGTAGCACGGCGGTTGCAGCTCGGCGGTGCCATGCGCGACGCGCCCAAGCTCTCGCTCCCGGCCAAACTCGTGTTCCCCTCCATGCACCACCAGGGACACTTCTCTATGCTCGGTGAGACAACACTACTTTTTGGCGTGAAAATATTTTTTTAAAATTGAATTGTTTGAGACAATTCAAAAAACGAATGATAACAAAATAGGGGGATACAGATTGGTGTTGCAGCTACATATCTATCATTTCCATCCAAAATGTAATTACACCACTGGATAGCTAAAGGATCAAAGAATCAGTTACGCTAAGTGAGGACTCACTTCACTCCTTACATTTTATGATGAGCTTATAACGATATCAGACGCGTTATAACAAGCTACTCTATTCAAAAAGCCGCGAACTTTTACTCAAAATTGAAAAGGAGCCTATGAATAAATCATATAACTCCGTCAACTTAACTCGGTACCTGGCTCGAATTACAGTTCTGTTGAGTACGGTCAGCAAAAAAAAAGTACTTAGATTGAAAAAATCAATTTAAAATAATGTAAAAAATAATCTTAAAATATTGACGATGATTTTTTATTTTTAAATTAAAAAGAAGCATCACTACAGTCCGTCTAAAAAGAGTAGAAATTAATGTTTAAGGAACTAACTATATTCTGTGGCTGGCAACACTACATTAAAAGTCAATCTTGTCACTTGCTTGTCATTGTAATGTAAACATTGTTTGCTTTCATTTGAATTCTTGCTTCAATTCTAGTTTTTATCCAAAAACTTATTATAAACATTTGAAAAATGAATAAAACAATCCGCAGCGGCACTCGTGAAGTGATATACAAAGTGTTTATGCGATGTTTAGCCGAATTCCAAGCCGACATATTGCCCACGCAGATGGAACACGTTTATAAACGAACAGCGGATCTGACTGGTAAGTTATGAATTAATGTAGTACTTTTAGTCACTTTACACTCCTTTAAATAGTAATGTCTTATCCAAGAGTGGTCTTATCATGAAATATTTGCTTTTATTACATATAAAGTTGAGGTTATGAAAATAAAACACATATTTATGGTGCGTGTGACTGGTTTTGATACTTAACAATATAATTTATTATTTTCAGGTAAGTCCGAGAGTACAGTGCGACGAATAGTTTCGGAAGGATCCAAAACTAAAGGAAAATTCAGTACTCCTGCTAAACATAGAAAGGGGCGACCAAGAAAAGAATTAGACGATTTTGACCAGTGTGCAATCCGACAAAAAGTGCATTTTTTCTATAGTGTAAAAAAAGAAGTCCCTACACTTAATAAAATACTAACCATGGTAAGGGAAGACCTTGGTTTCAATGGAAGTCGAGCCCATTTACACAAAATTTTAAAATCTATTGGTTTTAAATACAAAAAATGTAAATCAAACAGAAAAGCTTTGATGGAAAATACTAATATGTATTTGTATTAAAAGGGAAAAACATTTAAAAGTTATTATGGACTACCGTAACTTACCTGAAGAGTTGCAAAAAGATATTATATATCTAGATGAAAGTTATATTCACTCATCATACAAATTAAAAAAATGTTGGCAATCTATTGAAACCGAAGGAGTTATTCAAGATATCTCAAAAGGGAAAAGATGGATTCTCATCAATGCAGGAAGTGAAAAAGGATTTGTACCGAACTCTCTTCTTATTTTTAGTGGAAATAACAAACAGGAAGACTATCATTCTGAAATGAATAGAACAAACTTTAATAAGTGGGTAACCGAAAAGCTCATCCCAAACCTTGAATATCCTTCCATTATTGTAATGGACAACACCCCATATCACTTGATTGTGAAAAATAAGGCTCCCACAACATCCAGCACGATTGCCGAAATCTAATTATGGCTCGAAGAGAATAATATTAATTTTGATCCGACCCTACGAAAACCTATGCTTTATGATTTGGTGAAAAAAAATAAACCAGCACCAGTTTATGAAATTGACGAGTTACTGAGCGATCATGGACATACAGTCGTAAGGCTGCCACCCTATCACTGCGACCTGAACCCGATTGAACTTATATGGTCTTTGGAAAAAAGAAAAGTGGCAAGACAAAATGTTGGATCCAGAGATATAAAACAATTAACCGAAGAAGCTTTTGCTTCTATAACTCCAGTAGATTGGAAATAATGTTGTGACCATGTCAAAAAAATTGAAATGGAGTACATTGAAGAGGCGGTATCAAAATATAGAAGAATTAATTATAAGAGTTGGTGAGGATAGCAGCAGCAGCAGTGAGTCTGAAGCAGAATCAGAATATTCCTGTCTGCCTAGTACTTCTCGGCAAGATTCTCCTGGGGTAATAGATGACAACATGTCTGGTGTCGAATATTTAGATTTTGATATGTTGAACGACTTATTTTATGAATAAATATTTTACTAATAACACTTAACTCTTGTTTTATTATTTTACTAGCTGCGCCCTCTAGTTATTCCAGGTAATAATCTATTCCTGTGCCAAGTTCCATCCATCCTCCCAATCTTCCGTATTTATAATAATATGTATTAGTAGAATTTAACCACAACTTGTGATGTAAAGTGGTTATGTGAAGTACTAAGTTAGCTTAGAATCATAAAATATTAATGCCAATAATACAATAAATAATTAGCAAGTATCAAAACCAGTTATTGTATAGTATGGGGTATACCAGTTAAACGACAGTGGCGCCCTCATTTTTTGTCTACTCTTTTTAGACGGACTGTACTTTGGTTCATAGGTTCTAACCCAGACATGGTATCACTGCCATCGTCGTCCTCAAATTCAAACTCAAAACAAAAACTTTAATAACCAAAAACTGAATAAAAAACAGTAAAAGAAAAAAACTCGGAAGTGAACTAAAATGACGCGCACGCATAGAATAGAATATATTTATTTGACACACATAAAGAAACACAGAACGGATCACAAACAAAATAGTAGACAGAGAGGAAAAATACAGTAGAATGAGATATTACGAGTATAACATGGGTAGAACACAGGTACCTACCCAGCCAGTAGGTAGGTGTACTAACTAGTCCCGCTCCGTGCCACGCGTGGCCAAACAGGTCCTGCTTCAACTTTAAGCTCCTTGTATCGCTAACAAGTATGCCAACGCTACTGGCGGGAGTGAGGCATGGGGAACGGGAGAGGGGTTTCGAGCCAGGTACCGAGTTAAGTTGACGGAGCTATAACTCCGCAACGGAAAGTCGTCGTGTCCTAACAGGTTAGCTAAGCAGAAAACAAAGAAACTGTCGAATTAAAAGTTGTGGCTGGAAGACTCCAGCATAGCGGTAGTGTAGCGATACTACCCACTCCGATTTTTTGGAAATCTGCCGTTTTTGAACCGTTGCATTTGTTTGTCAGGTCTGGGCGACATTGTGATGCCGGGTTTGTTGCTGTGTTTCGTGCTGCGGTACGACGCCTACAAAAAGGCTACTCTCGTGTGCCAAATGGGACAGGTTCCCGGCCCTAGATCTATGGTAAGGCTCCATCCAACTCATTCTGAAATACCAAATGCTACTCACTCCTTTACCTTTACTCAGACATTTCGACGTGTCCATTTTAAGGTGCGTTTATTATCAAAAGTATTTGTAACTGCAGAAAAAACATTCAAAAGTAGTTTTGATTAAAAAATACTTTTAACCGATATTTCAGCTTATACTTTTGACGACGTTTCCTGGGTTCCAAAAGTCCAATTACCATTATCGATAAAAAAAAATCCTAACGGCCTACTGCAATCCAACGTTAGGATGTTCCATAGTGTCCGCATGGTTTATAAATAGATGAAAAAAATAATTAAAATGAAATAAATAATAACGGTAAACTAAACCCGTTGCTTTGTGCGCTCTTTAATAGAGTTGCGATGGTTGTTTGTGATATAGGGCTCCCGACTGACGTACTTCCACTGTTCGCTGCTCGGGTACTTCCTGGGGCTGTTGACGGCGACGGTGTCGGCGGAGGTGTTCAAGGCGGCGCAGCCCGCGCTGCTGTACCTGGTGCCCTTCACGCTGCTGCCGCTGCTCACCATGGCCTATGTCAAGGTATATCCACTTAACATCAACACAGAAACACTATGTTTAGTACGCACTATATTAAAAGTTTACAACTCATACGCATACCCATTCAAATTTATGATTTTAAATGTAATAGACGCCGCGTTGCTTTATTGCTCAAGTGATGTGTGTAATTTAATGACCAATAAAAATACAGATAACATAAAATTATCTTTGTTATTAATTTTTAATTTTTGTATAATTATTTGATGATTATGACTATAAAATATAGTATGTTAGCGGTTAAGAATTTTTATATGGATTTTAAATCTGAATTAAATGAATAATAATAAAACAGAGCATTTGAACAGATTGACCATTCTGAATGTAAAACTATTTACTATGTTGTTGAGTATTTCGTCTATATATCATATGGAGTGTGACTCCTGAATGAGGTAAAACATTCGACAGCTACATTATTCTGTAGTGATGATGATGAATGATGCTTCCTGCGACCACTATGTCTGCTCATAACCTAATATATGTATATATATTTATATATACAGGGTGTTTGGTAATATACTGACGATATTCAAGTGACGGTTTCTCAAAATATAAAAAAAGACTTCTCGAAAAAAAAACTACTTGTTATATTATCAAATTTTAAAGAAAATCGATCGAAGTTTAGTTGATTAATTCGATATAAAACTTGCTGCCTACTCTTGCAATCGACATCCAAAAATAAAAGCAAAAACGTAGATTTGCAGAGATGAGAATACCATGCGAAAATAACTAATAGCATATCGATATTCCGACATCCCTCCGCTCAGCTTTAGTGGAAACGGTCAAGTGGCAATGTCTTATTTTATACAGCGCATTCGCAGCGAAGTTGTAAGCAGAGAGCACGTAGAGAAGGACATAAGTAGCAAATCTACGCTTTTGTGGATTACGGCCTTTATTTTTGGATGTTGATTGCAAGAGTAGGCAGTAAGTTTAATATCGTATTAATCACCTAAACTTAGTTGATTTTCTTTTAAATTTGATAATATAACTAGTGGTTTTTTTTAATCGAGAACTCTTTTTTTATGTTTTGAGGAACCGTCACTTGATATCTTCAGTATATTACCAAACATCTTAGATACAGCTCGCGTTGATTACAAGTGTATCTTTTTTGTGAAAATAAAAACTTTTTACTTTACAATCTGCACAGCCATTACATTGTATGCGTTAAGTACGAGCGGGTCGGCACACTTTGGGTACTTCACTTAGTAACGTTCCTACTATCATTTTTGTCCGTGTCTCAGGCATTATCTTTACATCGCTGTCTGTTACCTTAGATTTTTTAAACTATTCAACGGATTATAATGCAGTTTTCAGCAATAGATAGAGTGATTCAAGAGGAAGGGTAATATGTAAAAGCTAGTTAAGCTTCCGCCAGCGGCTTCGCACACGTTGTTTGTCAACAAAAAATAGCCTATGTGATAATCCAGGTTATATAATCTACGTATATACCGATTTGAAAGTAACTCTGTCTCTCTATCTGTTTGTTACCTTTTCACTACTTAACGGCTCGACCGATGTCGATGGAATTTGGTACATATATACCTAGACAGATTACATTGAGACATAGGATACACTTTACGCGACTGCACAGAAGGAGGGTAACGTTTTATTGACAAACCACGCGTACGAAGCCGCGGGCGGGTCAGCTAGTTATAAATAAATATAATATAAACAAATAAATATTACTGGAAATTACACACAGCGCTATGTAGCCCCAAACTAAGTGAGCTTGTATATAGGAACCAAATAACTGATAGAATACTTAAATACTTTTTTATGTAAATATATACTATAGAAAAACATCCAGACCTGGAACAAATATCTGTAGATTATACAAACATTTGTTCGGCGGTGAGTTCAAACCCACCACCTCCTGCGTCTCAGCCGGCTATTCGGCCACTGCGCCACGGAGGTTGTCATAATCGGTTTTGTCATCCACAGGGCGATCTCAGAAGAATGTGGAGCGAGCCGTTCATAGCGCCGCCGAACGGCAAGGCAGGCGCCGACTTCGACGTGTGATCGCCGCGGCGCCGCGCCGGAGACGGACTCGCCACGACACGCCTACCTACAGATACCTATCAAATCTAATGCACACACTAGGACGAATACACTATGCACAACCGAACACATGACAACACCATGACAAACATTTCAATTTAATTATATATTCGGAGTTTTAAAACCATCTCAAAAACTTTCAAGCCGGACGGGACCTTCCACTTGATACGTGGAGAATTTTCCGCAAGTGTCGGATACTATTAAAAATAAAATAATATTCGAACGAGTTTTGGATACTACCTACTTTTGAAATTAACGTGTATATGGACTTAAAACACGTGTTTTAGTGAAAAATGGGTTTTGGATAATTTAATTGGAATATTTACATGATTGATCGCAAGATGACACCATTGCTAATAGCAGTGGCGGTGCTGTGACTAGCATCGTGGTTGCATATTTGTTAGATAATTAGCTCGATATCAAAATCGTATGTAACAGCAAACCCATATTTAATTTATGTAAATTTGATCTAAAATCGTGAGTCGACCGAATCACTCACATGGGCCAGATTGATAGTTATCTAGGTAAACTCTACAGTGGTGAGGTTGATCAGGAAAGTGTCAATGTATATTTGTAAATCGTCCTAGCTTAGATAGATAATTTCTTTATCTGTTATCTACGGAATATGAACAAATATGTGTCAGAAACTCGAAGTGTGAAATTACTATATTCTGCGGCAGCATAAAGATGATTTGACTGTTTAACTGTTAGTAAATCCGCCTTGTTTTAAAAATTGATTGTTAAACTTGAAAATTTTAGTCGAATTATATCTTGAAGAGCATATTTTTTTGTATAGCCAACTGTACATTATATAAGCTGCACTGTGAATTGGTGTCTAATGTGTTAATTCATAATTCAATAACTATGACTTTCTCACAAATTCTTTGCTTCCGACTGACTGCTTGAGCCTGGATGATGCTCGTACCGACAATGAGGCCAATTCTGTTGGCACTAATGACAACTATATCTGACTGTCCGTGTCAAACAAAACGTGGTAATCATTTTAATGCTGACCAATATACAGGGTGTTTGGTAATATACTGACGATATTCAAGTGACGGTTTCTCAAAACATAAAAATAGACTTCTCGAAAAAAAAACTACTAGTTATATTGTCAAATTTTAAAGAAAATCGACTAAGTTTAGGTAATTAATTCGATATAAAACTTACTGCCTACTCTTGCAATCGACATCCAAAAATAAAGGCCGTTTTGATATCTCTCAGAAATGGCTTCGGGTTTTCGGTTAGAAACGGACAACAAGAGATATCTCGAGACGTCACCAATACAGTATCTGTGGTTAGATGGCAAGCATTATGCAATAGCACAAAATAAGTTTAGGCAGAGTCAACCCGTGGCCACGGCTGTTGCAACACAGCCGAAACGTCGGGATAACAAATAAAAAAGGTACATACGCGATAAATACCCGTTTTAATCAATGTACAGTGATCGCGAAAGTTTGAAAAATACTATTATATTTTAATAAAGTGTTTGTTTTACATGCCAGAATAAATCTCACATTTCTATGGTAAACATTTCATAAATGTATTTATTATGCCCATCAAAATAACCCTTTTCATTTATGTGCGTTTATTATCAAACACTCTATATATATTTTTTTAAACCACTACTGTAGAAAACAAGCATACGGGCCCACCTTGATGGTAAGCGGTTACCGTAGCCTGTGGACGTTTGTAACACCAGAGGTATTACTCGAGCGTTGCGAACCCTTTAAAATTCTCAAAACGCCCTTTTTGAGGAACCCCATACTGTAGTCTCTGGGGAAAACCTCGGCAGGGAGACCATTCCACAAGCGAAGTGTTCGCGGGAGGAAATTCCTCCGGAAACTCACGGTACGCGATCACATCGTCTCCAAGGTGTGTGGATGGATTCCTTGCCGATGGCGAGCGGTGAGATGATAAAACGAACCTGCAAGCACCATGTCAAACAACTCCTTTTATTTTGTGATTAAAGAATTCTTTCAGGTTTACGACGGATTCATAATCCCACGATAATTTCACATACCATTGTCGCGAAGAAAGTTGTAGAAGTTATAATTGAATGTTTTGTCTCTTTCCTTTTAGATGGAGAGGTAAAACATTCAATATTATTTTATGAATTCAACATAAAACGATAAAGAGTATAGGAGTATGATTTAAATTAGTTGATACGCTTTCGTTTTGTTTATAAAGTGATGTTAGAGGGCTACAGTACCCGCCACATGAGCATGCGCGTGCAGTAACTATTTAGCAAACACTGCTAAGAAACGCTAGCTTCGTTTGGTTTAGTGCGTGCGTATAAATGGTGGGTACTGTGCTGGGTAATTTGAACATGTTTGTAATTATTAATGTAAGAATGTGACCACTGAGAAGATATTCTTCTTAATACTAGAATGAATAGTTCTTTCAAATGTTCTATCAGAAATACTCAACCTTTTTCTACACCTTTTTATAAAGTTTTTTTTATACCTACTCAGAAGTTTGTTGCTCTTGAATATTAAATGATTTAATTTTATTTTACATTAGATTTAATATAGTTCGAAAAATATTAGTACAAGATTCACTTTGTTAATGTTGTCTTGATGGATATGCATAAAAATATTTTTGTCAGTTCTGTCCTTTTAAAAGTTTATGATGCTATTTCTAAACAGCAAATATGAACAATGTTGTAACTTGTATAATAAGTGTAAATTAAGATATTTCTATGAATCTCATTTCGATAATTCGCGATATATTAGGTCAAGAGTCAAAAGTTATAAGGGTGATTCACGCTAGACCGGATCGGCCGAACATTCGAATTAAACTACTTAATCAGTAGAACAAAGTGACCACTTAAGATCACAGCTCACTACATCAACCCGGCACTCGACCCGCACCGCATCGCCGCTCGGCCACTCGTTGACAGCGGGTGGGCCACGGGTGGACGCCTCGTTATTACCAGTGAACGCCACGTGGTCAACCAGTGGACCTCGCGCGCTCAACGGGTGGACGCCGACACGTTAGAAAGAAAGGCTGAAAATGACGGGTAGGCGGGGAGCGAAGCATCGCCGCCGCATTGTGCTCGCGTGCCAGGTTGATGTAGTGAGCTGTGACCTTTACTGTAGTAGTTTTTGAGTGATTGGCATTTAGTGTATATCTATGGTTAATACGTTTTGAAACTTTGTCAGATTTCAAATGCTGTGATAATTGAAAACGGTCTGGTGAGTATTTTCCTTCCTTACGGCCACATTGTCGGATTAAAGCGAATGTTCTCTCATTCTCTCTCATTGAACAGTTAACAATTGTATTTGAATACAATATTTATTACTAATAAATGTCATAAAATTCAAATTAATAATGCTAAAATAAAACAAATATACCCTAAACATAAAGAAAATTCAAAAGAAAAATAATATGTCAACGTCTTTCATTACATAGTATAAAATGAAGTCGCTTCCGCTGTCTGTTCGCTTAGATCTTTTAAACTACTCAACTGATTTTAATGCAGTTTTCAGCAATAGATACAGTGATTCAAGAGGAAGGTTTACATGTATAATACATACATACATAACTCTGTTTGTTACCTTTACACGGCTGAACGGATCGTAATGAAATTTTGCAAGGGGATAGATTATATCCTGGGAAATGACAAAGGCTACTTTTTAGCCAACTGCGCAAAATGTGGGTAATGTTTTATTGAAAACCACCCGTGCGAAGCCGCGGGCGGGTCAGCGACACACAGCACGAACACTTGCCGTAGTCCGACAATGTTGCCGTAAAGTTAGACAACTTCATACACAACCATTATTACAAGTACGGGATTTATCACGTACCGTTTTATCGGAGTTACGACTGAAAATGTTTCTGTTCAGTTCATGAACCTTCAAGGTGGCTGCGATGCGCTCCTTCGATCAATTGTTCATCGTAACACTGATAAAAATGTACGTGAGAAATGCCATATTTATAATAATGATTGAATTAAATCACTAAAGTTTTTTGATGTGAAACATCTATTGGCGCGCCTTAGGGTAAGATCGACTCGTATTGGATTCGTGTTAGGGTAAGATTTATTATTATTATTTTATTTATATTTTTTTGGGTAATATGTTTATCAATAATTGTCAAAATTCAAAAGTACGGATGCGTATTTATATTGCGTATGATAAGATGATTATAAACGTTTTTTTTAAAGTTATTCTTGTAATAACGCATCACATCAATTTAGATTTTCACATGTGCCGGTCATGACGGCCACATTTTTTTACCCTTATACGATTTTTTTGGTTTGTTACCATTTACCTCCGAAACAGCTAAACTGTAATGGTTTTCGTATCGTTTTGTATAATTTCATGGACTTGGTACCATTGGACTTTGGAAGGGGGGGGGGGGGCAGTAAGGGGCCGTCCATTAATTACGTGAGATGGTCAGGGGGGAGAGGGTCTAGCCGAATCTCACCCAATCTCACGTGGGGGAGGGGCGGGGTCTCGGTTAATATCACGTAATTTTTTTTAATTTAATCACTGTAAATCTAGATTACGAGAGAAGCAATCTTGAAATAATGAAGCCAATTGTGTTTTTTTAAATAAGTCCAACGCATTTACCCTATGAATACAAATTTTGAAAAACCTCACGTGAGATAAAGGAGGGGGGGGAGGGGGAGGGGTCGAAACAAATCTCGCGATATTTCACCAGGGTGGGAGGGAGTTGTCAAAAAATCGTTAAAAACGTCTCACGTAATTAATAGACGCCCCCTTAACGAATGAGCGTTTTATGTCGTGGATTTATTTTATGATTTTAGTTTTGTGTATAGTTTTTACGTGATCATATATTGTTCAGATGTGATCAAACTTTATTGTCACTGCCTTAGACTGATGTTTCTTGTTTCCAATATGTTCAGTGCGTGTTGCTGTATCATTAGGGGGGTTTTCACGGCCATGTTTTTATAACTGCTAACAGATGGCGTTGCTCTGTCATACGCTGATTATCATAGGGAAGTCAAGAATTGTCAGTGTCTATTTTTATTTATTTGAGACAACAAACAATTATGCCTAAATATTACTAGACTTAATATTTATTACAAGATGTGTTACTACAGGCATTCAACGGTGTTGGTTCTCCACAGATTACATTGTCAATTGCCTGTTGTCAATATTTTACGAACTTGAAATTAAAAAAGCATCATTGTGTTTGTCTAACTGGTAAAGTGAAATTTAGATAGTGTCGTTGAGATATTAGCATTTAGGCCATATTTTTGCCGGCGTATCGCCAGTCAGCGCCATCTATTACGCTAGTTGGAACTAGGTTTTTTAAGCCCTCATTGGGCACGGCGCTAATCTGTAGCTACGGTGCGACCAACGACGTCCCAGCAAGATTATTAAGAAACTGGTTATTTCTCAATATTTTGTAGTGGTTATATTCAATGTACAGATTCTGAAGGTTAAATATATATGATGGGGATGGTTGACATTGGTTACTTTATTATGCGCACCGCCAGAGTGGAACGCCTTGCCAGAGTCTGTGTCTTTAAGTCGCGAGTGACTATGTTTCTTCTAGGCAAGCGTGTACCAGCGTAGACTGCATCATCCCTTACCTATAATGTGCCTATAATGTATAAAAAAACTGATAACTTTTGTTTTCATAAGTTACTAAGAAGGCAATGTCAACCATCCTGTTTTGTAGATTGAATATATCTATCATGCTTAAAGAATATAAGCTACCAACTTGTTGTTTATTTAATTGAATTGAATAATTGATGTTGAGAATACATTGTAAGAGGTTTAATGGTGTGAATTGATTTTTAGTAACTTTTTATAACATTTTAATTATTTTTTGATAAGTAGAATTATTTTTATTAGTGTTACTGATAAGTTTACTGTGTGAATGTAATTTAAAACATTTTTATCTTGTGCAGTATTTAGGAGAAAAGTGATATGATATTTTTGAGGCTTTATTTGGAAAATAACATGTTATGATTTCATTTAAAAGTTCAGTTTAATAGATTGTTTACATAGACGCACCATCTATATATTATTGTATTTCTCAGAGATTTAAATGTTTCATGTAAAGTGTAATCAGGAAATAGTTTCTGGTAAATTTTATAGATATTTTATTGATATAGTCACTGACAATTTCCATCTGTGTAAATACAAGCATATAATTAAGAATAATGTACAATCAGTGTTACTGTTTCATCCACCATCCCATAAATACATGTAAATACCTAAATGACAACACTTTTCATTGATCTTATGTAAAACTGGAGAATGCATGTAATATTTTTATATGTATTTAGAGTTAAATGCCTAATAAAAATATTAGATGAAACCGTTTATGTACTGTTTTATTGGTCTTTAAACTTCAAGTGCATAAGATAAGATAAATCTTATTGTTCACAAAAATAAAATACAGAATGTAATTTTTACAAATTGATTTAGTACAATAGGCAAGTTTTTAGTAAGGTACATAAAGGTTTCATCACATCACACTAATATTATAAATGCGAAAGTTTGGAAGTTTGTTTGTTACTTAATCACATTGAACAGCAGAACCAACTTTGATGAAATAGTAGTGTAACATGTACGAGGTCACATACAACAGCTAGTTTCCAATACATAATTGTAATACAAAAATCCCAACTTATTGGATAAATTTAATTATGAATGCTGAAATGAGTTTGTTTTACTTTCACATTTCATTCATTCAACAATTGCACAGATTTCAATGAAATTTGTTACAAAAATAGACTTGAGCCAGGCTACTGTTATTGATGAACCATGTGTGCAAAGCCGCAGGCGGATGCTAGTAGTATATTAAAACAATCATATTATTTATAAACCTATTTACTAGCTTCAACTGCTTTGTTAGTGTCTCTCTTCTCAATAAACCGTAGTTGTTTCTTCCTCATACGCTTCAGTTTAGCAGAGTTTGTTATAACTTGGACCACTTCAGCCTTTCTCTTGTTCTCCTCAGCGCGCTTTATGTTTATCCTTCTCCTTTCCTTCCTATCCTCTTGTTTCTCTTTTAGTCCTTCCAATACTTGCTTTGATAGTTCCTTGGTTCTTTTCAGTTCAATGCGAAGTGCTGTTTTCTTTGCAAAATCTTGTCTTAACCCTTTAGTTTTGTTAACAGTAGAAAATCTGAAATAATATAATAGTAATTAGTATTGCCAAAAGTTTTTCAAAGATTTGGTTACCTTTATATTACCTGTAACTCTAGCTATTGTAGATAGACAGATAGATAATTCTTTATTGTTACACCAAATTAAAATAACTTAACCTAGAAAACCTTAAGACTTAATACAAGGTGGTACAATGGGCGGCCTTATCGCTCAAAGCGATCTCTTCCAGGCTACCTTTGGATGGACTGGATTGAAAAAACGTGATTCATTGTAGGTGATTTATTTACACGGCGTTTTAGGATAGCTACTACTAAATAAGGGTTACCTTTCTTTTTCAGTCTTCCAAAATCTTCCAGATTTAGGTTTTCCTCTTGTAGCAACGGTTTTAGGTTTATTCTCGTTAGTATCGAAATTTTCTTCGCCGACGTTCGATGAAACATCATCGCTGCTTTTGCCCTGCTTTTTAACGATGTCTGCCACTAAAGCTTTCACTTTGTTTTGCGTTTGATCGGTCATGTTTACTGCAGAATAAACTCACACATTTACGAAACCATTTCAAACCAGTAAAAACACGTGTGGCGTGCGGCTATTACCGTGTTAATGTCAATTAATGTCGAAGTCAATTTTTTTTTTTCTATTGGACTAATCTCGCTGTTAGCTTAGAATAATGACACTATTGTGATTATTCTAAGGCTGTTGGCCTCAGAGGCCGTTACAGTATAACTGAACTTTTGGCGAGCGCAGATGGCGCTCAGCCCTGTAAGTTTTTTGAAGAGGCAACTAGCGCAAGAACACCACTTAGGTACGAGCCTCAGCTTGGGCAGTTGCCAGGGTGGAGATAGGAGAGAAACACCCGGGTACATGTCTGTATCTCGTATAGGCGGCGACTGAAGGGACTCGTCGACCTCGCCAGCGAGGTCGGTGTATCTGTGAAGTGTTTGTTCTATCTAATGTAGATGACTCAGAAATCGCTTCCGCGTTAGCGGAGGTGATTTCCTCATCCGGGTCTCCGAGAACGTGTTTCGATTGATTGATTGATTTGAACTAATCATGTTGTTTGACGAATTTGTATGATTTGACAACTCTCAATAATGGATGATGAAAACGAATAGATTGCATCGTTGCGCAAGTCTTCAAGTGTTTTGTGCTATACCCATCATCATGGGTTTTCAACACTTCGACAATTTTTAGTTGGGAAGTGTGGGCAAGGGTCGGATTTTCATGCTTAACCCTGGCTTCAACGTCAGAGACTCTGAGTCACGGGGTGATGTCCGGAGTGCCATCCTGGCTTGCAGTTTGGCCTCTCAGACGTTACGTGGCCGATGTCTTGGCTAACGTTGGTCCTCTTAAGGCACTACCCTTTACAATAGAGTACAGACAGTGTCAGCTTTCATTATGCTGTAAGTGTCAGTGTCAACAATCCGACTGTCAAAATCAAAACCGTCAAAACATTGTTCTACAATCGTTGAATGAAATCGTTCGGTCGATTTCGGTTCTCACAAATGAATCATAGCACAGAACTTTATTCCCTAATTTGTCAAGTTTTCCTGTTATTTTATGTAAATAAAATTGTCTGCTTACTACACCGTTCCCTGGAAATACAGTATTTATAATCAACCCAGTAAACCAGTGTCAAGCGAACTTAGTACACGACAATGCCTGTAAGTTTCGCTTATTATCCTGTCTTAAAAATCTACATTTAGGAGGATAAGAATAATTATATTTCAATGCTCCTTAATTTTCAGGCGTATCACTCCACGTTGATAGACTACACACAGTCAGTGGGCAATTTGGCCCTCCTGCCGATTCGGACCACCTACCGTGGGCCCGCGCCCACTAGTCCAAAGATAGAACTTGATATTATTGACGAAGCCCTTAACTACTTCAAGGCGAATGTGTTCTTCAGGTTCTATGAGATCAAGGTAAAGTACATTACATACAAAATAAGTAGGTACATTACTTTGCAGTGTTTGTTTACACTTATCTGCTCAGTCCTGTGGAATGAGTTATCACCTCAATATACAGATACTCCTATGAGACTTCTCAGACTCAGTTATGCCAAGGCACAGACAATCTTTCAACTTCTAACCTTGAGGTCACAGCTGTAGGCCCTTAGATTTCCAGAGCCACCTCAACCTTAGGTTTTTTTCTTCTAGCTACTTGTAGTGGTCTAAATAAAATATTTTCTTTCTTTTTTTTTTTTTTATATAAATTTATTTTTTCAGTCTGATGCTGATAGAGTTCTAATCTACCTGACCCTCTACGTCTCAGAATGCCTAAAGAAGTTACAGAAGTGCTCCAACAAGAACCAAGGCCAGCAGGAGATGTACATGCTGGCTATATCCAAGTTTGACATTCCTGGAGAGTATGGCTTCCCTTTGAATGCAGTTTACTCTAAACCAGCCAGTCCTCAGGAGTCTGGTGAGAAACTACTTCTTTATTGTTGGTGTCTCAAGACTATACCCACCAGTAGGTTACCCAATCTATGGTGGTGCCAGAACAGGTCCAATAAATATCAGTGTTGAAACCAGACCAGTAACTACTATTATTATGTTATTTTCAGTTTATATCATCAGAGTATAATTTTTCATATTATGCTTACTTTGTCTCTCGTTAGAAAGGACAATACTCTCGTTTTAGCTAAATGTCACCTTGATAAAATCTAACCATCTTGCTTCAAAGTGGCTCATACACGTTTTTTTTGAGAAGATCTTACCTTTTGGTAACCATTGCATGCCAACTGGAAGAATATTTAAAAAGTTCGTAAACATTTTGATTTTTCCTTACAGATTTGATGAGACAATATATACAGCAGTTGAGGCATGAAACTGGAAACAGAGTTGTCGAAAAGGTAATTATATCTAGATATTAGGGGTCATAGGTAAAGCAAAATAAACAATTACAGCAATATACATACATGCTCTTTACTTACAACCGAATTTGCATACTAAATGAAATGATAACCTTCATTCTCTCAGATCCTCAGTTAAACAGTAAGAAGTAGTGTGTTTTGAGTTGTACTAAATGTTGATAATGATGATGATTGTAGGAACCAGATCACCAGATGCTCTGATATCAATTTTGTTTTTAGGTGTTTGCAACTGAAGATGGAAAGCCAAGCAAGTGGTGGCTTTGCTTTGCCAAGAGGAAGTTTATGGACAAGTCTCTGTCTGGGCCGGGGCAGTAAATACAGCAGTTAGCAAAATCGGCATTTATTTATATTGACACTTTGTATTATTTTAAATCTTGATTCCATTTTTATAATTATAAGTTGTAGTTTCTAAATATAGTTTTATCTAAAAATATTCTTTCAATACTTTCTCTAAAATACAGTAAAGTATAATTTTATAAATAACAGTCTTTTTACTACAAGATTAATACATTCTGTAATCCAGTACAAACTTAGAAAATTGAGGATGTTTCTTATCAAAATAATGAGTCCTGCCCTAAACATATTTGTGCATACAGATTTAATTGCTTGACGATTTTCAATACAAATTGACTTTATTTACACTTACAACTAAGGGGGCATGCACTTAAAAGTAAATAATATTTTCAATTCAGCCCATACTCTTTGATAAGCTGCCCTGCAATCACCAGCCTCTGTATTTCTGATGTTCCTTCATAAATCTCTGTGATTCTGGCATCTCTGTAGTGTCTCTCAGCAGGCATGTCTGATACATAGCCCATACCTCCCAAAATCTGTAATAATAAATATACAATCATGTTACAAAATAAAATACCTAACTATGTCAAAACATTATGAATCTTTTAAAAAGTTACAAACTTGACAGAATACATTTTTCACCTAAAGTTCTGTTAAAATTAAATCTAAATAGTTGTGTAATATTTTTCTTTCACTTTAAAAATGTATCAGGACCTTTGTCCAACCAAGTGACTGACACATCTGATTATGGCTGGCATAAGGATTGACACGATGAACCAACTATACCTGAATACACTGATGTGACAAGAAAGTAGCTGCTTCAGATGCAGCTAACTTTCCCATAGCTGCCTCCTTAGTATATGGCTGCTTGTTGTCCTTCAGCCATGCAGCACGCCATGTGAGCAGCCGTGCTGACTCCAGTTTCAACGCCATGTCAGACAATTTGTGTTGTATCGCTTGTAGCTTTACAATGGGCTTTCCAAAGGCCAGTCTCTTGGAGGCATATTCAATAGCTACATCTAGGGATGCCTGGGACAAGTAACAAGAACAGATGAGTGATAATTTTATAAAAGGAAGTTGTTGGATTAGTTGATTATTAGTTTTTAAACTAGTGGTTCGCCCTGAACTGAGATCTTGCGAATCTCCCAAAATAAATATTTATTAGTTATATAGTATTTATAAATATAAATTATTATTAGGGCGACTTGCACAACGATGCCTAAACATATTTAGTGGCTAAATATGATTTAAACAGTTGTCAAATCATACAAATACTTGAAATTTAAACATATTTAGTCGCTAAATATGTTTAGTGATCTTTATGCATGTCGGCTTAAATCTTTGACTAATAAATAGGTGCCATGAAATGCATAACCAACCTACTTGACCTACAGTTTCATTCAAATTAGATGTAATGGGGGTTCTTGTTAATTAGTTATATTTTTTTGGGGTACAAATGGCAGTTATTCTGGATTTCAGACTTTTGCCTATATTTGTGTAACTAAAGCTACATGAATACCAAATTTCAGCATTGTGGGGTCACTGGTGTACCCTGTGAATTTTGCTAAAGTTTTCTTTTTATTATGGCTAATAACTCAAAAACTATAAAAATTAAACTAAAAATAAAAACGGGGTTCAAATGTACTAATGAAGACCTTTCATTTGACATCCCACTTGACCTAATAGTCTCATTTTCATTTTTTTTTTACCCTTGAACCCCAATATCTCAACAACCCCCCAATATTTTTAGCTCATTGAGTTACACCAAAATTGTGCCATTACTACCTACCTATATATCAAATTTCATGATGATCGGATAAACGCTACGAAAGTTATCCTCGGACAAACAAACAAACATACAACGCCGATTTGCCCAAGTTGATTTGGAGATCTCGCTTCGCTTGATCAATTATTATATTAGGGTCATGTAATATTCATTAGTGTTACTTGAGTTATAAAGCAACAGAAGCTTTTTCGAAGACTAGGTCCATCCAACAATGGATGATACAGATTTTGGTTCAGTGGTGAGTGTCTAAGGTAGGTAGTGTAGGTACTCCACAATGTTTTGACATTCATTTTCATGAAAGATATACTTCTATCGTAAATTTAGTCTGAAATATCTCTCTCTCTCTCTGAGTCTTCGCTTACCTGTGCAATTCCTAAGGCCTGTGAGGCAATACCAATTCTGCCTGCATCCAAAGTCATCATAGCAATCTTGAAGCCCAACCCGGGCTGACCCAAAATACTATCTTTGGGAATCTCACAGTCCTCAAATATGAGGGAACAAGTAGAGGAACCTCTAATACCTAGTTTGTCTTCCTTCTTCCCTAATTCAAGGCCTTTGATAGGTTTTGGCAGAATGAATGCTGAGATTCCTTTGTGTTTTAGACTCTTGTCTGTAGTTGCAAATACCACTGTTCCCTTGCTTTCGTAACCATTAGTGATCCAACATTTTGTTCCATTGATGATCCATTTGTCTCCACCATCTTTCGCTGTGGTGGAAGCTGCGCCAGCATCAGAACCATTTCCTGGTTCTGATAAAGCAAAACAACCAATTGTGTCACCTGAAATTTAAGTTATTAAGAATTTATGTTTGTGATTACTATGAACAAACAATAATTGTCTGCTTGTATAGAAAATTACACCATTACATATTTCAACCTACCATTACAAAACGGTGTAACAAACTCTTTTTTTTGCTTATCAGATCCCCAGTGAAGCAGTGGTCCAAGATACAGTGAGTTATTTACAGACATGATAACGCCAGCAGAAGCACACCCTCTAGATATCTCTTCTAGGGCTATAGCATATGCAAGGTAGTCCAGCCCGGCCCCTCCTAGCTCTTCAGGGACTGCGATGGCCATCAGTCCCAGCTCACCCATCTTTTTGATAGCATCGCCGGGGTAAAGGTGCTCGCGGTCGTATTTAGCTGCGTTCGGCTTTAGCTCGCCTTCTGCGAAGTCTCGGCAGGTTTTGTAAAGCATTTGGTAAGTGTCGGGTAAAGCTGAGAGAGAAGCTATGCTTCTACTCCGGCGCAAACTTGCAGGAGCTGAAAATAGAGAAATTTGTGTTCGTAATTTGGCTGCTGCTAATAATAACATAAAAGTTTACAATAACCGTCGATTCATCTACTTACCAAGGACATTAATGAGTTTAGAGAATGTAATAAGCATTTTGTATTTTTTATCAAAACAGAAGCGACCAAATTGATAAAATAAAGATAAAAAATGTAAATAAATTATTTAGGACTTTGAACTTTCAAATTGACCCCCAACCAAACCAAACAAAACGCCATCTCAACTAGTGTCAAACTGACAATTCGAATTTGGCATAAGAAAAAAATTACAATGACAATAAACTGACAGTGACATTACGACAACAGTGCTCAATCCAAATAATCAAGTCATGGGTCTTCGACACCTCAACCATTTTGGTGTAGGTGTAGGTAAGGGCACAGACCACTTAGATGTATTAGGTAAGGACTCTATCTGTCTGAATCACGGGAGCCATAGGCTGACTTACAGTTTGGCCCAAGGATGTTATCTTCCTTAGTTTGGCCTCTCAGACATTACGAGACAGTGCTCAAACTCAAACATAAAACGACATAGGCAATTATGGACAATAGGGAATAGACATTGATTGGGTCACAAACAAAACTTCAAAATCATTATTTCTGTCATCCGCAAATCCGTCATTCTATCTGTCGACAAACAAAAATACGAAAAAAATATAAAATGGTAAAATGGAGATATTAATGAGATTTCTGCCGAGAAATCCTCTAAGAGTAACTGCATCTAGAATAATTATAACCCAAGTTGCTCATTACACCAGGTAAGTACAAAGAAACGAAATATTCCACTATTTATTACGTAGTAAATAACCTCTAAAATTAAATTAAAATTTTCAGACTAGCAGAAGTAGGAAAATTAGAAGCACCCAAAACCACGGGTAAATATGACACCGGTCAGCTTATTTTGCATAAAGTATTTGGATATAGAGGCGTCATTTTATTCCCGTGGTTGGCCAGAGTATATGACAGAGATGCAAGTAGTAAAAAAGAGAGTACTGACTCCCCGTCCAGCTCTGAGGCGTCCGGAGATTCTCTGTCGAACGTTGGCAAGGAAGTGAAAGGCAGAACCCATACATTCTACCAAGTACTCATAGACACGAGAGATGCCCCTTACATAGTAAGTACCAACCATAAGTCATCATAAGTCATTTATTCTGTAAATTCTTAGGTCTTAAAATTAAATATGATAGTGCTTAAAGATATTATCTTCTGGTTAGGGCTTACAAAGTCATACAAATTCTTGACAATTTTAATTAAATGTAGAATAATAAAATAATCATAATTCAAAATTTCGTAAAAGCAATGATTCAGTAGCCATGTGTATAATTTATATTTAAATTGATTGAGTGGTAACTCCTTAATTTCATCAGGCAATTGTATTTGTTGTGCTACATTCATAATAATTTGCTTGGACGATATTAAGGAATAAAGACTGGTTGATGGATATAAAACTATGTCATTCATAAACACCTAACTAAAGCATACAATTTCATAATAAAATACACCAATATGAGATGTGTACCTAAGAGATACACACTTAAGTAAATTTATTTGGGAAAGTATTTAGAACTGATATGCCAACATCAGTCCTTTTTTTTGAAATTATTTTTATTTTTTATTATTTACAATTTTATGGATTTTCCTAAAAAATGAAGATCACATAAGTCATCTCAATATCTTGTTATTCACCTTTCAAACCATGCTTATGTTATGCTTCTCACAGCCTTTTTGAGTTAACTTTTTTCATAGATTGACAGCTTCGTAAATGCAGTTCCAGTAGGCCTCATTATAAATACATGCTCATATCTCACGTTAAATTGGCAATAACTAACAAAGCATAACTTTTGAAACTATCATGGTTATTAACAGTATTTGTACTAAAAACGGGATATTTACCATGATTTGTGAGTTCTTGAGTGTCCCGATATTTCGACGCATTTGCATGCGCCATGATCACGGGTAAACTGAAGTCTTTGCGAGTGGGATAGTTATTGGCAGATATAACGATCTACCCTCTTTCTTAGTCTCTGCTAGGAAGGAATTCAGTAATACTATCACTACTACCGATTTCATTCTCGATCATAACTCTATTCCGACACACAACACTCACGGTATCAGGGCGCGTAATTGACTTCTTCTTTTCTTACACATTCTCACCACAGGATTCCAGGCTCCAGATAGTTGAAAACCATCTTCACGATTGAAATTCTTGTGTTTGGTAATCTCAATTGCCTCTTGAACCAGTCTTGGGATGTAATGTCGCTCAGTTGAGATTACTTGTGGGTTGTGTAGCTCAATCCAGTGGTTTGAGCCTGAGTCCAGCAGATGTTCCGCTATGGCAGACTTTTGTCTGTCAACATTATTCACCGCCCTGATATGTTCCTTCACCCGACAAGCTATTGTGCGTTTGGTTTGACCAATATAAGAACTCCCACAGCTACAGTCTATCTTATACACTCCTGGTTTTTCTAGTGGAAAGCAATCTTTTGGTGAGCGCAGGTAGTGTGTAATTTTCTTTAAAGGAGTAAAGATGGTCTTCAGTGAAAATTTTTGTAGAATGTTTGCGATTTTATCTGTCACTCCTTTAATATATGGTAGAAAAGCAGGTTTTCGTTCCACCCTGCAACTGTGGGGTTTAGGTCTTGGTCGAAATGGTAAGGACCGCAATTTATAACCATTCCTAACCAGAACATTACGGACATGTGCCAATTCACCCTGAATGTGGTCCTCATCGCACAGGTCGAATGCACGATTGGTAAGTGATGTTACCACCGAATTAAGATGTCGAGGGTGATGGTGTGAATCAGCATGTAGGTATCGGTCCGTATGTGTAGGTTTTCTGTAAACTGAATGGCCCAAACTACCATTATCTCGAACCTGAACCAAAACGTCCAAGAATGCCAAACGACGATCACATTCTTTCTCGTACGTAAACCTAATTTTACTATGTACGTCGTTAAGGTGTGCCAAAAGGAGTTCCACTTCAGCCGTGTTTCCTTCCAAAATACAGAAGACGTCATCTACATATCTTTTCCACAACTTTATTGGTAAAGGGGCAGACGAGATGGCCATATTCTCGAAATACTCCATCCAAATGTTGGCCACCACGGGAGCAACACGACTTCCCATAGCTACTCCATCTATTTGAAGATAGTATTGCCCCTTATATATGAAGAAGTTGGTGAAAAGAACATGCTCCAGAAGCTTGACATACTCTGCCGGGATACCGTCTTGCTGTACTTTCGCCTCAACTACCCTCATACAGTCAGCCACGGGGACGTTCGTAAAGAGAGATTCTACGTCAAAACTGACCATCATCCCATTATCCTGTACCTCTGTCTACTTAAGTATCTGTATGAAATGCCGCGAGTTCCTTACAAAAGACGATGTACGTCCCACCGTCGGTCGGTTGCAATACTTTAGCTACATGTTTCGCTAATACAAGTAATCTCAACTGAGCGACATTACATCCCAAGACTGGTTCTAGAGTCAATTGAGATTACCAAACACAAGAATTTCAATCGTGAAGATGGTTTTCAACTATCTGGAGCCTGGAATCCTGTGGTGAGAATGTGTAAGAACCGAAGAAGTGTAGTGTCAATTACGCGCCCTGATACCGTGAGTGTTGTGTGTCGGAATAGAGTTATGATCGAGAATGAAACCGGTAGTAGTGATAGTATTACTGAATTCATTCCTAGCAAGAGACTAAGAAAGAGGGTAGATCGTTATATCTGCCAATAACTAACATTACAAATACATAACAAAGACTTCAGTTTACCCGTGATCATGGCGCATGCAACTGCGTCGAAATATCGGGACACTCAAGAACTCACAAATCATGGTAAATATCCCGTTTTTAGTACAAATAGAACTAACAAAGCATGTGATGTGATTTTTTAAGTGACATATTTTTATATTTATTTATGAATTTTTTATTTTTGAATGTGCAAACAAACATCGACATGAGACCTGAGTGGAAAAAAAAGGTATACAAATAACAAAATTATGTTTATTAACTGTTAATTAATAATAAATTATAACCAAGCTTTTGTGACGAGTAAGCTTAAACCATGTTACTAAATCCTAGTCTCAAGAAAGTTATACCAAGAGGCTTGTGTACCTACTAAAACACGCGGTTTTTTGTACTGAAATCCTGTTACTAATTATTGCATAGCAATGTCCATTTTTTACAACCTTTCATAACATATTAAGTATTTTAACAGTGATTTTGTATGTGTTCAATGTCATTTATCATTTTATATTTATGATAACTGCAGATACAATTTATCTTTTAGGCAGTATCAGAATAGTAGACATCTCTTTTAGGTACCTAAAATAAACTAAAAACGACGGTCCTGTTTCTTAAATAAGTAATGAGATAAGAAAAAAAAAATCTTATCTAACCGCAACATAGATGGCAGGACGAGCTGGATGAATTCCTAATGGATTGGCCACAATAAGCTCAGGACCGCGAAGGACCGCGACCCATTCTGGAAGGAATGGGGGGAGGCCTTTGCCCAGCAGTGGGACATGAATGGCTGATAATAATAATAATAAATAACTAACCAGTTATCTATTTAATCAAGGGTTCTCAAACTCTTATTTTATTTGGGGTGACAAACAGTATTTTAATACAGTAACATAACAGCTTAAAATCTATACTTTATTTGATCGAGCGAATCTCTAAATCAACTTGGGCAAGTCGGCGTTGTATGTATGTATATATGTATGTTTGTTTGTCCGAGGATAACTTTCGAAGCGTTGATCCCATCATCGTGAAATTTTATACATAGGTAGGTAGTGATGGCACAATTTTGGTGTGACTAAATGAGCTAAAAATGTTGGGGGGTTGTTGAGATATTGGGGTTCAAGAGGGGTAAAAAAAATGAAAATGAGACTAATCCAGAATAACTGCAATTTGTACCCCCAAAAAATAACCACAATACATGAACTCCCGTTACCTGTAATTTGAATGAAATTGTAGGTCAAGTTAGATGGTTATTTATTACATGGCACTATTTTGATGGTCAAAGATTACAAATAATATTTTTTTTGTTTTAATCGGAGACTCGCGAGTGTGGTTCGGGGCGAACCACTAGTATTATAAAGAGGAAAGATTTGTATTTTTGTATGTTTGTAACGAATAAACTCAAAAAACTATGGGCCCAATTTTAATAATTCTTTCACCATTAGAATGCTACATTATCCCTGAGTAACATAGGCTATATTTATTACAAAAAAATTAGGGATCCTTACTAAAACTTCAATAATGTAATCCAAGGTGTAAATTTTTTTGCTATAAAATGTATTACATCGCTTTCGGAAACTAGTTTCCTCCAGCGGCTACGCACGCATTGTTTGCCAACAAAAATTTGCCTATGTAACACATAGATTATAGATATTATAGAATCCAGATTATAATCTACGTACATACCAAATTTAATCGAAATCAGAACCGATTTAGAGCCGTTACGACGTGATTGAATAACAAACAAAGAAACAAACATCCAAACTTACGCATTTATAATATTAGTGTGAAAAATTCGAAAGTAACTCGGTCTCTCTGACTGTTTGTTACGTTTTCACGACGGCTGGACCGATTTCGATGAAATTTGGTATATACCTAGATAGGTTATTTTTTTAAGGTTATTTAGACATACACAGAGACTACTTTGTACCCAAATGCGCAGAAGGAGGGTAATGTTTTTATTAAAAAACTACGCGTGCGAAGGTGCGGATTGGTCAGCTAGTATAATATAAACCAGCAAAGTTTCTTCCATTAAATAATACAAAAAGAACAGAAGAACGGTCCTGAGGACTATTTAAAAAAATGTAAAAATAATGTACAAAAAACATAACACTAACAAATAAACTAAGGTATTAAAATTAAATATGAACATTAATAAAACATGAAGTTAATTTTGTGGTACTACTCAGAGATACTTATCAACTCACGTAATAATTTACTGATAAAACTTTCGTAATTTATTTAAATCTTTATAATAATGGCATAGTTAAAGTTTATATGAAGAAGGAGGGGCTTAAATTAAATAAAAAAAAATACTAATTATTATAATAACTAGTATTGTTTTATCGGCCTAAGGCGAGACTCGGAACGAAGCTAAAAATTTGAACACAAACGAGTACAGCGTTTTTGAGTCGTCGCTCGTGAGAATGCGCCTTGAATTGTACGCGTAGATTAGCCGACGCGAACTAACATTTTATACTGCGTTTACATATTTGCACCCAAAATTAAATATACATTTGTTCATTAAAATCACAAGGATCACTTAAAAACGTCATTTTACCACCAGTTCTTCATTTATACGTACGAGTTTGCTAATTTGCTTCGTCATTCGCTTTGTCGTGAATGTGCAAACGCGGTACCTCCAATTCGGCAGCAGAGGGTCTAGCGCGAATGATGCTAGCAAGACGTAACAAATGAGCCAGTCTCTAGAACCTATCATTAAGATTAGTTATATGGTGCTAAATAAATATAGATATATATTCTATTCATTTAATTTTTACTTGACTCTTTTGGACTGATTTTACACATCTCTGAAGCGTCAGTTGATACCTACCAGCCCTCAATCATTCCTGCTAGGTCCTTACGTTGCCCCACTGCGCACAATGCCTCATAATAAAGTTTCCCGTCCCTCTCATTCTTCCAGCGTGCGCAAACGGAAGCAGTAACGTTCCTCGGTAACCAGGAGTCAAGCCGCAGCCTGTACGCGATCCCCGGCCTGGACTACGTGGCGCATGACGATATTATACCCTACGCTTCGGTGGAGCGAGTGCCTTTGCAGCATGAGCTTTTTGACAAGTTTCTTTTGCATAACCCTGATAAAGGTATTATTTCCTGCTCAAATATAGTTTCGCCATAATAGTAGATTGTTAACCAAGGGGATAAAGCAGTGTCTAACGTCACGAAGGCTATATTGAATCTGGTTGTAATTTGGCAGAAGATAGGCTATTTTGTTTTATGCACTTGTATAAACCAACTCTTATAATGTAATACGATATTAACGTTGTTGATGAATATTTTTAGACCCACCGTTCATAGCTCAAGAGACGCTACGTGCGTGGCAGAAGAAGAACCACCCGTGGCTAGAGTTGAGTGACGTGCATAGAGAGACGACCGAGGGAGTACGCGTTACCGTCATCCCATTTTATATGGGCAGCCGCGAGTCACAGAACTCTGCTGTCTATTGGGTAAGACTCATTTATTTTTCAATAGAATTAATTGGCGCAGTCGGTATAGATTGAAGTTAGAGTTCACAGTGGTCGAAATTCGACCGTAATTCATGTTTTTTAGCGTCATGTAATGGGCTCATAGATCTATTAGGTATTTATATCTTAACACAATTTAATTCATTCGTCGTTCTTCTAGCGGCATTAATAGAGCCGCAACCACATAAACCTAGCTATGGGTTTGGGTAAAAGCGTCTAGCAATAGGAGCGGCATTTAGCGCCTCTGCAAACCAAATAATATTACCGGAGCAAATAGTACGAAAAAACGGTTGAGTTTCGCTGCATGGGATAAGGCAACTGTACCAGTACAAGATTATCGTATCTGTGCTATAACTAAGTTGTTGTATTTCAGTGGCGCTACTGTATCCGCCTAGAGAACCTTGGCTCCCAAGCGGTGCAACTACGCGAGCGGCACTGGCGTATCTTCTCTCTCAGCGGCACGCTGGAGACGGTCAGAGGGCGCGGCGTGGTCGGCCAGGAGCCGGTGCTGGCGCGGCACTCACCAGCCTTCCAATACTCAAGCCACGTCAGTCTTCAGGCGCCGTCGGGACATATGTGGTATGTATATCCCTACAGTCTCTCTCTTCCAAGCTAATGTATACCACATGGTGGTATGGTCAGCTTTCCTGGTCGTTTTTCTCCACTTCGCTATATCCTCGATGTCGTCATTAGACTTGGCACTCTCTCATGTCCTTTGACACTCCATTCCTTCACCTTGCCTTGCGTCTACCTCAAGATCTTCGACCAGGGATGGAAAGTTGTAGAAATCCCTACAGTCTGCGCCAAATAAAAGTGAGAGTATTTTAACTGACGCAGCCTGTGTTGTTTATTAATTACTAGCTGACGCACCCGCGGCTTCGCACGCGTGGTTTGTCAATAAAAACATTATTCTCCTGCGCAGTCGGTTAAAAAGTAGCCTATGTCCCAATCCCGATCACAATATATTTATATACCAACTGTATATAGGGAGTGCATATAAAGAATACCTCATAATTTTAACCCCTTTACTGCTATGTAATAATTGACGTGCTTTAAACAGTGAAGTTAAACATTGTTATGAAACGGGCATGGTGTAAAATTTAAGGCATGTGCTATTCGTTTATGTATTGTATTAGATTTTTGGACTATATTTACACATCAGTTTTTTAGATGATTGAAAGCATCTTGTTTGTCCAGGGGTACGTTTAGAATGGAGCGCGATGACGGCTACACGTTCGACTGTCGCATTCCGCCGTTCTCCCTGGAAAGCAAGCCGGACGAGGGCGCTCCGGCGGCGCCCACGCCTGCCGCGTGACGTCACACGCGCTCCGACCGGACTTCACTAATAAAATACGGAAAGACTCATCTTTTGTGTTTAGTTTTACGGTGTATTCCATTTCCTCACAGAACGATCGTGAGATACAAAAGCGACATGATTTATTAATTAACAGAGAGATGTGATGCATTACTGATGTTCAATCAAAAGTCATTATTTTATTTAGCAATTTTATTTTCACGACTTGTTTTATTTATTTCGTTGTTAGAAATAGTATTCATTGCATCCGTTTGTTTTTATAAATTTCTTAGTCGTTTTTAGAATATTTTCTAGATCTGTAATAAATTACAGTATTCTGTTTTAAAATCTGCGTTTTATTGAAATCTTTGTGAGTAAAATGGATAAAACCTCAGAGAAATAAACTACGCACTATCTACGACGTACCTACGTTAGATAATCTATGTTAGACTAAGGGCGACTTGCGCAACGGTGCTTAAACGTATTTAGTGGTTAAATATGATTTAAGGAGTTGTTAAATCAAACATTTAGGGATCGCTGTGCAAGCCGGGCTTAGTAAGGAGAGGATAAATAAAAATAAATAAATATAGACATTTCACACAGCGTTCTCTAGCTTCAAACTAAGCAAAGCTTGTACTATGCAAACCAGATATTTGATAGAATACTTATACAGGGTGTCCCAGAAGTCAACGTCAAGCCGAAACGGGGTGACAGGATTGATCATAACCATCACGAGAAAAATCTGAAAAAAAATCTATCCCATGCAGTTTGAAAATTATGGGCATTTTAAGAAAAACCTAGAAATTTGATCAAACTGTACCATTTTTCGGTTATTGTGGTTATTCTCTTTTATTTTTGTTCATTTGAACTTTGGAGACGTAATTCTAAATAACATTTCTAGAATCCCAATAAAAAATAATGACACAATTGCCTCAAGTTTCCGAGAATTGAAACTATTTGTTAAACTACGAATTTAAAATTTTCAAGATACGTCGAATTTGACAGGCCCTCCTTTAAAAAAAATGTACTAGAGTGCCTTGGCAAGTAGCATTAAAAGTTGGCGCATTTTATCAGAATTCTAAAATGATACAATACCTTGTTAGTTCCATACAGTAAAAAGAGTAAAAAAATTAAAACCTCAAGTAACCCGATTTTTGCTATCTCAGTTAAAATGTTTTTGATTCGCACAAGCTCTAGGTAGGTTCTTAATTTTAAGGCAAAATGATGATTTACAAAGGCTCATCGTATTTTACAAAGAGCCGAAATGCATCCGTTTCACGTACGAGTTCAAAGTCTTCTACCTCGAGATTATCAGGAAAGGATTTCTTTTTGTAGAACAATGCTACAGAGGCATAATGAGAATCCCAAATTCATCCAAAAAATTATCTGGTCAGATGAATCGACATTTAAAAAAGATGGTTACATAAACTTGCACAATTATCACGAGTGGCATGTGGAGAATCCACATTTAATGCGAGAAGATAGATCCCAGTATCGTTTTAAAGTAAACCTTTGGACCGGAATTTTAAACGGTAAAATTATTGGGCCTATTGAACTGCCTCAGAACTTGAATGGAACTAATTACCTACATTTTTTAAGAGAAGATTTACCAACCCTGTTAGAGGACGTACCACTATCAGATCTTCGTGACATGTGGTTTCAACAAGATGGCTGCCCAGCGCATTTCACAGTGCAAGTAAGAGATTTCCTTGACCAGGAATATCCGGTAAGTTGGATTGGGCGTTCAGGCACTGTCTCGTGGCCCGCCCGTTCACCAGATTTAAATCCCCTGGATTTTTTCTATTGGGGAGTTCTCAAAGAAAAAGTTTACTCAAAGCCCATTGAGAACGTAGCCGACCTGCGTGAACGCATTTCTCAAGCAGCTGAGGAGATCAACTCTCGAAGATATGCCCGACTAATAAGTAGATCTTTTTTAAGAATATGTAGGGCCTGTATTGAGGCTAATGGTAAACAATTTGAACATTTATTGTAACAAAAAATGTTATTTCTCTATCTGACTTTTATTCCAGCAAAACTAAATTAAACTAGATCAAGATTTTTCATTATTTTACTAATTTTACTAACTTTTTTTCACTTTGGTAAAAGTGGCGTCACTATTTGTCTCGCTCACTCATGGCAAACATACCCACTATCCATCTCTCTCATCATTTTGCCTTAAAATTAAGAACCTATCTAGAGCTTGTGCGAATCAAAAACATTTTAACTGAGATAGCAAAAATCGGGTTACTTGAGGTTTTAATTTTTTTACTCTTTTTACTGTATGGAACTAACAAGTATTGTATCATTTTAGAATTCTGATAAAATGCGCCAACTTTTAATGCTACTTGCCAAGGCACTCTAGTACATTTTTTTAAAGGAGGGCCTGTCAAAGTCGACGTATCTTGAAAATTTTAAATTCGTAGTTTAACAAATAGTTTCAATTCTCGGAAACTTGAGGCAATTGTGTCATTATTTTTTATTGGGATTCTAGAAATGTTATTTAGAATTACGTCTCCAAAGTTCAAATGAACAAAAATAAAAGAGAATAACCACAATAACCGAAAAATGGTACAGTTTGATCAAATTTCTAGGTTTTTCTTAAAATGCCCATAATTTTCAAACTGCATGGCATAGATTTTTTTTCAGATTTTTCTCGTGATGGTTATGATCAATCCTGTCACCCCGTTTCGGCTTGACGTTGACTTCTGGGACACCCTGTATAATTTTCTTTTTTGTAAATACATAAGAGTTTAGAGTTTCTGTATCAGGCACACTCTCGAAACCTTCGTTCTTCCGAAGCTCTTCAGCTTCGAACTCCCGTCCACAGTTCACAATTTTATGGTGACTCCTTCACAGTACAAGCGACTGTGGACGCCTTACCTTTGTCCATAAGGTCATCCAAATCTCTTCCTATTTTCAAAGTCAAGGTATACAACCATTTTCTTTCGTTGTCTCGTAACTGCTAGTTAGTGTTTATGTTATTTATCCTTTATATTATGTAGTGTATTTATATATTATTTGTATTTATTTAAGTTTATGTTTATTATTATACATAATCAATAGGTATATATTATTTTATGGGTTCTGTTTATGTATGCTTAAAGGTACACTCTTACACCGCCGTCTTTTGATTTTTGTTTATCCTGTTCATGCAAAGGTTGTCTGGAAGAAATCACTTTTAGCGATAAGACCGCCCATTGTACCATTATTTATTTCCTTTGTTACTGTATTTTTGTTTGGTGTGCAATAAAGAGTATTTGATTCATTCATACTTATAATATGACGACCTCCGTGGTGCAGTGGGCGAATAGCCGGCTGAGACACAGGAGGTAGCGGGTTCGATCCCCGTCGCGGAACAAATGTTTGCATGACCTACAGATATTTGTTCCGGGTCTGGTTGTTTCTCTATAAATTATAAGTACGTATTTACAAAAAAAAATGTATATAAGTATTCTATCCGTTATCTGGTTCCCATAGTACAAGCTCTGCTTAGTTTGAGGCTAGATAGCGTTGTGTGAAATGTCCAGCAATATTTATTTATTTTAATATACTAGGTTCCGCCAGCGGCTTCGCACGCGTTGTTTGTCAACAAAAGGTAGCCGTTACGACGTGATTGAGTAACAAATAAATAAACAAACATCCAAACTTTTACATTTATAATATAAGTGGTAAAGAGCTTAAAGAAGTTCTTAAAAAAAAGTTAGTATTTAAATAAAACTACAAAATGATTTCTCTAAGAGATTTCATAGGATTTTATTGCAGATAAAATTTTAATAGTATTTTGAAATACATGCATAAAAGCTTATCCATCTAAGCTAATGAAATCCACAATACTGAAAAAACATCACAGGCCTAGGCCTATTTAACCTTACAATATGCAAATATTTTGTCAACTATCCATACGGTTAGATCATTTGAATAACTTTGCTGAATAACTTCATGTACAAGTGTTGCAGGCTAATGCATTGGGAATGTTTTAAACAGTTTCGGGAACAATATGAGTGAATCTAATCTAATAAAAGGCACATTTATGGTTTTAAATACCTACTTTTTTACTATAAATAATGCTTGAATCCTTCAAAAACATTGCAATATTTTGTAAGATTTATTTAATCAGCAGGTAATACTGTCAGGAATAAAAAAAAGAGCAGAGTTAGTAATATGTTAACATGCAATAAAACCAATTTATAACAATATTTAATAATGTTGCATTTTTTCTATTACTATTGCTTACAATCAATATAAATATGTCCTCAATTAATCCAACTAACAAGGCAAAAACGCAATACATTTGACTATGTACAAAGCTAAATAATTTATGACTCCCCTCTACATTGGTAAATTGCACTGAATAAGGCGCACGCAGAATCCATAGCGCCACCATCGATCACAAATCAACTAAAAACAAAATGGCGCTTCAGCCGCATTTGCTACGATTTAGGCCGGTCACACACAGTCGGAATTCCGTTTCGGAATATCAAATCGGAATTGCAAAGGCAGCAAATCCATACAATATCGGAAAAAAATCGAACTGAACCTGAAACTTCATCATTGATCGAGCGAAGCGAGATCTCTAAATCAACTTGGGGCAAATCGGCGTTGTATGTATGTATGTTTATATGTATGTTATGTAGGATAACTTTCGAAGCGTTGATCCGATCATCGTGAAATTTGATACATAGGTAGATAGTAATGGCACAATTTTGGTGTGACTAAATGAGCTAAAAATGTGTGTGGGGGGGGGGGGGGTTGTTGAGATATTGGGGTTCAAGAGTGGTAAAAAAATATGAAAATGAGACTGGAGGTCAAGTAGGGCGTCAAATGAAATGTCTTCATTAGTACATTGAGACTCCGTTTTTATTTTTAGTAAAGTTCGTGTAGTTTTTGAATTATTAGCCATTATAAAAATTGAACTTTGACAAAATTCATAGGGTTACAACCAGTGACACAAATATAGGCAAAAATCTGAAAACCAGAATAACTGCAATTTGTACCCCAAAAAAAGGGAACCACATAACATGAACTCTTGTAATTTGAATGAAACTAGGTCAAATTAGTTGGTTATTTATTTCGTGGCACTATTTTGATAGATTACAAATCATATTTTTTTATTTTAATCAGAGACTCGCGTGATATCAGTTCGGGGCGAACCACTAGTTAATTAAATTGTGCATCATTGTGTTTGGTGTTGGTGAAATATGTGAGACCTTAGGATTATATAAGAACTTGTGCTGTGCACCATGTTTCTAGAAAATGATTGCCCAAGTTGATGGACGCAGGGTACTGCATCTAAGGTACGTGACCTACGAGGACTTTTCTAAAGGTGGGCCATATGCTTGTTCCTTCTCCAAATAGTATAAAAAAAAGAAAATTACGTTGATTTATAATTTTTCGTACGTGTGTGATAAGACTGATAAGGTCTTTGATTTTGTATGGATTGGCTGCCTTCAAAATTCCGATTAGATATTCCGAATCGGAACTCCGACTGTATGTGACTGGCCTTACGCGTGTTCACTAGCTAAGCTGCGTTGGAGCATGCTATCGAGCGAGTTGTATGATGAGTGCAGCACACATCTCAAAGAACTCCATGGTGTGATGTCCTTGTGCTTGCCCAAGCGTGGGCGGGGGCGTGGGCGTGGGCGGGGGTGGCGCCACGGGCGAGGCGGCCTCGTCGTCCGTGTCCTCCTTCTCTCCAGATAGAGACTTGAAGTCCAGGAGATATGACTTGTAGTCCACTTGGTACAGTTGGAGCGACATCTTTACATATTTGTCCGTCATTTTGTTTAGCGTGCGTACTCTGAAAAAGAAAATCATTTTTTATTAAATAAACGCGATTAGGTTGGTCAGGAGGGGGTAACCAGGCACGACAGAATCCGGAATGAATATGTCCGAGTAAGCCAGGATTGCTCCTATACCAGATAAGCTATCTGAAAGGCGACTAAGGGAACATACTCATACTACGCGACCCATTATAAAAAATTACTCCACGCCCCCCCTCGGTGACCAGGTGTAGTATATGTAGGTATATTTCACGTGGTAGTTAATAAATATGGTTTGAAATATTTTTTTGCAAATAGAAAGTTAAAAAAATAATAATTTAGCTCATATTTGTTTTTATTAATACGCGTGACGGTAAGAGTGCGTGCATACCTATAATTACAAGTTTAGAAAGCTCTAAACGCTGTACGCCATATTTGAATATAGCTCGAAAAAGCACGATATTTCCCTAGAGGTTTTGACTACGTGACGAAAACTTAAGCCCCCTCCCCCGCCTCTATGACCAAGCGTGGTATTGTGAAGATCCCTCTCCCCCCCCTGAACGGGTCACGTAGTATGGGTACGTTCCCTAATGGCCAAGTCATGAGAAGATCTGAAGAATATGTGGTCAAAACAGCACTATGCCTACCAGAACGTAAAAGATGTAGGTGACTGTTACCGACACCTCTGTATATACATAATTTGATTTTTCTTTAGTTTGTGGAGGGGCATAATAAGCCAACTTTCTTAGTAAATTTTCATGTTTATGCGACATCCATCATGATCATTTTATAACATCCAAATTTTTTTTTTAGTTTTTGTAGGGGCATAAGACTACTTTCTTAGTAATTTTTTATGTTTACGCGACATGCATCATGATCATTTTACAACATCCAAAAATATTGTTTTTTAGTTTTTGGAGGGGCGTAAGACAAATTTCTTGGTAAATTTTCATGTCTATGCGACATCCAACATTATCATTTGGCAACATCCAAACTTTTTTTGAAGTGAAAAGTCTTTAGGCGCTTTGGGCATTTGAATAAGATGGGAAAAAACCATTGAACTCGCGATACTGTTACCGTTACCGACACCGTTCCTGACGAAAAAAAAAATATTTTTTGACGATTCAAAAAATACACACGTTCCAGTTTTCACTTCTGTCGGCACTCCCGGGGTGCCACTTTTTTTATAATCCCGAATTTTCGGCTGTGTTACAAGAGACTTCTTAATTTTAAACTAGGTTCACTTAATACTACGACATATGTACATATATTGATGGATTACCTGACATGGTATGGGTTGATGACCTTCCATTCATAGTCAAGAGCCTTCATAGCGCGGAACACTTCCAGCATGATATCGTTAGGTTTGCTTTGCGAACGGATCCCTAAGTGCCATTTCGCTCTGCAAAAAAGAAACAATTAAATCCGATTAACAAGGTTAATCATCAATAAATTTACAACAATGATTTTAATCTTATCAGAATCAGAAATCAGAGCTTTATCAGAATTCAGTTTAATATTTATGGTATGCCTATGGTTTTACTAGGAGGCACGCGGATAGCTTTTAGATTCTGTAATAATACACGCAGGATCCACTTAAACAGTTCGTTTATTTGCAAAGCGAGCAAAGCAGAAGGCGTACAGAGTTTCGTAAGATAGGGCGAATGGGATAGAACACAAAACTATGCAAGAAGAAAGTTGGTAAGAAGTGAGGAATTAGTATTGTAACGCGGTAAGCTTCGCGGGTCGTTTGCGTGCGAGCGATAACGACATAGGTCCGGCGCGGGAGTGTTGGTACGGCGGGCTGGCGTGCCGGGCGGATACTGGGAGCAGTTTTGTGGCTGCGCCCCTCGCGCCTCATCCCGCACACCCGCCAGTGCCTGGACCGCTTTTCTGACTAGTGTTGGCCGTAGTAGAAGACAACCAGTGCTGTACCGCCACATATTCAAATTTCAATTTAATATTATATTAAAAATAGTAATAGCTAGTTACCGTTTAACAGGCGTGCCCCTAGCTTTGTCCTGTGGCGGGAGGGCGGCGGGCGGGAGGGACGAGTCGCGCAGCGGCGCGATGCGCTCCGGGTGCGGCCGGGACGAGCTCTCGATGGTCTGCGGGGGCGGACTGCCTGAAATTTGTTAAAAAAAAATATTGTTTCTTCCTGTTGTATATGAACACGATATACATACAATCTGTTTTGTTATGTACCACATTATTTTAAAACACACATCCGGAATCGTATCAAATGATTGTAGAGGTGGGTTTAATACATAAAATAGTTTGAATATACAGTAAGTAATACATTTCCAATAAACAATTTTTAACGTAAATCAGCGGCGTCTTTACGACGATGCTGTTTAGTCAGTTTGACAGGTACATACTAACATGATCAATGTATATGATTTGATTAACTATTTTATACAGGCTATTTTATGCGGGACGTCAGTGCAGATCTTATTCCCCCCACCCTAGAATTAGAATTATACAGGCTGTCAAGACAGACAGACAAGACAGCCACCCGGACAAAAGCATTTTTTGGGCAATCTCGAAACTGAGACACTTCGCTCACTCGATCAATTAGTATGGATGTTAAAAGTGTTTATTTATTACTTAACTATCTTTGGACCGCGGCTTAGCACGAGTGTGTTTTGTCAATTAAAAGTAGCCTATGTTTTAGTTCAGGTCATAGTCTACTATATACCAAATTTCATAGATATCAGTTCAGCCGTTACGACGTGATTGAATAACAAACAAACATTCATATTTTGGCATTTATAATATTCGTGTGATTTTTTTTCCTAACCTGTACTGTCCCACTGCTAGGCAAAGGTCTCACCTCTCGTTTCGTTCCACCCCTCTCGATCCCTGGCCAACTCTACCCAATCACTGTTAAAGACTTCTAGGTCATCGCGCTAGCGTTTTCTCGGGCGACCGCGTCGTCTTCTGCCGTCTACGGATATCCGCCCTGTGATTTCTTTAGCCCATCTATCTTGTTCCATGCGGGTCACGTGGCCCACCCACTCCCATTTCAGCTTGACTGCCTTGCGACCTACATCAGCGATACCAGTCTTCGGGCGTGGTATTTCTAACTCGGTCTGTTCGATTATAACACAGTTCAATCATGAAAATAAGTGCATATCGAACGAAAGAATAAAAAAAATACATTGGTAGGTAGGTAGGTAGATACTTGCATAAATTATAAATGAAGAGACCCTAACCCGATTATGTAGATACACACATAACTGCCTTACATACGCTTGTCAGGCCTGTGCTTATGGACAGGCGGAATTTGAATTTTACCTTTCAACCTCCCGCAAAAAGAGGGGTATTATAAGTTTGACGCCTATGCCTGTCGGCTGAGACGCAGGAGGTTGCGGGTTCGAGTCCTACCGCAGAACAAACGTTTGCATGATTTACAGATATTTGTTCCGGCTCTGGTTGTTTCTCTATAAGTACCTTTATAATAATAAAAATAAAAATTTACAAAAAAAAATGTATTCATCAACTATCTGGTTCTCATAGTACAAGCTTTGCTTAGCAAACTAAAAGCCCCAAAGGGCTAGGATAGCTCTGTGTGAAATGTCCAGCATTATTGACTTATTTATACAATAAACTTACTGGCTACATAGAAGTCCTTGATCTCCGCCTTAGCCGCTTCATCGGCTATCCTCTTGTTGTCTATGATGAGATGGTACGCGATGGCGAGCTGGTCGTGCGGGTCTCCGCTCAGCAGCGCGTTGTGCACCTCGTGCTCCTTCACGCCGAACTTGTCGCACACCTCCGCGATCGCTTCCGTGTCGATCACACTGCTGTCCTGTGACCCAACACATCATTACTGATACTTATGCAGAATGATGATAAGCTTCGATTCGTTTGCTAAATTGAATTGACTTTTATCAAGATGAACAAAAGGTGATGGTATGTTTAGGCATGTTCAGATATATGCGGTATTTGCTGTCGCTGTGGGTACCGAACCCCGAGTGGGTATGCGGTATTTTAACCTGGCGGAATACTGCTCGGTATTTATCGATTACAGCGGTAAAGACCGTTTGTATCTGAATATTCCTTTATGAAAATGAGATGTTCACTGGGTGACCCTCATCCTTAAATATCTTGTGTAAAAAGTCGTTTCAAATCTTATGTTTAAGATAAAAAAACATCTAAAAATAAACTATCATGAATTTGTTTGAAAACAAACAGTTTTCTTTGGTTATCTAAAACAAGTTGATAATATTGCGTTGAAAGTTATTATAATTTTGTCACTTAAAAGCATTCACGTTCTTTTGCTTTCTTGCAAGCTTGGAACCCTTAACTGGCACACACCCAAAAAATATAAAAAGCATGCAAAATAAACGCACACGGACTCCAAAAGCTAAATTTGAAATAAAGAAAAAATTCTTTGCAATCTTTTCTATTGAGCTGTTGCTTTCAAATGTTGAGTACATAAATCACAGCAATGATGGTATGAAATAATGACTTTCTTAGATATGAAATGAGTAATATTAATGTGTGGATACCAGATATCTAACAAACACCATTGTACTATTTGTTTTGAGTCATCTATTTTGATGGTAATTTTTTATAAAATGTTTTGTCATTTATTTATTTCAACACTTAGTCTGATTGTCAAATATCCGGTATTATAAGTAAATCCAATCATAAAATACAGAAAAACCTGTGTTTATTCTCCAGACAAAATCCAATCCGTATCTGGTTGGCTACTATTTCTACCAGAAATGGAGGGATACCACGTAAAAAACATATATCCACCCATCTCCGACCATAAAAATCTGTCAAATCAAAAACAATAGTTACCCATGCTATTAGTCATTATCAAAATGGCATACTAACTACCTGCTCGACCGGGGATGGAAACAAATACCCTGGTAGTTCTTTTAAGAACCAATCGTGTTTCTTCACATCATCTATAGTAGACCTCTTCATCGGATCCACTTGCAGCATACAGCATAACAGACTGACTACATTTTTGTTCAGGTACTCGGGAATGGGGAATATGCCAGATTTGATCTTCCGGAATAGGGTAGGTACGTGTTCATCGTCAAATGGTAGCGTGCCGCAGAGTAGGGCGTAAAGGATGACCCCACATGACCAGACATCTACTTCCGGTCCAGCGTAGAGTTTGCCAGATATTACCTGTTGAATATGTTAAGGGATTACCCAAAGTCTACTCAGTTACTTCAAGGGGATAGGATGGCTGGGGTCAGGTTAGAAGGGGGGTAATGCACAATACATTCCAAAGCGGGAAGCCAGTGCAGATCTTATTTCCCCTACTAGAATTGGAAGTTAAGGTTTACTGTGTGTATACTTATATTGCAACATATCAACCAGATCTTAGATCTTAGATATACTACAAGCAATGTCTATACTCCAGTTAGATTGCAAAGTTATAAGTTGAAGTTTGAGTGAATTGAGTGATTCAGGTGTTTAAGTTAAACCACTGATCAATGATCATATCATAAATAGTTAAAAGTTTATCATGGAAAGTAAAGATATAGATAGACAGATAATGTCTTTATTGCATCCCATTAAAAAAAACAAATGAAAAATAAAAACTTTTAAATCATAAATCAATATTGCTGGACATTTCACACAGCGCTATCTAGATAAAATACTTATATACTTGTAGATTATGCAAATATTTGTTCTGCGGCGGGAATCGACACCGCTACCTCCTACGTCTCAGCCAGCTATTCACCCACTGCACCACATCATCATACATACATAGATAGGTATAATGGGTGGTGCAACCCCTGGGAAGACTGACAAACAACATACTATCGTATGTTCCTATCAACAAACTTACATACTAACTTGAATGCCAATTCATGCAAGTTTAGTTGGAGATCTTGCTTCACTCAATCAATGAACAGGCCAAATGAGCCATACTACTTGTACCTAATCTACATTCTGTATAAATTGTATTGGCATGTTACCTCAGGAGCAGCATAATTTGGTGATCCACAGGAAGTCCTCAGAAACTCTCCATCCATCATCATATTTGACAATCCAAAGTCAGCTATCTTTACATGCATATTGTGGTCTAGGAGTAAGTTCTCTGGTTTCAAGTCTCTATGCACTATCATGTGTCTATGACAGTAGTCAACTCCTGATATTATTTGTTGGAAGAATCTCCGAGCTTCATGCTCTTGTAGCTTACCCCGTTTCACTATGTAGTCAAATAGTTCACCACCAGATACATATTCCATGATCATGAAGATGTCTGTTGGTGTTGATATTACCTGTCATATATATTATGATTAGGGACATTCAATTTATATTAATAGAGTATGATTGAACCAGTTTCACATTAAAAACTAAGCTAATTAATAATTCTAGATTACAGCCCTTAAGTGTCATTCAATTTAGGTTTTAAAAACAGTGTTAATTATAAAAAATTTGGTGTATAAAATACAACAGTAACTTTATGTATGAGCAAGCATTTACAATAGGTCTTCTCAGAATACAATAATGTTGTTTGTTTATTGACAGTTTATAAATAGTCTAGTAAAGTTTGAGGAAACAAATACAAGGTCATTTTATTGTTTACCTGATACAGCTTGATGATGTGCGGGTGTCTAAACAACTTGAGATTTTGAATCTCTCGTCTGATCTTTCCTACCACATCTAGGGACTTAATCTTCTGCCTATTGAGGATCTTCACTGCGACCTTGTGTTTAGTCAGCTGGTGTTCTCCGATCTTTACTTTGCCAAATGTGCCTACACCAAGGGTTGCACCTAAAGTGTAGTGCCCGATCTTCACTATAGGCTGGTTTCCGCTGGTGATCAGCGTCGCGACTGCCTTGTCAGTCATTTTTCAAGGCGAAAAAGACGCGAGGTAGGAAATGGAGGTTGGGGAACACTTTACATTGGCGCACGGCAATAACGATGGAAAAAATAACAAAACCTATAATAATATCAATGATTCAACAGATATATTCACATGGCACTTGTATGAAATCTTTGAGAATTTACAAAGAAAAATAGAAATACGCAAGAATTTAGAAAACAAGTTGACAATTTCAATTCGTACAAATTGCCAATTTTGAATTTTTATGACATTAAATTGACATTGACATATTTGATTGCTAGTTTGCATGGCTGTGTGTGTTCAAAAACCATTGAAAAATATTGTCTATAGTCGCCAACACGGACTTGTTCTCCCTCCCCGCCCGCCCTTTCCACTCATTCCCCCCCGGCCCGCTCCGCCCTGCGATTTTTCTTGTCGTGAGCACTGCGGAAAATTTAATTATTTTCGGGTTTTTAATGTATTTTTCTTTCGGATTTTATCAAATATTGTGTGTACACAATGGATACATGTGGAATTTGTCAAAAACCAGCCGATGTAAGTAATTTGTGTGGGTTTTATAGCCGTCCTTTCATAATGCTCGGATCATTATTTTTTGTTTTCTTTACGAGATTGTTACAAAAATAACGCCTCTGGAAGTATTTGAGGCTACGTTCGATGTACAATATAAAAAAGCCTCAAATTCTCTTTGTTGCAACATCAGAATTGCAGCGCAACGTCGAGATTATTGGTAAAAAACATTCAAAACCTGCCCGCGTATTTTTTTTACTCGTTGTCGGTCGGTCGGTCGGTCGCTTGGCTTGTTTTTTTTACGTCTGGCTCAGCGCTGTATAAAAAACGCTGAATTCCTTTTTTTATTTGGATAGTGAACCTTGGCAAACTCTGCAGGCATTTTGTAGCTACAATATACCAACTATGAATGACTTGTACATTCATTTTAGAAATAGTGCATACTGTTTTTATTTATTAGTTTACTTTTGAAAGTATTTTTTATTATTTGTATTTCTATGCAGTTTATTGGAATATTTCTCAACATTTTTCCAAGTTATTCTATTTGTCAATACCTACACCATATCCAGGTTCCATAACTTCAATTAAAACAAGCACCAATTTTATGACCACTTAAACTCATTTTATTGCAAAATGTAAAGAATTCTGACTGACATGGTTTACTTTCTACAATGTTCTGTTAAAAGCATTTCAAATTTATTAAAGCATTGGTTTTTCAGCAATTGTTTGAGACAGTCAAAGAAGGGGTCCACGCTTGCTTCAAATGCCAGCCGCTGGTGCCTGAAATCACCCTCGATGACCACACATCTGACAATTCACAAACACAGGTATATTTATAAACTAACATATTGTATATCTAAGAAAAATTGTATATTGATCACTAAATTATTCATCATCAGTATTTGTTTATTTTAATTTTTGCTGGCAAAAGTCTCCCCCAAATCCAGTAATCATCAATAAAGAATGAAAGAAAAGTCACTGGGCCTATTCCCTTTTTTAGATATTAGGAAATTGTTAGGCCCTTTATGAAAATGACGATTGCAGGAATGTGCTGACTCGCCTTATTATTGTGGCCTATGCCACAAGACATTCCAGAAAAACCAGCAATTGCAGAACCATATCCGGAACCACCGGGCTGAACGGCGCTTTGTTTGCACCTACTGCAGTAAAGGTAAATATGTAACTAGATTCCGTGCGCGGCTTCGCATGCGTGGTTTCTCAATAAAAATAAATCTATGTCTCAATCCAGTAGCCCTGTATCTAAGCAGACCAGGTGTTAAAGTTTGTAGCATTCCAAATCAAATGAACTGCCAGATGAACTATGTAGGTGGACCATGGGCAGGGAGTAGAATAATCGATAGTACGACGTGCTGGATGCCAAGCGCTTTTTGAAACAAATTATTTTTTCAAACAAATTTTTTATTGAAGAATTTGGCACCCTCTGAAATTGCCGCGCGGTACACGTGCCCCGGTATGCCGCCCTGTAGATCCGGGACTGCGATCTAGGTCATAATCTATCCATATACCAATTATTAATTACTAATTAAAATTAATTGAAATAGATTCAGCTATTATGACGTGAAAGCATAACAAAAGTACAGAGATGGAGTTACATTCGAATTTGTAATATGAATGTTTATGATATGAGTGAGTAAAATGAGCTTTCCCATGATGTAAAAGTTAATAGGTGAAAGTCTTCAACATCACTTAATGGACATAATATTAAGGTCACCAAGAACTTCCTCATAATATGCTTGCACAAATTATGTGTTAAAATGTGTGATTATAGAATAAACAGATTTCTTTACCATTTGAGAGAAAATACGAGCCATTTTTTAAAGCAATAATGATAAGTCTTTCAAATTAATGATAGAAGTTATTTTCATTTATTTTTTTAATTATTTGGCCCACTGAACTGAACGTTACATGAAATAATACAAGAAAAAAAATTACTATTTTACCAAAGACACCTCCGTTATATCCGTTATATCACGTCCGTTTATTGACGACCTCCGTGGTACAGTGGGCGAATAGCCGGCTGAGACGCAGGAGGTAGCGGGTTCGATTCCTGCCGCCGGAACAAATGTTTGTTTGATTTACAGATATTTGTTCCGAGTCTGGATGTTTTTCTATATATAATAAGTATGTATTTACAAAAAAAAAGTATATTAGTATTCTATCAGTTATCTGGTTCCCATAGTACAAGCTCTGCTTAGTTTGGGGCTAGATAACGCTGTGTGAAATGTGCAGCCATATTTATTATTATATTTATTTAAAGACGTACATCCTTTTAGAAGTAGGCACAGCATGCAAAAATAGTTTGAAATGGAAGGTACATAAATTAAACATGCAAAAAAAAAGAAAACAATATATATATATGACCCCCCGCGGCTTCGCACGGATGGGTTTTCAATAAAACATTACCCTCATTTTACTTAGAAAACTTTCGTGATTTATTTCAATGATTATGTGAACTCGCGGATCACACTCATCCTGATGAAGGTTCACGAATTGAACCGAAACATTGTCGGTCGAAACATCGATAAGACGGTACGTGCTAAATCCCGTATTTATAATAATCATTACCCTCATTTTGCGCACTTGGCTAAAAAGTGGCCTAAGCTCTTTCCCAGGATATAATCTATCTCCTTGCAAAATTTCAGCCGTTTATTCGCGTAAGGGTAACAAACAAACAGATTTTTGTATGTATTATACATATAAACATTCCTCTTGAATCACTCTATCTATCGCTGAAAACGGCATTAAAATCCGTTGAGTAGTAGTAAAAAGAGTAGTAGTTTAAAAGGTCTAAGCGAACAGACAGCGGAAGCGACTTCATTTTATTCTATGTAAAGATAGTTGATCGAACCAAGCGAGATCTCCAAATCAACTTGGGCAAATCGGCGTTGTATGTATGTATGTATGTTTGTTTGTCCGAGGATATCTTTCGAAGCGTTCATTCGATCATCGTGAAATTTGGTATATAGGTAGGTAGTGATGGCACAATTTTGGTGTGACTAAATGAGCTAAAAATGTGTGGGGGTTGTTGAGATATTGGGGTTCAAGAGGGGTAAAAAAAACAAAAATGGACTATCCGATCAAGTGGCACGTCTAATAAAAGGTATTTGTGAGTACATTTCGACCCTGTTTTTATTTTAGTTTAAACCTCGTAGTTTTTAAGTTATTAGCCATAACAAACCCCACAGTGCTGAAATTTGGTATGCGTGTAGCTTTAGTGACACAAATATAGGCAAAAGTCTGAAATCCAGAGTAACTGCAATTTCTACCCCAAAAAAGCCAAATTTGGATGAAACTGTAGGTCAAGTTAGTTGGTTATGCATTTCGTGGCACTATTTTGATAGTCAAAGATTACAAATAATATTTTTTTGTTTTTATGGGAGACTCGCGAGATCTCAGTTCGGGGCGAACCACTAGTTATACAAGTTAATTTATAAAAGGTTATGAAGATTATCTCACTATTTCAGCCTTTTCTCAATCTAACAACCTGAGGGCGCATCTACGCATCCACACAAACGAGCGGCCCTTCAAATGCAACGAATGTGGAAAAGCATTTACCCAGGTAATATAGACATCTCGTGACATATAGGGTTTGCCTAGACATTTGTCTAGCCAAACCCTATATGTCATTATCATACATCATCAATATGTCTTGCATCAATATTTTACTTTAAAACTTTCGTTTATTTCAATCATTATTATAAATACGGAATTTATCACGTACCGTTTTAACATGTCGGTCGTAACACTGATAAAACGGTACGTGATAAATCCCGTATTTATAATAATGGAATTTGCTATTGTAACAAAAAGTAAGTTCATATTTTTTAATTGATTTATTTCTTAAAAAAAAACACATTTTTATAAAAATAATACACTTAAAAAACCTTGGTAGGTTTGTCCTAAGCGGAACTCAGACATTCCTCTTTTGTATATATACAAAAGAGGAATGTCTGAGTTGCGCTTAGGACAAACCTACCAGCAAAATATTTACAAGAATTTCGTACATGTATACAAATAGTCATATATGACTATTTGTATAATATATTTGTATAATATGTAGAATTTCGTACATGTATACAAATAGTCATATATGACTATTTGTATACATGTACGAAATTCTTGTAAATGCTGTTCTGTACGTCGTAGCCAGCCCTGCGCCAGCTCACATTCCATTGTTATCTGCAGGAACATACACAGGTTGCTCCAAAATGCCAAACTTTATAGAGTAATTATTCAACTAGCAGTTCGGTGGTTATAAATGGATAAAATATTATATACGGCCCTATGGGCGTAAATCGCGTTGACGCATCAGGTATCGAGCTAACAATGATCAACTTTCAGAGCATCAGTGGTGAAAAAACCATGAAATGTATTCCAGGTAACAAATCTTAACAACCACGTCCGTTTACACACCGGGGAGCGTCCGTTCGTCTGTGAGGAGCCGGGCTGCGACAAGGCGTTCGCGCAGGTCACCAACCTCAACCAGCACCGCAAGCGACATCTCAGCGGCCGGCCCATGGACCTCTCCTACGATTGCAGCGTTTGCGGAGAGCAGTTCCAGCAGAGGAACCATATGACTAACCATCGGTAACAACCTTTTCTTACGATATTTGTCATCAAATCTTGTTCTCAAAAAAGTATTAGCGTCAATACTGTTGAACTCTTGATCATGTTCCTCATTTGCTGGTCCTCATCAGAGCCTGGGCTCAGAACTCGTTCGGATGTCGTCCTCAAAACTCAACCAAAAAGCAGCAATTCTCAGGATCCCAGAAAAAAAGTTTGATGATCCTGGTAACGGTTGAACCAATTTGTACTAAAAACGTATTCATACAAATAAAATTCACATTGAAATATATCGTAATTCATGTAGTGCTGCGATGAGGATATCAAATCCTTGATGGCACGACATGTCGCATTTGTTTGACGTGAAGTTTAACAAACAGTTTGTTTTCAGACGCACAGTCCACGGCGAGTTGAAGAGTCCCGTGCGGACTCCAATCCGTCGCTCGTGCGCGATATGCAACCTGACTTTCTTCAATGAGCGCCTTCTGCAAGCGCACGCTGCGCACGCGCACGCGCCCGGTGAAGTCGAGATTGTTGACACCGAGAGTGAGTATAGCCCCGACCTCACCTTCCCCAACGAGCGCCGCAAAGAGTGTAATTATGTGTAGTGATCGCGAGTTTGATAAATATTACTTATCTATATGCGAAATACTTTTATGATTGAGTTTTAAAATTAATCTGTATAACGCTACCTCTTGGTCGTTATTTTAAATACGGGATTTATCACGTACCGTTTTATCAGTGTTACGACCGACAATGCGGTCGTAACCGTATGTGAGTGTGTCAATTCAGGCAAGGCGAGACGCAGTGCGGAACGGATCGCACTCACCCTAATGAAGGTTCACAAATTGAATCGCAACATTGTCGGTCGTAACTCCGATATCACGGTATGTGATAAATCCCGTATTTGTAAAAATGATTGAAATAAATGAAAGGTTTCTAAAAAAAGCTAGGTATCGGCATTTGATCCGCAACTGTGTTGGTCCGCAGAGAGCGAGTACGCGTGCGTGTTCAGCACGTGCGGGATGTGGTTCGCGTCGCCCGCGGAGCACACGGAGCATCTGCTGCGCGCGCACCAGCTGCGCGTGCACGCCACCAGCGCGCCCAGCCACCCCGACCCGCCCAAGCGCGGCCGCCCGCCCAAGGCGCAGCGCCAAAGCTCTAATGTAACTACAACACTCTTTTATGTGATAACTACTACCTGACCCGCCCGCACGCGTGGTTTGTCAAAACATAACCCTTCTGCACAGTCGTGTAATAAGTACCATATGTCCCAATCCCGGTCATGTACCAAATTTCATCGAAATCGGCCCAGCCGTTTAGTCGTGAAAACGTAACAAACCGACAGAGAGACAGAGAAAGGACAGAGTTACTTTCGAATTTTTTATATTATTATGGTTGTCAAACAATGAAGCCCAAAGTTTTATTTTACAATTGAAAGTTAAAAACGATTACAGATAGAAAATCGAGCCTTTTATATAGCGGACTCTCCCCGCATGCAAAACCGAAGGCGGAAGCTTGTACATACTAATATTACAAATGCGAAAGTTACTCTTGTGTGTTTGTTATCTTTTCACGACTAAACGGTTCCCCGTAATCAAATTTGGCAAAGAGATTGTAGATTGTATCCTGGGGAAGAACATAGGCTCCTTTTTACCCGACTGCGGAAAAGGAGAGTAACATTTTTATGGAAAAGCCTTGTGTGCGAAGCCGAGGGAAGCTTATTTATCGGATTTTTACGAACCCTGGTCAGCATTAACATTCAACCTACCTCAGGTTACTCTCTTGCAAGTACCTGTTTTTGTTTTAATGAGAGAATTTTAGGGTCATACTTGAATAAAAAAAATTAAACACTATTTAGCGCGTGTTTGTAAAGAATTAATAAAAAATAAGTAAACATTGTAAAAATCCCATATAAACTAGCTTTCTATTAAAAAAACCCGCGTCTGAATCGGCCCATCCGTTAGGGAACTACGATGCCAGAGACAGACATACCTGGGCGTCAACCTTATAACACCTCTCTTTATGCGTCGGGGGTTACAAAATAATGTTATTTCGAGTTTTTAAGGTTCTGCATCAAAATGGTAAAAACGGAATCCTTATGGTGTGACTTTGTCCATCCGTCCATCACAGCTGATAATCTCAGCAACTTACTGAACCTATCGGCTTATAATTTGTTATAAATAAAAAAATACCGATTTCCTCTTATTATTAACGCATTTATTTCAGATTAAAATTCATAATTTATTACTAACACAAAATTAAATGCACAACCATAAACATTATTATAAATTATTATTATATATATATGTATTTAAAAACATTATATTGACGACCTCCGTGGTGCAGTGGGCGAATAGCCGAGTGAGACGCAGGAGGTAGCGGGTTCGATTCCCGCCACGGAACAAATGTTTGCATGATCTACAAATATTTGTTCCGGGTCTGGTTGTTTCTCTATATATTACTTATAAGTCTGTATTTACAAAAAAAAAAAGTATATAAGTATTCTATCAGTTATCTGGTTCCCATAGTACAAGCTCTGCTTGGTTTGGGGCTAGATAGCGCTGTGTTAAATGTTGAGCAATATTTATTTATTTATTTATTATTACACAAATAAATGACGTACAAAAATTAAATTATAATTATTAAATTATATTATGAATTATATAGTATATCCAATAATATAGATAGATAGATGCCGCTTTATTGTACATCCATCACACTTAAATTATAAAACAATACAAAAAAATAACAATATACGCAAAAATACAAGGGGTGGTCTTATCGCTAAAAGCTATCTCTTCCAGACAACATTTGGTAGGACTGGATTTCACGAGAACGTTGTAGGACGGTAGCTTTTAATAAAAATAATTAAATATTGAATAAACAGTGTACTTACATAAGCAAAATAAATAAATATATATAAGTACTCATTAATGGATTAGGTACATAATATATATTATATGGAGCGCATCAAAATCTACGTAAAAATATTTTAATATTTTGATGGCCAAACATTTTTTTAACGTTTTGTTCCGTTTTGGAGTTATGATCAAATATGACGAAAAAATATCGTTCTTCTTATCTCTGAAGTTTGCGAAATGAAAAATCTGAAATTAAAATAATTAGTAGATATGCAACAATTACAGGAAAATTATAACGAAGTTTCTATCTAGAACAATTCTTTAGATGTCTGTCGTAAAAACTTTCTTGGTTTACCGGTCACATAACTAGATGGCGCTGCTTAATTAACATAAATACACCTATATAGGTTCGGAACCCTCGGTGCGCGAGTCCTACTCGTACTTCACCGATCTTGTATTATTTTTGATTTGCTTCTAAATTTCTTAATTATGCACTGAAATACCTTTGTTTTATGTCACGCCTTATCATCTTTATGCATGCCATGGTTGACTTATAGATATCGCTGTTAGCATTAAGTTCTATCAGCTCTACTCTAGTTTCTGTGTAGTTTTTAATAAGGGAAATAATTATATAAGAAACTAGCTGACCCGCCCGCGGCTTCACACGCGTGGTTTATCAATAAAAATATTACCCTCCTTCTGCGCAGTCGGGTAAAAAGTAGTCCATGTCCCAATCCCGATCATAATTTATATATATACCTCATAATTTTAACCCCTTACTTTATCCCCCCCTCCCCTTTAGGGATAATTTTGCAAAAATGTTGATACACGTATATCTTTATTTCTTACCGAGTCTGAATATTATGAATTTTCAGATCCCTAACTTAGGAATTATGGATTGCCTATACAAACTTTCAACCCATATTTCACCCTCTTTAAGATTATTTTTTGAAACAAAAGATAGCCTATGTCGTCCTCGGGGATATAATCTATCTCCTTGCCAATTTCATTACGATCCGTTCAGCCGTTTAGTCGTGAAAAGGTAACAAACTTACAAACAAATTATATACAAATATATATATATATGATACTTTGGCATTTATAACATTAGCATGGTTCATACAACACAAAAGTTAATTTTGGTAAGTTTAAATCCATAGACAAAACGGCTGCACCAGTATTCACCAAACTTATCTGAGAACTATGTCGCTACACAAGTTATAAAAAAACCACTTTTAAATTTTGATAATTTATCTAAAAACCTCAGTGAAAATTAGTTGTCGTCGTAATATTTTTATAATCAAACTTATTTGTCGTATAAAGTGTTAGAGATGTATGGTTCTTCCCCTTTTATGTACCCCTTTTGATAACACGCATGCGCTGGGATACCTTGTATTAGCTTGGCTGAAAGGATTAGAACGTCACTCATTGAACAATTGATTGATTCTTTTTATTATTTTGGTATAGCTGTCCTATTTCAGGGAAAATGCCTCCCTAGCCTTCATTGAAGGGAAATATGCCTTTTATTAATAAATTAAGAAAAAAAAAGATACAGTGGTGGCGATTCTATTGTTTATGTTTATGAAATATTAAGATGGCGTGTTTTTGGGCTAGTGTTAGTCAGCAGTCAAATTGGTGCTGATTAAAACTAACCCTCAAACACGCCATCTTAGTGAAAAATACTTAATGTCATTCTAATTTGATCTTTAGCGTAAACGAAATAAGACTGTTCGTATTTTGAACAATTTTAGTTAGTCAGTGTAAACAACAGAATCGCCACCAGTGACGGTATTTTCTAAACATTTCGGTAAAAGAAGAATTAAGTTGACCGTGCTTTTGAACGGCAACTTCTCTATTCTTAAATGTTTAATACTAATGCCACTAACATAATCTAGCCCCCAGTGTGGCAGCGAAGTACAATCACACTAATGTCATAAATGCGAAAGTTTCGATGTTTGTTTGTTTTTTACTCAATCACGTCAAAACGGCTGAATCGATTACGTTAAAATTTGGTATGAACGTAGATTATAACCTGGATTACCACTTAGGCTACTTTTTATCCCTTAAATATAAAAATGGGATGTCAAAATTTCTATATATATTTTTGCACCCCTGACCAACGTGGACAAAGCCGCTGGCAACAGCTAGTATTTAATAAATCAATGTTTTTTTATTATGACTAGTGGTTCGCCCCGAACTGAGATCTCGCAAGTCTCCCATAAAAACAAAAAAAAATATATTTGTGATATTATGCATTTCGTTGCACTATTTTGATAGTCAAACTATCAAAATAATGCCACGAAAAGCATAATACTTTTTGGGGTAAAAATTGCAGAATTATTCTGAATTGCAGACTTTCACCTATATTTGTGTCACAAATGCTACACGCATATCAAATTACAGCACTGTGGGGTCACTGGTGTACCCTGTGAATTTTGTCAAAGTTCAGTTTTTATCATGAATAACTTAAAAACTACAAGGTTTTAACTAAAAATAAAAACGGGGTTGAAATTTACTCATAAAGACCTTTTATTAGACGTGCCATTTGGCCGGATTGTCCCATTTTGTTTGTTTTTACCTCTTGAAACCCAATATCTCAACAACCCCCACATTTTTAGATCTATTATTCTCACCAAAATTGTGCCATCACTACCTACCTATATACTACATTTCATGATGATCGGATAAACGCTTCGAAAGTTATCCTTGGACAAACAAACATACATACAACGCCAATTTGCCCATGTTGATTTGGAGATCTCGCTTCGCTCTATCGAAAAACTCAACCATCTATAATTTCTGCGTATTGTAATAAGATTGTATTTCTACGCTTTCAAATGCATATCTACATACTAGCGGCTCGCTTCGCTTGCCGCATGTATATTTCTTTTTAGTCTTCCTCTATCTCTCGCATAGACTGTGTGCGGTTCAAATGATTTAGAATAATACTGTTGTTTCAATTACAAAAACCAATCCTAATTATAGTGCGCTTTTATTGTTCATCTCGCATATTTTTAAACTATCTTAACCCACCGAAATTTAGAAAATAGTATAATTATGCACATTAACTTAAATCGCAATAGGGACGGCTAACGAGTATCGAGTGAAGACCGCGCACTGGAAAGGCCGGCCCCCCACAATGCAAAGACGACCTGATAAAGGTTGCTGGGAGCCGTTGGGTGCGAAAGATGCCGCTCTGGTAATTTACGGCTTATGTTCAGCAGTGGACGTCAGCTGGTATTATGATGACAAGTGCTAAGGGGGGGCTAGATTCGCGCGTGTCTTCGCTTCTCTCACACCCTCGTCGTTCTAATCAGGAGGAAGAAGATGGCGACTCGCTCCGCTCGGCCCCCTCGCCACCCTCGGTACCGCGCGGCGCTTCCCTCCATACGACATCCAGAGCTTCCCCCATAGAGGTGTCCAGTTCGAGTGAGGATGAAGAGGAGGCAATACTGGGTTGTTGATGGTTCGCGGTAACTGCCGCGTGCGCGTTTACTAACAATACATCATTACTTGCCCACTGGTGGATTCACTTAGGAAGACATTGTTTATTATATCAGGTGTGTGTCGCGCGAGAGTTTACAATTGGCTTGGGTACTTCTTGTCTTGATGAGTGGCTTCTAGACTGTCGCTTGTAACCTTCGAACAATTACACCTGGACGACGGTCAGCGCGACGAAGCCACGATCTTATTTCAGTAAACGGTTTTGTGTGAGACTCGTCATTTAGTTGTAATTGTTTATCGAAACTTTTATTATTATTATGTTCTCTATAGCTTTCTTTAAACATAAAATATCTGTCTAAATGCTAATCGTAGCCACTTCATCAGCACAGGCGGCTTTGAATTTTAGTTTTCTTAAGCATGCTAGTACTGAGGTACTGGGTACCTTTTTAAACGTGCATGCATTAGGGCCTAACGTAAAGGGCCGATTAAATCTGTCACGATTGTCTAACAGCGGCCGATTATAGTCGGTGAAAGTCGACGTCCGACTTGCGACGACCAGCGCACACATCCTATACCCGTTTTTCGTTCTATTCCTTTTTACCACCGATCATAATCAGATCTCCTGACTGCTTCTATTCTTTTTTTTGTCGTTTTTGTTTATTTCTTTGTGGGATGTATGCGTTGATTAAGAGTGTCGTGTCGTATATTGGGCGACTATTGTTCGTCTGTAGCAAGTATTAAATCAGGGGCCTTACCAAGCCATGGTTCGCGATTCGCGCTGTACTTATTGCCAGACGTTTGTTTTGCACATTCATGTGTAGATTATGTATATCAGTTATATTTTTGTTGTTGTTTCAGTCAGTTCTAAAGGACCCGTTAGAAATCAAGGAATCTGACTGTCCAGAGGTAAGCTTTTGTTTTTGTACATAAACTTAAAGGTTATATTTAAATAATTTTAACATTAATAAATTCTATTAGATATCGAGGTGAATCGACAACTTAGAAACGTTTCTACAGTCTACGCTAACTGTCATTATACTCTATTCTTCGTAAAGATAAAATGCAAATTGGTATTCCTAGCCTGACTAAAAGAGATTGTTTTTGATGTGTAACATCTTTCCTCTTGGTTTGTGGGAGTGATTTTTGCAAAAGGGACGGAAATGTGTAACAGGAAACCGGGGAAGTGCGCGCGGTGGTCAGATGTTAGTTTTTTTCCTTTGTAAGTTTAATCAATACTGTTTCAAGAGCCGTTTTCTAGTAGATCTCTAAAGAAACTTACCATGTCCATATCTTACCACAAAAAAAAATTAAACACGGTTTAGCACGTGTTTAAAAAAATCTTATATAATGCGCGCAGCCAAAGATCAGGCGCGCGGACGTCATACCTCGCCGTCCCTCCCCGCTTGCCTCGCATACCGCCAAAATGACCTGAGAACTATCTACTGCGCAGGTATGCCCACGTGATCTGTCAAGTCTCATCTTTGGCTGCGCGCATTGTAAAAAAATTGCTAAGGATTTTTTAAAACACGCGTTAAACAGTTATTTAACTTTTTTGTGGTAACAAGATAAGTAAATTGTTATACAATAATGAGTTACACAAACTCACACGTAATTATTTTGTAGGTAGGCACGTATTACTGATACTAACCATTTGTAGTCGTTGGAGAAAGGTAGTACTACTATCATACCTATTTTTGTCGCCAAGCATTGCTGTTTCGGGCTGAGGGGTATAGGTGCTGGTGAAATGGGCACCCATGCCTGTATGCCTCAAGTTGATGGACGCAATGCATCGTAGGTCACGTTCCTAAGGTGGTTTAACGTCAGGCCAAATTTTTAACGCATTTTTGTTTTGTTATAGGTAAAGATCGTGAAGCAGTCTCAATACTTGCCTAAACTGAAAGTTCAAAGTTTGTTCCAGTGAGGAATGTTTAATATGCAATAATATAAGTGATTATAATTATATTATATTAAGATATAATACTATAGTATATCGTAAAGTTAATTCAAATTGTATTTTGAATCTTGACTTAGGGCCAATTATAAAATAGATAAGTTTGTGTACTTATAAATATATAACTCCCCTATTAATAAAAGTTGCCGTAGAAATATTTTACAGATTTTATTATTGTTCCAATTCAAAACTGCCGTAATCGTAGTTTATTAATAAGGGGGTTAGGTTTATTTATATTGCAACAGGACAAGCACAGATCACCACAAAATAAATACTTTTTGAACCAGTAATCGCGATATTCAAATCTTCTGATTAAAAAACTTAAAATTATCACCTTTGAGGAAGAAAAGGGATAAAAATGAGTACCCTTACTAGGTAATTTCTTACATTTTGTTGTTAGGACAAGAAGTGGAAGTCACTTCCGGCGTATGTTTTTCCGAACCAGTCTCGGAGCCTTCCAGTCCAGAGTGAATAACTTCTCTCGGCAAGCGTGCTCCATCTTGGATCACACCATCACATACCATCAGGTGAGGTAGTGGTCAAGCGCTTGGCTATCACCAATAAAAAAAAAATCAATTCAATTTATTTATTTCAGATATCACACCCATAATTTGTTAGCAAAAAATTATTAAAACTATGTACAATTGGTAATTCATAATAAATCAATTAAATAATTAGGGCCCAGAATATAATATTAATAATTATGGAAAAAGAAAACAAAACATTATTAAGTAATTAATTACTAGTATAATTTTTAAACGGATGTATAGCTGGTTTTTTTTTGGAATTTGTAAAAAAGTGTTTACAAATTCACCTAATAAAAGAACTGCAATTACTATAGGTCGATCAGAAACTCAAAACATAAAGTCTCGCCTTTAAAATTAAAAATAATTGAAACTTGGTTACTTTTTAACAAAATATCTTTGTTTTTAGCCTTTAAACCGTCATTTTGACATAATATCGCATACGTAAATTAACATCGTGACTAACTAAACGTAACATACGGACGTTTTTATTTCGTTCGGGCTAAAGTCCAAATTAGCATGTCAATTAAAGTGACATTTCTATAATGAAGTTGTTTTAATTAAAATTGCGTTTTTCGGGTAGGAAGCAACATGAATAGTTGTTGCTGACTAAAAATACACACCAATTTAACTAAAACAACTTAATTTTAGAAATTGCACTTAAAATTATGCTAATTTGGACTTTAGTGTGAACGAAATAAGAAACTCCATATTTTACGTAATTGTATTCAGTACAAAAGAGAATCGCGATGAGTTTCAAACCAAATTTATGAGTCTTACCACCAAAAAAGTAAAACAGCTGCTACACAGTTTAAAAAAAAATTCTATATAAATTGGTAAGATTTTTTTTAACGCGCGTTAAACAGGGTGTAACGTGTTTTGTGGTAAAATTTTAATTTTTTCAACTAACATCCGGAGTTGATCTCTTATCTTGTTGTGATATAGAATAGGCCACGTGGCTTTGTATTATAATATTGCTTGGTGCTTTAAGCGTGGCATTCGTGCGAAGACGAGTTCTACATTTGATATGTTTTAATCATTGATCAATTACATTATGTATGTGCAGTTTCATGTTTTAATATTTTATTAAAGGCGCAGGACAGACAAAAGAAACGAAGACGTGTCGCACCTTTAAGGTCATAGCACACATCAATTCGGAAAGGGATCGTCACCGTATCCAGCTCGAGCCGTTCAGTATTCTTTGTATAAAACTTCCTTACTGCAACGCATACTAATCGAAATCGTAACGTAATCGCTTTATCGTCCCCGCGCTTACGTCTCTCCGTACCCGAGGTGTCGCCTAGCCGTAGCCAAGGAGCTGCTGATTCGCTTTGAGTAATACAACCCGCAGAAATCAACTTGGCACCTGCGTGGAATGTGCTTCCCCTCCCACCACACCCCACCGCCTACCGCTCTCGCCCTCGACGCGTCAGTACGGTCAGTAAATCGAATACTACCGTTACGCGCGCGCGTCCTTTGTGTTTTTTTTCGTTGTTATTATTGTTAACCCCCTTATTGATAAACGAATAGGTATTTGTTTAGATATCTATTGATTAATTATAATATGTTTAGCGTCAGTCACACATTTGTCATCTGTCAAAGTGAGAATGAGACAAAACATATTTTAAGTAATCAATTTAGTAGGTACGCACGCGAACCGCCCGTGAACTTCGCTTGAAATCGTGCACATCCACATTCGCAAAGTCATAATCACGAGTGTCGAGGGGTACTTGAATTGTTTATGCAGTTAGTACATCACTATGACGTCATTACAGCGAGGTGCCTAGTTAACTTCTGCGTGTTGTACGTTAAGTTGACGCCTGGTTGACGACGAGGCGAAAGGCGATACGGTGACGATCCCTTTCCGAGTTGATATGTCTACTATGACCTTTAATGTACCTATTTGTATAGAAGATCCGCGCGTGCGTCCCAGCTTCTCTGTATATTTTGAAGAAAGTATGTCAAGTACTTACGTAAAATATTACGTAAATACATCATGTGACGTCACACCAAAATTTGAATAAGTTGTATATTTCTATTTAGCAGTGAAAACATTAAGCAAAATTACAAGAAAAACAAAAATAATAAATAAAATAAATAAATAAATATCGCTGGCCATTTCACACAGCGCTACCTAGCCCCAAACTATACAGTACTATATAGTACTATGGGAACCAGCTAAGAAACTGAATACTTATATACATTTTTTTTGTAAATAATAGGTTGGGGAAAAAGTATTTTCGCATTATAGTATGTATGAACTTGTAATAAAATCTCTTTGGCTATACTATTTGTATCTGGCTGGTTTTGGTATCATTCAAAGTTTAAATTTTAAAGAAGATAATTCCAAATTCAAATTAGGAAAATGTGTGATTTTTATTTGTTTTTCGTACTGTAAAGACGAGTGAATCTAATGAAGAAATTCGATACATTTTAAAATTTTACTGGGTACAAAAAAAAAGCTCGATATTTGGGTTCCCCACGAGCTCACTGAAAGAAACCTAATGAACCGTGTACTCATTTGTGTTTCTTCTTTGACGTAATGAAACCGAACCATTTTTGAAGAAGCTGATAACTGGTGATAAAAAGTGGATCACGTACGACAAGAACGTGCGAAAAAGGTCGTGGTCAAAGGCCGGTCAGGCTTCACATACTGTGGCGAAACCCGGGTTAACTCGCAATAAGGTGATGCTGTGTGTGTGGTGGGATTGGAAGGGCATTATTCATTATTAGCTGTTACCACCAGGCAGGACCATCGATTCTGAACTCCACTGCGAACAACTGATGAGATTAAAGCAAGAAGTTGAGAGAAAGCGGCCGGAATTAATCAACAGAAGGGGTGTGGTTTTTCATCATGATAACGCTAGACCTCACACATCATTAGCCACTCAGCAAAAATTAAGAGAGTTTGGCTGGAAGGTGTTAATGCATCCGCCGTATAGTCCTGACCTTGCACCTTCAGATTTCCACCTGTTTCGGTCTCTTCAGAATTCTTTAGGCAGTGTCAGGTTAACATCACGAGAGGACTGCCAAAACCACTTGTCGCGGTATTTTGATCAGAAGCGCGAAAATTTCTATAGCAATGGGATCATGTCCCTACCTACAAGATGGCAAAAAGTTATCGAACAAAATGGTACCTACATACTTTAGTTAAATGTAAATAAACTGTATTAAAAAATGTTTTGAATTTTCTTAAAAAATGCGAAGAAACTTTTTCCCCAACCTAATACTTTAATTAAATGTAAATAAACTATGTTAAAAAATGTTTTGAATTTTCTTAAAAAATGCGAAGGAACTTTTTCCCCAACCTAATACATATAATAAATAGAAAGACACCCAGACACGAGAAAATATTGCTACACATTTCCCACAGCGCTATCTAGCCCCAAATAAACAGAGACTATGGGAACCAGATAACTGATAGAATACTTATATACACTTTTTTTTTGTAAATACGTACTTATGATATGTAGAACAACATCCAGACCCGGAACAAATATCTGTAGATCGTGCAAACACCGAGGTCGTCACTGCTACACATCAAGACACACACACGTCAAGAAAAACTACTAAAATAAACGTGTCACAAAAATAAAAATAAAATAAACTGTGTCACAGGTGACTAGCTATTTGAAAAAACTATAATAATAATAATGTGAAGTATTAGACGCATCGGCTACCAATGACGTCCACGGCGCGTGACGGCGTGTGTTTTAATTTATGCTGGTATTGTTGTAAAATAGGATTTTTTCAAATTCATTGCCTTCGAAAAATTTTAATTTTTAAAGAACCTTAATATCAAGTTCTAGAATATCAATGAAGCAGTCTGTATAAAATAGGTAAACAAATCATATTCATTCATCATGTAACAGGTACCTGTTAAACTAACTGAGCGGCATCGTCACAAAGGCGCTGCCGATTTACGTTAAAAATTGTTTATTGGAAATGTATCGATTACTGGATAAATATTCAAGCTACCGGTATTCAAACCTCCTCTAAAATCAGTTAATACGATTCCGAATGTGTGTTTTAAATTAATGTCGTACGTTACAAAACAGGTTGTATATTAGATTCCGATATATTCCCTATTTCCGATGATGATTTGTCGATTCGACTAACTTAAATCGTAGTACTGTACATTAAAACGGGCGAGGACGTGGCGAAGATGTCGCTTCTTCGCCACGTCCTCGCCTGATGTCTCTTTTGACTGTACCTGTACCTTAAGGGGCTTTTTTACGAAGTGTAGATACAGCGATTAATCACCAGTTATGTTGGATAAATTTCTCCTTTTTACCATTTGTTAGTCGTTTTACCCGACTGAAGAGGGTAATGTTTTTTATTTACGTTTTTGCAAGTTTTTTAGCTTGATAACTGATTAAAACGGCTATTTATCGCGTATGCACCTTTTTATTTGTAAAATAATATGTAATAATGTAAATAAAAAAGGTACATACGCGATAAATACCCGTTTTATTCAGTAATTATGTACAATGATTGCGAAAGTTTGAAAAATACTTTTGTAGCTTGTATTTGTATATGTAAAAAAATCTAGGCAGATTAGTAAATGCTGGGTGTATTTCTACTCTCGAAATATTAGGTGAAAGTACTTGTAAATATTAGAAAAAAAATTATATGGAGCCTACACTGTTAAAGCAAAAAAAAAATCTGCTTCAAACTACTCTGCTAGAATTTAAACTTGATTGCGAACTTTTTTTTTATCAAGTCACACACTTGGTTTTTGTGCCGCCTCTCTCGCGTCGCACTTATAAATAAATAATAGTTAAAAAAACTAAAACACGCTTTTGTAGATAACCGAACTAAAAAGTAGAAAATAATTTTTAATAAATTTAAATTAAGAATAGTGTGATTAACAAAAAAATGTATTTTATTGTAAAAAAGCGTGGGTGCTTGATAAAATATAACAATTGACATCAAACACCCACGCTTTTTACAATACATACATTGTTTTGTTAATCACACTATTCTCAATTTACATTAATAAAAATTATTTTCTACATCTTAGTTCGGTTATCTACAAAAGCGTGTTATTTAGTTTATTTTACTACTATTTATTTTCTATTTTTTAGTTCGGCTAACTACAAAAGCGCATTTATGATTATTATTATTATTTTATTTTTTATTATGCTATTGTCATCGATCCTTGATAAATGTGCATAATTACAAATTAATTCGACGATCAGACGTGGCTGAATATCAAGTTCAAAGATTCCGATACATACATACATACCAAGCTAATAAAAGTGTGTTATAAAATGCGCGTTCGCCGCCGCCGCCGCATTTAGAGTTGGCTTTTTTATATCCAGGAAGTCTTTTGGTAGGTTATGCATTAATTGATCGAGCGAAGCGAGATCTCCAAATCAACTTGGGCAAATCGGCGTTGTATGTATGTATGTTTGTTTGTCCGAGGATAACTTTCGAAGCGTCGATCCGATCATCGTGAAATTTGATATATAGTAAGGTAGTGATAGCACAATTTTGGTGTGACTAAATGAGCTAAAAATGTTGTGGGGTTGTGAGATATTGGGGTTCAAAAGGGGTAAAAAAAATGAAAATGAGACTATTAGGTCAAGTGGGACGTCAAATGAAAGGTCTTCATTAGTACATTTGAACCCCGTTTTTATTTTTAGTTTAATTTTCGTAGTTTTTAAGTTATTAACCATAATAAAAACAAAACTTTGACAAAATTCACTGGGTACACCAGTGACTCCACTATGCTGAAATTTAGTATTCGTGTAGCTTTAGTGACACAAATATAGGCAAAAGTCTGAAATCCAGAATAACTGCCATTTGTACTCCAAAAAATTATAACCAATTAACAAGAACCCCCGTTATATCTAATTTGAATGAAACTGTAGGTCAAGTAAGTTGGTTATGCATTTCGTGGCACCAATTTATTAGTCAAAGATTAAAGCCGGCTTCCACAAAGATCACTAAACGTATGTAGCGACTAAACATGTTTAAAATTGAAGTGTATGATTTGACAACTCCTCAAATCATATTTATGATATATAGTGATGAAAATCATATTTCGTCACTAAATACGTTTAGGCATCTTGTGCAAGTCGCCCTAAGAATAATATTTATTTTCGGAGATTCGCGAGATCTCAGTTCGGGGCGAACCACTAGTTATAATTGTTTTTTGTGTGTACCTAATGTGTCATTTTGAGTACCAAATAAATGATTATTCTATTCTATTCTAACAATTCGCACACGCCCCGCGCGTAATCCGCATAGGTAGAGAGTAACAATTCCTGAGCAAACACACGCTAGGTGTAAAGCCGCACTGGCGTTGCATTTAAAAAACACAAACCTGTGTGTTTTTCGGTTTCAGCAGTCAACGTGTTAAGGAACATTTTCATTGCGCTAACTACTGGTGGATTTATACAATTTTTTTATATTGATGAGTATTTTCATTTACTGAAGTTTTTTGGAGTAGTCTTCGAACACCTCGTATGTAATAAATATATATTACGCAATGTATGTAAATATTTTGTATTTTACATTTGTAGTACGAATAAAGTAGAGCAATATTAAATGATCTATGATTGAAATAAGGATGTCGTGAGTATGTATTAGAAAATTGATCTCGTGGACGTCGAAAATGAAATTAAATGAGAGGTAAAGCTATTGTCACCACAAATTGTAAAGGTTCGTAGACATATTTGTTGCACGATGTTAAAGTACTGCTATAGAAATTAACAGTGGCCCTAAGGTCCGGTGTCTACCGAAGCGGAGCGAACAGATGAAATCAACCAATAAATACGTACGTAGTACCAGGGTCTTTAGTACGAGTTGTCAAATTAACAAACGTCATAGGCGAGCTTAAGAAATTTGTATTTAAGCCACAATTCACTACACGACCCCTTTCGCCGGATTTGTTGCTGGCAACAAGTAAAAAAAAGTTTTTGCGGACAAATCTGCGTGTGACTGTTGAATGCCGAACCGCGAACCCATAACATTCACACACAGATTTGTCCGCTGGGCGCGCGTGTGAATGTATCCCTTGGCTTAAAGCATATATTCATTGGGCGAGGTCACGAAAACTTGGCGTCGTCAATAGTGACACAATATTGACAATCAGAGTGACTCAATATTATGAGACGACGTAGTCAAATATGCAACAAATACTTTGCATATTTGACTACTAAAGGCTCAGGTACTACGATAAAAGCACAGTATAAAGAAACATGGGCTGTGATAAAAGTAAGGTACGATTAGCGCTTCACGGGAGGCTAATCACACGGGGGACCTCACGCGCCTAGCTATAATGTCGCCTGTTGTCTAATGGCGGATTCCTATATCCGTCGGTAATCAGCTGCGACTCGCATCTCCTTGAAAATGTGTCAAACTTTTGACACGTTTTCAAGGAGAAACGAGTCGTAGGTTACTGACGGATATAAGAACCCGCCGTAGAACTAACGGCCGGCCCGTGGTGTGGGCGTGGGTCAGTATCCGTGCACTAGGCTGCGTGATGCAGCTGACGTGCGTAGTCTCTGCGGTACATCTTACGCAGCAATAGAATCGCGGCTTTACTTTTATGGTAGTACTGGAATAATCAATTTCAACGTATATTTCGACGTCTATTGACTGATTTTAGACATCTCTCCGCTCAGCTTCGATCGATACCTTTAAACTTGCATAATTTTATGTAAATTAATTTTAGGCTTTTATTTACATATTCCGAACGATAATGTTATGTTTTTAATAATTTTATCTCATTCAAATGCTTTTGCATACATTTGTTTTAGAATCGTTTTATGTATTTACAATATTGGATCATAGATATTTTTTTAAAGTAATATTTATGTTGCTAATTAAAATTAGTATGAAAATAAAACAAAACTATTGATTTATTACTGAATAAAATAATTAATTATTATTTATTAATGATAAGGTCGCGTTTGCGCTTATGAAGTAAATATGTACAATTGATAATAGCTTTTCATAAGTTTGATTAGGGACTGATGGTTGGAAAACGATCCTTGGTCTCAGGTTAAACTTTCCACTATGTCGCTAGTGTTCAAATCTCGCCTAATCAAATTGTAGTAATTATATCTGCATACAGTCCGCCAAACAATTCTATATATACTTTAGATGTCAATGAACTGTCAAATTGCGTAATAATGTTGCCATAACCCAATTGCTAGTGATGTAACAGTACATATTTTAAGCAATGAGTGATTCAATTACAGTTCATTCTTGACGGCCTCAGTGCCGCAGTGGGCGAATAGCCGTCTGAGACGCAGGAGGTTGCGGGTTCGTTTCCCACGGCGGAACAAATGTTTGTATGATCTACAGATATTTGTTACGGGTTGTTTCTCTATATTTATAAGTATGTATGTATTTACAGAAAAAAGTATATAAGTGTTCTATCAGTTATCTGGTTCCTATAGTACAAGCTTTGTTAAGTTTGGGGCTGGATGGCGCTGTGTGAAATGTTATTACTATGTCATTATTATTTATCTAATTACGTCGGTACAGTTTTAGCTCTTTAACTCTCATAAACGCAATGAGCCAAGGGGTCATGCCACTATTTATTTTTCTTTTAAAAGTGGCATCAAACGTGAAAAATATTGAATTATTTGTCAGATTATAGTTAATTCCGAGGTTTCCCCATAAAGGCCTCTTCACACTAACGCCGCCGGTCCAGCGCGGCACAGACAACCCGCCGGGTTGGTGCCGGTGGGTTAGCCCGGCGGCTTCAGATTAAATAAATAAATAAATATCGCTGGACATTTCACACAGCGCTATCTAGGCCCCAAACTAAGCAGAGCTTGCACTATGGGAACCAGATAACTGATAGAATACTTAAATACTTACGTTTGTTTTTGTAAATAGGTACATACTTATAATATATAGAAAAACATCTAGACCCGGAGCAAATATCTGTAGATCATGCAAACATTTGTTCCGCGGCGGGAATTGAACCCGCCACCTCCTGCGTCTCAGCCGGCTATACGCCCACTGCGCCACGGAGGCAGTCAAGTCAGAATGTTGCAACCCGAACTACTTTACTGGCGGCACGAGAGCTGCGGTATCTGTGGAATGGTGTGTGAGCCCTTAAGGTGACACCTCACTGTTACAACCTCAAGACAGCTTCATATAAACCCTAATCTTAGAAAACTTTCGTGATTGATTTCAATCATTATTATAAATACGGGATTTATCACGTACCGTTTTATCGGTGTTTTGACCGACAATGTTTCGGTTCAATTCGAGAACCTTTATCAGGGTGAGTGCGATACGCTCCGAACAAAGTCTCGCCTCGCACGCACGTAAGTGATAAATCCCGTATTTATAATAATAACCCTAATATTGTTACCACAAAAACGTTAAACAAAGGTTTAGCGTGTGTTTAAAAAATTCCTTACCAATTGTTGCATAGGATTTTATAAACAACCGCTAAACGATGTTTAATTTTTTTGTAGTAAGTTTCTAACAATAATAATACAGCATTTTAGTGGTTCTACCGTCACAAGAGTTGTTAATTTTAATGGGTAGAATAATTAATTTCGTGATAAAATACATGTCATTTTCTGAGACATTTATTTCAATCGAGTATTGACGAATATTGAGTTTAAATGACATTCAATCGAATATTGACGAATATTGAGTTTAGATGACATTCAATCGAATATCGGCGAATATTGAGTTTAGATGATAATCAATTGAATATTGACGATGGTTAGCTCTAGTTTATCTGAAAATTAGCAAGAAAGGTACGAAATAGTAAAATGATGTAAAAACATAACCTATCAGGCCTGTGCTAGTAGAGTGGTTTGTTTGTTTAGTAATAACACCGTTTGAAGTATAATTCCTTAAAAAATGTGATTGATTTCATTCATTATAAATACGGGATTTATCACGTACCGTTTTATCGGTGTTTCGACCGACAATCCGCACCGAATAACATCTCGGCTCGCATTACGCGCCGCAGCCCTCTGCACCGCGCCCGTCTACACGCGCGCGCAGTGCGAGGCTAGAGGCGAGACATTATTCGGAGCGGATCGCACTCACCCTGATGAAGGTTCACGAATTGAACTAAAACATTGTTGGTCGAAACACCGATAAAACGGTACGTGCTAATTCCCGTATTTATAATAATGATTAACTCCTTAACTGACAGAAGAATATAGACCCTGTTGTTCTGTCAGTCGAGGTCAAATGTTTGGAAAGCGGGAGGAAATCGACTGTATACTATGAACCTATCAATATGGTTAGTGGAAATAACGATTCGAGGCTCGACTGAAGCAAACAACTTTAAATAAATAGAGAGCGTTTCTTAATTCCACTTTATATTGTAAAGCTGTACGTCTACTAATCGTCAGCGGGCGCACACTGCAGATACGACCTTTTGATTTGTATAAAGTAGAATGTAGATAAGCTGAAACAGCTGATTATCTATGTTGCCTTGTACGGTGTGTTCGTGGTCAGACAGTGGACGGTGACTTTTAATAACGGGCGAGATTTGTAATTCATTCGCGACATATCTAATTATAACATAGGATAAGGTGCAAATGTTCCTATGAATGAAATTATAACAGTTTGAGTATATGGATCACGTTTGGATTATTAGAAGTTAATTAATTAGATAAGTACTACAGATATGTCGAAACGATTTTCTATTACGTACTAATAATATATGCTGTAAATTGACTTTGTTGTTATTTTTTAGCTATCTATAGATCGTTTACATCGGTCTATAAATTATTGAACTGTTCCCTTTTCTATTTTTTAAAGTCATGTCATGCGTCGAAGCCGGGGCAGGCCGAGGAAGCGTGGCGTGACGACCTCGATGTATTCCAAGATGGCTGGTGGGACGTGGCGAGTGATCGTGAGATATGGAGCAACATGGGGGACACCTTTGCCCAGCAGTGGGAAATTATAGGTTAAAAAAAAAGTAAATAATTGGTATATTATTTATGTTACAATATGAGTACATGCCTATATACAATTATTTACTTAAGTTATATTAAACACTATAATTTTTTTTATTAACAATACATAGACAATTTTAATTTTTTTATTTCTTTTATTCGGAAAACAAACAGTACTTATTTCTAACAAGAATAACTTTAAACACGTTTTATTACCATTTACATGTTTTTTTATTTACATTTACCTAAATAATTATAATGCGTTTTATAATTATCCTTGGATAGTATGACGAACAGTAAAACTATAACCAAAATTGAGTTGCTCTGAAAAGAGATTGATTTTATTTAGTACATAAACCAGTTATTACACTTTTACAAAACATTCTTTACACAACATTAATTAATCACAAACTCACCTGAAAAGAGAAACAACATTTAAAGCTATTGCTTCACCAGTTCCTATTATTTTAATTATTCAAATTACAATATAATTTCTTACTTGTACATAACATAATCCATCTTTATCCTGCTGTGTTATTCAGTCAATATGACAGACAGCACCATAGACTCAAATGAGTTCACATATAAAGTATACATCAAAGTTATTACGCGGCTAATTCAAACTAAATGAAGTGTCATGCATTTCGTTTACATCTCCCCCCCCCCCCCCCCCCCCCATTTAAATTTCAAAGTTCTACTGTTTTACTCTACCACTGGAATAAGTTTTGTAACATGAAAGAGATTCGACTCTGACTTTTTGTGACCCGTGTTTACTTTGTAAATTGAATTGGATATTTTGTCTATAATTTTATAAGGTCCTATTTTCAATTCATCCAGTTTTTTTCGATTTAACCGATTTCCGTTTTCAACATACACAGAATCTCCGACTTTTAGTTCATAATGTTTTCTGTTTTTATCAAATCTTTGTTTATTATATTTATGTGATTTTATACTATTTTCTAAGGCAATTTTCCGGTCTCGTAATAGATGATTCTGTGTTATGTTTTGTTTCAGTTCATCTGGTAGAATGTCAACACTTTTTCCTTCCAATAAATATCTTGGGGAGAATCCTGTTACACTATGTTCAGTTTCATTATATTTTTCCGTGCATTCGCGAGCAATATTTGTCCAAGCAATTTTATCCTTTCTTTCGTTAATCCTACAACGAATTTTATTAACCAACGTCTGGTTTAATCTTTCGTTCAATCCATTTGAAAATGGCGCATTTACTGCAGTGAAAACTATAGGTATATCTTCTTTTTCTAAAAAAAATTTGAAATCTTTTGAATTTATACCTGGGTATTGGTCTGATAGAATCAAGTTAATTTTATAATTTTGTGTTACTTTTTGGACAAGTTTTATAAAATCATTAGCACTCTGTGTTTTGGATGTCAAAATATAGGCGTAACGAGTGAAGTGATCTACTAGAAGATGTAAATATCTTTTGGTTGAACGAGAACCACCAAATCCCCCTATGGTGTCTATAGACACTATTTCGAACGGATAGGTAGCAGGACCTAAGTGAGACATTAGTCCAAACTTGTATTTTCCTCTGGATTTATTTTTTATACAGACCTCACAGTTTTCGCAAATTTGTTTAATATTTTTCACTAAATCTTTAGCTTGATAAAAGGGTTTTATTTTGTTTTCCATCTGTTGTCTTCCTATGTGACAGTAGTAGTGATGTACATGTTTTATAATATTTTTACTTAACTCCTCAGTCAGTACAATTTTTTCATATTTTCCTATCTTTTTATAATATATATTATGTTTGAAAATAAGTTTATTTATATTTTGTTTTATATCTTCATTTTTATCTTGATCATTTCGTATGTCTTCTAATCTAACAAAATTCACTACTTTTAAACTACTATCTTGATTTTCATACGATTCTAACACAGGGTTTCTGCTTAAAGTATCTGCCTCTATATTATATTTACCCGGAGAATATATTATTTTAAAATTGAACTGAGACAAATAATATGTTAAATCTCCCAGTTCTTCGTCCGTTCTGGCTTTAATATTCATTTTTTCTAACGGTTTGTGATCTGAAAAAACCGTGAATGTACTCCCTATAAGCCAGTGTTGCCAGTATTTTACCGCCTCTTTTATTGCTAAACACTCAAGATATATGGCTTTTTTCTTTTTTTGGGAGTCGTTTAATTTTTTTGAAAAATATGCACAAGGCTTTTCATCACCGTTGGGTTGAACTTGTTTTAAAATCGCACCTACACCTTGTATGCTAGCATCTGTGTAAATATGTATTGGCAAGTCGGGATCAAAGATGACTAGAATAGGTTTTGAGCAAAGTAGTTTTTTTATCGTATCAAAGGATTCTTGACATTTATCGGACCAAACGAATTTTTCTCCTTTTCTTAATAAATTATGTAAAGGATCCAGTATAATTGAAATATTTGGCACATATTTTCCATAGAAATTAATTTTTCCTAAAAATTGTCGGACATTTTTTTGTGTTTTTGGAATTGGAAATTCTTTAATTGCAATCAAATTATCTTTTAGTGGAGTGACAGTATTGTTTTTTATTATGTGTCCTAGATATTTTACAGAGTCCTGTGCAAAGTTACATTTCGTGAATTTTAATTTAAAACCTTCTTTTAAGATTGCTTCTAATAACAAAGATAAGTGTTCAATGTGTTTTTCGAACGTTTCGGAAAATACTAAAATATCGTCTATGTAATTGACAGTAAAATCTGACAGTTTATGCTTTCTTATAATGCTACTCAATATTCTCTGAAAAATAGCGGCCGAAGTTTTTAAGCCAAAAGGTAAACAAGTCCATTGAAAATGTGCCTCTTGAGTAACAAATGCAGTTTTTTGTCTATCTTCAATTTTAAGAGGTATGGACCAGAACGCTGAGTTTACATCTAATGTGGAAAAAAATTTACATTTTCTTGTTTTAACCATTAAATCCTCAATTAGCGGAAAAGGTTGCGATTGGGGGACTACAATTTTATTTAATTCGCGAAAATCTATACAAAGCCTTGATCTCCTTCCTTCTTCTTTTTTAAATGCTAATGTTACCGGAGCGGCAAAAGGGCTATATGATTCCTCGATTAAATTATTGTCTAGCAACTTTGATACTTGATGTTCAATTTCTTTCATGTCCTCAATAGAGCACCTATATGGTCTTTTACTACAGTATTTATCAATCAGCAAATCAATATGGGCTTCATAACCTTTTACAGTACCTATATCATACTTGTCTTTAGCGAATATTGAATTATACTTGCATATCAATTGATCAATATCAGATTTTTTCTGATGATCTAAGTTATTTACTGAAATATCAAAATTTTCAACTTTAATATTTTCATTAAAATTTATTTTATATTCATTATTGATAATTTCTTTTTCATTTTTCTTTGTAATATCCACACCTTCTTTTTTATAATATATAACTTGTTTATTTCCTATGTCACTACCTGAACTGTCAGGAATTTCTTTAGTGTTTATAGGTTGCTTATCTTTATTTTTTATGTAGTCTTTATTATTATTGCCAAGGATATTTTGGGTGATATTTAAATTAGAAATAGAAATAGAAATATATTTATTGTGACCATAAAAGTTACATAGATGAGTTGTGTCCCTGTTTCCCAGAAAAGCGTAAGCTGTGGCCTAGGAAACAGTTCACTCCTGAATGACATGCTATAAATATTACAGTCTAGTACATGAAAAACGAAATAACAAAACAATCAAAGATATGTGATGCCGGAGCGCACATGTTTACATGTATGCGAATGCACCAGTGTATAAGTGAGTATATGCGTGGGTCATGTGCGTGTGTATGTGGGTATTTTGTTTGCGTACGTGTTTTTTGTAAGGGTGGGTTTTTTTGTGTGTATGTGTGTGTGTGAGTGAGTGTGTATGTGTGTGTGTGTGAGCGAATATGTGTGCGTATTTATCAGTAAATTATCAGTTTGAGTTAAATGAAATTTTTGTATACAGTCTAACCCAACTAGGAAATCATAGTCGAAGTTGTCTTCATCTATAACAAAAATACTAACATGTTTTTCAATTTCGAAAATTTTAACTTTTAAAGTTACCATTCCTATTGATTTTTTTACGCCATTAATTGTTTTTAAACCTGCATTTTTATTATAAGTAGGTATTTTTCTTAAAGATAATAACCTTGAATTTATTAAGGACACATTAGATCCTGAATCATAGATTCCTGATGTTTCCAAAGTGTCATTTATTAGCAGTTTAATTTTTATTAATGGCGGCACTATTAGTTTTTTGAATCAATTTCATTTAATTCTATCTCTAATTCAGAATTGTTCACACTCCTTATTTGATCTTTTTTTGGCCTCTCAATATTTTTAAATTTGAACCAACATTGGGATTTGGGGTGGTAACGTATACCTTTATTTTCTTTTTCACAAATTTTACACGGACTAACAAAGGTCTTCACATTTTTCTCTTTAATTTTACTTTCGGAAGCTCCTATCTTTTTATCAAATGTTTTTTTGTTTACCATATGCTCCAAGCTTCTTATATTATTAAATAAGTCTTCAGTTTCCTTTAAACTATTCCTATCAATCTTATCCGCAATAAAATTCGGTAATCCGGTGGCAATCAGATCAATTAGAGTGATTTTATCGATGGACTTATTTATTTCTAATATTAGTCTCTCTTTCTTTAACGCATACTCCAGTAATGAACCCTGTTTGTATTTAAATAACATTGCATACCTGATCGGTGACCAACCCTTATCCGCATATGTTTCACAAAAGTTTTTTTTCCACGTTGCCCATTCTGAATTTATTGTATGCTTTATAAGCATGGAACTATACCAGTCTAAACAAGAATCTTCTATAAATAACCTAAAAATCTCAATTTTTTTGACATCTTCTTCTATTCCTATACGTGCACATTCCGCTTCAAAGATAGTCATCCACTGGGAAACATTAGTAGTCTTGCTATTGAATTTTTCTATAACAAATTTTTCTGCTATTCTCATCTTATTAAAAGGATTTATTGAATCTTTCTTCATTTCAGCGAAGCTTTCCATGATTCTTGCTAGAGATTCTTCTGAAATTCCTGTTGTAGAAGTTTGTGGTACTGTTTGTTCCTCCAATAGGTATCCCTTAAATTGTTTATTTCCATCTTCATCACAATAACACGCCTTCATCTCCGGGTTCATGGATATCCACACCTGTCGTTTCTCATGTCGTTTTTGTAATGTAGCTTTTACTTTCTGAAATATTTGGGTCTGTACTATTGCCTCATGTAGTTTTACAGGTTGTAACTTATCTGGGATCGCAAAGGTCCGACCATCTAAATCCGTGATTGTCGTTACACAAATAATATTTGTTTTCACATCTTCACTGGCTTTGACCATGAACTCGAATCTTAATTTTTCCATTATTCCTGGAATTCAGCTGTAGAAATGTTGTTTTATAATGCGTTTTATAATTATCCTTGGATGGTATGACGAACAGTAAAACTATAACCAAAATTGAGTTGCTCTGAAAAGAGATTGATTTTATTTAGTACATAAACCAGTTATTACACTTTTACAAAACATTCTTTACACAACATTAATTAATCACAAACTCACCTGAAAAGAGAAACAACATTTAAAGCTATTGCTTCACCAGTTCCTATTATTTTAATTATTCAAATTACAATATAATTTCTTACTTGTACATAACATAATCCATCTTTATCCTGCTGTGTTATTCAGTCAATATGACAGACAGCACCATAGACTCAAATGAGTTCACATATAAAGTATACATCAAAGTTATTACGCGGCTAATTCAAACTAAATGAAGTGTCATGCATTTCGTTTACATAATTATTATTTAGGACATGACATGACTAAAAAATACAAAAGAAACAATTATCGGAATCGTAAACCTAAGGCATTAAAATGTAGGTACCCTTCGAAACTTATTACGAGTAAGACTAATAACTTATAGTCTAGTAATTAATAATAGATCAATTGATATTAATAATAGCTACAGGTTGTTCAGTGCCGGATTAAGGTATTTGATGGCTAAGCAATCTTCCCCTGTGGCCCCCCTATCCTTAAGTGAACTACAAAGAACTAATTAAAAAAAAATGTTAATACGTATCGTAGGTAGAATATGTATGTGTTGTTCCTCCTGCCCTTATCCCATGCTAGGTGGGGTCAGCACAACATGATTTCACATTATTGTCCTAAGATTCGGCTATATTTTTACGTCCGGCCGCCTACCTGACGTCAACTCACCTCGGGAACATCTTACACAGCCATCATAAGTGTTCGTCACATTTGACTGTCTCTGGTGCCCCAATAGACGGGATGCCCTAAGCAATTGCTTAAATAGCTTATAATCCAGGATTGAGGTTGTACGGAACATGGATCTCAACCCTAAACTGAACTGACTGTCCTCATACGAACAATGTTCGATCTACGGATGGTTCTACTTTCCTACAACTGTTTTTCATCGATGAAACGCTAACTAGTGGTTCGCCTCGAACTGAGATTTCGCGAGTCTCCCATAAAAACAAAAATATATTATTCGTAATTTTTGACTATAAAAATAGTGACATGAAATAAACAACCACCTTACATGACCTACAGTTTCATTCAAATATTTTTTTGTGGGGTACAAAATGCAGTTATTCTGGATTTCAGATTTTTGCCTATGTTTGTGTCACTAAAGCTACACGCATACCAAATTTTAGAATTGTGGGGTCACTGGTGTACCCTGTGACTTTTGTCAAAGTTTTGTTTTTATCATGGCTAATAACTAAAAAACTACAAGAATTACACTAAAAATAAAAACAGGGTGGAAATGTACTTATGAAGCCCTTTCATTTGACGTCCCACTTGACCTTATAGTCTCATTTTGATTTTTTTTACCCCTCTTAAACTCCAATATCTCAACAACCCCCCCAACATTTTTAGCTCATTTAGTCACACCAAAATTGTGCCATACCTATGTATCAAATTTCACGATGATCGGATCAACACTTCGAAAGTTATCCTCGGACAAACAAACATAGGTACATATAACGCCGATTTGCTCAAGTTGATTTGGAGATCTCGCTTCGCTCGATCAAAAATTGCAAAAAAAATTCACAAACGATGAAGATGCCTTAATACTCGCTTACCATAGAATCCAATGTAAGATGAAAATACAACCTGTTTTGTTATGTACAACATTCATTTAAAACACACATCCGGAATCGTAGCAACTGATTTTCAGACTTCATTGTCAGAGGTAGGTTTAATACCTCTGAAAAAATTAAAATATCAACGAAACAGCATGTATAAAATAGGTTAAACAAATCATATTCATTCATCATGTAAGTAGGTACATGTTAAACTGACTAAGCGGTATCGCGGTAAAGGCACCGCCGATTTACGTTAAAAATTGTTTATTGGAAATGTATCGATTACTGGATAAATATTCAAGCTACCGGTATTAAAGCAATTTCTAAAATCGTATGGCGAGAGATAACTTCATCGTGTGTGGGGCATACGTTTTAAAATCAGCTGATAGAGTCGTGAGTAGAATCATCCTCTTAGAAACTTTTACCCATTGATGTCAGGCTGTCTTCGCAGATAAATGCGTACTTTATATCTCGAAATTTCCCCGTCGGTAAATCATGCAACCGGAGCACCCTATTGATAAATACCTACCTAACAATTGAATTTATATCATTACGGAATATCCCATTACTTAACTGCGTCTATTAACATGGTTTCTATAATAATTTATCCTATGAGTAGGGTAAACTTTAGATACCTAATTTAAAATGATGATCATTTATAGATGAGATCTCTTGGTGTTCGGTCAAACTACACGAGGCGTGGGAAACTAAACAACAGGTAAGTAAATAATTATAATCACATATAATAAAAACTTTTTATTAGCAAATGGGGATAATTCTCCTAACCTAAATTTAGCTTTAAAAAAATGCCGTCGTTTCTGTTTCTTCCGTACAGAAAGTAATTGGATGTCATTTTAGTGCTGTTAAACCTAAATTTAGTTCAGTTGTTACCTTGAATTGCTTTCAATCTTAAATTGTCTATGGCGCTTTTTTTTAGTTTTTATTTTTAAAACGCGTGGACTACCGCGGAAAAAACGTTTAAAAAACCTATACAGAATGTTTAATGCCTATCTAACCGCGAACTTTCTTTGAATGGATTGAATAACTCAAAGATATTTTGATCGCGGTGGTTTGTTTTGAACTCTGTTAGAAGCGTTCCACTAGGTGTCTATATATTATCTCCTGGCTTTATGATCGATCGATGGTGCCAAATTATTAATTTGGCACCGATATTGCCGATCTTTCAATCGACCTCTAACATATGTTTGCAAATTATTGACAGTGTTTTTGAGTGTTTTGTTAATATATCATATGGAGTTTGACTCCTGAATGAGGTACAACATTCGACAGCTACATTATTCTGTAGTGATGATGATGAACGATGCTTCCTGCGACTCCTATGTCTGCTCGTAACCTAAATACCTAGTTATCCTCTTATATACGAGTACAACGTGTTACATATACAGTCAAACCTGGATAAGCGAGAGTTCAAGGGAGCACATTCTCATTCTCGCTTATAGAGGTTTCTCACTAACCCGAGTTTCGCGCTAATGCAGGGTAGCGTTTCTCTCTTATAGAGGTACGCAGCAATAACAAGTCACAGCAACTTTATGAGAATATAAAGAATGCGATAAAATAACACGTTATTTAGTTCCACGAAATAGAATAGGTACAATATTGACGAGAAAACAATACAAAAACAATGGTAGGAAGTTCCACGAAAGTTAAGAATGAGTCATAAAATAGCAGATGTTAAATTTGTAATTTGTTGTGTCATTTGTTCCTACTAAATAATATAAATAAATAAAGCTCGACTGTCGCTTATAGAGGTATATGTAGATAAGTAGTAGTCTCACTTACGGAGGGGAAAACGACTCTCTCTTACAAAGGTTTCTGTTTCTCGCTAATAGAGGTTTTGGGAGCTTAAAATGACGGGTCCTGGCTATTACTCTCACTTATAGAGTTTTCTCACTTATCCAGTTCTCACTTACCCAGGTTTGACTGTATACTTACCCATGAAAAAGAAAATATTAAACCAAAAAAAGGGCCAACCCTAATAACCTGTCACGTCAATGAAACTGAATTTTCATAGATTTTTAGAACCGAAGATAATAACTGTTTTTTTGCTTAGTTTTTTTATTTAAAAAGATGTGAAATCTGAATAGAACGAAATCTTAAAAAATCAAAATATGATGTCAATTACAAGTCATCTCAATAAATCTTTATTAACATATTCACAACAATTGTGAAATATAATTATGTTGATGAAGTTACATAAAGACTATTTCGTGTTTTTATTCCAATTCGTCATAAATTATGAAACATGAGCATACATATACTTATTATGAAATGATATTATGTAATGAACGGTTATGACGGACAAAGTGTATTCCACCGATTGCCCAACTGTGGTCGAAATGGAGCAACGCGTGAGATCCGTTTTCGCGACAAAAGCACCTACGATCGATGATTCGAAATGCAACACAGGCCGTACTCGACGAGCGAGATTATGTATCCAGCAAGGCGGAGCACACTTTGAGCCGCTCCTCTAAATTAGTTAAATTAGTTGAGTAGACTCGAAAATTAGAACTTTATTCAGGTTTTCTAAAAGTTTAAAACGAAGATTGTTTTTATTATTATAATAATCAAGTATATATTGTAAATATTCAAGTAGTCTTTTGGTTTTTGTAAATTACCTCTCAGAAGAAATTAGGTAAGAATGGTATTATCTTTCTAGGTAGTCTACTCTTTCGATTTATGTTTTCAGGGAAGAGTTTCAATGATGATTATTTTATGTTATATCCAAATTCTTTTTTTTTGGGTCATACTACGAATTAGAAATATTGAATTTGTATAGATACAAATAATAGCAAGTCAAGGGTAACCCCCTGCACACGGGCATAGCCAGGTTTTAGTATTGGGGGGGGAATGTAATTAACAGTATTCATATATTTTGAATATCCCCCCCCCCGTCTTCAACCGTGCCCCTGCATGATTAAAGATAGAAATAAAAACTTGTAGAAAGCTGATTTATTAAAAGTTTTTGGTTGAGCGAAGCGAGGTCTCTAAATCAACTTGGGAAAATCGGCGTTGTATATAGGTATGTATGTATGTCCGGGGATAACTTTCGAAGCTTTTATCTGATCATCTTGAAAGGTATACAAAAATAGGTAGGTACTGATGGCACAATTTTGGTGACTAATGAGCTAAAACTGGGGGGGGGGGGGGGGGGTCGTAGAGATATTGAAATGGCACGTCTAATAAAAGGTATTTGTGAGTACATTTGGACCCCGTTTTTATTTTTAGTTAAAACTTTGTAGTTTTTAAGATATTAGCCATAATAAAAACGGAACTTTGACCGAATTCACAGGGTACCTACCCACAGTGCTGAAATTTGGTTAAAAGGTAAAACCTTTTAACCCCCTTTTGGCTTTAGGGGTATTTTTGTAACATTCTGTAGGTATATGTATATAGATACAGTTGATTGAAAGTGTATATTTTTTGTAAAAATTAAAAACTGTTTACTATAATGATGAGTAATGTGTTCCTTATAGTATGGACAGATGGCAAGGAAAGACAGCTGTGGTGAGTGGCGCAGGGTCTGGCATCGGAGCCGCTATAACTGCGGCGCTGGCTGAGGCAGGCGTTCGCGTCGTGGGGTTGGAGAGATCGCCTGCTCTAGTTTGTGTAAGCAGCAAATAACATACTTAGGCTCGGACTATATCGCACCTGGGCTTATCAGGGACCGTTTTTTAACGGCCGCTGACCAATCTATCGCACAACCAAATATTTGCATTTTTCCTGTATCGACTACACACGATCCGAGGCCATCCGACTCCGATTTTTACATGGAAGCAACTGAGACATGCTCCGGATTCGCAGGATCGGAGAGACCCGGATGCCATATAGTCCGAGCCTTAAGCTCATCATAAGCTATAGTGAAACCTACTATAGCTGACGTCGGCGCCGGAGTAGGTATTGGCATTAGCGTCTGAGTTGGCGTCGGTGTCAGAGTTCGCGGCGGTTTCGGCTTTGTCCAGTCATATGGATTTCAGGTCTATTAACCTGTCCTCAGGATTTAATATCAAAGATTGGCCACGAGAGCATCGTGCTACACCAATGTGACATCTCCAAGCCGGAAGAACTCGCTGCGCAATTCAGCTGGGTGGCAGAGCACTGCGGAGGAGTACACATCTTAGTAAATAACGCTGGAGTCCTGCATCAGGGACAAATTACAGGTGGGACCAAAAGAGCTCCGACTCCCAGCAACTTTTTGCAGGCCGCAAAATAAATAAATAGACAGATTACCTATGCAAGTATTTGTACCAAGCTTTGCTTAGTTTGGGGCAAGATATCGCCGTGTGAAATGTCCATTATTATTTTATTTATTATTTGTAATGGTATTGATTTAAATGGTTTTATGTTAGGTATGAATTAAACAAAAACCATTCAACCGTAATGCAGGCAAAACCTACCAGAATGATAAAATGATGCAGAAAACAGTAGGAAAACTGGAGACCTGGAATTTCCTGTTATTTGAAGGTAGGGGAGAGTCATTATAAATTGTACCTACCGAATACCAATGTAAAATCCCCATGCATAGGTTTTCCGCAGTGGACTTCACAAAGTACTTACCTATCTAAAGTTTTCTTTCCTTATTACCTTTAATACGCAGCTGAACAATAATAGTACAGATAAATAATATAGGTACGTAGTAGATACAAATAATAGTAAGTCAAGGGTAACCCCCTGCACACGGGCGTAGCCAGGTTTTAGTATCGGGGGAGAGGGGGGAAGGGGGGGGGGGGGGTGTAATCATATATTTTGAATATTTTGAGAGGGGTTTGAACCCTCAACCCAGCCCACCTCAACCCAAAAAATCAACGGTTTTTTTTCACAGGTTACACCAGTGACCACACAGTACTGAAATTTGGTATGCGTGTAGCTTTAGTGACACAAATATAGGGAAAAGTCTGAAATCCAGAATAACTGCAATTTCTACCCCACAAAAGAGTAACCATTTAACATGAACTCCCATTACCTGTAACTTAAATGAAACTGTAGATCAAGTGAGTTGGTTAGTCAATTCGTGGCAGTATTTTGATAGTCAAAGATTACAAATAATATTGTTTTGTTTGTTTGGGAGACTCGCGAGATCTCAGATCGGGGCGAACCACTAGTTAACACACATCGTGCAGGCTGAGTAGGCCTAGGGCGCCAGATTTTGCTGCCCCTAAGGCGGCAAAGGAGACATATTATTTTATTTTAATATCTTGCAGAATTAAAACCAGTTCCTCCCAAACGATTTGGCTGAAATTTGGAATACCGTGTGACTTCTTACTTAGAAAACTTTCTGGATTTATTTCAATCATTATTAAAATACAAAACATTGTCGGTCGAAACACCGATAAACGGTACTTGATAAATGCCGTATAATAATTATGTGTAACTTCGGTAACAATGCAATAATATGATACGGTCAGAAACCTAAGTTGGTTCACTGTTTAAGTTTTTAAAATCTAAATAAATGTGGATTCATTTTCTACAAAATGTATTTGTATTTGAAGATACACCTAGCCCTGTCGTGTAATTTTTTTTTCATGGTTCACTTGAAACAAAACAAATATTTTCAAATCTCAAATTGTTAATCAACTTATGTCGCTGGCTGTACCATGGAGGTGGTCTCATGATTATAGAATGGAACTTCTGAATGGAATTATGTAGCCTACTGGTGTTTAGGCTCATTTGAATCTGTTAGTGATTCCGATTATGAACTTAATAAAAGCTACGTTTCAAAATTAATTTTTCAACAAAACTACTTTTTAAAGTGGTTGGCCCGCCAACCGGTATTTATTGAAAATGGCCCACACGAAAACCAAGTTGGGCGGTCTTTTATTGGACGGTTATATGTTAATATTGGTTAAAAGGAAATCCGGGAAGCAACACATTTCGAAAATAGGTATTTAACAAATCTATTGCTGTCGCGCTGTGCCCTATATGCCCTATGTGCGTGCGATAGAGACAACTGCAGGTCGGACTGATTATACTTATTTAAAATAGACGAAATCACTGTTTCGTAGTCACCTGTTTCCTCCTCCAAAATCGGACCGATTTTAATTTTTTTTTCAAATATGTAATAAAAAGGGCTTTGGCTATGTTTGTACGTTTCGTTTTTTTTTATTTATATTCGTCAAATTTGTTTGCTGGATGTCTGAAAAGGGGCAGTAAAAATTTGCAATTTCTGTGACTTTAGAAGGTTCCTAGTTTTTATAATAATTAATTTATGGAGAAAAACTAAACGTAGGGACATGACCGTGGTACTTGTAGATTGTATGGTAAAAAAATATTTGCTCTAGTATCACTATCCAGAGAGGAAACAGGGGACTACGTTTGTATGGGCGAAACTCAGCCCAGATTTCCTCTTAAGTTTTAATCAATAGTTTTAACATTCTCAGCTGTAGGTACGCACACTCTCTCCGAGCAACAGGTCGTGGCGAGCATAGACACGAATATAAAAGGCGCTATCCTCTGCACCAGATATGCTGTCGCCTCTATGAAAGACAACAATATTGATGGGCATATCGTTAATATTAATAGGTGAGTTACCTTGAAAAAAAAAAACAATTTGCAATAATTTCTATAAAACTAATATAAAATAATAGTAATATTCAAACTTAACATAAAATGATAATTAAAAATAGTCTAAATTACAATAAAAATAACAAAAATTAAATATTTCCTATACAAAAACATTTTTTTTTTAAATATTATGTAGCCCCTAAGAGTCAGATTGCAAAAATAGATGCAGGGTCCTAAAACCCTGATCTTAGGACCCTGAACCTATTTTTGCCACCAAGTAATTAAATGCGGGTTCTCGGTTATCTGTGATATTGCAGACGACCCCAATCTTAGGACCCTGAACCTATATTTGCCATCTGACTCTAAGGGGCTAACTAATATAAAAAAAAATTAAATGTTTTTATTATAGGAAATATTAAATTTTTGTCATTTTTATTGTAATTTAGACTACTTTTAATTATTATTTTATGGTATGTTTGAATTTTAATATTTTTGTTTGTTATTTTATTTGCACAATTTTTTTTTAACTTATATACTTACCTATGGACTTATTCTGAAATAATTTATTAAAATTGCGCTCGTCAAGGTGGCTTCCCACGGTCGGATGATACCACGCACAGCCGACGGCCACAGACAGCTACGCACCGCACCAAGGCTCTTCCCATAATGCGTGTCTGTCTGTGCGAATCCGCAATTCAAGGCCTTTATGACATTCCAAAATGGTAAATAACAGAAAACGTGTCTCGCACGAGCTCTTTCTGCACATTTGAAGTTACCGACTCGCGGTGGATCCGATGCACCGCTACAACGTGTCTGTGGTACCACGGACGAGGCCCTTTCCACGGTCCGTCGGTGCGGGCTTGTCCGCATCCGTCTGCAATATCACAGCTATGCGAGAATCCGCATTAATTACTTGATGGCAGAAATATATGTATATATCTGAACCGCCCGCGACTTCGTACGCGTGGTTTGTCAATAAAAACATAACTCTCTTTCTGCGCAGTCGGGAAAAAGTAGCCTATGTTTCAAGCCCGGTCATAATCTTTACATCAATTTGCACCATAATCTGCCCAGCAGTTTAGTTGTGAAAACGTAACAAACAGACATACAGAGTTACTTGCGAAATTATAGTTATTATTAGTAAGGATTTCTTATGGAGCTCTACTACTAGTTAGAACTAACTTCCTGGATGATTCCTTTTGTAATAAATAGAGGGTTTTAACCGACTTCAAAAAAAGAGGCTCTCAATTCGGTTGTATTTTTTTTAATGTGTTTTACCTCAGAACTCTGTCATTTATCAAACGATTTGACAATCTTTTTTTTATTTGAAAGTATTTACTTTTAGAATGGTCTTATAGAAATTTCATCAAAATCAGTTTGTTTTTTGTTTTTTTCTGTTATCTGTAGTCGATTATCCTTTTGTTAAAAGTAACTTTGTTATTATTGTACAGTTTGGCGGGGCACTACATTCCGTTTTCCCCAAGTATGAACGTGTATGCGACTACAAAGTATGCCATTACGGCATTCACAGGCTCTCTGGTGAACGAACTCGCGCATTTTAATAGCAAAATCAAGACTACGGTGAGTTGACATTTGGGGTTGAGACCCGGGGTCCATGGGGGTTTCTAAATTATTTCTGGGCGGTCGAAGCGTCGTGTGATCTGAGGGCTGGCGCTTATCTGGGTCAACGCATAAGCATTGCAATTCAGCGGGGCAATGCAGCCAGTGTCTTGGAGATACCTACTTCCGCCTGGTAGTGATCTGGAGCAGTTGAGCTATCTATAGATCGTTTGCAACGGTCTTTAGATGATTCAACTGTTTCTTCTGTATATGTCTTGTAAATAATTGTATATTCTTTTATATTCTACATGTTCGTAAATTTGTAATTTCGATATTCCACGGTTCACTTCTGCCTTTCAATTTGGAAGGAGCAATCAAATTGATCCATGTAAAAGCACAAAAGAGCAACATTCAATGGCATTGAATTTCGTTGTTTTCTTTCATATCTGAACCTTTTATCCAAAGTGAATCAATTTGGTTGAACCGTATATATCGCCACTAGCTGTTGCCCGCGACTTCGTACGCGTTACACTGCTAAATGTGTAGGTAACCTAAAAATAAAGCTAAACCCGCTGTTGCAACTTGATTTGAAACCCCATTTTTATCCCATGGAAACTGATTTAAGGGATAAAAAGTAGATTATGTGGTAATCCAGGATATAATCTACGTATATACCAAATTTCATCGAAATCGGTTCCGCCGTTACGACGTGATTGAGTAACAAACAAACAAATAAACAAACATCCAAACTTCCATATTTATCATATTAGTGTAATGTAAAAAAATTGCACAAAACAATACACACTAAATTAAACTTCTAAGACAAACTAAAAGAAAACTATTTTCTTCTGATCAAAATGTTCTACTCGTAGTCCTTACCATTTCAAATTTCGAACTCTACGTCCCTATGAGGCCGTGTCCTAAAAGTGCATAACCTCTTTAAATTTAGAAACCTTCAAATGAGGTACTCATATAGTACGGTGACTTTCGAGACATTCCAATTTTAAAGAGTGTTTGCTTATGTTTTTCAGTGAGTTCAACCATTTTTGACTAAAATCGGATTGAGTTTTCAAAGATGTGTCAAAATAAAATGTAATTTAAATCAAAGGCACCAAGGAGAATGGAGAAGGATGAATTTCAATAAAATACGCAACACATCTTCAATCAATTCTTTTAAAAAAGGTTTATGCAAAATTTGAAGTAGATTGGACTAAGGAATCACGTTGTCCCATACAAGATTTGCCCCCCTTTTTCACCCCTGAAGGGTAGAATTTCGGAAAATCCTTTCTTATCGGATGCCTACGTCATACAAAGAACACACTCTCCAAGTTTCAGGTCTCTACGATCAGCGGTTTAGGCTGTGCGTTGATCCGTCAATCAGTCATTCAGAACAAAGCCTTTTATATGTATAGATTATGTAAGAATAACTTAACCTTTAGTATGCTTGGATTCCAGACACAATTTAAATTATAGTGTCTGGCACAGATCTGTATTTCAGCATTAGCGATAATACCGACCATTGTATTAAGAATGATATAAAAAAAACTGTGTGTGTACTTGTATTCTTACACTAAACACAATTTTTTAAAATAATATTAGGTATATATATATACTGAAGTTTTATATATCTGAATCAAAATGGCACCGGCATTTATGCAGTAAAAGAAAGAAAATAAATGTATTCGTTCCCCCAGTTCCCTCACACAGAATAACCCTAACAATTAAATAATATAAATCTACATTGAATCTAAAATTAAAATAAAAAGAAACTCATCACATACCTACTTGGTACAAACTTGATGCGTGCGGCTGTTGTGCCATACACGTCGCAACAGTCGCACGCCCCGTTTAGTCATATTTTGCTTCGTCCTCTGTGAATCGGTGTGAGACGCAAGATGTGCACTTCGATGTTCACCACAGCATAAATGATTGCATGATCAGCCTCCTCTATACGGTATCTTGAAAGTAAGTCTTCTCTTTATATTTCTAGAGCATATCTCCTGGGTACACAAGAACGCGTATGGCGGACCCTGAACAGGAGCACTATCCAATGCTGCTGCCATCAGACATCGCCAACGCGGTCCTATACGCGCTTTCTACTCCTCCTAGCGTCAACGTAAGACTATGAATCCCTATTACCCCAATGCGGGGTGCATTAGGTTAATAGGGAATAGGGAGAATTATGCAATGCAAATTTAAAAATACATGCTCTTATACTTATTTATTTTTACTAGCTGGCGCCCGCTTCACATCACCCTCCTTCTGTGGAGTCGGGTTAAAGTAGCCTATGTCTCAATCCCGGTCATAATCTATCTGTATACCTAATAAATCTCATCGAAATCGGTCCAGCCGTTTAGTCGTGAAAACGTGTTTTGCTGCTAAGGCAGAGAATCATAATTGATCGAGCGAAGCGAGATCTCTAAATCAACTTGGGCAAATCGGCGTTGTATGTATGTATGTTTGTTTGTCCGAGGATAACTTTCGAAGCGTTTATCCGATCATCGTGAAATTTGGTATGTAGGTAGGTAATGATGGCACAATTTTGGTGTGACTCAATGAGCTAAAAATTTTGGGGGGTTGTTGAGATATTGGGGTTCAAGAGGGGTAAAAAAAAATGAAAATGAGACTATTAGGTCAAGTGAGACGTCAAATGAAAGGTCTTCATTAGTACATTTCGACGTTTTTACTTTTAGTAAAGTTTTTGTAGTTTTTGAGTTATTAGCCATAATAAAAACTAAACTTAGACAAAATTCACAGGGTGTACAGCACTGTGGAGTCACTGGTACACCAGTACACATTATTATGGTACACATTTGGTATGCGTGTAGCTTATGTATCACAAATATAGGCAAAAGTCTGAAATCTAGAATAACTGCAATTTGTACCCCAAAAAAGGTTAACCAATTAACATGAACTCCCGTTACTTGTAATTTGAATTAAACTGTAGGTCAAGTTATTTGGTTTTTATTTCGTGGCACTATTTTAATAGTCAAAGATTACGAATATTTTTTTTTGTTTTTATGGTAGACTCACGAGATCTCAGTTCGGGGCGAACCACTAGTATTAACTCGGAGTATACGTTGTGTCTACGTGGTATCTAAGCGTACACGGCGTTTACGTTCAACGAACGCCTACCTTAAAAACCCGAGAAGTATTTGCGTCGCGTTTATGCTAAGGGGCGCAGAATAAAATATTACACAATAAACTTACTATTGTGGCCTATAAAAACCTTAAATACTACTAGAAGTCATTCTTATTGGCCATATATTGGCGTTTATGTTAGTTAGTGGTTAGTTACTAAAAGAAAAGAAAAGTGGCAAATCGTTATATTATTTCTTTACTAGCTGACCCACCCTCGGCTTCCCACGCGTGGTTTTTCAATAAAACATTACCCTCATTTTGTACAGTCGGGTAAAAAGTAGCTTTTGTCCCAATCCTGGTCATAATCTATTTGTAGACCAAATTTCGTCGAAATCGGTCCAGCCGTTAAGTCGTGAAAACGTAACAAACAGATAGAGTGATGCCATCTAACCACAGATACTGTATTGGTGACATCTCGAGATATATCTTGTCGTCCCTTTCTAACCCAAAAACCGCAGCCATTTTCGAAAGAGATATCAAATCGGCCTTTATTTTTGGATGTCGATTGCAAGAGTAGGCAGTAAGTTTTATATCGAATTAATCAACTAAACTTGGTCGATTTTCTTTAAAATTTGATAAAATAACAAGTAGTTTTTTTCGAGAAGTCTTTTTTTATGTTTTGAGAAACCGTCACTTGAATATCGTCCGTATACTTATTATCAAACACTCTGTATAAATAGAATGACAATCATAATCCGGACATGGCACAAGAACTAAGTAGTATCAAAGCCAAAACCATTCTATTTGTGGCTGCTTATAATAAATTTTAATTCATTCATTCATAGATAAAACCGTAGTTGGACTGCTTGTCTACTTCTAACGTGTGTTCGCATTTTCCTTTTCAGATAACAGAGATAACAGTTCAACCTGTGATGGAAAAGAGACTTTAGATCAATTTACATTGACTAGAAATCTGTCTTGTACCTATGTAGTTTCTAAAAATAGTACTGATTGTGACGAAGTAAATAAATACCTACCTGTCTAGTTCTGTAGATGTTTGTATTTTAATTCATACCTACTACCTTACCTACCAGTGCCATAGTGAAATAATATACCACCTAGTAAGATCAATACTTACGGACGAATAGATACGACGTTATTAATATAATTTTTTTATTCTTAGATATGTATGTATGTACCTACTCCACAAGTACGTACTCGCACATTACCACGCGGTCTTCATAATCACAATCATTTATTGCCTTCTATGAGGTTATTTTATTACAATACCTGAATTTGTTGTCGAATTGTGACAACTTCCTCATTATTAATTAATATGAATTCTGATAAAAAATCATTAATGAAATATGATGTAACAAAAATCGACAGAAAATGAATTTTCATCACTGATGCTCTGAAAGTTGAGGTGCATTCCGAAACATGACATAATTGCTGCTAGCGTTCACGTAGCTATTTTGCGTACCGATTCAGTTAATGCGCTGATGACAGTTGAGTGCTGTCAAGGATTCGGAATGCTCATGAACGCAGTGTTCCGCTAATTTCATAAAAACATTAAAACCAACCAACCTCAGATCACGTCACTTTTGACAGAGAAGCTGACGGTGATTTCGGTTTAGAGCATGGATAGACTAGGGTCGTTAATTTTTGAAACCAAAAAAAATAATAGCAGGATGAACCCATTGGAAAAGGAAGAGAATATAACAAAAATGAAAGGAAAAATAATTTACGATCTGAAGTCGGTAAGTGGAAGGGGGTGAGTTTTTAAGGGTAAAAAACAGTTTATCTGGTATTTCTGGAAAAACTATAAGTTGTAGGTACCTACTTAATAAAAAGATATACAACTTTTGATACACTTTTTTCACATTCCAAAATTCAAATAACCAAGTTTTTGGTTTTTATTTTATCTTTAAAAAATTTTTTTTTTTCACGAAATTTGGTGAATATGTCCCAAACACACTGTAATTTGTTTGAATTAAAATATTAATTTTTTCACCTTATTTTGATTTAATATCGAAAAAGCACCCTAAATTTTCAATCTAAAATTCTCCCGTCAAAATATCAGCTTTTTTAAATAGTCGGTAGGCTTTTTGTTCGTTGAAATCTCTACTTTTGGATGGTATAAAAAATATACGTTACTATGGTAAATGCTTTCAGAAAATGCAAAGAAATTAGGGTGCTTTTTCGATATGCATTCAAAATAAGGTGAAAAAATAAAAAACACTTCCCGACCTCAGATCACCCGTAAATTATTTTTCCTTTCATTTTTGTTATATTCTCTTCTTTTTCCAATGGTTTTTATCCTACAATTTTTTTATCATTTTTTACCATTTTCAAAGGCTTCAGCCCTAGTCTAGGACGTTGTTAGCGCAAAATGGCGGATGTAATGACGTCATCTATGAGGATTCACGGACATCGTTGTCGCGCTCACAGTGACTCTGAACGCTTGTTAGCGCGATGATATCGATTTTAGCGTGATTCGGAATGCAGCCATTGTAATTATTAGCTTAATAACATCGTAAATTGCCAACTGCGCCGCCATTTTGGAACCAAGTGGTCTCGTGCGTGACGATGGTAAAAGACCTGACGGAATGACACTAATTCCGTGGAAGATAGGACGGCCTTTAGTGTGGGACGCCACTTGTGTTGACTCTTTAGCACCGTCACATCTTTCCGGAACGCAAAATAAGGCTGGTGCGGCGGCTGAATCGGCGGAAAACCTCAAAAGGCGCAAATATAGTAGTCTAAACACATGCTTTATATTTGAGCCTCTTGGGGTTGAGACCCTTGGACCGTGGGGACCGAGCGCCCACTAAATGTATAATGACCTTTCAAAACGCCTGGTCGAGGTGACGCGTGACAAAAATGCTGGCCAGTATTTTGGCCAACGTTTAAGCATTGCCATTCAACGTGGCAATGCGGCCAGCATTCTGGGCACGCTCTCCACTGGCAGCGGCTTGTTAGATTAGGGTTTTATATATAGTTTGCTTTGTATATAGGTTTAGTTGCATAAAATAAGTTACGTTATATTAAAAAAAAAATCGTAAATTCGAATATAGAATGACTCTTTTTTTTGACGTCGCATGAATGAAGCTCATTGCATTCTTATTAAACTAAAATGAAATACAACCTCTATGACAAATCCTTATTTCTATTTAAAAATGAACAACATTCTTATTAATGCTTTAATGAAATGCAACCTCGATGGCCTATCCTTATTTCTATTAAATAAAAGAGGCAATAGGCAAATATAGATACCAGGAACGCAAACTTATTTCTTTTTAGCAACAAACTTTTGTAAAAAGATTTTTTTTAATTTCCTCGCACACTTGATGAAAAGTTATGTCGCTATCAATGTACTAGGGGTGATCCAAAAGTAGTGATAATCAGTTATTTCTAGTGCACACAAAAATACAAAAAAATATCAGTCACTTGCTCAGTTACCCACTAGTTCAGGAAAAAAAAATCATATAAATAGGCCACGATTCCCGGGAGCTACATTCATTTGAATACGGACTGTCAAGGAGTGAACATAAAAATGGAAAAACACGAAATCAGAGCTGTCATTAAATACCTCTGCTTGAAAAAAATGTGTACCAAAGACATACACAGCGACTTGGTGGAAACATTAAGGGACTCTTCTCCTCCATATTCCACAGTTGCACGCTGGGCTAAGGAGTTTAAGCTGGGAAGAACATCGACAGAAGACGAACACCGCGAAGGACGCCCATCGACGTCCCTCACTGAAAAAAAAGTTGAAAAAGTTGTATTGGAAGATCGAAGAGTGACTATCAGGCATGTAGCTGAGGTCACAGGGATCTCATATGGCAGCATTCAAAGAATCCTTGCGAACGAATTGCATATGAGAAAGGTCTCCGCGCGTTGGGTACCGAAAATGTTAAACGACGAGCAAAAGAAGAAAAGAGTCGACATGTCAAGAGCAAATCTCGAAAAGTTTCAGGCAGACAAAGATAATTTTTTGTCACGTTTTGTGACCATGGACGAGACCTGGATCCACCATTTTGATCCTGAAACAAAACAACAATCGATGACATGGAAACGATCTGATGAACCGACGCCGAAGAAATTCAAAGTGTCAAGCTCAGCAGGGAAGTTTTTTGTGACGCTAAAGGAATAATCATGGTGGACTACTTGGCAAAGGGGGCCACTATTACAGGCTCCTACTATGCAGAACAAATAAGAAGATTGCGGGAGGCTATTAAGGAGAAAAGGCGAGGCAAACTGCGGGCTGGAGTGCTGTTCCATCAAGACAACGCACCGGTTCACAAAGCTGCAATTGCCATGGCTGCCATTCAGGAAGCGGGCTTCGAGCTGGTGGAACACCCCAGATCAGATTCACCAGATCTAGCCCCCAGTGACTTCTATCTCTTTCCACGACTCAAGGAACACCTCCGAGGCAAGAAATTTGACGATGATAGCGACGTGATGGCCGCGGTTGAGGACTTTTTTGAGAGTCATGATAAAGATTTTTTTTCTAAGGGAATTTTAGGTTTAGAAAAGAGATGGACTAAATGTAGTAGACTTGCTAGGAGACTATGTTGAGAAATAAATTTATTCTTTTATTTTATTCATTGTGTTTATTATTGATTATCATTACTTTTGGATCACCCCTCGTACCTACTATACCAAACAAATATGTTCGTTTGAAAAACATTTCACATCGAATTTGGCTACATTAGGTATTTATATGAAATTAAATGATATTTATTTGCCAGAAGCATGGTGTATAAGTTGATACAGCTGTATAGGTAGGTTTCACATACTTCACCGATTAACAGCTTGCAAATTTCAGTTATAGAAAATTAATTCAATTATACATAAAAATTCTTCAATTCAATAAAAATCCATCAATAATATCATATCAATAACATATATAATATAATATATTTCATATATAATATCAATATATCTAGATAAGTATACCTCTTATACATTTATTTATTCATAAATATACTAGCGCCAATAACAAACGACAGAAAGTTCTGATGTCTTAGACCAGTCTATTAGTATTTCTCTAAGCTTAGACTGATGATAGATGAAGAAAAGAAGACTAAAGCCTCAGGTAAGCTGGGTAAGCTCAGGTAAGCTTATGCTCTTATTTGTCTTTTGCTCTTATATGAAATATCAATGATTAGCAAAATGAACTGCCAATTGTTTAGGATTTTTAACGCCGACGCAAATAGCGAAGGAGTGTTATAAGTTTGGTATGACGTGTATCTGTCCGTAGCATCATCGTAGCTCCCAAATGGATGAACCGATTTTGATTTAGTTTTTTGTTTGAACAGTTTTTTGATCCATATTATTCATACTCGCGTTCGGGGCGAACGCGTGCAAAGCCGCGTAGTCAGTCAAAAAATACACTCTTATATATTATCTCCTCTAATTATAGTTAAAAACATTACCCTCCTTATCCATATTCGGTTAAAAGTGATGATGTCCAAATCCCAGTCATAATCTATCTATACCAAATTACATCGAAATTTTGTCATGAAAACGTAACAAACAGACAGCGTTACTTTCGAATTTATATTACTAGTCGCCCCGAACTGAGAACTCGCGAGTTTCCTAATTATCTAAAAAAAATATTACTCATTATCTTGACATACAGTTATGTAGCCTCTACACCATGGACCAAGATGGACAATCACAGAATGCGCAATGATTGCCACCATGATTTTTTTTTACCCCACTTGAAACCAATATTTCGACAACACCAACATTTCCAACTCATTTAGTGACACCAGGAGTGTGCCATCACTACCACACGTACATATACATATATCAAATTTCACGTTATCCTCGGTACCAAAGTTATCCTCGGACAAACAAACATACATACACACATACTTACAACGCCGAATTGCCCAAGTTGATGAGGGAGTTCATGTTAATTGGTTACTCTTTTTTGGGGTAGAAATTGCAGTTGATCTGGATTTCAGACTTTTGCCTATATTTGTGTCACTAAAGCTACACGCATACCAAATTTCAGCACTGTGGGGTCACTGGTGTACCCTGTGAATTTTGTCAAAGTTCAGTTTTTATTATGGCTAATAACTTAAAAACTACAAAGTTAAAACTAAAAATAAAAACGGGGTCGAAATGAACTTACAAACACCTTTTATTAGACGTGCCACTCGACCAGATAGTCCCCTTTTGGATTTTTTTTACCCCTCTTGAACCCCAATATTTCAAAACCCCCCCATTTTTAGCTCATTGAGTCACACCAAAATTGTGCCATTACTACCTACGTATACACCAAATTTCATGATGATCGGATAAACGCTTCAAAAGTTATCCTCGGACAAACACAGACAAACATACATACATACAATGCCGATTTGCCCAAGTTGATTTAGAGATCTCGCTTCGCTCGATCAATTAGTAAGGATGATCTTTGCGTGTATTGAGTGATTAGCAATCGTTCTAGGCAATGTACGCATTGCTTTGATTTCTGCCTCCTCTAGATAGATAGGTACTCTACTCAAACATTACAACATTCATGACTGCGCCTGCGCAGCGAACGGACTGCAATCTTAGCGCAGGGAGAAATTAATTTTTGCAAGGTTAGTAACGATTAGATTTAAGTTATCATTATTAAGGTTATCGTCTTGACATTTTATAAGATATAATATCAAATTGTGATTTTTTTAACTATAAAACCTCGGCATTTCATGCGTAAAACGCTAAAGTACTTAAAAGTCAACTATACCTTGTCTCAATCACTCCATGCGAAATTATCCGCAGTGCGAGAAGGACTATTTCGAGGTGCGACAGAAAAAACCAAATAAAATTGCATAAAATTTATAGCAAGGATAATCGAAACACGGTTGCTATGCGTCGTATATACTAGTAAATATCGATAAGTATGTAATGTTTAACGCACTCATAGAATTTATTGATTACGCGGTTATTGTAAGTTTTGGTGGATGTGACTTTGGAATTATTTTTATAGAGAAAATTTTAAGGTGTTTTTGCTACACATAGTCTTTAGCTCATATCCTCAACTTTTACATATATTTGATCGCGCGAAGCGAGATCTCTAAGTCAACTTGGGCAAATCGGCGTTGTACGTATGTATGTATGTATGTTTGTTTGTCCGAGGATAACTTTCGAAGCGTTTATCCGATCATCGTGAAATTTGGTATATAGGTAGACAGTGATTGCACAATTTTGGTGTGACTAAATGAGCTAAACAAGTTGGGGGGTTGTTAAGATATTGGGGTTCAAGAGGGGTAAAAAAAATGAAAATGAGACTTGTAGGTCAAGTGGGACGTCAAATGAAAGGTCTTTATTAGTACATTTCAACCGTGTTTTGGTTTTTAGTTTAATTTTTGAAGTTTTTGAGTACCATAATAAAAACAAAACTTTGACAAAATTCACAGGGTGCACCAGTGACCCCACAGTGCTGTAATTTGGTATGCGTGTAGCTTAAGTGACACAAATATAGGCAAAAGTCTGAAATCTAGAATAACTGCAATTTGTACCCCAAAAAAGCGTAACCAAATAACATGAACTCTCGTTACTCGACCTCGGCAACTCTCGTTACCTGTAATTTGAATGAAACTGTCGGTCAAGTTATTTAGATATTTATTTCGTGGCATTATTTTGATAGTCAAAGATTACAAATAATATTTTTTTTATTTTAATCGAAGACTCGCGAGATCTCAGTTCGGCGCGAACCACTAGTTATTATAAAGTAAATGGTGCAGTATTACTGGTAAAAATATAGGATCATATGAATCTATCCGAGGTTATGAGTACCCTATAATAATAATAATAATAATATAACGCTTATTTCAGGCAAAAATGTGCACAAACAAAAAATTATTAGAAGACCCATATCTATAAATACCTTAAAGACTTACATACAATAAAAATACACAATAAATAACATATAGGATGTTTAATAATATACGCACAAAAATAAAAGGGGTCATTTTGATGAGCATAATAAATAAATTTGTGAAATGTTTCATATAGAAATGTGAAATTTATTTTGGCATGTAAAAACAAACACTTTATGCTAATGCTTAATGCTTAACATCTAACCTCAGATAGCTACTGTATTGGTTTGGTGACGTCTCGAGATATCTCTTGTTGTTCTAACCCGCAGTCATTTCCGAAAGAGATATCAAATCGGCCTTCATTTTTGGATGTCGATTGCAAGAGTAGGCAGTAAGTTTTATATTGAATTAATCACGTACACTCAGTCGATTTTCTTAAAAATTTGATAATATAACTAGTAGTTTTTTTTTCGAGATATCTTTTTTTATGTATTAAGAAACCGTCACTTCAATATCGTCAGTATATTACCAAACACCCTGTATATAAAACAAGAAACTTAAAAACTATTACATATTATATAAGATTTATTTATTTGGGGGATTTTGCTTCGTAGCCGCTTTCCTATAAGTCCTGTAAACGATGCCGACTGCCCAGAAATTCGGATCAAGTAACACATCCTTATGCTTCGCCAGAATCTGGAGAGTGTAGGATTATAGTAGTCTTAGTGGACTCCGGTCGCTGGAGAGACATTGGGAATGTGTCTGTAATCCGGCCCTGGGTCCTCTCCCTCACGAATGGGAGTACATCATCTCCTGAAGTACTCTCATCTATTCGGGAGAGGATCTTGATGGTAATAATAATAGGTAAATTAATTTGATTTGATTTGAGTTTATGTACGATGTAAATATAACAGGTTTTCATGGTATGTGTTTTTTCAGTTGCCTTCGTTGCATCCATTTGATTGTACCATACATTATTTTGTAAAATACGTAGAATCTCTGGTATTTATGTGTTATTGTAAGTTAATGAATTCGCTCGGATAAAATTTACCTAAACTTTTATGCATAAAAATAGCTTATCAGGGTAACCTTGGTAGTGTAGGCAAGAGTTTTTGATTTGTATTTTTATTTTTTTATTTTTAGTATGAATCGTTGGACCGGTAAAGTAGCGGTGGTGACCGGAGCTAGCGCTGGTATTGGCAGTGCTACCTGCATTGCTCTCGCCAACGCAGGGATCAAGGTGGTGGGCCTCGCCAGGAGAGCTCAGCTTGTTGACGTGAGTGATCATCACAATTGGCAACTTACATGACTTACAAGCTGTTTTACTTAGAAAACTTTCTTGATTTATTTCAATCATTATTATAAATTCGGGATTTATCACGTACCTTTATCAATAAAAACATTACCTTCCTTCCATAAAAAGTAGTAGATATCCCAATCCCGGTCATATCAATCTGTATAGCAAATTTCGTCGATATTGGTCACGCCGTTTAGTCGTGAAAACGTTACAAATAGGCAAAGAAACAGAGTTATATCGATTTTATAATATGGTATGATTTTATAGTATGGATAATGTATATGATGATATATGATATTTTTTGTTTGTGATAATATGTTTTTTAATCATACTCAGAAGTGAGTGAATATAGACTGAGCAGATTGAGATAGGGTTTTTGAAGTGAAAACTTCTTTAGCATCGTTGTGATCTGAAAGTTTATGAAAAGAAAAAGCGACAGTAAAAAGAGACAGATACATAAATTCTAAGAAAGTTTGAAAGGTGGTTGGTTGGGGGGGGGGTTGGTTTTTTGAAGGTCTCACTTCTACCACATGTGAATTGCACACATGCTTTTTTATGTTTGAAACCAAAACACCCAAAACAATTAATCAAAAACACCACCAACTGAAAAAAACAAATCCCCACATGCATAAACATTGTTGCTTGCCACTGCTGGATACAAGCATCTTTAAACCCCGACTAGAGTCTAACATATTCACATTTACATCTTAAATATGGTGCCTAAGTTCATAAATATTAAACTATATAAAAGCGCCTCATGTAGCTGACTCTACCTAAGTAAACAAATTTATTTTCATCCCATCTATTCGAAAAGAGGCGAAGGATTCCTCGATAAGTGCGCGCAAAATGGGTCATTCCAGCGCACTTAATAACAGTGACGAAATGACTTGTGAAATTGCAACACCATTCAATTATACAGTTTGAACGCGATTTGCTTTGATAAAGTGTTAGCCGGTGATAAAATAAACGCGCCTGCCGACGCGGCATTGTTTAATAATATAAAATAAAATACGCGGGAACTTCTTATTCGTTTTTTTATTACTGTTATCAAAATAGTTTTAGTTCTAGTAGTAAAAGTGAAATATTCCAGAAAGTGTAAAATTAATCGCAGAAACTCTCATAAACAATTTACTACCAAACAAGTCGAAAGAAAAATATCTAAAAGCATTTAATTACATGGAAAAATGAAAACGAAGCAGCAATTTTCAGAAACTGTATTCAAAACAGCGTGAAATGTCACCATTGACTCAACATCTCTCACTCATCAACCAGAGTCTGAAGTTATTACGAATACCCATATGATAAATAAGTCAAAAACATTTTCTGTTCCTAACAAAACAGCTACAACAAACTTCAAAAATTGCGAAAACTTATCTAATATTAATATAAATTTGTAATTCGGTTATGTAAATATAAATATTCGTCACTTCTAAAAGCATCTCTTATTTATTTTTCTAATAGAGGGTGATGAAAAGTAGAGTGTGCCACACGGTACCACATTTATTTAACCTCGAGCGACGTACTTTGAATCCCTCACTACGCTTAGGATTCTACTTTAGAATTTTTCGCTTCGCTCTGGATTCAAACAATCGCTCTCGCCCTCAATACATTATTTTGGTCCCTTATGACACAATCTACTATTATCACGCGAGTGGAGTCAAAGATATCTATTTATTTGCATATCGTGATTATGAGTGGTTAATTATGTAGGTATGAACCTATTCAATTGCTCATTTGCAATTACAATTATAAAATTGTTAGATTATCTCTTCACAAAGAAAAAATAACAACGACGACCATATTTGCAAACAAATAACTACACAGTATTTAAATGATTATATAATGCAAGTATTATTATGTATTTATCTACAGAAACTGCAATCAGAAGTTGAAGGACACGGTTCAATTGTTTCAATAAAATGTGACGTATCAAGTTCTGCAGAAGTCGCGGCTTCTTTTAAATGGATCGAAAAGGAAGTCGGTCCTATTTCTATCCTGGTCAATAATGCTGGCATCTTTTTTGATGGACAAATTACTGGTATGTGATATATTTCAGCCTGGTTTACTACCGGTATAAGGGAATAAGAATAAGTTTTAAGTTCGAATTTGTGATGTGGTTTAAGCTATGTACATACAGAACGCAGCGCTAATTGGTACCCTCTCTCCTGAGTTAAAAGAAAGACAATAACTTCCTAATTATTTATCACGCGTCGTATTTTTGGTAAATCAAACTTTTTGGAATCCCTTTACACGTTGTTACTTCAAACATGAAACATACGCGCAAACTCAGAATCCATACTAAAATTATAAATGCGGGAGTCACTTCCGCATTTATAATCTTAGTATGTTTGTCACGACTAAACGGCTGAACGGATCGTGATGGAATTTGTCAAAGAGATAGATTATATCCTGGGGAAGGACATACGTGATCTTTTGTTTAAAAAAAAGTTTTGAAGGGGTGAAATAGGGGTTGAAATTTTTTACGGGCAATCCACAATTCTTCAAGTTAGGGATCTGAAAATTCTTATTTAGGCTTTTGGTAAGAAGTAAAGATATACGTGTACCTATCAACTTTTTTGCAAAACATCCCTATATCTGTTATAACAATAAGGAGTTATAAGGATAAAAGTCCACGCGAACGAAGTCGCGGCTAACAGCTAGTACAGAATAAATTCTGTATTCATTTTTATTCTTTATTATTTTATTCTTTATTTATTTTATTTATTCTGTATTTATTTTAGTGTATACATTTTTACCTATGCCTGTTACGGCGAAAAATTGCTTGTCTAAATTATCATACTCGTAAACTGTGACATTGTGTGCCTAACCTATGTTTCGAATATATTTGTATTAAGTACATTACTGAATTACTACTTATAACTACTGTTTTCTGAATAAAAATCTGATGTATGTCCATAAAAATATTAATTTGTTTAAGAAAAATAGCTTTAATCATAATTTTAATACTAGAAATAAAGATAAACTCGCTGTTGCCACTTATAGACTCCATAAAGTTAGTAAATTGTTTAAAGGGCAAGGTGTACGCTTTTATAACAAACTCCAAGTGATGTACAAAAATTAACAATTAAAAAATGTAAAAACGTAATTTAACAAATTCTTTATAAAAAAAGCCTACGATAAAATATCGGATTATTTAGATGATAGAGAAGCTTGGGATTGAAATTGCTCCAACTCGTTCAAAATGTTACAATTTAGACGTAATTTATTTTCTGTATGTATTCTAAAAGGATCATTAAAAAAAACAACCAGCGTTGTTTCTTGTCTTTCTTTCCTGGCTTGGTCGCGAAGGAACAGGCAGTAAAATTGACGTTTTGACTTTGACTTTAGTCATCATAAAGGTTTCAAAACAGTCAATGACCTCAAACAAAACCTCAATTTTAAGTTTTCTACGCTTATGCTCAGGTTGAGATTGGTATTTCAGATGTCGGAGACAAAGAACTGAGCGAAGATGAATTATTAACGACGCTGGACATCAATGTGAAGGGTCCGATCATGTGCACGAAACTCGCAGTCAGATGTATGAGGCGTCATGGAATCGATGGACACATCATCACAGTAAACAGGTATGATTGCATTCAAATTGAACCGAAACTCAGAAAGTACAACGACAAATACACTAGTGGCTCGCCCCGAACTGAGATCTCACGAGTCTCCCATAAAAACAAAAAAATATTATTCGTAAGGTTTGACTATTAAAATAGTGCCACGAAATGCATAACCAACTAACTTGACCTACAGTTTCATTCAAATTACAGGTAACGGGAATCCATGTTTGGTTATACTTTTTTGGGGTAGAAATTGCAGTTATTCTAGATTTCAGGCTTTTGCCTATATTTGTGTCACTAAAGCTACACGCATACCAAATTTCGGCACTGTGGGGTCACTGGTGTACCCTGTGAATTTTGTCAAAGTTCAGTTTATATTATGGCTAATAATTAAAAACAACAAAATTAAAACTAAAAATAAAAAGGGGGTCGAAATGTACCCACAAAGACCTTTTATTAGGCGTGCCATTTGACTGAATAGACTCATTTTGTTTTTATTTTACCCCTCTTGAACCCCAATATCTCAACAACCCCTCCCCCCAACATTTTTAGCTCAAAATAGCAGTTAAAAAAAACTCGTATTTTTTACTGCTGATCATATTTTTATCGAGTTGATACGACAGACTAACATAAAAAAAAACATCTGTTTAAAATTCGTTAAAACAAATGAGAGTTACTTTGTTAACGGCTCCCAGAATCTTACGCTGGTTCTATTGTGCTCTCCAACATATTTTGTTAATCTAGAGTAAATAATCTATAGTAGTCTAGAGTGAGTAACTCAGTACGCGCTGAAACCAGATGTGAACCTATAACCTTAGATATTCCTAAGCTTTTTTTATGCAAATTAAAAACAAGTATGAATTTATTTATAGTTAAAGAGATCAATTTTCAGATAACCTCTTGGATGAGAAGATAAAGTTAGGTTAAATAAATAAATATCGCTGGACATTTCACACAGCGCTATCTAGCCTCAAACTAAACACAGCTTGTACTATGGGAACCAGATAACTGAGCATACTTATATACTCTTTTTTTTGTAAATACATACTTATAATACATAGAAAAAATCCATCCAAAGGTTGTCTGGAAGAGATCGCTTTTAGCGATAAGACCGCCCATTGTACTTACCTTAATTTTTGTGTATTTTTATTGTATTTTAATTTTGTTGGTGTGCAATAAAGAGTATTCTATTCTATTCTATTCTATAAAAACACCCAGACACGGAACAAATATCTGTAGATCATGCAAACATTTGTTCCGCGGCGGGAATCGAACCCGCTACCTCCTGCGTCTCAGCCGGCTATACGCCCACTGTGCCACGGAGGCAGTCAAACGTTCTTAAGTTAGGTTAACCAGTCTGATTAAACAGCATTCTCTTTTTTATGATTAGTTTTTAAGTTATAGAATTGTGTTTTTTATTTTAATTTCTATTTGTAGAGAAGTATTATTCTCTTGTCTATGTTTTATTATTTAATAACCTAAGAGTTGTCTGTTTGTAATTTTATTGCAAATGGAATATTATTCAATTAAATGTTACGATAATATGAACATGCCTGTTACTGGCACACATTTTATAGAATTGTTTAAAAAAATACTTTGTAATTTTGTATTTATTATGTGAGATGTTGGCCTTGCCTGATATACTGTGGTGTTTGATAATATACTGACGATATTCAAGTGACGGTTTCTCAAAACATAAAAAAAACTTCTTGAAAAAAAAAGTTGTAGTCATATTATAAAATTTTAAAGAAAATCGACTAAGTTTAGGTGATTAATTCCATATAAAACTTACTGCCTACTCTTGCAATCGACATCCAAATACAAAGGCCGATTTGTTATCTCTTTCGGAAATGGCTGCGGGTTTTGGGTTAGAAAGGAACAATAAGAGATATCTCGAGACGTCATCAATACAGTATGTCTGGTTAGATGGCAAGCATTATGCAATAATACAACATAAGTTTAATAATATGTTTGTTTTTACATGCCCATAAATTTCACATTTCTATGGTAAACATTTCACAAATTTTATTATTACGCTCATCAAAATAACCCTTTTCATTTTTGTGCGATAAATAAAATTAAAATAGTACGAGAATTCCGAGCAAATGTACCTGAGGGATTAGCCAAGTTACATTAGATTAGCCATGACGCTGGTAAATAAGTCCGAAAATGTATGGGAATTGACACATGCTATGGAAATATCACGTGATGGGTATATAGACAACACACATATGTAGAAATTGAATCGGTTCGGAGCGAATGTAGCTTGGCTACGGGGCCTGTGCATATTTCGTTGGTCGTTGATTTCGTTCTTGATTTCCATACATAAGTATGTTTGTATTACGTAACTAACTTATGTGGATCCTCGTTTAACCAAACAAACATAAAATTAATTCCATTGTAGTTTGGAAGAGATCTCGAAGAAGAGAGAAGAGAACTCTATTCTCGGCTGTTCAATTAACAGTTCATGTGACTGAAATTTTAATATTAACTGATTTCCATCACATACATCGGTTATTGAACAGGTTATTCACTTTCCAAGTCAGATGTACATGTGTCATGTTAGGGCGTGGCAAATTTCCATAATATTACAAATTATTTAAACAACATTTATCAATTAAACTATGTCGTTTTATGTACAGTGACGGAATGAAAATGTTCGTCAATTTCAAATTGATTTGTAGCCAGTTATCCAGATTGTTTTTAAATGAGTTTATTGAAGTAGCATTAATCTCCGCATAATGTTTCTGTTGCAGTATTGCAGGCCACTACGTGCCGTTCGCTTCCTACTTCAACGTGTACCCGACCTCGAAACACGCGATCACCGCCTTTCACGCCTCACTGGTCAACGAACTAGCACATTTCAAGAGCAAGATTAAAACTACCGTTAGTACTCGTACATATTTAAAATGTTTAATCGTGAAGGTCACAAAATGTACAGACCGTTAGGTCTCCAAAGTTTGTGCCATAAATATTATACATTTAAGGTTTTAAAAAATAAGTAATAATGTTTTCTAAGTCAAAAAGATTTTTGCCTGCCAACGCCAAATTACAAAGTTTGCCCGTAGGCGTAGACGTTCCGTAGACGTCGTCGCGTAGGCAACCGTAGACCCCACCTAGAAGGTGCGTAGAAGTCTGTAGACCTTTCGTAGATCCGTAAATATCTTATTGCCATCCCGTAGACATGTAAACAGTGCGTGGAAGGGCCGTAGATAGCGAGGATATGCCGGGTCGTCCTAGCGTCACGTAGATGCCATTAGTCACCGCGTAGGCGTCTCGTAGACCTATCGTAGAAAGAGCGTAGGCACCGCATATATGCGTCGCAGATGGTACGTTGACGCAACTAACACTGCGTAGTGCCTATAGCCGGCTTACAGATGCTCATTTAATTCTTAACAATGGTAATTTTCAGAGCCTATCGCCCGGACTAGTGGCTACAGTCTTGGCCGGCCCGATTGTGGATGGTACCCGGCCTGTGCTGCAACCTAAGGACATCGCTGATGCAGTGGTTTATGCACTCTCCACCCCGCCACATGTCAATGTAACTATTTTACTTCTTGTACCTTAATCTTTAACCTCCGTGGCACAGTGGGCGAACAGCCGGCTGAGACGCAGGTGCTGGGTTCGATTCCCGCCGCGGAACAAATGTTTGCATAATCTATAGATATTTGGTCCGGATGTTTTTCTCTATACATAGCTCTGCTTAGTTTGGGGCTAGATAGCGTTGTGTGAAATATTCCAGCAATATTTATTTATTATTTTATTCCTCATAACATTATGTTTCATTAACATGACTCGAATTTATATAAGTTTCAAGTTTATTTTTACATAATTTAAGTATTCTTAAAAAGTATCCAAAATACTGCATAATATATATATATAGTACATAATACGTTAGTTGTGAGAAGAATTATGAAAGCTCAGCAGACTTCACTAATTTACGAGCAATAGTAGACCAACTTATGTCTGATGTTGGTTTTATATTATTTATTTTTATTTATTTATTTATTTATTGTGAACTTTCTACATGTAACTAAAACAAAGTGAACACTGGAAACTGCATTAGTAAAATACTGTGTCGCAGTTTCCAGTAAATTCCAGTATATATATGTTCGTACAAAAATATCAAAATCTGCAAAATTAACTTTGTATATGATAATAAATAAATAATGATAATATAATAATATTATAATGATGTCATACGTCGAGCTTTTACCACCGCCAACTGCGCCGCCATTTTGGAACCAAGTGGTCTCGTGCGTGACGATGGTAAAAGACCTGACGGAATGACACTAATTCCGTGGAAGATGGGACGGCCTTTAGTGTGGGACGCCACTTGTGTTGACACTTTAGCACCGTCACATCTTTCCGGAACACAAAATAAGGCTGGTGCGGCGGCTGAATCGGCGGAAAACCTCAAAAGGCGCAAATATAGTAGTCTAAACACATGCTTTATATTTGAGCCTTTTGGGGTTGAGACCCTTGGACCGTGGGGACCGAGCGCCCACAAAATTTATAATGATCTTTCAAAACGCCTGGTCGAGGCGACGCGTGACCAAAATGCTGGCCAGTATTTTGGCCAACGTTTAAGCATTGCCATTCAACGTGGCAATGCGGCCAGCATTCTGGGCACGCTTCCCACTGGCAGCGGCTTGTTAGATTAGGGCTTTATATATAGTTTACATGTACATACACCCTCTGTATATAATTTATTAAGGTAAAGGTACAACTATATTACAATGTGTATATTAAACCGTTTACTTTGTATATTAAAATGACTAAGATATGCGTAGTCCAACACGCACTTGACCAATTTATTTACTTCTATTTTCAGATTACTGAGTTGACCATAACACCTGTCGCAGAACTGAGGGTATAAATAAGTTTCAAGCAAATACCTTCATCAGCCAATACAATTTTATATTGTTTTTTATTAAAATGTATTTTAATTTACTAAAAGATGTTTTTATATAAAATACTTATGGCACATTAAACAATTTCATAATCGACTACTTTTAATTTAATTTCTACTTTACACGACTAAAATAAGTTATTAAAACCTAATCTAACTAAATGGAATGCTCGGTTTTTAACAGTTTTAATTTAGATTATATTACGCTAAGTATCCACCATTTAACTAGACAGTGATAGCCCTCGTGAAGGACGCTGATGCCAAGCCCAGAATGCTGGTTCCGAACTGAAGAACCGCTCGTAGTATGTCCATCTTCAAGGTCCACAGCGGTGACTGGTGCTGATTGGAGGAACCGTCAGACGAGCCCTGAGAAAGAAACAGGTTGTTGCATGATTCAAATGAAAGTAATGATTTTGTTTAGGAAGGCAGTAAAGTGATTGCGGAAAACAGAAAAATGTATCTTTGTTTTTGTATCTACGTAGCAGGAAAGGGTGTTGTATAAAATAAATTAGTGCCAGTAGCGGTAGTAAAGCCCCGTATTGACTAGGTGACAAATATCCCAGAACACGTGTCGTGATACATGCGTGTGACGTCGCAGAACATCATCCGACATCGGCAAACATCTTGTGTCGCGCTTCTTTCGCTTATAACGAACGAGAGATAAAATGTCTTTATATTTGTCGCCTTGTAAATACGAGGCTTTATCAGTGTTCAGTTTTACACATTCTGAGTCATCATTATGTACTTACACATCAAGTTTCTAAAATCACGGTCCACTACAATGTTAAAATCTAATTACACTTTATATTCATTATAATTTATTTATAAAAACTATTAAAATTTTATCAACAACTTCCGTAAGTTATAGTTTAAAATAAATAACAATGTATTTTTTAACACAAAAAAAAACAAATAAAAACAAACAACAAAAACAAAAAAACATAAACAAAAAAACAACAATAAATAAATAAAGAAATAACAATGTATTTTTTTTGTTTTTTTTTGTATAACATTATGCTATCAACTTGGGTCGTTACTACTTAACAACAAACTGAAGATGCTCCGTCTCTTGATGTTCCTAAAATATTAGTCTTTGAGAAACTTTTATTGTTAATCTAATTTTGTCGCTAATTATGTTAGTAGATGATCATCATCGCCAGGCGGAGCTACCGCCTGAGCTGCCTTTACTCATGTTCCCAGACAGAGACATTAGCAAGCTGACGAAGAACCCGGTGGAGTCAGACATCGGCATCTTGTTTCCATTCTCCTCTGAGCTGCCAGATTCATCGCTCACCTGTCGACATACTTTTACGTTTTATTTCTTTGAAACCAAAATAGAATATTGTTTTGGAAGCAAGTTACACACATTTAATTTTATCAATTCTGGGTCAAACACAACACGGCAAGTTTGCAACACGAACTTAGGATTTGTAATTAATTCAGTCCTTTGTTGATGATGTTCTCTAATTCTTTGTTGGTCGTGCGTCTGACCGAAAGGTAGATTAAATGTGAACAGCGTGCGTGAAAAGCAAAAACTTCGATCGAGGCATAGAGAATTTATGAGCTACGAATAGCTTTCAGGAACAGCAGATGCTCTTATGGTATTCTACGATTTTATCGAGTTTATTCTATTTAAACCGTACGTATCTCACTATTGGGCTAAATATTCCTCTTTCTTTTAAGTAGGAGCAAATGAAAAGGGGAAAGCGACCTTTGACTCAGAGTCCTAGGACCAACATTTCCTGCTGAAAAAAGTATTATTTATGTTCAGATTCTCAGATTATTTCGTTTACGCGATCTAGGGTAATTATTGAATTCTTATTTAGTTTACGTACCACGCTGGTTCCTTTTATCAGTGACGATAAGAAATTCCCAAAGAACGCTCCGTTATTTTTCTGCAATTGATTAACAACATTAGCCAATACCTTTAAAGTGAAAAGTATATTCCAATATTGTATATTCTAAAGAAAACATACATATCCACCGCCTGTAATAGTCTCCAACGAAGTCAATAAATAATTTGCAATCAATGTTCCAGGGTTCTCTGCACCTTCAGACTGGAAGAAACAAACATTGTTATTAAATATTTACTACGTCTGCACTAAGGCACTAATTAAATCAGTTCGTTTCTTTGCAGTTTCATCGGCCTGCTTGTATTGATGTTCTGTTCCAGTGAGTCTATCCCTTATATTATCTAATGAAAGTCAAATAAGCAAACCGGTTTTGGTACGAGACGGTTAAATTACACGTAACTTTTTAACAAAAACAAAACTGATTTAACCAAACTACTAAACTGATTTTGATGAAATTTCTATGAGACTAATATGAAAGTATAGCCTTTCAAATAAAAAAGAATTTTCCAAATCGGTTGTTAAATGACGAGTTTTGAGGTACAAACATAAAACCGAATTGCATCCCGATCAAATTTGAGGGTTGCCCTAAATTTTTATGGGATCCCATCATCAGATTCTGACTTGGTGCCAATGGGACCACCTGGGAAGTATATCCTTTTAAACGATAAAATAATTTCTCGAATCGGTCCAGGCGTGTTCGAGTAATCGGGGAACTACATACATAAAAAAATATAGTCGAATTGAGGACCTCTTCCTTTGTTGAAGTCGGTTCAAAATAAGCATCTTTTGTTTCACAACGTTTTCTATAATTACATAATGTAAATATTTTTGCCAAAATAAGTTAGTAATGTTTTCATCTAGCTAAAGCATTTACCTTCTACTCTACAAGTACTTATCTCAAAATGTAAACAGATATTGCTAACGGTAACGTCGAGCATCGCGCATGCGTCTCCTCTTCAATTATTATTTTCATAGCAGATTGGCAACGTCGCCGCGTCGCAAGGTGGCATGGTATAGAGTAGCCTAGAAATCTACAGATATTTTTAATATCTTAAGTTTTGTACGGAGATATGAAATACGTAATTTTGAAAATACAGCAATGTTACTCACTATTTTAGTACCAATTCAAACCTAAGGTTTTGCGCATTTTTCAAATAATCCGAAAAGTGCAGCAAAAAGAAACTATTGTTAAATAAACCTGACTTACCAATATTCCAACGAAAAGCCCAAATCCAGTCGCAATGAGTGCGTTCAGATCGAACCCTTCTCCCTAAAAACATAGATAAATAGTAAAACTTAAAGCCGAATAAATAACTATAGGTATATTTAAAACAATGTTAGACGCTTAAATTACTTACACTGAGGCTTCCAACTATACCACTGACGGCTGCTAACAACGATCCCAAATCAGATTGTCCATCTTCCTAAAATGATAATATCAAGTTAGCATTCAAAACCTAAAAAATCTGACTGCAAGACGAACTGAAAAGAACTGGTTTACTACAAGCTTGCGATTTTGAATAATCGCATACATTATAGCATAATACGTCACTCTCGTGATTCAGACGATACCTCATGTATCAAAATCCGTCAAGACAAGAATCAAAAAGATTTTTTTTTTAAAGAATACATACATAAATAAAAAAAATTACTCCTGCAAAATGCATCTAAATGGGAAGAAAAAGACTTCATAATGTTTAGACTACTTACTCCGCCGCTTAATCCAGCTAAAAGTCCAAGAACACCTCCTCCCTGTCCATCTCCACCATCAGAATAATCGGAGTCATCGTCATCATCATCATCATCATCATCATCGTTTAAACCCGAATCCTGTTTGGACGCTTTGTCATTATCACTTATGTTTTGCTCGACGCTTTCTTCAGCTGCGGTATTGTTTTCTTCAGATTGTGATTTGTTACCATTGCCATTGTCATCGCCTTTACTATCATATTCATTAGTATCATTCTCATCAGATTCGTTAGTACTATTTTCATCAGATTCATTAGTTTCATTTTCATTGTTTTCATTCTCTTGCCGTAGAAAAGGAGGAGTCAATTTGTTTACATAATCGATTTCAATGACGTTGTCGGCAACGTCTTGACGACGGAGCATGATTGGATTTCGAACGAAGTACTCTCTGATCAAATTCCTGATCATTCTCTCAAGCTAAAAACATATTATAAATCAAATCTAAAGTCGTGAAAGCAGCCAGTACAAGCATAATATTTTTGGCAGCCATGCTTACTGATACCAGACGTTGATTATAAAAAAAACGTAGTGTTTATTAAAAAATAACGAAATAAATAATGAGTGATGCATGCTGTGTCTACAGTGAAGGGCCTATAGTGGTCCTATATAACTGTACCTTGGTTAAATGGTTAAACTCCTTACTCTGTGCCTCTTTTAACCCCAAACAAATAAGCAAGTGTAAATGTGTTAACGCTTACCTTCCACAGGAACGAGTATCGAGATCCTTTCAAAGCTTATGCTTCATTCAAAAGTCAGGTGCAGAAACAATCATGAGAACACATGTGTATAACCCTGGCCGTGGATTTGGAGCATCGCTCGTCCACAAGAGGAACGGTACTATCAATATACAAATAACAAGCTTTCGCGCGAGTGGGTTGTCAATCAAAAGCTCAATTCAGGACTAAGAACTTTTTAGATTATGAAAAACACTTTTCAGATATGCATTTCAGGTCATAGTCATAATCTATGTAAATATAAGGAGCAGTTGAGCTATGTATCTATAGATCGTTTGCAACGGTCTTCAGACGATTCAACTGTTTCTTTTGTATTTTATTGTAAATAATTGTATATTATTTCTTTTGTGCCATAAAGTAAATAAATATAATATAAATATTGCTGGACATTTCACACAGTGCTATCTAGCCCCAAACTAAGCAGAGCTTGTACTATGGGAACCAGATAACTGATAGAATACTTATATGCATTTTTTTTTGGTAAATATATACTTATAATATACAGAGAAACAACCAGACCAGGAACAAATATCTGTATATCATGCAAACATTTGTTCCGCGGCGGGAATTGAACCCGCTACCTCCTGCGTCTCAGCCGGCTATTCGCCCACTGCACCACGGAGGTCGTCAAGTATAAGGTATATACTAAATTTCATAAAACAGGTCATACTAATAATCTATGCAAGTAGGTAGGTAGATATACACTAAACAAATTGGTCCAACCAGAGACAGAGAGACGAGTTACTTTTAAATTTATAATATTATTATGGATTTTACGTCAAATGATGTATGATGATGAACAGACAATCCTCAATCCTATACCGATTGATCATTACTATGATTGTGCCACGGCAGCTGGGAGCTATACATAAATAAATATTGCTGGATATTTCACCCAGCGCTATCTAGCCCCAAACGAAGCAGAGCTTGTACTATGGGAACCAGATAACTGATAGAATACTTATATTTTTTTGTAAATACATACTTATAATATATAATCAAACATCCAGACCCAGAACAAATATCTGTATGTAATCGAACCCGCTACCTCCTGCGTCTCAGCTGGCTATTCGCCCTCTGCGCCAAGGAGGTCACATATATCTACATCTTCCAGGATAATAAAGATCCATAAAAAATACTGCAATACCGAAAATAGTGCAAAAATATATACATGTAGTTTTGTAAAACACCGTTGGTAAATCGCATTTTCTGACTCCATACTAGGATTTCTTGGATCGAGGATATCGTGGGTACCAGAAACTACTAGTAACATGTGACTACAACACCTTGACAAATATTCACAGATCATACAAACATTTGTCTTGAAGCGGGAATCTAACACGCAACTTCTTGCGTCTCCTACTCGTAGAACCGTGAAATGTCAATTGTTTTGCTGATTGCTAGCTTAGCAGGAAGTATACTGACGGTGCAGCGGTGTTATCAAGTGTATGTGTATATCAAGGATAATGTCAATTCGAAAGTGTTGCAGTAAATTTTGTGCGTAGGTTTTTTTAAAGCATATCCTGAGGTATTTAATGTTCCGGGGACAGTTGCCAAAAATAAACATGCATGAAAAATCAATAGCTTCCTTGTGTAATCAAAATAAACTCATGTGCATCTGTTTTACAGAAGAGTAATTAGATTAATAAGTATTTCAAAGTTTTAGATGAATGAATGAAAATGAATGAAAATTCTTTATTATACCTTACAAGCTAGACACAACAAATATAAAAATAATTGCTTAATGGAATATTGGCCGAGGTGTAAAAAGAATAAACGTAATAATAGCAAAAGAAAAATTACTTAAACTTAAATACATAAATATTAGGTACATAAATAATTTTAATTAAATAAATATCATATATAAAATTAATAACTGTACATATTTATTAAATTTATATATGATATTTGTTTATTATACATACATATTAGGTACATAAATAAATAATTTTCATTCATTCATCTAAAACTTTGAAAGAGTAAATACATAAATATACATATATTAATAATATTAAAGATCAGATGAATGAATCACGACTCTTCATGGAGATAAAAGTTTTTGAGTCTAGCTTTAAATACGGAAGGGGGATTTCCTAATGGAGACCGGCAAGGCATTCCATAATCGGACAGCTTGGACGGAAAAGGAGTTTGCATAGAAACTGGTTCTATGCATCGGGGTTTTGAGAAGGAGGTTTTCAGAGGATCGGAGTGTTCGGGAATTTGTGCAATGATGGAACTCGAAGCGTTCCTTCAGATAACAAGGCGTGGAAGGATTAAGAAGGATGTTGAATATCCCTCATATTCAACATCCTTCTTAATCCTTCCATAGGATGTGAGTATTCCGGCTCAGTCGAATGGGGAACCATTTGAGTTTATTACGAAATTCGGAGATGTGGTCGTATTTCCGGAGTCCGAAAATAAAACTTATGCGTTTGCATTTTAAGAATTTTTTTTAGACGATTAAGATATGACCAAAAATTAGATTTTAGTATTTTTGTATGAACAATATCCATATAATTTAACCGTCGTTCATTGACGTGAAGTCATTTACATTAAGTGTCGCGTCACTTTGACAAGAAGTTCCCACGGGAACGGAAAATTTCAAGCGAGCGATGCTGCGGGCGGGTCAGCTAGTATAGGTACTATGTATATCTAAGTATAGTACAAAAATACTATAATTAATTGATTTATATGACCAAAATAAATACCATTTATATCCCATCTGACTACATCCGAAATACAAAGTTTCGTTTTCGGTCTTTACATCAAGGAGCACCAAAGTTAATTCTAGCTTTACTATTGGTTCTACTCACGTTAGCACCCGAAGCGGAAGGGAAGAATGCTGTGGCCAGGTTTAGCAGACTCATGATGTTGCTGCCCCCACCGGTCGATGGCGACACTTGCATCGCATCTCCGAAGTCATCGTCATCATTGTCCAAGTCGTAGCTGGTCGTCGTTGACGTGGTTTGAGAATAGTGTGTGCCTTGGTTATCGTTCTGAAAATGTACAATATATATTTTGAAGAACTAGTACCTAGTCACGAAGAACTTAAGTATTAAGTTACCTCAATTACCTCAATAAGTTCGCATAGAATGATTTATGATTCTATGAAGAAACATATCTTTTGTAGGTAATTGCTAAGATCTCGATTTTGTGTCTACAAAAACACTAAATCTATAAAATTTCTCTATTTCGGCGTTTGACATTATTGATTCGCATTGCTTATCCTGGCTTCCTTTCCCTAGGTGCTTTCGAAAGGCAACATTGACAATGCCTTTTTGATACAAAACCTCGATTTATATTGGCGAGTATTTAGTTTTATTAGCAGATTTGAATAAGTAAAAACAAATTGCACTCACCTCACTGTTCTCTTCGGTGTCAGCCCTGACTAGCCTGTGACCATTACCTGGCCGTCTGTTACCAGCGGGCACGCAAAACGCCTGCACCAGCAAACACACCACGAGGAAGAGAACGATTCTACTACGAGCCATCATCACTGCAAATGTTGTTCACCTCCTTAGAAAACTAGAAGGTCTGAAGAACACTTGTTTAACTTTTTGGAGAATTTGGTTGAGTTATTTATTTATGATCACGGGGACACCTTTGTGACTTGAAGTGCAGCAGTAAACTGGTGTTAGAAGATGATTCTTGTACGTTAAGTCTCGTACTGAACAGGTCCAAGACTTAAAAGGTCATATGTATAAGCAGTGTTCATTAGCAAATTGGGAGAAACTACTGACTAATGCGAATAGTTTGCGTAAGGGCTGGTAATTAAGTAGTAATGTTAGGGCGATTGAATTAAACACCTGATGATTCAGCAAGAAAGCTGTTATGGTATCTTAGGAATTCAAGAGTTGCTGAGAGTTAGAAAAGAAACATAGCTATGTAGCTATGTTTCAATACTTACTATTAAAATACTCGAAATTGGGTGCATTGATTGATTGATTGATTGAAAATACTTTATTGCACTTATAAAACTAGTACAAAGGCTAACTTAATGCTAAAGAGCATTCTCTTCCAGATAACTTTTGTGTATTGTAGACAAAGATGTGTAGGTAGTGCACAGAAAAGGTAAAAAAGAAAATTTGCACAGGACTAATAAATATAGCATAGGTACATACTACATAAATAAACCTACTTAAATACTTTATATGATAGACTAAACTATACCAATATCGAATAAAAATACATACATAACAATAGAAGAAGTGTTATGGAAATATTAAGTTGCTCATTTTTGGTCGGTTTGACCGAGAAGGTGCCTATAGATTCTCAATCTGAATGCTTCCACTGAAGTAGCCTCGAAATAGTTTGGTGGCATATTATTCCAGAGACGAGTAGCGGTTATGGTGTAAGAGTCAGAGTAAGTAGCCGTGTTATGCTGTGGAGTAATTAGTTGGAAGACTTTTAAAAACAGGTTCAAAGAGAGATACCGCGTAAAATAAACTCGAGAATCCTATAAAACGTTACATTATGTTGTCCCTTTCGGTCGAATTTGAAACTCCGTAAGTAAATGCTTCTCTAAAGAAATCTATAATAATTGATCGAGGCGAAACGAGATCTCCAAATCAACTCTAAATCGGCGTTGTATGTATGTATGTATGTTTGTTTGTTTGTCCGAGGATAACTTTCGAACCGTTGATCCGATCATCGTAAAATTTGATACATAGACAGGTAGTGATGGCATAATTTTGGTGTGTCTAAATGAGCTAAAAAGGTTGTTGAGACATTGGGGTTCAAGAGGGGTAAAGTAAAGTTCTTATAGTTTTTCAGTTATTAGCCATAATTAAAACTGAACTTTGACAAAATTCACAGGGTACACCAGTGACCCCACAGTGCTATAATTTGGTATGCGTGTAGCTTTAGTGACACAAATATAGGCAAAAGTCTGAAATAACATAAAATAACATAACACATAACATGAACTCCCGTTATCTGTATTTTGAAAGGCACTATTTAGTCAATGATTACAAATAATATTTTTTTTGTTTTAATCCGAGACTCGCGAGATCTCAGTTCGGGGCTAACCACTAGTATCTAATAATCTACCAAGTGACTAAATGAGTGTTCGATATGAATGTAAATGGATATAGAAGAAGAGGAAGGCCAAAGAGATAGATGGACTGTGTGAAGAATGATATGGGTAAGAAAGAAGTGACAATAGAGATGACGGCTGATAAAGAGGTATGGAAGAAAAATACATGTTGATCCGACCCTTCGTAATGTGGTAAAAGGAAAGGAAGAAGAAAATAAAGAAATCTATAAAAGGTTTCCAAGGACTCCTAAGAATACAGTGTCCTAGATTTTGAACTAGAAGTTGGTAAATGTAGGTGATTAGGTTTAAAAGTAAACATACCAGTATGACTAGATGTTGTCGTATCGATAGTCGCACTGCGATTGGTCCAGTGTCCGCTGTTAGGAATATCTTATAACATCACATAGTTTCCGTTGAATATACAGAGTGTTCTCTTTGTTATATCGCCTGTGAGACTATAGTAACTTATGTAGGTATCCTCTAATAATTTTAATGAACAATATGTTTTTGCTTTGACAAATATAGAGATAGTATTTTCTTAAAACAGCGTATTATATTTCTCCGATGCATTCTTTATGAAATTCCACTAATGAACGTTTAAATCTACATGAGTTTATTCAATAACCAGCTTCAACCAGGGGCTTTACACGCGTTGTTATCAAAAAATGTTTGAATCCAGGTTCAGCCATTACGATGTGATTGAGTAACAAACAAACAAACATCCAAACTTTCGCATTTATAATATTAGTGTGATAAACAAAAATAAATTTGTTATCCTAACTCATAACCCATAACTCAGGATTTCAGACTTTTGCCTATATTTGTGATACTTAAGCTACATGCATACCAAATTACAGCACTGTGGGGTTACTCGTGTACCCTGTGAATTTTGTCAAAGTTTAGTTTTTATTATGGTTAATAACTCAAAAACTACAAAAACTAAAGTAAAAATAAAAACGGTTGAAATGTACTAATGAAGGCCTTTCATTTGACATCCCACTTGACCTAAGTCTCATTTTTTTTAACCCCTCTTGAACCCCAATAACCCCCCAACATTTTTAGCTCATTGAGTCACACCAAAATTGTGCCATCACTATCTACCTGTATATAGGTAGATAGTGACAAATTTCACGATAATCGGTTTAACGCTTCGAAAGTTATCCTCGGATAAACAAACATACATACATACATACAACGCCGATTTGCTCAAGTTAACTTAGAGATCTCGCTTCGCTCGATCAACTAATTTATTTAGCAAACATTAGTGATATGTCGAGCGAGTTTAGTTTTAAATGCGTTAAATGAGCTTACATTTTTTTATATCTGAAGGTAATCACACTAATATTAAAAATGCGAAAGTTTGGATGTTTGTTTGTTACTCAATCACGTCGTAACGTCTGAACCTATTTCAATGAAATTTGGTATATACGTAGATTATAACCTGGATCACCATAAATCAGTTTCCATGGGATAAAAATAGGGTATCAAAGTTTCTATACGCAAATGATTTTGATCTTGTTACCCTTTACGCCAAAACTACTAAATGGATTGGACATAAACTTTGCAAAGTTTAGTTCTAGACCTAGAATAACACATAGGCTACTTTTTATCCTATAAATCAGGTCCCATGGATTAAAAATGGGGTGTCAAGTTCAGTTGCAACAGCGAGTTTAGCTTTATTTCTAGGTTACTTATATTTCTAGGTTAGTAGTGTAACGCGTACGAAGTCGTGGGCAACAGCTAGTTTAGTTTAGTTTTTGTTATAAAGCTGTGCGCCTTCGTGAACTATTGGTTTTTTACCATAGTTCGTACGAAATTTAGGTAGGACAAGAAAGCTAACGCGAGGCGTACTTCGCTTACGTTAGATTAGTGTGTCGATTTATTGAGGACTTCTCGGACGAGAAAACGTGACAAATAAATGTCCATTACTTTGTCGTCTATCGAAATTAGGAGCAGCCTGTATACCCAAGGCGTGGTGGCACACCGAAGGTCCGCCGGCTATCCGGTGATTGCGCCACTCGACTTGCCAAATCAACCCGACCTCCTCCGATGCTTCTTCACACTTCCTCTCGCAAAATGATGGTGCTCGACGTTTAAGTAAATACTCATTACTGCAACCATCCATCCATACATCGATCGACCTTCTCTTATGTTCGATGTTATTAAAAGCTAGATGTGTTCATGTGACGTTTCCACTGTTAGGGTCATTCCAGGAATTTGTGGTCTTATAGTGTACCGGTACGTCTCTTGGACACAAATATTATAGCATTGGGATACCTGGCAAAGCATTATGAGGAGTTCGCTTTTTGATTGATTGATTGAAAATACTTTATTGCACTTAATGCTAAAGAGAGCATACAAACATTTGTTCCGCGGCGGGAATCAAACCCGCTACCTTCTGCGTCTTAGCCGGCTATTCACCCACTGCACCACGGAGGTATCCTTGGTCAAATCGATTTTCAGATCGCCTTGTTAGCTCAATTTTACCTGTATTTGTGTAATCTTCCAGATAACCTTTGTGTTGATGGATATTACAGTCAGAACAGGTTTATGGCTCTGGAGGAGGTTGTTTTTAGATTTAGCCATTGTAGTGAAGATATTGGTTAACCTAGTCTCTGCGTTACCGGGTCTAGCTGCTTCCAGGATACGCCACGTGGAGGATATCTTCATGCACCCCATGAGCTAGGTAAGTGACTTTAATTATTTGGTTACAAGAACCAAATACAGGTAAAATTGAGCTAACAAGGCGATCTGAAAATCGATTTGACCAAGGATACCTCCGTGGCGCAGTGGGTGAATAGCCGGCTGAGACGCAGAAGGTAGCGGGTTCGATTCCCGCCGCGGAACAAATGTTTGTATGATCTACAGATATTTATTCCGGGTCTGGATGTTTTTCTATATAATATAAGTATGTATTTACAAAAAAAAATTACATAAGTATTATATCAGTTATCTAGTTCCTATAGTACAAGCTCTGCTTAATTTGGGGCTAGATAGCGCTGTGCGGAATGTCCAGCAATATTTATTTAATATTATAGAACACATCAGACTTAGGTCTGCAACATCACACTAATATTATAAATGTGAAAGTTTGGGTGTTTGTTTATTTATTTGTTTGTTGCTCAATCACGTAGTAACGGCTGAACCGATTTCGATGGAATTCGGTATGTACGTAGATTATAACCTGGATTAATACATAGGCTACTTTTTGTTGATAAACAAAGCGTGTGAAGCCGCTGGCAGAAGCTAGTCTATGGATATTTTTTGTTAAAGTTTTAGGGCTTTTTAAAAATACATCTGTTGCAACAGATTCAATTTATTCAATAAAGTATTTTCTTAATAATCAGGTAATACAATAAAACAAATGACAATAAGAACATAGGAACAATGCTATTTACATGAATACAAATAAATGGGCATATTTAGGCCAGTTTTAAACATTGATTATAAATTTTCTCAAATACAACTAAGTAATTACTATCATCTACCGCTAACTTTAAGTTAAGTGTTAGCATCGCCGACAACAAAGTATTGCCTCATAGGTCACACACTTTAGAAACGTACTCTACGATGCACTGCCCTGCATTCATCAACTTGAGGCATTCAGGTGGGCCTGTAATTTATGGGCAGGAGCACCTGGATATCAACTAGGGCCGTTTGACTCTGTTCAAAGACGAGCTGTGAGAATTGTTGACGATCCCATTCTCACAAGCGGTATTGTACCCTTAAGTCTCAAGAGAGATTTTGCCTCCCTGTGTGTGTTCTACCGCTTGTATAACGGGTTGTGTTCTGAGGAGTTGTTTGACATGGTACCTGCAGGTTCCTTTTATCATCGCACTGCTCGCCATCGGCAGGGAATCCATCCACACACCTTGGAGACAATGTGGTCGCGTACCATGTAAACACCAGAAGAATTTCCTCCCGCGAACACTTCGCATGTGGAATGGTCTCCATGCCGAGGTTTTCCCAGTGACTACAAAATGGAGGTTTTTCAAAAAGGGCGTTTTAAATATTTATAGGGTTGGCAACACTCGAGTAATACCTTTGGTGTTACAAACGCACATAGGCTACGGTAACCGCTTACCATCAGGTGGGCCGTATGCATAACACAGCGATGCTGCTTGGTGGCAGACGGATGGTGGTATTACTTCCCCGGGCGAGTCCTTTCACAAGGAACTCTACTAATTATAAATATTAAACTGTTTGGGACCACTTTATAGCAAATCGCTCAAATCTGTACGAAAGAAGTGAAGAGTTAGTTACTCAACATGTGAAGCCACTTGGCTTGTAGCCAGTTAGAATGTTTAAATGTAGACTGGTTAATCTCTCTTAGACTGCATATAATAAAAAAATATCACAAAACTTTATTAAAGAACTTGTATTCTTGTTAGAAGGTCATTAGTGATAAATTAACTTTATCACCGATGAGGATACAATAATATAAACCGCACAAAATAAACGGTCAAAGAAGCAAATTTACCAACAATGTTAATCAGTGCCTACTGAAGCATCAGCTCTAGGCGGTCGTAGCTTTTCCAACAGCGGTATAGCCACTCCCACCAGTTCTTCCCAGGCTGTCAGCCTACTACAAGGTCCACATTCACACTCCTCTCCCCCCTCCATCTCCTCAAAGCCTAGGTCTTCGCCAGAGAGGCCTTCGTCTTCAGACACCAGCTCTAAGTGTTGGTCCACGCTGAGCGTCCGAGCGAATGTTTTTGGGTAGCAGTATTCGTTGTTGTCGAAATCGAATTTTACCTGTTGGAAACAAACTATTCGTCACTTGCTTCTAAGTTTTTTTTCTATTTATAAAATGAGTAGACGGCACAAATCTATGGCCCAGTTACACAAAATAGATACGTATAGAAGTTAAGTTTACGACGGGCGCGTATAGGGATCTCGGTACGATCTCGGTCTACGTTAGGCCGTGTTATCGCTTGTGGTATTAAGTTTAAGTTACCTATCTATCTTGTGCCACTTCACCCCACTTTACTTCACTGGATAAGTGAAGACTCGAAAACTGAACGGCAAATTCGATGGCTAACCTGTATAACGCTTTTTATAGGTTTTTATTTGATAGCGCCTCCATTATATGATTTTATATAAAGAATTATGAACCCAACATCTAAATTTTAATAATATGGTTAGAGCGCAAAGAAAAAAATAAGATTTGCGTACAAATTTTATGGAAACAATAATATTTGTCTTAAAAAAAAAAAACAGAGTTGTTAAAATATATGAACTTGTAGAAATATACTTGAAGTATGCAACTTCAAATTTATTTCTAACAGTTATTGTTGATTTTTTTGCCCGTCCGCCCCTTGCGCACCTCCCAGAAAAAAATCCTGGATCCGCCCTTGGTCCAGTGGATAGTGGCTACTGCGAAACACAGGCATAATATTAATTACTATTAATAGCGGCACATTAATCGAGAACTGGACTCACGTTTGGCTTAAGAGACGGGTCACTGGCACGACGGTCTCCTGATCTCGGGGCCTCGCACGCGGCAAACACTGATTCGTCATCTGAAAGCAAGTTCTTATGAGCTTGAGGCCAATTGTGAAGTCGATAGGCCTTATTATCTCTATCCGGAAGTATTTAAAGTTGCCGCTTACTCAGTGGCCGTTTACCCAAAGCAAGATCTATTTCTAAAAATTCACGACCAGCTCGCAACTTCGTCAGCGCCTTCGACATAATTTTGAAATAATAAGATTGCGTACTGAAAACTATTATTAATAAAATAAAAATATAGCATTATAGCACTCAGGGACGTATAGCCCCTGTATCAGTACATATAGATACATTTTGATTGAAATTTTCGAATCCAAAGTAGTTATCATTGAATCAGGAACCTAAAAATTTACCAAAAAATTTAAGCAAGCTCTTCGAAATAACAACGAGAACGTACAGAAAATTTCATAAAAAGAAAAGTATGAAAATAAATATAAGATACAAAAACATGCTTAAAAATTGACCCCGACGTGATTTGAACACGCAACCTTCTGATCTGGAGTCAGACGCGCTACCGTTGCGCCACGGAGTCAGTGACGAGGTTGTCGAAATTCTCTTTAAATACATAGTTGTTATTACGTCGTCACTTTTACTACGCGTGGCGATACGCAGATACGATAAAATATCAGTAGATACCACAATACTTTTATTTAGACATGTTATGGATTAATAAAAAACCTATTATTGAATTAATAAAAATAATTAGGTAATAACTCAGTACTATTAATTTTGGGGTTGAGTTAAAACTTTTACCTAAATTGGACACATTCTTCGCATTTATGCTAGATTCGTATCAAAAGAACGTGAGACAATTTACAACAAGATAATTTTTACAAAAAAACCTTATCCCCGGCTTTTAAAAACGCGTAATCTTAATTAAACAATGTCGGGTTTGTTCGTACACTTATAACTCATAAACGGCGGGACCGTGTTTCATGGTTTTTGATTTGTTGTATTTGTCTCCGTTCCGAATAGCAGAATAACTAATAAAATATTTGAAAAATTCACGCAAAATAAATTATGCCGAAAATTCATTTTCTCATACAAGGAATGCCGATTGACAGTTCTACTCGTCATATATGCATGTCAAGGCGGTACGAAGTTTGGCGGTCAGCTAGTAAGTAAATAAAACAAGAATTTTACAGCTGAGATCCCTTCACCAAAAAGGAAAAGTTCTGACTTTCATCCTTATAACACATAGCTAAGAACCACCCAAGATAAAAAAAAGGTTTTTCTATTAAAAAAAACCGCATCCGAATCGATCCATTCGCTTGGAAACTGCGATGCTACAGACAGTCATACAGACATGGGCGGCAAACTTATAAAACCCCTCTTTTTGCGTCTGGGGTTAAAACAGGTAGATTTCGTAGGACTTTTTGAATTTCAATATTTTTCATTGAAGAAACACGTTGTTAAGAATCTGCTGGTTTTGAATTTATTTCGGTGACTGTATCTCAAAATCATCTTATCAGTCATAGGACGACCACTGCTGAACATAGACACTCTCCCTATATAGATTTCCAGAGTGACCGATCTTGTGCGCTCTGTACGCAATGGCTTCCTATCGTGAGGGTCCGTCATACGCTGCGCTCTCCAGTGCGTGATATCCTCTCAAGAACATTCTTCAACTTTTAGTTTGCACCATCGATTAGCAAGCTGAAGTGGCACCGCCCACTGCCACTTCAGCTTACTAATCCTCTAAGTATAGTTTTATTTTTATTACAGTTACTCGTTAAACTGACCTACTGTATCTTACCAATGAACATGGCGAGCGCGTTGGCGGCCCGGTGCGCGTGCACTGCGTGCAGCGGTGCGTGCGCATGCGCGTTCCAGACGGCGCGCGCGAGAAGCGCCGCGGTGGAGGAGTCGCCGCGCAGCGCCGCCGTCTCGAGCGCGCGCGCGCCGAGCTCGCTCGCACGCCCGCTGTCCGCGCCCGCCCCGCACACGTTCACCAACACCCCGGCAGCCGCGCAACGCACGCTTGCGTCTTCTGCGACAGAGTTATTACATCTTGTAGGGGTATAGTGAACCTCTTACATTGTACTATTTTTACTATGGGACGTCGGCGTCGTGTCGCGTTTTAGAAATGGGATCAACCGCGCTACACACCCGAGTTGTGGGCTCCGACTCTGCATTGCACAGGCGTCCTCAATATTCCAAGACATTCTTCTCCCTCCCAGGGGGAGTCAGAGAGGTCCGCTTAAGGCGGACATTCACCGACAGGGCCGCGGTTGAATCCAACCGGGACCCCGTGACCCTGTCAAGTGCTGGTGCAGCGTCAACTCACTCATCTCAAGATGGGCGGTTTGATGATGCACTAACACTGAGGCGAATGAAGGAATATCGGTGGGTTTTTAGTCGGTATGCCGTTGGCTAACCTACGGAAAGTCCGACAGACCCCTTCAACTCTCCCCGAGGGGCCGGTCTAGGAAGCTACGAACTTCCGGAGCCCCTGCCGTCCTGCTTAGGAAGCGATTTAGAAAATTTTACCTTACGACATCATAATTTAGGAGCCCCTAAACCCTAAATTGTCATTGCGGCAGGCGTGTAAGTAGCCAGCTTGAATCTGCAATCCATACTGAAGAAAAGATATCCAAGTTAGAGTCGACAATCAAGGAATCAGGCTTACCACAATCAAGGAACGGCTGTAGCGAGTCGAGGGCTCCCTCGAGCACTATGAGCTGCGCAGCGTGTGTAGCGCGCGACAGGTTGCCGAGCGCTCGCACGGCCTCGCACGACGCCGCCCCGCGCTCGCCCAGCCAACGGCAAGTAACTGACAAGTACAAAATATCAAGTGGAATTATTTAGTCATTATTATAAATACGGGATTTATAACGTACTGTCTTATCGGTGTTTCGACCGACAATATTTCGGTTCAATTCGTGAACCTTGAACAGGGTGAGTGCGATCCACTCCAAATAACGTCTCGCTCTTATTCGGAGCGGATCGCACTCACCCTGTGTCACATCTGTGCGGATTCCTTTTAGGTTGACAAGAATTGCTTACATTATTTGTATGAATTATATACATTAATTGCTTTTTACAATATGTATTTGTAAATGATGTATCTACTTGTATTCTTTACTTTAACATTAAGCTTTATGTAGATGAATAAGAAAATCAATAGTGTAATTTGCCTACGGGATGACTTGAATAGATTTCAAAACTATTGCATACTCAATAAATTAGATTAAATTAATTCTAAATGATATGTCTTGCTACCAAATTTGAGCTTTACTATATTTCAAATGGCTGTAAACAGTAGGACAGACAGACAAACATGGCGAAACTATCGTAGTTCGACTACGGTACGGAGGAGGCTTCGCAATACCTTTACAGATATGATGTAGGGTATCGTGCAGTGGGTCAGGGTCTTGCGGCTCGCTGTAGAAGGTGATGTTGTTGAGGGTAGCGAGCGCGGCCGTCGCCAGCTCCTCGCGACGCTCCGACAGGCTCGCGTGGTCTTCATTCGCAAAATCCTGACAAATAGACACGAAACAGGGGACTTAGCCAAAAAGATGTTGTTTATCCGATCATCGTGAAATTTGATACATAGGTAAGTAGTGATGGCACAATTTCGGTGTGACTAAATGAGCTAAAAATATTGGGAGGTTGTTGAGATATTACGGTTCAAGAGGGGTAAAAAAATAAAAAAAATGAGACTATTAGGACAAATGGGACGTCAAATGAAAGGTCTTTATTAGTAAATTTAGACTCCCTTTTAATTTTTAGTAAAGTAATTATAATTTTTGAGTTATTAGCCATAATAAAAAGTGAACTATGACAAAATTCACAGGATACATCAGTGACCCCCGTGATGTAATTTCATATGCATTTAGTTTAAATGACACAAATATAGGCAAAAGTTTGAAATCCAGAACAACTGCAATTATTAAAGCCACAAAAAAATAACCAATTAACATGAACTCCCATTACCTGTAATTTGAATGAAACTGTAGGTCAAGTTAGTTGGTTATTTATTTCGTGGCACTATTTCGATAGTCAAAGATTACAAATAATATTTTTTTTGTTTTAATCGGAGATTCGCGAGATCTCAGTTTGGGGCGAACCACTAGTATTATTAGTGTGATGAGTAAGAAGGTCGGTAGACTAAATGGTCTCTGTGTAAAGTATCATTTATTGTCAGATGCTTGTAGGGACCGTCTTTTTGGAAGTCCTACGTATATTTGAACCAGTAATATCCTGCACCATCAGAACGTTTGTTAGCAGTACAACAAAAAACATACTCTCTCACATTACAACTCACATTGTCTTCTATAGTCCGTTCTGAGAGCAGCAAACAGGCCAGTAATGCCTTGACAGTCCTCTCGGCGTACGTCGCGGCCAGGCCTCTCCCGGCGCGCTCGGCCAGGCACAGATTGGCCACAACTCGCACTGTCTGAACAGCATATTATGAACATTACATAACTGAACTCAATATTCAATATTCATTTATTCATTAAAATCACAAAGATCACTTTGTAACGTCAATTTTACCGCCTGTTCCTCCGCGACCAAGCCAGGAATGAATCAGACAAGAAACAAGGCTGAATATTCTTTTTAATGGTCCTTTACACATTATGATGATCCAACTACATTTTGTGGTCTAATTGGCATTTCAAAATGTTACCTTCAACCTCTAGTGTCAGCAGTTCGGTTTTTAGTCCGGTTGACCGAACTACTGATACTTTTCAGGGTCAATAATCCGGTTGGTAGTTCGTTCAACCGGACAACACCCGAACTACTGACTCTAGAGGACTTACAATAAGAAATTGATGATGATAATATAGTAATATTGGCAAAGATTAAAAAAAATACGTAAGTATAGTATATAGAATAGTATAATCATTTATTTGTTATTGTATCATTTATTTATCATTTTTTTATCGAGCGAAGCGAGACCTCCAAATCAACTTGGGCAAATCGGCGTTGCATGTATGTATGTATTTATGTATGTTTGTTTGTCCGAGGATAACTTTCGTAGCGTTTATCCGATCATCATGAAATTTGGTATATAGGTAGGTAGTGATGGCACAAGTTTGGTGTGACTCAATGAGCTAAAAATATTGGGGGGTTGTTGAGATATTGGGGTTCAAGAGGGGTAAAAAAAAAAATGAAAATGAGACTATTAGGTCAAATGGGACGTCAAATAAAAGGTCTTCATTAGTACATTTGAACCCCGTTTTTATTTTTAGTTTAATTTATGTAGTATTTGAGTTATTAGCTATAATAAAAACAAAATTTGTCAAAATTCACAGGGTACACCAGTGACCGTACAATGCTGAAATTTGGTATTCGTGTAGCTTTAGTGACACAAATATAGGCAAAAGTCTGAAATCCAGAATAACTGCTATTTGTACCCCAAAAAAATAACCAATTAACAAGAACCCCCGTTACATCTAATTTGAATGAAACTGTAGGTCAAGTAGTTTGGTTATGCATTTCGTGGCACCAATTTATTAGTCAAAGATGAAAGCCGGCATGAACAAAGACCACTAAACGTATTTAGCGGCTAAACATGTTCAAATTTGAAGTGTTTGTTTGATTTGACAACTCCTTAAATCATATTTAGCCACTAAATACGTTTAGGCATCGTTGTGCAAGTCGCCCTGAGAATAATATTTATTTTGGGAGATTCGCGAGTTCTCAGTTCGGGGCGAATCACTAGTTTATATTGTTCACGCTTCACGCGATCTTTTCTATCTCATACTTGCACGATGTGGAATGAGGTACCATCTGAGGTTTTCCCGTTAGGCTACGACATGGCACGCTTCAAGAGAAATGTAAAGAGGTTTCTACAGAGTAGGGAATAGGGAACGCATCGACAATACCCCGGGTGTTGCCGGTGTCAATAGCCGACGGTGACCGCTTACCATCAGTTGGGCCGTAAGCCTGTTTCCCCACAAATAACATTAAAAAAAAATGTTTTGTGTGTAGGTACCAAACACAAAATGACACATGAAACAGTTATAAAGAACAGTAGGTAGGTACAATTGAATTTATTAAGTCAGTTCGACTCATATGTCTGCACCAAAATGGCGTCCAGCTCAGCATAATGTTGGATGTTAAGCATCCAACGCTGATTTTCAGCTAAAACCCGAAACTAAATATGTAACTAGTATATAGTAACTTACTTTGATAAGAACATCTTCGTTGGAACCATCAGAGCCTCCTAAGTCTGTACCTGAAAGAATACGAAACTAAAATCCTTACATGCACACGAGCACAAGTCTAGAACAAGTTTAAATTTTATCAAATCTTCGTTCAAAGGTTTTGCTCGCCCGAATGTTATATTTTAAGCGACTTCAAAAAAGGAGGAAGATTCTCAATTCCGTTGTATTTTTTTATTTTATGTTTTTCACGGATTGGCCACAATCAGCTCAGGACCGCCAAGTCTGGAAAGAATGGGGGGAGGCCTTTGCCCAGCAGTGGGACACGAATGGCTGATAATAATAATAATAATAATGTTTTTCATGATTTTTACCTCAGAACTTCATAATTTACAAACCGAATTCTATTTATTTGTCTTAAACTTTCAGATTGTTCCCACAGAAATTTCATCAAAATCGCTTTAGTAGTTTGGTTAAGTTGATTATATTTTTGTTAAGAATTTACTTGAACGCCTTCGAGAGAGGTGTAATTAGGGTATTAAGTGGTAGGCAACGCGACTGCAGTACCTCGAGTGCTGCAGGAGTTTATAGGCGACGGTGACCTTAACTTCAGGATCAAAACTTGTTGTAAGTATGTAAGATTCAAGTGAAGTGTTACCGATAAGGTGTAGATCAGGGTCCTCCTTGGCATCGTGTTCGTTTCGGTTCGTGTACGACTCTAGAATGGTCAGAAGAACATCGATACCTCCTTCTTCGTTATAAATCTGTAAAAAATTACAATCTAGCTTTATTTTAATGCCTAGGTTTGCACATAGTTTATTTAGTTATTTTTTTTATTATGTAAATAGATTTTAAGTTTTGTTAATTTGAGTATTCATAAGATACCCAGTCAAGCCTTTTTCGCCTGAGACACAGGTTTTCCTAGTTCAGAATGTTACCTATAAGTAGTTATAAATTCCTAATATTAATTTTAGCAATAAGAAAAATGAATAAAGATTTAATTATTTATTTTATTATTAGTTTAATTTTATCTGCATAATTTCTCGATACTCAATAATAATTGGTCTTATTCATATAAAATCAATGTATAGTTATTTTTATTCTAGTTGATATTAAGCAGGGGGAGCACACCTTAGACCTTCGCTACCTTAGACTCGATAGAACGTAGAGCTTTTAGGCTTATAGGTGAGCAATATATGGCGGAGATTAAGACCCAAAGTCTCGAACACCGCCGTAAAGTTGCAAGCCTATCGATCTTGTATAGAATACATTTTGGGGAATGTGCCCAGGAACTATACGATCTGATCCCGCCATCTCCCTTCCATCAAAGGACAAGCAGGCGCACGGCTCAGTACCATCCGTACCTAGTCAATATACCACCCATTCGCACACACCGTTTTGGTTCTACGTTCTTGATGCGTACAGCTAAGGTATGGAACACTTTGCCGTCGTCTGTTTTTCCTAAAAAATACAGTCCGGGCCTCTTTAAGGTAAGAGTAAATAGGTTTCTTCTAGATCTTCGTGCTTCATTTTAGACCACATCACCACTTACCATCAGGTGAGATTGTGGTCAAACGAAGTTCTATCCAATTTAAAAAACAAAAAAAAATGCACTGAATTTTTGTATTTGTATATTTTGTCAAATAACTAATCTAAATATTCTAATTGCCACACATGTCTACTATGCGAATAGTTTTAATAACTTCGACCCACGTTTTGTTGATTGGCCCATGGTGTTCCATAAATATCGAAATATTTTAATTCATAAATGTATGTACTTAGATTTGCAAGGAATAAATGAATTAAATTGAATGGGTTGAAATGATCTTGAAGTACTTTTTCATTCAGTCATTATGGAGTTTGTGAGTAACATGTATCAAAGTGATAGTCAAATAATTTTATTCATTAAAATCACAAGGATCTTTTCGAAACGTCAATTTTACTGCCTTCACGACCAAGCCAGGAAAGAAAGACAAGAAACAAGGCTGGTTATTTTTTTAATGATCCTTTCAGAATAGGTACATTACAGAAAATGAATTACGTTCAAATTGTAACATTTTGAATGAGTTGGAGCAATTTCAATCCCAAGCTTCTCTATCATGTCATATAAGTGATATAATATTAGATTTGCAAGTATGTATGGAAAGAGCTATGTAGAGCCTCGCATTGATCGTGCCTTCGTACGATCAATGTGGCCTAAAACTTTTATCAGGTTTGATCACACGAATTTACTTAGGTAGGTGCAATGATTGTGTGATAGTCAGCCATCTGAGCTGTAGGAGTTAGTCAGTAGGTCCTTTTTTTAGCTATAAGACCGTCCATAATGCCGTATCAATTTATAAAAAAATATGTTATGTATTTACTTCGGATTAACGTACAATAAAGATAATTTATTTAATCTTCGTAATCTCACATTATTCCTAGCTCGTTCGTCCGCGGCGGCCATGTTGCCGAGCGTGTACGCGAGCCGCACGGCGAGAGGCGCGCGCGCCGCGCACGCAGCGAGAGCTCGCAGCAACGCTCGCGCGCTCACACTAGAGCCGCACAGCCAGGCGCAACAGCATTCTTGTACTGAAAGGACGCTGTAACAATCATGCAGTTTTACCTTTTAGTCAACCAAACAGTGAGTTAAGTATATTTACTTTATAAAAATAGTGATCCAGCTGGACTTGAATTCGTAACCGTTTAGCCGGGCTAACATGTACGATAAACACCGCTTTTGTGCTGCAGAAGAGGGCTGTTCATGCAATTTATAATATGGGGCCTAGAGAATCATTACACAATAAGTTTAAAGAAATAAATATTATGACATTACCTTGTAAATAAATGTATGAAAGTCTGATGTACCTATGTTCACAAAAATATTAATTTGTTTAAGAAAAATAGCGATAATCATAATTTTAATACTAGAAATAAAGATAAACTCGCTGTTGCCACTTGTAGACTCCATAAAGTTAGTAAATCATTTAAAGGGCAAGGTGTACGCTTTTATAACAAACTCCCAATGGATGTACAAAAATTGACAATTAACAAATTTAAAAACGTAATTAAACAAAATCTTTATAAAAAAGCATACCTACTATAAAATATCGGATTATTTAGATGATAGAGAAGCTTGGGATTGAAATTGCTCCAACTCATTTAAAATGTTACAATTTAGACGTAATTTATTTTCTGTATTGTTATGTATTCTAAAAGGATCATTAAAAAAAAAACAACCAGCCTTGTTTCTTGCCTTTCTTTCCTGGCTTGGTCGCGAAGGAACAGGCAGTAAAATTAACGTTTGAAAGTGATCCGTGTGATTTTAATGAATAAAAATATTCTACTTTGACTTTGATTGTACGTTCAAGAAAATATTTCGCCACGGAAAAATTACAACTTAGCTTCAAATGTAGAAACATTGGTAGGTATTTCTGCCGCCGCACAGTGTGGTATTCGACTTGATTTTCGGACATGGTCTTTTTATTGCAGAATTATGTAGTATTTAAGATTTAAAACGTTAGAGTAGAACTCCTGTTCTCGATTATGCATATTTTCAGAGTAGTGAATTTTTGAAAATACCTCCTTTTTTCGCTGAAAAGTGAAAAATTAAATATGTGTTTGATATTTATATATTTTTTAACAATTTGATTTCTGTATATATAAGAATGTCTAAAGCCGCATTTTTTGAAGTTATTTTAAATCTTCCATAGTCAGTAAAATACGAGTATTTAATTATTTTTAATTTTTCGTTTTATTTTTTTCCTCTTAAACAAAGTCGTATTAGCAAATGATTTTTTTATAACACATATTCACAAACTATGAGCAATATGTGGTAAAAAAACGTAAAGCTTATCTCACTTGAAATATTTCTACATATTACGCTAAAATTACACTCCTGTCGGAAAACTTGGAGCAAACCGTTTATTTTCAGTCATTTATTTTCAGTGACTGTTATTTACCTTAGACACCGAGCGACGTTAGTGAGCACATCTCTGTCGGTGTGGTGTAACAGCGTGGCGAGCAGCTCGCCGAGCGCGCCGCTGTCCACGAACTCGCTCGCCGCGTTCGCTTCGCTCGCCAGGTTGCGAAGAGCGCCTGTTAGTTGGAAGAGAGCGTGCGTCGACTGTTCTGATATAGAGCGGGGATTTTCCGATTTCTGTGAAAGAAATAAGACAAATAGTTTTATTTTTAGAATAATATTTAAGCCTAAAGCGGACCTTACTTTAGGTAAATCATCATATGTTTCATCAGCAGTTCTGCATACTTTTTAAACGAATTGGAAGAAAATTATGAGACCTTTTATTGCGAGCACAAAACTAAATCATTAAAAATGTCCATTTTCGAAACCGAAGTACACTAGGTAACAACTAGAGAGGACTTGAGACCAGACCAAGGGAGTCTGGTAACTAAGCGACCCAAGGTTACAAAAAAAACGAGAAGAGATGAATCACTTACAGCAGTGTTAAGCAGCTTAAGATGTATAGCAGCAAGATGGACGGCCCCGGCGGCATGCGCGCGCGCACACAGCGTGGGCTCTATCGCCAGCACGCGCAGCGCGCCCGCGCCGTACACGCAGCACTCGCTCTCAGTGACGGGGTCCGCACGCCCGCAACCTTCTACTAACAACTCTGAAAATACAGTTATCTATTGTAATGAGGGCTTTTCACGATCATTTTTTTATATATTTTATTTTATTTATTGAAGTGAAAACTTCTTTAGCATCGTTGTGGTTTGAAAGTCGATGAAACGCAAAAGCGACAGTAAAAATAGACAAACACATAAATTCATAATATTTAACGTGGGAGAAAATGAGATAGGAAGCATTATATTGTTTCTTATGTTCGTGGTTCTCTTTGTGCTTTGCTTCGTACTCCCTCCACTCGAGTTAATAATTATCTAACTTTGCATCACTATGATCATTACTAAAACCTACAATTATCATCTTCTCGAAATTTTACATTCGTATCATTACATTGAAACCAAAATTTTTGAAGGTTTCACTTCTACCACGTGTGAATTGCACACATTGTCATGCTTTTTTTTTATCTAACATAAAGTGACATACTAACTGTAATACATAAAGCTCTGTAAAACCTTAAAGGTTTGTCTCGGTGCTTAGAGACACTCAAGCCGCATACATATTACTTAAATACGTATTTATAAAACCCCGTCACCTTTACCTAAACATAATTTTATTGTTACACACAGGCGACGTACCCTCCCAAATTACCGTCTACAATCTATTGCTAAAAGTATGTATGTAGGTACGCAAACATAGTAAGTCGGCGGCGGCAATTATAATTACAAGAGTTATAACTTTATAAGTATAGGTACTTTTAATTTCTTATTGATCGAGCGAAGCGAGATCTCCAAATCAACTTGGGGAAATCGGCGTTGTATGTATGTATGTACGAGTATGTATATTTGTTTGTCCGAGGATAACTTTCGTAGCGTTTCATCATGAAATTTGGTATATAAGTAGGTAGTAATGACACAATTTTGGTGTGACTTAATGGGTTAAAAATATTGGGGGGTTGTTGAGATATTGGGGTTCAAGAGGGGTAAAAAAAATGAAAATGAGACTATTAAGTCAAGTGGGTCGTTAAATAAAAGGTCTTCATTAGTGCATTTCATTTATTTTCCACTGTAGGTACATTATATATCACTAAGTTACGTCAAATTTAGATTAAAACAATAACAATTGCGATACAATTAACATTATAGTAGCTCCAACAGACAGGTATCGGGACTAATTAAGTTAATATATCAAATATTGTCAACTTAAAATAATAAAAATAAAACAAAAATGAATAAAACACAGAGCAAAACAATGTCAAATAAGTCAATCAATCAATCAATGCCAATACTAAATCGATAATTAACATTTTGATGTCAAAAAAAAAATCTTACAAATTGTGGCTGTAAGGCTTTGTCATTACGATAAATTATAATAATTGCAAAATGTCAAAAATATATAATTAAAAGAAAATAATTGACAAAATAAAATAATAAAGTGATTCGCAGAATTAAAAGTAAAAAATTGCGGCTGTAAAAGGGCCTTCTCAGTATTGTAAAAATACAATTAGGTTATGGAAAATAAAAGGTAAGGAACAAAAAAAATATCTTCAACAGGTCACAATAAAATTAACATCATTTAAAGCTTCTCACAATGAATAATAACTTTTTTGTATTAATAAGTTTTTAATTTTATTCTTAAATTGATTATTACTTCAGTTTTTGAGCTCGTCCGGTAACTTATTAATAGAGGAAGGTTAGTTTTATTTATAGTTTTTCCTAATTTCAAGCTGATAGGTTTAGCAGTTGCTGAGATAATCAGATGTAACAGACAGATGGACAAATTCGCACTATAAGGATTCCGTTTTTACCCTCTTTGTCCGGAGCCCAAAAACATCTGTCAACACCACAATGAATACAAGAGTAACCTTTTCCATACCTAGTAAGTTCGTGTCCTTGAAGAAATGGTCGTTTTTATCGTTCCTCGCTATTTTGAAGACTAGTTTACAAGCCGCAGCCAAATGTATCCCAGTCACGCGCATCTAAAATAAAAATGATAAAAATCATGCTAAGACTGGATATTACAAGTTTTTCAGAATATTTTACTGTAAGGAAACGCTTAAGGCGTCTTTTCGCTCAGAAAACATTCGTGATTCATTTCAAGCATTATTAAAAATACGGAATTTATCACGTACCGTATTATTGGTACGACCGTCAGTGTTTCGGTTCAATGTGACCCATTCATGAACGATGATAAATTCTGTATTTATACTATTACTTGTGGCGTCATCAGTCATAGTGTTTAGGCGTTTTAAGAAAATGATGGGTTTGCAATAACCGATACTTATTCAAATAACCATAAATATGTGTTTGAATAGTTTTCGGTTTTTGGTAACAACTGAGTGATTTTGTCCTTCAGAAGGTGCACTATAGGCTGCCTGTACGTTATATGATGATGACGTTCTCGGGCGTTTTTAGGTATTCCTTGACATTGCACATCTCTGCGAATAAATTCTTAACATCTCTAAATTAGAAAGTAACTCTGTCTAGCAAGAAACGTAGGGTCAAGGTAGATGGGCAAGAGATACACTATGTCGATGAGTATATTTATCTGGGCCAGATAGTCTCTTTCAAGAACATACAAGATCGAGAAGTAGACCGTCGTGTCGATAACGCTTCGAAGAGCTACTGGTCCATGACAGAGCTAATGAAGGGCAACCTTCCACTGTCACATAAGCGAAAACTCATCGACATGTGTATCTTACCTATCCTAACCTACGATGCACAGACTTGGTCATTGACGGACTCACAAAAGTTCAAACTCGGGGTATGCCAACGAGCGATGGAGCGTAGCATTTTAGGTGTTCAGCGAACCGATAGAATCCGCAACACTACTCTACGCTCTGTGACCAGAATCATCGATATGGGGTATAAGGCCGCAAGACTCAAATGGGACTGGGCGGGTCATGTCACTTGAATTCACCCTGAAAGGTGGACTAAGATCTCCACCGACTGGCAACCTACAGGACGACGGCAACGAGGCAGACCGCGAAAACGTTGGCGCGACGATCTGGGTGGGTTCCATTCTGACTGGCAGGAGATTTCTGGAGAACGCAAGGAATGGACGGAAATGGGGGAGAACTTTGCCCAGCAGTGGGGCAGTATAGGTTGTTGAAAAAAAACTCTGTCCAGTCATACTCACTGTCTGTCTGTTTGTTACGTTTTCACAACTAGCCGGCCGATGCGATTTCGATGGGTAAGTATACAGAGAGATTATAACCAGGATTGGAACATAGGATAATTTTTACCCGACTCTGCAGAAGGAGCGTAATGTTTTTATTGACAAACCACGCGAGCGAAGCCGCGGGTGGGTCAGCTAGTTTAGTACACCTTCCCACCAACCCCATTAGTTTAAAGCTATTTTGTGTTTTTTACATGAGTCCTAGTTACTTGAAATAAATGTATCTTTTTTTATATCATGTTTACTTACAGTAAGCAATGCTCTAGCTATAGCCACAAGCACGCGTTCGTCGTCATTGTCTATATGCGCGTACAGGGAGCGTATCACCAGGTCGCGAAGACTGGAGGCAGGCGTGGTGGCCTGCAGACGACTCTGTAGTGCCTCCAACAGGAGTAACGTGCGGTCGATATCAGGAGTTCGGTGTGCGAGGGCGTCACACAGCTCGAGGATGCTCATTCTGGAAATAAATGTATGTTAAGTGAGCACTGGAGAATAAGACTTGAGATTAAAAGATTTCGAACTTTAGACACAATATTGTGTCTCCAACAGATCTGTGTTTTAAGCATACTAGGGGTTAAGAGAGCGCTGGAGAATAGGATTTGAGACTAAAAGGTTCCGGATTTCAGACACACTATTCTGTCTCCAACAGATCTATGCTTAAGCGAACCAGGGTTTAAGAGAACACTAGAGAATGGGATTTGAGACTAACTGGTTCGAACTTGAGGTAAGTGGGAACTTCGAACTCCCATGCCCATTCCCACGAAGCCGGGGCGAGTCAGCTAGTCAAACATCATCATCATCAAGTCATGTTTGTGTAACGAATACCCACCTGTCCAACTGATCGATGGATGTGTTAGGAACCTGCACAGCCAGGTGATGTATTGATTTGACTCCGATGTCTCCGAATGTTTGGTGCGTGTCACATGATAATGACTTTGTGCTGGCGAACTGTTTTCTTCTGGACGCCGAGTCGGGGCTGAGAGCTAGAACGTATCATAAGTCATAACACATTTAAGGTACATTTGTTCCGTGTCTGGGTGTTTTTCTATATATTATAAGTATGTATTTACAAAAAAAAGTATATAAGTATTCTATCAGTTATCTGGTTCCCATAGTACAAGCTCTGCTTAGTTTGGGGCTAGATACCGCTGTGTGAAATGTCCAGCAATATTTATATTTATTTATATTTTATAAGCATTTATTGGTATTTTTTTACATTCTATGTTTACCTTATTACAATTGTTACACTTAGGGTGGATTCGACCAAACGAGAATAAGTTTTATTCTTAGAATAAATTGTCAGTTAATCGAGAGTAACTCAATTTTACGTTTTACCATTCACAAATCTAAGAATACCGGACTTATTCGGAAATAGTTACTATACCACCATTTCGCGTGGAATAACCGAGCTATTCCAAGAATATTTTAATGGCGTCCGCATGCCATATGTTTCTTTGCTGTTTTGCTATTTGAACTCAAAGCACTTGGTAATTAATTATTGTAACAAAAATAATGGAACGTTTAAGAAATTTGATTGAAGATACTGATAGTGACGTAGAAGTTACACCTAGACGTCCAGGGTGGATAGGAAAGAGCCTACTCATTTGAATACTGCGATGATCATGATTTCGCGATCAGGGTTTCGTTTGAGTAAAGAAACAACTTTATCTCTGCTGACAAAAATTGAATATAACTTTGAAGTAATTTTCGATCGGTAAGCGCCTGTGTATTAGTGTTTAGTACCTACATTATACGTATGTAAGTATTATATACCTGCCTTATTGCCGTTCTATAATATGACAAATGCGAGTAGACATGACTTGTGCTTGTGTGACGTCCCGTTGTAGGACAACATTTATTTGCAGGATAATACATCTGTTCATCGTTCCTTTTGCTATTCGGGTGTAGTAATTCCAAGAGTAGCTTTACTTTAGATAGCATGGTAAAACGACTTTCGACTTACTCAAGAATAAGAAAGTGGAATAGATAATAACCTGTGTCTGTTCCTAAAGGAAAGAACCATTATTACTCGACTTCGCAGAACAAGGGTAATGTTTTAGGGTATATAGACATATATCTGTTCATTAGGTTAAACGGCTTGACGTATTTTGATAAATGAAGTATGATCTTCTCACGATTATTCAACGATTACGTTATTTACGAAAACAATCAAGATAGTTGATCGAACGAAGCGACATTTCTAAAACAACTTGGGCAAATCGGCGTTGTATGTTGTATGTATGTTTGTTTGCCCGAGGATAACTTTCGAAGCGTTGATCCGACCATAGTGAAATTTGATACATAGGTAGGTAGTGATGGCACAATTTTGGTGTGACTAAATGAGCTAAAAAGGTTGGGGGGTTGTTGAGATATTGGAGTTCAAGAGGGGTAAAAAAAAATGATACTATTAGGTCAAGTGGACGTCAAATGAAAGGTATTTATTAGAACATTTAGACTCCGTTTTCATTTTTAGTAAAGTTTTTATAGTTTTTGAGTTATTAGCCATAATAAAGACAGAACTTTGGGAAAATTCACAGGGTACCAGTGACTCCACAGTGCTGTAATTTGGTATACGTGTAGCTTAAGTAACACAAATATAGGCAAAAGTCTGAAATCCAGAATAACTGCAATTTGTACCAAATAAAGAGTAACCAATGAGTAACCAAGAATGACACTGTGGGCCAAGTAAGTTGATTTGCATTTCGTGGCACTACGAGTATTTTGATAGTCAAAGATTACAAATAATATTTTTTTGTTTTAATCGGAGACTCGGAGTGGTTCTCTCCGAAGATCCCGCGATCTCAGTTCGGGGCGAACTACTAGTTATCAAGATTAGATTAGAAAATTCTTATTTGCACTAAAAAAATAATAGATAGGCAAACTTAATACTAATTAGCATTTTCTTCTAGCTAACTCTTGTGTAGTGCAGATTAAGTGGCATTGCTTCCCAGAAAATAGATTCACAAAAAAGTTTAATTTAGAACATAGGTACCTACTATAAAAAAATTTAATAACAATAATACACATACATAAATACACACGAACCGCTCAACTTTGCTGGCAATTTTGTTGGCAATTTTGTTGGCAATTTTGTTGGCAATTTTGCTGGCAATTTTGTTGGCAATTTTGTTGGCAATTTTGTTGGCAATTTTGTTGGCAACTTTGCTGGCAATTTTGTTGGCAATTTTGTTGGCAATTTTGTTGGCAATTTTGCTGGCAATTTTGCTGGCAATTTTGCTGGCAATTTTGTTGGCAACTTTGTAGGCAATTTTGCTGGCAATTTTGTTGGCAATTTTGTTTGCAACTTTGTTGGCAATTTTGTTTGCAATTTTGAATATGCCGATCACGATAATAACGAAGACGATTACATTATTTACGATAATCTACACTGCACTAAGGTTAGCTGAAATAAAATGCTAATTAGCGTTAAGTTTGCCTATGTATTGTGTGTGTGTGGAATTTCTCTGATTTAAGTATTTACGCGATGGGTTTTCGGTAATTGTCAAGTTCTTTCTTTAATTACTACTTTTTAATTCAGTGCATAAAGCTGACAGTTCCCGAGAACCCTATCTGTGGAGCGGCAGCAGCAGATGTTTCTGCCAAGGCGAGGCTGAAAACCAGCGTAGCTGAGCCCTCGACCTATTTACCACCACCCTCTACCTTAGTGCTACCTACGATAATGTACTAATGTTACTTAGTTAAGTCCTCTACCGTTCAATTTAGCTCACTATTTGCTTTCGTAGTTGCTTTGCAAACTCTGGGTAAACACCATCAAGCATTTAAATGCTCTGGAAGATATCGGTACCTTTCAACCTACCTACATAGAGATCGTTGGAAACGCTCTTAATCCAAAAATCTGGGACAGTAATAGGCTAGGCTTGACTTTATTAATCCCAATGGTGGAGATCCTCACCTTTTTTTAGTATTTAAGAGTAGGAGAGTTCCTTGTGAAAGGGCTCATCCAGGGGAGTATACTACCTACTACCAGACCTATTAAAGGCTTTACACCTGTTTGCCTTAAGTTGATTGACGCAGGGCAGTACATCGTAGGGCACGTTTCTAAGATGTGTGACCTACGAGGCAATGCTTTGTCATAGTTATTCAATTTCCTGGGTGAATAAATAAATAAATACTGCTGGACATTTCACACAGCACTATCTAGCCCCAAACTAAGCAGAACTTGTACTATGGGAACTAGATAACTGATAGAATACTTATGTATATACTTTTTTTGTAAATACATACTTATAATATATAAAAAACACCCAGACACGGAACAAATATCTGTAGATCATGCAAATATTTGTTCCGTTGCGGGAATCGAACCCGCTACTCCTGCGTCTCAGCCGGCTATACGCCCACTGCGCCACGGAGGTGGTCCTAAATAAAAAAAGTCTTAATTAAACTTTCAGTCGCAGCTACTAAAAGGCGACCTTTTTTACGTCAAATTAATTTGATATCTAGAAGATCAGCCCTTTGATTTGTCTAGATTTAACCCTGTAAACCCAGCTGGCTCTATTGAGGACCAATAACCATTAAAAAGCCATGTTTTAATCCAATATATTTTTACCAAATAAAATCATTTAATCAAATAATTTAATTGATCTTCAGATCTCTTAGACATTCCACAAGCAAGTTCAATTATTACTTTTGATACATGCCGGCTTCATACCTAATAATTAGCATTCTTTTCATTAATCCCGTCGCCTATAAGAATACTAAATAATGCCCTTTATAAAAAACCTCTCCTTAACAATTACGCACTTTCAGCTAGTAAAGTCCAAGCTTCTTTAGATGGTATTTACAGGATAATGAAGTACCAAGTTTTCAGCAAGCTTTACTTTCAAAGCTTATTGAGAAGACTTATCGAAGTTGTCTCTTGTTTATTTTGCAGTGCACCGAATTCCGAAGAAGCTCTTTATTAGAACGACGGGTCAGGGCCGGATCAAAGAATTAAACGAAAAAATAAACGAATACATTTATTTTAAGCCGAGGCCATGACACAGATGGGCAACGATCGTCACAAAGTGGGTGCCTGAAGACGAGCGACGGCGCCGAGGAAGGCCTAGTAGACGCTGACGTGACGATCTCGATGCCTTCGAGACAGATTGGTGGGGTTTGGCACGCGAGCGAAAGTCCTGGAAGACAGTGAGGGAGACCTTTGCCCAGCAGCGGGATGATATAGGTGGAAAAAAAAATATATAACTGGTAGTTTTTTTTTCGAGAAGTCTTTTTTTATGTTTTGAGAAACCGTCACTTGAATATGGTCTGTATATTACCAAACAGTCAGTATATAATTATTGGCGCATTTGTCTGCAAATGTAGAAATTAAAATGCAAATCAGTAAGCTCTAATTTCTAGTACGTATTGATTTATTTACTGTGGATTAAGGCTGCCTAAGCTAAGACCTTAGTATTTGACTACGTGATGACTGTGGCACAGAAACTTGGTCTCTTACTATGGACCTCATAAGAAGGCTCAAGATCGCTCAGCGTGATATGAAGAGGGCTATGCCTGGTGTTTGCGTAAAACATATAACCATGGTAAAACAGGTGGTATGTACACAAACATTTAACATTGAATTTGGCTCAAGTATGCTGCATTTAACCACCAGGCTCTGTATGGCTCCCGTATAAGTTATAGACTTATACGGGAGCCATACAGAGCCTGGCGTCATCCATGACCGCATTTTCCATGAGCAAATAAAATCAAATAATTTATTTCGTACAAAAATGTATTACATAGGAAACAAAAAAGAACGTTCACAATTGCAAAAAGTTATGTCCCTGTAGTTGGCAAGGGATGTGCAACAGGCTATCAGAGAGATATTGAGATATTGGGGTTCTAGAAGGGTAAAAAAACTGAACTTTGACAAAATTCACAGGGTACACCAGTGACCCCACAGTGCTGAAAGGGACATGCCCATATAATGCTGTCAACTGCACAAAAAATTGCGTTCATACAAAAAATATGTTACATTTTTTCGTTAATCTACGTATCAATCGATTAACACGAAAAGTATCCTACAATATTTTAAAATAATAATGAATATGAAAACGACAGGAAATGAAATGGTAGCAAATTGCCTCCAGTTGCAAACATTAGTGTTGAGCCAGAGTTGTTCTGAGACAATCATCGATTGTTGATAAAAGACCATAAATAAAACAATCGATTTATTTGACTGTATTTTCACTGACACGAAAAATCGGTCACCGATTTCAGAAGTACGAAACCAAAACGATATTTGTTTCCCAATGAGCGTTTTGTAAATCGTTTTTTTTTCTCTTTAATTAACCCGGGGGTGGTATTATGCTTGACTCGCGCTGGTAGCGAGCGCCCGAGCGAGATAATCTCAGCCAATCGCAGTGCGCGCTGAATTTGCGCTCAGCTGTTGACGCACCGCAATTGATCTAAATCCTCTCGCTCTCAGCTAACCTTGATCATAATCGGCGGGCCGTTGATCTCAGCGCCACCTTCTAGATGGCTTTAGGATTAACCAGTGGAGAGAAAAAAAGCGGAAAAAAAATAACTCGGCTTATCTGTAGCATTATCTCGATTTTAATTCGATAAACAAATGAGAGGTTAAAGCTTCGCACGATTTTTTCATAATTTATTTATTTATTTATTTATTTATTTATTTAACAAAATCCACAGCCCTTAATATATAAATTCAAACTATTACTAAGCTTAACTTACGGCCAAAAACGGATTTACTTTTTATAAAAAGAATTTATACATAGACAATCTAAGTTCTAAATTAAACTAAAAATACGACTCAAATAAAATTACGTGTAAACACATATAGGTTAATAAATACATAGAGTATAAGACACACATAATACATACACAAGCATTTACATCATAAATTCATACATACATACAAATACAACGAATGTAACAAATTATGTGCAAAAACACAAAAAGGTTGATGTAATACATTGAATACATTGAATATGTATATACACATTCATACACATATATACACAATAATAACAAGTATTTTGTGTCGCTTTGTTATCATACATGTGTGTTATCCTCCATAATTATTTTCAAAGTTTCACTTTTAAAAGTTCCCTTGTTGCTATTAAAAATATCAATCGAGGAGAACTCCTTATTATAAACTCTTTGCAGTCTGTTAATGATAGAATGTTGTGCATAGTTGGTTGATGAGTGTGATACAGCAAATAACTTTGTATGTCTAGTGCGGTATTTCGGAGCACAAAAACGCAAAACTCTACTTGTAAGTTCAGGGCAATCAATGTGCCCATTGCATAGACCATGAAGAAAGGCCATATCTGTAATAGTTCGCCGATCCTGAAGGCTTGTGAGACTATGGTAACTGCACGATGCTTTATAGCTTTGTTGATAAATATATTTTCTATAATTGAGGTGCTTAACAAACTTATATTGAATGCGTTCTAAGTTACTGATATAGGTTACGTAATGCGGGTTCCAGACAGTACAACCATATTCAAGAATGCTTCTGACATACGAAAAATAGAGCAGTTTTATGCAGGTGATATCAGAAAAAGGTTTAATAATACGCAAGATAAAACCAAGGGCTTTAAAGGATTTGTTTACAATTGTGTCAATATGTTCGGAGAAAGATAATTTTGAATCAAGTAACATGCCTAAATCCCGAACTATTTCCGTTTTATCAATATTTACTTTACTTAGTTGATAATCAAATTTAACTGGTTTCCTTTTTCTAGTGAATGAGACAAAGTTACACTTATTAATGTTGGTACCAATATGATTAACTTTATAGTATTGTCCGAGCCGATCCAGGTCAGCTTGAAGATTCTGGCAGTCCAATAAACTTGTGATTTTCATAAAAATTTTTGTGTCGTCTGCATACATAAGGAACCTAGAGTGGTGAAAGCAATTACCAACATCGTACAGATAACAAGCATACAAAATAGGGCCCAGGATGGAACCCTGAGGTACGCCTGATGTGATTTCTATATAATTAGAACATAAACCTCCCACCACGACCGCTTGAGATCGTTTCCATAAATAGGACTCCAGCCAACGTAGCAGATTACCCCGAATACCTAGTTCGTAAAGCTTACGTAGTAATATGATGTGGTCTACACGATCAAAAGCCTTCTCAAAGTCAGTGTAGATAACATCCACTTGAGAACCGCCATCCATGTTGGTAGCTACATAATCAATAAATACTCCTAAGTTTGTTGTAGTAGAGCGGCCCTTCATAAAACCGTGCTGCTCTGAGGGTATAGAGTGTGATACGATGGGGTAAATGTGCATGTGTACAATCCTCTCCATTAATTTACTAAGTACATTTAGTATTGATATAGGTCGGTAATTTTCTATGCAGGTTTTGAAACCTTTTTTATAGACAGGGACGACATGAGCTCTTTTCCATATATCAGGAAAGTAACCATCTCGGAAGGATCTGTTAAATAATAGAGCAATTGGAACTGCAAGTGATTTCGCACAATTCAAGAAGAATACAGGAGGTAAATTGTCGTTACCAGGGCCTTTCGCAATATCCAGGTTAGACATGAGCTTTTGGACCTCATCGGGAGATATCGTGATGGTATGTATTAAATTTGAGTGCAAACAATCTGCATATGTGCTAGTAGAGCAAGAATCATTGTTGTAGCGACCACTAAAATTTCCTCTAAAGAATTCATTAAATGCAGAGCATATATCAATCGGGTTATCTAGCTGGGAATCACCGAACGTCATTTGCTGTGGATATTCAGTAGTATTTTTACGTTTTGACTTTACATAACTCCAGAAAGCTTTTGGATTAGATTTAATTTTTTGTTGAGCAAAAGTTATATATGATCTGTGACATTCGTCTTGTAAAATTTTCTGTCTTTTCCTTAGTTCTGAAAAATCTGCATAATCATTTGGATTTTTAAATTTCTTCCAGTTAGCGTGCAATTTACTCTTTTCTTTAATTAAATTTATAAGTGCTCTACTATACCAAATTGGATAAGAATAAGTACCACCGCAGCGAACTTTAGGGACAAAGTTATCTATTAATTCGTTTAAAATTAGATAGAATTTGCCTATAATATTCTCAAAATTGCCCTCAGTAGTAATAAAGGTCCAGCTCTGTTTCAAGAGTGATTCATTGATGTTCAAAAAGTCTGCCCGATGAAATTGGTATTTTACTCTAGATCGAGTCCTAAGCAGAGGCACCAACACGTCCGTCGCCGTCATATGTAAAACAGGATGATTTGAGTCTACCGGCACAAGAGCAAAGGTCGACTCATGGACTTCGACAGAAAAATCAGAAAAGATAAGATCTAGGGTGTTATTACTGGAATTTTTCAGTGTATTATACTGAGAAAGTCCTATGAAGCTAAAGTATGACAGGAGATCCGATGCAGCAGTCTGTACTTCTGCAGAACCTTTCTTAATAAGTCTAGGCTTGCCAGTTGTCCAATCAATACATGGAAGGTTAAAATCACCAGCAACAATCAAGTGATCATTCAGGTGATCATCGCGAGCATTAGAGATTATTTCAGTTAAGGATGAAATTCGGGATGGCAGCCTTGAGTCGGGAGGAATATAGGCTACGGCAACATGAATGTCGTTTGTAGCGCCTACACTTTTGGCAGGGATGGTAATCCAAATGCATTCCGGGTCCTTACTCTCCCACTCTGGTCGTAGACGCGCCTGTAGTTGAGGACGACATAGAACCATTACACCACCACCCAGTGATTTACGATCACTACGAAACACATCATATTTCCCGTCACAAAGTTCTGCATCAAAAATTCCTTCATGAAGCCAAGACTCTGTAACCAGTATTATATCAGCGTCACATAACAGTATATTTTTATAAATAATGTCTAATTTTGTACGTAAGCCCCTAACATTTTGATAGAGTAATTTAATTTATAACATAAGGCCATTTAGAGACGAGTTAATGTCACAGACATGAGATATTTTTTAGTTAGGCACCTATCACTCGTTATTCCTCCCAAATCATCGAATTAAGAACTAACTCAAACGATAGTCGATATCGATCGATATCGGCTACCTATTCAATCCAAGTTTACAAAATCAACACAGAAATACATAATGAATTCTATTAAACATCTCCAAAGGTAAATAAGTACATTTTTTTTCGCTTGGGTACAATTGGTACTTACATTTTTCGTACATTTTATTACCTTATTACTACCCCTGACACACTAAATATCTGATTTTCAGAAGTAAATAGGTAGAGGTATATTTTTGTATTTATCTGTGGCGCTCGTGTTGAATCGAAATACACTCGATTTTACTTCGATTCAAGATTTGCTCAACAGAATCAGATGATTATTATTTCTTTGCATTAAAATATTGAATTTTGATTTACTGGAATAATTGCCCCCGCTGTTGATTGTATAGGAGCGCGATGTAAAAAATGGCACTTCTGTGCGCGCGCGCCTTGAGATTAAATATAATCGATTGCTCCATTTGACCGATTATTTTGCGCCGATAAATCGATATTTCGGATAATAGTCGATGGTCGATATACCAATCCCTATGACTGTGCGCGTACGTCATTCACAAACAAGTACCTACACAAGCCGTTTCCTGTGATCTGTGTCTGTGGCCGTTTCTTTTGTTTTCTCGCGTATTTTTGTTTGTTTGCTGACTTAAAGCTTAAACGATTAAATTGATAGTAATTATCAATATCATAATTTATCTAGAAATCGTTATAATTACAATAATAAACTAATTAAGTTGTAGTTGAATACAGTGATGTAAAACTGGTTGTTTGTGAAAAATAAAAACTGATTTTTCTCATTATAGTAAACTATTTTATAACTAACTTCTTAGCTCTTTTATTACTAACTAAGCCTAGAATCATTAGCAATTAGTTTCAAGTGTGTGCAGTGACAGCATTTTTTACAAGGGAGAGTGGGCATGCCCCTTTGGTATGCGTGTAGCTTTAGTGACACCAAAAAAGTATAACCAATTCACATGAACTCCCGTTACCTGTAATTTGAATGAAGCTGTAGGTAAAGTAGGTTGGTTATACATTTCGTGGCACTATATTGATAGTCAAAGAATACGAAAAATATTTTTTTGTTTTTATGGGAGACTCGCGAGATCTCAGTTCGAACCATTAGTTTAAATAAATTATAGGCTAACGTTTGACCACGATCTCACCTGTCGATATGTTAATAAATACCTCAGTCCAACCCTGATAAGGCACCTGTTTTATCGAAGTTGGAATGGCTTTCTCCCTCAAACGGTGTGAGTTCGAGCTTTTAGTTAGATTGCTTGATGAACTTTGCTCTGGCATTTTACTCCCTAGGGCCACTGGACTTACAGAACAACACTTATAGAAATCCTTATGTTAATGTTATTTTTACTTCTACGCACGGCCATATAACTATTAATATAAATATTTCAATATTTCTATATTATACTAGCTGACCCACCCGCGGCTTCGCACGCATGAAATTTCTTCGGGATAAAAACTATATAAAACACTCTTGTCTAAGTGACGTGATATTTTATGTCAATGAACAACGGTTAAATTAATAGGTCGGGGGAAAAGTCTTTTCGCATTATAGTATGTATGAACGTGTAATAAAATCTCTTTTTACTATTTGTGTCTGGCTGGTTTTGGTATCATTCAAAGTTTAAATTTTACAGAAGATAATTCCAAATTCAAATTAGAATGAAGAAATTCGATACATTTTAAAATTTTACTACAAAAAAGGTAAAAATGCAACGCAAGCCGCGAAAAAAATTTGCGATGTTTATGGACCTAGTGCAGTATCTGTGAGAGTAGCAAAAATTTGGTTTAAGCGTTTTCAATCCGGAAATTTTGATGTCAAAGATGCACGTCGCTCTGGTCGCCCTATTACGGATAAAATTGATGCCATTTTTGAAAAAGTGGAGCACGATCGGCATATCAGTAGTTACGACGTAGTTGAAGAACTGGGAATCGACCACAAAACAGTTTTGGCGCATTTGAAAAAAACTGGGTACACAAAAATGCTCGATATTTGGGTACCCCACGAGCTCATTGAAAGAAACCTAATGAACCGTGTACTCATTTGTGATTCTTTATTACGACGTAATGAAACCGAACCATTTTTGAAGAAGCTGATAACTGGTGATGAAAAGTGGATCACGTACAACAAGAACGTGCGAAAAAGGTCGTGGTCAAAGGCCGGTCAGGCTTCACAGACTGTGGCGAAACCCGGGTTAACTTGCAACAAGGTGATGCTGTGTGTATGGTGGGATTGGAAGGGCATTATTCATTATGAGCTGTTACCACCAGGCAGAACCATCGATTCTGAACTCTACTGCGAATAACTGATAACATTAAAGCAAGAAGTTGAGAGAAAGCGGCCGGAATTAATCAACGGAAGGGGTGTGGTTTTTCATCATGATAACGCTAGACCTCACACATCTTTAGCCACTCAGCAAAAATTAAGAGAGTTTGGCTGGGAGGTGTTAATGCATCCGCCGTATAGTCCTGATCTTGCACCTTCAGATTTCCACCTGTTTCGGTCTCTTCAGAATTCTTTAGGCAGTGTCAGGTTAACATCACGAGAGGACTGCCAAAACCACTTGTCGCGGTATTTTGATCGGAAGCCCCATAATTTCTATAGCAATGGGATCATGTCCCTACCTGCAAGATGGCAAAAGGTTATCGAACAAAATGGTACCTACATACTTTAGTTAAATGTAAATAAACTATATTAAAAAATGTTTTGAATTTTCTTAAAAAATGCGAAGAAACTTTTTCCCCAACCTAATATATGGATATTGTTCATACAAAAATACTAAAATCGCGATTAAAAAACGGGGGATGGGGGAGAAAGGGGAAAAATACTTTACGACTTTACGACAATTCTCAGAATTACCAAATATACAAAAAAAAATCATTAACATCGGTCGACTCGTTTCGGAGGAGTGCGACCACTAAAACCGTGACACGAGATTATATATATTAAACTAGAGGTTGCGTTGTGCTCGAGCTGCTCGCAGCTCGCGTGTTTTTCTTTTAGTCGAAGAAGTAAATAATGAGGATATCGAGCTAATAAAAGCCATCTAAGAGGATATCCATGTGTAAGAAGCAGTCAAAGACGATATCGAAATGGAAGAAGCAATCAGATCAAAGAGGATTTCCAAGTGGAAGCAGCAATTAAAGAGGATATTGAAGTGAAAGAAGCAATCAAATAGGATATCGAAGTAGCAGAAACAATCAAAGAGGAAATTAAAGTTGAGTAAGCAATCAAAGAGGATACCGAGGTGGTAAGAGCATTCTAAGAGGATAACGAAGTGAAAAAAGCAATCAAAGACGATATCGAAGTGGAAGAAACAGTCAAAAACGATATCGAAGTGGAAGAAGCAATCAAAGAGGATATTGAAGTGAAAGAAGCAATCAAATAGGATATCGAAGTAGCAGAAACAATCAAAGAGGAAATTAAAGTTGAGTAAGCAATCATAGAGGATACCGAGGTGGTAGAAGCGTTCTAAGAGGATAACGAAGTGAAAAAAGCAATCAAAGACGATACCGAAGTGGAAGAAACAGTCAAAGACGATATCGAAGTGGAAGAAGCAATCAAAGAGGATATCGAAGTGGAAGAAGCAATCAAAGAGGGTATCGAAGTGGAAGAAGCCATCACAGAGGATATCAAAAGGAAAATGCTGTCAAAGCCGATATCGAAGACCAAGACGCAATCAAAGAGAATATTGCAGTGCAAGAAGCAATCAAAAGGAAATTGAAGATGACATCGAAGTGGAAGGAGTAATCAAAGAGGATATCGAAGTAGCAGAAACAATCAAAGAGGAAATTAAAGTTGAGTAAGCAATCAAAGAGGATACCGAGGTGGTAGAAGTATTCAAAGAGGATGACGAAGCGAAAAAGCAATCAAAGACGATATCGAAGTGAAACAAATAGTCGAAGACGATATCGAAAAGGAAGAAGCAATCTTAGAGGATATCGAAGTGGAAGAAGCAATCAAAGAAGATATCGAAGTGTAAGAAGCCATCACAGAGGATATCGTAGTGAAAATGCTATCAAAAACGATATCGAAGATGAAGACGCAATCAAAGTGAATATTGCAGTGCAAGAAGCAATCAAAAGGAAATCGAAGATAATATCGAATTGGTAGAAGCAATAAAAGAGGATATCAAAGTGGAAGAAGCAATCAAAGAGGATATCGAGCTATTTAAAGCTATCGAAGAGGATATCCATGTGTAAGAAGCAGTCAAAGACGATATCGAAGTCGAAGAAGCAATCAAAGAGGATATCAAGCTGTTAAAAGCTATCAAAGAGGATATCCATGTGTAAGAAGCAGTCAAAGACGATCGAAATAGAAGAAGCAATCAAATCAAAGAGGATATCCAAGTGGAAGCAGCAATCAAAGATGATATCGAAGTGGAAGAAGCAATCAAAGAGGATATTGAAGTGAAAGAAGCAATCAAATAGGATATCGAAGTAGCAGAAACAATTAAAGAGGAAATTGAGTAAAAGACGTCGAGGACAATGATAAAAATAAAAAACGGTTTCACCAAAAATTTATACTAATATTTTGTAAAAGTTTCCTCGAGCTATCTCTTCCCGTTTAAAAGATACGAGCGATTTAAGTTTTGTATGAAAACCCATAATTTTGTAGAGTGGAAATTGAAGTAAAAGAAGCAATTGAAGAAAACATATAAGTAGAAAAAGGCATTAAAAAGGATATCAAAGTGGAAGAAGCAAAAATAGAGGATATCGAGGTGAAAGAAGCATTCAAGGAGGAAGACCAAGTGAGAGAAGCATTCAAAAAGGATGTCAAGAGCAATGATGGTAATAATAAAACTGTTCGACCAAAAATTTGTACCAATATTTTGTAAAAGTTTGCTAGGCGTAACTGTTCCCGTTTAGAAGATACGAGCGATTTAAGATTTGTATTAAAACCCATAATTTTGTAGAGTGGGAATTGAAGTAAAAGAAGCAATTGAAGAAAATATATAAGTAGAAAAAGCAATAAAAAAGGATATTAAAGTGGAAGAAGCCAAAATAGAGGATATCGAGGTGAAAGAAGCATTCAAAGTGGAAGACGAAGTAAGAGAAGCATTCAAAAAGGATGTCAAGGGCAATGATGGTATTAAAAAAACTATTCCACCAAAAATTAGTACTATATTTTGGAAAAGTTTGCTAGGCGTAACCCTTCCCGTTTAGAAGATACGAGCGATTTAAGATTTGTATTAAAACCCATAATTTTGTAGAGTGGAAATTGAAGTAAAAGAAGCGAATTAAAAAGTAGTAATTAAAGAAAGAACTTGACAATTACCGAAAACCCATCGCGTAAATACTTAAATCAGAGAAATTCCATACACACACAATACATAGGCAAACTTAACGCTAATTAGCATTTTATTTCAGCTAACCTTAGTGCAGTGTAGATTATCGTAAATAATGTAATCGTCTTCGTTATTATCGTGATCGGCATATTCAAAATTGCAAACAAAATTGCCAACAAAGTTGCAAACAAAATTGCCAACAAAATTGCCAGCAAAATTGCCAGCAAAATTGCCAGCATAATTGCCAGCAAAATTGCCAGCAAAATTGCCAACAAAATTGCCAACAAACTTGCATAAAGCTGACAGTTCCCGAGAACCCTATCTGTGGAGCGGCAGCAGCAGATGTTTCTGCCAAGGCGAGGCTGAAAACCAGCGTAGCTGAGCCCTCGACCTATTTACCACCTCCCTCTACCTTAGTGCTACCTACGATAATGTACTAATGTTACTTAGAATTAGGCCTACTATTAAACTTACCTAGCTTTATTTAGTACTTATTGTACCTACCAACTTCTGTTAGCATAAGAGGTGTGTGTGTAAATAAATGCCCTATTATTTTTTTTTTATAATTTGACAAATCACGACTCAAGTAAGTAATTTTACTACTCGTAGGATCCCTTTCGTAAAACAAAAGCTTATACGTTATAAAGACCTTAATTATTGGATTACGCTAATATTTGCGTTTATTTAATTACGGGTTGATTCGAAGAAAACCTTCGTAGAATATTATTAGAATAAGACTTTGTAAAAATAAGGCCTTCGTTAAATATGTAGATATACATTTAAAATGGCGATCAACCTTGTTACCATTCAACCTAAAACAATTGACACGTACATGATTATATTAACAGATTTTTGCAATATTGTTTTCCAATCTTGTTCAGTAAAATAATTTGTACACCAAAGTGAACATCAAAATTTGTAATTCATTAAACGGAATTTGATTTGATTTGAAAAATCGAAGACATACGAATATTTTAATATCATTATTGTCAGTTTTGTAAGCTGTTTATGTCTGTAATCAATTTGTATGCAATAAAGAGTAAAGACTTATTAAACTACGTTTATATATTTCTAAAAACCATTATATTTGATCGAACGAAGCGAGATCTTTAAAGCAACTTAGGTAAATCGGCGTTTTTGTATGTATGTATGTATGTTGGTTTGTCCGAGAATAACTTTCGAAGCGTTTATCCGATTATTATGAATTTTAGTACATAGGTAGTGATGGCACAATTTTGGTGTGACTAAATGAGTACACTTCGACCTCGTTTTTATTTTTAGTTTAAGCCTTGTAGTTTTTAAGTTATTAGCCATGATAAAAACTGAACTTTGACAAAATTCACATGGTATTTACACCAGCGACCCCACAGTGCTGAAATTTGGTATGAGTGTAGATTTAGTAATACAAATATAGGAAAAGTCTGAAATCCAGAACAACTCCAATTTATACCCCTAAAAAGAGTAACCAATATAGATTACCTGCCGTTACTGATTGGTCATAAAGGAGTGTATTAATGAAAAATTAAATGAAAACTTGTAAAGCATCGAGGTGTTTTTCTATTAGGCTCGCTTTCAAATGCTAAGATTACAATAAGAATAATTTAAGCTTAAAACTAAGTACAATAAGTAAATAAATGCAAAGAATACATATAGTTAAAGGAATATATATGTAGATACAGATATATAGATAATTATTATAATTTTAATGAACGGGTGAGTCTGTTTGTATGTGTGGGTGAGTGAGTTAAAGTGTGTGTGTGTGTGTTTGCGCGTGGGGGTATGTAGTATGCGTGAGCTATTATGAATTTATGATTTATGATAATTTATGATTGTTTAGGGAGTTTTAGGGAGATAACAAAGTCTTCTGTTTCTTCGTAGGAGAGGGATAGGAGTCATTTCTTATATATAATTTTGCAGTGATAATGTGTTAGGGGGTAGATATCAAGAAGTTGTAAGTTGTCAAATCATACAAATACGTCAAATTTAAACATGGTTAGTCGCAATCCAATAAAAATATATTATATTAATATGAAATAATATATAAACTACGAGAAAATTACTTCCAACCATATGAGTCTTCTAGAAAACTAATCTAGGTAGCCTTGAATAGCATCGAACAAACACAGCTAAAGATGAGCTTCTGTGTAAAGGATTTCATTGGCCTAGTCTGTTCTGCAACCACTCAGCTCAGTTCTGGCTTAGAGTAAGCCTGGATTACCAGGAAACTAATGAAGATAATGGTTGTTTGTTACATACAAGCTAATGACGACCACCGTGGCATAGTGGGCGACTAGCCGCGCAGGAGGTGGCGGGCTCGATTCCCGCCGCGGAACAAATGTTTGCATGATCTACAGATATTTGTTCCGGGTCTGGATGTTTTTCTATACATAATAAATATGTATTTACAAAAAATAAGTATATTAGTATTCTATCAGTTATCTGGTTCTCATAGTACAAGCTCTGCTTAGTTTGGGGCGGGATAGCGCTGTGTGAAATATCCAGCCAAATTTATTTATTATTTTATAACGACGTGTTTTGTTGGATTTGATGTACTGTCTTGCCTGATGTAACTTTAGGACCCCCAGTCTATCTGTCAGTTTGTAACGTTTTTATCTTTAAACGCCTAGACCGATTTCAATAAATCTTGGTCTATATATAGGGTGTTTGATAATATACGCACAAAAATTAAAGAGGTTATTTTGATGAGCATAATCGATATATTTGTGAAATGTTTACCATAGAAACGTGAAATTTATTTTGGTATGTAAAAACAAACAATTTATTGAATTGACAAAATTCACAGGGTACACCAGTGACCCCACAATGCTGAAATTTGGTATGCCCGTAGCTTTAGTGACACAAATATAGGCAAAAGTCTGAAATCGAGAATAACTGCATTTTGTACCCCAAAAAAAGGAACCAATTAACATGAACTCCCGTTACCTGTAATTTGAATGAAACTGTAGGTCATGTAAGGTGGTTGTTTATATCGTGTTTTGAGACTATTTTGAGAGTCAAAAATTACGAATAATATATTTTTGTTTTAATGGGAGACTCACGAGATCTCAGTTCGGGGCGAACCGCTACTTATTAAAGTACAGTAGACTCAACTGCAGTTTACAAGCAAGTAAACAACTGTAGTCCATCAACTTAGTTCGTATTATTTTAATCGGAGACTCGGAGTGGTTCTCTCCGAAGATCCCGCGATCTCAGTTCGGGGCGAACTACTAGTTATCAAGATTAGATTAGAAAATTATTTTTTGCACTAAAAAAATAATAGATAGGCAAACTTAATACTAATTAGCATTTTCTTCTAGCTAACTCTTGTGTAGTGCAGATTAAGTGGCATTGCTTCCCAGAAAAAAGATTCACAAAAAAGTTTAATTTAGAACATAGGTACCTACTATAAAAAAATTTAATAACAATAATACACATACATAAATACACACGAACCGCTCAATTTTGTTGGCAATTTTGCTCACAACTTTGTTGGCAACTTTGTTGGCAATTTTGTTGGCAATTTTGCTGGCAATTTTGTTGGCAATTTTGTTGGCAATTTTGTTGGAAATTTTGCTGGCAATTTTGTTGGCAATTTGGTTGGCAACTTTGTTGGCAATTTTGTTGGCAATTTTGTTGGCAATTTTGTTGGCAATATTGCTGGCAATTTTGCTGGCAATTTTGTTGGCAACTTTGTTGGCAACTTTTCTGGCAATTTTGCTGGCAATTTTGCTGGCAATTTTGAATATGCCGATCACGATAATTACGAAGACGATTACATTATTTACGATAATCTACACTGCACTAAGGTTAGCTGAAATAAAATGCTAATTAGCGTTAAGTTTGCCTATGTATTGTGTGTGCATCGAAGGTGAAGCATCGAGGTGTTTTTCTATTAAGCTCGCTTTCAAATGCTAAGATTACAATAAGAATAATTTAAGCTTAAAACTAAGTACAATAAGTAAATAAATGCAAAGAATAGTTAAAGGAATATATATGTAGATACAGATATATAGATAATTATTATAATTTTAATGAACGGGTGAGTCTGTTTGTATGTGTGGGTGAGTGAGTTAAAGTGTGTGTGTGTGTATGCGCGTGGGGGTATGTAGTATGCGTGAGCTATTATGAATTTATGATTTATGATAATTTATGATTGTTTAGGGAGTTTTAGGGAGATAACAAAGTCTTCTGTTTCTTCGTAGGAGAGGGATAGGAGTCATTTCTTATATATAATTTTGCAGTGATAATGTGTTAGGGGGTAGATATCAAGAAGTTGTAAGTTGTCAAATCATACAAATACGTCAAATTTAAACATGGTTAGTCGCAATCCAATAAAAATATCTTATATTAATATGAAATAATATATAAACTACGAGAAAATTACTTCCAACCATATGAGTCTTCTAGAAAACTAATCTAGGTAGCCTTGAATAGCATCGAACAAACACAGCTAAAGATGAGCTTCTGTGTAAAGGATTTCATTGGCCTAGTCTGTTCTGCAACCACTCAGCTCAGTTCTGGCTTAGAGTAAGCCTGGATTACCAGGAAACTAATGAAGATTATGGTTGTTTGTTACATACAAGCTAATGACGACCACCGTGGCATAGTGGGCGACTAGCCGCGCAGGAGGTGGCGGGCTCGATTCCCGCCGCGAAACAAATGTTTGCATGATTTACAGATATTTGTTCCGGGTCTGGATGTTTTTCTGTACATAATAAATATGTATTTACAAAAAATAAGTATATTAGTATTCTATCAGTTATCTGGTTCTCATAGTACAAGCTCTGCTTAGTTTGGGGCGGGATAGCGCTGTGTGAAATATCCAGCCAAATTTATTTATTATTTTATAACGACGTGTTTTGTTGGATTTGATGTACTGTCTTGCCTGATGTAACTTTAGGACCCCCAGTCTATCTGTCAGTTTGTTACGTTTTTATCTTTAAACACCTAGACCGATTTCAATAAATCTTGGTCTATATATAGGGTGTTTGATAATATACGCACAAAAATTAAAGAGGTTATTTTGATGAGCATAATCGATATATTTGTGAAATGTTTACCATAGAAACGTGAAATTTATTTTGGTATGTAAAAACAAACAATTTATTGAATTGACAAAATTCACAGGGTACACCAGTGACCCCACAATGCTGAAATTTGGTATGCCCGTAGCTTTAGTGACACAAATATAGGCAAAAGTCTGAAATCGAGAATAACTGCATTTTGTACCCCAAAAAAAGGAACCAATTAACATGAACTCCCGTTACCTGTAATTTGAATGAAACTGTAGGTCATGTAAGGTGGTTGTTTATATCGTGTTTTGAGACTATTTTGAGAGTCAAAAATTACGAATAATATATTTTTGTTTTAATGGGAGACTCACGAGATCTCAGTTCGGGGCGAACCGCTACTTATTAAAGTTCAGTAGACTCAACTGCAGTTTACAAGCAAGTAAACAACTGTAGTCCATCAACTTAGTTCGTATTATTTTAATCGGAGACTCGGAGTGGTTCTCTCCGAAGATCCCGCGATCTCAGTTCGGGGCGAACTACTAGTTATCAAGATTAGATTAGAAAATTCTTTTTTGCACTAAAAAAATAATAGATAGGCAAACTTAATACTAATTAGCATTTTCTTCTAGCTAACTCTTGTGTAGTGCAGATTAAGTGGCATTGCTTCCCAGAAAAAAGATTCACAAAAAAGTTTAATTTAGAACATAGGTACCTACTATAAAAAAATTTAATAACAATAATACACATACATAAATACACACGAACCGCTCAATTTTGTTGGCAATTTTGCTCACAACTTTGTTGGCAACTTTGTTGGCAATTTTGTTGGCAATTTTGCTGGCAATTTTGTTGGCAATTTTGTTGGCAATTTTGTTGGAAATTTTGCTGGCAATTTTGTTGGCAATTTGGTTGGCAACTTTGTTGGCAATTTTGTTGGCAATATTGCTGGCAATTTTGCTGGCAATTTTGTTGGCAACTTTGTTGGCAACTTTTCTGGCAATTTTGCTGGCAATTTTGCTGGCAATTTTGCTGGCAATTTTGCTGGCAATTTTGTGGGCAATTTTGCTGGCAATTTTGTTGGCAATTTTGCTGGCAATTTTGCTGGCAATTTTGTTGGCAATTTTGTTGGCAACTTTGTTGGCAATTTTGTTGGCAATATTGCTGGCAATTTTGCTGGCAATTTTGCTGGCAATTTTGTTGGCAACTTTGCTGGCAATTTTGTTGGCAACTTTGTTGGCAATTTTGCTGGCAATTTTGCTGGCAATTTTGCTGGCAATTTTGTTGGCAACTTTGTGGGCAATTTTGTTGGCAATTTTGCTGGCAATTTTGAATATGCCGATCACGATAATAACGAAGACGATTACATTATTTACGATAATCTACACTGCACTAAGGTTAGCTGAAATAAAATGCTAATTAGCGTTAAGTTTGCCTATGTATTGTGTGTGCATCGAAGGTGAAGCATCGAGGTGTTTTTCTATTAAGCTCGCTTTCAAATGCTAAGATTACAATAAGAATAATTTAAGCTTAAAACTAAGTACAATAAGTAAATAAATGCAAAGAATAGTTAAAGGAATATATATGTAGATACAGATATATAGATAATTATTATAATTTTAATGAACGGGTGAGTCTGTTTGTATGTGTGGGTGAGTGAGTTAAAGTGTGTGTGTGTGTATGCGCGTGGGGGTATGTAGTATGCGTGAGCTATTATGAATTTATGATTTATGATAATTTATGATTGTTTAGGGAGTTTTAGGGAGATAACAAAGTCTTCTGTTTCTTCGTAGGAGAGGGATAGGAGTCATTTCTTATATATAATTTTGCAGTGATAATGTGTTAGGGGGTAGATATCAAGAAGTTGTAAGTTGTCAAATCATACAAATACGTCAAATTTAAACATGGTTAGTCGCAATCCAATAAAAATATCTTATATTAATATGAAATAATATATAAACTACGAGAAAATTACTTCCAACCATATGAGTCATCTAGAAAACTAATCTAGGTAGCCTTGAATAGCATCGAACAAACACAGCTAAAGATGAGCTTCTGTGTAAAGGATTTCATTGGCCTAGTCTGTTCTGCAACCACTCAGCTCAGTTCTGGCTTAGAGTAAGCCTGGATTACCAGGAAACTAATGAAGATTATGGTTGTTTGTTACATACAAGCTAATGACGACCACCGTGGCATAGTGGGCGACTAGCCGCGCAGGAGGTGGCGGGCTCGATTCCCGCCGCGGAACAAATGTTTGCATGATCTACAGATATTTGTTCCGGGTCTGGATGTTTTTCTATACATAATAAATATGTATTTACAAAAAATAAGTATATTAGTATTCTATCAGTTATCTGGTTCTCATAGTACAAGCTCTGCTTAGTTTGGGGCGGGATAGCGCTGTGTGAAATATCCAGCCAAATTTATTTATTATTTTATAACGACGTGTTTTGTTGGATTTGATGTACTGTCTTGCCTGATGTAACTTTAGGACCCCCAGTCTATCTGTCAGTTTGTTACGTTTTTATCTTTAAACGCCTAGACCGATTTCAATAAATCTTGGTCTATATATAGGGTGTTTGATAATATACGCACAAAAATTAAAGAGGTTATTTTGATGAGCATAATCGATATATTTGTGAAATGTTTACCATAGAAACGTGAAATTTATTTTGGTATGTAAAAACAAACAATTTATTGAATTGACAAAATTCACAGGGTACACCAGTGACCCCACAATGCTGAAATTTGGTATGCCCGTAGCTTTAGTGACACAAATATAGGCAAAAGTCTGAAATCGAGAATAACTGCATTTTGTACCCCAAAAAAAGGAACCAATTAACATGAACTCCCGTTACCTGTAATTTGAATGAAACTGTAGGTCATGTAAGGTGGTTGTTTATATAGAAGAAGAAAGAAGAAAGAAAGAAGAAGACATTTATTCACATAAACTGTACACAAGAAGCAGACACAACACATAAACTTACATAATTATACACACTAAAAAAACATACACACAGGAGGAAAAAAAAATATATATATACTTAATACGGCAATTAAAGTGTATGTATGAAGAAATGCTGCCATGTACAGGATTATGCGAAAAGCCCTGAGCTCAGCATGTGCTGTAAACTAATTTACAACGCCGATTTTCAGCACAAGGCTTTGGTGACTCACGAACGTACAAAATAGTGATAAAATAATAATAATAATAATATAAAAAATATAGAAATATCCTTACAAAAGTTACAATACTGGGAAGTGAATTATTAATTTAAAAAAATATATAAATGATTGTATAAGAGATAATTATATAAAGAGTCATAATAAAAAGGCCACGATAAAATATAAATAATAGACAAAAAACAATAATGACGATAGTATATAGTTTTAGCTTACGTTAAATAGATTATCAAAACAATGAAAGCATGCATAATAAATAAATATATACAATAGACAAGAAGTACCCATATTAACAGTGGTTAGGAATCAAAAAATAAATAAAAATTAAAAACATTCTGTGCCACATTACTTAGTACATACTTTAGTAGACAAAACAATAAAAAGAGAACTAAAAAATTAAAAGACGTAGGAACAAAATTTATTCGGGTTCGTTGGGGCAGCAGTAAGTATAGAAAACTGATTTTATACCTTAAGCGTAATCACGGAACAGACTTTTGCAAGTCTATTAGGTGTCTCTTAAACTTTATTCTGAAGTTGGGCTTACTTAGCAGATCACGTAATGGTGGAGGGAGGGAGTTCCAGCATTTAGTGGCACAGAAACGAAAACTACCACGAAATGCAGCAGAGCCGTGTCGTGGTGTACGTAGTAATAAAGATGAAGCACGTATTGCATATCTATTGTGATCTTGAACCCAATCAAGTTTAGAATAGAGATAGTACGGCTTTTGGGTCTTCACCACACCAAACATTAAAGTTGCAAGATGCAGATCTCTCCTGTGCTTCATATTTAATATATTATGCTCATTGAGGAATGGTGTTATATGGCTACGTAAAGGAACATCAAAACAGAATCGTGCACAAGCGTTTTGAACTCTCTGGATTAGACGAGATGTTTTAGAGAGCAGGCGGGGACCATACACACAGTCAACGTAGTTAAACCTGGAAAGCACTAATGAGTCCACGAGCATAGTACGGAGGTCTGGACTCAAATAGTTTCTTACTTTATATAGGACTTTTAAGCGATAAAAAGAATTTCTAACAGACTCGGATACGTGGTGTTCGAATCTTAACTGTTCATCTAGAGTAAGACCAAGATTCTTAGCTTCGTAGACTCGCTCGATTATCTCCCCACTAATAACCAATTGCGGATTTAAATTAGTTATTTTCATAATTTGATTTTTTGTACCAAACATCATATACTTAGTCTTCCTAGTATTTAGTAGTAAGGAATTTGATACAGCCCAGTCTTGAATCCTTTCCAAATCTTGATTAAGTTTACTTTCTGCATCTCTTATATCCTCTGGTTTAAAAGATAGGTACATCTGAATGTCATCGGCATAGATATGGAACTTGCAATGTTGGATGCAATTTACAATATCAGCGCTGTATAGGATGAATAGAACTGGGCCGAGAATGGAGCCTTGTGGGACCCCTCTAGTCACTTTACGCATATCGGAAGTCGTAGCTAACCCATTATCCTTCTTGATTTCTACAAGTTGTTCACGATTACTCAGATATGTATCAAACCACCTAATAGTATTGGAATCAAAACCATAGAAATTTAGTTTAGATAAAAGAAGAGATATGTTAATCGAATCGAAAGCACGTGAAAAGTCTAGAAGAACCAAGATCGTGCCCTTACCCTTGTCTTGAGCTGCAAGAATATTGTCCGTTACGTCCAACAGTGCGGTATTCGTTCCTCTACTTTTTCTAAAACCTGATTGAAGATCAGGTAAAATGTTATGAATTTCCAAGTATTCAGTCATTTGAGTACAGACCACCTTTTCCAGTACCTTAGATAGGCAGGGCAAGATACTAATGGGTCGCAAGTCTTTCAATTCAATAGGGTCGGGGATCTTTGGTATAGGCTTTACTACAGCTTTTTTCCAGATCGTGGGAAAGACTGCAGAGACGAGTGACCTATTAACAATAGCTGTAATAGTATTCAAGCTTTGAGGAAGCGTGAGCGTGATCATATCTAAGGAAATTTTGTCAAACCCAAGGGCGTTTGATTTAATTTGTTTTAAAATTATTAATACAATTGGTGAATCTATTGGTTTTAGAGAAAACGTGGCTGTACAATATTTATGAAATTCAAAATAAGTCAGGTCAGAAATTTGAATACAGGAATTACCAGATACGTTAAGGAAGTGATCATTAATTATGTTAGGATTATCAAATAGGGTAGGCAATTCCATTGATTTTGGCGGTAGGATATTTGATTTCAAATTCTTCCATAGAGCTTTAGAATTATTAATATTGTGGTTAATGTTCTGTTCAAAAAATGCCTTTTTCTCGCTATGTAATGCAAATATAACATGTTTCTTTAGGTCCTTATAAAGGAGTTTATGACTTTCAAGTTTAGTCTCACGAAACTTAGCGAGTGCTGCGTCACGGAGACGCATCATAAGCTTAACATTATCAGTAAGCCACGGACTAGGTAATTCTTTTATGATTGTCGACTTGATTGGAGCATGCAAGTCGAATAGTAGCGTAATTACGTCGTTAAAATCCGCTATCATACTATCAACGTGGTCTCGCGTGTTAATGTAATCCCATCGAATCGACTCTAAATCGCTGGTGAACAGATCGAAGCAGATATCTTTAATTGGCCTAAAACTAATGAACTTTGGTGTAATTTTTGGTTTTTTAAAATAAAATTCGCACGTTATAAAAGCATGGCCAGTCTCTGACCCTATAGGTTCAACACATACATTGCGTGGTCGCACGTTAGAACAGACCACGTCGATAAGTGTTTGACTGTGATCTGTAAAATGAGTGGGATTCTGTATCACCTGTTTTAACTCTGTACTGACTAGAAACTCATTGAGAAGTTTTGTTTTAACGTCATCACCATTCATCATATCGATGTTAAAATCACCCAGAATAATCATACTATCACAGCTAGAAAAAAATGCAACAGAGTCCATTAAAGCCTCGAGAAATTCGTTCACTTTTACCCGTTGCGAACGATACGCAGTGCCTATTACTATCTTAGAAGACTTTATAGTAAGTGTGAGCCACATCTGTTCTACATTAGGGTTAATGGGGTGAGCACGTATTCGCACGTTAACACCGCGCTTGATATAAAAACCAACGCCTCAACCACGACCGTCCCGCATGCTGACTGGACGTGGCGTGTAACGCAGTCGATAATTGGGCACGAAGGGGGCGCGACCTATCTCTCCCTCTCTTATCCAAGTCTCATTAATTGCCACGATATCCATTGAGTACTTAAGCATAGTTGCAATAAAATCATCATGACCTGTACCCAAGGAACCAGCATTATGAAGACCAATCTTGAGAAATTTGTTGTTACCCATTTTTAAAAACAATGGTTATACTATAAATAAGTTTTATTGAAGAAAAGTGTAAACAAATTACAATGCTGGTTGTTAGAAAATAGTTATATGACATATACGGTACATAATAATATAATGATTGGTAAATAATATATGAAACTAGATACAAATAAATAATTCGATATTTTGTAAGTAAATATGATAAGACGTGGGATAAAGTGACAGGATATTCCGGGCAGCATACGCCACACATACACGATAACAAGCAGACACAGGGTCGTCCGTACAAAATAACATGTTTTACAAAAATATAGTAGAACATAAAACAAAGAAATAGAATATTTACACAGAAAAAATTATAGGCAAATAATGACTGCTCAATTTTAATTAAAATTATGAAAAACAAAATTTTAAGTTTCAGTAAGTTACGAGTATGTAAGTTAAACAAATACAATACATGATTGCAATATTGATAATGAGCAGAAGTATAACATATTGCTATGACAGATAAGACAGAGAGACAGATGGTCGACTCATTCAAACAGAGGTTTTGGGAAAAATTCGTTCCAAGTCCATATCATTTCTGATTCTAAAATAAGGAGCACCGTGCTCCTTCCTGACATAGATGCGTCCTTCTTTTGACCAGCAATATTTCCGGCACTCCTCTCTGGCCTTGGCGAACATTTGCCCATTTAATTTTGTAAGGCGCTCATTAACATAGATGCGGGCGGATGCCCCCTCCAAACCAAGATCAGTGGTGGTCAAGCCACGACGAACACGAGCAGACTGGAGGTACTCATCCCGGGTGATACGACGTGCAAGACGGACAATGATGCGGCGTGCGCGAAGCGGTGCTAATGATGATGATGTACCATCCTGCGCACGGCGGGGGGCCCCCTCTCTCTCAGCTAGCACAATGTCTCGTTCATCCAACGTCATGCCCATTATAGTGCCAATCAAAGAAGCTAAGTGAGCCGGGGTTTCACCATTTCGCTCTGGTAAACCAGTAATCACCACGTCATTGAGCAGGTATTCCTGTTCGCGATCGTTGAGCTGAGATTTCACCTCCTCAAGGGCTTGTTCCAGTGCATTCGTCTCCTCCGACTGAATAGGGGCTTCCCGAGCTAATTCTAACACCAGTAAGCGGGCATCTAGCTCATCCATCCGTTCATAAAAACTTGAACGTGCTGATGACAGTTCTTTCTTGAGTTCACGCATTTCTTCAAGAAATGAGCTCATTTTGTCATTAGACGATTTAAATTCCGATGTCATGAGCTTTTGTATATTAGCGAACTCGGACCGCATTTCGTCTCTAAGCGTACGCACCACATCGGTGTTAATCTGACTCGATGCCTTAGCCACACCGGTTGAAACCGATTGCACGGCTGGCTCTTCGCTGATCAGGGTCGGATCTAAGTAGCACTCACCCATGACGGGCGTAGACGGGTCACGCCCTTTGGGCGTCTTGCACTGGCATTCTCCACATCTCCAGGAATTATCTACCGTAACACCAACTGGTACTCGAACACATTCATTGTGACTTCGAGACTTACACTTAGGACAAATAATGCCATCTTTTGCCCCCAAGAATTTTCCACAAGCTACACATTTAACCATTTTTCGTAGAATGCTAGCTTGATCGATTATCAATAGGCAGAAACACAATTCGCAGCTTCTACGGAGCGACGCTTCAAATATATTTCAACAGATGGCAGCACGTACTCCTGTATTATCTTAATAATAATACTCTTACTAGATTCTCGATTAGCCCAGACTGTAGTTAATCTGCGCAAAGAGCACAACGACAACAACTTCTAGATTTGCGGGATGTCGGAATTAAATTATAGCACCACTGTTGTGTTTTTTTTTTGTTGAGGGTAATTAAACTTACTGGTCAGGTAATGATTTCCCTGTTTCTATAATAACTTCAATATCACTGAGCACTAGTGCGAGATAACAACTTCACAGGTTTGTAGCACAGTATACCGTAAATTTACTATACTTTGGCGTTATACAGAACTCTCAACATATTTATACACGCAAAAATAGGACGGACAGTATCAACTATACTTCACGTTCGCGACGTCACTCTTCGTTTTCGTTTGAGAGTCAAAAATTACGAATAATATATTTTTGTTTTAATGGGAGACTCACGAGATCTCAGTTCGGGGCGAACCGCTACTTATTAAAGTTCAGTAGACTCAACTGCAGTTTACAAGCAAGTAAACAACTGTAGTCCATCAACTTAGTTCGTATTATTTTAATCGGAGACTCGGAGTGGTTCTCTCCGAAGATCCCGCGATCTCAGTTCGGGGCGAACTACTAGTTATCAAGATTAGATTAGAAAATTATTTTTTGCACTAAAAAAATAATAGATAGGCAAACTTAATACTAATTAGCATTTTCTTCTAGCTAACTCTTGTGTAGTGCAGATAAATACACACGAACCGCTCAATTTTGTTGGCAATTTTGCTGGCAACTTTGTTGGCAACTTTGTTGGCAATTTTACTGGCAATTTTGCTGGCAATTTTGCTGGCAATTTTGTTGGCAATTTTGTTGGCAATTTTGCTGGCAATTTTGTTGGCAACTTTGTTGGCAATTTTGCTGGCAATTTTGTTGGCAACTTTGTGGGCAATTTTGTTGGCAATTTTGTTGGCAACTTTGTTGGCAATTTTGTTGGCAATATTGCTGGCAATATTGCTGGCAATTTTGCTGGCAATTTTGCTGGCAATTTTGTTGGCAACTTTGTTGGCAATTTTGCTGGCAATTTTGCTGGCAACTTTGTTGGCAACTTTGTTGGCAATTTTGCTGGCAATTTTGCTGGCAACTTTGTTGGCAATTTTGCTGGCAATTTTGCTGGCAATTTTGCTGGCAATTTTGTTGGCAACTTTGTGGGCAATTTTGTTGGCAATTTTTTTGGCAACTTTGTTGGCAATTTTGTTGGCAATATTGCTGGCAATTTTGCTGGCAATTTTGCTGGCAATTTTGTTGGCAACTTTGTTGGCAATTTTGCTGGCAATTTTGCTGGCAATTTTGCTGGCAATTTTGTTGGCAACTTTGTGGGCAATTTTGTTGGCAATTTTGCTGGCAATTTTGCTGGCAATTTTGAATATGCCGATCACGATAATAACGAAGACGATTACATTATTTACGATAATCTACACTGCACTAAGGTTAGCTGAAATAAAATGCTAATTAGCGTTAAGTTTGTAATCAATTTGTATGCAATAAAGAGTAAAGACTTATTAAACTACGTTTATATATTTCTAAAAACCATTATATTTGATCGAACGAAGCGAGATCTCTAAAGCAACTTAGGTAAATCGGCGTTTTTGTATGTATGTATGTATGTATGTTGGTTTGTCCGAGAATAACTTTCGAAGCGTTTATCCGATTATTATGAATTTTAGTACATAGGTAGTGATGGCACAATTTTGGTGTGACTAAATGAGTACATTTCGACCTCGTTTTTATTTTTAGTTTAAGCCTTGTAGTTTTTAAGTTATTAGCCATGATAAAAACTGAACTTTGACAAAATTCACATGGTATTTACACCAGCGACCCCACAGTGCTGAAATTTGGTATGAGTGTAGATTTGGTAATACAAATATAGGAAAAGTCTGAAATCCAGAACAACTCCAATTTATACCCCTAAAAAGAGTAACCAATATAGATTACCTGCCGTTACTGATTGGTCATAAAGGAGTGTATTAATGAAAAATTAAATGAAAACTTGTAAAGCATCGAGGTGTTTTTCTATTAAGCTCGCTTTCAAATGCTAAGATTACAATAAGAATAATTTAAGCTTAAAACTAAGTACAATAAGTAAATAAATGCAAAGAATACATATAGTTAAAGGAATATATATGTAGATACAGATATATAGATAATTATTATAATTTTAATGAACGGGTGAGTCTGTTTGTATGTGTGGGTGAGTGAGTTAAAGTGTGTGTGTGTGTGTATGCGCGTGGGGGTATGTAGTATGCGTGAGCTATTATGAATTTATGATTTATGATAATTTATGATTGTTTAGGGAGTTTTAGGGAGATAACAAAGTCTTCTGTTTCTTCGTAGGAGAGGGATAGGAGTCATTTCTTATATATAATTTTGCAGTGATAATGTGTTAGGGGGTAGATATCAAGAAGTTGTAAGTTGTCAAATCATACAAATACGTCAAATTTAAACATGGTTAGTCGCAATCCAATAAAAATATCTTATATTAATATGAAATAATATATAAACTACGAGAAAATTACTTCCAACCATATGAGTCATCTAGAAAACTAATCTAGGTAGCCTTGAATAGCATCGAACAAACACAGCTAAAGATGAGCTTCTGTGTAAAGGATTTCATTGGCCTAGTCTGTTCTGCAACCACTCAGCTCAGTTCTGGCTTAGAGTAAGCCTGGATTACCAGGAAACTAATGAAGATAATGGTTGTTTGTTACATACAAGCTAATGACGACCACCGTGGCATAGTGGGCGACTAGCCGCGCAGGAGGTGGCGGGCTCGATTCCCGCCGCGGAACAAATGTTTGCATGATCTACAGATATTTGTTCCGGGTCTGGATGTTTTTCTATACATAATAAATATGTATTTACAAAAAATAAGTATATTAGTATTCTATCAGTTATCTGGTTCTCATAGTACAAGCTCTGCTTAGTTTGGGGCGGGATAGCGCTGTGTGAAATATCCAGCCAAATTTATTTATTATTTTATAACGACGTGTTTTGTTGGATTTGATGTACTGTCTTGCCTGATGTAACTTTAGGACCCCCAGTCTATCTGTCAGTTTGTTACGTTTTTATCTTTAAACGCCTAGACCGATTTCAATAAATCTTGGTCTATATATAGGGTGTTTGATAATATATGCACAAAAATTAAAGAGGTTATTTTGATGAGCATAATCGATATATTTGTGAAATGTTTACCATAGAAACGTGAAATTTATTTTGGTATGTAAAAACAAACAATTTATTGAATTGACAAAATTCACAGGGTACACCAGTGACCCCACAATGCTGAAATTTGGTATGCCCGTAGCTTTAGTGACACAAATATAGGCAAAAGTCTGAAATCGAGAATAACTGCATTTTGTACCCCAAAAAAAGGAACCAATTAACATGAACTCCCGTTACCTGTAATTTGAATGAAACTGTAGGTCATGTAAGGTGGTTGTTTATATCGTGTTTTGAGACTATTTTGAGAGTCAAAAATTACGAATAATATATTTTTGTTTTAATGGGAGACTCACGAGATCTCAGTTCGGGGCGAACCGCTACTTATTAAAGTTCAGTAGACTCAACTGCAGTTTACAAGCAAGTAAACAACTGTAGTCCATCAACTTAGTTCGTATTATTTTAATCGGAGACTCGGAGTGGTTCTCTCCGAAGATCCCGCGATCTCAGTTCGGGGCGAACTACTAGTTATCAAGATTAGATTAGAAAATTCTTTTTTGCACTAAAAAAATAATAGATAGGCAAACTTAATACTAATTAGCATTTTCTTCTAGCTAACTCTTGTGTAGTGCAGATTAAGTGGCATTGCTTCCCAGAAAATAAATTCACAAAAGTTTAATTTAGAACATAGGTACCTACTATAAAAAAATTTAATAACAACAATACACATACATAAATACACACGAACCGCTCAATTTTGTTGGCAATTTTGCTGGCAACTTTGTTGGCAATTTTGTTGGCAATTTTGCTGGCAATATTGCTGGCAATTTTGCTGGCAACTTTGTTGGTAATTTTGCTGGCAATTTTGTTGGCAATTTTGCTGGCAATTTTGTTGGCAATTTTGCTGGCAATTTTGCTGGCAATTTTGTTGGCAATTGTGTTGGCAACTTTGTTGGCAATTTTGTTGGCAATATTGCTGGCAATTTTGCTGGCAATTTTGTTGGCAATTTTGCTGGCAATTTTGTGGGCAACTTTGTTGGCAATTTTGCTGGCAATTTTGCTGGCAATTTTGTTGGCAACTTTGTGGGCAATTTTGTTGGCAATTTTGCTGGCAATTTTGCTGGTAATTTTGAATATGCCGATCACGATAATAACGAAGACGATTACATTATTTACGATAATCTACACTGCACTAAGGTTAGCTGAAATAAAATGCTAATTAGCGTTAAGTTTGCCTATGTATTGTGTGTGCATCGAAGGTGAAGCATCGAGGTGTTTTTCTATTAAGCTCGCTTTCAAATGCTAAGATTACAATAAGAATAATTTAAGCTTAAAACTAAGTACAATAAGTAAATAAATGCAAAGAATACATATAGTTAAAGGAATATATATGTAGATACAGATATATAGATAATTATTATAATTTTAATGAACGGGTGAGTCTGTTTGTATGTGTGGGTGAGTGAGTTAAAGTGTGTGTGTGTGTATGCGCGTGGGGGTATGTAGTATGCGTGAGCTATTATGAATTTATGATTTATGATAATTTATGATTGTTTAGGGAGTTTTAGGGAGATAACAAAGTCTTCTGTTTCTTCGTAGGAGAGGGATAGGAGTCATTTCTTATATATAATTTTGCAGTGATAATGTGTTAGGGGGTAGATATCAAGAAGTTGTAAGTTGTCAAATCATACAAATACGTCAAATTTAAACATGGTTAGTCGCAATCCAATAAAAATATCTTATATTAATATGAAATAATATATAAACTACGAGAAAATTACTTCCAACCATATGAGTCATCTAGAAAACTAATCTAGGTAGCCTTGAATAGCATCGAACAAACACAGCTAAAGATGAGCTTCTGTGTAAAGGATTTCATTGGCCTAGTCTGTTCTGCAACCACTCAGCTCAGTTCTGGCTTAGAGTAAGCCTGGATTACCAGGAAACTAATGAAGATAATGGTTGTTTACCCTATAGGGTGTTTGATAATATACGCACAAAAATTAAAGAGGTTATTTTGATGAGCATAATCGATATATTTGTGAAATGTTTACCATAGAAACGTGAAATTTATTTTGGTATGTAAAAACAAACAATTTATTGAATTGACAAAATTCACAGGGTACACCAGTGACCCCACAATGCTGAAATTTGGTATGCCCGTAGCTTTAGTGACACAAATATAGGCAAAAGTCTGAAATCGAGAATAACTGCATTTTGTACCCCAAAAAAAGGAACCAATTAACATGAACTCCCGTTACCTGTAATTTGAATGAAACTGTAGGTCATGTAAGGTGGTTGTTTATATCGTGTTTTGAGACTATTTTGAGAGTCAAAAATTACGAATAATATATTTTTGTTTTAATGGGAGACTCACGAGATCTCAGTTCGGGGCGAACCGCTACTTATTAAAGTTCAGTAGACTCAACTGCAGTTTACAAGCAAGTAAACAACTGTAGTCCATCAACATAGTTCGTATTATTTTAATCGGAGACTCGGAGTGGTTCTCTCCGAAGATCCCGCGATCTCAGTTCGGGGCGAACTACTAGTTATCAAGATTAGATTAGAAAATTCTTTTTTGCACTAAAAAAATAATAGATAGGCAAACTTAATACTAATTAGCATTTTCTTCTAGCTAACTCTTGTGTAGTGCAGATTAAGTGGCATTGCTTCCCAGAAAATAAATTCACAAAAGTTTAATTTAGAACATAGGTACCTACTATAAAAAAATTTAATAACAACAATACACATACATAAATACACACGAACCGCTCAATTTTGTTGGCAATTTTTTTGGCAACTTTGTTGGCAATTTTGTTGGCAATATTGCTGGCAATTTTGTGGGCAATTTTGTTGGCAATTTTGTTGGCAACTTTGTTGGCAATTTTGTTGGCAATATTGCTGGCAATTTTGCTGGCAATTTTGCTGGCAATTTTGTTGGCAACTTTGTTGGCAATTTTGTTGGCAATTTTGCTGGCAATTTTGTTGGCAATTTTGTTGGCAATTTTGCTGGCAATTTTGTTGGCAACTTTGTTGGCAATTTTGCTGGCAATTTTGCTGGCAATTTTGTTGGCAACTTTGTGGGCAATTTTGTTGGCAATTTTTTTGGCAACTTTGTTGGCAATTTTGTTGGCAATATTGCTGGCAATTTTGCGGGCAATATTGCTGGCAATTTTGCTGGCAATTTTGCTGGCAATTTTGTTGCCAATTTTGTTGGCAATTTTGCTGCCAATTTTGTTGCCAATTTTGTTGGCAATTTTGCTGGCAATTTTGTTGGCAACTTTGCTGGCAATTTTGCTGGCAATTTTGTTGCCAATTTTGTTGGCAATTTTGTTGGCAATTTTGCTGGCAATTTTGTTGGCAACTTTGCTGGCAATTTTGCGGGCAATTTTGCTGGCAATTTTGTTGGCAACTTTGTGGGCAATTTTGTTGGCAACTTTGTTGGCAATTTTGTTGGCAACTTTGTTGGCAATTTTGTTGGCAACTTTGTTGGCAATTTTGTTGGCAATTTTGCTGGCAACTTTGTTAACAACTTTGTTGGCAACTTTGTTGGCAATTTTGTGGGCAATATTGCTGGCAATTTTGCTGGCAATTTTGTTGGCAATTTTGTTGGCAATATTGCTGGCAATTTTGCTGGCAATTTTGTTGGCAATTTTGCTGGCAATTTTGTTGGCAACTTTGTTGGCAATTTTGTTGGCAATTTTGCTGGCAACTTTGTTGGCAACTTTGTTGGCAACTTTGTTGGCAATTTTGTTGGCAATTTTGCTGGCAATTTTGTTGGCAATTTTGTTGGCAATTTTGCTGGCAATTTTGTTGGCAACTTTGCTGGCAATTTTGTTGCCAATTTTGTGGGCAATTTTGTTGCCAATTTTGTTGGCAATTTTGTTGGCAATTTTGCTGGCAATTTTGTTGGCAACTTTGCTGGCAATTTTGTTGGCAACTTTGTGGGCAATTTTGTTGGCAACTTTGTTGGCAATTTTGTTGGCAACTTTGTTGGCAATTTTGTTGGCAACTTTGTTGGCAATTTTGTGGGCAATATTGCTGGCAATTTTGTTGGCAATTTTGTTGGCAATTTTTTTGGCAACTTTGTTGGCAATTTTGTTGGCAATATTGCTGGCAATTTTGCTGGCAATTTTGCTGGCAATTTTGCTGGCAATTTTGTTGCCAATTTTGTGGGCAATTTTGTTGCCAATTTTGTTGGCAATTTTGTTGGCAATTTTGCTGGCAATTTTGTTGGCAATTTTGTTGGCAATTTTGTTGGCAATTTTGCTGGCAATTTTGTTGGCAACTTTGTTGGCAATTTTGCTGGCAATTTTGCTGGCAAATTTGTTGGCAACTTTGTTGGCAATTTTGTTGGCAATTTTGCTGGCAACTTTGTTGGCAACTTTGTTTGCAATTTTGTTGGCAATTTTGTTGGCAATTTTGCTGGCAATTTTGTTGGCAATTTTGTTGGCAATTTTGCTGGCAATTTTGTTGGCAACTTTGTTGGCAATTTTGCTGGCAATTTTGCTGGCAATTTTGCTGGCAATTTTGCTGGCAATTTTGTTGGCAACTTTGTGGGCAATTTTGTTGGCAATTTTGTTGGCAATTTTGCTGGCAATTTTGTTGGCAACTTTGTTGGCAATTTTGCTGGCAATTTTGCGGGCAATTTTGTTGGCAACTTTGTGGGCAATTTTGTTGGCAATTTTTTTGGCAACTTTGTTGGCAATTTTGTTGGCAATATTGCTGGCAATTTTGCTGGCAATTTTGCTGGCAATTTTGTGGGCAACTTTGTTGGCAATTTTGCTGGCAATTTTGCTGGCAATTTTGCTGGCAATTTTGTTGGCAACTTTGTGGGCAATTTTGTTGGCAATTTTGCTGGCAATTTTGCTGGTAATTTTGAATATGCCGATCACGATAATAACGAAGACGATTACATTATTTACGATAATCTACACTGCACTAAGGTTAGCTGAAATAAAATGCTAATTAGCGTTAAGTTTGCCTATGTATTGTGTGTGCATCGAAGGTGAAGCATCGAGGTGTTTTTCTATTAAGCTCGCTTTCAAATGCTAAGATTACAATAAGAATAATTTAAGCTTAAAACTAAGTACAATAAGTAAATAAATGCAAAGAATACATATAGTTAAAGGAATATATATGTAGATACAGATATATAGATAATTATTATAATTTTAATGAACGGGTGAGTCTGTTTGTATGTGTGGGTGAGTGAGTTAAAGTGTGTGTGTGTGTATGCGCGTGGGGGTATGTAGTATGCGTGAGCTATTATGAATTTATGATTTATGATAATTTATGATTGTTTAGGGAGTTTTAGGGAGATAACAAAGTCTTCTGTTTCTTCGTAGGAGAGGGATAGGAGTCATTTCTTATATATAATTTTGCAGTGATAATGTGTTAGGGGGTAGATATCAAGAAGTTGTAAGTTGTCAAATCATACAAATACGTCAAATTTAAACATGGTTAGTCGCAATCCAATAAAAATATCTTATATTAATATGAAATAATATATAAACTACGAGAAAATTACTTCCAACCATATGAGTCATCTAGAAAACTAATCTAGGTAGCCTTGAATAGCATCGAACAAACACAGCTAAAGATGAGCTTCTGTGTAAAGGATTTCATTGGCCTAGTCTGTTCTGCAACCACTCAGCTCAGTTCTGGCTTAGAGTAAGCCTGGATTACCAGGAAACTAATGAAGATAATGGTTGTTTACCCTATAGGGTGTTTGATAATATACGCACAAAAATTAAAGAGGTTATTTTGATGAGCATAATCGATATATTTGTGAAATGTTTACCATAGAAACGTGAAATTTATTTTGGTATGTAAAAACAAACAATTTATTGAATTGACAAAATTCACAGGGTACACCAGTGACCCCACAATGCTGAAATTTGGTATGCCCGTAGCTTTAGTGACACAAATATAGGCAAAAGTCTGAAATCGAGAATAACTGCATTTTGTACCCCAAAAAAAGGAACCAATTAACATGAACTCCCGTTACCTGTAATTTGAATGAAACTGTAGGTCATGTAAGGTGGTTGTTTATATCGTGTTTTGAGACTATTTTGAGAGTCAAAAATTACGAATAATATTTTTTTGTTTTAATGGGAGACTCACGAGATCTCAGTTCGGGGCGAACCGCTACTTATTAAAGTTCAGTAGACTCAACTGCAGTTTACAAGCAAGTAAACAACTGTAGTCCATCAACATAGTTCGTATTATTTTAATCGGAGACTCGGAGTGGTTCTCTCCGAAGATCCCGCGATCTCAGTTCGGGGCGAACTACTAGTTATCAAGATTAGATTAGAAAATTCTTTTTTGCACTAAAAAAATAATAGATAGGCAAACTTAATACTAATTAGCATTTTCTTCTAGCTAACTCTTGTGTAGTGCAGATTAAGTGGCATTGCTTCCCAGAAAATAAATTCACAAAAGTTTAATTTAGAACATAGGTACCTACTATAAAAAAATTTAATAACAACAATACACATACATAAATACACACGAACCGCTCAATTTTGTTGGCAATTTTTTTGGCAACTTTGTTGGCAATTTTGTTGGCAATATTGCTGGCAATTTTGTGGGCAATTTTGTTGGCAATTTTGTTGGCAACTTTGTTGGCAATTTTGTTGGCAATATTGCTGGCAATTTTGCTGGCAATTTTGCTGGCAATTTTGTTGGCAACTTTGTTGGCAATTTTGTTGGCAATATTGCTGGCAATTTTGCTGGCAATTTTGTTGGCAATTTTGCTGGCAATTTTGTGGGCAACTTTGTTGGCAATTTTGCTGGCAATTTTGCTGGCAATTTTGCTGGCAATTTTGTTGGCAACTTTGTGGGCAATTTTGTTGGCAATTTTGCTGGCAATTTTGCTGGTAATTTTGAATATGCCGATCACGATAATAACGAAGACGATTACATTATTTACGATAATCTACACTGCACTAAGGTTAGCTGAAATAAAATGCTAATTAGCGTTAAGTTTGCCTATGTATTGTGTGTGCATCGAAGGTGAAGCATCGAGGTGTTTTTCTATTAAGCTCGCTTTCAAATGCTAAGATTACAATAAGAATAATTTAAGCTTAAAACTAAGTATAATAAGTAAATAAATGCAAAGAATACATATAGTTAAAGGAATATATATGTAGATACAGATATATAGATAATTATTATAATTTTAATGAACGGGTGAGTCTGTTTGTATGTGTGGGTGAGTGAGTTAAAGTGTGTGTGTGTGTATGCGCGTGGGGGTATGTAGTATGCGTGAGCTATTATGAATTTATGATTTATGATAATTTATGATTGTTTAGGGAGTTTTAGGGAGATAACAAAGTCTTCTGTTTCTTCGTAGGAGAGGGATAGGAGTCATTTCTTATATATAATTTTGCAGTGATAATGTGTTAGGGGGTAGATATCAAGAAGTTGTAAGTTGTCAAATCATACAAATACGTCAAATTTAAACATGGTTAGTCGCAATCCAATAAAAATATCTTATATTAATATGAAATAATATATAAACTACGAGAAAATTACTTCCAACCATATGAGTCATCTAGAAAACTAATCTAGGTAGCCTTGAATAGCATCGAACAAACACAGCTAAAGATGAGCTTCTGTGTAAAGGATTTCATTGGCCTAGTCTGTTCTGCAACCACTCAGCTCAGTTCTGGCTTAGAGTAAGCCTGGATTACCAGGAAACTAATGAAGATAATGGTTGTTTACCCTATAGGGTGTTTGATAATATACGCACAAAAATTAAAGAGGTTATTTTGATGAGCATAATCGATATATTTGTGAAATGTTTACCATAGAAACGTGAAATTTATTTTGGTATGTAAAAACAAACAATTTATTGAATTGACAAAATTCACAGGGTACACCAGTGACCCCACAATGCTGAAATTTGGTATGCCCGTAGCTTTAGTGACACAAATATAGGCAAAATTCTGAAATCGAGAATAACTGCATTTTGTACCCCAAAAAAAGGAACCAATTAACATGAACTCCCGTTACCTGTAATTTGAATGAAACTGTAGGTCATGTAAGGTGGTTGTTTATATCGTGTTTTGAGACTATTTTGAGAGTCAAAAATTACGAATAATATATTTTTGTTTTAATGGGAGACTCACGAGATCTCAGTTCGGGGCGAACCGCTACTTATTAAAGTTCAGTAGACTCAACTGCAGTTTACAAGCAAGTAAACAACTGTAGTCCATCAACATAGTTCGTATTATTTTAATCGGAGACTCGGAGTGGTTCTCTCCGAAGATCCCGCGATCTCAGTTCGGGGCGAACTACTAGTTATCAAGATTAGATTAGAAAATTCTTTTTTGCACTAAAAAAATAATAGATAGGCAAACTTAATACTAATTAGCATTTTCTTCTAGCTAACTCTTGTGTAGTGCAGATTAAGTGGCATTGCTTCCCAGAAAATAAATTCACAAAAGTTTAATTTAGAACATAGGTACCTACTATAAAAAAATTTAATAACAACAATACACATACATAAATACACACGAACCGCTCAATTTTGTTGGCAATTTTTTTGGCAACTTTGTTGGCAATTTTGTTGGCAATATTGCTGGCAATTTTGTGGGCAATTTTGTTGGCAATTTTGTTGGCAACTTAGTTGGCAATTTTGTTGGCAATATTGCTGGCAATTTTGCTGGCAATTTTGCTGGCAATTTTGTTGGCAACTTTGTTGGCAATTTTGTTGGCAATTTTGCTGGCAATTTTGTTGGCAATTTTGTTGGCAATTTTGCTGGCAATTTTGTTGGCAACTTTGTTGGCAATTTTGCTGGCAATTTTGCTGGCAATTTTGTTGGCAACTTTGTGGGCAATTTTGTTGGCAATTTTTTTGGCAACTTTGTTGGCAATTTTGTTGGCAATATTGCTGGCAATTTTGCGGGCAATATTGCTGGCAATTTTGCTGGCAATTTTGCTGGCAATTTTGTTGCCAATTTTGTTGGCAATTTTGCTGCCAATTTTGTTGCCAATTTTGTTGGCAATTTTGCTGGCAATTTTGTTGGCAACTTTGCTGGCAATTTTGCTGGCAATTTTGTTGCCAATTTTGTTGGCAATTTTGTTGGCAATTTTGCTGGCAATTTTGTTGGCAACTTTGCTGGCAATTTTGCGGGCAATTTTGCTGGCAATTTTGTTGGCAACTTTGTGGGCAATTTTGTTGGCAACTTTTTTGGCAATTTTGTTGGCAACTTTGTTGGCAATTTTGTTGGCAACTTTGTTGGCAATTTTGTTGGCAATTTTGCTGGCAACTTTGTTAACAACTTTGTTGGCAACTTTGTTGGCAATTTTGTGGGCAATATTGCTGGCAATTTTGTTGGCAACTTTGTTGGCAATTTTGTTGGCAATTTTGCTGGCAACTTTGTTGGCAACTTTGTTGGCAACTTTGTTGGCAATTTTGTTGGCAATTTTGCTGGCAATTTTGTTGGCAATTTTGTTGGCAATTTTGCTGGCAATTTTGTTGGCAACTTTGCTGGCAATTTTGTTGCCAATTTTGTGGGCAATTTTGTTGCCAATTTTGTTGGCAATTTTGTTGGCAATTTTGCTGGCAATTTTGTTGGCAACTTTGCTGGCAATTTTGTGGGCAATTTTGTTGCCAATTTTGTTGGCAATTTTGTTGGCAATTTTGCTGGCAATTTTGTTGGCAACTTTGCTGGCAATTTTGTTGGCAACTTTGTGGGCAATTTTGTTGGCAACTTTGTTGGCAATTTTGTTGGCAACTTTGTTGGCAATTTTGTTGGCAACTTTGTTGGCAATTTTGTGGGCAATATTGCTGGCAATTTTGTTGGCAATTTTGTTGGCAATTTTTTTGGCAACTTTGTTGGCAATTTTGTTGGCAATATTGCTGGCAATTTTGCTGGCAATTTTGCTGGCAATTTTGTTGCCAATTTTGTGGGCAATTTTGTTGCCAATTTTGTTGGCAATTTTGTTGGCAATTTTGCTGGCAATTTTGTTGGCAATTTTGTTGGCAATTTTGTTGGCAATTTTGCTGGCAATTTTGTTGGCAACTTTGTTGGCAATTTTGCTGGCAATTTTGCTGGCAAATTTGTTGGCAACTTTGTTGGCAATTTTGTTGGCAATTTTGCTGGCAACTTTGTTGGCAACTTTGTTTGCAATTTTGTTGGCAATTTTGTTGGCAATTTTGCTGGCAATTTTGCTGGCAATTTTGCTGGCAATTTTGTTGGCAACTTTGTTGGCAATTTTGCTGGCAATTTTGCTGGCAATTTTGCTGGCAATTTTGCTGGCAATTTTGTTGGCAACTTTGTGGGCAATTTTGTTGGCAATTTTGTTGGCAATTTTGCTGGCAATTTTGTTGGCAACTTTGTTGGCAATTTTGCTGGCAATTTTGCGGGCAATTTTGTTGGCAACTTTGTGGGCAATTTTGTTGGCAATTTTTTTGGCAACTTTGTTGGCAATTTTGTTGGCAATATTGCTGGCAATTTTGCTGGCAATTTTGCTGGCAATTTTGTGGGCAACTTTGTTGGCAATTTTGCTGGCAATTTTGCTGGCAATTTTGCTGGCAATTTTGTTGGCAACTTTGTGGGCAATTTTGTTGGCAATTTTGCTGGCAATTTTGCTGGTAATTTTGAATATGCCGATCACGATAATAACGAAGACGATTACATTATTTACGATAATCTACACTGCACTAAGGTTAGCTGAAATAAAATGCTAATTAGCGTTAAGTTTGCCTATGTATTGTGTGTGCATCGAAGGTGAAGCATCGAGGTGTTTTTCTATTAAGCTCGCTTTCAAATGCTAAGATTACAATAAGAATAATTTAAGCTTAAAACTAAGTACAATAAGTAAATAAATGCAAAGAATACATATAGTTAAAGGAATATATATGTAGATACAGATATATAGATAATTATTATAATTTTAATGAACGGGTGAGTCTGTTTGTATGTGTGGGTGAGTGAGTTAAAGTGTGTGTGTGTGTATGCGCGTGGGGGTATGTAGTATGCGTGAGCTATTATGAATTTATGATTTATGATAATTTATGATTGTTTAGGGAGTTTTAGGGAGATAACAAAGTCTTCTGTTTCTTCGTAGGAGAGGGATAGGAGTCATTTCTTATATATAATTTTGCAGTGATAATGTGTTAGGGGGTAGATATCAAGAAGTTGTAAGTTGTCAAATCATACAAATACGTCAAATTTAAACATGGTTAGTCGCAATCCAATAAAAATATCTTATATTAATATGAAATAATATATAAACTACGAGAAAATTACTTCCAACCATATGAGTCATCTAGAAAACTAATCTAGGTAGCCTTGAATAGCATCGAACAAACACAGCTAAAGATGAGCTTCTGTGTAAAGGATTTCATTGGCCTAGTCTGTTCTGCAACCACTCAGCTCAGTTCTGGCTTAGAGTAAGCCTGGATTACCAGGAAACTAATGAAGATAATGGTTGTTTACCCTATAGGGTGTTTGATAATATACGCACAAAAATTAAAGAGGTTATTTTGATGAGCATAATCGATATATTTGTGAAATGTTTACCATAGAAACGTGAAATTTATTTTGGTATGTAAAAACAAACAATTTATTGAATTGACAAAATTCACAGGGTACACCAGTGACCCCACAATGCTGAAATTTGGTATGCCCGTAGCTTTAGTGACACAAATATAGGCAAAAGTCTGAAATCGAGAATAACTGCATTTTGTACCCCAAAAAAAGGAACCAATTAACATGAACTCCCGTTACCTGTAATTTGAATGAAACTGTAGGTCATGTAAGGTGGTTGTTTATATCGTGTTTTGAGACTATTTTGAGAGTCAAAAATTACGAATAATATTTTTTTGTTTTAATGGGAGACTCACGAGATCTCAGTTCGGGGCGAACCGCTACTTATTAAAGTTCAGTAGACTCAACTGCAGTTTACAAGCAAGTAAACAACTGTAGTCCATCAACATAGTTCGTATTATTTTAATCGGAGACTCGGAGTGGTTCTCTCCGAAGATCCCGCGATCTCAGTTCGGGGCGAACTACTAGTTATCAAGATTAGATTAGAAAATTCTTTTTTGCACTAAAAAAATAATAGATAGGCAAACTTAATACTAATTAGCATTTTCTTCTAGCTAACTCTTGTGTAGTGCAGATTAAGTGGCATTGCTTCCCAGAAAATAAATTCACAAAAGTTTAATTTAGAACATAGGTACCTACTATAAAAAAATTTAATAACAACAATACACATACATAAATACACACGAACCGCTCAATTTTGTTGGCAATTTTTTTGGCAACTTTGTTGGCAATTTTGTTGGCAATATTGCTGGCAATTTTGTGGGCAATTTTGTTGGCAATTTTGTTGGCAACTTTGTTGGCAATTTTGTTGGCAATATTGCTGGCAATTTTGCTGGCAATTTTGCTGGCAATTTTGTTGGCAACTTTGTTGGCAATTTTGTTGGCAATATTGCTGGCAATTTTGCTGGCAATTTTGTTGGCAATTTTGCTGGCAATTTTGTGGGCAACTTTGTTGGCAATTTTGCTGGCAATTTTGCTGGCAATTTTGCTGGCAATTTTGTTGGCAACTTTGTGGGCAATTTTGTTGGCAATTTTGCTGGCAATTTTGCTGGTAATTTTGAATATGCCGATCACGATAATAACGAAGACGATTACATTATTTACGATAATCTACACTGCACTAAGGTTAGCTGAAATAAAATGCTAATTAGCGTTAAGTTTGCCTATGTATTGTGTGTGCATCGAAGGTGAAGCATCGAGGTGTTTTTCTATTAAGCTCGCTTTCAAATGCTAAGATTACAATAAGAATAATTTAAGCTTAAAACTAAGTACAATAAGTAAATAAATGCAAAGAATACATATAGTTAAAGGAATATATATGTAGATACAGATATATAGATAATTATTATAATTTTAATGAACGGGTGAGTCTGTTTGTATGTGTGGGTGAGTGAGTTAAAGTGTGTGTGTGTGTATGCGCGTGGGGGTATGTAGTATGCGTGAGCTATTATGAATTTATGATTTATGATAATTTATGATTGTTTAGGGAGTTTTAGGGAGATAACAAAGTCTTCTGTTTCTTCGTAGGAGAGGGATAGGAGTCATTTCTTATATATAATTTTGCAGTGATAATGTGTTAGGGGGTAGATATCAAGAAGTTGTAAGTTGTCAAATCATACAAATACGTCAAATTTAAACATGGTTAGTCGCAATCCAATAAAAATATCTTATATTAATATGAAATAATATATAAACTACGAGAAAATTACTTCCAACCATATGAGTCATCTAGAAAACTAATCTAGGTAGCCTTGAATAGCATCGAACAAACACAGCTAAAGATGAGCTTCTGTGTAAAGGATTTCATTGGCCTAGTCTGTTCTGCAACCACTCAGCTCAGTTCTGGCTTAGAGTAAGCCTGGATTACCAGGAAACTAATGAAGATAATGGTTGTTTACCCTATAGGGTGTTTGATAATATACGCACAAAAATTAAAGAGGTTATTTTGATGAGCATAATCGATATATTTGTGAAATGTTTACCATAGAAACGTGAAATTTATTTTGGTATGTAAAAACAAACAATTTATTGAATTGACAAAATTCACAGGGTACACCAGTGACCCCACAATGCTGAAATTTGGTATGCCCGTAGCTTTAGTGACACAAATATAGGCAAAATTCTGAAATCGAGAATAACTGCATTTTGTACCCCAAAAAAAGGAACCAATTAACATGAACTCCCGTTACCTGTAATTTGAATGAAACTGTAGGTCATGTAAGGTGGTTGTTTATATCGTGTTTTGAGACTATTTTGAGAGTCAAAAATTACGAATAATATATTTTTGTTTTAATGGGAGACTCACGAGATCTCAGTTCGGGGCGAACCGCTACTTATTAAAGTTCAGTAGACTCAACTGCAGTTTACAAGCAAGTAAACAACTGTAGTCCATCAACATAGTTCGTATTATTTTAATCGGAGACTCGGAGTGGTTCTCTCCGAAGATCCCGCGATCTCAGTTCGGGGCGAACTACTAGTTATCAAGATTAGATTAGAAAATTCTTTTTTGCACTAAAAAAATAATAGATAGGCAAACTTAATACTAATTAGCATTTTCTTCTAGCTAACTCTTGTGTAGTGCAGATTAAGTGGCATTGCTTCCCAGAAAATAAATTCACAAAAGTTTAATTTAGAACATAGGTACCTACTATAAAAAAATTTAATAACAACAATACACATACATAAATACACACGAACCGCTCAATTTTGTTGGCAATTTTTTTGGCAACTTTGTTGGCAATTTTGTTGGCAATATTGCTGGCAATTTTGTGGGCAATTTTGTTGGCAATTTTGTTGGCAACTTTGTTGGCAATTTTGTTGGCAATATTGCTGGCAATTTTGCTGGCAATTTTGCTGGCAATTTTGCTGGCAATTTTGTTGGCAACTTTGTTGGCAATTTTGTTGGCAATTTTGCTGGCAATTTTGTTGGCAATTTTGTTGGCAATTTTGCTGGCAATTTTGTTGGCAACTTTGTTGGCAATTTTGCTGGCAATTTTGCTGGCAATTTTGTTGGCAACTTTGTGGGCAATTTTGTTGGCAATTTTTTTGGCAACTTTGTTGGCAATTTTGCGGGCAATATTGCTGGCAATTTTGCTGGCAATTTTGCTGGCAATTTTGTTGCCAATTTTGTTGGCAATTTTGCTGCCAATTTTGTTGCCAATTTTGTTGGCAATTTTGCTGGCAATTTTGTTGGCAACTTTGCTGGCAATTTTGCTGGCAATTTTGTTGCCAATTTTGTAGGCAATTTTGTTGGCAATTTTGCTGGCAATTTTGTTGGCAACTTTGCTGGCAATTTTGCGGGCAATTTTGCTGGCAATTTTGTTGGCAACTTTGTGGGCAATTTTGTTGGCAACTTTGTTGGCAATTTTGTTGGCAACTTTGTTGGCAATTTTGTTGGCAACTTTGTTGGCAATTTTGTGGGCAATATTGCTGGCAATTTTGCTGGCAATTTTGTTGGCAATTTTGTTGGCAATATTGCTGGCAATTTTGCTGGCAATTTTGTTGGCAATTTTGCTGGCAATTTTGTTGGCAACTTTGTTGGCAATTTTGTTGGCAATTTTGCTGGCAACTTTGTTGGCAACTTTGTTGGCAACTTTGTTGGCAATTTTGTTGGCAATTTTGCTGGCAATTTTGTTGGCAATTTTGTTGGCAATTTTGCTGGCAATTTTGTTGGCAACTTTGCTGGCAATTTTGTTGCCAATTTTGTGGGCAATTTTGTTGCCAATTTTGTTGGCAATTTTGTTGGCAATTTTGCTGGCAATTTTGTTGGCAACTTTGCTGGCAATTTTGTTGGCAACTTTGTGGGCAATTTTGTTGGCAACTTTGTTGGCAATTTTGTTGGCAACTTTGTTGGCAATTTTGTTGGCAACTTTGTTGGCAATTTTGTGGGCAATATTGCTGGCAATTTTGTTGGCAATTTTGTTGGCAATTTTTTTGGCAACTTTGTTGGCAATTTTGTTGGCAATATTGCTGGCAATTTTGCTGGCAATTTTGCTGGCAATTTTGCTGGCAATTTTGTTGCCAATTTTGTGGGCAATTTTGTTGCCAATTTTGTTGGCAATTTTGTTGGCAATTTTGCTGGCAATTTTGTTGGCAATTTTGTTGGCAATTTTGTTGGCAATTTTGCTGGCAATTTTGTTGGCAACTTTGTTGGCAATTTTGCTGGCAATTTTGCTGGCAAATTTGTTGGCAACTTTGTTGGCAATTTTGTTGGCAATTTTGCTGGCAACTTTGTTGGCAACTTTGTTTGCAATTTTGTTGGCAATTTTGTTGGCAATTTTGCTGGCAATTTTGTTGGCAATTTTGTTGGCAATTTTGCTGGCAATTTTGTTGGCAACTTTGTTGGCAATTTTGCTGGCAATTTTGCTGGCAATTTTGCTGGCAATTTTGCTGGCAATTTTGTTGGCAACTTTGTGGGCAATTTTGTTGGCAATTTTGCTGGCAATTTTGTTGGCAACTTTGTTGGCAATTTTGCTGGCAATTTTGCGGGAAATTTTGTTGGCAACTTTGTGGGCAATTTTGTTGGCAATTTTTTTGGCAACTTTGTTGGCAATTTTGTTGGCAATATTGCTGGCAATTTTGCTGGCAATTTTGCTGGCAATTTTGTGGGCAACTTTGTTGGCAATTTTGCTGGCAATTTTGCTGGCAATTTTGCTGGCAATTTTGTTGGCAACTTTGTGGGCAATTTTGTTGGCAATTTTGCTGGCAATTTTGCTGGTAATTTTGAATATGCCGATCACGATAATAACGAAGACGATTACATTATTTACGATAATCTACACTGCACTAAGGTTAGCTGAAATAAAATGCTAATTAGCGTTAAGTTTGCCTATGTATTGTGTGTGCATCGAAGGTGAAGCATCGAGGTGTTTTTCTATTAAGCTCGCTTTCAAATGCTAAGATTACAATAAGAATAATTTAAGCTTAAAACTAAGTACAATAAGTAAATAAATGCAAAGAATACATATAGTTAAAGGAATATATATGTAGATACAGATATATAGATAATTATTATAATTTTAATGAACGGGTGAGTCTGTTTGTATGTGTGGGTGAGTGAGTTAAAGTGTGTGTGTGTGTATGCGCGTGGGGGTATGTAGTATGCGTGAGCTATTATGAATTTATGATTTATGATAATTTATGATTGTTTAGGGAGTTTTAGGGAGATAACAAAGTGTTCTGTTTCTTCGTAGGAGAGGGATAGGAGTCATTTCTTATATATAATTTTGCAGTGATAATGTGTTAGGGGGTAGATATCAAGAAGTTGTAAGTTGTCAAATCATACAAATACGTCAAATTTAAACATGGTTAGTTGCAATCCAATAAAAATATCTTATATTAATATGAAATAATATATAAACTACGAGAAAATTACTTCCAACCATATGAGTCATCTAGAAAACTAATCTAGGTAGCCTTGAATAGCATCGAACAAACACAGCTAAAGATGAGCTTCTGTGTAAAGGATTTCATTGGCCTAGTCTGTTCTGCAACCACTCAGCTCAGTTCTGGCTTAGAGTAAGCCTGGATTACCAGGAAACTAATGAAGATAATGGTTGTTTACCCTATAGGGTGTTTGATAATATACGCACAAAAATTAAAGAGGTTATTTTGATGAGCATAATCGATATATTTGTGAAATGTTTACCATAGAAACGTGAAATTTATTTTGGTATGTAAAAACAAACAATTTATTGAATTGACAAAATTCACAGGGTACACCAGTGACCCCACAATGCTGAAATTTGGTATGCCCGTAGCTTTAGTGACACAAATATAGGCAAAAGTCTGAAATCGAGAATAACTGCATTTTGTACCCCAAAAAAAGGAACCAATTAACATGAACTCCCGTTACCTGTAATTTGAATGAAACTGTAGGTCATGTAAGGTGGTTGTTTATATCGTGTTTTGAGACTATTTTGAGAGTCAAAAATTACGAATAATATTTTTTTGTTTTAATGGGAGACTCACGAGATCTCAGTTCGGGGCGAACCGCTACTTATTAAAGTTCAGTAGACTCAACTGCAGTTTACAAGCAAGTAAACAACTGTAGTCCATCAACATAGTTCGTATTATTTTAATCGGAGACTCGGAGTGGTTCTCTCCGAAGATCCCGCGATCTCAGTTCGGGGCGAACTACTAGTTATCAAGATTAGATTAGAAAATTCTTTTTTGCACTAAAAAAATAATAGATAGGCAAACTTAATACTAATTAGCATTTTCTTCTAGCTAACTCTTGTGTAGTGCAGATTAAGTGGCATTGCTTCCCAGAAAATAAATTCACAAAAGTTTAATTTAGAACATAGGTACCTACTATAAAAAAATTTAATAACAACAATACACATACATAAATACACACGAACCGCTCAATTTTGTTGGCAATTTTTTTGGCAACTTTGTTGGCAATTTTGTTGGCAATATTGCTGGCAATTTTGTGGGCAATTTTGTTGGCAATTTTGTTGGCAACTTTGTTGGCAATTTTGTTGGCAATATTGCTGGCAATTTTGCTGGCAATTTTGCTGGCAATTTTGTTGGCAACTTTGTTGGCAATTTTGTTGGCAATATTGCTGGCAATTTTGCTGGCAATTTTGTTGGCAATTTTGCTGGCAATTTTGTGGGCAACTTTGTTGGCAATTTTGCTGGCAATTTTGCTGGCAATTTTGCTGGCAATTTTGTTGGCAACTTTGTGGGCAATTTTGTTGGCAATTTTGCTGGCAATTTTGCTGGTAATTTTGAATATGCCGATCACGATAATAACGAAGACGATTACATTATTTACGATAATCTACACTGCACTAAGGTTAGCTGAAATAAAATGCTAATTAGCGTTAAGTTTGCCTATGTATTGTGTGTGCATCGAAGGTGAAGCATCGAGGTGTTTTTCTATTAAGCTCGCTTTCAAATGCTAAGATTACAATAAGAATAATTTAAGCTTAAAACTAAGTACAATAAGTAAATAAATGCAAAGAATAGTTAAAGGAATATATATGTAGATACAGATATATAGATAATTATTATAATTTTAATGAACGGGTGAGTCTGTTTGTATGTGTGGGTGAGTGAGTTAAAGTGTGTGTGTGTGTATGCGCGTGGGGGTATGTAGTATGCGTGAGCTATTATGAATTTATGATTTATGATAATTTATGATTGTTTAGGGAGTTTTAGGGAGATAACAAAGTCTTCTGTTTCTTCGTAGGAGAGGGATAGGAGTCATTTCTTATATATAATTTTGCAGTGATAATGTGTTAGGGGGTAGATATCAAGAAGTTGTAAGTTGTCAAATCATACAAATACGTCAAATTTAAACATGGTTAGTCGCAATCCAATAAAAATATCTTATATTAATATGAAATAATATATAAACTACGAGAAAATTACTTCCAACCATATGAGTCATCTAGAAAACTAATCTAGGTAGCCTTGAATAGCATCGAACAAACACAGCTAAAGATGAGCTTCTGTGTAAAGGATTTCATTGGCCTAGTCTGTTCTGCAACCACTCAGCTCAGTTCTGGCTTAGAGTAAGCCTGGATTACCAGGAAACTAATGAAGATAATGGTTGTTTACCCTATAGGGTGTTTGATAATATACGCACAAAAATTAAAGAGGTTATTTTGATGAGCATAATCGATATATTTGTGAAATGTTTACCATAGAAACGTGAAATTTATTTTGGTATGTAAAAACAAACAATTTATTGAATTGACAAAATTCACAGGGTACACCAGTGACCCCACAATGCTGAAATTTGGTATGCCCGTAGCTTTAGTGACACAAATATAGGCAAAAGTCTGAAATCGAGAATAACTGCATTTTGTACCCCAAAAAAAGGAACCAATTAACATGAACTCCCGTTACCTGTAATTTGAATGAAACTGTAGGTCATGTAAGGTGGTTGTTTATATCGTGTTTTGAGACTATTTTGAGAGTCAAAAATTACGAATAATATATTTTTGTTTTAATGGGAGACTCACGAGATCTCAGTTCGGGGCGAACCGCTACTTATTAAAGTTCAGTAGACTCAACTGCAGTTTACAAGCAAGTAAACAACTGTAGTCCATCAACATAGTTCGTATTATTTTAATCGGAGACTCGGAGTGGTTCTCTCCGAAGATCCCGCGATCTCAGTTCGGGGCGAACTACTAGTTATCAAGATTAGATTAGAAAATTCTTTTTTGCACTAAAAAAATAATAGATAGGCAAACTTAATACTAATTAGCATTTTCTTCTAGCTAACTCTTGTGTAGTGCAGATTAAGTGGCATTGCTTCCCAGAAAATAAATTCACAAAAGTTTAATTTAGAACATAGGTACCTACTATAAAAAAATTTAATAACAACAATACACATACATAAATACACACGAACCGCTCAATTTTGTTGGCAATTTTTTTGGCAACTTTGTTGGCAATTTTGTTGGCAATATTGCTGGCAATTTTGTGGGCAATTTTGTTGGCAATTTTGTTGGCAACTTTGTTGGCAATTTTGTTGGCAATATTGCTGGCAATTTTGCTGGCAATTTTGCTGGCAATTTTGCTGGCAATTTTGTTGGCAATTTTGTTGGCAATTTTGCTGGCAATTTTGCTGGCAATTTTGCTGGCAATTTTGTTGGCAACTTTGTGGGCAATTTTGTTGGCAATTTTTTTGGCAACTTTGTTGGCAATTTTGTTGGCAATATTGCTGGCAATTTTGCTGGCAATTTTGCTGGCAATTTTGTTGGCAACTTTGTTGGCAATTTGTTGGCAATATTGCTGGCAATTTTGCTGGCAATTTTGTTGGCAATTTTGCTGGCAACTTTGTTAACAACTTTGTTGGCAACTTTGTTGGCAATTTTGTTGGCAATTTTGCTGGCAATTTTGTTGGCAATTTTGTTGGCAATTTTGCTGGCAATTTTGTTGGCAACTTTGCTGGCAATTTTGTTGCCAATTTTGTGGGCAATTTTGTTGCCAATTTTGTTGGCAATTTTGTTGGCAATTTTGCTGGCAATTTTGTTGGCAACTTTGCTGGCAATTTTGTTGGCAACTTTGTGGGCAATTTTGTTGGCAACTTTGTTGGCAATTTTGTTGGCAACTTTGTTGGCAATTTTGTTGGCAATTTTGCTGGCAACTTTGTTAACAACTTTGTTGGCAACTTTGTTGGCAATTTTGTGGGCAATATTGCTGGCAATTTTGCTGGCAATTTTGTTGGCAATTTTGTTGGCAATATTGCTGGCAATTTTGCTGGCAATTTTGTTGGCAATTTTGCTGGCAATTTTGTTGGCAACTTTGTTGGCAATTTTGTTGGCAATTTTGCTGGCAACTTTGTTGGCAACTTTGTTGGCAACTTTGTTGGCAATTTTGTTGGCAATTTTGCTGGCAATTTTGTTGGCAATTTTGTTGGCAATTTTGCTGGCAATTTTGTTGGCAACTTTGCTGGCAATTTTGTTGCCAATTTTGTGGGCAATTTTGTTGCCAATTTTGTTGGCAATTTTGTTGGCAATTTTGCTGGCAATTTTGTTGGCAACTTTGCTGGCAATTTTGTTGGCAACTTTGTGGGCAATTTTGTTGCCAATTTTGTTGGCAATTTTGTTGGCAATTTTGCTGGCAATTTTGTTGGCAATTTTGTTGGCAATTTTGTTGGCAATTTTGCTGGCAATTTTGTTGGCAACTTTGTTGGCAATTTTGTTGGCAATTTTGCTGGCAACTTTGTTGGCAACTTTGTTGGCAACTTTGTTGGCAATTTTGTTGGCAATTTTGCTGGCAATTTTGTTGGCAATTTTGTTGGCAATTTTGCTGGCAATTTTGTTGGCAACTTTGCTGGCAATTTTGTTGCCAATTTTGTGGGCAATTTTGTTGCCAATTTTGTTGGCAATTTTGTTGGCAATTTTGCTGGCAATTTTGTTGGCAACTTTGCTGGCAATTTTGTTGGCAACTTTGTGGGCAATTTTGTTGGCAACTTTGTTGGCAATTTTGTTGGCAACTTTGTTGGCAATTTTGTTGGCAACTTTGTTGGCAATTTTGTGGGCAATATTGCTGGCAATTTTGTTGGCAATTTTGTTGGCAATTTTTTTGGCAACTTTGTTGGCAATTTTGTTGGCAATATTGCTGGCAATTTTGCTGGCAATTTTGCTGGCAATTTTGCTGGCAATTTTGCTGGCAATTTTGTTGCCAATTTTGTGGGCAATTTTGTTGCCAATTTTGTTGGCAATTTTGTTGGCAATTTTGCTGGCAATTTTGTTGGCAACTTTGTTGGCAATTTTGCTGGCAATTTTGCTGGCAAATTTGTTGGCAACTTTGTTGGCAATTTTGTTGGCAATTTTGCTGGCAACTTTGTTGGCAACTTTGTTTGCAATTTTGTTGGCAATTTTGCTGGCAATTTTGTTGGCAATTTTGTTGGCAATTTTGCTGGCAATTTTGTTGGCAACTTTGTTGGCAATTTTGCTGGCAATTTTGCTGGCAATTTTGTTGGCAACTTTGTGGGCAATTTTGTTGGCAATTTTGTTGGCAATTTTGCTGGCAATTTTGTTGGCAACTTTGTTGGCAATTTTGCTGGCAATTTTGCGGGCAATTTTGTTGGCAACTTTGTGGGCAATTTTGTTGGCAATTTTTTTGGCAACTTTGTTGGCAATTTTGTTGGCAATATTGCTGGCAATTTTGCTGGCAATTTTGCTGGCAATTTTGCTGGCAATTTTGTGGGCAACTTTGTTGGCAATTTTGCTGGCAATTTTGCTGGCAATTTTGCTGGCAATTTTGTTGGCAACTTTGTGGGCAATTTTGTTGGCAATTTTGCTGGCAATTTTGCTGGTAATTTTGAATATGCCGATCACGATAATAACGAAGACGATTACATTATTTACGATAATCTACACTGCACTAAGGTTAGCTGAAATAAAATGCTAATTAGCGTTAAGTTTGCCTATGTATTGTGTGTGCATCGAAGGTGAAGCATCGAGGTGTTTTTCTATTAAGCTCGCTTTCAAATGCTAAGATTACAATAAGAATAATTTAAGCTTAAAACTAAGTACAATAAGTAAATAAATGCAAAGAATAGTTAAAGGAATATATATGTAGATACAGATATATAGATAATTATTATAATTTTAATGAACGGGTGAGTCTGTTTGTATGTGTGGGTGAGTGAGTTAAAGTGTGTGTGTGTGTATGCGCGTGGGGGTATGTAGTATGCGTGAGCTATTATGAATTTATGATTTATGATAATTTATGATTGTTTAGGGAGTTTTAGGGAGATAACAAAGTCTTCTGTTTCTTCGTAGGAGAGGGATAGGAGTCATTTCTTATATATAATTTTGCAGTGATAATGTGTTAGGGGGTAGATATCAAGAAGTTGTAAGTTGTCAAATCATACAAATACGTCAAATTTAAACATGGTTAGTCGCAATCCAATAAAAATATCTTATATTAATATGAAATAATATATAAACTACGAGAAAATTACTTCCAACCATATGAGTCATCTAGAAAACTAATCTAGGTAGCCTTGAATAGCATCGAACAAACACAGCTAAAGATGAGCTTCTGTGTAAAGGATTTCATTGGCCTAGTCTGTTCTGCAACCACTCAGCTCAGTTCTGGCTTAGAGTAAGCCTGGATTACCAGGAAACTAATGAAGATAATGGTTGTTTACCCTATAGGGTGTTTGATAATATACGCACAAAAATTAAAGAGGTTATTTTGATGAGCATAATCGATATATTTGTGAAATGTTTACCATAGAAACGTGAAATTTATTTTGGTATGTAAAAACAAACAATTTATTGAATTGACAAAATTCACAGGGTACACCAGTGACCCCACAATGCTGAAATTTGGTATGCCCGTAGCTTTAGTGACACAAATATAGGCAAAAGTCTGAAATCGAGAATAACTGCATTTTGTACCCCAAAAAAAGGAACCAATTAACATGAACTCCCGTTACCTGTAATTTGAATGAAACTGTAGGTCATGTAAGGTGGTTGTTTATATCGTGTTTTGAGACTATTTTGAGAGTCAAAAATTACGAATAATATATTTTTGTTTTAATGGGAGACTCACGAGATCTCAGTTCGGGGCGAACCGCTACTTATTAAAGTTCAGTAGACTCAACTGCAGTTTACAAGCAAGTAAACAACTGTAGTCCATCAACATAGTTCGTATTATTTTAATCGGAGACTCGGAGTGGTTCTCTCCGAAGATCCCGCGATCTCAGTTCGGGGCGAACTACTAGTTATCAAGATTAGATTAGAAAATTCTTTTTTGCACTAAAAAAATAATAGATAGGCAAACTTAATACTAATTAGCATTTTCTTCTAGCTAACTCTTGTGTAGTGCAGATTAAGTGGCATTGCTTCCCAGAAAATAAATTCACAAAAGTTTAATTTAGAACATAGGTACCTACTATAAAAAAATTTAATAACAACAATACACATACATAAATACACACGAACCGCTCAATTTTGTTGGCAATTTTTTTGGCAACTTTGTTGGCAATTTTGTTGGCAATATTGCTGGCAATTTTGTGGGCAATTTTGTTGGCAATTTTGTTGGCAACTTTGTTGGCAATTTTGTTGGCAATATTGCTGGCAATTTTGCTGGCAATTTTGCTGGCAATTTTGTTGGCAACTTTGTTGGCAATTTTGTTGGCAATATTGCTGGCAATTTTGCTGGCAATTTTGTTGGCAATTTTGCTGGCAATTTTGTGGGCAACTTTGTTGGCAATTTTGCTGGCAATTTTGCTGGCAATTTTGCTGGCAATTTTGTTGGCAACTTTGTGGGCAATTTTGTTGGCAATTTTGCTGGCAATTTTGCTGGTAATTTTGAATATGCCGATCACGATAATAACGAAGACGATTACATTATTTACGATAATCTACACTGCACTAAGGTTAGCTGAAATAAAATGCTAATTAGCGTTAAGTTTGCCTATGTATTGTGTGTGCATCGAAGGTGAAGCATCGAGGTGTTTTTCTATTAAGCTCGCTTTCAAATGCTAAGATTACAATAAGAATAATTTAAGCTTAAAACTAAGTACAATAAGTAAATAAATGCAAAGAATAGTTAAAGGAATATATATGTAGATACAGATATATAGATAATTATTATAATTTTAATGAACGGGTGAGTCTGTTTGTATGTGTGGGTGAGTGAGTTAAAGTGTGTGTGTGTGTATGCGCGTGGGGGTATGTAGTATGCGTGAGCTATTATGAATTTATGATTTATGATAATTTATGATTGTTTAGGGAGTTTTAGGGAGATAACAAAGTCTTCTGTTTCTTCGTAGGAGAGGGATAGGAGTCATTTCTTATATATAATTTTGCAGTGATAATGTGTTAGGGGGTAGATATCAAGAAGTTGTAAGTTGTCAAATCATACAAATACGTCAAATTTAAACATGGTTAGTCGCAATCCAATAAAAATATCTTATATTAATATGAAATAATATATAAACTACGAGAAAATTACTTCCAACCATATGAGTCATCTAGAAAACTAATCTAGGTAGCCTTGAATAGCATCGAACAAACACAGCTAAAGATGAGCTTCTGTGTAAAGGATTTCATTGGCCTAGTCTGTTCTGCAACCACTCAGCTCAGTTCTGGCTTAGAGTAAGCCTGGATTACCAGGAAACTAATGAAGATAATGGTTGTTTACCCTATAGGGTGTTTGATAATATACGCACAAAAATTAAAGAGGTTATTTTGATGAGCATAATCGATATATTTGTGAAATGTTTACCATAGAAACGTGAAATTTATTTTGGTATGTAAAAACAAACAATTTATTGAATTGACAAAATTCACAGGGTACACCAGTGACCCCACAATGCTGAAATTTGGTATGCCCGTAGCTTTAGTGACACAAATATAGGCAAAAGTCTGAAATCGAGAATAACTGCATTTTGTACCCCAAAAAAAGGAACCAATTAACATGAACTCCCGTTACCTGTAATTTGAATGAAACTGTAGGTCATGTAAGGTGGTTGTTTATATCGTGTTTTGAGACTATTTTGAGAGTCAAAAATTACGAATAATATATTTTTGTTTTAATGGGAGACTCACGAGATCTCAGTTCGGGGCGAACCGCTACTTATTAAAGTTCAGTAGACTCAACTGCAGTTTACAAGCAAGTAAACAACTGTAGTCCATCAACATAGTTCGTATTATTTTAATCGGAGACTCGGAGTGGTTCTCTCCGAAGATCCCGCGATCTCAGTTCGGGGCGAACTACTAGTTATCAAGATTAGATTAGAAAATTCTTTTTTGCACTAAAAAAATAATAGATAGGCAAACTTAATACTAATTAGCATTTTCTTCTAGCTAACTCTTGTGTAGTGCAGATTAAGTGGCATTGCTTCCCAGAAAATAAATTCACAAAAGTTTAATTTAGAACATAGGTACCTACTATAAAAAAATTTAATAACAACAATACACATACATAAATACACACGAACCGCTCAATTTTGTTGGCAATTTTTTTGGCAACTTTGTTGGCAATTTTGTTGGCAATATTGCTGGCAATTTTGTGGGCAATTTTGTTGGCAATTTTGTTGGCAACTTTGTTGGCAATTTTGTTGGCAATATTGCTGGCAATTTTGCTGGCAATTTTGCTGGCAATTTTGTTGGCAACTTTGTTGGCAATTTTGTTGGCAATTTTGCTGGCAATTTTGTTGGCAATTTTGCTGGCAATTTTGTTGGCAACTTTGTTGGCAATTTTGCTGGCAATTTTGCTGGCAATTTTGTTGGCAACTTTGTGGGCAATTTTGTTGGCAATTTTTTTGGCAACTTTGTTGGCAATTTTGTTGGCAATATTGCTGGCAATTTTGCGGGCAATATTGCTGGCAATTTTGCTGGCAATTTTGCTGGCAATTTTGTTGCCAATTTTGTTGGCAATTTTGCTGCCAATTTTGTTGCCAATTTTGTTGGCAATTTTGCTGGCAATTTTGTTGGCAACTTTGCTGGCAATTTTGCTGGCAATTTTGTTGCCAATTTTGTTGGCAATTTTGTTGGCAATTTTGCTGGCAATTTTGTTGGCAACTTTGCTGGCAATTTTGCGGGCAATTTTGCTGGCAATTTTGTTGGCAACTTTGTGGGCAATTTTGTTGGCAACTTTGTTGGCAATTTTGTTGGCAACTTTGTTGGCAATTTTGTTGGCAATTTTGTTGGCAATTTTGCTGGCAACTTTGTTAACAACTTTGTTGGCAACTTTGTTGGCAATTTTGTGGGCAATATTGCTGGCAATTTTGCTGGCAATTTTGTTGGCAATTTTGTTGGCAATATTGCGGGCAATTTTGCTGGCAATTTTGTTGGCAATTTTGCTGGCAATTTTGTTGGCAACTTTGTTGGCAATTTTGTTGGCAATTTTGCTGGCAACTTTGTTGGCAACTTTGTTGGCAACTTTGTTGGCAATTTTGTTGGCAATTTTGCTGGCAATTTTGTTGGCAATTTTGTTGGCAATTTTGCTGGCAATTTTGTTGGCAACTTTGCTGGCAATTTTGTTGCCAATTTTGTGGGCAATTTTGTTGCCAATTTTGTTGGCAATTTTGTTGGCAATTTTGCTGGCAATTTTGTTGGCAACTTTGCTGGCAATTTTGTTGGCAACTTTGTGGGCAATTTTGTTGGCAACTTTGTTGGCAATTTTGCTGGCAATTTTGTTGGCAATTTTGTTGGCAATATTGCTGGCAATTTTGCTGGCAATTTTGTTGGCAATTTTGCTGGCAACTTTGTGGGCAATTTTGTTGGCAACTTTGTTGGCAATTTTGTTGGCAACTTTGTTGGCAATTTTGCTGGCAATTTTGTTGGCAACTTTGTTGGCAATTTGTTGGCAATATTGCTGGCAATTTTGCTGGCAATTTTGTTGGCAATTTTGCTGGCAACTTTGTTAACAACTTTGTTGGCAACTTTGTTGGCAATTTTGTTGGCAATTTTGCTGGCAATTTTGCTGGCAATTTTGTTGGCAACTTTGCTGGCAATTTTGTTGGCAACTTTGTGGGCAATTTTGTTGGCAATTTTGTTGGCAACTTTGTTGGCAATTTTGTGGGCAATATTGCTGGCAATTTTGCTGGCAATTTTGTTGGCAATTTTGTTGGCAATATTGCTGGCAATTTTGCTGGCAATTTTGTTGGCAATTTTGCTGGCAACTTTGTGGGCAATTTTGTTGGCAACTTTGTTGGCAATTTTGTTGGCAATTTTGTTGGCAATTTTTTTGGCAACTTTGTTGGCAATTTTGTTGGCAATATTGCTGGCAATTTTGCTGGCAATTTTGCTGGCAATTTTGCTGGCAATTTTGTTGCCAATTTTGTGGGCAATTTTGTTGCCAATTTTGTGGGCAATTTTGTTGCCAATTTTGTTGGCAATTTTGTTGCCAATTTTGCTGGCAATTTTGTTGGCAATTTTGTTGGCAATTTTGTTGGCAATTTTGCTGGCAATTTTGTTGGCAACTTTGTTGGCAATTTTGCTGGCAATTTTGCTGGCAAATTTGTTGGCAACTTTGTTGGCAATTTTGTTGGCAATTTTTTTGGCAACTTTGTTGGCAATTTTGTTGGCAATATTGCTGGCAATTTTGCTGGCAATTTTGCTGGCAACTTTGTTTGCAATTTTGTTGGCAATTTTGTTAGCAATTTTGCTGGCAATTTTGTTGGCAATTTTGTTGGCAATTTTGCTGGCAATTTTGTTGGCAACTTTGTTGGCAATTTTGCTGGCAATTTTGCTGGCAATTTTGTTGGCAACTTTGTGGGCAATTTTGTTGGCAATTTTGTTGGCAATTTTGCTGGCAATTTTGTTGGCAATTTTGTTGGCAATTTTGCTGGCAATTTTGCGGGCAATTTTGTTGGCAACTTTGTGGGCAATTTTGTTGGCAATTTTTTTGGCAACTTTGTTGGCAATTTTGTTGGCAATATTGCTGGCAATTTTGCTGGCAATTTTGCTGGCAATTTTGTGGGCAACTTTGTTGGCAATTTTGCTGGCAATTTTGCTGGCAATTTTGCTGGCAATTTTGTTGGCAACTTTGTGGGCAATTTTGTTGGCAATTTTGCTGGCAATTTTGCTGGTAATTTTGAATATGCCGATCACGATAATAACGAAGACGATTACATTATTTACGATAATCTACACTGCACTAAGGTTAGCTGAAATAAAATGCTAATTAGCGTTAAGTTTGCCTATGTATTGTGTGTGCATCGAAGGTGAAGCATCGAGGTGTTTTTCTATTAAGCTCGCTTTCAAATGCTAAGATTACAATAAGAATAATTTAAGCTTAAAACTAAGTACAATAAGTAAATAAATGCAAAGAATAGTTAAAGGAATATATATGTAGATACAGATATATAGATAATTATTATAATTTTAATGAACGGGTGAGTCTGTTTGTATGTGTGGGTGAGTGAGTTAAAGTGTGTGTGTGTGTATGCGCGTGGGGGTATGTAGTATGCGTGAGCTATTATGAATTTATGATTTATGATAATTTATGATTGTTTAGGGAGTTTTAGGGAGATAACAAAGTCTTCTGTTTCTTCGTAGGAGAGGGATAGGAGTCATTTCTTATATATAATTTTGCAGTGATAATGTGTTAGGGGGTAGATATCAAGAAGTTGTAAGTTGTCAAATCATACAAATACGTCAAATTTAAACATGGTTAGTCGCAATCCAATAAAAATATCTTATATTAATATGAAATAATATATAAACTACGAGAAAATTACTTCCAACCATATGAGTCATCTAGAAAACTAATCTAGGTAGCCTTGAATAGCATCGAACAAACACAGCTAAAGATGAGCTTCTGTGTAAAGGATTTCATTGGCCTAGTCTGTTCTGCAACCACTCAGCTCAGTTCTGGCTTAGAGTAAGCCTGGATTACCAGGAAACTAATGAAGATAATGGTTGTTTACCCTATAGGGTGTTTGATAATATACGCACAAAAATTAAAGAGGTTATTTTGATGAGCATAATCGATATATTTGTGAAATGTTTACCATAGAAACGTGAAATTTATTTTGGTATGTAAAAACAAACAATTTATTGAATTGACAAAATTCACAGGGTACACCAGTGACCCCACAATGCTGAAATTTGGTATGCCCGTAGCTTTAGTGACACAAATATAGGCAAAAGTCTGAAATCGAGAATAACTGCATTTTGTACCCCAAAAAAAGGAACCAATTAACATGAACTCCCGTTACCTGTAATTTGAATGAAACTGTAGGTCATGTAAGGTGGTTGTTTATATCGTGTTTTGAGACTATTTTGAGAGTCAAAAATTACGAATAATATATTTTTGTTTTAATGGGAGACTCACGAGATCTCAGTTCGGGGCGAACCGCTACTTATTAAAGTTCAGTAGACTCAACTGCAGTTTACAAGCAAGTAAACAACTGTAGTCCATCAACATAGTTCGTATTATTTTAATCGGAGACTCGGAGTGGTTCTCTCCGAAGATCCCGCGATCTCAGTTCGGGGCGAACTACTAGTTATCAAGATTAGATTAGAAAATTCTTTTTTGCACTAAAAAAATAATAGATAGGCAAACTTAATACTAATTAGCATTTTCTTCTAGCTAACTCTTGTGTAGTGCAGATTAAGTGGCATTGCTTCCCAGAAAATAAATTCACAAAAGTTTAATTTAGAACATAGGTACCTACTATAAAAAAATTTAATAACAACAATACACATACATAAATACACACGAACCGCTCAAGTTTGTTGGCAATTTTTTTGGCAACTTTGTTGGCAATTTTGTTGGCAATATTGCTGGCAATTTTGTGGGCAATTTTGTTGGCAATTTTGTTGGCAACTTTGTTGGCAATTTTGTTGGCAATATTGCTGGCAATTTTGCTGGCAATTTTGCTGGCAATTTTGTTGGCAACTTTGTTGGCAATTTTGTTGGCAATTTTGCTGGCAATTTTGTTGGCAATTTTGCTGGCAATTTTGTTGGCAACTTTGTTGGCAATTTTGCTGGCAATTTTGCTGGCAATTTTGTTGGCAACTTTGTGGGCAATTTTGTTGGCAATTTTTTTGGCAACTTTGTTGGCAATTTTGTTGGCAATATTGCTGGCAATTTTGCGGGCAATATTGCTGGCAATTTTGCTGGCAATTTTGCTGGCAATTTTGTTGCCAATTTTGTTGGCAATTTTGCTGCCAATTTTGTTGCCAATTTTGTTGGCAATTTTGCTGGCAATTTTGTTGGCAACTTTGCTGGCAATTTTGCTGGCAATTTTGTTGCCAATTTTGTTGGCAATTTTGTTGGCAATTTTGCTGGCAATTTTGTTGGCAACTTTGCTGGCAATTTTGCGGGCAATTTTGCTGGCAATTTTGTTGGCAACTTTGTGGGCAATTTTGTTGGCAACTTTGTTGGCAATTTTGTTGGCAACTTTGTTGGCAATTTTGTTGGCAACTTTGTTGGCAATTTTGTTGGCAATTTTGCTGGCAACTTTGTTAACAACTTTGTTGGCAACTTTGTTGGCAATTTTGTGGGCAATATTGCTGGCAATTTTGCTGGCAATTTTGTTGGCAATTTTGTTGGCAATATTGCTGGCAATTTTGCTGGCAATTTTGTTGGCAATTTTGCTGGCAATTTTGTTGGCAACTTTGTTGGCAATTTTGTTGGCAATTTTGCTGGCAACTTTGTTGGCAACTTTGTTGGCAACTTTGTTGGCAATTTTGTTGGCAATTTTGCTGGCAATTTTGTTGGCAATTTTGTTGGCAATTTTGCTGGCAATTTTGTTGGCAACTTTGCTGGCAATTTTGTTGCCAATTTTGTGGGCAATTTTGTTGCCAATTTTGTTGGCAATTTTGTTGGCAATTTTGCTGGCAATTTTGTTGGCAACTTTGCTGGCAATTTTGTTCGCAACTTTGTGGGCAATTTTGTTGGCAACTTTGTTGGCAATTTTGTTGGCAACTTTGTTGGCAATTTTGTTGGCAACTTTGTTGGCAATTTTGTGGGCAATATTGCTGGCAATTTTGTTGGCAATTTTGTTGGCAATTTTGTTGGCAATATTGCTGGCAATTTTGCTGGCAATTTTGCTGGCAATTTTGTTGCCAATTTTGTTGGCAATTTTGTTGGCAATTTTGCTGGCAATTTTGTTGGCAATTTTGTTGGCAATTTTGTTGGCAATTTTGCTGGCAATTTTGTTGGCAACTTTGTTGGCAATTTTGTTGGCAATTTTGCTGGCAACTTTGTTGGCAACTTTGTTGGCAACTTTGTTGGCAATTTTGTTGGCAATTTTGCTGGCAATTTTGTTGGCAATTTTGTTGGCAATTTTGCTGGCAATTTTGTTGGCAACTTTGCTGGCAATTTTGTTGCCAATTTTGTGGGCAATTTTGTTGCCAATTTTGTTGGCAATTTTGTTGGCAATTTTTTTGGCAACTTTGTTGGCAATTTTGTTGGCAATATTGCTGGCAATTTTGCTGGCAATTTTGCTGGCAATTTTGCTGGCAATTTTGCTGGCAATTTTCCTGCCAATTTTGTGGGCAATTTTGTTGCCAATTTTGTTGGCAATTTTGTTGGCAATTTTGCTGGCAATTTTGTTGGCAATTTTGTTGGCAATTTTGTTGGCAATTTTGCTGGCAAATTTGTTGGCAACTTTGTTGGCAATTTTGCTGGCAATTTTGCTGGCAAATTTGTTGGCAACTTTGTTGGCAATTTTGTTGGCAATTTTGCTGGCAACTTTGTTGGCAACTTTGTTTGCAATTTTGTTGGCAATTTTGTTAGCAATTTTGCTGGCAATTTTGTTGGCAATTTTGTTGGCAATTTTGCTGGCAATTTTGTTGGCAACTTTGTTGGCAATTTTGCTGGCAATTTTGCTGGCAATTTTGTTGGCAACTTTGTGGGCAATTTTGTTGGCAATTTTGTTGGCAATTTTGCTGGCAATTTTGTTGGCAATTTTGTTGGCAATTTTGCTGGCAATTTTGCGGGCAATTTTGTTGGCAACTTTGTGGGCAATTTTGTTGGCAATTTTTTTGGCAACTTTGTTGGCAATTTTGTTGGCAATATTGCTGGCAATTTTGCTGGCAATTTTGCTGGCAATTTTGTGGGCAACTTTGTTGGCAATTTTGCTGGCAATTTTGCTGGCAATTTTGCTGGCAATTTTGTTGGCAACTTTGTGGGCAATTTTGTTGGCAATTTTGCTGGCAATTTTGCTGGTAATTTTGAATATGCCGATCACGATAATAACGAAGACGATTACATTATTTACGATAATCTACACTGCACTAAGGTTAGCTGAAATAAAATGCTAATTAGCGTTAAGTTTGCCTATGTATTGTGTGTGCATCGAAGGTGAAGCATCGAGGTGTTTTTCTATTAAGCTCGCTTTCAAATGCTAAGATTACAATAAGAATAATTTAAGCTTAAAACTAAGTACAATAAGTAAATAAATGCAAAGAATAGTTAAAGGAATATATATGTAGATACAGATATATAGATAATTATTATAATTTTAATGAACGGGTGAGTCTGTTTGTATGTGTGGGTGAGTGAGTTAAAGTGTGTGTGTGTGTATGCGCGTGGGGGTATGTAGTATGCGTGAGCTATTATGAATTTATGATTTATGATAATTTATGATTGTTTAGGGAGTTTTAGGGAGATAACAAAGTCTTCTGTTTCTTCGTAGGAGAGGGATAGGAGTCATTTCTTATATATAATTTTGCAGTGATAATGTGTTAGGGGGTAGATATCAAGAAGTTGTAAGTTGTCAAATCATACAAATACGTCAAATTTAAACATGGTTAGTCGCAATCCAATAAAAATATCTTATATTAATATGAAATAATATATAAACTACGAGAAAATTACTTCCAACCATATGAGTCATCTAGAAAACTAATCTAGGTAGCCTTGAATAGCATCGAACAAACACAGCTAAAGATGAGCTTCTGTGTAAAGGATTTCATTGGCCTAGTCTGTTCTGCAACCACTCAGCTCAGTTCTGGCTTAGAGTAAGCCTGGATTACCAGGAAACTAATGAAGATAATGGTTGTTTACCCTATAGGGTGTTTGATAATATACGCACAAAAATTAAAGAGGTTATTTTGATGAGCATAATCGATATATTTGTGAAATGTTTACCATAGAAACGTGAAATTTATTTTGGTATGTAAAAACAAACAATTTATTGAATTGACAAAATTCACAGGGTACACCAGTGACCCCACAATGCTGAAATTTGGTATGCCCGTAGCTTTAGTGACACAAATATAGGCAAAAGTCTGAAATCGAGAATAACTGCATTTTGTACCCCAAAAAAAGGAACCAATTAACATGAACTCCCGTTACCTGTAATTTGAATGAAACTGTAGGTCATGTAAGGTGGTTGTTTATATCGTGTTTTGAGACTATTTTGAGAGTCAAAAATTACGAATAATATTTTTTTGTTTTAATGGGAGACTCACGAGATCTCAGTTCGGGGCGAACCGCTACTTATTAAAGTTCAGTAGACTCAACTGCAGTTTACAAGCAAGTAAACAACTGTAGTCCATCAACATAGTTCGTATTATTTTAATCGGAGACTCGGAGTGGTTCTCTCCGAAGATCCCGCGATCTCAGTTCGGGGCGAACTACTAGTTATCAAGATTAGATTAGAAAATTCTTTTTTGCACTAAAAAAATAATAGATAGGCAAACTTAATACTAATTAGCATTTTCTTCTAGCTAACTCTTGTGTAGTGCAGATTAAGTGGCATTGCTTCCCAGAAAATAAATTCACAAAAGTTTAATTTAGAACATAGGTACCTACTATAAAAAAATTTAATAACAACAATACACATACATAAATACACACGAACCGCTCAATTTTGTTGGCAATTTTTTTGGCAACTTTGTTGGCAATTTTGTTGGCAATATTGCTGGCAATTTTGTGGGCAATTTTGTTGGCAATTTTGTTGGCAACTTTGTTGGCAATTTTGTTGGCAATATTGCTGGCAATTTTGCTGGCAATTTTGCTGGCAATTTTGCTGGCAATTTTGTTGGCAATTTTGTTGGCAATTTTGCTGGCAATTTTGCTGGCAATTTTGCTGGCAATTTTGTTGGCAACTTTGTGGGCAATTTTGTTGGCAATTTTTTTGGCAACTTTGTTGGCAATTTTGTTGGCAATATTGCTGGCAATTTTGCTGGCAATTTTGCTGGCAATTTTGTTGGCAACTTTGTTGGCAATTTGTTGGCAATATTGCTGGCAATTTTGCTGGCAATTTTGTTGGCAATTTTGCTGGCAACTTTGTTAACAACTTTGTTGGCAACTTTGTTGGCAATTTTGTTGGCAATTTTGCTGGCAATTTTGTTGGCAATTTTGTTGGCAATTTTGCTGGCAATTTTGTTGGCAACTTTGCTGGCAATTTTGTTGCCAATTTTGTGGGCAATTTTGTTGCCAATTTTGTTGGCAATTTTGTTGGCAATTTTGCTGGCAATTTTGTTGGCAACTTTGCTGGCAATTTTGTTGGCAACTTTGTGGGCAATTTTGTTGGCAACTTTGTTGGCAATTTTGTTGGCAACTTTGTTGGCAATTTTGTTGGCAACTTTGTTGGCAATTTTGTGGGCAATATTGCTGGCAATTTTGCTGGCAATTTTGTTGGCAATTTTGTTGGCAATATTGCTGGCAATTTTGCTGGCAATTTTGTTGGCAATTTTGCTGGCAATTTTGTTGGCAACTTTGTTGGCAATTTTGTTGGCAATTTTGCTGGCAACTTTGTTGGCAACTTTGTTGGCAACTTTGCTGGCAATTTTGTTGCCAATTTTGTGGGCAATTTTGTTGCCAATTTTGTTGGCAATTTTGTTGGCAATTTTGCTGGCAATTTTGTTGGCAATTTTGCTGGCAATTTTGTTGGCAACTTTGTTGGCAATTTTGCTGGCAATTTTGCTGGCAACTTTGTTGGCAACTTTGTTGGCAACTTTGTTGGCAACTTTGTTGGCAATTTTGCTGGCAACTTTGTTGGCAACTTTGTTGGCAACTTTGTTGGCAATTTTGTTGGCAATTTTGCTGGCAATTTTGTTGGCAATTTTGTTGGCAATTTTGCTGGCAATTTTGTTGGCAACTTTGCTGGCAATTTTGTTGCCAATTTTGTGGGCAATTTTGTTGCCAATTTTGTTGGCAATTTTGTTGGCAATTTTGCTGGCAATTTTGTTGGCAACTTTGTGGGCAATTTTGTTGGCAACTTTGTTGGCAATTTTGTTGGCAATTTTGCTGGCAATTTTGTTGGCAATTTTGTTGGCAATTTTGCTGGCAATTTTGTTGGCAACTTTGCTGGCAATTTTGTTGCCAATTTTGTGGGCAATTTTGTTGCCAATTTTGTTGCCAATTTTGTTGGCAATTTTGTTGGCAATTTTGTGGGCAATATTGCTGGCAATTTTGTTGGCAATTTTGTTGGCAATTTTTTTGGCAACTTTGTTGGCAATTTTGTTGGCAATATTGCTGGCAATTTTGCTGGCAATTTTGCTGGCAATTTTGTTGCCAATTTTGTGGGCAATTTTGTTGGTAATTTTGCTGGCAATTTTGTTGGCAACTTTGTGGGCAATTTTGTTGGCAACTTTGTTGGCAATTTTGTTGGCAATTTTGTGGGCAATATTGCTGGCAATTTTGTTGGCAATTTTGTTGGCAATTTTTTTGCCAACTTTGTTGGCAATTTTGTTGGCAATATTGCTGGCAATTTTGCTGGCAATTTTGCTGGCAATTTTGTTGCCAATTTTGTGGGCAATTTTGTTGCCAATTTTGTTGGCAATTTTGTTGGCAATTTTGTTGGCAACTTTGTTGGCAATTTTTTTGGCAACTTTGTTGGCAATTTTGTTGAAAGAAAGAAAGAAAGAAAAATAATTTATTGGACATACACAGGTTCTTACAGATAACATTACTTACTAAATAACACAATGATAACACATATGATAACATATATGATGTTGGCAATATTGCTGGCAATTTTGCTGGCAATTTTGCTGGCAATTTTGCTGGCAATTTTGTTGCCAATTTTGTGGGCAATTTTGTTGCCAATTTTGTGGGCAATTTTGTTGCCAATTTTGTTGGCAATTTTGTTGGCAATTTTGCTGGCAATTTTGTTGGCAATTTTGTTGGCAATTTTGTTGGCAATTTTGCTGGCAATTTTGTTGGCAACTTTGTTGGCAATTTTGCTGGCAATTTTGCTGGCAAATTTGTTGGCAACTTTGTTGGCAATTTTGTTGGCAATTTTTTTGGCAACTTTGTTGGCAATTTTGTTGGCAATATTGCTGGCAATTTTGCTGGCAATTTTGCTGGCAACTTTGTTTGCAATTTTGTTGGCAATTTTGTTAGCAATTTTGCTGGCAATTTTGTTGGCAATTTTGTTGGCAATTTTGCTGGCAATTTTGTTGGCAACTTTGTTGGCAATTTTGCTGGCAATTTTGCTGGCAATTTTGTTGGCAACTTTGTGGGCAATTTTGTTGGCAATTTTGTTGGCAATTTTGCTGGCAATTTTGTTGGCAATTTTGTTGGCAATTTTGCTGGCAATTTTGCGGGCAATTTTGTTGGCAACTTTGTGGGCAATTTTGTTGGCAATTTTTTTGGCAACTTTGTTGGCAATTTTGTTGGCAATATTGCTGGCAATTTTGCTGGCAATTTTGCTGGCAATTTTGTGGGCAACTTTGTTGGCAATTTTGCTGGCAATTTTGCTGGCAATTTTGCTGGCAATTTTGTTGGCAACTTTGTTGGCAATTTGTTGGCAATATTGCTGGCAATTTTGCTGGCAATTTTGTTGGCAATTTTGCTGGCAACTTTGTTAACAACTTTGTTGGCAATTTTGTTGGCAATTTTGCTGGCAATTTTGCTGGCAATTTTGTTGGCAACTTTGCTGGCAATTTTGTTGGCAACTTTGTGGGCAATTTTGTTGGCAATTTTGTTGGCAACTTTGTTGGCAATTTTGTGGGCAATATTGCTGGCAATTTTGCTGGCAATTTTGTTGGCAATTTTGTTGGCAATATTGCTGGCAATTTTGCTGGCAATTTTGTTGGCAATTTTGCTGGCAACTTTGTGGGCAATTTTGTTGGCAACTTTGTTGGCAATTTTGTTGGCAACTTTGTTGGCAATTTTGCTGGCAATTTTGTTGGCAACTTTGTTGGCAATTTGTTGGCAATATTGCTGGCAATTTTGCTGGCAATTTTGTTGGCAATTTTGCTGGCAACTTTGTTAACAACTTTGTTGGCAACTTTGTTGGCAATTTTGTTGGCAATTTTGCTGGCAATTTTGCTGGCAATTTTGTTGGCAACTTTGCTGGCAATTTTGTTGGCAACTTTGTGGGCAATTTTGTTGGCAATTTTGTTGGCAACTTTGTTGGCAATTTTGTGGGCAATATTGCTGGCAATTTTGCTGGCAATTTTGTTGGCAATTTTGTTGGCAATATTGCTGGCAATTTTGCTGGCAATTTTGTTGGCAATTTTGCGGGCAACTTTGTGGGCAATTTTGTTGGCAACTTTGTTGGCAATTTTGTTGGCAATTTTGTTGGCAATTTTTTTGGCAACTTTGTTGGCAATTTTGTTGGCAATATTGCTGGCAATTTTGCTGGCAATTTTGCTGGCAATTTTGCTGGCAATTTTGTTGCCAATTTTGTGGGCAATTTTGTTGCCAATTTTGTGGGCAATTTTGTTGCCAATTTTGTTGGCAATTTTGTTGGCAATTTTGCTGGCAATTTTGTTGGCAATTTTGTTGGCAATTTTGTTGGCAATTTTGCTGGCAATTTTGTTGGCAACTTTGTTGGCAATTTTGCTGGCAATTTTGCTGGCAAATTTGTTGGCAACTTTGTTGGCAATTTTGTTGGCAATTTTTTTGGCAACTTTGTTGGCAATTTTGTTGGCAATATTGCTGGCAATTTTGCTGGCAATTTTGCTGGCAACTTTGTTTGCAATTTTGTTGGCAATTTTGTTAGCAATTTTGCTGGCAATTTTGTTGGCAATTTTGTTGGCAATTTTGCTGGCAATTTTGTTGGCAACTTTGTTGGCAATTTTGCTGGCAATTTTGCTGGCAATTTTGTTGGCAACTTTGTGGGCAATTTTGTTGGCAATTTTGTTGGCAATTTTGCTGGCAATTTTGTTGGCAATTTTGTTGGCAATTTTGCTGGCAATTTTGCGGGCAATTTTGTTGGCAACTTTGTGGGCAATTTTGTTGGCAATTTTTTTGGCAACTTTGTTGGCAATTTTGTTGGCAATATTGCTGGCAATTTTGCTGGCAATTTTGCTGGCAATTTTGTGGGCAACTTTGTTGGCAATTTTGCTGGCAATTTTGCTGGCAATTTTGCTGGCAATTTTGTTGGCAACTTTGTGGGCAATTTTGTTGGCAATTTTGCTGGCAATTTTGCTGGTAATTTTGAATAGTCCGATCACGATAATAACGAAGACGATTACATTATTTACGATAATCTACACTGCACTAAGGTTAGCTGAAATAAAATGCTAATTAGCGTTAAGTTTGCCTATGTATTGTGTGTGCATCGAAGGTGAAGCATCGAGGTGTTTTTCTATTAAGCTCGCTTTCAAATGCTAAGATTACAATAAGAATAATTTAAGCTTAAAACTAAGTACAATAAGTAAATAAATGCAAAGAATAGTTAAAGGAATATATATGTAGATACAGATATATAGATAATTATTATAATTTTAATGAACGGGTGAGTCTGTTTGTATGTGTGGGTGAGTGAGTTAAAGTGTGTGTGTGTGTATGCGCGTGGGGGTATGTAGTATGCGTGAGCTATTATGAATTTATGATTTATGATAATTTATGATTGTTTAGGGAGTTTTAGGGAGATAACAAAGTCTTCTGTTTCTTCGTAGGAGAGGGATAGGAGTCATTTCTTATATATAATTTTGCAGTGATAATGTGTTAGGGGGTAGATATCAAGAAGTTGTAAGTTGTCAAATCATACAAATACGTCAAATTTAAACATGGTTAGTCGCAATCCAATAAAAATATCTTATATTAATATGAAATAATATATAAACTACGAGAAAATTACTTCCAACCATATGAGTCATCTAGAAAACTAATCTAGGTAGCCTTGAATAGCATCGAACAAACACAGCTAAAGATGAGCTTCTGTGTAAAGGATTTCATTGGCCTAGTCTGTTCTGCAACCACTCAGCTCAGTTCTGGCTTAGAGTAAGCCTGGATTACCAGGAAACTAATGAAGATAATGGTTGTTTACCCTATAGGGTGTTTGATAATATACGCACAAAAATTAAAGAGGTTATTTTGATGAGCATAATCGATATATTTGTGAAATGTTTACCATAGAAACGTGAAATTTATTTTGGTATGTAAAAACAAACAATTTATTGAATTGACAAAATTCACAGGGTACACCAGTGACCCCACAATGCTGAAATTTGGTATGCCCGTAGCTTTAGTGACACAAATATAGGCAAAAGTCTGAAATCGAGAATAACTGCATTTTGTACCCCAAAAAAAGGAACCAATTAACATGAACTCCCGTTACCTGTAATTTGAATGAAACTGTAGGTCATGTAAGGTGGTTGTTTATATCGTGTTTTGAGACTATTTTGAGAGTCAAAAATTACGAATAATATTTTTTTGTTTTAATGGGAGACTCACGAGATCTCAGTTCGGGGCGAACCGCTACTTATTAAAGTTCAGTAGACTCAACTGCAGTTTACAAGCAAGTAAACAACTGTAGTCCATCAACATAGTTCGTATTATTTTAATCGGAGACTCGGAGTGGTTCTCTCCGAAGATCCCGCGATCTCAGTTCGGGGCGAACTACTAGTTATCAAGATTAGATTAGAAAATTCTTTTTTGCACTAAAAAAATAATAGATAGGCAAACTTAATACTAATTAGCATTTTCTTCTAGCTAACTCTTGTGTAGTGCAGATTAAGTGGCATTGCTTCCCAGAAAATAAATTCACAAAAGTTTAATTTAGAACATAGGTACCTACTATAAAAAAATTTAATAACAACAATACACATACATAAATACACACGAACCGCTCAATTTTGTTGGCAATTTTTTTGGCAACTTTGTTGGCAATTTTGTTGGCAATATTGCTGGCAATTTTGTGGGCAATTTTGTTGGCAATTTTGTTGGCAACTTTGTTGGCAATTTTGTTGGCAATATTGCTGGCAATTTTGCTGGCAATTTTGCTGGCAATTTTGCTGGCAATTTTGTTGGCAATTTTGTTGGCAATTTTGCTGGCAATTTTGCTGGCAATTTTGCTGGCAATTTTGTTGGCAACTTTGTGGGCAATTTTGTTGGCAATTTTTTTGGCAACTTTGTTGGCAATTTTGTTGGCAATATTGCTGGCAATTTTGCTGGCAATTTTGCTGGCAATTTTGTTGGCAACTTTGTTGGCAATTTGTTGGCAATATTGCTGGCAATTTTGCTGGCAATTTTGTTGGCAATTTTGCTGGCAACTTTGTTAACAACTTTGTTGGCAACTTTGTTGGCAATTTTGTTGGCAATTTTGCTGGCAATTTTGTTGGCAATTTTGTTGGCAATTTTGCTGGCAATTTTGTTGGCAACTTTGCTGGCAATTTTGTTGCCAATTTTGTGGGCAATTTTGTTGCCAATTTTGTTGGCAATTTTGTTGGCAATTTTGCTGGCAATTTTGTTGGCAACTTTGCTGGCAATTTTGTTGGCAACTTTGTGGGCAATTTTGTTGGCAACTTTGTTGGCAATTTTGTTGGCAACTTTGTTGGCAATTTTGTGGGCAATATTGCTGGCAATTTTGCTGGCAATTTTGTTGGCAATTTTGTTGGCAATATTGCTGGCAATTTTGCTGGCAATTTTGTTGGCAATTTTGCTGGCAATTTTGTTGGCAACTTTGTTGGCAATTTTGTTGGCAATTTTGCTGGCAACTTTGTTGGCAACTTTGTTGGCAACTTTGCTGGCAATTTTGTTGCCAATTTTGTGGGCAATTTTGTTGCCAATTTTGTTGGCAATTTTGTTGGCAATTTTGCTGGCAATTTTGTTGGCAATTTTGCTGGCAATTTTGTTGGCAACTTTGTTGGCAATTTTGCTGGCAATTTTGCTGGCAACTTTGTTGGCAACTTTGTTGGCAACTTTGTTGGCAACTTTGTTGGCAATTTTGCTGGCAACTTTGTTGGCAACTTTGTTGGCAACTTTGTTGGCAATTTTGTTGGCAATTTTGCTGGCAATTTTGTTGGCAATTTTGTTGGCAATTTTGCTGGCAATTTTGTTGGCAACTTTGCTGGCAATTTTGTTGCCAATTTTGTGGGCAATTTTGTTGCCAATTTTGTTGGCAATTTTGTTGGCAATTTTGCTGGCAATTTTGTTGGCAACTTTGTGGGCAATTTTGTTGGCAACTTTGTTGGCAATTTTGTTGGCAATTTTGCTGGCAATTTTGTTGGCAATTTTGTTGGCAATTTTGCTGGCAATTTTGTTGGCAACTTTGCTGGCAATTTTGTTGCCAATTTTGTGGGCAATTTTGTTGCCAATTTTGTTGCCAATTTTGTTGGCAATTTTGTTGGCAATTTTGTGGGCAATATTGCTGGCAATTTTGTTGGCAATTTTGTTGGCAATTTTTTTGGCAACTTTGTTGGCAATTTTGTTGGCAATATTGCTGGCAATTTTGCTGGCAATTTTGCTGGCAATTTTGTTGCCAATTTTGTGGGCAATTTTGTTGGTAATTTTGCTGGCAATTTTGTTGGCAACTTTGTGGGCAATTTTGTTGGCAACTTTGTTGGCAATTTTGTTGGCAATTTTGTGGGCAATATTGCTGGCAATTTTGTTGGCAATTTTGTTGGCAATTTTTTTGCCAACTTTGTTGGCAATTTTGTTGGCAATATTGCTGGCAATTTTGCTGGCAATTTTGCTGGCAATTTTGTTGCCAATTTTGTGGGCAATTTTGTTGCCAATTTTGTTGGCAATTTTGTTGGCAATTTTGTTGGCAACTTTGTTGGCAATTTTTTTGGCAACTTTGTTGGCAATTTTGTTGAAAGAAAGAAAGAAAGAAAAATAATTTATTGGACATACACAGGTTCTTACAGATAACATTACTTACTAAATAACACAATGATAACACATATGATAACATATATGATGTTGGCAATATTGCTGGCAATTTTGCTGGCAATTTTGCTGGCAATTTTGCTGGCAATTTTGTTGCCAATTTTGTGGGCAATTTTGTTGCCAATTTTGTGGGCAATTTTGTTGCCAATTTTGTTGGCAATTTTGTTGGCAATTTTGCTGGCAATTTTGTTGGCAATTTTGTTGGCAATTTTGTTGGCAATTTTGCTGGCAATTTTGTTGGCAACTTTGTTGGCAATTTTGCTGGCAATTTTGCTGGCAAATTTGTTGGCAACTTTGTTGGCAATTTTGTTGGCAATTTTTTTGGCAACTTTGTTGGCAATTTTGTTGGCAATATTGCTGGCAATTTTGCTGGCAATTTTGCTGGCAACTTTGTTTGCAATTTTGTTGGCAATTTTGTTAGCAATTTTGCTGGCAATTTTGTTGGCAATTTTGTTGGCAATTTTGCTGGCAATTTTGTTGGCAACTTTGTTGGCAATTTTGCTGGCAATTTTGCTGGCAATTTTGTTGGCAACTTTGTGGGCAATTTTGTTGGCAATTTTGTTGGCAATTTTGCTGGCAATTTTGTTGGCAATTTTGTTGGCAATTTTGCTGGCAATTTTGCGGGCAATTTTGTTGGCAACTTTGTGGGCAATTTTGTTGGCAATTTTTTTGGCAACTTTGTTGGCAATTTTGTTGGCAATATTGCTGGCAATTTTGCTGGCAATTTTGCTGGCAATTTTGTGGGCAACTTTGTTGGCAATTTTGCTGGCAATTTTGCTGGCAATTTTGCTGGCAATTTTGTTGGCAACTTTGTTGGCAATTTGTTGGCAATATTGCTGGCAATTTTGCTGGCAATTTTGTTGGCAATTTTGCTGGCAACTTTGTTAACAACTTTGTTGGCAATTTTGTTGGCAATTTTGCTGGCAATTTTGCTGGCAATTTTGTTGGCAACTTTGCTGGCAATTTTGTTGGCAACTTTGTGGGCAATTTTGTTGGCAATTTTGTTGGCAACTTTGTTGGCAATTTTGTGGGCAATATTGCTGGCAATTTTGCTGGCAATTTTGTTGGCAATTTTGTTGGCAATATTGCTGGCAATTTTGCTGGCAATTTTGTTGGCAATTTTGCTGGCAACTTTGTGGGCAATTTTGTTGGCAACTTTGTTGGCAATTTTGTTGGCAACTTTGTTGGCAATTTTGCTGGCAATTTTGTTGGCAACTTTGTTGGCAATTTGTTGGCAATATTGCTGGCAATTTTGCTGGCAATTTTGTTGGCAATTTTGCTGGCAACTTTGTTAACAACTTTGTTGGCAACTTTGTTGGCAATTTTGTTGGCAATTTTGCTGGCAATTTTGCTGGCAATTTTGTTGGCAACTTTGCTGGCAATTTTGTTGGCAACTTTGTGGGCAATTTTGTTGGCAATTTTGTTGGCAACTTTGTTGGCAATTTTGTGGGCAATATTGCTGGCAATTTTGCTGGCAATTTTGTTGGCAATTTTGTTGGCAATATTGCTGGCAATTTTGCTGGCAATTTTGTTGGCAATTTTGCGGGCAACTTTGTGGGCAATTTTGTTGGCAACTTTGTTGGCAATTTTGTTGGCAATTTTGTTGGCAATTTTTTTGGCAACTTTGTTGGCAATTTTGTTGGCAATATTGCTGGCAATTTTGCTGGCAATTTTGCTGGCAATTTTGCTGGCAATTTTGTTGCCAATTTTGTGGGCAATTTTGTTGCCAATTTTGTGGGCAATTTTGTTGCCAATTTTGTTGGCAATTTTGTTGGCAATTTTGCTGGCAATTTTGTTGGCAATTTTGTTGGCAATTTTGTTGGCAATTTTGCTGGCAATTTTGTTGGCAACTTTGTTGGCAATTTTGCTGGCAATTTTGCTGGCAAATTTGTTGGCAACTTTGTTGGCAATTTTGTTGGCAATTTTTTTGGCAACTTTGTTGGCAATTTTGTTGGCAATATTGCTGGCAATTTTGCTGGCAATTTTGCTGGCAACTTTGTTTGCAATTTTGTTGGCAATTTTGTTAGCAATTTTGCTGGCAATTTTGTTGGCAATTTTGTTGGCAATTTTGCTGGCAATTTTGTTGGCAACTTTGTTGGCAATTTTGCTGGCAATTTTGCTGGCAATTTTGTTGGCAACTTTGTGGGCAATTTTGTTGGCAATTTTGTTGGCAATTTTGCTGGCAATTTTGTTGGCAATTTTGTTGGCAATTTTGCTGGCAATTTTGCGGGCAATTTTGTTGGCAACTTTGTGGGCAATTTTGTTGGCAATTTTTTTGGCAACTTTGTTGGCAATTTTGTTGGCAATATTGCTGGCAATTTTGCTGGCAATTTTGCTGGCAATTTTGTGGGCAACTTTGTTGGCAATTTTGCTGGCAATTTTGCTGGCAATTTTGCTGGCAATTTTGTTGGCAACTTTGTGGGCAATTTTGTTGGCAATTTTGCTGGCAATTTTGCTGGTAATTTTGAATAGTCCGATCACGATAATAACGAAGACGATTACATTATTTACGATAATCTACACTGCACTAAGGTTAGCTGAAATAAAATGCTAATTAGCGTTAAGTTTGCCTATGTATTGTGTGTGCATCGAAGGTGAAGCATCGAGGTGTTTTTCTATTAAGCTCGCTTTCAAATGCTAAGATTACAATAAGAATAATTTAAGCTTAAAACTAAGTACAATAAGTAAATAAATGCAAAGAATAGTTAAAGGAATATATATGTAGATACAGATATATAGATAATTATTATAATTTTAATGAACGGGTGAGTCTGTTTGTATGTGTGGGTGAGTGAGTTAAAGTGTGTGTGTGTGTATGCGCGTGGGGGTATGTAGTATGCGTGAGCTATTATGAATTTATGATTTATGATAATTTATGATTGTTTAGGGAGTTTTAGGGAGATAACAAAGTCTTCTGTTTCTTCGTAGGAGAGGGATAGGAGTCATTTCTTATATATAATTTTGCAGTGATAATGTGTTAGGGGGTAGATATCAAGAAGTTGTAAGTTGTCAAATCATACAAATACGTCAAATTTAAACATGGTTAGTCGCAATCCAATAAAAATATCTTATATTAATATGAAATAATATATAAACTACGAGAAAATTACTTCCAACCATATGAGTCATCTAGAAAACTAATCTAGGTAGCCTTGAATAGCATCGAACAAACACAGCTAAAGATGAGCTTCTGTGTAAAGGATTTCATTGGCCTAGTCTGTTCTGCAACCACTCAGCTCAGTTCTGGCTTAGAGTAAGCCTGGATTACCAGGAAACTAATGAAGATAATGGTTGTTTACCCTATAGGGTGTTTGATAATATACGCACAAAAATTAAAGAGGTTATTTTGATGAGCATAATCGATATATTTGTGAAATGTTTACCATAGAAACGTGAAATTTATTTTGGTATGTAAAAACAAACAATTTATTGAATTGACAAAATTCACAGGGTACACCAGTGACCCCACAATGCTGAAATTTGGTATGCCCGTAGCTTTAGTGACACAAATATAGGCAAAAGTCTGAAATCGAGAATAACTGCATTTTGTACCCCAAAAAAAGGAACCAATTAACATGAACTCCCGTTACCTGTAATTTGAATGAAACTGTAGGTCATGTAAGGTGGTTGTTTATATCGTGTTTTGAGACTATTTTGAGAGTCAAAAATTACGAATAATATTTTTTTGTTTTAATGGGAGACTCACGAGATCTCAGTTCGGGGCGAACCGCTACTTATTAAAGTTCAGTAGACTCAACTGCAGTTTACAAGCAAGTAAACAACTGTAGTCCATCAACATAGTTCGTATTATTTTAATCGGAGACTCGGAGTGGTTCTCTCCGAAGATCCCGCGATCTCAGTTCGGGGCGAACTACTAGTTATCAAGATTAGATTAGAAAATTCTTTTTTGCACTAAAAAAATAATAGATAGGCAAACTTAATACTAATTAGCATTTTCTTCTAGCTAACTCTTGTGTAGTGCAGATTAAGTGGCATTGCTTCCCAGAAAATAAATTCACAAAAGTTTAATTTAGAACATAGGTACCTACTATAAAAAAATTTAATAACAACAATACACATACATAAATACACACGAACCGCTCAATTTTGTTGGCAATTTTTTTGGCAACTTTGTTGGCAATTTTGTTGGCAATATTGCTGGCAATTTTGTGGGCAATTTTGTTGGCAATTTTGTTGGCAACTTTGTTGGCAATTTTGCTGGCAATATTGCTGGCAATTTTGCTGGCAATTTTGCTGGCAATTTTGCTGGCAATTTTGTTGGCAATTTTGTTGGCAATTTTGCTGGCAATTTTGCTGGCAATTTTGCTGGCAATTTTGTTGGCAACTTTGTGGGCAATTTTGTTGGCAATTTTTTTGGCAACTTTGTTGGCAATTTTGTTGGCAATATTGCTGGCAATTTTGCTGGCAATTTTGCTGGCAATTTTGTTGGCAACTTTGTTGGCAATTTGTTGGCAATATTGCTGGCAATTTTGCTGGCAATTTTGTTGGCAATTTTGCTGGCAACTTTGTTAACAACTTTGTTGGCAACTTTGTTGGCAATTTTGTTGGCAATTTTGCTGGCAATTTTGTTGGCAATTTTGTTGGCAATTTTGCTGGCAATTTTGTTGGCAACTTTGCTGGCAATTTTGTTGCCAATTTTGTGGGCAATTTTGTTGCCAATTTTGTTGGCAATTTTGTTGGCAATTTTGCTGGCAATTTTGTTGGCAACTTTGCTGGCAATTTTGTTGGCAACTTTGTGGGCAATTTTGTTGGCAACTTTGTTGGCAATTTTGTTGGCAACTTTGTTGGCAATTTTGTTGGCAACTTTGTTGGCAATTTTGTGGGCAATATTGCTGGCAATTTTGCTGGCAATTTTGTTGGCAATTTTGTTGGCAATATTGCTGGCAATTTTGCTGGCAATTTTGTTGGCAATTTTGCTGGCAATTTTGTTGGCAACTTTGTTGGCAATTTTGTTGGCAATTTTGCTGGCAACTTTGTTGGCAACTTTGTTGGCAACTTTGCTGGCAATTTTGTTGCCAATTTTGTGGGCAATTTTGTTGCCAATTTTGTTGGCAATTTTGTTGGCAATTTTGCTGGCAATTTTGTTGGCAACTTTGTGGGCAATTTTGTTGGCAACTTTGTTGGCAATTTTGTTGGCAATTTTGTGGGCAATATTGCTGGCAATTTTGTTGGCAATTTTGTTGGCAATTTTTTTGGCAACTTTGTTGGCAATTTTGTTGGCAATATTGCTGGCAATTTTGCTGGCAATTTTGCTGGCAATTTTGTTGCCAATTTTGTGGGCAATTTTGTTGGCAATTTTGCTGGCAATTTTGTTGGCAATTTTGTTGGCAATTTTGTTGGCAATTTTGCTGGCAATTTTGTTGGCAACTTTGTTGGCAATTTTGCTGGCAATTTTGCTGGCAACTTTGTTGGCAACTTTGTTGGCAACTTTGTTGGCAACTTTGTTGGCAATTTTGCTGGCAACTTTGTTGGCAACTTTGTTGGCAACTTTGTTGGCAATTTTGTTGGCAATTTTGCTGGCAATTTTGTTGGCAATTTTGTTGGCAATTTTGCTGGCAATTTTGTTGGCAACTTTGCTGGCAATTTTGTTGCCAATTTTGTGGGCAATTTTGTTGCCAATTTTGTTGGCAATTTTGTTGGCAATTTTGCTGGCAATTTTGTTGGCAACTTTGTGGGCAATTTTGTTGGCAACTTTGTTGGCAATTTTGTTGGCAATTTTGCTGGCAATTTTGTTGGCAATTTTGTTGGCAATTTTGCTGGCAATTTTGTTGGCAACTTTGCTGGCAATTTTGTTGCCAATTTTGTGGGCAATTTTGTTGCCAATTTTGTTGCCAATTTTGTTGGCAATTTTGCTGGCAATTTTGTTGGCAACTTTGTGGGCAATTTTGTTGGCAACTTTGTTGGCAATTTTGTTGGCAATTTTGTGGGCAATATTGCTGGCAATTTTGTTGGCAATTTTGTTGGCAATTTTTTTGGCAACTTTGTTGGCAATTTTGTTGTCAATATTGCTGGCAATTTTGCTGGCAATTTTGTTGCCAATTTTGTGGGCAATTTTGTTGCCAATTTTGTTGGCAATTTTGTTGGCAATTTTGTTGGCAACTTTGTTGGCAATTTTGCTGGCAATTTTGTTGGCAACTTTGTTGGCAATTTGTTGGCAATTTTGTTGGCAATTTTGCTGGCAATTTTGTTGGCAATTTTGTTGGCAATTTTGCTGGCAATTTTGTTGGCAACTTTGCTGGCAATTTTGTTGCCAATTTTGTGGGCAATTTTGTTGCCAATTTTGTTGGCAATTTTGTTGGCAATTTTGCTGGCAATTTTGTTGGCAACTTTGTGGGCAATTTTGTTGGCAACTTTGTTGGCAATTTTGTTGGCAATTTTGTGGGCAATATTGCTGGCAATTTTGTTGGCAATTTTGTTGGCAATTTTTTTGGCAACTTTGTTGGCAATTTTGTTGGCAATATTGCTGGCAATTTTGCTGGCAATTTTGCTGGCAATTTTGTTGCCAATTTTGTGGGCAATTTTGTTGCCAATTTTATTGGCAATTTTGTGGGCAATTTTGTTGGCAATTTTGTTGGCAACTTTGTTGGCAATTTTGTGGGCAATATTGCTGGCAATTTTGCTGGCAATTTTGTTGGCAATTTTGTGGGCAATATTGCTGGCAATTTTGCTGGCAATTTTGTTGGCAATTTTGTTGGCAATATTGCTGGCAATTTTGCTGGCAATTTTGTTGGCAATTTTGCTGGCAACTTTGTGGGCAATTTTGTTGGCAACTTTGTTGGCAATTTTGTTGGCAATTTTGTTGGCAATTTTTTTGGCAACTTTGTTGGCAATTTTGTTGGCAATATTGCTGGCAATTTTGCTGGCAATTTTGCTGGCAATTTTGCTGGCAATTTTGTTGCCAATTTTGTGGGCAATTTTGGTGCCAATTTTGTTGGCAATTTTGTTGGCAATTTTGCTGGCAATTTTGTTGGCAATTTTGTTGGCAATTTTGTTGGCAATTTTGCTGGCAATTTTGTTGGCAACTTTGTTGGCAATTTTGCTGGCAATTTTGCTGGCAAATTTGTTGGCAACTTTGTTGGCAATTTTGTTGGCAATTTTGCTGGCAACTTTGTTGGCAACTTTGTTTGCAATTTTGTTGGCAATTTTGTTGGCAATTTTGCTGGCAATTTTGCTGGCAATTTTGCTGGCAATTTTGTTGGCAATTTTGTTGGCAATTTTGCTGGCAATTTTGTTGGCAACTTTGTTGGCAATTTTGCTGGCAATTTTGCTGGCAATTTTGCGGGCAATTTTGTTGGCAACTTTGTTGGCAATTTTGTTGGCAATATTGCTGGCAATTTTGTTGGTGGCAATTTTGTTGGCAACTTTGTTGGTTGGCAACTTTGTTTGCAATTTTGTTGGCAATTTTGTTGGCAATTTTGCTGGCAATTTTGCTGGCAATTTTGCTGGCAATTTTGTTGGCAATTTTGTTGGCAATTTTGCTGGCAATTTTGTTGGCAACTTTGTTGGCAATTTTGCTGGCAATTTTGCTGGCAATTTTGTTGGCAATTTTGTTGGCAATTTTGCTGGCAATTTTGTTGGCAACTTTGCTGGCAATTTTGTTGCCAATTTTGTGGGCAATTTTGTTGCCAATTTTGTTGCCAATTTTGTTGGCAATTTTGCTGGCAATTTTGTTGGCAACTTTGTGGGCAATTTTGTTGGCAACTTTGTTGGCAATTTTGTTGGCAATTTTGTGGGCAATATTGCTGGCAATTTTGTTGGCAATTTTGTTGGCAATTTTTTTGGCAACTTTGTTGGCAATTTTGTTGTCAATATTGCTGGCAATTTTGCTGGCAATTTTGCTGGCAATTTTGTTGCCAATTTTGTGGGCAATTTTGTTGCCAATTTTGTTGGCAATTTTGTTGGCAATTTTGTTGGCAACTTTGTTGGCAATTTTGTTGCCAATTTTGTTGGCAATTTTGTTGGCAATTTTGCTGGCAATTTTGTTGGCAACTTTGTGGGCAATTTTGTTGGCAACTTTGTTGGCAATTTTGTTGGCAATTTTGTGGGCAATATTGCTGGCAATTTTGTTGGCAATTTTGTTGGCAATTTTTTTGGCAATTTTGTTGGCAATTTTGTTGGCAATATTGCTGGCAATTTTGCTGGCAATTTTGCTGGCAATTTTGTTGCCAATTTTGTGGGCAATTTTGTTGCCAATTTTGTTGGCAATTTTGTGGGCAATTTTGTTGGCAATTTTGTTGGCAACTTTGTTGGCAATTTTGTGGGCAATATTGCTGGCAATTTTGCTGGCAATTTTGTTGGCAATTTTGTGGGCAATATTGCTGGCAATTTTGCTGGCAATTTTGTTGGCAATTTTGTTGGCAATATTGCTGGCAATTTTGCTGGCAATTTTGTTGGCAATTTTGCTGGCAACTTTGTGGGCAATTTTGTTGGCAACTTTGTTGGCAATTTTGTTGGCAATTTTGTTGGCAATTTTTTTGGCAACTTTGTTGGCAATTTTGTTGGCAATATTGCTGGCAATTTTGCTGGCAATTTTGCTGGCAATTTTGCTGGCAATTTTGTTGCCAATTTTGTGGGCAATTTTGGTGCCAATTTTGTTGGCAATTTTGTTGGCAATTTTGCTGGCAATTTTGTTGGCAATTTTGTTGGCAATTTTGTTGGCAATTTTGCTGGCAATTTTGTTGGCAACTTTGTTGGCAATTTTGCTGGCAATTTTGCTGGCAAATTTGTTGGCAACTTTGTTGGCAATTTTGTTGGCAATTTTGCTGGCAACTTTGTTGGCAACTTTGTTTGCAATTTTGTTGGCAATTTTGTTGGCAATTTTGCTGGCAATTTTGCTGGCAATTTTGCTGGCAATTTTGTTGGCAATTTTGTTGGCAATTTTGCTGGCAATTTTGTTGGCAACTTTGTTGGCAATTTTGCTGGCAATTTTGCTGGCAATTTTGCGGGCAATTTTGTTGGCAACTTTGTTGGCAATTTTGTTGGCAATATTGCTGGCAATTTTGTTGGTGGCCATTTTGTTGGCAACTTTGTTGGTTGGCAACTTTGTTTGCAATTTTGTTGGCAATTTTGTTGGCAATTTTGCTGGCAATTTTGCTGGCAATTTTGCTGGCAATTTTGTTGGCAATTTTGTTGGCAATTTTGCTGGCAATTTTGTTGGCAACTTTGTTGGCAATTTTGCTGGCAATTTTGCTGGCAATTTTGCGGGCAATTTTGTTGGCAACTGTGTTGGCAATTTTGTTGGCAATATTGCTGGCAATTTTGTTGGTGGCAATTTTGTTGGCAACTTTGTTGGCAATTTTGCGGGCAATTTTGCTGGCAATTTTGTTGGCAACTTTGTGGGCAATTTTGTTGGCAATTTTTTTGGCAACTTTGTTGGCAATTTTGTTGGCAATTTTGTTGGCAATATTGCTGGCAATTTTGCTGGCAATTTTGTTGGCAACTTTGTTGGCAATTTTGTTGGCAACTTTGTTGGCAATTTTGTTGGCAATATTGCTGGCAATTTTGCTGGCAATTTTGTTGGCAATTTTGCTGGCAATTTTATTGGCAACTTTGTTGGCAATTTTGTTGGCAATTTTGCTGGCAACTTTGTTGGCAACTTTGATGGCAACTTTGTTGGCAGTTTTGTTGGCAATTTTGCTGGCAATTTTGCTGGCAATTTTGTTGGCAACTTTGTTGGCAATTTTGTTGGCAATATTGCTGGCAATTTTGCTGGCAAATTTGTTGGCAACTTTGCTGGCAATTTTGTTGCCAATTTTGTGGGCAATTTTGTTGCCAATTTTGTTGGCAATTTTGTTGGCAATTTTGCTGGCAATTTTGTTGGCAACTTTGTGGGCAATTTTGTTGGCAACTTTGTTGGCAATTTTGTTGGCAATTTTGTGGGCAATATTGCTGGCAATTTTGTTGGCAATTTTGTTGGCAATTTTTTTGGCAACTTTGTTGGCAATTTTGTTGGCAATATTGCTGGCAATTTTGCTGGCAATTTTGCTGGCAATTTTGTTGCCAATTTTGTGGGCAATTTTGTTGCCAATTTTGTTGGCAATTTTGTGGGCAATTTTGTTGGCAATTTTGTTGGCAACTTTGTTGGCAATTTTGTGGGCAATATTGCTGGCAATTTTGCTGGCAATTTTGTTGGCAATTTTGTTGGCAACTTTGTTGGCAATTTTGTGGGCAATATTGCTGGCAATTTTGCTGGCAATTTTGTTGGCAATTTTGTGGGCAATATTGCTGGCAATTTTGCTGGCAATTTTGTTGGCAATTTTGTTGGCAATATTGCTGGCAATTTTGCTGGCAATTTTGTTGGCAATTTTGCTGGCAACTTTGTGGGCAATTTTGTTGGCAACTTTGTTGGCAATTTTGTTGGCAATTTTGTTGGCAATTTTTTTGGCAACTTTGTTGGCAATTTTGTTGGCAATATTGCTGGCAATTTTGCTGGCAATTTTGCTGGCAATTTTGCTGGCAATTGTGTTGCCAATTTTGTGGGCAATTTTGGTGCCAATTTTGTTGGCAATTTTGTTGGCAATTTTGCTGGCAATTTTGTTGGCAATTTTGTTGGCAATTTTGTTGGCAATTTTGCTGGCAATTTTGTTGGCAACTTTGTTGGCAATTTTGCTGGCAATTTTGCTGGCAAATTTGTTGGCAACTTTGTTGGCAATTTTGTTGGCAATTTTGCTGGCAACTTTGTTGGCAACTTTGTTTGCAATTTTGTTGGCAATTTTGTTGGCAATTTTGCTGGCAATTTTGCTGGCAATTTTGCTGGCAATTTTGTTGGCAATTTTGTTGGCAATTTTGCTGGCAATTTTGTTGGCAACTTTGTTGGCAATTTTGCTGGCAATTTTGCTGGCAATTTTGCGGGCAATTTTGTTGGCAACTTTGTTGGCAATTTTGTTGGCAATATTGCTGGCAATTTTGCTGGCAATTTTGTTGGCAATTTTGTTGGCAATATTGCTGGCAATTTTGCTGGCAATTTTGTTGGCAATTTTGCTGGCAATTTTGTGGGCAATTTTGTTGCCAATTTTGTTGGCAATTTTGTTGGCAATTTTGCTGGCAATTTTGTTGGCAACTTTGTGGGCAATTTTGTTGGCAACTTTGTTGGCAATTTTGTTGGCAACTTTGTTGGCAATTTTGTTGGCAACTTTGTTGGCAATTTTGTGGGCAATATTGCTGGCAATTTTGCTGGCAATTTTGTTGGCAATTTTGCTGGCAATTTTGTTGGCAATTTTGTTGGCAATATTGCTGGCAATTTTGCTGGCAATTTTGCTGGCAATTTTGCTGGCAATTTTGTTGCCAATTTTGTGGGCAATTTTGTTGGCAATTTTGTTGGCAATTTTGCTGGCAATTTTGTTGGCAATTTTGTTGGCAATTTTGCTGGCAATTTTGTTGGCAACTTTGCTGGCAATTTTGTTGGCAACTTTGTGGGCAATTTTGTTGGCAACTTTGTTGGCAATTTTGTTGGCAACTTTGTGGGCAATTTTGTTGGCAACTTTGTTGGCAATTTTGTTGGCAATTTTGCTGGCAATTTTGTTGGCAATTTTGCTGGCAATTTTATTGGCAACTTTGTTGGCAATTTTGTTGGCAATTTTGCTGGCAACTTTGTTGGCAACTTTGATGGCAACTTTGTTGGCAATATTGCTGGCAATTTTGTTGGTGGCAATTTTGTTGGCAACTTTGTTGGCAATTTTGCGGGCAATTTTGCTGGCAATTTTGTTGGCAACTTTGTGGGCAATTTTGTTGGCATTTTTTTTGGCAACTTTGTTGGCAATTTTGTTGGCAATTTTGTTGGCAATATTGCTGGCAATTTTGCTGGCAATTTTGTTGGCAACTTTGTTGGCAATTTTGTTGGCAACTTTGTTGGCAATTTTGTTGGCAATATTGCTGGCAATTTTGCTGGCAATTTTGTTGGCAATTTTGCTGGCAATTTTATTGGCAACTTTGTTGGCAATTTTGTTGGCAATTTTGCTGGCAACTTTGTTGGCAACTTTGATGGCAACTTTGTTGGCAGTTTTGTTGGCAATTTTGCTGGCAATTTTGCTGGCAATTTTGTTGGCAACTTTGTTGGCAATTTTGTTGGCAATATTGCTGGCAATTTTGCTGGCAAATTTGTTGGCAACTTTGTTGGCAATTTTGTTGGCAACTTTGTTGGCAATTTTGTTGGCAATATTGCTGGCAATTTTGCTGGCAAATTTGTTGGCAACTTTGTTGGCAATTTTGTTGGCAACTTTGTTGGCAATTTTGCTGGCAACTTTGTTGGCAACTTTGTTGGCAATTTTGTTGGCAATTTTGCTGGCAATTTTGCTGGCAATTTTGTTGGCAACTTTTTTGGCAATTTTGTTGGCAATATTGCTGGCAATTTTGCTGGCAATTTTGTTGGCAACTTTGTTGGCAATTTTGTTGGCAACTTTGTTGGCAATTTTGTTGGCAATATTGCTGGCAATTTTGCTGGCAATTTTGTTGGCAATTTTGCTGGCAATTTTGTTGGCAACTTTGTTGGCAATTTTGTTGGCAATTTTGCTGGCAATTTTGCTGGCAATTTTGTTGGCAACTTTGTTGGCAATTTTGCTGGCAATTTTGTTGGCAACTTTGTGGGCAATTTTGTTGGCAATTTTGCTGGCAATTTTGCTGGCAATTTTGAATATGCCGATCACGATAATAACGAAGACGATTACATTATTTACGATAATCTACACTGCACTAAGGTTAGCTGAAATAAAATGCTAATTAGCGTTAAGTTTGTAATCAATTTGTATGCAATAAAGAGTAAAGACTTATTAAACTACGTTTATATATTTCTAAAAACCATTATATTTGATCGAACGAAGCGAGATCTCTAAAGCAACTTAGGTAAATCGGCGTTTTTGTATGTATGTATGTTGGTTTGTCCGAGAATAACTTTCGAAGCGTTTATCCGATTATTATGAATTTTAGTACATAGGTAGTGATGGCACAATTTTGGTGTGACTAAATGAGTACATTTCGACCTCGTTTTTATTTTTAGTTTAAGCCTTGTAGTTTTTAAGTTATTAGCCATGATAAAAACTGAACTTTGACAAAATTCACATGGTATTTACACCAGCGACCCCACAGTGCTGAAATTTGGTATGAGTGTAGATTTAGTAATACAAATATAGGAAAAGTCTGAAATCCAGAACAACTCCAATTTATACCCCTAAAAAGAGTAACCAATATAGATTACCTGCCGTTACTGATTGGTGATAAAGGAGTGTATTAATGAAAAATTAAATGAAAACTTGTAAAGCATCGAGGTGTTTTTCTATTAAGCTCGCTTTCAAATGCTAAGATTACAATAAGAATAATTTAAGCTTAAAACTAAGTACAATAAGTAAATAAATGCAAAGAATACATATAGTTAAAGGAATATATATGTAGATACAGATATATAGATAATTATTATAATTTTAATGAACGGGTGAGTCTGTTTGTATGTGTGGGTGAGTGAGTTAAAGTGTGTGTGTGTGTGTGTATGCGCGTGGGGGTATGTAGTATGCGTGAGCTATTATGAATTTATGATTTATGATAATTTATGATTGTTTAGGGAGTTTTAGGGAGATAACAAAGTCTTCTGTTTCTTCGTAGGAGAGGGATAGGAGTCATTTCTTATATATAATTTTGCAGTGATAATGTGTTAGGGGGTAGATATCAAGAAGTTGTAAGTTGTCAAATCATACAAATACGTCAAATTTAAACATGGTTAGTCGCAATCCAATAAAAATATCTTATATTAATATGAAATAATATATAAACTACGAGAAAATTACTTCCAACCATATGAGTCATCTAGAAAACTAATCTAGGTAGCCTTGAATAGCATCGAACAAACACAGCTAAAGATGAGCTTCTGTGTAAAGGATTTCATTGGCCTAGTCTGTTCTGCAACCACTCAGCTCAGTTCTGGCTTAGAGTAAGCCTGGATTACCAGGAAACTAATGAAGATAATGGTTGTTTGTTACATACAAGCTAATGACGACCACCGTGGCATAGTGGGCGACTAGCCGCGCAGGAGGTGGCGGGCTCGATTCCCGCCGCGGAACAAATGTTTGCATGATCTACAGATATTTGTTCCGGGTCTGGATGTTTTTCTATACATAATAAATATGTATTTACAAAAAATAAGTATATTAGTATTCTATCAGTTATCTGGTTCTCATAGTACAAGCTCTGCTTAGTTTGGGGCGGGATAGCGCTGTGTGAAATATCCAGCCAAATTTATTTATTATTTTATAACGACGTGTTTTGTTGGATTTGATGTACTGTCTTGCCTGATGTAACTTTAGGACCCCCAGTCTATCTGTCAGTTTGTTACGTTTTTATCTTTAAACGCCTAGACCGATTTCAATAAATCTTGGTCTATATATAGGGTGTTTGATAATATATGCACAAAAATTAAAGAGGTTATTTTGATGAGCATAATCGATATATTTGTGAAATGTTTACCATAGAAACGTGAAATTTATTTTGGTATGTAAAAACAAACAATTTATTGAATTGACAAAATTCACAGGGTACACCAGTGACCCCACAATGCTGAAATTTGGTATGCCCGTAGCTTTAGTGACACAAATATAGGCAAAAGTCTGAAATCGAGAATAACTGCATTTTGTACCCCAAAAAAAGGAACCAATTAACATGAACTCCCGTTACCTGTAATTTGAATGAAACTGTAGGTCATGTAAGGTGGTTGTTTATATCGTGTTTTGAGACTATTTTGAGAGTCAAAAATTACGAATAATATATTTTTGTTTTAATGGGAGACTCACGAGATCTCAGTTCGGGGCGAACCGCTACTTATTAAAGTTCAGTAGACTCAACTGCAGTTTACAAGCAAGTAAACAACTGTAGTCCATCAACTTAGTTCGTATTATTTTAATCGGAGACTCGGAGTGGTTCTCTCCGAAGATCCCGCGATCTCAGTTCGGGGCGAACTACTAGTTATCAAGATTAGATTAGAAAATTATTTTTTGCACTAAAAAAATAATAGATAGGCAAACTTAATACTAATTAGCATTTTTTTCTAGCTAACTCTTGTGTAGTGCAGATTAAGTGGCATTGCTTCCCAGAAAATAAATTCACAAAAGTTTAATTTAGAACATAGGTACCTACTGGCACCTGTGTGGGTGGGCAGGCAACTTGTAATTATTCTTTTACTAATATTCTTTTATTTTTTTATTTTCTTATCTTTTTCATATAGGCACTGCTAAGTTTTAACTTTTGACTGACGTCCGTGGCGCCAATGCAGGTTTAATGGCTGTAAACCAGCGCTGAGCAATAGGTTTATTGTTCAGTATAATGAAAGAAAGAAAGAAAGAAAGAAAGAAAGAAGACATTTATTCACATAAACTGTACACAAGAAGCAGATACAACACATAAACTTACATAATTATACACACTAAAAAAAACATACACACAGGAGGAAAAAAAAAATATATATATACTTAATACGGCAATTAAAGTGTATGTATGAAGAAATGCTGCCATGTACAGGATTATGCGAAAAGCCCTGAGCTCAGCATGTGCTGTAAACTAATTTACAACGCTGATTTTCAGCACAAGGCTTTAATGCTGAGCCATTCCCCTTTTTCGGCACAGGGCTCAGTGACTGGATACGTATTTTTAGTACTATTTATTATTTTTTGCTTAAGTAATGTTTTTTTAAATTGTCTGTATTTTATTGTGTTTATTTAATTGTCTGTCTTCACTTATCCACTGTATGTAGTTTCTGTGTGTTTGTTACTTGTGTCGAAATAAATGTCTATATCTATCTATCTATCTATCTATCTATCTACTATAAAAAAATTTAATAACAACAATACACATACATAAATACACACGAACCGCTCAATTTTGTTGGCAATTTTGCTGGCAACTTTGTTGGCAATTTTGTTGGCAATTTTGCTGGCAATTTTGCTGGCAATTTTGTGGGCAACTTTGTTGGCAATTTTGCTGGCAATTTTGCTGGCAATTTTGCTGGCAATTTTGTTGGCAACTTTGTTGGCAATTTGTTGGCAATATTGCTGGCAATTTTGCTGGCAATTTTGTTGGCAATTTTGCTGGCAACTTTGTTAACAACTTTGTTGGCAATTTTGTTGGCAATTTTGCTGGCAATTTTGCTGGCAATTTTGTTGGCAACTTTGCTGGCAATTTTGTTGGCAACTTTGTGGGCAATTTTGTTGGCAATTTTGTTGGCAACTTTGTTGGCAATTTTGTGGGCAATATTGCTGGCAATTTTGCTGGCAATTTTGTTGGCAATTTTGTTGGCAATATTGCTGGCAATTTTGCTGGCAATTTTGTTGGCAATTTTGCTGGCAACTTTGTGGGCAATTTTGTTGGCAACTTTGTTGGCAATTTTGTTGGCAACTTTGTTGGCAATTTTGCTGGCAATTTTGTTGGCAACTTTGTTGGCAATTTGTTGGCAATATTGCTGGCAATTTTGCTGGCAATTTTGTTGGCAATTTTGCTGGCAACTTTGTTAACAACTTTGTTGGCAACTTTGTTGGCAATTTTGTTGGCAATTTTGCTGGCAATTTTGCTGGCAATTTTGTTGGCAACTTTGCTGGCAATTTTGTTGGCAACTTTGTGGGCAATTTTGTTGGCAATTTTGTTGGCAACTTTGTTGGCAATTTTGTGGGCAATATTGCTGGCAATTTTGCTGGCAATTTTGTTGGCAATTTTGTTGGCAATATTGCTGGCAATTTTGCTGGCAATTTTGTTGGCAATTTTGCGGGCAACTTTGTGGGCAATTTTGTTGGCAACTTTGTTGGCAATTTTGTTGGCAATTTTGTTGGCAATTTTTTTGGCAACTTTGTTGGCAATTTTGTTGGCAATATTGCTGGCAATTTTGCTGGCAATTTTGCTGGCAATTTTGCTGGCAATTTTGTTGCCAATTTTGTGGGCAATTTTGTTGCCAATTTTGTGGGCAATTTTGTTGCCAATTTTGTTGGCAATTTTGTTGGCAATTTTGCTGGCAATTTTGTTGGCAATTTTGTTGGCAATTTTGTTGGCAATTTTGCTGGCAATTTTGTTGGCAACTTTGTTGGCAATTTTGCTGGCAATTTTGCTGGCAAATTTGTTGGCAACTTTGTTGGCAATTTTGTTGGCAATTTTTTTGGCAACTTTGTTGGCAATTTTGTTGGCAATATTGCTGGCAATTTTGCTGGCAATTTTGCTGGCAACTTTGTTTGCAATTTTGTTGGCAATTTTGTTAGCAATTTTGCTGGCAATTTTGTTGGCAATTTTGTTGGCAATTTTGCTGGCAATTTTGTTGGCAACTTTGTTGGCAATTTTGCTGGCAATTTTGCTGGCAATTTTGTTGGCAACTTTGTGGGCAATTTTGTTGGCAATTTTGTTGGCAATTTTGCTGGCAATTTTGTTGGCAATTTTGTTGGCAATTTTGCTGGCAATTTTGCGGGCAATTTTGTTGGCAACTTTGTGGGCAATTTTGTTGGCAATTTTTTTGGCAACTTTGTTGGCAATTTTGTTGGCAATATTGCTGGCAATTTTGCTGGCAATTTTGCTGGCAATTTTGTGGGCAACTTTGTTGGCAATTTTGCTGGCAATTTTGCTGGCAATTTTGCTGGCAATTTTGTTGGCAACTTTGTGGGCAATTTTGTTGGCAATTTTGCTGGCAATTTTGCTGGTAATTTTGAATAGTCCGATCACGATAATAACGAAGACGATTACATTATTTACGATAATCTACACTGCACTAAGGTTAGCTGAAATAAAATGCTAATTAGCGTTAAGTTTGCCTATGTATTGTGTGTGCATCGAAGGTGAAGCATCGAGGTGTTTTTCTATTAAGCTCGCTTTCAAATGCTAAGATTACAATAAGAATAATTTAAGCTTAAAACTAAGTACAATAAGTAAATAAATGCAAAGAATAGTTAAAGGAATATATATGTAGATACAGATATATAGATAATTATTATAATTTTAATGAACGGGTGAGTCTGTTTGTATGTGTGGGTGAGTGAGTTAAAGTGTGTGTGTGTGTATGCGCGTGGGGGTATGTAGTATGCGTGAGCTATTATGAATTTATGATTTATGATAATTTATGATTGTTTAGGGAGTTTTAGGGAGATAACAAAGTCTTCTGTTTCTTCGTAGGAGAGGGATAGGAGTCATTTCTTATATATAATTTTGCAGTGATAATGTGTTAGGGGGTAGATATCAAGAAGTTGTAAGTTGTCAAATCATACAAATACGTCAAATTTAAACATGGTTAGTCGCAATCCAATAAAAATATCTTATATTAATATGAAATAATATATAAACTACGAGAAAATTACTTCCAACCATATGAGTCATCTAGAAAACTAATCTAGGTAGCCTTGAATAGCATCGAACAAACACAGCTAAAGATGAGCTTCTGTGTAAAGGATTTCATTGGCCTAGTCTGTTCTGCAACCACTCAGCTCAGTTCTGGCTTAGAGTAAGCCTGGATTACCAGGAAACTAATGAAGATAATGGTTGTTTACCCTATAGGGTGTTTGATAATATACGCACAAAAATTAAAGAGGTTATTTTGATGAGCATAATCGATATATTTGTGAAATGTTTACCATAGAAACGTGAAATTTATTTTGGTATGTAAAAACAAACAATTTATTGAATTGACAAAATTCACAGGGTACACCAGTGACCCCACAATGCTGAAATTTGGTATGCCCGTAGCTTTAGTGACACAAATATAGGCAAAAGTCTGAAATCGAGAATAACTGCATTTTGTACCCCAAAAAAAGGAACCAATTAACATGAACTCCCGTTACCTGTAATTTGAATGAAACTGTAGGTCATGTAAGGTGGTTGTTTATATCGTGTTTTGAGACTATTTTGAGAGTCAAAAATTACGAATAATATTTTTTTGTTTTAATGGGAGACTCACGAGATCTCAGTTCGGGGCGAACCGCTACTTATTAAAGTTCAGTAGACTCAACTGCAGTTTACAAGCAAGTAAACAACTGTAGTCCATCAACATAGTTCGTATTATTTTAATCGGAGACTCGGAGTGGTTCTCTCCGAAGATCCCGCGATCTCAGTTCGGGGCGAACTACTAGTTATCAAGATTAGATTAGAAAATTCTTTTTTGCACTAAAAAAATAATAGATAGGCAAACTTAATACTAATTAGCATTTTCTTCTAGCTAACTCTTGTGTAGTGCAGATTAAGTGGCATTGCTTCCCAGAAAATAAATTCACAAAAGTTTAATTTAGAACATAGGTACCTACTATAAAAAAATTTAATAACAACAATACACATACATAAATACACACGAACCGCTCAATTTTGTTGGCAATTTTTTTGGCAACTTTGTTGGCAATTTTGTTGGCAATATTGCTGGCAATTTTGTGGGCAATTTTGTTGGCAATTTTGTTGGCAACTTTGTTGGCAATTTTGCTGGCAATATTGCTGGCAATTTTGCTGGCAATTTTGCTGGCAATTTTGCTGGCAATTTTGTTGGCAATTTTGTTGGCAATTTTGCTGGCAATTTTGCTGGCAATTTTGCTGGCAATTTTGTTGGCAACTTTGTGGGCAATTTTGTTGGCAATTTTTTTGGCAACTTTGTTGGCAATTTTGTTGGCAATATTGCTGGCAATTTTGCTGGCAATTTTGCTGGCAATTTTGTTGGCAACTTTGTTGGCAATTTGTTGGCAATATTGCTGGCAATTTTGCTGGCAATTTTGTTGGCAATTTTGCTGGCAACTTTGTTAACAACTTTGTTGGCAACTTTGTTGGCAATTTTGTTGGCAATTTTGCTGGCAATTTTGTTGGCAATTTTGTTGGCAATTTTGCTGGCAATTTTGTTGGCAACTTTGCTGGCAATTTTGTTGCCAATTTTGTGGGCAATTTTGTTGCCAATTTTGTTGGCAATTTTGTTGGCAATTTTGCTGGCAATTTTGTTGGCAACTTTGCTGGCAATTTTGTTGGCAACTTTGTGGGCAATTTTGTTGGCAACTTTGTTGGCAATTTTGTTGGCAACTTTGTTGGCAATTTTGTTGGCAACTTTGTTGGCAATTTTGTGGGCAATATTGCTGGCAATTTTGCTGGCAATTTTGTTGGCAATTTTGTTGGCAATATTGCTGGCAATTTTGCTGGCAATTTTGTTGGCAATTTTGCTGGCAATTTTGTTGGCAACTTTGTTGGCAATTTTGTTGGCAATTTTGCTGGCAACTTTGTTGGCAACTTTGTTGGCAACTTTGCTGGCAATTTTGTTGCCAATTTTGTGGGCAATTTTGTTGCCAATTTTGTTGGCAATTTTGTTGGCAATTTTGCTGGCAATTTTGTTGGCAACTTTGTGGGCAATTTTGTTGGCAACTTTGTTGGCAATTTTGTTGGCAATTTTGTGGGCAATATTGCTGGCAATTTTGTTGGCAATTTTGTTGGCAATTTTTTTGGCAACTTTGTTGGCAATTTTGTTGGCAATATTGCTGGCAATTTTGCTGGCAATTTTGCTGGCAATTTTGTTGCCAATTTTGTGGGCAATTTTGTTGGCAATTTTGCTGGCAATTTTGTTGGCAATTTTGTTGGCAATTTTGTTGGCAATTTTGCTGGCAATTTTGTTGGCAACTTTGTTGGCAATTTTGCTGGCAATTTTGCTGGCAACTTTGTTGGCAACTTTGTTGGCAACTTTGTTGGCAACTTTGTTGGCAATTTTGCTGGCAACTTTGTTGGCAACTTTGTTGGCAACTTTGTTGGCAATTTTGTTGGCAATTTTGCTGGCAATTTTGTTGGCAATTTTGTTGGCAATTTTGCTGGCAATTTTGTTGGCAACTTTGCTGGCAATTTTGTTGCCAATTTTGTGGGCAATTTTGTTGCCAATTTTGTTGGCAATTTTGTTGGCAATTTTGCTGGCAATTTTGTTGGCAACTTTGTGGGCAATTTTGTTGGCAACTTTGTTGGCAATTTTGTTGGCAATTTTGCTGGCAATTTTGTTGGCAATTTTGTTGGCAATTTTGCTGGCAATTTTGTTGGCAACTTTGCTGGCAATTTTGTTGCCAATTTTGTGGGCAATTTTGTTGCCAATTTTGTTGCCAATTTTGTTGGCAATTTTGCTGGCAATTTTGTTGGCAACTTTGTGGGCAATTTTGTTGGCAACTTTGTTGGCAATTTTGTTGGCAATTTTGTGGGCAATATTGCTGGCAATTTTGTTGGCAATTTTGTTGGCAATTTTTTTGGCAACTTTGTTGGCAATTTTGTTGTCAATATTGCTGGCAATTTTGCTGGCAATTTTGTTGCCAATTTTGTGGGCAATTTTGTTGCCAATTTTGTTGGCAATTTTGTTGGCAATTTTGTTGGCAACTTTGTTGGCAATTTTGCTGGCAATTTTGTTGGCAACTTTGTTGGCAATTTGTTGGCAATTTTGTTGGCAATTTTGCTGGCAATTTTGTTGGCAATTTTGTTGGCAATTTTGCTGGCAATTTTGTTGGCAACTTTGCTGGCAATTTTGTTGCCAATTTTGTGGGCAATTTTGTTGCCAATTTTGTTGGCAATTTTGTTGGCAATTTTGCTGGCAATTTTGTTGGCAACTTTGTGGGCAATTTTGTTGGCAACTTTGTTGGCAATTTTGTTGGCAATTTTGTGGGCAATATTGCTGGCAATTTTGTTGGCAATTTTGTTGGCAATTTTTTTGGCAACTTTGTTGGCAATTTTGTTGGCAATATTGCTGGCAATTTTGCTGGCAATTTTGCTGGCAATTTTGTTGCCAATTTTGTGGGCAATTTTGTTGCCAATTTTATTGGCAATTTTGTGGGCAATTTTGTTGGCAATTTTGTTGGCAACTTTGTTGGCAATTTTGTGGGCAATATTGCTGGCAATTTTGCTGGCAATTTTGTTGGCAATTTTGTGGGCAATATTGCTGGCAATTTTGCTGGCAATTTTGTTGGCAATTTTGTTGGCAATATTGCTGGCAATTTTGCTGGCAATTTTGTTGGCAATTTTGCTGGCAACTTTGTGGGCAATTTTGTTGGCAACTTTGTTGGCAATTTTGTTGGCAATTTTGTTGGCAATTTTTTTGGCAACTTTGTTGGCAATTTTGTTGGCAATATTGCTGGCAATTTTGCTGGCAATTTTGCTGGCAATTTTGCTGGCAATTTTGTTGCCAATTTTGTGGGCAATTTTGGTGCCAATTTTGTTGGCAATTTTGTTGGCAATTTTGCTGGCAATTTTGTTGGCAATTTTGTTGGCAATTTTGTTGGCAATTTTGCTGGCAATTTTGTTGGCAACTTTGTTGGCAATTTTGCTGGCAATTTTGCTGGCAAATTTGTTGGCAACTTTGTTGGCAATTTTGTTGGCAATTTTGCTGGCAACTTTGTTGGCAACTTTGTTTGCAATTTTGTTGGCAATTTTGTTGGCAATTTTGCTGGCAATTTTGCTGGCAATTTTGCTGGCAATTTTGTTGGCAATTTTGTTGGCAATTTTGCTGGCAATTTTGTTGGCAACTTTGTTGGCAATTTTGCTGGCAATTTTGCTGGCAATTTTGCGGGCAATTTTGTTGGCAACTTTGTTGGCAATTTTGTTGGCAATATTGCTGGCAATTTTGTTGGTGGCAATTTTGTTGGCAACTTTGTTGGTTGGCAACTTTGTTTGCAATTTTGTTGGCAATTTTGTTGGCAATTTTGCTGGCAATTTTGCTGGCAATTTTGCTGGCAATTTTGTTGGCAATTTTGTTGGCAATTTTGCTGGCAATTTTGTTGGCAACTTTGTTGGCAATTTTGCTGGCAATTTTGCTGGCAATTTTGTTGGCAATTTTGTTGGCAATTTTGCTGGCAATTTTGTTGGCAACTTTGCTGGCAATTTTGTTGCCAATTTTGTGGGCAATTTTGTTGCCAATTTTGTTGCCAATTTTGTTGGCAATTTTGCTGGCAATTTTGTTGGCAACTTTGTGGGCAATTTTGTTGGCAACTTTGTTGGCAATTTTGTTGGCAATTTTGTGGGCAATATTGCTGGCAATTTTGTTGGCAATTTTGTTGGCAATTTTTTTGGCAACTTTGTTGGCAATTTTGTTGTCAATATTGCTGGCAATTTTGCTGGCAATTTTGCTGGCAATTTTGTTGCCAATTTTGTGGGCAATTTTGTTGCCAATTTTGTTGGCAATTTTGTTGGCAATTTTGTTGGCAACTTTGTTGGCAATTTTGTTGCCAATTTTGTTGGCAATTTTGTTGGCAATTTTGCTGGCAATTTTGTTGGCAACTTTGTGGGCAATTTTGTTGGCAACTTTGTTGGCAATTTTGTTGGCAATTTTGTGGGCAATATTGCTGGCAATTTTGTTGGCAATTTTGTTGGCAATTTTTTTGGCAATTTTGTTGGCAATTTTGTTGGCAATATTGCTGGCAATTTTGCTGGCAATTTTGCTGGCAATTTTGTTGCCAATTTTGTGGGCAATTTTGTTGCCAATTTTGTTGGCAATTTTGTGGGCAATTTTGTTGGCAATTTTGTTGGCAACTTTGTTGGCAATTTTGTGGGCAATATTGCTGGCAATTTTGCTGGCAATTTTGTTGGCAATTTTGTGGGCAATATTGCTGGCAATTTTGCTGGCAATTTTGTTGGCAATTTTGTTGGCAATATTGCTGGCAATTTTGCTGGCAATTTTGTTGGCAATTTTGCTGGCAACTTTGTGGGCAATTTTGTTGGCAACTTTGTTGGCAATTTTGTTGGCAATTTTGTTGGCAATTTTTTTGGCAACTTTGTTGGCAATTTTGTTGGCAATATTGCTGGCAATTTTGCTGGCAATTTTGCTGGCAATTTTGCTGGCAATTTTGTTGCCAATTTTGTGGGCAATTTTGGTGCCAATTTTGTTGGCAATTTTGTTGGCAATTTTGCTGGCAATTTTGTTGGCAATTTTGTTGGCAATTTTGTTGGCAATTTTGCTGGCAATTTTGTTGGCAACTTTGTTGGCAATTTTGCTGGCAATTTTGCTGGCAAATTTGTTGGCAACTTTGTTGGCAATTTTGTTGGCAATTTTGCTGGCAACTTTGTTGGCAACTTTGTTTGCAATTTTGTTGGCAATTTTGTTGGCAATTTTGCTGGCAATTTTGCTGGCAATTTTGCTGGCAATTTTGTTGGCAATTTTGTTGGCAATTTTGCTGGCAATTTTGTTGGCAACTTTGTTGGCAATTTTGCTGGCAATTTTGCTGGCAATTTTGCGGGCAATTTTGTTGGCAACTTTGTTGGCAATTTTGTTGGCAATATTGCTGGCAATTTTGTTGGTGGCAATTTTGTTGGCAACTTTGTTGGTTGGCAACTTTGTTTGCAATTTTGTTGGCAATTTTGTTGGCAATTTTGCTGGCAATTTTGCTGGCAATTTTGCTGGCAATTTTGTTGGCAATTTTGTTGGCAATTTTGCTGGCAATTTTGTTGGCAACTTTGTTGGCAATTTTGCTGGCAATTTTGCTGGCAATTTTGCGGGCAATTTTGTTGGCAACTGTGTTGGCAATTTTGTTGGCAATATTGCTGGCAATTTTGTTGGTGGCAATTTTGTTGGCAACTTTGTTGGCAATTTTGCGGGCAATTTTGCTGGCAATTTTGTTGGCAACTTTGTGGGCAATTTTGTTGGCAATTTTTTTGGCAACTTTGTTGGCAATTTTGTTGGCAATTTTGTTGGCAATATTGCTGGCAATTTTGCTGGCAATTTTGTTGGCAACTTTGTTGGCAATTTTGTTGGCAACTTTGTTGGCAATTTTGTTGGCAATATTGCTGGCAATTTTGCTGGCAATTTTGTTGGCAATTTTGCTGGCAATTTTATTGGCAACTTTGTTGGCAATTTTGTTGGCAATTTTGCTGGCAACTTTGTTGGCAACTTTGATGGCAACTTTGTTGGCAGTTTTGTTGGCAATTTTGCTGGCAATTTTGCTGGCAATTTTGTTGGCAACTTTGTTGGCAATTTTGTTGGCAATATTGCTGGCAATTTTGCTGGCAAATTTGTTGGCAACTTTGCTGGCAATTTTGTTGCCAATTTTGTGGGCAATTTTGTTGCCAATTTTGTTGGCAATTTTGTTGGCAATTTTGCTGGCAATTTTGTTGGCAACTTTGTGGGCAATTTTGTTGGCAACTTTGTTGGCAATTTTGTTGGCAATTTTGTGGGCAATATTGCTGGCAATTTTGTTGGCAATTTTGTTGGCAATTTTTTTGGCAACTTTGTTGGCAATTTTGTTGGCAATATTGCTGGCAATTTTGCTGGCAATTTTGCTGGCAATTTTGTTGCCAATTTTGTGGGCAATTTTGTTGCCAATTTTGTTGGCAATTTTGTGGGCAATTTTGTTGGCAATTTTGTTGGCAACTTTGTTGGCAATTTTGTGGGCAATATTGCTGGCAATTTTGCTGGCAATTTTGTTGGCAATTTTGTTGGCAACTTTGTTGGCAATTTTGTGGGCAATATTGCTGGCAATTTTGCTGGCAATTTTGTTGGCAATTTTGTGGGCAATATTGCTGGCAATTTTGCTGGCAATTTTGTTGGCAATTTTGTTGGCAATATTGCTGGCAATTTTGCTGGCAATTTTGTTGGCAATTTTGCTGGCAACTTTGTGGGCAATTTTGTTGGCAACTTTGTTGGCAATTTTGTTGGCAATTTTGTTGGCAATTTTTTTGGCAACTTTGTTGGCAATTTTGTTGGCAATATTGCTGGCAATTTTGCTGGCAATTTTGCTGGCAATTTTGCTGGCAATTGTGTTGCCAATTTTGTGGGCAATTTTGGTGCCAATTTTGTTGGCAATTTTGTTGGCAATTTTGCTGGCAATTTTGTTGGCAATTTTGTTGGCAATTTTGTTGGCAATTTTGCTGGCAATTTTGTTGGCAACTTTGTTGGCAATTTTGCTGGCAATTTTGCTGGCAAATTTGTTGGCAACTTTGTTGGCAATTTTGTTGGCAATTTTGCTGGCAACTTTGTTGGCAACTTTGTTTGCAATTTTGTTGGCAATTTTGTTGGCAATTTTGCTGGCAATTTTGCTGGCAATTTTGCTGGCAATTTTGTTGGCAATTTTGTTGGCAATTTTGCTGGCAATTTTGTTGGCAACTTTGTTGGCAATTTTGCTGGCAATTTTGCTGGCAATTTTGCGGGCAATTTTGTTGGCAACTTTGTTGGCAATTTTGTTGGCAATATTGCTGGCAATTTTGCTGGCAATTTTGTTGGCAATTTTGTTGGCAATATTGCTGGCAATTTTGCTGGCAATTTTGTTGGCAATTTTGCTGGCAATTTTGTGGGCAATTTTGTTGCCAATTTTGTTGGCAATTTTGTTGGCAATTTTGCTGGCAATTTTGTTGGCAACTTTGTGGGCAATTTTGTTGGCAACTTTGTTGGCAATTTTGTTGGCAACTTTGTTGGCAATTTTGTTGGCAACTTTGTTGGCAATTTTGTGGGCAATATTGCTGGCAATTTTGCTGGCAATTTTGTTGGCAATTTTGCTGGCAATTTTGTTGGCAATTTTGTTGGCAATATTGCTGGCAATTTTGCTGGCAATTTTGCTGGCAATTTTGCTGGCAATTTTGTTGCCAATTTTGTGGGCAATTTTGTTGGCAATTTTGTTGGCAATTTTGCTGGCAATTTTGTTGGCAATTTTGTTGGCAATTTTGCTGGCAATTTTGTTGGCAACTTTGCTGGCAATTTTGTTGGCAACTTTGTGGGCAATTTTGTTGGCAACTTTGTTGGCAATTTTGTTGGCAACTTTGTGGGCAATTTTGTTGGCAACTTTGTTGGCAATTTTGTTGGCAATTTTGCTGGCAATTTTGTTGGCAATTTTGCTGGCAATTTTATTGGCAACTTTGTTGGCAATTTTGTTGGCAATTTTGCTGGCAACTTTGTTGGCAACTTTGATGGCAACTTTGTTGGCAATATTGCTGGCAATTTTGTTGGTGGCAATTTTGTTGGCAACTTTGTTGGCAATTTTGCGGGCAATTTTGCTGGCAATTTTGTTGGCAACTTTGTGGGCAATTTTGTTGGCATTTTTTTTGGCAACTTTGTTGGCAATTTTGTTGGCAATTTTGTTGGCAATATTGCTGGCAATTTTGCTGGCAATTTTGTTGGCAACTTTGTTGGCAATTTTGTTGGCAACTTTGTTGGCAATTTTGTTGGCAATATTGCTGGCAATTTTGCTGGCAATTTTGTTGGCAATTTTGCTGGCAATTTTATTGGCAACTTTGTTGGCAATTTTGTTGGCAATTTTGCTGGCAACTTTGTTGGCAACTTTGATGGCAACTTTGTTGGCAGTTTTGTTGGCAATTTTGCTGGCAATTTTGCTGGCAATTTTGTTGGCAACTTTGTTGGCAATTTTGTTGGCAATATTGCTGGCAATTTTGCTGGCAAATTTGTTGGCAACTTTGTTGGCAATTTTGTTGGCAACTTTGTTGGCAATTTTGTTGGCAATATTGCTGGCAATTTTGCTGGCAAATTTGTTGGCAACTTTGTTGGCAATTTTGTTGGCAACTTTGTTGGCAATTTTGCTGGCAACTTTGTTGGCAACTTTGTTGGCAATTTTGTTGGCAATTTTGCTGGCAATTTTGCTGGCAATTTTGTTGGCAACTTTTTTGGCAATTTTGTTGGCAATATTGCTGGCAATTTTGCTGGCAATTTTGTTGGCAACTTTGTTGGCAATTTTGTTGGCAACTTTGTTGGCAATTTTGTTGGCAATATTGCTGGCAATTTTGCTGGCAATTTTGTTGGCAATTTTGCTGGCAATTTTGTTGGCAACTTTGTTGGCAATTTTGTTGGCAATTTTGCTGGCAATTTTGCTGGCAATTTTGTTGGCAACTTTGTTGGCAATTTTGCTGGCAATTTTGTTGGCAACTTTGTGGGCAATTTTGTTGGCAATTTTGCTGGCAATTTTGCTGGCAATTTTGAATATGCCGATCACGATAATAACGAAGACGATTACATTATTTACGATAATCTACACTGCACTAAGGTTAGCTGAAATAAAATGCTAATTAGCGTTAAGTTTGTAATCAATTTGTATGCAATAAAGAGTAAAGACTTATTAAACTACGTTTATATATTTCTAAAAACCATTATATTTGATCGAACGAAGCGAGATCTCTAAAGCAACTTAGGTAAATCGGCGTTTTTGTATGTATGTATGTTGGTTTGTCCGAGAATAACTTTCGAAGCGTTTATCCGATTATTATGAATTTTAGTACATAGGTAGTGATGGCACAATTTTGGTGTGACTAAATGAGTACATTTCGACCTCGTTTTTATTTTTAGTTTAAGCCTTGTAGTTTTTAAGTTATTAGCCATGATAAAAACTGAACTTTGACAAAATTCACATGGTATTTACACCAGCGACCCCACAGTGCTGAAATTTGGTATGAGTGTAGATTTAGTAATACAAATATAGGAAAAGTCTGAAATCCAGAACAACTCCAATTTATACCCCTAAAAAGAGTAACCAATATAGATTACCTGCCGTTACTGATTGGTGATAAAGGAGTGTATTAATGAAAAATTAAATGAAAACTTGTAAAGCATCGAGGTGTTTTTCTATTAAGCTCGCTTTCAAATGCTAAGATTACAATAAGAATAATTTAAGCTTAAAACTAAGTACAATAAGTAAATAAATGCAAAGAATACATATAGTTAAAGGAATATATATGTAGATACAGATATATAGATAATTATTATAATTTTAATGAACGGGTGAGTCTGTTTGTATGTGTGGGTGAGTGAGTTAAAGTGTGTGTGTGTGTGTGTATGCGCGTGGGGGTATGTAGTATGCGTGAGCTATTATGAATTTATGATTTATGATAATTTATGATTGTTTAGGGAGTTTTAGGGAGATAACAAAGTCTTCTGTTTCTTCGTAGGAGAGGGATAGGAGTCATTTCTTATATATAATTTTGCAGTGATAATGTGTTAGGGGGTAGATATCAAGAAGTTGTAAGTTGTCAAATCATACAAATACGTCAAATTTAAACATGGTTAGTCGCAATCCAATAAAAATATCTTATATTAATATGAAATAATATATAAACTACGAGAAAATTACTTCCAACCATATGAGTCATCTAGAAAACTAATCTAGGTAGCCTTGAATAGCATCGAACAAACACAGCTAAAGATGAGCTTCTGTGTAAAGGATTTCATTGGCCTAGTCTGTTCTGCAACCACTCAGCTCAGTTCTGGCTTAGAGTAAGCCTGGATTACCAGGAAACTAATGAAGATAATGGTTGTTTGTTACATACAAGCTAATGACGACCACCGTGGCATAGTGGGCGACTAGCCGCGCAGGAGGTGGCGGGCTCGATTCCCGCCGCGGAACAAATGTTTGCATGATCTACAGATATTTGTTCCGGGTCTGGATGTTTTTCTATACATAATAAATATGTATTTACAAAAAATAAGTATATTAGTATTCTATCAGTTATCTGGTTCTCATAGTACAAGCTCTGCTTAGTTTGGGGCGGGATAGCGCTGTGTGAAATATCCAGCCAAATTTATTTATTATTTTATAACGACGTGTTTTGTTGGATTTGATGTACTGTCTTGCCTGATGTAACTTTAGGACCCCCAGTCTATCTGTCAGTTTGTTACGTTTTTATCTTTAAACGCCTAGACCGATTTCAATAAATCTTGGTCTATATATAGGGTGTTTGATAATATATGCACAAAAATTAAAGAGGTTATTTTGATGAGCATAATCGATATATTTGTGAAATGTTTACCATAGAAACGTGAAATTTATTTTGGTATGTAAAAACAAACAATTTATTGAATTGACAAAATTCACAGGGTACACCAGTGACCCCACAATGCTGAAATTTGGTATGCCCGTAGCTTTAGTGACACAAATATAGGCAAAAGTCTGAAATCGAGAATAACTGCATTTTGTACCCCAAAAAAAGGAACCAATTAACATGAACTCCCGTTACCTGTAATTTGAATGAAACTGTAGGTCATGTAAGGTGGTTGTTTATATCGTGTTTTGAGACTATTTTGAGAGTCAAAAATTACGAATAATATATTTTTGTTTTAATGGGAGACTCACGAGATCTCAGTTCGGGGCGAACCGCTACTTATTAAAGTTCAGTAGACTCAACTGCAGTTTACAAGCAAGTAAACAACTGTAGTCCATCAACTTAGTTCGTATTATTTTAATCGGAGACTCGGAGTGGTTCTCTCCGAAGATCCCGCGATCTCAGTTCGGGGCGAACTACTAGTTATCAAGATTAGATTAGAAAATTATTTTTTGCACTAAAAAAATAATAGATAGGCAAACTTAATACTAATTAGCATTTTTTTCTAGCTAACTCTTGTGTAGTGCAGATTAAGTGGCATTGCTTCCCAGAAAATAAATTCACAAAAGTTTAATTTAGAACATAGGTACCTACTGGCACCTGTGTGGGTGGGCAGGCAACTTGTAATTATTCTTTTACTAATATTCTTTTATTTTTTTATTTTCTTATCTTTTTCATATAGGCACTGCTAAGTTTTAACTTTTGACTGACGTCCGTGGCGCCAATGCAGGTTTAATGGCTGTAAACCAGCGCTGAGCAATAGGTTTATTGTTCAGTATAATGAAAGAAAGAAAGAAAGAAAGAAAGAAAGAAGACATTTATTCACATAAACTGTACACAAGAAGCAGATACAACACATAAACTTACATAATTATACACACTAAAAAAAACATACACACAGGAGGAAAAAAAAAATATATATATACTTAATACGGCAATTAAAGTGTATGTATGAAGAAATGCTGCCATGTACAGGATTATGCGAAAAGCCCTGAGCTCAGCATGTGCTGTAAACTAATTTACAACGCTGATTTTCAGCACAAGGCTTTAATGCTGAGCCATTCCCCTTTTTCGGCACAGGGCTCAGTGACTGGATACGTATTTTTAGTACTATTTATTATTTTTTGCTTAAGTAATGTTTTTTTAAATTGTCTGTATTTTATTGTGTTTATTTAATTGTCTGTCTTCACTTATCCACTGTATGTAGTTTCTGTGTGTTTGTTACTTGTGTCGAAATAAATGTCTATATCTATCTATCTATCTATCTATCTATCTACTATAAAAAAATTTAATAACAACAATACACATACATAAATACACACGAACCGCTCAATTTTGTTGGCAATTTTGCTGGCAACTTTGTTGGCAATTTTGTTGGCAATTTTGCTGGCAATTTTGCTGGCAATTTTGCTGGCAATTTTGTTGGCAATTTTGCTGGCAATTTTGTTGGCAATTTTGCTGGCAATTTTGTTGGCAATTTTGTTGGCAACTTTGTTGGCAATTTTGTTGGCAATATTGCTGGCAATTTTGCTGGCAATTTTGTTGGCAATTTTGCTGGCAATTTTGTTGGCAACTTTGTTGGCAATTTTGCTGGCAATTTTGTTGGCAACTTTGTTGGCAATTTTGTTGGCAACTTTGTGGGCAATTTTGTTGGCAATTTTGTTGGCAATTTTGTTGGCAATATTGCTGGCAATTTTGCTGGCAACTTTGTTGGCAATTTTGCGGGCAATTTTGCTGGCAATTTTGTTGGCAACTTTGTGGGCAATTTTGTTGGCAATTTTTTTGGCAACTTTGTTGGCAATTTTGTTGGCAATTTTGTTGGCAATATTGCTGGCAATTTTGCTGGCAATTTTGTTGGCAACTTTGTTGGCAATTTTGTTGGCAACTTTGTTGGCAATTTTGTTGGCAATATTGCTGGCAATTTTGCTGGCAATTTTGTTGGCAATTTTGCTGGCAATTTTATTGGCAACTTTGTTGGCAATTTTGTTGGCAATTTTGCTGGCAACTTTGTTGGCAACTTTGATGGCAACTTTGTTGGCAGTTTTGTTGGCAATTTTGCTGGCAATTTTGCTGGCAATTTTGTTGGCAACTTTGTTGGCAATTTTGTTGGCAATATTGCTGGCAATTTTGCTGGCAAATTTGTTGGCAACTTTGTTGGCAATTTTGTTGGCAACTTTGTTGGCAATTTTGTTGGCAATATTGCTGGCAATTTTGCTGGCAAATTTGTTGGCAACTTTGTTGGCAATTTTGTTGGCAACTTTGTTGGCAATTTTGCTGGCAACTTTGTTGGCAACTTTGTTGGCAATTTTGTTGGCAATTTTGCTGGCAATTTTGCTGGCAATTTTGTTGGCAACTTTTTTGGCAATTTTGTTGGCAATATTGCTGGCAATTTTGCTGGCAATTTTGTTGGCAACTTTGTTGGCAATTTTGTTGGCAACTTTGTTGGCAATTTTGTTGGCAATATTGCTGGCAATTTTGCTGGCAATTTTGTTGGCAATTTTGCTGGCAATTTTGTTGGCAACTTTGTTGGCAATTTTGTTGGCAATTTTGCTGGCAATTTTGCTGGCAATTTTGTTGGCAACTTTGTTGGCAATTTTGCTGGCAATTTTGCTGGCAATTTTGTTGGCAATTTTGTTGGCAATTTTGCTGGCAATTTTGTTGGCAATTTTGTTGGCAATTTTGTTGGCAATTTTGCTGGCAATTTTGTTGGCAACTTTGTTGGCAATTTTGCTGGCAATTTTGCTGGCAAATTTGTTGGCAACTTTGTTGGCAATTTTGTTGGCAATTTTGCTGGCAACTTTGTTGGCAACTTTGTTTGCAATTTTGTTGGCAATTTTGTTGGCAATTTTGCTGGCAATTTTGCTGGCAATTTTGCTGGCAATTTTGTTGGCAATTTTGTTGGCAATTTTGCTGGCAATTTTGTTGGCAACTTTGTTGGCAATTTTGCTGGCAATTTTGCGGGCAATTTTGTTGGCAACTTTGTTGGCAATTTTGTTGGCAATATTGCTGGCAATTTTGTTGGTGGCAATTTTGTTGGCAACTTTGTTGGCAATTTTGCGGGCAATTTTGCTGGCAATTTTGTTGGCAACTTTGTGGGCAATTTTGTTGGCAATTTTTTTGGCAACTTTGTTGGCAATTTTGTTGGCAATTTTGTTGGCAATATTGCTGGCAATTTTGCTGGCAATTTTGTTGGCAACTTTGTTGGCAATTTTGTTGGCAACTTTGTTGGCAATTTTGTTGGCAATATTGCTGGCAATTTTGCTGGCAATTTTGTTGGCAATTTTGCTGGCAATTTTATTGGCAACTTTGTTGGCAATTTTGTTGGCAATTTTGCTGGCAACTTTGTTGGCAACTTTGATGGCAACTTTGTTGGCAGTTTTGTTGGCAATTTTGCTGGCAATTTTGCTGGCAATTTTGTTGGCAACTTTGTTGGCAATTTTGTTGGCAATATTGCTGGCAATTTTGCTGGCAAATTTGTTGGCAATTTTGTTGGCAATTTTGCTGGCAATTTTGTTGGCAATTTTGTTGGAAATTTTGTTGGCAATTTTGCTGGCAATTTTGTTGGCAACTTTGTTGGCAATTTTGCTGGCAATTTTGCTGGCAAATTTGTTGGCAACTTTGTTGGCAATTTTGTTGGCAATTTTGCTGGCAACTTTGTTGGCAACTTTGTTTGCAATTTTGTTGGCAATTTTGTTGGCAATTTTGCTGGCAATTTTGCTGGCAATTTTGCTGGCAATTTTGTTGGCAATTTTGTTGGCAATTTTGCTGGCAATTTTGTTGGCAACTTTGTTGGCAATTTTGCTGGCAATTTTGCTGGCAATTTTGCGGGCAATTTTGTTGGCAACTTTGTTGGCAATTTTGTTGGCAATATTGCTGGCAATTTTGTTGGTGGCAATTTTGTTGGCAATTTTGTTGGCAATATTGCTGGCAATTTTGTTGGTGGCAATTTTGTTGGCAACTTTGTTGGCAATTTTGCGGGCAATTTTGCTGGCAATTTTGTTGGCAACTTTGTGGGCAATTTAGTTGGCAATTTTTTTGGCAACTTTGTTGGCAATTTTGTTGGCAATTTTGTTGGCAATATTGCTGGCAATTTTGCTGGCAATTTTGTTGGCAACTTTGTTGGCAATTTTGTTGGCAACTTTGTTGGCAATTTTGTTGGCAATATTGCTGGCAATTTTGCTGGCAATTTTGTTGGCAATTTTGCTGGCAATTTTATTGGCAACTTTGTTGGCAATTTTGTTGGCAATTTTGCTGGCAACTTTGTTGGCAACTTTGATGGCAACTTTGTTGGCAGTTTTGTTGGCAATTTTGCTGGCAATTTTGCTGGCAATTTTGTTGGCAACTTTGTTGGCAATTTTGTTGGCAATATTGCTGGCAATTTTGCTGGCAAATTTGTTGGCAACTTTGTTGGCAATTTTGTTGGCAACTTTGTTGGCAATTTTGTTGGCAATATTGCTGGCAATTTTGCTGGCAAATTTGTTGGCAACTTTGTTGGCAATTTTGTTGGCAACTTTGTTGGCAATTTTGCTGGCAACTTTGTTGGCAACTTTGTTGGCAATTTTGTTGGCAATTTTGCTGGCAATTTTGCTGGCAATTTTGTTGGCAACTTTTTTGGCAATTTTGTTGGCAATATTGCTGGCAATTTTGCTGGCAATTTTGTTGGCAACTTTGTTGGCAATTTTGTTGGCAACTTTGTTGGCAATTTTGTTGGCAATATTGCTGGCAATTTTGCTGGCAATTTTGTTGGCAATTTTGCTGGCAATTTTGTTGGCAACTTTGTTGGCAATTTTGTTGGCAATTTTGCTGGCAATTTTGCTGGCAATTTTGTTGGCAACTTTGTTGGCAATTTTGCTGGCAATTTTGTTGGCAACTTTGTGGGCAATTTTGTTGGCAATTTTGCTGGCAATTTTGCTGGCAATTTTGAATATGCCGATCACGATAATAACGAAGACGATTACATTATTTACGATAATCTACACTGCACTAAGGTTAGCTGAAATAAAATGCTAATTAGCGTTAAGTTTGTAATCAATTTGTATGCAATAAAGAGTAAAGACTTATTAAACTACGTTTATATATTTCTAAAAACCATTATATTTGATCGAACGAAGCGAGATCTCTAAAGCAACTTAGGTAAATCGGCGTTTTTGTATGTATGTATGTTGGTTTGTCCGAGAATAACTTTCGAAGCGTTTATCCGATTATTATGAATTTTAGTACATAGGTAGTGATGGCACAATTTTGGTGTGACTAAATGAGTACATTTCGACCTCGTTTTTATTTTTAGTTTAAGCCTTGTAGTTTTTAAGTTATTAGCCATGATAAAAACTGAACTTTGACAAAATTCACATGGTATTTACACCAGCGACCCCACAGTGCTGAAATTTGGTATGAGTGTAGATTTAGTAATACAAATATAGGAAAAGTCTGAAATCCAGAACAACTCCAATTTATACCCCTAAAAAGAGTAACCAATATAGATTACCTGCCGTTACTGATTGGTGATAAAGGAGTGTATTAATGAAAAATTAAATGAAAACTTGTAAAGCATCGAGGTGTTTTTCTATTAAGCTCGCTTTCAAATGCTAAGATTACAATAAGAATAATTTAAGCTTAAAACTAAGTACAATAAGTAAATAAATGCAAAGAATACATATAGTTAAAGGAATATATATGTAGATACAGATATATAGATAATTATTATAATTTTAATGAACGGGTGAGTCTGTTTGTATGTGTGGGTGAGTGAGTTAAAGTGTGTGTGTGTGTGTGTATGCGCGTGGGGGTATGTAGTATGCGTGAGCTATTATGAATTTATGATTTATGATAATTTATGATTGTTTAGGGAGTTTTAGGGAGATAACAAAGTCTTCTGTTTCTTCGTAGGAGAGGGATAGGAGTCATTTCTTATATATAATTTTGCAGTGATAATGTGTTAGGGGGTAGATATCAAGAAGTTGTAAGTTGTCAAATCATACAAATACGTCAAATTTAAACATGGTTAGTCGCAATCCAATAAAAATATCTTATATTAATATGAAATAATATATAAACTACGAGAAAATTACTTCCAACCATATGAGTCATCTAGAAAACTAATCTAGGTAGCCTTGAATAGCATCGAACAAACACAGCTAAAGATGAGCTTCTGTGTAAAGGATTTCATTGGCCTAGTCTGTTCTGCAACCACTCAGCTCAGTTCTGGCTTAGAGTAAGCCTGGATTACCAGGAAACTAATGAAGATAATGGTTGTTTGTTACATACAAGCTAATGACGACCACCGTGGCATAGTGGGCGACTAGCCGCGCAGGAGGTGGCGGGCTCGATTCCCGCCGCGGAACAAATGTTTGCATGATCTACAGATATTTGTTCCGGGTCTGGATGTTTTTCTATACATAATAAATATGTATTTACAAAAAATAAGTATATTAGTATTCTATCAGTTATCTGGTTCTCATAGTACAAGCTCTGCTTAGTTTGGGGCGGGATAGCGCTGTGTGAAATATCCAGCCAAATTTATTTATTATTTTATAACGACGTGTTTTGTTGGATTTGATGTACTGTCTTGCCTGATGTAACTTTAGGACCCCCAGTCTATCTGTCAGTTTGTTACGTTTTTATCTTTAAACGCCTAGACCGATTTCAATAAATCTTGGTCTATATATAGGGTGTTTGATAATATATGCACAAAAATTAAAGAGGTTATTTTGATGAGCATAATCGATATATTTGTGAAATGTTTACCATAGAAACGTGAAATTTATTTTGGTATGTAAAAACAAACAATTTATTGAATTGACAAAATTCACAGGGTACACCAGTGACCCCACAATGCTGAAATTTGGTATGCCCGTAGCTTTAGTGACACAAATATAGGCAAAAGTCTGAAATCGAGAATAACTGCATTTTGTACCCCAAAAAAAGGAACCAATTAACATGAACTCCCGTTACCTGTAATTTGAATGAAACTGTAGGTCATGTAAGGTGGTTGTTTATATCGTGTTTTGAGACTATTTTGAGAGTCAAAAATTACGAATAATATATTTTTGTTTTAATGGGAGACTCACGAGATCTCAGTTCGGGGCGAACCGCTACTTATTAAAGTTCAGTAGACTCAACTGCAGTTTACAAGCAAGTAAACAACTGTAGTCCATCAACTTAGTTCGTATTATTTTAATCGGAGACTCGGAGTGGTTCTCTCCGAAGATCCCGCGATCTCAGTTCGGGGCGAACTACTAGTTATCAAGATTAGATTAGAAAATTATTTTTTGCACTAAAAAAATAATAGATAGGCAAACTTAATACTAATTAGCATTTTTTTCTAGCTAACTCTTGTGTAGTGCAGATTAAGTGGCATTGCTTCCCAGAAAATAAATTCACAAAAGTTTAATTTAGAACATAGGTACCTACTGGCACCTGTGTGGGTGGGCAGGCAACTTGTAATTATTCTTTTACTAATATTCTTTTATTTTTTTATTTTCTTATCTTTTTCATATAGGCACTGCTAAGTTTTAACTTTTGACTGACGTCCGTGGCGCCAATGCAGGTTTAATGGCTGTAAACCAGCGCTGAGCAATAGGTTTATTGTTCAGTATAATGAAAGAAAGAAAGAAAGAAAGAAAGAAAGAAGACATTTATTCACATAAACTGTACACAAGAAGCAGATACAACACATAAACTTACATAATTATACACACTAAAAAAAACATACACACAGGAGGAAAAAAAAAATATATATATACTTAATACGGCAATTAAAGTGTATGTATGAAGAAATGCTGCCATGTACAGGATTATGCGAAAAGCCCTGAGCTCAGCATGTGCTGTAAACTAATTTACAACGCTGATTTTCAGCACAAGGCTTTAATGCTGAGCCATTCCCCTTTTTCGGCACAGGGCTCAGTGACTGGATACGTATTTTTAGTACTATTTATTATTTTTTGCTTAAGTAATGTTTTTTTAAATTGTCTGTATTTTATTGTGTTTATTTAATTGTCTGTCTTCACTTATCCACTGTATGTAGTTTCTGTGTGTTTGTTACTTGTGTCGAAATAAATGTCTATATCTATCTATCTATCTATCTATCTATCTACTATAAAAAAATTTAATAACAACAATACACATACATAAATACACACGAACCGCTCAATTTTGTTGGCAATTTTGCTGGCAACTTTGTTGGCAATTTTGTTGGCAATTTTGCTGGCAATTTTGCTGGCAATTTTGCTGGCAATTTTGTTGGCAATTTTGCTGGCAATTTTGTTGGCAATTTTGCTGGCAATTTTGTTGGCAATTTTGTTGGCAACTTTGTTGGCAATTTTGTTGGCAATATTGCTTGCAATTTTGCTGGCAATTTTGTTGGCAATTTTGCTGGCAATTTTGTTGGCAACTTTGTTGGCAATTTTGCTGGCAATTTTGCTGGCAATTTTGCTGGCAATTTTGTTGGCAACTTTGTGGGCAATTTTGTTGGCAATTTTGCTGGCAATTTTGCTGGCAATTTTGAATATGCCGATCACGATAATAACGAAGACGATTACATTATTTACGATAATCTACACTGCACTAAGGTTAGCTGAAATAAAATGCTAATTAGCGTTAAGTTTGCCTATGTATTGTGTGTGCATCGAAGGTGAAGCATCGAGGTGTTTTTCTATTAAGCTCGCTTTCAAATGCTAAGATTACAATAAGAATAATTTAAGCTTAAAACTAAGTACAATAAGTAAATAAATGCAAAGAATACATATAGTTAAAGGAATATATATGTAGATACAGATATATAGATAATTATTATAATTTTAATGAACGGGTGAGTCTGTTTGTATGTGTGGGTGAGTGAGTTAAAGTGTGTGTGTGTGTGTGTGTATGCGCGTGGGGGTATGTAGTATGCGTGAGCTATTATGAATTTATGATTTATGATAATTTATGATTGTTTAGGGAGTTTTAGGGAGATAACAAAGTCTTCTGTTTCTTCGTAGGAGAGGGATAGGAGTCATTTCTTATATATAATTTTGCAGTGATAATGTGTTAGGGGGTAGATATCAAGAAGTTGTAAGTTGTCAAATCATACAAATACGTCAAATTTAAACATGGTTAGTCGCAATCCAATAAAAATATCTTATATTAATATGAAATAATATATAAACTACGAGAAAATTACTTCCAACCATATGAGTCATCTAGAAAACTAATCTAGGTAGCCTTGAATAGCATCGAACAAACACAGCTAAAGATGAGCTTCTGTGTAAAGGATTTCATTGGCCTAGTCTGTTCTGCAACCACTCAGCTCAGTTCTGGCTTAGAGTAAGCCTGGATTACCAGGAAACTAATGAAGATAATGGTTGTTTACCCTATAGGGTGTTTGATAATATACGCACAAAAATTAAAGAGGTTATTTTGATGAGCATAATCGATATATTTGTGAAATGTTTACCATAGAAACGTGAAATTTATTTTGGTATGTAAAAACAAACAATTTATTGAATTGACAAAATTCACAGGGTACACCAGTGACCCCACAATGCTGAAATTTGGTATGCCCGTAGCTTTAGTGACACAAATATAGGCAAAAGTCTGAAATCGAGAATAACTGCATTTTGTACCCCAAAAAAAGGAACCACTTAACATGAACTCCCGTTACCTGTAATTTGAATGAAACTGTAGGTCATGTAAGGTGGTTGTTTATATCGTGTTTTGAGACTATTTTGAGAGTCAAAAATTACGAATAATATATTTTTGTTTTAATGGGAGACTCACGAGATCTCAGTTCGGGGCGAACCGCTACTTATTAAAGTTCAGTAGACTCAACTGCAGTTTACAAGCAAGTAAACAACTGTAGTCCATCAACATAGTTCGTATTATTTTAATCGGAGACTCGGAGTGGTTCTCTCCGAAGATCCCGCGATCTCAGTTCGGGGCGAACTACTAGTTATCAAGATTAGATTAGAAAATTCTTTTTTGCACTAAAAAAATAATAGATAGGCAAACTTAATACTAATTAGCATTTTCTTCTAGCTAACTCTTGTGTAGTGCAGATTAAGTGGCATTGCTTCCCAGAAAATAAATTCACAAAAGTTTAATTTAGAACATAGGTACCTACTATAAAAAAATTTAATAACAACAATACACATACATAAATACACACGAACCGCTCAATTTTGTTGGCAATTTTTTTGGCAACTTTGTTGGCAATTTTGTTGGCAATATTGCTGGCAATTTTGTGGGCAATTTTGTTGGCAATTTTGTTGGCAACTTTGTTGGCAATTTTGTTGGCAATATTGCTGGCAATTTTGCTGGCAATTTTGCGGGCAATTTTGTTGGCAACTTTGTTGGCAATTTTGTTGGCAATATTGCTGGCAATTTTGCTGGCAATTTTGCTGGCAATTTTGTGGGCAACTTTGTTGGCAATTTTGCTGGCAATTTTGTTGGCAACTTTGTGGGCAATTTTGTTGGCAATTTTGCTGGCAATTTTGCTGGTAATTTTGAATATGCCGATCACGATAATAACGAAGACGATTACATTATTTACGATAATCTACACTGCACTAAGGTTAGCTGAAATAAAATGCTAATTAGCGTTAAGTTTGCCTATGTATTGTGTGTGCATCGAAGGTGAAGCATCGAGGTGTTTTTCTATTAAGCTCGCTTTCAAATGCTAAGATTACAATAAGAATAATTTAAGCTTAAAACTAAGTACAATAAGTAAATAAATGCAAAGAATACATATAGTTAAAGGAATATATATGTAGATACAGATATATAGATAATTATTATAATTTTAATGAACGGGTGAGTCTGTTTGTATGTGTGGGTGAGTGAGTTAAAGTGTGTGTGTGTGTGTGTGTATGCGCGTGGGGGTATGTAGTATGCGTGAGCTATTATGAATTTATGATTTATGATAATTTATGATTGTTTAGGGAGTTTTAGGGAGATAACAAAGTCTTCTGTTTCTTCGTAGGAGAGGGATAGGAGTCATTTCTTATATATAATTTTGCAGTGATAATGTGTTAGGGGGTAGATATCAAGAAGTTGTAAGTTGTCAAATCATACAAATACGTCAAATTTAAACATGGTTAGTCGCAATCCAATAAAAATATCTTATATTAATATGAAATAATATATAAACTACGAGAAAATTACTTCCAACCATATGAGTCATCTAGAAAACTAATCTAGGTAGCCTTGAATAGCATCGAACAAACACAGCTAAAGATGAGCTTCTGTGTAAAGGATTTCATTGGCCTAGTCTGTTCTGCAACCACTCAGCTCAGTTCTGGCTTAGAGTAAGCCTGGATTACCAGGAAACTAATGAAGATAATGGTTGTTTACCCTATAGGGTGTTTGATAATATACGCACAAAAATTAAAGAGGTTATTTTGATGAGCATAATCGATATATTTGTGAAATGTTTACCATAGAAACGTGAAATTTATTTTGGTATGTAAAAACAAACAATTTATTGAATTGACAAAATTCACAGGGTACACCAGTGACCCCACAATGCTGAAATTTGGTATGCCCGTAGCTTTAGTGACACAAATATAGGCAAAAGTCTGAAATCGAGAATAACTGCATTTTGTACCCCAAAAAAAGGAACCAATTAACATGAACTCCCGTTACCTGTAATTTGAATGAAACTGTAGGTCATGTAAGGGGGTTGTTTATATCGTATTTTGAGAGTCAAAAATTACGAATAATATATTTTTGTTTTAATGGGAGACTCACGAGATCTCAGTTCGGGGCGAACCGCTACTTATTAAAGTTCAGTAGACTCAACTGCAGTTTACAAGCAAGTAAACAACTGTAGTCCATCAACATAGTTCGTATTATTTTAATCGGAGACTCGGAGTGGTTCTCTCCGAAGATCCCGCGATCTCAGTTCGGGGCGAACTACTAGTTATCAAGATTAGATTAGAAAATTCTTTTTTGCACTAAAAAAATAATAGATAGGCAAACTTAATACTAATTAGCATTTTCTTCTAGCTAACTCTTGTGTAGTGCAGATTAAGTGGCATTGCTTCCCAGAAAATAAATTCACAAAAGTTTAATTTAGAACATAGGTACCTACTATAAAAAAATTTAATAACAACAATACACATACATAAATACACACGAACCGCTCAATTTTGTTGGCAATTTTTTTGGCAACTTTGTTGGCAATTTTGTTGGCAATATTGCTGGCAATTTTGTGGGCAATTTTGTTGGCAATTTTGTTGGCAACTTTGTTGGCAATTTTGTTGGCAATATTGCTGGCAATTTTGCTGGCAATTTTGCGGGCAATTTTGTTGGCAACTTTGTTGGCAATTTTGTTGGCAATATTGCTGGCAATTTTGCTGGCAATTTTGCTGGCAATTTTGTGGGCAACTTTGTTGGCAATTTTGCTGGCAATTTTGCTGGCAATTTTGCTGGCAATTTTGTTGGCAACTTTGTGGGCAATTTTGTTGGCAATTTTGCTGGCAATTTTGCTGGTAATTTTGAATATGCCGATCACGATAATAACGAAGACGATTACATTATTTACGATAATCTACACTGCACTAAGGTTAGCTGAAATAAAATGCTAATTAGCGTTAAGTTTGCCTATGTATTGTGTGTGCATCGAAGGTGAAGCATCGAGGTGTTTTTCTATTAAGCTCGCTTTCAAATGCTAAGATTACAATAAGAATAATTTAAGCTTAAAACTAAGTACAATAAGTAAATAAATGCAAAGAATAGTTAAAGGAATATATATGTAGATACAGATATATAGATAATTATTATAATTTTAATGAACGGGTGAGTCTGTTTGTATGTGTGGGTGAGTGAGTTAAAGTGTGTGTGTGTGTGTGTATGCGCGTGGGGGTATGTAGTATGCGTGAGCTATTATGAATTTATGATTTATGATAATTTATGATTGTTTAGGGAGTTTTAGGGAGATAACAAAGTCTTCTGTTTCTTCGTAGGAGAGGGATAGGAGTCATTTCTTATATATAATTTTGCAGTGATAATGTGTTAGGGGGTAGATATCAAGAAGTTGTAAGTTGTCAAATCATACAAATACGTCAAATTTAAACATGGTTAGTCGCAATCCAATAAAAATATCTTATATTAATATGAAATAATATATAAACTACGAGAAAATTACTTCCAACCATATGAGTCATCTAGAAAACTAATCTAGGTAGCCTTGAATAGCATCGAACAAACACAGCTAAAGATGAGCTTCTGTGTAAAGGATTTCATTGGCCTAGTCTGTTCTGCAACCACTCAGCTCAGTTCTGGCTTAGAGTAAGCCTGGATTACCAGGAAACTAATGAAGATAATGGTTGTTTACCCTATAGGGTGTTTGATAATATACGCACAAAAATTAAAGAGGTTATTTTGATGAGCATAATCGATATATTTGTGAAATGTTTACCATAGAAACGTGAAATTTATTTTGGTATGTAAAAACAAACAATTTATTGAATTGACAAAATTCACAGGGTACACCAGTGACCCCACAATGCTGAAATTTGGTATGCCCGTAGCTTTAGTGACACAAATATAGGCAAAAGTCTGAAATCGAGAATAACTGCATTTTGTACCCCAAAAAAAGGAACCAATTAACATGAACTCCCGTTACCTGTAATTTGAATGAAACTGTAGGTCATGTAAGGTGGTTGTTTATATCGTGTTTTGAGACTATTTTGAGAGTCAAAAATTACGAATAATATATTTTTGTTTTAATGGGAGACTCACGAGATCTCAGTTCGGGGCGAACCGCTACTTATTAAAGTTCAGTAGACTCAACTGCAGTTTACAAGCAAGTAAACAACTGTAGTCCATCAACTTAGTTCGTATTATTTTAATCGGAGACTCGGAGTGGTTCTCTCCGAAGATCCCGCGATCTCAGTTCGGGGCGAACTACTAGTTATCAAGATTAGATTAGAAAATTCTTTTTTGCACTAAAAAAATAATAGATAGGCAAACTTAATACTAATTAGCATTTTCTTCTAGCTAACTCTTGTGTAGTGCAGATTAAGTGGCATTGCTTCCCAGAAAATAAATTCACAAAAGTTTAATTTAGAACATAGGTACCTACTATAAAAAAATTTAATAACAACAATACACATACATAAATACACACGAACCGCTCAATTTTGTTGGCAATTTTTTTGGCAACTTTGTTGGCAATTTTGTTGGCAATATTGCTGGCAATTTTGTGGGCAATTTTGTTGGCAATTTTGTTGGCAACTTTGTTGGCAATTTTGTTGGCAATATTGCTGGCAATTTTGCTGGCAATTTTGCTGGCAATTTTGTTGGCAACTTTGTTGGCAATTTTGTTGGCAATTTTGCTGGCAATTTTGTTGGCAATTTTGTTGGCAATTTTGCTGGCAATTTTGTTGGCAACTTTGTTGGCAATTTTGCTGGCAATTTTGCTGGCAATTTTGTTGGCAACTTTGTGGGCAATTTTGTTGGCAATTTTTTTGGCAACTTTGTTGGCAATTTTGTTGGCAATATTGCTGGCAATTTTGCGGGCAATTTTGCTGGCAATTTTGTTGCCAATTTTGTTGGCAATTTTGCTGCCAATTTTGTTGCCAATTTTGTTGGCAATTTTGCTGGCAATTTTGTTGGCAACTTTGCTGGCAATTTTGCTGGCAATTTTGTTGGCAACTTTGTGGGCAATTTTGTTGGCAACTTTGTTGGCAATTTTGTTGGCAACTTTGTTGGCAATTTTGCTGGCAATTTTGCTGGCAACTTTGTTGGCAACTTTGTTGGCAATTTTGTTGGCAATTTTGCTGGCAATTTTGCTGGCAATTTTGTTGGCAATTTTGTTGGCAATTTTGCTGGCAATTTTGCTGGCAATTTTGCTGGCAATTTTGTTGGCAACTTTGTGGGCAATTTTGTTGGCAATTTTGTTGGCAACTTTGTTGGCAACTTTGTTGGCAATTTTGTTGGCAATTTTGCTGGCAATTTTGCTGGCAATTTTGTTGACAATTTTGTTGGCAATTTTGCTGGCAATTTTGCTGGCAATTTTGCTGGCAATTTTGTTGGCAACTTTGTGGGCAATTTTGTTGGCAATTTTTTTGGCAACTTTGTTGGCAATTTTGTTGGCAATATTGCTGGCAATTTTGTGGGCAATTTTGTTGGCAATTTTGTTGGCAACTTTGTTGGCAATTTTGTTGGCAATATTGCTGGCAATTTTGCTGGCAATTTTGTTGGCAATTTTGTTGGCAATTTTGCTGGCAACTTTGTTGGCAACTTTGTGGGCAATTTTGTTGGCAATTTTGCTGGCAATTTTGCTGGCAATTTTGTTGGCAATTTTGTTGGCAATTTTGCTGGCAATTTTGCTGGCAATTTTGTTGGCAATTTTGCTGGCAATTTTGTTGGCAACTTTGTTGGCAATTTTGCTGGCAATTTTGCTGGCAATTTTTTTGGCAACTTTGTGGGCAGTTTTGTTGGCAATTTTTTTGGCAACTTTGTTGGCAATTTTGTTGGCAATATTGCTGGCAATTTTGCTGGCAATTTTGCTGGCAATTTTGCTGGCAATTTTGTTGCCAATTTTGTTGGCAATTTTGTTGGCAATTTTGCTGGCAATTTTGTTGGCAATTTTGCTGGCAATTTTGCTGGCAGATTTGCTGGCAATTTTGTTGGCAACTTTGTGGGCAATTTTGTTGGCAACTTTGTTGGCAATTTTGTTGGCAATTTTGTTGGCAATTTTGTTGGCAACTTTGTTGGCAATTTTGTTGGCAATATTGCTGGCAATTTTGCTGGCAATTTTGTTGGCAATTTTGCTGGCAAATTTGTTGACAACTTTGTTGGCAATTTTGTTGGCAATTTTGCTGGCAACTTTGTTGGCAACTTTGTTTGCAATTTTGTTGGCAATTTTGTTGGCAATTTTGCTGGCAATTTTGCTGGCAATTTTGCTGGCAATTTTGTTGGCAATTTTGTTGGCAATTTTGCTGGCAATTTTGTTGGCAACTTTGTTGGCAATTTTGCTGGCAATTTTGCTGGCAATTTTGCTGGCAATTTTGCTGGCAATTTTGTTGGCAACTTTGTGGGCAATTTTGTTGGCAATTTTGTTGGCAATTTTGCTGGCAATTTTGTTGGCAATTTTGTTGGCAATTTTGCTGGCAATTTTGTTGGCAATTTTGTTGGCAATTTTGCTGGCAATTTTGTTGGCAACTTTGTTGGCAATTTTGCTGGCAATTTTGCTGGCAATTTTGCTGGCAATTTTGTTGGCAACTTTGTGGGCAATTTTGTTGGCAATTTTTTTGGCAACTTTGTTGGCAATTTTGTTGGCAATATTGCTGGCAATTTTGCTGGCAATTTTGTTGCCAATTTTGTTGGCAATTTTGTTGCCAATTTTGTTGGCAATTTTGTTGGCAATTTTGCTGGCAATTTTGTTGGCAACTTTGCTGGCAATTTTGCTGGCAATTTTGCTGGCAATTTTGTTGGCAACTTTGTGGGCAATTTTGTTGGCAACTTTGTTGGCAATTTTGTTGGCAACTTTGTTGGCAATTTTGCTGCCAATTTTGTTGCCAATTTTGTTGGCAACTTTGCTGGCAATTTTGCTGGCAATTTTGTTGGCAATTTTGTTGGCAACTTTGTGGGCAATTTTGGTGGCAACTTTGTTGGCAATTTTGTTGGCAACTTTGTTGGCAATTTTGCTGGCAATTTTGCTGGCAACTTTGTTGGCAATTTTGTAGGCAATTTTGCTGGCAATTTTGCTGGCAATTTTGTTGGCAATTTTGTTGGCAATTTTGCTGGCAGTTTTGCTGGCAATTTTGCTGGCAATTTTGTTGGCAACTTTGTGGGCAATTTTGTTGGCAATTTTGTTGGCAACTTTGTTGGCAATTTTGCTGGCAATTTTGCTGGCAACTTTGTTGGCAACTTTGTTGGCAATTTTGTTGGCAATATTGCTGGCAATTTTGCTGGCAATTTTGTTGGCAACTTTGTTGGCAATTTTGTTGGCAATTTTGCTGGCAACTTTGTTGGCAACTTTGTTGGCAACTTTGTTGGCAATTTTGTTGGCAATTTTGCTGGCAATTTTGCTGGCAACTTTGTTGGCAATTTTGTTGGCAATTTTGCTGGCAACTTTGTTGGTAACTTTGTTGGCAACTTTGTTGGCAATTTTGTTGGCAATTTTGCTGGCAATTTTGCTGGCAATTTTGTTGGCAACTTTTTTGGCAATTTTGTTGGCAATATTGCTGGCAATTTTGCTGGCAATTTTGTTGGCAACTTTGTTGGCAATTTTGTTGGCAACTTTGTTGGCAATTTTGTTGGCAATATTGCTGGCAATTTTGCTGGCAGTTTTGTTGGCAATTTTGCTGGCAATTTTGTTGGCAACTTTGTTGGCAATTTTGTTGGCAATTTTGCTGGCAACTTTGTTGGCAACTTTGTTGGCAACTTTGTTGGCAATTTTGTTGGCAATTTTGCTGGCAATTTTGCGGGCAATTTTGTTGGCAACTTTGTTGGCAATTTTGTTGGCAATTTTGTTGGCAACTTTGTGGGCAATTTTGTTGGCAATTTTGCTGGCAATTTTGCTGGCAATTTTGAATATGCCGATCACGATAATAACGAAGACGATTACATTATTTACGATAATCTACACTGCACTAAGGTTAGCTGAAATAAAATGCTAATTAGCGTTAAGTTTGTAATCAATTTGTATGCAATAAAGAGTAAAGACTTATTAAACTAAAGAAAGAAAGAAAGAAAGAAAACATTTTATTCATAAATCCACACAGTCATAAAGAAAAAAAAATAAACACAACAACAATAAAAAATACAATAAATAAATAAATAATAAAACTACGTTTATATATTTCTAAAAACCATTATATTTGATCGAACGAAGCGAGATCTCTAAAGCAACTTAGGTAAATCGGCGTTTTTGTATGTATGTATGTATGTATGTTGGTTTGTCCGAGAATAACTTTCGAAGCGTTTATCCGATTATTATGAATTTTAGTACATAGGTAGTGATGGCACAATTTTGGTGTGACTAAATGAGTACATTTCGACCTCGTTTTTATTTTTAGTTTAAGCCTTGTAGTTTTTAAGTTATTAGCCATGATAAAAACTGAACTTTGACAAAATTCACATGGTATTTACACCAGCGACCCCACAGTGCTGAAATTTGGTATGAGTGTAGATTTAGTAATACAAATATAGGAAAAGTCTGAAATCCAGAACAACTCCAATTTATACCCCTAAAAAGAGTAACCAATATAGATTACCTGCCGTTACTGATTGGTCATAAAGGAGTGTATTAATGAAAAATTAAATGAAAACTTGTAAAGCATCGAGGTGTTTTTCTATTAAGCTCGCTTTCAAATGCTAAGATTACAATAAGAATAATTTAAGCTTAAAACTAAGTACAATAAGTAAATAAATGCAAAGAATACATATAGTTAAAGGAATATATATGTAGATACAGATATATAGATAATTATTATAATTTTAATGAACGGGTGAGTCTGTTTGTATGTGTGGGTGAGTGAGTTAAAGTGTGTGTGTGTGTGTGTATGCGCGTGGGGGTATGTAGTATGCGTGAGCTATTATGAATTTATGATTTATGATAATTTATGATTGTTTAGGGAGTTTTAGGGAGATAACAAAGTCTTCTGTTTCTTCGTAGGAGAGGGATAGGAGTCATTTCTTATATATAATTTTGCAGTGATAATGTGTTAGGGGGTAGATATCAAGAAGTTGTAAGTTGTCAAATCATACAAATACGTCAAATTTAAACATGGTTAGTCGCAATCCAATAAAAATATCTTATATTAATATGAAATAATATATAAACTACGAGAAAATTACTTCCAACCATATGAGTCATCTAGAAAACTAATCTAGGTAGCCTTGAATAGCATCGAACAAACACAGCTAAAGATGAGCTTCTGTGTAAAGGATTTCATTGGCCTAGTCTGTTCTGCAACCACTCAGCTCAGTTCTGGCTTAGAGTAAGCCTGGATTACCAGGAAACTAATGAAGATAATGGTTGTTTGTTACATACAAGCTAATGACGACCACCGTGGCATAGTGGGCGACTAGCCGCGCAGGAGGTGGCGGGCTCGATTCCCGCCGCGGAACAAATGTTTGCATGATCTACAGATATTTGTTCCGGGTCTGGATGTTTTTCTATACATAATAAATATGTATTTACAAAAAATAAGTATATTAGTATTCTATTAGTTATCTGGTTCTCATAGTACAAGCTCTGCTTAGTTTGGGGCGGGATAGCGCTGTGTGAAATATCCAGCCAAATTTATTTATTATTTTATAACGACGTGTTTTGTTGGATTTGATGTACTGTCTTGCCTGATGTAACTTTAGGACCCCCAGTCTATCTGTCAGTTTGTTACGTTTTTATCTTTAAACGCCTAGACCGATTTCAATAAATCTTGGTCTATATATAGGGTGTTTGATAATATATGCACAAAAATTAAAGAGGTTATTTTGATGAGCATAATCGATATATTTGTGAAATGTTTACCATAGAAACGTGAAATTTATTTTGGTATGTAAAAACAAACAATTTATTGAATTGACAAAATTCACAGGGTACACCAGTGACCCCACAATGCTGAAATTTGGTATGCCCGTAGCTTTAGTGACACAAATATAGGCAAAAGTCTGAAATCGAGAATAACTGCATTTTGTACCCCAAAAAAAGGAACCAATTAACATGAACTCCCGTTACCTGTAATTTGAATGAAACTGTAGGTCATGTAAGGTGGTTGTTTATATCGTGTTTTGAGACTATTTTGAGAGTCAAAAATTACGAATAATATATTTTTGTTTTAATGGGAGACTCACGAGATCTCAGTTCGGGGCGAACCGCTACTTATTAAAGTTCAGTAGACTCAACTGCAGTTTACAAGCAAGTAAACAACTGTAGTCCATCAACTTAGTTCGTATTATTTTAATCGGAGACTCGGAGTGGTTCTCTCCGAAGATCCCGCGATCTCAGTTCGGGGCGAACTACTAGTTATCAAGATTAGATTAGAAAATTATTTTTTGCACTAAAAAAATAATAGATAGGCAAACTTAATACTAATTAGCATTTTCTTCTAGCTAACTCTTGTGTAGTGCAGATTAAGTGGCATTGCTTCCCAGAAAATAAATTCACAAAAGTTTAATTTAGAACATAGGTACCTACTATAAAAAAATTTAATAACAACAATACACATACATAAATACACACGAACCGCTCAATTTTGTTGGCAATTTTGCTGGCAACTTTGTTGGCAACTTTGTTGGCAATTTTGTTGGCAATTTTGCTGGCAATTTTGCTGGCAATTTTGCTGGCAATTTTGTTGGCAATTTTGTTGGCAATTTTGCTGGCAATTTTGTTGGCAACTTTGTTGGCAATTTTGCTGGCAATTTTGCTGGCAATTTTGCTGGCAATTTTGTTGGCAATTTTGTTGGCAATTTTGCTGGCAATTTTGTTGGCAACTTTGTTGGCAATTTTGCTGGCAATTTTGCTGGCAATTTTGCTGGCAATTTTGTTGGCAATTTTGCTGGCAATTTTGTGGGCAATTTTGTTGGCAATTTTGTTGGCAATTTTGCTGGCAATTTTGTTGGCAACTTTGTTGGCAACTTTGTTGGCAATTTTGTTGGCAATTTTGCTGGCAATTTTGTTGGCAATTTTGTTGGCAATTTTGCTGGCAATTTTGTTGGCAACTTTGTTGGCAATTTTGCTGGCAATTTTGCTGGCAATTTTGTTGGCAACTTTGTGGGCAATTTTGTTGGCAATTTTTTTGGCAACTTTGTTGGCAATTTTGTTGGCAATATTGCTGGCAATTTTGCTGGCAATTTTGCTGGCAATTTTGTTGCCAATTTTGTTGGCAATTTTGTTGCCAATTTTGTTGGCAATTTTGTTGGCAATTTTGCTGGCAATTTTGTTGGCAACTTTGCTGGCAATTTTGCTGGCAATTTTGCTGGCAATTTTGTTGGCAACTTTGTGGGCAATTTTGTTGGCAACTTTGTTGGCAATTTTGTTGGCAACTTTGTTGGCAATTTTGCTGCCAATTTTGTTGCCAATTTTGTTGGCAACTTTGCTGGCAATTTTGCTGGCAATTTTGCTGGCAATTTTGTTGGCAATTTTGTTGGCAACTTTGTGGGCAATTTTGGTGGCAACTTTGTTGGCAATTTTGTTGGCAACTTTGTTGGCAATTTTGCTGGCAATTTTGCTGGCAACTTTGTTGGCAATTTTGTGGGCAATTTTGCTGGCAATTTTGCTGGCAATTTTGTTGGCAATTTTGTTGGCAATTTTGCTGGCAGTTTTGCTGGCAATTTTGCTGGCAATTTTGTTGGCAACTTTGTGGGCAATTTTGTTGGCAATTTTGTTGGCAACTTTGTTGGCAATTTTGCTGGCAATTTTGCTGGCAACTTTGTTGGCAACTTTGTTGGCAATTTTGTTGGCAATATTGCTGGCAATTTTGCTGGCAATTTTGTTGGCAACTTTGTTGGCAATTTTGTTGGCAATTTTGCTGGCAACTTTGTTGGCAACTTTGTTGGCAACTTTGTTGGCAATTTTGTTGGCAATTTTGCTGGCAATTTTGCTGGCAACTTTGTTGGCAATTTTGTTGGCAATTTTGCTGGCAACTTTGTTGGTAACTTTGTTGGCAACTTTGTTGGCAATTTTGTTGGCAATTTTGCTGGCAATTTTGCTGGCAATTTTGTTGGCAACTTTTTTGGCAATTTTGTTGGCAATATTGCTGGCAATTTTGCTGGCAATTTTGTTGGCAACTTTGTTGGCAATTTTGTTGGCAACTTTGTTGGCAATTTTGTTGGCAATATTGCTGGCAATTTTGCTGGCAATTTTGTTGGCAATTTTGCTGGCAATTTTGTTGGCAACTTTGTTGGCAATTTTGTTGGCAATTTTGCTGGCAACTTTGTTGGCAACTTTGTTGGCAACTTTGTTGGCAATTTTGTTGGCAATTTTGCTGGCAATTTTGCGGGCAATTTTGTTGGCAACTTTGTTGGCAATTTTGCTGGCAATTTTGTTGGCAACTTTGTGGGCAATTTTGTTGGCAATTTTGCTGGCAATTTTGCTGGCAATTTTGAATATGCCGATCACGATAATAACGAAGACGATTACATTATTTACGATAATCTACACTGCACTAAGGTTAGCTGAAATAAAATGCTAATTAGCGTTAAGTTTGTAATCAATTTGTATGCAATAAAGAGTAAAGACTTATTAAACTACGTTTATATATTTCTAAAAACCATTATATTTGATCGAACGAAGCGAGATCTCTAAAGCAACTTAGGTAAATCGGCGTTTTTGTATGTATGTATGTATGTATGTTGGTTTGTCCGAGAATAACTTTCGAAGCGTTTATCCGATTTTTATGAATTTTAGTACATAGGTAGTGATGGCACAATTTTGGTGTGACTAAATGAGTACATTTCGACCTCGTTTTTATTTTTAGTTTAAGCCTTGTAGTTTTTAAGTTATTAGCCATGATAAAAACTGAACTTTGACAAAATTCACATGGTATTTACACCAGCGACCCCACAGTGCTGAAATTTGGTATGAGTGTAGATTTAGTAATACAAATATAGGAAAAGTCTGAAATCCAGAACAACTCCAATTTATACCCCTAAAAAGAGTAACCAATATAGATTACCTGCCGTTACTGATTGGTCATAAAGGAGTGTATTAATGAAAAATTAAATGAAAACTTGTAAAGCATCGAGGTGTTTTTCTATTAAGCTCGCTTTCAAATGCTAAGATTACAATAAGAATAATTTAAGCTTAAAACTAAGTACAATAAGTAAATAAATGCAAAGAATACATATAGTTAAAGGAATATATATGTAGATACAGATATATAGATAATTATTATAATTTTAATGAACGGGTGAGTCTGTTTGTATGTGTGGGTGAGTGAGTTAAAGTGTGTGTGTGTGTGTGTTTGCGCGTGGGGGTATGTAGTATGCGTGAGCTATTATGAATTTATGATTTATGATAATTTATGATTGTTTAGGGAGTTTTAGGGAGATAACAAAGTCTTCTGTTTCTTCGTAGGAGAGGGATAGGAGTCATTTCTTATATATAATTTTGCAGTGATAATGTGTTAGGGGGTAGATATCAAGAAGTTGTAAGTTGTCAAATCATACAAATACGTCAAATTTAAACATGGTTAGTCGCAATCCAATAAAAATATATTATATTAATATGAAATAATATATAAACTACGAGAAAATTACTTCCAACCATATGAGTCTTCTAGAAAACTAATCTAGGTAGCCTTGAATAGCATCGAACAAACACAGCTAAAGATGAGCTTCTGTGTAAAGGATTTCATTGGCCTAGTCTGTTCTGCAACCACTCAGCTCAGTTCTGGCTTAGAGTAAGCCTGGATTACCAGGAAACTAATGAAGATAATGGTTGTTTGTTACATACAAGCTAATGACGACCACCGTGGCATAGTGGGCGACTAGCCGCGCAGGAGGTGGCGGGCTCGATTCCCGCCGCGGAACAAATGTTTGCATGATCTACAGATATTTGTTCCGGGTCTGGATGTTTTTCTATACATAATAAATATGTATTTACAAAAAATAAGTATATTAGTATTCTATCAGTTATCTGGTTCTCATAGTACAAGCTCTGCTTAGTTTGGGGCGGGATAGCGCTGTGTGAAATATCAAGCCAAATTTATTTATTATTTTATAACGACGTGTTTTGTTGGATTTGATGTACTGTCTTGCCTGACGTAACTTTAGGACCCCCAGTCTATCTGTCAGTTTGTTACGTTTTTATCTTTAAACGCCTAGACCGATTTCAATAAATCTTGGTCTATATATAGGGTGTTTGATAATATACGCACAAAAATTAAAGAGGTTATTTTGATGAGCATAATCGATATATTTGTGAAATGTTTACCATAGAAACGTGAAATTTATTTTGGTATGTAAAAACAAACAATTTATTGAATTGACAAAATTCACAGGGTACACCAGTGACCCCACAATGCTGAAATTTGGTATGCCCGTAGCTTTAGTGACACAAATATAGGCAAAAGTCTGAAATCGAGAATAACTGCATTTTGTACCCCAAAAAAAGGAACCAATTAACATGAACTCCCGTTACCTGTAATTTGAATGAAACTGTAGGTCATGTAAGGTGGTTGTTTATATCGTGTTTTGAGACTATTTCGAATAATATATTTTTGTTTTAATGGGAGACTCACGAGATCTCAGTTCGGGGCGAACCGCTACTTATTAAAGTTCAGTAGACTCAACTGCAGTTTACAAGCAAGTAAACAACTGTAGTCCATCAACTTAGTTCGTATTATTTTAATCGGAGACTCGGAGTGGTTCTCTCCGAAGATCCCGCGATCTCAGTTCGGGGCGAACTACTAGTTATCAAGATTAGATTAGAAAATTCTTTTTTGCACTAAAAAAATAATAGATAGGCAAACTTAATACTAATTAGCATTTTTTTCTAGCTAACTCTTGTGTAGTGCAGATTAAGTGGCATTGCTTCCCAGAAAATAAATTCACAAAAGTTTAATTTAGAACATAGGTACCTACTATAAAAAAATTTAATAACAACAATACACATACATAAATACACACGAACCGCTCAATTTTGTTGGCAATTTTGCTGGCAACTTTGTTGGCAATTTTGTTGGCAATTTTGCTGGCAATTTTGCTGGCAATTTTGCTGGCAATTTTGTTGGCAATTTTGCTGGCAATTTTGTTGGCAATTTTGCTGGCAATTTTGCTGGCAATTTTGTTGGCAGTTTTGTTGGCAACTTTGTTGGCAATTTTGTTGGCAATATTGCTGGCAATTTTGCTGGCAATTTTGCTGGCAATTTTGTTGGCAACTTTGTTGGCAATTTTGCTGGCAATTTTGCTGGCAATTTTGCTGGCAATTTTGTTGGCAACTTTGTGGGCAATTTTGTTTGCAATTTTGCTGGCAATTTTGCTGGCAATTTTGAATATGCCGATCACGATAATAACGAAGACGATTACATTATTTACGATAATCTACACTGCACTAAGGTTAGCTGAAATAAAATGCTAATTAGCGTTAAGTTTGCCTATGTATTGTGTGTGCATCGAAGGTGAAGCATCGAGGTGTTTTTCTATTAAGCTCGCTTTCAAATGCTAAGATTACAATAAGAATAATTTAAGCTTAAAACTAAGTACAATAAGTAAATAAATGCAAAGAATACATATAGTTAAAGGAATATATATGTAGATACAGATATATAGATAATTATTATAATTTTAATGAACGGGTGAGTCTGTTTGTATGTGTGGGTGAGTGAGTTAAAGTGTGTGTGTGTGTATGCGCGTGGGGGTATGTAGTATGCGTGAGCTATTATGAATTTATGATTTATGATAATTTATGATTGTTTAGGGAGTTTTAGGGAGATAACAAAGTCTTCTGTTTCTTCGTAGGAGAGGGATAGGAGTCATTTCTTATATATAATTTTGCAGTGATAATGTGTTAGGGGGTAGATATCAAGAAGTTGTAAGTTGTCAAATCATACAAATACGTCAAATTTAAACATGGTTAGTCGCAATCCAATAAAAATATATTATATTAATATGAAATAATATATAAACTACGAGAAAATTACTTCCAACCATATGAGTCTTCTAGAAAACTAATCTAGGTAGCCTTGAATAGCATCGAACAAACACAGCTAAAGATGAGCTTCTGTGTAAAGGATTTCATTGGCCTAGTCTGTTCTGCAACCACTCAGCTCAGTTCTGGCTTAGAGTAAGCCTGGATTACCAGGAAACTAATGAAGATAATGGTTGTTTGTTACATACAAGCTAATGACGACCACCGTGGCATAGTGGGCGACTAGCCGCGCAGGAGGTGGCGGGCTCGATTCCCGCCGCGGAACAAATGTTTGCATGATCTACAGATATTTGTTCCGGGTCTGGATGTTTTTCTATACATAATAAATATGTATTTACAAAAAATAAGTATATTAGTATTCTATCAGTTATCTGGTTCTCATAGTACAAGCTCTGCTTAGTTTGGGGCGGGATAGCGCTGTGTGAAATATCCAGCCAAATTTATTTATTATTTTATAACGACGTGTTTTGTTGGATTTGATGTACTGTCTTGCCTGACGTAACTTTAGGACCCCCAGTCTATCTGTCAGTTTGTTACGTTTTTATCTTTAAACGCCTAGACCGATTTCAATAAATCTTGGTCTATATATAGGGTGTTTGATAATATACGCACAAAAATTAAAGAGGTTATTTTGATGAGCATAATCGATATATTTGTGAAATGTTTACCATAGAAACGTGAAATTTATTTTGGTATGTAAAAACAAACAATTTATTGAATTGACAAAATTCACAGGGTACACCAGTGACCCCACAATGCTGAAATTTGGTATGCCCGTAGCTTTAGTGACACAAATATAGGCAAAAGTCTGAAATCGAGATTAACTGCATTTTGTACCCCAAAAAAAGGAACCAATTAACATGAACTCCCGTTACCTGTAATTTGAATGAAACTGTAGGTCATGTAAGGTGGTTGTTTATATCGTGTTTTGAGACTATTTCGAATAATATATTTTTGTTTTAATGGGAGACTCACGAGATCTCAGTTCGGGGCGAACCGCTACTTATTAAAGTTCAGTAGACTCAACTGCAGTTTACAAGCAAGTAAACAACTGTAGTCCATCAACTTAGTTCGTATTATTTTAATCGGAGACTCGGAGTGGTTCTCTCCGAAGATCCCGCGATCTCAGTTCGGGGCGAACTACTAGTTATCAAGATTAGATTAGAAAATTCTTTTTTGCACTAAAAAAATAATAGATAGGCAAACTTAATACTAATTAGCATTTTTTTCTAGCTAACTCTTGTGTAGTGCAGATTAAGTGGCATTGCTTCCCAGAAAATAAATTCACAAAAGTTTAATTTAGAACATAGGTACCTACTATAAAAAAATTTAATAACAACAATACACATACATAAATACACACGAACCGCTCAATTTTGTTGGCAATTTTGCTGGCAACTTTGTTGGCAATTTTGTTGGCAATTTTGCTGGCAATTTTGCTGGCAATTTTGCTGGCAATTTTGTTGGCAATTTTGCTGGCAATTTTGTTGGCAATTTTGCTGGCAATTTTGCTGGCAATTTTGTTGGCAGTTTTGTTGGCAACTTTGTTGGCAATTTTGTTGGCAATATTGCTGGCAATTTTGCTGGCAATTTTGCTGGCAATTTTGTTGGCAACTTTGTTGGCAATTTTGCTGGCAATTTTGCTGGCAATTTTGCTGGCAATTTTGTTGGCAACTTTGTGGGCAATTTTGTTTGCAATTTTGCTGGCAATTTTGCTGGCAATTTTGAATATGCCGATCACGATAATAACGAAGACGATTACATTATTTACGATAATCTACACTGCACTAAGGTTAGCTGAAATAAAATGCTAATTAGCGTTAAGTTTGCCTATGTATTGTGTGTGCATCGAAGGTGAAGCATCGAGGTGTTTTTCTATTAAGCTCGCTTTCAAATGCTAAGATTACAATAAGAATAATTTAAGCTTAAAACTAAGTACAATAAGTAAATAAATGCAAAGAATACATATAGTTAAAGGAATATATATGTAGATACAGATATATAGATAATTATTATAATTTTAATGAACGGGTGAGTCTGTTTGTATGTGTGGGTGAGTGAGTTAAAGTGTGTGTGTGTGTATGCGCGTGGGGGTATGTAGTATGCGTGAGCTATTATGAATTTATGATTTATGATAATTTATGATTGTTTAGGGAGTTTTAGGGAGATAACAAAGTCTTCTGTTTCTTCGTAGGAGAGGGATAGGAGTCATTTCTTATATATAATTTTGCAGTGATAATGTGTTAGGGGGTAGATATCAAGAAGTTGTAAGTTGTCAAATCATACAAATACGTCAAATTTAAACATGGTTAGTCGCAATCCAATAAAAATATCTTATATTAATATGAAATAATATATAAACTACGAGAAAATTACTTCCAACCATATGAGTCATCTAGAAAACTAATCTAGGTAGCCTTGAATAGCATCGAACAAACACAGCTAAAGATGAGCTTCTGTGTAAAGGATTTCATTGGCCTAGTCTGTTCTGCAACCACTCAGCTCAGTTCTGGCTTAGAGTAAGCCTGGATTACCAGGAAACTAATGAAGATAATGGTTGTTTACCCTATAGGGTGTTTGATAATATACGCACAAAAATTAAAGAGGTTATTTTGATGAGCATAATCGATATATTTGTGAAATGTTTACCATAGAAACGTGAAATTTATTTTGGTATGTAAAAACAAACAATTTATTGAATTGACAAAATTCACAGGGTACACCAGTGACCCCACAATGCTGAAATTTGGTATGCCCGTAGCTTTAGTGACACAAATATAGGCAAAAGTCTGAAATCGAGAATAACTGCATTTTGTACCCCAAAAAAAGGAACCAATTAACATGAACTCCCGTTACCTGTAATTTGAATGAAACTGTAGGTCATGTAAGGTGGTTGTTTATATCGTGTTTTGAGACTATTTTGAGAGTCAAAAATTACGAATAATATATTTTTGATTTAATGGGAGACTCACGAGATCTCAGTTCGGGGCGAACCGCTACTTATTAAAGTTCAGTAGACTCAACTGCAGTTTACAAGCAAGTAAACAACTGTAGTCCATCAACTTAGTTCGTATTATTTTAATCGGAGACTCGGAGTGGTTCTCTCCGAAGATCCCGCGATCTCAGTTCGGGGCGAACTACTAGTTATCAAGATTAGATTAGAAAATTATTTTTTGCACTAAAAAAATAATAGATAGGCAAACTTAATACTAATTAGCATTTTCTTCTAGCTAACTCTTGTGTAGTGCAGATTAAGTGGCATTGCTTCCCAGAAAATAAATTCACAAAAGTTTAATTTAGAACATAGGTACCTACTCGCTCCCCTATCGACCTCAAACTGCTGGGTGAACCAATCGAGCGCGTTTACGAGGCCCGTAATCTGGGTCTGTGCATGGATGTGGAGTTGAAGTTTGAGAAGCACATTGCTGACTGTGTACGGAACTGTTTTTACAGACTGAAAGTGCTGTACAAAATTAGGCCCTATCTCAGTCAGGATGTGAGGGTACTACTTGTAGAATCACTTGTTCTGTCAAAGCTCAACTTTGCAGATGCAGTGTACGGACCCAGATTGCTTGCACGTACACAGCGCATTTTACAAAGGGTTCAAAATGCTTGTGCAAGATTTTGTTTCACTGTCCCACCTCGCAGCCATCTCACGTCATTTTTAAACGAGCATAAAATGCTAAAAATGAAATCGCGCCGCAAGCTCCATCTAGCGTGCCTTCTTTTTGGCGTTGTTAATTTTAGAATCCCGGCATATTTACACAATAAGTTAACTTGGATGACTAATGGAAGACGTTGTGAAAGAAGACAAGGCTCAAAGCAACTTTCCACCAGACTCCATCGATCTGAAGCTTTTCGGGGCAGTTTTTGTTACGCAGCGTCCAAGTGCTGGAACAATATCCCCCCACCTATTAGAAACTTAAACAATCTAACAAATTTTAGAAAAAAACTTAAGGCCCATCTTATTGGAGCCCAAATACAGCTGGGCAACATTGAGCTAGATAATATTTCGTTCATCTAGTTCTCTATACAATGTTCTCTTGGCTTCAATGAGATACAAGGTCAAATCAAAGTGAAGCATTTATTGCGTACATGTTGTTTTTCATAGGTCTTAAATGTTCCGTTTCAAACATGAACCCTATGAGTACTTTTACTTGTTTTTTTATTTTTGTATTATTTTTATGATTAACTTTATTATTAGCTGTGTTTTGCTCGACATCTTAGATAGGTAGGTACAATTGGGTGGGCAGGCAACTTGTAATTATTCTTTTACTAATATTCTTTTCTTTTTTTATTTTCTTATCTTTTTCATATAGGCACTGCTAAGTTTTAACTTTTGACTGACGTCCGTGGCGCCAATGCAGGTTTAATGGCTGTAAACCAGCGCTGAGCAATAGGTTTATTGTTCAGTATAATGCTGAGCCATTCCCCTTTTTCGGCACAGGGCTCATAGTGACTGGATACGTATTTTTAGTACTATTTATTATTTTTTGCTTAAGTAATGTTTTTTAAATTGTCTGTATTTTATTGTGTTTATTTAATTGTCTATCTTCACTTATCCACTGTATGTAGTTTCTGTGTGTTTGTTACTTGTGTCGAAATAAATGTCTATATCTATCTATCTATCTACTATAAAAAAATTTAATAACAACAATACACATACATAAATACACACGAACCGCTCAATTTTGTTGGCAATTTTGCTGGCAACTTTGTTGGCAACTTTGTTGGCAATTTTGCTGGCAATTTTGCTGGCAATTTTGCTGGCAATTTTGTTGGCAATTTTGTTGGCAATTTTGCTGGCAATTTTGTTGGCAACTTTGTTGGCAATTTTGCTGGCAATTTTGCTGGCAATTTTGCTGGCAATTTTGTTGGCAACTTTGTGGGCAATTTTGTTGGCAATTTTGTTGGCAACTTTGTTGGCAATATTGCTGGCAATTTTGCTGGCAATTTTGTTGGCAACTTTGTTGGCAATTTTGCTGACAATTTTGCTGGCAACTTTGTTGGCAATTTTGCTAGCAATTTTGCTGGCAATTTTGTTGGCAATTTTGTTGGCAATTTTGCTGGCAATTTTGTTGGCAACTTTGTTGGCAATATTGCTGGCAATTTTGCTGGCAACTTTGTTGGCAATTTTGCTGGCAATTTTGCTGGCAACTTTGTTGGCAACTTTGTTGGCAATTTTGCTGGCAATTTTGCTGGCAATTTTGTTGGCAATTTTGTTGGCAATTTTGTTGGCAATTTGGTTAGCAACTTTGTTGGCAATATTGCTGGCAATTTTGCTGGCAATTTTGTTGGCAACTTTGTTGGCAACTTTGCTGGCAATTTTGCTGGCAATTTTGTTGGCAATTTTGCTGGCAATTTTGTTGGCAATTTTGCTGGCAATTTTGTTGGCAATTTTGCTGGCAATTTTGTTGGCAATTTTGTTGGCAACTTTGTTGGCAATTTTGTTGGCAACTTTGTTGGCAATTTTGTTGGCAATATTGCTGGCAATTTTGCTGGCAATTTTGCTGGCAATTTTGTTGGCAATTTTGCTGGCAATTTTGTTGGCAACTTTGTTGGCAATTTTGCTGGCAATTTTGCTGGCAATTTTGCTGGCAATTTTGCTGGCAATTTTGTTGGCAACTTTGTGGGCAATTTTGTTGGCAATTTTGCTGGCAATTTTGCTGGCAATTTTGAATATGCCGATCACGATAATAACGAAGACGATTACATTATTTACGATAATCTACACTGCACTAAGGTTAGCTGAAATAAAATGCTAATTAGCGTTAAGTTTGCCTATGTATTGTGTGTGCATCGAAGGTGAAGCATCGAGGTGTTTTTCTATTAAGCTCGCTTTCAAATGCTAAGATTACAATAAGAATAATTTAAGCTTAAAACTAAGTACAATAAGTAAATAAATGCAAAGAATAGTTAAAGGAATATATATGTAGATACAGATATATAGATAATTATTATAATTTTAATGAACGGGTGAGTCTGTTTGTATGTGTGGGTGAGTGAGTTAAAGTGTGTGTGTGTGTATGCGCGTGGGGGTATGTAGTATGCGTGAGCTATTATGAATTTATGATTTATGATAATTTATGATTGTTTAGGGAGTTTTAGTGAGATAACAAAGTCTTCTGTTTCTTCGTAGGAGAGGGATAGGAGTCATTTCTTATATATAATTTTGCAGTGATAATGTGTTAGGGGGTAGATATCAAGAAGTTGTAAGTTGTCAAATCATACAAATACGTCAAATTTAAACATGGTTAGTCGCAATCCAATAAAAATATCTTATATTAATATGAAATAATATATAAACTACGAGAAAATTACTTCCAACCATATGAGTCATCTAGAAAACTAATCTAGGTAGCCTTGAATAGCATCGAACAAACACAGCTAAAGATGAGCTTCTGTGTAAAGGATTTCATTGGCCTAGTCTGTTCTGCAACCACTCAGCTCAGTTCTGGCTTAGAGTAAGCCTGGATTACCAGGAAACTAATGAAGATAATGGTTGTTTACCCTATAGGGTGTTTGATAATATACGCACAAAAATTAAAGAGGTTATTTTGATGAGCATAATCGATATATTTGTGAAATGTTTACCATAGAAAAGTGAAATTTATTTTGGTATGTAAAAACAAACAATTTATTGAATTGACAAAATTCACAGGGTACACCAGTGACCCCACAATGCTGAAATTTGGTATGCCCGTAGCTTTAGTGACACAAATATAGGCAAAAGTCTGAAATCGAGAATAACTGCATTTTGTACCCCAAAAAAAGGAACCAATTAACATGAACTCCCGTTACCTGTAATTTGAATGAAACTGTAGGTCATGTAAGGTGGTTGTTTATATCGTGTTTTGAGACTATTTTGAGAGTCAAAAATTACGAATAATATATTTTTGTTTTAATGGGAGACTCACGAGATCTCAGTTCGGGGCGAACCGCTACTTATTAAAGTTCAGTAGACTCAACTGCAGTTTACAAGCAAGTAAACAACTGTAGTCCATCAACTTAGTTCGTATTATTTTAATCGGAGACTCGGAGTGGTTCTCTCCGAAGATCCCGCGATCTCAGTTCGGGGCGAACTACTAGTTATCAAGATTAGATTAGAAAATTATTTTTTGCACTAAAAAAATAATAGATAGGCAAACTTAATACTAATTAGCATTTTCTTCTAGCTAACTCTTGTGTAGTGCAGATTAAGTGGCATTGCTTCCCAGAAAATAAATTCACAAAAGTTTAATTTAGAACATAGGTACCTACTATAAAAAAATTTAATAACAACAATACACATACATAAATACACACGAACCGCTCAATTTTGTTGGCAATTTTGCTGGCAACTTTGTTGGCAACTTTGTTGGCAATTTTGTTGGCAATTTTGCTGGCAATTTTGCTGGCAATTTTGCTGGCAATTTTGTTGGCAACTTTGTGGGCAATTTTGTTGGCAATTTTGTTGGCAACTTTGTTGGCAATTTTGTTGGCAATATTGCTGGCAATTTTGCTGGCAATTTTGCTGGCAATTTTGTTGGCAACTTTGTTGGCAATTTTGCTGGCAATTTTGCTGGCAACTTTGTTGGCAACTTTGTTGGCAATTTTGTTGGCAATTTTGCTGGCAATTTTGCTGGCAATTTTGTTGGCAATTTTGTTGGCAATTTTGCTGGCAATTTTGTTGGCAACTTTGTGGGCAATTTTGCTGGCAATTTTGTTGGCAACTTTGTGGGCAATTTTGTTGGCAATTTTTTTGGCAACTTTGTTGGCAATTTTGTTGGCAATATTGCTGGCAATTTTGCTGGCAATTTTGCTGGCAATTTTGCTGGCAATTTTGTTGGCAACTTTATTGGCAATTTTGCTGGCAATTTTGCTGGCAATTTTGCTGGCAATTTTGTTGGCAACTTTGTGGGAAATTTTGTTGGCAATTTTGCTGGCAATTTTGCTGGCAATTTTGAATATGCCGATCACGATAATAACGAAGACGATTACATTATTTACGATAATCTACACTGCACTAAGGTTAGCTGAAATAAAATGCTAATTAGCGTTAAGTTTGTCTATGTATTGTGTGTGCATCGAAGGTGAAGCATCGAGGTGTTTTTCTATTAAGCTCGCTTGAAACTGTGACTAAACAATAGTATTAATCCTAATACTTTCAACTGTTTTGAGATTCAAAATGTAAACACATTCGAATATAGAACAGTTCCAAATTCAAAATTGCCGGAAAATATGGAAACGACAGAACTTAAAAGGCATGCCTCGTATATTTCTAAAAACCATTATATTTGATCGAACGAAGCGAGATCTCTGGAGAGGGATAGGAGTCATTTCTTATATATAATTTTGCAGTGATAATGTGTTAGGGGGTAGATATCAAGAAGTTGTAAGTTGTCAAATCATACAAATACGTCAAATTTAAACATGGTTAGTCGCAATCCAATAAAAATATATTATATTAATATGAAATAATATATAAACTACGAGAAAATTACTTCCAACCATATGAGTCTTCTAGAAAACTAATCTAGGTAGCCTTGAATAGCATCGAACAAACACAGCTAAAGATGAGCTTCTGTGTAAAGGATTTCATTGGCCTAGTCTGTTCTGCAACCACTCAGCTCAGTTCTGGCTTAGAGTAAGCCTGGATTACCAGGAAACTAATGAAGATAATGGTTGTTTGTTACATACAAGCTAATGACGACCACCGTGGCATAGTGGGCGACTAGCCGCGCAGGAGGTGGCGGGCTCGATTCCCGCCGCGGAACAAATGTTTGCATGATCTACAGATATTTGTTCCGGGTCTGGATGTTTTTCTATACATAATAAATATGTATTTACAAAAAATAAGTATATTAGTATTCTATCAGTTATCTGGTTCTCATAGTACAAGCTCTGCTTAGTTTGGGGCGGGATAGCGCTGTGTGAAATATCCAGCCAAATTTATTTATTATTTTATAACGACGTGTTTTGTTGGATTTGATGTACTGTCTTGCCTGATGTAACTTTAGGACCCCCAGTCTATCTGTCAGTTTGTTACGTTTTTATCTTTAAACGCCTAGACCGATTTCAATAAATCTTGGTCTATATATAGGGTGTTTGATAATATACGCACAAAAATTAAAGAGGTTATTTTGATGAGCATAATCGATATATTTGTGAAATGTTTACCATAGAAACGTGAAATTTATTTTGGTATGTAAAAACAAACAATTTATTGAATTGACAAAATTCACAGGGTACACCAGTGACCCCACAATGCTGAAATTTGGTATGCCCGTAGCTTTAGTGACACAAATATAGGCAAAAGTCTGAAATCGAGAATAACTGCATTTTGTACCCCAAAAAAAGGAACCAATTAACATGAACTCCCGTTACCTGTAATTTGAATGAAACTGTAGGTCATGTAAGGTGGTTGTTTATATCGTGTTTTGAGACTATTTTGAGAGTCAAAAATTACGAATAATATATTTTTGTTTTAATGGGAGACTCACGAGATCTCAGTTCGGGGCGAACCGCTACTTATTAAAGTTCAGTAGACTCAACTGCAGTTTACAAGCAAGTAAATAACTGTAGTCCATCAACTTAGTTCGTATTATTTTAATCGGAGACTCGGAGTGGTTCTCTCCGAAGATCCCGCGATCTCAGTTCGGGGCGAACTACTAGTTAGGTATATCCTTGTTATAGTTACTCGAGTGTAAACGCAAGTTTGATAGAATCCAGCCTAAGGATGTAAATTTAATCCAGTGATGGACTGTTGAACAATCTGAATGCGTAAAGTGTTGTGGATGGGTTTGTTCTTCTTTCTAAATACATGTGTAAAGAAGAACTAGTGTCAAAAATGTAAAGGTAAAGAAGGTACCCTGCTTTCCGCGACTTAGGTATGTACCTCCAATTGTACATATAAGGTGTTTGATAATATACGCACAAAAATGAAAGGGGTTACTTTGATGAGCATAATAAATAAATTTGTGAAATGTTTACCATAGAAATGTGAAATTTATTTCGGCATGTAATAACAAATGCTTTATCAAACTTATGTTGTGCTATTGCATAACGCTTACCATCTAACCACAGATACTGTATTGGTGACGTCTCGAGATATCTCTAGTTGTCCCTTTCTAACCAAAAACCTGCAGCCATTTCCGAAAGAGATTAAATCGGCCTTTTATTTTGGATGTCGATTGCAAGAGTAGGCGGTAAGTTTTATATCGAATTAATTAATTACCTAATCTTAGTCGATTTTCTTTAAAATTTGATAATATAACTAGTAGTTTTTTTTTGAGAAGTCTTTTTTTATGTTTTGAGAAACCGTTACTTGAATATCGTCAGTATATTACCAAACACCCTGTATAATCAAGGGCGGATCCAGGGGGGGTCATGGGGGTCATGCCCCTCCCTGGGCTGGGTCCAGGACCTAGGTGGACCACTAATTAAAATTGTTAAACATAACACATGACATTGACCACGACTATGTGACCCCCCCTGGCACCAAAGCTGGATCCGCTCTTGTGTATAATGTGAACCTTGGTACTTAATTATACTTATTGTTGTAGTGTATGGATAGCATAATGATTTGTTTGGCATTGTAGTTGTTTTTTCGATTTCTTGTCGAAATCACTGTCATATCACGGCATGCAAAATGATACCTTCAAATTAGTGCTATTAGATTTCCCTCAGTGTAAGTGACTTACATTTGCTGGAAAGGTTCACTCTAAACTCCGTGTTACCACACGAATCCCCGCCCATGCCTGAAGGCCGGCTCACAGAAATAGCATGTGATAGTCCTGAGTCTGCTCTTAATTCTGAAAGAATTATCGCTCACTGGCATTGCTATTTCAAATGATAAGGCACGAATAAATGATGACAAAATTTTTAAAACACCTGACCAATAAACACCCTTTAATATATTTTTATTTTACATCTAAAATCCCTTTACTAAAAAGGGAAAGTGTTGATAATCTTCGGATCCGCTGAGCTGATCTTCATCATAGCTAAGGACTAATTCAGCTTATTCAGTAAACAAAATATAACCGGCTTCAGATATTATAAAAAAAATTGAGGGTTGCCCTCGATTTCTTTGGGATCCCATCATCAGATTCTGACTTGATGCCAATGGGACCACCCTTGTAACAAAAAAAAATTATCGAATCGGTCGAGGCGTCTTCGAGTAATCGGGGAATATACATTTAAAAAAAAATATTCCGACTAATTGATAACCTCCTTATTTTTTTGAAGTCGGTTAATAAAGTTACTTCTTATACAAACTACTCATGAATATACTTTCGCGATAGCAATGGTTAGTTGTTTTATGCTCAATACAATGTTATCGTAGATGGCTATTTCGTTGTGGCCAGCCCTAGTGACGGATTTTATGGTTATCTCTTACCTTCCGTAGAATAGTTGTTCCGTCGATGTAAGGGTTTAGCTCGACCGCTCAGGTGAGGTAGCTTTGGGAAGCCACCCCAACCGTCACCCGAGCGCTCCTGTACTGAACGAGCTTGGTTCCGCAGCTGATAAAAAAAGAAATATTTCTGCTAGCAATATAAAAAGTATAGGTTGACACTATTTTATTTAACACTCAACTTTTCATTACAAATGTGAGAAGATTAAAAAAGTCAAAAGCCCTAAGCCCTAAGGCTGATTTAAAACCAATTAAACCAATCCGTTTAAAACGATTTGTTTGGGGTTTAAAACGGCAACATTGGATTTAAAACATTTTAAATCGGTTTTCTACATTTATAGTCCTAAGGGGGCGTCCATTTATTACGCGAGACGTTTTTGACGATTTTTACCTCCCCCCCCCCCTGGCGAGATTTGTGTCGACCCCCCTCCCCTTTATCTCACGTGATATTTTTCAAAATTTGTATTCATAGGATAAATGTGTAAGACTTATTTAAAAAAAACACAACTGGCTTTATTATTTCAAGATTGCTTCTCTCGTAATCTAGATTTATAGTGATTAAATTAAAAAAAACAATTACGTCATATTAGCCGAGACCTCATTGGGCGAGATCCGCCTAGCCCCCCCCCCCTTACACCTGTCGTAATTAATGGACAGCCCCTGAGTCGTTGGGCCGTTGGCTCCCTCTTGTAATGACCTACTTTCAGAGCATTTGTGATGCAAAAACTACTTTGTCGTACTGATAACCCAGTCTTAAATTGCGCTAAAAGCTAAACAATCCTTACTGCTCCAAGGAATTTTTTGTTGGCTTTACGATGGAAGTTAGTAACTAGAGCGCTCACCGAAGGTTTCTTCCTGATAGTATTCTGTGTCTCGTTGTAGAGCATTTCGTTCGCTGTATCCTCGTCGAAACGAGCACCCATCGACGTTATTGCCGCTTCACTGCTCTCAGACAGGCTCAGGTATTTGAGACTGGAAGAATATTAAAATTTATACATAAATAGAGGCTAAATGCGATCTCTTCCAGACAACCTTTGGATGGACAGGATAAGCAAAAATCAAAATACGGCGGTGTAAGAGTATATAAAACATACATAAACAGAACCCATAAAATAATATATACCTATTGATTATGTATAATAATAAACATAAACTTAAATACATACAAATAATATATAAATAAACTACACTACATAATATGGAGGATAAATAACATAAACACTATCTAGCAGTTACGAGACAACGAAAGAAAATGGTTGTATACCTTGACTTTGAAAATAGGAAGAGATTTGGACAACCTTATGGACAAACTGTGTACTGTGAAAGAGTCACCATAAAATTGTGGACTATGGATGGGAGTTCGAAGCTGTAGAGCTTCGGAAGAACGAAGGTTTCGAGAGTGTGCCTGATACAGAAACTCGAAACGTTCCTTTAGATAAGAAGGTGAAGTGGGATTAAAGAGAATGTTATAAAGAAATGCTAGAATATGTATGTGTATTCCGGCGAAGACGGTTTACAAAAGAGTTACAGTCAATTTGAAAATAAGAAGAGATTGAAAGATTTGAAAGAGAGAAGAGCAATAAATAAGGAAATACATCCATACTATTCTTATAAATTCGAAAGTAACTCTGTCTTTCTGTCTTCTGTCTCTTTGTCTGTCTGTCAGTCTGTTTGTTACGTTTTCACGACTAAATTGTTGGACCGATTTCGATGAAATTTGTATAGATACACTAAGACCGGAAGACATAGGCTACTTTGGGCAGATTCTGTTTAGGACAGATTCTGGATATAGCAGATTTGGTTTATGGCAGTATTTGTACAGTCAAATTTCTCTGCCCTTAACGGAACAAAGGCTTTTTCTCCGACTGCGTAAATGGAGGGTAATGTGAAAACACGCGTGTGAAGATGCGGGCGGCAGCTTCAACGAAATAGAAACTCTTTTGATCAATTTATTAGCTATCCGAAAACACTTGCCCAGCCCCATTGAAACCTCAGTTTAGACTGGTGACATGTTCTTTGGAGAAATCAAAAATATGAATTTCGCGACCATGACTTTTACTGGCCGTGAATGCGGCCTATAAACTGCTAAAAATGATAAGCGGAATTCAGTGTCGGATTTAGATTATTTATCGACTATAACGTTGGATTAGCTCAAGGACCGACAGCATAAGGGATGAAATAGATTATTTTATGATTGGAATTCGTTAATGTTTGAAGTCACAATATGATTATGAAAAAAACAAGCTGAAATAACATAAAAATAACAAAAAAATGTTTTAAACATCATAGTTTATTTGCTTGTTATAAAATAACAATTCAGCGATTAATAAAAAAAACAAAAAGTGCAAAAAGTTTTGTCAGAAGTGGGATTCGAACCCACGCCCTCAAAGAGGACCAGAATAACTCGAACCCACGTTCAGTGGGCAAGGAAACCTTGAGTCTGGCGCCTTAGACCGCTCGGCCATCCTGACGATGACATCGAGTGCGAAATAGTGTGTCAATTACTAAACGGTATTTTCTATTTACGACGAATTTAGTATTTTGACAACATTCAGTCGTAATCGTAACAATGATGACACATACATAAATAATATGTTAGTTGGTAGGATATCGCTAATGTACGCGTTGCATAATAAAACAGACATTCCCACACACATACTTTGTTTTTTAATTTATGATTAGTGTTATTAAACTATAAACACCTATGACAACGATAGGGTACTTAGTAGAGTTATATATGAGATTTTGTAGATCGATTCAAAAATAGGACTGGAAGCGTTTCACTGTTCACACGCCGCCAATGTTGCCTGTCACATCTTTCACCTAGGTTCAGGGGAGTTAGGACAATGGGCAAAAATGTATGGCGCTTGTCCCATCGGCGTCCACATCTGTCCTATATATTTTTTAGTCGACAATTATGTATATATTAAGACTGCAAAAAATTATTTCGGCAACTTGTTTAGATAAAAAGTTATAAAGCGTTGATCATATAAAAAAATCGAATTAATTAAACCGAAAGTACGTAAATGATAAAACGTAATGCATGTCTAAGTATAAGATAATGATGGATTAAATAAAACTAAAGGTTAATTGGTTATTAAATACATCGATTTATTGACAGACACATATACAATGCTCGTATATAATGCTAGTATTCCTTTAAAAAAAGAAAATGATGGGATTCAATTGTCGTCTACAATAATATCGTTTAAAAAATGAGCTGGTAAACGGATATCTTCCTCTTGGTTTCTCGCCCACCCTAAATACCACACTACACACATAATGTGGGCACAGCAACCAAGAGTGCGCTTACCGCTTAGACAACTGCAATAGTAGTTTTCTATGGCTTCTCTGCCGCTTTTCTCTCTATCTACTATAATGTACGAATAATATATTTTTGACCTAGTATGTCTAGATTGTATTCGACATCTTAGCAGCCAAACATTTGTTGCTGTGATGCCGCACCTGCCTAGGCCTGTAACATCGGGGTCCCTATACGTTTCTATATTATAGAGACCTTGTCGCACATGCTCCGCATAATAGCTGCGGGCTAGCTTCATTTGGTATGTACCAAGTGCAAAAATGGTTAAATCGTCCTCAGTCAGCAAAGGAAAATCACTTATGTTAGGTTGGTTTCCTGTAATGCTATCGAAACTAGCCCGTCTACGATTAAGGTTGTTGGCTAGGACATACTCTGCTAGGTTATTTGGTTGGTTCACTCTTTGGTTTATAACTTCTATAAATGTTTCAGCGTGAACGTTATCTGACAATGGTTCTCTGCAAGCATTCAATAATGCAGCACCTATTCTAAAATCTGTCATCATATGAGGCAAAGCACGATTGAAAAAGTCTTGTCGGAATAGTTTAAAATCGCGTTTGAACCAACCATTTATAACTTCAACAACCCAGCGGCACATAGTAACCAACCTAGACTTATTCGCTTGTTCTGTCGTCAATTGATCTTCGTCTCGTTTTTTTGTTTTCGGTAAGTGAGCTTCATAACCATAGGCATGTAAGTCGTCGATTACGTCGCGAAACCCACGGTCTAAGATGAACACATCTCCATGTTCAAAAAACCAATGGAAAGGATTTCCTTCGTCGTCAATCATATTTTTCATTATTTGTGCATCTGATTCTATGGCTGAATATGGCCCAAAGGCATCTAAAATGTGGCCATCGCAGCACACTATTAAAAACGGTTTCAACAAATTCGTGTATTTGTGTAGACTATATGATCGCTTTTGGAATAAATAGTTTGCGGACTTTTGTATATATATATAAGTGGCGTCTGCTATTACAATTGCCTTTCTGTTTAAGGCATTTGCATTTCCAAAAATTGCATTTGGAACTTGTAGGTTTCGGTTAGCTACATCAATTCTATTGAGATGATCATAACCAAGATGCCGGGGAACGAAGTCCAGTAAAAGAGAGTCTCTGGCGAACGTTAAATGTCGTTCTAGGGTTCTACGGCTCATATTAAAAAGCGTCGCCAGCCTTTCATTTGCTTCACCGCTTCGCAGTTTCATTAAGTAGCATGCCAAAGATGTTTTCGGGCGTGTTGATACGTTCGACAATGAAGGAGTTTGTTCCAAAATATTCATAAATTGGTCTCGACTAACGCCTAATCGGATGTATACTTCATTTGGGTCATGACATGATGATATAGATGTGATATGATATGATGATAATATAGATGACATGCATCTATATTATCAAAATCTAGTATAGATCCTCGAAGCACCGCGATTTTCATGAGGCTCATGATATGCACAAAATGTGTGGCATTGAAGTCGTGGAGCAAGTTAGGGCTGTCAATTATTTGATCCCAATCATTGGATACCAAATGATGATCGCAAACTCTTGCACTATTTGGAATATAAAAATTAAAATGAATCAAGAATGTCACTTTAATGTTATCCGGAATCCTTCGGAGATCCGTTCGTCTGCAGTTTTCATACATACAACGCGTTGCTGTATTAGGGAGTCTTGAATATTCTTCAATGTAATACACATTCGTGTGGACGGTCTTCTCTTGGCTGCGCAGCTCTTTCAGCCCGTTGCCAGCATGGTCGACAAATGTACTCCTGACCATTGTATTGTATCTGAAAATGAGAGTATTACAATTAGTTAAAACGCTTAGTTATTTTCATTGAACGCTGTTCAAACAAAGCGAAATATAAAGAAAAATATTTTACTCGATTGCCTAAGCAGTATTAATTATCTCGCTTACTCATACGTAAATACCGATACTTCTATCCCGTTCTCGCCCCGTGGATCAAACGGAACGACAACGTCGCCGCGTTGGTAACAGTTTACTTACTACTTACAGCGAAATGTAATCTCAATGCGCGAGAGTTAAAACACTGTGACCACCTCAAGTTAAACAGTACTATACAGTGTGTCCCTGGATAAAGTGCAACCCCGAAAGGGGGTGAAACTAGATCAAAAATTATCGACAAAAAAATAGAAAAAAAAATTTAAAAAAAATTCGTATATACTTTATTGATGTATTAAAATTTTTATTACTCACTAATTACTCTATTTAATAAAAAAATTATTTCTTCCAAAGTAGTAGGTCTATTTTGTTAAAATAAAAACCATAATTATGTCAGATATGTGACGATGACGATAAAATAACAAATAACTCACAAACGAGTGGCTATCGTGACTTAAAGTTTAATTTTTGTATTAAAATTACATTTTTTAGGCTGTTTTTTTCCAATAAACTCCAAAAATCTTAAAATTAAGCCTATAATACTAGAAATTTTTATGACTTTTTATTATTGTCTATCATAATAGCTTTTAAATAAAAAAAAACCTACGTTCTAACATAAAAAATGTGCTGGCTAGGAGCTTTTAATGTTGACCACTGATTACGTCACCACTCAGGTAGAGACACGTTTTTTTTGCTGCTCAGGTAGTATTAAAAATCAAATTTTAGTTACAACATTTTTATTTAACTTATTACATGTAAGTATGAAATAAGGGTTTTGTTTAATGCATTAAATGCTCAAAATGGCTTCCTTGTTGTTGTAGGCACATTGCCGCACGAAGAGCGATTTGTTGTGTGGCTCTAAGCACCATCTCTGGGTCACTTCTTATCTCATCGGCACATCGCATGATTTGATCTTGTAACTCTGCCTCGGTGTCTACGGTCGTTCTGTAGACTCTTTGTTTCATAACACCCCACAGAAAATAGTCTAGGGGTGTCAGGTCAGGTGAACGTGCCGGCCACCCGACTGGTCCATCCCGGCCGATCCACCTATTAGCGTAGTTTTCGTTTAAAAAACTTCGCACATTGCGCCCGTAGTGCGCAGGGCATCCGTCCATCTGCAAATACATCTGTTGCCTTGTAGCCAGCGGAACATCTTCCAGCAGTAGTGGCAGATCGTCTCTTAATAAGTTTAAAAAACTTTCGGCATTTAATGTTGCGGGTAAAATAACTGGCCCAATCAGCGTGTCGTCTATTAGAGCTGCCCATACATTAACTGAAAATTGCACTTGAAAAGTAGACGCCCTCTTTAGGTGTGGATTTTCCTCGGACCATACATGTAAGTTTCTGCAATTTGTGATTCCATTCCGGGTGAATTTCGCTTCATCCATCCAAAAAATTTTTTTTAGGAATTGTGGATTATTTCTAATTTTTTGTTGAATCCACGTAGACATTACGCATCTTGCACGATTGTCTACATTTTCATGCAAATGCTGTACTCGCTGATAATGGTATGGATGCAATCCCTTCTTTTTCAAAATTCGCCATACGGATGTTTTTGATATACCGTGACGCAAAGCTAAGCGTCTAATGCTGGTTGTGGGATCAGCAAACAAATCGTTTAAAACGGCCTCTTCTATGGAATGGTCAATAATGGTAGCTTGTTGCTCACGGCGATCTCTTGCTAATCCAAGTCCGATGTTGGATAACTTTCGGTGAACTTCTTGGAAATTTCGTGCTGACGGTATAAGTCTGCTCGGAAACGCATTTATGTATGCAGAACGAGCGACTGTTGTGTGTCCACGTGACATACCATAATAATAATGGATGTCAGCGATTTCTCGCGGAGAGAACTCAGTCAATCGCGGCATCTCCACAACACAACAAAGTACAGTCAAAAACGTAACAAAAAGTCAAAAACAAAACAAAAGCAAAACAACGTAACAAAAACTTGAAGGCGCAGTAAGGTACGGTAGGCGGTAGCAGCGGCGAGAATATCGGAGCGACTGGCGTGCCTTGTTGTGAGTCCTGTTTCGATCCCCACCCTTCATCTTTCATAGAACAGGCCCAGCGACCATAATCTACAACAATATAAGTTAAAAAAGGGTCTCTACCTGAGTGGTGACGTAATCAGTGGTCAACTTTAAATGCTCCTAGCCAGCACATTTTTTATGTTAGAACGTAGGTTTTTATTTTATTTAAAAGCTATTATGATAGACAATAATAAAAAGTCATAAAAATTTCTAGTATTATAGGCTTAATTTTAAGATTTTTGGAGTTTATTGGAAAAAAACAGCCTAAAAAATGTAATTTTAATACAAAAATTAAACTTTAAGTCACGATAGCCACTTGTTTGTGAGTTATTTGTTATTTTATCGTCATCGTCACATATCTGACATGATTATGGTTTTTATTTTAACAAAATAGACCTACTACTTTGGAAGAAATCATTTTTTTATTAAATAGAGTCATTAGTGAGCAATAAAAATTTTAATTCATCAATAAAGTATATACAAAATTTTTTTAATTTTTTTTTTTCTATTTTTTTGTCGATAATTTTTGATCTAGTTTCACCCCCTTTCGGGGTTGCACTTTATCCAGGGACACACTGTATTGTTGACGTGACAACTAAGAAATAATGATTTCGTTTGATGTACTTACCTGATGTTCAGAGGTAAGAGCTTCAAAGATATATTGGCCTACAGCGGGATGTTCTTCAAACCGAGCACGGGTTATTTCGTATCTTCTTCTGTTTATCACGGATCGATTACATAAAATACACACTTGGCGATTATCTGCCATTGTTATAGGAATCTGCTTAAAAAAAGTCCAAAAAAACGAGCACAAGTCACCAAGATAGATATTAACAAGTCCGATATGCAAGCCAGAGTCAAAAGAAATTGTCAAACAATAATAATCGCACAGTACTCAACGAAACAAATGTCAACGATGGACTGCGCTGTGCGCTCGAGCATAACGGTAATCGCCGAGTCGCCGAGTGCGAGCGGCGCTCGTCGCTGATTGGTTGACGCATGAATTTTAACAAAGGTTCTTAGACCTCTTATAGAAAAAGTATTGAATATTAGGATACATAAATAATAATGAAAAAAAAAATAGTATTTCAATAATAGTATTTTAACTACATTTTTTTTTCCCAAACGGTATTTCATAGTACTCCTTGAACAATATTTGTTGTCAAAGATCTCCCCTTTCAAATGACACTAGTTTCATTGATGGCCGCTCATGGGCCGCAATGCTCATTGTCCAAATGATTGAAAAAAAAAAACAGATTCGTTTTTTCTGGATTTACAAACAATACAATCCGAGCCTCTTTAACGTAAGAGTGAAAAGGTTTCTTCTAGATCAGGATTCCCAAATTGGTCGATGTGGACCCCTTGGGGACGAAATCAGTTTCAGATATAATTTTTTAATCTTTACTTTGCGATTTTAATGTATTATTAAAAAAATAATTACCTATTTAAGTGTTTTTACGTAATTTATATTAATGATTATTAATTACACTTGATATTTACTGAATTTTATGTCTATTTTATTTTGTTCAATTTTGATGAGAAATTGGTGTCAAGTTTACTCACTTAACCAAGCGCAAAGTTTTTAAATTGGTAAGTATTTTGTATAAATAGAAAAAAAACTAGAGATAGGACTTTTAAAGCAATTTGGCTACAGGGGTCTGAGGTATCAGTTCATTTTGGAAAAGGGGTCTCTTGCCCAAAATAGTTTGGAAATTCAGTAGTAGTTTGGGAGTTTGAGAATTCTGTGTTCTAAGTATATCTTCGTGCTTCATCTTAGACCACATCATCGCTTACCATCAAGTGAGATTGTGGTCAAACAAAGATGAAAAAAAATTAAAAAGATTACGGACAGAGGCTGTTTTCAAATTCACCCTATAGAGATAGAAAGAATACTTACTCAAAAGCACTGGGTGGTCTTGTGTCCTTCTTCCGCGTGCGTTCGCTGAAGAGCGTGCGTTGAGGCTCGCGAGGCGTGAAGGGTCGGCGTGTGCGTAGCGGCCGGAGTGCGCCGCCCAAGCCACCCGCTCCGCTAGACGCGCTGCTCATCTCTGTGAACAAAGCATTCATCATTATCATCATTAAAATATCAGTCACAGAACGTGAACTGCCTCCCTCATAGATTTCCAGAGCGACCGAACTTTTTTCACCATTAATGCTACATTATGATGACGACCTCCGTGGTGCAGTGGGTGAATAGCCAGCTGAGACGCAGGAGGTAGCGGGTTCGATTGCCGCCGCGGAACAAATGTTTGCATGATCTACAGATATTTGTTCCGGATCTGGTTGTTTCTCTATATATTATAAGTATGTATTTACAAAAAAAATGTATATAAGTATTCTATCAGTTATTTGGTTCCCATAGTACAAGCTCTGCTTAGTTTGGGGCTAGATAGCGCTGTGTGAAATGTCCAGCAATATTTATTTATTTATTTATTATCCCTGAGCAACATAGGCTACTTTTTACCCGACTGCGCAGAAGGAATGTTTTAATTGGTAAACCGTGCGGGCGAAACCGCATGCAGGTCAGTTAGTTGATCGAGCGAAGCGAGATCTCTAAGTAAACTTGGGCAAATTGGCGTTGTATGTATAATGTTTGTTTGTCCGAGGATAACTTTCGAAGCGTTTATCCGATCATCGTGAATTGTATAAAACAGCATTTGATATATAGGTAGATAGTAATGGCACAATTTTAGTGTGACTAAATGAGCTAAAAATGTTGGGGGATTGTTGAGATATAGGAGTTCAAGAGGATTAAAAAAAAAATGAAAATTAGACTTTTAGGTCAAGTGGGACGTCAAATGAAAGGGCTTCTTAGTTAGTTCTTACATAGTTTAATTTTTGTAGTTTTTGAGTTATTAGCCATGATAAAAATAAAACTTTGACAAAATTCACAGGGTACACCAGTGACCTCACAGTGCTGTAATTTGGTATGTGTGCTTAAGTGACACAAATATAGGCAAAAGTCTGAAATCCAGAATTTGCAATTTGTACCCCAAAAAAGCGTAACCAGATTACATGAACTCCCGCTACCTGTAATTTGAATGAAACTATTGGTCAACTTATTTGGTTCTTATTTCGTGGCATTATTTTGATAGTCAAAGATAGACTCGCGATATCTCAGTTCGGGGCGAACCACTTGTTATACATAAAGTGAAAAAACATTGTAACAGCAAAAGCCTGTCCTGACATGACCGCTGTTCAACCACAGATTATAGGGTATAATATCTACGCGAAATATCCACATCTACGGACGTAGTAAACATTAGTTATGGGATTATCAATCGAAAATCTGACTTTAAGTACATAAGTGTAGAACTGATTGGATTTTTCTAAACCATAATATAGGGTGTTTGATAATATACGCACAAAAATGAATGGAGTTATTTTGATGAGCATAATAATTTTTTTGTTAATAATAATAATAATGATTTAATTTAATTTGATTTATTTTAATTTAATTTGATTTGATTTTGTTTAATTTGATTTTCGTAATTTTATTTATGAGATTTTATTTATTTATGATGAGTGAGTTTATTTATGGGCTTGAAATAAACATTTTTTTTATAAATAAATTTGTGAAATGTTTACCATAGAAATGTGAAATTTATGGGCATATAAAAACAAACATTTTATTAAACTTGTTTAATCACTTTAAAATTGTTTAATCAAAGTGTGATTTGTATGGCTCCGCGTAGGTATATACAGTGTGGCCCTGGATAAAGTGCAACCCCGAAAGGGGGTGAAACTAGATCAAAAATTATCGTCAAAAAAATAGAAAAAAAAATTAAAAAAAAAATCGTATATACTTTATTGATGTATTAAAATTTTCATTACTCACTAATGACTCTATTTAATAAAAAAATTATTTCTTCCAAAGTAGTAGGTCTATTTTGTTAAAATAAAAACCATAATCATGTCAGATATGTGACGATGACGATAAAATAACAAATAACTGACAAACAAGTGGCTATCGTGACTCAAAGTTTAATTTTTGTATTAAAATTAAATTTTTTAGGCTGTTTTTTTCCAATAAACTCCAAAAATCTTAAAATTAAGCCTTTAATACTAGAAATTTTTATGACTTTTTATTATTGTCTATCATAATAGCTTTTAAATAAAATAAAAACCTACGTTCTAACATAAAAAATGTGCTGGCTAGGAGCATTTAAAGTTGACCACTGACGGTCAGTGGTCAACTTTAAATGCTTATTAATTTCCAATAAACTCCAAAAATCTTAAAATTAAGCCTATAATACTAGAAATTTTTATGACTTTTTATTATTGTCTATCATAATAGCTTTTAAATAAAATAAAAACCTACGTTCTAACATAAAAAATGTGCTGGCTAGGAGCATTTAAAGTTGACCACTGGGTCAGTGGTCAACTTTTTAATTTTTAATTTTTTTTAAATTTTTTTTTTCTATTTTTTTGTCGATAATTTTTGATCTAGTTTCACCCCCTTTCGGGGTTGCACTTTATCCAGGGCCACACTGTATAATCACCTACCTGAGTCTGTATGGGGTCTTCCAGTCTGAGTATGTTCAAGAGAAACTTAAAACTAATATTAATAAAAAAAGCATTAACAACATAAATGAGTTTCTTAGTGACAAATCCCTTGAATAATTTTATTATGTAAATCTGACATTTTATTACTAATTTTCTATTTAAGGTAAGAGTTGAATATTGTTAATATTTTAAGCATAAATTTTGTTTTTTCTATGTTGATACTTTGTGGTATGTGGATACTTTTTAGGCTGACTAAAATTGCATGCGATAAACGCTGATTATGGACGAACTCAAACTGTATCACTAACCACCTGTTACTAACCCATATTCGCAATAAATAATTTGATTTGATTTGAAACTTATGTTGTGTTATTGCATAATGCTTGCCATCTAACCGGAGATACTGTATTGGTGACGTCTCAAGATAACTCTTGTTGTCCCTTTCTAACCCAATACCCGTAGCCATTTCCGAAAGAGATATCAAATCTGCCTTTATTTTTGGATGTCGATTGCTAGAGTAGGCAATAAGTTTTATATCGAATTAATCACCTAAACTTTAAATTTTCTTTAAAATTTGATAATATAACTAACAGTTTTTTTTCGAGAAGTCTATTTTATGTTTTGTGAAACACTTGAATATCGTTAGTATTCACACCAATACATAACCCTTAGCATTGTGCTTCCAAAAATGTTAACAATAAACCATATTAAAATCGTAAGGTTGAGCGCGGAAAAGCCATTTCCTGCTAATCGCGTGCTAAGGATTTAAGAGGGCATAATATCACGTACTTACCTACCTATAACTACGTTGTAAGAATTCTCCCTAGCAACCAGTTAATATCACAACTTGACCGCGCGACCTAAGGTTTAACCACCTAATGAAACTCCCTCAATAGATGGTGTTCGCATGTTAAATTTTAAACTAGTTATGGAAGGTAATTAACTAGTGGTTCGCGACGAACTGAGATCTCGCGAGTCTACAGAAAACAAAAAATATATTATTAGTAGTATTTGGCTATCATTACAGTGCCACGAAATAAATAACCAAATAACTTGACCTACAGGTTCATTCAAATTACAGGCAACGGGAGTTCATGTTAATTGGTTTTGGGTTTTTTGGGGTATAAATTGCAGTTATTCTGGATTTCAGACTTTTGCCTATATTTGTGATACTTAAGCTACACGCATACCAAATTACAGCATTGTGGGGTCACTGGTGTACCCTGTGAATTTTGTCAAAGTTAAATTTTTAGCATGGCTAATAACTCAAAAACTACAATTTTTTTACTAAAAATAAAAAAGGATCAAAATTTACTAATACAGTCCTTTCATTTGACGTCTCACTTGACCTATAATAGTCTCATTTGACCTATAACAGTCTCATTTTCATTTTTTTTACCCCTCTTGAACCCTAATATCTCAACAACCCCCAACATTTTTAGTTCATTTAGTTACACCAAAATTGTGCCATCACTATCTACTCGTACCTATGTATAAAATTTCACGATGACCGAATCAACGCTTCGAAAGTTATCCTTGAACAAACATACATACATACATACAACGCCGATTTGCCCAAGTTGATTTAGAGATCTCGCTTCGCTCGATCAATAAATAAGTTTATAAAGCTGGACATTTCACACAGCGCTATGTAGCCCCAAACTAAGCAAAGCTTATACTATGTATAGCTGTATAGCTTGTACATTTTTTTATAATATTTACATAGTGATAATATATAGAAATATACGCAAACCCGGAACAAATCTCTGTAGACCATACAAAAATGTGTCCCGCAGAGGGAATCGAATCCGCGATCTCCGGCGTCTCAGCCGGCTATTCGCCTACTGCGCCACAGAGGTCGTTAATTACTCGAAAGGCGAATATTACGGAGCGGATGCACCCCTGATGAAGGTTCACGAATTGAACCGAAACATTGTCAGTCGTAACGCCGATAAAACGGTACGTGATAAATCCCGTATTTATAATCATGAATATTACGCAATTTATATTTTCAAATTTCTTGTTCCCCTTATCTTTCATAGATTTTAAGATCCATCGTAATATTATTAATTCGAAAGTAACTCTGTCTCTCTGTCTGTTTGTTACTCAATCACGTCGCAAAAGCAGAATCGATTTCAAAGAAATTTGGTGTATTTATCGATTATAATATATTCATTCATTTGTATTCAGACATACTTGCGGAAGCTTGTCAGAGATAAAACAAATATCTGATTTCATTCTGTGTATTACACAGCTGACCTGCCTACGGCTTCGCACGCATGGTTCGTCAATAAAAACATTTCCCTCCTTCTGCGCAGTCAGGCAAAACTTAGTCTATGTTACTCAGGGATAATGTAGCATTCTAATGGTGAAAGAACATATTCGTTACAAACATACAACAATACAAATCTTTCCTCTTTATAATATTAGTATAGGTAGGTATATAGGTAATAATAATAATAAGAGTGGAAATAATGATGATGATGATCCTGGAGTGTAATCTTGGAGATACATTATATTGTTTTGACATTTTTGAACGTCAATGTTATATATATATACATTGACATTTATTAATTATTTGTGAAAATTACTCCTTTAATCAAAATTGTATCAATAGACAGATATATAGATAATTCTTTATTGTTACACCAAATTACAATAACCTAACCTAGAAAACTTAAAGACTAATACATGGTGGTACAATGGACGGCCTAATCGCTCAAAGCGATCTCTTCCAGGTAACCTTTGGTTGGACTGGATTGAAAAAACGTGTGAGGAGGCGGTGTTACAATAAATACCTATGTAGCAGGAGCCTTATTTTGTTTTTATGAACGCACGCCGATGACGTAGCGACCGGGGAATAGGGAACGCATCTTTTTTGCCTCTGCCGAGCGAGAACGCAACACGTGCGAGCGAGAAGAGAGATTCGCCCACGCCACCGCGAAGGACGCGTCGGCTCCGTTGACTTTAATTATTTTATTTCGTGTTTACCATCATATTTGTGTACAATCACTGTTGCTACTTGTTTATCGTGTCTCAATATACAGTTTTACCAATTGATCGTGTACCGAACTCATTTATTCACGCCCTGAGAGAACCGCCTTACAGTGACGCCCAACTCGCGGGCACGATCAAATCAGTGAAACCCACGAAATAACGAAAGAAACTAACAGTGCAGTGTACTTATCGCGAGTGCAGTTATCATAGGACATCCTCCGATAGTGGCATTCACGGGCACTTTGAGAAAAGTGCATAAAGCAATAGGATCCGGCACACACGCGGGCGAGTCCACTTCCGCCCGCCGCCGCTCCCGACGCGACGCTTTCCTACACGTAAAACGGGCGAATCCAACGTTCCCGCCAACGGTTATACCGGCCTGGAAAAGTGACGAACGGAAGATAGAGCGCTGCCGGTCGCGTAAGAAACGGATCATCACCGAGCTGTGCGCCTTACACGTTCTACCGGCCAAGGATATTACCAACGTGCGAAGATTTACCGCCTTCATCACCCAAGCGACCGAGCGAGATTATGCCGCCGAAGAAACGCATTGGCAGAGATGACGCGCAGGAGTCTGATACCGATAGTGAACCGAATTGCACGGAAAAGGTGACAAACGTGACTATGTCCGAAAGCATGTTGCAGGCATTGGTCGCTAATATTTCGAGGAACCAGATCGAAGCGAACCAAGTCCTAATCGAGAATATGTTAGCGAGTAACAAAGAATTGTTATCAAACGCTTCGTCGCCGAGACCCGAGGGGCAGTTTCACCCGTCGCCGCCGCCGCAAAGCGGTAACTTTGTGAAGTGTACGGCGCGTTTCAACGGCGAGTCGAAGGACGCGGATGAGCTCGAGGCGTTTATAGACGCGATCGAGGTATTCCGCGATTGCACCAACGTCAGCGACGAGAACGCCCTACGCGGTTTGCCTATGCTGCTGGTTGGCGAGGCAGCCGTCTGGTGGCAGGGTGTAAAGGCGTCCGTGACGGCATGGACCGACGCCCTGCAGCGACTTCGCGGGATGTACGGAGTGCCGCGACCCGCCTACAAAATCTTCCGCGATATATTCGCGACGGAACAAACAAGTGAACGTGCCGATGTGTTTGTTTGTAAAGTGCGAGCTTTGTTGGCTAAATTACCGTACTCTGTTTCAGAAGTGATGAAACTCGACATCGTGTACGGGTTGTTAGACCGTAGAATAAGAAAGCGCATATCTCGCGATGGCGTGGACGACTTAGAACAACTCGTAACCAAGGTCAGGTTAGTGGAGGAATCCTTGGCGGAGGTAAGCTCAAATCGTATTGCTAGTAACAGTAGCAGTGCATGCCCCGTTAACCCGTTCGCTACCGCGCGGGGTATTGTCAACCCGGCGATTGCCGCAGGCTCCTGCTCGACCCTAGAAAAACCTAGTTCTAAGTCGTTACCTGAATTACGCGTAGTAGGTTCTTCAGATAACCGGTCCGCACTTAACACGAAGCGTAGCTTCAATGAGGTACATAAGCGTGTGCGACCGAAGTGTGGGTTTTGTAGAAGATATGGCCACACAAGTGATGAGTGTCGTAATAAAGAAGACAAATCTAACGATAGTGCAGGTAGGTCTTATATCAGCCCAGCTAAGTCTAATAATAGTGCCCAGTTGCGTTGCTACGGATGCGGTCAATTGGGAGTGATCCGGTCTAAATGTGAAACATGTAAAAACACTCCCAGCGATAGTAAATCTAACTTTTGCAGTGCTTATGTGAATGATAATGACGACCCACGCCCCCTAGTGGAAATAAAAGTAGTAGGTCATGTAGGTGTAGCCATTCTAGATACAGGGGCAACCCATTCAATCGCAGGGCCTTTATTATACAGCTTGTTAGTTGATGCCGGAGTTGAATTTAAGGAAACATCCCGTACCATAGCCTTCGCTAATGGTACACAACATTTATATAAAGCACTTGAGTGCGAGGTTAGTGTCAACTTAGGAGGCCGAGCTATACCTATCTCGTTCATGGTACTTCCGGATGCACAGACCCGGACTCTTTTGGGTAGAGATTTTATTATGAAAGCCTGCATAATGCTAGACCTACCACAAAGTAGCTGGTGTTTTAACGATGACCCCCAGAAATGGTACCCGTTTATTACCAGCTTTGACTTATCTACAGCTAGCGGAACGGAGCTGATGAAGATGGAGGCAGCCAACCCGATGCTGAGGGACGACGAGGGCACCAAGCTGACGTCAGACCAGCGGGGCCAGCTAAACGCCCTACTTGTGAGGAGAGCCGACCGCTTTGCGAAGGAAGGGCCTCCGACCGAGTATGCAACACATCGGTTGAAGATTAATGCTAGCCAGGAACCCATCGCAGCACCCCCGTACCGGATGTCCCCTGGTAAAAGGGCCATCCTGGAGAAAGAATTACGGAAGCTCCTGGATGATGATGTCATAGAGGAACGCGATTCACCATGGGAAGCCTGCTATGCCGAGATAGATCTTCTTTCGAGGAGCCCGAAAGATGTTCGGGAGAATCAATTAAAGGATCCCGAAGTACGGAAAATTATTGAAGACCTAGAGGACACTGACGATCCGTTTAGGGGGAGAGGTTGGTCAGACCGAGGTTTCATAATTTCCGACGGCATCTTATACCGGTACGGACCGGACGAATGTGAAGAAGAGACCGCATGCCTAGTAATACCAGAGCATGAACGTGAGAAGCTCCTTGCAGAATACCACAACGCACCCACGGCCGGACATTTTGGAGTCGAGCGAACGCTGGACCGACTGAAGGGAAAATACTACTGGCCTGGGATGCGACAGACTATAACAAAGTACCTCAAAACCTGTATTGATTGCCAGAGATACAAGGCAGATAACCGGAAACCGGCTGGCCTGTTGCAGACACCCGCAGTGAACCGCCGCTTTGAAGTCGTTGCCATCGATCTCTTCGGACCTTTACCCGAGACCGCTGACGGCAACAAGTGGATTCTGATAGTGGAAGACACATGTTCCCGCTGGGTGGAGGTATTCGCCCTACAGAAGGCCACAAGTACCGAATGCGCCAAGATCCTTATTTCAGAGGTGTTCCTGAGATACGGAATCCCGCGTCGAGTTCTGAGTGATAACGGAGTCCAATTCATTAGTGAGGTCATGCAGCAGGTATGCCATACATTTGGTATTTCTCAGTCACTCTCGCCGGTGTACCACCCGCAAGCGAACCCTGTGGAAAGGAAGAACAGAGATCTGAAGCCGCAACTCGCCATTCTTGTGGGGAAGGACCACAAGAGTTGGGACGCCCATCTAGCTGCGGTACGATTCGCGATGAATTCCGCAACCACGAGCAGCACGGGGCACTCTCCTGCGTTTCTTACTTTTGGTCGTGAGATACGAGCGCCAGTCGACGTAACGACAGACATGCGCGCCGTCATAGAGAGCGACAACGCCGTGACGAGCCTTACCCCTTACCTTCGACGGATGTCGAACGCGCTATTTGAAGCCAGGGAAGTGCATGAGAGAATACAGGCAACGCAGAAGCGTTTCGCAGATGAAAGTCGACGCCCAGCGCCTGATTACTTTCCAGGAGACCTCGTCCTCTTGAAAACGCAAGGAAGCAACGACGCAACCCGAGGTCAGACGCCCAAGTTCCTGCCTCGACGAGACGGTCCATATCGCGTCAAGGAAGTTGTGAGTCCATCCACGTATATCTTGGAAACGGTAAGTACTGGGCTTATTTTAGGCAGATACCACGTCTCCCAATTGACCCCGTTTGTAGGCGACATACCACCGCTACCCGTTCACGAGAAACGTAGGCGCGGTCGACCCAAACGTTACCTGAACTAACCCAGACGCGAGGGCGCATAGTCTAGGTTAGAGGGGGAGGTTGTAGCAGGAGCCTTATTTTGTTTTTATGAACGCACGCCGATGACGTAGCGACCGGGGAATAGGGAACGCATCTTTTTTGCCTCTGCCGAGCGAGAACGCAACACGTGCGAGCGAGAAGAGAGATTCGCCCACGCCACCGCGAAGGACGCGTCGGCTCCGTTGACTTTAATTATTTTATTTCGTGTTTACCATCATATTTGTGTACAATCACTGTTGCTACTTGTTTATCGTGTCTCAATATACAGTTTTACCAATTGATCGTGTACCGAACTCATTTATTCACGCCCTGAGAGACAACCGCCTTACACCTATTTATAAAACATGTAATAATATGTGAATAAGACATAAATAAATAAATAAATATTGCTGGACATGTCACACAGCGCTATCTAGCCCCAAACTAAGCAGAGCTTGTACTATGGGAACCAGATAACTGATAGAATACTTATATACCTTTTTTTTTGTAAATACATACTTATCATATATAGAAAAACATCCAGACCCGGAACAAATATCTGTAGATCATGCAAACATTTGTTCCGCGGCGGGAATCGAACCCGCTACCTCCTGCGTCTCAGCCGGCTATTCGCCCACTGCGCCACGGAGGTAGTCAAATGTACATGTATTGTAAATATCAAACATTTGTAATAAATAAACACAAATAAGAATGTTTCTTTCTAACCAACAGTGGGATAATATGTATAAGAAGAAAATTAGAAAAAGATAAGCGGATGCAAATTAAAGGTTTCTGGACTTTTATACGATAGCTCCATCATTGCTACCAACCTATGTGATTGAATTTACAAATAATTAGCTATAAAGGTTCATAAATACAAAATCATAAGTTAGTCGGCACATAAAGGCTCCAACCAATGTCATGAAATGGATTTGCGACCTCAAACCGACGACAGTAAAACGACCTCATAGTGAAATACAAAAGCTTTATTATCAGAGTATAGTAAACGGCCGTTCATTGGGCACATGCATGACGCTTGTGCATACCACTTTCTTGTTGAAATGTATACACCTAATCAACACAATGCTACAAAGACCTGACGCCCTCACTAATATAAATGTCGAGTAGTCATTGCTGTCAGTGTCACTGTATCATACTGTCACCCTACACGTGACAGTGGTTTCTGCTTTCTCTTCTTCCCTTGCAACGCCCCAAGATGCACGCGATATTTTATATTGGTGATGTAATAATAATTTAATAACATTTCACTTACCTCAATTGTGCAGTTTATTCTAAGAAAATAAATGTGAACAATTGGACTGCCTCTGTGGCGCAGTGGGCATATAGCCGGCTGAGACGCAGAAGGTAGCGGGTTCGATTCCCGCCGCGGAACAAATGTTTGCATGATCTACAGATATTTGTTCCGTGTCTGGGTGTTTTTCTATATATTATAAGTATGTATTTACAAAAAAAAGTATATAAGTATTCTATCAGTTATCTGGTTCCCATAGTACAAGCTCTGCTTAGTTTGGGGCTAGATAACGCTGTGTGAAATGTCCAGCAATATTTATTTATTTATTATTATTATTTAATTATAATTGGCTGTTCTTCATTTTATCACCGATCGATCCCAGGCCACACAGGAGTTAACCATCTCACACCACGTGCGGATTTTCTCAAACACGCAACTAAGAAGTTATATCTATCATTTCTAATATAGTAGTGCTAAATTTCTTATCAGATGACGACCACCGTGGTGCAGTGGATGAATAGCCCGCTGAGATGCAGGAGGATTCGATTCCCTCAGCGGAACAAATGTTTGCATAATCTACAGATATTTGTTCCGGATCCTAGATGTTTTTCTATATATTACTAGCTGACCCGCTTGAAATTTCCCGTTCCAGTGCGAACTTCGGGATAAAAACTATATAAAACACTCTTGTCAAAGTGAAGCGACACTTCATGTAAATGACTTCACCTCAATGAACGACGGTTAAATTATATGAATATTGTTCATTACAAAAATACTAAAAACGCGATTAAAAAATGGGGGTGTGGGTAGGACGGTGAAAAATACTTTACTTCCCAAATACACAAAAAAAAATCATTATAATCGGTCTACACGTTCCGGAAGATTCCGACCACTAAAACCGTGACACGAGATTTTTATAAACGTCGCATCCGATCGTGAATAGCGACACAAAACGAAATAACAGCGGTCGGCTGTGATTGGTTGGAACGCAACGCAAGCGCATCGGACGCCGCTACGCAGTCTCTGCGTTTAATAGTCTCTACATAAACGGCGGTTTTATCGTATCGAGCGAAGCTCAATTCATCCTCCGTCGTCCGAGACACGTTCTCGGAGACCCGGATGACGAAATCACCTCTGCTAATGCGGAAGGTGAGTCATCTATATCAGACAGAGCAAACACTTCACAGAAACACCGACCTCGCCGGCGAGGTCGACGAGTCCCTTCAGTCGCCGCTTATACGAGGTACAGACATGTACCCGGGCGTTTCTCTCCTATCCCCATCCCGGCAACAGCCCAAGCCGAGGTTCGTACCTAAGTGGTGCCCTTGCGCTAGTTGCTTAAATAAAACTTACTGGGCTGAGCGCCATCTGCGCTCGCCAAAAGTTCGGTTAAGCTGTCACGGCCTCAGAGGCCAACAGCGAGTTTAGTCCATTCGAAAAAAAAAAAAAAAAGCGAAGCTCAATCGTTGTTTGAGAGCCGTACGCCACAGTCGTAGGAACTGCCCGCATTCCGTGTCATACCTACTTGTAGCTCTAGCTATGCGTACTTAGTTATACCGTGTGATTAGTGAAGTGTTCATTTTGTAAAGTCTTGATTAGACGTTTGTCCTGTAAATTGCCTGCGTATCATTTGAACTGACATTACCCACTAATATGCCCACAAGGTTAATAGACTATCACGACTGATGGAGACGGCCCTGGTGTTCCTTCCTGTCCTGCCGCCTCCGATATATATTAGATTAGATTTACAAAAAAAGTATATAAGTATTCTATCAGTTTTCTGGTTCCCATAGTACAAGCTCTGCTTCGTTTGGGGCTAGACAGCGCTGCGTGAAACGTGGGACCACTCTTTATGGTATGCATCCAGTTCATCCCTCCATCTCCGCCTGGGCCTACCACGCCGCCCGTTTGGAACACGTATATCTCGCATTCATTGCTTTTTCACTTTTTCAATTCAAAAGTAGAAATGAGACAGGATACATTGCACAATTTACGCCTGTTGTCAACATGTCACGAGATACGAAATCGGCGGGTAGAGACCATCTTCGACGACTACTTCCGTGGCGCAATGGGCGAATAGCCGGCTGAGACGCAGGAGTTAGCAGGTCCGATTCCCGCCGCGGAACAAATGTATGCATGATCTACAGATATTTGTTTCGGGTCTGGATATTTTTCTATATATAATAAGTATGTATTTACAAAAAAAAAAAGTATATAAGTATTTTATCAGTCATCTGTTTCCCATAGTACAAGCTCTGCTGAGTTTGGGGATAAATAGTGCCGTGTGTGACATGCCCAGCAATATTTATTTATTTTAACTTTTCTGAAAATTAAACTCTCTCCACTTCATTACGTTAACGCGAAATGTTCTTCGTTTACTGTAAGTAATCACAAGGCTTATTTTGAACTGTCTTGCTGCGTTGTTGACGCACAATAATAAAGTGGAGGAGCGTTTATTTTCAGAGTAGACGGACTCCTACATGTATAATTCAAGTGCCACACTACCAGCCCTTTGTTACATTCAAGTTAATCTGTCTGTGACGTCAAAGTTTAGCGAAATAATATCGTCGGTATTCGCGTGACTTGCTCCGTTTTCCGACAGCATGACAAAAAAGGTGATGTTATGTCGGTGACTCGGTCGAATTAACTTTTTCCAAGCGTTCAGCGAAAACGATTAGGCAATAAAGTTTTCCAATAAGATTCCTTTGTAATAAACCTGCTACGTAATGGAAATACGTTTGTAGCAGTCGTTGTTTGTCGAGTTGTTTCTCTAGCACAATGGGTAGCAATTAGCAATTCCGCCAAGGAGTGGAACGCTTCTTCAAATCGCGAGTGAATAGGTTTCTTCTAAGCAAGCGTGTTCCATCGTAGACTGCAGCATCGCCTTAGCGAGATCATGGTCAAACGCTAGACTATAATTAAAAAAAAAGCTCATATATTTATAATTTCAAGCTTTCGCCCGCAGCTTTGCTCGCGTGTTTTTTTTTTGGTCAAACCATCGGCACATATTAAACACAATAGTTAAGTTTGTCTGTTAACAAAGTAACGTAAAGTTAGTTTGTCAATAAAAACATTACACTCCTTTTGCGCAGTTGGGTGTATGTGTTTAATCGTGAAAACGTAACTAACAGACGAACAGAGAGACAGACAGAGTTACTTTCGAATTTATAATACTAGTGGTTCGCCCCGCACTGCGATCTCGCGAGTCTCTCATAAAACAAAAAAAAATATTATTTGTAATTTTTGTCTATCAAAATACTGCCATGAAATGAAAAACCATCGAACTTGACCTTCAGTTTCATTCAAATTACAGGTAACGGGAGTTCATGTTAATTGGTTTCGTTTTTGAGGTAGAAATTGCAGCTATTCTGGATTTCAGATTTTTCCATATATTTATGTCACTAACGCTACACGCATACCAAATTTCAGCACTATGGGGTAACTGGTGTGATCAATTAGTATGAACTGCTTACAAAGCATAAAGAAATATGTTGGACGAAAACAAATCCCAACTGGCACGATTTTTTTTTTTTTTTTTTTTTTATAAATTATAGGCTAGCGTTTGACCACTATCTCGCCTGATGGTAAGCGATGATGCAGTCTACGATGGTACACGCTTGCCTAGAAGAAACCTATTCACTCGTGACTTGAAGATCCCTAGGTTGTAGTTATCAGGAAACACAGACTCAGGCAAGGCGTTCCACTCCTTGGCGGTGCGCATAATAAAGGTGGAAGAGTACCGCTTTCGTTTTCGATTTCGTGAGACTTGATAGGATCTTTATCGTCATCGATCGAGCTATACAAGATAACCCCGGGACGGTCTTGGTGTTAATAGGCTGATTTCCAAGAAGTAGAGTTGGTGGAGTCTATACGCAGATTGTAATGTTACCTCCATAGATAGCTGCTCGGGCTTCGCTGATGATCTCAGCTGAGGTCTTCCGTCGTGGAGGAGCGTAGAACGGAGCGCCGGCGCCGGCGCCTCGTCTCGCACCTCGGTCGCTCATCTCCTACGCTGTACAAAAATAAGCAAAAAAAAATCAGATAGATAATTTCTTTATTGCACACCAATAAATATAAACATATCTATATATATATATAAAACAAAGTCGGGTTAGTTCAAGGGCGGATCCAGGGGGTGGTTCATGGGGTCCAGGACCTAGGTGGACCACTAATTAAAATTGTTAAACATAACACATGACATTGACCACGACTATGTGACCCCCCCCCCTGGCACCAAAGCTGGATCCGTTCTTGGCTTAGTTACACAATTTATAACACAAGAACGGCAGGACCGATATTGATGATCTTTGATTTGTTGGATTTGTATCCGCCCCGAATAGCAGAATAATTATTAAAATATTGGGAAAACTCACGCAAAAAAAAATTATGACGAAAATTTATTTTCTCATGCATAGAAGTAGCTAATGTTGGCCGATTGACAGTTCTAGCGGTGACATACATTAGCATCCCGCGTCATATGCATGTCAAGGCGGTACGAAGTTCGGCGGATTAGCTAGTAAAAGATAAAACCCTTTCAAATCATAGGTACAACGGCCTTAGACTGCAGAGTTACATAGAATGGTAGCCGTTGATCAGTTGGGACTTATATTGCTTTTTAGCAAGAGATACGAAGTGCCTTGATAAATTTTCTAAAGGTTTTCTCGCGGGCAGTATATTGGTTATTGTTAATTATGTAGAAAATCATTCGCCAAAAATTAGGATTGTACCGGAAGTAACCGGGAAAGCGCGCGACCTTTGATTTGACCAATGGTGTCGATACACTTGTAATAAACAATTTTTAACGTAAATCGGCGGCGCTTTTGCGCCGATGCCGCTTAGTCAGTTTAACAAGTACCTACTTACATGATTAATGAATATGATTTGTTTACCTATTCTATACAGGCTGTTTCATTGATATTTTAGGACTTGATATTAAGTCTGTTTAAAAAATAAAAATTGTCTGTGGTAATGAATTTGTAAAAAAAGTAGCACTCCGGGAGTGCCGACAGAAGGGAAAACTTGAACAATTACGTGTGTATTGTTTGAATCGTCAGGAATGGTGTCGGTAACAGTAATAGTGTCACGAATTCAGTGGTTTTTTTCCATTTCACAAATCCCCAACGCGCCTAAAGAAGTTTTCACTTCGAAAACAGAATTTTACTACAACACTAGCAATTAGCCCTACCCGTGTTTTCATTTAATGTCGTACATAACTAATAGCACAACTCATTCCGGTATACATCATTTCAGTTTACATACGTTACTATAATTCCATGTACTGATAAATGCTTTTGAATTAATTAAAAGATAGTTACTTGCCTCCAACATATCAAAAGTAGGCCATCAAATTATCAAAGGTGTATGTGTAGTGAATAATGAATAACAACAGTTGTACGTGCTTTGACCTGCTTTCAGAATTGGTTCCATTATTGTAATATTCTATCAGAAGTAAACAAGGATTTGGAAAAAAACAGAAAACAAAGAAATAATTCAAAAAACTTTGGGCCAAGAATAATAGAGGGGGGCGTATTGAATAACCCTTATATGTACTTTTAACCTACTCGCGCGCGCGCTGCGGCGCGTAGTGCGAAATGGGACGTTATTCGGAGCGGATCGCACTCACCCTGATGAAGATTCACGAATTGAACCGAAACGTTGTCGGTCGAAACACCTTTAAATGAGCTATGCTTAGATTTATTTACGATTTTATGTTACTACTAGTTGACCCGCTGAACTTCGTTCCGCCTTGACATGCATATGACGCGGGCTGACAATGTACGTCACCGGTAGAATTGTCAATCGGTCATCATTAGCTACATCTATGTATGAGAAAATGAATTTTCATCATATTTTTTTTTGCATTATTTTTCCGTTAATTTAATAATTATTCTGCTATTCGGGACGGAGACAAATCCAACAAATCAAAGATCATCAAAATCGGTCCAGCCGTTCTTGAGTTATAAATGGTGTGACTAACCCGACTTTGTATATATATATAGATGTTATAAATGTTCCTTTTTTATGTTTTGTTTTGGTTAAGAAAAAGAATAAGGTTTCATCTTAGACCACATCATCACTTACCATCAGGTGAGATTGTGGTCAAACGAAGTTCTATACAATTAAAAAAAAAGATGATGATGGAATGAGTCTTAAAAGGAAGTCTGAAAGTAGCTCCAGTCAGAAAAGATGTTTAGTGAGGTATTGATTATGTCATCCGGAGGGATGAAAGTCAAATGACTAGAAGAGTGCAAAGAGTTGACGTGAATGGGAAGCGTTCTCCGGGGTCTCTGGTTAAAATAGGTATACCACAGGGATCAATTCTGGACCATTTTTGTTTTTAGTATATATTAATGATCTGCCCCATCTTGTAAGGGACGATCATGATGTTGTATTGTTTGCAGATGACACGTCACTTTTATTTAAATTAAAGCGACGACAAACCGATTTTGACGATGTAAACAATGCAATCTCTAAGGTGATAAAATGGTTCAAGGTAAACAATCTACTTCTAAATGAAAAGAAAACAAAGTGTATTAGATTTATACTACCTAATGTTACACAAGTTAAAGCAGATATAAAAATCAAAGACGAGGAGTTGGATCTTGTGGACACCACCGTATTCTTAGGTATAGCCCTAGATAATAAGCTTCAATGGGGCCCTCACATTGATGGGCCCTCACATTGATGGGTTATCGAAGAGACTTAGTTCTGCGGCATACGCAGTCAAAAAGATCCGTCTTTTTACAGACGTAGACACAGCTAGACTAGTTTACTTCAGCTACTTCCACAGCATTATGTCATATGGTATACTGCTGTGGGGGAGTGCTGCAGATATAAACACTATTAATTTGGTTAAGAAAAATAGCGATAACCATAATTTTAATATTAGAAATAAAGATATACTCGCTGTTGCCACTTGTAGACTCCATAAAGTTAGTAAATAGTTTAAAGGGCAAGGTGTACGCTTTTATAACAAACTCCCAAGGGATGTACAAAAATTGGCAATTAATAAATTTCAAAACGAAATTAAACAAAATCTTTATAAAAGAGCCTACTATAAAATATCGGATTATTTAGATGATAGAGAAGCTTGGGATTGAAATTGCTCCAACTCGTTCAAAATGTTACAATTTAGACGTAATTTATTTTCTGTATTATGTAAAATTGACGTTTCAAAGTGATCCTTGTGATTTTTAATGAATAAAAATATTTGACTTGACTTGACTTGACTAGTATTAAATATGAATGTGGAGGGATGTAGAAATAGAGGAAGGCCAAAGAAGAGGTGGGTGAATTCTGTGAAAGCTGGTATGGGTAAAAAAGGAGTGAGTACTGAGATGATGGTAATAGAGTTATATGGAAGAAGAAAAAAGTGGCACTACGGAAGTGCCGACAGAAATGAAAACTTGAACAATTACGAGATACTTATGTACAGAGGTGTGGGTAACGGTAACGGTAACAGTTTCGCAAGCTCATGGGTTTTTTCCCCATCTCAAATAATGCCCGACGCGCCTAAAGAAGTTTTCACTTCAAAAAATGTTGTGCTGACCCCTACGTAAAGGATAAAGGCAGGAAGATGATTATTTTCTAAGAAAAACATATTCAAAAATCTTTGGTCAGGCTTAGCTTTCAACCGCCTAATAAAATGGCGTCGTGAAATGAGCTTTAATTGATTATAATTATATACCCCATGTTTCGACCGGCTACACTAATTTCCACCAAACACAACCATATAGCAAGCACTAGTCTTAAACAAAAACCTGTTTGAAACCTACGATGTTATAGACAGACAGATAGAAAAAGGCTTTTTACATAGAGGATTGAAAAACTGTCAAGAAAGACCGACCATCTATTTTAGTTTACAGTTTTCTATTTTCAATACATAGAAATATCTAAACATGAAAATAAAATCGAAAGATCTAATTTAATTTAAAAATTAAAACAAACATACTTACCAAATATCCCCACTTCTAAACAAAATAAACAAAACCTTGTAGTAAACAAAACCTCTTCCGCCCTCTACGTTACGGGCTGGTCGCTACGCGGTCTACGCGACACTGCTACGCAAGCGGGCGCGTAGTAACGAAGAGGGACTATGAATACTACGAAACTGTAACTACCAGTGCTACGAAATCCGACTGCTACAAAACTGGATCTACCAGTGCTACGAAATCTTACCAACGAGTAGTGCAACAAAACCAGATCTACGAGTTCTATATAATTGAATCTACCATCTATATCAGAATATACGTCTCAACTATTGTATAACATCGATATTTATGTACCTATATTCAGGAAAATAAACATTCTGACTTTTGATTTCTACTAGTGCAGTACTGCGAAACTGAACCTAGGAGTGTTACCAAATTGGGTCTACGACTGCTACTAAATCTACGAATTCTTGAATGGAAATTTTTGGATTTTATAACCATGCTACGAAAAACGATTGATGGAAATGAATGCTGGCATTTTTGTTACCCGTGCGGTTCTTTACTTCAGTTAAATGAAAAAGCGCTAGCTAAGATGAGCTTAATCTTGTCTTCTAGCATGAATGGTGTGATATCTGGTAGGAGACTTTTGCCCAGCAGTGGGGCTACGTAGGTTGGTAAAAAAAGACTTGTTTTGTTTATTATATATCTACACAGCAATTTTATTTGGTTTAGTAGATAGACCAACGTATCTTATTAGAGAAAAGTTAGCGATTAGTAAAATTAATTTTGATGTTATCACGTATCTACGTTGAAGTATCGCCCTTATTGATAAGTAGGTAGGTAAACTAGTAGGTAGGTGAACTATAAGGCTTCGATCGATCGTTGCACTGAGTGTCTCCTAGGCTACCGATTGCAAACACAAACCTGCCACAACCACTTGGGGAATTTTTAGATATTAGCGGCCCAACCACTAACGTACATTCCTTCTGATTTATCCTGTTATTCAATCTAACGCGATGAGATAAAACTCAGGACAAATTGTTTTTCTTCGCTCTTACAAATCCACTGGCGTTCATTCCATTGTGATTATTGTACATTCCGACAGGAATGAACGTTAGTAGATGCGACTCTAATGATAAGCACCTGATAACTGAAGTGAAATGAAATCAATTTATTTGCTAAAACACGTTGTACATTGTCGTGTTATGTAATATGTGAGGAGCACATGTCTTTGCTTCACGAGCATGCAAATGTATTAGGTAGCACACTGACAAAAATTAAAACTTTGTGTGTGTGAATGACTGATATACCTCGATTACGCATTCGCGCAAGCCACGAGGCTATTGACAGAAGTGTCGTCGTCGTCACATTGTCTCGCTCGCCAGTAAGCTAGATTCCGCCCGCGGCTTCGAATGTGTGGGTTCAATCGAGTTGGCAAATGCAAGGCTCCACAGCCTCCAGCATCGTCGAAAGGTTGCAAGCCTCTCGGTTTTTTATCGGATGCATTTCGGAGAGTGTCTCCGCAGCGGAGCTTTTCAACCTGATCCCACCATCCCCATTCTATGATCGGACAACCAGACGCTCCGCGATGCGCCACCGCTACATGGTAGACACCTCCCATACGCACAAAGCGGTAATCTTCCACCTTTATTATGCGCACCGCCAAGGAGTGGAACGCCTTGCCTGAGTCTGCGTTTCCTGATAACAACAACCTAGGGATCTAAACTTAATCTAGGATACATTTCATGGGTTTGGAACTTTTAAGTATAAAATACCTGTGTTAAAGAGTCTCGGTCTTCTGTTAATTCGGTTATTTCGAATAGGTATATACAAACAAATATTAATAAATAAAAGTATTTAAGTGAAGTAAATTAAGATAAGTTAAGTTATATTAATGTAGTTTAAGTTAAATTAATGTAGGCAAAAACATAATTAATGTAGATTAATGGGTAGGTAAGTATACGAATCGCGAGGCTTAAGTGGAGATGGGCGGGACACTTGGTGGGTCACAATGACAACAGGTGGGCCAAGGCAGTCACAGAGTGGTGGGTAAGAGATGGACGTCGACCGCAGGGCAGAGCGCCGGCCCGATGGTCTGACGATCCCGTAACGAAAGTTTGACAGCAATGGATGAGACTTGCTCAGGACCGATTGGACTGTCGACATAGAGAGGAGGCCTATACTCAACAGTGGATGCTGGAGGCTGGATAGATAGATAGATAGATTAAGTTAGGCTATTCCTGCTTAGGATAAATTAAAGTTTGGGATTTAGAAATACGTTAAAATTTTTGTGTATGCATTTATGTATATAGTGTTTGGATGCTCCTGATCAACAGTCTGCTATTGCATAGGAATGTCAGAAGTTTCAGGTTTCAAGGAATTTCAGGACACCTTTAGATCTCTTAATCAGTACGCAGACCCGTGAAGATATCTCACAAGGAGGTAGTTAGAGGCCAGTTTAAACAAACCCCATTTTTACGTTCTTCCTCGTGGTCAAACTGTTTAGTCAAACTGATTTGTCCAAAAGGAATAATAAACGACGAACTAGTGCCTCTTTGCCACTGGATGGCAGTAGGCTGTTAAGTTTTTTTGTAACAAAGCAAGGTGCTTTCTTTTCTAAGATTACACATTCAGCACGATAAAGCAATTTTTACACATAAAACATAGTGCATAGAAGTAAAGCATTTTTTTTTTAATTGGATAGAACTTCCACAATCTCACCTGATGGTAAGTGATGATGTGGTCTAAGATGTAGCACGAAGATCTAGAAGAAACCTATTAACTCTCACCTTAAAGAGGCCCGGATTGTATTCTTTAGGAAAAACAGACGACGGCAAAGTGTTCCATACCTTAGCTGTACGCATCAAGAACGTAGAACCAAAACGGTGAGTGCGAATGGGTGGTATATTGACTAGGTACGGGTGGTACTGAGCCGTGCGCCTGCTTGTCCTTTGATGGAAAGGAGATGGCGGGATCAGATCGTATAGTTCCTGGGCACATTCCCCAAAATGTATTCTGTAAAAGATCGATAGGCTTGCAACTTTACGGCGGTGTTCGAGACTTTGGATCTTAGTCACCGCCATATATTTCTCACCTATAAGCCTAAAAGCCCTACGTTCTATCGAGTCTAAGGTAGCGAGCTGGTATTTGGCCGAACCATCCCAAAGGTGGCAGCAGTCAGACCGGACTTGAGCTCTATAAAGACTAAGAAGCTGTCCTGGTGTGAAGTATCTCCTGACCTTGTTGAGGATGCCCAGCTTCATGGCAGCTGTTTTAGCCTTAGACTCGATGTATGAGCTAAAGTTGAGAGTAGGCGTGAGCGAAACCCCTAGGAACTTGAGGTGATCTTTTACAGATAACGGTACATTTTGGAAAATTGGAACTTGGGTAAACTGACTCTTTTTCGCCGAGAAGAGACATGCTTGCGTTTTTGAAGCATTGAATTTGACAAGATTGGCATCGCCCCAGTCAGAGACGGCCTTGAGTGTCAAATTCAAACACTGCAACATCTCGTCTCTCTGCCTCTGAATTTCAGCTCTGCTGGCTCGAGCATTAGAAGTGTACCTCTCCACAACTGTACTGTCGTCTGCGTACCCAATGATACCGGGCATAAGCAGATCATTGATATGCAGCAGAAACAGCGTGGCAGAGAGTACTGACCCCTGAGGTACCCCGGCGTTAATAGCCAATTGATCAGACGAGCGGCCATCAATGACTACCCGAATGGATCGTTCCATCAGAAAGTCTGCAAGCCAAGTGCAGAACTGAGCTGGAAGTCCGTATGAAGGAAGCTTGCCAATAAGGCTGGCATGCCAAACCCTGTCAAAAGCCTTCGAGATATCTAGTGAAACAGCCAGTGCTTCACCATACTTCTCGATGGCTTCACTCCAGATGTGTGTAGTATACGCAAGAAGATCCCCAGTAGACCGTTTCTGGCGAAACCAATATTGACGGTCACTAAGGAGGTCATTGTCTTCAAGGTATGCAAGGAGCTTCCTATTCAGCACACGCTCCATACATTTACACAGTAAGGAGGTGACCGAGATAGGGCGGTTATTTGACGGGTCGGCACGACTACCTTTTTTGGGCACAGGCTGCACGTTAGCTAGCTTCCATGACTTGGGCACTAAACCAGTTTTCAGAGACAGGCGAAAAAGTCTTGTCAGTATTGGAGACAACTCAGGGGCACAAGTTTTTAACACTACGGCTGATATTCCGTCCGGTCCACTAGCTTTGTTCACGTCAAGACTACGCAGCGTTTTAAGCACTTCTTTTTGCTGGATGCGAATTTCTTGCATAGACACTTCGCATAGAGGAAGGCTAGGTGGTGTTTCGCCAGAGGTGTCAAGACGTGAAGCTTCCGCAAATTGAGTTGCAAATAAATTTGCTTTCTCAATAGCAGTGTGGGCTAGGGAACCATCCAGTTTCAGTAGTGGGGGGAGTGAAGGGCGGTTGAAATTCGCTTCCACCGATTTAGCCAGAGACCAAAAAGCTTTACTTCCCGCGGGGTACGCGGCAAACTTAGACCCCATGCGGCCAATCCGATCGAAGCGAGCTTTCCGTATCACCTTCTTGCTAGACTTGGCGGCTTTATTGAAGGCTTTCTTCTTTGACCGCACATCCGAGGCTTTACTGTTTCGTGCTTCTACCCAGGCACGGTACGCCGCATGTTTATGCGCTTCTGCGCTGGCACATGCGGGACTAAACCATGGGCGAGCGTTGCCTGAAGGTGAAGCGTCAGAGAATGGAATAAAATATTCCATTGCCTTTTTTATCACCTCCGTAACGGCATCAGCGCAGACCGTTGGGTCAAAGGAAGAAAAGCAAGTTTGCCGCCAAGGATACGATGCGAAGAAATGACGCATTTCATCCCAATCTGCTGACTTGTAGCGCCACACTCGCCTGCATCCTCTGCATTCACGTGACATGCTGCAAGCTTGCAAGCCTATCGCTGCATAATATACCCGATGGCTCATACCTTCGAATAGTCGGTTCAAGGACATGCCGTTTTCCTCACGATGTTATCCGTCACTGTTTTGACAACTTAACATTTTTGGAGTAGAAAAATCCATTAGTGAACGCCCGGGATTTGAACCCACAACCTCCGAATCGAAGGTTGGGGTACATCCCACTATGCAACCATGGTTTATAAACAAATGTTACACGATATTCGCATGATACTAGAACTGTGCGAGGAAGCTAAACGGTGAGCGAGGAAAAGATCATGCGAAACAGATTTACTACCATAACGGTAGGTACTACATAAATTGTAAACATTTTATAAACTTCATAAAAACAACGCGACCGCGACTCCGGCCAAGCTGTATCAAGGCAAAGAAGCAGTTTAACCTCTGGAAGACCGTGAAAGAACCAGTCACACAAAAGATAAAGATAAAAGCATGTATGTAGGTACTTACTCGTTTTATTTAAACTTTTGAACAAATACTGTTGGATCAGACCGGTTTTTTGGTGACTCTTGACACTTATTAGTTTGTCTATTTTTAAACCAAAGAGTAAGTACTTTTATATGTTTTAAACCAGAGACACGTAGGTAAATAAAACTTTTTAAAATCACTATACACAGAATCACAGAATAAATATCGTCACCATCATAAAAAGGTAGGTAGTTACATAGTTTAAGATTTATCAATGAATTTAAAGCTTAAATACTCGCTGCTGATTTATAATTACCTATGTAATAATATTTGGACTTGATTTATATTTTTATTGATACCACAAACAATTTATTTTATTATTTATTTATTTAGCTCATACACGTTCTAAAATGAAATCAATTACCTATAAATAGTCCGTCTAAAAAGAGTAGACAAAAAATGAGGGCGCCACTGTCGTTTAACTGGTATACCCCATACTATACAATAACTGGTTTTGATACTTGCTAATTATTTATTGTATTATTAGCATTTATATTCTAAGCTAACTTAGTACTTCACATAACCACTTTACATCACAAGTTGTGGTTAAATTCTATGAATACATATTATTATAAATGCGGAAGATTGGGAGGATGGATGGAACTTGGTACAGGAATAGATTATTACCTGGAATAACTAGAGGGCGCAGCTAGTAAAATAATAAAATAAGAGTTAAGTGTTATTAATAAAATATTTATTCATAAAATTAGTCGTCCAACATATCAAAATCTAAATATTCGACACCAGACATGTTGTCATCTATTACCCCAGGAGAATATTGCCGAGAAGTACTAGGCAGACAGGAATCTTCTGATTCTGCTTTAGACTCACTGCTGCTGCTGCTATCCTCACCAACTCTCATAATTAATTCTTCTATATTGTGATACAGCCTGGGGCCTTTTTCAATGTACTCCATTTAATTTTTTTGACATGGTCACAACATGATTTCCAATCTACTGGAGTTATAGAAGCAAAAGCCTCTTCGGTTAATTGTTTTATATCCCTGGATCCAACATTTTGTGCTGCCACTTTTCTTTTTGCCAAAGACCATATAAGTTCAATCGGGTTCAGGTCACAGTGATAGGGTGGCAGCCTTACGACTGTATGTCCATGCTCGCTCAGTAACTCGTCAATTTCATAAACTGGTGCTGGTTTATTTTTTTTCACCAAATCATAAAGCATAGGTTTTTGTAGGGTCGGATCAAAATTAATATTATTCTCTTCGAGCCATAATTTGATTTCAGCAATCGTGCTGGATGTTGTGGAAGCCTTATTTTTCACAATCGAGTGATATGGGGCGTTGTTCATTACAATAATGGAAGGATATTCAAGGTTTGGGATGAGCTTTTCGGTTACCCACTTATTAAAGTTTGTTCTATTCATTTCAGAATGATAGTCTTCCTGTTTGTTATTTCCTCTAAAAATAAGAAGAGAGTTCGGTACAAATCCTTTTTCACTTCCTGCATTGATGAGAATCCATCTTTTCCCTTTTAGGATATCTTGAATAACTCCTTCGGTTTCAATAGATTGCCAACATTTTTTTTAATTTGCATGATGAGTGAATATAACTTTCATCTTGATATATCATATATTTTTGCAACTCTTCAGGTAAGTTACGGTTGTCTATAATAACTTTTAAATATTTTTGCCTTTTAATACAAATATTAATATTTTCCATGAAAGCTTTTCTGTTTGATTTACATTTTTTGTATTTATAACCAATAGATTTTAAAATTTTGTGTAAATGGGCTCGACTTTCATTGAAACCAAGGTCTTCCCTTACCATGGTTAGTATTTTATTAAGTGTAGGGACTTCTTTTTTTACACTATAGAAATAATGCACTTTTTGTCGGATTGCACACTGGTCAAAATCGTCTAATTCTTTTCTTGGTCGCCCCTTTCTATGTTTAGCAGGAGTACTGAATTTTCCTTTAGTTTTGGATCCTTCCGAAACTATTCGTCACACTGTACTCTCGGATTTACCTGAAAATAATAAATTATATTGTTAAGTATCAAAACCAGTCACACGCACTATAAATATGTGTTTTATTTTAATAACCTCAACTGTACATATAAAAGTAAATATTTCATCATGAGACCACTCTTGGATAAGATATTACTATTTAAAGGAGTGTAAAGTGACTAAAAGTACTACATTAATTCATAACTTACCAGTCAGATCCGCTGTTCGTTTATAAACGTGTTCCATCTGCGTGAGCAATCTGCCGGCTTGGAATTCGGCTAAACATCGCATAAACACTTTGTATATCACTTCATGAGTGCCGCTGCGGATTGTTTTATTCATTTTATCATAAGTTTTTGGATAAAAACTAGAATTGAAGCAAGAATTCAAATGAAAGCAAACAATGTTTACATTAAAATGACAAGCAAGTGACAAGATTGACTGTTAATGAAGTGTTGCCAGCCACAGAATATAGTTAGTTCCTTAAACATTAATTTCTACTCTTTTTAGACGGACTGTACTATAGTTACAGTCCGTCTAAAATGAGTAGAAATTGCTTTCATTTGAATTCTTGCTTCAATTCTAGTTTTTATCCAAAAACTTATTATAAACATTTGAAAAATGAATAAAACAATCCGCAGCGGCACTCGTGAAGTGATATACAAAGTTTTTATGCGATATTTAGCCGAATTCCAAACCGGCAGATTGCCTACGCAGATGGAACACGTTTATAAACGAACAGCAGATCTGACTGGTAAGTTATGAATTAATGTAGTGCTTTTAGTCACTTTACACTCCTTTAAATAGTAATGTCTTATCCAAGAGTGGTCTTATCAAGAAATATTTACTTTTATATGTACAGCTGAGGTTATGAAAATAAAACATATTTATAGTGCGTGTGACTGGTTTTGATACTTAACAATATAATTTATTATTTTCAGGTAAATCCGAGAGTACAGTGCGACGAATAGTTTCGGAAGGATTCAGCAGAGGATAGCAGCAGCAGCAGTGAGTCTGAAGCAGAATCAGAAGATTCCTGTCTGCCTAGTACTTCTCGGCAAGATTCTCCTGGGACAATAGATGACAACATGTTTGGTGTCGAATATTTAGATTTTGATATGTTGGACGACTAATTTTATGAATAAATATTTTATTAATAACACATAACTCTTGTTTTATTATTTTACTAGCTGTGCCCTCTAGTTATTCCAGGTAATAATCTATTCCTGTGCCAAGTTCCATCCATCCTCCCAATCTTCCGTATTTATAATAATATGTATTAGTAGAATTTAACCACAAATTGTGATGTAAAGTGGTTATGTGAAGTACTAAGTTAGCTTAGAATCATAAAATATTAATGCCAATAATACAATAAATAATTAGCAAGTATCAAAACCAGTTATTGTATAGTATGGGGTATACCAGTTAAACGACAGTGGCGCCCTCATTTTTTGTCTACTCTTTTTAGACGGACTATAGCTGCCACTTGACATTGACAGTTTGGTTGGAATAACGCAGTCAGTTTATTTTATTTGTCATTAGCACTGTCAATGACGTCAGCACAGCAGCTGATTTGTTTAGATTTTTGCTTGCTTTGTTTATAAAATATAAAAACTCGTGTTATTTACAATGGAAAATGCAATGATTTTACTATACGATATATGCAGGCTATGTCTTGATGAACCTGGGGTTGATAACATCTTTAAACCAGTTGATTTATCTCAACATATTCTAACTTACACTGGCGTAAAGGTAACGTACTTTAAAACAAAATTCAAATTCTTACTTGCCTTTTGCTGTTTACGCTGGTGTTCCTACTTTGGTTCCTACGACGGGCTTTGGGTCTTGGTCTTTTTACGGTCTATTCCTGACGAGAGTGGAAGGGCTTCAGTCCAGAAAGGTAAACACATACGTGTTGTTACCTTCGTTTTATTTTTCTTAGTTAGATACCATTTTTGAAGAATGTCTATGCGGTAAGTCGTCAGCTTACCTTATTTTTGGAACATGTGTATGTTGCCCAGTGTCTGTCTGGTGTATAGACAAGGAATATGAAATGAATACTCAATAAAGTATCTGCATTGATTATTCAGAAAAAATTTGGTAAAAAAGTATGCTTCCTCTCATACCACAAAATAACTATAACATATTTAGATGGGAGTGCACCTTCACGAACTCTCTCTTCTCCCAATGCTGTCCACCAGTGCTCCTCATCCACATCCGATATTATACATTTAAATTATATAATCATGATCAACACCAACCTATAACAGTCCACTGCTGGACGTAGGTCTCTCCCAGGGTGCGCCATTGAGCCCGATCCTCAGCTCTTCTCATCAAATCCTTGCCAGCCACAGCATGCAAATCGTCACTATCTAGCCAGAGGGTGTCCTACACTTCGCTTGCCTAGATGTGGTCTCCACTCCAGAATACATTTACCCCAACGGTTATCAGTTCTGCCGCAGATATGACTGGCCCACTGCCACTTCAACTTGCTGACCCTCTATGAAATTATATAATAAACTTTAAAGTTTAAGATATTATTATGTTATAATGTTTTTATTGCTGCCTATCTTGAGAAGAGAGAATTTATTTAAAACTGAACTTTGGTAGAACTTGCTTTTTGTTAAATAACAAGTTAAAAGGTTAACCTGATGACCCACATTGTCTTAAATGATAAATACATACCATATTTTCCAGGTGACAACCACAGATAAATTGCCTCAAACAATATGCACAAGTTGTAGGGATATAATAAATTGTGTCAATGTACTGAAAGAGTTGGCTACCACAAATGATGCACGCCTGCAGGCCGTACGTGGCATCAATGATGACTGTGATACTCAGGTACTTATCACTGATTCAGCAGCACATTTAGTCATAATCAGTTCATGCACTAGTGACAGTACTCAGGTAATTATGGGATTTTATTTGTGATATTATTATGATCTACAAGCTTCTGACTGCGACTTTGCATGCATTGTTTAACAATAAAAATTAGCCAAGAAATAGCCTATGTCTCCAGGTCATAATCTATTTTGTTTAGTTGTGAAACGTAACAAACAAGTTACTTTTGAATTTATAATATGTATATATTTTATGTATTTTGTTACTTATTTTACTTTAAAAATAATTGAGTTTCTGTTAATCATCATCGTCATCATGTGTTTGTTTTAAGTTCTTTTCAGATGATCTACGGTTCAGTAGTGAGATATCTCTCTTTCAGAATGTGTCCGGTGCACCTCCAGAAATAACAAGCACCTCAGTGAATATATCTTTAAAGGATAGAATTATTTTTGAAGGTGATAGATGCGAAGACAAAGAAAGTAAGAAAAAGAAGTCTTCATCTAAACAGGACGATGTAAGCCCATTTTTACTTTTTATTGCCATTATTATATCTTCTTGACACCATTTGATCACAATATAGGTAGGCAAGAGTTTTTACTCAGTGACTGCAGTATGGGTTTTTTTAAAAAGGATGTATTAAAATGTTTAAAAGGGTCGGCAACATGCATAATTACAAACGTCCATAGGTTACGGTAAGCACTTACCATCAGGTGGCCCGTACGCTTGTTTGATTAGTAGTATAAAAAAAGGCAAACTCAACTTAAAGTCAAGTGGCATTCCACTAGAGCTGTGCGAGGAAGCTAAACGGTGAGCGAGGAAAAGATTCACAATAGTAGATTATTAAACGAGGGGATAAAGTAGTGTCTTGCGTCACGGGCGCTTTATTGAATCACGAACGTAAAGATAGAAACCTGAGTGTAGAGAGGTATATAAGCACCCCCAAGATGCAGACAGCTTTATCCACGAAGAGAATTCTCTACTTTTCAAACTTTCTGCAAGACAATAAAACCCATATCTAGGTTGGTGCATTCTGTGCAGAGATTAGTTCGATTTACGAATAAGTTCTTAGTGTGTGGGTCTCTTTGGTTTTGAATTGAATGGTTTTTGAATTTAAAATACTATCTACAAAATACTTCAGCGTCAGGTATTTGAAATACCAATTACAAATTACATTTTTACGTAGAAATTGAATAACAAATACAAAATACGTATTTGTATTTCAATTACGTATTTTAATTACAAGTAATTCAAATACTGCTCACCCCTGCCTGTAGAAACATTTACATATACGCGAGACAGTACAAATGTTTCTAACTACACTCAGCGGCACAATTAACCGCCCACCTTGATTTTTTACGATTTTGGTTAAAAAAAACAATTGTGGCCTTACTTGTGAATGTTATTTTATAACGTAGGTATATTAAAGTAAAATGAAAGATAATGTTGTTTTTAATTATTAGGTACGTTTATTTATAAAAAAGTCTGAAAAACACTTTGACCGTAAATTAACAAATGTGATGAAATGGCTTAAAAATAAAAAATCTGCTGAATAAATGAATTCTAATAGTGCGTATTTCCACCTCTAGCCCTCATGACTTCCATCAAACGGTTTGGCATGCTGTCGATGACATTTTGATCTGTTGTTGTGGAATGTTCTGCCACTCCTCAATCACGGATTGTTTTAATTCATCTATGGTGGTTGGAGCTGTTATGCGGCTTCAAACACGTCTTTTTAAATTGTCCCATATATGTTCAATAGGATTTAAATCTGGGCTCCGGGATGGCCATGTTAATTTTCGAATGCCGACGGTATCCAGGTACGCGGTAACAACTCTAGCAACGTGGGGGCGAGCGTTGTCCTGCATTAATAAAAAATCTTCGCCAATAAATGGAGCAAATGGCATTACATGAGGTTCCAACACTTCTGTTACATACCTCTGAGCATTTATTCCACCTCTTTCGAAGATAACCAAGTCGGTGCGTGCTTCGTAAGTAATGCCGCCCCATATCATGATAGAGCCACCTTGGTAACCTACTGTTTCCACAACAGTACATGGTGCAAACCTTTCATTCTTGCGTCTGTATACACGCTGGCGACCGTCAGGACCGTGCAAGCATATTCTTGTCTCGTCAGTAAACATAACATTCTTCCATTGTTCCATATTCCATTCGGCGTGCTCTCGGGAAAAACGAAGTCTTTCTCTCCGGTGGCCTACGAGCAATTGTGGCACTCGAGATGGTCGAAAAGCTCCAAGGGCATTCTCTCCTAGTCTTCTTCTCACTGTTCTTTCACTCACTTGAACATTGCGAACCTCACGAAGTTGGTTTCGTGCCTCAACAGCTGTAGTGAACCAATTTATTAGAACATTGGTCATAAGAAATCGGTCGTCACGAGCGGAGGTGCATCTTTTTCGGCCCTGTCCTGGTTTTCGCTCATAAGAGCCAGTTTGCCGAAACCGTTTCACTGCATCCCTTAAGGTGGTACGTGCGACACCAAGCTTCCGCGCCACGTAACGCTGACTAAACCCTTCGTCGATAAGAGCGACGGCTCTCGCCACTGAATTAGCATCAAATGGCATGTTTGTGATGTCCAAACACTAGCTTTAAGTTACGAAACCAAAACAAACTCAAATTGTTTACTTTTAATGCCACTGAAGCAATGTAAGCAGTATGGCAACGATAACGATAATGAGACGAAGTTCGATATTTATCCTATTCACAACTTATGCGTAAAAAAAAACAAAGTTAAGTGGGTAGTTTGTAATTTTTTCATCACTACATTTCTTTCACACTTGACTTATTTATGCCCAATAACTTACAACTGCGATAACATCAAAATTTGCCGCTTTAAAAGGGTGGGCGGTTAATTGTGCCGCTAAGTGTATTATGCAAAACTCCTCCGTCTGTGACCTCCGTGGCACAGTAAATGAATTGCCGGGCGAGACGTAAGAGGTTGCGGGTTAGATTCCGTCATGCAAACATTCATTCATTAAAATAAAAATTAAAAATAAAACAAATAAATGTAAGCAACAGTAACAAAGCGATCTCAGACAACCTTTGGATGAAGAGGATGGGTTTTGTTTATTCTGTTTCCCTATTTTTTTATATTAGCTTGTAAGGTATAATAAAGAATTTTCATTCATTCATTCAAAACTCGGGATGGGTTTTGTTTATTCTGTTTCCCTAATTTTTTATTTGCCAATGGCAAATGCAAAAACCGTGCGACGCAAAAATTCAGATAGACTGGATTCTATTATAAACTAATTTGTTTCAGAGTGCTACAAAATTGATTTCAATTAGGAAAGATTTGTTTGATTCTTCAGAGACTGTGGTAAGGATATTTATTTAGCAGTAGTTGCCAGTGCGATGGTTAATTCGACCGTAATTCATTACAATCGTTGCCTTCTCTATACAAGGTGTTTGGTAATATACCTACTGACGATATTTAAGTGACGGTTTCTCAAAACATACAAAAATACTTCTTGAATTAAAAACCTATTAGTTATATTATCAAATTTTAAAGAAAATCGATTAAGTTTAGGTGGTTAATTCGATATAAAACTTACCGCGTACTCTTGCAATCGACATCCAAAAATAAAGGCCGATTTGATATCTCTTTCGGAAATGGCTACGGGTGTTGGGTTAGAAAGGGACAACAAGATATATCTCGAGACGTCACCAATACAGTGTCTGTGGTTAGATTATTATTATTATTTTTTTTATTTATTTGAGACAAAATTATGGACTTGGAGACCGAAATGAGCGCGGAACTCGACTTTTGCAATTTGCCTTCGGGCAACAAATGTACATTGCCAACAGCTTCTTCTCAAAAAAGCCGCAAAGGCGATGGACTTGGGTATCACCAGGAGGCGACGTAAAGAACGAAATTGATTTTGTTTTGAGTTCGAGTAAAGATATCATCAAAGACATAAATGTTATTAATAAAATTAAGTTCAGTTCCGACCACAGACCCATTCGTACAAAGATTAGGTTACAGTTTAAAATACACCGTGCAAAACTTTTTACTAATCGTATTCAAAAATTAACAAAACATATACTAATTAATAATTCAGAACAGTTTAACATAGAACTATCAAACATATTTAAAGACTTAAAAGTTAAAGAAATAGAAAACGTAGAAGCTCAGTACAACTCCATAATTAAAGGAACAGGAATGAGTAGCAAAAAAAATAAGAAAACCTAGAGACAAAAATAGCAAACTTAGTATAGAAACACAATCATTAATCGAAAAAAGAACGGAAATGGAAATTGGCACAAAAGAATACAGAATACTAGATAAACAAGTAAAGCGCAGCGTAAGAAAAGATATCAGAAACCTAAATTGTCACTTAGTCAAAATTGCCTTAGAGGGAAACAGATCTTTGAGAACAGCAAAACAAGGGATTTCTAGAGGAAAAGTTTGGATTAACAGCTTACAAGACGAATCGGGAAAGAAATATAACAATAGATTAAAAATCGTGGATATGTATATGTACACATTTCTATAAAAATCTTTATTCCGACAACACTAAACTTAAAATAAACAAACCATATACTTTTGATGACAACATTCCCTTTATAACAGGTCAAGAAGTTCATTTAGCACTTAATTCCATGAAATATGACAGAAGTCCTGGCGAAGATGGTGTTACAACAGAAGCACTTAAAATAGGCTCACGAGCCCTATTACCGCACCTTACTAACCTGTTTAACTCCATTCCAAACAGGGATATTACCATCAGAAATGTGCCACTCTAACATTATACTTCTCCACAAAAAGGGTGAGAGACACAATATTAGTAATTATAGACCCATAAGCCTGGTATCCCATATCTACAAAGCGTTCATTAAGGTCATTCAAAGTAGGATAAGCGGTAAGCTAGATAGCCACCAACCCCCTGAACAAGCAGGATTCCGCCCTGGCTTTTCGACAACTGACCATCTACATACTCTTAACCAAATCCTCGAAAAATATCAAGAATTTAATAAACCTTTGTACCTTACCTTCGTGGATTACACGAAGGCTTTTGACAGCATTAACCATTCCGCCATCTTCACTGCACTTAAGAACCAAGAAATAGATCAAACTTATATCAACCTCATCGAAACCATCTACAACAACAGCACAGCCAATATCAAACTAACAACAGATGGACCATATTTTACAATCGACAAAGGCGTTAAGCAAGGTGCCCCGCTCTCCTCCAAACTCTTCACGAGTACTTTAGAAGACATTTTCAGAAAACTAGCAGTCTCTTGGAAACAAAAAGGTGTATCCATCGGAGATAAGAAGCTTACGAACCTGCGCTTCGCCGATGATATTGTTCTTTTTGCCCCCACAGCACAAGAACTCCAAAATATGCTCCAAGACCTGAGCACTGCAAGCCTTGAAGTTGGACTAATGATGAATCGGTCAAAGACACAACTAATGACCAACACCAACAAACAAAAAATTATGGTAGACGGGCAAGAATTATACTACGTTGATGAGTACATTTACTTGGGCCAGATTGTCTCCTTCGAAAACAGGCAAGATAAAGAGGTCGTCCGCCGCGTCGAAAATGCCTGGAGGAGCTTCTGGTCCATGAAGACGCTAATGAAGGGAAACCTTCCATTGTCACTTAAGCGTAAACTCATCGACATGTGTATTCTGCCCGTCCTTACCTATGGTGCCCAAACTTGGTCACTGACGGAAGCTCAAAAGTCTAAACTCAAGGTTTGCCAAAGAGCTATGGAACGCAGCGTGCTAGGGGTAAAAAGAATCGACAGGATCCGCAATACCACACTGCGCGCGAATACCGGCATCGCAGATGTTGGCGACAAGACTGCCAGGCTGAAGTGGGACTGGGCGGGTCACGTCAGTCGTATGGTCACAGACAAATGGGCAACAGTCGCCACACAGTGGGTGCCTGCAGATGGGCGTCGAAGCCGTGGCAGGCCGAGGAAGCGTTGGCGTGACGACCTCGATGCATTCCAAGATGGCTGGTGGGACGTGGCGAGTGATCGTGAGATGTGGAGGAACATGGGGGAGACCTTTGCCCAGCAGTGGGAAAGTATAGGTTAAAAAAAAATTTTGAGACAAACAATTATGCCTAAATATTACTAGACTTAATATTTATTACAAGATATGTTACTACAGGCATAACCAACACCGTTGTCAACAGATTACATTAAACAAACGGTGGGCATGAGTGTATACAATATTAAATACATATAAAAAAATATAAGTATATAAATGAACCTATATTATGCAGGCAAGCAAGTGCCTAAGTACCTACCTACCTACACAATACAGGTTCATATTTAGTAATGAGTAACTTAGTCACTATTAATTTAAATTGAAATTAGACAATCAGATTGTCTGATTGATTGCTTTCTTAAACAAGGCGGGTAAGTTTGCAAAAAGTTCAATTTCCAAGAAATTATCGTTGTACAACTTAGGAATTCTATTGAGATTATAGATGGTAAGCGTTATGCAATAGCACAACATAAGTTTAATGAAGTGTTTGTTTTTACATGCCAAAATATTTTTTGTTAATCAAACCGTAGGGACACTATATAACACTTGGTTACGTCAATAATAGTACTTAATTAATTACATGGCTTTATCTAAGTCGCTCATTGCACCATAATTTTGGAGGTGCCAGAAACAGACAAGCATTACGTATACATTTACATTTATGCATCAAAATATTGATTAATAAGTATTTAGGTAAGATTATAGCTGCTGTAGAGGGGCATTGTCAAATAATTGATTATAATACCTAATTTGAATTTTAAATTGCTGTGTATGTCAGTAAGTATTTATGTAACAATAATTATTATTATAAATATGGAAGTGCATTAGTCATTCATTACATTTTTAAAAGGGGTCCAAAGTTCTCCCTTCAAATATTAATATATCAACACTCACGAATACTCAATCATTTATTGTATTCAGCAATGTAATTAAAGGTATAATTAGATTTTTTTTTCTCTAACCTATCTCGTTCCACTGCTGGGCAAAGGTCGCCCCCAAGTCCCTCCAAGTATCCCTACCCGTCGCTATCTCCCACAATCTTCTTTGGAAGGTGACCAAATCGTCCCGCCAACGCTTTCTCGGCCGACCCTGACGTCGCCCTCCGTCTTCAGGCGTCCATGGTGTCACAATATGGACCCATTTCTCGGAGTGCATTCGGGCAACGTGGCCCGCCCAGTCCCACTTAAGTCCAGCCGATCTCCTCCCTACATCTGCAATGCCGGTAATTGAGCGCAGCATGGTGTTACGAACTCGGTCGACACGCATAATTAGACAGGAACAAAAAAACATTTTTGTTACCTAATGATTTACGTTCGAATTTCGACCACTGTGCAGTGTCACTGGGAACTGATAGATTTACGGTGTTTCATTGATACATTATCTTATTTTATTTAGACATCATCAACAAAAACGAGCGAGCCACCTCCATCGACTACTTCTAGTCCTAGTAAAGACCCTGAGAAAAAAATGAAGGTGGTAAGTAGACTACAATTTTTTACATTGTAATGATATTAACTAGTGGTTCGCCCCGAACTGAGATCTCGCGAGTCTCCCATAAAAACCATAAAATATTATTTGTAATCTTTGACTATAAAAATAGTGCCACGAAATACATAACCATATGCACATTTTTGGGGTAGAAATCGCAATTATCCTGGATTTCGGACTTTTGCCTATATTTGTGTCACTTAAGCTGCACGCATACCAAATTTCAGCAGTGTGGGGTCACTGGTGTACCCTGTGAATTTTGTCAAAGTTCAGTTTTTATTATGGCTAATAACTCAAAAACTATAAGGACTTTACTAAAAATAAAAACGGATTTTTAATATACTAATGAAGACCTTTCATTTGACGTTCCACTTGACTTAATAGTCTCATTTTAATTTTATTTTTACCCCTCTTCAACCCCAATATCTCAACAACCCCCCAATATTTTTAGCTCATTTAGTCACACCAAAACTGTGCCATCACTACTCGTGTATCAAATTTCACGATGATCGGATGAACGCTTCGAAAGTTATCCTCGGACAAACAAACATACATACATACAACGCCGATTTGCCCAAGTTGATTTAGAGATCTCGCTTCGCTCGATTAATAATAGTGGTTCTGTGAGAACAGTATGTATGTGTGTGCTCGATGTTACAAATAAATGCTATATTAATATCAACAGTAGACCTCGCGTCCCAAGTCCAAAAAGTAATTTGCGCAACAAAATTAACGAAGAATTTTAAATCGACTTCAGGGACTTGGATTTTCCAATAGGCTTACCTATGTAGACTTTGAGAAAAATATTGGTATAAATTTTAGTGAGTACTCGCGTTCCCTTGGTCCTAGTAAGTCTTATCTGTTGTCTACGGGTTCGTCTCGTGAAGGCGGAGAGGACTGAGTAGTCTGATTGGCAGGTAAAAATGTGTCGGAAAAAAAAAATAAAAAATTTAAACACGTCCATATATAACGTTACAGCAAACTTCCCCCTTTTCCCCACTCCACTCCCCCATTTTGAATTTTTTTCGCAACATCTTGTGTAGAATGAAGTTCTTGTGTGCCTCTCAAATTTGATTGAAATCCGTCGATAAATAACGCGACTGCAAACTTTCCCTTTTCCCCCCTAATTTCCTCCCAATAAAAAGTTTAAATAAATCAAGGAACTTGCGTGCCAATTTCGTCAAAATCGGTTGATAAAAGTGATGTGTAGGCGAGAACAGACAGACAGAAAGACAAAAGCATTTTTTCGCCAATCTCGAAACTGAGGCGCTTCGCTCGCTCGGTCAATAAACTCAATAGTGCTGGTTTGTATCATATTTGAGTATAAAATAAAAGATATGATTATCTCTGTGTATAGCCGGAGAGAGATTTGGGGAAGGTGTTTAAGGGTTTATGCACAGTTGCACACGAACGCGCCATAGAGTCCCAAATAATCATAAGTAATAAGTGAAGAATTGCATTTGAGCGCGCAAAGCGTGTGCATAGGTCCTCAGTCATCTTGAAATCACCTTTCTACTTGATACGTGTTCCTGAGAAAAACTATATTAACAGACAGACGGAGAATGAAGTGATCCTAGAAGGATTCCCTTTTTCCTTTTGAGGTACGGAACCATAACAATTTAATGATGTGGATTTATGTATTTCAGACATCAACCACGTCAAAGCGCGAGCGATCTCCAACTATTAGTCCCGGCAAGTGCCCTGAGAAAAAACTGAAGATTGGCGGCAAAGAGTTGAAGGTTCACGAATTTGTATACTTAAAGTGTGAGGTAGGTACATATTTTTATGATATAATATATAAATGAGCCGTCGCCCGCGGATTCGCACGCGTGGTTTGTCACTAAAAACATTACCCTCCTTTTGCGCAGTCAGGTAAAAAGTATCCTATGTCCCGACAGTAACGTAACAGACAGACAGAGGAACAGAGTTACTGTTCGCCCAAACTTGTTTGTAACGAATAAACTCAAAAACTACGGGTCCAATTTCATAAATTCCTTTGTTACTTCTTTTATAGGGCTACTTTTTTCCAACTGCGCAGATGGAGGATAATATTTTTATTGAAAAAAACTACGCGTGCGACGCTGTGGATTGGTCAGCTAGTTTTAACTACAACATCAGGGTAGGTACTCACCTAGCCGTGTAGCATGTAGATAGATAGATAATTCCTTTATTACACACCACTAAATACAAACATTTATAAGAAAATACACTCTTAAATAATAGGTACAATGGGCGCCCTTATCGCTAAAAGCGATCTCTTCCAGGCAACCTTTGGATGGACAGGATCTATGTGAACAAAATAAGGACGGCGGCGTAAATCCGATATTATTAGTACACGTATATTTATAAAAAATATAGATACATAATATAAAATAAAATGCATAATTATAATGTATAATATAATCATACAATTACATAAATATTAATTATTATTAGGAGCCTGTACTGTCCCACTGCAGGGCAAAGGCCTCCCTTCCTTCCTAATATTAATATTATAATACATAAAATATATATTGTCATACCTACATATATAAATTATAAAAATGTAAAAATGAATCGTATCTGATACTGAATCAACCCGCAAGTGGGTACGGCTCGTCCACGGTCACCGCGTGCACAGCATGCGCACACTGCGAGCCGCTTTTGTGTTAGCCGCCGAGCTAGCTGCGCTCCACGCGCGAGCGGCTCGCAGCGAGTTCGTGCCTACGTACCAAATGATACAGTATCAGATACATTACATGCTACACGGCTAGGTGAGTACCCTGCTTAAGCTGGGTACTCACTTAGCAGTGTAGCACGTAACGTATCAGATACGGTATCAACCTGCAAGTGGGTACGGCTCGTCCACGGTCCTCCGCGTATCTAGCTACGAGCTGCCGGAACCGCAGTGCTCGCAACGACGTCACGCCGACAACATGTCTCAAATGGTGGCTAGTGCTGCGTTCATATTCATGTATAATATTTTAGATAATTATAAAAGCCCACGTCGATTTTGGCAAAGTGAAATTTTCAAAGATAGAATTCGTTCTAACAATTTAGTAATGGATATGAAGTCTCAAGAGATTAGTGGGCATTTCAAGAATTTCACTCGTATGTCGAGTACAGATTTTGAGTATCTAATTAATTTAATTGGACCTCAAATTCGCACTAGAGACACAAGGTTTAGAAAAGCGATACCCGTTCAAGACAAATTGGCTTTAACATTGAGATTTTTAGCAAGTGGTGATTCATTCACTAGTTTACAGTATACCTTCAGGATGTCTAAGCAAGTTATAAGTAAATTCGTTCCAGAAGTTTGTGCAGCAATCATCAATGCATTAAAAGACAATGTAAAGGTAAGTAATTGAACTTTTTAATATAGAAACTAAATCAATGAAATAGGCAAATAAAATACTGTAGGTAACTTAAACATAATCATCCATGTCCAAAAGCTCAGACAATTCACTTTGTGGAGATGACATAGCATATTGTTCGTTAGTTGATAGATGTTGAGGAGATGGTTGACCCGGAGATGGTTGACTCGGAGATGATTGTCCTACAGACGCATATATTTGGGATACCTGTTCCATATTTTTGGATGTACTAGGACCTGTATAATATCCAACATTGGCTGGTTGCCTATACGCCTGCATCGAGGTTGGTTGAACTGAAGAATATCCTTGAGACGTTTGTGTCCTATTGCTTGTGTGCTGGTAGGGATATTCATCGAAGAAATGGCAGTCTGCCTTAAAAATTAAGTCACATATGCCTTGTTGCACGATATTTTTAGTGTGCTCAGAATATTTCATCATTTTACTTCCTACAAAAGTCAAAAAAGATTTAATTTCCTCATTTTGCGTGTTGGTATTTGACGAGGCTGATTTTAAAATTCCAAAAGCTTCTTTCAGCATTTGTAACTTTGGATCGCGTTTTTCTTTTTTACTTGGCGGCCCAGATTGTACTGAGCTATTTGGTGTCTCCGAAATTCCTTCTGCTCCAGCTGCATCTTCATTGTCCTCACGTTCCGTTGTATTGCTTACCTAAATTATGATAAAAATTTTACTGGTGTGTTATCGCTTGCAGATTCCTGACAACTCACTGGACTGGAAAAATATATCCGATGACTTTAACAATTTATGGAATTTTCCTCACTGCGTCGGAGCAATAGATGGAAAGCATGTGTTGCTACAAGCACCGTTCAACAGCGGAGCAGAATATTTTAATTATAAGTCAACATACAGCATCGTTCTGTTTGCCATGGTGGATGCAAATTATAACATTCTTTTCGCGGATGTCGGATGCCAAGGGCGAATCTCGGATGGAGGAGTGTTTAAGAATAGCAAACTACATGACATGATCGAAAATAATATTCTTCAATTGCCCACACCTGTACCTTTGCAAGGCCGAAATAAGCAACTGCCATACTTCATTCTGGGTGATTCTGCCTTTGCGTTAAGTGAAAATGTGATGAAACCTTACCCCGGGCATGCTCACGCCAAAGGGTCAAAAGAAAGAATTTTCAATTATAGACTCAGTAGAGCTAGAAGGGTGGTTGAGAACGTCTTCGGGATCATGTCAGCCGTGTTCAGGGTACTAAGAAAACCAATGCATATTGAGCCAGATAAAGCAACAACAGTAGTGATGGCCATCGTTCACTTGCACAATTTTTTGAGGCGCAGCTCCTCCCGACCGCTTTATATACCAAGTGGCAGCTTCGACACAGAAGACGAAAATGGAGAACTAATTAATGGAGCCTGGCGGCGTGATCAAGAAATGACGTCATTCCATGCTATAAGAAATGTTGCTCGCCGTTCTCCAGCGGCGGCTAAAGAATTTAGAAATGAGTTAGCAGGCTACTTCACTGCAGAAGGAAGGCTTTCCTGGCAGGACGAATATGCATGAATTAAAAACCTACCCAGTGGTAGTGGTAGTTTGAATGGCCTTTGTCACCCTGACTATTCATAGTATAAGATAAGATTAAATAAAGGAACTTACAGTACTCAATCTGTTTTGGCGTGGAGTGTCTCGGTTTAATAAAAATGACATTGCATCAAAAGCAAACCATTTACTTTTATATATCTCTGAAGTTCCTGTAAAAGAACGTTAATACCACATTTTGTAAACAATACCTATTAATGTTAAGAGCGAGTGATAGCCTAGTGGTATGACCGTTGGACTGCCAAGTCAAAGGTCGCTGGTTCGGACCCAAGGCACACACCTCTTACTATTAAAAAAATATTAATAAACGTTTCATACCTTTACCAGTTCCATTACTTTTTTTTATTTTCATTCTCTCTCTCCTGTAGCAAGACAATAAAGTAATCATCTTATTTTTACAGTTTTCGCCCGACGTACCTATAGCTTGTCCAATAGTTTCCCAAGCATCCACTTTTAGATGTTTTTTGTAATAATTCTTATTTTTAGGGTCCCACAGTACTGGAGTATTCTGGTAAACCTCAATTAGATTTAACACTTTTTCTTCAGTCCACTCCATAATGAATAATTGAATACGTAAGTTCGTTTGAAGCTCGCGCGTAAGTACTCACTACACAAGCGGTCGTGACGCCGTCCACGAGCACACTGCGAGCCGCCTTTGTGTTCGCAGTGAAACCGCCACTCGGCGGGTCACTGCGAGCTTACAGCGCTCCACGCGCGAGCGGCTCGCAGCGGGCTCGTTCGTGCCTACGTACTCACTTGATACCGTATCTGATACGTTACGTGCTACACTGCTAAGTGAGTACCCAGCTTTAGGGGTTCGACTACAAACCACAAGCACATAGTACGTGATGTGAAATGTAGATTCACGAAGATTCACTTCTGCCTTTCAATTTGGATGAAGCAATCAAATTGATCCATAAAAACATAAAAGTAAATAATTCAATGTCATTAAATATCATTGTTTTCTTTATTTTCTGCATCTTTCAACCAAAGTGAATCATTTTGGTTGAACCGTGTAATATCGCCATTATCATCTTAGTTTCTTAAACTAACACTAGCTCATTATATTTGATCGAGCGAAGCGAGATCTGCTAATCAACTCGGGCAAATCGGCATTGTATGTGTATATATGTCTGTTTGTCCGAGGATAACTTTTGAAGCGTTTATCCGATCATCATGAAAGGGACATGCCCATATAATGCTGTCAACTGCACAAAAAATTGCGTTCATCCAAAAAATATGTTACATTTTTTCGTTAATCTACGTATCAATCGATTAACACGAAAAGTATCCTACAATATTTTAAAATAATAATGAATATGAAAACGACAGGAAATGAAATGGTAGCAAATTGCCTCCAGTTGCAAACATTAGTGTTGAGCCAGAGTTGTTCTGAGACAATCATCGATTGTTGATAAAAGACCATAAATAAAACAATCGATTTATTTGACTGTATTTTCACTGACACGAAAAATCGGTCACCGATTTCAGAAGTACGAAACCAAAACGATATTTGTTTCCCAATGAGCGTTTTGTAAATAGTTTTTTTTTTCTCTTTAATTAACCCGGGGGTGGTATTATGCTTGACTCGCGCTGGTAGCGAGCGCCCGAGCGAGATAATCTCAGCCAATCGCAGTGCCCGCTGAATTTGCGCTCAGCTGTTGACGCACCGCAATTGATCTAAATCCTCTCGCTCTCAGCTAACCTTGATCATAATCGGCGGGCCGTTGATCTCAGCGCCACCTTCTAGATGGCTTTAGGATTAACCAGTGGAGAGAAAAAAAGCGGAAAAAAAATAACTCGGCTTATCTGTAGCATTATCTCGATTTTAATTCGATCAACAAATGAGAGGTTAAAGCTTCGCACGATTTTTGCATAAGGCCATGCAGAGACGAGTTAATGACACAGACATGAGATATTTTTTAGTTAGGCACCTATCACTCGTTATTCCTCCCAAATCATCGAATTAAGAACTAACTCAAACGATAGTCGATATCGATCGATATCGACTACCTATTCAATCCAAGTTTACAAAATCAACACAGAAATACATAATGAATTCTATTAAACATCTCCAAAGGTAAATAAGTACATTTTTTTCGCTTGGGTACAATTGGTACTTACATTTTTCGTACATTTTATTACCTTATTACTACCCCTGACACACTAAATATCTGATTTTCAGAAGTAAATAGGTAGGTATATTTTTGTATTTATCTGTGGCGCTCGTGTTGAATCGAAATAAACTCGATTTTACTTCGATTCAACATTTGCTCAACAGAATCAGATGATTATTAAGGCGCGCGCGCACAGAAGTGCCATTTTTGACATCGCGCTCCTATACAATCAACAGACGGGGCAATAACTAGTTTATTTCGATTCAACATTTGCTCAACAGAATCAGATGATTATTATTTCTTTGCATTCAAATATTGAATTTTGATTTACTGGAATAATTGCCCCCGTCTGTTGATTGTATAGGAGCGCGATGTCAAAAATGGCACTTCTGTGCGCGCGCGCCTTGAGATTAAATATAATCGATTGCTCGATTTGATCGATATTTCGGATAATAGTCGATGGTCGATATGCCAATCCCTATGACTGTGCGCGTACGTCATTCACAAGTACCTACACAAGCCGTTTCCTGTGATCTGTGTCTGTGGCCGTTTCGTTTGTTTTCTCGCGTATTTTTGTTTGTTTGCTGACTTAAAGCTTAAACGATTAAATTGATAGTAGGTAATTATCAATATCATAATTTATCTAGGAATCGTTATAATTACAATAATAAACTATTTAAGTTGTAGTTGAATACAGTGATGTAAAACTGGTTGTTTGTGAAAAATAAAAACTGATTTTTCTCATTATAGTAAACTTTTTTATAACTAACTTCTTAGCTCTTTTGTTACTAACTAAGGCTAGAATCATTAGCAATTAGTTTCAAGTGTGTGCAGTGACAGCATTTTTTACAAGGGAGAGTGGGCATGCCCCTTTGGTGTATACGTAGGTAGTACTGGCACAGTTTTGGTGTGACTCAATGAGCTAAAAATGGGAGGGGGGGGTGTTGAAATATTGGGGTTCAAGAGGGGTAAAAAAAATGAGACTATTAGGTAATGTGGGACGTCAAATGAAAGGTCTTTATTAGTACATATCGACTCCGTTTTTATTTTTAGAAAAGTTCTTGTAGTTTTTGAGTTACAACAGCCATAATAAAAACTGAACTTTGACAAAATTCACAGGGTACACCAGTGACCCCACAGTGCTGAAATTTGGTATGCGTGTAGCTTTAGTGACAAAAATATAGGCAAAAGTCTGAAATCCAGAACAGCTGCAATTTCTACCCCAAAAAAGAGTAACCAATTAACATGAACTCTCGTTACCTGTAATTTGAATGAAACTGTAGGTCAAGTAATGTGGTTACATTTCGTGGCACTATTTTGATAGTCAAAGATTACGATTTTTTTTTCTTTTTTTTATACTATGGAGATGGAACAAGCCTATGGCCCACCTGATGTTAAGTGGTAACCATCGCTTATAACAAAGTTTGCCTCGTAGGTCACACTCCTTAGAAATGTGCCCTACGATGCACTTCCCTGCGTCCATCAACCTGAGGCATACAGGTGTAAAGCCTCATGTGCCTGTAATTTCACCGGCAACCATTCCCTTCAAACCGAAACACAGCAATGCTGCTTGGCGGTAGAAATAGGTATGGTTGTAGCACTTCCCCGGGCGATCCTTTTCACAAGAAATTCTACTACTCTTAAATCTCTTATTATTCAAGACTCGCGAGATCTGAGTTCGAGGCGAACCACTAGTTAAAAAAAACTACAGTTTACACATCGCTATATAGCCCTGATAAGATGATGACCATATGGAGAAAATCACCCAGATTAAATTAATTTAATTTTACAACTCTTTCAGATATGCAACAAAAGCTACACAACTCAAAAGAAGCTGTACCTGCATCAGCTAGCTCACAACAAGAAGTTCAACTGCCCGCTCGACGCGTGCGGCAAAATGTTCGCAACCAAAGGAGACCTGCAGAAACACACCAGGACGCACACGGGCGAGAAACCGTTCAAATGTAATCTATGCAAACAGAGTTTCACTCAAAACGTTTCACTCAAGGCCCACAAACAAAATATACATAATGAATTTAAGAGTCAAAGTTGACGAACAATTAAACCATTGCCCTCTTAGTAGGACTACGTGGTGATCGTTGATATTTTGTATGGACAGACACTGTCTGAAATAAATGATTATTCTATTCTATTCTAATACTAAGTTTTTAGAATACGAAAACTTGCTATTTTGTGCGTTTATGTTTAGGCGACTATACTAGACGCCAACGCAAACATGGCACAAGCGACGATATTGCTATCTCGACATTGCTTTTCTAACTAGAATATCATTCAACTTGTTCTTGAATTCATTATTGGAGACCAAGCGAACAGACTTTGGAATTTTGTTGTAAATAGTAGGAGCCATGCAGAACACACTGCTGCGTAGCCATTGCGTTTTACATGGTACATTTCTTAAATTACCTTCTAAGCGGCTTCCAACTGCAAACTCTTCAAATAGTTCGAGGTTACTTTTTACAAAAATCGATACTTCATGAATGTAAATTGCTGGAAGTGTAAGTATTTTTAATTTGATAAAATTATCCTTACAAGTATCTCGTCTACGTAGCCGACACATTGCTCTTACGCAGCTTTTTTGAGCCTTAAAAACTCTTAAGATTTTCCGTCGAGTTCCCCCAAAAAATAGTTCCGTATCGCAAGATCGTCGATACATACCCATGATAGGCAGTAAGTAAAGTGGATATATTTGATACTTTACTTAACTTAAAATGAGTATATGAAAATTGTTTTAATCGTTTACACACATTATGAATGTGTATTTTCCAATTTAATTTATTGTCAATTGTAAGTCCCAAAAATTTTATTATGTCTACTGCATTAACTTTAGTGCCTAGGGATAATATCAATGTCTAAATATGAATTACTATTTTTAAAATTCATAAGAAATGTTTTAGTCAAATTTACATTCAAATTATTTGTCGATAGCCAATTGATAAAAGATGTCAAAGTTGAATTAATGTCAAACTGAAAATTATGTGTTTTATCATTAATAAATAAAATAGTAGGTACTGTCATCGGCGAATAGAGTCATAGAGTGATTAGTTATCTGAGGAAAGTCATTTATGTAAATTAAAAATAAGAGTGGTCCTAGGACGCTTCCTTGGGGAACACCATGGGATACTATTCTTGCACCCGATTCATATGTTGTTTCAATGTGTGTTTTAGGACATATTTTACTAACCTGGGTCACTTGAGTTCTATTACTAAGGTAAGACTTTATTAGTTTATTTGCCGTACCTCTGATACCATAAATGTCAAGTTTATGCAGTAGAATATTATGTTTAACGTGGTCAAACGCTTTGGTCATTTCCATATATAGAGCCATGACCGTTTTGTTTTTATTTCCATTTGTCATTATCTGATACAGAAAATCATAAATTGCTTTATTGATAGACCGGCCCTGTCTTAATCCATACTAGTAATTACTAAAAATATTGTTACTTTCTAAGTAGTTGTATAGTTTTTATAAATCACTTTCACTATTATATTGGAAAATACTGGAATTAGTGCTATCGGTCTGTTACCCACCAAGTGGTGAAGTCTCGTGATCCTTTTTTATGCAAAGGTTTTATTATTGTTAGTTTAAGAGTATTAGGAAATATACCTTGTTCTAAACAGTTATTTATAAAGTGGCACAGTATATGTATGTACAAAGCTGTGTACTTAATATTTTTTGTAGAAATACCGTCAAACCCTACTCTAATTGTATTTTTAATGAATTTATTATTTGTATAATGTCATGTGGAGTCACAGGAGTCAAAAAAATAGAACTAGAGTTATTAAAATTAATTTTATAAGGAATGTCATTATTGTGGTCTGTCTGCTTAACAATGTCAATAAAATAATTGTAAATTCATTTGCCATGGCAATCGGATCAGTGATATTATTACCATTTTTATTCCATTTGTTTATATTTTCACGAGGTTGGTTGCTATTATATCTATTTATTATATTCCACGTGGTTTTTGCCTTATTCGGCGGTCTATTTATAAAATATTCGATCTGTGCTTTTTTTGTTAATCTGATTACTTTATTTAGTCTAAGAGTATGCTGCTAGTCTCTTTATTAGAGTTATTACGACATAGTCTGTATTTCCATAACAAATTCCGCTTCTTTGTAATACATAGCTTAATTCCTTTCGAAATTCACTTCGGTTTTCTCTGTGTAGGAATTTTCAACTTAACTATTGGAAAACATAAATTATAGAATAAACTGAATGTGTCATGAAATAATTCAAATGCTAAATCAGGATCACTCGTGTTTAAGATATCTAAAAAAGATAAATTACTGATACATTCGTTAAATATTCTACTATTATCATTGTAATTACGTGGTAACTTATACCAGTGTTTTATACTACAAGATTTTTTGACTGGAACCCTTATTAACTGACCTAAATGATCGGACAATGCAAGATCTACCATTTCTCCTCTAGTGCCTGAAATGTTGTGGGCAACATTATCTATGCCTGTATTCTCTCTGGTCGCGTTACTTGTTTAAATTGAAGTCTTAGGTTGTACCTTGCTAATAGGGTTTTGAATTCTGTCGTTATATTGTTAACTTTTAAAGCATCTATATTAAAGTCCCCGCAAATTATGATTCCATAGTCCTTAAAAAGGGTATATTTGGAGAGCATTGCGTTTAATTTGGTAAAAAACTCATCAATCATCAGCCTATTATCTCGAGGGGGGCGGTAAATACATATAACAATTAATTTATGTTGCGGCAATCTCATAGCTGAAGATTCAATAACCTTTGGAACAGACAAGTAAATAAATAAATATTACGGGACATTTCACACAGCGCTATCTAGCCCCAAACTAAGCAGAACTTGTACTATGGGAACCAGATAACTGATAGAATACTTAGGTATATACTTTTTTTTGTAAATACATAGGTACTTATAATATATAGAAAAACATCTAAACCCGAAACAAATATATGTAGATCATGCAAACATTTGTTCCGCAGCGGGAATCGAACCCACTACCTCCTGCGTCTCAGCCGGCTGTTCGCCCACTGCGCCACGGAGATCATCACAAACACTTTTTACATTCTCTAAGTCGTAGTTATAGTTAGTTACGTACCAAAATACATGATCCACCTTTACGAGTAGACCCACAGAAGAACGAACCAATTTTAAAGTTATCAATTGGAATACGATCGATATCATCTATTGTCATATTATGTTCTGTTATGCAAATAATACTCACAGTTTTATCCATCTGTTCGAAGCTATCCAAATGAACCAAAAGTGAATCAGATTTACTAACAAGACCGTTTTGATGTAATATAAATACAGAATTATACACGAAATCGATTATTACTAATATTATCATAGTCATCATGGTTTGATATGTCTATGTCGCAAAAATCACCGTGCTCTAGAATAGTAATTTTCTTGTGATTTTTAATAAAACATTCCAAATATTGAAAAGCTGTACGGAATCCAGTGTTATTAATTTTTCCTGAAGGTTTGTGAAACATACTATAGTCGTAAGTCAGAATGTGTCGAGTAAGATGGCATACTTATGCATATGTATATCTTGCAGTAAAAGTTCGTGACACTTATAGATCCTATGATTCCTATGATTAGGAGTTTTAATGATCCTTTTACAATACATAATACAGAAAATAAATAACGTCTAAATTGTAACATTTTGAACGAGTTGGAGCAATTTCAATCCCAAGCTTCTCTATCATCTAAATATTCCGATATTTTATAGTAGGCTTTTTATAAAGATTTTGTTTAATTACGTTTTTAAATTTATTAGTGTCAATTTTTGGACATCCCTTGGGAGTTTGTTATAAAAGCGCACACCTTGCCTTTTAAACGATTTACTAATTTTATGGAGTCTACAAGTGGCAGCAGCGAGTTTATCTTTATTTCTAGTATTAAAATCATGATTATCGCTGTTTTTCTTAAACAAATTAATATTTTTGTGAACATACATCAGATTTTCATAGATTTATTGACAAGGAAATGTCATAACATTTATTTCTTTAAACTTATTGCGTAATGAGAATGTAATCTATGTATGAGAAAATGGATTTTCTTTATATTTTATAGTTATTCCGCTATTCGGGGCGTAGACAAATACAAATCAAAGATCATCAAAATCGGTTCAGCCGTTCTTGAGTTATAAATTGTGTAACTAACTCGACTTGGTTTTGTATATTTAGATTATTAGCATGTAACTTTTTGCAGAATAAATAAAATGAAAAGAAGTAAACGGCACGTATGAATTCGAGCATCATTAAATTTTGACAACTTAGGCTACTTTTAATTTTATTTTTTCTTGCCTGGTCACTTACCTCTTCATCTGGCTTACCTACTTTTTACTCGAAAAATGATGTCTGAAGTTCAAAGTCATTTTAAGTTTTACAATATAAAATCATTTATTTCTCAAAGATAAGCATACACCAGAGCATTTTGTCTAGTATTCAAATTATAAGAAATTCAAATTGTGATTCTATGTCACTTATCCAATAGATTCAATACCACTCGCTACAGTATGAATCAAGTTCGCCAACTGTCGTACTACTGTGCCTACTCCTACAAATAATTCGATTCATATTCTTGACGTTTATGAAATATGAAATTGCTTGATAATGTTGCCAGTGTTGTTGCAACACAGATTTTAATATACGTAGAGTACCTATGTAATTAGGAATAGAATAGAATAATCCTTTATTGTACACCAGGAATACTTAAAAAAACTAAGCTAAGTAAAGTACAATGGGCGGCCTTATCGCTGAAAGCGATTTCTTCCAGGCAACCTTTGGATGGAAAGTAAATAACGGAGCAGTAATGGGCAGCGGTGCACAGAGTATATTTACAAACGAATGAAATAATCTATATAAAAATTATATCAAATAAAAACTGTAGGTACTTATAATCCTAATACATAAATAAATACCTAAAGATAGACTGATATATACCCAAATAATAAACCAAATCTTACAGATATTCTAAAATGAGGACAATAAAATAAAATAATAAATAAATAGGTAACTCAAATGACAAGAAAGCTAGGCATTAAGGTAATGCTGCTTTAATCTCAGCTTAAAAGAGTGCTGTGAAGGAGCCCGTCTAATTTCCACAGGCAAAGCATTCCACAAGCGCACTGCTTCGACAGTGAATGATTTCCCGTAGAAGGAACTAGAGTGTACGGGTGTTTTGAGGGATAAGTTTTCCGATGACCTGAGAGTAAAAGTATTGGAAGAATGGAGATAAGCAAACCTCTCTTTAAGATAGCAAGGGGAGAAAGGACTGAATAGAATAGAGAAGATACTGAATATGAGAATCACGGCGAAGGCGAATAGGGAGCCACTTGAGAATGATGCGATAAGGGGAAACATGGTCATATTTGCGTAACCCAAATATAAACCTGATGCAGAAGTTCTGGAGACGCTCAAGCTTATCTAGCTGCTCTTCTGTCAGATCTAGGTAGCAAGCATCCGCGTAATCCAACACAGGTAGAAGAAGGGATTGTGCAAGTGCAATTTTGGTGGTAGTTGGGAGAAAGTTCCGCAGTCGTCTCAGTGAGCCTGCTGAGGCAAAAAGTTTTTGAGAGGTGACTTTAAGTTGATTTCCCCAAGACAAGTTACGATCTATCGTTAACCCCAGATTTTTAACAGACTCACTGTATGGAATGTGCATCCCGTCAAAAATAACTTGAGGAATGACAGACCAATCCAAATGGCACATTATTCTTGAGCTGCCACGATAATAGTTTGGGTTTTGATAGGATTGATTCTCAGCCCGTATGCCTTGCTCCAATCAGTAATTCGACGTAAGTTAGCGCTTGTCTCTTCCACAGCATCAGCTATATGATTAAGAGGAGCCTGAGTGTAAATTTGAAGATCGTCTGCATAGAGGTGATAGGATGAATAGGTATCTAATTACCTATGTTAAGTCTAATATTTTAAGTCCCTATTATATTTGTATATCTGTTGTGTTTTTGTGTACCTTTTTAAATTTAATAAATACATGTAGGTATTTTAAATATGTAAGTTTGTAAATGAATGTATAATCATGATTTGTATTTTTTTCTTGTAGTAGTTTTAGATATAGCGTATTAGATTAATTCTGTTAAGTTGTATTTGCATGTAAATAAACGAATTTTAATTTAATGAAAGAGTGATACAATGCAGCATAATGGAGTTATACAAATACAATTTTTTTTTTCAATTATTAAATTCTAAAATAACAAGACTTTTTTTTAACCTATACTTTCCCACTGCTGGGAAAAGGTCTCCCCCATGTTCCTCCACATGTCACGATCACTCCTCACGCCCCACCAGCCATCTTGGAAAGCATCGAGGTCGTCACGCCAACGCTTCCTCGGCCTGCCCCGGCTTCGACGCCCATCTGCAGGCACCCATTGTCTCTTGGAAACAAAAAGGTATATCTATCGGAGATAAGAAGCTTACGAACCTACGCTTCGCCGATGATATTGTTCTCTTTGCCCCCACAGCACAAGAACTCCAAAATATGCTCCAAGACCTGAGCACTGCAACCCTTGAGGTTGGACTAATGATGAATCGGTCAAACATACAACTAATGACTAACACCAACAAACAAAAAATTATGGTAGACGGGCCAGATTGTCTCCTTCGAAAACAGGCAAGATAAAGAGGTCGTCCGCCGCGTCGAAAATGCCTGGAAGAGCTTGTGGTCCATGAAGACGCTAATGAAGGGAGACCTTCCATTGTCACTTAAGCGTAAACTCATCGACATGTGTACTCGTATTCTGCCCGTCCTTACCTATGGTGCCCAAACTTGGTCACTGACGGAATCTCAAAAGTCCAAACTCAAGGTTTGCCAAAGAGCTATGGAACGCAGCGTGTTAGGGGTAAAGATAATCGACAGGATCCGCAATACCACACGCAGATTTTGGCTACGACTGCCAGGCTGAAGTGGGACTGGGCAGGTCACGTCAGTCGTATGGTCACAGACAAATGGGCAACAAGACTTAGGGGAAAGTGGGGGGGATTCGTACACTTTTCACTTCGAGCCCTATAGCAGAAAAACTAAACGCTATTGGAAAACAATTTGAGCATTGCTAGATTGCTTATATATTTGCCTACAATATTCCCTTAGACGACTTGTTCATAGAAAGAAGCGAGGCCAAACTATGACGATTTTTAAAAAAAGTGGAAGTCGTACGAATGTACCCCACTCACGGGGTAGCTTCGTACATGTGTTGGGGCACCTTCGTACATTGTGGGGTGCCTCCGTACATCATGATTAATAATGCTATTTATAGAAAATCTTACGTTTATTGAGAACAAAATTTCACAAAATCAGCCTTGGGTGCTTAAGTAGGTATTTAATAATAAGATAGTTTTATATACAATTTTATTTAACCTTTTTGTTTTAATATTACTTAACTTCATATGTCCTACAGGAACTAATCAATATTAATATTTACCATTAGGGTAACAAGAGTCATAGTATTTTTATGAATCTACTTAATGCACATTGTACATAGACAGATCCTTTTGAAAGCTAAATATATTAGCTGTTCTTGCTGTAGAAGCAGATTTGTTTTCCGGCATTATACATACCATGTCTGATATGTTAACTGTAGGACCTTCGTCTGTGTTACTGGGAAAAACAAATTTCCAGGCGCCGAATTTCTTTCTTAAAAATGAAACTTTGTACTCAGTGGGACTATATTTTGTAATCACCTGACCAACATAGTGTTTGACAGACTGTTTCTTCTTGAACTTCACTAGAATCAGCTGTTTCACGAATTCAGTTAAAACTGGAGTTTCGTGCACATCAGATCCTTCAACAATCTCTTCAATGGGAGAACAGGAACTTTCTCTTAAACTCATGTTAGTCTCATCTTCACTTTCAGTATGTGTACTTTGCTTCTTTCTCTTTGGTTGAGGTACTTAATATATCTTTACCCAATATCAAATTTAATGCCCTCTTCATCTCTTTAGCCCTTTGTTTTCTCTCTTGGTCTTGCTTTTTCAACTGTTTTGCTTTTTCAATTTCTTCTAGCCTATTTCTTTCAGGCGTATATGTCCTAAAATCCTAGATTTACCAGGCTGGTTACCTTTTTTGTACTTTTTGGTCACATCTCTAGCAACTTTAGGGTAGGGTCGGATCATTTCTGGCGTTACTAATCCTTGAGCAGATGTAGATGGCAGGCCAAGTGGCTGCGACGATAAATACGGCGAGTGTGCCTCTGGTATCGGTGATACTGCTTGGGTAATATCTATTTCTTCTGCAATGGCTTGTTGCACATTGTCATCAGGGCCTGCTGTGGACTCTGAATGATAAACTTGCACGGCGTCAAAATCACCATCGCTGAAAGTCAGCTTATTGAGTGGCCACAATATTGTATAACATACGTGGGGTACATTCGTACAGTACGAATCCACCCCGTTCATACCTGTACGAAGCTACCCCAACCAAGAAAATCGACTAATACATTGAAAATAAAAATAACTGCTGAGATTATCTTCAAGTAAATGTCGAAATATTAAACTTAAATATGTATCCAAACACCACAAAGAATCAGTTCAACAATGCCAGCAAAACTTATAGAAGATAAACACGTTTAAAGTTGCATCGAAAAATTACTTACGCGAAGCGAAAATACGTAATGTCCTGTCATATCGAAGCCGGCGGCCGCACTGGCGTGCTACTCCACGGCTAGATTATGCGTATGAGTGGGCATCACACACCCAGATACGAAGGCGCCACTATGTTGCCTATTCGAATTATGGCCGTTGCACGAATGCTCCCGGTGTACGAATCCCCCCCACTTTCCCCTATAGGTATTTATTACAAAAATTAATAATTAATAAATTAAATTTTACAATTACAAATTAAGAGACAACAAAAAAGGTCGTCACAAAGAGTTCCATTTTATTTAAATTAACGTTTTAATTTTAATAATTAATCGTAATAATTTACAAACTTTCTACAAAAGTCTAAGATTATGCCAGATCAAGTAAAGTATTTTTTCAGATAAATCTTAATTATGAGATTATCTTGATTAGATTTTAATATATTATTTAATTTAAGGCTAACCTTTGAAACTTATACCAAAAATGATAGAATAAGCGACTATTCCTTCTTCAGATAAGATTGTACATTTTTGTTTTTAACAACTGTCTGTTTTATGAAATAAAAACAAAATTGTTATCATAAAATATTTTATTTATATAACATTTTAAATATGTATTTACATATCACTTAGTACATTAGGTCCTATTACAGTTAATACATTTTTTATTTCTATAGTGCGAAAGGGACTCCGCTAAATCGCACTTACATTTATACAACCTGTTTTGTAATGTACGACATTAATTTTAAACACACATCCGGTATCGTATTACCTGATTTAGAGGTGGGTTTAATACCGGTAGCTTGAATAGTTATCCTGTAATCGATACTTCCAATAAATAATTTGTATCGGCGGCGCCTTTGCGACGATGCCGTTTAGTTTAACAGGTACCTACTTACATGATGAATGAATATGATGCGTTATACAGACTGTTTAATTTATATTTTGGGACTTGGTGTTAAGGTTGTTTGATTTTTTTTAAGGTAAATAATTTAAAAGAAATCTATTTTACAACAAAACTAGCCATTAGCCCCGTGTTTTCATTTAATGTCGTACATAACAAAACACGTGGTATTATCCTAATAAAGCCCCGTCTTATAAAAAGGGGAATCTTTAATCGCACCTCTAAATAAAATTATGCAAACTAAATTCTGTCACCAATAAACTGTGCGCATAACTTTTAAATGATTGATTGCACTTCTAAAAAACCACTTGTCACTCAAAACAAGCATACCTAAAAATATAATAAGTCTTATCAAAAGCAGAGGATCTTATTAACTGAGTATGTACCAAAAATTTGATAAAACTCACAACTCACTTAGAACAATACAACGTAAACTTGATTTTCATTTATAGTATTCTTTTTATCTGGGTTTAATCGGGGCGAACTACTAGTATTATAAATTCGAAGCTCTCTCTGTCTGTCTGTCTGTTTGTATCAAAAATATAATAAGTCTTATCAAAAGCAGAGGATCTTTTTAACTGAGTATGCACCAAAAATTTGTCTGATAACACTGAAATAGTGCCTTTAAAACAAGAATTCTCATGACACACCTAAAATACTGACTTGCGCACTAAATAATCCAATTGCATATAAAAATTTCTAATATTTCTATCATAAGTTGCGACTCAATCACATAATGTTTATGCAATTATGTAATACTCGAACAATGAACGACTCATCGACGGCGGAGCCGTCGTCGGGGGACCACCAAGGCGCTTAACGAATAACGTTTAAGCACCTAACCTAACCTAACAGAAGCAAAAATAAATATCAAGTTTTAATAGGTTAGGCTAGATAAAAAATATGGCAGATCAAAAAAACCCGCACGGACCCGAACACCGTCAATCTAGGTTAATAAAAACAGATGTTCTTACAAGTTTATTAGGTGCTTGGTTCTAATAAATTAAGGTTTAGATTTTTGAGGTAAGTGAAATATTATTAGGTATGCTTTCCAAATATTAGATCATTACGTAGAATAACAGTTTACATTAGGGTATAAAAAGTTTGCAAAATCAGTATTTATTGGTATGTAAATTTAGTGTGCAATCAGTACTTTAGATGCCATTTTGGATTTTTTTGTTTAAAAAAATGATATTTATTAGTTATGCGTTTAAATGCTTACAGACCTACAGTTCATTCTCTACTCATATCAAACACAGTGACATAAATGAATTAGAGATCTTTCAACCTTATAGCGGCTCTACACGATTGACCATGATGGGCGATCATAGACGATCACCATCGTGTAGAGGGCATAATTGTCTGTAATCGTTCATGATCGATCACGATCGAACGTAATCGCCGCTATGTCGCTTTTTCGGACAAACATCAAAGGAAGTTTGCGGCCATGATTGTAAGCGTGTCCATACGATCGCCGATCACTCAGTTCGTATTTGTTTACGGTACGGTGCGGAGGCAATGAACATTTATATAATGGTTATATACACTAAATAAATAAAAAGCGGCAGCTGCTACTGTTTCGACGTCCATAATTAACAAATGTAGGTGCGCTATTGATAGTGGCAATCATGGCGCATTCTGTGATTGTCCATCCTGGCCCATAGTGTAGATAGCTGCGCAATCATGGTGGCAATCATAGCGCATTCTGTGATTGTCCATCATGGCCCATAGTGTAGACAGCTGCGCAATCATGGTGGCAATCATGGCGCATTCTGTGATTGTACATCATGGCCCATAGTGTAGACAGCTGCGCAATCATGGTGGCAATCATGGCGCATTCTGTGATTGTACATCATGGCCCATAGTGTAGACAGCTGCGCAATCATGGTGGCAATCATAGCGCATTCTGTGATTGTCCATCATGACTCATGATGTAGAGGCTACATTAAATTGCACTTATTCATTCAAATTCAGTTTATTAACAAGTATAAATTATTAAACAATTTTTTTTCATTTATAAAAAACCCACATTTTATAAAAACCGAATGTTAATTTTGTCTAAAGAAATTTACATTTTACTTATATTAGAAACTTTAAACTTAAGTAATTTTAGTGCTACGAAACAGTCCAAAAATTTAAATAGCAATTTTACATACATAAATTTAATAGTAAATTTCCATTTTACAGTTGAAATCTCTTCACCTAAGAGAAGAGTGAGTAGTGATCGGCTGACCTACTTTTTTTTTAACTGTATCGGTCTTTGTTTGACCACAATCTCGCCTGATGGTAAGCGATGATGTGGTCCAAGATGAAAAACAAAGATCAAGAAGAAACCTATTCAGTTTTACCTTAAAGAGGCCCGGATTGTATTCTTTAGGAAAAACAGACGACGGCAAAGTGTTCCATACCTTAGCTGAGCGCATCAAGAACGTAGAACCAAAACGGTGTGTGCGAATGGGTGGTATATCAACTAGGTACGGATGGTACTGAGCCGTGCGCCTGCTTGTCATTTGATGGAAAGAAGATGGCGGAATCAGATCGTAAAGTTCCTGGGCACATTCCCCAACATTTACCGTTCCATTCTTCCTCATACATAGCTATGAACAAGCTTTCATTAAAAAAAAACGCGTCCATATCGGTCCATCCGTTTGGAAACTACGATGCCACAGACAGGCATAGGCGTCAAACTTTATAAACCCTCTCTTTTTGCGTGGCTTAAAAAAATTATACTTAGATTTTAACATATCAGTTTGAAACCAATGCGTCTTACCGATCACGTTCCTCGTCAGTGGTATGATTAATAACTTAATAAGAGAAAATTAAACACAAAATACAAATAATTTAAACATGATAAAATAACAAGAACATGACAAAATACTTAAACAATACCTCGATATAATACCAATACGACGACTTCCGTGGTGACTTGAGACGCATGAGGTAGGGGGTTCGATTCCCGCCGCGGAACAAATCGGGTCTGGTTGTTTCTCTATATATTATAAATATGTATTTACAAAAAAAATGTATATAGGTATTCTATCAGTTATCTGGTTCCCGTGATACAAGCTCTGCTTAGTTTGGGGCTAGATAGCGCTGTGTGAAATTTCCAGCAATATATATTTTTTTTCATAAGAAACTTAAAATATTTTATATAAATAAGCTTACGACGTAATACTTCTAACTTATTATATTATGTCAAAACCAAAAAATCTTTGGGGCGTGCCTAATGTGGTTGATATAATGATGGTGATGAAATACTCTTTCTTTGTTTTTTTTATTAATTAATTACAGAATCAATACATAAAATATGCTGTTTTATGTATGGTATAACCATCCCGACATACTCGTCTTAAAACCCGATCAGATTATTAACTAAGCTTAATGGAATGCGTAGAACAACATAAGGAAGGTACAGACAGCGACCACGAGTCCTATGATGAGGGAGTCGCGGCGTTTGCGCGCGTTTATTCTGTACATCAGGCTGTTTATCATCGGGAACCTGGAACACAAGGTTGCTTATATTTATAGCTAGCAGTAGAGGCGGTAAAACTGACTCTTGGTTGAGATTGCATCATCTGTATCTGGATCCGGCCTAAGATCTGAATCACTGAACCGTTTCATTTATATTGTTACGCCCGAGGCGATTACAGAATAAGTAATAGTCGGTATTTCAAAGATTACACCTATTGTGTCACAGAACAGGCAATACTAGGTAGGATATATACCTACAACCCGCAGAAATCAACTTGGCACCTGCGTGGAATGTGCTTCCCCTCCCACCACACCCCACCGCCTACCGCTCTCGCCCTCGACGCGTCAGTACGGTCAGTAAATTAAATACTACCGTTACGCGCGCGCGTCCTTTGTGTTTTTTTTTTCATACACACGTGTAAAGATACACACCGCTAGCTGTTAGACTACCAGTCCGTTGCTCAGATTATATCGTAACCAGTAAATATTTATTTTAAAAATCCCCGATTTTCAATTTTACACAAAAAACAGATATTTTCCTTCACTAAAAGAAAATGTGTTGATATTCTTCGGATTACTATACTCGAACGAATTACAATATCTTTTCTGTCTACTGATTCTCATAGTGATCATTTTAGAATAAATGATTATTAAACCTATTAGCTAACCTGGTCTTCAGCACATACAGCTAAGACCCACACCAATTAATCTAGCTTTTTTATGTATTATATCTTTATTTGACACACACAAAGAAACACAGAACGGATCACAAGCAAAATAGTAGACAGACAGGATAACTGTGTCCGAATCATTAGATCTGTTTGGAAACTACGTTGCCACAAACAGTTAAATAGGCGACAACTTATAACAATCGTATTTTTGCGTCGGGGGTTCAAAAAGGTGGAATGTCACAGGATTCGATTGGCGAATTTTTTATTAAAAAATATTCAATCGGCACGGAATGAGTGGTTTACAAATGAGGAGACTTATCATATCAAACTAATATTATAAATGCGAAAGTTTGGATATTTGTTTATTATTTGTTTGTTTGTTACTCAATCACGTCGTAACGGCTGAACCGATTTCGATGAAATTTGGTATATACGTAGATTATAACCTGGATTACCACATAGGCTACCTTTTATCCCATAAATCAGTTCCCATGGGATAAAAATGGGGTGTCAAGTCATGTTGCAACAACGAGTTTAGCTTTATTTCTAGGTTACCTACACATTTAGTAGTGTAACGCGTACGAAGTCGCGGGCAACAGCTAGTATATAGAGTGTTTGATAATATACGCACAAAAATGAAAGGGATTATTTTGATGAGCATAATAAATAAATTTGTGAAATGTTTACCATAGAAATGTGAAATTTATTTTGGCATGAAAAAACAAACACTTTATTAAACTTATGTTGTGCTATTGCATAATGCTTACCATCTAACCACAGATACTCATCGGTGAAATCTCAAGATATCTCTTCTTGTCTCTTTCTAACCCAAAACCCGCAACCATTTCCGAAAGAGATATCAAATCGGCCTTTATTTTTGGATGTCGATTGCAATAGTAGGCAGTAAGTTTTATGTCGAATTAATCAAGTCAATTTTCTTTAAAATTTGATGTTATAACTAGTAGTTTTTTTTTTGAGATGTTTTTTTTATGTTTAGAGAAACCGTCACTTGAATATCGTCAGTATATTACTAAACACCCTGTATAATATATTTAACTAGCTGACCCGCCCGCGGCTACGCACGCGTGGTTTGTCAATAAAAACATTACCCTCTTTCTGCGCAGTCGGGTAAAAAGTAGCCTATGCCACAATCCTGGTCATAATCTATACCAAACATCAAAATTGGTCCAGCCGTTTAGTCGTGAAAATGTAACAAACGACATAGAGACAGAGTTACTTTCGAATTTATAATATTAGTATGGATTGGTTTGTAATTATTGGGTGAAAATTGAATCATTAGAAACTTAAATTATAATTTTGTTTATCTATTTTTTAGTAGGTAAAAATAATGAAGCTATTAACAAATAATTTAAAAACATCTTTGCAATAATAAAAAAAATTGGAGAGCAAAATAATTTGTCAGAAGTGGGATTCGAACCCACGCCCACAGAAGTGGACTGCGACCTGAACGCAGCGCCTTAGACCGCTCGGCCATCCTGACTTGAGATCAAGCGTCGAAATTAGAGTACTGACTCATGATGGGAACCATATCAGTAATTACCCAAACACTATTTTTGTAATATGGTTGTTCATCAGTATTAACACTGGGATTGTGCGTATGCGATTAATCGGTCTATTAGGACACCGCCTAACGCCTATCAAAACAAATCACGAAATTAGATTAGATTAGATAATACTTTATTGCACACCACGAAACAAATACATATAAAAAACCACTACGTAAATCTATGGATACAATTGGCGGTCTTATCGCTAAATAGCGATCTCTACCAGACAACCTTTGGATGGAATGGACTGTGTGGACATTACCTGGAGTGTAATGGTGTACCTAACATATTACATATACATACATACTAATACTAATTATATAAAAATAAAAAATATAAAACTTACATGAATGAACCTAAATAATAACTACTCATAACAATTTATATATACATACTTAAAACTTATTTAAGAGACAAATAATTAATAATAAAGACATACATATTTAGCGACAAATACTCAATTAAATGATTTAGATTTTCATGAAATAATTTCGTGATTTGTTTTGATAAGGCGTTAGGCGGTGTCATAATAGATCGAGTAATCGCATACGCACCTAATTCCAGTGTTACCGCGACGCTAAAGTGGAACTGTGTTTTTGTCAACGAATAGGTTCACACAGTAGGGATCTTCAATACATTACATTGGAGCAATCTATACTAATTTATAAATTCGAAAGTAACTCTGTCTCTTTGTTACGTTTTCACGACTAACCGGCTGGACCGTTTTCGATGAAATTTGGTATACAGTCCGTCACCGCATTCACGACATTAATTTAAAACACATATTATTGCAAAATCGTATTAACTGACTTTAGAGATTGGTTTCATACTGGTAGCTTGAATATTCATTCAGTAATGGATACATTTTCAATAAACAATTTTTAACGTAAATCGGCGGCGGCTTTGCGCCTATGCCGCTTAGTCAGTTTAACAGGTACCTACTTACATGATGAATTAATATGATTTGTTTACATATTTTATACAGACTGTTTCATTGATATTTGAGGATTTGAAAATAAGATTGAAATTGAAAAAAATTCCATGGTAATCAATTTGAAAAAAACTATTTCTCAACAATACTAGCCCATCAGTACCTACTAGCCTACCCGTGATTTAAATTAATGTCGTAAATGCAGTGACACGCAGTATAGATGGATTATGACTAGGATTGAGATAAAGGCTACTTTATACCCAACTGCGCAGAAGGAAGCAGCTAGTATGACACAACGTTTGAGCGTATAAACGTTACCTGTTAGCGACATTGTTGAATGTAGTCTGCATCCGTTTGAAGGCTTGCCGCTGCGACGCGAGGTGCTCCCGCGCCTCCATCGCTATGTTGATCTGCTCGTCTACTAGGATGTGAGAGCTGAAATACAAAGAAATAAGGTTCAATATCGAATATAAATATGGAAGTCTCGATAGAGCTTACGTATTTGAGCCATTTGGGGTCGAGACCCTGAGGGGTACCTCCATGGGGTACCGGGGCCCATCGCGTTTTCAAAATTCTTTCTGGGCGTCTGGTCGAAGCGACGTGTGATCCCGAGAGCTGGCGTTTATCTGGGTCAAAGCATAAGCATTGCAATTCAGCGGGGCAATGCAGCCAGTGTCTTGGGGACACTTCCGCTTGGTAGTGATCTGGAGCAGTTGAGCTATCTATAGATCGTTTGCAACGGTCTTGAGATGATTCAACTGTTTCTTCTGTAATTTATTTGACATAATTGTATATTCTTTCTGTCATTAAAGATTATATCGAATATTGTGCATCCATACTAATTGATCGAGCAAAGCAGATCACCAAATCAACTTGGGTAAATCAGCGTTGTATGTATGTATGTATGTTTGATTGTTCGAGGATAACTTTCGAAGCGTTGATCCAATCATCGTGAGATATATAGGTACGTGGTGGCACAATCCTGGTGTGCTAAACGAGCTATAAATGTTAGGTTGTTGAAATATTGGGGTTCAAGAGGGGTAAAAAAATCAAAATGAGACTGTTAGGTTAAGTGACATGTCTACTGAAAGGTCTTTGTTAGGAGATTTGGACCCCGTTTTTATTTTTAGTTAAATCCTTGTCGTTTTTAAGTTACTAGCCATAGTAAAAACTAACTTTTGACGAAATTCACAGGGTGCACTAGTGATCCCACAGTGCTGAAATTTGGTATTCGTGTAGCTTTAGTGACACAAATATAGGGAAAAGTCTGAAATCCAGATTAACTGCAATTTATACCCCTAAAAATTAACCAATTAACATGAACTCTAATTACTTGTAATTTGAATGAAACTGTAGCTCAAATTAGTTGGTTTGTAAATTTCATGGCACTATTTTATTAATCAAAGATTTTGAATGATATTTTTGTTGCTTTTTTGGGAGATCTCAGTATTAAAACCAAGTATCAGAACCACTAGTATTAAAAATTCAACAATAACTGTTTCTCTCTGTCAGTTTGTTACATTTTCAACATTAAATGGCTGTGCCAATTTAGATGTAGGTTACTTCCAATCCAATGGGTCCCGATGGGGGAGCCAACAGGGCATCAGGAGAGTACTTTTGACTTTTAAGTCATAAGTTGAAAGTCCCTTCTGCACAATTAGGTAAATATTATTTTCAAAAGTTGCTGAACTCAATATAGACAGTATTCAATTCATATTGTATAAAAGTTCACTGCTATTTGTAGTATGTTTGCATTCAATAATTTTTGTTTCAATTATGTTTACCTATATATGTAACCTTATAATGTTCACTGAATAATATGACCGGAATAGAGCAGATCACCGACTTCTAATATTTTAAGATCGGCATCGCTGACGTCGGTATGTTGGTCGGCAAGTTAAAGTGGGATTGGGCGGTCATGTCTCCCGCATGCAAGCAAATAGGTGGGCTAAGGTCGTAACTGGATGGATCCCTGTGGATGGAAAGCGACACCGTGGAAGGCCTAAGAAGCGTTGGCGCGATAATTTGGACGCTTTTATAGGGACTAGCGGGATTTGGTACAGGATCGAGATATGTGGAGAGATGAGAGGGAGGCCTTTGTCCAACAGTGGGATAGCATAGGCTAGATTAAAAAAAGTTGTATAGGACTTTTAGAAGTTTGTGAATCTGTTTAAAACTTCTTTTTATGTTTTTAAGTATGTTTTGTATGTCCTTAAAATCACGTCTTATGTATTTGTTATTATTTATTTGTCTTACTCTTACTTACTCTCTTTAACTATTATTTAATATGTATTGAATTGATTAGTGTATAGTTTTTAGTTATTATTAAGTGTTGCAAATAAAAATCTTGATTTGATTTAAATGGTCAGTGACTTTTGGCGTTGACTGTACTATTGGATGAGAATGGGACTTGGCTTCATGAAGTAAACAAATCACCTGTGTAAATGTCCAGATTCCTTAGCGTACTGATCGCGCCGGTTGAGCCCCGAGATGGCGGATGGTGGTGGATTGTTACCGCCCAGTAACTCCTCGCGTTCCCGCCGCGCACTCACGCGGGCAGATGTTTTTGTGAACTCTTGCTGGTAATCCTGTGACCATTTATATATTAACATTAGTTGTATGCCCGCGACTTTGTCCGCAATCTTCTGGATCTCGACAACAGCGCCATCTACCGGGTCCAATTGTCCAGAACCATCCAGAAACCCATTGAAATATACACACAAAATTTCATGTAAATCGGTCCAGCCATTTAAGAGGGAGTTAGGTGACAAACACATGTACAGTAGAATTATATATCAAACTAATATTATAAATGTGAAAGTTTGGATGTTTGTTTGTTTGTTTGTTACTCAATCACATCATAAAGGCTGAACCGATTTCATTGAAATTTGGTACGTACGTAGATTATAACATGGGTTAACACATAGGCTTCTTTTTGTTGACAAACAACGCGTGCGAAGCCGCTGGCGGAAGCTAGTATTAAGATTAAGATAACTTTGTAACCATTTTTAAGCTTATTGCGGGCATGGAGGTTTTAACGTATTTAAAGTTTATATGGAGAAGGAGGGGGAATGCATAAATTAAGCTAACATACCATTAGTATTTCTCTATGCCTCTTGATGGTGTGCATTGTAGCTGTTCCAGTTGGTGCTATGTCAGCCATTCTGTCATTGATTGATGATAACTGGAATAGGTAAGGCAAGTTGATGATTGACTCATTGAGTGTTACTACAAAATATCTGTATCCAGGTTACTGGAAAACTGCAGCCATAGACTCAAACCCCTTCTCTGTATCTTCAAGGAGTTGGAAAGGTTGGGTCCAGGTTAGAAGAAGGGCAAAGCAATATACTCCAATGCAGGATATCAGTACAGATTCTATTTTCATCTGTTTTACATTTTATTCACTTCTGTTTGAACTGAACTCACAAAAACCTTAAAATTAATATTTATTCAAGGTTTTTTAGCAGTGGTACAACTAATAGGGATTGTTTTCTAAATCTTTACTTACTCATAGATTTAGTGAAGTTCGGTCAGATTACTACTCCAAAATAAAACTGCTTCGCAGAGCCTCTTAAAACAATGGTATGTTAATTATACAGGATAGTTTAAACAGTATTGCAGTTAGTTACCTTATTAAGTAGTTGCTGGAGCTCCATAGACATAGTATCAAACATGTCATCGCTATTAATAAGTGGCACACTTTCCCCACTGAGGCCTGATGTACTCGGACTCACTCCAAGCTTACCAAACGCTACCAGCTTCACATCTATGTCATTCTCTAGCAGCCGGGCTTGTTTTCTTAGCTCTGAAAGGTTTGTTATTAATTATGAAATTATCATGTAGGTACTTATGTTTCTTTAGTTGATAGTAAGATAAATCACTCTCCTTGAAGAAAAACAGAAGAAAAAATTTTATAGACCCAATTAAAGGTCTCAATAAGTAGAACATAACAAGTACTTAGAGAAAAATAAAGTTCTACGCTACGTCACAAAGTCGTATGATACCGGTGCATCGAAACAATAGGTAAGTACTGTATTTGGACTTACCTTCCCAAGATGGACCTGCCATCGTAGCCATGGTTGTATATAAATTCTAGAAATAAATGCGAGAGAATTATACACTGGCTCTGATTTGTTTAGCAATTATAATTCAGTTCAGTTCAATTCTTTTAATTCGTAAAACAAAGTTGACTGATCATTTTGATTTGAAACAATTTGATTGATTCAGAATAATTCAGATTGACATGACAAACAACTCTAACAAGACACAGCCAGCCGCTATCAGAATCATGGGTCTTCAACACTTCGACTATTGTTGTTTGTGAAGTGTGGGTAAAGGTCGGACTTCCGTGCTTAACCGTAGCTTCAACGTCAGAGACTCATCTCTGAGTCACGGGGTAATGTCCGGAGCTTGCAGTTTGGCCTCTCAAACGTTACATGGCCGATGTCTTGGCTAACGTTGGTCCTCTTGTGGCATGCACTATGAAGAGGATGGTAAGCACAAGAGCTCCGGCGGCAATGAACGCCAGGGAGTTCGAATGTCAGTTGGCCGTGCGTGCAGTGGAGCGATGGCGTTAAGGTGAGCGTGGCGGCAATGAGGGCTTTTCATTCTCGATTTAAAAAAAAAAAGAGTGTGTGTATGTACACGCATTAGAAGTTATACTTCTTTGGCGTATGGAAAAAAAAATAACTAAAATGCAGTAGCGATTAACGATAAATATTAAAATTAATCAAAAAGATTTTATTTAAATAAATAATAAATTATTAGTATCACCGTCGTATATGAAATTGATTTAATAAAAACACCAAAATAATATTTATTTATTCACACTGTTTAATTGTACCCTTACGAAACACGTGTTCTACATATAAAAATACTAGAATATACAACTTGAACATAGTTATAAATTTTCATACCACCTAGAACTAACTTCATGCTGTTAAATTTAGGTGTCGGTGTGCGCGCGCATCGTAAAAATTCACTCTCATCAATTTTCTCCATCGCGCCAAAAGAAGTATAACTTCAAAAAGTAGTTCCAACTGCCGTCTAAACAAGCACCCGAGACATGCTCCGCTAAAAAATATATTTCTCGTAATTCTAAACTTCCCAAACTGTCAAAGTCGCAAAGACAACATCAAAATTTCTAGAGAACATGCTCACTCCGTTTTTGTTTCGTCTTGTATGTGGCAATCAATGTGCTTTTGTGATCGTATTATTTTTTAGCCCTGTGTGAAATCTCACTAATCGATACACTGTTACCTGAATGGATGTTGATGGTTGTTCTGGAGAAGCATTGTTCCTTAAGAACACTGAAGATAAAGCAGTTTTCATCAATATTCTTCATGCAGTATCTTTTAAAAAAGATACTGATCACACCAACTAACTTATAAGTACCTAGGTAGATAAGTAGGTACCTACGTAATATATCGCTAAAATAACTTACGGTGATAATTCCAATATGATGGCGTTACAGATAAATCAGTTACACGAAAGTGACCTGAACATATAAAGAAGACTTCAATATGTACGAACTAGGATTTACATGTACCTACTTATTCATTTAGTTTTGCGAACTCCATCCATATGAAAACGGTTTCTGCCGTTGTTTTCACAATGGGAGACAACACACGATTTCATCATCTCATCTATACACACATACCCTCCTGTTTGTAAGCAATAAATGATTTTGTTCTAATTCAAGTTTTGATAGATAGAGCTATAAAATTGACATTGACCATGAGGATCCGTAACGTTTTTAGTTGAGAATGCAGATTTATAGAGATTTATAACATATAATGCAAAAATTTTTGTTCTACGACATAAATTTACGAAGTTATGACCAAATTATTAGCGAAGTTCACTGAGCGGCCGCCGCGGTAGTTGTGACCAGGGTTGCCAACCGTACGAGGTTCCTCGTACAAATACGAGATTTGTGGTCTTCCGTACGAGGTACGAGGACACTATCAACCTCGTACAATTATGTACGAGATTTTGATAATAGGGTCATACGCATATTTGGAGAGGAGATGTAAAAAGTTACCTTGCAAATTTTCGTAATAATATGACCGTTTTTTGTGATTTTACTTGAATCAAATGATTAAATTATAAAGACATAATAAATGATGAATGAAAAAATTATAAACATTTTTGGAAATACAACTTAAAGTGATGTTTTATTTAGTAGGAAACTTGGAATAGTTTATTTCATCATGAGTAAAAAGTCCTAAATCCAGTTGTTCAATATCCCTTAATTTTGTAATAATGTAATAAATGTACGAGGTTTGAAAGTCAAAATACGAGATTTTTAGCTGCATATGTACGAGGTAAATTTTTTTACGGTTGGCAACCCTGGTTGTGACGTCACTGGGACGGTCACCGCCAGCCAGTTATCCGTGGGCAGCGATACAGCGCGCAGTGTTTTGTTTCGTTAGTTGTGACTTCAAAAGAAACTAAGAGTCTGATTTGTGTCTAATACACCTTTTTAACTATGTATAAATATTGTATAGTGCCGAAATGTACAAACACTTCTATTAAAACGCCAGTAAAACTATTTTTTAACGTGCCAAAAGACCCAAAACTTCGTAAAAAATGGTATTCTGTTGTAAAAAGAGCTGATAAAATTCCACCCTCTGCCAAGGCTACCAGACATTGCTGTGAAGATCATTTCGATGTAAGTACCTACATACCTATAAGTAAGTGGGTACCTACTTATTATTTATATTTACGTAAGCAGCTACATAGTTAAGTAACTTTCAGTTAGGTATTTGATATGGAAATAAGTTGGTATATACCTACCTACTATTTCGTGAAGCGCACCTATCTATTCTATTATTTTAAGCCTGCTGTAATAATAAAACATACCTAGGCAGTTAGTTAATTTTTGTGAGTACATATTATGGATAAACCTACGTTAGTACCTACCTACCTATTCCCCCGTTCCCATTTCTATGTAATATTCCAAGGTAAACAATGACACAGGGACGTACTCGAGTAAAACCAAAAGAGTAAATGATAATAGGTATTTATTAATAATTTACGCAACAGCGGTGCATTATGTTTGTATCTGAGTCAGCTGTGGTTTATTGTTGTTAGAAACAAACAAATTATTATATATATTTTTTTATATTTCAGTTGGAAGAAGATATGGAAAGTTATGTAAAGTTTAAGTTGGTTGGAGGAAAGCTTAAGCTGAAGAAGGGAGTTTTGCCTCATAAGCTTGAATGTCAAAAGCCTCAAAAAAAGAAAATTGACAGACCCGGTTTTAGAAAAAGACAAGTTATAGCTTATTTTGAAAGAGTTTTAAGTCAAGATATTGGACACGAAGACCTGTTGTTGCATCCCATTGAAGTAGTAGAGTGTGAGAATCAAGACTCAAATATCATCCAAAACAGTGATCCCCTTAACATGCCTGAAGAAATAGACGTATTATTGAAAAACAATGAAACGGGTCAAAAAACACAAGCAATGCAGGTTAATATGAAACCAAAAATGAAAACTAAATCTAATAATAATAATACGCCGATCAAATGGAAACAACACATAGTTAAAAAAAATGCAATCCCTAAAAATCTCGACCCAAACGTTAGCTTCACGATCAGCAAATCAAACTCACGTAACATTACTCGTTTTTTTGATGTTAATGCTAGTGATGAGTCAAATAATTTGGAAATAACAAAAACGATGAACAAACATTTCTTCAATGAGCATATGCAAAAGGGCGCTTTGATGGCAATATCTCAAGATCCAAAATTACTGATAGGTATTCCTGCCCATTCATACTTTTGTATTAAACATTTACAAAACTTCACAGGAATATCATGTATTCAAATCCTTGTGACCTTACGAAAAATCCGATGGCATGAACCTAATTCAATGCTTGCAATACATTTTGGTCTTTCTGAGAGTTCTGTAACTAAATATTTAAAAAAAACTCTCTCAAAAGTTGCAGTATGCCTGAATCAGCTTATTATCTGGCCATCAGCAGATGTCAGGGAAAACTTGCCGATAGCTTTTAGGAAGCGCTATTCTAAAGCGATTTCAATAATCGATTGTTTCGATATACAAATCGAGAAACCTAGCAACGCTTCTCACCAAGCGCTTACATGGTCTCAATATAAAAGCTGCAATACCATTAAGTATTTGGTTTCAATTACACCTGACGGTTTGATAAATTTTATCTCTGAGGGATATGGAGGGAGGATCCCAGACTCAACAATATTTGAAGACAGCGGATTTCTTGACAAATTGCAACCAGGAAGTATGGTGTTAGCTGACAGGGATTTCAAAAATATTTCCCATTTATTGGAACAACGTGGTTGCACACTTTTGAGACCGCCTAGTGTAAGTTCCAACTCAAAACCTACAGCAGAGGAAGTATTGCAAGCAAAGAGAATCGCTGCTATAAGAGTTCACGTTGAAAGAAGCATAGCGAAGTTGAGAGACTTTGAAATGATCGGACCTCACGCTTGTATCGATATTTCATACATAAAAATTTTGGATAATATTGTAACAATAGCCTGTGGCTTAGTTAACTTACAGGATTGCCCATTTAATAATCGATTGTAAAAATAAAAATGCTTTCATTACTTTTGAGTTTTATTTCGACAATCCTGCATAATCAAAAGCACATGTCATATTATTAATAGAGTAGTAACTTTAAGTCTCAACGAGTTTTGGAAACGCTGATGCTTTCCAAAAATGCGTGGACTTCTTTAAAAGATCAGTACAATAGTTTTCATCATAATGTTCTTCGATTATTTCTACTTTCTTGTTGCTTTCAAAATTTTCATCAGCTACACAAAACAATCCCTTGACTTTATTGCAAAAAAACATTGTAGCTGAATTTGAGCTTTAGATTTGCTGCCAAGAACATTTTTCTTTACAAAACTTTCCTTTCTTCGTCGAGGGACGTTTTATTTCTACTACGTATTCAGTTGTCAATCCATCAGGAGAAGCACGAAAATGAGGCCAATCGGGTTTTAAAAAGAAACCACCATTTTCAATAACTATTTTCCTTGTTTTTCTACTTCTGCTCTGACATCGGATTCCAATCGTTTGCCTCTTTCATAGCCAGAGTTTCTGGTACAGAAGCACCAAATATTTGTTCAATCAAAGTACCATCAGAAGTCTTGCAATGTGCAGCTTCGTGAACTTTAGACGTGGTTATTCTACAATACCTTAATTCATGCCATAACGGCGAACTAGCTTGACAAACTGTTGCTTCTTCTGCTTTGTGACATTCTTCTATGGTGAATATATTAGAGAAATCAATCAATAAAATCATCTGCAATGTTGATATCTTTGACCTTCCTCTTTGAATTGATGAACGAGATTATGCAAAGACAATTTTTTTTAATAATTCTTTATAACGTACGCTGATAACTGATGTTTTATAAAATTTTCCTTTAGGCTTTGCACAAGCGCTAGGAAAAACTGGTCTTCATTAGTGTCATCACAGTTTTGAGCTTCAATCGTAACTGAGCTGGAAACCATATCTTTAGCTTTTATAAACTTCGTAGTTGTACCTATACTAGCCAGCTTTGGTTTGGTCCAGTAACATTTTTTTCTATGGGAGATAGCTCCTCACTGCGTCTATGGAGCCACATAAAAAATGCTACGCTATGTTTGCAGCCTCCCTTTTAAGCAGCACAGTCTAGACATTCCACGTTCAAAACCGTCTCCTCTTTTTCATCACATGTAAATGTGCAGCAATAGGCCTTACTTTTTATTCTATGTTCAGGCGTTATTTTTGCTTTTACTGTACAAACATGTCCCGACTTGGACAAATCCTACAGCATCATCTCCATCGGTTTCACGAGCAGATCTGTAATAAATAAATAAAACGGAATAAACATATATATATAAGTAAAATATATGATAGTGAAGTAAAAACAAATTATTGATCGAGCGAAGCGAGATCTCCAAATCAACTTGGGCAAATCGGTGTTGTATGTATGTGTGTATGTTTGTTTGTCCGAGGATAACTTTCGAAGCGTTTATCCGATCATCGTGAAATTTGGTATATAGGTAGGTAGTGATGGCACAATTTTGGTGTGATTCAATGAGCTAAAAATGTTAGGGGGATGTTGAGATATTGGGGGTCAAGAGGGGTAAAAAAAAACAAAATGGGACTATCCGGTCAATTGGCACGTTTAATAAAAGGTCTTTGTGAGACCTTTCGACCCCGTTTTTATTTTTAGTTTAAACTTTGCAGTTTTTAAGTTATCAGCCATAGTATAAACTGAACTTTGACAAAATTCACAGGGTACACCAGTGACCCCACAGTGCTGAAATTTTGTATGAGTGTAGCTTTAGTTACACAAATATAAGCAAAAGTTTGAAATCCAGAATAACTGCAATTTCTACCCCAAAAAAGAATAACCAAATAACATGAACTCCCGTTACCTGTAATATGAATGAAACTGTAGATCAAGTAAGTTGGTTATGCATTTCGTGGCCCTATTTTGGTAGTCAAAGATTACGAATAATATTGTTTTGTTTTTATGGGAGACTCGCGAGATCTCAGTTCGGGGCGAACCACTAATTACTTATATTCATCCCATGTAGCTGTGATGAGCTGGTGCGAGTTACATCTATTAAATATCTTGGAGTTATTATCGATCAGAAGCTAACATGGCAAGGGCATTTGACTGTCACTGCGAAAAGAATAAGATCTCTTATTTATATATTTAAAAATCTCAGAGTTGTAGCTGATGATAATCTCTTAATTAAAACATATAAAGCACTAGGGCAATGCGTCATAAATTATTGCATTACCTCATGGGGAGGTGCCCCTAAAACATACATGTTGGAAGTTGAAAGCGCCCAAAGAGCCCTTCTTAAAGTAATGATGTACATGCCATACAGATTTCCTACAAATCTCTTGTATAAAAAACTTAGAGTCCTTAGTGTTCGTAAATTATACTTATTTCAGTGCATTCGTAGATATCACCGCTTCACGGTTCCAACTTTAAATTTACCCGAAAGAAGAATTAAACGTTACCCTATTCCCAATTTGTTTAGTTCTCTGGCTCGTAGACAATATAACTATAACGCATCTCGATTATATTCTAAGCTTGATTCTAAACTTAATATATTTAAATATAGTAATCACCAATTAAAAGGCATATTAACGCAATGGTTAGATACATTTGATTACGCCGGTATAGAAGACTTACTTAAATAAACTTGAGCATACGCACACATATTCGCTCACACACACACACATACACACTCACTCACACACACACACACATACACACAAAAAACCCACCCTTACAAAAAACACGTACGCAAACAAAATACCCACATACACACGCACATGACCCACGCATATACTCACTTATACACTGGTGCATTCGCATACATGTAAACATGTGCGCTCCGGCATCACATATCTTTGATTGTTTTGTTATTTCGTTTTTCATGTACTAGACTGTAATATTTATAGCATGACATTCAGGAGTGAACTGTTTCCTAGGCCACAGCTTACGCTTTTCTGGGAAACAGGGACACAACTCATCTATGTAACTTTTATGGTCACAATAAATATATTTCTATTTCTATTTTCTATTTCTATCTTAAGTAAGTACATGCTGAATGAATGATTTATAAATTTATAAGTTAAAAAAATTTAAGTTTACATTAATTCTTTTTACACTTACTTCACACGTTCTGAATACATCCCTGTACCTATACTTAACATTGTAGGTACCTACTTTACCTACAACTAATAGCTTAGGCCTAAAGATTACTAATAAGCACCTGTGTACGTAGATAAATGAGGGGTGTAAAAGCAAAGTCGACTCTGTCCACTTTTCGTCTATTTTGATCCTTAAATGCAGTTTTACTCTATGGTTGTTTCTCTATGGTATGGTAAAATATGTAAGCAGCAAATTCGACTCAATCGTACTATAAATTGAGTTTAAAAAATGCATTTAGAAGCAAAACCAACTCTGTCCATAGTTACATTACAAGCAAAGTTGACTCTGTCCTTTTCGACCAATCAGACGTCGGTATTTGATTAAAACTGTCATGGCGATCACAAGTTCTTTGGCAAGTTTCATGGTGGATTTCGTGTTTTATAATAGTGATTTTACGCGATAATATCAACTTTTCCAAGCAGAAACTATAAAATAATGGAAGTTAACGTAGAAGAGGTTGCACAAAACAAAGCAAGGAAGAGAAAACGTGACCCTAAACGGTGGAAAAGAGCTGTTGAAAAAATGGCACGGTGAGTACCGATAGCAGAAAGATGCTACTTGAGTTTATTGTGGGTTGCAGAAATTTATATAAAGTACTAGTGATTACCCGCGGCTTCGCCCGCGTGGAATTCGTTTAATAATATGACGTGTTTATTAGTTTCCGGGACAAAAAGTATACATACGCTACTTGAGTTTATTGTGGGTTGCAGAAATTTATATAAAGTACTAGTGATTACCCGCGGCTTCGCCCGCGTGGAATTCGTTTAATAATATGACATGTGTTTATTAGTTTCCGGGACAAAAATTATACATACTTTCTAACCTCGTTGAAATATTTTTTTAATTACATTGTGTATGTTGATAGGCTATTGTTTAACATTTTAAATTTTGTTTTAGGTACGAAGCAAAAATGTTGCCTACACTGCCTAGATGCAATCATAACTCACAAAGTTACAAATGTGCAACATTAACTATGGCAGATATAATGAAATTTTTTAGAGCTTTCTACGCATTAAAAACTAAACCAGAACAAGATGCATATTTATTGAAATTTTGCAAAGTAAATGATATTAAGCGGCGACGTGCCCGAGGCGAGCGTACAAGAAAAGCTGTCCAATATTCAACAAAATTGTTTGTCAAGCAATGCGATAAAAATCGGTTAATTCCCGTATGCCAAAAGACGTTCATAAACATTTTGCACATTACAGTGAACAGGATTCGTAGTGTGGCCAAAACATTTAAAATAACTGGAAGCATTATAAAAGAAAATAGGGGTGGGGATCATTCTTCGCAGAATAATGCCATGAAACTTATAGCAGTAAAAAGATTCATCAAATCGTTTCAGTGTTTAGAATCACACTACTGCCGATCCTCAGTTGAACGGAAATATTTACCGGCGACACTGAATATTCGCAAGATGTGGAAGATGTTTAGTAACCAGACAGCGTTAAGGGTAAAAGAATGTTACTTTCGGCGAGTATTTAACTCTTGCTTTAATATTGGTTTCGGCTCGCCAAGGACTGACACATGCTCAAAATGTACTGAATTATTGGAAAAAATTAAAAATGAGACCGATACAAACCAGAAAAATAGACTGATCATAGAAAAAAGAGTACACAATTTAAAGGCAAAGGCATTCTATCACCTCTTGAAAGAACAAAAAGATGGCATGATAACATTTAGCTTTGATTGCCAAAAGAATCAGCCTCTACCTAAGGTGCCTGATCAGGCTGCCTACTACAGTAGGCAGTTATATATTTATAATTTTGCAATAGTACAATCAGTCCCATCTGGTAAATTAAACGAAGAAACTGTCTTTTTGTATTGTTGGACAGAGGACCAATATAAAAAAGGAGCAAATGAAATTGCATCAGCGGTTTTTCATAGACTGAATGCTCTTAATATCCCAAGTGATATTAATACCATAAGACTAGTTGCAGATGGGTGTGGGGCACAAAACAAAAATTCTATAATGGTGGGTATGTGTGCCACCTGGCTCGCTGCAGCTCCAACACATGTTAAATCAATAGAATTTGTGTTCCCCATCCCAGGACATTCATTCCTTCCCGCAGACAGAGTTTTTGGTATCATAGAAAAGGAACTTAAAAAAAAGGAAGAAATCTTAACTCCAGAAGAGTATGAAGAGGTATTTAAAACTCGCGGAAATATGGTTAAGTTCAGTACAAATTTAGATTGGAAGACAGCTCTTAATGACATTATAAAACCACCTGGAAACTGGCACTTCCAGTTTTCATCATGTAAACGTTACTTTTTATTGAGGACAGAAAATAATAAAGTTTTGGTGAGAGGAGAACAACATTACCACCATGAAAATGGTGTGTACAAATCTGTATTAAAACAAAGAAAATCGTTTCACAATATTGAACCCAATGAGATTGAGAAGGACAAAGTGATTATTAAAGATGCCAAATTAAAGGATGTTGATAATCTTTTAAAAAAACATTTTGGACAAAACTGGAAGTCTCTATCCAATTTAAATTTCTATAAGAAATTGATAGACAATCCTTCGAGGCGCGCAGAAGACGCCGATGATACTATCGAAATGTGTGACGCAGCTCCTCCAGAGTTTGATTTATGTATTTAACTATTCTAAGATTAAAGTTAATAAACTTTGTACTTAAACAGGTTGTACTTTTTTTGCAGTCATTACCTAAGTCCTATTAAATGCAAAAGCAGCTCTATCCTGACAGGTCAAAAGCAAAAACGCCTATGTCCAAAGGTTAAAAGCAAATTCGCCTATGTCCAAACTTTTGTTCTAAAATTAGCATAATAATCCTGCAATATTCACATTTACTTTTATTGTGTGCATACCATACACGTTATTGATTAATATATATTCTTAAAACTTTTCATAAAAACCACCATTGGATTTAAACTGGTTTTTGGCACTTAAGTCAGTTTGACACTTCATGGACAGAGTCGACTTTGCTTTTACACCCCTCAAATAATAGTTTCCAACGACGGATTTCAGCGCTGGTGAACTTAGAATGATTACCTAGGTACCAAATCAAATACCATGAAGAATCCACTTTTGAAAGGTTATCTGATTGAGCTTGCACAAAACCAGGTTCTACTTTATTAGTACCATATTATGTTCGTTTTTATTTTACACACTCACTTATACTCTAACAACTCTCTAAGTAAACAAATTGACAAATTGAACAAACGCGTCGCCTCTCATTCGCGCGTGAAGCAAGAGTACCGCTTGCGGCGCAACGGAACCGAGCGCAAGCCTTGCGCTCGGTTCCGTCACAGGGACGTCACACGCACCCGCGTACATTGACTTTTAGCGGGAGGAACGGCATAAGTTTACTACCTAATATCTTCGTAAATAATGGTCCGATTTTGATAATTCAAAAAGATATATAATTTTCATGTCTTAAAGAATAACGTGGATACTAGTTCTATTGAATTTTCTATAACATTACTGATCCTCATTCACTTTCTTTTGGACACAGACAAAACACACAAGTGCATGTTAGGCATGGAAATGATTGCTATTATTTATACATCATTTTCTTATGATCAAATGATTATTTTTTATCACTGCTATTTCACATGTGAAAAATCACAGGCAATGATTTTTCATTATAATAACGTAATGTCACACTCGCTATTCTTGATAGTGCTCTTTCACATGTGAAAAATCACGGGCAACGAAACCGCCTGATGAATTCCGAAGAAAGGCGAACGACTGATTTGTAGCAGACCCGAATGACAACAACCGATATTCGATGAATATCGAAAGTGATTTAATTTGAATGAGTTATAGTGGAAGTGTCCCCAAGACACTGGCTGCTTTGCCCCGCTGAATTGCAATGCTTATGCGTTGACCCAGTTATGCACCAGCTCTCGAATCACACGTCGGGCCCCGGTACCCCATGGACCCAGGGTCTCGACCCCGGAAATAAGTTGACTGCAATTTTCTTTTTGGCTAGATGTACAGTACAAATTCATTGAGATGGACCATGAAACAGAAGGAGATTGCTACGTAATGTTTTCATAGGAGAAACAGGGATGGCAATAGAAGTTTCGTGACATCGAATAAAAATATAACGAATTAGGAGAAATATGTAAATAAAATTAAATTGGTCTGTGGAGAAATAACTAATTGAACATAACACCAATTTTTTCAAAAATGTAAAACAACCCTGGCTGGTTTTCAGTTTGGGATTTAAACCAATGCTTGGCAGCCTTTGGAAACAATGTAGAATATATTGTTTTTTGTCTTTCACTCGCATAGTAGAAAAGTTCATGTGTATGAAAGAGATAAACGAAACTAAAATATGGTTTCTTTCTCTAAATAAGTTAGGCTCTACACCGGTGAATTACATCCATCTTACAAGTATGTAACGAATTAGTTTTTCATACTAATCAACTAACACTATGTTGGCAGTGTCCTAGCGAAGTACTTACTTACCTTCATACGTTACCTACATGTACCTAATATCTACGTACTAGGTTTCGCTGACTTGCCAATGCCCATTTCAGGACAACAAACTTTTATATTAAAAAACTGCTAGACAAAATGAACTCTAAAACCATCGGTCATAAAAGCTAGTCTACCTGCACCAAAACATTAGATGACGTCCTCGTATCGAACGCTTTCGACTGTTATCTGTCTCTTTCACTCAAGCTAAATTTGCAATTAGCGGTCGCTTTCACACAGTTCGGTTCACCCCACCCATCGCAGTACTCCGTCTTTATTTCTTTGGTTTGGTTTGGAATTTGGTTTCGCAAGTGTAGTGTTGAGTTCATGTTTATTTCAGTACTAAATTCAAACTATTTCTGTAAATAAAATACTTTAAAGAAAGTTTAGACCGATGATAAATTGTTTAATGTATTTTTTTATAACAATTTGAAGAGTAAGAATAATGTGTAGAGGGAATTATTGTATAACAAGGACAAACACAGCTCGATAGAGCAGTTCAAAATGGCTGGAATTACGGTGAATATCGTGCCTAAAGTACGGAATTTGAAGTTCGATAAAATTTGTAGAGCATGTTTGGAAGTAAAGAGAGACATGAGACCATTATTCGAACAGCTGACTGCGACGATGCTGATGGGCATTTCGAAAGTAGAGGTGAGTGAGATGACAAATTAATAAGATATTTTTGGAATGTATTTTTGTCTCTATCGCACTTACAGGAAATGCGTATAGCGCGTGTCAATAGAACGGTCGTCACATCGCCTCATCTTTGTTTAGAAGTCATTCAATATTGAACAATTTGGAGGGATCCCAGGTAGAGACGGGCATGATTGCGAGATACTCAAAATTGGTTGAGAAATGTGTTTCTGTCTCTGTTGTGTGTACGCACGGGAATGCAAAAGGGTCGAGATAAAAAATGCGTGACCGAGATAGGTAGGTAGAAGATTGGCTCTATCTACTACACTCACCTAACTTGAACAACAGGAAAAAGTAGAGCATTAATGAGAGTAGGATCTTGAAAAGTTACCTACCTAATTTTAACATCAAATTGATTTTTTAAATGAGTACCTACACAATTGAAATATTTATAAAATTAGGTAATATGTACGTAGTTAACCGAATTGAAATAATTCGGGGAGACCTTTGCCCAGCAGCGGGACAGTATAGGGTAGGGGAAAAAATGTAGAGCTTATGGATACCTTTTTACTACGTGGATTACTAATGAGATTACTACAACTATCTATCTATATAGATCATCGAATTTATTATATTGAGGATAATGACTAGATTGAGGTACTTTTATTGTAGATGTACCTACTGTATAAATAATATTGCCGAACATGTGAATTTGATTAATAATAATTATCGTAATTTTTTAGATTGTTGATCTTTTTTTTAGTAATGTACTTATTTTGATATGTTAGTTGTTCATATTTATTAGTAATTTTATAGGTAGTAATTTATTTATATCGATTATTTTTATTTTTTATTTAATGATTTGCATGACTCTGTGGTACAAATAAGTTGGACCCTTCTATGTGAGATTTTAAGAACTTTGTTCGTTACCTTAAAGCAAATAAATGTTTGATTGATTGATTGAGATACCTATCTACCTATGTCTTGATCCATTTTAACATCTGACGCAAAAAGAGGGGTGTTACAGATTTGACGTCTGTCTGTCTGTCTGTATGTGGCATCGGAGTTCCCAAACGGATGGACCAATTCGAGAGGGTAGTTTTTAGCTAGGAGGTATGTCAGTTTGACGTGATATTACAAGTTTTTTATCAGTCGTAGTAACAAATTAAAATTAACTCCTGTTGTAATTTGAATGAAACTGTAGGTCAAGTTAATTGGTTAATCATTTACGCAAAACTATTAGAAACATTGTACGGTCGTGTTTCTACTAGGGCTGGGATTAATTTCTTAGTCATCATGGAGATTTTTTTATTTTTAAGTGTTAGGTACTTTTTTGTGAAGGAATCTCAGGTTTAAAGTGGTCATTTATAACGAGGGTTTTAACCGACTTCAAAAAAAGGAGAAGGTTCACAATTCAGTTTTTTTAATGTTTGTCACCTTAGAACTTCATCACTTATCAAACGATTTGTCAAATCCTTTTTTTATTTGAAAGGATATAGGTACTTTCAGATTGGTTCCATAGAAATTTTATCTAAATCAGCTCAGTGGTTTGGTTATTCAGTTACATTTTGTTTGCTACATGGAGATGGAACAAGCTTATGGCCCACTTGATGATATGTGGTAACCATCGCTTATAACAGAGAACTACCTCGTTAGGTCACGCACCTTAGAAATGTGTCTTTTTTCCACTGCCCTGCGTCCATCAACTTGAGACATACAGGTGTAAAGCCTCATGTGCCTGTGATTTCACCGGCAACCATACCCTTCAAACCGAAACATAGCAATGCATAAACATATTTTTGTTAAAAAGTGATTTAGATAGATAGATAGATAATACTTTATTGCACACCACGAAACAAATACATATAAAAAAAAACAACTACGTAAATCTATGGATACAATTGGCGGTCTTATCGCTAATTAGCGATCTCTACCAGACAACCTTTGGATGGAATGGACTGTGTAGACATTACCTGAGGTGTACCTGACATACTACATGTACATACATACTAATACTAATTATATAAAAATAAAAAATATAATACTTACTACATAAATGAAAACTACATGAATCTAAATAATAACTACTCATAATAATTCATAGATACATACTTAGACTTATTTAAGAAACAAATAATTAATAATAAATACATATATATGTATTTAGCGACAAATACTCAGATAGTGTAGTGTTCTCTGAGCATACGTTTAAAAATGGCAAGTGACTTGGCACATCTGATAGCCACCGGCAGCGCGTTCCATAACCGGACAGCCTGCACTGTAAAAGACTTATCAAAGTAGGAGGAGGAGTGTACAGGTGTCCTGAGTTGGAGTGTGTCAGATGAACGCAAGGATCGAGGATTGGATTGATAGAGGAAATGGAAGCGTTCTTTAAGATAGGAAGGTGATCAAGGGTTGAACAGGATGTTATATAAATGCTGAAGGATGTGAGTATCCCGGCGAAGGCGTATGGGTAACCACTTGAGCTTACTGCGAAATTCGAACACATGGTCATACTTCCGCAAGCCGAAGATGAACCGGATGCCAAAGTTTTGCAAGCGCTCAAGTTTATCTAGTGATTTACCTAAATGTTTAGATGAAACTTGTTTAAAATTCGTGTAGGTATCGATGGGAGACGGCCTGCCAGCCCAACTGTGTTTGCAGTGTGTGCATCAGATATCCCGATGTCACGCCTTCAAGGACCAGGTGGAGAGGAACGACGTCACTCTACGGGAACACGCTAATTATTTGGCTGAGGAGGCGCTGAAGAGGGAAAGGGAGGAGGTAAGGCAATAAGAGAGAATAGAATCACACTAATATCCCATCCCACTTCCCACTTATATGTATTATAAACATAGTTACTCTTTCACGTCGTAACGGCTGAACCGATTTCGATGAAATTTGGTATGTACGTAGATTATAACCTGGATTAATACCTACGTAGGCTACTTTTTGTTGGCAAGCCTACCGTGCGAAGCCGCTGGCGGAAGCTAGTTATAAATGTGAAAGTTTGGATGGTTGTTAATTATTTGTTTGTTACTCAATCACCTCGTAATGGCTGAACCGATTTCGATGAAATTTGGTATGTTGGATTCAAACATAGGCTATTTTTGGTTGACAAATAGGTAAAGCGTGCGAAGCCGCTGGCGGAAACTAGTAGAATAATATTTATTTGCAATAACATCAACACAGTTATGTTAAGTTAACAAGAAAACAAAAACAAATCTAAATATAAGCACAATATTAGTGGCATTGGCACCAAGTCAAAATCTGATGATGGGATCCCAAAAAAATCGAAGGCACCCCTCAAATTTTATAGGGACGCAATGCAGCTTTATGTTTGTACTTCAGAACTCCGCCATTGATCGACCGATTTGGAAAAATCTTTTTTTATTTGAAAGGATATAATTTCAAATTGGTCCTCTAGAAGTTTCATCAAAATGGGTTCAGTTGTTTGGTTTTTCTGTTATCTGAAGTTGGTTATATTTTTGTTAAAAAGATACTTTTGTATTAGTAGTAAATAGCTCTGTGTGGGCATGAATTGGCACTCAGCTCAGCATTATGCTTCGGCCGGCGCCGGCGCAGGCGCTGGTTTAACACAAGTTTTCGTACGCGTGGTATGCCAATAAAACATTTCCCTCATGCGCAATCGCGCAGCCTCCAAAATAGCCTCTTGAAAGAAATTTCAAATTCACCCTGATTCATCATACTTAGTACACATCATTGACTCATTGACATTTTAGACTGCCTCCGTGGCGCAGTGGGCGTATAGCCGGCTGAGACGCAGGAGGTAGCGGGTTCGATTCCCGCCGCGGAACAAATGTTTGCATGATCTACAGATATTTGTTTCGTGTCTGGGTGTTTTTCTATTTATTATAAGTACCTATGCATTTACAAAAAAAAATTATATAAGTATTCTATCAGTTATCTGGTTCCCATAGTACAAGCTCTGCTTATTTTGGGGCTAGATAGCGCTGTGTGAAATATCCAGCAATATTTATTTATTTTATTTATTTATCATACATCAACACGGTCTCTAATAAGATCAAAGCTAATTCCCAAGCCTACCAGAAAATACACCCAAATAAGCTGGCACAACAACTTTCAAAGCCTTCACAATAAGAAACAAAATAAAAGAAAAGATGTTATGCTACTTGGTATTTTTTTTTCATTGTGATCCGCAATCAGTTGGAGGACTATAGGCGGATGGGTTGATTGAGTTTGTGGCGTTCAGGATCAAGACACATTAGCTCTTCTTCCCTTCTTTTGAAGCAGCAAGCAGGTTGTCCAAGGCATGAACTCTTTTCAACCGCTTTGTGTCAAAATGATTTTCCACTACTGCTCTTGCCAGCGGATTTTCATGGCTTTTTAGGCAATCCAGGTATCTTTTCCCTTTGAAGCCAATTTCTTTGTCAATTGTGGGAACTTCCTGGTACTCACGTCCTTGTTGGTTGTGAAACGTGAGGCATTAGAAAAGGAACGCAAGATTTTGTTCTGACAGTGTTGGATTTAGCACGATTGGATTTGCTGGTCGTAGGTACTCCAAATTTGTAGCCAATACGTCCACACTGGTTTAAGGATGCTGTTGTAAGAGGCTCTTGTTAAGTAGAGACTGTCGGGATTGTGATCTAAGCAACCAGAACAGGCTCTGGAGTCGAATGTTCTGTTCTCTTTGCCTTAACGTGGACCTTTCATGTCAAGCGTCTATCTAGTGTGAATCCGAAGTATTTAACACAGTTCTTATTTGGAAGAACGTCCTCACTAAGGTAGCCTACTTGACGACTGAAAAGAATGAAGAGTGTCTACTAAAGCGAGATATTGAAGTGCACTCTGCCCGACTCAAAACCCACAAACAATTTGCTCATAGTTGTAAAACTGATCACAGATAAAACTTAAAAAAATATCGCAGTCGAGTAAAATTTAGAGGGTAATGTTTTTATTGGCAAACCTCGTGCGAAGCTGCAGGCGGGTCAGCTATTAGGTAGTATTGTTTATTTGATTTAATTTTGACAACAGAAAGAGAAGGCTCTGTTAAACATGGCGTGCACAGACAGCTACATGCAATATATGGAGGTGCCTCTGACGAATCCCAACCAGATACTCGAAGGATTCTTTGCCCCGACACCCGAGCAACCGGAGGCCCAGCCCGAATCAGATGCCAAGGCAGAAGAGAAGGTACCACTCCCTAACCTCTCGTCAAAACCTAAGGACTCCCAGCTGACTCTATATCGGCCATTACAATTTGAAATCTTTTGTGTTTTAATCCTGGGTTGACAGGCTAATATAATTAACATACGTTCCTTTAAGGTTTTTTTTGCCAGCACTGTTAATATTAGCATAAGCCTACATAGTATAGAAAAAACTTATACTTATATGGATTAATAAAAAAAAACAATTCAGAATTCGTGGCGTTGCTTATACAACATGTAGGTGTTGTATGTTTTGCTGGCGTAGTCTCCGATTCGCCATTTTTTTTTCAATTTCGCGTCCCACTTTGAAACTTGTCTATTTGGATTGGGGACATGAATAAATAATGTTAACCAACATAATGTCCTTACGTATCACGTGGAGATAATTTGATTTAAATACAGCAAAATCATCACTTTGCAATTATTATAACCAACGTTTTCGGTGGAAAATGCGGAATGTTTTCAAACCCCGTGTATTTTATGTATTTTTGGCAATCCACTGCAGGCAGCAACAGCCGTCGCTACTACCGAAAAGACAGACGAAACAATGAACTCTGACGAGGAAAACTACATGCAGCTGGTCGTGTTCCAAGCTACATCCTCAGTCGCACCGGGGAGACACGTCTGCAACCTCTGCCACAAAGAGTTTAAGCACGCGAGGTGGCTAAAGCAGCACATGAGGTCACACACTAACTGGATCAAGGCAAACTGCAAAAAGCCTCCGAGCTGCCCGATTTGTGAGAGGACATTTAAGGTGAGAACTGCGTCTGATTTTCAGGAAATAAAGACGGTTGCGAAGCCGAAGCTTCGTCAAAAAATATTTTCTAATTGTTATCTTCATCAAGGTGAATGATATTATTCTCTGTAGGTTCATCAAAGTTATGGTCATTTATGCAGGCCCTTAAACCTACGTCGAATCTGCCCCTAACCATAGGTTAGGTTCAGAGGCGCTAAGTAGCCATACCAGACAGGTTTACCTGAACAGATTAACTGTGCAGTTAAACCGAAACGTGTACACGATAAACCTACATAATTCGTTTAACTGTTCAGTAAACCTGTCAGGTATACCTGTGCCTGTATGGCTACCGTGAGATCAGGTTACCTAGAGTAAAGAAATCTAATAAACGCCTTTCTACGTACTAGTGGTTCGCCCCGAACTGAGATCTCGCGAGTCTCCCATAAAAACAAAATTTGTAATCTTTGAAAATCAAAATAGTGCCACGAAATGTCTAACCAACTAACTTGACCTACAGTTTCATTCAAATTACAGGTAACGGGAGTTCATGTAATTTGGTTATACTTTTTTGGGTTGTAAATTGCAGTTATTCTGGATTTTAGACTAATTGCCTATATTTGTGTCACTAAAGCTACACGCATACCAAATTTCAGCACTGTGGGATCACTGGTGTATCCTGTGAATTTTGTCAAAGTCCAGTTTATATTATGGCTAATAACTTAAAAACTACTAGATTTAAACAAAAAATAAAAACGGGGTCGAAATGTACTTACAAAGACCTTGGATAGTCTCATTTTGGTTTTTTTTCACTTATCTTGAACCCCAATATCTCAACAACCCCCCAACATTTTTAGCTTTGAGTCATACCAAAATTGTGCCGTCACTACCTACCTAAATATCAAATTTCAAGATAGATAGATAGATAGATAATTTCTTTATTGCACACCATTTAAATACAAACATTTATAAGAAAATACACTTAAATAATAGGTACAATGGGCGGCCTTATCGCTAAAAGCGATCTCTTCCAGGCAACCTTTGGATGGACAGGACCTATGTGAACAAAATAAAGACGGCGGCGTAAATCCGATATAGTACATGTATATTTATAAAAAATATAGATAATATAAAATAAAATGCATAATTATAATGTATAATATAATCATAAAATTACATAAATATTAATATTATAATACATAAAATATATATTGTCATACTTACATATATAAATTATAAAAATGTAATAATTAATAAGTGGCCTAGTGAGCGATGGATGACAGATAGTGTTGTCTGACCAAGTTTTTAAAGATAGGGAGAGATTTAGCGTGACGAATTGAGACAGGTAGGGCATTCCAGAGCCTGGTAGCCTGCAAAGTAAAAGAGGAACTATAAAATACTGAGGTATGATGGGGAGTTTTTAATTGAAGGGTTTCAGAGGAACGTAAGGGTCGAAAGTTGGAAAGGTGAAGAAAGTCAAAGCGTTCTTTGAGGTAGGACGGAGTAGAAGGGATGAAAAGGATGATCGGATAAACGCTTCGAAAGTTATCCTCGGACAAACAAACATACATACATACAACGCCAATTTGCCCAAGTTGATTTAGAGATCTCGCTTCGCTCGATCAATTATATAAGAGATTATAAACTTGACTCAATTTGTTAACCAACTTAAGTTTTTAGGGCCCAGGAATGTTAAAAATGCACATGCGGACCCACGAGCAGCGGCCGCCGAAGCAGCCAACCTGCTCCGTCTGTCATCGGATCTTCCCAACCAAGACCTTACTGTACCGCCACCGGCAGACGCACTTCGAGCAGAAGACGCACCAGTGCTCCGTGTGTGAGAAAAGGTTCTTTAGCGGCTACGCATTACGGTCGCATATGGCTCGGCACAGAGGCGAGAGGCCGTATATCTGCTCCAACTGCAACAAGAGCTTCTATAACCCTACTGATTTGAAGGTAAGATCTTATTGGATTTTTATTGTAGAACAAAGATTTCTCCCATTTGAAGTAAACCACGAAATAGACTTGGCTCTACCTACTTAAAATCTTATACCAACAACCTTTACGCTTTAAAAAATATCTTTTATACCTACTTTTAAAAAGGGAGGGGGTTCTCCATTCGTCGGTATATTTTTATCTATCATAATTTCAGCATAAGTTTTTTATAACGTTGTCCGATTTCAATGATTTTTTTGTAAGAAAGGGGGTACTTCCATATAAATTTGGTCAAGTCCTGACGATGGGGTCCATGAGACAACCATCAAACTCTTAAATTTGCAAAGGCATCTGCACATTTTTCTGAAATTGGTTATATTTTTGTTAACTTATTTCCTTCATGTTTCATTAAACACTGAATGAGCAGGCAGTTGTATTTGATGGACAGTTTAACTGCTTTAAAGTAAATTCCCATCATAAATGCAAAATAGTAGCAGTATTTCTAATCATAAATCGAATTAGTAGACAAAGAACCGCATTTCAGTTTTTCAAACCGTTTGTCTTCATCGTCCTTCACTCGAAAGGCCTCTTCGAAAGCTGCCTTACTTTTCTTAGACAAATACTCGGGGAACACGATACGAAAACGTAAAATAAGATTCCCTTTTGCCTTCGAAGGACAAGCTGGAACCGGTAATCCTTCATCCTCGATAATCTTTTCATAAGTCGGCGTGATCACATCGTCGATTTTGATGCGCAAAACCCTGTCATCCAATGTCCTCATCGTTATAGTGAGGCCACATAGCGCTTCTTCTAAAGTCACTGTATGGACTGATAGGAGATCGCTCAATCCAGATCGAACGTACGTCCCATGAGGACGGTCTTCTGTTACGAAGATGACATCAGCTGGGATCCTCGTCGGTCCTTGATCACCTTCTTCCTTGAACTTCACTTCTGTGTTAGCATAGATTCCTGGCTTAATCGGGATGGATAACACCTTTTCGCCTAGCTTCAGTTCAGTGCAACTCTCATCGGTGAAAATCAGTCTTTGTATCTTCATTTTCTTTAGCCCTCCTTTGTAAACTTCCTCTAAAGATAGTGCTAAAGGTCTGATTATAGTTGCGTCTTTTTCCTTGTAACCCTTGCCTAGAGGCGAGTCGAACATCTGTGGTGTGTTTTCATAGTAATCAAGCAGATCCGCGTAAGGATTATTTGTCCCGAAGAACTCGTGAAAAGTACGGAGTGGTTCTCCATGGTAGGAGTAAGGTTGGATGTAGACTATAGGTCCTGGTACTCCTCGTTTGAGACCTTCTTCTCCGTATTGGTCGAATACGGCTCTTCGTTGGTGGTCGACCAGGACTTCGTAAGCTTCTCCAATTAGGGCGAAGATCCGTTTCATGTTCTCGTCGTTGTTATGTCTCTCCGGGTTGTATTTGAGGGCGAGGCGACGGTAAGCTCTCTTTATTTCTAGCTGGTTGCAAGAACGCTTCACGCCCAGTATTCCGTAGTAATCAAAACCCATTTTTATAAAATGTAATCTAAAAAAATTACACTTTGCGAGATGCTAAACTTTAATGTCATTATTGACATGCCTATTTGTGTCACAACTCTAGCGTAGCGTTTGTATTCTCTTTGGTCACAACATTTCAATACCAAGGAGACAGTAAAACCTCATGGACAAAAGCCTCGCCGCACACGAGCCACGCGCCACAACCACAAAACGCCGCTTTAAGCTAGAAGCAGCCACATAGCAGCGGTCTACACTCTACAGGAAGTGAGAAGCGGCGTCTCGTGGCGTGGAGCGAGTTCATGTAAAATGTACGAAAAATGCAGTTCGTAGCTCAGCGGCGTTTTAATTTTGTGGCGCGTAGCTCGTGCGCGGTGTGGGTTAAAATCTTAATCTTGTGATTTTATTGTAAGCAAATTATCACTTAAATCCCTTTTAATTCAAGGTCCACTTCCGGTTGCACACCGGCGAGAAGCCCCTGAAATGCACGGAATGCAATAAGACGTTCCGCCGCCACTCGACCCTCTGCCAGCACATGAAAAAACACCGCGGCATCAGGAACCACATCTGCACTGTTTGCAATAAAGGCTTCTACGAGGTCTCCAAGCTGAATGCGCATATGAGAGTGCATACTGGTGAGTTCTAGACTTCGCTATCTAAACTAGTGGTTCGCCCCGAACTGAGATCTCGCGAGTAAAAACAAAAAAAAAATTTGTAATCTTTGACTATCAAAATAGTGCGACGAAATAAATAACCAAATAACTTGACCTAAAGCTTCATTCAAATTATAGGTAACGGGAGTTCATATAATGTGGTTAGTCTTTTTTGAGGTAAAAATTACAGTTATTCTAGATTTCAGACTTTTGCCTATATTTGTTTCACTAAAGTTACATGAATACCAAATTTCACTGGTGTACCCTGTGAATTTTGTCAAAGTTTTGTTTTTATTATGGCTAATAACTCTAAAAACTACAAAAATTAAACTAAAAATAAAAACAGGGTTGAAATGTACTAATGCAGACCTTTCATTTGACGTCCCACTTGACCTTATAGTCTCATTTTAATTTTTTTTTACTTCTCTTGAACCCCAATATCTCAACAATACTAAATATAATAAATATCCCACATTTTTAGCTTGTTTAGTCACATAAAATTGTGCCATCACTACGTACATATGTATCAAACTTCACGATGATCGGATCAACGCTTCGAAAGTTATCCTCGGACAAACAAACATACATACATGCAATGCCGATTTGCCCAAGTTGATTTGGAGATGTCGCTTCGCTCGATCAATTAAAAATCATCACCATTATACCAGCCATAAGACGTCCACATAGGCCTCCCCCATAGATTTCCAGATCAACCGTTCTTGTTCGCCCTGCTCTCAACGGCTCCCAGCAACATTTATCAAGTCGTCTTTCCATCTACTTGGGGGCCGTCCTACGCTGCGCTTTCCAGTACGTGATTTCCACTCTAGAACGTTTCTAGCTATGTGCCCCGCCCACTGCCACTTCAGCCCGCTAAAACTTTTGGCTGCCTTAGTTTGTCTACGGATCTCTTCATTTCAGATTCTGATTGAATTAAAAAGAATTATACAGTAATTACAGTAGAATTACAGTTAATTACAGTAGACTGTTCCTTTTTTTCTCGTCGGGTCGCGCGACTTCCGTGGAATAATTTTTGGCTCGTCTGTTTCTTGGCTCGTATCTAGTTTGTACGTAACAAAATTGAAATAAAGTTCATTACGTTATGTACAATTTTTTACAAAAATTCGCTTCCATTCCGTTCCGCAACAATGTAAATTGAGCATAAAAGATCATTGTCCGCAGGTGAGCGTCCATACGAGTGTCAGTTCTGCGCACGTCGCTTCGCGCAGCAGTCTGCATTGATCTACCATCGGCGCACGCACACGGGGGAGAAGCCTTACCTTTGCAAGTTGTGTCCTGCCAAGTTCACTACGTCCTCGGCAAGGAACAACCATCTGCTAACTCATACTGGAAATAAAAGGTAGCTGAACTTGCTATATTTATTATGCGCATCGCCAAAGAGTGAACCTTGCCTGAGTCTGTGTTTCCTTTCCTGATAACTACAAACTAGGGGTCCTCAAGTCGCGAGCGATGCAATAGGTTGCATCTAGGCAAGCGTGTTCCATCGTAGACTGCATCTACAATTAGGTGAGATCGTACACAAACATAAAAATAATAAAAAAAATTAAATTACACAATATTTACGAGAGACAGGTAATCGCGTTCCCTTGGTCCTAGGAGGTCGAATCTGGTGTCTACGGGTTCGTCTCGCGAAGGTGAAGAGGACTGCGTAGTCTCATTGGTATAGATAGGTATATATTTTCCGAAAAAACACAAAAACTGAAATCCGTCCATATATAACGTTACAGCAAACTTCCCCCTTTTCCCCCTCATTTATTTCGTATTAATGTATTATGTTTAATATATATTATTATTCGATTTTAAAAGAAAAAAAAACTATTCCCAACTAGTGTACTAGATGGCACTGTTTGGAGATGCGCCGTCAAAAAATATGGTTTATATCCCAAAATAACAAAGACGAAATATCAAAATTTGTCAAAAACAATCTCGCTTGGTCGGACAAACAAACATAAATGTTTGTTTTATTATTCAAGTCAAGAAATAATGTTGACACGGCAACTCACATTGACAATTCACTTTCCTTTGTGAATCAGAGCATGACAGAGCAACGCCATCTGTTAGCAGTTATACAAACATGGTCGTAAAAACCCCTCATTGAAAAGTACGCTTGGCTAAAAATGATGAAGGTAACTGTTTAAGAGTTTATATTTTATTTCTTTTGCTTATGTAAGTACACTGTTTATTCAATATTTAATTATTTTTATTAAAAACTACCGTCTCGTGAAATCGACGATCCAAAAGTTGTCTAGAAGAGATCGTTTTTAGCGATAGGACCGCCACTTGTATTTCTGCGTGTATTGTTATTTAAAAGTGTGATCTATCTGTCTAGATTCGTGTGCCCCATCTGTTGCAAAGGCTGCACGTCGCGCAGCGAGCTGCGCGTGCACAGCAGCAAGCACACGGGGGAGAAGCTGTTCGAGTGCGAGGTCTGCGCGCAGCGGTTCAGCTCCGCGTCCTACCTGGCGGTGCATCGCCGCTACCACACGGGGGAGAAGAAATACCATTGCAATGTTTGCGGCAAAGGTAACATTCAAATGCTCTTATAACTATTATTATACTAGTGGTTCGCCCTGAACTGAGATCTCGCGAGTCTCCCATAAAAACATAAAAAAAATTGTAATCTTTGACTATCAAAATAGTGCCACGAAATAAATAACCAACTAACTTGACCCACAGTTTCATTCAAATTACAGGTAACGGTTCATGTTAATTGGTTACCTTTTTTGGAGTAAAAAATGCAGTTATTCTGGATTTCAGACGATTGCCTATATTTGTGTCAACTACACAAGAAAGCAAAGTTTATCAAATAATAATAAATCGAGCGTATAGGTCAGAGTGTGTATCGTAAGGCGCAAAGGCAGGCAAACGACTGACCCAGCAGAACACAATAGATCAACCCTCGCGCCGCAACCCCCTCCACATCACTTTGTCATGCTCATGGCCCAACTGCGACTCAAATTGTAAATTCCGAGAATGCATTTTGAATACAAAAACATAATAAAGCTTCGGTTGCGCGCTGCTCTGTTGTCGCCTAGGAGAGTTACGACATAGCGATAATTCGGTCTCTTATCGGTCTATTGTTATTACAGGTAAAAGATTTGCGCCCACGTTTACAATCCGGATCATGGGTGGGAACACATCGCGCAAAATTAATAAAACTTAAATTAAACATTAAAAAAAAGCTCTAAAAACTTCCCTGCAGTTATTGTTGGTTGGTTAGTTAATAAACGAATTAAGCTGAAGAATGATAAAATGGTCAAAATCTATTTTCTAATCAGGTAGCTAGTTTTAAGAATATTCCACCTCGCCGTCTTTGAAGGCCGATTTTAGCCAAAGTAGCCCATTAAGTACTACTTTTTTTAATGATTATGAAATCTGAGAGTCTGGAGAATTCTTAAGACTTATTTAAGAACCATGAAACCACTTGTTAAGATTTTTAATTTAAAGTTGAAAATTGAAGTCATAATTCACCGAATGTATTTTTTTGACTTTACACCAACACTTTCATAGTTTTGATCAAAGTCATTATTAATTTATGATTAAAGATTATTTTATGCATAAAAGAACAACACATAAAAATTCAGTAGCAAAAAAAATCTCAAGAAAGTTTTCTACTTTTTTTTAAAGAATTTTTTAAGTTGTTCAAGTCGAAAATTTTCAAAAATTCGGAAAATAATTCATAACTCGAAAACTATAAAAAATCGCGAAACATACATGGGGGTGATTCGGGTACCCCAAGGGGTGTTCTATCTCTGGACTTGCGCTTGAAACTATTTTTTGGGACAGCCTGTATATCAGAATATTTAGATTTTAGAGGATAAAAAAGCTCGGGGCTGAAATTGCTCAAAGCGAACAAAAAAATAGACGTAATTTATAAAATGACGATTTAAAATAATTCATTGAATAAATAAATTTAGATTTTTGTTTATTAACAGGCTACATAGAATCGAACGCCTTCAAGAAGCACATGAAAACTCACGAGCAGAAGTCGGAAACGGATTCATCTAACTCGGAGACTGGGCAGGAACAAGCGTCCTCCAAACAGGAGAACCAAGCGATGGCTGAAGTCCAGCCCAGCGCCATTGAAGAACAAAACGAAACTGCACTAGTGCCTCAAGGTACCATGTTATTTCTCTTTTTAACCGACTTCAAAAAAAGGAAGATGTTCTCAATTCGCTTGTACTTTTTTTATTGTTAAAGTGAAAACTTATTTAGGCGCGTTGGGCATTTTTTGAGATGGGAAAAACCATTGAACTCACGACACTGTTACCGTTACCGACATCTCTGTATATAAGTATCTGTAGTGTAATTTGCTTTTATTCAAGTATTCACTTATATCGCCACTCCAGGAGTGCCACTTTTTTTATTGGGTTGGAGGGAACACGATAACTTTCTTAATAAATTTTCATGTTTATGCGACATCTCATCTCATCTCATGAGTGCCTCCGTGGCGCAGTGGGCGTATAGCCGGCTGAGACGCAGGTATCGGGTTCGATTCCCGCCGCGGAACAAATGTTTGCATGATCTACAGATATTTGTTCCGGGTCTGGGTGTTTTTCTATATATTATAAGTATGTAAACTTGAGAGCAAAAAAATCGCACATTCATAATTTTTTGACATAACTAAAAAAAAAACAAAAAATATTATGTTTCTGTAATGCAGATTCATAGTCTATTTTAATACCTATCCAGTGGTATCTGATTTGTCTTTCAATCATTACATAAAAATGCTTTTGTGGATCAATAACAAAAACGCATGTTTAGTAAAAAATTCTTTATTCAAGTATTGGTGTCAAAGTTATGAAATTAAAAGATAAAATTAATTAAAAGTTTGTTATTAATACCGAGTGTTCCCTCCCCTAGCCTGAATCACTGACTCCATCCGTGTTTTCATTGATGTTACTAGACTTTTGATAAAGTCTTGAGGAATAGCCTCCCATTCCTCTGCGATCGCCTGTTGCAGCTCCTGTAGAGTCGATGGAGGAGCATCTCGGCCTCGAACTCTTCTTTTCAGCTCGTCCCATAGATGTTCGATGGGATTGAGGTCTGGGCTTCGAGCTGGCCACTCCATAACGGTCACATCCACCTCTTGAAGGTACTCGATCACTATGCCAGCAGTATGCGGTCTTGCATTATCTTGCATAAACAGAAAGTTTTCGCCGATAAACCCAGCAAAGGGTACGACGTGGCTCTCGAGTACTTCCTCAATGTATCGTATGGAAGTCAATCCTCTTGATTGGCGACCAGTATTCGGTCCGGTGATGAAGGCAAGCTCGGTTTTTGCTTCCATAGACATGCCTCCCCAAAACATGATTGATCCACTGCCATAGGCGACACGTTCTGTTATGCAGCATTGGGCAAATCGCTCTCCCGATCTTCTATACACCTTCCCCCGTCCGTCGTTGCCATGCAAGCACATCCTGCACTCATCAGAGAACAGGACTGCACTCCACTGCTCTTCGGTCCAATTCAAATGGTCTCGAGCGAACTGAAGGCGGGCTTCTCGGTGGGCTGGGGTCAATTTCGGCTCGTTTGCTGGCCTGTGTGCAGTCAGGCCACCTTCTCTCAATCGTCTTCTGACTGTCCACCGGCTAACTTCTACTTCACGAACTTCTTGAAGTCGTTGGCCCAGTTGAACTGCGTTCAAACGACGATTTCTTAAAGATGTCGTTATAAGAAAGCGGTTATCACGCTCTGTTGTAGCACGGGGACGGCCCGATCCTTGTCGCCGTTGGTAGCCACCAGTCTCTTGATACCTCTGGTATACACGCCGAACGGTAAATCGGCTCAAACTCAATTGTCGAGCCACTTGACTTTGCTTAAGCCCCGATTCAACAAGGGCAACCACTTGAGCGGCTACTTCTGGTGTAGTATCCATTTTCGTGTTCCGTTTGAAGCCAATATCAATAGAGAACCTTTCACACTGTACGTTGGTATGCAAATGATGACCATTCCCTCAATATGCACTCTTTTATACCTGCGATAAATCCCGCCGCCGGCCTTACCTGGATCGAGCGACATAAGGGGGTCTATTGTTTTGTTGCTAATGAGTTGTTTTTAAAGGTAAATGTCAACCCTTTATCAGTTCTGCGAATGCCTAGATTATGCACTTTAATTTAATTTGATTTTAATTTGCTGTAAGCTCCAAATAAAAAAAAATTTAACTTTTAAGTAAAAATGTGCGGATGTGCGATTTTATTGCTCTCAAGTGTATTTACAAAAAAAAGTATATAAGTATTCTATCAGTTATCTGGTTCCCATAGTACAAGCTCTGCTTTGGGGCTAGATAGCGCTGTGTGAAATGTCCAGCGATATTTATTTATTTATCCATCATGATCATTGTGAAACATCTTTATGTTTTTTTTATGTTTGTTACCTCAGAACTCCGTCATTTATCAACCGATTTGATATTTTTTAATATGAAAGCACATATTTTCAGATTGGTCCGATAGAAATTTCAATAAAACCGGTTCTGTAGTTTGGTTTTTAAATCAAAATAACTAGTTTCGATTTTCTGTTTTTTAAAGTTACTTGTGCTTTCTGTACTGACTACTGTGTAAGTTCAGTAGGTGCATTGGGCAATGAAATCGATTTTACTAAGAATACTTTACACCTGTATGCATCAAGTTGATGGACGCAGGACAATTCTCTGTTATAGGCGATGTTTACCACATAACATCAGGTGGGCCATAAGCTTGTTCCATCTCCATGTAGTATAAAAAAAAAACTCATTCTTTATATCAACTTCACTTGCATGTCTTTAACCCCTCAAATTTAGCCTTCTTTGGGTTGTTTTGATACAATTTTATTTTGTAATTACGGACTGCAAGAAACGTGTAGGGTTCCGTACCTCTAAAGGAAAAAAGGATATAAGATCAATTCGTTGTCTGTCCGTCTATCAAGACCCTTTTTCTCAGGAACGCGTTGATATATTTATTTGAAATTAATATCAAATACGTAAGACTACGGTCCCTTGAAGCCGTAAAAAAAGTTAAGGTTCTAAGTCAACGCAATCAAAAAATAAGGTGATTTACGCCGCATATTTTGCTCTCAAATAAATCAAAATCTACTTCCGTTGACCTAGAATCATGAAATTTAGTAAGAAGCATTACAGAAAAACTAAAGGAAATCTTCTGGAGTATCGTTGAATAGGTCTTTTATATATTATAATGTTTTTTCAACACTTTTTTTGATATAAGAGCCCGTTTACGAGATAAAGAGCCTCAAGATTGTGATTTTCGTAATAGTCGTCTGATCCCCCCTTCCAGGCAACACAAAACATATTCCGACATGCTCGCAGGCGGCGGTTGCGACTTGCGCGCGAATCAGCTATAAACTAAGCGTCACGGTTTCCGAATATCTCTGAAACCGTGATCGGCTCAGCCGACTAGTCAGTCTCTTTACAACCGACTAATCGACTAGTCGGCCAAAGTCATAGTAGGCACATCTCTAGTAGAATTAACTTTGTGTTTTAACATTTTAATATGAATAAAATACAGCCGTACTGGCTACGGAACCCTCTACTCTGGGTGGCTCGACATGCGCTTGACCAATTTATTTTATTCTATTTAACTAAACTAGTTCATTATAAATATACGAGATACGAGATGAAATTATTGTTTTATTGCAACAAGAGCCACATAAAATTTTACTGTTTATTTTAACAGTAACAATTCCTTTGATGTGGCTACTAGTGGTTCGCCCCGAACTGAGATCTCGCGAGTCACCCCTACAACAAAAAAATAATATTCGTAGTCTTTGACTATCAAAATAGTGCCACGAAATACATAACCACTTAACTTGACCTACAGTTTCATTCAAATTACAGGTATCGGGAGTTCATGTAAATTAGTTTTTCGTTTTTGGGGTAGAAATTGCAGTTATTCTGAATTTCAGATTTTTGCCTATATTTGTGTAACTAAAACTACACGCATACCAAATTTCAGCACTGTGGGGTCACTGGTGTACCCTGGGAATTTTGTCAAAACTCCGTTTTTATTATGGCTAATAACTTAAAAACTACAAGGTTTAAACTAAAATTAAAAACGGTTTCGATATGTACTCACTAAGACCTTTTATTAGACGTGCCATTTGTTTGGATACTACCATTTTGTATTTTTTTACCCCTCTTGAACCCCAATATCTCAACAACCCCTCCACATTTTTAGGTCATTTAGTCACACCTAAATTGTGCTATCACTACCTACGTATATACTAAATTTCAGGATGATCGGATAAACGCTTCGAAAGTTATCCTCGGACAAACAAACATACATACATACAACGCCGATTTGCCCAAGTTGATTTGGAGATCTCGCTTCGCTCGATCAAAAAACAACGCCACTTCGAAAGTTATCCTCGGACAAACAAACATACATACATACAACGCCGATTTGCCCAAGTTGATTTGGAGATCTCGCTTCGCTCGATCAAAAAACAACGCCACCTTGACACGATAGTGATAATTACACGATAAAACCACACTATAAAAGTAATGTGGGGTCATTGTAAACTCGATATCAGCTCCATAAAACGATTTAGATACATTTGAATATAGAATGAGGCTCATTGCATTCTTATTAAGCATAATAAATTAAATACAGTCGCAATGAAAAATCCCTATTTCTATTTATTAATAAGAGGTTACATTCATAAATGCTAAAATAAATACAATATCCATGACAAATCCTTGAAAAAACCTGATAAGAGGCCATTGTTCAGTGGTAAAAAAAGCATACCGAGAACGCAAATTATAAAAATACGTTTTTAATTTCAGGAATTTTTTTTACCCTTCATGAACCCCAATATCTCAACAACCCCCCAATATTTTAGCTCATTTAGTCACACGAAAATTGTGCCATCACTACCTACCTCTGTATCAAATTTCACGATGATCGGATAAACGCTTCGAAAGTTATCATCGGTGATTCGAAGATCGCGGTCCTGATGTAAAGTTATGTGTTATACTCGGGTGTTAGCGATCAATAACGAATATATCTCGGATGCACAATAGATCGCTTACAGCCAGTCTTACAGCTCTTGTTACTCGCCCTCCACTTATTTGCATGCTGTTTACACTAGGGTTGCCAATCGTCCTATTTTCCCAGGACATGCCCTGCTTTTTGGGGTGTCCTGGGCTGCCCTGGATAGTTTTTAAGTAGCGTCCTGGGGTATTAAAGGGGCCTGTGTTTTAAAATTCACTCACCACTACTTCTCCAATCGTTTTGTCACTAGGCCCGCACCTCACAAGTGAAGGTCATGGACACTTTTTAAAACAAATAAGCAACATGGAAAGATTTCTGTACCTTTCGCAATAAAAGCTTATACGAGCTCTCATGAGGATTCCAAACACAATAGTGTGACCTGGTTTTAAACCGAAATGTCCTGGTATTTCTGCCTTCAAATCCTGTATTTCAAAATTTGGAGATGTCAACCCTAGTGTGCACCTATAATTGTAATGCCACTTGGTTTTTACTCTCTAGTATAATGAATGAATGAATGAAATACTCTTTATTGCACACCAAACAAAAATACAGTAACAAAGGAAATAAACAATAAATAAAGGTACAACGGTATAATTTATATTAAATTTTGTGTTCATTATGTTGGTGCTAAATAAATAAAATAAATCTTCTATTTCCAGTGCAAGGCCAGATCGAAGTGCCCGCTCAGAATCAAGAGAGCACTCTGACCGTGCAAGGCACGCCGCCCGCCGTACAGTCGACGCCTCAGAAGCGCTACAAATGCGGCGTCTGCGTCAAAACTTACATGTACCTGCACAGTCTGAAGAAACACATGATGACACATCTTCAGGTAGCCCTTAGTGCCTTTTCACACGTCCCGGTTGCCGGGTAGCCGGTGCTGACTGTCCGGTAACACATTTAGCTTTCACACGTCCCGGTTGCCGGGTAGTCGGTGCCGACTGTCCGGTAACACATTTAGCTTTCACACGTCCCGATTTTGTATTCAGCAACGTGTAACCTGTCAACGCGAGTACTGTCGCTTAGTGACTGCATAAATAAATTAATTTTCTCTCATCTCTAAAAATGGAACGTGAATTGCATGTGGATTTTGTATCGAAGATACCGCCGTAACGAAGTAAAGAAATTATTAGGTTCATTCGATTAACATGAAAAGAGAACAATGTGGAGCATTCTATACCTTATTTCCAGACCTACTACAAAATGCAAAAAACAACCATTTAATAGGTATCTATCTCCATATTGAAAATAATGAAGTAGGTACCTACTATTTACGACAGGAGGGTGTCAGACAAAACATGTCGCTCTCTCCGTGGTTGTACCTGCGCGTCTGGCTGCCGGTGCGTATGAAAGCTTGTGCGTGTTCCATACACCACTGTGAGTCCGGCCGCCGGATAACCGGTAGGCAGCGCCCGGACGCACAGTGGTGGATCCAGCGTGCACCCGGCGACCCGCTTGCCGGCCAAATTACGCCGGTACGTGTGAACGCTAACGTACAGGGTCATACACTTCACCGCCGGGTAGCCGGCGCCGGTTACCCGCCAACCGGGACGTGTGAAAAGGCACTTAAGCTATGTTCAACTTTTAATTCGTATTGTAGGAAGGTAAACGTTTTGAACGGCAACGCATAGGCGCCGGATTGGCGTGCGCTAGTAGCATGCGCTGTTGTCGAACTAGTTTTGTTGCGCTTCATGCATGCATCTTCAAAAAAAACACTCGACTTCAAAAAAAAAGGAAGTTCGCAATTGGTCGAATCAATTTTAATTTTTTATGATTACGTAGTCGAACTGGAAACCCTTAAAGGTTTGTTATGTCCGTCTGTCAGTCTGTCTGTCTGTCCGACCAGTTACAGCCGTTTTATGCGTAGTGCTGTAAAGCTGAAATTTGGCATGATGCTACGTTTTAGTGACGCCTTGTAAGTTATGAAATAAAAACTTGTTTTTTACCTACCCTGGTAACTCGCCTATGTGAAAGTTGGGGGTGATTTTTTTATAACTCACGCACTCTATCGTTTTCACGACAATGTTTTTATAACTGCTAACAGATGGCGGTGCTCTGCTATAAGCTTAGCATAGAAAAGTGGGGTTTCAAAGTTAATTGTGCTGTGTTAACATAATTTTCTGAGGAACTTTAAATAACTTTTTAAAAAACAATGGGCACAATAATGGTATTAATAAATGAACTAAAATGTGGGGGGGGGGGGGGTTCTTGAGATATTGAAGTTCAAGAGGGGTAAAGAAACCTAAATGGGACTATCCGGTCAAGTGTCACGTTTTCTAAATTTCTAGCGACAACTTGAATGCACAATTTACCAGATTTCGTACACATTTACACGAGGCAATGCACTTATTCCCTGTGGGTTTAGAATCCTGAAAGGAGACCATTTTTTTTCTGGGGTTATGCACACTACCACGTCGGTTTGCTCTAGATATTGTAATTATCTGTAATAACGAATGAAACATAGAATCACAGAGATCCATTTTAAGTCTATAATCATAGTTTTATCTATAGTTTTACTATATGCAATTAAGTTTTGTTATTGTAGGCTATTTAAATATACGTAGTTGTAGTGAAATTAAGCTTGTGGAAAGACTATTGGAAGGAAGAACAATTTATTTGATGAAAATGCTGAGATTAATTGTTTTCCTCTCTACATTCGTCTTCGTTAATTCAACACTCAACTTTTATGGTGCTTCATCTGCCTTCCATTCTATAGCTAAATGCATTTATGAAGTTAGCCATTACGAGCTATATTTGAGACCGACTACGGTTTTTAAAGTTGAAGAAAATCAGACGCAATCTAAAAGCGATTTTATAACCGAATTAACGAAAGTGTTTGCAACGGAAAATTCTCCATATTTCTCAATGGAAATTGATAATGGAACTTTTGATGGCAACGGAGACTACCTTTACGTCGATTACTTTGATTTTGGGTCCATGCTACTGGATTTTGACTTTGATGCGATCCAAAAACATATAAAATATTTATTGGTGGTTGAAGATTATTCTGACAAGTTCTGGGATGTTGATCTCCAAAGCATCAGATATAAAGTTGGTAAATTCGACGTGACGATAATTGTAAAAACCGCAGCTCAATATAAAATGGTATCTTTCATCCCGAGAATAGATCCGAACACATGTCAAGAAGTCATCGGAAATTCCTTGGAAATAAACATGTGTGTCAACGGCTATCTAAACAGAAACGTGACGTTTCCTTCAAAGAGTCTAACCAACTTACAGCGATGTCAATTTAAAGCTGGGATTACATATTTCTACCCATTTGGGATTATAGAAGATATACAATCTCGAAACAACTTCGACAGCCTCGAGTTAAGCAATGTAAAAGGAATAGACGCGGAGATTATAAAAATCTTCACAGATTATTTCAATGCGACGCTAGATTTGTATTACTTTCGTAAATTTGAGGTCAATCCTTTTCCTTACGATCTGTATCTGCCTTTTATACAAAACGGTAGTGTAGAGGTCATAATCGGCGGTTTACACCGTGCGTTTGGGTTTGGAGATGTGGTGGAATATTCAGGGGTGTACATCAGTCAGGCTATCGGATGGGTGTATGCCGCCAAGAGGCAAAGCTTAACATGGCAGAATTTTATCAGTCAGATGGACGGACTGTACATATTCATGATATTCTATATCAGCCATTGTATAATTTGGTATATTATTTGCTTATTCGATGAATGCGCTATATCTATGAAAGATATTCTGTTATACAGTTGGGGCGCGCTCATGGGGACAACTTCGCTGCTTCCCGCGAGATCTTTCAAGCAAAAGATATTAAATATCGTATATTTAATAATGTCTTTGCATCTGTCCGCTTACTTCAGCATTCATTTATTCTCGTTCCTGACGATCCTCAGACCTCCGGAGATGTTGATAAGCAATGATGATGTATACAATTCAGGAAGGAAGCCGAATATGATCCCTCAATACAAATATCCGATAAAAGACCCGAAATTTGCAAGTTACGTGGCTACTTCACACGATTGCTCAAATGCTCTCGAGTGTGTTACGGCAACCTTGCGCGAGAACGGCGTCGGCCCTTATTACGATAGCCATTTAGTGCAGTGGCAAGCGGAGACGATGGTGGACGACGAAGCGACAATACTGAGAATAAAGGAAAACATTCTTACGATGCACTTCGAAATCATTATTTATAAAAACAGTCGTTTTCTTAAACAATATCAGATAGCGACTACGAGACTTTTTGAGTCTGGGATAACCACGAAGCTGCTTGATGACGCTATTGGTATAACTAAAGTGGCCAAGACAAAGATAGCGGCGAAAAATACTATGTCGATAAGCTACGGTTGTTATGATGGCGGATGTTCTATTACGTTTGAACAGATTTCTGGCGCTTTTTACGTGTGGGCATTGGGGTGTGCAATATCTATTGCTTTGTTTTTTGTCGAAGTGCTTTTTAGGAAGCAAAGTAGAAATATAACAGTATAAGAATAGTTTTAATTAAAACACCCTATAATATATCTATTGAATCTAAATTTCGGTATTCTTGAGAAGTCACTGTAGATAAATATCGATGGCAAATCATTGATATTGTTACGAGCTGAGGGTTCGGGATAAAATAATGGGAATCGATCCAACCAAAATAACACTTTTATTCAACACTAAACGATGAATACACGAACTTGGTCACACGTATCACAATACACTATTCACACCACTGGTGCACCACTTAAAGTCACCGAAATGTTCGCACGTATAGCTTAATCCAGACTGACTCGGGAGCAACTACTGTTCACGCGAGACCCTGCCCACGTCAGTCCGCCAGGGCCTCGCTGAGACTCACTCACTCAGACTGACTCGAGACTGACTGTCCGGCCATCTCTCCGGCCTATTTATACCACACACATTTCGATTGTTCGAGAACGATGTCGATCCTTCCAGGAAAGGGTCGATCCCTCGACACAATGGCCACTCCCCATTCTGCGAAACCACAAACAATAGCAACAATAACACAGCAAGACAAAAGCGTTCGAGAAGGTTCGATTATTACTCATTGTTTAACAGCCTCGGCGTAACACTGCCCCCTCCTAAAACATGCTCGTCCCGAGCATTCTTAGCCCCATATCGCGGCAGCCGATCAACACGAACAATTTTAGGCGCACCTCGCGCTGAAGATGTAGCAACTAGAGGAGCCACATTGCCGTCTCCAGTACTTCAGGACACCCAGAGTCCCTTTCTCATCAGCGATCCCAATTCCAGCCTCCAAAACACGGCTCTCATGATTTCTAACTGTTCTTTCACTTCCTGGAATTACTTTCCAGATGAACCGAACAATTCCCTCATCAGTCGAGCCAAATTCCAGGCTCCAAAACACGGCTCTCTTGATTTCTATCTGTTCTATCACTTCCTGGAATTCCTTTCCAGATGAACCGAACGATTCCCTCATCAGTCGAGCACGCTCTTATGGCCAACGTCGCTGATCTTCCTGTTGACGACGCTGCTCTTCTTTATCCTGACGTCGCTGTTCCTCTTGCAACCGAGTCTGCTCCACCTGTTCACGTCGCTGTTCCTTCTGCAACCGAGCCTGCTCTTCCTGCTGACGACGCTTCTCTTCTTTATGCTGACGGCGTTCTTCCTCCTGCAACCAAGCCTGCTCTTCTTGCTGACGACGCTGCTCTTCCTTATCCTGACGTCACTGTTCTGCCTGCAACCGAACCTGCTCTTCTTGCTGACGACGCTGCTCTTCCTTATCCTGACGTCGCTGTTCTTCCTGCAACCGAGCCTGCTCTTCTTCCTGACGTCGCTGTTCTTCCTGCCAACGTCGCTGCTCTTCTTGTTGACGACAGAGCATGGCCATAATAGCAGCAAGATCGCCTGTCACTGGAGCTTGCCCCACGGATGATGATGATGATAATGCTCCAAATGATTCGGTGGCGGCTGATTCCATCTCCATCGACTGACGACTCTGCCGAGCTTCTTGAACCGGAGACTCCCCAAACCGCCTTTCATCCAATTCCTGTTGTCGTTGACCTCTCGTCCTGACACCGTCCACGTTATGCTTTGGTAGAACCGGCATTATTTTATCCCACTTCTGACACCAAATTGTTACGAGCTGAGGGTTCGGGATAAAATAATGGGAATCGATCCAACCAAAATAACACTTTTATTCAACACTAAACGATGAATACACGAACTTGGTCACACGTATCACAATACACTATTCACACCACTGGTGCACCACTTAAAGTCACCGAAATGTTCGCACGTATAGCTTAATCCAGACTGACTCGGGAGCAACTACTGTTCACGCGAGACCCTGCCCACGTCAGTCCGCCAGGGCCTCGCTGAGACTCACTCACTCAGACTGACTCGAGACTGACTGTCCGGCCATCTCTCCGGCCTATTTATACCACACACATTTCGATTGTTCGAGAACGATGTCGATCCTTCCAGGAAAGGGTCGATCCCTCGACACAATGGCCACTCCCCATTCTGCGAAACCACAAACAATAGCAACAATAACACAGCAAGACAAAAGCGTTCGAGAAGGTTCGATTATTACTCATTGTTTAACAGCCTCGGCGTAACACTATGCTTCGAGTGGTCTGATGACGTCATATCTATTGAAATATCGTTATACCTACTACAAGAAATAAAATAAATAAAAAAATATATATGTGTATATGTGCCTGTGATTTTTTGTTTATTTATATGTTAATGATATGCAATAAATATATTATCTAATGTGATTTAATCTAATTTCACCGCCTCGCCTACCCTTTACACGGAACGGAACACAGTATATATGCGAGGATTATGTACTTACCTACCTACCTACGTACTACTTGGCCGCAGAAATAGGTATCGTATAGAAATAGGTCTAATAGGTAGCTGAAAGATAATTAGTTGTTTTACGAAGGTACTGGAACCCAATTAGAATTTATAAAGAAACTAGTTTCCGCGCGCAGCTTTGCTTGCGTGGTTTATCGATAAAATGAAGCCTATATCTCATTCTAGGTCATAATCTATCTAAGTATTCGGTACCTTTATTCAAAGTCGGTCCAGCCGTTTAAAGAGATGTCACACTACGCGTTATTCAGGGACCTTAACCCTAAATCGCGATGGTGTAATAAGAGAAAGGGAGTTAGGGTCCCTAATTGCCCGATTTGAGATTTATTGTTTATCAATGCGTCACCTTAAAGGGGTACGCGTAGTGTACTTAATACTCCCATTAGTCATGAAAACGTCACAAACACAGGTAGAGTTACTTTCGAACTTATGATATAGATACACCACCCCGTTTTTATACCATGCGACCAGGGCCCGTAGCCAAATTACATTCGCCACGAATCTATTCGATTTCTACATACATTTGTGTTCGCTGAATGACGTAGTATTTCTATAGCATGTGTCAAATCCCATACATTTTCGGACGTATCGACTAGCGTCATCGCTAATCGACTGTAATTTGGCTAAGCTCTCTGGTGCCCTATTCTGCTAATTTATAAGAAAAAAACGAGCCATACGATTATTTAACTATTATGATTGTTGTTCCTGTCATAAGCTGCCAAATTGTGTTAGTAGAATACCAAAAAGTATCTATAGTGGCCATTTTGCGACGATACCATTGTCATAGTGAAGCGATTGGTATGGTAGAATTGGGCCCCTGATTTATGGGATAAAAGTAGCCTATATCTATGTTTATCCAGGTTATCTACGTACATACTAAATTTTATCAAAATCGGTTAAATAAATAAATGAACAAACATCCAAACTTTCGCATTTATTGATGGAGCGAAGCGCGATCTCCAAATAAACTTGGGCAAATCGGCGTTGTATATAAGTATGTATGTTTGTTTGTCCGAGGATAACTTTCGAAACGTTGATCCGATCATCGTGAAATTTAATACATAGGTAGGTAGTGATGGCACTATTTGGTGTGACTAAATGAGCTAAAAATGGGGAGGGGGGGGGGGGTTGTTGAGATATTGGGGTTCAAGAGGGGTAAAAAAATGAAAATAAGACTATAAGGCCAAATGGGACGTCAAATGAAAGGTATTCATTAGTAAATTTTAACACTGTGTGTATTTTTAGTTTAATTTTTGTAGTTTTTGAGTTGTTAGCTATAATAAAAACAAAATTTTGACAAAATTCACAGGGTATACCACTAACCCCACAATGCTGAAATTTGGTATTTGTGTAGTTGACACAAATATAGGCCTTCGTCTGAAATCCAGAATAACTGCATTTTTTATTCCAAAAAAGTAACTAATTAACATGGACTCCCGTCACTGTTATTTTAATTAAACTGTAGGTGAAGTAATTTGGTTGGATATTTCGTGGCACAATTTTGATGGTCAAAGATTACGAATAATATATTTTTGTTTTTATGGGAGACTCGCGAGATCTCAGTTCGGGGCAAACCACTATTTAAGAATGTTGATTTGTTTAAGGCGATGTAATTGCTTCTTTTTAACCTAAGACCGCCTTCGAAGCAAATGGAGTTAATTATATAGGTACATCAATTGCACCGACACGACATGAACAAAGCTCTAATATAGATTATGTGAATCACATAAAATTTTGTTATTACAGCAAAACCAACAACAAGCGCCTCAACAACAACAACAGCAACAACAACAAATCCAGCCACAACAACAACAACAAGTACATGTAAGTACTTCCCTCGCTGCCTTCAATAGTCGTTCTGAAAATATCACATCATTATACAGGGTGTTTGGTAATATATTGACGATATTCAAGTGACAGTTTCTCAAAACATAAAAAAAGAATTCTCGAAAAAAAACTACTAGTTATAAAATTTTAAAGAAAGTCAACTAAGTTTAGGTGATTAATTCGATATAAAACTGACTGCTTACTCTTGCAATCGACATCCAAAAATAAAGGCCAATTTGGTATCTCTTTCGGAAATGGCTGCGGGTTTTGGGTTAGAAAGGGACAACAAGAGATATCTCGAGACGTCACCAATACAGTATCTGTGGTTAGATGGCAAGCATTATGCAATAGCACAACATAAGTTTAATAAAGTGTTTGGTAAATTTCACATTTCTATGGTAAACATTTCACAAAAAATATTTATTATGCTCTTGATGAGCATATAATTTACCCCTATAATTTTTTGTGTGTTGTGTGTGTGTTTTTTTGGTTGTTTCAATAGTCAGAACGCTTTACCAGTAAGTTTGATAAAAACGGACAACTGATTATTCTATCTCAATGAGAGGTTTTCACGGCCATGCGTTTAATAACTGCTAACAGATGGAGTTGCTCTGCCATAAGCCGATTATCAAAGGAAAGTGAATTGTCAGTGTCAATTGACGTGTCAACATTATTTTCTAAGATCGAACTGAGATCTCCCGAGTCTCCAATAATAATAAATATCTCCCCTCTTAAACCCCAATATCTCAACAACCCCTCCACACCTACGAATCAAATTTCACGATGATCGGATAGACGATTCGAAAGTTATCCTTGGACAAACAAACATACATACATTCATACTTACATACATACATTCATACTTACATACATACATTCATACTTACAGACATACATACAACGCCGATTTGCCCAAGTTGATTTGGAGATCTCGTTTCGCTCGATCAAATAAAAATTCAATTAATTTCTAAGATATATTTTGAATCGTCGTAAAATGTTTGAATTTACGTAAATCCCTCGCGCTTCATCATCTGCATCTATCGCATCGTCATCTATAAACTTAGCAACGTACAATACAATCGTGGTGAATTATACGCATGTTCTGTTGTACAGGTACAACAAGTGCAACATCAACACATGCACCACCAGCAGATGCAACAAGTGCAGCAACATATGCAACAGCAACAGATGCAGCAACAGGTACAACGAATCGTCGTACATAAAACGAAACGTAACACTTCGTTGCTAATGCCAGATTTACATTGGTCCAGGAAAGTGGCAAGTGCGACGCGCCAGAGAAGTGACCGTCATGCGCATTGTCCTGACACTAGAAAGCGATTCTACGATATTTCCGAACCTGGGCAGAAACTTAATATGGCGCCCTCTCTCCTCCAGCGTTTGAGAGACGGAAGGGGGTGTATATTTATATGAGACACGCACGTTTTACTTTCTGTCAATGTTTAACTTTGGGGCTATTTGACAGGACTATGATATTTACACCGATAACGGGCGTAGCCAGAGGGGGGTTTTGGGGGTTCTATAACGGATAATCGATAGCACAACGTGCGCTGGATGCGCTGAAACAAGTTTTTTTATTCAAACAATAATTTGGGGTCCCCTGAAATTGCCGCCCGGGGCAAGTACCCTGGTTTGCCCCCCCCCCCCCCCCATACATCCGGGACTGTCGCCACTTTCCGACTGGTTTACACCACACCACTTGCACACTTTACTTTCTAACTTGCCACTTGACCAATGTAAATCGGGCATAATACTTTGTGAGTAAACATTTTCTCACGTCAAGGGCGAGTGTTTTGTTGTAAAAGGGTCTGGGTTCAACTTTCTAACACGTTCAATGATATCCGTTGCATTACCCTTCAAAATGAATTAAAGAGGTTTTTAAAATAGTACTATTTGTTTTAAATAGGTGTTGCAAGTGAGCGGTGTGCAGCAACTGACCGTACCGATACATCAGCAGTTACCGCAAAGCATCACCGTTTCTGGCCAGGTATTTACCTATATATTTTTATTTCTAGGTATCTTTGCGATAGGTATGTATCTATGTATGTATACAGCTCTGTTTGAGATGGACGGTAGTGGCAGAAGCGAAAGGAGGCCTATACTTACTCAGCAGGGAGACCTATGGGATGCAGATAGGGTTGCCACCTGCCGCTAGTTAATTAAAGGGTTACCAGTATAAAAAAATACGGGTTTTAGATATTTTTACGGGAGACAATTAAAACAGCAATGTTTAATGAAGATAATCTATTTTTAAATTTATATTTATGGTTAGAAGAAACAGCTCTTCATTTTAGAAGCAAATATATAAAAATCTTTACAAGATAACTTAAAATTACATTTGACTTGTATGTAACGCGCGCCAAACAAACGACGAATTCAAAAACCACGCACGCGCCAGCCAGCTACAACGTTAGCGTATGGTGTCGCTAGCCAGCTCCGGTTTAGTTTGTAAAAAATACAGGAGCTTTATTTACCACGTATTTTATTAGTATTTTTATTTTCATAGTGTTATCCGAAGACATACGGAAAATTCCAAGATTTTGAAATACTACTATTTAAAAATATATTACTAACTAGTTGACCCGCCCGCGGCTTCGCACGCTTGAAATTTCCCGTTCCCGCGGAACTTTGGGATAAAAACTATATAAAACACTCTTGTCAAAGTGACGCAACACTTCATGTAAATGAACTCACGTCAATGAACGACGGTTAAATTATATGGATACATAAAAAGTTTCCGCGCACTTCACGAATTCACAAACACAAATTATAAAGAAGATATTGAAGGATTCACCAATATTTGACAACAAACATATATGTATGTCACATTTGTCTGTGGTCAAATATTTATAGTGCGTTCAGAAATTAAATATAAAAATAACGTTTTGATAACAAATGAAATAAACGCACCCAGTTTGACAGGTACGAACAGTTTGTATGGGAAAATAAAATAGTTAGGTACTTACTACTTTTTTTACTACTTTCATTGCAATTTCTTTATTTTTTCTCACCTTTTAAACCTTCCTTGGACTTCTACAAATATTTCAAAACCAAAATTAGGCAAATCGGTTCAGCCGTTTATGAGTTTTAGTGAGACTAACGAACAGCAATTGATTTTTATATATATAGATAGATTGTAATAAGCAACGCGACATCTCTTGTCAATGTACTAAACTGCAACGTTTGGTTTTGAGCAGGTCAAAAAACTGTATAAGTTTTCTTGTAGATGGAGCTAACGGCGCTTTAGTCGTAATCTGAATCATCTCACTAATTTCAACCCTGACGTGAGATAGCCTGGTGGCACAACTGGATAGTGCGTTCTCGTATCAAGAGGAAGGTTGCGGGTTCAATTCCCGTCTAGGTTTGAAATTTTTGATGGTTTTAAAATTCCCGTATTTTGTTTTCGAAATTATGGGTTTTTGTATTAACTTAGCCTGAAAAACGGGGTAACCCGTAAAATACGTGGTAACTGGAAACCCTAGATGCAGATGACTTTTTTGGTACCTTTTATAGTTGGCAGGTAGAATATACTTTTAGCATGAAGCTCACCTCTTTTACATTTATTAGTGTATTTGTGTGTAATACAGAATTAAATAAATACATCTTTGTTACTGGTATATGGTATCCTAAAGCCTCTTCCAAACTCTCGCCGAGCACGCTCGGGAACGGGCGAGGTCATAACACAAGTTTTTGCCACAACACGGTTTTATCTCACAGATCAGAAATATTTTTTTGAAATCTCGTACACACCTTGCTCTAGTGCAGGGATTCCCAAACTATTTTGGGCAAGATACCCCTTTAATGATTATATATAATAATACAAATTACCTAAACATAACTACTTTAGTAGGTCATTATAAAAAAAAAACATTAAAATCGCAAAGAAAAGATAAAAAAATAACATCGACCCGTGAGAAACCGATTTCGACCCCAAGGGGTCGATATCGACCACTTTGGGAATCCCAACTCTAGTGAATTTTTGTATGGGTGTCAGATCAGACAAGATGTGACTTAATCCCGTTGAAAGTTAGGTTAGAATTCGTGTATTAGAATTTTCTTTCTTATTTTCAATGCAAATATGCGAAGTTTTAATGAGTTCTTTATCCGCAGCCCGGCCAGCACGGATACCCGGTGATATCGTCCGTGCAATCGCTACAACTGCAACAAACACAACAGGTTAACACGGTACTTAAATTGATGTTGATAATGTAATATCTCCTGCTTAGCACATCTTCTTAAATGATATTGGACGACCTCCGTGGCGCAGTGGGCGAATAGCAGGTTGAGACGCAGGAGGTAGCGGGTTCGATTCCCGCCGCGGAACAAATGTTTGCATGATCTACAGATATTCGTTTCGGGTCTGGATATTTATCTATATATTATAAGAAGTATGTATTTACAAAAAAAAAGTATATACCTATGAGTATCCATCAGTTTTTGGTTCCCATAGTACAAGCTCTGCTTATTTTGGGGTTAGATAGTGATGTGTGAAATGTCCAGCAATATTTATTTATTATTGTATTACATTCTGTATTTGGAAACTTGGAATGTAGGTTAGGTACAGCTTTTTATTTCTAGTGATATTTCTACGCATATCAAAACAATTTCGAGGCTAGGTACTTCAGTGGAAGCATTCAGATTGAGAATCTATAGGCACCTTCTCGGTCAAACCGACCAAAAATGAGTAACTTATCTTTCCATATCACTTCTTCTATCGTTAAGTATATATTATATTTATTTGATATTGGTGTAGTTTAGTCTATCATATAATGTATTTAAGTAGGTTTATTTATGTAGTACCTATGTACCTATATTATGCTATTTTTATTAGTCCCGTGCGAATTTTCACTCTTTCCCTTTTCTGTGCACTACCTACACATCTTTATCTACAATACACAAAGGTTATCTGGAAGAGAATCCTCTTTAGCATTAAGTTCGCCTTTGTACTAATTTTATATGTGCAAAAAAGTATTTTCAATCAATCAATTTTTCATAAAACTTGACTTATGTTTTAAATTATAAGTGGTAGGCATATATTAAGCAAGTTCCACATTCACGCCATGTTAAAAATCACACTTTTATCAAAGGATGTCAATACAAAGTTTGATTTCATGGATTTTATTATATTCTTGATTTTGTTATTTTAGCAACCGCAGCAACTTCACGTCCAAACGATACAGATCCACCCGCAGCAACAACATCAACCAATACAAATTCACGTAAGTCTTAAGGCCACAGCACACTACATCAACCCGGCACCCGACCCGCACCGCCTCGCCGCTCGGCGTGCACTCGTTGATAGCGGGTGGACGCCTCGTTATTACCAGTGAACGCCACGTGTTCAACCAGTGGACCTCGCGCGGTCAACGGGTGGACGCCGACACGTTAGAAAGAAATGCTGGAAATGACGGGTAGGCGGGAAGCGAGTTCACCTTTGAGTTGTGAACTTTATGTTTTTTGGATGTTATTTGTAAAAATATCAAGTAATTAATAATTTGAACCGAATTCAAATAAAGGAGGAGGTTCACCATTCGTCTGAATCTTTTTTTTTTAATGTATGTTTTCCGATTACTCGTATCACAATTCCTACCATACACATACATATTTTTATATATTTTTTTGTTTAAAAGAGTAGGTATACTTTCCTTACATAAACCTATACTTTTCTTGTTAGCACAAGTAAGGAGTCGAACTCACTTTCGGCGTATGTTTTTCTAATCAGTATAATCTCGGAGTCTTCAAATCTAGAATAGATTCTTTCTAGGCAAGCGTGCTCCATCTTCGATCACACCATCACTTACCATCAGGTGAGGTAGTGGTCAAGCGCTTGGCGAACTTCAATAAAAAAAACTGTCTCAGGTTCCATTGGCACCATGTCAGGATCCGATGATGGGATCCCAAAAAAAAATCGAGGGCGACTCTCAAATTTTTCTGTTATGTTTTTATAAAAAAATTACTTGTATTTTGAAATAATAACTACCGATTCTTACTGATCTTCAAAATGTGTTGTTTTCCAGGCGGTGGGGGTCCAGCAGGTTCAACAGCAACAACTGCACGTAGCTACGTCTTCTTGTCAAACTATGCTGCCCAATATTCTGCAGGTAAGCACCAACCGTTTCTTGCCAGACACATTTTAAGAGGAAATCTGGGCTGCGTTTCGCCTATACAAACGTAGTCCCCTGTTTCCTCTCTGAATAGTGATACTATAGCAAATATTTTTTTACCATACAATCTACAAGTACCACGGTCATGTCCCTACGTTTAGTATTTCTCCATAAATTAATTATTATAAGAACTAGGAACCTTCTAAAGTCACAGAAATTGCTAATTTTTACTTCCCCTTTTCAGACATACAGCAAACAAATTTGACGAATATAAATAAAAAAAACGAAACTTACAAACATACCCAAAGCCCTTTTTATTACATATTTGAAAAAAAAATTAAAATTGGTCCGGTTTTGGAGGAGGAAACAGGGGACTACGAAACAGTGATTTCGTCTATTTTAAATAGGTATAATCTTTCCGACCTGCAGTTGTCTCTATCGCACGCACATAGGGCATATAGGGCACAGCGCGACAGCAATAGATTTGTTAAATACCTATTTTCCAAATGTCTTGCTTCCCAGATTTCTTCTTAACGAAAAAAATACTAGTGGTTCGCCCCGAACTGAGATCTCGCGAGTGTCCCGTATACGTATACGTAAAATTTAAACATGTTTAGTCGCTAAATACGTTTATGGATGGTTGTACAAGCTGGCCTTAATCTTTGACTAAAAGAATAGTGCCACAAAACTCCCGTCCAGCTAATTTGACCTACAGTTTCATTCAAATTACAGGTAACGGGATTTCATGTATATGGTCCTCTTTTTTGCGGTAGAACTAGCTATTCTGGATCAGACTTTTCTCTATATCTGTGTCACTAAAGCTACATGCATACCAAATTTCAGCACTGTGGGGTCACTGGTGTACCCTGTGAATTTTGTCAAAGTTCAGTTTTTATTATGGCTAATAACTTAAAACTACAAAGTTTAAACTAAAAATAAAAACGGGGTCGAAATGTACTCACAATGACCTTTTATTAGACGTGTCACTTGATCAGATAGTCCCAGTTTGTTTTTTTTTACCCCCCTTGAACCCCAATATCTCAACAACCCGCCCACATTTTTATCTCATTTCTTCTTCTTAGTCGTAGCACTCTTGGCAGTCATGTCAGGGTTGTGGCGCGCTTAACACCCTTCGCCACTCTTCTGGCACATTCGTTCAAAGGAAAATATAATCTTATATTAGCTCATTATCTTATATATCATTATTATCTTATATTAGTGTCATCAGTCACACCAAAATTGTGCCATCACTACCTACCTATATACCAAATTTCACGATGATCGGATAAACGCTTCGAAAGTTATCTTCGGACAAACAAACATACATACATACGCCAGTTTGCCCAAGTTGTTTTGGAGATCTCGCTTCGCTCTATCAATGAAAAGCCCTCATTATTCTTGTAATTTTCAGCTCCAGCCTGCGACAGTAGTGTCGGGTTTGGGCCAGCAAGAGTTGGGTGGCGTAGCTCATCGTATAATCCAGCTTCAGCCGCAGCCGCAACAAACACATCCTCAAGTCTACACCATTCACCATTGATAACACCATGCGCCGCCAGATAAAACACTAAATACAACCTGTTTTGTTATGTACGACATTAATTTAAAACACACATCCGGAATCGTATTAACTGATTTTAGAGGTAGGTTTAATACCGGTAGCTGGAATATTGATCCAGTAATGGATACATTTCCAATAAACAAATTTTAACATAAATCGGCGGCGCCTTTGCAACGATGCCGCTTAGTCAGTTTAACAGGTACTTACTTACATGATGAATTAATATGATTTGTTTACCTATTTTATTGATATTTTAGGACTTGATAATGATAGTTGATTGAAAATGTTCTATGGTAATTAATTTGAAAATAACCTATTTTACAATACTAGCCATTAGCCCTACCTGTGTTTTCATTTAAAGTCGTACATAACAAAACACGTAGTATAATGCCATAATAAGATTGATTATTAGTAGTGACTCTAAGCTCTAGTACCTATTAATTAACTTTGTGATAGTAATGTACCTAACCTGCCTTAAATGTAGTTCTACACACTTAATTATATCTCATGTTTACATTGACTAATACATTTTTTATCGCCAGCTTTAGAGAAAGTGGCAAAACTGCATATTTGGCGTCAGTCTAGCGCAGGCTTTAGAAACTTTGAAATACTGCACATAAATATACTGTTACTATTTCGATTTCAAAGTATTAGTTTTAATTTATTCAATTGCATCTTTGTACAAAATAGCTGATGTTGTATTTAATTCATATAAATAAATGTATTTACTTAACTCTTTTTTCTTATTATTATTAGTCCTCTGTGTCCCACTGCTGGACAAAAACCTCCCAACATTATTTCCAGCGCCAAGATGGTCTAATCTTGGCTCGGTTAAGATTAAGATTTTTCTTAAAATAAAACAAATATGTTATTTAAAATTTAATTATATTTAAATATGAAAAATTCTTATAAGATAATTAAACGAAATTATATGTAATTCAATAATGGCGGGTTCCTATATCCGTCGGTAACCAGCTACGACTCTCGTTTCTCCTTGAAAACTTGTCAAAAGTTTGACACAAATGTTTGACTTTGACACCTTTTCAAGGAGATACGAGTCGTAGTCGGTTACCGACGGATATTGGAACCCGCCATAAACTCATATCGTATTATTGTTAAAATATTGGAGTACCTACCTGTGATCATAAAGAAATAGATTTCTGACCGGAATCTACCATTTTTGCTAGACGCCTCGGCAAATTTCACCTATCATCAGAAATCCATAATAATTATAAATTCGAAAGTACTATGTTATCTTTTCACAAGTAAACGGCTTAACGGATCGTAATGAAATTTGGCAAGGAAATAGATTATATCTTGGGGAAGGCTAGGGTCAGGTAGTATGAAATAAATAATTGCTTGCATAATTGTACTAATTCAGAAACAAGAACGTTGCTGAGACGTCAACTGAAATCGTCATACTGTAGAATAATTTACAATTGAATTGTCTTAAAAGTGGAAGGTTACACACAATTTTTTATTCGACTTGGAGCAAGCTTATGGCCCACCTGATATTGAATGGTAACCATCGCCTATAACAAAGTATTGCTACTGCTCTGCGTCCATCAATTTGAGGCAGGTGTAAAGCCTCATGTGCCTCTAATTTCACCGGCAACCATACCCTTCAAACCACGCTTGGAATAGATAAGGTGGTAGAACTTCCCCGGGCAAGCCCTTTCCCCCCCTGAATTGAATACCTAGGTACTAGTAAACCATTGTAATTTTTGTTTGTTAAATATTGAAGTTTGTTGCTGAACAAATAAATTATTATTCATTATTTATTATAACAATAGTATTATAATTATTTCGAGAAGCAAGGGCTGCTTAGGGGTTAACAATTATTGTACAAGCGAATAAAATGTGATAGAAACTCACTTTTTTGTCTATAAGTATTTTTAATTCGAAAAATATCCTTCAAAATGTAATTAGGCACAATGCAATGTGAGCCAAGTCTTAGTCATCTTGTATCTTTAATTTTTAGCCCCCGACACAAAACAGAAATGTTATATGTTTGACGTCTGTCTCTATCGCTGTGTGTGAGTCTCTGGAGTTGTAATGTTTTCTTTACTTTTTACAGATTTTTAAGTTTCGGGATTTTGAAATTTGGTTAAATGTATTTGTGTTCATTTTTCCGTTTTTTTCAATTCAGTACTCTAAATAATCCTTGTTGGTCTAAAAATAAAAATGTTGAATTTTGTTTACAGACCAACCAATATTCAAATACAATTAATAATAAATTTATATTTACAGTAATTAACGGCCACAGGTTTTGTTCACACAATCTTCAATCGTTTCATAGCGTTAAGACCGCCCATTGTACTATTTGCTTTGTGTCTTCTATTTTGTCTGTGCTTTTTATTTTTTAAGGTGCACAATAGTGTTTTCATCCACTCATTCATTCTTCACATTCAAATCGTTATAGCTTTCAATTGTGTACATTCACAAGTGTGTCCTTTTAGTAGTATTTAAAATGTATCTAATTATTTATAATTGATGTAAATGTAGTTCTAAGTGTCCCTTTCAGGAATTCAATGAACCTAATACGTATAATTCAAATATTATTTTTATGATCGTGTTTCGATAAATCAAACCTCCATGCAATTGAAATATATCACAAAGAGCAGTGTCAACACATTATAGCCGCTATTATGGTGGCTCTACACGTATAATAATTAATGTTCATTGGTGACACACAGCAGTTCGCGGTTCCATTGCTGCGTAGGATGTGCACGCAGAGGCTACACACGTTAGTTGCGCGGGTTCATATTAGTCATAATATTAGTCATTAATTACATTATTCATAATTCATAATGTTAATTTCTCTGCCTACGTGTCATCGTTTCTTCTGCGGCGCACGATTATTGACCCATGCCCACGCCGTGTCATATGTATAGCGTGCGCCGCGTTGAGCTGCGTGGGTGATGGATCCGAGCAGGCCACGTGTGTTGGTGACTTCTTCAAGCCACGCATACGTAGCGTACGTACGTAGCGTGGCCGGGGGCCGCAGTGGATTGAGTCACCTACAGTTTCAAACAAAGTGAAGCTAAGTACGTGCGTAGCGTGCCCGTGCGCTGCAATGAAACTGTGGCCTTATCCTTAACATTACCTATTGTGATGCAGTTTAAACGCTATTCAGTTCATTGCTTTTTTTATCAGTATTCTTCTTAAAGTCAATCACGAGATGCACCATACAATTTACGTTTTACTTAAGATTTAATTTAAATTTAACTTAGTCAGACATCGCAATACGTAGGTCGGGATAGGCCTGCTGATTGTGGCGCCCTAGTCCTTGTTGTCTGCCACGAAGCGCAGGTAGGCGGGATTGATCGAGAGCCCGTGCGGCAGCTTCACGTCGCGGAAGTACCGGTGTCTGCGCACCTCTTTAGCAGAGATACGCTTCACTGGATCGTACACTAACATCTTCTGCAGGAGCTCCATGCCGTTCTCGTCCAGGTTTTGTACCTGAAATATGAAAAAAAATCATCATCATCATCATCCACAGTCTGACTTCACCTACTACTGGGTATAAGCGTCCCCAAGTTTGCGATCCTGCGCTAGTCTCACCCACTGACGGCCTGAGAATTTTACAATGTCGTACCCAAGAAAAAAATTATTATTACAAAATGCAGACAGAGAAGGACAAGCAGACATATAGCTCAGTACCATCCATTCGCACACATCGTTTTGGTTCTACATCTTTAATGAGTACAGCTAAGGTATGGATTACTTTACTGTCGTCTGTTTTTTCTGAAGAGTACAATCCGGGCCTCTTTAAGGTAAGAGTGAATAGGTTTTCTAGTTTTTTGTGCTCTATCTTAGACCACATCATCGCTTACCATCAGGTACATCATTACATTCAGGTGAGGTTGTGGTCAAACGAAAATCGATAGGTGAAAAAAATAGGCACATAGGTACATACCTAGATAAAACCTCCTGAATGTTTAAAGATTGTAATAAAAATTTGTACAAGGATACCTTTTGGTACAAAAAAACAGGGCCAAAAAAATACAACCTTTTTTGGCCCTGTTTAGGTCAGGGGTCCAATTCTGCTAATTTATAAGAAAAACGATTATGAAGCCATACCATTATAAAAAAAACCTTATTTAACACGTGTTGTCGTAGCAACGGCGGTTATTGAAATCTATGTATATAAAACAAAATCGGGTTAGTTACACCATTTATAACACAAGAACGGCTGGACCGATTTTGATGATCTTTGATTTGTTGGATTTGTCTCTGTCCCGAATAGCAGAATAACCATTAAAATACTTAAAAAATTCACGCAAAAATATATTATGACGAAAATTCATTTTCTCATACATAGATGTAGATAATGATGGCCGATTGACAATGCATTGGCAGCCCGCGTCATATGCATGTCAAGGCGATACGAAGTTCGGCGGGTCAACTAGTTAGTAGAATAAAGGCGATTTTGCGACGATACTATTGTCATAGTGAAGCGATCGGTTTAGTAGAATTGGGCGCCAGGGATACGTTGAGTGTAGCTACCACAATGGAAGTTGAGTGCTGTCATATGCAAAAACGTAAAAAAATAAAAACAACTGAGGGCTTAGCCAAGTTACAGTCGATTAGCGATGACGCTAGTCGATACGTCCGAAAATGTATGGGATTTGACACATGGTATAGAAATACTACGTCATTCAGCGACAACAAATGTATGTAGAAATCGAATAGATTCGTGGCGAATGTAATTTGGCTACGGGCCCTGGTTATAAGCGATACTCACATGATTGTGTAGATTGAAAGTGTTCCAGTTGGGGAATGTAGGCTTGTAATCCGGCATGGAGGAGACGCCGGGCCAGATCTCCTCAGTCGGCGTGCGTAGCATTCTGAAATATAGAAGAATAGAATAGAATAGAAAAACGTTTATTTTGCATCACAAGTGTACAATGGCTTAGAAAAATGGGTATAAATTAATGAACAAATTTGTGAGCAAAAACGGTCACCACTCAGCATTGTGCTATAAAAAAAAAAAAAAAAATGTCACCGCTCCTGTCAGTCGAAATTTTCTCTGAGATTTTTTACAAATATGTTTTTTATTAACATTTTACAATTCAAAGTGATATTTTTACTGCAGAATACATTTAAATTTTTTATCCTACAATGCAAACCATAAAAATCACAATATCTCAATAATGATCACAAGATCTCAGACGAAAGTACTACGAGCGGATACGAGAAGGAACGCACAACCACCACCACCGCCGCCCGCCTCGTCGAGCTCCACGGCGTCGTCATCCGGGGATGAGGCGTATGGGACCCCCCCGGACACCAGCTGTGTGTCGAGTGATGAGAGCGGACTGCCGTCGCCTCCGCCGTCGCGATCACCTGTACGGCGAGGGCGGCCTCCGCTGTCGGCCGGCTTGGGGCCTGTGGGACACTCAGTCCCGCGTCCGGCTCCCGCCTCCAGCAGCATAGTGCGTCGCATGAAGTGGACAAACCAAATGAATGTGAACGTCATGCGCGCATTTTATAGAGCTACAGTGGGAGGAACCTACCTGACCGTGTACCGCGTTCGGATGCTTCCTCTGTTTCAGGCCCTTGAACCAACCGTGTCCGTCACCGCACAACGACTGTCGGATCAAGTACGTGCCATCCAACGGTTGAAATTGTTGGACGACAATGTACTTGATCGGCTTCGATCAGAAGCGCTGAGAGATCAAGTGGTTGACCACTCGCAACGGGACCCGACTGTCGCGCCGCCGGTTTCGGCACCTCTGATATCGGTGGCAACGCAGGCGGACCCCGTAGCTGAAGACGTCGACTTCGGATATAGCAGCGTGAGTACCCAAGAAAATGAGCGTTTGAGGAGGGCTTTGGACGATGCGATCTTGTCATATCGGTCCACACCTTTCGAAACTAGACCACGGCTTCCTCGCTTCCCTACGCACAGACGAAATTTGGCGATAGTCCGGGCCCTGAACCCATTGCTAGTTCCGCATTTATTAACTAGCAAAGATCTTGCTGATACAAATGCGATTCTGTACTGCGGAGCTGTTGCAGCGTGTCGCGTTGCTCGTGTCAAGTTCCCGGATACTGAGCGAGCACCGCGGCCTGCTGGTGGTGTCCCTTCTTGGCAAGTGCGGATCGAACGGCGTATCAGTGGGTTTAGGACTCTTATTGCGAAACTAATCTGTTTTAGAGGGGGTAACCATCGCCCGCGAGTAATGCGCTTTGTGACACAGGCATTTGCTGGAACCGAAACCCGGCCCCAGGACTACATGGCTAGTGTCACAGAGCGTATTGACTTTTTGAAGCAGAAAGTATCTGCATGGGCTAGCCGTATTCGTCGCTATAGAGAACGTGTGGATAGATACTGGCAGAATCGCAACTTTCAAAGCGACCAAAGGAAGGTGTATAGAAACTGGGAGAAACCCGATAACAGTGTTCATGATGGGCGTGTAGCGGAACTACCAGATGTTGAAACTGCAAATAACTTTTGGCGAAACATCTGGTCTGCACCTATCGTACACACGGAGGGCGACTGGATGCGTGTTGTGAGGGGCGAGTGTGAGTCGATTGAAGATATGGAAGATTTTACCATCTGCCCTTTGGACGTTAGTTGTGCTATCCGTTCGGCTCAGAACTGGAAAAGTCCTGGGCCGGATGGACTGCACAACTTCTGGCTGAAGTGGTTCCGATGCTCACATTCGGTGCTTGCCACACAATTCCAGGAAGCCCTCGTACTTGGATCTCTCCCAAGGTTTCTAACCACAGGTGTCACCTTCCTGCTCCATAAGTCCGGTAGTACCGCGGAAGCCAAAAACTATAGACCCATCACGTGCTTGCCTACCATCTACAAGCTCCTTACATCCATTCTGACTGCAAAAATTAACTCGCATATTGTTGCGAACAATATTTTGGCACCTGCACAGAATGGATGTAGGGTTGGGTCCCGTGGTACTAAGGAGCTTCTCCTCATTGACATGGCCATTAGCCAGCAGATCAGGCGCAGCAGAGGAAACCTCTCAGTTGCTTGGATTGACTATAAGAAGGCATATGATTCGGTGTCTCATACATGGCTAGAGAGGGTCTTAGAGTTGTATAAAGTAAATGCAACTTTGAGACTCTTTTTAGGATCGTGTATGAGACAGTGGAATACAATTCTTCATCATCCAGGTAGCAGATGGGATTCTTCTATTCCGCATGATCTCATAAGGATTGAGCGGGGTATATTCCAGGGAGATAGTCTGAGTCCTTTGTGGTTTTGCCTGGCACTGAATCCTCTTAGCACTTTGCTAAAGGATTCAGGTCTAGGCCATCGACTTCAGAGAGAGGGGGAAATCATTTCTCATCTGCTGTACATGGATGACCTCAAGCTTTTTGCATCTAAGAGTTCGGAGTTGGAGACATTGCTTAATATCACACAGGTATTTAGCAACGCCATCAGCATGGAATTCGGTGTTGAGAAGTGCGCGGTCATGCAAGCACGGCGTGGGAGAGTTGTAAATTCTTCAAATTTGCAGCTTTCCGAGACGATATCTCTCAGATCTCTCTCTGAAGTCGAGACATACAAATATCTCGGTATGTCGGAGTCGTTGGGTATAATAGATAGGGACATAAAACAGTCGGTGCGGGAACGTTTCTTTTGCCGCTTGACAAAAGTTCTTAACAGTCTTTTGTCAGGTGGCAACAAGGTCCGTGCCTTCAACGGCTGGGTTATGCCCCTACTCATATACACTTTTGGCATACTGAGATGGACTCAGACAGAATTAGAAGCCCTGGGTTGTAGAGTTCGCAAACAGCTCACGACCCATCGTATGCGGCACCCACGCTCTTCGGTAATGAGAATGTACATCCCGCGGAAATGTGGGGGTCGGGGCTTTTTAAATGCCAAAACCCTTCATAACCGCGAGGTGTACAATCTCAGGGAGTATTTCCTTAATAATGTGTGTGGGATGCATCGGGATGTCGTTGCAGTTGACAAAAACTTTACCCCGCTCTCCTTGGCAAACGAGAACTGGCATAAACCATCGGTACTGACCACTCAGGATCGCGAGGCCATATGGAAGAGTAAGGAGCTTCATGGGCGGTTCTACAAAGCCCTAACAGGACCAGATGTAGACCCGCTCGACTCGGTAATCTGGTTATGCTTCGGTGATCTCTTCGGAGAAACTGAAGGTTTTGTCTGTGCAATTATGGATGAGGTTATCAAGACGAACAATTACCGAAAGTATATTATGAAGGATGGGACGGTCGACATCTGCAGAGCTTGTCACCGGCCCGGAGAGTCCCTTAGACATGTGCTTTCGGGTTGTTCACACCTTGCTAACTCTGAGTATTTGCATAGACATAATCAAGTGGCCAGAATTATCCATCAGCAGCTTGCTCTTCAGTATGGCCTTGCTGGACCTGAGGTGCCATATTATAAATATGTGCCAGAGCCAGTTCTGGAAAATGGCCGTGCCACGCTCTATTGGGACCGGTCTATCATCACGGATAGGACTATTGTTGCCAATAAGCCAGATATCGTGCTGGTAGACCGATCAGAGCGCCGAGCGATACTTGTTGATATTACTATCCCACATGATGCCAATCTCGTGAAGGCCGAGAAGGACAAGCTAAGCAAGTACCTTGACTTGGCTCATGAGATTGCCGCCATGTGGGATGTGGAATCAACAATTATCGTTCCGATAGTTGTGTCGGTCAACGGACTGATAGCGAAGAGCCTCGACCAATACCTTAAGAGGCTCTCGCTAGGAAGTTGGATCAAGGGTCAGATACAGAAGGCGGTACTCCTGGACTCGGCACGCATAGTCAGGAGGTTCCTCTCTCTGCAGCCCTAGCCACCGATCGCTTGGGCCTTGCTTCGCGGTTGGTGGTTTACCGTTTTTATAAATATATTTTTTACTATAATGTTTGTTTTTTGTAAGATACTTTGTAGTGAAAAATGTATTTTTTATAAACGAGTTTTAAAATAAATATGTGTGCATAATAATAAAAAATAAAAATATATAATACAGTAAACAGGCATAATAAAGAGAGCTTTGAAAATTAAATAGTTAGAATTATATTGCTAGAAACCAGGCCCAGAACAACCACCTACGTGTGAAAACTTTTGAAAACTCAACAAGTACTTTTTTAAAGATTTTTTGAAAGACCAAACAGTATTAGAGTTCCTTATAGGAGGAGGTAGATTGTTCCAACATTTCGTGGCAGCATATCTGAAGCTGCCACGAAATGCAGCTGTTCTGTGTCTGGGACAAACGGACAGCAAGACGCTTAAGACGGTCCGAAAAGTGAAGCTTTTCGTATAAATATAATGGTTTCTGATTTCCAATAATGCCAAAGAGTAAAGTTGCAAAATGGAGAATTCGACGCGATGACATATTCATTAGTCCATTGGCATTTATGTACGGAGAAATGTGAGCTCGTCGCGGAATGGGAAAACAGAAACGCACACAAGCGTTCTGTAGGCGCTGAATAAGTTTTTTTGTACGACCTAGCAAACATTCTCCAAAAACGTTATCAGCGTAGCTAAGTTTAGATAAAATAAGTGAATCGCATAACTGGATTCGTAAATCGATGCTAAGATGTTCGCGCATCCTATACAAAACGGACAGCCGGTAAAAACAATTTTGAACTATTTGTAGAACATGTTTTTCGAAATGCAAAGAACTGTCCATAATGAGACCTAAATTTCTGGCTTCAGCAACTCGATCTATAGAAGGTGGCTTTATATGTACAGCATAATACACAACAGTGACGTTTTGAAAGAATTAATAGTAGATAATGGTAGATTAAACGAGGAGATAAAACAGTGTCTTGCGTCACGGGCGCTATATTGAATCCCGAACGTAACGAAAAATTCTAGAGTTAACTCACGAGCGGAGCGAGGGAATTACTAGAATCCTGAGTGCAGATAGGGAATATACGAGGAGAATACTCTACTTTTCACACTTTCTGCGAGACAATAAAAACTAAATCTAGGTTGGTGCATTCTGTACAGAGGTTAGTTCGATTTACGAATAAGTTCTTATTGTGTGGGTCTCTTTGGTTAAAATTTGAATACAGATGAGGATCCAAATTCAAATCACATTACATGAAATTCAGTACAACTTTACTCCCGGCTCAGCTACAGGGATTTAATCACCTGCTTTCGCTGAGGTTTACATGACATATAATTTGATATTGTCGAGCAGGTGGTGGGAAAAATTCTTAATTACCTTACAAACTAGATACAACAAAATGAAAAACAGGTTAATGTATAATGGTCGGTCTTATCAGGAAAGAAAGTTATCCCTTCCAGATGACCTTTGGATGGCGAGAAGTATTAGTAAATGAAAGATTGGTGTTTTCATTAAAATGTAAGTCAATGTGGCGGGCACGCGGCTTCTGTATCATTTATAATTTTAATTCCAAATTTTAAGCTGATAGTCTCAGAAGTTGCTTAGATAACCGCTGTGTGACGAATGGACAAAGTCGTATCTTATGGGTTCCTTTTTTACCATTTTTGTCTGGAACCCTAAAAACGCAGTCACCAACCTTCAGATTAAAACCTGTTGGCATTGAGCATGAGAGGTTTACCTGAAGATGCGGAAGAGCTGATCGATTTCCGAGTCTCCCTGGAACAAAGGCTTCTTGGACGACATCTCTGAGAATATGCAGCCCACTGACCATATGTCTATGGGGCATGAGTACCTGCAACACACATCCACTGGCTTAAATACATTCACTGTGATTGACTTTTGACGTGAATACGAATTTAAAATTGCTTCTATAGTGGAAAGCAATTCAAAAAAACTAATGATAACAAAATCGGGGGATACAGTTTGGTGTTGCAGCTACATATTACTATATACATTACAATTAACATTTTTTTCAAAATCGAATTAAACCAATGGATAGCTAAAGGATCAAAGAATTAGTTACGCTAAGTGAAGACTGTGACGCATCGTGCGCGGTGGAGGGGGAACCACCGCCATTTTGAGGTCACTTTGCTGCGTTAAGCGATTTCAATTTAGTATCACCCGAAGGACTTCTTAGTGTTCAAACATGATAATAACATAAATGAAAATGCCGTATTTTATATTTTGTATTGAACATATTAACTGTTACGTACACGTATTCACGTACAACACCCGGCCGTGTCCATGACACAGACACACCCCATTTTTTTAACAGACTTGTTACTTTTATTTTTTTATGTATATTGAGCGATAAAACATCAATATCATAATTATAGATAATCAGCATTATTGTTGATGTCTACATCACTACTATGTTTTGGAGTAGGTATAACGTATTGGTCTTGTACTGTTAGTGTTAGTTTAGTAGCACCATTTAGTTTAAATAAGGTGTCCTCGTAGTATTTTTATTTTTATCGTGTTAAAATCCGAACACTTACGGAAAATTTCAAGATTTTAAAAACCATCTCAAAAATTTTCAAGCCTAGACGGGACTTGAACCCGCAACCTTCCTCTTGATATGATTATGCACTACCAATTGTGTACACTATTGAATTAAATTGAATTTAAATCACAGTGTTGAAAATCTCTTAATGTTCACTTTTGTAGCATTATTTTATTAATTCTTAGATAACTAATGAGTTTGGTTTTGAGTTTATTGAAGTAGCAGAAATAACAGTTTATTGATCGAGCGAAGCGAGATCTCCAAATCAATTTGGGCAAATCGGCGTTGTATAGTAGCATTCGAAGCATTGATCCGATCATCGTGTTTGATACATAGGTGTGTCACAATTTTGGTGTGACTAAATGAGCTAAAAATGTTGGGGGGTTGTTGAGATATTGAGGTTCAAGAGGGCTAAAAAAAATGAAAATGAGACTATTAGGTCAAATGGGACGTCAAATGAAAGGTCTCAGTTGGTTGGAATGGTGTGCTAAGCACTCTTTGTAGTTTGAAGCAGTAATACGGACTCCTTTAAATTTCCTTTTTTTTAGGTGTTCATGAACTTCAGTGTTTGTTATAAACCATGGTCTTTAACATCATATTCGGTGTTCTCTGTGTTAAAAAATAAACAAAATAAAACTCCTTAAAATACACTAAAAGCTGCTTACCTTTGACTGCCAAGCAGAACTTCGGGTGCTCTGTACCAGAGGGTGACCACTTCATGTGTGTACACCCTCACCGGAACACCAAATGCACGACCCAGACCAAAATCAGCCACCTGCAATACCGTTCACACTCATGTATTCAAACCAGAGGGACACAGTCCAACACTTGCTTACTTCTTCTTTGCTAGGTATACTTTATCATCATCATCATCGTCAGCCTTTCTCATCCCACTGCTGGGCATAGGCCTCTCTTCGTTGTCGCCATTCACCTCTGTCCTGCGCTGTTCTAACCCACATACGACCTGCGATTTTTATAATGTCGTCGACCCATCTTGCCGGTGGACGACCTGCGTTCCTAGTTCCATCTCGGGGCCACCACTCAGTCAGCACCCTGCACCACCTGTCATCACCGCGCCTGGCCACATGTCTATGAAGTATACTTAATGTAATTAAATTATTATTGGTATAAAATGCACATAGGTACACAGCTAAACTTGGGTATAACATGTTTTTTTTTAGTTTTAGTAAATACAATTTCGTAGAGCAGGGTAAACATTTGCAGAGATGCCTGTCATCTCCTCACCTGACTAGACCTGTATCGAGAAAACATATTAACAAATTTTCTTAAACTAATCCTCACACAGCAGACTGTAGTTATAAAAACTAATGATGCACCCATTGACTCGTTAGATAGGAAAGTTCAAGATAAATAATATATAGTACTTATAATAAAAATATATAGTGTAAAATTTAGTTCATAAAGAACACTCATTTCAATACAATCCAATAAAGTTTAACTTTCAGATATTATAATGTCCTCGGTTTCTTAAATTTTAAACTTAATCTTCATTATTTTAATATATATCGCTTGAGGGGGTGCACAAGACCTGCCCTTGTCATTTTTTTGTGCCAAGCTGGGTGCTTGCAGCCACTGCCATAATGATGTAGATTTTAGATTGTATCTTATACACAAATTATGTACGACATAAGGATTTCAGTGTAATGTTAGTGAATAATGAGATAAACCACTCCAATGACTCCAGGAGAGGAAACATGTTCAAACAACAATATAACATGAACTACTTTCACACTGAAACAAATGAAGTAAGGATGAAAATGTCTGCTTTTAGACAGGTTGAATTTGTGAACAGTGGACTAATTTTGAAGAACTGAAATTATCCAGCACAATATTATGATCTGTGTTCATTTTAATCCAATTATTATTTATTATATAATTGATATTGAAAATCCACCTTTCCATACTATGTTTAAAGACAGTTGTTCTTGAATGTAGGCAATGCTATTTTTCAAAATTTCACACCTGTTTACAGTTTCACTTTTTACAAGATTACCACTAAATTTAATTCCATGTTTTTGAAAAACATCTAAGAAATACAGACAAATCAATGAATATCAAATGAAAGTTATCAAAATAAGACTTTGGGGCAAGAGGCACTTACTTTGATAATCCCTGTCTTATCAATGAGCAGGTTCTGTGGCTTGAGGTCTCGGTGCAGAATGCGGCGCTGATGGCAGTACAGGATAGCATTGTTGATTTGGTATAAGTAGCTTTTCACCATAGATGGGTCCATGAACTGAAATGTAAATAATAAATATTGCTGGACATTTCACACAGTGCTATCTAGCCCCAAACTAAGCAGAGCTTGTACTATGGGAACCAGATAAGTGATAGAATATTTATATAATTATATAATATTTTTTTTATAATTTACATAACCTACAGATATGTACAGAAGTAGATGTATCTAGCTTTTATTCAAAATAGTATACTAAATATACGTGGTGTCACTAATTTTGGACTATACTTTGTAGCTTTAGTATTCATGGATTCCAGACACAATATAAATTTGAATGTCTTGTGTGGATCTCCGTTCCGGCATACCAAAGGTTCATCATCATCATCATCAACCTATAACAGTCCACTGCTGGACGTAGGTCTCTCCCAGGGTGCGTCAATGAGCCTGATCCTCAGCTCTTCTCATCCAATCCTTGCCAGCCACAGCATGCAAATCGTCACTCCACCAACCACCAAAATACCAAAGGTTATGAACAACTTACTTTTCCTGATCCAAGGGAGTCCATGTATTTCTTGAGATCCATAGAAAGGAACTCGAAAATGAGATATAGGCGCGACTCTTCCATGAGCACATCTTCTAGTTTTACTATGTTTGGGTGGCTCAATTCTTTCAGTAGCGATATCTCTCTGAAAATAATAATATTGTAGAACTTAGAAGAGAGAGAGAGAGAGAGAATTCCAAGGTGGAGGTGGTATAAGGCTATGATTGTAACTGCCGGATAGTTTTATTTATACATGATACCGTTACCTCTTGCCCATTCAGAGGGATTCGTGACTAATCTGTTGTAAATGGGTAAACACAGCAAGCATAAACCATTCGAATTTTGAACGCATTTATAGGTTGAATCACAAGTTTAAAAATTGAATGTTTGTGATGAGGTTAGAATTTACAGTGCAGTTTAGTTTGTTTTTCAGTGAACATGTTAACAGTTCAGAATTGGAAGAAAATTGTGTAGAATACTAGAATACCTGATGGCTGTGGACGGTATGCCTTCGTCCTCTGCTTCCAACCTGATTTTCTTCATAGCCACGAACTGGCCGGTGATTTTGTTTTTTCCTTTGTACACTACACCGTAAGTTCCTTCGCCGATCTTCTCTATTTTCAAGAAATCATCCATTTTGTGGTTGGGAATTCTGAGATTTTTCAGCAAGCAATAATACGCGGGGAACTGGCAAATTTTCTAACAAAACCGTTAATTATTTTACGATGCCAACTTAAACAAGGTTCGAAAATAATTTATAACACGAACACATCAAATTTATTCCATTTATTACAGTTTTGACTAGAATCACAATAATTGCGAGTTTAATAAACAGAATCAGCAAACTCCTGTTCGTTTACAAGTTTTACAACGTTTTGCCAACGAATTTCAAATTTTTCGAATTTGATTTGTTTACCACATGTCAATTTCCAGGTTCTTGTACGAAAAACAGCATTTTGATTGTATCAGCTGTCTCATTCTTCCTTTTGAAGGCCATTACGAGTTAGACAAAGATAAACCGAGGTCTAAGCTATAGAAGGTATTTTACCAATTTACGGGTTAAAACACATACACCAGATCGTGTTTTATTTTTATAGTCTATGGGTCTGGTTTCTATCAATCAGTATTGCTAGCGACGTCTGTCGTGTAGTAGCTAAACTAAGTTTAAAATTTGCTTACTTGATAGCCTAATAGATAGCGCTAAAACCAGTTTAAAGGTAGAGCCTGTGATAATGGTAGAGCATAGAGTAACGTAATCCATACATAGGAAATGGTAGAGTACTAAACCAATTATTCCTAGTCTGGGCAGGTGCAGCATTATTAACCTGGATGGAAGAATATTATTGATCTGAGAAAATATCTAAGAATGCACAAAAATATAATTAAATATGGTTTTCCAAACAAAGTCAAAAACTTTCGTTATTTATTTCAATCATTATTTGAATACATTATTATTATATATAACATTAATAGTATTTATAATATTGATTAACCTGATATTTGTCCTGAGAAATCAGAGCGCTAATAAATAAGTAACTACCTATACATTAGCTTATTTTCTTGTTTCAGTTCAGACTAAGTAACTACGAAATCTGTGATACATAAAATTCGAGTAGATACAACCGCGGGAAACCTATAGCTAAAATGAGTACCTACAAATCAATGAATCTGTTTACAATCTAGGTCATTATCATGCTCCAAAGAACTAGATAACACACATCATATTGCCGACGCAGCGGCATAGGTCACGTATGAGGCTCGCTTTTAGCACGTGCTTATCAAACTGGATATCTACATACCTACATGATACTTGATGCTATCAGCTGAAGGTAGACTTTATTAACTCCTGGGCGATGGTTGCATACTCATTAGTTGACCGAACCCATGTGGGCACGCGTGGAAAATGTGGAGACTGATTTTATTGGGGTTTTGTTATCATGTAAGTTTTTAAATTTTATTTATCTACCACCAAGCTCACCATTTCTGTCATTCTTCACTTACAAAAAGTGTAAAAGTTCAAAGTTTTCTAAAGATTAATGTAAGTAGGTACTAACTGCACAACTAATTATAGGTAAACACCGCATACACCGTTTTAGTACCGTGTGGGGTGTCATTTGAAAGGGGATTCCACCATTTTGGGATTGATTGGGATTTTTATTCTTACTCGCGAGATCTCAGTTAGGGGTGGACCACTAGTATTACTTAACCCTCATCGACATAAAGGACATCTACGTTATTTCCACTCATCTCATGATATTCTTCTAGGTGCTCTCACTACCAGTAACAGATGAGCCCTCCACACGGTACACCCGCGAGCTGATAGAGTGCTGCCCCTGCCCCGGCTCAAACCAAAAAGTCTCAGGCCACGGAGGTCAAGATATACTGGGTAGTGCTAGTGACGACTGCCCGTGTAGGTTTCAAAGCGCTGACTCAGAGGGAGCTTCGACAATGTTTGTTCCTACTCAAACTGCAGCTGGAAGGACTTCTGATTCGGGCACATTTATGAGGTAAGACATGGCAGAACTAAAGGGTTCCTAGTTCGACTACGGAACCGTGCATTGTGTGTCTTCTGCAACCAGAAAATGTTTGATTTTCGGTTTTGCAACTATAACAGCTGAGATACAGCAGATTTCTAACAGGGTCTTCAATGGAAAACATCGAACTTCCAGTTAACTAACATGTTCTTAAGCACCCTGTTTGGCGAAAACAACTCCGTCTCATTTTTAGACGTGGTCATTCCAATCTTTGAATGCAAGATCTAAACTTGATTTACAACTAGATACAAAGTTTTCATATTTCTGAAATAAATTTAGTTTTCTAGTATTTTTAGGCTTCTAAAAACACCGACATTTATTCAATTATCTACGTTTCAGGTCAAACGATCCGAAAGATGACATAAAAAACCTCCTCCAACCAGAAGTAGGGCTGGCCGCGTCTATGCTGGAAACTCTTAGCGAAGCGACTGAAGAGGAATATCGTGATGCCCTTGCAAGAGAAGCAGCAAGAGCTGCAGATGCAATCCCAGAAGAAAGTGCTAGGAACGTGGTAATTATAGTCAAACCTAGAGCTGACGAAGACGACTTTGTATCAGAAGAGTCTAATGTCAAAGAATCACGCCGTATCCATCCTTTAGACTCATCGTTTGACAGTATGCGAACTGTAACGAAACCTTTGAAAACTTTACCCGATTTCTTCAGGATACCAAATCATAAGCAACCTCTTACGCATAAGAATTTGTGGGATATGGATAGTTATGTAGGTGCTAGTGATGTTCAAACGAGTGTAGTTGACATGGATGAAGGTGCATCAGAACTCGAGCCACGCACAAATTTGTTTGAACTTGGAACTTCATTAAAACAAAATCAGCAGAAAAGTTCTATAAATAACGATGGCTTAAAATTACCTTCAGTATTTAACAAACTAGAAGAATCTTGGATGAACAGACCCAATTTATTCAAACGTTTCAATTTACCGTTAATGACTAAAATCAAAGATGACAATCCTTTACGAAAAGCAAACAATGATTCCAGTCCAGCACCTAGTAATGACCAAGATTTTATAGAAGATGGTGAAGAAAATGGTGTCTTTATATTCAATAAACGACCACTCATGCTCAAGAATCTGTTAAACCTGAAAGACATTGAGTTAATTAAAAAAACCGTTCCTAAAAGGCCAATCTTTAAGTCTAGTCTTCATAAAAAAGAATCTTTGAATATAGATGCTGCTGATAAATGTGCAGATTTTACTTACGATAGTGCTATAAATGAGAAAGTACTGATGCCTGAAAACGTACCCGCAAAAAATGGAGACTTCGATGCATCAAGCATAAGAAGCAAAGTTACTAACCAACAAAACGTTGCAAACAGCATAATAGACTCTGAAAATGATGCTCAAGATGCAATAACTAGTCCCTCAGAAATGGAACAAACAGTTTTAGATATTACTGAAATGAATACTGAAGAGTCCGAGGAAGTTGACTGTAATAACTTATCCTCAGAGGAAATAGTAATTTCAACAACGGAAAGTATTTCAAAAGTTCTAGAAAATTATGAAGCTAGTGAAACTTTAGACCCTACCCAAGAGTCTGAAATTGTGGATATTACTGAAAATCAAAGGAATAGTAACATAGATCCATTTTGTGAAACAGTTGAGGTTTTAGAGCATGGAAATGAGGATTCAGACACAGGCAGTAGTAATGATATTACACATGTGATTCCACTTAATGAGGAAAATATATTTCTACCGGAATGTCCAGAACCCGATCAAGAGACCATAACCCCGTTAGCTAATGCCAACGAAGACTTAACTATTATTCAAAATGTAGACGATAAAACACAAATCATTGAACTTGAACTTCCAGAATCAGATCATGAGACCATTACTCCTTCAGATAACGATAACGAAGACTTAACTAATGTTCAAAATGCAGACGATAAAACACAAATAATTGAAATTGAACTTCCAGAACCAGATCAAGAGACCATAACTCCTTTAGCTAACGCCAACGAAGACTTAACTATTGTTCAAAATGCAGACGATAAAACACAAATGATTGAACTTGAACTTCCAGAACCAGATCAAGAGACCATAACTCCCTTAGCTAATGCCAACGAAGACTTAACTATTGTTCAAAATGCAGACGATAAAACACAAATCATTGAACTTGAACTTCCACAATCAGATCAAGATACCATAACTCCTTCAGCTAACGATAACGAAGACTTGACTAATATTCAAAATACAACCGATAAAACACAAATCATTGAACTTGAATCGAGACCCTCAGAGATAAACAAAAATATAATTCCAAAAAGCAACCCCATTCCGCCTCTAAGCGAAGCTTTGTCAACAATAAGAGACAACGTTAAAAAAAGCATAGAAAATTTAAAAAGAACGGCTAAAATTATAAACCCTGAAAAGTTTCAAGAAGGAAGAACAACCGAGACACCAATCACTGATAATTTAATACAAGAGCCTATCATTAATGGAGTAGTAAAAGAAACAGATAATTCCAAAAGTGAAGTAAAAGAAATACCAGATCAAGTCACTTTCAAAGACTTGCAAAAATTATCAGATGACTTACTTGTTTTAAGTTCTAACAATGAACAAAGCACTACTCCTAAATATGCAGCAGCTGCTGATGTATTAAATGGACCTTTTGAAACTGAATTTGAACCTTCCGAAGATGAACTAACGACTATATCTGATGCAGGAATACCTAAAGCTGATAATATTAAAACTACTGTCAAAAAAAAATGTCGTATTGGTTTTGCTGATAGCAAAACTAAACAAAATGCAGTTCAGCAATCTAAATCAGTGAGCCTGAATGAAAACAGCAAAGATTTGTCAGTCGAAGGAAGTGCTCCTACTGCTAATATTTTACCTGCTTTTTTAGATCCTCTCAATTTAAATGAAAAACTAGGATCACCTTTATTCACAGACTTAGATCCCTTAAATCTGAACGAGAAGCTTAAATCTCCTATTTTATCAAACATAGATCCTCTAAATCTGGATAAAAATGTAGGATCTTCATTACTGCCAAACTTAGATCCCATAAACGTAAGATCTTCTCTCCAAGACATTATTGTGCAACCAGCTGTTTCAGAGCGCCCGTTCAACTTGATAAAAAAACCTATAATAGAAGTACTGAAATTACCAACCTTAGAAGACATAAGAAATCGGTTATCAAGCGTTTTTGATGATAGAAGCGCAGAAAATAGCTTTCCTGATGAATTTGGAGAATTTACGAATGACGCCCCAGAAATGATTTTTGCTGCCAGTACAAACAACTTACGAAAAGTTCCAGCTTTACGACCATTGGAGGATTTCAACGTCGACCTTTTCCAACTAAATCCGTTGTCATCTTCTAAACCAGATTTTTTCTCCAAAGCTCCAAGACTAAATTTGAACAACTTTCAGGCAAAGCTTCCGATACCAAACGACGTAGATCTAAAACCAGTAAAGCTAGAGTCGAGAGTCGGAAATAATAAAGGCAATAATTTAAGGGCTTTATTGACGTTCGGAAATGAAAAGGAAAATTCACGGAAAGCTAAGCCAAATCACTCAAATTTACTGGGACAACCTTTAGGAAATTGGCCTTCGCTAGACGAATTGCGAAACACTCTACATTCCGGCACACGTAATTTGCTTGGCACCCCTTTACAACCAAACTTAGATTTGTTTCGAAACAGTAATCTGGGATTTAGTAGTTTTCCGGATGTAGATGAAATTCGACGAAATGCGGAGATGACAATGAAAGGTTTGCAACAACGAATGAAGTCAGCATTCAAGGGTGGACAACTGCTTAATCCGTTAGGAGAAAAATTTGCAAGACCCCAAGACTTTTTGGAAGATGTCAATGACAAGCTAAAAGCGATACATTACGATTTAAACGATCGTCTCTCTTCAATTCATGAAGATTTCTTAGATCAGTCGAGATTTAAGCCTCTAGCGAGTCCTTCACATATTCCATTTTCTTCTAATTTAAACTCCAACCGCAACGTAATGAAAACTATTCGAAAACCCAAAGTAAAACCAGCAAGGCTTCAGACTGCAGCTAGTACGATATCAACTCAAGAAATTGATCAATTTGAAAATACAGATAATGATAGAAGCTTTATGCTAGCGCAAGCCAAAAGTAATTCGAAAAGAGTACAATCTAATCCGCATCGAACACTTACTGGTGCTGGTAGTTCTCCCGTACCAACTAAACTGGAAATAACCAAGCCTAAATCTTCAATAGATATTCCTAAAAAGTCAACATTGCCAGCATTGTCACGTTTGCCTAGTTTGAGACAAGGAGCTGAAACTCGTTTTCCACAAAACATGCAAGAAAAACCATTGGTTATTCCAAGACAACCGAGCTTCGTCAAAGATTTGAAAAGACCAATTCTTGGAAAATCAAGTATCCTGGGAAAACCAAGTCCTTTTAAAGATAATAATAGCAAAGTGACAATTACTTTTGCAACGACAACACCAAATCCTGTTGCTATTCCTGTAGGCAAGTTAAAAACACCACCGTTGATAAAACCATATACACAAAATATTCACATAAAGCCTAACGGTGAGTCATTGAAAGAAAAATTCGCTCTATCCAGACCACAAACGTTAGATGATGTAAAACAATCAGCTTCGGAGTTTGTACCTTTGAGAATGTCAACTCCAGTAAAATCTAAAAACAACTTTAAAAATGCAATTTCAGACAACAAAGACATTCCCCAGCTGCAAAATTTGAAACCAAACGAGGAGTCAAAATCTAGGTTTTTTAATTTAAAGGGTAATAAAGATTCAAAACTCCGAGTCAATGAAAACAACTGGGATAAACCAAATGCTGCCAAATCATTTGTTAACAACAAACCAGAAATGAAAAAGATTGAAGTACCCAAACTACTCGTTTGGCCAAAAAGTGGTGAAGATTCATTCCTTGCTAAAGTCAGAGAAGCTATGCAGGCGAGATTGAATAGTTTTAATCCAGGAAAAGTCGCTAAAAATGCAGAGGTAGCTAAAGTAGAAAATATTGAAAATAATATTGATATGACAAGATCAGCTTCTGAAATCAGTGATGTTATAGTAGAAGAGCCATTGAAGGAAAATGTATCATATAAATGTAAAATGGTGTGCACTAAGGCGAAGTAGTTTATGAAGAAGATGGCGAAGTAGTATAACATCTGAATAAGGTCAAAGAAGTTATAAATTGGGGTTAATACTTAGAAGAAATAAGTATGGCTTAGGAGATCATTTGCGATTGATTTTAAAGTAGATTATGTGAGCAGTGATAAGCGAACGTTCTCAAAAATTATAAGTCATATTTTCATATAGATCAACCAAATTGACGATGCCTAAGTTCATCAATTGGCTAATGATATTTCCTAAAACTTATAGTTAAAATAGCTTGAACTGTAAAGAGCTGTTTACTGAGTTGATTGTTAAAATAGCACTTCCATCTCTGTATCTCTTCATTTTCATGTATCTTAGTACCTACTTGAGTTAATACTTATATGAAACATAACACGTACCTAAGTAACACACAAAGAACACATGTAAATAATAGTAGGTATATGTAAATGGCTAGCTTACGTATTTGAGCCATTTGGGGTCGAGACCCTGGGTGCATGGAGCACCGGGGCCCATCGCGTTTTCAAAATTCTCTGGGCGTCTGGTCGAAGCGGTCCGAGAGCTGGCGCTTATCTGGGTTAACGCATAAGCATTGCAATGCAGCGGGGCAATGCAGCCAGTGTTTTAGGGACACTTCCGCCTGGTAGTGATCTGGAGCAGTTGAGCTGATGATCGTTTGCAACGGTCTTTAGATGATTCAACTGTTTCTTCTGTATTTTATTGTAAATAATTGTATATTCTTTTTGTTATTAAAGGCATTTTGCCCACTTTATTTTAGATATGTAAATAATTATAAGATTGTAAATAAAGACTGTATTTTGTTACACGAAGTTTTATTATAAATAAAAATTACAAATATTTCAGACCAGGTCCATCGTGAACCTGCAGAATACGGCGCTCAAAACTGTCCAAAGCTTTAAATACGCGGACATCGCTCACCGTAAAAATGTGGGCTGGCAAAAGTGGAGAGATATCTGACAGGTGTGCTCTGCGTCTCAAGAATGCCAGTGCGCGTTAAAGGCATTTATAAAACTACAGTCAAACCAGCCATCTACGGTGCGGAATGTTGTTAAAATGCAACAATTCCACAAACTATACGTCGCCAAAATGAGATTGTTGAGGTGGTTTGCCGGAATCACCTTTCTAGACAAAGTGTCGAACCATTATATCATTATTTAGTGGTTTGCCCCGAACTGAAATCTCGCGAATCTCCCAATATAAACATTATTCTTAGGGCGACTTGCACAACGATGCCTAAACGTATTTAGTGGCTAAATATGATTTAAGGAGTTGTCAAATCCTACAAATTTGACAAATTTTAACATGTTTAGTCGCTAAATACGTTTAGTGATCTTTGTATATGCCGGCTTTAATTTTTGACTAATAAATTGGTGCCACAAAATGCATAACCAACCTACTTGACCTACAGTTTCATTCAAATTAGATGTAACGGGGGTTCTTGTTAATTGGTTATTTTTTTGGGGTACAAATGGCAGTTATTCTGGATTTCAGACTTTTGCCTATATTTGTGTCACTAAAGCTACACGAATACCAAATTTCTCTGTGAATTTTTCAAAGTTTGGTTTTTATTATGGCTAATAACTCAATAACTACAAAAATTTAACTAAAAATAAAAACGGAGTTCAAATTTACTAATGGAGACCTTTTATTCGACGTCCCACTTGACCTAATAGCCTCATTTTAATTTTTTTACCCCTCTTCAACCCCAATATCTTAACAACCCCCCAAAATTTTTAGCTCATTGAGTCACACTAAAATTATGCCATCATTACCTACCTATATACCAAATTTCACGATGATCGGATAAACGCTTCGAAAGTTATTCTCGGACAAACAAACATACATACAACGCCGATTTGCCCAAGTTGATTTGGAGATCTCGCTTCGCTCGATCAAATATTATTAATATTATAGATAATTAATAAATTAATAATGCTGGACATTTCTCACAGCGGTATCCAACTCCAAACTAAGCAAAGATTGTACTATGGGAACCAGATACCTGATAGAATACTTAAATAATTTGTTTTTTGTAAATACTTACATAAAATATACAATAGAAAAATACCCAAACCCGGAACAAATATCTGTAGACCATGCAAACATTTGTCCTGCAGCAGGAATCGAACCTACAACCTGCTGCGTCTCAGGCGTTTATTCGCCCACTGTGACTGTGGTCACACTGAGGTCTTCGAATCGTACAATGTACTAATGTAGAGTATTTGTTCATTTAGTTTTAAAAATGTATAACTAACAATTGTAACAGCTAACTTACATCGGGCATAGAGAGATAAGTAATTTAACAATCAACTCTCAACTCAGTTCAGTGTCCGTCTAACTATTCAACTAAAAAGATGTCCCAGAAACCTTGATTAACAATTCAGTGTTTGTTATTGTGGGCTGCATTGCGTCGATAAGATATAGTCTTGTTATTTTGCAATCTCGTAATTCATTTAGATTTTATAAAATGGTCGTGCTAAAGCCCGGTGTTGTAATATTCGTGCTCTTTTTGTGTGAAAGTGTATGTGGAGGTAAGATTTTTATTATAATCCTACGCTATTTTATGTACCTTAACCTTGTACCTTTGGAGAAGAGCAGGCCTTTGGTGTGGGACGCCACGTGCGGCGATACCCTTGCACCATCTCATCTGTCTGGTACAGCAGTTAGGGCCGGTGCGGCGGCAAATTCAGCCGGAGATCTCAAGCGGCGCAAATATGGAAGTCTTGACAGAGCGCCGTTTGGGGTCGAGACCCTGGGTCCATGGTGTACCGGGGCTCATCGCGTTTTCATAATTCTTTTTGTTCGTTTTGTCGAAGAGACGTGTGATCCGAGAGCTAGCGCTTATCTGGGTCAAGGAATAAGCATTACAATTCAGCGGGGCAATGCAGCCTGTGTTTTAGAATCCTTCCACCTGGTAGTGATCTGGAGCAGTTGAGCGATCTATAGATCGTTTGCAATGATCTTTAAAAGATTATAGGCTGATTGAGGGTATTGTAAAAACCAGTAGGTATTGTAAAAATTGGTTGAATACAAATATTTTATTTCGTCTTTTAAATTATTGTATATTCTTTATAAATAAATAAATAAATGCTTTTGTTTTTGGGGTTTTTGAAGCTTCTAATACTTATAATATTTATTTATTAATAATTTAATTTAATGTTATTGATGTTGTATAGCAGATAAGCCATGTGCCGCCCGCAGTGTCCCCGGCCAATCAGTGATATGCGTCTGCAATTACACGTATTGTGACACTGTAACCAGAGTCGCACCACTCACCGGTACATATGTTGCATATACATCGTCTAAGGTACCTTATCAAAAGCCATACACTAAGAATTTGATGGTCAATATTTGACTGTTCGGAAAGGTGGTATACTCTTACTTACCACCGCCACCTTTCCGAATAATATTATCATTGTCTTACCAGTCACGAAGGTAGATACTGCGGAGGTTTAAATTAAATAAATATTAAATATCGCTGGACATTTCACACAGCGCTATCTAGCCCCAAATTAAGCAGAGCTTGTACTATGGGAACCAGATAACTGATAGAATACTTATATACTTTTTTTTTGTAAATACATACTTATAATATATAGAAAAACACCCAGACACAAAACAAAAACAAATATCTGTAGATCATGCAAACATTGGTTCCGCGGCGGGAATCGAACCCGCTACCTCCTGCGTCTCAGTCGGCTATACGCCCACTGCGCCACGGAGGCAGTCAGTTTATTTGTTTATTATTTTATGGAAAACTAACAGCTATATTAGCTTAAGAATAAACGGTTTTCACGTATAGCAACTTGTGGCAACATAAGTAGGTAAGAACATAATTTATGCCACCATTCGGTGAAACAATTATCACACTAATATTATAAATGCAAAAGTTTGGACGTTTGTTACGATTTTGATGAAATTTGGTGTGTTGATAGATTATGACCTGGATTCAAGCATAGGCTACCCTTTGTTGACAAACAACGCGTGCAAAGTTGCTGGCGGAAGCTAGTTTATAAATGTGAAAGTTTGGATGTTTGAATGAATGAATGAATGCAAAATTCTTTATTATACCTTACAAGCTAAACACAACATATATAAAAATAAAAAATAAAACAAATAAATGTAAGCATAATGGGCTGTCTTATCGCTTAACAAAGCGATCTCTTCCAGACAACCTTTTTTTTGTTTGGTTGTTTGTTACTCAATCACGTCGTAACGGTTGAACCAATTTCGATGAAATTTGGTGTGTTGATACATTGTGACCTTAATTCAAACATAGGCTACTTTTTGTTGACAAACAACGCGTGCGAAGCCACTGGCAGAAGCTAGTCCAACATAAAATGTTATCAATCTACTAATTAGTTAAGTTAAACAATACTAACATAACTGCTAGCAAGCTGAGTTGACACTCGTATACATTAGGTGTTGTGTTCACAGGATGGATTGCGATTTAGAAAAACCACTGGAACTCTCATAACTGGTGCAAGTTTACGTGAGTAGAATATCACTTTAATTCACAAAAAAACCTGCTGATTTTGCCGAGATAGAAATCTCTTTCGTCCAAATCACCATGTCTATCTTCATAAATAATTATGGAGTATCGTTTTGCACCAAATAACCAGAAGAAACCGTACTAAAGTGACCTCTTTTCTAAATGCTTTGGAGAGCACGCCAATGATATCAGTTTCGGCTATTGTAATCGTTAAGCCATGTCAGAGGTCTTAGGGCAAGCTATTAATATAAATAGTGCCTGTGAATGAATGAATGAAAAATTCTTTATTGCAAAAAATAAAAATATTCTGTTCATAGGCGAACTTAATGCTAGATAGCATTCTATTCCAGTTAACCTTTGGGTAATGCGGACAAACAGTTATTAAAGATAGTGCATATTTGGTAAAGGGAGAGGTTTAATTTAAATTAGAAGACACATAGATATAAATAAATATAACTAATCCTAGACTAATATATTATGGTATTTCAAAAACCTACTTTCTAATACAATTCATAAAGTAATAAATATCGTTATAATATTATATGCTACATAGACTTAAATATTGAAACCATATAGATATAATAATACAATGTTTTAAAGATATAACAGAGTATTACAGGATACCGCTCATTTTGTAGGCTTCGTTCATGAGAGTGAGGTAGTGCCTGTGGTCGAATTTCGAGCTTAAGTTTTTTTTTGAATTCTCCATAAAAAACTTTAACTACTTAAAAAGGGGTACACAGTTTTCTCTTTACGTATTATTATATGGATTACTCGATTTTATTTTCTTTTCCAGAAAGTTATAAAGTGACTCTACAGTTAGAGCCGAGCAAACAGTACCAGACCATCTTTGGGTTCGGTGGAGCTGTAACCGATGCTGCTGGCATCAACTGGAAAAATCTTTCAGAGCCACTGCAAAGACACCTCGTAGAGTAATAAGTTTATGTACACTATAACCACGCAATCTATTCGTGTTTATTGCTATTTCCTATGAGAAATAGCTGCCCTAAAGTGCCATAATAGCTTGTTTTTATGTTACCTGTTGATGGAGTAAGCATAATGGTTAAACCCACCTGATGTTAGTAACTTTTGGCAATGGTTAGTTTGCCTAACTTAACCATTGCCTATAACAAGTAATGTCTTATATCTATGAGCGTGAACTCACGTCCATCAACTTGAGGCATACAGATGTAAAGCCTCATGTGCCTGTAATTTCACCGGCAATCGTACCCTTCAAACCGAAACTCAGCAATGCTGTTTGGCGGCAGAAATAGGTATGGTAGTACTCCCCTGGCGAGCCCTTGACTAATAAACGAATCAATTTCCATCAGTTCAGCGTAGTGGAGTACCAAAGGGTTTTAGTTCAAAGTAGAATTTGTAGGAATCAAAGAAGTCTCCGTGCTTACTTGTCGCAACGTTTTTCGTGGTAACTGCTTGGATATTTTATAATGTAGCGCTTCCATACTTTGGCGGGTAACAAGATATGGATACAGAGGGCTTAGCCAAGTTACATTCGATTGGCGATGACGCTAGTCGATAATTCCGAAAATGACACATGCTATAGAAATATCACGTGATCTATCGACAACGAACATATGTATTACGGTGTCTCAATAAGAGTGCACTTTTTAAATTTTGTGTAAATATTTTTTTCGTGTTTGTGGCAACTTTGAAATTTGACAGCTGTCACCTATGATTATTCCGATTAATAAAAATGGAGCGTTACACAAAAGAAGAACTTGTTGTCATTGTGAAAACTCATTACAAAAAATAGAGAAAATTACCGTTCGAAAACTTCACGGAATTTTTGGTCGAGAAATTGCACCTAATATGTCCACGATTTGAAATATCGGCGCTCGCTTCACTTTGCTCTATTGCCCATTGAATGAATTGCCGAGGCTTTGCATAGTTAAGCTCCTGAGTAAGCTGAATCTTGTACGGGTGAAGGTGGAGGTTATTCGTCAAAATTCGCTGCGTAGTGCTTCGTGAAATTTGAAGTAAATGAGCATGAGACCGAATTGATGTTTTCGGGTTTTCGGCCACACTCAGCAATATTTTGCTACTACAACAGCAATATTTTCAAGAGATCTACCGGTACGTCCACGCAGAGGAGACTTAATGTCCACAACCAATAAAATTCAGTTTCAAACTGTCTCAGCGTATCTAACTTTCTCCAGTTTAATAATGAGTTTTCACAATGATAACACGTTCTTCTTTTGTGTAACGCTCCATTTTTTAAATTGGAACAATCACTGGGGATAGCTGTCAAATTTCAGAGTTGCAACATACACGAAAAAAAAATTTACACAATATTTAAAAAGTGCACTCTTATTGAGACACCCTATAGAAATCGAATCGAATGTAACTTGGCTAAGCTTCAGTACAGACAGACAGCGTCGCTGACTGGTAACCCCGTGCATATTTATAAAGATTTGTAGAAGTATAATTTCTCCAAAGTTTGTTTAGGTATTACCGACGTCTGTACATATAAAATTGGAGCCAAGCAGAGGCTTTTGCGGATCACCTATGAAGGCTGATAGAACCATTGGACACAAGCTGATACACCCTAGCCACTCCTGCCTTACGTGCCATCTAAGCGCCTAATCAACCCGCTAACTGATCTTTATTTTGGATTTGAAATCCATTTGGAGGAGAGAAATGTTAATCTTTTTCTTCAGATCTTACTTCAGCGAGCATGGTCTGCAATACAACATGCTTCGCGTGCCTATCGGAGGGTCTGACTTCTCCACTCATCCGTACGCTTACAACGAGCTCCCGGTGAATGATGCTAAACTGACCAACTACTCTCTGAGTTACGAGGACTTTTATTATAAGGTTATTGAATGAAGTAATTTTTATTTGGAAGTGTCGACATTGTTATTGATGACTTATCGGTCGTTAAAGGTGACTAATTAACATTAGGTTATGCTCTGTTTAGCCAATTCGCTCCATATACGTATAATTGATGTTTTAAATTTAATATCAAATAAATTTTTAGATACCACTGATCAAAGCTGGCATGAAACTATCTAAAGTTTCCATCCACATCTTGGCTACGACGTGGTCCCCTCCGCCGTGGATGAAGACCAACAACGCTTACGGAGGGAACAGCAGGCTCAAACCCGAGTATCACCAGACCTACGCAGACTACATTTATAAGTAGTTATAAGAGTTTTTTTTATACGACCTAGATTTGGAACAAGCGTATGGCCCACCTGATGTGAAGATTGTTGTGGCGAGTGGTAACCATCGCCTATAACACAGTATTGCTTTGTAGATCACGCACATTAGAAACGTACCCTACGTCCATCGACTTGAAGCACAGGTGTAAAGCCTCATGTGCCTGTAATTTAACCGCAACCATACCCTTCAAGTTAAAGTTAAAGATTAAAATTAGCATTGCTTGGGGGGCGTCCATTAATTACGTGATTACGTTTTTGACTTTTTTGACCCCCCACCTCCCCCACTGGTGAGATGTCGCGAAATTTGTTTCGACCCTCCGTTTATCTCACGTGAGATTTTCCAAAATCTGTATTCATAGAGTAAATGCGTTGGACTTATTAAAAAAAACACCATTGGCTTTATTATTTCAAGATTGCTTCTTTCGTAATCTAGATTTCATCATCATCATCATCAACCTATAGCAGTCCACTGCTGGACGTAGGTCTCTTCCAGGTTGCGCCATTGAGCCAATCTAGATCTAGATTTACAGTGATAAAAAAAAAAATTACGTGATATTAGCCGAGACCCCCCCCTCCTCCCTCTCCCTCCCCCACGTAAGATTGGGCGAGATTCGGCTAGACCCCCCCTCCCTCTCCCTCCCCCACATAAGAGTTTCTCATAAAGTTTCTTTTCTTGAAACTACAGCTGGAGGATCATTATTACCATCTTTGTAATAATCTGTAACCACGAAGGTTTCAAATCTATTTATTAATGTATCTTTTCTTTCAGGTTTATCGAAAAGTACACAGCCGAGGGGGTGCCGATATGGGGCATCACTACTACCAATGAACCGACTAACGGAGTTTTAGGACTGGCCAAGTTCAATTGCCTAGGCTGGACAGCTGAATCTATGGTAACTTTTAAAACATTTATTCGTAATGATTCCGGTCTTAGAGTGTAGAGTAGTCTTGCGGATTCTATCGTTCGCTTAACACCTAAAATGCTACGAGGCAGACCACGAAAACGATGGCGCAACGATCAGGATGGGTTCCACTCTGACTGGCAGGAGATTTCTGGAGAACGCAAAGAATGGAAGGAAATGGGGGAGACCTTTGCCCAGCAGTGGGACAGAATAGGTTATTATAAAAAAAATTCGTTGTAAATTTAGCCTTTTGTACCTCAAAAGTACCTAAATCTTTTCAGAATCTTGATTCAGTCATGACACCACTTTCTCATTCCCTTTCTTCTACTTACTTTCTCAGTGCAGGATAACTAAGAAAAGATTTTATATTGAGACTAGCTGTTGCCCGCGACTTCGCACGCGTTACACTTCTAAATAAGTAGGTAACCTAGAAATAAAGCTAAACTCGCTGTTGCAACTTGTCTTGACACCCCATTTTTATCCCATGGGAACTGATTTATGGGATAAAAAGTAGCTCATGTGGAAATCCAGGTTATAATCTACGTATATACCAAATTCATTGAAATCGGTTCCGCCGTAACGACGTGCTGAGTAACAAACAAACATCCAAACTTTCACATTTATCATATTAGTGTAATGTAAAAAAAAATCACAAAACAATACACACTAAATTAAACTTCTAAGACAAACTAAAAGAAACCTATTTTCTTCTGACCAAAATGTTCTACTCGTAGTCCTTACCATTTCAAATTTTGAACTCTACGTCCCTATGAGGCCGTGTCCTAAAAGTGCATAACCTCTATATGCTTAGAAACCTTCAAATGAAGCACTAATAGTACGGTGACTTTCGAGAGATCCAATTTTAAAAGGTATTTGCTTATGTTTTTAAGTGAGTTCAACCTTTTTTGAATCAAATCGGATTGAGTTTATAACATGTGTCAAAATAATATGTAATTTAAATCAAAAGCACTAAAGAGTATTGATATCAACTTCGAAGCAAATCACCGTCAAAATAACTTTCTACCCCTTTTTAATCCAGTTAGGGAATGAATTTCAATAAAATACGAAACACGTCTTTCATCAATTATGTTAAAAAAGGGTTATGCCAAATTTGAAGTAGACCAAGGAATCACGTTGTCCCATACAAACTTTGCCCCCCTTTTTCACCCCCTTAGGGATAGAATTTCGGAAAATCCTTTCTTATCGGAAGCCTACGTCATACACAGACTACACCCTCTAAGTTTCAGGTCTCTACGATCAGCGGTTTAGGCTGTGCGTTGATCCGTCAATCAGTCATTCAGGACAAACCATTTTATATGTATAGATTATTTGAGTTGGAGGACGCAGACACAAATAAAATCGACGCGCTTTTATCATCCAAATTACTTAGATACCATCTGAACATGTTTTCAGGGGGATTGGATAATAAACAACTTGGGCCCTACAATAAGAAACTCTACTTTCAAAGACATCAAGATTTTAGCTGTTGATGATCAAAGATTATTTTTATACTATTGGTGGAATAAGGTAAATACCTACTGGCCCTTCTTATATGTCTGTATGTTTGTTCCACGTTGTTGGACGTAGTTTTTTTAATAGAAAGAAAAAACACACTAATTAAAGTACACGCAAAAACCATAGATCGAGTGAAGCGAGATCTTCAAATCAACTTGGGCAAATCGGCGTTGTATGTATGTATGTATGTTTGTTTGTCCGAGGATAACTTTCGAAGCGTTTATCCGAGCATCGTGAAATTTGGTATATAGCTACCTATAGGTACCTATAATGATGAGATATTGGGGTTCAAGAGGGGTAAAAAAATTTAAAATGAGACTATAAGCTCAAATGGGACGTCAAACGAAAGGTGGATATTAATACATTTCAACCCTGTTTTTATTTTTAGTTTAATCCTTGTAGTTTTTGAGCTATTAGCCATAATAAAAACAAAACTTTGACAAAATTCCCAGGGTACACCAGTGACCCCACAGTGCTGCAATTTGGTATTCGTGTAGCTTTAGTGACACAAACATAGGCAAAAGTCTGAAATCCAGAATAAGTGCATTTTGTGCCCCAAAAAAGGATAACCATTTAATATGAACTCCCGTTACCTGTAATTTAAATGAAACTGTAGGTCAAATAATGTGTTGATTATTTCGGGGCACTATTTTGATAATCAAAGATTACGAATAATATATTTTTGTTTTTATGGGAGACTCGCGAGATCTCAGTTCGAGGCGAACCACTAGTTACACATACAATGAAACAATACCTAACTAATGTGTCTCACAATTATATTTAAACGATGGACGTCAAAAAAAGGCGTGTGCGATGAAGATCATGTCAGCCGATCCAAAGATTACCAGCTCTTATCCTTTATAATTCAGGTTTAAAATAGAAAATTATTACTGGAGTTTTAGGTGGGTGTCTCGTGTTTTTTAAGTTTTCAAATTTAAAAAACACCAGACACCTATACATTTAACTAAAATATTAAATAAATTCAAATTATTTAATATTTTTACCGTACTGAAAAGTTGTCAGCAAAGTTATGTCTTATATTTTAAGGTGTGCTTATTAATAGAAGATAAGATTTAAAGAAAAAAACAAGTTTCTCATCTTCAACAGTTTTTCTTTTTTGTTCCGGTTCTGGTTGTTTCTTTACAAATATATAAATATTCTATCTGGTTCCCATAACTTTGCTTAGTTTAGGGCTAGATGGCACTAGGTGAAATATCCAGCATCATTTATGTATTTATTTTTAGATGGTTAATGACAGGCCAAAAGTGCTAGATTATGTAGATGGTGTAGGCATGCACTATTACAGCAACTTTATCACCCCCGCGGAGGTTCAGGTAGAGGCAATGGAGGCTTTTCCGACGAAGTTCTTGCTAAACACTGAGGCTTGTGAAGGTACCTATTTCAAAACTAATTTTCTCATCCTTTTAGCGCGCTGTCTTCACAAATTTCCTTTTTTTTTGAACATTCCCTTTTTTCTAGGTCTTGAACGGTCAACGGACGTTTAAAGAGTAAAACGCCCAAAGATTTGCCATTGACAAATTATGTTAATCACAATATTATTGAACTAAAAACTATAGCGTTTTAAGCGTGTTGTGTGCGCTCACGCTCACACTGAATTGTTTAGCTAATTCTGATCTTGTAATGTATTTTCAGGCAGTTTCCCCTGGGAGAGCCGCATTGAGCCAGGCTCGTGGCAAAGAGCATACCATTACGTCAATGATATTATAACTGTAAGTAAATATTGACAGCGAACCAGTTACAAAAACAAATAAGTTTTTTTGTTGGAAAAATACTTTTTTATTGGAATCAAAAGTAGATTCAAATGAGCCCAAACACTAGTAGCTTACTATAATGCATTCACAAGGTCCGTGTCTAGCATCCGTCTCTATCATGAGACCAACTCCATGGTACAATTGGACTGTCACCAAAGTTACAGCGATAAGACCGCTCATTGTACTATTTACTTTGTGTCGTCTGTTTTGTCTGTAAGTTTTATTTTGTATGGTGTACAATAAAGTGTTTTCATTCATTCATTACAGCTCCATCGGTTGGGGGGTACTGGTATTAAATTCAGTTGCAAGATTTGACCACATAGGTACTATTACTGACGCGGCTTCTAAAAAGCAGAATTCTTTACAAATTAATTTTACAGAATTTAAACCACGGATCAGTCGGCTGGTTGGATTGGAACCTCTGCCTGAACGCGGAAGGAGGACCGAACTGGGACAAAAACTTCGTCGATGCACCCATCACAGTATTCCCTGAAAAGCACGAGTTCCACAAACAGCCCATGTTCTACGCTATGGGGCATTTCTCCAAGTTTATATCCAGGGGGTCGAAGAGGATTAGAAGGTTACAGAGAAAGTCAATTTTAACGAGTTTTGAGAGCGTGGCGGTTTTGACACCGGAAAATACTGTAATTCTAGTGATGTATAACAAGTAAGTTTTATTTTACAACTAGCTGACCCGCCCGCGGCTTCGTACGCGTTGTTTGTCAATAAAACATTACCCTCCTGTGCAGTCGCGTTAAGTGTATCCTATGTCTCATAATCTATTTAGGTGTACCAAATTCCATCGAAATCGGTCGAACCGTTAAGTCGCGAAAAGGTACTCGTAACAAACAGATACAGAGTTACTTTCAAATCTGTATGTACGCTACATTTTGTTGACAAACAACGCGTGCGACGCCGCTGGTGGAAGCTAGTTTAACTTTCCTCTTGAATCACTCTATCTATTGCTGAAAACTACATCAAAATCCGTTTAGTAGTTTAAAAAAACTAAGGTAACAGACAGTAGAAGCGACTTCATTTTATACTATGTAAAGATAGCGTTTAGCAGATTGGCAGAGGCTCGTTTCATGAACGTATTAAATGTATAGTTCAAGAACATGCGAATTTCCTTTATAGATTGGAATGAGAAATTTCTGTGATTCGACTCCTGAACTTTTGCGTTTGTTTAGAACACATTTATATTATAATTTCAGAGGTCCTGCTAGAACCATCAATATAAAGTTGGACAACAAACTGGCTTTAATCGACTGCCCTGCATCAGCATTCGTCACTGTGGAACTACCTTATGAACATTAAGTGGAAAACCTATTAAATAAGTTTCTTGCAATGATAAATATACTATTATGAAGAAACTACTAATACTTATTATTTATTTTTATTATTATCAACCTATTTTTATCATTATATAACTGTGTCCCATTGCTGGGCAAAGGCCTCCCCCCATTCTTTCCAGACACTTCTTTTAGGCGCTAAGATAGTCCAGTCTGCTCGAAAATTAGTGATCTATTATTTATTCTTTCTCATGTCGCATGACGCTTTAGGTGTTTTTTGTGATTTGTCCAAGGCATTTGATTGCGTAGACAATGACAATACACAATACTAATTATAAGGGTTATAACCAAGTTTGTTAGCTGATGGTGCAAATTAAGATTGTAAAGATCCCTGAGACAGCCACAAGTTGAGAGAATTTATCAACAGAGAGATAATTAGAAAGGTATAAACTATGAATCGCTGCAATAGGGTGTGTAGGGATGCTCAACGCCGCCATATTCATGCCTCTGTTTCTAATAACGATCCATCTAAAGTCTAGAAATTTCTAAGAACACTAGGAGTTGGCAAGTCTCGACACGATACCATCCCAAATGATCTAGACATTGACTCTCTTAACAAACACTTTTCGTCATCATCCAATATTGATTTGGATGTTAAAATGAACACTCTTAATTATCTTTCATTGTTGCCAACTCCTAATTATCCTCCTTTTGTCTTTAGTCAATTCACCGCATGTGATGTTAAAAAGAGCATTCTGTCAATTGCTTCAAATGCCATGGGTAGTGACAATATTGGGCGGAAAATGTTAGTTCCAATTATTGATGAGGTGCTTACAATAATTTGCCATATTCTCAATTTCTCTACTTTATCTAGTTCTGTTCCACTTTTGTGGAAAGAAGCGCATATAATTCCACTTCCTAAAAAGTCCAAACCCACTTCCTTTAACGATTATCGTCCCATCTCTATCCTCCCATTCCTATCTAAAGTCCTTTAACGTCTCGTCCACAACCAGCTTAGCTCCTTCCTTATCACAAATACCCTACTCAATCCTCTTCAATCCGGTTTCCGTCCTGGTGATAGTACTGTAACCACACTTGTCAAAATCACGGATGATATACGATCGGGTATGGAGAACGGCTACCTTACGATTCTGACACTGCTCGACTTTAGCAATGCCTTCAATACTGTCGACTTTGACATCCTGCTGGGTTTGCTTCGCTCAATTAACATATCTCCATCGGTGGTTGACTGGTTTCGCAGTTATTTGCACGGACGCCGGCAACGGATACGTTGTGACGATTCCTTTTCGTCTTGGTGTTGTACATCAGCCGGTGTACCGCAGGGTGGCGTCTTATCTCCTCTTCTTTTTGCACTTTTTATAAATTCTATTTCTCGTCAACTCACTTCTTCCTACCACCTTTATGCAGACGACCTCCAAATTTACACACAGGCTCCACTTAATGAGTTGCCTGATGCGATCACAGTCACTAATAATAATCTGCTTTTTATAGGTGAATGGAGTAAGGCTTATGGATTAAGAGTTAATCCCACTAAAACACAGACCATCATACTGGGAAGTTCTCGCACCTTATCGAAAATTAACTACACAACACTCCCTCAAATTAAGTTTGATGATGTAACTGTTCCCTACTCAAAGGTCGTAAAAAATTTGGGCATCTTCATGGATAGCTGTATGTCGTGGGGTCCTCAGCTCGAATCTGTGAGCCGGAAGCTATTTGCCACTGCTGGTTCGCTCAAGAGACTACGAAACTTTCTTCCGATAGCTACTAAAATTGCGCTTGCACAATCTCTTCTTCTCCCAATTTTAGATTACGCTGATTCCTGCTATCTTGACCTCACGGAGGAACAGCTCAATAAGCTTGAGCGTCTTCAAAATTTGTGCATAAGGTTTATTTTCGGACTCCGGAAATACGACCACATCTCCGAATTTCGTATTAAACTCAAATGGCTCCCCATTCGACTTCGCCGGAATACTCACATCCTATCCCTCCTTTTCAACACCCTTCGTAATCCGTCCATACCTTGTTATCTGAAGGAACGCTTCGAGTTCCTTCATTGCACAAATTCCCGAACACTCCGATCCTCTGAAAACCTCCTTCTCAAAACACCGATGCATAGAACCAGTTTCTATGCAAACTCCTTTTCCGTCCAAGCTGTCCGATTATGGAATGCCTTGCCGGTCTCCATTAGAAAATCCCCCTCACCTTCCGTATTTAAAGCTAGACTCAAAAACTTTTATCTCCATGAAGAGTCGTGATTATTCATCTGATCTATAATATTATTAATATATGTATGTATGTAAGTACATATTTATTTATTTTATATATGATATTTACTTATTTAAAATTATTTATGTACCTATTGTTTATGTATTTAAGGTTAAGTAATTTTTCTTTTTCTATTATTAAGTTTATTCTTTTTACACCTCAGCCAATCTTCCATTATGCAATGATCCTCTCCATCCAAAGGTTGTCTGGAAGAGATCGCTTTGTTAAGCGATAAGACCGCCCATTATACTTACATTTATTTGTTTTATTTTTATTTTTATATCTGTTGTGTTTAGCTTGTAAGGTATAATAAAGAATTTTCATTCATTCATTCATTCAAGATTTACTACAAAAGAAAACATTATTGACTCTTAACACTGGGTGATGAAGACACATCTGCAGATTGCTTAACTATAAACAAATACTTTGTGGCCATTTCAGTGATTGATATAACAATAGTTAAGTAAATGTGATGTCATTAAAATAAATAGTAATGTTGTTAGTAAATAAGATTATAACACAGTGGGCTAACACAAAACATCAAAGTGCATTTACACAATTTTGCATATTATGTTTCCCACATACCTATTGGTAAGTATGCCCTTAGCCATCTGAAATAAATAAATTTAATGTTACAACTAAAAAAAAAAAAATGACACATTGATCAGGAAACTACACCATTATAGCATTAGGAGCGTTGCTCTAGACTTTCTCACTTCTTATTAAGTGGTAGAGTGCAAAGAGTTCACGTGAATGGGAAGCGTTCTCCGAAGTCTCTGGTTAAAATGTGTATACCACAGGGATCAATTCTGGGACCATTTTTGTTTTTAGTATATATTAATGATCTTCCCCATCTTGTAAGGGACGATCATAAGGTTGTATTGTTTGCAGATGACACGTCACTTTTATTTAAATTAAAGCGAAGATAAACCGATTTTGACGATGTTAACAATGCAATCTCTAGGGTCGTAAAATGGTTCAATGTAAACAATCTACTTCTAAATGAAAAGAAAACAAAATGTATTAGATTGTGTAACCTAATGTTACACAAGTTAAAGCAGATATAAAAATCAAAGACAAGGAGTTGGCTCTTGCGGACATCACCGTATTCTTAGGTATAACCCTAGATAATAAGCTACAATGGGGCCCTCACATTGATAAGTTGTCGAAGAGACTTAGTTCTGCGGCATACGCAGTCAAAAGATCCGTCTTTTTACAGACGTAGACACAGCTAGACTAGTTTACTTCAGCTACTTCCACAGCATTATGTCATACTATATGGTATACTGCTGTAGGGTAGTGCTGCAGATATAACACTGTTTTTGTGCTGCAGGAGAGGGCTGTTCGTGCAATTTATAATATGGGCCAGAGAATCATTACGCAATAAGTTTTAAGAAATAAATATTATGACATTCCCTTGTCAATACATCTATGAAAATCTAAAATATTAATTTGTTTAAGAAAAATAGGGATAATCATAATTTTAATACTAGAAATAAATATAAACTCGCTGTTGCCACTTATAGACTCCATAAAGTTAGTAAATCGTTTAAAGGGCAAGGTGTACGCTTTTATAACAAACTCCCAAGGGATGTAAAAAATTGATAATTAAAAAATTTAAGAACATAATTAAACAAAATATTTATAAAAAAGCCTACTGTAAAATATCAGATTATTTAGATTTCTAGATAGATAGAGAAGCTTGGGATGGAAATTGCTCCAACTCGTTCAAAATGTTACAATTAAGACGTAATTTATTTTCTGTATTGTTATGTATTCTAAAAGGATCATTAAAAACACAACCAGCCATGTTTCTTGGCTTTCTTTCCTGGCTTGGTCGCGAAGGATCAGGCAGTAAAACTGACGTTTCAAAGTGATCCTTGTTATTTTAATGAATACCAATTTTTGACTTTGACTTAGAGTACAGCTCGGTATTGCGTATGCGGTCAATACGCTTGAATCTGAGAATGCTGTGCTAGAGCACGTTGGCAAACCTTAAGTTTATACTTTTGGATGTTGGTCAAATACCAGGTCTGCGCACCATAAGTTAGAACGGGGAGGATGCGTATGCCCATCAACTTTCGCTTGAGTGGAAGAGGAAGGTTACCCTTCATCACATTTCCCATGGACCAATAGCTTCTCCAGGCATTCTCGGTTCGCCACTTCACTTAACTTTTACACGGTTCACTATTATTTTTATTAACATATATTATGATTATATGTATTAACATATAATGGCTCCGTGGCGCAGTGGGCGAATAGCCGGCTGAGACGCAGGAGGTAGCGGGTTCAATTCCCACTGCGGAACAAATGTTTGCATGATCTAAAAGATATTTGTTCCGGGTCTGGATGTTTTTCTATATATTATAAGTATGTAGGTATTTACAAAAAAAGTATTCTATCAGTTATCTGGTTCCCATAGTACAAGCTCTGCTTAGTTTGGGGCTAGATAGCGTTGTGTGAAATGTCCAGTAATATTTATTTATTTATTTATTTAATGGCTAATTATTTAGATGATTACATTTCAATAGTCGAATTTAACCCTAGACATTCATATCACAAGTAACATAATGCAGTCATGGTACATACATTACTTACTTATAAGTACCTACGGGCGAATGTTAATATTAAACTAACCAGTTGTTCGCCCCGAACTGAGCTCTCGCGAGTCTCCCAAAACAAGAAAAAAATATTCTTAGGGCGACTCGCGCAACGATGCCTAAATGCACCTATTTAGTGGCTTATTTAGTGATTTATGGAGTTGTCAAATCATGCAAGTACGTAAAATTAAAACATGTTTAGACGCTGAATACGTTTAGGGATCGTTGTGCAAGCCGGTCTTAATCTTTAACTAATAAAATAGTGCTACGAATGTCAACCAAATTACTTGACCGACAGTGTCATTCAAATTACAGGTAACGGGAGTTCATGTTAATTGGTTATTTTTTTTGGGGTAGACATTGCAGTTATTCTGAATTTCAGACTTTTCCCTATATTTGTGTCACTAAAGCTACACGCATACCAAATTTCAGCACTATGGGGTCATTGGTGTACCGTGTGAATTTTGTCAAAGTTCAGTTTTTATTATGGCTAATAACTCAAAAACTACAAGAACTTAAACATAAAAACGGAGTCGAAATGTACTAATAAAGACCTTTTATTTGACGTCCCACATTACCTAATAGTCTCATTTTTTTTACCCTCTTGAACCCCAATATCTCAACAATACCCGCACATTTTTATCTTATTTTGTCATACCAAAATTGTGCCAGCACTACCTACCTATATACTAAATTTCACGATGATCGGATAAACGCTTCGAAAGTTATCCTAGGAGAAACAAACATACATGCATACAACGCCGATTTGCGCAAATTGATTTAGAGATCTCGCTTCGCTCGATTATAACAGTAAATTAATAAACTACTGTCTTTCTACCACTGGTGCCCTGGGATTGGCAGCTAGTTATTATAAAGTCACTCGGAGAATATCTAGAGAATAATGACTAACTTTACCGGGGCTATTTGAAAGAAAGAAAGAAAGAAAGAAAACATTTTATTCATAAATCCACACAGTCATAAAGAAAAAAAAAAATAAACACAACAACAATAAAACCGAAACTAAGCACTAACAAACTAGCAAATTAAAGAGCTCGAGGATTCTTTAGACCTGCACAGATATAGACCAGAGGGCTTAGCCAAGTTACAGTCAATTAGCGATGACGCTAGTCGATAAGTCCGAAAATGTATGGGATTTGACACATGCTATAGAAATACCACGTGATACAGCGATAACAAATGTATGTAGAAATCGAATAGATTCGCAGCGAAAGTAATTTGGCTACGGGCCCAGATTACTTAACTAATGGTATTATAGAGACGGTAACAACCTTTATTTACTTCAAACATCTATTTGTTATGATTTGATAAGACTATTGTTGTTTTTGCAAAATGTTGATTTATAACGAGGAAAACGGGTTCAGTCACCGCGACAAACTTCTGAAATACATGATATTTAATGTTAAGTAAACAAATGTCTCATTAACGATAATAGCTACTTCGTAATACCGCAGTCTATCTATTCCCAACAAACAAAGACAATAACAAAATAACGAGAACAGGAAACTGTTATTTGTGATGTGCGTCACCCCAGTTATGTCTCATGGCTCGTTCGTTATATGCTGGACCGATGAGTAGACCATTAATAGAAAAATTGCTTTTAAAAAGTAGGTATGTGGTTCCTATCAATTTTGTCATCAAAGTTGCCATCATCATGTAGGTACATTCCATTCAAAGGTTGTCTGGTAGAGACTTTGTAGTACAACAAAAAGTACACTGTTTATTCAATATTAAATTATTTTTTATTAAAAGCTGTATCGTCGTGTAATGTTCTCGTGAAATCCAGTCCATCCAAAGTTTGTCTGGAAGAGATCGCTTTTAGCGATAAGAACTCTACCTGTATTTCTGCGTGTAATGTTATATTTTTTTTATATTGTTTTATAATTTATGTATGATGTACCTACAATAAAGCGTTATCCATCTATCTACCTAGAGATTGATACTAAGCGACAAGCCGTTTTTTACAATTTTTGCTTTTGTACTTTCAAACACATATTATGAAAATAAATACCTACTTAAAAACAAGTTATTTTTTTTTAATAATTGAGGCGTAAGTTTTTTTTTGGCTCGTGACGTAGGTAGAACAAGTCATTAAACACATGAGCAGTGGAAAGTCGCCCCGCCACGACGGGCTTAAAACCTCGAGCATCTCCAACATTCAGAAGTCCATCTGCCTCGAGTAGTCTGATTTAAATAATTAAAATAAACTAGTGGTTCGCCCCGAACTGATATCTCGCTAGTTTCGAATAAAACGAAAACAACAATATTCGTAATCTTTGACTATCAAAATAGTGCCACAAAAAACTTAACCACTTTACTTGACCTACAGTTTCATTCAAATTACAGGTAACGAGAGTTCATCTGAGTTGGTTAATCATTTTTGGGATATAAATTGCAGTTGTTTTTGATTTAAGACTATTTGTGTCACAAGCTACACGCATACCAAATTTCATCACTGTGGGGTCACTGGTGTACCCTGTGAATTTGGTCAAAGTTCAGTTTTTATTATGGCTAATAACTCAAAAACTACAAGAACTTTATTAAAAATAAAAACAGAGTCGAAATGTACTAATGAAGACCTTTCATTTGACGTCCCACATTACCTAATAGTCTCATTTTTTTACCCCTCTTGAACCCCAATATCTCAAGAACCCCCCTACATTTTTAGCTCATTTAGTCACACCAAAATTGTGACATCACTTACCGACCTTAATGCTCTAAGCTACCGACATATGTACCAAATTTCACGATGATCTGATAAACGTTTCGAAAGGTATCCTCGGTAAAACAAACATACATAAATACATACATACAACGCCGATTTTCCCAAGTTGATTTAAAGATATGTATATAGAAAACATCCAGTCCCGGAGCAAATAAGTATCTGTAGAACGTACAAACATTTGTTCTGCGGTGGGAATCGACTCGCTACCTCCTGCGTCTCAGCCAGCTATTCGCCCACTGCGTAGTTAGGTGCAGCTACGGTTCAAAAACTTCTAATTCAATCCTGTATCTGCGATTTTCGTGCTACCTCCCATTGCATTAAACATTCAAACACACAAACGTTGGCATCCATCATATTAGTAGTATTGTCTTTTATCATGTTGAATGAACTTTAAACCTTCCACAAGTTGACCACTCCTTAGTCAGCACAATTTGCATTTTGTTCGATAATAACAAAAAACTTTTAGCACGATTTACTCTAATGTAATGAGTCACTTACCGGTCCTATGCTGACATACATACCTTATGGCTTCGGTCTTGCGTGAGTCATTATAATATTAGCACAATAACAGACATATCTACAAAATAATAGAGTGGATTTTCTATGAATCTGTGCAATTTTTTTGAGAACTGGTTGTGCTATTAGTCACACTAATATTATAAATGCGAAAGTTTGGACGTTAGTTTGTTACTCAGTCACGCTGTAACGGCTGAACCGATTTCGATGAAATTTGGTATATACGTAGATTATAACCTGGATCACCATATAGGCTACTTTTTGTTGACAAAACACGCGTGCGAAGCCGCTGGCGGAATCTAGTATTACCAAAAGCTTAACTCAAGGTTAATCGTTACCAGTTTAATTGCTTAAGAATACTTACTTGGAGACGTTCTAGTTTAATAATTTTGTTTTTTTTCATCCTTTACCTCCCCAAATAAGGAAAATAACAACGTTTTTTTCTTATTAATGTGAAAAGCCAACTAAAGTATTTATAGTTATACAGTTATTTATATACAATAGGAGTACCATTACGGTTCTATTTTGCGATAAATAAAAAATAAATAAATATTGCTTGACATTTCACACAGCGCTATCTAGCCCCAAAGTAAGAACCAGATAACTGATATAATACTTATATATTTTTTTTGTAAATTCATACTTATAATATATAAAGAAACAACCAGACCCGGAACAAATATCTATAAATCATGTTTACATGATTTATAGATATTTGTCCCGCGGCGGGAATCGAACCCGCTACCTCCTGCGTCTCAGCTGGGTATTCGTCCACTGCACCACGGAGGTCGTCCTGCGATGATAATGACGTTTTTATAATAATGATTGAAATAAATCACGAAAGTTTTCTCTTAGTCTTCAGTTTTAATCAGCGCCAATAGGTAGATTATGTATTATCATACATATTCCCGGTAGGCAGTAGCGCCCTTTATCCAAAGGAACCGGTAAATTTATATATTTTATATTTATAAGGAGTGGAACGCCTTGCCTGAGTCTGTGTTTCCTGATAACTACAACCTAGGGATCTTCAAGTCACGCGTGAATAGGTTTCTTCTAGGCAAGCGAAGCGTGTACCATCGTAGACTGCATCATCGCTTACCATCAGGCGAGATAGTGGTCAAACGCTAGCCTATAATTTATAAAAAAAAAAAATACAAACAACAACTATACCCAGAAGTAGACAGCTCATTACAAAAGGTCATCCTATCTGTACTGAGCAGGGAAGTTATATTGTACTCCACACTGTTTGACATCGGTTAGTCTGTGCCAGAATTCCCATTCGAACGCACGTTACACAGAAATTAATCAAAATGAAAAGAGTTATAAGTGTTCTCGTGATAATGGGGGTTTGCGGGGGTGCACTCAGTCATACCTATCATCTAGGAGCATGCCCGGTCGTTGAACCCATGCCAGGGTTCGAAATGAACAAGGTATGTTTTTAATCCAGTTTTTATAGGCCGGGTCGGGACTATTGTGATTTACGACCGAGGCTTGGTTGATTTAGGGTTCGTTCGAAAGTTCACTTTAATTAATTTTAGAGTTCATTCCACTTCAAATTCAGTCCTAGGTGAACCTGCATGCAGTGGAAGGTCACTTAACTCCTTGACTGGTGGAAGATTGATTGAAAAATTGATTGAAAATACTTTATTGCACTTATAAAACTAGTACAAAGGCGAACTTAATGCTAAAGAGCATTATCATTGAAGAATATAGATCTTAATCATAACATTGTGAGTGATTTGAATCTCAAAAATAATTTAATCATCTGTGACATCTTTTATTCAATTACTAGTTAACCCGGCGAACTTCGTACCGACTTGACATGCATATGACGCGGGCTGTCAAAGTACATCACCTCACATCTATGTATGAGAAAAATAATTATATTTATTATTTCTTTTTGCGTGGATTTTGTCGATGGTTTAATAGTTATTCTGCTATTCGGGGCGGAGACCAATCCAACAAATAAAAACCATCAAAATCGGTCCAGCCGTTCTCGAGTTATAAGTGTTCGAACAAACCCGTCTTTGTTTTAAATATTATGAAGATATCAAGTCTACATAGCAGCCCTAATTGAAATTTCTTTTAAATTTCTATGCATACACAAGACTTCTCGAAAAAACTACTAGTTATATTACCAAATTTTAAAGAAAATCTACTAAGTTTAGGTGATTAATTCCATATAAAACTACCTACTCTTGTAATCGACATCCAAAAATAAAGGCCGATTTGGTATCTCTTTCAGAAATGACTTGGTTTTGGGTTAGAAAGGGACAACAAGAGATATCTCGAGACGTCACCAATACAGTATGTGATTAGATGGCAAGCATTATGCAATAGCACAACATATGTTTAATAAAGTGTTTGTTTACATGCCAAAATAAATTTCACATTTTTATGGTAAATTCACAAAATTATTTATTATGCTCATTAAAATAACCCCTTTCATTTTTGTGCGTATATTATCAAACACCCTATATATCTCCGATTGAGAGAGTTTGGTCAAAAATATCGATCAAAGAACGATCAGTATCATGTTAGGTTGGGTAGTTCGAGTCTACCTGACCAAATGTAAGACTATACGATCTGATCCCGCCATCTCCTTTCCATCAAAGGACAAGCAGGCGCACGGCTCAGTACCATGCGTACCTAGTCAATATACCAGCCATTCGCACACACCGTTTTGGTTCTACGTTCTTGTTGCGTACAGCCAAGGTATGGAACACTTTGCCGTCGTCTGTTTTTCCTAAAGAATACAATCCGGGCCTCTTTAAGGTGAGAGTAAATAGGTTTCTTCTAGATCTTTGTGCTTCATCTTAGACCACATCATCACTTACCATCAGGTGAGATTGTGGTCAAACGAAGTTCTATCCAATTAAAAAAAAAAAGTTATTCAAAATAGCAAAATTTATCAATGCAATTTTTCTATATCAGCAATTTCATTGCTTTGGTAGGTTAGATGAAATGTATTTATTTCGGTGTGATGTGATTAAGTACCTATAGGAAAAACCAAATGCTTATTGTTGACTTGACTTGACCCCGACATCTTACTGATTGTTAGGTCCCATTTATATTACCTATTTATATAGACCGATAACGAACGGAGACACCGCGATATTATACAAAGATGTCGAAAGATCATTCGTCTTAGACTTTCGTTTAAAATAACAGATGTGACTTGAGAAACAATATCCGAAAATAGCCAACCGTGACATTGCAAGTGCAACAGAGATAAGATTTGGCACTGGCAAGAACCACGTGCAAGATTCCAATATTTCTGTCCAAATAAACATTTAGATTAATAAATAAACAATTGGTTGACCACAGCAGGGGTTCCCAAAGTGTGCGCCGCGGCGCCCTGGTGCGTTGTAGCGAGTAAAGAGGGGCGTCGTGAGGCGCTCCTGTTTACCATTCTCCGGGAACTAAACTTAGGAATACGCGGTTACAAAATGAACAATCACAGATCGATGTGGAGCAAGAAATGAGAGTAGCGGTGTCAAGCCTTATACCACGCTTTGAAAAAAATGTGTGGAGATCACCAAGCTCACACGTCACATTAACTAAGTTGTCATTATATTTTATTGCCTATTTTTCTTAAATAATAAATGCTTTCTTGTATATACGAGTATACATATAAAAACTCAGCTTCATATATTGTAGATGTTTTAATTATTGTGTCTATCTCCGACGACCTCCGTGGCGCAGTGGACGAATAGCCGGCTGAGACGCAGGAGGTAGCGGGTTCAATCCCCGCTGCGGAACAAATGTTTGCATGATCTACAGATATTTGTTATGGGTCTGAATGTTCTTCTATTTTATAAGTATGTATTTACAAAAAAAAGTATGTTAGTATTCTACCAGTTATCTAGTTCCCATAGTACAAGCTCTGCTTAGTTTGGGGCTAGATAGCGCTGTGTGAAATGTGTAGCAATATTTATTTATTTGTTTATCTACTTAGTGTCATTGTGCCCTATTTCAACTAGTTAGGGCACCGAGACAAAATACTAAACCTATAAGTGCACCGTGAACTGAAAAAGTTTGGGAACCACTGGACTACAGGATAAAGGACTCGGTAAAACTGGGGTACCTAGATCACAAGATTTTAGCTATATCAATCCCAGAAAAAATATTAGAAGACTTTATATCGATATAAAGTTGCCTATGACGTATCATAGGTACTATATCATGACTTCCTTTATAGCTTTCTAAGCTTTGTTATTTACTAAGAAATAATGCATTAACCCTGCCCATTGATAAGCATCACGGCAGTCACGTATGTAGACATTGTTAAGTTCAATATTGAGGTTATTCAATTCAAATGAATGAAATGTTAACATAATTAAGACAGACAATGGCTTATTGTTCTCAAAGTTCTCGAATAACTTTTGTTGAACAGTTTTTTTCATCCTACACCTGGTATTCGGAAATTGTCACCTGATAAATGTCATGAACTTCATGCTTTTGCATGGTTAAGAAAGAAACTATAAGAGGAAATTCCCCTGGAACCTCACGGTACGCGACCAGATCGTCTCCAAGGTGTGTGGATGGATTCCCTGCCAATCGGGAGCGGTGCGATGATAAAACGAACCTGCAGGCACCATATCAAACAACTCCTCAGAACACAACCAGAATACAAGCGGTAGAACACACACAGGGAGGGAAAATCTCTCCTGAGACTTAAGGCTCAATACCTGTATACGTACTTATACAATACGGTTGTCGCCTAGGGTACTATATTAACCAGGAGTTTCCCCACATAACACAAATATAAGTTTAGAGATAATCCTTAACTCTTCAATTGTCTATTCCAGTTCCTAGGAACATGGTACGTGATTCAGAAGACGTCCACCGCCTCTCACTGCATCACGTACAACTTCACGAAGACCTCGGAGCCGGGAAAGTACGAGCTGGAGCAGATCTCACAGCACTTCATCCTGGGACTTACACCCCTCAAGCATGAGTACAAGTAAGTGTCTTCTTCCATCAGGTCTACGATAAAGAAAGATGCCAATAATATCCTCAAAATATAACCATGTTTGTTGCGCAAATAATAGATATTTTATTGATCTAGCCCCAAACTAAGCAATGCTTGACTATGGGAACCAGATAACTAAATAAATAAATAATAAATATTGCTGAACTGAATAATGTGTCTTGATCCTGAACGCCACAAACTCAATCAACCCATCCGCCTATAGTCCTCCAACTGATTGCGGATCACAATGAAAAAAAAAATACCAAGTAGCATAACATCCTTTCTTTTATTTCGTTTCTTATTATGAAGGCTTTGGAAGTTGTTGTGCCAGCTTATTTGGATGTATTTTTTGGTAGGCTTGGGAATTAGCTTTGATCTTATTAGAGACCGTGTTGATGTATGATAAATAAATAAAATAAATAAATATTGCTGGACATTTCACACAGCGCTATCTAGCCCCAAACTAAGCAGAGCTTGTACTATGCGAACCAGATGACTGATAGAATACTTAAATACTTTTTTTTGTAAATACTCACTTATAATATATAGAAACACATCGAGACCCGGAACAAATATCTGTAGATCATGCAAACATTTGTTCCGCGGCGAGAATCGAACCCGCTACCTCCTGCGTCTCAGTCGGCTATTCGCCCACTGCACTACGGAGGTCGTCGAAAAAGCTTCATTTATTTTATATATGGTAACTGATTTGGGGGGTAAAAATTGACTTTATGTTTTAAAAGGCTTGAACTACATGGAGTTTAGCAGTTTTGGCGTGAAGGTGTAACAAAGACAAATCATATGCGATATAAACTTTGACATCCCATTATTATCCTATGGAAACTGATTTATGAGATAAATGCTGATTTATGCGCCACCGAGGTCGTCGTAATAAGTAGCAATAAATTAATTTAATATTGTCAATTTCAGGTACAAGGGCACGCTTACCATCCCAGACTGGTCTATTCAAGCAAAAATGAGGGTCAACTTTCCCCTGAGTGAGTACAAGAAACTACCATTAGGTAGCACAAACCTATAGTTCAATTCGAAAATATCGTTAAAATCTCTTGACTATTTAACTAAAACGATCATCATCATATCGGCCATAATACGTCCAATGAAAATAGGCCTCCCCCATAAATTTCTAGAGCGAGCGATCTTATGCAGCCTGCATCCAACGGCTCCCAGCAACTTTTAGCAAGGTATTTCCATCTAGTTGGGGGCCCTACTTTGCGCTTTCCAGAGCGTGGACTACTAAGGCAATCGATACGCTGGAGAGAACGATGCAGGGTTCAGTAAGACCTAACTCAACCTTAAAAAAGTTAGTAGTCTGTAATTGATAAGTCTTTTAAATCTCAGGACACATTGAAAAATACATTATAAAACAATAAATACATATAATATATCAATTTAATTCCACTGTTACTAGACCAATCACAGGAAGAGTACTCGTATCGATCGCAAGTAATCGCAACAGACTATACGCCTAGCTAAGCGCCACCGCAACCTCAATCGAAAAAAGTTTCGTGACGATTGTTTTATTGTTTAGTGGTTCGCCCACATATTATTTGTAATCTTTGACCATCAAAATAATGCCACGAAATGCGAAACCAACTATCATGACCTACAGTTTCATTCAAGTTAGATGGAACGGAGGTTCTTGTTAATTGGAATTGTTTTTTGGGGGGGACAAATAGCAGTTATTCTGGATTTCAGACTTTTGCCTTTATTTGTGTCACTTAAGCTACACGCATACCAAATTACAGCTCTGTGGGGTCACTGGTGTACCCTGTGAATTTTATCAAAGTTCAGTTTTTATTATTACTTTATTACTCAAAAACTATAAGGATTTTACTAAAAATAAAAACGGAGTATAAATGTACTACCTTTAATTTGACGTCCTATTTGACCTAATAGTCTCATTTTCATTTGTTTTACCCCTCTTAAACGCTAATATCTCAACAACCCCCTAACATTTTTTGCTCATTTAGTGACACCAAAATTGTGCCATCACTACCTACCACTGTATCAAATTTCAAGATGATCGGATCGACGCTTCAAAAGTTATCCTCGGACAAACAAACATAGTACATACATAAGTACCTACATAGATACATACAACGCCGATTTGCCCAAGTTGATTTAGAGATCTCGCTTCGCTCGATCATTAACTTAGAAGTAACATAACGGTTTACCAAAGCTTTATATCTAACTAGCTGATGCTCGCTATTTCGTACGCGTTACACTGCTAAATGTGTTAGGTAACCTAGAAATAAAACTAAACTCGCTTTTGCAACTTGACACCCTAGTTTTATCCCATGGGACCTGATTTATGGGTTATAAAGTAGCCTATGTGGTAATCCAGGTTATAATCTACGTCCTTACTAAATTTCATCGAAATCGGTTCAGCCGTTACGATGTGATTACAACAAACAAACAAATAAATAAACAAACATCCAAGCTTTCTCATTTATAATAATATTATTATTCTATAATAATTATAATAATTTATTTATAATTTCTGCTTAGTTTGGGGCTAGATAGCGCTGTGTGAAATGTCCAGCAATATTTATTTATTATTTATTTATAATATTAGTGTGATACATAAGAAAATGCAAATAAAAGTGTACAATAAGTATTTACCTGTTTTTTCCAGGTGTAGCTGGCTCAGCGAGCTACACAGTGGTAGCAACCGACTACTCCTCCTACGCCGCCGTCTTCACGTGTCAGAAACTAACCTTCGCCCACAGGCGCTCAGCCACCATCCTGTCACGGACCAAGGACTTGGACAAGATCTATTCAGACAAGGTATGTAACATTGTGAAGACGAGTACGGGGGCCTTGCCACTTATTGTTTAGGAATGAATAAAGATTAGATTTATCCAAGATTTTCAGTAATTCTTTATTTTATTTATTATGGAATAACGAACAAGTATAATACAGGGTGTTTGGTAATATACTGACGATATTCAAGTGACGGTTTCTCAAAACATAAAAAGATTTCTCGAAAAAAAAACTACTAGTTATATTATCTAATTTTAAAGAAAATCGACTAAGTGATTAATTCGATATAAAACTTACTGTCTACGCTTGCAATCGACATCCAAAAATAAAGGCCGATTTGATATCTCTTTCGGAAATGGCTGCGGGTTTTGTGTTAGAAAGGGTCAATAAGATATATCTCGAGACGTCACCGATACAGTTTCTGTGGTTAGATGGCAAGCATTATGCAATAGCACAACATAAGTTCAATAAAGTGTTTGTTTTTAGATGCCAAAATAAATTTCACATTTCTATGGTAAATTCACAAAATTATTTATTATGCTCATCAAAATAACCCATTTCATTTTTGTGCGTATATTATCGAACATCCTATATATATGTAAGGTACAGTATGTGTTAGTACATGGTATATCATGTGTGAGCTATTGATATTGTAGTCCACGACGTCATCCAAAGGTTAGTTAAATACAACTCATAAAAAGAAATGTTGAAGCTAGAGGGTTTGTTATAGTCTAATTGTACTAACTTGTCTACAGTTGCGTAACAAACTGTCGACATTCGGCGTGGACCCGTTCGACCTCTCCATCATCTCCCAGAACGAATGCCCCAACCCTGAGAAGGGAGATGGAGTGAACATCAACATCGACCCGGAGACTTTCTCCTCGCAGAATATCGGACAAGCTGTGAGGAAAACTGGTAGTGCTATTGGTGAGTACTTTACCATACTTGCACAATATTTTACGTTACCTACTTTAGCAGCAGTGGTATGTATGAAGCTAGGAACTCATGATCATCATCATAGCATTTTGACGACATCTGTGGCGCAGTGGATTAATTGCCGGCTGAGAGAGGAGGTTGCGGGTTCGTTTAACGCCGCGGAATAAATGTTTGCATGATCTACAGATTTGTTCCGAGTCTGGTTGTTTCTCTATATTTTAAATTTGATCAGTTATCTGATTCACATAGTACAAGTTTTGCTTAGTTTTGGGCTAGATGACGCTGTGTGAAATGTCCAGCATTCATTTTTTTTCATACATTGTAGAGTTGTACAAATTAGTCGATCATACAACCAACAAAATGTTTTCGACGATGGATGTCGATGAAACTGACAGAAAAGAAGTACCAACAGTAGACTGTAGAGACCAACTGTTCAGAATCAGCAACCGGCGACTGTATCTGGTTGCCGTTACTGGACACAGAAACAACGGTTTCCTGTGTTAGAAACAAAAAGTGACTGAGTTTGCGCAGCGCTTAAAGATAAACAATTAAAAAACAGTGTTCGTCAAGATAGCAGCGGCGCCAACTGCCATATTGGAAAATTATTTTCACCAGCATTTAGTATCCATTTGGTACCTCAATAGATAACTAGTGGTTCGCCCCGAACTCGCGAATCTCCCAAAATAAATACTATTCTTAGGACGACTTGCACGATGCCTAAACGAATTTAGTGGCTAAATATGATTTAAGAAGTTGTCAAATCATACAAATACTTCAAATTTAAACATGTTTAGTCGCTAAATACGTTTAGTGATCTTTGTGCATGCCGGCTTTATTCTTTTACTAATAAATTGGTGGCACGAAATGAATAACCAACCTATTTGACCTACAGTTTCATTCAAATTATATGTAACGGGGGTTCTTGTTAATTGGTTATGTTTTTTTGGAGGGACACATGGCAGTTATTCTGGATTTCAGACTTTTGTCTATATTTGTGTCACTAAAGCTACACGAATTCCAAATTTCAGTATTGTGGGGTCACTGGTATACCCTGTGAATTTTGTCAAAGTTTTGTTTTTATTATGGCTAATAACTCAAAAACTACGAAAAATTAAGCTAATAATAAAAACGGGGTTCAAGCGTACTAATGAAGACCTTTCATTTGACATCCCACATGACCTAATATTCTCCTTTGCCTAGCTCCTAGCTCATTGAGTCACACCAAAATTGTTCCATCACTACCTAACAATATACTAAATTTCATGATTATCGGATAAATGCTACGAAAGTTATCCTTGGACAAACAAACATACATACATACATACAACGCCGATTTGCCCAAGTTGATTTGGAGATCTCGCTTCATTCGATCAAATATTCAAAATCTTAGTGGCGCCACTAGATTCCACCGTAAAGATAGCTGTGTTGATACTCGGAAACACACATAGCGTTACAGTGACATCAAGATTCAGTACTAATTATTCACAACGACGAATTAAGAATTCGTGTTTGTTTTTCGTCTGTTAAATACTTGATTTCCTCTTTCAGCTGACGGCGTGGAATACGTGGTGGAGGCCGGTAAGACTGTATACCACAAAGTAGCGAACAGCAAGGAAGACCTCACCGAAACACCTGCCAAGGAAGGAGCTCGCAATCTCGACATGGACGCAGAATGGCTGCCTTAAATCACTACACAGAATACAGCAGTAAAATTGCATTTACAAACAAATTATGTGAACTGAATGACATCCTCAACTAAGGCTCAATTTAGGTACATTGTCGCGGAATGGAAGCGAATTTTCTGTAGGTACATAGCTTGAACTCTATAGAATAGGCGAGTCTAAAAAATGCGCGAGAATTCTCTGGAAGACGCACGGTCTGTTTTTTTGGCTCGCATCTAGTTTGTACGTTACTATACGGTGTTTGATAATATACGCACAAATATGAATAGGGTTATTTTGATGAGCATATTAAATAAATTTGTGAAATGTTTACCATAGAAATGTGAAAATTTATTTTAGCATGTAAAAACAAACACTTTTTAAACTTATATTGTGCTATTGCATAATGCTTGCCATCTATCTAACCACAGATACTGTATTGGTGACGTTTCGAGATATCTCTTGTTGTCCCTTTCTAACCCAAACCCGCAGCCATTTCGCAAAGAGATATCAAACCGGTCTTTATTTTTGGATGTCGATTGCAAGCATAGAAAGTAAGTTTATATCGAATTAATCACCTAAACTTAGTAAATTTTCTTTAAAATGTCATAATACAACTAGTAGTTTTTTTTGAGAAGTCTTTATTTATGTTTTGAGAAACCGTTACTTAAATATCGTCAGTATATTACCAAACACCCTGTACTGCCATAAAGTTTAGCTATGTACGATTAATTCACATCCAGTCCGTTCCGCGGCACTGTACATGGAGCCTAAGAACATATTTAAGACATACGAGATCTTGTGTAAAATCAACCAATATGTATTTTGGCTAAATGACACCATCCCTGCATTCCGAATCACAACATAATCGCTGCTAGCGTAGCTATTTTGCGTACCGATTTTATCGCTGATGACAGTTGAGTGCTGTTAAGGATTCGGAACGCTCATGAACGAAGTCAGTGTTCCTATTAATTTCATAACAACAATAAAACCAACCAACCAGCTGTCACATCACTTTTGACAGGGAGGCTCACGGTGATATCGGTTTAGAGCAAGGCCGTTGTTAGCGCAAAATAGCATGACGTCATCTATGACGATTCACGGGACATCGTTGTCGCGCTCACGGTGACTCGGAACGCGTGATGATATAGAGTTTAGCGTGATTCGGAATGCCGCCCATGACATATTGATTTAACATCACGAATTGTTAGTTTCCTTGGTTTACCGCTCACATAACTAGATGGCGCTGCTAAATTAACGTTAATTTCGGTAGGTTCGGAACCCTCTGTGGGAGAGTCCTACTCGTACTAAACATGTCTTGTTTTAATGTCCCTTAGTTTAAATTATCCATTAGATATGTTCGTGTTGCCTTAGAACCTAGAATCTAGCTTAGCAACACTAGTTAGATTCAATTGTGACACATACCTAAGTAGGTACAATGATAACGATTTAAAACATTTTCGATTTATAGATATCAAATATGTTAAAGCTATGCCGAAATGTTTCCTTTTGCCAGAGTACTCAACTGGTATATTTATACATACTTAGAATTTAAATTATATTTAGCAATAAATACTCATTAAATGGTTTTCCTTGTTTGATTGAATTACTTTCCATCACACTATTAATATATAAATGCGAAAGTATGGATGTTTGTTTGTTACTCAATGACGTCGTAACGGCTGAACAGATTTCGATGAAATTTAGTATGCACATAGATTATAACCTGGATTAACACAAATGCTACTTTTTACATCAGGTCCTATGAGATAAAAATAGGGTGTCAAGTTGCAACAGTTAGTTTAGCTTTATTTCTTGGCTACCTACAACATTTAGTAGTGTAATGCGTACGAAGTCGCGGGCAACAGCTAGTAAACAAATATAAATAGAATATATTTCCCTATAGAACAGGTAAGGTTAATTAAAACAGCCAATTTATTGTAAAGCAAATTGTATTTAAAACATATGCGTATAATGACCAAATGCATATCCCGAAATGCATTAAAATAAATGCCATCGAACAAAACAAAACAGTATGAAATATAAATATTGTAATTATATAATATAAAACAATATAACGCAAAATCTTAACTTAAGTAATTTCTTACCCAAACGTCAATAACTATTTTGAAACTAGCGTAATAATTAAATATGGCTGAACATTTCACACAGCGCTATCTAGCCCCAAACTAAGCAGAGCTTGTACTATGGGAACTAGATAACTGATAGAATACTTATATACTTTTTTTTGTAAATACATACTTATAATATATAGAAAAACATCCAGACCCGGAACCAATATCTGTAGATCGTACAAACATTGGTTTCGCGGCGGGAATCGAACCCGCTACCTACCGCGTCTCAGCCGGCTATTTGCCCACTGTACCACGGAGGTCGTCATACACTTAAATATCCGAAAACTTGTACGTTTTCACGTACTTTGTACGAAAACAATCAGACCTAATATTTTTAGCATTTTTTTAAGACTACAGGATGTTCATCATTTAATCTTTGATTTGAATAGAGCGAAGCTACAATACAATTATGAGAGTACATGATACTTTTTTTTAATTTTAATATTTAATTTTGAAACATTGATTTATTATGACTATGGATTTCGCACCAACCGGCCGGCCGTGGCTTACCTAAAACTCTCCATAACGCGTCGGTGCATCCGTCACTCGATAGCCAACGTGTCAACATGACAAAGTGTGCATTGAAACATTAGCCTTATCATTTTAATATAGTCGCTATTTGTTTTAATAACCTATAAGCGAACGCAGTACCTACTATATCCCATCAAAAATATAAATGTAAAATGAGAGCCAAGTTCTATATTACGATATATGCGTTGGTTGTTGACTTCAACGACAAAAGTGAGATCTAAATGGGTGCCAAGTTCAATGGTCGGTCCTGAAATTTATTTATAACAACATAAAATATTTTATAACAACTTAAAATATCATTTATTCTTATAACTTGACATGTTTGTGTGAAATAGTTTTTGAGTTATGAGGGGGTCAAAAGTGGCTCCTAACGGTTCGTGTAATATTACACACGGTGCTGCTCGCCAGCTCTGTTAGTTTGAACTTGGCTTGACATGCTACCGCGTGTCTAGATAATCTAGCATCATGCCATTTATTTCTCAGTGCTTAGTACGGCGCCGGCGGCGCGCTATATCCTTAATTATAATAAATCAATGATTTGAAGCTATATTTTATTGCTAATGCAATAGACGCCATTTTATTGAGTTTATTTATAGTTGGGTAGAGAATGCGTCTTATAGTTTAAGCTGAGAATCCACTATACAATAATTCCGCGTAACAACTTTAGCAAGGTTAATCATGATAGACATAATAATCTGTTCCCCATACCTATAGCCACACGACGCCGAACCCTTTTTGACCACTTAGTGATAGATTTTTGGAAAACCACATCACTAAGAACGCTTAGTGAGTACCTACGTACTAAAACAAATATACATGCCAAATTTCAAACGCGTATTTCTTGTTGTTTCGGTGATATCGTGATGAGCGAGCTTGTCAGTGGACTTCTCTTTTATACAACCTGTTTTATTATGTACGACATTAATTTAGTACACACATCCCCAATCGTATTAACTGATTTTAGAGGTGCGTTTAATACCGGTAGATTGGATATGTATCCAGTAATCGATACTTCCAATAAACAAATTTTAACGTTAATCGACGGCGGCTTTACGACGATGCCGCTTAGTCAGTCTAACATACGACGATGCCGCTTAGTCAGTCTAACATACGACGATGCCGCTTAATCAGTCTAACATACGACAATGCCGCTTAGTCAGTCTAACATACGACGATGCCGCTTAATCAGTCTAACATACGACAATGCCGCTTAGTCAGTCTAACATACGACGATGCCGCTTAATCAGTCTAACATACGACAATGCCGCTTAGTCAGTCTAACATACGACGATGCCGCTTAATCAGTCTAACATACGACAATGCCGCTTAGTCAGTCTAACATACGACGATGCCGCTTAATCAGTCTAACATACGACAATGCCGCTTAGTCAGTCTAACATACGACGATGCCGCTTAGTCAGTCTAACATACGACGATGCCGCTTAATCAGTCTAACATACGACAATGCCGCTTAGTCAGTCTAACATACGACGATGCCGCTTAGTCAGTCTAACATACGACGATGCCGCTTAGTCAGTCTAACATACGACGATGCCGCTTAATCAGTCTAACATACGACAATGCCGCTTAGTCAGTCTAACATACGACGATGCCGCTTAATCAGTCTAACATACGACAATGCCGCTTAGTCAGTCTAACATACGACGATGCCGCTTAATCAGTCTAACATACGACAATGCCGCTTAGTCAGTCTAACATACGACGATGCCGCTTAGTCAGTCTAACATACGACGATGCCGCTTAATCAGTCTAACATACGACAATGCCGCTTAGTCAGTCTAACATACGACGATGCCGCTTAATCAGTCTAACATACGACAATGCCGCTTAGTCAGTCTAACATACGACGATGCCGCTTAGTCAGTCTAACATACGACGATGCCGCTTAGTCAGTCTAACATACGACGATGCCGCTTAATCAGTCTAACATACGACAATGCCGCTTAGTCAGTCTAACATACGACGATGCCGCTTAATCAGTCTAACATACGACAATGCCGCTTAGTCAGTCTAACATACGACGATGCCGCTTAATCAGTCTAACATACGACAATGCCGCTTAGTCAGTCTAACATACGACGATGCCGCTTAATCAGTCTAACATACGACAATGCCGCTTAGTCAGTCTAACATACGACGATGCCGCTTAGTCAGTCTAACATACGACGATGCCGCTTAATCAGTCTAACATACGACAATGCCGCTTAGTCAGTCTAACATACGACGATGCCGCTTAATCAGTCTAACATACGACAATGCCGCTTAGTCAGTCTAACATACGACGATGCCGCTTAATCAGTCTAACATACGACAATGCCGCTTAGTCAGTCTAACATACGACGATGCCGCTTAGTCAGTCTAACATACGACGATGCCGCTTAGTCAGTCTAACATACGACGATGCCGCTTAATCAGTCTAACATACGACAATGCCGCTTAGTCAGTCTAACATACGACGATGCCGCTTAATCAGTCTAACATACGACAATGCCGCTTAGTCAGTCTAACATACGACGATGCCGCTTAGTCAGTCTAACATACGACGATGCCGCTTAGTCAGTCTAACATACGACGATGCCGCTTAATCAGTCTAACATACGACGATGCCGCTTAATCAGTCTAACATACGACAATGCCGCTTAGTCAGTCTAACATACGACGATGCCGCTTAGTCAGTCTAACATACGACGATGCCGCTTAGTCAGTCTAACATACGACGATGCCGCTTAATCAGTCTAACATACGACAATGCCGCTTAGTCAGTCTAACATACGACGATGCCGCTTAATCAGTCTAACATACGACAATGCTGCTTAGTCAGTCTAACATACGACGATGCCGCTTAGTCAGTCTAACATACGACGATGCCGCTTAGTCAGTCTAACATACGACGATGCCGCTTAATCAGTCTAACATACAACGATGCCGCTTAATCAGTCTAACATACGACAATGCCGCTTAGTCAGTCTAACATACGACGATGCCGCTTAATCAGTCTAACATACGACGATGCCGCTTAGTCAGTCTAACATACGACGATGCCGCTTAATCAGTCTAACATACAACGATGCCGCTTAATCAGTCTAACATACGACAATGCCAAAATAAGTCAGTCTAACAGGAATCTAGTTACATGATGAATGAATATGACTTGATTCCCTATTTTATATAGGCTGTTTTATTGATATTTTAGGATTTGATATTATGGTTACATGAAAATTTAAATAATTCAATGGTAATTAATTTGGAAAAAAACCTATGTTACAACAATACTAGCCATTACCCTACCATCTATCACATTAGCCCTACCCGTGTTTTAATTGAATGTCGTACGTAAGAAAGCACGTAGTATACACCGAGCTGCGGCCTGCATAGGTTACCTAGGGCGTGCAGCGCTCTAGGAAGCGCGGGTAGAGGCAGACGTCGCGGATGTGGTACCGGTCGAGCAGCCAGCATAGGAAGCGCTCGAGGCCGAGTCCGTACCCGCCGTGCGGCACCGCGCCGAACTTGCGCTGGTCGGTGTACCAGTAGTACGGCGAGGGGTCGATGCCCTCGCGCTTGTATCCTGCAATCACATGCGTAAATGTTCAGATAACACTATCAAAATAAAAATACTAATTGAAATAAGCAACGCGACATCTCTTGTCAATGTAACTAAACTGCAACGTTTGGCATTGCCCAAAAACGGTACAAGTGTACCAGTAGATGGAGCTAACGGCGCTTTAGTCGTAATCTGAATCATCTCACTAATTTCACAGACAAGAGCCCGTAGTACAATCGGTAGTGCAACCTCGTATCAAGACGAAGGTTGCGGTTTAAGTCCCAGGTTGAAATTTTTTTAGATGGTTTTAAAAATCTTGGAACATCTTCCCGACGTTATCCGACGGCTGTTGCAACACAGCCGAAACATCAAAACAAATAAAAAAGGTACATACGCGATAAATACCCGTTTTAATCAATAATTATGTACACTGATCGCGAAAGTTTGAAAAATACTATATCCATACACATATTATAGACTGAGTCGATGTCACAGCATGCAGTGGAGTCATCAAGATCTACCTCCCGAATAGATCAGAGTACTTCAGGAGATGATATACTATTCGTGAGGGAGAGGACCCTGAGCCGGATTACAGGCACGTTCCGAATGTGTCTCCAGGGACTGGAGTCCACTAAAGCTACTAACTTCATGTCCTACACTCTCAAGATTCTGGCGAAGTATAAGGATGTGATACTTGATACTTGTTTCTAAGGTAGATATGAGCTATAGATATGGGCTTTGTTATCATATTTTGTATGTGCATATATTTGCCTGAAATATATGTTTTAATATAATGATAATTATAAATTCTAAAGTCACCGAAATATACCGCAGATTTTGTGAATAAAAATAAAACAAAGTAAGTAATAAATAACGCTTTGATATAATAAAAATCCTAACGCCCTACTGCCATCTGCCACTCGATGACAGTAAGTCATTAGGGTTTTATAACCTATCTACACCCCGAATCGTAATATAAGAGTTAATTACCTTCGAGCAGTTCATCGTGGTCCCATATCCTCATGGAGCCGCCCACGATCTCGCCCACGCCCGGCATCAGCACGTCGACAGACTCGGTGAGCCGGCGGTCCTCGGCGCAGCGCTGCATGTAGAACGACTTGATCTCCGCCGGGAACTTGCACAGGAGGATGGGCACTCCGATTGCGTCCGTCATCTTGCGCTCCGGCATCTCTGGGATGTCCTACAAAATGAGATCACATTAACGATGACGACCTCCGTGGCGCAGTGACCGAATAGCCGGCTGAGCCGGAAATCAAAAACAAACTGAGGATGAACTCCGAAAAGGAGCACCAGAAAGTCTGGGAATGCAGAGCCGACTGCAAGCAAACAAAGACAATGTTCCCTGCAAAGAATCGAAAAACAAATACCCTGTTAAAAATGAAACGCGAGGATCTAAGGATGATGGTGGGAGTCATCACAGGACACTGCGAACTTAACCATCACCCCTTGAAGACCGGGGCCACGGACAGTGGGCTTTGTCGCGCATCTCTTCAGGAAGAAGAGACGGTGGAGCAAGTGCTGCTTCACTGTACGGCCACAAGCAACATCCGACTGCAGGAGCTCATCGAATCCTCATCCGCTAACACCACAACAACAATCTTGGAAAGCTGCATCCATCAACCCAAAATCCTGCTCCGTTACTTCAAGGAGTTAGTATGGCTGGAGTTAGGTTAGAAGGGGGGTAATGCACAATACAGCCCGATGCGAGACATCAGTGCAGATGTTATTCCCCCCCACCCTAAAATTAGAATTAGCCGGCTGAGACGCAGGAGGGGCTATTTTAAATTTTCGATCAGCTGTTGGATCGGGAACCTCAGTTTTTCGGATTAGATTTCGAATACAAAACACACTCGCAAATCGCCAGTGTGATAGCGCCCTTACGAGGAGGTTGTCAATTAGTCCTGCTTTGTGTAGCAACTACCACTGACCAGTATAATAGACTGTCAATTTCCATAGAACAAATCGTAGCCCGTAAAAGCTCAAAATCACGTATTATGTCTATATTGCGCTGATTTTCATGGAAACTTTCATAGCGGCCATTGCAAACAACAAATTATAATACATTTTTCACTAAATACACCAAACTATTTCAAGTTTTTTTAGAATAAGTACTTAATTGTCCATAAAATTATATTTAACGATTTTGTTTTATATTGATTATTTAACACTTTCATATGCTTGATCACAGATGGCGTGGTGACAACGTCGCAACAGGTTTATCACGCACGTGAAATTGGAAATAGCGCCATTTTTTTTCTGATCATTATGAGCGGATAGAGGTCACATGTAAATACGTGACGATTTTATTTAATTAACGATTTCTCATTTACTACATCTCATATACACTATATCTCCAACATGCATGTCTTCACGTGGCCGTCTGACACTAACACGAGGCGTGAACAAATTGACATTCGTATACAGAATGCCCTCAGATGCAGTGCAGCACTTCACAAGGTGTTGGTGTCCAAGATTCTGAGCAGAAAGACTAAGATTCGCACCTACGAGATCATTATTTATGCCGTACGGCTGTGAGACTTGGACGCTAACACTGAAAAAAGAGAACACGCTCTTGGTGGCAGAGCGGAAGGTCCTTCGTAGGATACTGGGACCAACCCGCAGAGAGGACGGAATCCTGTGAGTCCGAAATAATTTAGAGATCGAGGAGCTAGTGAAAGAACACAACATCATCGCCTTCGCTGGCTCAGCCATTTAGAGAATGGGAGAGGATCGACGTGTTCACAACGCCTGTCTCGCGTTGCCCCTGTTGGTCGCCCGCCGTACCGCTGGAAAGATGTCGTGGAGCGGACCTGCGTCAGCTACAAGCGGAGAACTGGCGGGAAGCTGCACAGGACAGACCAAAATGGCAACTGCTTTTATCGGACGAACGATTTGTAACTCCTAGCGGCGTCTCGCGTCCTAGCGGGTAATCAGATATCGAGTTACGATATTTTGTAGGACATTGTCAGTCTATTAAATTATACTGGTCTGTGCAAGTACTCACCTCTCCGAATTCATAGAAAGATCCGTCTTCCTTAGTAATGTTGTGTTCGCGCAGGTACTCTATCGCCTCCGTATACGCCATGCGCTTGAACGGCCTTTGCGGCCTCTGAAAATAGCAATCTTATATTAGACATGACATTCGACCAAATAATAATGCTGGACATTTCACACAGCGTTATCTAGCGCCAAACTAAGCAAAGCTTGTACTGTGGGAACCAGGTTTTTTTTTGTAAATATATGCTTATCTATTATATAAAACAAAGTCTAACCCGACTTTGTTACATCATTTATAACTCAAGAACGGCTGGACCAATCTTGATGATCTTTGATTTGTTGGATTTGTCTCCGCCCCAAATAGCAGAATAACTATTAAAGTATCGGAAAAAATCACGCAAACAAATACATTTTCTCATACATAGGTAAAGTCCGATTGACAATTCTCCCGGGGCGACGTACATTGGCAGTCCGCGTCAATGTCAAGGCGGTACGAAGTTCGGCGGTTCAGCTAGGAATAGATAGAAAAAAATCCAGATCCGGAACTAATATCTGTAGATCATGACATTTGTTCCGCGGCGGGAATAGAACGTGCACGCCTCCTGCGTCTCAGCTGGTTATTCGCCTACTTCGCCACGGAGGTCGTCAAACAGTGCCACCAACATATATGTTCAGGTGGACGAAAATGGACAATCACGACAAGGGCAAATCTAGTTCATGTTTTATTGTACACTTGTGTTACTGTACAATTGTTTAAGCAAATAAATATCTTGTATCTGTATGTAGTGTGACGTTAAGAGTGAGATAGAATGAGAAACAGTGCGATAAGAGAACGATGTGGAGCGAATAAACTGATGAGGTGATGAGGATTGAGTAAGGCATGCACAAGTTGTGTACCACAACGACATCGGTCCAACCGTTTAGACGTAAAAACTTAACAAACAGACAGAGGGAGAGAGTTACTTTCAAATCTATAATATTAGTAGAGATAGAAGTCATAGGAGGTAAAAGATGCCTTAGAACGAGACAAAGTCCAAGTCAAAATCTTTTATTCATTAAAATCACAAGGATCACTTTGAAACGTCAATTTTACTGCCTTTTCCTTCGCGACCAAGCTAGGAAAGAAAGGCAAGAAACAAGACCGGTTGTTTTTTTTTAATGATCCTTTTAGAATACATAACAATACAGAAAATAAATTACGTCTAAATAATCCGATATTTTATAGTAGGCTTTTTTATAAAGATTTTGTTTAATTACGTTTTTAAATGGATGGAGATGGAAATGGAGAGAGTCATCAGGTGCCTTAGCTTACCTTAAAGTTAGGGTTGAGCTCTGCGACCAGCTGCCCCTCAGGAGACGCGAGCACTCTGTCCACGACATCCACCACGAGGTCTTCCAGTCGGTTGAGCAGATCCTCAAACGAGATGAAGGGACATTCGGCTTCTACGTGACTGTACCTGTTATACGTTTAAGACGTTGGTTATTCACTTTTTGACAGCTGATACAAAGTTGAATGTCATCCTGTCATGAGTGCTCGTAAAGGTCAAACAAGTAAGTGCCATTACCTAGTTTTTATGACCTTGTTATTAGAGATCGGATATTCGGATGCATATTTACCTAAAGTTAAAAGTTGGCTACAATGGATATCACTTTTTTTTCGAAAAATTCCGTGATTCGGGGATCAACAAATGTATCATGTGTTATTTTTTATTTATTTATTTATCTACTAAACCTAGACATCCCTTAAAGCTTCATAGGTATTTATGGTATATCATTCATCACTCATATAGTCTAAAAAAAATCACATTCTATGAAGAAACGCACACTTTGGCACATAGGTATATTAGGTATAATGCCTTTTTACAATGTATTAAGGTTACTTTTCCCTACTTTTACTGTCAGTAATTTTTGGCGAAGCGAAAACCACCTTGTAACAAGTGTCAGATCGGACCTATTAGACCTCTGGGAATATAAGCATTTTGTAAGTGTGCGAGTGAGATGGAAAATTCTACATGCTTAAAATTTTACGTTAAATTAATTGCACTCAATCCCGGAATCCCGGGATTTTATTTTTAGTAAAAATATTCTAAGAAGTCGCTTCCATAATTTGTTAGCCAAAAATCAACTTTAGGTAAATATGCATCCGAATATCCCCAATTGTTTAAGCAAATAAATATCTGGTATCTTGTGGACACATAACTTAGTCTCTGAGTTATAGACGTCTGGAGATGGAACAAGCGTATGCCCCACCTGATGTTAAGTGGATCGCCTATAACAAAGCATTGCCTGGTCACGCATCTAACAACGTGCCCTACCATGCACTGCCTTGCATCCACCAAATTGAGGTATACTGGAGTATAATTAGAAAGGGCCCGGGGTACGTTCGAATCTCGGAACTATCTCCCCAGAAAAATTGTAAAAATACTAGCTGACCCCGTGAACTTCGTACCGCCTTAGACTCAATAAATTTTGTGTTGCTAAGCTGAGATAGGGGTTGGTGGTAGAAGGTTGAAAAAAAATTGGCCAGAAAATAAAAAAATAAATTTCGAGGTGGACGACCCTTATCACATAGGGGTATGAAAAATAGTTTACGTCCTATTCTCAGACCTACCAAGTATACACAAAAAATTTCATAAGAATCGGTCAGGTGGTTTCGGAGGAGTTTTGTTACAAACACTGTGACACGAGAATTTTATACATTAAGATTTAAGTAAGGAGAGGCGAGGAGTATAAATTAAAATATATAAATTATCAAATTAATATTTTATGCAAATATTTTTATCAGGTTTATGACCGAGAATCAATCTCCTGTACCCACTCCGATACTATAACCTGGCTACGGCCGTGACTATTACATTTCCTAGTGTGTACTCACTCGGCCAGATGTCTTCTAGTCCTGGACTGCTCAGCTCTGTAAGACTGCGCGATGCAGTACACGTCGCCGAGAGACGCCAAACATGTTTCAAGGTAAAGCTGAGAGCTCTGAGTCAGATATGCTTCCTCTCTGTAAAAAAAAAACGTAAAACTTGATGATTTCTACCATATTTTTACATTAACGATCAATATCTTCTGACCCCCGATACATCGTGTTGTAAGATATACATATTTGGAATCTACACCGTAAATATATTGATCGAGCGAAGCGAGATCTCTAAATGTAATGTATGTATGAATGTTTGTTTGTCCGAGGATAACTTTCGAAGCGTTTATCCGATCATTGTGAAATTTTGTATACCTATAGTGATGGCACAATTTTGGTGTGACTAAATGAGCTAAAAATGTTGGGGGGTTGTTGAGATATTGGGGTTCAGAAGGGGTGAAAAAAAAAAAGGAAATGAGATTATTAGGTCAAATTGGACGTCAAATGAAAGGTCTTCATTAGTACATTTCGACTCCGTTTTTATTTTTAGTTTAAACCTTGTAGTTTTTAAGTTACTAGGCAAAATAAAAACTGAACTTAGGCAAAATTCGCAGGGTACACCAGTGACCCCATATTACTGAAATTTGGTATGCGTGTAGCTTTAGTGACACAACTATAGGGAGAGAAGTCTAAAATTCAGAATAACTGCAATTTCTACCCCAAAAAAAGTAACCAATTTACATGAACTCCCGTTACCTGTAATTTAAATAAAACTGTAGATCAAGTAAGTTGGTTATGTATTTCGTGGCACTATTTAGATACTCAAAGATTAGGTTAGGTACAAATAATATTCAAGGCGAGATTTTAGTTTGGGGCGAACAACTTAAAGCAAGTTCAATCAAGATAAGATGAAAAAAAAACTGGCTGTTACGGGACGCCCGGCAGATGTGAAACATCCAAATTGATGGTTATTGAAGAAATCACACTAATGTGATGTGAAAGTTTGGATGTTTATTTATTTATTTGTTACATAATCACGTCGTAATGGCTGAACCTATTTCGATGAAATTTGATGTGTTGATATAATTTATAGGTTTATAACTCACCCAAAATAGCTGAACTTGAAGAGAGTAGAACCGCCTTCACACTGCGTCTGCACTAAAGTAGGAGGGGTAACTTCTGTGTAGTTCCTCGCGTAGAAATGGTCGCGAAAGGCGCGCGTGACGGCCGCCCGGGCACGAAGCACTTTCGACGTGTTCTCGCCTCGGATCATTATGTGCCTAAACACAACAGTACAAGGTTCATTTTCGCATAACTTTATTACATTGAAGCGCTGACCTAGGCACTTGCTCCCATTCTCATATGAAAATAATATCTACTGTAGAGTATTATATTTTGACGACCTCCTTAGCGCCGTGAGCGAAGAGCCGGCTGGCTGAGATGCAGGTTGCGGGTTTGATTCCCGTCGCAGCACAAATGTTTGTATGATCTACAGATATTTGTTCCAAGTCTAGATGCTTTTCTGTATATTAAAAGTGTGTATTGACAAAAAAAAGTACATAAGTATTATATCAGTAATCTGGTTCCCATAATATAAGCTTGACTTAGTTTAGGGCTAGATTGCGCTGTGTGAAATGTCCAGCATTATAATATTATTTTCATATGAGTGTAGTCTACAAGGTGTTACTTTGGGAAAAGTATTACAGATGGAAAATAGAGTCAATTGAAACCAACTTGTTTTTTTTACACAAATGTCATTTTCTAAGCCGACGGTATATCTTTTCAAAAATCAGAAAATGTGGTTGTTTTTTTCTTCAAAATAAACCTATGGTTTCCTAAGAACAAAGTCTTTTAACTACAAAAGAAAAGTTAGCTGCCGTCAATGAGGTAACATTTTTTTGACATTTTTGACTACCTCTGTGGCGCAGTGGGCGTATAGCCGGCTGAGACGCAGGAGGAAGCGGGTTCGATTCCCGCCGCGGAACAAATGTTTGCATGATCTACAGATATTTGTTCCGTGTCTGGGTGTTTTTCTATATATTATACGTATGTATTTACAAAAAAAAAAGTATATAAGTATTCTATCAGTTATCTGGTTCCCATAGTACAAGCTCTGCTTAGTTTGGGGCTAGTTAGCGCTGCGTGAAATGTCCAGCGATATTTATTTATTTATTTTGCCCCACCAATTTATATTTACTCAGCTGTAATAGACAATATTTACCACAAGCACTCAAATATTCATAGAAAAATTCCATCTTCGATCACACCATCACTTACCACCAGAGAGGTAGTGGTCAATCGTTTGACTATCATCAATAAAAAATAAAAAGTTTTGCATTCTTAATTTTTACCTAACTACGGCATAGCCAAAAGGAAGGGTTATGTTTTTAGCAGTCTATGTATATATGTTCCACCGTAGCGCCAAAACTCATCATCCGATATTGATGAATGAATCGATCGATTCGCTATTATGGTCCGGATGACATAAGCTACCATCGACATAGGTATTAACGTAGTCAGGATTCAGTTTTTAAACTTATTGCTTTTTGGATAGGATTTTTACCTGTTGTCTAACTGTACATCTGGCAAGGCCTCTTCATTGAGGATAGCATCTGCGCCACCGGGCGGGGCCAGTCCTATCAGCTCCCAGTAATCTGCATTCAGCTCATGCCCCCCTGGTGCCTATAACAAATAACAAAACAAAACTGTTAACTTGTTCTGTGCCACCTTGTTCTCTTGACTACTCAAAAAACGAAATTATTTATTTGAAATATAATATACAAAATCATCTTTCCTTTTTTTTATAATTAAATCTAAAAATAAAAGTATAAAAAAATTATCTTTTTTTATAAAGTTTGACCACGATTTCACCTGATGGTAAGCAAAGTAATAGCTGATATGCCTATTGCAGATAAAGAAGTAAAAGAAAATACCACACATCATCATCATCATCATCAACCTATAGCAGTCCACTGCTGGACGTAGGTCTCTCCCAGGGTGCGCCATTGAGCCCGATCCTCAGCTCTTCTCATCCAATCCTTGCCAGCAAATAATACCACACAACTTGAAATAATTTATTTCCAACGTTAAAACTCTTTAACTACTTGAAATGGGCTATACTTAATGGCATCCAGCACACCACCCCCATATTAGTGCTCTCCAAATATCTGCTTAACTGGTGTGGCGCCAAAACCATACAAAAATGTAATGGCATGATCCTAGATGGGTTAAAGTTGAAGATAGAATTTCTGATACTTACTATAATATTAAGTCATTTATTTCACAATAGAATAGTTACAGGGTGGTATATTAACTTAAACAGGGAATTGATTAAAAAAACTGCAACCAAAGGCATTGGGCGTTATGTCATATTGGACTAAATTTATGAATAGTAGAGTTCCTGGGCTCGCCTAGGAAGGTACTATCACCATACCTATTTCTGCTGCCAAGCAGCATCACTGTGTTTTGGTTTGAAAGGTGTGGTTGCAGGTGAAATTACAATAGACGCAGGGCAGTGCATTGTAGAGCACATTTGTAACGAGCGTGACCTACAAGGGTATTCTCTATTATTGGCGATGATTACCACTTAACAACAGGTGGGCCATAAGCTATTCCATCTCCCGGTAGAATAAAAAAAACATACTACTAACCGTCTTTCCTTCAGGAACAACTTCCAGCTTCCCGTACAATGCAACAGAAGACTCGGTAGAGAGCACCAGAGCATCGTGAGTCTGGCAGAGCTGTCCATGCAAAACGCACTGCAGATAACCTGTGCCATCCCGGATTGTGATGAACATGAGGGCTTTGCCTTGTTTCCTGAGACGGTGGACCCAGCCTCGAATGCAGATGCGTTCCCCTCGGTGTTTAGCAGCTAAGTAAAAATAAGATGTAAGTATTAACAATACATTACAACAAAAGTGTACATTGAGACTTTCAACAATGGAAAAATAATTATGGAAACACGTTAGCAATATGCTGCTTGTCTATAAATAAACAATAGAATAGAATAGAATAGAAAAACGTTTATTTTGCATCACAAGTGTACAATGGCTTAGACAAATGGGTATAATTAATGAACAAATTTGTGAGCAAAAACAGTCACCACTCAGCATTGTGCTATAGTAGCATATTTATACTACTATAGCGCTGGTCTGCTGGTGGTGGTGGGAATATTAGTATGTATTTAATTTAAGCATTAATTTTTTTCATTATTTAAAATTTGTCAAAACTAGACATGACATAATAATACGGTTGATAAAAATCATGATTTAAAAAAATCATTTATGTGATTTATTTGGTTTAAATCGGATTTTTGTGATTTTATTTTACATTCTGATCTTTTTTAATTTGGAAGCCTGCTATTAATAAAAAAAAAAAATTTATTTTAAGAAATCGTTATTTTTCTTTAAACAGAACAGTTCCACATGTATTTGGCATATGCAACATATAAAATTATTAAGAATCAAAAAGTTCTTCTAAAATCCTAACAATTTTTAAAAAAACCAACAGTCATTTTTGTCTTATTTAATGAACATTCGTTAATAGCCATCTAGTTAATAAAGTAGCTAAGTTGGCAACACTGGGTGTAGGTAAGCAGCATTGGACATAACTTTTGAAACTATCATGTTTATTAACACTATTTGTACTAAAAACGGGATATTTACCATGATTTGTGAATTCTTGAGTGTCCCGATATTTCGACGCAGTTGCATGCGCCATGATCACGGGTAAACTGAAGTCTTTGCGAGTGGATAGTTATTGGCAGATATAACGATCTATCCTCTTTCTTAGTCTCTTGCTACGAATGAATTTACTAATACTATCACTACTACCGGTTTCATTCTCAATCATGGAATGGTTATAAATTGTGGTCCTTACCATTTCGACCAAGACCTAAACCCCACAGTTGCAGGGTGGAACGAAAACCTGCTTTTCTACCATATATTAAAGGAGTGACTGATAAAATCGCAAACATTCTACAAAAATTTTCACTGAAGACCATCTTTACTCCTTTAAAGAAAATTACACACTACCTGCGCTCAGCAAAAGATTGCTTTCCACTAGAAAAACCAGGAGTGTATAAGATAGACTGTAGCTGTGGGAGTTCTTATATTGGTCAAACCAAACGCACAATAGCTTGTTGGGTGAAGGAACATATCAGGGTGGTGAAGAATGTTGACAGACAAAAGTCTGCCATAGTCTAACATCTGCTGGACTCAGGCTCAAACCACTGAACCTACAAGTAATCTCAACTGAGCGACATTACATCCCAAGACTGGTTCAAGAGGCAATTGAGATTACCAAACACAAAAATTTCAATCGTGAAGATGGTTTTCAACTATCTGGAGCCTGGAATCCTGTGGTGAGAATGTGTAAGAACCGAAGAAGTGTAGAGTCCATTACGCGCCCTGATACCGTGAGTGTTGTGTGTCGGAATGGAGTTATGATCGAGAATGAAACCGGTAGTAGTGATAGTATTAGTGAATTCATTTCTAGCAAGAGACTAAGAAAGAGGGTAGATCGTTATATCTGCCAATAACTATCCACTCGCAAAGACTTCAGTTTACCCGTGATCATGGCGCATGCAACTGCGTTGAAATATCGGGACACTCAAGAACTCACAAATCATGGTAAATATCCCGTTTTTAGTACAAATAGCATTGGACATGTGTGTGTGCGCGCCGTAGTTTATGTCGGGGGTAGTCCCATGACACCTTTTGGATGATTTTGTCGCAGTAAAATAGTATTGATTTAAATCATTGATTTTTATAAAAAAATCACTTGATTTTAATCGCGATTTAAATTAAGTGATTCAAATCATACATCACTGCAAACTGTATTTTTTGATTGAATTTTTGTAAAACAATTTTAAAGAATGTTTTGTTTTTTGTTGATTTTCTTTTTCAACAAAAATAAAGAATCAGAAATCTACTTTGATCTACTCTACTCAGACTTGCTTGTACAGCTGTATTTTTGTTTCATTTTTTCTGAACTAAATATCCTCACAATTATAATTTATCATTAAATCTACCTTCTTAGAAATAGTCAGAACATTTTATAAGGATTAGATTGTATAGTATATTCTTACTTACTAATATTATACATGTGAAAGTTAGATGTTTGTTTATTTGTTTGCTACTCAATTACGTTGTAACGGCTAAACCGATTTCGATGAAATTTAGTACATACTTAGATTATAACCTGAATTAACACATTGCAACAGCGAGTTTAGCTTTATTTATAGGTTACCTACACATCTAAAGTAGTGTAACACGTACGAAGTCGCGGGCAGCAGCTAGTTTATTCGATATTTTGTTACAAATATCTGCTGTAATATGGTATTGTGTTTATTGTAATGCAGTTGTTATGATGCAATAGGTAGGTATGTTGTCCTAGACTTCCATTAGTAAAACTGCCTACGGATATTGTAATGAACAATAGGTATGTACTCACTTTCACAAATTTTCAGAACCTTGGCCTTTGGCAGACTAGCATCTTCCTTTAGCACAATCTTTTTTGCCTCGCCGAGATTCTGCTGTCTTTTGTCATCACTCTCTTCCTGTGCCTTGGCTTTATCAGCCGCTTTGTAGTTTTCTCTCATCCATATCTTTTGAATTTTCTTAAGCTGGGATTTCGCAGCTGGTTCGTACACCTTCCCTTCTTCCTTTGCGTCGACATAGATCGTAGGGAAGGGTTCTTTTCCGGCGTGTCGCATTGCTTGTAGAACGGTCTTGTACGGCTTTCCTTCGGTTCCATCGCCACTCTCGTCATTTCCTCTTTTATCAGAGGTGTAAATCTCAACTGGAATTGTAGTTTTTATTACAGAATTGCATACGTGTAAGTTGAGGTTATGGGTTGTATGTTACTTACCGATTGATAGCTTTTCCATCTTCTCTAAAGGTCTAATAGCAGTAAATTAAAAGACTGATTTTTTTTACGTATGTTGTATTAAATACCTTAACTTAAATTAAAATTCACAACTCCGCACTGCCGTATCGCACGCAAGTCGCAAGATCTATCTTGTTTCTTGTGATTGTGTTTTTGACATAAACTTATCTTGACATTTGACAATTGACAGTCAGTCAGTTTGACTTTACATTTATACACCGCCATCTATTGTTGGGTAGAATAACTATAATTTGTAAAGCAAGGTTCGTCGACCTCAGATTTTTGTAGAGCTCTATTACCATGACTGCAATGACCGTAATGTAGGTAATCGCAACGATGCCTCTAAAAACGTAATTAGAGGCTAAATATAAGGAGTTGTCAAATCATACAACAATGTCAAAAAACATGTTTAGTCGCATACGTTTTGTGTTTGTTGTGCAAGCCGGCATAAATTTTAGACAATAAATAGTTGTTATCTTACGATATTTCTGTGTAGGTTATTACCTACCAACCTAATCATATTTGGATGTTAACTTTGTTACGTGTGGGTGGTTTTTTCCTACATTAACCTTGGATTTACTATTTAGGTATAAATATTATTATATTATATAAAGCTCGATTACCACTCACTGACTGACTCATTGACATGTTTGTTCTCCCAGATGCCACCTCGTAGGGTGAAAATGTTTGGTGGGATCGTATAGAGGGAGTTCCGGTGAGTTGGGAATAAATCCTAAAGTACCCCTTTTGTCCCCCATTCGCTCCCATCCACCTCGTATCTCGGAAAGTATAGGTCTTAGAGCGTTGGTGCAAAAACTAATGTTGCTGAGGACATTTTTTTATATCCGGATCCATGAAAAAAAAAATGTCTTTCATACAAAAAAAAAATTGTCCCATACAAAATATTTCTGTATGAATACCGTAAACCGTATATTTCGTTTGCCGTAATTTTCATTCTGTTTTTGTAGGGAGCCCACGGCTTGTGTGTACTATAAAATTACTGTAAATTTGCTTGAATCTATATAATGGTGGTGGAGGGGCATGAGATAACTTTCATAGTTTTTGCAAAGGTCATCATCATCATTTTGGAACATCCATTTTTTTTTTTTTTTTTAGTATGCAACGTTCATCATGTTTATTTTGGAACATCCACATTTTTTTAATTATGCCTCATCCACAATGATCACTTTGGAACGTCAATTATTTTTTTTTTTATTATGCAACATCCACTGTGATCATTTTGGTACATCATTTTTTTTAATTATGCCTCATCCACAATGATCACTTTGGAACGTCAATTTTTTTTTTTTTTTTTATTATGCATCATCCACTGTGATCATTTTGGAACATCATTTTTTTCAATTATGCCTCATCCACTATGATCACTTTGGAACGTCAATTTTTTTTTTTATTATGCAACATCCACTGTGATATTTTGGTACATCATTTTTTTTAATTATGCCTCATTCACAATGATCACTTTGGAACGTCAATTTTTTTTTTATTATGCAACATCCACTGTGATCATTTTGGTACATCATTTTTTTTAATTATGCCTCATCCACAATGATCACTTTGGAACGTCAATTTTTTTTTTTATTATGCAACATCCACTGTGATCATTTTGGTACATCATTTTTTTAATTACGCCTCATCCACAATGATCACTTTGGAACGTCAATTTTTTTTTATTATGCAACACATAATTTTTTTTAATTATGCCTCATCCACAATGATCACTTTGGAACGTCAATTATTTTTTTTTATTATGCATCATCCACTGTGATCATTTTGGAACATCATTTTTTTTAATTATGCCTCATCCACAATGATCACTTTGGAACGTCAATTATTATTTTTTTTTGTATTATGCAACATCCACTGTGATCATTTTGGTACATCATTTTTTTTAATATGCCTCATCCACAATGATCACTTTGGAACGTCAATTATTTTTTTTTATTATGCAAAATCCTTTGTGATCTTTTTGGAAAATCAATTTTTTTTAATTATGCCTCATCCACAATGATCACTTTTGGAACGTCAATTTTTTTTTTACTATGCAAAATCCTTTGTGATCATTTTGGAACATCATTTTGTTTTATATTATGCCTCATCCACAATGATCACTTTTGGAACGTCATTTTTTTTATTATGCAAAATCCTTTGTGATCATTTTGGAAAATCATTTTTTTTAAATTATGCCTCATCCACAATGATTATTTTGGAACGTCAATTTCTTTTTTTTTATTATGCAACATCCACTGTGATAATTTTGGAACATCAATTTTTTTTAATTATGCCTCATCAGCAATGATCATTTTGGAACGTCAATTTTTTTTTAAATTATGCCTCATCCACAATGATCACTTTTGGAACGTCAATTTTTTTTTTATTATGCAACATCCACTGTGATCATTTTGGAACATCAATTTTTTTTTATTTATGCCTCATCCACTATGATCATTTTTGAACGTCAATTTTTTTTTATTATGCGACATCCACTATTCGAACATTCTCTTTGATTGCTTGTTACACTTCGTCATCCTCTTTTATTGTTTCTTCCGCCTCCACATCTTCTATTTTTGCATGTTCCACTTCGTTATCCTTTTAAAATGCTTCTTCTACTTCATATCCTCTTTAATTGCTTCAGTTACTTCATTATGCGCTCTACAAAATTGTGGTGTTTCATACAAAACTTCAATCGCTCATATCGTCTAAACGGGAAGAGCTAGCCCTAGCAAACTTGTACAAAATATTGGTGTAAATTTTTGGTGGAACTGTTTTTTTATTGTCATCCTTGACATCCTTTTTGAATGCTTCTCTCACTTCGTCATCTTCTTTGAATGTTTTTTCCACTTCGACATCATCTTTGACTGCTTCTTTAACTTCGATATCCTCTTTGATTGCTTCTCCCACTTCGATATCGTCTTTGACTACTTCTTCCATTTCGATATCGTCTTTGATTGCTTTTTCACTTCGTCATCTTCTTTGAATGCTTCTACCACCTTGGTATCCTCTTTGATTGCTTACTCAACTTCAATTTCCTCTTTGATTGTTTCTGCCACTTCGATATCCTATTTGATTGCTTCTCCCACTTCAACATTCTCTTTGATAGTTTCTTCCACTTCGATATCCAATCAACAAATTTATGATTTTTCTTACAAAACTTTAATCGCTCGTATCTTCTAAACGGGAAGAGATAGCACTAGCAAACTTTGACAAAATATTAGTACAAATTTTTGATCATTATCATTTTACAACATACATTTATATTATGCAACGTCAATCCTGATCATTTTGGAACGTCCAGATTTTTTTTATGCAACGTTCATCATGATCTTTTTTGCAACGTTCAATTTTTTTTATACAACTATTATCATGATCATTTTGGAACATCCAATTTTTTTCTCTTTGATTGCTTGTTCCACTTCGATATCCTCTTTGATTGCTTCTTCCACATTGATATCCTATTTGATTGCTTCTTTAACTTTGGTATCCTCTACGATTGCTTCTTCCACTTCGATATCCTCTTTTATTCCTTCTTCATCTTCAATATCCATTGGATTGCTTCTTCATCTTTGATATCCTCTTTGATGGCATTTTCACTTCGGTATCCTCTGTAAGGGCTCCTTCCTCTTTGATTTCCGTTTGATTGCTTCTTGCACTGCAATATTTTCTTTGATTGCGTCTTCATATTCGATATCGTTTTTGATTGCATTTTTACTTCGATATCCTGTGATGGCTTCTTCCACTTTGATATCCTCTTTGATTGCTTCTTCCACTTCGATATCCGCTTTGATTGCTTGTTCAATTTTGATATCGTCTTTGACTATTTCTTTCACTTCGATATCGTCTTTGATTGCTTTTTTCAGTTCGTCATCCTCTTTGAATACTTCTACCAACTCGGTATCCTCTTTGATTCCTTAGTCAACTTCAATTTCCTCTTTGATTGTTTTTGCTACTTCGATATCCTATTTGATTGCTTCTCCCACTTCAATATCCTCTTTGTTTACTCCTTCCACTTCGATATCATCTTCGATTTCCTTTCGATTGCTTCTTGCACTGCATTATTCTCTTTGATTGCGTCTTCATCTTCGATATCGTCTTTGATAGCATTTTCACTTCGATATCCTCTGTGATGGCTTCTTCCACTTCGATACCCTCTTTGATTGCTTCTTCCACTTCGATATCCTCTTTGATTGTTTCTTCCGCCTCGACATCTTCTATTTTTGCATGTTCCACTTCGTTATCCCTTTAAAATGCTTCTTCTACTTTCATATCCTCTTTAATTGCTTCAGTTACTTCATTATGCTCTCTACAAAATTGTGGTCTTTCATACAAAACTTCAATCGCTCGTATCTTCTAAACGGGAAGAGATAGCCCTAGCAAACTTGTACAAAATATTGGTATAAATTTTTGGTGCAACTGTTTTTTTATTGTCATCCTTGACATCCTTTTTGAATGCTTCTCTCACTTCGTCATCTTCTTTGAATGTTTTTTCCACTTCGACATCATCTTTGACTGCTTCTTTAACTTCGATATCCTCTTTGATTGCTTCTCCCACTTCGATATCGTCTTTGACTGCTTCTTCCATTTCGATATCGTCTTTGATTGCTTTTTTCACTTCGTCATCTTCTTTGAATGCTTCTACCACCTCGGTATCCTCTTTGATTGCTTACTCAACTTCAATTTCCTCTTTGATTGTTTCTCCCTCTTCGATATCGTCTTTGACTGCTTCTTCCATTTCGATATCGTCTTTGATTGCTTTTTTCACTTCGCCATCTTCTTTGAATGCTCCTACCGCCTCGGTATCCTCTTTGATTGCTTACTCAACTTCAATTTCCTCTTTGATTGTTTCTGCCACTTCGATATCCTATTTGATTGCTTCTTCCACTTCAACATTCTCTTTGATAGTTTCTTCCACTTCGATATCCAATCAACAAATTTATGATTTTTCTTACAAAACTTTAATCGCTCGTATCTTCTAAACGGGAAGAGATAGCACTAGCAAACTTTGACAAAATATTAGTACAAATTTTTGATCATTATCATTTTGCAACATACATTTATATTATGCAACGTCAATCATGATCATTTTGGAACGTCCAGATTTTTTTTTATGCAACGTTCATCATGATCTTTTTTGCAACGTTCAATTTTTTTTTATACAACCATTATCATGATCATTTTGGAACATCCAATTTTTGTCTCTTTGATTGCTTGTTTATCTTTGATTGCTTCTTTAACTTTGATATCCTCTACGATTGCTTGTTCCGCTTCGATATCCTCTTTTATTCCTTCTTCATCTTCAGTATCCATTGGATTGCTTCTTCCACTTCGATATCGTCTTTGATTGCTTTTTTTACTTCGTCATCCTCTTAGAATGCTTCTACCACCTTGGTATCCTCTTTGATTTCTTCCTCAACTTTAATTTCCTCTTTGATTGTTTCTGCTACTTCGATATCCTATTTGATTGCTTCTTTCACTTCAATATCCTCTTTGATTGCTTCTTCCACTTCGATATCATCTTTGATTGCTTCTTCCACTTCGATATCCTCTAAGATTGCTTCTTCCACTTCGATACCTTCTTTGATTGCTTCTTCCACTTCGATATCGTCTTTGATTGCTTTTTTCACTTCGTCATCTTAGAATGCTTCTACCACCTCGGTATCCTCTTTGATTGCTTACTCAACTTCAATTTCCTCTTTAATAGTTTCTGCTAATTCGATATCCTATTTGATTGCTGCTTTCACTTCAATATCCTGTTTGATTGCTTCTTGCACTTCGAAATCATATTTGATTGCTGCTTCCATTTGGATATCTTCTTTGATTTGATTGCTTCTTCCATTTCGATATCGTCTTTGACTGCTTCTTCCACTTCGATATCCTCTAAGATTGCTTCTTCCACTTCGATACCTTCTTTGATTGCTTCTTCCACTTCGATATCGTCTTTGATTGCTTTTTTCACTTCGTCATCTTAGAATGCTTCTACCACCTCGGTATCCTCTTTGATTGCTTACTCAACTTCAATTTCCTCTTTAATAGTTTCTGCTAATTCGATATCCTATTTGATTGCTGCTTTCACTTCAATATCCTGTTTGATTGCTTCTTGCACTTCGAAATCATATTTGATTGCTGCTTCCATTTGGATATCTTCTTTGATTTGATTGCTTCTTCCATTTCGATATCATCTTTGATTGCTTCTTCCACTTCGATATCCTCTAAGATTGCTTCTTCCACTTCGATACCTTCTTTGATTGCTTCTTCCACTTCGATATCGTCTTTGATTGCTTTTTTCACTTCGATATCCTCTAAGATTGCTTCTTCCACTTCGATACCTTCTTTGATTGCTTCTTCCACTTCGATATCGTCTTTGATTGCTTTTTTCACTTCGTCATCTTAGAATGCTTCTACCACCTCGGTATCCTCTTTGATTGCTTACTCAACTTCAATTTCCTCTTTAATAGTTTCTGCTAATTCGATATCCTATTTGATTGCTGCTTTCACTTCAATATCCTGTTTGATTGCTTCTTGCACTTCGAAATCATATTTGATTGCTGCTTCCATTTGGATATCTTCTTTGATTTGATTGCTTCTTCCATTTCGATATCGTCTTTGACTGCTTCTTACACATGGATATCCTTTTTGATCGCTTTTAACAGCTCGAAATCCTCTTTGATTGCTTCTTCGACAAAAACAATAACACGCGAGTTGCGTGCAACTCGCGCACTACGCAACCTCTAGTTATATTATATAAAGCTCGATTACCACTGACTCACTGACTGATTGACATCATTGTTCTCCCAGATGCCACCTCGTAGGGGGGAAATGTTTGGTGGGATCGTATAGAGGGAGTTCCGGTGAGTTGGGAATAAATCCTAAAGTACCCCTTTTGTCCCCCATTCGCTCCCATCGACATCGTATCTCGGAAAGTATAGGTCTTACAGCATTGGTGCAAAAACTAATGTTGCTGAGGACATTTTTTTATATCCGGATCAATGAAAAAAAAATTGTCTTTCATACAAAAAAAAATTGTCCCATACAAAATATTTCTGTATGAATACCGTAAACCGTATATTTCGTTTACCGTGCTGTTCATACTGTTTTTGTAGGGAGGCCACGACTTGTGTGTACTATAAAATTACTATAAATTTGCTTGATTCTATATAATGGTGGTAGAGGGGCATGAGACAACTTTCATAGTTTTTGCAAAGGTCATTATCATCATTTTGGAACATCCATTTTTTTTTTTTTTTTTTTAGTATGCAACGTTCATCATGTTTATTTTGGAACATCCACATTTATTTTTAATTATGCCTCATCCACAATGATCACTTTGGAACGTCATTTTTTTTTTATTATGCAACATCCACTGTGATATTTTGGTACATCTTTTTTTTTAATTATGCCTCATCCACAATGATCACTTTGGGACGTCAATTTTTTTTTTTTTTATTATGCAACATCCGCTATGATCATTTTGGTACAACATTTTTTTAATTACGCCTCATCCACAATGATCACTTTGGAACGTCAATTTTTTTTTTTTTTATTATGCAACATCCACTATGATCATTTTGGTACATCATTTTTTTAATTATGCCTCATCCACAATGATCACTTTGGAACGTCAATTATTATTATTTTTTTTATTATGCAACATCCACTGTGATCATTTTGGTACATCATTTTTTTAATTACGCCTCATCCACAATGATTACTTTGGAACGTCAATTATTTTTTATTTTTTTATTATGCATCATCCACTGTGATCATTTTGGTACATCATTTTTTTTAATTATGCCTCATCCACAATGATCACTTTGGAACGTCAATTATTTTTTTTTTATTATGCAACATCCACTATTCGAATATTCTCTTTGATTGCTTGTTACACTTCGTCATCCTCTTTTATTGTTTCTTCCGCCTCCACATCTTCTATTTTTGCATGTTCCACTTCGTTATCCTTTTAAAATGCTTCTTCTACTTCATATCCTCTTTAATTGCTTCAGTTACTTCATTATGCGCTCTACAAAATTGTGGTGTTTCATACAAAACTTCAATCGCTCATATCTTCTAAACGCGAAGAGATAGCCCTAGCAAACTTGTACAAAATATTGGTATAAATTTTTGGTGGAACTGTTTTTTTATTGTCATCCTTGACATCCTTTTTGAATGCTTCTCTCACTTCGTCATCTTCTTTGAATGTTTTTTCCACTTCGACATCATCTTTGACTGCTTCTTTAACTTCGATATCCTCTTTGATTGCTTCTCCCACTTCGATATCGTCTTTGACTGCTTCTTCCATTTCGATATCGTCTTTGATTGCTTTTTCACTTCGTCATCTTCTTTGAATGCTTCTACCACCTTGGTATCCTCTTTGATTGCTTACTCAACTTCAATTTCCTCTTTGATTGTTTCTGCCACTTCGATATCCTATTTGATTGCTTCTTCCACTTCAACATTCTCTTTGATAGTTTCTTCCACTTCGATATCCAATCAACAAATTTATGATTTTTCTTACAAAACTTTAATCGCTCGTATCTTCTAAACGGGAAGAGATAGCACTAGCAAACTTTGACAAAATATTAGTACAAATTTTTGATCATTATCATTTTACAACATACATTTATATTATGCAACGTCAATCCTGATCATTTTGGAACGTCCAGATTTTTTTTATGCAACGTTCATCATGATCTTTTTTGCAAGGTTCAATTTTTTTTATACAACTATTATCATGATCATTTTGGAACATCGAATTTTTTTCTCTTTGATTGCTTGTTCCACTTCGATATCCTCTTTTATTCCTTCTTCATCTTCAATATCCATTGGATTGCTTCTTCATCTTTGATATCCTCTTTGATGGCATTTTCACTTCGGTATCCTCTGTAAGGGCTCCTTCCTCTTTGATTTCCGTTTGATTGCTTCTTGCACTGCAATATTTTCTTTGATTGCGTCTTCATATTCGATATCGTTTTTGATTGCATTTTTACTTCGATATCCTGTGATGGCTTCTTCCACTTTAATATCCTCTTTGATTGCTTCTTCCACTTCGATATCCGCTTTGATTGCTTGTTCCATTTTGATATCGTCTTTGACTATTTCTTTCACTTCGATATCGTCTTTGATTGCTTTTTTCACTTCGTCATCCTCTTTGAATACTTCTACCAACTCGGTATCCTCTTTGATTCCTTAGTCAACTTCAATTTCCTCTTTGATTGTTTTTGCTACTTCGATATCCTATTTGATTGCTTCTCCCACTTCAATATCCTCTTTGTTTACTCCTTCCACTTCGATATCATCTTCGATTTCCTTTTGATTGCTTCTTGTACTGCATTATTCTCTTTGATTGCGTCTTCATCTTCGATATCGTCTTTGATAGCATTTTCACTTCGATATCCTCTGTGATGGCTTCTTCCACTTCGATACCCTCTTTGATTGTTTCTTCCGCCTCGACATCTTCTATTTTTGCATGTTCCACTTCGTTATCCCTTTAAAATGCTTCTTCTACTTTCATATCCTCTTTAATTGCTTCAGTTACTTCATTATGCTCTCTACAAAATTGTGGTCTTTCATACAAAACTTCAATCGCTCGTATCTTCTAAACGGGAAGAGATAGCCCTAGCAAACTTGTACAAAATATTGGTATAAATTTTTGGTGCAACTGTTTTTTTATTGTCATCCTTGACATCCTTTTTGAATGCTTCTCTCACTTCGTCATCTTCTTTGAATGTTTTTTCCACTTAGACATCATCTTTGACTGCTTCTTTAACTTCGATATCCTCTTTGATTGCTTCTCCCACTTCGATATCGTCTTTGACTGCTTCTTCCATTTCGATATCGTCTTTGATTGCTTTTTTCACTTCGTCATCTTCTTTGAATGCTTCTACCACCTCAGTATCCTCTTTGATTGCTTACTCAACTTCAATTTCCTCTTTGATTGTTTCTCCCTCTTCGATATCGTCTTTGACTGCTTCTTCCATTTCGATATCGTCTTTGATTGCTTTTTTCACTTCGTCATCTTCTTTGAATGCTTCTACCGCCTCGGTATCCTCTTTGATTGCTTACTCAACTTCAATTTCCTCTTTGATTGTTTCTGCCACTTCGATATCCTATTTGATTGCTTCTTCCACTTCAACATTCTCTTTGATAGTTTCTTCCACTTCGATATCCAATCAACAAATTTATGATTTTTCTTACAAAACTTTAATCGCTCGTATCTTCTAAACGGGAAGAGATAGCACTAGCAAACTTTGACAAAATATTAGTACAAATTTTTGATCATTATCATTTTGCAACATACATTTATATTATGCAACGTCAATCATGATCATTTTGGAACGTCCAGATTTTTTTTATGCAACGTTCATCATGATCTTTTTTGCAACGTTCAATTTTTTTTTATACAACCATTATCATGATCATTTTGGAACATCCAATTTTTTTCTCTTTGATTGCTTGTTCCACTTCGATATCCTCTTTGATTGCTTCTTCCACATTGGTATCCTCTTTGATTGCTTCTTTAACTTTGATATACTTTACGATTGCTTGTTCCGCTTCGATATCCTCTTTTATTCCTTCTTCATCTTCAATATCCATTGGATTGCTTCTTCCACTTCGATATCGTCTTTGATTGCTTTTTTTACTTCGTCATCCTCTTAAAATGCTTCTACCACCTTGGTATCCTCTTTGATTTCTTCCTCAACTATAATTTCCTCTTTGATTGTTTCTGCTACTTCGATATCCTATTTGATTGCTTATTTCACTTCAATATCCTCTTTGATTGCTTCTTCCACTTCGATATCATCTTTGATTGCTGCTTCCACTTGGAAATCCTCTTTGATTTGATTGCTTCTTCCATTTCGATATCGTCTTTGACTGCTTCTTACACATGGATATCCTCTTTGATGGCTTTTAACAGCTCGATATCCTCTTTAATTACTTCTTCGACTAAAAGAAAAACACGCGAGCTGCGAGCAGCTCGCGCACAACGCAACCTCTAGTTATATATATATATATAGGTATATACGGCTTCAGTACTATAAAACACGTAAAAGCTGGGTAAAAGTAATATATACCTACCTATCTACTAGATAGGTACTTTACTATCTAGGTCTACTTATGTAGAAAGCCAGTACTTAGGACCGCCGGGCTGGTATGTATGACATATTACTGGTCTCTGGTATGACTGACCACCATATAATGTGGAAAAGTTTCTATCTACGATTTCGCTTAGAAATATTTTTACTTCTAGAGATAAACTTTCGTATGGTGGTTATGCTAGCCTGGGTGACAGTCTCAACATTTTTATCAATGTATAATACTTAGCGACCGATGTCGTAACGTACCGATTTTCGTAGGTAGGTAGGTAGGTATCTCTAAATTTTTATACGATCTCACTATACTCGATAGGTATTTTATTTATTTAGTTAGTAAACAAAACAGGAAAAGATCAAAATTAGGCATAGGTTACATCTAGGTATATTAATTCGAATTATAATCTAGGATATCTATACCTAAATAATAACAGGTTAAAAAAATCTAGGTACTCATAAATTGTAAAATTTTACGTCACAATAGAGGTCTACCTACAATTGGCCTACAGTTGAATTTTTTGTTATTAAACAACATTATTTATTATCAATTCAATGTATTTTGTTTTTTTGTCCACGCGTACATTGGATACGCATACAGCTCCAGTACGGACAGCCGCTAAACGCGAGGTCATTCGATCCATAGAGCTACGCGAGCTCCAGTCATCCGTCATGATTTAGTTGCTAATAAAGTTGTCATCTTTTTTTTTAATAATACTATTGGAACTTTCAATTCATTTCAACTCGCCCTCCATTCATCTTGTCGTAAATTGTTATTTCGATAGTTAATTAGTGTGGTATCCCACAAAACCCGATAAAATTCATAAAGTTAAATCAATGTCACAATATTTACATTATTAAAACTCTAATAACGTACTTGTTGCGTGCGCGTCCCCTTTGACCAAAAACCGACCGACTGACGGCGGCTCGCTGCGGGCTAGCTCGCACGGCAAGCGTTCCCCAAGAGTGTACGCGTAACTGCAAGGTTCCAGGACACGTGTAACCGACTACGCGTACCAATGTACGCGCTGTCCGTACACGGCTTAAGAAAGTAGCTTACAGTTAACCTACGTACCTAGTTAGACTTCTAAAGGAGGTTGAAATCTAACTACGAAAAAGAAATTGTTTTGAATGCTTTTGAAGATAACCTTAGAAAATCTGAAACATGTCGCGTCGGGACCCTTGCAATAGCGTATACACGCTTAAGACTATTTTTATTTACCTAGACATAAATTCTATAGGATGATGTCTGATTTTATTTATCCTTCGTGAAGGGTTTTCAAAGCCATGTTTTTATAACGCTAACAGATGGCGTTGCTCTATCATAAGCTTACTAATAAAGGAAAGGGAATTGTCTATGTTAATTGTTGTGCCGTGTTATCATGATTTTTCGATAAACTTGAAATAAAAAAAATAAAAAAAAGTGCTTGTTTATCTGACAAAGTGAGGTTGTTTTTGAAATTTTGATTTTGTGTCTTTGGGATTTTAGCATGTAAACCATATTTTTTTCCGGCGTATCTCTAGACAGCGCCATCTAATACGATAGTTGGAACTAGTTTTTTTTTAAATCAAATTTTAGATTATTTTATTACAAAATCAGTCATATTTCAAAATCATTGCCTGCAAAAAATCATACTTATAGTACTGTTGCCTAGCTAAAAACTTTAGAGAGCACTTTTAGATAGGCAAGTAATTATAGGCATATTTGTTTATAAATTATATTTGATAAAAAATATGTCTCATCTGGTTATCAGATCGGTGAAGGTCGATCTTCACCGGCTCTTAGACCATGGAGGCATGCGTGCGGACGCTGCTCGGCCACGTCCCGCACTCTGCGCAATACGCACGCACGCTGATAGAGGCAGCGTACGCAAGACTCGCTACGACCATCAACTACAACGCGAACCTGAAACTATTGAAATCAAATATTGTCCTCCTTCGCGCACTGAGTCCTAATGCTACATCGACTGCTCCTTGCTCGCTACAGCGGTATTCCCAACAGCCAATCAGCGTCTACAACATAACCACGCCACTTGCTCACGTGGCCTCTATTATTAACAAACATCTCAACAAGGAGATTTTAGATGCTTACAATACTAAAAGTTATGTGAATTGTATTTCTTGAATGCCGACACGTTCATGACTGTAGCAAAATAAATACCTACGAGTATCTATGTACCTATACTAAGGATCGGTTGGAGAGTGGCGTTGAACGAGTTACCCGTCAGTAGGCTATTACTATAAAGCTAAGAGCAAGCTGAACCTCATTTTACTAAATCCTCCGTCGTCCGAGACACGTTCTCGGAGACCTGGATGACGAAATCACCTCCGCTAATGCGGAAGGTGAGTCATCTATTTCAGACAGAGCAAACACTTCACAGACACACCGACCTCGCCGGCGAGGTCGACGAGTCCCTTCAGTCGCCGCCTATACGAGGTACAGACAACCCGGGCGTTTCTCTCCTATCCCCACCCCGGCAACAGCCCAAGCCGAGGCTCGTACCTAAGTGGTGCCCTTGCGCTAGTTGCCTAAAAAACTTACTGGGCTGAGCGCCATCTGCGCTCGCCAAAAGTTCGGTTAAGCTGTAACGGCCTCAGAGGCTAACAGCGAGTTTAGTCCATTCGAAAAAAAGCTCATTTTACAAAAACAATTGTTGAACTTGCAAGATGCACAATTAAAACAATATTTATTAATTCATCATTTCTTTATCTTTATCGTTACATATTGACGGTGCTTTGTAATTTGGTACATAAAGTGTTTGAACAAAATTATATGTTCTGATTTCCTATTTGATACTGATCGAACTACCGTTTGTAAAGCAGTGATACAAAATATAAGCAGGTCAGAGTTAACCAGACTACATAAGATTTGTAAAACCATGTCAGAAATTTCGGGTCGAACGGGACTTGAACCTGCAACCTTCCTATTGATACGAGGAAACGTTAGGTACCAATTGCACTATAGACCCACTCCACGTCAGGCGAGAAATTAACGAGATATAGGCGGCGATACTGTGCCTCAAGTAGAGATGGGTAATGGATAAAAACCCATTCTTCCCATTTGGGTTATAAGGCTGCCTGTCCATTGACGCGGAAATAGGCGGCGGAGCGGAGAAAGGAGGAAATATTAACCAATAGGATTGCATGAAATTCTATTCATGCAATCCTATTGGTTAATATTTCCTCCTTTCTCCGCTCCGCCGCCTATTTCCGCGTCAATGGACAGGCAGCCTTACCGGGTGATTTTGGGTTTATTCCGATTTTAACCCATTTTCACCCATTTTGTGGGGTGAAAATGGGTGTTTGGCTATTTAAAGCCAAAATTAAAATTAGGTAGGTACGTAATTAAAATATTAAATTGATAGTAGCGTTCTACTATATACCTATAGCTGGATAAAGAATAAAAGGCGGTATAAACGCTTTAAAACCGTCATGTTATTAGATTTTGTTTAACAAAATGTTGATTGACATCAGACCGTTGGGCCCCGCTCGGTTCTGGTCTGGTTTCCATGTCAAATTATAGCTAAGATTTTGTAGTTCCAGAAAATCATATTCCCTAAATTTGTAGTTTAACAGTTCAGAAGTTATAAGCATTTATCAAGGTCCGTACAGCCAGAAATAAGGCTGTACCGCCCATCTGGATCTCGGAAACTAAGGATATGAGAGAATCAGTCAAAAGCTAAAGTTTTTCTAGTTATTTTGTAGTTAATTACTTTTTTGTTGTTTATTTCGGAATACGAGCCATTCCGAAATAAATGGGGTTGAATCAAAGTAACATCAGGCTGTACCGCCCGTCTATATCATAGAATCAGAAACGAGGTTATCCGACAGAGAACCAAGGTGATCTACATAACTCAGAGGGTCATCAAGCTGAAGTGGCAGTGGGCCGATCATATCTGCCGCAGAACCGATAACCGCTGGGGTAAACGTGTTCTGGAGTGAAGACCACGTCTAGGCAAGTGAAGTGTAGGACGCCCCCGGATAGGTGGAGTGACTTTTGCGAGCTGTAGCTGGCAAAGATTGGATGAGAAGAGCTGAAGTTCGGGCTCAAAGGCACACCCTGGATGAGACCTATTTCCAGCAGAGGATTGCTATACGTTGATGATGATGATGATGAGTTATCATATAAGCATACTGTAGCTATAATAAGAATTATCAAAGTTGAGTAGACTTCGTTGACCAACTTTTAACCTTAGTTGGGTGTTTAAATAGTTAATTAATATGCTTATACAAATTTAATCATTGAAATTGGTTCCGACAACAGTTGGTGTATAATTAATTAGTATCTTCAAATAAATTAGGCATACAATTAATTATATTAAAAAAGTTTTTTAATTTGGGAATTTATACACGATGACATGATGAAAATAAGACACGTCAAGTACGAGCTAAACGCGAACTGAGGGATCCTACAATTACCTATATTTATGTTAATTTTGATAGATAGGACATTATTTATTGCTAGAATAAAATATAGGCGAACTTAATGCTAATTAGCATTATCTTGCTAACCTTTGTGTTCGCGCCACTTTTTTTCTTCTCGCTATCAAATACTTGATAGCTAATCTATCGTCTAATCAGATTTTAATCGCCTTACTTCTAACGATATAACTGGCATCTACGCGTAACTGCGAGTAGTCCGCGATTTACCCATACCGATTGTGGATGTGTCCGCTTGAGTTTTATATCAATTTCGAAAACCTCATAAACTTCTAACTAAATCTATATAAATATTCCTAATCATAACATCTAATCTATCTGATTTCTTGTCGTAAGCTAATTCGCCAACCCGTGGCAAGCTCTTTACCGTATCCGCCGCGTCTACTTCTGTCGCTGGCAGGTATCGAATGCTGCTACTGAATTATCACCAAGAAGAAAAGAACAGCCAAGAAGTGCTACCAGGCTCGGGATCTTTCCGAAAGGACTACCAAAGAACGAACCCTTGGACGGCTTGTTGACAAATAAGTTGCCTAATAAGAAAAAATACCTTTCCATGGCAACTAGTTGCCGAAAAAGAGTATAAAATCCTCAATGGCAACTGGTTGTGAAACTCAGTTACCATGGCAGTCGAAAGGGACGACAGTGTCCACATTGAGGTGATCGTAGCTTGTTTAGTGCAGCGTTCTAACAAGATGAAGGTCAGTCTATTTTCCTCTTATATTTCATGTGCTAGCTACTTTATTTGCCCGCAAGTGGCCGAAACACTTTGTATAGTGTAAATTGAGTGGTAGTGCTATCTAGAAAATATATTTAGATATATTAAACTAAAAAATATACAATAAAATAAACTTACAAAAAATAATTGATCAAGCGAAGCGAAATCTCCAAATCAACTTGAGCAAATTGGCGTTGTATTTATGTATGTATGTTTGTTTGTTTGTCCGAGAATACCTTTCGAAGCGTTTATCCGATCATCGTGAAATTTAGTATATGGGAGGAGTTTTGTTACAAACACTGTGACACGAGAATTTTATACATTAAGATTTAAGTAAGGAGAGGCGAGGAGTATAAATTAAAATATATAAATTATCAAATTAATATTTTATGCAAATATTTTTATCAGGTTTATGACCGAGAATCAACCTCCTGTACCCACTCCGATACTATAACCTGGCTACGGCCGTGACTATTACATTTCCTAGTGTGTACTCACTCGGCCAGATGCCTTCTAGTCCTGGACTGCTCAGCTCTGTAAGACTGCGCGATGGTCGCCGAGGGACGCCAAACATGTTTCAAGGTAAAGCTGAGAGCTCTGAGTCAGATATGCTTCCTCTCTGTAAAAAAAAAAACGTAAAACTTGATGATTTCTACCATATTTTTATATTAACAATCAATATCTTCTGACCCCCGATACATCGTGTTGTAAGTTATACATATTTGGAATCTACACCGTAAATATATTGATCGAGCGAAGCGAGATCTCTAAATGTAATGTATGTATGAATGTTTGTTTGTCCGAGGATAACTTTCGAAGCGTTTATCCGATCATCGTGAAATTTGGTATATAGTGATGGGACAATTTTTATGTGACTAAATGAGTTAAAAATGTAGGGGGGGTTTTGAGATATTGGGGTTAAAAAGGTTAAAAAAAATGAAAATGAGACTATTAGATCAAATGGGACTTCAAATGAAAGGTCTTCATTAATATATTTCGACACAGTTTTTATTTTTAGTTTAGTCCTTGTAGTTTTTGAGTTATTAGCCTTAATACAAACAAAACTTTGCCAAAATTCACAGGGTACACCGGACCTCACAGTGCTGAAATTTGGTATGCGTATAGCTTTAGTGACACAAATGTAGGCAAAATTCTGAAATCCAGAATAACTGCAATTTCTACCCTAAAAACATAAACTCCCGTTACCTGTAATTTGGATGAAACTGTAGGTCTAGTAAGTTGGTTATGCATTTCGTGGCACTATTTTGGTAGTCAAAGATTACAAATAATAGTTTTTCGTTTTTATGGGAGACTCGCGAGATCTCAGTTCGGGGCGAACCACTAGTAATAATCCACGAATACCAAATTTCAGCACTGTGGGATCACTGGTGTACCCTGTGAATTTTGTCAAAATTCTGTTTTTATTATGGCTAATAACTCAAAAAGTACATGGTTTAAACTAAAACTAAAAACCGGGTCGAAATGCACTACTGAAGATTTTTCATTAAACGTCCCATTTTACCTAATAGTCTCATTTAATTATTCACACCAGGATTGTGCCGACACTTCCTACCTGTCTAACAAATTTCGCGATGGTCAGATACTTTGTTCTTTGGAAAAGACTTTGTTTTTTTGTTGGTAAAAACAAAACCATGGGTTTCGTTTTTACTATTTTGTTCCAGAACCCTAATGAGTTCCAATTAAATCACTAGCATTCCAATAATTAAATACCATTGCCAGTGAGCTCATTATCAAACCGAGAAGGACGTGGAGTAAGTACTTTGAAGTATCAATCAAATACAATTAAAATAATTTATTGTAACTCATAGGTAACTAGTGGTTCGCCCCGAACTGAGATCTCGCGAATCTCCCAAAATAAATATTATTTTTAGGGCGACTTGCGCAACGATGCCTAAACGTATTTAGTGGCTAAATATGATTTAAGGAGTTGTCAAATCTTACAAATACTTCAAATTTAAACATGTTTAGTGATCTTTGTGCATGCCGGCTTTAATCTTTGACTAATAAATTGGTGCCACGAAATGATAACCAAACTACTTGACCTACAGTGTCATTCAAATTAGATGTAACGGGGGTTCTTGTTAATTGGTTATTATTTTTTGGGGTACAAACGGCAGTTATTCTGGATTTCAGACTTTTGCCTACATTTGTGTCACTAAAGCTACACGAATACCAAATTTTGACATTGTGGGGTCACTGGTGTACCCTGTGAATTTTGTCAAATTTTGTTTTTATTATGGCTAATAACTCAAAAACTACAAAAATTAAACTAAAAATAAAAACGGGGTTCAAATGTACTAATGAATACCATTCATGACGTCTCATTTGACCTAATAGTTTCATTTTTTTTTACCCTTCTTGAACCCCAAAATCTCAACAACCCCCCATTATTTTTAGCTCATTGAGTTACATTAAAATTGTGCCATCACTACCTACCTATACACCAAATTTCATGATGATCGGATAAACGCTACGAAAGTTCATCATCATCATCATCAACCTATAGCAGTCCACTGCTGGACGTAGGTCTCTCCCAGGGTGCGCCATTGAGCCCGATCCTCAGCTCTTCTCATCCAATCCTTGCCAGCCACAGCGCGCAAATCGTCACTCCATCTAGCCGGAGGGCGTCCTACACTTCGCTTGCCTAGACGTGGTCTACGAAAGTTATCCTCGGACAAACAAACATACGTACATACATACATACAACGCCGATTTGCCCAAGTTGATTTGCAGATCTGGCTTCGCTCGATCAATAAAGATGTTAGGTACAGTTAAAAGTTCACTATGCTTACCAAATAATAATAATTGATCGAGTGAAGCGAGATCTCCAAATCAACTTGGGCAATACGGCGTTATACATACATACATACATATACACACATAGGTGTATATGTATGTATGTATCTTTTGAACTTGTCAGTATTTCCGTTTTCTTATGTATTAGTTATAACGATTTGGTTTTTTGTAAACTGTTAAGTTATTTCTAAGTAAATAAAATAAAATTTGAATGTTTGTTTGTCCGAAGATAACTTTCAAAGCGTTCATCGGATCATCGTGAAATTTGATATAGAGTTTAAATAAATAAATATTAAATATTGCTGGACATTTCACACAGCGCTATCTAGCCCCAAACTATGCAGAGCTTGTGCTATGGGAACCAGATAACTGATAGAATACTTATAACTGTAGATCATGCAAACATTTGTTCCGCGACGGGAATCGAACCCGCTACCTCCTGCGTCTTAGCCGGCTATTCGCCCACTGCACCACGAAGGTCGTTATTTGTTTCGTTTTTCCTATATTTGTATAGGTAGGTAATGTTAGTACAATACTGATGTGCCTAAATGAGCTGATAATGTGGGGGGTTGTTGATATATTAGGGTTCAAGAGAGGTAAAAAAAAAAAAATGGGACTATCTGGTCAAGTGGCACGTCTAATAAAAAGTCTTTGTGAGTACATTTCGACCCCGTTTTTATTTTTAGTTTTTTTAAGTTATTAGCAATTATAAAAACTGAAATTTGACAAAATTCACAGGGTACACCAGTGACCCCACAATGCTGAAATTTGGTATGCGTGTAGCTTTAGTAACACAAATATAGGGAAAAGTCTGAAATTCAGAATAACTGCAATTTCTACAGCAAAAAATGTAACCAAAATACATGAACTCCCGTTACCTGTAATTTAAATGAAACTGAAGATCAAGTTTAACAACAATGATTGAATACGGTTCGTGCATTTGGAACCCACACGAATCTACATATTGTCTTATGCTTGAGAAGGTTCAAAAGCGGTTCCTTCGCTTTATGTATAGAGTTATAATTATTATCCATTCATGTACCTATACCACGAAATATCTACAGGGCACACTGGGTTTCAACTCTCTTGAAACGCGTAGACTAAATGACCAAATATGACCGTGTGTCATCTGTTGAGTGGTGTGGTTGACTGCCCTGATTTGGTTAGCGAGGAAAGTCGGCTGTGCGTGCCGGAGCAGTCCTGCTGTTCGAGCCGAGCCTTGCGCACACTGTGTCACGTCAAAACTCGCCTATCTGCCGCGCGCAGCGCCAACTTAACGCACTGCTCAAGTTGTATCCTGAAGCCGATGTATTTGCGGATCTTATACCGAAGTTGGCGCAAATATGCCTAGAATACTGCGAGGGATTAAATTATGACTAATCCTTATCTAATTATTCTAAACCATTATTCCATTGTCATGCTCTGTTATCATTATTTAGTATGTACTTAGTTAATTTTATATAAAACTTACTTGTTATTTCTGTTGTGTGCTTTTAACTTTAATTATTAATATTGTAACGGACGATCAAAGACGGGGAAGGATCGAATCTAGATTTGAAATGTATTAGGTAGTTATAAGATCGAATCAGATTCAAATGTTAACAGGTAGCTAAGATTGTAACAGTTTAAACTTGTAAAGGTCAAAAGAGTGAGATAGCTACATGTAAGTCCCCGTCTAACTTTGCTGGAAACTTCGATGTATTAAGAATTGTATAACATGATTTGTGAAAGCGTGAATTACGATCCCCGCACCATGGCTAGGGCGAGGAGTAGTTTTGTATAAAGATAGACCGTTTTCAAGCAGAAATTTGTGATCATTCAAGAACGCGATTTATACCTTGTAAACTAGCAACTAAGAAGAAAAATAAATACAGTCCACTTTTGCACCGAGTCTATCAATGAAGCCTGGGTAGGACCTCTACAAGTTTTGGTCCTCCGACCCGGATAAGCCGTTCCTGAGACGACCGGACCAGTTGTTCCTGCGGAGCCGACAAGACCCGCTCCACTGGGTTTCAAGAAACAGTTACATCGTATAACCACTGAAGAGACGGCGCGGGCTTGAAGATCACCCAACGGTGCGACGAGCATCGTTGTCAAGACCGGCGCAAGGGCACGGGGTGCCTGAAGATCACCCAACGGTGCGACGTGCGACGTTGTCAAGACCGGCGCAAGGGCACGGGGTGCCTGAAGATAAGCCCGCGTCCGTTGAAGACAACCGAACGAGGACGTCACCCGAAGAGTGAAGACCCCCCGCCCCCTCACGTGGCTGGTCCACGGCCCGTTTATTCCGGCCACCTAACGGTGCCAAACGGTCGGAATAGCGGGTAAACGCATTAGGGCGGTTTTTAGTGTTAGTGTTAGGGACCGCTAGGTAGGTAGGGGCATCAAGTGCTGAAGAAGATGACCACCAGGAGCCCACCAGTGACGAGGGGGAAGAAGGCTGCACTTCGCGTCTACGAAGACTACCCCGCGTCCCCGTCCGAACCCGCGCTTCCGAATGCTCCCGTTGAGCCGCGACCCGCCGAAGCGGGACCCTCCTCCGCTCGCGTAGCGTCAGAGACGACCGCGCCCGCGCCCGCGACCGAGGTAGCACCGCGAGTGACCGCACACGCCGAGCCCGAACGCCGGCGTGCCCCGTCCGTCCGCTCGCAACGCTCCAGCGCCAGCGCGATGGCAAGGATACGGCAAATTGAATTTGAAGCTGAAGAACGACTTGCCGAGATTAAGAGGCAAGAGCTCCATATTCAAGCGGAACTTATAAGGAAGAGGTTGATTGCCGAAGTCGCTACAATACGGGAAGAAGATGAACAAGAAAGCATCCAGGGCACGGGTGCACGGAACGGGGCCCTAGACACAGAACACAGAATAGAAGACTGGCTCCAACGCCATCATAAACGGGGGGAGCCAGAACAACTGCGAGACAGATCACTCACGCCGGACCGAACGCGAGACAGAGGGATTGATCGATTAACGGAAACCATAGAGAAGATGGCTCACCGTAGACCACCTCCGAGACAGACGTACGACCTACCTGTATTCGGAGGTGCTGCGGGGGATTGGCTACCGTTCAAGGCAGCCATGAAGGAATCGACGACCATCCACAAGATCTCATCGGCTGAGAATCTAGCGAGGCTTAGGCTGCGTCCACACTGAATGCGCGGCGACTAGGGCCTAATGCTAGTGCGGCGAGCGGGGGCGAAAGAACAGAACGCGCGGACAGGAACGTTTGAAAACTACGCGCTCTGTCTCGCTCGGTCCCGTCGCACTAGGCTTCCGCCTTAGTCACTACAGTATGGACGCAAAGGCGCTTTTCATATGTTTAATACTTCGCGCCCGTCGTCGCAACCGCGCTAGGCTCGCAGTGTGGACGCACACTTAGAACGTGCCTGAAAGGCGAAGCCCGTCAAGCAGTGTCGGCTTTGTTATACACTGCAACCGAACCGGCAGTTATAATGAAGACTTTGGAGCAGTGTTACGGTCGCCCAGAGATGATTATAGATAACGCGTTAGAAGAGATTAAGAAGCTACCGCGACTGGGCGCGACCGCAGGCGAATTAAACGCTTTCGCCATCAAACTACAGAACGTAGTAACCGCCATCTCTTGTATGGACCAACGCGGCTACCTGCAGAACCCGATGTTTGCGCGACAGGTAGCCGAGAAGTTGACACCGCACATCCGATCAAAATGGTGCGACTATGCAGAGGAATTTGGCAGCCGAAATGAACCAGAAATATTGACGCTGTCCCAGTTCCTGATGAGAGAGGCAGATCGCGCAATGCGATACGCGTATACAGCTACGCCTTCGCAGAACACCTCAAAGGCCCGACCCATAGAGCAGCGACCCAGGGTGAACGAACGAAATCGTGGGTCGGTGTACGCTACACAGAACGCGGCATCGGAGGAGGAAGCCTCAACGAGACAGAACGCAGCAACGGACAAGAACGAGTGCCGTTGCTGCGGGGGCGACCATAGAACCGTCGAGTGTAGAAAGCTCACGGCGATGCCAGTAGACAAGAGATGGGAATGTGCCAAAGAGACAGGCATATGTTTTCGCTGTCTGAGCAGCAAACATAGACGCTTTATGTGCAAGAGCAAGCGATGCGGAGTGGGTGAATGCACACGTCCGCATCACGCACTGTTACATGCGCCGAAAATAAGGAACGAGGGTGCCAGTGAGCAGGGCCAGACCGAAGAATCAGCCATCACTGCATCTGCGCATGTAACAGCAAGGAATCAAGTCCTACTGAAGGTGTGTCCAGTCGTGATTAAGGGCAGTAACGGCATGGAAATAAATACGTATGCGTTACTGGACGAAGGATCAACGATAACTCTGATCGATGAAGAGATCGCCGCGATGATCGGAACGGAAGGCCCGACAAAAGCCTTGAACATCGTGGGGGCTACGACTAGTCAGAGGGAACCCGAGAGCCGGGTAGTGGATATCGTGATCCGAGGACACAAGTCGGACGCACATCGGATCACAGCGCGTACTGTGAAGAACCTGACCTTAGGAAATCAACTCGTCAGTACCGATGTGTTAAAATACGCGCACTTAAGGAAACTCCGTCCAGAAGCCGTGTGCTATGCGTCAGCGAAGCCACGCATACTCATCGGGGCCGACAACTGGCATCTTATTGTGACGAGGAAGCTTCTGACAGGGAAGAGAACCCAGCCAGCTGCATCACTAACGCAGCTGGGATGGGTTATCCATGGATCAATCCCCAGGAGCACAATAAGACAGCAGGAGACGGTACTACACGTCCATACGTGCCAAGGTGTCCAGAACGGACATACTTTGAACGACCAAGACGAGGAATTAAGCAAGCTCGTGAAAGCACACTTTGAGATAGATGCTTTGGGCGTTTCAATTAAAAGAAAGCCAAACGCAAAGGATGAGCGGGCTCAAAGCATTTTCAACAGAACAGCGAGACGAGTGAACGGTCGTTTTGAAGTGGGACTACCTTGGGCCAGCGATGAGGTGAAGATGCCGCCCAGCTACGACATGGCCATACGACGCTTACACGGGATCGAACGTAAGATGGACAGATCGCCGGAGTTTAGAAGTGCATACACCGCGCAAGTGGAGAAGCTGCTAGAAAAGGGATATGCAGTAAAAAGCGAGGAGGAACAGAGTCAGAACGAACGTCTCTGGTTTCTCCCTCACTTCGCGGTGACAAACCCCAACAAGCCGGGGAAGTTAAGAATGGTTTTCGATGCAGCCGCGTGCGCTAATGGAACATGTCTCAACGACGCGCTGCTGGACGGACCAGATCTACTACAGACATTACATGGCGTCTTGTTTCGCTTCAGAACGAAGCCGATCGCGGTCACTGCGGACATTCGGGACATGTTCCTGAGGGTGACCATAAGACAAGAGGACCGTACAGCCCAACACTTTCTATGGCGCGGCGACAACCGAACAGATCCACCGCAGAAGTACATGATGAAGTCCATGATATTCGGAGCGAGAAGTTCTCCATTTCTGGCTCATAGCGTCAGGAACAGGAACGCGAAAGATCACGAGCGGACACACCCGCTAGCGTTTGACGCTATAACTCGGAACCACTACATGGACGACTGGGTGGACAGCTTTGAAACGGAAGAGATAGCCGCCAGAGCTATAGCACAAGTGCAAGAGGTGCATCAACAAGCGGTTTTTGAACTTGCAAGCTGGAGCGCAAAGCGTGAAGGCTTACTGGATAGTATTACCCCGGAGAACCGAGCGCATGCACCGAAAGAGCTAGCGGCCAATGCACATGAATATGGAAATCATACGGCTGAGCGGTAGGATCAACGCCGCTACAGTACCGGATCGCATGAAGGATCCACCCATTCTGGACGGAGCGCACCGCTTATCACGTCTATTGATCAGGCGGGAACATGAGAAGAATAAGCACGCGGGCAGAGAACAGATCGTGAATAATCTGCGCCAGCGATTTTGGATACTGCGGTTGCGTCCGGCGGTCAGAACGGTTCTGAACGATTGTACGCTGTGTAAGATAAGGAGAGCGAACCCAAAGAAGCCAGTAAAGGGTGACCTGCCGAGGATGCGCCTAGAGATGAACACGAGGCCGTTCACTAACTGCGGCATCGATTGTTTCGGCCCTATGTGGGTGGCGATCGGGCGGCGCCGTGAGAAGCGATGGGGTATGCTCTTTACGTGTCTGGTAACGAGAGCTATACACGTGGAGCTTATAGCGAGTCTCAGCACCGACTCGGCTATTATGGCTATCAGGCGAATGGCTGCCCGACGGGGGACTCCTCGTACAATCGTGTCAGACAATGGAACGAACTTCCACGGATCGGAAGTGGAACTAAGAAAGGCGTACGATGAGTGGCTCCCAGGCCTAAAAGAGTACGCACTCAAAGAGCGGATCGAGTGGCGGTACATCGACCCTGGTGCGCCAAACCAGGGGGGAGCCTGGGAGCGAATGATAAAAACGGTGAAGAGAGCCCTAGCCATCACCTTAAATGAACGTGCCCCGCGAGAGGAGGTATTGAATACGCTAATGACAGAAATCGAGCACACCGTAAACTCGCGGCCTTTAACGCATGTACCCGTGGACCCAGAGGAAAAGGAAGCTTTAACACCGAACCACTTTTTATTGGGGACGGCAGTAGGTTTGCCATATGTGGGAGACTGCGACGTAGCCGACAGAAGGACGTGGCGCGCCGCACAAGCTCTGGCAAACTCCTTTTGGAAGCGCTGGATCGACGAGTACTTGCCTACGTTGGCGCCGCGAGGCGACGTCAGAAGACAGCAAGAGAACATCAAAGAAGGGGACGTCGTCATAATCGCGGACGGTTTGCTACCTCGGAACGTATGGCCGCGGGGCCAGATCGAGCGCGTGATTACGGGTCCGGACGGAGTAGTTCGGAGCGTTGAGGTGCGGACGCGGGGAGGCGTTTTCCGGAGGCCAGTGAGAAGGTTGATCGTCCTCCCGATTGAATAAGAAGGCTGCGAGGATCTGCGCCGGGGGGAGACTGTAACGGACGATCAAAGACGGGGAAGGATCGAATCTAGATTTGAAATGTATTAGGTAGTTATAAGATCGAATCAGATTCAAATGTTAACAGGTAGCTAAGATTGTAACAGTTTAAACTTGTAAAGGTCAAAAGAGTGAGATAGCTACATGTAAGTCCCCGTCTAACTTTGCTGGAAACTTCGATGTATTAAGAATTGTATAACATGATTTGTGAAAGCGTGAATTACGATCCCCGCACCATGGCTAGGGCGAGGAGTAGTTTTGTATAAAGATAGACCGTTTTCAAGCAGAAATTTGTGATCATTCAAGAACGCGATTTATACCTTGTAAACTAGCAACTAAGAAGAAAAATAAATACAGTCCACTTTTGCACCGAGTCTATCAATGAAGCCTGGGTAGGACCTCTACAAATATTATTATTTTTAAATTTTATATTATTGTTTTATGTACCTACTAGTAATAACGCTTTGGTTTTTGTAAACTGTTATGTTATTTCTGGAGTAATAAACGAATTTGATTTTGAATTTGAAGTTATTGGTTGCGTATTTCGTGGTAATATTGTATTAGTCAGAGATTAAGGCCGGCGTGCACAACGACCCCTAAACGTGTTTAGCGACTAAACATGTTTAAATTTTACGTTTTTATATGATGTGATAACTCCTTAAATCATATTTAGCCACTAAATACGTTTAGTCATCGTTGCGCGAGTCGCCCTAAAAATATTTTTTTTTATGTTTTGGGGAGACTCGCGAGATCTTAGTTCGGGGCAAACCACTAGTTTATATAGATAGATATATAGATACTTTGAACCACAATATATTCGTTGTATTATTATTTTTTAAATTATGTACCTACCCGATCGTGCGAGATATCATAGACATAACATAAAAACAAACACAAGCATAAAAACTGACTTCCAACGAGTATATTTGTACAAACTTTTAAAAACACCTACCCTCTTTTTTGCGTTGCGAGTTAAAAACTGCAATGGATAAGAACAACCCCAGTTAAACTATGCATTACATTAAAAAAAAACCGCGTCCGATACGGTCCATCCGTTTGGGAGCTTCGATGCCACAAACAGAGAGATATAGGCGTCAATCTAATAAATAAATAAAATTAATATTGTTGGACATTACACACAGCGCTATCTAGCCCGAAACTAAGCAGAGTTTGTACTATGGGAACCAGATAACTGACAGAATACTTATATACTCTTTTTTTTTGTAAATACATACTTATAATAATATACAGAAAAACATCCAGATCCGGAAAAAATATCTGCAGATCATGTAAACATTTGTTCCGCGGCGGGAATCGAACCCGCTACCTCCTAAGTCTCAGCCGCTTCGCCACGGAGGTCGTCTAAGAACACCTCTTTGTTTGGGTCGATGGTTAGAGACATAACGAGTAAGTATAAGTAATAAATATGATTGTTTCAGATTAAAGCTCGACTATGGCTCCAAAACCACAAAGCACAATTCCAACTCCGACGGAGGCGGCTTCACTTAGTGATGGGAACCAAGTCGTTATTTCAGGGATGTCAGGACTCTATCCCAACTCAAGATACGTTCGAGACCTTGAGAATGTTCTTTATAATAAGGTAACATCTAACAATATTATTCTATGCTTATCTCGTGGTTTTAGGTGGTAACCTTAAAAATTACTATACTAACTAATAGACACACATCTATGGCAACAGCACAAAGCCGTGCGATGCCAAAAAACACACACAATACAATAAAAAGGAATAACTAGTGATACTAATAACCAGAGAACTGATGACGAATTTGGGGAAGGTATTTTTGGTACTTTTTTTTAGGAAATCATAAAATAAAAATACCATGCCTGTGTAGTAGATCTGGGGCACAATTCTACTAAACCAATCGCTTCACTGTGACAATGGTATCGTCGCAAAATGGCCACTTTAGATAGCTTTTGGTATTCTACTAACACAATCTTTTTTCAATAACCGCTGTGGCTATGACAACACCATTAAAAATATGGCAGCATTGTGGCAGAAACAACATTCTTAATGGTTAAATAATGTTAGGGCTCCATAACAGTTTTCGTAACATAACCCTGATCGAGAGTCAGGAAATTGGTTTCTGGTTATTTCGCTACTGTGCAATACAGAACATTTGCAAAAAATAATTCATAAATATATTCTTATGTAATATAATTAGCCTGTGTGATCCCGCTGCAGAGCAAAAGCCTCCCTTCCCTTTTTCTATTCTATGCGCCCTTCCTGATCAGCGGGCCGGTATAAAACATGTCGATTCGGTGGGCTGTCGAAATTATCCTCCGTCGTCCGAGACACGTTCTCGGATACCCGGATGACGAAATCACCTCCGCTAACGCGGAAGCGAATCTGAGTCATCTACATCAGACAGAGCAAACACTTCACAGAAACACCGACCTCGCCGGCGAGGTCGACGAGTGCCTTCAGTCGTCGCCTATACTCGTACGAGGTACAGACATGTACCCGGGCGTTTCTCTCCTATCCCCACTCCGGCAACTACCCAAGCGAGGCTCGTACCTAAGTGGTGTTTTGTGCTAGTTGCCTAAAAAACTTACTGGGCTGAGCGCCATCTGCTCTCGCCAAAAGTTCGGTTAAGCTGTCACGGCCTCAGAGGCCAACAGCGAGTTTAGTCCATTCGAAAAAAAAAGCTGTCGAAATTGTCTGAATAACTGTAAGTTTTCGTAGTAAGGACGATAAACTCGGAAAAACAATTGTCCTACAAAATGGATGGTTTGACTGGAGCGTCCTACACTCCGAATATGTCCAAATAACGAGGTCATCAAAATTATTGATAACATACCGAATTTTTGTATGCTGCTTAATAAATATTTGCACAATCAAATGGCCACATAGTCCTACAAATGTAGTGGTACGGTTTCCAGCCCTACGTTTAGAAGTTGTCCATTCCACGGTAAAACTTTTTTCAATAATTATAACTGAATTTTAATTTTTTCATATCGGGAATAAAGTGTAGAACACAATTGTATCACTGTCCTACATAAAAAAGGTGTATATTTCCAGGAAAAGATATATTTCGTTCAGCTAAACTACGATGCCACAGATAGACATACAGACATAGGCATCAACTTATATAACACCCCTGTTTTTAGGTCGGAGGTTAGAAAGAGAAACGACTATGCCAAAATCTATGTTCTTTGAAATTTGGTTAGAGTCTGGCTAATGAAAGTAGAGACTGAAAGACCGCGGCAAATTTAACAAATATCAGCATGACAGCCCCAAACTTAAATTCCTGGAATAACCCAATTTGATACAAATAATAATTCTAAAGTATCAAATTAGGTTATTCTAGGTATTTCAGGTATTTTGAGACTGCCATGCCGATATTTATGTATCTATTTTTAAGTTTGCCACGCTTTTTCAGTCTCTTATTTCGTTAGCCAGACTCTAGTAGGTATTAAGGTTTTCGTAACGCGCACATGTTTCGAAAGTCAATGATTATGGAAAATGATAGAAATACTCAAAAATAAATTCTTATCGAGAAATGATCTGCACTTTCGCGAGATTTCAGTTCGAAGTGTTACCAATTAGTGCTGCCTTCTGTACCTTCATCCTAAAGCTGGGCATACTAGGTATTAGGTACTATATAGGACTCCATTTCCATCACTCCGCGTCGCGAGGAGTGCGGCGGAGTGATAGTTAAATATCGAGCTCACAGATGAAGACTCCACTGACTCCACTCCAAATACTCCTAATGGGCGTGTCTTAAATTATAACCTTTGACGTTTTTTTTAGATAGCTCTGTGTAAAATGTTCAGAATTATAATAAAAACTTACACAAGACGGCGCAATGCAAACTGAGCGCAAATTGGATTTATTGGATTGTTGTATCGGCCAGCACAGAGGCGCGCGGCGTGGTTTCGCGCACCGGATTCTGCGTGCGTCGGATCTTGGATTTTGGAATGATGGGATAACCAAAAATTATTACGACTCCACGCAATCAACTTGAGATTTCGCACATACGGACGGTTTTTGGAGTCTTTTGGAATATTGGTGGAATTTTGAGGAGTCTTGTCTTCGTGTATGGTCAGCTTAAGTCATGATAGCATCCAAACTGTGCACATCTATTTCTCGTATTAGTCGTGCCTCTTAGGACTCTTCATTCCTAAGCTAATCGTGATAATGAATACAGATAAACACAATAACAACCAATGTCCGATGGTCATACAACCACCCCGAGGCAGCTCAGTACGCGGGCTGTGTGCCCGATCTGGATCGCTTCGACGCCCAGTTCTTCAAGGTCCACTATCGTCTAGGAAACAGCATGGACTCCATGTCTCGCAAGATGCTGGAACAGGCGTATGAGGCTATCTATGACGCTGGTAAGGTGTTTAATTGTATTTTTTCAAACACTAGAAAAAGAGTGCTGGGAGCTCCACCTTTAGTGAGTGGGAGGGGGGAGTTGGGACAATGCCCCACTTTAGGGTGTTTTTGCTTATACACGGTGTCCTTTAAATCACAGTTTTCCCAGAACAAACGTTGCTCAGACCATGGTCTACAAGAGGTTTATAGCATTAAATTAAAAAAAATCAAATCGGTCTTTGAAAAACATACCAAGTTGGTAACTTAAAACGTCTGTTTTAACACTACGCCCTACAACATGGTCAGCGCGCCCGCCGGCGTCGGCGGCGAGCGCACTTTAAATGTCATGCTAATTTGATCTTTAGCGTAAACAAAATAAGACCGTTCATATTTTACACAATTTTAGTTAGTCAGCGTAAAGAACAGAATCGCCGCCAATGTGTTCTTAAAATACATGAGAAATCCTTATTTCTATTGATAAATGGTCCAGCCACAGTCTGGTTCTCAAAAAAATAAAACAATATATACCAGAAACGCAGATTTGTTTCGGTTTCTTTGGTCTAAGTGCTCATAATTCATCAATATTGAAAATCTAAACCCCAATCGAATTCTCTTTGGAAAGTAGGCATCTACCTACTTTGTATTCGAACTTTTTCCATCTTGTTTGTTTTACGAGCAAGTTTCTCAATATTCTTTGTGATTTCAGGAGTTAGTCCAGAAAATCTCTCTGGAAAAAAAGTGGGCGTTTACATTGGAACTTGTTTCTCCGAAACCGAGAAAGCTTGCTTCTATGTTAGTAATTCTAGAAATGGATTAGGCATAGCTGGGTAATTATGTTTCATATTAAATATGATGTGTTTATGTCAAATCTAAGTAATCATATATCTAAATAGCAGAGTGAGATTATAAAGATTTTTATGTAGGTAAGTACACATGGCTACACATCAAGCTATACACTTCCAGTCTATGCTGACCTCTCATTGTACGAAAAACCTACACAATGCGAGGTCAGCTTATACTGGAAATTATAGCTTAAGGTGTTTTTTTTACTTTATATATCTTCGTTTGACCACAATCTCACCTGATGTTAAGCGATGATGTGGCCGAAGATGAAGCACGCAGATCTAGAAGAAACCTATTCACTTTTACCTTAAAGAGGCCCGGATTGTATTCTTTAGGAAAAACAGACGACGGCAAAGTGTTCCATACCTTAGCTGTGCGCATCAAGAACGTAGAACCAAAACGGTGTGTGCGAATGGGTGGTATATCAACTAGGTACGGATGGTACTGAGCCGTGCGCCTGCTTGTCCTTTGGTGGAAAGGAGATGCAGATGGTGTAGCCGTGTGTACAAGAAAAACAAAGAACAAGGTTGACAAAATAAGCATTTCACCCCCTTGTTCATCGTTGTATGCTCAAGCGAGCCACATTATCGGCTCAGTTGCAATTTGGATAAATTTTTTGAGCAGCTAGCACCTTTCTTTGAATTTACTCTTCCCAGATGTAACAAGTCTATGTTCGCCAACCGCATCTCGTACTGGCTGAATGCGAAGGGTCCCTCGCATTCCATCGACGGCGCCTGCTGCAGCTCCGCGGTGGCCCTGGAGCAGGCCTACCTCGCGATCAAACGGGGCGAGTGTGAGGCTGCTATTGTCGGCGGCGCCAACTTGTCTCTGCATCCGCAGTCCTCTGTGCATTACGGAAGGTAACATTCCAAATGACAGCCACAATCAAACGCAACTCTGCAGAGCAAATAAAATTGAACACTCGCTACGACGTAAACGTATGGGCGAGCAAAGTATGCCTCTGCAAAAATAAATAAATAATAATAATAATAAATATTGCTGGACATTTCACACAACGCTATCTAGCCCCAAACTAAGCAGAGCTTGTACTATGGGTACCAGATAACTGATAGAATACTTATATACATATTCTTTTCAAATACATACTTATAATATATAGAGTAACAACCAGACCCGGAACAAATATCTGTAGATCATGCAAACATTTGTTCCGCGGCGAGAATCGAACCCGCTACCTCCTACGTCTCAGCCGGCTATTCGCCCACTGCACTACGGAGGTCGTCGAAAAAGCTTCATTTATTTTAAATATGGTAACTGATTTGGGGGGTAAAAATTGACTTTATGTTTTAAAAGGCTTGAACTACATGGATGCTAAATTTAAGTTCAGCCCGTTTAGCAGTTTTGGCGTGAAGGTGTAACAAAGACAAATTATATGCGATAGAAACTTTGACATCCCATTATTATCCTATGGAAATTGATTTATGAGATAAATGCTACGTGTTAATCCACGTCATAATCTATTTATATACCAAACATCGAAATCGATTCTGCCGTTTTGACGTGATTGAGTAAGAAAAAAACAGACATATATAAATAAATATTGCTGGACATTTGAAACAGCGCTATCTAGCCCCAAACTAAGCAGAGCTCGTACTATGGGAACCAGATAACTGATAAAATACTTTATACTTTTTTTTTGTAAATACATACTTATAATATATAGAAAAACACCCAGAAACTGAACAAATATCTGTAGATCATGCAAACATTTAATCCGCGGCGGGAATTGAACCCGCTACGTCTCAGCCGGCTATACGCCCACTGCGCCACGGAGGCACATCAAACTTTCTCATTTATAATATTAGCTTGATTAGTGTGATAGTGTGATGTAGGTATTTTGAATAACTTATGTAAGGCTCTTGACTTGACTGGCATTACTCAACCTTGTTTCAGGATCATGAGTTTATCCAAAGATGGTAAGACGATGTCATTCGACCAGAATGCGTCTGGCTGTGCCAAGTCAGAAGCAATTAATGTATTATTTCTTCAGAGAGCCAAAGACGCCCTGAGGTATGTATATTATAAGTCCTGTAATCTAATATAATTTAATTTGTTTATTAGGTAAAACTTACATGAGTACGTGCTTTTTACCAGGTATTGCATATTATTACATGCAATTTCATTTATAGACGGACACAACATGCACATTACAATTAGCATAAACATACCTTTTTGCTAAGCTAAATAGTGAAACCTAAACGGTCAAAATAATCTCTTCCAGAATATATGCTAACGTGGTGAACGTGCAATGCGAATACACAAAAATACAGAATGGAAAAACTGGACCGCTGTATGGCTTCTATCGAGACCCGGAGGATACTGCCAGGTTCTTGAAAATGTTTTACGAAAGAGCTGGCGTCCCACCAAATGTTGTTGAATATGTTGAAGGATTTGGCTCAGGTAAGGTTCAAAAAACTTTCCGATAAAATATATATCTAGATTTGAAAGTAATGCAAACTTTTCTAATAGGATTCCGGACCAACATGGTGAAAATGAAAATAAAGCGACTTTTTCGTCCTGTCCGTTCTTCCGTCCCCCATGTTGGCTCACATTTCTTCGAAAATTTTCAAAACTGGGTTTTATCTCGTATAGCTATTTTATGGTAAAAAAATAAATCCATTCCATTTATCTACAAAGTTTGCTTGGTGAAAAAAAATAATAAGAAATAATTATTTTACAATTAATTAAATAATAAATTAATTATTAAAATCCTGCAGGCAAAATATTATTAAAGTATCTAACTATAAATTTAAAAACGAACAGTTTTTAAAGTCTATCTTTAAAAACTGTTCATTTTAAGTCTATTGTAAGAAAGCTGGCATATAAGTTTACTTGGTTTCTGAGTTTACCGCTCATAATTATAACTAGATGGTGCTGCCAAATTAACATAAATGTATGTGGGTACGGAGCCACGGTAATGTTATCTATACAGTATTCTGTCTTCATAAATACAAACGGCCAGAACGTGAGTCATACCTACGCTTTTCGTGTTCGGTACCCACTCGGTACCCAACCAGTCGTGATTGCGCCGCAGCACGGGTACAACCCGGTCACATTATCTCGAGACCTCGCTGGAATGCGAACCTCCCGCCCCGTTCTCCTTTCCTACATACCTATATTACCTACATTAAATTAATTAACACAATATTTGTTTTGTTGGAAATCTTATTGTTTATAATAATATCCTACTAGAGAATGCTTGTTTTGCGCACCATATCAGAGCGCCGACGCGACGTGACGTCATCGACGCCAGGTCTCGAGATAATGTGACCTCGTTGTCGCAGTGACGAACGGTGTAATTTGTTTTGTAAGCAGTAAGCGTGCGATTTGTAAATATTTTATTAAAATAAGTACAAGTACTAACTTAATATGGCAAAGAGCACGAATTTTGTGCTGTTTTTGATTGTTTTGTGTTGCGGATTTTTTATACTATTAAATTTAATAATAAAGCTTTTCGTATGTCTCAGTCGAGGAGTAAATATTTTTTTTGTATCAAATTTATAAGGGTGGATTTTTTGTTAAATCTACTAATTAAAAAACACACACGTATTTTTATTGAACACTTCCGATTTGATTCACAACGAATTTAATTTTTTTTATATGTAAAATATACAATCATAAAACTATAAAGAAATTAGTAGGTAGATGAAATTAAAATACTGTAGGCGGGCCCTATCGCGTGTTTACGTACCACGCGGGTGTAGGTAAATAATTCTAGGACAGGGCCGAGTCACAATTCTGTATAGTTATCATTGCCGTGACGGAGCTCTTGGCTCACGAGTCTCACTCGCCATTTACCGGTCTTGTTTCTCTATATCCCCAGTCTTTTAGGAACCCTTATAGTTTTGCCATGCCCGTCTATCTGTCTGTCTGTCCGACTAGTTACAGCCGTTTTATTCGCATATCTACATTAATTAAAGTGACGCCTAGTAAGTTATGAAATAAAAACTAAAAAAATATGTAGTTTTGGGTACCTCTATGAAATTATTTTTTCCTCACTAACCCCGTCCTACGGGATATTCTACGGGACTGCCTCCGTGGCTCAGTGGGCGTATAGCCGGCTGAGACGCAGGAGGTAGCGGGTTCGATTCCCGCCGCAGAACAAATGTTTGCATGATCTACAGATATTTGTTCCGGGTCTGGATGTTTTTCTATATATTATAAGTATGTATTTACAAAAAAAAGTATATAAGTATTCCTATCAGTTATCTGGTTCCCATAGTACAAGCTCTGGTTAGTTTGGGGCTAGATAGCGCTGTGTGAAATGCCCAGCAATATTTATTTATTTACGGGATATTGTTTAATGGGTCTTCCAAAGACACTAAAAGGTTTACTCAAAACTTTTTGATACAATATTCGACATCAACAGAAACAACAGAAAGCTTTAAAGTGGCCAGTTTCGTAATAGCCGAATGTCGTCAAATCCGACCCAAAATATCTCCAACAATACATATTGTAATAATTTTGCAGCTGTGCCAGAGGCAGACAAGTCGGAGTTGGAAGCGTTTGACAAAATATTCTGCAACAATAGAGAAGAGCCTCTGATGGTCGGAAGTGTTATGTCTAACATCGGTTACGGAGAAGCTGCTTCAGGAATTTCAGCTGTCACAAAAGTACAAAATTTTACATAAAATAAACGTGATTTAACTGGTTATATTCAGCAACTGTGACTTAAAGGCTTGGCCTGGATCACACTGGGTCGATTACCTTTGATATGTAGATAGCAATCGCCGTATAGTCTTATGTATGGTAAAAAGTATCCTCCAGGTAACAATATAATGCGCACATACCTAGAACACCAACATATGATCACCTTCCCCAACGCGCGCTTGCTTGCTGTCTGTTGCTGGGCAATGCTGGCGACACTTATCACACGCACACCGGCCGGTGGAACTTGATTGTTTGTTAATAGATTTGCACAAAGATAGTCTGAATAAATCCACACACGATACACGAATTTGTAATGCTTTTGATTGATTTTGGATGGGTTGTTTCGGTAATGATATGCGTTGCGCTGTCACTAGTTCGAGGCAGCCGAGTAAACTTCATCTGACCGTTGTGAGTCAGCTCAATTTTGGTGAGGGTTGACTTGTGAATCTACCGCACGCATAGGACAAGAAAATGTTGCCCAGGTTACAGAAAAAACAACCTTAATACCAACATATAAGACATACGTTTTTTGACGATAACTATGCGACGAAACAGCAACATACTAGGAAAACAATTAGTTATTTTATTCCACAACCTGTTTTGTTATGTACGACATTAAATGAAAACAAGGGTAGGGCACAATGTATTGTTGTAAAATAGGATTATTTCAAATTCAGTATACGAGTTATTATCACAAATTATAACAACACCCACTATCGAAAATCGCATACGTCCAAAAACTACGTCTGCCCGTTCGGGTAAGCATAAAGTTTTAGTTTTTATTTTTCGAACTCTTTGGTTTAAGCCTGAGCGCCAGACACCCAGTCTGAGGCGACCAAGAAGGTTTTTAGCACTAACAAGTTCTACTCTACTTATAACTAGGACGATGTGTAGGGAATTGACGACAATAAAGAATTTATCTAGGTACTTTTATACCAGGCCGACTGCCTCCGAAATGAAAATTCAAACTCATTTAGAATTAAGAATAAAACAGATTCATTTTTAAGCTATTGCATAGCTTCTATCGCGGGCCTTGAGCGTGGAGACCGAATCCAGAAATTCCGTAACTAAAATAACCTAACACCCCCCCACTCCGACCGTCACAGCGGTTTCGATATCGATGAATAGCAAAACTTTTAATGACTTTTTGAAATATCACGCTTTTATCTTTAGTTCAGCAACTCGCCTCTGGGTGGCATTGGTTGTATCGGCGTTACTGCGCATGCGTAATCCCCCTCTTCGCCCCGCAATCTGGTGACTCATGCCTGCTTAGAGTTTCGGCGTTAGGGCACCTCTTTGTATTTACTTAATGGTACGACTCTACCAAGCTCGCACGAATCGAGACGAGCTGCTCCGAAATCGGACGAATACGTAATAAAAGTAAGAAAAAAAAACAAAGGAAAAAAATACTGCATAAATAAAATAAATAAATAATTATAATTGCATAAGTTGATAAAAACAGCTTTGCAATAGCTTTACCGCGGCAGTCTCCGAGTGCCACACGTCTTTTTTTTTCTTTCGTGGATCTTGGTATAATTGACTGTTTGCAAATTCTATTCATAAAAATGCATAATTTAATTTAATAGATCTTACCAACCCTTCAAATCAGAAATAAGGATAACAACTATAACTATCCGAACAACCAGGCAATAGATAACTAAGACAAATCAATGATTAAAATGTTCACTGGAAGGATGTTTCCTTAATCGCTCAGGCCTCCTGTCACTCAGTCACAGCAATACAAAAATGTATTGCCGTGATCCTTGACGGGTTAAGAAACCATTGAAAATAAGTATTTGTATCTAATTGTGTAATTGCCAGGTGCTGTTAGGATACCACAGAGGAGAGCTGGCAGGCAATCTGAATTGTGAAACTCCTCGAAGCGACGTAGCTGCTATCAAAGAGGGTCGCATCCAGGTGTTGAATGACCACCATCAGTTCCGGAGGTCCTATGCAGCCGTTAACGGCTTATCTGTCACGGGAGTCAATGCTCATGTTCTGCTGCATGGACATTATAAGCAAAAGGTACCCATAATCTATCTTCTTCTTCTTCTTCTATCGTGTCAATGGTATATGCATAATGATTTATAGGTTCGAAACTAAATAATCTATCAATAAATAGGTCCTACGTGAAGAGAAAACTTTGCACTTCTCGTATTGCGCGCAGTGTGATTTGGCATAGTTAAACTTGATATACAGGAGGGGCGATTGCAAAAATTAAGCTAAAAAAAACTAATAAAGTACGGTCGAAATTCGACAAACGGGCACTGGTAACCTGTCTTATTAAAATTATTTAATTTTATGAGCCGTGAGATAAACGGCCACGTGAACATCGAGTTAGCTCTGCACGTATTGACCATGTATTTCTCGTGGATTAAACCTGACTTTAACTCGGCGCGGCGAACCTTGATCCCTATGACAGTTCGTGTTAGTGATGGGTCGTGTCTTTGGTCGTGTCGATAATTTTTTTTTTAGACAAAGGCGTGGCTTGCATTCAGACACGTTGGTAAAAATGTTTTAAAAAATATTATAATGTGCATTTTTAATGTCCATTATGTTGTTGTTGTATTAATTTAAGATTTTTGGCATAGATTAAGTAGGTAAGTAAAACGAAAGTTTCCAACCTTGTTATTTTCTAATAATGTTTAACCCGGTAAACACGTTTTTGCTATACATATAAGTATATATTTTACCATGAAAATGAATGTTCCCCATTTATTTATTTTGTCTGAAAAAGTGCACTCGTTTCCATTACCGATATTTTTTTATCGATACTTGCCGCCCTAGTCGATAAACGTCACACGACGTAAGTTTTGCAGGACGTAAACTTAAATTCAGATTGAGATTACTTCTTGTAAATGTTAAGAATTGTTAAAAATATCAACGGAATATCATTACTAATGGTATAAAGCTACGTAAAATTTATAAATGGCATTTTTAGACGCCCCCAATATGATCCCAATTTAATGGTGACGCCACTACAATGTTATATGGTGACATTAGCTGTCAGTGTCATAGGGATCAAGGTTCACCGCGCCGAGTATAGCTGAGAGGATGGTAGATATAATAGCTGGCCAAGCCCATACTATATAAAAAAATCGGGGTGGGTAGTATCGTATAAAATGTCTCTCGTGGACTGTCACCCAGGACTTCACTAGACTACTTATTTTTTTTGTCTGCTTAGCTAATCCTTTAAAACATCTTAATATCCACACTACGATGTACAAATAACTCGTGTTACCCTTTCTGTTGCGGAGTACAATACTATACTAGGCGTTGTCTATTTTATCTTCAATTTATAGATGTATAAAGGCCACAGTATTTTTTATTTTATGGATCTTAAGTCAGCTATCCTCAAAGGGTTTTTTTGAAATGAAATGATATTTGATTAAATTTAACAAACATCAAATTATACACATATCATCCTAGAGATAATAATTGATAGAACGAAGCTAGATCTCCAAATCAACTTGGGCAAATCGGCGTTATACGTATGTATGTATGTATGTATGTTTGTTTGTCCGAGGATAACTTTCAAAGCGTTTATCCGATCATCGTGAAATTTGGTAGGTATATAGATAATTTTGGAGAAAAAATTTTGGGGGGTTGTTGAGATATTGGGGTTCAAAAGGGGTACAAAAAAAAAGTGAAAATGAGACTATTAGGTCAAAAGAGACGTCAAATGAAAGGTCTTCGTTAGTAATTTTGTAGTTTTTGAGTTATTAGCCATAATAAAAACTAAACTTTGACAAAATTCACAGGGTACACCAGTGACCCCACAGTGCTGTAATTTGGTATGCGTGTAGCTTATGTATCACAAATATAGGCAAAAGTCTGAAATCTAGAATAACTGCAATTTGTACCCAAAAAAAGAATAACCAATTAACATGAACTCCCGTTACCTGTAATTTGAATGAAACTGTAGGTCAAGTATATCGGTTTTTATTTCGTGGCACTATTTTGATAGTCAAAGATTACGAATATTTTTTTTTTTATTTTTATGGTAGACTCGCGAGATCTCAGTTCGCGGCGAACCACTAGTAATTATACATTACAGTTCATGGTGGGAGCAACATTATTACCCAATCTAGGAGAACCTGTGTTATGGCGGCGTACTAATGCCCTCCCATTTGCATTAAACAAAACCTTTGTTAAGCTCACCTTCATACATACATGCTTTTTGAGAATAAATAAATTTAGAGAATAAATAACGTTTATCTCTTAGACATAAACTATAAATTTTTTCAGGACCATAATCGCTACAAGTCAAATATTCCACATCTGGTCGCAATTTCTGGCAGACAAGATTCATCTGTCAAGAGGGCTATTGACGAGCTCAAGGCCAGTCCCATAGACCCCGAGCAGCTGGCTCTACTGCAGAACATACACCAGACTAGGATCACTGGACATTTAGGCAGAGGGTATGCCATACTCGGTGAGTTACAAAATCAACAAACATTTTTATAGCGACAGATGTCGACGCCTAACTTCCAAATAAAATTCATTCACAGGATTATTACTAAGGAAATATTGACTTTTACATTTTTGTACTGAAGTGGCAGTGGGTGGAGCTCATAGTTCGAAGAACTGGCGTCCATTGGGGCAGAAAGGGTCTAGATTGGAGACCACGCACTATAAAGCGCAGCGTAGGACTGCCCCCACTGCTTCAGCAGTGTACGTCCTATAGATTAATGATGAAGTTGTAATTTTTTACAGTAGTAAAAATAGGGTGTGTGTACCCTTACTTGATGTTCCAATTATCGCACGAAGGCGCCTATCATGTACAAAAGCCACAGAACCCAAAGCTTTTCACTGAACTCACCGCAACTCTCAGGCACTTTCAACGCAACAACACACCTACCGACTAACCACGTAAGCCACGTCGGAACTTCGTCTCGAGTGATGACACTATGTAATTTCAGATACGAAAGATGGAAATACAGTGAGTCTGTCGGAGCAAGTGGCGTACTTCGACGATGCCCAGCGCCCCCTGTGGTTCGTGTACAGCGGGATGGGCTCGCAATGGTCCGGTATGGGAGCACAACTCATGCGTTTGCCAATATTTGCTGCAGCTATTGAACGGTACGTCATAGATACCTATATACCAAATTTCATTATCCGTTTCATGCATACATACATACAACGCTGATTTGCCCAAGTTGATTTGGAGTAATTACAAAATAAGCAATAAGCACATATTATATAAATACATATTTACAAAATATATATATAGATATCTCCACTAGGCAAATGTTGATCACACGGGTTGTGGCATCAGTTAATTGTTGATCCGTTGGCAATTGTTGATCAGGACAGTTTTTGTTGATCTAATGTAAGATTCGGCATACAAATGTGGCTCCGGTCAGATCAACAATTGCCATCTCTCTGGTGGCAAAAATACGAACTATTCATAGCTTTTTTATACAATTCCATACCATCAATTGTTGATCAGATTCAAATGGGCCAATCAGAGGCTACCTTCTCTACGATTGGTTCTATTCTATTGTGCGCTGTTGCCACTTCGCTACATAAATAAATCTTAATTAAGAAAGAATAGTATTTCTTTCGAACTAGAAGACGATTCTTCTGAAAGCTTCTGTGCTTTACGTTTTCTGGTTACTTTATACCGCTTTATATATAATATTTCTGGTACCTTTGAGTGCATCAAACTTTGGGTTTATATCCTTTTCATTAGTGACCTCCGTGGTACAGTGGGCGAATAGCTGGCAGGAAGTAGCGGGTTCGATTCCTGCCGCCGGAACAAATGTTTGTATGATCTACAGATATTCGTTCCGGGTCTGGATGTTTCTCTATATTATTAGGTTGGGGAAAAAGTTTCTTCGCATTTTTTAAGAAAATTCAAATTTTTTTTAATATAGTTTATTTACATTTAACTAATGTATATAGGTACCATTTTGTTCGATAACTTTTTGCCATCTTGTAGGTAGGGACATGATCCCATTGCTATAGAAATTTTGGGGCTTCTGATCAAAATACCGCGACAAGTGGTTTGGGCAGTCCTCTCGTGATGTTAACCTGACACTACCTAAAGAATACTGAAGAGACCGAAACAGGTGGAAATCTGAAGGTGCAAGGTCAGGACTATACGGCGGATGCATTAACACCTCCCACCGAAACTCTCTTAATTTTTGCTGAGTGGCTAAAGATGTGTGAGGTCTAGCGTTATCATGATGAAAAACCACACCCCTTCTGTTGATTAATTCCGGCCGCTTTCTCTCAACTTCTTGCTTTAATCTCATCAGTTGTTCGCAGTAGAATTCAGAATCGATGGTTCTGCCTGGTGGTAACAGCTCATAATGAATAATGCCCTTCCAATCCCACCACACACACAGCATCACTTTGTTGCGAGTTAACCCGTGTTTCGCCACAGTCTGTGAAGCCTGACCGGCCTTTGACCACGACCTTTTTCACACGTTCTTGTCGTACGTGATTCAATTTTCATCACCAGTTATCAGCTTCTTCAAAAATGGTTCGGTTTCATTACGTCATAATAAAGAATCACAAATGAGTACACGGTTCATTAGGTTTCTTTCAGTGAGCTCGTGGGGTACCCAAATATCGAGCTTTTTTGTGTACCCAGCTTTTTAAAATGCGCCAAGACTGTTTTGTGGTCAATTCCCAGTTCTTCAGCTACGTCGTAACTACTGATATGCCGATCTTGTTCCACTTTTTCAAAAATGGCATCAATTTTATCCGTAATAGGGCGACCAGAGCGACGTGCATCTTTGACAACAAAATTTCCGGATTGAAAACGCTTAAACTAAATTTATGCTACCCTCACAGATACTGCACTAGGTACATAAACATCGCAAATTTTTTTCGCGGCTTGCGTGGCATTTTTACCTTTTTTGTAGTAAAATTTTAAAATGTATCGAATTTCTTCATTAGATTAACTCATCTTTACAGCACGAAAAACAAATAAAAATCACACATTTTCCTAATTTGAATTTGGAATTATCTTCTTTAAAAATTAAACTTAGAATGATACCAAAACCAGCCAGATACAAATAGTAAAGCCAAAAAGATTTTATTACAAGTTCATAGGTACATACTATAATGCGAAAAGACTTTTTCCCCAACCTATTCTTACGAGCTGAGGGTTCGGGATAAAATAATGGGAATCGATCGAACCAAAATAACACTTTTATTTAACACTAGAACGATGAATACACGAACTTGGTCACACGTAATCACAACACACTAATTCACATCACTGTTGCAGTACTTAAAGTCACCGAAATGTTCGCACGTATAGCTAAATCCAGACTGACTCGGGAGCAACTACTGTTCACGCGAGACCCTTCCCACGTCAGTCCTCCAGGGCCTCGCTGAGACTAACTCACTCACTCAAACTGACTGTCCGGCCATCTCTCCGGCCTATTTATATCGCACACATTTCGATTGTTCGAGAACGATGTCGATCCTTCCAGGAAAGGGTCGGTCCCTCGACACAATGGCCACTCCCCATTCTGCGAAACCACAAACAATAGCAACAATAACACAGCAAGACAAAAGCGTTCGAGAAGGTTCGATTATTACTCATTGTTTAACAGCCTCGGCGTAACACTATTATAATATAAGTACATATGTATTTACAAAGAAAAAGTATATAAGCATTCTATCAGTTATCTGGTTCCCATAGTACAAGCTCTGCTTAGTTTGGGGCTAGATAGCGCTGTGCGAAATGTTTAGCCATATTTATTATTATTATTATATATATTACTATATCACTACTTTCATTAGATGAATCACCCGACTTTGAATTCAACTATTCGATTGCTATAATTTGGTTTTCGTCGTCATCATTACTTTCAGTATTCTGTAAAGGACTTCAGAATCTGGATCTCAGAATATGTTTCCTGTTTGTGTTTATGTATCTTATTTTTATGTGGATCACGTTAAAACCGTCCCTTAATATTAGGTCTTTACTTATGAAATTGCCGTTTTGTATGGATTAAGTGAAAGTACTTATTTATTTAAACTTTTTTATTTCTGTTATTCAAAGTAATCACCCATGCAATCGACGCATCTTTACCAACGCATTGGCAGTTTATTGATGCCCTTCTTATAAAAATCAGCTGGACGGGAGGCAACAAACTCTTCGGAGGCATTTTGTACTGCCTCTCTGGAATTGAACTTTTTACCCACTAAAAAGTTGTCTAAATTTTGGAAAAGTAATAGTCGGTAGGTGCAAGGTCTGGTGAGTATGGCGGATGAGAGAGAGCTTCCAACCCCAGCTCTTGCAGCTTGGAGACTGTCTGTTGTGCAGTATGGGGTTGCGCGTTGTTGTGAAGGAGCAGTGGGGACGACCGATTGACCAAAGCTGGTTGCCGATGTGCAACCTTCTCCATCATTGTCTCCAGTTCTTCACAGTACACATCTGTAGTAATGCTCATGCCGTTTTGTAAAAAGCTGTGGTGAATTACACCCGCACTAGACCACCAAACAGTGACCATCACCTTTTTAGGGGTCATTTTTTATTTAGGGCATTGCTTTGGTGCTGAACCAGGATCTAAGCAACTTGCTGAGCGCCTTCGATTGTTGAACAGAATTCATTTTTCATCGCACGTGACAATTTGGTTCAAAATTCCTTCATTTCTTTGCCTATTGGGCAGCGCGAGGCAGGTCTTGACGCGTACGTTGCGCTGGTGATCGTTAAGTTTGTGGGGCACCCATCTATCAAGTTTTTTACCTTGCCTATTTGTCGCAAATGGATCAAAATTGTTTTGATGCTAACATCAAAAGCTGCTGCTAGCTCAGCTGTAGATTGAGTTTCGCCAGCTTCCACAATCGCCTTTAATTCATCATTGTTGACCAAAGTCTCCGGACGACCACGAGCTTCATTTTTCAAGTCAAAATTTCCAACGGAACCGGGAAAACCAATAACGGGTTGTGCGTTCGTTTGTACAGTTCTCTCCGTAAACGTTTTTGATGTTACGTGCCGTTTGTGTCGCGTTGGTGCCACGACGGAACTCATATTCCATAATTATATGATTTTTTAAAGTATCTGTTATGACGAAAAATGTTCAAATGTAATGAAAATACAACGCTAATCAATAAACAAAAGACTGAGTTTGTAAAAAGAATGTCATTTATTTAAAAGAAAATTAAATTTGAATTTAGAGTACAAAGCCATTCCAAACTTTTTTTCTATTTGAAATGACCAGTACTGAAGAACGGCAATTTCATAGGTAAAGACTTTTTTCTCACTAATTTATTTGCCTGAGATTCACCATTCCAATCATGGAGTTTAGAAAAGTCTTGTGCTGTATTGGAGATTGTTTTCTGCCTCAGTTCACACAATTTTAGTATTTTAAGAGTGGTAGAGTTTCTTGTGAAAGGGCTTGCCCGGGGAAGTGCTACCACCATACCTATTTCTACCGCCAAGCAGCATTGCTGTGTTTCGGTTTGAATGGTATGGTTGCCGGTGAAATTACAGGCACATGAGGCTTTACACGTGTATGCCTCAAGTTGATGAACGTAGGGAAGTGCATCGTAGGGCACATTTCTAAGGAGCGTGACTTACGAGGCAAACTTTGGTATAGGCGATGGTTACCGCTTAACATCAGGTGGGCCATAGGTTTGTTCCATCTCCATAGTATAAAAAAAAATGTGTCTGTTACGATATTTTCCCTAGATTTTCGTTTTTCAATTCTAATTTTCGCGTTTTCTACAGTTTCATCTGTATCTTTCAAATATTTTCTTTTTTGCATCTCTTCACCAGCTTGGTCATTTTCTCTCATCTCTCATTTTCTTCTTTTTCTAGCATAAATTGTCTATTTTGACTTATAATCTAGTATTTAAGTAACAAACTAACAATGTATGGATTTATGCTATCTAAAATGTATATATTTTTTTATTCCGTTTTTTTATAATCATTATACATCTGTTAATTCCTGTTGTTTTGTCTATTTTACCAAATAATTTTCTTGTTTTGCTCTATCAATTTATTTTGATTGTACCTCAGTGTGAGAAATAGTATTATTGGAGTCATCTGATTGTTTTTCTAGCTCAATAGATTTCGGTGGTACAGTTTCCGGTTTTTTATTAATAGATTCATGTGAACCCTTTTCAAAATCAACTTCTGCACTTTGCCTTATTTTCTTTTTCTCAAATTTCATTAGAGATGAGTCAATTATTGCCTTTTGGATCACTTGTAATGGTAATCTGTAGTTACTTGAGTGAACTGCTAGATCAAGGCCCAAAAATCCCGCCAAATGTTCAGTATATTGATCATTTTTCTTTGCATGCAACTGAGATATTGTTGCTACATTGTGCCTTACACCGGTAGATGTAAGCATTTTAGGATTTTTTACTTTGCACGTACTTTTTATTTTGTTGAGGCACTTTTCTCCATCAAATGGACGAGAGTTTAGTGGCCTAGCAAAAAGTAACGGATTATTATCGGCAACTCCAACCGATTTCCGATGGGCAACAATAAGATCTATATATTTAGCATCTGTTTTATTAGCAATACAGGAACTGAGTGCGTCCTCTTTCCAGTGATTATAAAGATATGTAACTGATAAAATTTTAGTTTTAGTTAGGTACACAAACACTAAATATATAGTTATAAATTTTCGTTAATAGTTAAAACTAAAACAATTTTGCTTTTAAAATATCTCACTAAAGAATGAGGGATATATTTAAGGGCTAACATGAGTGTTCTTGTAAACACCTGGGATGCCCTTGTTCTTAGAAATATGCATTTGATGAAGAAGAAAAATACGATAACTCAAAAACTACTAGTCAAATATTGATAAAATTTTAATAGGACCAAATGAGAGGCACCACAAAAAAACAGAATCATCAAAATTGGTTCAGCCATTAAAAAATTCTGAGGTAACACACATAAAAAAATGTGCATTCGAATTGAGAACCTCTGCCTTTTTTGAAAGTCGGTTAAAATGGTTAATTATGTCAAATTGTAAAAACAGCCCAAAATTTGTTTATCTGATAATTTACCTTCCGTTACCTACCTACTTCAGTACAAAACCATTATAATTTGTCATAATATCATATTAATCAGTCAATAAAATATTTCGTACCTACTTTAATCTTTACTATTTTATTGTATTTACTTAATTATTTTTTTATAATATAATAACATTTTTATAAAAAACACGTCTTCTAACTAAAATACATTGTCTGCACGGAACACTAATCCCGACTGAGCTACGGAAACGGCTCGCAGAGTCACGGGCGCACTTTCTATCTCACTTTAACATAATACTCCGTTTCGTTTTTGCAACGTTGCCGCTCTGCCACCGCGCTACTCAAAAAAAAAGTATGCACGGCAAATGTTGATCAAGCGAAGTTTATATTGATCAACAAAAGTATTCTCAGTGTAAAAAAAAAGACGGTTAAATGATCAACAATTACCGTGACAGTTGATGACGAGCTAACGACTTTACGGCACACGTAGGCATAGCGTCGTAAGGAGGAGAATTCTTATATAGGAGAATTAGCACTACAAACCCAAAACTTTCTAAGTTAGGGGCGGATAAAGGTGTATCAACAATTAATGCGTATTTCAGCCTGATCAACAATGGCCGAAAGGAGGACAATATATGTATATATATATATATATAAGTATTCTATCAGTTATCTGGTTCCCATAGTACAAGCTCTGCTTAGTTTGGGGCTAGATAGCGCTGTGTGAAATGCCCAGCAATATTTATTTATTTATTATTATTTATATTACAAAACACCCTGTATATGTTTTTATAGATGATTGTCGTCGTTATTTAATTTTGTGGATCTATAAATTGTAAATCCGTTTTTGGCAGTAGGATAGACAGAGAAGCATTGTAAACTTTTATTATTAAGAGCTGTTGATTATGTTTGATTTTGTTGATAAATAAATTAAAAAAATCATAATAAAAATAATTCGATATAAAACGTACTGCCTACTCTTGCATTCGACATCAAAAAATAAAGGCCGATTTGGTATTTCTTTCGGATATGGCTGGGGTTTTTGGGTTAGAAAGGGACAACAAGAGATATCTCGAGATGTCACCAATAAATAAATAAATAAATATTAAATAAATATTGCTGGACATTTCACACAGCGTTATCTAGCCCCAAACTAAGCAGAGCTTGTACTATGGGAACCAGATAACTGATAGAATACGTATATACTTTTTTTTTGTAAATACATACTTATAATATAATAGAAAAACACCCAGACACGGAACAAATATCTGTAGATCATGCAAACATTTGTTTCGTGGCGGGAATCGAACCCGCTACCTCCTGCGTCTCAGCCGGCTATACGCCCACTGCGCCACGGAGGTTGTCAAATACAGTATCTGTGGTTAGATGGCAAGCATTATGCAATAGCCCAATATAATTATGTTCAATAAAGTGTTTGTTTTTACATGCCAAAATAAATTTCACATTTCTATAGTAAACATTTCACAAATTTATTTATTATGCTCATCAAAATAACCCCTTTCATTTTTATGCGTATAACAAACACCCTATATAATAAAACATATAAAAAATTGTGAGTAGGTATGTCGATATATGAAATATCTAGTGGCGCGCCTTAGGGGTAGAACCGACTCACAGGCATGGCATGCGTCCAATTTGTTCCAAATGCGCTGCATGTTGCGTGAATGCGTGTTCTAACGTTGCTTGTTCGAACGCGCGTGGATGCATTTTCTGTGTGTTGGACTGTGCGTGTTTACTATACAAACGGAGATAGTTTTATGTAAGAAAATAGAGAAGAAGAAAGAGAAGAAATCGAAAAAGAAGAAAAAGAAAGAAATCGTGTATCAATAATTGTCAAAAGTCAAAAGTACGGGAAAATAATTATTTGCCGCCACGGGTATCATATAGCGTATAAGATAAGATTATTATAAACAGTTTTGTTTAATTATAAATTCTTTCAATAACCATCAATTTAGTAGGTTTATATCTACCGGGCGTCCCGTGGCGGACATATTTTATTTTCAATAATCCATGGTTTTCTTTAGTTTTGTGTTTGTTTCAGATGCCGCCAAGTTCTAGAGCCAAAAGGAATAGACATTGTTCACATCATAACGTCTCCAGACAAGACAATCTTCGACAATATTCTCCACTCATTCGTTGGGATCGCCGCAGTACAGATTGGTCTAACTGATGTGCTCCGAGAGCTGGGGCTGGTCCCTGACAACATTATTGGTAAGCTTGGTTATCTCTGCATTTCTTGTGTTGAAGATTTAATAGCCCGGTCCAAACCAAACGACTTAACGCGCTCCGATCGCACGCGGCAGGATCGTGCTCCACAGGGTCTTCTGGTGTGGACATTCCTCGTGTGATACAAACTACAAATATGTAGCGCGCGCTCCTCGCCGCAAGCAATCCGATCGTTGTCGGTTTTTTGTCAATGCTTCTATTAAATAAAACAGGCCGTAGTTTACTAGCGAAAGAAAAACTTTGGATACTGGGAAACTACTCTGAGTCGGCAAAGCAAATTATTTTTTTGCGTCAAACTGTTTTAAAAACTTTTTTAATTACTTCGCATTCGTGATAAAATGTTATGTGTGAAATAGACAGCCCTTGTATAAGAATATACTATTTGTAAACTCTTTGACAGGTCATAGTGTGGGTGAACTCGGATGTGCGTACGCTGACGGTTGTCTGACGGCAGAGGAGATGATACTGTCAGCTTACAGCCGCGGATTGGTCTCCTTGGAAACTCCATTCATAAAAGGATCGATGGCCGCAGTTGGTTTAGGATTCCAGGATGTAAGGATCTGTGAAATCATCTACATTTGTACATCTACAAACAACATTTACAAACATACCTTATATATTCCAGGTATCGAAGCTTTGCCCGCCGGAGATCCAGATTGCCTGCCACAATAGTGCTGATTCTAGCACGATATCGGGACCAGCTGATGTTATGCAAACCTTTGTCGGTGAACTGGTCGCCAAGGGCATATTCGCAAAAGAAGTACCTTGTTCTAACATCGCCTATCACTCACGATACATTGCCAAAGCCGGTGGGTACAAATAATTATCAACTCATAATTAATTACCAGAAAATAGGTCATTACATTACACATCGATCAGCTACGGTTCTTACGATGTAATTAAAAACTGCATCTTTTCAATTTATGTTGCCTTATCTGGATTTGTTTTACTCTGGATATGTTATTGTCTTATTGTTTGATCTTTGTTAGGTCCTGGCCTGCTGAAGTATTTAAAAGAAGTCATAAAATCTCCCCGAGCGCGTAGTGACAAATGGGTTTCAACATCAGTGCCGCAAGATAGATGGGAGGAAGACGCAGCTAAATATTCATCTGCAGAGTATCATACCAACAACTTACTGGTATCTGCCGTTACTTCTTAATTATTTTAACATTTAAGTATATTTAGTTAATAAGTATGTTTACTTAGGATACTCGTTTTTTTCATACGACCTGGCGATGGAAAAACCATAAGACCCACCTGATGTTAAGTGGTAACCATCGCCTGTAACAAAGAATCGCCTCATAGGTCATGTGCCTTAGAAAGATGCCCTACGATGCACGGCCTCTGCATCCATTAACTTGAGGCATACCATAATAGGTGTACAAGTTTGCATAAATTACAGCTTTGAAAAAGGAATATTACCAGAGGAACTTAAAATTGTTAAAGTTAGACCTATATATAAATCGAGAACTAGGACTGACCCTAGTAATTACCGCCCTATCTCCGTCTTACCTGTGATATCCAATATATACGAAGAGATAATGCACAATCGTTTAAACAAATATTTAAATCAAATCAGATCGCCAATATGGCTTTCGACCAATATCTAGCACGTTATATGCAACGATTGACCTAAGAACTGAATTAAAACCAAATATAGATGTAAAGCAAATTGTATTAGGATTTTTATAGATTTTAAAAAGACGTTCGACACACTAAGTCACTCTCTACGAGTACTGTTGAAGAAACTCTCGAACATAGGAATTACAGACAAAGCACTAAAAGTTTTGAAAATGACCTTACCTTGAGAATAGACACCAAATAGTTATGATTGACCAATATCAAAGTTCCTCCCAATCTATTATTTATGGAGTTACCCAAGGATCGATATTAGGACAACTTCTCTTATTGATTTACATTAATAACGTCACTGAGCTTAGATTGTGTGATGATATATCATTATACGTAGACGATACTTGCATATTCTACTTTTGTCATTCACTAAGTGATGTCATACCACACGCACAGACAGACTTAAACATATTAAACACATGGTTCTTGTTGACAAAGTAACTTGTTTACTATTAACACCACTAAAACAAACTTACCTATATTCAAAGCTAAAAATAAAAATAATCAATGGCTTTACTCCCCTTACTATTGACACAATAAACATAAAAGAGTCGACCGAAGTAAAATATTTGGGTCTAATACTGGACGGTGGCCTCAAGTGGAAGGCCACCGTTATTTCCAAAATTAACTCAAAGCTATCGTCATTACTAGGTTCACTATATGGTTGTGTGCGATGTCTTCCTCGTCGAGTACGCTATACTATCTACTTTGTATTATTGAACCCCCATCTAGATTACCTTGTTGAAATTTGGGGCAGCGCCAATAAAACTACTATCAAAGACCTACAGCTTTCTTTTTAATTATCACTTTCTAACACCAACTGAAAAAGTATTTAAAGAAACAAAAATAATGAACGTATTTCAAACATATTAGGTACTATAACACAGGTATACTAATTAAATAAATCATAACAGATAAAATTCATACAGAAACAACATTTATAACAAATACCTAGATAAAAGGGAAAATGAGTTCTACGTAATGCTGATAATATTCATATAACTAAGGTCCGTACGAATTATGGCAAAAAAGTGTATGCTTTGAAGTTGCAATATTATTTAATACAATCCCAAAAGAAATTAAAAAGCCAAATAATTTTAAGACAAACCTAAAAAAAACTTATTATTACAAAAATTTAAATCCGTCCCTGTATTCTCGACTTAGCCGTCCGATCGCTGTCAGTCAGGTCACTCGTCGCGCGATGATTTTGTTTAGTACCCACATTGACCCACTTATTTTAACAATTATTATTTTTTTATATTTTTCAAAGCTCCTTTTCGTATTAGATACAAACTCGTTAGTCATTATGTAAATTAAAATCAGGGATGTTGCGGATGCTGATTTTTTCACATACGCGGATGTGAATGCGGATGCGGATTTTTGAAGGCTCACATCCGCGGATGCGGATGCGGATGCTTAAGATCTTATATCAATATAGTATATGAATGATGAATTAAAACAACGGTAAAGTAATTATTAATATTTTTATTAATGAAAATTAGTATTATGTATAATGTTCCTATTTTTTTTAACTTCACTTACTAATTTTCATATTAGTGTTTTTTATTAGTTATTTTTTCCTGGCAATTTTAATTTAATAAGCTGAGCTAAGACTAATAGATTTCCAAATAAACAATTATTTACACACAATGATCACTGTATCACCATAACACTCAAAATATACATCTATACGATAAGTAATCTACAGCGCAAACAAACACGTAATTATTTATTTACAAAAAACAAATGATGCACCACAACAAACGCGTCGGAGCTTGTCACCAATTTTTGGCTCCCATTGGTCATTGTCACGTGCGAACGGCACCCGCCATTCGCCAGCCCCGCCCAATTTCTTTCTTGTCGCAACTTGTATTACATCCACATCCGCATGAATATCCGCATTGATTATTGCGGATGCGGATACAGAAGTCCAAATCTATCCAGAAGCTCCGCATTTGCGGATGCGGATACGAATATTCGCAAGATCCCTGATTAAGATCACAAGGATCATCTAGTTTAATTATAGTTTGACTTTAAAATCAGAATGTAAACAAAATGTTTACGTATTACCTATATTTTAACTACCTACAATGTTTTGCATGCTTACTGAATATTAAACGTATGTTTATACCTATTGTTTCTCATGAAGTGTAATGTATATTTTCTTTTGAGAATACATTCTTTAACCGCGAAGTCTCATGTGCCTGTAGTTTCACCGGCAACCATACCCTTCAAACCGAAACACAGCAATGCTACTTGGTGGCAGAAATAAGTATGGTGGTAGTAATTCCCTGGCTATTCCTTTCACGAGAAACTCCACTACTTCTCGTAATATACTTAATTCATCTTTGTCTTTATGTAGAGTCCAGTGCTGTTTGAAGAGACCAGCTCGCTGATTCCAAGTAACGCAGTTCTAGTGGAGATAGCACCTCATGGTCTGCTGCAGGCGATCCTCAAGAGATCTCTGCCAGATTCATGCACGAACATTCCTCTGACAAGACGAGGACATCCAGACGGTCCTCGCATGCTTTTAGAAGCTGTTGGCAAGTCAGTATCGCCAATATCTAAATAGTCTTAGAACCTTAGACTCTTAGAATATAATAGAATACTCTTTTTTATTTTTGACGACCTCTGTGGTGCAGTGTGCGAATAGCCGGCTGTAACGCAAGAGGTTCCGGGTTCGATTCCAGCCGCGGAACAAATGTTTGCACGATCTACAAATATTTGTTTCGGGTCTGGATGTTTTTCTATATAATATAAGTATGTATTTACAAAAAAAAAAAGAAGTATATAAGTATTCTATCAGTTATCTGATTCTCATGGTACAAGCTCTGCTTAATTTGAGGCTAGATATCGCTGTGTATTGCACACCAAACAAAATTTAACATACAAAGAAATAAACAAAAATAAAGGTAAGTACAATGGGCGGGACTACAAAGCGATATCTTCCAGACGACCTTTGGATGGACAGGACAAAACAAAATCAAAAAGATGGCGGTGTATCTCTCTATGTTCATAAACCTACACAAACTACCTACACTTACTAATAAACTAAATATATACAAATATAATAATATATATTTATAAATATAAACTACAGTAAAGGAGATAAACATAACGATAAACTAGCAGTGCGTAGATAAAAAGGATATGGTTATATACCTTAGCTTTAAAGATAGTAAGAGATTTAGATGATCTGATAGAGAAAGGTAAAGCGTTCCACAGCCGTACAGCTTGAACTATAAAAGAGTCACCATAAAATTGGGAACTGTGGTCACTTAGACTTAGGCTTTGGAGACTTAGAGCTTCAGATGAGCGTAGGTTTCGATTATGCGCTTGGTGCAACCAGCGGTGAGACTGTACCATGAAGAATAAGTATCTTCAATACGGATGCGCTGCCGGCGTCCAAACCAGTATCTATGACACCAGTCAATAGCCGTTGGAGATATGTTAAGAGAGTGTAATACACCGAGAAGTATATCGAAGTCGACGTTATTATAGACATTGCTGAAGTCAAGGAGTGACATCACCTTCCCACTGTCCATTCCAAACCGAATGTCATCGGCAATCTTGATGAGCGCTGTGACTGTGCTATGTCCGGGGCGAAAGCCAGATTGGTGAGGATTTAAGAGGATATTATTGGATAGGAAGGTACTGAGTTGTTGGTGTACCAGGTGTTTAAGGACTTTTGATAGGAAGGGAACTATGGATATTCGGAAAAGGATGATGTACTACGTTTTTTAGGTAAGGGAATAATCTGTGCTTCTTTACAGGCGTCAGGAAAAGAGCCAGAGTCGATTGAGGCATTCACGATGTAAATGATAATAGGAACAATTTCATTAAGGATTGGCATAATCATGTTTCGACTGACACTGTCACTGCCAACAGCATTTGAAGTTATACTCTTCTTAACATCAGCAAATTGACTAAACTGAAAAGAAGGAAAGTCTCCAAAGAAGGTTGGCTGACAAGAATGATAATAAAGTGTATTTGATGTATGCCCGTAAGAGTTTTATGGTCGATCCTTCACTATAACAGCCTTACTACATTTGTGGAATGCTTTGCCCTTCTCTATAAGAACATCTAAGTCTATTAGTAATTTTAAAACAAAAGTACACACCCAGTATCTGTCCCTGCGTTGAAGTTGTAACTGCTTGTTAATTGATCATAACCGTTTTTATAGTTGCTTATTTTATTATAATTAAATTTGTGTTATTATTAGTATTTTAGGTTTATAGTATGTAGGTATGTTTTTAATTTTATATAGATGCACCGCCGTCATGTGATATGTTATAATCCTGTCCATACTAAGGTTGTCTGGAAGAGATCGCTTTAAGCGATAAAACCGCACATTGTACTGAATCTATTTGTAAAAATTATGTTCTGTGTTTTACTTTGGTGTACAATAAAGAGTTATCTTATCAATAACAGTTGAAACTAAAATTCGAAGCTTAAACTAAAACTTTTCTTCGTCAGTGATGGTTTAGGCTTAGAATTTTAGTTTAAACTGCTATTGATCTTAGTGACCTTAGTGATTCCATCAATATTGGATAAACTCGTGAAATTTCAGTTATGATGATGTTTAAGTTTTTGGAATTTTCTCTTATTTAGATTTACCAACCAGGGCCCGTAGCCAAATTGCATTCGCTGCGAATCTATTCGATTTCTACATACATTTGTTGTCGCTGAATCACGTGGTATTTCTATAGCATGTGTCAAATCCCATGCATTTTCGGACGTATCGACTAGCGTCATCGCTAATCGACTGTAACTTGGCTAAGCCCTCTGGTGTTTTAAGAAATTTCCACACTTTAGATGGATCATTGTTACCAACAGAGTCATGAATCTATCGGCGTTGCGCGTCCCTACACAACCTGTTGCAGTGATTTCTGCGATTTACTTATTAATCTAACTATCTACATACCTTTACTCTTCATTATTAAAACTCATTTTGTATGTTCATTTGCAGGTTGTACATGGAAGGATACAATCCAAAGGTGCAAGTACTCTATCCTAAAGTACAGTTTCCGGTGTCGACCGGTACACAATTTCTGTCACATCTGGTTGATTGGGCTCACAACGAGAAATGGTAATAACCACACTTAACTCAAAATATATTGACTAAAGAAGCTCATCTTGTTAAACAGCTATTCCAGTGGCTTCTATATGTAAAGTTTGAAATGTTGAATCTGTTTTAGTAGAAAATCACGGGAGTAACATCGTTATCCTTGAATATCTTTTAATTCACTTATTGTTTGTTATTCTGATTCTTTTGTTCTTGCTTTAGGTTACTGCCGCTCTACATGTCGGCTCACAGAATTATTACAGCCACATGCAAATTTGTGGTTTCGATCCATGATGAAGAACATAGCTACTTGAAGGGTCACGTTATCAGGAGTAAGTTTTTTTCATTTTTTAACCAACATTTAATAAAAATTGGGAGTTATCATAATTCAATTTTATACTTTTTAACATCATTATCATTTAGCCACAGGACATCCACTGCTGAACATAGGCCTCCCCCATAGATCTCCAGAGCAACCGATATAGTGCGGCTGCACGCAACGGCTCCTAGCAACGTTTGTTAGGTCGTCTTTCCAGCTAGTGGATGTCAGTCCTACGTTGCGCTTTCCAGCGCATGGTTTCCACTCAAGAGTCTTTTTGCCCCAACGGCCGTCAGTTCTTCGAGCTATGTATCCTGCCCACTGCCACTTCAGCTTGCTAATCTTTTATGCTATGTCATTGACTTTAGTTCTTCTAAAATCTCCTCATTTCTGATTTAATCTCGTAGAGAAACAACAAGCATAGCCCTTTCCATAGCACGCTTAGCGTCGTTGAGTATTCTTATGAGGCCCATAATGAAAGACCACGTTTCTATACTATACGTCATCACTGGTAACAAACAATGATCAATGACTTTCGCCTTAAGATATTGAAGTATTTTGGACCAGAAGGTGTCACGTAGTTTCCTGAACGCTGCCCAGCCGGGTTGGATTCGTCGACAGGATCTAACTTAACTGGACTTTTTAACTTGCTTAAAACTGGATCAAAATGTATATCTTTATTTATATATCGTAGCTAAGTTATTATACAGAGTGAAAAGTTGAGAAGGGGTACTAAAGGTAGTTACAAGAATATGTAATAATAAATTGGTAAATAAATAAGTCAGTTGCCGTGTTGGAATAGACAAGGCATCAACATCAACGGCGAATGCATCTCGCACTAACAATTTGTTAACGATATTGTCAATGGCAGAGTCGGTGAAGGAACTGCAACAAATGCTGAACAGCCTAGCAGCTGTTTCTAGACGCATCGGCCTGGGAATGAACTCAGATAAAACCAAAATCATAATCAACGATCTTGTTACCGCAGAGCCGAATTTCAGTAGCTGGAACTCCTCTCGAGGTTGTGAAGGAGTATGTCTATCTTGGGCAGACTCTGCGATTGGGTAGATACAATCTCGAGAAAGAAGTAAACCGGTGAATTTAGCTGGGCTGAGCAGCGTTTGGGAAACTTCGTCAGATCTTCTCGTCACCCATCCCAGTGCGTCCTACCTGTGATGACCTATGCAGCCAAAACGTGAATACTTACGGTGGGAATGGTCCACAAATTGAAAGTCGCTCAGTGAGCTATGGAAAAGCCTATGCTTGGAATTTCTACAAAGGATAGAATCCAAAACGAGGTTATCCGGCAGAGAACCAAGGTGATCGACATAGCTCAGAGGGTCAGCAAGCTGAAGTGGTAGTGGGCCGGTCATATCTGCCGCAGAACCGATAACCGTTGGGGTAAACGTGTCTGGAGTGGAGACCACGTCTAGGCAAGCGAAGTAAAGTCGAACTGTCATAATGGATTCAATTGTATGTATTGTTCCTTAAAATTGTTTCATGTGTCATTTTGTGTGTACCAAATAAATGATTATTCTATTCTATGTGTAGGATACCTTCCGACTAGATAAGAGTGACGATTTGCGCGCTGTAGCTGGCAAGGATTGGATGAGAAGAGCTGAGAATCAGACTCAGTGGCGCACTCTGGGAGAGACCTACGTCCAGCAGTGGACTGCTATAGGTTGATGATGATGATGAAATAAGTAAGGGCACATAGCTCGAAGAACCGACATCAGCAAGGTTCTCAAGTGGAGATCACGCACTGGAAAGTGCAGCGTAGGATGGCCTCCCACCAAATACTCGACCGATATGGCTGATTTTTTGTGTTGTGTTCGTTATTAAAAGGGCAAGGATATATTATATGAAAGGAAAATTTTCAAACTTGCCAGAGAAATTTTTAAATTCTGAAAAATTTCAAGTGTTTTTTATACGGAATTTTTGCATGAACTCAAGAACATTATTTTAGTTTGAAATCTGTACGAAGCCAGGGCGAGTCTAGTAGGCAATACACAAATTTTCCTATGCTAGAGCTTTTAGTTTTTAGTACATTGTCATCATTGTGATAATCCATTTATCTTTGGCAGGAAAAACCCAACTTCCATTCACGTACGCGCTGGTGGCTGCTTGGGATACCCTCGCTATGACTCTCAAAGTTCCAAAAAAGAAGTTGAACGTAGTGTTCAGCGATGTACTCTTACATGCACAACCTATTTTACATGATCAGCAATGTATCAAGCTCGTAGTGTCTTTGCACAGGGGAACTGGGCGATTTGAGGTAATACAATTCGAGTTTCGTCTAATACAAGTTTTGTAAATAAATATGATTTAGGAGTTTCAAAGTGATGATAACTAGTGGTTCGCCTCGAATGGAGATGGCAAGTCTCCCATGGAAGATAAAATATCTTTCAATATTAAAGTACATAGTGCCATGTAAATTTTAAAGTTTAAGTGTAAGTAGGTATCCACGAAATGCTTGACCAATATACTTGACCTACAGTTTCATTCAAATTACAAGTAACGGGAGTTTATATTAGTTTAGTGGTTTGTATTTTTGGGTAGAAAATGCAGTATTTCTAGGTTTTAGACTTTTTTAAAATTTGTGTCACTAAAGCTACACGCACTGTGAGGTCACTGGTGTATCCGGTATTTCGTCAAAGCTCAGTTTTCATTATGGCAAATAACTCAAAAACTACAACGATTACACTAAAAATAAAAACGGGATCGAAATGCACTAATACAGACATTTCATTAAACACCCCACTTGGACCTCTTGGACCCCAACATCTCAGCAACCTCCTAACATTTTTACCTCATTTCGTCACACCAGAATTGTGCCATCACTAATTACCTATGTACTAAATTTCACGAAGATCATATCAACGTTTCGAAAGTTATCCTCGGACAAGCAGACACACATGGAACGCCGATTTGTCCAAGTTGATTTGGAAATTTTGGTTCGCTCGATCAACTAACTGAAAGCACATGCCACCGGATAGTATTTTACATTGCTGATGATAATTAATATAATTTCAGGTTATGGACGATAACTTTATAGTTGCAACTGGCTTTATCAACAGTGATGATAACCCTATCCTGAAATCAGATGTGCAGACTACTGAAGAGGACTTTAACCTCAATAGTACAGATATTTATCGCCTATTATACGAAAGGGAATATACGTATAGGTGCGATGTGTTCTATTCAAAAATTCTTACTCTTTTTGAAATAACTTTTAATAATATCAGTTGTCTTAATAATGAATACGTAACAATAAGACTTTTATTCGACAGTGGGGCGTTCCGCAGTATTCACAATGCCAACGAGACACTGACAGAAGCACACTTACTGTGGAATGATAACTGGGTAACATTCATTGATGGTATGCTGCAACTGAATGCTCTTAGACATCCGCACAACGCTGTCTCGGAACCAAGTCAGATCCGAAGAATGGCTATCGATGTTGAAGAACATCTTAAATATATTAAGAGTATAAATGATATTGCAGTTGTAAAGGCACATGTTTATGATGTCAATGATCTTACAAGGTAAGTTGGTGGCCGAAAGAGTGTGGTTAAAGATCATACAATATTCATAGTACAGTCTTCACCAATTCTTTTTATACTTATATTGTTTTTATTAGGTGTGGAGGAGTTATAATAGAGAATCTGAAATTCCACGACTTTCCTTTATCGAAAGAAAAGGCAATAGATTTGAAAACACTGAGATTTGTCCCAAGATTCCAATCCAACATAGATGTAAGTACAACTTCTTCGACTGAGTACATACAATACAAATATTGAATAAAAATTTTATTCAGGCGTTATTTTGTTCATGTTATTAGTATGTATATAGCTGACCAATCCGCAGCTTCGCACGCGTAGTTTTTCAATAAAAACATTACCCTTCTGCGCAGTTGGGTAAAAAGTAGCCTTTGTTACTCAGGGATAATGTAGCATTCTAATGGTGATTTTTGAAATCAGACCCGTTACGTAGTTTTTCAGTTTATTCGTTACAAACATATAAAAATATAAATTTTTACTGTTTATAATATTATTATATTATACTAGTATTAGTATAGATTATAATACTTAATACAATCTGTTTTTTTGTTATGTACGACATTACAATTTTAAACTCACATCCGGCATCGTATTAACTGATTTAAGAGGTAGGTTTAAAACCGGTAGCTTGAATATTTGTCCTAGGGTATAATGGGTAGGAAGGAAGTGACAACGGAGATTACGGCTGATAGAGAGATGTGGTGGAGGAATACATGTTGAGCTGACCCCGAGTAATGTGGGAAAAGTTCAGGAAGAAGAAGAGCTTGAATGTTTCTCCAGTAATCGTTACATTTTCAATAAACAATTTTTAACGTAAATCGGCGGCGCCTCATGACGATAGCTCATAGTTTAACAGGTACCTACTTACATAATTAATTAATATGATTTGTTTACCTTTTTTCTACTGGCTGTTTTATTGGTATTTTATTACTTGATATAAAGTTCGTTTGAAAATTTAAAATTTTGTAGGGCAATAAATTTGGAAAACCTATTTTACAACAATACTGTCTGTCAAAGGTCTTTATTAACATAAATACATAAGTAACAAAATATCGCTAAACACAGTCTAGGTATTTTAGACATCTATTAATCCACTGACTCGACAAGCTGAAGCGCCTCTAAAAGTCTTTTGACAAAATTGTTATTTATTGAATTTTGTTTGAAGTAGTTAAAGGAAATTTTGTTTAAATTGTTACTTGACGTTGTAAATCAAGAATTAATATAGTGCTTTTTATGCAGTTAGCTTGTTAAACATAATTTTATGTGCGCTTTGTCTAACACATTTTTTTTTATTTACGATAATACTAGCTATTGCCATACAAAACACGTAGTATACTAATATTACAAATTCTAAAGTAACTCTCTCTCTGTCTCTCACCTGTCTGTTTGTTACGGTCTCACGACTAACCGGATTGACCAATTTCGATTAAATTTGATACAAAGATAGATTATGATTGGAATTGGGGCATAGGCTACTTTTTAGCTGACTGCGCAAAATGAGGGTAATGGTTTTATTGACAAACCACGCGTGCGAAGCCGTGGGCGTGTTAGCTAGTAAAGTAAATTATATATTTACTAGTGGTTCGCCCCGAACTGAGATCTCGCGAGTCTCCAATATAAACAAAAAATAATTATTCGTAATATTTGACTATCAAAATAGTGCCACGAAATGAATAACCAGTTTACTTGACCTACAGTTTCATTCAAATTACAGGTAACGGAAATTCATGTTAATTATATTTCATTTTTTGGGGTAGAAATTGCATTTATTCTGGATATCAGACATTTACCTATATTTGTGTTTTAAAGCTACACGCATACCAAATTTCAGCACTGTGGGGTCACTGGTGTACTCTGTGAATTTTGTCAAAGTTCAGTTTTTATTATGGCTAATAACTCAAAAACCACAAGTTTAAACTGAAAATAAAAACGGGGTCGAAATGTACTCACAAATACCTTTTATTAAACGTGCCACTTGACCAGATAGTCCTATTTTGGTTTTTTATGCCCCTCTTGAACCCTAATATCTCAACAACCCCCCCCCCCCACATTTTTGTTTTTGTGCCATCACTACCTAACTATATACCAAATTTCATGATGATCGGATAAACGCTTCGAAGTCATCCTCGGACAAACAAACATACATACATACAACGCCGATTTGTTCAAGTTGATTTAAAGATCTCGCTTTTCTCGATCAATTATAAATAATGGGCTTAACTGTAAATGGCCTTAATAAGTACATAAATATAAAAAAATTAAAGATTATTTTAGCTTCTTATCTACTATAGAAGCTAAATCGACATTTGTTTTTATTTTTGTCTTTCTATCTGTCTGTCTGTCTGTCCCTTTGTGGGCATATCACGCTGAACAACATTTTGATGAAACTTGATATAGTGATAGGTACTCTATACTATGGATTAATAATATCCTTTATTCCTTATTTTGTTATCGTTATCGAAAAAAACGGATGGGTTAAATTGGGGTTGAAATTTATATGAAAAAAGTGAATATAACTGAAATTTTGAAAAGATCATAAAAAAAAATACTAGATATTGATCACAGCGATTTTTAAAATTTTTTTTTGATGGGGGTGTAAGGGGGTATGTTTGTGTGTAAGTGGTAAATTCCGGAACTAAAGACCTATTATTGAAACTTTTTTCACTTATAGAGAGCTATACTATCCCTGAGTGCTATAGGCTTTATTTTATTGTTGTTTTTAGACTTTTACGTCATTGCAAACATTCATACAAATAGTAGCGGAGAATGTTAACAAGGATTTCATCAACATAGTTGGAATTGCACCTCAATTTGAAGATGTTGCATTATTTGAAGAGATGAAACGTGTTGGCCTAGTGGACATCCCTGGAATCAAATTTAAATTTGACAAAGTTAAAAAAACTGCCGCCACGCAATCTCTTGATAATACTTTTACAGAAGCAGATGTTGTGCTTATACAGAATCTATCAAAAGATGATGAGGCAAGTACTTATCTACACTTTATAAATCTACGTTCATAATTAACAACAATAATGTTGACACAATATAAGATAACATTTTGATTTGCAGATGGTACGAATCGGTCAACGTTCATCCCGTAATAATATATTCATCATTAACGAAGACACCCTAAATACTACGACAGATATTAAAACTGCAGGAGCATATAAGATTGTATCAATGGTGTCCAATAATAACTCTCGTTTAGAGCTAATTCGCTTCCAACCGTCTGTACCAGCTGCATCAACTTCTGTCCTCGTGCGATCTGAGAAGGATCTTCCAATTTTGATAGCAGCTCGGAGCAAGCTATCACCGCAGAATAGCCTTGTCATCCTTTCAAATTACCCACCCTTCTCCGGACTCAAGAGCTTGGTGAAGCTTTGGAGACAGGATTCAACGCGAAACAATATTAGTCTGATAATGGTCAATGATACCAAAGATATTAAGCAACTGGCTAAACTACCAGGTGACTTAGCTTACAACATATTGGATAATGTAAGTTGACGACTGGATATTTTGAAAGACCACTTTGTTCTATGATGTTTCATCTCGTATATACCTAATCATATATATATTTTATCACACAGGGTGTATGGGGTGGTGATTACTACCTGCCATTGAAGGAGAACTTACTAGATGACAGTAAAATCACTCTTCGCAGTGAGATTCCAGGTAATCTGGAATCGTTACAATGGGTTCAAGCACCGGCGCCAACTAAAGCAGGAGTTTCGGTCACGGTAAATTTTTAAAACCACTTATTATGTTTAAATAGATTTTCCGATGATGTTTAGATAAATATGCAAATTAAATGTCTACTCTACAGGTCCATTACTCGGGAATTAATATGAACGATGCCCTTAGGGCATTAGGAGTTATCCCAATAAATAATGAGGAGACTGGCTTTGGGATGGATTTCAGTGGGGTGACAAAAAGGTAGGTATTTTTAAACTACTACATTTTCATATTTCTACTAAAGTCCTTACTTATGACTAATGTGAATGATTTTAGTGGCGAGCGAGTTATGGGACTGGTACGAAATGGCGCAGCACAAAGTCACGTTATTGCGCAGCCTGAGTTCTTGTGGCCTGTGCCTTCCTATTGGAGCCTAGAAGACGCTGCCACCGTTCCCCTCGCCTATGCGTATGCATACTATTGCCTCCACATAAAAGTGAGTTGACTAATTATTGACATAGTTAACTAATCACCGAGAGAAATGTCAGTCAGGACTATGATTCATATTATATACTCGATTATCATGATATATATTATTATACGAACGACGGTGATTTTGCCCGAAAAAAATTATTAACTTAAAATAACAACAGAGCTGGTGCAACTAATGAAGCGGCTGAAAAAGCTAAAGCATGCAAATACAGGGGTCTAGGCTCCGAATATGATTTTGTCCCATTCGGTGTCGAGACCCTTGGTCCGTGAGGTCAATACAACCAATGTATATTATAACATCTAAAATAACATCTTCCGGATGATGTTGCGGCTGCCCCGATACTGCAATGCATCGGGAATGTTCACTATCACACAGATGGCTTTCACGGCATCGCTGATGAACAGAGTTCGGGACAGACGCAACAACATCTTGAGGACCGTCGCTGAGTGTTGCTCGTCTCCGCTCTGGATGTGCCTTGTGCGAAGGGTGATTAATGAAGTAAATAATTTCCTCATTAAGTCACACTGGGCACAATAAGGTAATTTTTATTTTTCCCCCAGTCCCTATTTTATTCTTGTGTTTATGATAGTTCTTGTTTTTATTTTATTTTATGTGTTTGTTTTAGTTTTAGGTATGTGCTGGTTTAAGTTGTCTGAAATAAAATATTTTCATTTCATTTTTATTTTAAATTGGGACAAAATAACATTAAAGATGTTATTTTATGACAAATGACAAAATATCATATTTATGATTTCAGGTGACAAAAGTCGGGAAAGACACATTTAGCGTGCTAATCCATGGCGGGGCCGGGGCGCTGGGTCAAGCTATGATATCCATCAGTCTGGCTAAAGGCTATCACGTGTTTACCACCGTCAGTGATCTACAGAAGAAAAAGTTTCTACTCAGGCTTTTCCCAGTATTAAAGGGTAATTTCATAACATATGACATGCAGGTTATACATTATGATAACCACTATTTAATGTCCTCGCAGGTTCATTGTGACAGATAATGGCGGCTTAGTTACTTATGCTTCTAGAGCAGCGCTCGTCACACTTTTTTGGACAAGGGCTACATAGGACAATGTGAGATAGTACTGAGGGCCACACACTTGTGAATTTCATGAGTAAACTAGCAACGCAGGTGCAAATTAATGTTAACAACTAGTGGTTCGCCCTGAACTGAGATCTCGCGAGTCTACCATATAAACAAAAAACATATTATTCGTAATCTTTGACTATCAAAATAGTGCCACAAAATAAAAACCAACTAACTTGACCTACAGTTTCATTCAAATTACAGGTAACGGGAGTTTATGTTAATTGGTTACTCTTTTTTGGGGTACAAATTGCAGTTATTCTAAATTTGAGACTTTTGCCTATATTTGTGATACTTAAGCTACACGCATACCAAATTACAGCACTGTGGGTTCACCGGTGTACCCTGTGAATTTTGTCAAAATTTAGTTTTTATTATGGCTACTAACTCAAAAGCTACAAAAACTTTATTAATAATAAAAACGGGTCGAAATGTACTAACGAATACCTTTCATTTGATGTCTCATTTCACCTAATAGTCTCATTTTAATTTTTTTTACCCCTCTTGAACCCCAATATTTCAACAACCCCCCCCCCCAAATTTTAGCTCATTCAGTCACACAAAAATTGTGCCATCATTACCTACCTTTATACCAAATTTCGACAAACACTTCGAAAGTTATCCTCGGACAAACAAACATATATACATACATACAACGCCGATTTGCCGATTTGAAGTTGATTTGGAGATCTTGCTTCGCTCGATCAAAAATGTTGTAAACATATGTTCCAATTCCAGTCATAATCTATCTGTATACCAAATTTCATCGAAATCAATTAAGCCGTTTAGTCGTGAAAACGTAACAAACAGACAGAGACAGCGAGACAGAGAGACACGTTAAGGTCAGCTTGCAGACTAAAAGTTACTTTACTCTCTACGTTGATTAGTTTTTAGGGTTCCGTGATCACGATGTTCGTCTGTCTATCTGGCTAGTATACTAGTGGTTCGTCCCGAATTGAGATCTCACGAAGCTCCCATGAAAACAAATAAAAAATTATTTGTAATCTTTGACTATTGAAATACATTACCAAATTACTTGACCAACAGTTTCATTCAAAATTACATGTAAAGGGAGTTGATGTGAATTCGTAACACTGTTTTGTGGTTAAAATTGCAGTTATTCTAGATTTCAGACTAGTACGTACAACGCCGATTCACCGTCTCCGTGGCACAGTGGGCGTATAGCCGGCTGAGACGCAGGAGGTAGTGGGTTCGATTCCCGCTGCGGAACAAATGTTTGCATGATCTACAGATATTTGTTCAGTATCTGGGTGTTTTTATATATATTATAAGTATGTATTTACAAAAAAAAACAAGTATACTCGTATAAGTATTCTATCAGTTATCTGGTTCCCATAGTACAAGCTCTGCTTAGTTTGGGGCTAGATAGCGCTGTGTGAAATGTCCAGCGATATTTATTATTATTATTATCATTTGCCCAAGTTGAGTTAGAGATCTCCGCTCGATCGATAAAGTCGCCAACTTCGTAAAAGTCTGGTGTGTTTAGCTTGTGCGTTACCAGCTAAACCGCTGTACTTGTGACTTGTAATATATCTAAAGCGAATCCAGTTTGTACGGTTGTAGTTGATAAATACATACGAAATAACCAAAATGCAGCAGAATTAAATTACGTATTTTCAAGTTTGAAAATCTTATGTGAGAAAGGGGGGTGGGTTATCAATCAATCATTTATATTTGAACATAATGCACACAGGATAGCTAGATACATAGATGAAACACTGAAAAATGCGGTGGTAAAAACTGTGTCGCACTTTCCAGTGGCCGACCTTAAGACTATAGGACACATTGACATTCCAGAGTAGGTATAGAGAATATGATACAAAATTAATTGAAAAAGTAATCAAGGAAAATTATTCTAAATTAATTTATACTATGTGTAAATTAATGACTAAGATATATCTGTGTTGACTATGGAACACTTCAATGTGACCTATTGTTTATGTATATGATTTCAGAGGAAAACATAGGCAATTCGAGAGACGCTTCCTTTGGAGACATGGTTATGAGTGCCACAGGTGGTATGGGATGTGACATTGTAGTATGTTGTCTCAAAGGAGAACTTAAAAATGTAAGTTTAAAATTCTGTTTTTGAACCGATTCACTTTGATTATTGCGAGAAAATTAATGTATTATTGTCATTTTTTAGACTTCCTTCAAGTGCAGTGCACATTTTGGTCAGACCTATGATACAGTTCAAATCCAGAACCAAGAGATCTTTAATTTTGGGATGCACTTCTTAACCAACGAGAGGACCTACACACCGGTTGACATCTCTTCTATTTTTTATAAGCCCAAAACTGGAGAAGTGAAGGTATCTATGTCACCATTATTAGCCAAAAGCTTTTCCGACTTATTTCGATAAATGCAATCGGTCCACTAAGCCTGCTCTATCCGGCATCCATCGGTTCGTAGTCAACACTCGAGTGCAATTATTTATTAGCAATGTACTATGTACTATGTAATTCACTCCTAACTGAGATCTCGCGAGTTTGAATAAAAATAATATAAATAACTTAACATTAGACTCCCACATGAACTCATTTTCTCACCTGTTTTTCTCACAACCATATATTAAGCTCATTGAGTCACACCAGGATTGTGACATCACTATCTAGGTATACAAGTACACAAAATTTCACGGAGATCGGATTAACGCTTCGAAAGTTATCTTTGGACAAACAAACATAAATAAACATACATACTCGTACTGAGACGCCGATTCACCCAAGTTGATTTGGAGATTTCGCTACGCTAGATCCAGGAGGTAGATGCCCCGAGCAATGGATACGGTAGTTTAATAATGGCCACGAAGCGTTCCGAAACCTTAGTATCTCGGTAGATACCTACCTAATACCTACTAGAGTAATAAATGATGACGAATTCACTATATTTATTGTCACTCAGGCCCAGTTCTGGTTATGCAAAATAATAGTGATTGTATTTTAGGGTGAGTTTCCGAACTCTTTACCTGAGTGCGTGATACTAGATATGATATAATGTTTTGACACCACCCACTCGACAATGTAAAATTATATGTCATGTAAACCTCACTGAAAGCAGGTGATTAAATCCCTACGGCTGGTCAGGGAGTAAAATTGTACTGAATTTGGAACCTAATCTGTATTAAAATTTGAACCAAAGAGGCCCACACAATAAGAACTTATTCGTAAATCGAACTTACCTATGCACAGAATGCACCAACCTAGATTTGGTTTTTATTGTCTCGCAGAAAGTGTGAAAAGTAGAGTATTCTCCTCGTGGATAAAGCTGTCTGTATATTGGGCGAGCGTATATCCCCTATCTGCACTCAGGATTCTAGTAACTCCCTTGCTCCGCTCGTGAGTGGACTCTAGATTCCTTTATTCTTTATTTTTTATTGTACACAAATAGATTTAGAGACAAAAACAGCTTACAAAATGGAGATGTACAAAGGCGAGTTTAACCCTAATAAGAGTCCTTCCTTACGTTTGGGATTCAAAATAGCGCCCGTGACGCAAGGCACTGCTTTATCGTTGTTGTTTAATAATCTACTATTACAGCTGCTTCAAGGTCTGGTGAGTGAAGGCATCCGCAGTGGGGCCGTGCGTCCCCTGTCGCGCGTGACGTACGCGCCGCAAGAGGTGTCGCGTGCGTTCCGCCTGCTCGCCGCGAGCCGGCACCGCGGCCGCGTGCTGCTGCGACTCGAGGATCACCATCCACCGGCACCAACCAGGTATTACCCTCTTCTTTTTCTTATCGTGTGATTCATTAAATCTACAAGATTGAATTGATTTGGACCAATAGGTGGCCACCTCTACAACCTCATTAGTTGCCTCATTGAACTGCTCCCGAGTGCAAACATTAGAATCTTTTCGGGTAATTTAATTGCTTCAGTCCATCACCGCTTTAACCAATCTAGGGCAATGTAAAATATAGAGATTCTACCAGCGATGCAAGAGAGGGCTTATTTGACTTCCGCATCAGGACAATTATTGTAACCTATTTGTTAGGGCTTGGGACATATTTGCACTAATTAGGAACTGAAATAACTAGTGGTTTGCCCGAATTGAGATTGTGAAAAAAATTCACAATCTACTAGCAGTTCCTTTCGCTAATAATAATTCATATTTCATATAATATTAGCTTTCACGTAAACTTCTTATACTTAGGCCAGCTTGCACAACGATCTCTAAACGTATTTAGCGATTAAACACCCCGTTGGCGGGGTTGGCGGGCGGGGAAAAACGTACCTAGATGACTCTGAAATCTCCTTCGCGTCAGTGGAGGTGGTTTTGTCATCTGGATCACCAAGAACGGGTCTCGATCTACGGAGGGATCTAGTTGCTGGTGGGAGTGATAGGATACTCAAGAATGGTATTGACGAGATAATTCGGGTGGTGGCAGGCAAGTTCATAATGTCGCTTGGAAGCGAGCTGCACGAACTTCGCAATGGAATATAATTTCAAGCCTTGGTGCAGATAGTTGTTTCCAAAAGTAGAAGCTTCAGGAATATTGTAATGGCACCAACTTGACGAAAGTGTGGTAAAACTTCATATTTAGGTTTAAAATCGTTATCAATTCGCTATTACAGGTTAACTTGCGCTGGAGAGGGATGTCACATTATATTCTGCGATGCGCAACCACTCGGACTGCAGCTTGCTGACATGTTGATTAATTCTGGAGCTAAGAAAATCCACCTACATTTCAAACAACCACCGTCTTACTTGCGTTACAAACAACGGTAAGTCTTAAAATTCATATACCTACCAGAGTCTAAATTGTGTGAAACGTGGTATTAAAGTTGAAGTTACTGTTCAAGTATACACCACGTAACGTTTTTGGTAACTGATCCAAGACTGCTCAGTGACGTGACTGAGTGTGTACGTACATGCATCTTTTGCAATGATTTTCTGATAAACTTGTACTTACACCCTAAAAACATTACCCTACTTCCGTGTAATAGGGTAAATATAAAACAGTTTTTATTCTTTGGTTTTGTTTTCAGTTGCTGGAATAATCAAAGCATCCAAGTATCCATCTCTTCAGATGACCTGAATATTGAAACTGATGTCTCAAACTTTTTACAAAAAGTTTTAGCCTTTGGACCCGTCCATGGATTATATTTAGCTGCAGATCACTTATCCAAGCATACCATGCTAACAACGCTAGATGTGGCTGTTAGAAATGTATGCCCATCTCTAAAGTAAGCAATAAATCTTAAACAGTGTAGGAACGAGGTTTTGAAGTATACAAGGAATGCTGTTACTTCCATTTTGGATTTCAGGTACTTTTTAGCGTTTAGCAACGGCGATGATTCTGGGCAGTTTATTTCGGTCAAGAGAGCAAAAGATGGACTTCCAGCTGTAGCGGTCAACTTGTCAACGCTTGACGCTGTAAGTACCAATTCTGTTGTTCATTATGTATGTAGGCCATATACGGAGAATTATATAATCACAAGCGGTTTTGCGCGCGAGTTTTGTCGATAAAAAGTAATCTGATAAGGCTGGTATTTAGATATGAAAATGAAAATGAAAAAATATTTATTTGCAGCCAGAAACTTATCAATAAGATTAACATGAAGACAATTTTTGTCATTAACCTAAGATGCCTGGTGTAATAGCAATAAATATGGTTAAAGAAAGTTTATGACACTATCTAAGATCACAATTATGCAGCGGCCTTCATACTAGGCAAGCCTGTATCGTGAAGACCATTCAGATGAATTATCATAGATTATGATAATCCAGATCGTAATCTATTATATATCAAATTTCATCGAAATCAGTCCAGCCGTATGAGGTGAGATTGTGGTCGAACGAACACAGACATAAAGACTTATACTTTTGAACTTATACTATGACCAGTTGAATGCCCGCGACTTCGTCCGCCCATTTTCTGGATTTAGACACGCGCATTAAGAATCATCCAGGATAAGCAGATGCATACTATACAGGGTTACAGGAAAAATCGTGCTAGATCCGTTAAGGGCGTGGAGTACCCATCATTTCTGACTTATTTCAATATGAAACACCCTACCCTAAACTTAACCCTTTTCGAGATATTCGACTTTTAATTTTTTTATTGAAAATTGCCGATTTTTAGGCTACTAAATTTATTTTTGTTTATTTTGTGTATCTTATTATTATTATTATTGCATTTTTACATGTGTAATAAGATGCTTTAGGACGTCTATCATTAAAATAGTGGATAAGTTAATTGAATAGACCGTAGTAGACAAGTGAAAGTTAAGAAATAAAAAAAAATATTGAAATAACTGACCGTTGCCATGGCCAGCAAGAAGTCCGGACCTAACCCCCATGGATTTTCACGTGTGGGGGTGCATGAAAAGTCTTGTGTACAGCGAGCCGAATCCAGTTTCGTCTGTGGAAGACTTACGAGAAAGGATTGTGGATGCAGCCAATAAAATGAGGACCACGTTAACCACTGGAGTAGTAAAGACTGGTCTCCGTAGAAGGATGCGACAATGTATCAGAAATAGAGGCGGCCATGTTGAACATGAACTGTAGAATAAGAAAAAGTTGTGTGAAAATCTTTAATAAATGACATTTCATGCTTACCTATTATTTTATTTTACTTTTTAGGGCTAAGTATAAATTTTCTTCTCCACTGTCGCCTATAAAACTAAATTTTTTTCAATGCATTTGAATAAAACCCTAGATTATTATACCTCGTTAGATAGCTGATGAAACGTAGATATTTTAAAAAACATCTGCCGAACAATTGCCATAATATTTTTTTTAGATATCCCTTAGAGAAAAATAAACTTTCTAATATTTTTTTTTATTTCTTAACTTTCACTTGTCTACTACGGTCTATTCAATTAACTTATGCACTATTTTAATGATAGACGTCCTAAAGCATCTTATTACACATGTAAAAATGCAATAATAATAATAATAAGATACACAAAATAAACAAAAATAAATTTAGTAGCCTAAAAATCGGCAATTTTCAATAAAAAAATTAAAAGTCGAATATCTCGAAAAGGGTTAAGTTTAGGGTAGGGTGTTTCATAGTAAAATAAGTCAGAAATGATGGGTACTCCACGCCCTTAAAGGATCTAGCACGATTTTTCCTGTAACCCTGTATACCAATAATACAATTGAAGTGTCAGTCTGTGACTTAAATATAAATGCCAAAATTTAAGCGTAAATGTTTTTTATACGATGGCTAATCATAAAGGACCGTTGTTAAAATTTTTGTCTGTGTCTGAAAATTTGTCTCGAATAGGCTCCGACTCCACGCTCCGGCTCAACGGATTTCAAAGAAAATTATAGGACTTAAAACAGGAATTTTAATCATTAATTTTATTTAATTTAAATATAATATAAAGTTTAAATAATTAGAATAAAAATAATATTCAATTTCGATATCTTCCAGGGTTTAGAAAAAATGAAAATAAATATTAAACAATCCACGCGTGCGAAGCCGCGGACGGGCCAGCTAGTTTTACATACAACCTGTAAAAATATGTACGACATTAATTTGAAACACACATCCGGAATCGTAGTAACAGACTTTAGAGGAGAGTAGCTTGAATATATATCCAGTAATCGATAAATTTCCAATATCAACTTTTAAAAATTTTAAACTTTAAATCGGTGGCGCCTATGCCATTATGCCGCTTAGTCAGTCTACTCACATGATAAATTAATATAATTTATTTACCTTTTTAATGTGCATTGTAATTTTAAGACTTGATAATAAGTTATTTGAAAATTTAAAATTTTCTGTAGTAACGAATAAAAAAAAACCTATTTTACAACAATACTAGCCATTACATCTACCCGTGTTTACATTTAATGTCGTACATAACATAACGCGTTGTTTAAAGATACTCGGGAAAATGGTAGGATCTAACAGTTGACAAAATACTACCAACGAATAACAAAACCAAATGATGCAACATTGGAATATCGTCCAGTGAAAGTATTGATCCAAGATTAACTAGTTTTTCTGAGTGTAATTATACAATATAAAGTCAAACTTGGTGCATAAAATTGCTCATTATAAGTTGTTTGGATAACATAATAATTATTTGGCATTATGTGGTTGATTTTTTTCTGAAATTCCAGTTTGAGGATGTAGACGGTCTGACGTGGTATCGCGGCATAAAGGAGGCAACAGAACGAGCGTTGCTTGGTTCACATCCAGTAATTCTACCTCAGTTGAAACATCTCCCTGGTGAAACTTTGCTTCAGCAAGTCGCAAAACTTAATGGTACCCAAGCTTTTTCGTAAACGATTCTTTTGATTTTTTCTTAGATAAAGTCTGCTTCTTAGTTTGACTGTCAGTAAGTATTTTAATTTTAACCTATTTTTACAGATATTATACTTTCTGATGAAGTTGACGGCAGTACAACACTCGAAAATTTAGGTATTCAATCAGACAAGTTACAAGTGGTTTCGTCTATATTAAGAGACAGTTATAATATTTCAATTGATGAATCCGATATACCGTCGCTTTCCATAGAAAGGTAGGTTTTTTTTATTTTGTGACGTATGAATCACAATGAATCTTCAGGCTAACATACCTTTGAAACTTATTTTTTACAGTCTAAATGAAATTGAAATGAGGTTATCTGATGCCGCGTTTGTGGATGATAAAGGATTAGGAACATTCTTTTCATACGTAGACCCTGATGAGCTTCTAGCTACGACTGAAATGGTTTTGCTGCCGACGCTCACGAATAGCTCTACCATGGTGAGTAATTATTCATAATAGCGTGTACTACATAAGCGCAATGCGTCTTAGGTGGGTAAGAATTGATCAGCTATATCTTTGCAGAGCATTACGTATTACAATGGTTTCACTGTAAGTTCTTTAACGTTTACAGAGGGATGACGAATTCGACGTGAAGCAGATGTTCCTGTGCATAGTGCCAGGGCTGGAAGGGCACTGCGGCAGGTTCCGCTCCCTCTGCGAGCGACTCAAGCTGCCGGCTATAGTGCTGCAGCCGGGACTCGACCACTTGCACGAGACTGTTCAACAACTGGCCGAAAGATATTCTAAGGTAGGTACAGTCATCATGTTGCACTACAGATATGTAGGACAGAGAATTGAAACAATAGTTTATATAGATATGTTTTCTGTTGAATAAATAATAATTAATGCTGGACATTTCACACTCCGCTATCTAGCCCCAAATTAAGTAAAGCTTGTTTTTTGGGAACCAGATAACTAATAAAATACTTATATACATTTTTTTAAAACGTCAATTATTCAAATTATAATATTAAAAATATAACAAAACACTATAGAATCTTGCGATTTGATTTTGACTTGGTTATCAATATCCGATTGTTTAAGAAAATGCAAACGTTAAAATTTCTGCAATTAGTATCCTGTCGGCATAATATTGCAATGCTGATAATGCATACTGATTTGATCAAGGACAATGGAACTCCACATAGACTAGACTTCCACATTTTTTTACATTTTTCAAAACATGTTTGAAAAATATTAATAAATAACAAATAAAACTGTTTTTTAGGTTCTTCTAAAAAGAGCAGGTGTTAATAACTCCTTCTATCTCTTGGGCTACGAAACCGGTATTGCCGTTGCTTTGGAATTGGCTGCGATCTTAGAACAGTTTGGTAAGTCAAATTTCTTTATACATCCTTGTCATATGTATTTGAATAAAAAAAATCATTAAAAGACAGAAATCTGTAAAGGTTACACTTTTTCCAATGGTTTACTTTTGTCAAAGAAAGACGATGACTGATTCAATTAGGCAACTGTTTACATAATACTAGTTGCCCTTACACATTGGTTGAAGTTCCACCGTCATTCATAATTTTATTATTTTAGCTTAATTTTAGCATTCGCCCCTCCTTCTCCATAACTTTAACTTGCCAAATCTCACACTCCTCCATGCTTAGAAAGGGGTAAGTTGCTCTCTTTTTAATTTATACTTAGATATACCGTAGTTGATCTGTCTATTCTTTTCTCCACAACTCTGTCTTGTACAAATGTCTAATTCATTTTAATGAAAGATATAATATTAAATAGGTCAGACTGGAACGGTGTTCTGCATCGGCGACGGCCCCGAAGAGATGAAATCGCTGATGAAGGAGCACCTACGCGAGTACACTAATGAAGAAGCGTTACAAATAGGCTTGGTAGAGCACATGTTCACCTTGATGACGGGAGAGAGCGCGGCGTCGATGGAGAACATGGAAGGAGTGACGTGGAGGCAGCGGGTGGAGGCATGCGTGCGGACGCTGCTCGGCCACGTCCCGCACTCTGCGCAATACGCACGCACGCTGATAGAGGCAGCGTATGCAAGACTCGCTACGACCATCAACTACAACGCGAACCCGAAACTATTGAAATCAAATATTGTCCTCCTTCGCGCACTAAGTCCTTATGCAACATCGACTGCTCCTTGCTCGCTACAGCGGTATTCCCAACAGCCAATCAGCGTCTACAACCTAACCACGCCACTTGCTCACGTGGCCAAGGACATGCGCTGTGCCTCTATTATTAACAAACATCTCAACAAGGAGATTTTAGATGCTTACGATACTAAAAATATCTGTGAGTCGTATCTCTTGAATGCCGATACGTTCATGACGATAGCAAAATAAATAAAAAAGCATGTGTGCAATTGACACGTGGTAGAAGTGAAACCTTCAAATACTACGCGCATGTGCTTGGGATCTACCGACTCACTCTCTTTCTCTCTCCTACTTTCTACCTTTTTGTATCTTTCTTTCTCTCTCCCTCTTGCGATGGAATATTGGATGCTACTCGTTGCTAACGCTCGCGCTAGCCTGTAATAGGTATACTACGCGCATGCGTTCAAGTGCCACGCATTCACTCTTGCTCTGTCTCTTTCGATTCCCCCTCCTCAGGAGCGTTGAACGTTTAACGCAACAGTGCTTTCATAGCCCCTCCATGGTAGCGTGAAACGTTTAACGCAACCTTGTTGGAAGTCGCATTAGAATTTTCACTTCAATACCTACGAGTATCTATGTACATATACTAAAGATCGGTTGGAGTGGCGTTTGAAGGAGTTACCCGTCAGTAGGCTATTATTATAAGGCTAAGAGCAAACTGAAACTGAATTTACAAAAACAATTGTTTAACTTGCAAGATGTACAATTAAAACAATATTTATTCATTCATCATTTCTTTATCTTTATTCACGGTGCTTTGTTATTTGATAAATAAAGAGTTTGAACAAAATTAGGTGTATGTTCTGATTTCCTATTTGATACTATTATCGAACTACATACCGTTTGTAAAGCAGTGCGACAAAATATATGCAGGTCAGAGTTAACCAGACTACATAAGATTTTTAAAACCATCTCAAAAATTTCGGGTCGAACGGGACTTGAACCTGCAACCTTCTTATTGATACGAGGAAAGTGTTAGGTACCAATTTCACTATAGACCCACTCCACGTCAGGTGAGAAATTAACGAGATATAGGCGGCGATACTGTGCCTCAAGCAGACTACCGCATACTTTTTTATACTATTAGGCGATGGAATTAGCCTATAGAAAAGTATTGCCTCTTAAGTCACACACCTTAGAAACGTGCCCTATGATGCACTAACCTGCGTCCACCAACTTGAGGTAAACCGGTGTAAAGCCTCATGTGCCTGTAATTTCGTCGGAAACCATACCCTTCATACCGAAACAGTAATGCTGTTTGGCGGCAGAAATAGGTATGTTGGTATTACTTCCCCGGGCGAGCCCTTTCAGAAGGATATCTACTACTCTTGAACGTACTACACCGACAGGAAGACTCCGGCCCACCCTTGCTTCTTTGACCTGGCGAAGTTCAATTTGGTGAACTTGGATGTGCTCTGGTAGAAGGTGGAATCAAAAACTAGCCTGTCCAGTGACGTAATTAGGATTTTTGATGAACAACTACAACTAATCCAACGTTGCACTATGGACGGGAGCAATTTCTGATGAATACAGGTTGAAATGTTGGGTCAGACAAAGTGGGTTATCATCCCTTAGACTTTTCAACCTATATAACAACGGACCTATCGAGGAACTAAACAATACTGAAGTCAGCCGTTTGTATGGTGTATGATGTTGCTGGGGATAAGTGCCGTCAGAACACTCCTTAAATGGTGAAGTGTACGTATGGTCTCAGGCACAACCTATGTAGCTGTAAGTGAACTGAAATTTGCTTACGTTTAGTGTTAACCTTGTTTCGCTTGTTAGCTAACGAATTGATGGCAAATGCAGTTCTGAGGTGATTTTTCTGAGATCAATTTCTATGCTTGATATGTTAAACCTACGTCCAAATTATCATACGTGTTCAATAAAGTAAAAAAATATATATTGCTGGACATTTCACACAGCGCTATCTAGCCCCAAACTAAGCAGAGCTTGTACTATGGGAACCAGATACCTGATAGAATACTTACATACTTTTTTTTTGTAAATACATACATATAATATATAGAAAAACATCCAAACACGGAACAAATATCTGTAGATCGTGCAAACATTTGTTCCACGGCGGGAATCGAACCCGCTACCTCCTGTGTTTCAGCCGGCTATTCGCCCACTGCACCACGGTGGTTGTCAATGTTATATTTACAAGAAAGTCCGGAATTGTCATCAAATGTTAGAAATTTACTCCGGAATTTCGATTTTTTAATCTGGGAACCCTATCCCACACGAACAATAAAGAATTATGAATTATGAATTATTATGAATCCGTAACGGGTTATTTTTTCATGGTAATGTGTAACCGCCAACGCCCAACACCACTGCCCGACATCACAATGTCAGCCGGTTACCGTGAAAATGTGTGGCACAATTATTGCTGCTGGTATTATTATAAATTATTGAATATTCAAAATTGCTAGAAACACTGCATTTCCGCTATTTGTAATTGAACGAAAAACTAGTCAATTTCGTGATTATGGCCCTACGATTGGTTACCTACATGGTTTGAATATGTATGCAAGCATTGTGTTCATCTTTTAGTATTGTAGGACCGTTTTGGCGAATTACTTTTGTATGCCCGATTGCCAAAGAAGTATGTATGTAATATAAATTATTGAGTATGGCTAAATACTATCTTACCCTATGCAGCACATGCCAATAGTTACATAGTTTCACGCCGTGTCTTCGAGTGTGGATGCCATGGGGAGGAAAGGCGAAGGCGTCTCTCCCCCCGCGCGAGGGGTGCCGGGCATGGCGCTCGCGTATTTCTGTAGTACTCTCCAATTTACCGGCAAGGTATTACCGAGGTCTAACCTCGTCTAGACCTAAAATAATCGTTTTCTACCCTTCGGGGTGGAAAACGGTTTGTATTTGAGTGTCTAGACTTTGGCTAGACCTCTCGGAGACCTTGAAAAAGAAATTTGATCCTTATGATTGGCTGGATGGATGGGTAGACCATTGATGTCATAAGAGTACAAGGTGTTATCTATTTGAATTAGTGTCGGTGCGATTTCAAGACGTAGCAAGGGTATTTTCAAAATAATTTTGCATTCGGTTTGCTTCTTTTTAAAAATAAAGGATTGTTTCCTCCGAGTAATATTTGCTATCTTCAGCATTTAGAGTACTTTCTCTCTAGCTACGGTTTAAAAATACAGATAATAGATAAGAAGATAGATAGTAATGGCAAAAAGAAGTGAAATCCCAACAAAAAAAAATGTGTAAAAACGTGCCAAGTCTCGATTATGATTATTTGACCATATACAGAAGTGACTTCAATTTCAATTAAAGAGCCAAGTCTAAGTGAATAAAATAAAAGGAGTGGCTTGGGCGTTCAATATTTTGTGAGAGCAGTACCGTAGGCATTTTTGCATCTAGAATCTTCAGACTTCATAATCCAGGGTCTGATGATGGCCAGCATACGATGAACAAGATCTAGCATACTAGGTACTGAAGTTAGAATTTAAAGTGAAGCTCAAATATCAAATTGACGTGAAAAATTAGGGGTTTTAATTTTTTACAATATTTATCACATCCTTGGTAAATCTTTAGCGGCCAAGTGACTCATTTTATTTTCTTCACTTAAACTTGCCACTTTATTTTATCTCACTACTTTTCATATAAGTAATCTTACTCGAGACTTGGCACGTTTTACAAAATATTTTTTTATGATTCCATTTTACAGGCAGACTTTAGTTTTGCTATGAATTAAAAATGGGATTAAAAGTTATCGATAGAATAAAATATTCAAAAGTTGTTGATGCAATTGTTTTATTAAGTACTACATGTAACAAATAAAAAAATGGTTATTAAGATTCGATTACACCGTACGTAATACACAAGTTGCTGTTTGCATAAGACGTCAATATTTCATCAGACAAATAGTGGTTTATGATACCGAAACAGCGTAGGTCCTTGGTTGCAAAGGCTAGTGGAGCAACCAGCTCATAAACGTCAACTGGTTGTTCGGAAAACTGTTGCATTGTCGCATCTCTTGGCAAAGTTTTTGTAGAACTTGTACGCATTAACACAATTTTCGACCTTAACTTCTGAGGCTCATGGCAGTATGCCCTAGCTTTGTTCAAGCGTGCATAAGCGGATTCAAATACTGCTTGCACATACTGAGCTGTATGCGAGACCCGACCTAATAGCCCACTGACTGCAGCTTGCACGCGCTCTTCCCAGGAAATACAACCCTTCATTGCGCTCTCTAACAGCGTCGTGCTGTCTACCGACATCAACCCAAACAAGTGTGTGATGAGACCGACTTGCAAAGCCTCTTCCGTCTCAAAGCTTTCTATCTGCGCCTCCACTTGAGCTCGAATGCCATCAGGAGCATCTCCTAGACAGAACACTGTTCCAATCTTACCTGAAACATAATAGTAGATTGTTATACAAGGGCTGTAAGCGATCTACTGTACACCTGAGTTATTTTGGCATACGAGCGAGTGAGTAATCAAGGGTGATATTGATTTTATACGTAAGTTCATATCTTAAGTCTCGTAAGATATGAAATAGAAACAAAAAAACAACGAATCAGTTTTAGAGCAGTCGACCGACTTTTGTCTGTAGTTGGGATTATAAGCAATTTATATATTGTTCATACAAATAAACTAAAATCAACTGCAAAGTTAACTATGTATTTTAAAAAGACTAATTACAGCTTGTACTGTAATATACTGGCCACGAATCTCTTCACTGCGAGTGAAAGTAGAGTGAAAGTAGTGAAAATAAAGTAGTCAGCCACGCGCTTGACCAATTATTAACTGTAACTTACCATGAGCTTCTAGTATAGCCGCTAGCTCTAAAGCTACAGCAACTCCGTATTCGAACCCAAGCAAGTAAAATGTTTTCTTTATGCCCAACTTATTTAAAAGAACCTGCAAATCAAAATTAAGCGGTATTATAGAAACAGCTGCCTCGCGTCTTTTTTTTTAAATGTTTAGGCAGTTCTAATTATTACCAATCCTATAGGATCTTATAATAAACTAGCTGACCCATCCGCAGCTTCGCATGCTTAAAATTTCCCGTTCCCGTGGGAACTTCGAGATAAAAACAGTGTGTGTGTTCTATATATAAAACACTCTTGTCAAAGTGACGCGACACTTTATGTAAATGACTTCGCGTCAATGAATAACGGTTAAATTTGATATTTGAAAAATACATTACCACCTAGGTATTCTCATACCTACCAAACATACAAAAAAAAAACCATTTCAATAGGTCGACCCGTTTTGGAAGAGTGCGACCACAAATACCGAGACACGAGATTTTTATATATTAGATCATACAAAAATACTAAATCACGATTAAAAAATGAGGGGTGAGGGTAGGAGCGTGAAAATTACTTAACCACCTAATCACATACCTAAAAAATATACAAAAAAAAATCATTAAAATCGGTCGACCCGTTTCGGAGGAGTGCGACCACAAACACAGTGACACGAGATTTTTATATATTAGATCATACAAAAATACTAAATCACGTTAAAAAAAATCGGAGTATGAGTAGGAGCGTGAAAATTACTTAACCACCTAATCACATACCTAACAAATATACAAAAAAAAATCATTAAAATCGGTCGACCCGTTTCGGAGGAGTGCGACCACAAATACCGAGACACGAGATTTTTATATATTAGGAGAAGACTTTTTGTTTCTATATCCGATGCGACTTCGTACGCGTTGAACTACTAAAAGTTTACAGTTTTGACTAACGGGTAAAAACTGGTGCCCTGTGCTGTGTTTAAAACATCGAAAATGGGCGTTATTATAGCGTGGTACCAAACAACCCAAAGATGCTCCGTTTACTAAGGATCTCCCACTTATTTAGACTCATTTAGTCAATTTATCGATAAAAATTTCGCAAAACAATTTAAAAGAACCAAAACACGACCCTTCTTTAACTGTTATCCATGACGGAGCTCTGTAGATTCCCTCCTGGCTAAAATGGTTCATTCATTATCTTGAAAAGTAATAAATAATTGTATATAAGCTACTAAAATTTATCTATTTATGTTTTAAAACAAACTACATCATTCTTTTCATACTAGGGGGTGATTATCAGAAAGAATATCTATCCCATGTTTCAATATTATGTACATTGTCCTACATTGTGCCATTGACGTCCTCCGTGGCGCAGTGGGTGTATAGCCGGCTGAGACGCAGGAGGTAGCGGGTTCGATTCCCGCCACGTAACAAATGTTTGCATGGTCTACAGATATTTGTTCCGTGTCTGGGTGTTTTTCTATATATTATAAGTATGTATTTACAAAAAAATGTATATAAGTATTCTATCAGTTATCTGGTTCCCATAATACAAGCTCTGCTTAGTTTGGGGCTAGATAACGATGTGTGGAATGTCCAGCAATATTTATTTATTTATTATTTATTTATTGTTTTATTTAAGTAAAGTTGTACATTTATTAACCCAAGGAAAAATGTTTTGACATTCGAAGTTCAACACCACTTTTCGCCCACCCAAGAGGTAATTTTTTTTTAACAAAAAATACCATCTTCCTATTTATCTTGGAGAGTATTTTTGCTTTCAACTTTGAGGCTTTGATTCGTGCACTAAGGTTGTATGAAATATACGTAATTACCCCTTTTGACTCTTAGGGGAATAATTTAGAAAAATCTGTTCTTAGTATGTGCCTACGTACTTTAAGTGTGTGTCTCTATCCAGCGGGAATACCTGTCTAGGGAGAATGTCTTAATTCAAGGTACCTATGTAGCTTAAAATTGGATCTATGGATTAGTACTAAAACTGAAATTACACACACTTAAAGTACGTAGGCGCACACTAAGAACAGATTTTTCAAAACCCTCCAAAGTTCAAGTTTCTAGGACTAGCGGTTTAGACTGTGCGTTGTATGTCAGTATTAATAGATTGTTATCTTATGAATATATTAGAAGAGACAAATAAGTTTTAATACGGATTCATTACACTCATTCTAGGACGATTAAAGTCTTCTCTAACGTATTAATATAAATATTTTATACTCCGAAATATTGTAATTCCCAAAAAAAAATAATGGCAGCTGCAGAAACGGTATATAAATAAATAATAATAAATAAATAATAATAAATAAATATTGCTGGACATTTCACACAGTGCTATCTAGCCCCAAACTAAGCAGAGCTTGTACTATGGGAACCAGATAACTGATATAATACTTATATACTTTTTTTTGTAAAAACATACTTATAATATATAGAGAAACAACCAGACCCGGAACATTATATCTGTAGATATCATGCAAACATTTGTTCCGCGGTGGGAATCGAACCCGCTACTTCCTGCGTCTCAGCTGGCTATTCGCCCACTGCACCACGGAGGTCGTCAAATATGTATGATAAAAGCGCTGTCAGTTTTTTCATGATTTTACTTTTCACAAAGTTACCGAGTTTTTACCATAAATACGTAATTACAAAATTTCTGTTATTAAGCCCAGGGAAAATATTTTATCCCTTTTTAATCTTATTGCGGGCTCATGGAGAGGAATGGGTGAATGCTAAAATGAAGTTAAACAAATTTTATGAAATTCGGTTAAAAATTCGAGCACTCTCCAAAAGTGGATAAGATTTTCAACATGAAATAGTTATAAATATAAATTTAATAAATAACTTTTAGAGCTCCAGCCTATCGAGCCAATCTATCAGTTGTTAACATATTCTGGACTGTGTTAGCGATATTTTGTTATTTATGCATTTCTGGCAATAAAGATCTATGAAAACAAAAAACAGGTCTGGGGGAAGGAAGGACAGGTGTAACATAATATGGTTTGAATAATTTTGGAACATAATATTTTTATATAGGTACCTTTCTTAAACAATAGTAGAACATTGCGATTCTCAACTTCGTTATTGAAATATATTATAAAACTAAGCACGACAGATTGAATTTTAAATGTGGCCTAATTTATATGCACATATTTGTACTAAAAACGGGATATTTACCATGATTTGTGAGTTCTTGAGTGTCCCGATATTTCGACGCAGTTGCATGCGCCATGATCACGGGTAAACTGTCAGTTCAATCATGGTAAATATCCCGTTTTTAGTACAAATGGTGTTAATAACCATGATAGTTTCAAAAGTTTATATGCACATATTTTTGATACCTGTGACACAGGTATTTGTGTGTACGAACTAATTACATAAGAGACTGTCTATCGGCTAAGTATGTGAACCTTTAAAACTCTACCTTTGAATATCTCTGAGCGAGGTCTTTAGGTGTCTCGTTCAGAAAATCAAGTCCAGGTTGCAGCACCACGGCAGGTAGCTTCAAAGCCTCACACATTGAACGGAAGCGTTCATGATGGCCTTCCATACCAGGCACAATAGCGAGGTATACATCCTTCAGATCCAGTTCATTTCCTATCTGTAGTTAGCAAAGCGGAAATGAGTGTGATTAGTGGCATACTTATTACAACAATCAATCAAGTTTGCCAATCAAAGTGAACTATACTTTGTGATAAATTGTTATTATTCCAATAATGTCTACTTATTTAGTTGATCATCATATCAGCCTTAGGACGTGCCCTTCTGAGCAAAGGCCTCCTTCGTAGATTTCTAGAGCAACCGATCTTGTACCCAACTTAACGGTAAAATAGACACTTTTAGTTATAATAATCCCAATTTAAGTTTCTACCAAACTATTCATAAATATCTAAAAATGTATCGTAACCACTTTTATGAAATACATTGCTGATTCAAAAAATATTATTATTTATTAATTCAAATTATTTCAGTCGTTGCTGCCCACACACCAACAAATGCTTTTTTGTTGTTTTTTTAACAATTACGTTATTGTTTAACATAATTTATACTTACCAAAGAGTTGACTAATGTGTCTAGTAGCACCAAGTCAGTGGTTCCTCGAAGTTCATCCACATCCACATACGAAAAGAAAGTGCTTAATCCTTTATTATCCTCATATATCTCTCCAATCGCATTCAACTCTATCTGGCGAATTCTAAAACAGACAAGTGGTTAGTAATCATTACATTAACTCTCTGTAAAACAATACCATTCAGTTTATGTTATGTTACTATTCACTTACTTGTTTCTTGTTAATTCTAATATATCTTCAACATCCAAAGATATACAGTATGCATCGTTTAAGAATGATCTGATGATATTTAAATTTTCATTTTCAATGCAAAGATTTCTGAGCGCTGTATCATTGTTGCAACTATAGAGATTGTCTATGCCTGAAATCATAAAAAAACCATCAAATAAGGCAGTAATATATAATATATATTACAGTCTTGCAAAATATTAATCTGTGTTATAGTATACACCAAGACTCGTGGCAGACGGGGCCATAAAACAATGATTATGTTCTAGGGTTATGCACTATCGATAGTTTGAGTATATTACGCGGCGCATTACTGACGGCTCCCGTAAGGGCTGTAAGAGCGAGTGAGATAGCAATATCATCGGCGCTTATCCCACGTTTTATGACCCCGTCGGCCAGGAGCGTTGGCGTCTTGTATTGAAGAAAACGTCAAAAATGTATGCCTTAAAACATTATCTTCATCGCACAATACAAGGCACTTATATGTATCTACAACTTAAGTATCTTGCTCATGGTGGAATTTGACTAGCTCGAGGGTAATCACTGGTAGGAGAACCAAGTTGCAATTTAATGTGAACAAATGTTCCATAATAACATTTAGTAGAGCAACAGCCCCACTCCACTACAACTACCAGATAGAGAAAGCGCAGTTGGAGCGGGTGAAATCTGTGAGAGATTTTGGGGTTCGGCTGGACACTGAGTTAAGGTTCAGAGTCCATGTTGTTACTGTTTGTAAAAAGGCGTACAGAATTTAAGGATTTGTTTTACGCCGAGCAAACGGTTTCACAAACTTAAGGGCTCTTACGGTAATAATAATAATAATAATAAAAGCATTTATTGAGGAACAACAAATATACAGTCATGTGTAGGTACAGTTTAAAACGATGATGCCTGTATTAGTATGAAAACTGTGTTACAGACACCAACGCGGTAATGTATAATGCCCTGGTCAGAAGCCAGATGGAAAACGCAGCTTCTGTATGGGCTCCGCATGAAGCTAAATATAGCCTCATGTTGTATATAGAACAAGTTTACGTGATATCTATATTGGAAGACATATGGCGTCTATCCTTTCTATTCCTTGATGTATCCAACCTTATTTGTTTTGGGTATGGTTGGATACAACAAGCTGGAAATTAGGAGAGATATGACGCTAGCGCTGTATGTAGTTCGAGTGTTCCGGGGGATGATATCCAATCCGACTATATTGGAGATGATGAGACTGTGCGTGCCGTACGAGTATGTTGGGCGGCGCAGGCGGCCTCCTCTGTTCGAAGTACCTCGTGGAAGGACGAACCTGCTCGTCAAGGCGACACTGACGTGGACCATACAAGCGCTAAATCTAGTGGCGGTTACCATCGACACATTCCACTGTCCAAAGAGCGAGTTCGTCAGAGCTACATTATTTAATTTTTGTTATTGTAAATATGATATATATTATGACGAGAGATAATATGACGAGTATGTTATTCTGAAGATTTTATTGTAATTATTTCGTTGTTATTTTACTGAATTTTTCTCATTGGCATTTGTATTTGTATGTGTATAATTTGTTTATTATTGGATTGATTTGATTTTTTTCTTTTTGCTCTACATTTGATGACTATTGTCTAACCTGTAATAATAGATGTAATGTTTTAAATAAATAAAATAAAAATAAATAACTATAATTCTAATGTACGTGTATACGTCACTGAACTCCTCCTAAACGGCTGGACCGATTTGAATGAATTTTTTTGTATGCGTTTGGGTGGCGCCCTGGATGGTTTAGATTTACAAATCAGCCGGCAGATGGCGCTGCAGTCGGAATCTAGGTTATTTATTTATACTGCAACTAAACGGCTGGATCGACTTGAATGAATTTTTGTATATGCATTCATTAATTTTGTATGTATGCAGGACGTCTGTCGGGTCCGCTAGCATAAATATATATTTTTATTGTCTTTAAGTTGCTTAAATGCTGGGCATCCAATTTTTAAAGTAGGGTTACTTAATCAAATGGGATATTATAAAATAAAAGACCTTCAAATCTTTACCTTCCAAAACTGTTATGTTTAAGAGTTATGATCGAAAATAAAACATAAAACGTTTCTTCTCTAAAAGACTATTGCAAGTCATTTGAATTTATTTGACTGACTCCGTGGCGCAGTGGGCGTATAGCCGACTGAGATGCAGGAGGTAGCGGGTTCGATTCCCGCTGCGGAACAAATGTTTGCATGATCTACAGATATTTGTTCCGTGTCTGGGTGTTTTTCTATATAAACTTGAGAGCAAAAAAATCGCACATTCATGATTTTTTGACATAACTAAAAAAAAAACAAAAAATATTATGTTTCTGTAATGCAGATTCATAGTCTATTTTAATACCTATCCAGTGGTATCTGATTTGTCTTTCAATCATTACATAAAAATGCTTTTGTGGATCAATAACAAAAATGCATGTTTAGTAAAAAATTCTTTATTCAAGTATTGGTGTCAAAGTTATGAAATTAAAAGATAAAATTAATTTAAAGTTTGTTATTAATACCGAGTGTTCCCTACCCTAGCCTGAATCACTGACTCCATCCGTGTTTTCATTGATGTTACTAGACTTTTGATAAAGTCTTGAGGAATAGCCTCCCATTCCTCTGCGATCGCCTGTTGCAGCTCCTGTAGAGTCGATGGAGGAGCATCTCGGCCTCGAACTCTTCTTTTCAGCTCGTCCCATAGATGTTCGATGGGATTGAGGTCTGGGCTTCGAGCTGGCCACTCCATAACGGTCACATCCACCTCTTGAAGGTACTCGATCACTATGCCAGCAGTATGCGGTCTTGCATTATCTTGCATAAACAGAAAGTTTTCGCCGATAAACCCAGCAAAAGGTACGACGTGGCTCTCGAGTACTTCCTCAATGTATCGTATGGAAGTCAATCCTCTTGATTGGCGACCAGTATTCGGTCCGGTGATGAAGGCAAGCTCGGTTTTTGCTTCCATAGACATGCCTCCCCAAAACATGATTGATCCACCGCCATAGGCGACACGTTCTGTTATGCAGCATTGGGCAAATCGCTCTCCCGATCTTCTATACACCTTCCCCCGTCCGTCGTTGCCATGCAAGCACATCCTGCACTCATCAGAGAACAGGACTGCACTCCACTGTCGTCCGGTCCAATTCAAATGGTCTCGAGCGAACTGAAGGCGGGCTTCTCGGTGGGCTGGGGTCAATTTCGGCCCGTTTGCTGGCCTGTGTGCAGTCAGGCCACCTTCTCTCAATCGTCTTCTGACTGTCCACCGGCTAACTTCTACTTCACGAACTTCTTGAAGTCGTTGGCCCAGTTGAACTGCGTTCAAACGACGATTTCTTAAAGATGTCGTTATAAGAAAGCGGTTATCACGCTCTGTTGTAGCACGGGGACGGCCCGATCCTTGTCGCCGTTGGTAGCCACCAGTCTCTTGATACCTCTGGTATACACGCCGAACGGTAAATCGGCTCAAACTCAATTGTCGAGCCACTTGACTTTGCTTAAGCCCCGATTCAACAAGGGCAACCACTTGAGCGGCTACTTCTGGTGTAGTATCCATTTTCGTGTTCCGTTTGAAGCCAATATCAATAGAGAACCTTTCACACTGTACGTTGGTATGCAAATGATGACCATTCCCACAATATGCACTCTTTTATACCTGCGATAAATCCCGCCGCCGGCCTTACCTGGATCGAGCGACATAAGGGGGTCTATTGTGTTGTTGCTAATGAGTTGTTTTTAAAGGTAAATGTCAACCCTTTATCAGTTCTGCGAATGCCTAGATTATGCACTTTAATTTAATTTGATTTTAATTTGCTGTAAGCTCCAAATAAAAAAAAATTTAACTTTTAAGTAAAAATGTGCGGATGTGCGATTTTATTGCTCTCAAGTGTATTATAAGTATGTATTTACAAAAAAAGTATATAAGTATTCTATCAGTTATCTGGTTCCCATAATACAAGCTCTGCTTAGTTTGGGGCTAGTAAGCGCTGTGTGAAATGTACAGCAATATTTATTATATTATTATTATATTTTATAAGATAGGGAAAAAAAAAATAAAAAAATATTATATTATATTAACAATACATAATACAATACACACAATATACACAATACAATATAAATTGTATATTAACTCTGTTATAAAATGTTGGTTAATTTAGCTTATGCTAAGCTTTTCAGAGTACATTACCTGCTATGTTGGCTAACTGTTGTAAGAGTGTCAGATGCTGCAACAGCTGTGGTTTCGCAATCAGGACAGGACAGTCGTTTTGAAGAGCACGCTCTACAGCATCCACCACCATGCGGTTCCAGGTGAACTCATCGATTGTCAATTTATGTTCATTATTTACCTACAAAAAATTGTCAAGCATTTTGAAGTCTAGTACTTACTGTTACATACGTTGAAATCGTTTAAAAATAGTGCCTGTTCCAACACGATTTAAGACATTTCTACCGCCAAGCAGCATTGCTGTGTTTCGGTTTGAAGGGTATAGTTGCCGTTGAAATTACAGACAGGCTTTACACCTGTATGCCTCGAGTTGAAGGACGCAGGAAAGTGCATCGTAGGGCACATTTCTAAGGAGCGTGACCTAAGAGGCAAACTTGTTATAGGCTTGTTCCATCTCCAGTCGTATAAAAAAAAATCTGAATTTAAAAATCCTAATCCTTTTTGGAGTTCTGGAGTCCAACTCTTATAGCTTCACCATGTCTATTTGTGTCGTTTTGTGGTTACAACCGGTCTCAAAGCCAAATTTTAACTTTGTAGCCTATCAGTGCTTTCAAATTTGGCATGGTAATATTAGTGGTGCCTATAAAAGCGTTTTTTAGGGTTGGTACTCCGGTACCAGTAATGCGGCCTTTAAAAATATTAATCCGTTTCAAGGACGTATTTTCAGTGCAAAAGTCCGTTTGTAAACTCGGTAATCTATACATCTCGTCCCATCACTTACTGTTCTCAGATCAGGTACAGCACTTGATGTTGCTGGTAATCGATCAGTCGCCCGTGACGAGCAGGTCTCTTCCCCAATATTGCCGTCAACGCTAGTTACAGCAAAATATCTGTTGGAATCATACATTTTTTATTGTTTATTAACTTATTTTTAATATATATTCTAAATATTTTTGTGATATTGCAAATACTTACTTTAGTTGAGGACACGAAACCCTAGTAGCTGTATCGACTTGACTAACAAATGATGTTATTTCCTTGGAATTTCTGGTATTACCCGTGACCATCAGGTAAATTCCTTCAATTTTTTCCAATTCTGCCGATTTATTTAAAACTTTTAAGATTTCAACGTCCGTCAATATGTTTCCGGAAGATGTATTCACTTTGACTCCTTGATTCTGCCAAAATCTATAAAAATAAAATGTTTAAATATATTTGAGCGAAGCGAGATCTTTAAATCAACTTGGACAAATCGGCCTTGCATTGTATGTAGGTATGTATGTTTGTTTGTCCGGGGATAACTTTCGTAGGTTGATCCGATCTTCGTGTGGTATAAAAGTAGGTAGTGATGGAAATTGTAGTGTGACTAAATGAGCTAAATATGTGAGGGGATTTTTAAAATATTGGGTTCAAGAAGAGTAAAAACAAATTATTTTTAACTCAGGTCTTGTGCTTTTTTAAGTAAATTCCCAAAATAAAACGAAGTCTACAAGATTATTACAGAAGAAAAAGCAGAGAAAAGATAAGCTAAGCCTTATATTATTAATTTCGTCTACAACTTTACGTACCGAATTTTGAGGTCTAGACGAGTAGATGCATTAAAGCAATGAATCAATAAGTTTGTGACTCCTCTAGCAATCAGTCTGTCAGCCAGTTGAAGTCCAGCAAGGTCCCCGTCGCAAAACACAACATGCCAGAGGTTCGGGGTACAACTAATCCTGTAACATTGGAACAAAATGAATTCCTAGTGTTATTTATTCCCCACGCACGGCGAAGAGTTCTGCAGTCAGTTGCTTTACTAATTTATTGTATGTAATACCTGGGTTGTGGTAACTGCTGCTGATCCCGCAGTCTAATAAGAACTCGACCGCGGTGCCGACTCGTGGCGAGCAGGTGGAACGCGCGCGGTGCTTCGTGTGAGGCGTACGTCACATGCGACAGCGGACGCACGTATCCACGCGCAATCCCTTCACTCACCAACAATTGGAGGTACTGAAAACATTTACCTAATTATAATGAACAATGAAACATCTAGAAAGACGCTGATTATATTTTTATAAAATGTTAAAAAATAGAGTTACCAGGTAGGTATATTTAGTGTAGTTAGTAGGTAGGTATATAAGTATTACTCACTTTTCTATCCGCAGCAGAATCGAGGGATGATTTGAAATCAACTACCATAAACGATCTGCATTTGGTCATGTATGACATTCCATAAACAAAATCTTCACGGCTTTGAAGCAGGCTTGTATCGACCGTTGTGCCCAAATAAGCAGTACATCTCAGGCATTCCTAAAAAATAATTTGTAGATTTACAGACCTTTAATGAGGTGCCTTGTGGCAAAAATTTATTTCAAATCAGTTCAGTTACAATATAATCCTTGAATCGCTTAGCTAGTCAATCCAGTAGGTACCAATAAGGATGACTTAATGGAAATCAGTCTCATATAACATTTTTACGAAGATACTTACGTTTCTGAGGTTACCTTTGACACAACTCAAAATAATATCGCAACCTTCGCTGTTAGTTGCGTTCAATACGATGTCAGCAAAAGAGCTATCTCGAGAATTTCCAATGAACTCCTCTGAAAAAAAAAACTTATATATAATAATAGGTCGGGGAAAAAGTCTTTTCGCATTATAGTATGTATGAACTTGTAATAAAATATCTTTGGCTATACTATTTGTATCTGGCTGGTTTTGGTATCATTCAAAGTTTAAATTTTAAAGAAGATAATTCCAAATTCAAATTAGGAAAATGTGTGATTTTTATTTGTGTTTCGTACTGTAAAGATGAATGAATCTAATGAAGAAATTCGATACATTTTAAAAATTTACTAGGGTAAAAATGCAATGCAAGCCGCGAAAAAAATTTGCGATGTTTATGGACCTAGTGCAGTGTCTGTGAGAGTAGCACAAATTTGGTTTAAGCGTTTTCAATCCGGAAATTTTGATGTCAAAGATGCACGTCGCTCTGGTCGCCCTATTACGGATAAAATTGATGCCATTTTTGAAAAAGTGGAACAAGAACGGCATATCAGTAGTTACGACGTAACTGAAGAACTGGGAATTGACCACAAAACAGTTTTGGAGCATTTGAAAAAACTGGGTACACAAAAAAACTCGATATTTGGGTACACCACGAGCTCACCGAAAGAAACCTAATGAACCGTGTACTCATTTGTGATTCTTTATTACGACGTAATGAAACCAAACCATTTTTGAAATAGCTGATAACTGGTGATGAAAAGTGGATCACGTATGACAAGAACGTGCGAAAAAGGTCGTGGTCAAAGGCCGGTCAGGCTTCACAGACTGTGGCCAAACCCGGGGTAACTCGCAACAAGGTGATGCTGTGTGTGTGGTGGGATTGGAAGGGCATTATTCATTATGAGCTGTTACCACCAGGCAGGACCATCTATTCTGAACTCTACTGCGAACAACTGATGAGATTAAAGTAGGAAGTTAGTTTAAGTTAGGAGGAAAGCGGCCGGAATTAATCAACAGAAGGGGTGTGGTTCTTCATCATGATAACGCTAGACCTCACATATATTTAGCCACTCAGCAAAAGTTAAGAGAGTTTGGCTGGGAGGTGTTAATGCATCCGCCGTATAATCCTAAACTTGCACCTTCAGATTTCCACCTGTTTCGGTCTCTTCAGAATTCTTTAGGCAGTGTCAGGTTAACATCACGAGAGGACTGCCAAAACCACTTGTCGCGGTATTTAGATCAGAATCCCCTAAATTTCTATAGCAATGGGATCATGTCCCTACCTACAAGATGACAAAAACTTATCGAACAAAATGGTACCTACATACTTTAGTTAAATGTAAATAAACTATATTAAAAAATGTTTTGAATTTTCATAAAAAATGCGAAGAAACTTTTTCCCCAACCTAATATATCATACATATTCAATATTACATAGGTATCAAAATTAATTAAGATATGATATTAGCTCAAAGATCAATCATTATTTACACAAACCTGGTATTTGAGGAAATAGTCTCCGTAAGAATATTTTTTTTGATTGATCGGCAACTGTTGTGAAAATTGTACATCCTGTCGCCAAAGCAATCGATATAGCAGCTTGCCCGAGCGCCCCAGCCCCTCCGTGTATTAGGATTTTAGAATTCTTTACCAACTTATTTTTTATGTTCTGTAACATAAAAGCAAACATCTGTTAGTATAACACTATTATATCTTATATGGATCGTGAGCTGCAATACAGATTTATTAGTTATTAACTAGTTATAGTAAACTTAATGAGAAAGAAGTAATAATAATTACCAGACAGTAGAATGCTTGTGCATAAGCTAGTGGAACAGTTGATGCTTCCTCGAGACTCCAGTGAGGAGGCACTGGCCACAGTAGGTCCGGTTGTGCCTTTACATCAGTGCTTATTGCACCATTCTTCACCAATCCCATAACTCGCTCCCCGCTACGAATAAAGTTAACACTGTTTCTTTAATACCCACATTATAAGCATAAGGATCAAGTAATTATAAGTATTCATAAGGGAGTCACTTACATATGACTTAACTCTTACCTATCAGTGACACCGCTGAAATCCATACCGAAGTAATGTTCATCGTCTGCAAAAGAAATTACCCCAGAAGCTCTATTGATATCAGCTATGTTAAGGCCAGCATAATGCACCTGCAAATCAAATGTTAGAACATCATGTTTTTGTGGATTGTTTATTATCTGACGTTTAAAAAGTTGGTTGCTTAGCATTGAAAATTAATTTAACCTTAACATTGATACCAGAGGCTATATTCGCAGCTTCTCCCCAATGCAAAGTATTAATATCACCAACTTTGCCGATTTGAAGGACTGAATGCTTCCCACCTTCATTTATGTTTAAATCATTTTTATCGCCTTTTCTGTTCTGAAGAAAAAATATTTAACACAATTGAACAATTTTCTGCAAAAACAAATTTATTTAGTCAAAGTCACTTGGATATTTTCGGTAAATATAATAATAAGTAGGCATGTGATACGTAAATAGGCGTATCACATGCTACGTAACCAACGTAGGTGTACTCACTCTGCTGCCAGCTGTTGGTAGCGCAATTAACTCTAGCGTCATTTTATTGGGAGCTTCAATTGCTACGTTGTGGAATTTAATGTTTCTCAAAACGATCCCTCCACAACTAAAAATGAATAAGAAATTCAATAAAACTAGCAGTATTATTATAACAGAAATTATATGTAGAGCAAGAGTGCTTAGACTTTTTAACAGAAAATGTCGGCGATGAAATCCGTATTAGTAAAGAAGCAAGACAAGGAGACCCCATTTCTCCAAAATTATTTTCAGCAATATTAGAAGGCATATTTAGGAAATTATTATGAGACGAAATGGGTCTAAATGTAAATGGCACTCCGTTGAACCAACTCCGCTTCGCAGATTACATCGTATTGTTTGAGGAAAACCCTAAAAAGCTAGAACAGATGATACGAGAGTTAGCAAAAGTAAGCAAGGAGGTCGGGCTTGAAATGAACTCTTCGAAAACAAAACTTATGACCAACTCAACCAAGGTGGAAGTAATAGTCAAAGGAAAAAAGTTAGAATATGAAAATGAATACACCTACCTTGGGCAAATCATTGCTCCCGAAGACCAGACGCCAAAAGAAATCAATTAGAGAATCGCGACAGGGTGGAAATAATACTGGAGTTTCAAAGAAATCATGAAGAGTAAGGACTACAGCGAGTCTATAAAAAGAAAAACATTTAACACATGCATACTCACATGTCTTACATAATATGGGTGCGAGACATGGTCACTAAACCAAATCCATAGGAATAGACTTCAAAGCTGCCAACGAGCGATGGAAAGAAGTTTACTATGTATAAGGAAAAGTGATAGGATAAACAGTATAACTATAAGAGCCATAACAAAACTAACTGATATACTCACCAAAGTAGACAAATAAAAATGGCGCTGGACGGGACATATGATCCGTAGCAAAAACGAAAAGTGGAACAAAATAGTAACAAATTGGTACGGAAAAGATGGAAATAGATCAAAAGGAAGGCAAATCAAAAGATGGGAGGATGAAATAAAAATAACTACAGGTCCCTATTGGAGAAGAACTGCTACTGACAGACTTCATTGGAGAGAGCTAGAGAAGGCCTTTGCCGATCGGCACTTTGATCTAAGAGATATGTTTGGTATCATTATATCAAGTTTAATTAAAATCCATTCAGTAGTTTCAGCGTGATACGATAATAAAGAGACAGATAACAGACAAAAATGAAAAATAGCCTGTTAAATCGATTAAGAAGTTAATGTCACAGTTTTCTCCTGTGTTTATATATTATATGTGTGTATGTAGAAAGGTGACGTCATAGATAAGCGGAGATGTCGAATGAATGACTATTATAATTCATCTCGGATTTATCTGAATCACTTACGACGTCTTGTCGAGTATGGGATTTACTTCAACCTTCGATACTTTCGTTCCATCGGATAATTCATAATATGCCTTGTAGTGGTCATTGACATCAATAGTAAGCTCTCGTATTTGACTCGGCTGCACCACTCCACAGAAAGAGTGTTTCAAAGCGTTCAGTTGAAGCATGCCGTCAATCAATACTACCCAATTATCGTTCCATAAAAGCTCAGCTTCTGTTATGTCTTCGTTGACTCTGTGAATACTTTTGAAGTCGTCTCTGCAATGATAACAATTTGGTTTGAGAGGATGTGAATAACATAAAGAGAATGAGAAAACTGAATAAATATAGCAGTTGTGTCGGAGTCAAGTTTTGTTCGCGAACGAAATCGGTAGTACATCATTTATCTAATACACAACACTACAAAAATAAACTTTAATTTCAAATCTTTAACACAGGTAGAAATCATAGAAAATAAATTCTTTTATTTATATCGTTACTTTTTACTACGACTTACCTAAAAGCATATCCTCGAGTACTTAAGTAATGATAAACTTCTTCAGAACCAATGTTTAGTCGTGGATTCGACTGGTTTAAAATGTTGCTTGATATGTCCATGTCAAACAAGGAGATAAATCCGGACACTACTTTAGAATCATCAACTAAAACCTAAAAACAAAATAGCGATAGTTAGATAGGTGTTTCAATAATTTAACAGTCAAATACTTAAAAATATTTCTTACATCAAATCGTCCTTTGCCTCTATGCAAAGAGATATACAGTTTGAGTTGTCTTTGGTCGTGTAATATCGGTTGAGAGTATAAATGCACTTCACGGAACTGAACAGACACCTCCTTCTTCTTTGCTCCAATACTCATAGCAAAGGTGTCCCACACCGCAACTAATGCAGCAGCAAAAGGATATAACACTTTGCCTGGGAACAAAACAATAAAAATAAAAAAATAAAATTACAAACCTAAATATTGTTTTAAAATTTAAATCTGTCATTCATTTTGTACAAAAAATCTGAATAGTGAGTTTAACAAAACTATTTAGTAAACTATTTTATTCAGTCCTATTTATTGCCCATCTCGTTGTGTTAAAAGCTCTCAGAACATTGGTTCATCATAAAGAGTCCCTCTTTCGCCAGAAAGTTGGCCAGCCTCTTGCCCCTAAGATTCCGTTTCCCGTAACCTAATTTCCCGACTATCAACTCATCATCGCCTCTTCCGCCTAGTTTTACGCTCAAGTCTTCCATAACGTTTATTTTCTAGGTATATATGGCTCTACTGATGTTTTCATACATTCCTCCACCTTAACATTGTAAACTCGGGGTGTCTGCTGGCCCGTACAAGAAAATTAGCACAGCGAATTCAAAACGCAAGTGTGCGTTTTTGTTTCCCGGTTCCGCGGCGGGCACACATATCGCCATACATATACGAACACGGTATGATGAATGTGTCAGCATGACGTTATTTACACTTCGCGACTTTGCTTATAAATCAGCAGCCTTCATACCTGTATGACAAGCTTGAATTCTCTAACCGTCACGTACGGTTTGCCACTCGTTTAATCTGTCCACGCCACAGAACGACTGCTTTTCGTGGTAGCTTCCGATATGCTGCCACGAAATGCTGGAATAATCTACCCCCACCAGTTCAAAGCGTAAAATCGGTTCACTCTTTTAAAATTTCACTTAAGAAACTTCTATTGCTTTCACAAATTACTCCATCAGTAGGTAGACGTTCTGGGCCTACATTTAGTTTGATTTAGTTGCAAAGGCTACCTTTGTTCTGTATGTTAAATTAATAATTCCTCAAAATATCTAATATTTTATTTATTTAATAACTTGCAGAAATTTGTTGTTTATTTTATTTTTATTGTTTAGTTTTGATCTCATAAATAGTCTTGCTTTAATAAGTTAGGTATGTGCAATGTATAATAGTTATTGTGTAAAAAAATATTATTTCAATTTTTTTATTTTTGTTTTTTGTAAATCTTGTAGACTTTTATATGTTAAATAATAGTGTAAACGCGTGTTTCTATTTTCTGCTGCTCACACCCACTAAAGGCGTCACATAATAACAGCGCTACAGTAGCTCAGTACAGTAGGGGTAGCAAGAAAGAAGCCTCCCCGCGGCGCAACCTGGAAACAGCTAGGGTACGGTAACGCAGTGTCCTAGTCTGGCTAATTCTTTCACCACGATGTCTCAATCGCAAAACAGTTCTTTTCAGGACCCTTCCCAACTATCGACTACCATACCCAATGCCAACAACATCAAGTGCAAACTGATTGACCCAGCTCTAGTGTCGTTTCCCTTAATATCGAAGGCTTTTCAGCAAGTAAAGCAGAACTACTTTCAGAAATGTGCTGCACCTCACACTGTGATATACTGTGCCTTCAAGAAACGCATCGCGGCCACGACCAACTGCGGCCGCAGATTCGTGGCCTGACTCTGATTGCCGAGATTCGTCACCCAAAACATGGAAGCGCTATTTTTGTTAAGCCTGAGGTATCAGTTGTCTCTGTCTGTACTAGCTCACAAGACTCAATAGAAATTGCAACAATAGATACCGGAAAATGTACGATTACTTCCATCTATAACTTCAAATCAATCTTTCAAATTCTGGAAAACTGCAAACTTTGATGATCGTGCTTTAAAAATTGTCCTAGGCGATTTTAATAGCCACAACACAGACTGGGGCTATCGCCAAACGAACCCTGACGGCAAAGCTGTTGTAGAGTGGGCAGAAGCAGAGGATCTACATTTGATTCATGATGGTAAACTACCCCCTTCTTTTAACAGCCGCCGCTGGAAGCGAGGCTATAACCCAGACCTTATATTTGCGTCGGAAAATTTAACTTGACTTTGCTTAAAATCTGTTTATGCAGCAATCCCAAATACCCAACATAGATCGATCTCTTGTCTCCTGCAAGCAGCAGTAAAACCGACAACTGTCCCGTTTAGACGTCGGTTTAACTTTGTTAAAGCAGACTAGCAGCAGTTTTCTGAAAAAGTCGACGAAGCGCTGAACGTAGAGCCAATCCCACAGAACTACGAAAAGTTTATTCATGCTATTCGGGTGGTATCTCGAAAGGTGATTCCCAGAGGCTGTCGTTAAAATTACATCCCGGGCCTTCAGAGAGACTCCGCCAAACTACTAGCGGAATACGAATCACTGTATGAAAACGATCCATTTGCCGTAGAAACCATAACAACTGGCCAAACCCTAATAACAATGCTGAAGGAAACCCGTAAAAAGCAATGGATAAAAACTATTACTGAAATTGACATGACGCATAACAGCAAGAAAGCATGGTCTAAGGAAACTTACAGGGGACCCCCCTCCACCAAAAAAACCCTGGAAAAGTTACCGCAAACCAAGTAGCTCACCAACTCCTCCTAAACGGGAAAGATACTCAGAAACTACAATATCTTCCTAAAGCCAAAATTACCACCGGAAAGCCTTCACTAATTTGCCAACCATTTACACTTACTGATATAATACAATCAATAAAAAACCTAAAAAATGGAAAAGCTGCTGGAGTCGACGACCTCACTGTGGAACAGCTCAAGCACTTAGGCCCAGCAGCAATATCTTGGCTTTGGCTCTTTTTAATTCCTGTCTTATTATTTTTCAGATACCGAAAATGTGGTGACAAGTCAGAGTCGTTGCTCTACTCAAACCTGGAAAGCCTGCTGACGATCCAAAAAGTTATCGACCAATTTCGCTTCTTTGTCACACATTTAAACTTTTCGAGAGGATGATACTAAACCGTCTCACGCCAATGGTTGAGTCTATGCTTATCCCCCACCAGGCAGGTTTCAGGCCCAGAAAGTCGTGCACAGGACACATCCTTAATCTAGCTGAACACATAGAAACCGGATATGAAGATAAAAAAATTACCGGGGTTGTTCTAGTAGACCTGAGAGCTGCATATGATACCGTGAATATAAAGAGGCTTCTATACAAGGTGGGCGAGATGGTGGGTGACTTCGGTTTGGTTCAGATACAGGGACTGATTCTTCGAAACCGGCGCTTCCAAGTCCACCTCCATATGGACAAAAGTCGATGGCGATGCCAAAAAAATGGACTACCTATTTAACATATACACGAACGACCAACCCGGGCAGGGTTACCCTAACACCCAGAGGTTCTTGTATGCAGATGACTTAACTCTAGCCACGCAAACAAACAGCTTTGAAAAAGCTGAAGTACACTTGAGGCATGCTCTGGAAGTACTAGGGGAATACTATGACGCCAACGCTTTGAGGCCAAATCCTACAAAGACAGTCCTATGTTTTCCACCTGCGGAACCACCAAGCCAACCGTCCACTTCAGCTAACTTGACGAGGTACACCCATAACACCGTAGGTACTTAAACCCGGTGTATCTAGGAGTAACCCTGGATAGAACACTTGGTTTCAAAATCCATTGCCAGAAAACAATAGCAAAGTCTGCTCACGAAATAGTATTCTTCGTCGTCTTACCACAACATCCTGGGGCGCTTCACCTTCGGTTCTCCGAACAACTGGTCTCTCCCTCTGCTTTTCAGCTAGGGAGTACGCATGCCCAGTGTTGCATCGTTCAAGCCACGCTAGAGAAGTAGACATTGCACTAAACGAGACCAATAGAATAATAACCGGATGTCTGAAGCCTACCCCGTTACACAAGCTATAACCTTTAGCAGGTATAGCACCACCTGACATCCGGCGAGACATTGCCTGTGCCACAGAAAAGGCAAAAAAGGAATGTGATGTCCGACACTGTTTGTATGGCGTTACTCCACCAAGAAAACGGCTACATAGTCGCAGGGGTTTTTTGCGATCCACTGAAGCCACCACAAATAATGCAAGTGATGCCCGCGTTACCCTGTGGAAACTAAATAAAGTCCCCCCACCTGGCTATGTTACACCTACAGAGGAACTACCCCCTGGTCAACACCTACCTTGGCCAGTGTGGAGGACCCTCAACAGACTGCGTACCCAAGTCGGCCGCTGCAGGTGTAATCTTAGTAAATGGGGTATTACAGACAAATCGGCGACGCAATGCCAATGTGGTGCCCAGCTCCAAACAATGGCACACGTCCTTACATGCCCATCCTGCCCTACCACCTGCACGATGGAGCAACTGATGACCTGCTCCGACGCTGCCATGAACGTGGCGAGGTACTGGTCAAAATGGCTATAGCCTTGAGACATCGACACGAAAGAAGAAGTAGTTATATGTTACAGTGGCACACCGCTGAGTGACGACCTATTTTGTAGTCTTGTATTTGGTATAACTGTTGTATTCATAGAATGTAAAAATGGATAATTATTCTATTTCTATATTATAGTTGATCGAGCGCAGCGAGATCTCCAAATCAACAGGCAAATCGGCGTTGTATGGTATGTACTATCGAAGTGTTTAACCGATCATCGTGAAATTTGGTGTATAGTAATGGCACACTTTTGGTCTGACTAAATTAGATAAAAATGTGTGTGTGTGTGGGGGGGGGGGGGGGGGGTTTGTTGAGGTATTGGGGTTCAAGAGGGGTAAAGACAAGCAAAATGGGACTATCCCGTCAAATGTTACGTTTAAAAAATGTCTTAGTCAGTACAACCGTCACAATTAATGTTTTTTCTTTCTTTCTTTACATTTCGAACCCGTTTTTATTTTTAGTTTAAACTTTGTAGTTTTTAAGTTATTAGCCATAATAAAAACTGAACTTTGACAACATTCACAGGGTATAACAGTGACCCCACAGTGCTGAAATTTGGTATGCGTGTAGCTTTAGTAACACAAATATAGGGAAATACAGAGTAACTGCAATTTCTACCCCAAAAAACGATTTTTTTGAGCAAGCCTAGAAATTAGAACAAATTCTTCGCAGAGTCTATTACTATTTCTCTATGGGCTTGCTCAAACATTGCACAAGCATAGATTATATAACAAATTCTTCTTTATTATTTACTGCACACAAGAAAATATATTTAGGATTACAGAAATAGAAGACGTGTACAAAGGCGAGCTCAATCCTAAGAAGAGTTTTCTTCCAGCAAACCTTTGAGACTAGAGAGAGAGATGATTTTAAAAGTATGTTAGTCCACAGAGACTTGCGCAAGCCTTGGACAAGCTAGGCTTACTACTCCTGCTTAATATTTAGTTAGTCTAACAATGGTTTTGAATATACATACCTCGTACGACGTTTCCTTTTATATAGCTGCAGTCATTTTCATTTGTATTAATCAAGAAATTGCAACAAGCAGCTTTCTTTAAATTAGTCTTCGCTTGCGACTTAACTTTCCTGATAAAGAAGAAAATCAATAAATAAAGATTCCGTATAAATTAAAAAAATTCAAATACCTGCGACATAATAAAACCCGTAATACATTTCCATTTTACAGCTGAGGCCCCTTCATCAAAAAGGAAATATGCTAATCTTTGGATCAATCGGCTGACCTGATCTTGTTCACACATAGCTATGAACCAACCCAGTCTAGTCAAGTATGACAAAACTCGGTTTATTGATCGAGCGAAGCGAGATCTTCAAATCCACTTGGGCAAATCAGCGTTGTATGTATGTATGTATGTTTGTTTGTCCGAGGATAACATTCGAAGCGTTGATCCGATCATCGTGAAATTTGGTATATAGGTAGGTAGTGATGGCACAGTCCGGGGCCCGTATACAAATTACATTCGCTCTGAATCAGTTCGATTTCTACATAAATTTGCCGTCGCTACATCACGTGGTATTTCTATAGCATGTGTCAAATCCCATACATTTTCGGAGTTATCGACTAGTGTCATCGCTAATCGACTATAACTTGGCTAAGCCCTCTTGTGTGACTAAATGAGATAAAAATGTTTCGGGGTTGTTGAGATATTGGGGTTCAAGAAAGGTACAAAAAAAAAGGGTCTATCTAGTCAAATGGCACGTCTAATGAAAGATTTTTATTAGTACATTTCGACCCCGTTTTATTTGTTGTTTAAACTTTGTAGTTTTTAAGCTGTTAGCCATAATAAAAACGGAACTTTGACGAAATTCACAGGGTAAACCAGTGATCCCACAGTGCTGCAATTTGGTATATTAACACAAATATAAGTAAAAGTCTGAAATCCAGAATAACTGCAATTTATACCCCAAAAAAGTATCCAATTAACATGAACTCACGTTACCTGTAATTTGAATGAAACTGTAGCTCTAGCTGTGTGGTTATGTAATTCGTGGCACTTTTTTGATAGTCAAAGATTACAAATAATATTTTTTTCTGTTTTTATTGACTCGCGAGTTCGGGGCGAATCGCGAACCACTAGTGTTAATTAAGCAGCGCCATCTAGTTATGAGACCGGTAAACTAAGAAAACTTTTAGGACAAATATCTAAAAAACTATTCTAGGTAGAGACTTCAAAAGTTTTCCTGTAGTCTTAGCATATATAAGGTGTTGCAATTAAAACTACAAATAATGACGGAGTATATTTTTGGGACCATAAATAATAAATAAATAATGTTTGGTTTTTGAATCCAAGAAACTTAACTTTTGTGTTTTTGTGCCGAACATGTATGTACTTACCGCCCTGCCGTACGCACCATATGTGCTTTGTTGACTTGGTGCATTGACCGGGCCAGGTCATTGACCACTTTCATTTAAGAGTTTGTGTGAGTGCATCAGTAAGTTTGATATTTTCATGTAAAAAGTTCCAATAATTCAATAAAAAGTTCCAATATTTTTGAGTAATACAGGCTAATTTTAATTATGAAAATAAATCCGCGGAAGTTGGCGCGAGTTAGCAAGTCTATGATATTATATGATTTAAATTAGATATATGTTATTGAATATTTCCGTTTAAATTATAATACATTAAAGTAAACCAAAAGTACCTATTTATATTTTGAACACTTATTTGGCTTTCGCGATAATGTTAACTTGTTCGAACTTACCAAACTTCAGAATGCATCCACTCCACATGCTGTGACAGGTGCGGGGTTCCTGTTGATACTGGGAATTCCACTTTCGGATATAGAGCTTGAACTTTTGGTAAATAGCCTTCAATGTATATCCTGAATAGCGGCAAATAATTTAAAGTTAGCACTTATACAACATCACACGCCAAATAAAATGATGAATAAAAGTTTCATACGCATCATTTATATATCACCATCGTCATACACAGTCTAACTTCACCCGCTGCTTACCGCTTCAATACTCAATACTTCAATACATAACAAGTTACGAGTACAAACATGTACCTAATGCAAGGTGGACAGTCTAAATGGGGTACGAGTACAAAGACAGTCACAAGAACAGTTCAAACTCAAACTCAAATATTTTTATTCATTAAAATCACAAGGATCACTTTGAAACGTCAATTTTACTGTCTGTTCCTTCGTGACCAAGCCAGGAAAGAAAGGCAAGAAACAAGGCTGGTTATTTTTTTAATGATCCTTTTAGAATACATAGCACTACAGAAAATAAATTACGTCTAAATTGTAACATTTTGAACGAGTTGCAGCAATTTCAATCCCAAGCTTCTCCCATCATCTAAATAATCCGATATTTTACAGTAGGCTTTCTTATAAATATTTTGTTTAATTCCGTTTTTAAATTTATTAATTGTTAATTTTGTACATCCCTTAGGAGTTTGTTATAAAAACGTACACCTTGCCCTTTTAACAATTTACTTACTTTATGGAGTCTACAAGTGGCAACAGCGAGTTTATCTTTATTTTTAATATTAAAATTATGATTATCGCTATTTTTCTTAAACAAATTAATATTTTTGTGAACATACATCAGATTTTCATATATATATTGACAAGGGAATGTCATAATATTTATTTCTTTAAACTTATTGCGTATGATTCTCTGGGGCCCATATTATAAATTGCACGAACAGCCCTCTTCTGCAGCACAAAAACGATGTTTATATCTGCAGCACTCCCCCACAGCAGTATACCGTATGATATAATGCTGTGGAAATAGCTGAAGAAAACTAGTCTAGCTGTGTATATACGTCTGTAAAAAGACGGATTTTTTTGACTGCGTATGCCGCACAACTAAGTCTCTTCGACAACTTATCAATGTAAGTTGGTTGTAGATACAAGAAACCGTTACTATGCGATTACCCCTGGGGAAAGTTATATCAGCATTGATTAAAAAATAAACACAATATTTTTAAAAAATCCTGCTGTTTGAATATTTTAATAAAGAGCAAACTTCTTCACGGGGTTAACAGATCTCACTTTATGCCATAATTCAACTCCTCACGTGTTATATGTGCTACAACTTCATTACGAAAATAAATCTCTGCTAGTGCATGGCCAAGTTCGAACCCCATACCAAAGGTGTATACTCCACTAGAACACCTCGGCAAACTGGTGAAGCTACCATAAGCTACCCCGATGTTTTTAGGGCTTTACGGCAGGCAAGTTTGGAGCGGGCTAGACTTAAAGTACATTGTATACTTACTGTCCTATGGCTTTTAGTAAGAATACAACACTGTCTGAATCTCCTCTTTTAGTGAGTGGTATATTTATGCAATTAGCTGGCAGGGAACGTTTTAGAATAGCCTGAAGCAACCCATGTGGCGCTATCTCCACCAGGACTGCGTTGCTCGGGATCAATTTACTGGTCTCCTCGAAAAGAACTGGACTCTGGGTAAAAAACACAATATTTTATGTTAACCAAATTCATAACATATTTGTAATATGAAGCTTGTTTGACCAAAGATGTTACCAGTAGATTGTTCGTAAGGTACTCGGCCGAACAAAACTTAGCGCTAGCTTCGTCCCATTTTTCTTGGGGCACGGATGTTGACAGCCATTTTTCACTTCGTGGTTTTGGGTCCTTTATACATTGAACTAGATATTCGTTCAGTTTTGGACCTGGAAAAACAATGAACAATATATCAAGGAAAGCGAGATCGTTAGACTACCTTTTAGTAGATCACTTTTTATTGTTACACCAAGTTTAGCAAATACTTAAATATTAGGTAGGAAATATTAAGTAGTTTATTGGGATTTTAGTTCACACTAGCGAGATCTCAGTTCGGGGCGAATCACCAGTGTAGTTCATTAGAAAAAAAACCGGTAAAAAATTATAATTATGTTGGAGACTGTATTTACAAAGACGGGTGATGTTGCTGTGAAGAAGCACTTTTGAGTGCGGACGATTCAGAGGCAGGAAAGTGCATAATCTTTAAATTAATAACAAACAGGACTTGCAACTTCAGATCTGCAGGATCTCTCGTGCTCTACGAGTCTACGAGCTCTATGAGCCTGGAGCCACGAGACTAGAGTAGGTTTTCTCAATCCTGCAAATACCGAGATTGAAGTTTTTATGCAGGATTGCATTCCCTACGCGAAATCTCAGTTCAGGGCATATTAACACTTATATTTTTTTTTATTTAACAAAGAGTTACATACATAAACATACATAAAGCACTGTAAAACCTTAAAGGTTTGTCTCGGTGCTTAAGACACTCGAGCCGCTACACATTATTTAAATAGGTACTTATAAACCCCGTCACCCTAAAAGTATGGTACGCAAACATAGTAAGTCGACGGCGGCAATCATAATTACAAGAGTTATAACTTTTAACACATACATTATATATATTTTTCATATATTATACATCATATATTATATATATTTTTTGTTACACATACGCATATAATAAGGATTTTGTAAGTAGGCACAAGAACACATTAGGGATATGATTAGTAAGCATTACGTCAATTGCCATTTTGTCAATGTTGACACCTGTAATTGGTGCACGTATCATAAATGTGTTTAAGAGTGTCGTCATAAATCTCGTAATTAGCTATAAACTGATAAGACTGTGTTTGTACTGTTGGTGTATATTTAGATAAAAAAAAAAGAATAACTTTGAGAAAGTACATACCAGCAGTGGCGATATACCGAGAGTGGTAGGCAATATTGGCGCATGGGACTTCTTTGGCAAAAATGTTATCAGCCGTTAATTTTGCAACAAATTCTGTAATTTTATCTGCTGGTCCAGATATGGTGCAGGATTCAGGACCGTTGTGGCAAGCCACTTCAATTTCTGGTGGACACATTCCGGATATCTGAAAACGCATGCTGTGTGAGATTTTTCTGAAATGTTGTGCCTTCCTCAGGCCTTATCTTAAACGTACAAGAAACAGAGGATTAGCTAGTTAAATGTTATCCCTCTGTGGCGCAGCAGTTAGGCCACGGGGAAATATTATTCCTCATGGCCAAACCAGTTAGGCAACCTAGTTAGGCCACGAGGAAACATCCAAGAATTCAAGTTATTAATCGAGCAAAGCGAGACTCCAAATCAACTTGGACGAATAGGCATTGTATGTATATACACCTATGTATGTACTTAAGTTTGTTTGTCCGAGGATAACTTTCGAAGCGTTGATCAGATCTTCGTAAAATTTAGTATAGTAGGTACAATCGATTGTGATGGCACAATCATTGTGCAACTAAATGAGCTAAAAATGTGGTGGGGTTGTTGAGATATTGAGGTTCAAGAGAGATAAAAAAAAATTAAATTGACAATCAGGTCAAGCGGGACGTTTGATGAAAGGTTCATCTGTTCATTTTGACCTTGTTTTTAGTTTTATGGTAAACCGTGCAGTTTATAAGTTATCAGCTATAATAAAAACTGAACGTTGATTAAATTCACAGGGTATACCAATATCTCCACAGTGCTGTAATTTGGTATGCGTGTAGCTTATGTATCACAAATATAGGCAAAAGTCTGAAATCTAGAATAACTGCAATTTGTACCCCAAAAAAGGTTAACCAACTAACATGAACTCCCGTTACTTGTAATTTGAATGAAACTGTAGGCCAAGTTATTTGGTCATCATTTCATGGATACGCGAATGTATATATATATATATATAGACTAGAAATATATTTTATTTAGTTTTATGGGAGACTCGTGAGATCTCAGTTTGGGGTGAACCACTAGTTAATCTTAAACAGCTTACTTTTTTGTTTCCTATTCCGACTGCAGCCATAGCTCCACGAATTAATTCTGTTTCCAGTGATACCTTCCCCCTGTAGTAAGCTGATGTTATCATCTCTTCCGCTGTCAGGCAACCATCAGCGTATGCACAACCGAGCTCACCAACACTGTGACCTACGGAAAAAAATAATTTAATTAATATCTAAATAAAAGTTTACTGTGGAAAATACAGGGGGACTTTATTAAATCCTAATAAATGTTATACTAACGACAGGGTCGCGACGTGTATTTCGTATAACATTTACGTGCGATATCAACAACTCAGGAGGTGGTCATTTCACCGATATCATTTTTTCAACTTAATGTGACTAATTTTGTAGCTTGAAATAAACTTTCCGTTAAAAAAGACCCCGATTTTAGTCATAACAAACTAAATGGCGGCTGCCATTTAGTTCACATTATGACATTACTTTTTCCCTACCTTGTGTAATTAGGTATAATATGTTAATACATGGCTTATTGAGTGACGGAAGAAAGATATATATAATTGTGACAGGTAATTTCAGAGTCTATACATAATTATAATACTGTAGGTATAATATACAAAAGGTAAACATCACAAACCGATTATTTTATCAGGTATAAGTCCTAGTTCCTTTAGAATGTCAGTAAGACCAATTTGTATCGCTGCAATACCCACGAAAGAGTTAAGAACATTATCAAAAGTTGCTTTATCAGGTGAAGTGATAACATTTACAATGTCTATTCCTCTGGGCTCCAAGGTTTTATGACACCTGAAAACATAATTTCGTACTGTTTACAAAATAATATTACACAAGTAACTTTTCAACAAAAATATAACCGACCTAACCAACTGAACCGATTTTGATGAAATTTATATTTTGAAAGTATATTTATTTGCTTCAAATAGAAAAAGAGTTTTCCAAATCAGTTAATAAATAACGGAATTCTGAGGTAACAAACATAAAAAATAATAACTGAATTGGGAACCTCCTCGTTATTTTGAAGTCTGTTAAAAATAGAGACATGATCAATCATTTAAAATAGTGTGTACTGCTCTTAGTGGCGTAGCGGTGGGTGTCAGCCGCCCGGGGTGGAAGAAAATTTTGCCGCCCTCTTATTTAGGTATTACAATTTAACAGACATTCAGTTTGGATTTCAGACTGGACTGTCTACTGAAAATGCAATCTTGTACCTCAAGAACACTGTTCAGTATTACACAAGCAAGAAGACACCTATCTACGCCTGTTTTTTGGACTTGTCAAAGGCATTTGACCTCGTTTCCTATAATATTTTATGGGATAAGCTTCTGATGGATACTTCCATACCAGAATACGTGGTCAATCTGTTTAGATTCTGGTACGAGAACCAGAAAAATACTGTGAGATGGGGGGCTCGCATTTGCACGAATGCAGATTGGGTTGCGGGGTTAGGCAGGGGGGGATTACCTGACCGAAGCTTTTCAATCTGTATATTAATAATTGATTGATGATAAATTGCTTAAGTAATGTTTTTTTAAATTGTCTGTATTTTATTGTGTTTATTTAATTGTCTGTCTTCACTTATCCACTGTATGTAGTTTCTGTGTGTTTGTTACTTGTGTCGAAATAAATGTATATATCTATCTATCTCAGCGGAGCTAACGCGGGATGCAACGGTCGCAGCGTCAATAACATCAGCTACGCGGACGATATGGTTCTGCTGAGTCCGTCGATTAATGCCCTTACACGATTGCTGGGCTCTTGTGAGACTTACGCAGCATCCCATAGACTCAGGTACAATGTCAAAAAGAGTGAGCTGATGCTTTTCAAGGCTGGTAATAAAAGCTACCAAGTGCCGTCAGTAAAGCTCTATGGAACTCCTCTGAATTGGGTAAAACAATTTAAGTACCTGGGTCACTGGGTAACTGATGATATGTCAGACGATGCTGACATCGAGAGGGAACGTAGGGCGTTGGCGGTAAGATGCAATATGTTGGCTCGTAGATTTGCACGTTGTACTGCGCTAGTTAAAATTACTCTGTTTAGAGCGTATTGTACCTCTTTTTACACGTGCAGTCTATGGGCCAAATATATGCAGAAATTCTACAATGCCTTACGAATCCAGTACAATAACGGTTTCAGGATGTTGTTGGGGCTGCCAAGGTTCTGTAGCGCGTCAGGGATGTTTGCAGATGCGCGTTCCGATGATTTCTACGCGATCATTCGAAAAAGAACCGCATCCCTGGTGAGCCGCATGCGTGGAAGCACCAACAGCTTCCTGACTGTTGTTGCCGGAAACATGAGCTCATATATCATAAGGCATTACTGCATTTATTTTTATTTTGTCTTTTTGTGTACCTACTAACAATATTATTTAAGTAAGATTTTTCTGTGTTACTAACAAAAATTATGGATCTGTCTGGTCTCAAATAAACGTATTATTATTATTAATAAAAATATTTATATACATAATTACTTATTTTTTTAATACTTTAACATAACAGTGGTCGGTGGACCACAGGTTCAGGTTTTTGGTTATTTTTAGGTTTCCTGATGTCACTTTTAAAGAAACTAATAGGAAAAAAACTTTACAAATAGCAATACTTTACACGGGCAATTTAAGTAAGTTAGCGACTGAATAAGAAAAAAAAACGACTAACAATTAATGTACAACATAAAAGCCGAGACACGTTCCGTTTGCGCCGGACCGGGGTAAATTTTGTATGGATCGTGACCATTCTTCTTTCAAGACCAGCGATTTGGGTTGTGTAGAACATCATAATATGTATTTAATTTTGTTTGCTAGAAGAATTACATTGAGGTACTTGCGTTTCTAACGCGGTGGACTCTGACCACCTTGTTGCAATGCGAAACATTCACTTGGTCACGCATTTTGTAAAATATTCTAACTGCGACTATTTTTTATTTCTTTTATAATCTTTTATAATATACTAGCTGACCCGCCCGCGGCTTCGCATGCGTGGTATTTCAATAAAAACATTACCCTCCTTTTGCGCACTGAGTAAAAATAAGTTTATGTCCTTCCCCAGGATATAATCCAAAATCCAAATCCTTGCCAAATTTCATTACGATCCGTTCAGCCGTTTAATTATGAAAAGGTAACAAACAAACTAACAAACAAACATTTACTTTAGCAGTTACTATGTATGTTACTATACAAATAAAAACCTTCCTCTTGAATCACTCTATCTATTGCTGAAAACTGCATTAAAATCCGTTGAGGAGTTTAAAAATTCTAAGGGAACAGACAGCGGAAGCGACTTTATTTTATACTATATAAAGATAAATGAATAATTTACCGTTCAATAGCCGCTGCGAAGATGGGTATGCGCATGAGTTGCGAGCCCATCCCAGCCCATTGAGAACCCATTCCGCTGAACACGAACCATAGTGGGCGCTGGGAGCTATTATTACTGTACTCCGCCTTCTCACCAAGACATTGTGTTTTCTGTTCTGTATCCGTATCTGATTGGATAAGTTTTTGCATAAAATTTTATTTGTCAAAATAAGCCTATATAGCCAGCCTAGCTGACCCACATCCTATTTTGTGCTCGAGAGCTTTTTCAATGATGTAAAGAAGAAAGACACTGACCGTTACATACAGAGAATTTAAATTCTGCATTTACAGATTGCTGCATCAAAAAAATATTACTTAAAAAAAAACCAAACCCCGACTACAAAACGATCTAAGAAGTAAACTAGGACTATTATATAATTGATGATACTATAATTGATTGATTAAAATAGTTCCTGCCTGTTTACTTCTTTTCAGATCGTTTTGCAGTCTGGTATTCGGTTTTTTAATTAATATTAAAAGTAAGAAATACTTTCATTCAAAACAAAGAAGGAGGAATAATAAATTATAGTAATGTTAAAAAACTTCAAATCAAAGTCAAAGTTAAGTGGGTTCGCAAATAATGATAGCCCATACATTTAGTAGGGAAGGGACATGACCATTTTTCGCACCATTCACTTCACTGTCTGATACCTGATGAGGAACACAAGCCTCAAAGGTATAAAAAAACTTGCTTATATTAGTTTCTGATACTTACCCAAAATAATGTATCCTCTCCCTAAATGGGCAGATATATTTAGTGAGTGTACACTGTGCAAGAGTGCTATTTCTTCGGGATCGACAGGACGTGACTTTAAGCTATCAAACAAATTGTGTAAATTCATATCTTGTCGTGCTGATAACGTCACTAGACGTGGTATAGTTGACTTGTACCGTGAGTGGTCCTGGCGAACAAAAATATGATATACAAGAGGATTTAAGTTATGAGATTTAAAAGTAGTAAGAAATTAATTAGATCCTGGTCATCATATAACGTGAAACACTGCCTACTAGTACGTGGGTACGACGAGTAAAATGGTAACTACGGATAGACTGACGGATATAGTAAAACTATAAACACCCCTACACCCATATATTGAAACGCTATTTAAATATTTGTGATCGTCAACTACTTGAGACATTCCTATCTACAAAATCGTATAGGTACTGAAACGTCAATTTGATCATCACTTTAAAATGTAAACATGGCAGAACGCTATTTTCAAACGATGATTAGCGTTTGAAAGCTGCGCAACGATGCATCAAATTTTCTAAGTAGCCATCAAATTTAAGAGCACACTCGACCTGAACTCCTGAAGATCTAAGTATCTTATTATTGTTCAGATTTTGCACTAATACGTCTGTATCTTCGCTATATTCGTTGTCTGACGAAGAAGTGATTACGGAAAGCGGACAAAAATAGACGACTTCGTAAAATATTATATGACGATCTGCAGTTTATGTACATAAGGTTCCGCCTAAACAAACAAACTATGCTGCATTTGACGAATTCTTATCCTTTCACAATATCTTCTAAAGAGTAATAATATGTCTTTCTGAGGGCGTACAATTGCAGCCTCCCTTTTTTTATCTCATTCATTACTTTGTTTGGATGATAGTTTTGAGAAAATACAAAGCTCCCGATTTTAGGGTAAAATTTTCACAACGAAAGAAACTTGATTAGGATATTTGATGTTCCATTTTTCATTTCGTTACTACATAATATATACATTTTCTAAAAACTGATCATGGTCACTTGCGTAAAACGAAACTCGCAGACAAAAATATAAAAAAATAATAATAGGAATCTAACTTATTGCAATGATATGCTTTGCTGCAATATTTCGCGAGCTTTTATTGCGGATAAATTGCGCTTTTATGGCCAAATCTGTCGCTACTAATTTCTTTTATGTCGAAGAGATGGCAAGTGGAGGTTGGTGACGGAAGTCGCGCCATGTCGTCCTAGATGGAGAACGTGATGGGAGTGCCACAGGGCTCCGGCCTGTCACTCTTTAGTCAGTTATTCAACAACTTACCATAAGATATTTATTTGCATAAACACTTGTATATGCAAACAAATATCTTGTATCTTGTCGAATGCTCTGGCGCTAAATAGAGATAAAACCGGTTTTATCTCTATTTACAGTAAATCTATCTAGTTTTATCGCTCGTGTTTTGCTTTGCATCGACTTGAGAATACGTATAACGCATTAGCATTACATGATGGAACCCGAGTACCATCTATCGGAATGAGCGAGTTTCACTCGCCCTTGACCGGTCTTGTTTAAGAAATTACCTTAGGCTTCAAATGTCCATGTAGAAGTACATGTGAATTGATTCCTGTTACTGACAACCCATTAATAGCAGTGTAAGTGGAGCGGATGGGTTGATGTTCCCTGACCACCTGCATGCGGCCTTCACGCAACGCGACCACGTCTTGTCGAGGTCTGTCGCAATGCAAGTTACTCGCCATTTCACCTTTATGATATCCAAGAAGAACCTGCAGAAACCAAACGCCATTGTGTAATGCAGCAAATAATACTTTACCTACTTTCTAACTTGAATTTAAAACTTAACGTGGTTTACATAAGGTGTTGCAATTTAAAATACAAATAATGAAGGAGTATATAACTGAGACCATAAATATTTCTTTTTTATTAAATCCAAAAACTTATTTTTGAGTTTTTGTGTGAGTTATGTAGGTACTTACTACCCTGCCGTACCTACCATACGCGCTCTGTTGACTGGTTGGGTCCATTGACCTGGCCAGTACATTTACTGGGCAAGGTCATTGAACAGCTCGTAGTAACTTTTTAGTAATCTGTGGCATCGTACAATAAGCTTGTGCTCTAAAATTTCGTCGAGCAGCATTTTATCGATTTTCTCCAGATTTTGATAAAAAACAAGAACATTAATTTTACATCAGCTGACCCACTCGCAGCTTTGCACATGTGGTTTCATAAAACGTCACTCTCCTTTCGCACAATTGGGTACTAAGTCCCAATCCCGGTCATAATCGTTTTATAAGTATAAAAAATTTAATCGAAATCGGTCCAGCCGTTTAGACGTGAAAGCGTAACAAAATTATTACTATAAAAACAAATGAATACCATTCGAAAAAATCTATAAGTTTAAGAATTTACCTACCTAAATAATATCAAAATTAAATAGAATAACTAACTGATTTCATCATGAAACCAGGAAGTGGAACACTTTAATGTCTTCTACTTCTTGAATTTTGGCTCATTTTGTTTCTTTTGATGAGTCCATTAATGTTTCGTAACCATCGGCTTTGTTTAGTTTTTTTAACTAAGTTTATTTAAATATTTTATTGAAAGAAGTTGATGCATGAAAATACATTATGAAGCATTCTCAATTTGAAAAACTACCTCTAAAGAAATTGGATGTGTTATATTTAAGTAAACATGTACTACATAATTTATTTCTGTAGGTCGTAATTGTAACGAAGCGATCAAAAACAGAATTCTATACCTAATTAGGTGGTGCGTTATGTTAGGTACATTACAATAAGCACAACGTGTTTCACACGTTAGCAAACGTTAACGTGTTTCACAGATTCGAATTGGCAATGTTTCCAAGATATGCGATTATAATTATAGCTCTCAATATTTTAAGGGGATCTGAACTGATAACGCAACTACACTGGACAGCAAATAAACCGGGCCACCCGCTACATTGAAATTTTGATTAGATTTTCTCAAAAAGTATAAAACATACAACTATCTGAGTTGAAAGTTCGTTTCATGATAATTAAAATGAATGGAAACTCATTGGAAATAATCAATTAATTATAAGTGTTTATTAAGGATTTTACAAAAAGGAGTCGTTTTTCAGTCAAGTTAATCGTTAGTAAACATAAAATAAAAATCAAAATTAAAGCCAGAAACAAAGCAAAAATAAAAAAAGTTTTTGATCAATAATAATAATAATAAGCATTGCTGGAAATTTCACACAGCGCTATCTAGCCCCAAACTAAGCAGAGCTTGTACTATGTGAACCAGATAACTGATAGAATACCTACTTAAATACTTTTTTTGTAAATACATACTTATAATATATAAAGAAACAACCAAACCCGAAACAAATATCTGTGGAACATGCAAACATTTTTTCCGGGGCGGGAATCGAACCCGCTACCTCCTGCGTTTCAGCCGGCTATTCGCCCACTACACCACGGAGGTCGAATATTTAGTATTCCCCTCCCTTTGCTCGGATAACTGCTAGCATCATCGAAATTATCGAACTCACGAGCCTGACGATGAAATCTTGAGGAATTGCATTCCACTCCTCTTCAATTGCGATTAGCAGCTCTGGAAGACTTGATGGGGCAGGTAACCGGGTTCGAACCCGACGTTTTAGCTTATCTCATAAGTGTTCTATCGGATTCAAGTCCGAGCTTTGAGCTGGCCAGTCCATCGTACGAATGCCGACGTCGCGTAGATAGTGGGTCACCACATGAGCAACATCAGGCCGTGCATTATCAACAGCATATCCTGCCCGATATATCCTGCGTAAGGTACCACATGGTCTTTGAGGATTTCAGTAATGTAGCGATGAGAAGTCAATCCACTTGTACGGCCCGTCGGTTCGATGAAAACTAACGCTATATCCTGTAGCTAGATGCTCCTCCATAAGCAACAGCTTCTTCGATGCAACACTGAGAATAACGTTCTCCAGGGCGACGATATAATCTCTGACGTCGATCACTTCCATGTAGACTTACCTTGGTCTCATCAGTGAAGAGTACATTACCACTGGTCGACCATCCGAATCTTTATGCTCTCAAGCAAATTCAAGTCGTGCTCGACGGTAGGCTACCGTTAATGCTGGTCCTGTTGCAGCTTTCTTTGGAGTCAGGTTCCGTTTAACAAGTCTCCTTCTGACGGCATCCGAACTTATGACCACTTGGCGCTCGTCACGCAGACTTTGTTGGACTTGAACTGCGTTGAGGCGGCAATTTCGCAGAACAGTAAGATGGATATAACGATCATCTGCTGTTGATGTAGCCCTAGGTCTGCCCGTACCTGGACGGCGATCGAATGCTCCAATCTCTAGGTATCGTTTGTAAACTCATTGCACCGAAGATCTGTTAATTCTAAGTCTTCGAGTGACCCCACGTTGCGCAACGTCTGCTTGAAGTAGTGCTATAGCTTGGGCTGCTTTCTCAGGTGTCGTATCCTTAATTGACCAAAAAAAGTCGCAAAATACATGCGTCTGAGCAAATGACAAAAACTAAAAAAATTATAAGAGATAACCGACTACTCTCGTTGTAGAAAAAAAAGAATGCTAATCGCGAACTCGGTCAAAACCGGTAAAATCGTTAGCATTGTGTTTGTTGATTACAATGTGAGTTGTAATCGAATCGATCATTTTAATCAGCATGAAACACACTTTCTGTAGGTATAGCTTTTATAGTTGTAGTTGTAAGTATGCTTTTTGAGAAAATCGAATCTGAGTTCTAAAGTAGGGGTGGCCCGATTTATTTGCCGTCGAGTGTAGAAAGATCCGTTTAAACTCAAAATGTTAATACAACAAAATTTTGTCCAAATTAATAAATGATGAAATTAAAATAATCACAAAATATTGGTCCAAAGCTGTATAGTTCTGAGGCATAATGTCCAATTAGACATATTATAATTATTATTTTGTGAAAACTTTGATAGTATACCTTCATCATAGCAGTAAAGCCTGTTGGAGAGTCCGAGAACCCAAAATTGGACATCACACTACCGATATATAAAGGGTCTGTTCTATTCCCACAAAATATGTTTTCTATAGCTTGTAATTCTATTTTTTCCGCATCTGGTGAAGCTGTAATGTTCAAAGTATTCGGTTAGTTCATGCAATAATGGCGATAGGATTTCCACTAAACACTTTGTTATGTCCCATTGTATTAGTTCTTATTAAAGTTTATAAAAGATTTAGAAAAACCACTATCTTCAACACAAGGTAAGTAGTTTGTCATGATAAAATAAACTTGTCGTAAGATATATTAATTTAGCTTTATACCTGATCCAAAAGCTTCAACATATTCAACTGCATCTGGTGATACATCCAATTTCTTGTAGAACTGTTTCAAAAATGAAGTGTAGCTATCGAGATCGCGGTAAAACCCAAAGACTTGACCAGTTTCTCCGCTGATTCTTGAAGTGAACTCATTTTTTACATGAATAACTTCACCATAAACCCTAAAACAATAAGTTAAAATGTGGGTGATTATACAAATAAATGTACATACCTACAGTTTTTCTATCGAGCATGAAAATCGGATGTTAATAATAATAATGTTGATAATAATATTACTAAATAGTTTTTATTAGAAGCTTTTGTTTAACTTGCAATATTTATTAGTATGTTTGGGTTAAATCTTGCAACTGAATTTTAAACCAGTTCCCCCTAACCGATTGGGCTGAAATTTGGAATACATATCCCAAAAAAACAATCTGTAAAAACTTACAAAGTAGTGAGATCAAATAAAGAGCCAAATCTAAGTGAATGTGTGACTTAGATGTTAAAGATTTTGTTTATAACATTTTATGAGAATACTTTTATGGCGAAGTACTTAATCGAGACTTGGCACATTTTTACAGAATATTTTTGTTGGGGTTTCACTTCTTTTTGTACACATTATATGTGCTCAAAGTTGTTGTTGTTATTTTTATCTTTTTTAGCCAGTAAAGCCATTGAAAATTAGGGATTAAACTGTAACTCCTTTACCGCGTGGAGGTACCCCAGCTTATAGTTATTAATCTTGTTTCAAGACGTACTTATTATACCACCTATTAAAAAGATGCAACCTGAATGGCATATCTCTAATAATGTAGGTTAGCTGGTTTTTAGGTGGTTCTACGTAAAGTGTTCGATTTTTATTCGTTAGCAGAAAATGCCCATCATACAGAACAACTTTTGCTAAGTCAGTATTTCTTTATCTCCAAAAGTTTAGTTGTTCCCAGTATGGTTTCTCATCAGGTAAAAGAGGGGTGAAATGGGGGCTAGTCCTCATTTTGAAAGTTTTCCCTTTGTACTAAAACCTATTCCTATTTTAAACTTTAGCTCTTAGTATATTGGAAGTACCTACTATTATCTATAAAAAATAATATTGCTGGTCATTTCACACAGCGCTATCTAGCCCCAAACTAAGCAAAGCTTGTACTATGGTAACCAGATAACTGATACATACATTTTTTATTATACAAATATATTTATATTTATTGCACAAAATACACATAAAATGTACAAAAAGTGGGCTCAATGCTAAAACATTTTCTACCTGCCAACCTCAGAGGTAGCCAAAAACGTTGGGAGCTTAAATATATCAACTTATTGGTCTATCCAAGATAAGAAACAAAAAAAAAAATTCAAATTCTAACTCCTGTTTCGGTTTTATCTGGCAATACTTTCACAATATAGTTTCTTGACGAGGGTAGAATGACTACACAAAGTCCTTCCCAAATACTGATCCCCCCAATTGGCTTTAGTCTCCACGGCAATGGGACGGACCTCCGTGAGAGTACAATCGAAATTGTCTGTTACAAACGCTTTCAAGCTACTCAGATCGTGCGCGTCTCCTTGCTGTTTCCAAATGGGAGTCAGGACATTGGCTGCAAGCTCTTCCTTCTCACAATACTGGTACTTTAATGGATCCTCTAACTTTCCAGATTGCAACTTGTTTACGCGGTGCTGCGCCCCTCATCAGTGCCAGTGCGGTTCGGCAGTCGAACAGCTTGGTCACCATGGATTATCGTGTTCCAGGACCGCCAGTAGAATTTCCCGTCACGCTAGCCTTAATGATATCATACGCCGGGCTTTTTACAGCGTCAACGTTCCAGCCGTTCTCGAACCGAACGGTCTGATACGTGACGATGGTAAACGGCCTGACGGTATGACTCTTGCACCTTGGGAGAAGGGTAGGCCTTTGGTGTGGAACGCCCCGTTCATCGATACCCTTGTGCCATCTCATCTGTCTGCTACAGCAGTTGATGCCGGTGCAACAGCAAATTCAGCTGAAGATTTCAAGCAGCGCAAATATGGAAGTCTCGACAGAGCCATTTGGGGTTGAGACCCTGGGTCCATAGAGTACCGGGGCCCATCGCGTTTTCAAAATTCTTTCTAGGCGTCTGGTCGAAGCGACGTGTGATCTGAGAGCTAGCGCTTATCTAGGTCAACGCATAAGCATTGCAATTCAGCGGGGCAATGCAACCAGTGTCTTGGGGACACTTCTGCCTAATAGTCATCTGAAGCAGTTAAGCTATCTTATCGTTTGCAAACGGTCTTTGGATGATTCAACTGTTTCTCCTGTATAGTCTTGTAAATAATATTTCACACTACCTGCTCGACAATGTCAAATTATATGTTATGTAAACCTCACCGAAAGCAAGTGATTAATCCCTACGATTCAATTATGTGAATTTGGAACCTCATCTGAATTAAAATTTGAACCAAAGAGACCCACGCAATAAGAACTTATTCGTCAATCGAAATAATCTTTGCACAGAATGCACCAACCTAGATTTGGTTTTTTTGTTTCAAAGAAAGTGTGAAAAGTAGAGTATTCTCCTCATAGATAAAGCTGTCTGCATCTTGGGCGTGCTTATATTCCTGTCTGCACTCAGGATTCTAGTGATTCCCTCGCTCCGCTCATGACTTAACTCTAGAATCCTCGTTACGATATGATTATGATAAGATCGTTACGGATTTAATATAGTGCCCGTGACGCAACACACTGCTTTATCCTCTCGTTTAATAATCTACTATTATATTCTATCTGTTATTAAATAAATTTTTTCATCATTTGAAAAACATAAATGACAACAAACTCCAATCATAAAGAATAAACACATAAACCTCCTTGACATAACAAATTAAAAAAAACATATATACATAAATAGAATAGAATAGAATAGAATACTCTTTATTGCACACCAACATAATTAAAATACAATAAAAATACACAAAAATTAAGGTAAGTACAATGGGCGGTCTTATCGCTAAAAGCGATCTCTTCCAGACAACCTTTGGATGGACAGGACAAAACAAAATCAAAAAGACGGCGGTGTAAATATGAGTATATTCATAAACTTACATAAACTACCTATACTTACTAATAAACTAAATATATATACTTACAAATATAATAATATATACTTATATATATAAACTACAATAAAGGAGATAAACATAACGATAAACTAGCAGTGCGTAGACAAAGAAAGGAAATGGTTGTATACCTTAGCTTTGAAGATAGGAAGAGATTTAGATGATCTAATAGAGAAAGGTAAAGCGTTCCACAGCCGCACAGCTTGAACTGTAAAGGAGTCACCATAAAATTGAGAACTGTGGACAGGGGTTTGGAGACTTAGAGCTTCAGATGAGCGTAGATTTCGATCATGCGCCTGGTGCAAGAACACAAAACGCTCCTTTAGATAGGATGGTGAAGAAGGATTGAAAAGAATGTTAAAAAGAAGGGACAGAATATGTGCATTCCGGCGAAGACGGATAGGGAGCCACTTGAGTTTTGCGCGAAATTCTGAAACATGGTCATATTTGCGCAAGCCAAATACGAACCGAATACAAAGATTTTGAAGGCGCTCAAGTTTGCTCAATTGGACTTCAGAAAGGTCGAGATAGCTGACGTCGGCGTAATCTAAAATAGGGAGTAGAAGGGATTTTGCAAGCGTAATTTTGAAATATTAAAAATAAATATTTAAAGACTATATTTATCATTATTATAAATACGGGATTTATCACGTACCGTTTTGTCGTACTATATTTATATTAATAATACAAATAGAAAATTATTATTAAAGACTAGTGGGAGTAGTGGAGGACTTCCCCTATTTAATATGATTTTAATACGGGTAGGGAGAGAATTACGAAGGCCGACAGCACCTCAAAAAAATTGTCTCGGAAGGACGTTGACGATATAGCTGTTCATGTTGTGGTTATGTTTTATAATACTCGTAGCTATTTTAAAACTTTGCAAATGTATCTAAATCTGACGACATTGCAATATTATGGAGACAACAAGCTGATCAGATGATGGAGTCAGCAAATTGTCCGATTGAGCTGAAACTGGCAAGTTCCAATGAAAAACAAACGTGTCTTTTACTTTTTAGGGCCCATAGTCAAACTTATAGTTTTGCCATGCCATGCATCTAGCCCGAAACCAAGCAAAGCTTGTACTATGGGAACCAGATAACTAATAGTAAACTTATAAACTTTTTTTTGTAAATACTTATATTATAAGAAAAATACCCAAACCCGGAACAGTATCTGAAAAGTATCAGAATAGTAGCACTGGTAGTTAAAAGAAAAAATATCAAAGCTGACTATACTACAAGTTTACGAGCAGAGTCCACCATCGAGCAAACTTTACTTAGACTTTAAAATAACGAAGATACAGCCGTACTTACTACGGAACCCTTCACTATGCGTGGTCCGACACGCACTTAACCAATTATTTTAACTATTTATAGGTTACGCATCATGTGATGAACATCGCGAGATCTCAGTTTGAGGTGAGCCGCTACTTGTAACAACGCAACATACCTGCGAGCGTCGCGTTTCTTTTGTAGAAGAAGCACGTTAATAGCTTCGGACTTGGCACATCCATCTGCATTTTCAGCAAAACATTTCGTTTTGCCATCAGCTGCTAGTGCAATGCATCTGCAATCATTTCATCAATCATTAAAACATGCACATGAAAATGTAATTATTGTTATGAGATTTAACAAATTGCAATACATAGAAGACTTAAAAGTTTAGCAACTATCCATACAAATATTATCGTAATATATAATATTATTGTCGTGTCTGGGTGTTTTTCTATATATTATAAGTATGTATTTACAAAAAAAAGTATATAAGTATTCTATCAGTTATCTGGTTCCCATAGTACTCTGCTTAGTTTGGGGCTAGATAGCGCTGTGTGAAATTTCCAGCGATATTTATTTATTTTATTCATTTATTATAATACGAAAGTAACTCTGGTTCTCTGTGTGTCTGTCTGTTTGTTACGATTTCACGACTAAACGGCTGGACCGATTTCGATTAAATTTGGTAGATATACTTATTATAAACGGTATTGAGACATAAGCTACTTTTTACCCGAATGCACAAAATGAGGATAATGTTTTTACATACAAACCACGCGTGCGAAGCTGCGGGCGGGTTAGCTAGTATTATGTTAACAAGACCCGTCAAGTGTGAATGAGACTTGCCTGCCGAGGCTTCCGTACCTACCTAGATTTATGTTTAGCAGCGCCATCTAGGCGGTAATGTGGATAGGGGGCGTTCGTTAATTACAAGAGTTGTTCAGTGGGGGAGAGGGTCAAGCTGAATCTCGCCCAATCTCACGTGGGAGAGAGGGAGGGGGGTCTCGGCAGACATCACGTAATTTTTTTGGTCAAAAACAGTGTAAAATTGCAAGAAAAATTAATTATAACCTCTTGAATAACAAAAAAAAATTATGAATGACATGGGGCAATAACAAGCCCAGGAGGTAGAAAAATGGCGGTAACGGCTTAGAGTGGCGTAATCAAAGCGAAGGTAAAGGAACAGATAATTTTACTGAAAATCGTATAGATATGTTAATTCCAATAGTCACTCTTGAGACCGTGCACGAGACTCCATGGACTGAATTATAATAAATATTCTTTTTAGGTATTTAGTTTAGCAGTTCCCATTTAACTATTTATTGTGTTTATTTTATTTATTTTAATTTTATTACTGTGATTGTAAATTACGAGAGAAGCAATCTTGAATACTATTCTTAATATTCAGACTTCTAAAAAATTGTGATAGACTTTATTTATTTTTTCTGTAAATCTTGTACCTACCTAGAACAGTTTTTTAGAGATTAACCTTGTTACCACAAAAAAACGTAAACTCTGTTCAAGCGTGTTTAAAAAATTCCTTATCAATTTTTGTATAGGATTATTTCTAAACAGAGTTTATCTGGTGTTTAACTTTTTTTGTGGTAAGACCCTAAAAATTTAAATAGCTTTTAAGTCACATAACTAAATGCTATTGTTACGAGCTGAGGGTTCGGGATAAAATAATGGGAATCGATCTAACCAAAATAACACTTTTATTCAGCACTAAACGATGAATACACGAACTTGGTCACACGTATCACAACACACTAATTAACATCACTGTTGCAGCACTTGAAGTCACCGAAATGTTCGCACGTATAGCTTAATCCAGACTGACTCGAGAGCCACTACTGTTCACGCGAGACCCTTCCCACGTCAGTCTTCCAGGGCCTCGCTGAGACTCACTCATTAACTGAGACTCACTACTGACTGTCCGGCCATCTCTCCAGCCTATTTATATCGCACACATTTCGATTGTTCGAGAACGATCTCGATCGCTCCAGGAAAGGGTCGGTCCCTCGACACAATGGCCAATTCCCATTGTGCGTAACAGCAGACAATAACAACAATAACACAGCAAGACAAAAGCGCTCGAGAAGCTTCGATTATTACTCATTGTTTAACAGCCTCGGCGTAACACTATGCTAAATAATTAATATAATAATATTAACGTGGTGGTCATATAAATAAAAACAAGACATTTTAGTGGTTGTGAGGCCTGAGCGATTACTGACAATATCTTTTTAATTTAAATAAAACTATGCTTGTTAATTCATCATAACCATTTTTATAGTTGCTTGTTTTATTATAATTAAATTTGAGTTATTATTAGTATTTTAGGTTTATAGTATGTAGGTATGTTTTTAATTTTATATAGATGCACCGCCGTCATGTGATATATTATAATCCTGTCCATACTAAGGTTGTCTGGAAGAGATCGCTATTAGCGATAAGACCGCCCATTGTACTAAATTTGTTAGTAAAAATTATGTTCTGTGTTTTGCTTTGGTGTACAATAAAGAGTTATCTTATCTTATCTTATCTATGTTACTAAATAGGTACTTGTTAGTAACGCCTATTTAGTACTCGAGTACTCTCTTATTTTGTACTCTAGCACCCAATCGCGTCGTGTACTTTATAAATAAATAAACATCTATCTATGTATAGGGTCTTTCAACAAGGACGGGTCGATGTTAAAATTGAATAAAACAAGATGTGTGTGAGATATTAACGAAATTTATTTTTTATTTAAAAGGCCTATTTATTCCATTATGGATAGAATATGACATCGTTCAATGTCCGCCGCGGCTTCGTATGGTGGCGCGAATCCGAGAGGTCCAATTTTTAATGACTCTGCTGCATAGATCCGGCTGAATCCGAGCGATGGCCTGCGTTATGTTGGCTTTCAGGGCAACGGTCGAATGTGGTTTATTGGCATAGACCTGCGACTTCAGAAAACCCCACAAGAAAAAGTCTAGCGGAGTCAAATCACACGATCTTGGTGGCCAATTCACATCACCTCTGCGAGAGATAACTCTACCCTCAAACCGTCCATACAGAATGTCGATTGTGTCGTTCGCTGTGTGGCAAGTAGCGCCATCTTGCTGGAACCACATGTCATTTACGTCCATACTGTTCAATTCAAGCCAAAATAAAATGTTTATCATTGATCTGTAGGTCTGCGAAAGGCCGAGTTCTTGAGCACGGCGAGAAATCGACTGCCTCGGAGTCTCCTGAACACTCTCACGTACAGCGGCGATGTTCTCGGCCGATCTGGCGTTCCTTTGACGTAAAGGTGTTGGTTGGTTGTTTACCGAACCGGTCGTTTTAAATTTAGTCACCAATCGTTGGAGAGTGGACTTTGAAGGGCCACCGCGTCTGCCGTAAAATGGGCGCAATGCGCGGAACGTTTGCACTAACGAACACACATTTTGATAATAAAGTTTTATCATTTGCACATGCTGCTCAACCGTGTAACTTGCCATGGTGATTTGGCATCAGTGACTGAATAAGAAAAAACAGATTTGACAGATGCCGCCAAAACAAAATAGCCGCCACAGATTATTAACATCGACCCGCTCTATTTGAAAGACCCGTTATAACTTTAAGCTCATACTCAATATTATTAAAACAAAGCTACACTACCTGCTATAGTTCACCATACATTGAGGAAGCAAGCAAATATTTGAAGCGCCAACGATCGCAGCTTCACATTCGCCACGAGTAATACACGAAATGCCTTGTTCAAGAGCCACCATAGAACCGCAACAAGCACCATCGATGGTTACCGAAGGACCTTTCGTATTCAACCAGTAAGATACCCGGTTCGCGTACATTGTCTTGTTACATCTGAAAAATAACAAACCATTTGAATCGCCCATTAAATAGTGGATTATTATGTCCAGATTTTTTTTTCAACCTCCTATTGGAAGACGTTTTGAAATAGTAACACATATTTCATTACATATTTGATCAGCTTGTTGATAAAAATAAAATTTGTTCTCCCGGTGTCTATTGTTTTATTTTTTTTTCACAATCGAACTGGGACCAGTTTAATTTTTAAATAATATAGAAATAAAGATTTGTCATTGATATTGTATTTTATTTAAGCTTATTATCAATGTTATGAGCCTTATTATATTTTCAAAGGCGATTGCCAGTGTTTGGACCAAATGCTGACTAGAAGTGGTGGTAACCCCGAGATCGTATAGATTGTGCGCGCATTCAGATTAATGTCATTGACAGTAACGTTAAAAATGAAATGAACGGATGATGATATACGAGGCATGCCTTTTAAGTTTTGTCGTTTGAAGAAAAAAACACATCTAGAACCTTATAGTACTTTTTATTGTTTTTCAAAGTATTCACAACGTAGCTTAAAACACTTTTCCATTCGCTCAAACCAGTTATTATAACATTTATTCCACTCTAAAGTGGGGTGTTCAAAATGGCTGTCTTGAAAGCGTCGACTGCTTCTTCACCGGACTGGAACCTTTGACCACGAAGACTTTTCTTAATTTTAGGAAATGTAAAGAAATCGTTAGGGCTTAGGTCAGGACTGTATGGAGGATGGTCAAGAATTTCTACTTTTTCCTGCTTCAAATACTCAATCGTTTGACGATCGCTGTGTGAGCTTGCGTTGTCGTGGTGCAGGATGATGCGTCGCTTTGAGTTAGATTTTCGAAGTTCGGCGATGACTTGTGGTAAACAAACTGTAGTATACCACTCTGCGTTAACCGTTCTACGATCTTCAAGTGCAATAGTCACAACATAGCCGGTTTTTCCAACGAACGTGGCCACCATCTTCTTTGAAGTGCTTCGAGAACGAACAACTTTAGTCGGCTTTGGCTCGTCTTGAAAGACCCAGATTGTAGATTGTTGTTTGGTATCAGGATCGTAGGCATAGATCCAAGATTCGTCACCACTTATGATGTCGTAGACGTGATTTGACTCCCCTCGGTTGAACCTTTGCAGAGTTTTCTTACACCATCTGACGCGGGCCGCCTTGTGATCGTCGGAAAGCAGATGCGGTATCCAACGGCAAACTAGCTTTCTCACACCAAGCGCTTCATGCAAGATCTTCTGAATGGTTGTCCCTGAGATGCCTAATAGAGCCTCTATCTCTCGATACGTCACATGACGATCTTCGAGAATTAGTTGTCTCACAGCAATGATGTTATCTTCAGTGAAGGCGGATTTTGGGCGTCCTTCGCGAAATCTGTCACTAACACTAGTATGTCCACGCTGGAATTCTAAATACCAGCGTTCGACAGTCCGCAGACATGGGGCTACATCACTGAACACAGATGTTAGCTCTTCTAAACACTGAAGCCGTGTCAGGCCTCTTCTAAAGTTGTAGAAAATTATTGCACGAACATTTTCCTTAGAAAGATTCATTTTCGTACGTGACCTGACAGATTCAAATCGAAACTGTGACTAAACAATAGCATTAATCCTAATACTTTCAACTGTTTTGAGATTCAAAATGTAAACACATTCGAATATAGAACAGTTCCAAATTCAAAATTGCCGGAAAATATGGAAACGACAGAACTTAAAAGGCATGCCTCGTACCTGGAGCAAAATAGAAATTTGCAAAAATTCAAGATCTGCCCGGGATTTCAAAACAGGGCTTGCATACCATGGTTTACCTGTTTCAGGTAACAAAAATGTACTCGTAGAAAGGTTAGTTGTCGTTGACATTTCGTTTTATTTGTTGTCAGAGATTTAAATATTTTATGTAAGTAATATTTTTATTAATGCTTTCTTTTTTTTCACAAGCTTTTATTTAACTTGTAATGTATATATGTTTGCAACTGATGGGTGGAATCATGCAACTGAATTTTAAATCAGTTATCTTTAACTGATTGAGGTGAAATTCGGTATAAACGCTTACTTTTGGATGGTAATGCATGCTTAGCTATATGACGTCATTCTAATTACAATATGGCGGATCATCCAAGATGGCGGACTAGTTATTTTTTCTGCACTACCACAGTATGGGAATCAAATGAAAAGGCTTGCTGAGGAGAACACGAAAACTAATACAACGTCATGTTATTACAAGGTTTTATCTAGCTTGCAATGTTGGTTTGTAAGTTTGTTAGTCCACTTCTTCTTATCCTACGGAGTTGAAATTTGATATGCTGGTTCAGTTCCGATGACAATGCACTTTTATGGAATGCATGACCTGATTCTACACCATGGATTGGCTCCAGATGAAGGAACGCCTCTACGGTCAACATCAGGGAAACGAAATTTTGTATATGCATTTAATTATGATGGTTAAAAGTTCCACCGTGACATTCCTCTTTGGAAGCCAACCCTGACTGCAGCAACTCCGGGTTGGCTTCGAAGGAGGAACTCCTCAACGGTCATACACGAAATTTTGTTTATGCATTTAAATTTGGAATAACTTTGGTGACAATGCAAACATATCGTAGGGATGGAGGTGGGCGATGGAGACGAATGCTAGACAACAGAACTTCCAAATAGATTGCAGTGGGCTACTAGTGTTCGGGCTCATTTGAATCTGCTTGCGGTTCTGATTATTAATTTTATAAAAGTTTGTATTGAAAAAGTAATTTTTCAACAAAAAACCTATTAATTTAAGAATTGAAGAATGCATTGCGAATGGTAATGATATATATATTTTTTGTCGATGGTGGTAAATGTTAGAGGATAAGCAGCAACGCATGAAACTACTCTATCCAGTTCCACAGACATCTTTCAGGCAATTTTCCCACCCAATTTCAGAGCAACTGTAACTTATAAAGTAAGCGTTCTTCGCGATAAAGGAATCCATTCCAAACACTTTATCGTGTCAACTTGAGGTTTAATAAACGGCACAAATTGTATACCATCTTGCTTGTATCGACTGTCAGAAGTGCAATTCGCGAATGCTCAATGTTTGGTAGGCATGATAATTATTTTTTTAATATTTTTGATGTGTAACATCTTTCCTCTCGGTTTGTAGGAGTGATTTTGGCAAAAGGAACGGAGATGTGTAACTGGAAACCGGGGAAGCGCGCGCTATTTGATTTGACCAATGAGCGCGCGCGATGGTCAGATGTTACACATCATATGCGACTACTGTAAGGCTCGTATTTTTTTTTATTCACTTTAATAATTTATTTATTTTAATGATTAGACATGCGCATAACGTTACTGGCTGCCTCTGGCGGATCATTTTTAAATCTTCCCAGGAAACAGGCTAATTAAGTAGTGGACCGTGAATAAAATACTTCTGCGCATTGTAAAGCAGTATGTATGTTACTAGGTTTTTTTTTCAAGGTCCACCTATAATAACAAATAAATCTGCACTTGGAACGCCTCAATATAAAAAACTTCTTTGACGATGCGTGTGTTTTTCTGGATGTCACTGACAAAGCTGATGCCTGCTTTCAGAATGGCGGCGGCGGCTGGCTTCCCTTCGTTTGGAGTTTTTGTAGTTGTTTTGAACCATAATTGGCAAATGTCCCTATGGTGGCCCACTCTATGTGAACGTGAGATAGCCTTTTTTAGCAGAAGAGCCTCGTTTTTTAGTTGTATTTTTTGTACTTAACCTGTTAACTAGTCATATATGTTTTTTAAATAAAGTGTATTTTCCGAAGGGCTGTTTCTATGTTTTTTCAATCTATTTTGTACAGCTTGACGATTTATTTTTATAGTTCTAACTCTAACCTGGCCCACGTGAAATAGTGATTATAAATTAACGAGTGGAGTTTTTATTTTTACAAATTTTATTTTAAAGATTAATCTGACCTGACTAAGTTAATATATAAGTTTTTTATATTAAAATTAAAGTTTATTGTTTTATTGATATTTTTAATTTTGATAGATTTAAGATGGACCCTTACAATTTTTTTCAACAAAATAATTACAAGGTGGCGTAAACCTCAAATATTGTCTCGAGAGAGCAAACGTTTGACAAGAAGGGAGATGCAAGAAAGTGACATTGCAATGCAGTAAAAGACAAATATATAGCGATCCCGCGTTGGAACGTGGTTCAAAGTAAACGACGTAAGCGATTGTGGCGAATGCTAACACACTCCCATGACAGTGACATATGAAATGTCACTGTCGAGGAGAATGACATTACGCCGCTCCGGCGTCAGTAGTAGAGAGGTGTTTTCGAGAGACGGACATTGGTCCTGAGAATTTTATTGTAATTGGTCTCAATCCTTTGATATATTGTACCATTTGTGGCTCCAATATAAACGTAGTGAGCAAGTAACCGGAGTTTTATTTAGGAAGACTCAAATCGAGAACACTTCCAAACGACAAATCAGAAAATAATGAATATCTAAAAACAATTAAATAGAAATAACACTAATATATTAAATGTGAAAGTTTGAATATTTGTTTATTTATTTGTTTGTTGTGTCAATACTACGGAACGGATTGGGCTAAAACTTTGCAAAAGTTTAGTTCTAGACCTAGAATAACATTTAAGCTACTGTTTATCTCGTAAATCAGTTTCCATAAGATAAGCATGAGTTGTCAAAATTTCTATAGAAAAAAATATTTTGTTCATTGTTTAAGTTTATTAATGCCGCAATGATGAGCCATACAAAATGCAACACCGAAGCAACCCCACTCCACGCTCTTCAAGTTAGATATAGGCGAAATGATGAGTAATGAAAAAAATTCAGCTGCGGCAGCGTTCCGCAGTCCACTGCCTATATGTTTTATGGGGTCGCAATGATGTGTGATAAAAGTTTGCAGCCAATACAGCGTCCCCACTTACCAGGGCCCAATGATGGCACATAAAATATTGTTAAAACTGCAGCGTCCCCTGACCAACTCACAACATTAACACTAACCTATCTAACAATAGGGTTGAAATGATTAGCAAAAAATTGCAGCAAGTGCAGTATCCCTCAGCCCACCCTCTTTAGGCTAATTAGGGTCGCAATGATGAGTAATACAAATTTGTAGTTACCGCACCGTCTCCCAGCCAACACACTACAAATCACATAGGGAGCAGTGATAAGTAAAAAAAATCAGCCCCAGCATCCTCCATTCCAATATAATCAAGTTATATAGGGTCGCAATGATGAGTAGGTATTAACAAATTTTCCGCAACCGCAGAGTTCTTCAGCCTGCTTTTATTTGGTAGAGTCTGACTAAGAGTATCTTAAAATTAGCTGTATGTATTTTTAACCCAAGAACAACGGGGGCGAAGCCGCGGGTAATAAAAATATTTCTTAAAAATACTTGGCTAGTTTAATTGTCTAACAAGTTGTATAAAAGTTCCCTGTCCATCACACTTATATTATACATGTGAAAGTTTGGATATTTGTTTATTTGTTTGTTACTCAATCACGTCGTAATGGCTAAACCGAATTCGATGAAATTTGATGTGTTGATAGATATGAGCTGGATTCAAACATAGGCTACTTTTTGTTAACAAACAACGCGTGCGAAGCTGCTGGCGGAAGTTAGACATTCATAGTTTTGTTAAAATAAAAGGAAAAAGAGTTTTAGAAGAGCTAATTTAAAAAAATAAATCTATTTAGAAAAGAAATTCGACCCTTGCCTTATAGAAAATGATTGTTTATTGAAAAACAAAAGCAAACCTCAAATTCACGTTATGTATTGAACTTAATCTTGCGGGCCATTTTAGACCATTAGGTTTTAAAGATGGCCCGAAGTCAATGTTTTAGATAAACGTATTTTTGCATTTAAAATGCAGGAAAAAAATATTTTTTCAGAATATTGTTTTGGCTTATAAATAAACTACGTCCTACTTATTCACCAGTTTACAGCAAAATAGAAAAACGTGAACCCCCTTAGAGCCCTTAGGTTATCTTATTTTACATACCCTGTAAGAGTTAAACCTTGAGTCGTCTTGGTGTTTTCAAACAAGCTATTTTCGGTCACGGAGAAGCCCGCTGCAAAGAAAACACCAATTTTCTTTTCGTTGAATTCAATTGGATTTATCCCTGCAACAAAGTGAAGTCACAATTTATAACATAATAATTTGGATTTAACTATTTCTTGGTACAATTAACGGGATGTTTACTAACCTGCATCATAAATAGCTTCGTACGTTACTTCTAAGAGCTTTCGTGGCATAGGGTCCATAGTGTTCACCTGACGATTAAGTACTTTGAAGAACTGGGCGTCAAAGCGGTCTAGATCAGAAATATTTCCTGCGTATTTTGATACCTCCGGGTGCTTGAAATCCCATCGTGGATTTTCAGCCGTGATGGGATTCACCTGTATTGACGTCGATATTATAAAGTTACATGGAAGTTAAGCATTTAATTAAGCAGTAGTTTCAGATATAAGATGAAAATGTAAATAAAATAACATTATTTCCAAAGTTTCCAAAGTTAGTTTAGAAAGTGAAAAAACTAGAAACAAACGCAATGTTTACAGGGAAAATAGAAATAAGACTCGATCTAGATATTTTGAGTAATCTACCTCGAAAACTTACTTGGTTTACAGCACATATAACTATATAGCACTGCTGCTAAATTAAAATTAAGGTACATACGGAACTTAAAAGTACCTAGGCTGCACTAATACGAGGCAGGAAGAAATCGACATTCATAATACAGAATGCCCTCAGATGCAGTGCAATACTTCACAAGGTATTGTGTCCAAATTTCTGAGCAGAATGACTAAGATTCGGATCTACAAGACCGTTATTAGACCGATATTGAGGTATGGCTGTGAGAAGGAGACGGAAACCTGAGAGTCCGAAAAAACTTAGAGATCGAAAAGCTAGTGAAAGAACACAACATCATCGGCGAAACGAAAGCGCATCGCTTTCGCTGGCTCAGCCATTTAGAGAGAATGGGAGAGGATCAACACGTTCACCACGACGATGACCCATTGGACGCCCACGGTACCGCGTGAAAGATGTAGTGGAAGCAGACCTGCGTGTGCTACAAGCGAATAACTGGCAGGAAACTGTACAGGACAGACCAAAATGGCGACTGCTTTTGTCGGAAACCAAGACACACTTCGGGGCGCAGAACCATACGAGTAAGTAAGTTAGTAAGAAGATACGGAACCCTCGGCACGCGAATCACACAAACACTTGAATGGTCTTGTTTTTGAGAGGTACCTATTGTAATCTAAGAACAACACAATATTAAAAATACAGTTGGTACCTAAATGTAAATATCGTACCTTATTATAGAGTACATCCGAAAACTCTTTGATATTAAGTGCTTGCGGGAAGCGACCAGACATTCCTGAAATCACGATTTCTTCGTTGTTGTTTTCTGGTTTTGGTGGTATCTTACCATCTTTTAGATTATGTGTATAATCTTGGGATGTTGGAGTCATTATTGTTTCTGGAAAGAGAGGTGTATTAAAATTATAAATTAACGATGCCAGCTTACTTTCGGATGCATTACATATTTTATCTCGGCCCAGGTCGTAGCAAATTTTCAATTAAATTATCCCCATCCAGATCAGCTATAAGAGGACCACTGCTGCAAAATATAGGCAGGCCACGCCCAAAGATAAACTAGAGCGATTTGGTTTTGTATCTTTCCCTGTAATGGAGGGGTGTCCTACGCTGCGTTTTTAAGTCGTGGTCTCTACTAGATAATCTTTCTTCCCCAATGGGCATCGGTTCACCAAGATATGTGCCCCGTCCACGGCCAGTGTTACAATCTGGGCTTTATGGGTGTTTACGCGGGAAATGCGAAATATAGCGAAAATGTTCGAAAATATGAGTTTGATTGTTGCGAAAGATGGAGGCTGAAAACTGTTTAGGTATTGGATGAGAAAGAAACAGTTTCCATAAGGAAGGGTGCACAGTACCTTTATATCCTTTGACGGCGAGTTGAAGCGACAATTCCAAAACAGGATGCACTTAATTTCACCATAGTTCAATCACAAAATTGAGTTTTTATGCGAGACGAATTCGAAGCGGTACCGGCGTGGCCATTGTCTTTTTCCAAACTGTTTGTCGTCACACCTTCGATAGATGGCATCACTTTCTAGGCGCATACGATTATGTCGAGCGTATAGCGCGTACTCGCTCACACGTATAGAGATAGTTGTGCGTGGGAAAGGAATAGAGATATAGGAGTTTTGACAACAATCAAACGGTTTGTTTAACGAAGAAAGTAATGAGATGAAAATTACGATTAAAATTGAATCAGCGCAACCATTCCCCCGGGCTTGAAGGGGTACCTTCAAAAATGTATAACAAACTATTATGCCAATCTGCTACAAGAACAAACACGAACTATAATGTTAATCTATTGTAATAACAACAAATAACGTACCTTAAACTAGCTACCAATAACCTAACCTAATCTAGACGAACAAAGCTATTTGAGCTACTGATTAGTTAACGGGCAGAGACGTACAACCGGACGCAAGTACGATCCAGTTGCTGTTCTAATACGAACCACTCGGGTAACACCATTTAAACCGGGGCTTGATAAAACCCGTTTAAAAGCACCCATAAAGCTTGACGTGCTTAAATCACCAGCAAGCTCTATGTGCACTGATCGAGTCGTCATACAGACGAAAAGGCACACGTAGGCCTTTGTGGACCGAATACCACGACTACGAGTTAAAGTAACTTTAAACGGGCCTGCGTAGTCCGTACCCGTGTGAACGAACGGTTTTGCAGATTGAACGACACGACATGAGCGATGATCCGCCATTTCAGGAAACGTTGGTTTTGGTCGAAGTCTTGTGGTTTTGGCAAGGGAGACATTTGTATATCCTATTCCTAATCAAGCTACGAGCAGAGAGTATCCAATACTTCTGACGTAAGAGTGACATCAACAGGTCAGGACCTACGTGACAATTTACTTTGTGGTGGTAATCTATCAACAAATCCAAAATAGGATCCTTTCGAGGCATCACAATAGGGTGCTTTTGACGATAATCTAAGTTTGAATTAGACAAACGACCTCCGAATCTAATAACCCCGCCATCGAGAAATGGTTTGAGGTGTTGAAAGGAACGGCTACAAGCCTTGCCTGATTGCAGATTAGCGATCTCATCCGGAAAATAATAACGTTGAAGTTCACGAAGTGTCAGTATCTCAGCGAAGTCGAGATCTGACGCCGATATTTGGTCATGAGATCGTAAAAGTTTTACAAATCTGTACGTATAAACGACGCATCGCAACAATTTTGACCACGACGAAAAATGATATGCCAACGAAATAATTGGAGACTGAACACGTGGCGTAGGGGTAAGCAAAGCATGTTTCTTTTTTTTCCGGTGCCTCTGTCACCGTGGAAGGATTGAAAGGAACAATAGGCCACTAAGAGATATCTAAATGGGCCCATGTGGGGCCATTAAACCAAAGCGTATGGTCAATAATTTGCGCAGGTGTAAGTCCGCGTGACAAGCAATCCGCAGGATTTGCAGTACCGGCGACATGATACAAATTTTGCGGTAATAAGTTACTTTGTATTTTCGATACTCTGTTGGCTACAAATGTGTCCCATCGATGGGGCGACGAATGTACCCAGCACAGAGCGACTGCCGAATCCGAAAATGCGAAAACGTTTCGAAGATTGATACGGTTTTGACAAGCGTCGACGATGTTCTTTATGAGCTGAAGAATGAGAATACCACAAAGCTCAAGTCTCGCGAGCGAAACGACTTTACGAGGGGAAACCTTTGATTTAGCGCTTACCAAGCTAAATGTATTAGCATTGCTATTCTGAACGTGGAAGTAAACCACTCCCCCGTACGCCTTCTCACTGGCATCTGCGAAGCCAACAATCGTAACGACACTATCAGAGATAATACCCACGTGGCGTGGAACCTTTATATTAGAGAGCAAAGGAAGTTCTTCCCTAAATCGAGACCACAATTGAACAATACCTTCAGGTGGCGTGTCATCCCAATCACACTCGCACAACCAAAGCTGCTTAATTAAGAGTTTGGCATACAACACAACGGGCGCAACGAATCCCATTACGTCCCATATTTTTGCGACACATGACAATATGATGCGTTTTGTGCAAGTATTAGCGGGTGTACTAATCTTTAGACCGAACAGATCGGTTTCAGGTGACCAACATAAGCCGAGTACTTTATGTTGATCCGACTCATCAAATTCTTTGACTGAAGAGAGACGATGCGATGGCGGAATCGAATCAAGAAAGGCTTGCGAGTTGCTTGTCTATTTTACGAGTTCAAACTGACCAGACTTCATAAGACCTATCATTTCAGAAGCGGTAGATATGCCGTCTTCTTCATCTTGGACGGAATGCACAAAATCATCCATGTACAGCCCAGATCCAATAATAAAGATATTATTATATAGATAGCCTGTACGTAGTGCATGGAATGGACTTGATTTAAGTCCAAAAACGACTTTATTTAATTCGTAAACCTTTAAAGGTTCTTGCGGAGAGAAACGATATAAGATGCGTTGAAATCTTCGATCGCAATCCCGAATGCCTATACTGAGAAACATTTTACGAATATCGGCAGAGAGAGCGATCGAAACGAAACGAAAGTTAACGATTATGTTAAACAAATTTCCCTGGAGATTTTGACCATTATACAGAAGGTCATTGAGAGAAACATTAGTAGTTGTCTTGCAACTACCGTCTAGTACGACACGTAATTTAGACGTGACCTTATCTTCCCTACTCACTCCGTGATGCGGTATTATATACGATTGTGCATCCGATTGATCTATGTCTGCCGAAGCAGGCGAAATGTAACCCTTTTCTAAATATTCATGAATGACGGCATCATAGGCTTCCTTTAATTTCGGAGATGCCAGCATCTTTTTTTCTAAGCAAAGGAAGCGTCGTTCGCTTGCTTGACGAGAGTTACCAAGCGAATGAATATCACTCTTGAATGGGAGCGCTACTACGTAACGTACATCATCATCGCGAGAGGTCGTGCGGGTATAAAATTCCTCACAGATTTTGTCATCTGGGCTGAGTATAGGTGAAACGTTCACCTCCTCCAATTCCCAGAATTTACGGACGGCGGAATTCAGGGGGTCCGTGGCACAACAATAGGAAAAGGTCTCGGAACTACCAACGCAGACCGGAGCATCACCTACAATCACATAGCCAAGGACGGTTTCTATAGCGAGCGGGGACGGATGCGAAGATTGTCCGTGAACCTTGTGAGACAAAAGCAGATGCGGGAAAATCGAAGCTCCAACTAACGCTTCTATATGACCAGAAACGCAGTACGTATCGCCCGCCAGTGGTAGGTCTTTGAATTTCGATAAATGCGAAACATCAACCGAGACAGTCGATAAGCGTTCCGTTATTTTATCTACCACCAGCGATTCCATGTCGTAATTAACGTTTCGATCAAAGCGAGATGAAAATTTAATTTTTACCGACCCTTGAATCGTTTTAGACGAGCCCAAGCTTCAAGCCTAAGCGTTGACAACAATCACTAGTGATAAAGTTGCTTTGAGAAGCGCTGTCCAATAAAGCGCGTACGCTATGTTCATAACCACGAGAATCGACAATAATAATACGAACGGTTGCAATTAGTACCGTGGTAGGACCGCAAACAAGTTTGTTTACGTTATCTGATAACGCACAGAGTGTGACGTCATTAATGCGAGCGGAGCAAGCGGGTGCAACCGACGCGTCACTGGGACCCGCAGAGAGTACCGGCGGCGGCGGCGGTGCGGGCGCGGAAGTAGCGGCAGACAAGCGTGGCACGGGCGCACTACTAACCACGGATACATTTCCGAAACACAACAGTGTGGTGTTTTGAATTGCATTTTTTACACAAAGAATTCGACCCACATGCGGAAACGCGATGCCTCCACTTAAGCAATTGATGCACAAATTATTCGCTTTAACGAATTTAAAACGTTCATTCGGTTTATAATTGTGAAACACTGAACATTTATATAAAAATGGTCATGTTGACTATTGCACAAGGAGCACGAAGATTCGTGAGAACTGGATGTGGCATTTACGTAGGCATGCGTAGTAGACGATTTCGGAAACTTAGATGCCGCATCCGTTTGACGTTCAATGTATTTCTTCGGCACTTCGTGTTTCGCGGACGCAACGTGCAACGCACCTCGCGTTGCAATATTTTTATGTGATCGCGCACAAACAACGTTAGATCATCGAAAGATGGCATATCGCATTTACGGGTGTCTAACTCGAACGAATGCGCGGTGTCTGGGTCTAACTTCTTAAGTGCGATATAGAGAAATAAGAAATGCGAGAGGTCCTTGACCTTCAGATTTTTCAAAGCGGCGACAGACGATGCGAATTTATCTAAAAATTGTTCTAGATTACTAGGGGGTGCGGATACGATAGCTTTGAAATCAAACATTTGATCTAAATACGAAGTAGCTACCAGCCGTTTGTCTTCGTATTTATTTTTAAGCAAGTCGAAAATAATCGAATAATTTTCGGCGCATGGAGTTATGCCGGCGCAGACGGACTTAGCCCTTCCGGTCAATTTTCCTATCAAATAGTACAATCTTTCCGAGTCTGTTAACGATGCATTATTGTGTACGGCGTTTTGGAAACTAGCGAAAAATAGCGGCCAATTTTTGATCTCGCCATTAAAATCGGGGATCTCCATCGGTGGTAATTTAGGTGACCTGGGTTGGCTTCCTACCTTGACATCGCCCGTTGACGAACATAATTTCTTAGCAGCTCGCTTGACGCAACCTAATAGATCTTCAAACGCTGAGAGCGACTGATAACTGATAACGAAATCGGGATCTAATTTTTGCTCCAGGTTGACTATTTGGTCCAACACACTTTCGAAATCCTCATGGAATGTACTTATCTACAGTTTCCATTTCACACAAAAATGATTTCTTAGACGCTGTGGACTCAAGATCCTTTACGCGATTACAAATACCTTGCATGCGAGAAAATATCCTATCTCTTTTAACGTATAACACCTTCAATTGAACGTTAAAATCTACCTTACTGGCTGCGGTAGTAGGTGCCATTTTAAAATAGATAGGCGGATATCTTTATGAAAAACGACACGAATAGGTTTTCCAATCAGCGGAAAACAGAATACCTTCGTAGGCAGTCGGTTAAATCACGATACACGAGTTCCAATTTTAGCAACTAGATAAATAATACCTACGTACAGCTATACGTCTCTGTATCGAAATTTTAGAACCTAAATACCTACCTGCACCTAATTATAAGTAGGTAGATATTTAAATAAAGACAAAATCACGGCACTGATCTACGGCGATCTCCGTAGGTACCGATCGACGCGACGCGGGTAGGTAGGTACCTATACATTAAGCTTACCTACGTCCTATAAACTCGGCGCGGCGAACCTTGATCCCTATGACACTGACAGCTAATGTCACCATATAACATTGTAGTGGCGTCACCATTAAATTGGGATCATATTGGGGGCGTCTAAAAATGCCATTAATAAATTTTACGTAGCTTTATACCATTAGTAATGATATTCCGTTGATATTTTTAACAATTCTTAACATTTACAAGAAGTTATCTCAATCTGAATTTATGTTTACGTCCTGCAAAACTTACGTCGTGTGACGTTTATCGACTAGGGCGGCAAGTATCGATAAAAAAATGTCGGTAATGGAAACGAGTGCACTTTTACAGACAAAATAAATAAATGGGGAACATTCATTTTCATGATAAAATATATACTTATATAGCAAAAACATGTTTATCGGGTGTTTACCGGGGTTTACATTATTAGAAAATAACAAGGTTGGAAACTTTCGTTTTACTTACCTACTTAATTTATGCCAAAAATCTTAAATTAATACAACAACAACATAATGGACATTAAAAATGCACATTATAATATTTTTTAAAACATGTTTACCAACGTGGCTGAATGCAAGCCACGCCTTTGTCTAAAAAAAAAATTATCGACACGACCCATCACTAACACGAACTGTCATAGGGATCAAGGTTCGCCGCGCCGAGTAGGTATAGCAACAACGATAGGTAGGTATACGACCAGTGATGCGCGTGTGCTAACCTATTGCAAGTACATAAGTACCTATAATGACTGCGAATACGAATAAATACGAGTTGTTAGTAAAATAATTATAATTTATTTTACGCGGGGTGAACGAACTATTTGTAGGTGTAACTAAGTATACCTGCTTTATTTTTACGAATGGATGGATGATAAAACGACGACGAAAGTTAACTTATACCTAATGCGGGATGACCGACGATATATTACGGTATGTACGTATGCGAGTTATTAAAGTTACTAAATGGGAGTAAAACGAACGAAATTTGATTGAAGATTTTTCGATGCGAGCGAACGAATTGTAGGTAGGCAGGCGTGCCGGCCGATGCGATGATAAGCGAATTGTTTTTACGAACAATCTAGAATGCCTAGGTTAATAGCTAACACTGATTCAATATCCGGGACGAAGAACCATAAATGTTTACGCGGGAAATGCGAAATATAGCGAAAATGTTCGAAAATATGAGTTTGATTGTTGCGAAAGATGGAGGCTGAAAACTGTTTAGGTAGGTATTGGATGAAAAAGAAACCGTTTCCATAAGGAAGGGTGCACAGTACCTTTCTATCCTTTGACGGCGAGTTGAAGCGACAATTTCAAAACAGGATGCACTTATTTTCACCATAGTTCAATCACAAAATTGAGTTTTTATGCGAGACGAATTCGAAGCGGTACCAGCGCGGCCATTGTCTTTTTCCAAACTGTTTGTCGTCACACCTTCGATAGATGGCATCACTTTCTAGGCGCATACGATTATGTCGAGCGTATAGCGCGTACTCGCGCACACGTATAGGGATAGTTGTGCGTGGGAAAGGAATAGAGATATAGGAGTTTTGACAACAATCAAACGGTTCGTTTTACGAAGAAAGTAATGAGATGAAAATTATGATTAAAATTGAATCAGCGCAACCAATGGGTGATATTAGTGAGTCTACGAATCAGAAACCTAGAGAAGTCATTTCTACTTCGATCTCGTTCTAACAGGCTAAGCAAGCACAGCTTGTTGGGCAATCTTGAACCTTGTTATGAGGCCTGCATTAATGATTTTTAAGTAAAATATTGTTGGTATAAGTTTTAGTAATTACTCGCGTTTTCTTGGTCCTAGGAGGTTGAATCTGGTGTCTACGGATTTGTCTCGTAAAGACGGAGAGAAATGCGTAGTCTGATTGGTATAGGGAGATTTTCAAAAAATATTTCAAAAATTTAAATCCGTGCATATACAAACTTCCCTCTTTTCCTCCCTCCACTCCCTTTTTGTATTTTTTTTCGCAACATCTTGTGCAGAATGAAGTTTTTTGTGTGCTTTTCAAATTTGATTGAAATCCGTAAATAAATAACGCTACAGCGAACTTCTCCCCACTATTTTCCCCCCAATCAAAGATTGCGATCGATTAAATAATTTAAATAAATCAAGAAACTTATATGCCAATTTTTATCAAAATATGTTGAAAAGTGCGACCTGTATGAGAACAGACAGACAGACAGGCGCACAAAATAATTTTTTGGCCAATCTTGAAACTGAGACGCTTCGCTCACTTCACTCGCTCGGTCAATTATGAATCTGGAAGAAAGTTTGCGATTATTCGCTACTGCGCAGTATAGGACCATGCCCAAGGGGTTCATGTCATCGAACAAAAATATTGGGGGTACACGATAACAGATCTCATTTAAGCAGGTGTTAATAATTTTCGCAGGTTAATTTTGGCTTTTAATAACTAGTGGGTCGCCCGTTCTGAGATCTAGCGAGTCTACCATAAAAAGAAAAAAAATATTAAACGTAATCTTCGACTATTAAAATAGTGCCACGAAATAAATAACCAATTAACTTGACCTAGTTTCATTCAAATTACAGGTAACCGGAGTTCATGTTATTTGGTTTCACTCTTTTGGGGTACAAATTGCAGTTATTCTAGATTTCAAAAATAAAGGTAATAATTAAGTATCACAAATATAGGCAAAAGCCTATATTTGTACTTAAGCTATATACTTAATATAGATACTTAAGCTATACGCATACCAAATTCCAGCACTGTGGGGTCACTGGTGTACCCCGTGAATTTTGTCAAAGTTTAGTATTTATTATGGCTAATAACTCAAAAACTACAAACACTTTTCTATAAATAAAAACGGGGTCGAAATGTACCTTTCATTTTAACGCCTCATTTGACCTAATAGTCTCATTTTCGTTTTTTTTTACCCTTCTTGAACCCCAATATTTCAAGAACCCCCCAAAATTTGAAGCTCTCTTTTTAACTGTGAATCTCATTTTTAGCTTTTTTACTTTGGTAGAGATGGCACAATTTTGGTGTGACTAGCTTTTTTAGTCACACCAAAATTGTGTCATCATTACCTACCTATATACCAAATTTCACGATGATCGGATAAACGCTTCAAAAGTTATCCTCGGACAAACAAACATACATACATACATACAACGCCCAAGTTGATTTGGAAATCTCGCTTCGCTCGATCAAAAATCCACATACCTACACACAAAGTGCCTAGTATTTATTAACTATAAGTTTTTCATACTTATAGTTAATAAAACAAATATTTTAAAGTTAGAAGTACCACAGTACCTGTACCAAATTTCCAACAGTTAAAAACTCATTGAAGACTGATGAATTTGCAAAAAGTATATCTAAAACCGAAAAACATGGCAAGTAGTCTACGAGACAAAAAGTTTGGGGACCTCTGATTTAAACCAACCAGTTTGGAAAGTGGACACGCGTACGAAGTCGTGAGCGTTTAGCTAGTAAATAATATGTATATGGCACAAAGCCAGATAAATACGACGGTTTAATAAGGCAGAGTTATTTTTAATAAATTTCACAAGGGTGGAACTGGGCAGGACACTTGGCTAGACGAGGTGATGGCAGGTGGAGTAAATCTGTGACCGAATGGTGGCCAAGAACAGATCTAAGAAGTCCAGGACGTCCGACGGCGCGGTGGGTCGACGATATAAAGAAAGTCGCGGGCAACTCCTGGATGCGCGCAGCACAGGACCGGGAAGGATGACGTTTACAAAGGGAGGCCTACACCCAGCAGTGGGTACTTATGGGCTGTGGATGATGTTGATGAAATTGGGAAAAAAGCCAGTCAATTAATTAAACTATTAAAATATAGAGAACACAATGCTTTTTTACCGTTTATTCGGTTAAAAGATAGATAGATAGATATAGACATTTACTTCGACACAAGTAACAAACACACAGAAACTACATGCAGTGGATAAGTAAAGACAGACAATTAAATAAATAAAAAATAAAAAATGTAATAAAATTAATACAACTTTGGAATGCCCTTTTTACATATTTTTTTCTTAGTGTAGGTTTATGTTTATAATATGAGGTATGTAGGTATATTAGTTTATTTTATTTAATTATTGGGTTGTAGGTAACCCGTAATTTTTTGCATATACAGGTCCCAAAAAATAGTGTCAATCGAAAGTCAAGAGATAGAACACCCCTTGGGGTACCCGAATCACCCCCATGTATGTTCCGCGATTTTTTATAGTTTTCGAGTTATGAGTTTTTTCCGAATTTTTGAAAATTTTTGCCTTGAACAATAAAAAAAAATAGAAAACATTCTTGAGATTTTTTTTTGCTACTGAATTTTTATGAGTTATTCGTTTATGCATAAAATCATCAGCTACGTAATTTTGATGAAAACTATGAAAATGTTGGTGTAAAGTCAAAAAATTACATTCGGTGAATTATGACTATATATGTAATTTATTTTATGCAACTAAACCTATATACAAAGCAAACTATGTATAAAACCCTAATCTAACAAGCCGCTGCCAGTGGGGAGCGTGCGCAGAATGCTGGCCGCATTGCCACGTTGAATGGCAATGCTTAAACGTTGGCCAAAATACTGGCCAGCATTTTGGTCACGCGTCGCCTCGACCAGGCGTTTTGAAAGGTCATTATAAATTTTGTGGGCGCTCGGTCTCCACGGTCCAAGGGTCTCAACCCCAAAAGGCTCAAATATAAACCATGTGTTTAGACTACTATATTTGCGCCTTTTGAGGTTTTCCGCCGATTCAGCCGCCGCACCAGCCTTATTTTGCGTTCCGGAAAGATGTGACGGTGCTAAAGTGTCAACACAAGTGGCGTCCCACACTAAAGGCCGTCCCATCTTCCACGGAATTAGTGTCATTCCGTCAGGTCTTTTACCATCGTCACGCACGAGACCACTTGGTTCCAAACTGGCGGCGCAGTTGGCGGTGGTAAAAGCTCGACGTATGACATCATTGAGACTGGCGTGGCGGGGAATTCTTCCCACGCTTCTTACACAGGAAAGACCATGGAGGCCGAGCTGGTCGACGGCAGTACCGCAATGGCAACGGTGTGGGGCACAACATGGTGCTCCCAGGCGAAGAGATGCTGCAATGCGAAAAGCTGAACAGTCAATTAAAGTATCTATATTGAGGGAAGTGGACGTGAAGGGAGAGCTTGTAACCACAGTCCTGATTCCCAATCAGAAACGGCTAGAAGGCGGGCACGATCTGACGAGCTGGTACACGTTTGAAATAGTTGATTCCGTGTTTGCTCGCAAATCGGCCCGTCCCATAACCTCTGAGATTTCAATATCTTTGGGAAATCAGAACTGGGGCAGGCTGAGGACCACGCATCTCTGGCTTCGTTCATTTGCGATATTTTAAAATCTCGTTACGTGTTAAATTTAGGGTGCTATGAACGGATGACAGAAATGCGGGGAGAGCCACACTTGAAACTGATCGGATACCCATACCTCCTAAACGCACCGGTAATGAAGCCTGCACCCATGCCCTCTCATCCAAATTTATGTTCAAAACAGATGCCAAAGTATTTTTGATGATGCTGTCTAAACTCTGTAAAATATCATTATGTTTCTAGAGCTGACAACATCGAACTGTACCTATATAAGTAAATTTTGGGATGACTTAAATTTTCAACTTTAAATTAAAAACCTTAAGAAGTGATTTCATGGTTCTTAAATAAGTTTCAAGAATTTTTCAGACTCAGCTTTCATAATCATTAAAAAAAGTAGTACTTAATGGGCTACTTTGGTGAAAATCGGCCTTCAAAGACGAAAACTATAAAAAATCGCGGAACATACATGGGGGTGATTTGGGTACCCCAAGGGGTGTTCTATCTCTGGACTTTCGCTTGACACTGTTTTTTGGGACAGCCTGTATATATCTTTCAATCATATTAATTTAAGATTTATCACATCGCAAAATTCGGAGATAAGAGGCAAACCTAAGGGGGATCGGTATTTTTTTCATTATTTTTCATCAAAACTTCATAATAGTACCTACATTTCGACCCCGTTTTTATTTTTAGTTTAATTCTTGTAGATTTTGAGATATAAGCCATAATAAAAGCTGAACTTTGACGAAATTCACAGGGTACACCCAGTAAACCCATAGTGCTAAAATTTGGTTTTCGTTTAGTAACCCAATAGGGAAAAGTCTGAAATCCAGATTAACTCGAATTTCTACCACTAAGAATATGAACAAATTAACATGAACTCCCTTTACTTGTAATTGAAAGAAACTGTAGGTCAAGTAAGTTGGTTATTAATTTCTTGGCTCTATTTTATTAGTCAAAGATTAAGAATAATATTTATTTTGTTTTAGATAGTTTGTAGTTTATAAGTTTAGTTTTTTTGTACACCCACCTACCTGCGCAGTATCGAAAACCCCGCTAACGCCCTTCCAGACTCGATTTCAATTTCAGTATATTGCTAGTTACTGTTTTTTTTAACTTCAAGTTGTCTAAAACACCTTATCCAAAATCATCAGCACTTGGGCTTGTACGTAGACAAATAAATCAGTTACACAGTTTGTTTAATTTATGTACTTACGTTTCTTGAGCTTCAAATATAAGAATGAAAGTTGGTGACAATGAACTTCATATATATACGGCTAGACTTATTTAAATTGTGCTAGACCTAGACCTGTATCTATTATTTAAAGTGGCACTTTTAACCTACCAAGTACTAACTGGCAAAAAAGTTTTTCGTTATAGCATTTATTTTTCAATCAATTTCTAAAGTCAAATTTAAAATTAAAATTGAGTGCTAAGAGAGGCTTCCTGTGGGAACATTTATAGCTGCACGTAGTTTGCGCGCGTGGTTTTTCAATAAAAGTAATCTATGTCTCAATCCAGGCCAAAAACTATACCTATTTACAAATTACATAGAAATCGGTTCAGCCGCTACAACGTGAAAGCGTGTTATGCAAATATATAAATAATAAAACTCACTTTCGCACTTATAATTTCACTAGCTGACCCGCTCGCGGCATCGCACTCATTTTTTGTCAATAAAAACATGACCCTCCTTCTGCGCAGTCGAGTAAAAAGTACGATCATAATCTACCCATATATCAAATTTCATACAAATCGGTCAAGCCGTTTCGTTGCCAGTCGCCAGTCGTGAAAATCACGCACCAATTCCTAATCTATTAAGAGCACGAGCGTTTTGTTAATTTTAATTATCTCAAACTTATACATCCAAATGTAAACGGCAAATATTATTAACTACATCAACTTACCTTGGTGATAGCTTAATTTATTTTTATAAGAATCCATAGACTACATAGGGAGTGCATCTAAAGAATACCTGCCTCATAATTGTAACCCCAATGAATGGGGGCAAACCCCTTTAGGGATGATTTTGCAAAAAGTTGAAACAAGTATTTCTTTATTTCTTGCCAAAAGCCTAAATATGAATTTTCAGATCCCTAACCTGAGGAATTATGGATTGCCCATACAAACTTTCAACCCCTATTTCACCCTCTTCAAGATTATTTTTTGAGACAAAAGATAGCCTTTTACCAAGATATAATCTACATCCTTGCCAAATTTTATCACAACCCGTTCAGCCGTTTAGTCGTGAAAAGGTAACAAACAAACAAACTAACAAACTAACAAACAGAGTTATTTTCGCATTTATTTATCTCCAAACCAACTTGGGCAAATCAGCGTTGTGTGTATGTATGTATGTTTGCTTGCCCGAAAATAACTTTCAAAGCGTTTATCCAATCATCGTGAAATTTGGTATATAAATAGGTAGGTTGTGATGGCACAATCCTGGTGTGACTAAATGAGATAAAAATGTGTGGGGGTTGTTAAGATATTGGGGTTCAAAGGGGTAAAAAAATCTAAATGACAATAAGGTCAAATGGGATATCTAATTCTAATTCTAGAGTGGGGGGAATAAAAGATCTGCACTGACGTCCCGCATTGGGGTGTATTGTGCATTACCCCCCTTCTAACCTAACCCCAGCCATCCTATATGCCTGCAGATATAAACACCGTTTTTGTGCTGCAGAAGAGGGCTGTTCGTGCAATTTATAATATGGGCCCCAGAGAATCATTACGCAATAAGTTTAAAGAAATAGATATTATGACATTCCCTTGTCAATACATCTATGAAAATCTAATGTATGTTCACAAAAATATTAATTTGTTTAAGAAAAATAGCGATAATCATAATTTTAATACTAGAAATAAAGATAAACTCGCTGTTGCCACATGTAGACTCCATAAAGTTAGTAAATCGTTTAAAGGGCAAGGTGTGCGCTTTTATAACAAACTCCCAAGGGATGTACAAAAATTGACAATTAACAAATTTAAAAACGTAATTAAACAAAATCTTTATAAAAGAGCCTACTATAAAATATCGGATTATTTAGATGATAGAGAAGCTTGGGATTGAAACTGCCCCAACTCGTTCAAAATGTTACAATTTAGACGTAATTTCTTTTCTGTATTATGTACCTATTGTAAAAGGATCATTAAAAAAAAAACAACCAGCCTGGTTTTCTTGCCTTTCTTTCCTGGCTTGGTCGCGAAGGAACAGGCAGTAAAATTGACGTTTCAAAGTGATCCTTGTGATTTTAATGAATAAAAATATTTGACTTTGACTTTGACTTTGACTTTGACCTAGCTCCTTGAAGTAACTTTGGGTTGGTAGCAGTAACTTTCCAGGGTCCCTGTGGATGTTGATATAGTAGCGGTGTTGGTGGAGGATTCGATGACCCCCTAACAGACCCGTTCTCGTCTGGCATCGTTTGTGGCAGTGCAGTGAAGTATCACGTGCTCTACAGTCTTTTCCTGCCAAAGGCATTCGTGACAAAGTCCACAGTCTGTGGCTCCGGTCTTCAGGAGGTGATGGTCAAGTTCGCAGTGTCCCGTGATGATTCCCAGCATTCCTTAAATTTTCGCGTTTCATCTTTAACAAGGTGTTTGTTATATTTTTTGCCAGAAGCATCGTCTTTGTCTGCTTGCAGTCGACTCTACGTTCCCAGTCTTTCTGGTGCTCCTATTCGGAATTAATCCTCAGTCTGTTTTTGATTTCCGCAGTTGGCGAATTGGAGAGATTAATATCAATTGTCTTTGGTGTTAGCTTAGCTTCTCTGACCGTGAGCTTTAGTCAATTTGATAGTAACACTTTGATTTTCAGCCAAATTCTGTAGAGCACTATAGCACTCCGTGACAGATTTTGATCGAGTGTCGGGTCTTCTAATAAGTGTCGCGCTGTCTGTTATGCATATTAGTTATGCCTTCTGGTTTACAGTTGATGAGTGAGGAGCAGACCAAATTGTTGTTGATATTTCCGTTGCTGCACTCTATGACTTATAACTTATTACAACCTGCCCCTGTTTTGTTTCTTGCTCCATCTGTGTAGATGTGATAAACAGCTGTCAAATTTCAAACCGCTGTATTTTGCGGACTAGACCGCCTTCGCACGCGTGGTTTGTTTATAAAAACATTACCCTCCTTCTACTGCTACTACGTTTCTGCGCAGTCAGATAAAAGTTGTCTCAATCCCGGTCATAATCTATCTAATATCTATATACCAAATTTTATTGAAATATTTCAAGCCGTTTAATCGTGAAAGCAAACAGACAGAGAGACAGACAGAGAGTCAGACAAACAGACAGACAGAGAGACAGACATACTTTCGTATTTATTATTATTAGTAGGGATGGATAAGACAACCTCCGTGGCGCAGTGGGCGAATAGCCGGCTGAGACGCAGGAGGTAGTGGGTTCAATTCCCGCCGCGGAACAAATGTTTGCATGATCTACAGATATTTGTTCCGGGTCTGGTTATTTTTCTATATATTATAAGTACCTATGTATTTACAAAAAAGTATTTAAGTATCTAGTCAGGTCATAAATTCTGTCACATGTTTAATATAAAATAATTGAAACAAGTTTATTCATTATGTAACCATTTATATACCAAAATGAACTTAACAAAACATAGATTCTTATGACACTAAAGTTTATTCAAAATGACCTCCGTGATTTTGAATACAGGCCTTCAATCTGCGTGGCCAGTCGTCTATCGCAGCACGAACGAGGTCCATGTCAATATAGGCGGCTGCCTTAATCAAGGATGTCTTGAGTGACTCCAAATTGGGATGAGGCTTTGAGCACGCCTTTTCCTCCAAGTGTTGCCATATCTTATAATCTAACGGATTCAAATCTGGACTGGAGGAGGGCCAGTCTTCGTGCCGGATGAAGTCGATTTCACGCGCCGCCAGCCAGTCTTGTGTGCTCTTCGCTCTATGAGCTGGCGCCGAATCTTGTTGGAATACCCAGTGCCTGTTATTGAACATGGTATAAGAAACAGGTTCCACAAGGTTCATCAGGACTGTATTTTGATACACAACTGCATTCGTTTTTACACCTTTCTCACAAAAATGTACCTCTGTTAAGCCCCAATAAGAAACTCCCAACCATACCATGGGCGAGGATGGAAACTGACCTCGTTGGACACGCGGAATACGGTTGCTCGCTTCTTCACTACTGTGTGCGTACACCTTATCATTTTGTTTGTTGTAGCTCTCTTCTACGGTAAAATTTTTTTCATCCGGAAAAATAATTTCCCGATATTTTTTTCCCGCGTACCGCTTCAACAAAGCGCGGCATCTCTTCAGTCTCAGGTCCATTAGACGAGCATTCAAACGATCTCCTGTTTTTCTTCGATATGCCCGAAGCCCTAAGTCTTCATTTAACACCCTTTTCACCGTGGTTCTGCTTAACCCCATCTGAAGGGCCAACAGTTTCTGCTTACGTTTGGGATTTCTTTGAATTCGCGCCTTCACAGCTTTTATCACTGCTGGAGTCCTAACAGACCGAGGGTGACCACTTCTTGACCTGCCATCTACACTAGAGTCTTCATTGTATCGTTTGATGGTGCGTTAAACGAATCTTTTGGTTATATTAAAATTTTTCAGTATGTCAAAAATTTGAATTGGGGCGTAACCGCAACGATGCAACGCAATAACTGCAACACGGTCTTCTTTAAGCGTCCACTCCATATTTAAAAATGAGTAAAATTCTAAAAAGTATACATTTTTATTTTCATGAACAATTCGAAATTCGAATTCTATAAACTTTTTTGTGGCCAGCATTCTAAAAGAAAAGTTTTTACTCTGTGACAATACTTATGACCTGACTAGGTATTCTATCAGTTATCTGGTCCCCATAGTACTAATTCTAATTCTAATTCTAGGGTGGGGGGCATAAGATCTGCACTGACGTCCCGCATTGGGGTGTATTGTGCATTACCCCCCTTCTAACCTGACCCCAGCCATCCTAGCTCCTTGAAGTAACGGAGCACGATTTTGGGTTGATGGATGCAGCTTTCCAAGATCCCCGTGGATGCCGTTGTGTTAGCGGATGAGGATTCGATGAGCTCTTGCAGACCCGTCCTCAGTCTGATATCGCTCGTGGCCGTACAGTGAAACATCACGTGCTCCACCGTCTCTTCCTTCTGAAGACATGCGCGACAGAGCCCACTGTCTGTGGCCCCGGTCTTCAAGAGGTGATGGTTAAGTTCGCAGTGTCCTGTGATGATTCCCACCATCATCCTTAGATCCTCACGTTTCATTTTTAACAGGGTATTTGTTGTTTTTCGATTCTTTGCAGGGAACATTGTTTTTGTTTGCTTGCAGTCGGTTCTGCGTTCCCAGACTTTCTGGTGCTCCTTTTCGGAGTTCATCCTCAGTCTATTTTTGATTTCCACCGTTGGCGGATTGGAGAGGTTGTTATCATTTGTGTTTGGTGTAAGCCTGGCTCCTTCTCTTGCTAAGGAGTCTGCCTTGTTATTCTCTGGACAGGAGCTGTGAGCCTTTGTCCATCTGATGATAACACTGTGGTTTTCGGGCAATTTTTGGAGAGCACTGTGGCATTCCGCAATGGATTTCGATCGAGTGTCGGGTCGTCTGAGCGCGTTGATAAGTGCCGCACTGTCTGTTGTGAAGATGAGTTGCATCTTATGGTTTACAGTTGATGAGTGAGGAGGAGCAGACCCAATTGTTGTTGATATTTCCGTTGCTGCCAGGAGAAGTCCAAGTATCTCCGCCTGGAACGCTGTGGTCAGTTTGTTCAGGGGTTGTGCTCTTGAAAGTCCTATATCCGGGCAGTAAAAGCCACAACCTGCCCCCGTTTTATTTCTTGCTCCATCTGTATAGATGTGATATACAGTTGGTGTTTGTATTGATGATGTTATCACCTGGTCATCCATATGATACCCTTTGTTTGTTAGGTATGTTGTTGCTATTCTGTCTGTGCCCATTTCTGCTTCTGGAATGATAGCGATGGCTTTATCCAGAATTCTACAGTGGTTCGTTTTCTTGCCATTTCCATTCCATTGGTTGGTAGATTGTATTCTTAGCGCTGCCGCCATTGCTTCTTGCTGTATATACACTTGAAGTGGCGTCATTCCAAGTATGATATCCAGCGCAGCTGACAGAGTTGATTTTGTGCAGCTGCTAATGAGAGAGCATGCTAACCTTTGGACTTGTTGCAGCCTGTTTATTGCCGTTACTAGGTTGGTTCTTGGCCACCATACGACAGCGCCGTAGGTATGTAAGTACCGGTCGAACCATGACCGTGTACAGCCAGAGGCATAGTTTCGGTTTCAGGCCCCAGTCCTTGCCAACGGCACGTGTGCACTGCCATAACACATTTGTGGCCTTTGTTGTTACGTGATCGAGCTGTTTTCCCCAAATCAGTTTGCTGTCGAGCCATACTCCTAGATACTTGACTTCTTTGGTGAGATTTAGTTTTGTTCCAAAGAGTGATGGAAGGTCTAGTTTCGGTAGTTTCAGTTTCCGTGTGAAGAGAACAAGCTCCGTTTTATTTGGGTTGACGGAGAGACTGTGCTTGTGGCACCACTGTTCCACGATGCGTAGTGCTTTCTGCATCTTTTCGCATAGGGTGGATTCAAACAGTCCTGATACCATGATAGCAAGATCATCTGCGTATGCAATAGTAAGTATGCCGTCTTTGTTGAGTGCGTCGAGGAGTTCGTTAGCTACAAGAATCCAAAGGAGTTCCCCATAGTACATGCTCTGCTTAGTTTGGGGCTAGATAGCGCTGTGTGAAATGTCCAGCAATATTTATTTATTTATTTATAATGTGGATTTTGATTGATTGAAATACCATTATTGCACACCAAATAAAAATGCAGTAACAAAGGAAATATACAATCAATAAAGGTATAATTATCTTTTCGCTAAAAGCGATCTCTTCCAGACACACACCTTTGAATGGATAGGATCAAATAAAAAAAAAGACGGTGGCGTACGTGTATCTTTAACATACATAAAAATAATCTCTAAAATACAATACACCTATTGATTGTTGATCGAGCGAAGCGAGATCTCCAAATCAACTTGGGCAAATCGGCGTTGTATGTATGTATGTATGTATCTATATATGTAAGTATGTATGTATGTTTGTTTGTCCGTGGATAACTTTCGAAGCGTTGATCCGATCATCGTGAAATTTGATACATAGATAGGCAGTGATGGCACAATTTCGGTGTTACTAAATGAGCTAAAATTGTAGGGGATTGTTCAGATATTAGGGTTCAAGAGTGGTAAAAAAAAATGAGACTATTAGGTCAAGTGGTAAATCAAATAAAAGGCCATCATTAGTACATTTCTACCCCGTTTTTATTTTTAGTAAAGTTTTTGTAGTTCATTCTTAGCCATAATAAAAACTAAACTTTGACAAAATTCACAGGGTACACCAATGACCCTTCAGTGCTGTAATTTGGTATGCGTGTAGCTTAAGTATCACAAAAGTCTGAAATCCAGAATAACTGCAATTTGTACCCCAAAAAAGATTTTTTGTTTTTAGGGTAGACTTGCGAGATCTCAGTTCGGGGCGAACCACTAGTTATGCATTTCCGTAAATTATATGCTAAATATTTCGTAAAATTGTTAAATACCTACGTCTGCGTCGAATTTATAATCAAATAAGGTGCTTATTTGACCTCTTTGGTTAGGTAAATAACTAGTGGCATAATAGTTAGTAGGATCTATAAAATTATCTTTATAACACATTTGCTCGTAAAGGGTCTCATAATTCACCAATTTCAATATCGTACTGTATGTCATTACGTACTTTTACGTTATTGTAATGTAAAACGCACGAGTTTCTTTTTAATAAGGTAAAACGAACAGTTTTTTATCAAGAAGCTCCGTCTAAAACGAACAGTACTTTTTTAAATCTTAGCAAAGAGAACCCCAATATCTCAACAACCCCTTACAATTGTAGCTCATTTAGTCACACCAAAATTGTGCCATCACTACCTACCTATAGGTATGTATCGAACTTCACGATGATCGGATCAACGCTTCGAAAGTTATCCTTGGACAAACAAACATACAAACATACATACAAACAACGCCGATTTGCCCAAGTCAATTTGGAGATCTCGCTTCGCTCGCAATAAAGATTACTATTTCATTTTCTTCTTCAAATCATTTACACAACGTAGAATAAATTCAATTCTAGACGATCACACTTAGGATGACCAAAATCACAGAAGTTATTTAGATTTAGAATAGCTTTAGGCTTTAAGTTTAGTATCTCTTCCTTAGGAAGATTAAGTTTTGTTTGATTAATTATATCCCATGTTGCTTTACACTTATTGCGAGCTGTACTTATGTAATTTTCGTTTTGTGACTTCTGTGTTGTTAGCCTGATAATACGATTAAGATGCGACGACAGAGCCGTAAAGTTACATTAAAATAGTTAAAAATAGGCATCTACGCATATAATTTAAAGAAGATTCGACAACTTTCTCCAAATATTGTAAATGTCTTATTAAATATTAATTTGATTAACTTAGGTATTTATTTGTTAATTATGGTAGTATATTTTGATTTGCAATTTTTTTTATCAATGTAAAATGTAATCTTACGTTTTTCGAGTAATTAAAGTGTAAATTTTAATAAATAGCAAAATTATTTATAATAATTTTAAAAAAAATTCTACTTCGAGTTTTTTTCGATTTTTTGCATTTTCTGAGAAGATTTACTATAGTAACATATATTTTTTTTTCACCGTCGGAAAGTAGAGATTTCAACGAACAGAAAACATACCAACTTTTTGAAAAAAGCTGATATTTTGACGGGTGAATTTTCGATTAGGGTGCTTTTTCGATATTAATTCAAAATAAGGTGAAAAAATAAATATTTTTAAACAAATAAATTACAGCGTATTTGGGACATAAAAAGGTAAGTTTTCACCAAATTTCGTTACAAAAAATTTTTTTGTAAAAGATAAAATTAAAAAACCAAAAACTTGGTTTTTTGAATTTTTCACATAAATTTTGAGGTTATGTGAAAAAAGTGTACAGATAAAAGTTTTAGATCTTTTTATTACCTACAACTTTGCCATGTGACTTTTTTCGATAGGACTTTTAGTTTTGCCGGAAATCGAGAAAAACCGTTTTTACCCTTAAAAACCCACCCCCCCCTCCTCTTCCCGACCTCAGATTGCCCGTAAATTATTTTTCCTTTCATTTTTATAATATTCCCCTCCTTTTCTAATGGGTTTCATCCTACTATTATTTTTTTTGTTTTAAATATTATCGACCCTGGTCTACTTGTTCATCAAGATGGCTTCCCTATCACGTGACGTTGCCCACCAAGCAATTTCGTGCAATCGAAGTTGCGTGAAATCAGTTAAGTACTTTCTTTACTAATTAACGTAAAATATACAATTATTTCTTCGTTATAAAAAACTAAGCAATTTATAACATGATTTTTATATATAATTTGGATTTTACAAGAACAATATTTAGATTAAACCTATTAACAGTATTACTAACGTCCGTCCGACTTCACTTCCGATAAATCAGCTGAACTTTGTAATTCTTTAAAACATACTTTAAAACTAATCTTATTTAAAGTAATACATATATTTTGGGAGAGTAATTAATTAATTATAAATAATACAATCTATACATCTAAAACAAAACACTAGGCAATGTAATATCCTGCGTAAAATCAACGGTAGGTTAATTTAAATAATTCTTAATAAAATAATACAAAAATGTTACTTGATACAATAAAATCTATTGAAATTAATACGTAAATAATCCAAAGTATAACAACTATTATCGAACTACTTACCGTATGTAAAGCCGTGAGACAAAATATAAGCAGGTCAGAGTTAACCAGACTAGGTACAAAAGATTTTTAAAACCATCTCAAAATATTCGAGTCGGACGGGACTTGAGCTTGCAACCTTCCTCTTGATACGAAGATACGAGAAAAAATTCACCATGGGTCCACTCCACGTCAGGCGTCAGGTACAACGTGTAAGTGAACTGGAACTTACGTATAGTGAAAACTTCGTTCCGCTTGGTGGCGTAGCTTATACATAGATAGCTAATGCAGTTCTGAGGTGATTCTTATGATCGATTTCTGGATAGGATAACGCTTGATAGGTCATATAATACCTAAGTTCAAACAATCATACGTGTTCAAGAAAGTGAATTTAATGACTACTTTCAGGCTGAATCGCGTCAATACTGATCGACGCGCACTTGGACGACGACGTCCAATCAAAGTGGGCTTGAGCCGCGTTCAACTTTTCATAGCTTCGATCTCAAATTGATTGAAATAAAATGGCATTACGTGAACTACGAGTACCTATTTTAGTTTCAGCTGGTGTCAAAGTGAACTTTTACCAAAGTTACTTAGTCAAATCTTCTTTGTCCACGAAGACTTTGATCGTGTCAATGCCTTATAATACGATGGTGTGATGTTATTCTCTTAAAGGCTCAGTGGATAAGACCCTGAATGTCTTCTGCTAGGGAGTTCGGATAATTAATAAGACAGCTGTTTCACGCAGCCTGTGTATGCCGTGTATATTTCAACTTTACAGGCAGATTATTTTAATTGCCAGCCTCATGGACAAATGCAGGCATTGAAATCGGCGACCAAAAACTTACAAACCTTAGGTTCGCTGACGACATAGTTCTCTTTGCCACCAGTGCCCCCCAATTAGAACAAATGCTCCAAGACCTGAGCAAGGCAAGCCTCGAGTTTGGACTGATGATGAACCAGTCAAAGACCCAAGTTATGACCAATAGCAAGAAACATAGGGTCAAGGTAGATGGGCAAGAGATACACTATGTCGATGAGTATATTTATCTGGGCCAGATAGTCTCTTTCAAGAACAGACAAGATCGAGAAGTAGACCGTCGTGTCGATAACGCTTGGAAGAGCTACTGGTCCATGAAAGAGCTAATGAAGGGCAACCTTCCACTGTCACTTAAGCGAAAACTCATCGACATTTGTGTATCTTACCCATTCTAACCTACGGTGCTCAGACTTGGTCATTGATGGACTCACAAAAGTTCAAACTCGGGGTATGCCAACGAGCGATGGAGCGTAGCATTTTAGGTGTTAAGCGGACCGATAGAATCCGCAACACTACTCTAACGCTCTATGACCGGAATCATCGACGTGGGGTACAAGGCTGCAAGACTCAAATGGGACTGGGCGGGTCATGTCACTCGAATGCACCCTGACAGGTGGACTAAGATCTCCACCGACTGGCAACCTACAGGACGACGGCAACGAGGCAGACCGCGAAAACGTTGGCGCGACGATCTGGATGCGTTCCATTCTGACTGGCAGGAGATTTCTGGAGAACGCAAGGAATGGAAGGAAATGGGGGAGACCTTTGCCCAGCAATGGGACAGTATAGGTTATTAAAAAAAAATGGAAAAACATTAGTTATACTAGTGGTTCGCCCCGAACTGAGATCTCGCGAGTCTACCACAAAAACAAAAAAAGTATTATTCGTAATCTTTGACTATTAAAATAGTGCCACGAAATAAAAACCAACTAACTTGACCTACAGTTTCATTCAAATTACAAGTAACGGGAGTTCATGTTAATTGGTTCACTTTTTTCGGGTACAAATGGCAGTTATTCTAGATTTCACACTTTTGCCTATATTTGTGATACATAAGCTACACGCATACCAAATTACAGCACTGTGGGGTCACTGGTGTACCCTGTGAATTTTGTCAAAATTTAGTTTTTATTATAGCTAATAACTCAAAAACTACAAAAACTTTACTAAAAGTAAAAACGGAGTCGAAATGCACTAATGAGGATCTTTCATTTGACGTCCCACTTGACCTAATAGTCACATTTCCATTTTTTTTACCCCTCTTGAACCCCAATATCTCAACAACCCCCCCAAATTTTAGCTCATTGAGTCACACCAAAATATTGTCATCATTACCAACCTATATACCAAACTTCACGATGATCGGATAAACGCTTCGAAAGTTATCCTAGGACAAACAAACATACATACATACAACGCCGATTTGCCCAAGTTGATTTGGAGATCTCGCTTCGCATGATCAATAAATAAAATAACATAATAAAACAAAAATATTTTATTTCAAACAATAGTACAGCCCATACCTTAAACACACACACAAATAAAATAAAATAAGAACAATTATACTATATACAGGAATAAAATAGGGTCTGGGTGAAAAATAGAAACTGCCATTTTGTGCCAAGGGTGACTAATTGAGGAAATTATTTATCTCATTAATCACCCTTCGCACAAGGCATTTCCAGAGCGGAGATGTGCAGCACTCAGCCACCGTTCTCAAGATGCTGTTGCAACTATCCCGAACTCTGCTCATCAGCGATACCGTTTTTTTTGCGCATGATGGCGTGAAAGCCATCTGTGTGATGATGGGCAAGCATCCCCGAGGAACTGCAGTATCGGAGTAGCCGCAACAAATCATCCGTAAGATATTATTAAATTGGATGCGTAGGACATACAATGGTGTTTTGGTATGTTGGGCCCACAGACTTCTCGTGTAAAAGCTCTAACAGAACGCTTTTAAATTAATTTTAACTTGTTCAGTACAACGGGAAAATCTGCGGGCCAACATGTTACCTTGGACCCCCAATGCTCTACGCTCCCTCTCAACATCTACATCGTCTTTAAGGTCGTCGGCAAGAAAATGTCCCAGATATTTAACTTTCGTAACACGATTTATGTTCGAGCCGGTTAGGGTAATATTCAGTGTATAACCGGGACATTTACCGGCGGCCTTAAAAACCATGTATTCGCTATTCCTTGCATTATTTATAAGCCCGTGCTCAACAACATAGGCCTCACAGACCCCCAGCAATTTCCTGAGACCCCCCCACCAGATAAAATTATCGAAAGAATATTATATTCAAAAAGCTGATTATTTTAATGGGTAGATACTACAAATCAAAAATTGGTCAACGAGAACCGTACGTAACACACAAGTTGCAATTTTACAGGCAGACTTTAGTTTTGCTATGAATTAAAAATGGAATTAAAAGTTATCGAAAGAATAAAATATTCAAAAAGTTGTTGATGCAATTGTTTTATCAAGTACTACAAACTACTACAACAAACTAGCTATTGCCCGCGACTTAGTACGCATTACGCTTCTAAATGTGTAGGTAACCTAGAAATAAAGCAAAACCTGCTACTGCAACTTGACACCCCATTTTTATCCCATGGGAAATGATTTATGGGATAAAAGTAGTTTATGTGGTAATCATGGCTATATAGGTATACCAAATTTCATGGAAATCGGTACCGCCGTTACGACGTGTTTGTGTAACAAACAAACAAATAAACAAACATACAAATTTTCCTATTTATCATATTAGTGTAATGTAAAAAACTGCACAAATCAATACACACTAAATTAAACTTCTAAGACAAACTAAAAGAAAACTACATATTTTCTTCTGACTAAAATGTTTTACTCGTAGTCAAGTTCAAATTTCAAACTCTACGTCCCTATGAGGTCCTAAAAGTGAAAGAAAGAAAGAAAGAAAGAAAAATATTTATTTTGTGTCCATTTTTACCTTATCCTCTTTAAGCTTACAACCCTTCAAATGAGTACCTCATATAATACGGTGACTTTCGAGACATTCCAATTTTAAAGAGTATTTGCATAAGTTTTTAAGTGAGTTGAAACTTTATTGAATAAAATCTGATTGAGTTTTCAAACATGTGTTAAAATAAATTGTAATTTAAATCAAAATCACTAAGGAGTATTGATATCAACCTTGAAGCAAATCACCGCCAAAATAACTTTCTACTCCTTTTTAACCCCGTTGGGGGATGAATTTCAATAAAATACGAAACACGTCCATCATAAATTCCGTTAAAAAAGGTTTATGCAAAATTTGAAGTAGATTGGACCAAGGTCCAATCTACTTCAATTCCTTGGAATCACGTTGTCCCATACAAACTTTGCCCCTCTTTTTCACCCCCTTAGGGAATTACCCCTTAGGGACCCTTAGGTAGAATTTCGAAAAATCCTTTCTTATCGGATGCCTACGTCATACAAAGAATGCACACTCCAAATTTCAATTCTCTACGATCAGTGGTTTAGGCTGTGCGTTGATCCGTCAATCAGACATTCAAGACAAAGCCTTTTATATGTATAGATAATAAAATGGTTATTAAGATTAGATTACACTGTACGTAATACACAAGTTGCTGTTTGCATATGTCGTTAATATTTCATCAGACAAGTAGTGGTTTATGATACCGGAGCAGCGTAGGTCCTTGGTTGCAAAGGCTAGTGGAGCAACCAGCTCATAAACGTCAACTGGTTGTTCGGAAAACTGTTGCATTGCCGCATCTCTTGGCAATGTTTTTGTAGAACTTGTGCGCATTAACACAATTTTCGACCTTAACTCCCGAGGCTCAAGGCAGTATGCTCTAGCTTTGTTCAAGCGTGCATAAGCGGCTTCAAATACTGCTTGCACATACTGAGCTGTATGTGACACCCGACCTAATAGCACACTGACTGCAGCTTGCACGCGCTCTTCCCAGGAAATACAACCCTTCATTGCACCCTCTAACAGCGTCGTGCTGTCTACCGACATCAATCCAAACAAGTGTGTGATGAGACCGACTTGCAAAGCCTCTTCCGTCTCAAAGCTTTCTATCTGCTCCTCCACTTGAGCTCGAATGCCATCAGGAGCATCTCCTAGACAGAACACTGTTCCTATCTTACCTGGAAAATAAGAGTATTTTTTTGCTATAGAAACAATTTTATGCTCATAGTATTTTTTTTTATTGTTTTTCCTTTGTTCTCCAAAACAATCAAATGCAATTTTTGTTGAGGGATCTTAATTAAGAAATTTTACTAAAGTATTATAGTTTTGCCATGATCGTCTATCTGAGATGTCTATTTTTTGTTAGTAAGCAAGTAAATTTATATCTTACAACCATGTATTTAAAAATACAGGCTGATTATTTTGTAAAATTAATGTAACATTTTTATGGCGGGTTCCTATATCTGTCGGTAACCAGCTACGACTCGTTTCTCCTTGAAAATGTGTCAAAAATTTGATACGGGTTTGACACTTTTTCGAGGAGATGCGAGTCGTAGTCGGTTACCGACGGATATAGGAACCCGCCATTAGGCAACAACGAGTGGTTATATTTTTATTATTTACACAGCTGTTTCATTCGTAGACTATGTTTATTGCGGTAAAACTGAAATTTTGCATGGATACGTTTTAGTGACGTCTAGTAAGATATGAAATAAAAACTAAAAACAACGAATTAGATTACGAACAATCGACCGACTTATGTAAAGATAAAGATTCATTTATTTGCGATACATGGGTTACATCAGTTGGTAATACAATAGTCTAAGTACAGCCATGACCAGCATACAAGCATGCAAAATTATTTAACCACTATTATGCATTAATTATCAGTTTAATATAAATAAATTAAAAATATATCAGGTCATTGCAATTTGTCCATTAAATATTCAACTATAGTGTAGTAAGCTTTTTGTAAGAGTACTTTTTTAAGTTTTAATTTAAAGTCTTGAATTTGGTCAATTTCTAATATATGTTTGGGTAGGTAATTGAATATCCTAGGTGCCTTACAGAACACACTGTTATGATTTAATGCTGTACTACTTTTAGGACAACAGATTTTGGAGCCATGACGTTGGCTTTTAAAGTTATTAAATAATGACATGTTCTTCTTTACAAATAAAACTATTTCATATATATACAGTGAGGGTAATGTCAAGATATTAAGATCAACGAAAAAAGGCTTACAACTGTCAGTTTGTTTTAATTTACATATTACTCACACACATTTCTTCTGCGCTTTGAAAACAGATTCCTTTCCAGTTGAATTACCCCAAAATATAATAGCATACCTGAGTATTGATGCAGCATAATCATGATAGGCAGTGATAACTGTTGATGAGTTTGAAACTTTAGAGATCATGTACAGGGCATAGGACTGTTGACTTAGTCTATGACACAAACTCTCGACATGTGAGCGCCAGTCAAAATTTGAGTCAGTAAATAAGCATAAAAATTTTGTAGAGTCAACGCGTTTAACTTTTTGTCCTAAATAATTTATGTCAATGTCTTTAATTCTAACAGTTCTATTCCTAAAAATCATTAGATTTGTTTTGCTTATATTAATCTTCAAATTTATTGAAGTCAACCATTTTATTATGTCACTAAGAGTATTGTTGATATCACTTTCAAGTACTGATTTGATATTTCCTGTAAACACAATCGTTATCTGCAAACATAATAGTTTGATGTTTAGATATTTTAGGTGGATTGTTTATATATATTATGAAAAGTAGAGGTCCAAGAATGCTACCCTGAGGCACTCCGACACTCACTCTCCGCAATGATGACACATATTTGGACTCTATTTTGGACTTTGGGCATATAATAGTGATTTGCGTCATTTGCTTCCTATTACTAAGATATGATTCGATAAGGTTGGACACATTACCCCTTATACCATAAGAATTGAGTATTCTTATAAGTATTCTATGATCAACAAAGTCAAACGCTTTCGATAAGTCCATGTACAAAGCACATGAAATAGAATTATTGTCATTTGTGCTCATTGCCGCCTCAAAAAAGTTGTATATAGCCTGGTTAATTGGTTTATTTTTTCTAAATCCTACTTGTTCTGTAGCGAAGAGCTTATTGTTTTCAAAATATTCATATACCCTATCAAATATTACCTTTTCAAATATTTTAGATAAGACTGGGATAAGTTCAATAGGTCTATAACAGGTCATGTAATTTTTATTATCTTTTTTAAAAATGGGTTTTACGATGGTGGTTTTCAGTTTGCTCGGAAATACTCCATTTAAAATACATAAGTTAATAATGTGACATAAAACAGAAGATATTTTATTAGCCACTTGTTTCAATATTTTACTTGAAATGTCATCATAGCCCGTACTGTTGGTATTTTTTAGATTAGTAATTATTTTAAGAATGTCATTAGGAGTAGTAGGACTCATAAACATTGAGTTATAATTATTTGCTAGATTTGCTATAAAGTCAATATTTTTCAAAAAAGATACTTGATCTATAAAGAAGTCGTTAAATGCAGTGGCAATATTTAAAGGATCCGTTATGTTACGGTCATTCATTTTAATTTGTTGTATCTCTTCTTTAGGAAGATTAAGTTTTGTTTGATTAATTATATCCCATGTTGCTTTACACTTATTGCGAGCTGTGTTTATCTAATTTTCGTTTTGTGACTTCTGTGTTAGCCTGATAATACGATTAAGACGCGACGACAGAGCCGTAAAGTTACTTTTGTTAGTTTCATTACGACATTTCCGATATTTCCATAGTAATTGTCTCTTGCGGTTGCAGCATTTTTGTATGCCTTTTGATATCCACTTAGGGCGTCTTTGTACTGGAATCTTAATCCGAGTAATAGGAAAACATAAATAATAAAATAATGTAAATAGTTCATAGAACATGTCAAATGCATAGTCAGGATTATTACAGTTTAATATGTCACAAAAATATAATGAATTAATGCATTGTTTAAATTTGTCAATATTCTCTTTACTGTAGTCACGTTTTTCTATGTACCAATACTTTATAACTGAGCTCGGCTTTACAGGATACGTCAGTACCTGGGCTGTGTGGTCGGATAATGCAAATTCAAAGACTTTGCACTTACTCCCTCTAATGTTATAGATAAAATTATCAATGCACTTTCCCGATTTAGGTCTTGTAGGTTCGTTTAGCGCTAAATTGAGATTGTAAGATGATAGAATTTCCTTGAATGTGGTAGACTCTTTATACTTCAGTAGAACATTTATATTAAAATCACCGCAAATAATTAACTTCTTTTTAACATAAGCAAATGTATCGAGAAGGGAAGAAAAATTGTTAAAGAAAACTTCAAAGTCCTCAGTTATGGCCCTAAGAGGCCGATAAATGCAGAATATGTAGATTTCATGATCTTAAAGCTCAATAACTGAACATTCTATAATGCCTTCTTTATTGTATTTACCTATTTCATCTATATTCTTACATCTGTGGCTACAAAATGTCTACAAAATGTTCATACAAAATGACCGAAATCTACTGCAAAGTTAACTTTGTATTCTAGAAAGACTAAGATACATCCGTACTGGCTACGAACCTCTTCACTGCGAGTGGTACGCCACGCGCGCGACCAATTATTGACTATAACTTACCATGAGCTTCTAGTATAGCCGCTAGCTCTAAAGCTACAGCAACTCCGTATTCGAACCCGAGCAAGTAAAATGTTTTCTGTATGCCCAACTTATTTAAAAGAACCTGAAAATAAAAATGAAGCGGTATTATAGAAACAGCTGACTCGCGTCTTTTTATTAAAAAAAGTTTAGGCAGTTCTAATTATTGCGAATACAATAGAATCTTATCTTAGAATATCAGAGGCAAATAAGTTTTGATAAGTATTATTATACAATAACTGATCGAGTGAAGCGAGATCTCTACATTGACTTGGGCAAATCAGCGTTGTATGTATGTATGTGTGTATGTATATTTGTTTGTGCGAGGATAACTTTCGTAGCGTTTATCCGATCATCATGAAATTTGGTATATAGGTAGGTAATGATGGTACAATTTTGGTGTGACTCAATGAGCTAAAAATATGGGGTTGTTGAGATATTTGGGGTTCAAGAGGGGTAAAAAAAAATGAAAATGAGACTATTCGGTCAAGTGGGACGTCAAATGAAATTTCTTTGTTAGTAAATTTGAACCCCGTTTTTATTTTTAGTTTAATTTCTGTAGTTTTTGAGTTATTAGCCATAATATAAACTAAACTTTGAAAAAACTCACAGGGTACAACAGTGACCCCACAATGCTGAAATTTGGTATTCGTGTAGCTTTAGTGACACAACTATAGGCAAAAGTCTGACATCCAGAATAACTGCCTTTTGTACCCCAACAAAATATAACCAATTAACAAGAACCGGTACATCTAATTTGAATGAAACTGTAGGTCAAGTAGGCTGGTTATTCATTTCGTGGCACCAATTTATTAGTCAAATATTAAAGCCGGCATACATAAAGATCACTAAACGTATTTAGCGGCTAAACATGTTTAAATTTGAAGTATATGTATGATTTGACAACTCTTTAAATCATATTTAGCCACTAAATACGTTTAGGCATCGTTGTGCAAGTCGCCCTAAGACTAATATTTATTTTGAGAGATTCGCGAGATCTCTAGTAATCTATAATATAGATTACGTTAAAGTTTTCCATTCACGTATGCATAGATTATATATATACAGGATGTCTCAAAACTAGTATGTTATCCCGAGGAGGGGCGATTCTCGACAATTACGGGAACAACAAAATGTTCTACGACTTTTGTGAATTCGATTTTTGAAAAATCACTTCGTAAAAATCGATTTCGGTTAAAATTGTGTGTTATCAATTTTGTTATTATAATAAATTACAAAAAATACAGCCTGAGAGATTACATTTTAATTGTGGCCTAATTTATAAGCACCTATTTCTGATATCTCTGACACAGGTATCGTGACTAGTGTGGGGACAAAATTAATTACTTAAGTGATTGTCTATCAGTTAGGTGTGTGAACCTTTAAAATTCTACCTTTGAATATCTCTGAGCGAGGTCTTTAGGTGTCTCGTTCAGAAAATCAAGTCCAGGTTGCAGCACCACGGCAGGTAGTTTCAAAGCCTGACACATTGAACGGAATCGTTCATGATGGCCTTCCATACCAGGCACTATAGCGAGGTATACATCCTTCAGATCCAGTTCATTTCCTATCTGTAGTTAGCAAAGCAGAAATGAGTGTGATTAGCGGCATACTTATTACAAAAATTAGTTAAGTTATAACAATCAAAGTGAACTATACTTTGTGATAAATTGTGATTATTCCAATAATGTGTACTTGTTTATTTATTCATCATATCAGCCATATAGCGTCAGAAGGGCACGCTATATGTCTGATATATGATGGTAAATAACAAAGGCCTCCTTCGTAGATTTCTAGACCAACGGATTTTGTACCCAACTTAACGGTAATTAAGTAACACGTAACACACAACCCACACAGTAAACACAGCTCTTGGTAGACACACCAAGAAGTGAAAATTTTAAAATGTTCGTTCTTACCAAAGAGTTGACTAAAGTGTCAAGTAGCACCAAGTCAGTGGTTCCTCGAAGTTCATCCACATCCACATACGAAAAGAAAGTGCTTAATCCTTTATTATTGTCACATATCTCTCGAACCGCATTCAACTCTATCTGGCGAATTCTAAAACGAACAAGTGTTTAGTAACCATTATATTACCTCCCTGTGAAATATTACCATTTAGTATATGTTATGTTATAATACTATTCGTTTGGTACTTACTTGTTTTTTGTTAATGCTTGTATATCTTCAACTTCCAAAGATATACAGTATGCATCGCTCAAGTATGATTTGATAATATTTAACTCTTCATTTTCTATGCGAAGATCTCTGAGCGCTTTATCATCGTTGCAACTATAGAGATTGTCTATGCCTGAAATCATAAGAAAATACCATTAATTTATTTATGAGATTAAGGCAGCTATATATACAGTCCTCATCATCATCATCAACCTATAACAGTCCACTGCTGGACGTAGGTATCTCCCAGGGTGCGCCATTGAGCCCGATCCTCAGCTCTTCTCATCCAATATTTAGCAGCTACGGCGCGCAAATTGTTACTTCATCTAGCTGGAGGGCGTCCTACACTTCACTTGCCTATACGTGGTATCCACTCCAGAACACGTTTACCCCAACGGTTATCGGTTCTGCGGCAGATCTGAAGTGGCAGTAGGCTGGTCTTGGCCCACTGCCACTTCAGCTTGCTGACCCTCTGAGCTATGTCGATCACCTTGGTTCTCCATCTGATAACCTTGTTTCGGATTCTATCATTTCAGAGAAATTCCGAGCATAGCCCTTTCTATTGCTCACTGAGCAGTCTTGCAAAATATGAATATATGCTATAGTATACGCCAAGACTCGTGGCAGACGGGGTCATAAAACAATTAGGTATGCTCTAGGGTTGTGCGTAGTCAGTATCAAACTATCGAGTATATTACGCGGCGCATCACTAACGGCTCCCGCAAGGGCTGCAAGAGCGAGTGAGATAGCAATAACATCGATTCTTGTCCCACGTTTTATGAACCCGTCTGCCAGGATCTTTGGCGTCTAGCATATTACTATTGAATAAAACGTCAAACATTTATCTATTAAAACATTATTTTTATCGCACAAGACAAGGCAGACAATAGAGACCAGAAACTCTTATTATAATCAACATATGTACCTATATTATCTACTCATGGTGGAGTTTGACTAGCTCGGGGGTAATCACCAGGTAACTCCAAACAATCTGTATACATTATCTCTATATACAAAGTAGAAAATTATTAAAGTTCTAATATCGCTATTAAAAAGTAGGTGTTGATGGTAGATGGGTGAAAATTTATGGTTGTATGTATTATTTATTGCTAAATCATAAAATAAATATCGCTGGACATTTCACACAGCGCTATCTAGCCCCAAACTAAGCAGAGCTTGTACTATGGGAACCAGATAACTGATAGAATACTTATATACTTTTTTTTTGTCAATACATACTTATAATATATAGAAAAACACCCAGACATGGAACAAATATCTGTAGATCATGCAAACATTTGTTCCGCGGCGGGAATTGAACCCGCTACCACCTGCGTCTCAGCCGGCTATACGCCCACTGCGCCACGGAGGCAGTCCAATAAATATTATAAAATAATAAAAATAAATATTAAAAATGCTGTCCAAAAATTAATAAATAAAATTTTGGGGTGGACCACCCTTATCACATAGGGGTATGAAAAAAGTTAACGTCCTATTCTCAGACCTACTGAATATACACGAAAAATTTCATAAGGATCGATCAAGGCGTTTCGGAAGAGTTTTGTTACAAACACTGTGACACGAGATTTTTATATATGAGATAGATACCTATATAATACTTTTAAGGGTTACGTAGTTTGAGGCCTTGATAGTTTCGCTTTGTCCGACTGTCCGTCCGACCTCGTAGTTTTTTTTTGTATAAATTATAGGCTAACGTTTGATACTATCTTGCCTGATGGCGCGTGATGATGCAGTCTACGATGGTACACGCTTGCCCAGAAGAATCCTATTCACTAGCGACTTGTTAGTGTTATAATGTTGAAATCATAAGTTGCAGGGGATTTTTTTATACGCATACCCTTATCGTGTTGGGTATCGTGGAAAAGGTAATCTAAAACAATAAGAAGTTTCTTTTAATACAGGGGTCTGAAATATAAATCTTCAAAGTGGCCATTCTCATAATTGTCGTGTGTCCCCCCGCCAAATTGTCTCGCCTGAAGCTATCGACTCGCGCTGTATTTCTCGTTGACTTAGAATCATGAAATTTGGCAAAAACAAGGTTTTACAGCATATATAAAGGAAAAATTCCAAAAAATAAAATAGTTGAAAATTAAAGGGTGTCCCCATACATATATAGTTGATGCCAATTAAGATAGTCATCTGAGTTGTATGGGCGCTCATACAATTTAGAGGACAATGGGTAGGTACGGAACTCTCGGCTCACGAGTTCGACTCGCGCTTGACCGTTTTTTTTTTATAAAATTTGAGATTTGTTTTATTTTATTGTGTATATTTGCATCTTGGATGAGGAATTTGAGCCAATCTGATAATAGTTAATAATAACATCTCTGTACCTGAACCATATTGAAGCAATGAATTATGAATATGATAAATTACCTTAAATACAACAAAAAAACTATATATTTAAATTTATTATTGCCTTTTAAGTCGCTTAAATGCTGGGCTTCAAAAGTTTAGAGTAGGGTTACCTAATCAAATGGGATATTATAATATAAAAGACCTTAAAATATTTACAATAACCTCTAAACAACGTAAGTTACACTGATGACATGGTGCTGCTCAGTCCCTCGATTAAAGAATTAAGAAAACATATCTCGATTTGCGAGGCGTACGCGAAAGAGCAAGATACAACGCAAAAAAGACGAAAATGGTGATTTTGAGATCGGAAAAGGGACCTGAAATAGTACCCGAGGTCTACCTTAGCAGATAGCCGTAAGAACAGTTGAGCAGTTCAGGTACCTTGGACACATCGTTAGCTCTAACTTAAAAGATGACGCTGACATAGAGCGTCAACGTAGGGCTTTGTGTGGAGTAGGCAAAATGATAGCTAGAAAGTTATTTAAGTCATCGCCTGACGTGAAAATAACACTCTTCAGATCCTTCTGCCCATCGTTCTACACATGTCAACTCTGGTCAGATTATTATAAGAAGTCGCACAGCGGTCGCAGCACGTCTTCAGACACATGATGGGTCTAAGGCGCTATTTGTTGCGCTTCGGAAATGCACGCAGAGAATGGGGTTGACTCTTTCAATGCGATCCAAAGAAAGATGATTGCATCCTTAATATCCAGAGTCGACATGTGTAGAAATACAATCATCAAGAGTCTGGCGGACAGACTAATGCTGACGGCAGCGTATAGACGTTGGGTGGAAATAGCTACCTAAATAAGAAAGAACATAATTTTTAATGTTTTTTTAACTTCTACTGTGTTATAATTATTGTTCAACTGTTTAATTTTAATTTAATTTAGTGTAGATAGTAAAATATGGATCATTGTGTCTGCAATAAAGAAAAATTTATTTATTGATTTATTTATATACTAAGCAGTTTTGCTTAGTATAAGAGTTATATTAGAAAATCAAAACTAAAACATTTCTTCTCTATTACAAGTAACTGAAATTTATTTTACTTGTTCTAAAAGACTGCGTGGTGTGTACCACACTATTTCTAATGTTTCGAAGACGACTATTTAATCCTTACAAGGTAGAAAATTGATAAAACACAATGACCAGCTACTAGAGCATAATGGCTGTTTGATAATATACGCAAGAAAATGAGCATAAAAGCTCTCTACAATTTCAGCCTTCAAGTTTTCAATCAATTTTAGGTCTATTGATATGTGTTTAGTTAGAACTTTAGTTGTACTCTTTCAACTCAACAACCCAAGATGTGCGGACCTTGCGGATCTTGCGGCCCTTGCATCACTATCTACACTTGCTGCACCAAGATTTGCTAATTACCAAGCGAAGGCCGGTTGCGCTGTTGGCGCATAGGTGATCCTTGGTGCCCGTGCGGTCAGCGTAAACAACGCCAGTTTGTCTTGAATTATATTTACGTGGCGTTCCATGAAAATAAACCTATTGAATAATATATAAATTTTTGAGATGATTACCATAGAAATGTGAAATTTATTTTGGCACGTAAAAACAAACACTTTATTAAACTTATGTTGTGCTGTTGCATAATGCTTGCCATTTAACCACAGATACTGTATTGGTGACGTCTCGAGATATCGCTTGTTGACCCTTTCTAAACCAAAACCCACAGCCATTTCCGAAAGAGATATCAAATCGGCCTTTATTTTTGTATGTCGATTGCAGTAAGTTTTATATCAAATTAATCATCTAAACTTAGTCGTTTTTCTTTAAAATTTGATAATATAACTAGTAGTTTTTTTGAGAATTCTTTTTATGTTTTAAGAAACCGTCACTTAAATATCGTCCGTATATATTACTAAACACCCTGTATGTATGTCCCTAAGAAACTAACCCTAACTTTTATGTTAACAGATTTATAAATATAAATATTGCTGGACATTTCACACAGCGATATCTAGCTCCAAACTAAGCATCTAGCTTGTACTATGGGAACCAGATAACTGATAGAATACTTAAGTGCTTTTTTTTTGTAAATACATACTTATAATATATAGAGAAACAACCAGACCCGGAACAAATATCTGTAGATCATGCAAACTTTTGTTCCGCGGCGGGAAACGAACCTGCGTGTGAAGTGGGCGAATAGCTGGCTATTCGCCCACTGCACCACGGAGGTCGTCATTCATTCTGAGGTATCATTTGTAAGGTTGATTTAAAAAAAATAATTAAAACTTTATCAAGTTATTATTCACAAAACAGTAAAATTGTATTATAATTCTCTTATTATATGTGTGTAATGGTGTTCTAGCTCATGCTAAGCTTTTGAGAGTACATTACCTGCTAAGTTGGCAAGCTGTTGTAAGAGTGACAGCCGCTGCAGCAGCTGTGATTTTGCAATCAGGACAGGACAGTCGTTTTGAAGAGCATGCTCTACAGCATCCACTACCATGCAGTTCCAGGTGAACTCATCCAACATCAAGTTATGATCTCTATTTACCTACAAACAAATTGGTAAACATTTTGAAGTCTACTATTTAGTATTTCACTTATTAAAATTTATTAAAAGTAATGCCTGATCCAACACGATTTAAAACACTGCGCCACGAAAGGTCGTCATCATGTAAGTGTTAAACTGACTATGTAAGCGCCATCGTCGCAAAGGCGCCGCCGATTTGATGTTTAAAAATGTTAGAAATTGTTTATTGGAAATGAATCGATTACTAGATAAATATTCAAGCTACCGTTATTAAACCCACCACTAAAATCTGTAAATAACATTCTCGATGTGTGTTTTATTTTAATGTCGTACATAACATAACAGGTTTAATAATAAAAATAATTTATCATTTTTTATGCTCTGAAAGTCGGTCATTGTTAGCTCGAAAACGGCCCAAGGACTGAAACTAAATTTGAAAATAGAACGAAGCTACATACATAATAATTTTATAATTATATGTTTAAAGGCAACCCCAAAAAGGATTTTTACAGTACCTATATGTTTTTGTATACTAAATTAAACACATAAAAAAGCGTGTTAAAAACATGACAAATCCTTGTTTCTATTTATTCGAACCGGACCAAACGAAACCAAAATAAACTAATAAACATTTATTTAATAAGATGTTTTAATTTCCTTGAAAAGTATGTGTACTATGAATTCATTATGAATAATCTTAGGGGTTTCTGGTAAGTGTCAGATAACATTCTAAGATAATAATACAAACAACGACGAGTAGGTTTTAGTAATACCGCGCAATGCTACAATCAATGTACCTACTGAAACATGTCCTACTATCTGCCGTCTGGGGTTTATACCCATCAGTGCATTCAAATCATGGGCATGGGCATCAAATGGCTTGGGGATTATTAGTGGCGCCTATAAAGGCATTATTTAGGGTTGGTACATGTAATGTGGTCCTTTAAAATTACTAATCCGTTTCAACGACGTATTTTTAGTGCAAAAGTCCGTTTATAAACTCGGTAATCCATCCATCTCGCCACATCACTTACTGTTCTCCGATCAGGTAGAGCAATTGATGTTGCTGGCAATCGATCAGTCGCCCGTGACAAGCAGGTCTCTTCCCCAATATTGCCGTCAACGCTAGCTACAGCAAAATATCTGTTGGAATCGTTAATTTTTAATTGTTTACAAACTTATTTTTTGATTATATATTCTAATTTTTTTTGTGATATGGCAAACTCTTACTTTAATTGTGGACACGAAACCCTAGTAGCTGCATCGATTTGACTAACAAATGATGTTATTTCCTTGGAATTTCTGGTATTACCCGTGACCATCAGATAAATTCCTTCAATTTTTTCCAATTCTGTCGTTTTATTTAAATCCTTAAAGATTTCAACGTCTGTCATTATGTTTCCGGAAGATGATTTTACTTTTACTCCTTGATTCTGCCAAAGTCTAGAAAAATAAAATGAATAAATTTAATTGACCGTGCGAAGCGAGATCTTTGACAAATCTAAATCAACTTTGACAAATCGGCGTTGTGTGTATGTATGCTTGTTTTTTTTAAAATACATTACAGGCTTGCGTTTGACCACGATCTCGCCTGATGGTAAGCGACGATGCAGTCTACGATGGTACACGCTTGCCTAGAAGAAACCTATTCACTCGCGACATAAAGAAATAAGACACCCAGATTGTAGCTATCAGGCAACACAGACTCTGGTAAGGCGTTCCACTCTTCCGAGGATAAATTTCAAAGGTTGATTCGATCTTCGTGTGGTATAAAAGTAGTGATGGCAATATTAGTGTGACTAAAAGAGCTAAAAATGTGAAGGAATTTTAAAATAGTTGGATTCAAGAGGGGTAAAACCAAATTATTTTAAGTTCTGGGCTTGTGGTTTTTTTAAGTTAGTTCAAAAATATAAAAAAATTCAAAACTTTTTCATAGAATAAATCACAACAAAGAAAAGACTAGCTTAGCCTTGAATGATTCATATCTTCTATAAGGTTAGGTACTTACCGAGTTTTGAGGTCTAGACGAGAAGATGCATTAAAACAATGAATCAATAGGTTTGTGACTCCTCTAGCAATCAGTCTGTCAGCTAGTTGAAATCCAGCAAGGTCCCCGTCGCAAAACACAACATGCCAGAGGTTTGGGGTACAACTAATCCTGTAACATTGGAACAAAGTGAATTCCTAGTGTTATTTATTCCCCACGCACGGCGAAGAGTTCTGTAGTCAGTTGTGCGTCGCGTGACATGCACTTCACCAATTTGTTGTATACAATACCTGGGTTGTGGTGACTGCTGCTGATCCTGCAGTCTAATAAGAACTCGACCGCGGTGCCGGCTCGCGGAGAGCAGGTGGAACGCGCGCGGTGCTTCGTGCGAGGCGTACGTCACATGCGACAGCGGACGCACGTATCCACGCGCAATCCCATCACTCACCAACAACTGGAGGTACTGAAACATTTAGCTTATTATAATGAACAATGCTCAAACACCTAGAAAGCGGCTCCTTAAATCATATTCAGCCACCCTTAATATTATAATTTACAACAATTTTTGAAATATTTTAAAATAGAGTTATTTTGTAGAGATATGTAGTTATATAAGTATTACTCACTTTTGTATCCACAGCAGAATCGAGTGATGATTTGAAATCAACTACCATAAACGATCTGCATTTGGTCATGTATGACATTCCATAAACAAAATCTTCATGGCTTTGTAGCAGGGTTGTATCGACCGTTGTGCCCAAATAAGCAGTACATTTCAGGCATTCCTAAAAATATAATTTGTAATGTAATTATTGTAGATTTACACGGATTTAGCCAGTTCATTTAATGAGGTGCCTCGTGACTAAACTTGATTGCAAATCAGTTCAGTTACAATATAACCTTTAAATTGCTTATCGAGTCAATCTAGTAGGTATCAATTTTTTTTTATACTAGTAAGGTAGAAAACACGCTTACGGCCCACCTGATGGTAAGCGGTTACCGTAGTCTATAACACCAATGGAGTCATTACTCGCGCGTTTACCCTTTAAAAATTTCAAAACACTTTTTGAAGAACCCCATATTGTAGGTCTCCCACCATTCCGCAAGTGACGTGTTCGTGGGAGGAAAATCCTCTGGAACCCCACCATGGTTCGCGAGCACATCGTCTCCAAGGTGTGTGGATGAATTCCCTGCCAATGGCGAGCGGTGCGATGATAAAAGGAAGTTGCAGGCACTATGTCAAACAACTCCTCAGAACACAACCCATTATACAAGCGAAAAAACACACACAGGGAGGCAAAACAAATAAAGCTGACTTAATGTAAATCAGTCCCTTAAAACATTTTTACGAAAATACTTACGTTTCTGAGGTCACCTTTGACACAACTCAAAATAATATCGCAACCTTCGCTGTTAGTTGCATTCAATACGATGTCAGCAAAAGAGCTATCTCGAGAATTTCCAATGTACTCCTCTGAAAAATAAAAATACATATACATTTAATACATCATATTTATTGAATTTTAAATAGGTATCAATATCAACTCAGAGATGATATTAACTCAAAGAAACACAAACCTGGTATTTGAGGAAATAGTCTCCGTAAGAATCTTTTTTTTGATTGATCGGCAACTGTTGTGAAAATTGTACATCCTGTCGTCAAAGCAATCGATATAGCAGCTTGCCCGAGCGCCCCAGCCCCTCCGTGTATTAGGATTTTAGAATTCTTTACCAACTTATTTTTTATGTTCTGTAACATAAAAGCAAACATCTGTTAGTATAACACTATTATATCTTATATGGATCGTGAGCTGCAATACAGATTTATTAGTTATTAACTAGTTATAGTAAACTTTATGAGAAAGAAGTAATAATAATTACCAGACAGTAGAATGCTTGTGCATAAGCTAGTGGAACAGTTGCTGCTTCCTCGAGACTCCAGTGAGGAGGCACTGGCCACAGCAGGTCCGGTTGTGCCTTTACATCAGTGCTTATTGCACCATTCTTCACCAATCCCATAACTCGCTCCCCGCTACGAATAAAGTTAACACTGTTTCTTTAATACCCACATTATAAGCATAAGGATCAAGTAATTATAAGTATTCATAAGGGAGTCACTTACATATGACTTAACTCTTACCTATCAGTGACACCGCTGAAATCCATACCGAAGTAATGTTCATCGTCTGCAAAAGAAATTACCCCAGAAGCTCTATTGATATCAGCTATGTTAAGGCCAGCATAATGCACCTGCAAATCAAATGTTAGAACATCATGTTTTTGTGGATTGTTTATTATCTGACGTTTAAAAAGTTTGTTGCTTAGCATTGAAAATTAATTTAACCTTAACATTGATACCAGAGGCTATATTCGCAGCTTCTCCCCAATGCAAAGTATTAATATCACCAACTTTGCCGATTTGAAGGACTGAATGCTTCCCACCTTCATTTATGTTTAAATCATTTTTATCGCCTTTTCTGTTCTGAAGAAAAAATATTTAACACAATTGAACAATTTTCTGCAAAAACAAATTTATTTAGTCAAAGTCACTTGGATATTTTCGGTAAATATAATAATAAGTAGGCATGTGATACGTAAATAGGCGTATCACATGCTACGTAACCAACGTAGGTGTACTCACTCTGCTGCCAGCTGTTGGTAGCGCAATTAACTCTAGCGACATTTTATTGGGAGTGTCAATTGCTACGTTGCGGAATTTAATGTTTCTCAAAACGATCCCTCCACAACTAAAAATGAATAGATAATTAAATAAAACTAGCTATTTAATTAATAATAGGATGGGGAAAAGTCTTTTCGCATTATAGTATGTATGAACTTGTAATAAAATCTCTTTGGCTATACTATTTGTATCTGGCTGGTTTTTGGTATCATTCAAAGTTTAAATTTTAAAGAAGATAATTCCAAATTCCAATTAGGAAAATGTGTGATTTTTATTTGTTTTTCGTACTGTAAAGATGAGTGAATCTAATGAAGAAATTCGATACATTTTAAAATTTTACTACAAAAAAAGTAAAAATGCAACGCAAGCCGCGAAAAAAATTTGCGATGTTTATGGACCTTGTGCAGTGTCTGTGAGGGTAGCACAAATTTGGTTTAAGCGTTTTCAATCCGGAAATTTTGATGTCAAAGATGCATGTCGCCCTGTTATGGATAAAATTGATGCCATTTTTGAAAAAGTGGAGCTAGATCGGCATATCAGTAGTTACGACGTAGCCGAAGAACTAGGAATTGACCACAAAATAGTTTTGGCGCATTTGAAAAAAAACTGAGTACACAAAAAAGCTCGATATTTGGGTACCCCAGGAGCTCACTGAAAGAAACCTAATGAATCGTGTACTCATTTGTGATTCTTTATTACGACGTAATGAAACCGAACCATTTTTGAAGAAGCTGATAACTGGTGATGAAAAGTGGATCACGTACGACAAGAACGTGCGAAAAAGGTCGTGGTCAAAGGCCGGTCAGGCTTCACAGACTGTGGCGAAACCCGGGTTAACTCGCAACAAGGTGATGCTGTGTGTATGGTGGGATTGGAAGGGCATTATTCATTATGAGTTGTTACCACCAGGCAGGACCATCGATTCTGAACTCTACTGACGTTGGTCGCACAACTGATGAGATTAAAGCAAGAAGTTGAGAGAAAGCTGCCGGAATTAATCAACAGAAGGGGTGTGGTTTTTCATCATGATAACGCTAGACCTCACACATCTTTAGCCCCTCAGCAAAAATTAAGAGAGTTTGGCTGGGAGGTGTTAATGCATTCCTAACCTTGCACCTTCAGATTTCCACCTGTTTCGGTCTCTTCAGAATTCTTTAGGCAGTGTCAGGTTAACATCACGAGCGGACTGCCAAAACCACTTGTCGCGGTATTTTGATCAGAAGCCCCAAAATTTCTATAGTAATGGGATCATGTCCCTACCTACAAGATGGCAAAAAGTTATCGAACAAAATGGTACATTCATACTTTAGTTAAATGTGTAAATATATCCATTCCATTGACGGACCGGCTAGGTTCATTCCTCACATCCCCCAGCCAGTCTTTCACTTGTAGTGTTTTACGAAATCCGAATTAACCTATTTCCTTCACCATAGTTTCTTCCGACTAATGTATATATTAAAAAATGTTTTGAATTTTCTTAAAAAATGCGAAGAAACTTTTTCCCCAACCTAATATAATAGAAAAATATATAGCGCTCATATACTAGTTTGTAGTTTTATCCCTGATAACCTCCGTGGCGCAGTGGGCGAATAGCCGGCTGAAAGGTTCGAGGAGAGTTCGATTCCCGTCCCGGAACAAATGTTTGTTCGATATACAAATATTTGTTCTGGGTCTAGGTACTTTTTTATTTAATACAAAACTAACAAGTATTCTCGGTCGAAACGCCGATAAAGTGGTACGTGATAAATCTCGTATATGTAATAACGATACAAATAAATCACAAAAGTTTTCTAAGTAAAATAATACAAGCATAGGTATATTTAAAAACAAGTATTCTGTCAGTTATCTGGTTCCTATAGTACACAAGGTTGGCTTAGTTTGTGGCTAGACAGCGCTGTGTGATATGTCCAGCACTAATTAGTTATTTCTATCAGCGAATGAATTTGAAGACCGGTTCTGTAATTTCTGAGATATCCGCCTACAAACAAACAAACTAACTTTGTTTAGCCATATGCCAATTCTAAAAACTATAACACAAAGGTTGTTTTAGTAAACCCGATTTGAAAATTATTTTTTTATAATTAGCATTATAAAAAAGCCAAAACCGGCATAGCCAATGTAGGCATTAAGATCGCCCGCTTAAAATGGGATTGGGCAGGCCATGTGGTTTGAATGCATCCAGAACGATGGGCGAATCTAGACACCCAGTGGATACCGAACGGACGACGCAGCCGTGGTAGGCCCAGAAAAAGATGGAGAGACGACCTGGATGCATTCAAACTGGGTTGGTCTGATTTGGCTGTGGACCGTGATGGATGGAGGGGAGATGAGGAGACCTTAGCCCAGCAGTGGGACAATATATAATAGTAAAAAAAAATAGCATTATAAAAGAAAAAACTAAATTGTATGTTAAATTACATTATTATTATAGCTTAATAATCATGAAATTTGAAGGGAATTAGAGAATAAGGTTTTTCAAACCAACCATACAACTCTCAGCAGCTGACCGTAGATAGATAATTTTAGCTCCAGCATAATGAATGAGACACTGGGTAAAGCGTACACCAGCCCTCTCGACTTGTAGCGCAATAGTCCTTATAGTAGAGGAGACTGTGGAGATCGACCTTCACCGATCTTATAACAAGATGAGACGTATTTTTTATCAAATATAATTTATAAACAAATATGCCTATAATTACTTGCCTATCTAAAAGTTCCTATGGCTATTTTTAATTAAATTAACTTTAATCGATTTTTTTCATCACTTTCATTCTTTTGATAACCAAATGAATTTTATTTCACTGTAAGTTTTTAACACACAGAATATGCCTCAGTAGGCTTGCCTACTCATTTCTTTGTATAGCTACCTGGCAAGCCGATGTGAGCAGGTAAGTCAATATAGGTGACTCCATTGTTCTGCTAACTTATCGAAAGTTATATCAAATTTTTGATTATTTTATTACAAAATCAGTCATATTTCAAAATCATTGCCTGCAAAAAATCATACTTATAGTACTGTTGCCTAGCTAAAAACTTTTAGAGAGCTCTTTTAGATAGGCAAGTAATTAAAGGCATATTTGTTTATAAATTATATTTTAATAAAAAATATGTCTCATCTGGTTATCAGATCGGTGAAGGTCGATCTTCACCGGCTCTTAGACCATTACACTATATAATTTTATTATTTTTTGACCCTTAATTATTGCATTTTTTTATTACATTAGAAATACAGTCAAAAACGTTTATAACGACATCGAAGGGACCGTATAGTTGCCGACGTTATATCCGATAGTCGTTTTAAGCAATACAGTCATATACACAAGTACAGTAGTTATATTATCATATGTAGTTATCTATCTAGTATAGGTTATGTATATAAACGGGTCAGAAAAGAAATAAAAATATTTATTACGAAATAATTAGAATACAAAATGTACTTAGCTGCTTACAGTTACGGGTTATAAAACTACATTTTTAAAATAATCAGTCATTTTAGTCTGTCTCTTTTTTAGTCCAGTCTCAAATATTTTTTGCATTTTACGTTTCATACTCCTCAAGGTATGAGTATCGTCAATATCAAACTGTTCGTTAAAGGCAACAAATTTTTGCAAAACTGTTACAGCGTCTTCGTTTTCTTCGTCAGTGTTACGGTTGTTACTTTCAGCTTCTTTCAGCGACATGATAACACATAAATGCACAGTCTAAACAACACCAACACTTTTAAATCAAGCTGTTACTCACGCAGTCAACTAGCGCACTAAACAATTGGTGTAAAATATGCAAGGTCAAATGGCCGCAAAGAGGTTCGGATGAGGTGGGAGAAAGTGCGTAAGTAATAATATGCCTAAATATTTTTTCAATGCTTATCAATAAGATTTAAAATCGTTTGTATTGTTTTGTTTTGCTGAGACAAGGAGCGGTTGGTCGTTATAGCCGATGAATATCGATAAAGTTTCGTCGTTGTAAGCGACATGTCGCTGTATCCGATGTTGTTATGAGCGGTTTGTTTACTGAATAGTTTACTAGGAATTCGGACGGGACCATACAATCTGGCTGTAATAACCGATAGGTCGTTGTAAACGATGTCGTTACAAACGGTTTTCACTATTACATTTTTTACAAATAAACTATAGATGTATCAATAAATTGAATTGAATTGAATCACCAGGTTGAATAAATAAAGATATAAACAATATCGGTGTAAGCTATTTGTAATTTTTTTTTTCAATTTGATAAATTTTTTTCATGAAATTTCAGCCTCTCAATTTTTTCCCCTTTTAGCCCAGGGACCCTTTCGTTTACCGGGACAAAAATATTCTAAATGTAACATTGTATATCATGGTATACCCAATACACATGTATAATAATAATAATAGTCCACTTAGCCGTTGTCGGCTACGGTGACTGGGCTTATGCTTTTAATAGAGCTTGGGTGTTTTGCCCTTATGTGGATTATGTAATGGTATTATGCTACACCAAGTTTTATCAAAATCCATTCAGTAGTTTCAACGACACAACTGTTTTTTTTACGACAATTAAGAAGTTAATTTCAACAAAAATATAATTTAAACAAATCAATATTGGGCCCAGTTACAGTTTTATCATGTGTATAGATAAATAAGACGTCATAGACATCATAGATAAGTGGAGATAATGAATGAATGGCTATTATACTTTTAAATAAACTTATCTCGGGTTTATCTGAATTACTTACGATGTGTTGTCGAATATGGGGTTTACTTCAACCTTCGATACTTTCTTTCCATCGGATAATTCATAATATGCCTTGTAGTGGTCATTGACATCAATAGTAAGCTCTCGTATTTGACTCGGCTGCACCACTCCACAAAAAGAGTGTTTCAAAGCGTTCAGTTGAAGCATGCCGTCAATCAATATTACCCAATTATTGTTCCATAAAAGCTCAGCTTCTGTTATGTCTTCATTGACTCGGTAAATACTTTTGAACTCATCTCTGCAATGATAACAATTTGGTTTGAGAGCATGTGAATAATATGGAGGGAATAAGTAAACTGAAAAAATATAGCAGTCGTGACAGATTCAAAATTTGATCGAGAACGAAATCGATAGTACTGATATCGTTCATGTAAAAGAATTAAATTTATTTAATGAACAGCAATACAACAAATCAAGTTTTTATATAGAGGGTAGAAATCATAGAAAAATATTAAACTTTTATTGAAATAATTCCAACTCACTACGACTTACCTATAAGCATATCCTCGACTACTTAAGTTATGATAAACTTCTTCAGAACCAATGTTTAGTTGTGGATTCGACTCGTTTAAAATGTTGCTTGATATGTCCATGTCAAACAAGGAGATAAATCCTGATACTACTTTAGAATCATCAACCAAAAACTAAAAACAAAATAGCGATAGTTAGATAGAAATGGTGTTTCGATCATTTAACAGCCAAATACTTAAAGATAATACTTACATCAAATCGTCCGTTGCCTCTATGCAAAGAGACGTAAAGCTTGAGTTGTCTTTGGTCGTGTAATATTGGTTGAGAGTATAAATGCACTTCACGGAACTGAACAGACACCTCCTTCTTCTTTGCTCCAATACACATAGCAAAGGTGTCCCATACCGCAACTAATGCAGCCGCAAAGGGATACAATACTTTGCCTAGACAATAAAAAATAACAACAAAGAGCATTACGATAAAGTGAAACAATTTTATGGCATATAATTATACCAATGAAATGCTTATAATGACATATGTAGGTATAACGAATATTACCTCGTATGATGTTTCGTTTCAAATGTTTGTATTCATCTTCATGTGTATTAATCAAGAAGTTGCAACAAGCAGACTTTTTAAACAAATTGGTTTTATTCTCCACCACTTTCCTGGATAGGAAGAAAAGATAAACATTCAAAAATCCTACTGCAATGAGCACCGAATCCTCTCAACAGGTGTTTCATTTCATATTCCGGGCTTAATCTCTTTTTAGAGCTGCCATACCTCTAACTGGTCATTGATCGCTACCACCAAGAAAGAAACAGTGACATAAAACAATTACTGATCGATTCATAGTTTTGGAACTTACCAAATTTCAGAATGCATCCACTCCACATGCTGTGACAGGTGCGGGGTTCCTGTTGATACTGGAAATTCCACTTTCGGATATAATGCATGAACATTTGGTAAAAAGCCTTCAATGTACAATCTAAAACGGGTTTGGTAATGATAATTAAAGGTACATCATTATTTTAATAAATACGAAATGACGTTCATCAGTAGTTGTATTCAGGCACAGAGAGGGGTGTGGAAGTTGCTCTCTATTGGGCTAATAAAATTTAGAAGTCCAACAGCCATTGACACTAAAGAAGAAGAAGAAGAGGTAGTTGTATTGTAGCTTTTATACCAGAAATACTCACTGTCCAATTGCTTTTAGTAAGAATACAATAGTGTCCGAATGTCCTCTTTTGGTGAGTGGTATATTTATGCAATCAGCTGGCAGTGATCGTTTTAGAATAGCCTGAAGCAACCCATGTTGTGCTATCTCCACCAGAACTGCGTTGTTCGGGATCAATCGACTGGTCTCCTCGAAAAGAACTGGACTCTGTTACATGAAAATTAAATATCTAAATCCCTTAGTATCCTTACGTAGTCAATATAAAAACAACAAATTATTAATTGAACAGTTCCGGTGAATTTACAAGCATATGATTCTTTACAGCTGTATGTCTCAGGTGACAACGCGCGACTGATGCCTTTGGTGTTACACACGTTCATTGGTTATGGTCACCGCTCCACATCAAGTGGGCCGATTGTTTGCAACTTGATGGTATACAAATCCAAAGTTATTACCAAAAGATTGTTTGTAAGGTACTCAGCGGAACAGAGCTTAGCGCTAGGTTCGCCCCATTTTTCCTGAGGCACGGATGTTGACAACCATTTTTCACTTCGTGGTTTAGGGTCTTTCAGGATCTCAGTCAGGTATTTAAGTAGAAATGGACCTGAAAAAACAATAAGCTTATAAGGTCCTGGCACAGCATCAACTTGCATTTTTGACAGTAGCAGGCAACAAAAGAATATAATGTTTGTCATATATTTAACAGTAAATGAAATTACTATATACTATATGTAGTAAGGCAACATACCAGCATCAGCGATATACCGCGAGTGATAGGCTATATTGCTACATGGAACTTCTTTGGCAAAAATTCCACTGGCAGTTAATTTTGCAACAAATTCTACAATCTTATCTGCTGGGCCAGATATAGTACAGGATTCAGCACTGTTATGGCAAGCCACTTCGATTTCAGGCGGGCAACATTTGGATATCTGCAATGTACATATTGTTACGCCGAGGCCACAATAAGCCGATTACACAATAAGAAATAGCCGAAATTTCTCGAAGTCTTTTGTCTTAGGTACCCGCTGTGTTATTGTCTACGGTTTCACAGAATGGGGAGTGGTCATTCTGTCGAAACACCGACCCTTTTCTGGAACGATTGAGATCGTTCTAGTGTTGTGAATTGTGCACGATATATTGAGTGTACAAATTAGTTCGGTCCGTTTTAAAAAGATGGCTCTGGCTGTCATGAATGTTTTAATTTGACAGTTGATCTCGGTGGTTTCAGAGAGGTTAGACATCTGTCAATAACATTCCGACCCATCACTTCGAATTTCGTAAAAGAACTTGTTGTTAATTTTTTTGAATATGTCAAATTTTGTGTTAACTAAGCAGCATCTGCGGGAGGTTTTAATTGTTTGCTTCAATTGGAAGAAAAGTGCAGCGGAAGCGCATCGAATGCTTGTGGAAGTTTATGGTGATAATGCTCCAACTGATAAATCATGTAGGGAATGGTTCCGACGCTTTAAGGATGGTGATTTCAGCGTTGAAGATAAGCCTAGACCCGGACAACCAAAAAAATTCGAGGACGAAGAGTTGGAGGCATTACTCGATGAAGATCGAAGTCAAACACAAGAGGAGCTTGCAGATAGTTTAGGAGTGACTCAACAAGCAGTTTCTGTACGATTAAAGTCCATAGGAATGATTCAAAAATAGGGATACTGGGTTCCTCATGAATTGAAACCAAGAGACGTTGAAAGGCGATTTTTCACTTGCGAGCAGTTGATTCAACGGCAAAAAAGAAAGGGTTTTTTACATCGAATTGTTACTGGAGATGAGAAATGGATATTCTACGATAATCCCAAGAAGAAAAAATACTACGCTAAGCCTGGTGTATCGTTACCATCGACCTCGATATCAACAGCAAAGCAAAATTTGAGTTCAAAAGTCATGCAGTGTATTTGGTGGGACCAAAAAGGTGTTGTGTACTATGAGTTGCTACAACCTGGCGAATCTATTACGGGCGATCGGTATAGGCAACAATTAATTCGATTGAGCCGTGCATTACGTGAAAAGCGGCCGGAATACGAACAAAGACATAATAAACTTATTCTTTTGCACGACAATGCTCGACCTCATGTCGCAAACGTCGTCAAAAAATATTTAGAAACACTCAAGTGGGATATTTTACCACACTCGCCGTATTCTCCGGATGTAACGGGCCGGACCTGAATGATTCCTCCACAGTAATAAATTCGGAAGTAAACATTCGTTTTCGTAATATTATAAAATATTAATATTTATGAATAGCACATACTTGTTCATTCAGTCATTACGTATTTAAATCAATCTGGGATTTGGAAAAAGCTTCAATATATTATAACGCCTTGTGCCATCTCTTGGATTACTCATCTATTGTATGCGGTGTTTGATCTAGATAAATTGTAAATTGACATACTATCACGACGCTAGATGACAGTAGCTGTTGGATGAAGTGACGTGGAGATTGTACAAAATGATTTATCATCTATGGGAAGAGTTGCGCTACTCGCCGGAAGGGGGTCGACTGACTAGTAATTTGTCAATGCGCAGAGTTCCACTGCTCACCGGTAGGGGATCGACAGACTATCAAGTTCTCTATGAAATAGGTTTCAATACACGGCATTATGGGTATGCAAGTAGAAGGCGAAGCTGGATGGAACGGAATATTGTCTATGCTATCATAAATTTGGGGGTGAATTAATATGAAACTTCGTGATATTACAAAATAATAATATTATTAATAGAAAATAATTGATCGTGCAGTTTTCTATGAATTACGTGAAGCCATTTGTTTACTGTTGAATAAATTTAGTATTTGTATAAAATAATTTATCATCTGTGAAGAGAGTTTTCGCTACTCGCCGCGAGAGGTCGGAGACGGCGGTTCGAGGGCTGAAGTACGGGGGGAAGGGACTGAACGCCTTAAATACGACGGAGCGGCGATGCTCGATCTCTTGTCTCGTGCTCTTTTCCCTGGTGATCTTCTCGGGGCTCTGGTTTTCTCGTGACCTTCTCGGGGCGCTTTCTCGGGCTCTTCTCGGGAGTGGTGATATCTCGGTATCTTTTCGTTGGGGACATTGCTCGTGGGCTCTTGGGTCGCGCTCTTTGCTCGTGGGCTTTTGCCTCGTGGTCTTTCCCTCGTGGTTCTTCACCCGCTAGCAGCCTGCGGAGACACCCAGAGAATACCAAGGTACGTGCTTGTTAATTTTTACTTACTGCCATTTTAATTATTGTTCTTGTGTTAATGTTTGGTAACCGGATTCGTGCAGGAATGTATTGAATTGGATCCAAACAGAGTAATTTATTTGTGTGAATTTAAATGTAAGTGTTGTATATCCGAGTTATTTACATTGAGGGTTAAATGGGGTAAATTTTGGATGGAAAATGTTAGAAGTCTAGATTTATTTTATTCTGAGGGTAGGAATTTTTACTTATTGCCATTGGCAATTATTGTTCTTGTGTTAATGTTTGGTAATCAGATTCGTGCAGGAATGTATTGAAGTGGATCCAAACAGAGTAAATTATTTGTGTGAATTTAAATGTAATTATTGGATATCCGTGTTATTTACATTGAGGGTTAAATGGGGTGAATTTTGGATGGAAAATCTTAGGAGCCGAGATTTATTTTATTTTGAGGGTAGGAAAAATTACTGACGGTTAAAGTGATTGTTCCTGAAGTACAGAATGTGGAATTTGGATTCCATATATTGGTTCGGGAATAATTGTTTTGAATTGCGGGGTGCTTATTTAATAAGATAGTTAACGTTGGGGATTGACATCTTACCGTGGCATTTTCTTTTAGTTTAACAATGTTGTCGGTAGGAATCTTGTTAACCGGTAGGGTAGGAAACGCATCAGAGACGGTGGATTCAATAATAGTTTAATAATCGAATTAATTGGATCATATGATAGGATGGGGGCGTTAGGAAATACTTCCCTTTACATATTCTATTTATTCTAAGGATGTACGGACAGATTAGCATCAGTATTGCATTTTAAGAAATGATTGACTCAGGATTATATTACACTAAATACAAAATAACCTTTCACGATTGATGTTTGTATTGGCAGCGATTTGTTTAACTACTTCTATATTCTATTTCTATTTCAATGGTCATAAAGAACGGTGGTTTCATTGGAAAACATAGCTTATGTTATAACAAAGACACAGGAATGTGTAACCTATTGACGGTATAATATTTCTTAGATTGAGTTATCTAGTAAAGAAAAAATGTGGGTCGGAAGATTGGATTCCTAAGTTTGATACGAGTATCTGTTGTTATTCTACGTTGGAAAAGGAAATATTTTAATATAGCATACGGTATAAAAATATATCAGTATGTAGAACAAAATTCATGTAATAAACTAAACTTAAATGAGAGGGCAATTGTGCTTTTAAGGACGGTGGTTTCAAAAAACACACTTTGTAAGATTGAATACAATGTTGAAATTATAAGATGGACTTGTGAAGTTTGACAATGAAATGTGCTCGGATTCAAGGAAGTAAATAATCTAAGTAAGGTGATCTGATGTTGATAGAATCTTTGAAGGCTAAAGCGCTGGGCTTAATTAGAAACAGATGCGAGAAAAAGGTCTGTTTTCTATTCTACGGAGCCAAGGAAATGAAATTCCGTTAAGATTCTTCAGCATTGTTAACTGAAAAGGTACTAGAAACATGAATTGAAGTAATATTCATGGTCAAACTACAGTAAACTAAAGACTTTGATAGCTAATTAAAGCACTTATCTAGTTCATGCAAACTAGCCGTTCGGAAAAGTTTTAAATACGTCTAGCTTCATTATGGGGTTTTACTAAGTTCTACATTTTAGTGCATTCTGGTAGTGAATTTAAGAATGGGTTAATTGATAGGTTGCCTAGGTATGTTTAGGCTGAGTGTTTTGGCAGATAGATAGTAGGGGGCGGCTATTTTTAGGATCGGAATCGAAAAGGGTAGGGTTCTAGAATAGGCTACGAAGAACCTAAATCGAATGGGTTTAGTTCTAAAAATAAGAACTTTACTGATTCGCAAGATAACCAAAAAGGAATCTACACTTTGCAAAAGATTATGACCTCTAATTCCCTTAATAACGAGTAGGAACAACAGACTACCCACATACAATTTTTATGTTGTCTCAAATATAAGGTTAAGTATACCTAATAATACTTTTAAATTGTGGAAGAGAGATGTCCAGTCTGGTAGTCGAATCTCATTGTCTTCACAGCGGTGGTGGGGCTGTAGACCTAAGATATTTAAACAAGTGTCTTAGCCACAATTATTAATGTCGATAATCAGTTTGTAGGTAGATCAATACGTTCCCAGTGGGTAGGCTATAACTTTAGCACCAAGCTTACAATAGGTAGATCACAATTATCACTAACTAGAATTCTATGGGTATGTCAATGTGTTTAGATAGGTTTAATTCTCTCATAAAGTAGGTAGCATGATCTTTGGTACAAGACTCAAATTCCTTAAAAGAAACTGAGTTATTACGGATATCGCGACGTGTGGGTTCCTACCGCAATACTAGATAAATCACGAGGCCAAAATAATTAATCACAATACACTCTTGTAGCAGATGTTAATAGGGTTGATAATTTATAAAGTAGGTAGGTCATGACTGTATGGTAGATAGGTAGATTAGATTGTTGTTAGGGTTAAACGTGTGTAAATGCATGGGGGTTTAGGAGTGGGGTCGAGTGTATTAGTTAAGGGGGGGTTTCTTTGGGGGTTGGGGGGGGGGGGTTACAAAGAGAAACGACTATGCCAAAATCTATGTTCTTTGAAATTTGGTTAGAGTCTGGCTAATGAAAGTAGAGACTGAAAGACCGCGGCAAATTTAACAAATATCAGCATGACAGCCCCAAACTAAGAATGTAATTCCTGGAATAACCCAATTTGATACAAATAATAATTCTAAAGTATCAAATTAGGTTATTCTAGGTATTTCAGGTATTTTGAGACTGCCATGCCGATATTTATGTATCTATTTTTAAGTTTGCCACGCTTTTTCAGTCTCTTATTTCGTTAGCCAGACTCTAGTAGGTATTAAGGTTTTCGTAACGCGCACATGTTTCGAAAGTCAATGATTATGGAAAATGATAGAAATACTCAAAAATAAATTCTTATCGAGAAATGATCTGCACTTTCGCGAGATTTCAGTTCGAAGTGTTACCAATTAGTGCTGCTTTCTGTACCTTCATCCTAAAGCTGGGCATACTAGGTACTAGGTACTATATAGGACTCCATTTCCATCACTCCGCGTCGCGAGGAGTGCGGTGGAGTGATAGTTAAAAATCGAGCTCATAGATGAAGACTCCACTGACTCCACTCCAAAGACTCCTAATGGGCGTGTCTTAAATTATAACCTTAGACGTTTTTTTAGATAGCTCTGTATAAAATGTTCAGAATTATAATAAAAACTTACACAAGACGGCGCAATGCAAACTGAGCGCAAATTGGATTTATTGGATTGTTGTATCGGCCAGCACAGAGGCGCGCGGCGTGGTTTCGCGCACCGCATTCTGCGTGCGTCGGATCTTGGATTTTGGAATGACGGGATAACCAAAAGTTATTACGACTCCACGCAATCAACTTGAGATTTCGCACATACGGACGGTTTTTGGAGTCTTTTGGAATATTGGTGGAATTTTGAGGAGTCTTGTCTTCGTGTATGGTCAGCTTAAGTCATGATAGCATCCAAACTGTGCACATCTACATATTTCTTCACCACTCCTGCCTCTTAGGACTCTTCATTCCTAAGCTAATCGTGATAATGAATACAGATAAACACAATAACAACCAATGTCCGATGGTCATACAACCACCCCGAGGCAGCTCAGTACGCGGGCTGTGTGCCCGATCTGGATCGCTTCGACGCCCAGTTCTTCAAGGTCCACTATCGTCTAGGAAACAGCATGGACTCCATGTCTCGCAAGATGCTGGAACAGGCGTATGAGGCTATCTATGACGCTGGTAAGGTGTTTAATTGTATTTTTTCAGACACTAGAAAAAGAGTGCTGGGAGCTCCACTTTTAGGCTTGATTTTATTTTGTGAGTGGGAGGGGGGAGTTGGGACAATGTCCCACTTTAGGGTGTTTTTGCTTATACACGGTGTCCTTTAAATCACAGTTTTCCCAGAACAAACGTTGCACAGACCATGGTCTACAAGAGGTTTATAGCATTAAATTAAAAAAAATCAAATCGGTCTTTGAAAAACATACCAAGTTGGTAACTTAAAACGTCTGTTTTAACACTACGCCCTACAACATAGTCAGCGCGCCCGCCGGCGTCGGCGGCGAGCGCACTTTAAATGTCATTCTAATTTGATCTTTAGCATACCTAAACAAAATAAGACCGTTCATATTTTACACAATTTTAGTTAGTTAGCGTAAACAACAGAATCGCCATCAATGTGTTCTTAAAATACATGAGAAATATTTATTTCTATTGAAAAATGTTCCAGCCAAAGTCTGGTTGTCAAAAAAATATAACAAGATATACCAGAAACGCAGATTTGTTTCGGTTTCTTTGGTCTAAGTGCTCATAATTCATCAATATTGAAAATCTAAACCCCAATCGAATTCTCTTTGGAAAGTAGGCATCTATCTACTTTGTATTCGAACTTTTTCCATCTTGTTTGTTTTACGAGCAAGTTTCTCAATATTATTTGTGATTTCAGGAGTTAGTCCAGAAACTCTCTCTGGAAAGAAAGTGGGCGTTTACATTGGAACTTGTTTCTCCGAAACCGAGAAAGCTTGCTTCTATGTTAGTAATTCTAGAAATGGATTAGGCATAGCTGGGTAATTATGTTTCATATTAAATATGATGTGTTTATGTCAAATCTAAGTAATCATATATCTAAATAGCAGAGTGAGATTATAAAGATTTTTATATAGGTAAGTACACATGGCTACACATCAAGATATACACTTCCAGTCTATGCTGACCTCTCATTGTACGAAAAACCTACACAATGCGAGGTCAGCTTATACTGGAAATTATAGCTTAAGGTGTTTTTTTTAACTTTATATATCTTCGTTTGACCACAATCTCACCTGATGTTAAGCGATGATGTGGCCGAAGATGAAGCACGCAGATCTAGAAGAAACCTATTCACTTTTACCTTAAAGAGGCCCGGATTGTATTCTTTAAGAAAAACAGACGACGGCAAAGTGTTCCATACCTTAGCTGTACGCATCAAGAACGTAGAACCAAAACGGTGTGTGCGAATGGGTGGTATATCAACTAGGTACGGATGGTACTGAGCCGTGCGCCTGCTTGTCCTTTGGTGGAAAGGAGATGGAGATGGTGTAGCCGTGTGTACAAGAAAAACAAAGAACAAGGTTGACAAAATAAGCATTTCACCCCCTTGTTCATCGTTGTATGCTCAAGCGAGCCACATTATTGTCAATCTACTACTGAACTAGGTACTTTCATTACCGTCGGCTCAGTTGCAATTTGGATAAATTTTTTGAGCAGCTAGCACCTTTCTTTGAATTTACTCTTCCCAGATGTAACAAGTCTATGTTCGCCAACCGCATCTCGTACTGGCTGAATGCGAAGGGTCCCTCGCATTCCATCGACGGCGCCTGCTGCAGCTCCGCGGTGGCCCTGGAGCAGGCCTACCTCGCGATCAAACGGGGCGAGTGTGAGGCTGCTATTGTCGGCGGCGCCAACTTGTCTCTGCATCCGCAGTCCTCTGTGCATTACGGAAGGTAACATTCCAAATGACAGCCACAAGCAAACGCAACTCTGCAGAGCAAATAAACGCCCAGTTCTTCAAGGTCCACTATCGTCTAGGAAACAGCATGGACTCCATGTCTCGCAAGATGCTGGAACAGGCGTATGAGGCTATCTATGACGCTGGTAAGGTGTTTAATTGTATTTTTTCAGACACTAGAAAAAGAGTGCTGGGAGCTCCACTTTTAGGCTTGATTTTATTTTGTGAGTGGGAGGGGGGAGTTGGGACAATGTCCCACTTTAGGGTGTTTTTGCTTATACACGGTGTCCTTTAAATCACAGTTTTCCCAGAACAAACGTTGCACAGACCATGGTCTACAAGAGGTTTATAGCATTAAATTAAAAAAAATCAAATCGGTCTTTGAAAAACATACCAAGTTGGTAACTTAAAACGTCTGTTTTAACACTACGCCCTACAACATAGTCAGCGCGCCCGCCGGCGTCGGCGGCGAGCGCACTTTAAATGTCATTCTAATTTGATCTTTAGCATACCTAAACAAAATAAGACCGTTCATATTTTACACAATTTTAGTTAGTTAGCGTAAACAACAGAATCGCCATCAATGTGTTCTTAAAATACATGAGAAATATTTATTTCTATTGAAAAATGTTCCAGCCAAAGTCTGGTTGTCAAAAAAATATAACAAGATATACCAGAAACGCAGATTTGTTTCGGTTTCTTTGGTCTAAGTGCTCATAATTCATCAATATTGAAAATCTAAACCCCAATCGAATTCTCTTAGGAAAGTAGGCATCTATCTACTTTGTATTCGAACTTTTTCCATCTTGTTTGTTTTACGAGCAAGTTTCTCAATATTATTTGTGATTTCAGGAGTTAGTCCAGAAACTCTCTCTGGAAAGAAAGTGGGCGTTTACATTGGAACTTGTTTCTCTGAAACCGAGAAAGCTTGCTTCTATGTTAGTAATTCTAGAAATGGATTAGGCATAGCTGGGTAATTATGTTTCATATTAAATATGATGTGTTTATGTCAAATCTAAGTAATCATATATCTAAATAGCAGAGTGAGATTATAAAGATTTTTATATAGGTAAGTACACATGGCTACACATCAAGATATACACTTCCAGTCTATGCTGACCTCTCATTGTACGAAAAACCTACACAATGCGAGGTCAGCTTATACTGGAAATTATAGCTTAAGGTGTTTTTTTTAACTTTATATATCTTCGTTTGACCACAATCTCACCTGATGTTAAGCGATGATGTGGCCGAAGATGAAGCACGCAGATCTAGAAGAAACCTATTCACTTTTACCTTAAAGAGGCCCGGATTGTATTCTTTAAGAAAAACAGACGACGGCAAAGTGTTCCATACCTTAGCTGTACGCATCAAGAACGTAGAACCAAAACGGTGTGTGCGAATGGGTGGTATATCAACTAGGTACGGATGGTACTGAGCCGTGCGCCTGCTTGTCCTTTGGTGGAAAGGAGATGGAGATGGTGTAGCCGTGTGTACAAGAAAAACAAAGAACAAGGTTGACAAAATAAGCATTTCACCCCCTTGTTCATCGTTGTATGCTCAAGCGAGCCACATTATTGTCAATCTACTACTGAACTAGGTACTTTCATTACCGTCGGCTCAGTTGCAATTTGGATAAATTTTTTGAGCAGCTAGCACCTTTCTTTGAATTTACTCTTCCCAGATGTAACAAGTCTATGTTCGCCAACCGCATCTCGTACTGGCTGAATGCGAAGGGTCCCTCGCATTCCATCGACGGCGCCTGCTGCAGCTCCGCGGTGGCCCTGGAGCAGGCCTACCTCGCGATCAAACGGGGCGAGTGTGAGGCTGCTATTGTCGGCGGCGCCAACTTGTCTCTGCATCCGCAGTCCTCTGTGCATTACGGAAGGTAACATTCCAAATGACAGCCACAAGCAAACGCAACTCTGCAGAGCAAATAAAATGGAACACTCGCTACGACGTAAACGTATGGGCGAGCAAAGTATGCCTCTGCAAAAATAAATAAATAATAATAATAATAAATATTGCTGGACATTTCACACAACGCTATCTAGCCCCAAACTAAGCAGAGCTTGTACTATGGGTACCAGATAACTGATAGAATACTTATATACATATTCTTTTCAAATACATACTTATAATATATAGAGTAACAACCAGACCCGGAACAAATATCTGTAGATCATGCAAACATTTGTTCCGCGGCGAGAATCGAACCCGCTACCTCCTACGTCTCAGCCGGCTATTCGCCCACTGCACTACAGAGGTCGTCGAAAAAGCTTCATTTATTTTAAATATGGTAACTGATTTGGGGGGTAAAAATTTACTTTATGTTTTAAAAGGCTTGAGCTACATGGATGCTAAATTTAAGTTCAGCCCGTTTAGCAGTTTTGGCGTGAAGGTGTAACAAAGACAAATCATATGCGATATAAACTTTGACATCCCATTATTATCATATGGAAACTGATTTATGAGATAAATGCTACGTGTTAATCCACGTCATAATCTATTTATATACCAAACATCGTAATCGATTCTGCCGTTTTGACGTGATTGAGTAAGAAAGAAACAGACATATATAAATAAATATTGCTGGACATTTGAAACAGCGCTATCTAGCCCCAAACTAAGCAGAGCTCGTACTATGGGAACCAGATAACTGATAAAATACTTTATACTTTTTTTTTGTAAATACATACTTATAATATATAGAAAAACACCCAGAAACTGAACAAATATCTGTAGATCATGCAAACATTTGTTCCGCGGCGGGAATTGAACCCGCTACGTCTCAGCCGGCTATACGCCCACTGCGCCACGGAGGCACATCAAACTTTCTCATTTATAATATTAGCTTGATTAGTGTGATAGTGTGATGTAGGTATTTTGAATAACTTATGTAAGGCTCTTGACTTGACTGGCATTACTCAACCTTGTTTCAGGATCATGAGTTTATCCAAAGATGGTAAGACGATGTCATTCGACCAGAATGCGTCTGGCTGTGCCAAGTCAGAAGCAATTAATGTATTATTTCTTCAGAGAGCCAAAGACGCCCTGAGGTATGTATATTATAAGTCCTGTAATCTAATATAATTTAATTTGTTTATTAGGTAAAACTTACATGAGTACGTGCTTTTTACCAGGTATTGCATATTATTACATGCAATTTCATTTATAGACGGACACAACATGCACATTACAATTAGCATAAACATACCTTTTTGCTAAGCTAAATAGTGAAACCTAAACGGTCAAAATAATCTCTTCCAGAATATATGCTAACGTGGTGAACGTGCAATGCGAATACACAAAAATACAGAATGGAAAAACTGGACCGCTGTATGGCTTCTATCGAGACCCGGAGGATACTGCCAGGTTCTTGAAAATGTTTTACGAAAGAGCTGGCGTCCCACCAAATGTTGTTGAATATGTTGAAGGATTTGGCTCAGGTAAGGTACAAAAAACTTTCCGATAAAATATATATCTAGATTTGAAAGTAATGCAAACTCATCTAATAGGATTCCGAACCAACATGGTGAAAATGAAACCATTGCGACTTTTTCGTCCTGTCCGTTCTTCCGTCCCCCATGTTGGCTCACATTTCTTCGAAAATTTTAAAAACTGGGTTTTTATCTCGTATAGCTATTTTATGGTAAAAAAAATCCATTCCATTTATCTAAAAAGTTTGCTTAGTGAAAAAAAAATAATAAGAAATAATTATTTTACAATTAATTAAATAATAAATTAATTATTAAAATCCTGCAGGCAAAATATTAATAAAGTATCTAACTATAAATTTAAAAACGAACTTACGAACGATTTCAAGTCTATTGTAAGAAAGCTGGCATATAAGTTTACTTGGTTTCTGAGTTTACCGCTCATAATTATAACTAGATGGTGCTGCCAAATTAACATAAATCTATGTGGGTACGGAGCCACGGTAATGTTATCTATACAGTATTCTGTCTTCATAAATACAAACGGCCAGAACGTGAGTCATACCTACGCTTCTCGTGTTCGGTACCCACTCGGTACCCAACCAGTCGCGAATGCGCCGCAGCACGGGTAATGTCGTTGCCGCAGTGACGAACGGTGTAATTTGTTTTGTAAGCAGTAAGCGTGCGATTTGTGAATATTTCATTGAAATAAGTTCAAGTACTAACTTAATATGGCAAAGAGCACGTATTTTGTGCTGGTTTTGATTGTTTTGTGGTGCGGATTTTTTATACTATTAAATTTAATAATAAAGCTTTTCGTATTTCTCAGTCGAGGAGTAAATATTTTTTTGTATCAAATTTATAATGGTGGATTTTTTGTTAAATCTACTAATTAAAAAACACACACGTATTTTTATTGAACATTTCCTATTTGATTCATAACGAATTTAATTTTTTTTATCTATAAAATATACAATCATAAAACTATAAAGAAATTAGTAGGTAGATGAAATTAAAATACTGTAGGCGGGCCCTATCGCGTGTTTACGTACCACGCGGGTGTAGGTGAACTAACTTATGAAATTAAAACTACCTATATAAAAATTTATAACTCTTGTAATTATGATTGCCGCCGCCGACTTACTATGCTTGCGTACCTACCTGCATACTTTTAGGGTGACGGGGTTTATAAGTACCTATTTAAATAATGTGTAGCGGCTCGAGTGTCTCAAGCACCGAGACAAACCTTGAAGGTTTTACAGTGCTTTATGTATGTTTATGTATGTAACTTTTGTTAAATAAAATAAAAATAAAAATAAAGGTAAATAATTCTAGGACAGGGCCGAGTCACAATACTGTATAGTTATCATTGCCGTGACGGAGCTCTTGGCTCACGAGTCTCACTCGCCATTGACCGGTCTTGTTTCTCTATATCCCCAGTCTTTTAGGAACCCTTATAGTTTTGCCATACCCGTCTATCTGTCTGTCAGTCCGACTAGTTACAGCCGTTTTATTCGCATACCTACATTAATTAAAGTGACGCCTAGTAAGTTATGTAATAAAAACTAAAAAAATATGTAGTTTTGGGTACCTCTATGAAATGATTTTTTCCTCACTAACCCCGTCCTACGGGATATTCTACGGGACTGCCTCCGTGGCGCAGTGGGCGTATACGTATAGCTATATGAGACGCAGGAGGTAGCGGGTTCGATTCCCGCCGCGGAACAAATGTTTGCATGATCTACAAATATTTGTTTCGGGTCTGGATGTTTTTCTATATATTATAAGTATGTATTTACAAAAAAAAGTATATAAGTATTCCTATCAGTTATCTGGTTCCCATAGTACAAGCTCTGGTTAGTTTGGGGCTGTGTGAAATGCCCAGCAATATTTATTTATGTACGGGATATTGTTTAATGGGTCTTCCAAAAACACTAAAAGGTTTACTCAAAACTTTTTGATACAATATTTGACGTCAACAGAAACAACAGAAAGCTTTAAAGTGGCCAGTTTCGTAATAGCCGAATGTCGTCAAATCCGACCCAAAATATCTCCAACAATACATATTTTAATAATTTTGCAGCTGTGCCAGAGGCAGACAAGTCGGAATTGGAAGCGTTTGACAAAATATTCTGCAACAATAGAGAAGAGCCTCTGATGGTCGGAAGCGTTATGTCTAACATCGGTTACGGAGAAGCTGCTTCAGGAATTTCAGCTGTCACAAAAGTACAAAATTTTACATAAAATAAACGTGATTTAACTGGTTATATTCAGCAACTGTGACTTAAAGGCTTGGCCTGGATCACACTGGGTCGATTACCTTTGATATGTAGATAGCAATCGCCGTATAGTCTTATGTATGGTAAAAAGTATCCTCCAGGTAACAATATAATGCGCACATACCTAGAACACCAACATATGATCACCTTCCCCAACGCGCGCTTGCTTGCTGTCTGTTGCTGGGCAATGCTGGCGACAATCACACGCACACCGGCCGGTGGAACTTGATTGTTTGTTAATAGATTTGCACAAAGATAGTCTGAATAAATCCATACACGATACACGAATTTGTAACGCTTTTGATTGATTTTGGATGGGTTGTTTCGGTAATGATATGCGTTGTGCTGTCACTAGTTCGAGGCAGCCGAGTAAACTTCATCTGACCCTTGTGAGTCAGCTCAATTTTGGTGAGGGTTGACTTGTTGTGAATCTACCGCACGCATAGGACAAGAAAATGTTGCCCATGTTACAGAAAAAACAACCTTAATACCAACATATAAGACATACGTTTTTTGACGATAACTATGCGACGAAACAGCAACATACTAGGAAAACAATTAGTTATTTTATTCCACAACCTGTTTTGTTATGTACGACATTAAATGAAAACAAGGGTAGGGCACAATGCATTGTTGTAAAATAGGATTATTTTAAATTCAGTATACGAGTTGTTTACCCGCGACCTCGTTCGCGTGAACGTAAATTATTATCACAAATTATAACAACACCCATTATCGAAAATCGCATACGTCCAAAAACTACGTCTGCCCGTTCGGGTAAGCATAAAGTTTTAGTTTTTATCTTTCGAACTCTTTGGTTAAGCCTGAGCGCCAGACACCCAGTCTGAGGCGACCAAGAAGGTTTTTAGCACTAAAAAGTTCTACTCTACTTATAACTAGGACGATGTGTAGGGAATTGACGACAATAAAGAATTTATCTAGGTACTTTTATACCCGCCCGACTGCCTCCGAAATAAAAATTACAACTCATTTAAAATTTAGAATAAAAAAAGGTTCAGTTTTTTTCATTCGTAGATCTTGGATTTATTGATTGCAAATTCTATTCATAAAAAAATGCATAATTTAATTTGATAGACCTTACCAACCCTTCAAATCAGAAATAAGAATAAAAACTACCCGAACATACACCAGGCAATAGATAACTAAGACAAATCAATGATTAAAATGTTCACTGGAAGGATAAGTTTCCTTAATCGCTCAGGCCTCCTGTCACTCAGTCACAGCAATACAAAAATGTATTGCCGTGATCCTTGACGGGTTAAGAAACCATTGAAAATAAGTATTTGTATCTAATTGTGTAATTGCCAGGTGCTGTTAGGATACCACAGAGGAGAGCTGGCAGGCAATCTGAATTGTGAAACTCCTCGAAGCGACGTAGCTGCTATCAAAGAGGGTCGCATCCAGGTGTTGAATGACCACCATCAGTTCCGGAGGTCCTATGCAGCCGTTAACGGCTTATCTGTCACGGGAGTCAATGCTCATGTTCTGCTGCATGGACATTATAAGCAAAAGGTACCCATATTCTATCTTCTTCTTCTATCGTGTCAATGGTATATGCATAATGATTTATAGGTTCGAAACTAAATAATCTATCAATAAATAGGTCCTACGTTAAGAGAAAACTTTGCACCTGTCGTATTGCGCGCAGTGTGATTTGGCATAGTTAAACTTGATATACAGGAGGGGCGATTGCAAAAATTAAGCTAAAAAAACTAATAAATTACGGTCGAAATTCGACAAACGGGCACTGGTAACCTGTCTTATTAAAATTATTTAATTTTATGAGCCGTGAGATAAACGGCCACGTGAACATCGAGTTAGCTCTGCACGTATTGACCATGTATTTCTCGTGGATTAACCCTGACTTTAACTCGGCGCGGCGAACCTTGATCCCTATGACAGTTCGTGTTAGTGATGGGTCGTGTCTTTGGTCGTGTCGATAATTTTTTTTTAGACAAAGGCGTGGCTTGCATTCAGCCACGTTGGTAAAAATGTTTTAAAAAATATTATAATGTGCATTTTTAATGTCCATTATGTTGTTGTTGTATTAATTTAAGATTTTTGGCATAGATTAAGTAGGTAAGTAAAACGAAAGTTTCCAACCTTGTTATTTTCTAATAATGTTTAACCCGGTCAACACGTTTTTGCTATACATATAAGTATATATTTTACAATGAAAATGAATGTTCCCCATTTATTTATTTTGTCTGAAAAAGTGCACTCGTTTCCATTACCGACATTTTTTTATCGATACTTGCCGCCCTAGTCGATAAACGTCACACGACGTAAGTTTTGCAGGACGTAAACTTAAATTCAGATTGAGATAACTTCTTGTAAATGTTAAGAATTGTTAAAAATATCAACGGAATATCATTACTAATGGTATAGAGCTACGTAAAATTTATAAATGGCATTTTTAGACGCCCCCAATATGATCCCAATTTAATGGTGACGCCACTACAATGTAATATGGTGACATTAGCTGTCAGTGTCATAGGGATCAAGGTTCGCCGCGCCGAGTATAGCTGAGAGGATGGTAGATATAAGAGCTGGCCAAGCCCATACTATACATATTCCTGTAACCCTGTATAAAAAAATCGGGGTGGGTAGTATCGTATAAAATGTCTCTCGTGGACTGTCACCCAGGACTTCACTAGACGACTTATTTTTTTTGTCTGCTTAGCTAATCCTTTAGAACATCTTAATATCCACACTACGATGTACAAATAACTTGTGTTACCCTTTCTGTTGCGGAGTACAATACTATACTAGGCGTTGTGTCTATTTTATCTTCAATTTATAGATGTATAAAGGCCACAGTATTTTTTATTTTATGGATCTTAAGTCAGCTATCCTCAAAGGGTTTTTTGAAATGAAATGATATTTGATTAAATTTAACAAACATCAAATTATACACATATCATCCTAGAGATAATAATTGATAGAACGAAGCAAGATCTCCAAATCAACTTGGGCAAATCGGCGTTATACGTATGTATGTATGTATGTATGTTTGTCCGAGGATAACTTTCAAAGCGTTTATCCGATCATCGTGAAATTTGGTATATAGATAATTTTGGAGAAAAAATTTTGGGGGGTTGTTGAGATACTGGGGTTCAAAAGGGGTAAAAAAAAAGTGAAAATGAGACTATTAGGTCAAAAGAGACGTCAAATGAAAGGTCTTCGTTAGTAATTTTGTAGTTTTTGAGTTATTAGCCATAATAAAAACTAAACTTTGACAAAATTCACAGGGTACACCAGTGACCCCACAGTGCTGTAATTTGGTATGCGTGTAGCTTATGTATCACAAATATAGGCAAAAGTCTGAAATCTAGAATAACTGCAATTTGTACCCCAAAAAAGAATAACCAATTAACATGAACTCCCGTTACCTGTAATTTGAATGAAACTGTAGGTCAAGTATATCGGTTTTTATTTCGTGGCACTATTTTGATAGTCAAAGATTACGTATATTTTTTTTTTATTTTTATGGTAGACTCGCGAGATCTCAGTTCGCGGCGAACCACTAGTAATTATACATTACAGTTCATGGTGGGAGCAACATTATTACCCAATCTAGGAGAACCTGTGTTATGGCGGCGTACTCGTACTAATGCCCTCCCATTTGCATTAAACAAAACCTTTGTTAAGCTCACCTTCATACATACATGCTTTTTGAGAATAAATAAATTTAGAGAATAAATAACGTTTATCTCTTAGACATAAACTATAAATTTTTTCAGGACCATAATCGCTACAAGTCAAATATTCCACATCTGGTCGCAATTTCTGGCAGACAAGATTCATCTGTCAAGAGGGCTATTGACGAGCTCAAGGCCAGTCCCATAGACCCCGAGCAGCTGGCTCTACTGCAGAACATACACCAGACTAGGATCACTGGACATTTAGGCAGAGGGTATGCCATACTCGGTGAGTTACAAAATCAACAAACATTTTTATAGCGACAAATTTCGACGCCTAACTTCCAAATAAAATTCATTCACAGGATTATTACTAAGGAAATATTGACTTTTACATTTTTGTACTGAAGTGGCAGTGGGTGGAGTTCATAGTTCGAAGAACTGGCGGCCATTGGGGCAGAAAGGGTCTAGACTGGAGACCACGCACTATAAAGCCCAGCGTAGGACTGCCCCCACTGCTTCAGCAGTGTACGTCACATTCAATGCCGCCCACTCGGATCCGAGTGGGGCGGAGCTATAGTAGCGGCGCCACCCACTCGGATCCGAGCGAGCGTCCCGTTCATTTTACAGTAGTCAGTAAACCGCCGGGGTTTGAGGCGAGCCCACGTTACTTTGCGCGGCCACTCTGGCAATATAGTCAACTTACGAAAACGAGTATTGATTTCATTCTTGCAGTGTTGTAGTGATTTGTTCACACGATCGTTCACTACTTGGATACGAGTGGGGGCGGAGCTATAGTAGCGGCGCCGCCCACTCGGATCCGAGCGAGCGTCCCGTTCATTTTGCAGTAGTCAGTAAACCGCCGGGGTTTGAGGCGAGCCCACGTTACTTTGCGCGGCCACTCTGGCAATATAGTCAACTTACGAAAACGAGTTTTCGTAAGGTTGGTTTCATTCTTGCAGTGTTGTAGTGATTTGTACACACTATCGTACGGAAGGTATTTTCGTTGTGTGTGTGTCATATCATCATATGTTACAAGATTTTGCTTAAGAACCGAAGTAAAATAAGATAAAACCTGGTTTTGATTAGTTTCCTTTGATGATTTTGATCAAGATTCTGGAATTTGATAAAAAAGACGAGTTTGTCAAAATCTTGTGACATATTAGTACATAAATTCCTAGCGCTCGGATCCGAGTGTACGGCACACAGCACGCTGTGTGCCGAACATTCGGATCCGAAAAATGTGTTTTTTTATTGAAATAATAATAATAACAACATACATTTATCCATATTTTCAAACACACATAATGTACTTAATCAAAATTCACCTTAAAAAGTTTTGGTTCCCAGCTATTTTTATTTATTTATCTTTTTAGCAGTAAATGTGTTAATGATGAAGTTTTAATTTTTTACAGTAGTAAAAATAGGATGTGTGTACCCTTACTTGATGTTCCAATTATCGCACGAAGGCGCATATCATGTACAAAAACCACAGAACGCAAAGCTTTTCACTGAACTCACCGCAACTGTCAGGCACTTTCAACGCAACACCACACCTTCCGACTACCCACGTAAGCCACGTCGGAACTTCGTCTCGAGTGATGACACTATGTAATTTCAGATACGAAAGATGGAAATACAGTGAGTCTGTCGGAGCAAGTGGCGTACTTCGACGATGCCCAGCGCCCCCTGTGGTTCGTGTACAGCGGGATGGGCTCGCAATGGTCCGGTATGGGAGCACAACTCATGCGTTTGCCAATATTTGCTGCAGCTATTGAACGGTACGTCATAGATACCTATATACCAAATTTCATTATCCGTTTCATGCATACATACATACAACGCCGATTTGCCCAAGTTGATTTGGAGATCTCGCTTCGCTCGATCAATAAGTATGTATTTACAAAAAAATATATATATAAGTATTCTATCAGTTATCTGGTTCCCATAGTACAAGCTCTGCTTATTTTGGGGCTAGATAGCGCTGTGTGAAATACCCAGCAATATTTATTTATTATTATTTATATTACCAAACACCCTGTAGGTATATGTTTTTATTGATGATTGTCGTCGTTATTTAATTTTGTAGATCTATAAATTGTAAATCCGTTTTTGGCTGTAGGATAGATACAGAAGCATTGTAACTTTTATTATTAAGAGCTGTTGATTATGTTTGATTTTGTTGATAAATAAATAAAAAAAAATCATAATAATAATAATTCGATATAAAACGTACTGCCTACTCTTGCAATCGACATCCAAAAATAAAGGCCGATTTGGTATTTCTTTCGGAAATGGCTGGGGTTTTTGGATTAGAAAGCGACAACAAGAGATATCTCGAGACGTCACCAATACAGTATCTGTGGTTAGATGGCAAGCATTATGCAATAGCCCAACATATGTTCAATACAGTGTTTGTTTTTACATGCCAAAATAAATTTCACATTTCTATAGTAAACATTTCACAAATTTATTTATTATGCTCATCAAAATAACCCCTTTCATTTTTATGCGTATAACAAACACCCTATATAATAAAACATATAAAAAATTGTGAGTAGGTATGTCGGTATCTGAAATATCTATTGGCGCGCCATGGGGGTAGAACCGACTAACGGGCACGGCATGCGTCCAATTTGTTCCAAATGCGCTGCATGTTGCGTGAATGCGTGTTCTAACGTTGCTTCTTCGAACGCGCGTGGATGCATTTTCTGTGTGTTGGACTGTGCGTGTTTACTATACAAACGGATATAGTTTTATGTAAGAAAATAGAGAAGAAGAAAGAGAAGAGAAGAAATCGAAAAAGAAGAAAGAGAAAGAAATCGTGTATCAATAATTGTCAAAAGTCAGAAGTACGGGGAAATAATTATTTGCCGCCACGGGTATCATATAGCGTATAAGATAAGATTATTATAAACAGTTTTGTTTAATTATAAATTCTTTCAATAACCATCAATTTAGTAGGTTTATATCTACCGGGCGTCCCGTGGCGGACATATTTTATTTTCAATAATCCATGGTTTTCTTTAGTTTTGTGTTTGTTTCAGATGCCGCCAAGTTCTAGAGCCAAAAGGAATAGACATTGTTCACATCATAACGTCTCCAGACAAGACAATCTTCGACAATATTCTCCACTCATTCGTTGGGATCGCCGCAGTACAGATTGGTCTAACTGATGTGCTCCGAGAGCTGGGGCTGGTCCCTGACAACATTATTGGTAAGCTTGGTTATCTCTGCATTTCTTGTGTTGAAGATTTAATAGCCCGGTCCAAACCAGACGACTTAACGCGCTCCGATCGCACGCGGCAGGATCGTGCTCCACAGGGTCTTCTGGTGTGGACATTCCTCGTGTGATACAAACTACAAATATGTAGCGCGCGCTCCTCGCCGCAAGCAATCCGATCGTTGTCGGTTTTTTGTCCATGCTTCTATTAAATAAAACAGGCCGTAGTTTACTAGCGAAAGAAAAACTTTGGACACTGGGAAACTACTCTGAGTCGGCAAAGCAAATTATTTTTTTGCGTCAAACTGTTTTAAAAACTTTTTTAATTACTTCGCATTCGTGATAAAATGTTATGTGTGAAATAGACAGCCCTTGTATAAGAATATACTATTTGTAAACTCTTTGACAGGTCATAGTGTGGGTGAACTCGGATGTGCGTACGCTGACGGTTGTCTGACGGCAGAGGAGATGATACTGTCAGCTTACAGCCGCGGATTGGTCTCCTTGGAAACTCCATTCATAAAAGGATCGATGGCCGCAGTTGGTTTAGGATTCCAGGATGTAAGGATCTGTGAAATCATCTACATTTGTACATCTACAAACAACATTTACAAACATACCTTATATATTCCAGGTATCGAAGCTATGCCCGCCGGAGATCCAGATTGCCTGCCACAATAGTGCTGATTCTAGCACCATATCAGGACCAGCTGATGTTATGCAAACCTTTGTCGGTGAACTGGTCGCCAAGGGCATATTCGCAAAAGAAGTACCTTGTTCCAACATCGCCTATCACTCACGATACATTGCCAAAGCCGGTGGGTACAAATAATTATCAACTCATAATTAATTACCAGAATATAGGTCATTACATTACACATCGATCAGCTACGGTTCTTACGATGTTATTAAAAACTGCATCTTTTCAATTTATGTCGCCTTATCTGGATTTGTTTTACTCTGGATATGTTATTGTCTTATTGTTTGATCTTTGTTAGGTCCTGGCCTGCTGAAGTATTTAAAAGAAGTCATAAAAACTCCCCGAGCGCGTAGTGACAAATGGGTTTCAACATCAGTGCCGCAAGATAGATGGGAGGAAGACGCAGCTAAATATTCATCTGCAGAGTATCATACCAACAACTTACTGGTATCTGCCGTTACTTCTTAATTATTTTAACATTTAAGTATATTTAGTTAATAAGTATGTTTACTTAGGATACTCGTTTTTTTCATACGACCTGGCGATGGAAAAACCATAAGACCCACCTGATGTTAAGTGGTAACCATCGCCTGTAACAAAGAATCGCCTCATAGGTCATGTGCCTTAGAAAGATGCCCTACGATGCACGGCCTCTGCATCCATTAACTTGAGGCATACCATAATAAGTGTACAAGTTTGCATAAATTACAGCTTTGAAAAAGGAATATTACCAGAGGAACTTAAAATTGTTAAAGTTAGACCTATATATAAATCGAGAACTAGGACTGACCCTAGTAATTACCGCCCTATCTCCGTCTTACCTGTGATATCCAATATATACGAAGAGATAATGCACAATCGTTTAAACAAATATTTAAATCAAATCAGATCGCCAATATGGCTTTCGACCAATATCTAGCACGTTATATGCAACGATTGACCTAAGAACTAAATTAAAACCAAATATAGATGTAAAGCAAATTGTATTAGGATTTTTATAGATTTTAAAAAGACGTTCGACACACTAAGTCACTCTCTACGAGTACTGTTGAAGAAACTCTCGAACATAGGAATTACAGACAAAGCACTAAAAGTTTTGAAAATGACCTTACCTTGAGAATAGACACCAAATAGTTATGATTGACCAATATCAAAGTTCCTCCCAATCTATTATTTATGGAGTTACCCAAGGATCGATATTAGGACAACTTCTCTTATTGATTTACATTAATAACGTCACTGAGCTTAGATTGTGTGATGATATATCATTATACGTAGACGATACTTGCATATTCTACTTTTGTCATTCACTAAGTGATGTCATACCACACGCACAGACAGACTTAAACATATTAAACACATGGTTCTTGTTGACAAAGTAACTTGTTTACTATTAACACCACTAAAACAAACTTACCTATATTCAAAGCTAAAAATAAAAATAATCAATGGCTTTACTCCCCTTACTATTGACACAATAAACATAAAAGAGTCGACCGAAGTAAAATATTTGGGTCTAATACTGGACGGTGGCCTCAAGTGGAAGGCCACCGTTATTTCCAAAATTAACTCAAAGCTATCGTCATTACTAGGTTCACTATATGGTTGTGTGCGATGTCTTCCTCGTCGAGTACGCTATACTATCTACTTTGTATTATTGAACCCCCATCTAGATTACCTTGTTGAAATTTGGGGCAGCGCCAATAAAACTACTATCAAAGACCTACAGCTTTCTTTTTAATTATCACTTTCTAACACCAACTGAAAAAGTATTTAAAGAAACAAAAATAATGAACGTATTTCAAACATATTACTATAACACAGGTATACTAATTAAATAAATCATAACAGATAAAATTCATACAGAAACAACATTTATAACAAATACCTAGATAAAAGGGAAAATGAGTTCTACGTAATGCTGATAATATTCATATAACTAAGGTCCGTACGAATTATGGCAAAAAAGTGTATGCTTTGAAGTTGCAATATTATTTAATACAATCCCAAAAGAAATTAAAAAGCCAAATAATTTTAAGACAAACCTAAAAAAAACTTATTATTACAAAAATTTAAATCCGTCCCTGTATTCTCGACTTAGCCGTCCGATCGCTGTCAGTCAGGTCACTCGTCGCGCGATGATTTTGTTTAGTACCCACATTGACCCACTTATTTTAACAATTATTATTTTTTTATATTTTTCAAAGCTCCTTTTCGTATTAGATACAAACTCGTTAGTCATTATGTAAATTAAAATCAGGGATGTTGCGGATGCTGATTTTTTCACATACGCGGATGTGAATGCGGATGCGGATTTTTGAAGGCTCACATCCGCGGATGCGGATGCGGATGCTTAAGATCTTATATCAATATAGTATATGAATGATGAATTAAAACAACGGTAAAGTAATTATTAATATTTTTATTAATGAAAATTAGTATTATGTATAATGTTCCTATTTTTTTTAACTTCACTTACTAATTTTCATATTAGTGTTTTTTATTAGTTATTTTTTCCTGGCAATTTTAATTTAATAAGCTGAGCTAAGACTAATAGATTTCCAAATAAACAATTATTTACACACAATGATCACCGTATCACCATAACACTCAAAATATACATCTATACGATAAGTAATCTACAGCGCAAACAAACACGTAATTATTTATTTACAAAAAACAAATGATGCACCACAACAAACGCGTCGGAGCTTGTCACCAATTTTTGGCTCCCATTGGTCATTGTCACGTGCGAACGGCACCCGCCATTCGCCAGCCCCGCCCAATTTCTTTCTTGTCGCAACTTGTATTACATCCACATCCGCATGAATATCCGCATTGATTATTGCGGATGCGGATACAGAAGTCCAAATCTAACCAGAAGCTCCGCATTTGCGGATGCGGATACGAATATTCGCAAGATCCCTGATTAAGATCACAAGGATCATCTAGTTTAATTATAGTTTGACTTTAAAATCAGAATGTAAACAAAATGTTTACGTATTACCTATATTTTAACTACCTACAATGTTTTGCATGCTTACTGAATATTAAACGTATGTTTATACCTATTGTTTCTCATGAAGTGTAATGTATATTTTCTTTTGAGAATACATTCTTTAACCGCGAAGTCTCATGTGCCTGTAGTTTCACCGGCAACCGTACCCTTCAAACCGAAACACAGCAATGCTACTTGGTGGCAGAAATAAGTATGGTGGTAGTAATTCCCTGGCTATTCCTTTCACGAGGAACTCCACTACTTCTCGTAATATAACTTAATTCATCTTTGTCTTTATGTAGAGTCCAGTGCTGTTTGAAGAGACCAGCTCGCTGATTCCAAGTAACGCAGTTCTAGTGGAGATAGCACCTCATGGTCTGCTGCAGGCGATCCTCAAGAGATCTCTGCCAGATTCATGCACGAACATTCCTCTGACAAGACGAGGACATCCAGACGGTCCTCGCATGCTTTTAGAAGCTGTTGGCAAGTCAGTATCGCCAATATCTAAACAGTCTTAGAACCTTAGACTCTTGGAATATAATAGAATACTCTTTTTTATTTTTGACGACCTCTGTGGTGCAGTGTGCGAATAGCCGGCTGTAACGCAAGAGGTTCCGGGTTCGATTCCAGCCGCGGAACAAATGTTTGCACGATCTACAAATATTTGTTTCGGGTCTGGATGTTTTTCTATATAATATAAGTATGTATTTACAAAAAAAAAAGAAGTATATAAGTATTCTATCAGTTATCTGATTCTCATGGTACAAGCTCTGCTTAATTTGAGGCTAGCTATCGCTGTGTGAAATGTCCAGTAATATTTATTTATTATTATTATTGCACACCAAACAAAATTTAACATACAAAGAAATAAACAAAAATAAAGGTAAGTACAATGGGCGGGACTACAAAGCGATATCTTCCAGACGACCTTTGGATGGACAGGACAAAACAAAATCAAAAAGATGGCGGTGTATCTCTCTATGTTCATAAACCTACACAAACTACTTATACTTACTAATAAACTAAATATATACAAATATAATAATATATATTTATAAATATAAACTACAGTAAAGGAGATAAACATAACAATAAACTAGCAGTGCGTAGATAAAAACGGATATGGTTATATACCTTAGCTTTAAAGATAGTAAGAGATTTAGATGATCTGATAGAGAAAGGTAAAGCGTTCCACAGCCGTACAGCTTGAACTATAAAGGAGTCACCATAAAATTGGGAACTGTGGTCACTTAGACTTAGGCTTTGGAGACTTAGAGCTTCAGATGAGCGTAGGTTTCGATTATGCGCCTGGTGCAACCAGCGGTGAGACTGTACCATGAAGAATAAGTATCTTCAATACGGATACGCTGCCGGCGTCCAAACCAGTATCTATGACACCAGTCAATAGCCGTTGGAGATATGTTAAGAGAGTGTAATACACCGAGAAGTATATCGAAGTCGACGTTATTATAGACATTGCTGAAGTCAAGGAGTGACATCACCTTCCCACTGTCCATTCCAAACCGAATGTCATTGGCAATCTTGATGAGCGCTGTGACTGTGCTATGTCCGGGGCGAAAGCCAGATTGGTGAGGATTTAAGAGGATATTATTGGATGGAAGGTACTGAGTTGTTGGTGTACCATACGTTTAAGGACTTTTGATAGGAAGGGAACTATGGATATTCGGAAAAGGATGATGTACTACGTTTTTTAGGTAAGGGAATAATCTGTGCTTCTTTACAGGCGTCAGGAAAAGAGCCAGAGTCGATTGAGGCATTCACGATGTAAATGATAATAGGAACAATTTCATTAAGGATTGGCATAAGTAATCATGTTTCGACTGACACTGTCACTGCAAACAGTATTTGAAGTTATACTCTTCTTAACATCAGCAAATTGACTAAACTGAAAAGAAGGAAAGTCTCCAAAGAAGGTTGGCTGACAAGAATGATAATAAAGTGTATTTGATGTATGCCCGTAAGAGTTTTATGGTCGATCCTTCACTATAACAGCCTTACTACATTTGTGGAATGCTTTGCCCTTCTCTATAAGAACATCTAAGTCTATTAGTAATTTTAAAACAAAAGTACACACCCAGTATCTGTCCCTGCGTTGAAGTTGTAACTGCTTGTTAATTGATCATAACCGTTTTTATAGTTGCTTATTTTATTATAATTAAATTTGTGTTATTATTAGTATTTTAGGTTTATAGTATGTAGGTATGTTTTTAATTTTATATAGATGCACCGCCGTCATGTGATATGTTATAATCCTGTCCATACTAAGGTTGTCTGGAAGAGATCGCTTTAAGCGATAAAACCGCACATTGTACTGAATCTATTTGTAAAAATTATGTTCTGTTTTTTACTTTGGTGTACAATAAAGAGTTATCTTATCAATAACAGTTGAAACTAAAATTCGAAGCTTAAACTAAAACTTTTCTTCGTCAGTGATGGTTTAGGCTTAGAATTTTAGTTTAAACTGCTATTGATCTTAGTGACCTTAGTGATTCCATCAATATTGGATAAACTCGTGAAATTTCAGTTATGATGATGTTTAAGTTTTTGGAATTTTCTCTTATTTAGATTTACCAACCAGGGCCCGTAGCCAAATTGCATTCGCTGCGAATCTATTCGATTTCTACATACATTTGTTGTCGCTGAATCACGTGGTATTTCTATAGCATGTGTCAAATCCCATGCATTTTCGGACGTATCGGCTAGCGTCATCGCTAATCGACTGTAACTTGGCTAAGCCCTCTGGTGTTTTAAGAAATTTCCACACTTTAGATGGATCATTGTTACCAACAGAGTCATGAATCTATCGGCGTTGCGCGTCCCTATACAACCTGTTGCAGTGATTTCTGCGATTTACTTATTAATCTAACTATCTACCTTTACTCTTCATTATTAAAACTCATTTTGTATGTTCATTTGCAGGTTGTACATGGAAGGATACAATCCAAAGGTGCAAGTACTCTATCCTAAAGTACAGTTTCCGGTGTCGACCGGTACACAATTTCTGTCACATCTGGTTGATTGGGCTCACAACGAGAAATGGTAATAACCACACTTAACTCAAAATATATTGACTAAAGAAGCTCATTTTGTTAAACAGCTATTCCAGTGGCTTCTATATGTAAAGTTTGAAATGTTGAATCTGTTTTAGTAGAAAATCACGGGAGTAACATCGTTATCCTTGAATATCTTTTAATTCACTTATTGTTTGTTATTCTGATTCTTTTGTTCTTGCTTTAGGTTACTGCCGCTCTACATGTCGGCTCACAGAATTATTACAGCCACATGCAAATTTGTGGTTTCGATCCATGATGAAGAACATAGCTACTTGAAGGGTCACGTTATCAGGAGTAAGTTTTTTTCATTTTTTAACCAACATTTAATAAAAATGGGGAGTTATCATAATTCAATTTTATACTTTTTAACATCATTATCATTTAGCCACAGGACATCCACTGCTGAACATAGGCTTCCCCCATAGATCTCCAGAGCAACCGATATAGTGCGGCTGCACGCAACGGCTCCCAGCAACGTTTGTTAGGTCGTCTTTCCAGCTAGTGGATGTCAGTCCTACGTTGCGCTTTCCAGCGCATGGTTTCCACTCAAGAGTCTTTTTGCCCCAACGGCCGTCAGTTCTTCGAGCTATGTATCCTGCCCACTGCCACTTCAGCTTGCTAATCTTTTATGCTATGTCATTGACTTTAGTTCTTCTAAAATCTCCTCATTTCTGATTTAATCTCGTAGAGAAACAACAAGCATAGCCCTTTCCATAGCACGCTTAGCGTCGTTGAGTATTCTTATGAGGCCCATAATGAAAGACCACGTTTCTGTACTATACGTCATCACTGGTAACAAACAATGATCAATGACTTTCGCCTTAAGATATTGAAGTATTTTGGACCAGAAGGTGTCACGTAGTTTCCTGAACGCTGCCCAGCCGGGTTGGATTCGTCGACAGGATCTAACTTAACTGGACTTTTTAACTTGCTTAAAACTGGATCAAAATGTATATCTTTATTTATATATCGTAGCTAAGTTATTATACAGAGTGAAAAGTTGAGAAGGGGTACTAAAGGTAGTTACAAGAATATGTAATAATAAATTGGTAAATAAATAAGTCAGTTGCCGTGTTGGAATAGACAAGGCATCAACATCAACGGCGAATGCATCTCGCACTAATAATTTGTTAACGATATTGTCAATGGCAGAGTCGGTGAAGGAACTGCAACAAATGCTGAACAGCCTAGCAGCTGTTTCTAGACGCATCGGCCTGGGAATGAACTCAGATAAAACCAAAATCATAATCAACGATCTTGTTACCGCAGAGCCGATTTCAGTAGCTGGAACTCCTCTCGAGGTTGTGAAGGAGTATGTCTATCTTGGGCAGACTCTGCGATTGGGTAGATACAATCTCGAGAAAGAAGTAAACCGGTGAATTTAGCTGGGCTGAGCAGCGTTTGGGAAACTTCGTCAGATCTTCTCGTCACCCATCCCAGTGCGTCCTACCTGTGATGACCTATGCAGCCGAAACGTGAATACTTACGGTGGGAATGGTCCACAAATTGAAAGTCGCTCAGTGAGCTATGGAAAAGCCTATGCTTGGAATTTCTATAAAGGATAGAATCCGAAACGAGGTTATCCGGCAGAGAACCAAGGTGATCGACATAGCTCAGAGGGTCAGCAAGCTGAAGTGGTAGTGGGCCGGTCATATCTGCCGCAGAACCGATAACCGTTGGGGTAAACGTGTCTGGAGTGGAGACCACGTCTAGGCAAGCGAAGTAAAGTCGAACTGTCATAATGGATTCAATTGTATGTACTGTTCCTTAAAATTGTTTCATGTGTCATTTTGTGTGTACCAAATAAATGATTATTCTATTCTATGTGTAGGATACCTTCCGACTAGATAAGAGTGACGATTTGCGCGCTGTAGCTGGCAAGGATTGGATGAGAAGAGCTGAGAATCAGACTCAGTGGCGCACTCTGGGAGAGACCTACGTCCAGCAGTGGACTGCTATAGGTTGATGATGATGATGAAATAAATAAGGGCACATAGCTCGAAGAACCGACATCAGCAAGGTTCTCAAGTGGAGATTACGCACTGGAAAGTGCAGCGTAGGATGGCCTCCCACCAAATACTCGACCGATATGGCTGATTTTTTGTGTTGTGTTCGTTATTAAAAGGGCAAGGATATATTATATGAAAGGAAAATTTTCAAACTTGCCAGAGAAATTTTTAAATTCTGAAAAATTTCAAGTGTTTTTTATACGGAATTTTTGCATGAACTCAAGAACATTATTTTAGTTTGAAATCTGTACGAAGCCAGGGCGAGTCTAGTAGGCAATAAACAAATTTTCCTATGCTAGAGCTTTTAGTTTTTAGTACATTGTCATCATTGTGATAATCCATTTATCTTTGGCAGGAAAAACCCAACTTCCATTCACGTACGCGCTGGTGGCTGCTTGGGATACCCTCGCTATGACTCTCAAAGTTCCAAAAAAGAAGTTGAACGTAGTGTTCAGCGATGTACTCTTACATGCACAACCTATTTTACATGATCAGCAATGTATCAAGCTCGTAGTGTCTTTGCACAGGGGAACTGGGCGATTTGAGGTAATACAATTCGAGTTTCGTCTAATACAAGTTTTGTAAATAAATATGATTTAGGAGTTTCAAAGTGATGATAACTAGTGGTTCGCCTCGAATGGAGATCGCAAGTCTCCCATGGAAGATAAAATATCTTTCAATATTAAAGTACATAGTGCCATGTAAATTTTAAAGTTTAAGTGTAAGTAGGTATCCACGAAATGCTTGACCAATATACTTGACCTACAGTTTCATTCAAATTACAAGTAACGGGAGTTTATATTAGTTTAGTGGTTTGTATTTTTGGGTAGAAAATGCAGTATTTCTAGATTTTAGACTTTTTAAAATTTGTGTCACTAAAGCTACACGCACTGTGAGGTCACTGGTGTATCCGGTATTTCGTCAAAGCTCAGTTTTCATTATGGCAAATAACTCAAAAACTACAACGATTACACTAAAAATAAAAACGGGATCGAAATGCACTAATACAGACATTTCATTAAACACCCCACTTGGACCTCTTGGACCCCAACATCTCAGCAACCTCCTAACATTTTTACCTCATTTCGTCACACCAGAATTGTGCCATCACTAATTACCTATGTACTAAATTTCACGAAGATCATATCAACGTTTCGAAAGTTATCCTCGGACAAGCAGACACACATGGAACGCCGATTTGTCCAAGTTGATTTGGAAATTTTGGTTCGCTCGATCAACTAACTGAAAGCACATGCCACCGGATAGTATTTTACATTGCTGATGATAATTAATATAATTTCAGGTTATGGACGATAACTTTATAGTTGCAACTGGCTTTATCAACAGTGATGATAACCCTATCCTGAAATCAGATGTGCAGACTACTGAAGAGGACTTTAACCTCAATAGTACAGATATTTATCGCCTATTATACGAAAGGGAATATACGTATAGGTGCGATGTGTTCTATTCAAAAATTCTTACTCTTTTTGAAATAACTTTTAATAATATCAGTTGTCTTAATAATGAATACGTAACAATAAGACTTTTATTCGACAGTGGGGCGTTCCGCAGTATTCACAATGCCAACGAGACACTGACAGAAGCACACTTACTGTGGAATGATAACTGGGTAACATTCATTGATGGTATGCTGCAACTGAATGCTCTTAGACATCCGCACAACGCTGTCTCGGAACCAAGTCAGATCCGAAGAATGGCTATCGATGTTGAAGAACATCTTAAATATATTAAGAGTATAAATGATATTGCAGTTGTAAAGGCACATGTTTATGATGTCAATGATCTTACAAGGTAAGTTGGTGGCCGAAAGAGTGTGGTTAAAGATCATACAATATTCATAGTACAGTCTTCACCAATTCTTTTTATACTTATATTGTTTTTATTAGGTGTGGAGGAGTTATAATAGAGAATCTGAAATTCCACGACTTTCCTTTATCGAAAGAAAAGGCAATAGATTTGAAAACACTGAGATTTGTCCCAAGATTCCAATCCAACATAGATGTAAGTACAACTTCTTCGACTGAGTACATACAATACAAATATTGAATAAAAATTTTATTCAGGCGTTATTTTGTTCATGTTATTAGTATGTATATAGCTGACCAATCCGCAGCTTCGCACGCGTAGTTTTTCAATAAAAACATTACCCTTCTTCTGCGCAGTTGGGTAAAAAGTAGCCTTTGTTACTCAGGGATAATGTAGCATTCTAATGGTGATTTTTGAAATCAGACCCGTTACGTAGTTTTTCAGTTTATTCGTTACAAACATATAAAAATATAAATTTTTACTGTTTATAATATTATTATATTATACTAGTATTAGTATAGATTATAATACTTAATACAATCTGTTTTGTTATGTACGACATTACAATTTTAAACTCACATCCGGCATCGTATTAACTGATTTAAGAGGTAGGTTTAAAACCGGTAGCTTGAATATTTGTCCTAGGGTATAATGGGTAGGAAGGAAGTGACAACGGAGATTACGGCTGATAGAGAGATGTGGTGGAGGAATACATGTTGTGCTGACCTCGCGTAATGTGGGAAAAGTTCAGGAAGAAGAAGAAGAGCTTGAATGTTTCTCCAGTGATCGTTACATTTTCAATAAACAATTTTTAACGTAAATCGGCGGCGCCTCATGACGATAGCTCATAGTTTAACAGGTACCTACTTACATAATTAATTAATATGATTTGTTTACCTTTTTTCTACTGGCTGTTTTATTGGTATTTTATTACTTGATATAAAGTTCGTTTGAAAATTTAAAATTTTGTAGGGCAATAAATTTGGAAAACCTATTTTACAACAATACTGTCTGTCAAAGGTCTTTATTAACATAAATACATAAGTAACAAAATATCGCTAAACACAGTCTAGGTATTTTAAACATCTGTTAATCCACTGACTCGACAGGCTGAAGCACCTCTAAAAGTCTTTTGACAAAATTGTTATTTATTGAATTTTGTTTGCAGTATAATAGTTAATGGAAATTTTGTTTAAATTGTTACTTGACGTTGTAAATCAAGAATTAATATAGTGCTTTTTATGCACTTAGCTTGTTAAACCTAATTTTGTGTGCACTTTGTCTAACACACTGTTTTTTTTTACAATAATACTAGCCATTACCATACAAAACACGTAGTATACTAATATTATAAATTCTAAAGTAACTCTCTCTCTGTCTCTCACCTGTCTGTTTGTTACGGTCTCACGACTAACCGGATTGACCAATTTCGATTAAATTTGGTACAAAGATAGATTATGATTGGAATTGGGGCATAGGCTACTTTTTAGCTGACTGCGCAAAATGAGGGTAATGGTTTTATTGACAAACCACGCGTGCGAAGCCGTGGGCGTGTTAGCTAGTAAAGTAAATTATATATTTACTAGTGGTTCGCCCCGAACTGAGATCTCGCGAGTCTCCAATATAAACAAAAAATAATTATTCGTAATATTTGACTATCAAAATAGTACCACGAAATGAATAACCAGTTTACTTGACCTACAGTTTCATTCAAATTACAGGTAACGGAAATTCATGTTAATTATATTTCATTTTTTGGGGTAAAATTGCATTTATTCTGGATTTCAGACATTTCCCTATATTTGTGTTTTAAAGCTACACGCATACCAAATTTCAGCACTGTGGGGTCACTGGTGTACTCTGTGAATTTTGTCAAAGTTCAGTTTTTATTATGGCTAATAACTCAAAAACCACAAGTTTAAACTGAAAATAAAATCGGGGTCGAAATGTACTCACAAATACCTTTTATTAAACGTGCCACTTGACCAGATAGTCCCATTTTGGTTTTTTATGCCCCTCTTGAACCCTAATATCTCAACAACCCCCCCACATTTTTGTTTTTGTGCCATCACTACCTAACTATATACCAAATTTCATGATGATCGGATAAACGCTTCGAAGTCATCCTCGGACAAACAAACATACATACATACAACGCCGATTTGTTCAAGTTGATTTAAATATCTCGCTTTTCTCGATCAATTATAAATAATGGGCTTAACTGTAAATGGGCTTAATAAGTACATAAATATAAAAAAATTAAAGATTATTTTAGCTTCTTATCTACTATAGAAGCTAAATCGATATTTGTTTTTATTTTTGTCTTTCTATCTGTCTGTCTGTCTGTCCCTTTGTGGGCATATCACGCTGAACAACATTTTGATGAAACTTGATATAGTGATAGGTACTCTATACTATGTATTAATAATATCCTTTATTCCTTATTTTGTTATCGTTATCGAAAAAAACGGATGGGTTAAATTGGGGTTGAAATTTATATGAAAAAAGTGAATATAACTGAAATTTTGAAAAAAATATAAAAAAAAATACTAGATATTGATCACAGCGATTTTTAAATTTTTTTTTTGATGGGGGTGTAAGGGGGTAAGTTTGTGTGTAAGTGGTAAATTCCGGAACTAAAGACCTATTATTGAAACTTTTTTCACTTATAGAGAGCTATACTATCCCTGAGTGCTATAGGCTTTATTTTATTGTTGTTTTTAGACTTTTACGTCATTGCAAACATTCATACAAATAGTAGCGGAGAATGTTAACAAGGATTTCATCAACATAGTTGGAATTGCACCTCAATTTGAAGATGTTGCATTATTTGAAGAGATGAAACGTGTTGGCCTAGTGGACATCCCTGGAATCAAATTTAAATTTGATAAAGTTAAAAAAACTGCCGCCACGCAATCTCTTGATAATACTTTTGCAGAAGCAGATGTTGTGCTTATACAGAATCTATCAAAAGATGATGAGGCAAGTACTTATCTACACTTTATAAATCTACGTTCATAATTAACAACAATAATGTTGACACAATATAAGATAACATTTTGATTTGCAGATGGTACGAATCGGTCAACGTTCATCCCGTAATAATATATTCATCATTAACGAAGACACCCTAAATACTACGACAGATATTAAAACTGCAGGAGCATATAAGATTGTATCAATGGTGTCCAATAATAACTCTCGTTTAGAGCTAATTCGCTTCCAACCGTCTGTACCAGCTGCATCAACTTCTGTCCTCGTGCGATCTGAGAAGGATCTTCCAATTTTGATAGCAGCTCGGAGCAAGCTATCACCGCAGAATAGCCTTGTCATCCTTTCAAATTACCCACCCTTCTCTGGACTCAAGAGCTTGGTGAAGCTTTGGAGACAGGATTCAACGCGAAACAATATTAGTCTGATAATGATCAATGATACCAAAGATATTAAGCAACTGGCTAAACTACCAGGTGACTTAGCTTACAACATATTGGATAATGTAAGTTGACGACTGGATATTTTGAAAGACCACTTTGTTCTTTGATGTTTCATCTCGTATATACCTAATCATATATATGTTTTATCACACAGGGTGTATGGGGTGGTGATTACTACCTGCCATTGAAGGAGAACTTACTTGATGACAGTAAAATCACTCTTCGCAGTGAGATTCCAGGTAATCTGGAATCGTTACAATGGATTCAAGCACCAGCGCCAACTAAAGCAGGAGTTTCGGTCACGGTAAATTTTTAAAACCACTTATTATGTTTAAATAGATTTTCCGATGATGTTTAGATAAATATGCAAATTAAATGTCTACTCTACAGGTCCATTACTCGGGAATTAATATGAACGATGCCCTTAGGGCATTAGGAGTTATCCCAATAAATAATGAGGAGACTGGCTTTGGCATGGATTTCAGTGGGGTGACAAAAAGGTAGGTATTTTTAAACTACTACATTTTCATATTTCTACTAAAGTCCTTACTTATGACTAATGTGAATGATTTTAGTGGCGAGCGAGTTATGGGACTGGTACGAAATGGTGCGGCACAAAGTCACGTTATTGCGCAGCCTGAGTTCTTGTGGCCTGTGCCTTCCTATTGGAGCCTAGAAGACGCTGCCACCGTTCCCCTCGCCTATGCGTATGCATACTATTGCCTCCACATAAAAGTGAGTTGACTAATTATTGACATAGTTAACTAATCACCGAGAGAAATGTCAGTCAGGACTATGATTCATATTATATACTCGATTATCATGATATATATTATTATACGAACGACGGTGATTTTGCCCGAAAAAAATTATTAACTTAAAATAACAACAGAGCTGGTGCGACTTGTGAAGCGGCTGAAAAAGCTAAAGCATGCAAATACAGGGGTCTAGGCTCCGAATATGATTTTGTCCCATTCGGTGTCGAGACCCTTGGTCCGTGAGGTCAATACAACCAATGTAATAACATCTTCCGGATGATGTTGCGGCTGCCCCGATACTGCAGTGCATCGGGAATGTTCACTATCACACAGATGGCTTTCACGGCATCGCTGATGAACAGAGTTCGGGACAGACGCAACAACATCTTGAGGACCGTCGCTGAGTGTTGCTCGTCTCCGCTCTGGATGTGCCTTATGCGAAGGGTGATTAATGAAGTAAATAATTTCCTCATTAAGTCACACTGGGCATAATAAGGTAATTTTTATTTTTCCCCCAGTCCCTATTTTATTCTTGTGTTTATGATAGTTCTTGTTTTTATTTTATTTTATGTGTTTGTTTTAGTTTTAGGTATGTGCTGGTTTAAGTTGTCTGAAATAAAATATTTTCATTTTATTTTTATTTTAAATTGGGACAAAATAACATTAAAGATGTTATTTTATGACAAATGACAAAATTTCATATTTATGATTTCAGGTGACAAAAGTCGGGAAAGACACATTTAGCGTGCTAATCCATGGCGGGGCCGGGGCGCTGGGTCAAGCTATGATATCCATCAGTCTGGCTAAAGGCTATCACGTGTTTACCACCGTCAGTGATCTACAGAAGAAAAAGTTTCTACTCAGGCTGTTCCCAGTATTAAAGGGTAATTTCATAACATATGACATGCAGGTTATACATTATGATAACCACTATTTAATGTCCTCGCAGGTTCATTGTGACAGATAATGGCGGCTTAGTTACTTATGCTTCTAGAGCAGCGCTCGTCACACTTTTTTGGACAAGGGCTACATAGGACAATGTGAGATAGTACTGAGGGCCACACACTTGTGAATTTCATGAGTAAACTAGCAACGCAGGTGCAAATTAATGTTAACAACTAGTGGTTCGCCCTGAACTGTGATCTCTCGAGTCTACCATATAAACAAAAAACATATTATTCGTAATCTTTGACTATCAAAATAGTGCCACAAAATAAAAACCAACTAACTTGACCTACAGTTTCATTCAAATTACAGGTAACGGGAGTTCATGTTAATTGGTTACTCTTTTTTGGGGTACAAATTGCAGTTATTCTAAATTTGAGACTTTTGCCTATATTTGTGATACTTAAGCTACACGCATACCAAATTACAGCACTGTGGGTTCACCGGTGTACCCTGTGAATTTTGTCAAAATTTAGTTTTTATTATGGCTACTAACTCAAAAGCTACAAAAACTTTATTAAAAATAAAAACGGGTCGAAATGTACTCACGAATACCTTTCATTTGATGTCTCATTTCACCTAATAGTCTCATTTTAATTTTTTTTACCCCTCTTGAACCCCAATATTTCAACAACCCCCCCCCCCCCAAATTTTTAGCTCATTCAGTCACACCAAAATTGTGCCATCATTACCTACCTTTATACCAAATTTCGACAAACACTTCGAAAGTTATCCTCGGACAAACAAACATATATACATACATACAACGCCGATTTGCCGATTTGAAGTTGATTTGGAGATCTTGCTTCGCTCGATCAAAAATGTTGTAAACATATGTTCCAATTCCAGTCATAATCTATCTGTATACCAAATTTCATCGAAATCAATTAAGCTGTTTAGTCGTGAAAACGTAACAAACAGACAGAGACAGCGAGACAGAGACAGCGAGACAGAGAGACACGTTAAGGTCAGCTTGCAGACTAAAAGTTACTTTACTCTCTACGTTGATTAGTTTTTAGGGTTCCGTGATCACGATGTTCGTCTGTCTATCTGGCTAGTATACTAGTGGTTCGTCCCGAATTGAGATCTCACGAAGCTCCCATGAAAACAAATAAAAAATTATTTGTAATCTTTGACTATTGAAATCAGTTTCATTCAAAATTACATGTAAAGGGAGTTGATGTGAATTCGTAACACTGTTTTGTGGTTAAAATGGCAGTTATTCTAGATTTCAGACTAGTACGTACCTACAACGCCGATTCACCGTCTCCGTGGCACAGTGGGCGTATAGCCGGCTGAGACGCAGGAGGTAGTGGGTTCGATTCCCGCTGCGGAACAAATGTTTGCATGATCTACAGATATTTGTTCCGTATCTGGGTGTTTTTATATATATTATAAGTATGTATTTACAAAAAAAACAAGTATATAAGTATTCTATCAGTTATCTGGTTCCCATAGTACAAGCTCTGCTTAGTTTGGGGCTAGATAGCGCTGTGTGAAATGTCCAGCGATATTTATTATTATTATTATCATTTGCCCAAGTTGAGTTAGAGATCTCCGCTCGATCGATAAAGTCGCCAACTTCGTAAAAGTCTGGTGTGTTTAGCTTGTGCGTTACCAGCTGAACCGCTGTACTTGTGACTTGTAATATATCTAAAGCGAATCCAGTTTGTACGGTTGTAGTTGATAAATACATACGAAATAACCAAAATGCAGCAGAATTAAATTACGTATTTTCAAGTTTGAAAATCTTATGTGAGAAAGGGGGGTGGGTTATCAATCAATCATTTATATTTGAACATAATACACACAGGATAGCTAGATACATAGATGAAACACTGAAAAATGCGGTGGTAAAAATTGTGTCGCACTTTCCAGTGGCCGACCTTAAGACTATAGGACACATTGACATTCCAGAGTAGGTATAGAGAACATGATGCAAAATTAATTGAAAAAGTAATCAAGGAAAATTATTCTAAATTAATTTATACTATGTGTAAATTAATGACTAAGATACATCTGTGTTGACTATGGAACACTTCAATGTGACCTATTGTTTATGTACCTACATATATGATTTCAGAGGATGTACCTACTTTGCGATGTCAGGTACTTATTTATGACGATTGGCTTATTACAGGATACTTTCTTTATGGATTTCGGGATATTTCAATTAAAAACTGTATATTGTCTTGCATGCGTGCGTGTAATGGCGTATACTTCCAACAAAATTCGAGGAGCGGGGTTGGTAGGAACATTTTTATTACATCCAATAGGAAAAGTTTAAAATAGTCACGTGACTTGCGTGGATTGGTAGAACGACACCGTAATGAAGAACAAAGTTTAGCGTAATCGCGAACATGCCCCCGGCCTTGGAAGCGACCGCTTTCAATATTCCTGATGATCCTTCATCATGCGCATGCTTCATCTTGATCTTGAATGAGAGGACAAATCTTCGCGTAAGCTCGTCGAACAACGCCTGAAGCTGTTTGTATGTCCGCTACTCTGGAGATGCCATCTTTGCCTGGAATGGTCGCAAGCACTCGACCCATATGCCATTTGAGAGGTGGAAAATTGTTTTCTTTTATCAACACGAGTGAGTTAGGCTTCAACTCCGGCGATCCCTTGGTCCATTTAGTCCGCACCTGCAACTCTGATATATATTCTTTGGCCCAACGGGTCCAGAAATGTTGGCGTATTTGTTCTACTCTCTGATAACGCTTCAGCCGGTGCGCGGGAGTGTCGCTGAGGTCATCGCAGGATGGTGCAGTTAGCGGTCGACCAACCAAAAAGTGAGCAGGTGTCAGAGGAGTGAGGTCATCAGGATTCGGAGAAAGAGGAGAGAGCGGTCGGGAGTTTAGGATAGCTTCTATTTGTGATAGGACTGTGCTAAACTCCTCAAAAGTGAGGTGCGCGTTTCCTACAACACGACGTAAATGATATTTGCATGATTTAACTCCTGCCTCCCATAGACCACCAAAATGCGGAGAATAAGGGGGAATAAACTTGAATTTAATTTGCTGGCTAGTAGCGTATTCTATAATATCAGAAGAACAATTGCGTAAGAAATCGGAAAAATCATTCATTAACCCGACAAATTACGACCATTATCAGAAAATATTTGTAGTGGTTTACCACGGCGAGAAATGAACCTTTTTAATGCTAATAAATATGCCTCAGTCGTGAGATCACTGACTAGCTCTAAATAAATAGGCTAACTACCTATAGCGTGCCGAGGAATGCGAATATAATTGAGCATTTTTAATGAAATAACAAACCGGTTCCACGTTCGCGCGACATTCGATGGAACTGTGTCATCCCAATTCATTTTAAGTAGCCATAATTGTTGCAATAAAACCTTTGCAATAATTATAGTAGGACTTAACAAGCCAAGAGGGTCAAATATTTGTGAAATATTTGATAAAATATACCTTTTTGTGACTGGCTTGTTATCATTATGAAATTGAGTATTGAAATAAAATTCATCATTTAAATTATCCCAGCCTAAACCTAGCGTTTTTGAACTCATATTTTCATTAGATTTAATTTCCTTCATTGGTTCGACAACTCATCATCATCATCGCATGAAAAGTTGTACATCCACTTCTGAAGTGGAAAACAACCAGACTGTAGCGCGTCCTTAATGTTTACACATAATTTTATTAGGCTAGATTTATCATTCATTCCCGTCAACAGGTCATCAACGTAAAAATCATCCCTGATTGCTCTTTGAACATCAGGGTCCGATGACTCAAGTCCTAACTGCTTCAAACACCTCACACTTAGAAACGGTGCGGAGGCAGTTCCGTAGGTAACGGTAATTAATTCGTAAATACCTAAGGGTTTCGAGGGATCATTACGCCATAAAATCATTTGCAGTTTTCGTTGGTCGTCTTTGTCTATCAAAATATTTCTGAACATTTTAGTAACGTCAGCGCATACGACAAATTTATGTTGTCTAAAGCGAATAAGAATAGAAATTAAGTCACCCTGTATCGGCGGGCCGATTAATTGCAAGTCATTAAGTGACTTTCCGGAAGTTGAAGGTGCGCTGGCGTCGAAAACAACTCGTAACTTCGTTGTGGTGCTATGTTCCCGGTAGACGCCGTGATGCGGCATGAAATAACATGGGCTCTCATAAGAGTTCACCGGACTCATATGACCCAAGTTTTCGTATTCCTTCATAAAATCTGCGTATAATAACTTATAGTCAGGCGAACGCAGTAGGCGTTTTTCTAATGCGACAAAACGGCGCTCGGCTTGCGTATATGATTCACCCAACGTATTAGGCGAACCATTAAAAGGAATACGCACTGAAAACCTTCCCTCGCTATCGCGCGTTGTAGTGCGAGTGAAATGTTCCTCACATGTACGTTCTTCCTCCGTTCGTGTATCCGCGGCTTTAGGAAGCTCTTCGACCTCCCAAAACATACGTAATTGTGAATCTAGTGTACTACTATGCGAATCTAACGTACTACTAAAGTTACAATGAATGCGCGTTTCATTTTTCGATTGATTAACAACAGGGCCAGATATTATCCAACCTAGTTTCGTGTTTTGCAAGTAAGGGCCGCTGGGAAGTCTTAGCTTACCTTCACCTAAAAGGTCCCAAAACCTATCAGCGCCTATTAATATATCTACGTTTTTAGAATCTAAAAACTGCGGATCTGCCAACCTTATGTTGTCTGGAATACAGAACTGCGCGCTTAATTGACATAAGGCTGGCAGCGTAGACGTTATTTGCGATAATACAAAACACTCGATGCGCGTAATGAATTTATTATCGACGCGCGATTTAACTTCAATGCTACAAGTTTCTGAACATTGTATCACTGAATTACCTACTCCTCTTACTTCATGAATGGACTGTATTAATGGCGCGTTTATTAAATTACAAAATGATTTAGAGATGAAGCACCGCTGGCTTCCACTGTCTAGCAGCGCGCGCGCTTGGTGATAAGCACCATAAGTGTCAGCGACCTCAACTACAGCTGTTGACAATAAAACTGTATGCAAACCTTTAGATTTAGTGCATTGATTTTGCATGTGCGCTTTGTTTACGTGGATAGGGTCCGCGACGGACGTGGAGGGGCGGTCAGAGGAAGCCTGCGCTGCGGCTGCACTCACGACGGACCTCTCAGATGCAACACTCGAATGAAATGAGACCGAGCTATCAGTGTTATCATTATGAATGATTGAGTTGTGTTTCTTGTTGCATCTCCTGCACGGCCCATACCTACAGCTATCAGATTCATGTCCCGAGCGTAAGCAATTCTCGCAAAGTTTGTGATCGCGTACCAGTTTTAATTTTTATTCTAAATCGCTTTCAATGAATTTCTGACATGAATAAAGCTGATGAGTTCCGTTGCATTTCAAGCAGGGTTTATAAACGCGTGACTGACGGTCGTATGACTTATTGGTCGAAGAAACATTGCAGTGTGACGTGTTATATGAATGTGAATGTTTTTTAGTTTCGGCTTGTAAATTATTATGTGCCTTGTTATGGGACAGCTGCAATGTTTCCAGCATATCTGCCCTATCTTTTAAGAATCCAATCAAGTCACTCATTTTAATAACGCGTTTAGAATTGTTTTCGCTCGATAACAATGTGCATTTATATGTCTCCCACTCGCGTTCAGTTGTTTTATCTAATTTAGACACGATTATATAATTGATAAGAGTATCCCAGGAGTCCGTAGGCTCACCTAGGATTTTAAGTGCGCGTAAGTTCTTAAGTATCGTATCAATTAGCTTTCTTATGTATGCGGGCGACTCTTTTGTCAACGCACTAATTGTAAACAACGCCTTTACGTGATTATGTACCAAAACTCGATTATTGTTGTACCTATTCAACAACAACTCCCATGCAACAGAATAGTTATCAGAGGAAAATTCTATCGATTCTATAACCAACATGGCATTACCCTTTAATGACGACTTCAAGTAATGAAACTTTTGTATACTACTTATATGTTTAGAGGTATGAACCAACGATAAAAAGGTATCTCTAAACTCAAGCCAGTGCTCATATGAACCGTCGAAGGTAGGCATAGAAATGACAGGTAATTTCACCGATTGTGGCTTATCGCTGTGACAGGACTTATGAGAACAGTCGGTAACCTCATCACTGGATAGCATGGACTCCGCAAGGGCTAACGTGCTATAATAGGAGTTTTCAAATGATTCCCTGTTACATAACTGATCGTTTATCTCGCTGTCGTAAACACACTCTTCGATTTTAGCTTGGATATTATTGAACTCGGTAAATAAACTAGTAGCTCCCTTGATGCGTAATTTTAAATCTATGTGATCTCGAGAAGAACGAACAAAGCTTTCGTTATCTTTTAATGATTGTATATAGGTATTAAATTTAGTAAGCCTACCCTTTACTATTCCTCGTTTTTTAACCAGCTCGCGAACTAAATCAGGATTATCACAGAGGACATTGGGAGATCTGTTGCGGGATTTAGACCTTTCTGGAACTACATTAGTATCTACACTTAGCTTGGGAGATTTATCACGAGACGAAGTAGACATTTTGGTGGTATATGAAAGCAGGAGTACTTACGATTTGAATGGATGAGTGGAAGAAAAAACACGTCAGCAGCGATAGCAACGTCACAAGCCTTCGTTTTAATCCACGTTTAGCACTGAACTAGCACTCCTTTGCTCTGAAATCCATTTAGACATAGAATTAGACAAAAAGAACAGGGAGGTGTATGGAAAGAAAAGAAGGTTGGTCCCACCAGATTGCGTTTGAAGTTTGATGGAATACCAATCCAATATCAGTTCCAATGCGCGCTTAGCCTCCAGGTAATCCTTATTCCAAAATCCAGATATCAATTGCGTAGTTTGGTGATTTTCCGGTAATGGCAGCCACGTGTCCGCGTATTCCACAGGATGCTGAATCTTGATATATTTGGCGTTGAAGGACCACATGTACCTACTTTGCGATGTCAGGTACTTATTTATGACGATTGGCTTATTACAGGATACTTTCTTTATGGATTTCGGGATATTTCAATTAAAAACTGTATATTGTCTTGCATGCGTGCGTGTAATGGCGTATACTTCCAACAAAATTCGAGGAGCGGGGTTGGTAGGAACATTTTTATTACATCCAATAGGAAAAGTTTAAAATAGTCACGTGACTTGCGTGGATTGGTAGAACGACACCGTAATGAAGAACAAAGTTTAGCGTAATCGCGAACAGAGGAAAACATAGGCAATTCGAGAGACGCTTCCTTTGGAGACATGGTTATGAGTGGCACAGGTGGTATGGGATGTGACATTGTAGTATGTTGTCTCAAAGGAGAACTTAAAAATGTAAGTTTAAAATTCTGTTTTTGAACCGATTCACTTTGATTATTGCGAGAAAATTAATGTATTATTGTCATTTTTTAGACTTCCTTCAAGTGCAGTGCACATTTTGGTCAGACCTATGATACAGTTCAAATCCAGAACCAAGAGATCTTTAATTTTGGGATGCACTTCTTAACCAACGAGAGGACCTACACACCGGTTGACATCTCTTCTATTTTTTATAAGCCCAAAACTGGAGAAGTGAAGGTATCTATGTCACCATTATTAGCCAAAAGCTTTTCCGACTTATTTCGATAAATGCAATCGGTCCACTAAGCCTGCTCTACCCGGCATCCATCGGTTCGTAGTCAACACTCGAGTGCAATTATTTATTAGCAATGTACTATGTACTATGTAATTCACTCCTAACTGAGATTTCGCGAGTTTGAATAAAAATAATAAAAATAACTTAACATTAGACTCCCACATGAACTCATTTTCTCACCTGTTTTTCTCACAACCATATATTAAGCTCATTGAGTCACATCAGGATTGTGACATCACTATCTAAATAGGTATACGAGTACACAAAATTTCACGGAGATCGGATTAACGCTTCGAAAGTTATCTTTGGACAAACAAACATAAATAAACATACATACTCGTACTGAGACGCCGATTCACCCAAGTTGATTTGGAGATTTCGCTACGATCCAGGAGGTAGATGCCACGAGCAATGGATACGGTAGTTTAATAATGGCCACGAAGCGTTCCGAAACCTAGTAGGTACCTACCTACTACCTACTAGAGTAATAAATGATGACGAATTACTATATTTATTGTCACTCAGGCCCAGCTCTGGTTATGCAAAATAATAGTGATTGTATTTTAGGGCGAGTTTCCGAACTCTTTACCTGAGTGCGTGATACTAGATATGATATAATGTTTTGACACCACCCACTCGACAATGTAAAATTATATGTCATGTAAACCTCACTGAAAGCAGGTGATTAAATCCCTACGGCTGGTCAGGGAGTAAAATTGTACTGAATTTGGAACCTAATCTGTATTAAAATTTGAACCAAAGAGGCTCACACAATAAGAACTTATTCGTAAATCGAACTTACCTACGCACAGAATGCACCAACCTAGATTTGGTTTTTATTGTCTCGCAGAAAGTGTGAAAAGTAGAGTATTCTCCTCGTGGATAAAGCTGTATCTGTATCTGTAAAGATGTATCTTGGGCGGTCGTATATCCCCTTTCTGCACTCAGGATTCTAGTAACTCCCTTGCTCCGCTCGTGAGTGGACTCTAGACTCCTTTATTCTTTATTTTTTATTGTACACAAATAGATTTAGAGACAAAAACAGCTTACAAAATGGAGATGTACAAAGGCGAGTTTAACCCTAATAAGAGTCCTTCGTTACGTTTGGGATTCAAAATAGCGCCCGTGACGCAAGACACTGCTTTATCGTTGTTGTTTAATGATCTACTATTATAGCTGCTTCATGGTCTGGTGAGCGAAGGCATCCGCAGTGGGGCCGTGCGTCCCCTGTCGCGCGTGACGTACGCACCGCACGAGGTGTCGCGTGCGTTCCGCCTGCTCGCCGCGAGCCGACACCGCGGCCGCGTGTTGCTGCGACTCGAGGACCACCATCCACCGGCACCAACCAGGTATTACCCTCTTCTTTTTCTTATCGTGTGATTCATTAAATCTACAAGATTGAATTGATTTGGACCAATAGGTGGCCACCTCTACAACCTCATTAGTTGCCTCATTGAACTGCTCCCGAGTGCAAGTGACATTAGAATCTTTTCGCGTAATTTAATTGCTTCAGTCCATCACCGCTTTAACCAATCTAGGACAATGTAAAATATAGAGATTCTACCAGCGATGCAAGAGAGGGCTTATTTGACTTCCGCATCAGGACAATTATTGTAAGCTATTTGCTTGGGACATATTTGCACTAATTAGGAACTGAAATAACTAGTGGTTTGCCCGAATTGAGATTGTGAATAAAAATCTCAATCTACTAGCAGTTCCTTTCGCTAATAATAATTCACATTTCATATAATATTAGCTTTCACGTACACTTCTTATACTTAGGCCGGCGTGCACAACGATCTCTAAACGTATTTCACGATTAAACACCCCGTTGGCGGGGTCGACGAATGTATTATGTATTATTTGCTCCGAAAAACGTACCTAGATGACTCTGAAATCTCCTTCGCGTCAGTGGAGGTGGTTTCGTCGTCTGGATCACCAAGAACGGATCTCGATCTACGGAGGGATCTAGTTGCTGGTAGGAGTGATAGGATACTCAAGAATGGTATTGACGAGATAATTCGGGTGGTGGCAGGCAAGTTCATAATGTCGCTTGGAAGCGAGCTGCACGAACTTCGCAATGTAATATAATTTCAAGCCTTGGTGCAGATAGTTGTTTCCAAAAGCAGAAGCTTCAGTAATATTGTAATGGCACCAACTTGACGAGAGTGGGGTAAAACTTTATATTTAAGTTTTAAATCGTTATCATTTCGCTATTACAGGTTAACTTGCGCTGGAGAGGGATGTCACATTATATTCTGCGATGCGCAACCACTCGGACTGCAGCTTGCTGACATGTTGATTAATTCTGGAGCTAAGAAAATCCACCTACATTTCAAACAACCACCGTCTTACTTGCGTTACAAACAACGGTAAGTCTTAAAATTCATATACCTACCAGAGTCTAAATTGTGTGAAACGTGGTATTAAACTTGAAGTTACTGTTCAAGTATACACCACGTAACGTTTTTGGTAACTGATCCAAGACTGCTCAGTGACGTGACTGAGTGTGTACGTACATGCATCTTTTGCAATGATTTTCTGATAAACTTATACTTACACCCTAAAAATATTACGCTACTTCCGTGTAATAGGGTAAATATAAAACAGTTTTTATTCTTTTGTTTTGTTTTCAGTTGCTGGAATAATCAAAGCATCCAAGTATCCATCTCTTCAGAAGACCTGAATATTGAAACTGATGTCTCAAACTTTTTACAAAAAGTTTTAGCCTCTGGACCCATCCATGGATTATATTTAGCTGCAGATCACTTATCGAAGCATACCATGCTAACAACGCTAGATGTCGCTGTTAGAAATGTATGCCCATCTCTAAAGTAAGCAATAAATTTCAAACAGTGTAGGAACGAGGTTTTGAAGTTTACAAGGAATGTTGTTACTTCCATTTTGGATTTCAGGTACTTCTTATCGTTTAGCAACGGCGATGATTCTGGGCAGTTTATTTCGGTCAAGAGAGCAAAAGATGGACTTCCAGCTGTAGCGGTCAACCTGTCAACGCTTGACGCTGTAAGTACTAATTCTGTTGTTCATTATGTATGTAGACGGAGAATTATATAATTACAAGCGGTTTTGCGCGCGAGTTTTGTCGATAAAAAGTAATCTGATAAGGCTGGTATATGAAAATGAAAAAATATTTATTTGCAGCCAGAAACTTATCAATAAGATTAACATGAAGACAATTTTTGTCATTAACCTAAGATGCCTGGTTTAATAGCAATAAATATGGTTAAAGAAAGTTTAAGGCAGAAGACACTACCTAAGATCACAATTATGCAGCGGCCTTCACACTAGGCAAGCCTGTATCGTGAAGACCATTCAGATGAATTATCATAGATTATGATAATCCAGATTGTAATCTATCTATATACCAAATTTCATCGAAATCAGTCCAGCCGTATGAGGTGAGATTGTGGTCGAACGAACACAGACATAAAGACAGAGTTACTTTTGAACTTATACTATGACCAGTTGAATGCCCGCGACTTCGTCCGCCCATTTTCTGGATTTAGACACGCGCATTAATAATCATCCAGGATAAGCAGATGCATATTAAATACCAATAATACAATTGAAGTGTCAGTCTCTGACTTAAAATAAATGCCAAAATTTAAGCGTAAACGTCTTTTTATACGATGGCTAATCATAAAGGACCGTTTTTAAAATTTTTGTCTGTGTGTCGGCTCCACGCTCCGGCTCAACGGATTTCAAGGAAAATTATAGGATTTAAAACAGGAATTTTGATCATTAATTTTGTTTAATTTAAATATAATATAAAGTTTAAATAATAAAAATAAAAATAATATTCAATTTCGATATCTTCCAGGGTTTAGAAAAAATGAAAATAAATATTAAACAATCCACGCGTGCGAAGCCGCGGACGGGCCAGCTAGTTTTACATACAACCTGTAAAAATATGTACGACATTAATTTGAAACACACATCCGGAATCGTAGTAACAGACTTTAGAGGAGAGTAGCTTGAATCCAGTAATCGATAAATTTCCAATATCAACTTTTAAAAATTTTAAACTTTAAATCTGTGGCGCCTATGCCATTATGCCGCTTAGTCAGTCTACTCACATGATAAATTAATATAATTTATTTACCTTTTTAATGTGCATTGTAATTTTAAGACTTGATAATAAGTTATTTGAAAATTTAAAATTTTCTATAGTAACGAATAAAAAAAAACCTATTTTACAACAATACTAGCCATTACATCTACCCGTGTTTACATTTAATGTCGTACATAACATAACGCGTTGTTTAAAGATACTCGGGAAAATGGTAGGATCTAACAGTTGACAAAATACTACCAACGAATAACAAAACAAAATGATGCAACATTGGAATATCGTCCAGTGAAAGTATTGATCCAAGATTAACTAGTTTTTCTGAGTGTAATTATGCAATATAAAGTGAAACTTGGTGCATAAAATTGCTCATTATAAGTTGTTTGGATAACATAATAATTATTTGGCATTATGTGGTTGATTTTTTTCTGAAATTCCAGTTTGAGGATGTAGACGGTCTGACGTGGTATCGCGGCATAAAGGAGGCAGCAGAGCGAGCGTTGCTTGGTTCACATCCAGTAATTCTACCTCAGTTGAAACATCTCCCTGGTGAAACTTTGCTTCAGCAAGTCGCAAAACTTAATGGTACCCAAGCTTTTTCGTAAACGATTCTTTTAATTTTTTCTTAGATAATGTCTGCTTCTTAGTTTGAGTGTCAGTAAGTATTTTAATTTTAACCTATTTTTACAGATATTATACTTTCTGATGAAGTTGATGGCAGTACAACACTCGAAAATTTAGGTATTCAATCAGACAAGTTACAAGTGCTTTCGTCTATCTTAAGAGACAGCTATAATGTTTCAATTGATGAATCCGATATACCATCGCTTTCCATAGAAAGGTAGGATTTTTTTATTTTGTGACGTAATCATAATTAATCTCCAGGCTAACACACCTTTGAAACTTATTTTTTACAGTCTAAATGAAATTGAAATGAGGTTATCTGATACCGCGTTTGTGGATGATAAAGGATTAGGAACATTCTTTTCATACGTTGACCCTGATGAGCTTCTAGCTACGACTGAAATGGTTTTGCTGCCAACGCTCACGAATAGCTCTACCATGGTGAGTAATAATTCATAAAAGCGTGTACTACATAAGCGCAATGCGTCTTAGGTTGGTAAGGATTGATTAGCTATATCTTTGCAGAGCATTACGTATTACAATGGTTTCACTGTAAGTTCTTTAACGTTTACAGAGGGATGACGAATTCGACGTGAAGCAGATGTTCCTGTGCATAGTGCCAGGGCTGGAAGGGCACTGCGGCAGGTTCCGCTCCCTCTGCGAGCGACTCAAGCTGCCGGCTATAGTGCTGCAGCCGGGACTCGATCACTTGCACGAGACTGTTCAACAACTGGCCGACAGATATTCTAAGGTACAGTCATCATGTTGCACTACAGATATGTAGGACAGAGAATTGAAACAATAGTTTATATAGATATTGTTACGCCGAGGCTGTTAAACAATGAGTAATAATCGAACCTTCTCGAACGCTTTTGTCTTGCTGTGTTATTGTTGCTATTGTTTGTGGTTTCGCACAATGGGGATGGGTCGTTCTGTTGAAACACCGACCCTTTCCTGGAAGGATCGACATCGTTCTCGAACAATCGAAATGTGGGCGATATAAATAGGCCGGAGAGATGGCCGGACAGTCAGTCCGAGTCAAGAGAGAGTGAGTTAGTCTCAGCGAGGCCCTGGAGGACTGACGTGGGAAGGGTCTCGCGTGAACAGTAGTTGCTCCCGAGTCAGTCTGGATTAAGCTATACCTGCGAACATTTCGGTGACTTTATGTGGTGCACCAGTGGTGTGAATTATTGTGTTGTGATACGTGTGACCAAGTTCGTGTATTCATCGTTTAGTGTTGAATAAAAGTGCTATTTTGGCTAAACCGATTACCATTATTTTATCCCGAACCCTCAGCTCGTAACAATATGTTTTCTGTTGAATAAATAATAATTAATGCTGGACATTTCACACTCCGCTATCTAGCCCCGAATTAAGTAAAGCTTGTTTTTTGGGAACCAGATAACTAATAAAATACTTATATACATTTTTTTAAAACGTCAATTATTCAAATTATAATATTAAAAATATAACAAAACACTATAGAATCTTGCGATTTGATTTTGACTTGGTTATCAATATCCGACTGTTTAAGAAAATGCAAACGTTAAAATTTCTGCAATTAGTATCCTGTCGGCATAATATTGCAATGCTGATAATGCATACTGATTTGATCAAGGACAATGGAACTCCACATAGACTAGACTTCCACATTTTTTTACATTTTTCAAAACATGTTTGAAAAATATTAATAAATAACAAATAAAACTGTTTTTTAGGTTCTTCTAAAAAGAGCAGGTGTTAATAACTCCTTCTATCTCTTGGGCTACGAAACCGGTATTGCCGTTGCTTTGGAATTGGCTGCGATCTTAGAACAGTTTGGTAAGTCAAATTTCTTTATACATCCTTGTCATATGTATTTGAATAAAAAAAAATCATTAAAAGACAGAAATCTGTAAAGGTTACACTTTTTCCAATGGTTTACTTTTGTCAAAGAAAGACGATGACTGATTCAATTAGGCAACTGTTTACATAATACTAGTTGCCCTTACACATTGGTTGAAGTTCCACCGTCATTCATAATTTTATTATTTTAGCTTAGTTTTAGCATTCGCCCCTCCTTCTCCATAACTTTAACTTGCCAAATCTCACACTCCTCCATGCTTAGAAAGGGGTAAGTTGCTCTCTTTTTAATTTATACTTAGATATACCGTAGTTGATCTGTCTATTCTTTTCTCCACAACTCTGTCTCGTACAAATGTCTAATTCATTTTAATGAAAGATATAATATTAAATAGGTCAGACTGGAACGGTGTTCTGCATCGGCGACGGCCCCGAAGAGATGAAATCGCTGATGAAGGAGCACCTACGCGAGTACACTAATGAAGAAGCGTTACAAATAGGCTTGGTAGAGCACATGTTCACCTTGATGACGGGAGAGAGCGCGGCGTCGATGGAGAACATGGAAGGAGTGACGTGGAGGCAGCGGGTGGAGGCATGCGTGCGGACGCTGCTCGGCCACGTCCCGCACTCTGCACAATACGCACGCACGCTGATAGAGGCAGCGTACGCAAGACTCGCTACGACCATCAACTACAACGCGAACCCGAAACTATTGAAATCAAATATTGTCCTCCTTCGCGCACTAAGTCCTTATGCTACATCGACTGCTCCTTGCTCGCTACAGCGGTATTCCCAACAGCCAATCAGCGTCTACAACCTAACCACGCCACTTGCTCACGTGGCCAAGGACATGCGCTGTGCCTCTATTATTAACAAACATCTCAACAAGGAGATTTTAGATGCTTACGATACTAAAAATATCTGTGAGTCGTATCTCTTGAATGCCGATACGTTCATGACGATAGCAAAATAAATAAAAAAGCATGTGTGCAATTAACACGTGGTAGAAGTGAAACCTTCAAATACTACGCGCATGTGCTTGGGATCTACCGACTCACTCTCTTTCTCTCTCCTACTTTCTACCTTTTTGTATCTTTCTTTCTCTCTCCCTCTTGCGATGGAATATTGGATGCTACTCGTTGCTAACGCTCGCGCTGGCCTGTAATAGGTATACTACGTGCGTTCAAGTGCCACGCATTCACTCTTGCTCTGTCTCTTTCGATTCCCCCTCCTCAGGATCGTTGAACGTTTAACGCAACAGTGCTTTCATAGCCCCTCCATGGTAGCGTGAAACGTTTAACGCAACCTTGTTGGAAGTCGCATTAGAAGTTTCACTTCAATACCTACGAGTATCTATGTACATATACTAAAGATCGGTTGGAGTGGCGTTTGAAGAAGTTACCCGTCAGTAGGCTATTATTATAAGGCTAAGAGCAAGCTGAAACTGAATTTACAAAAACAATTGTTTAACTTGCAAGATGTATCTACAATTAAAACAATATTTATTCATTCATCATTTCTTTATCTTTATTCACGGTGCTTTGTTATTTGATAAATAAAGAGTTTGAACAAAATTAGGTGTATGTTCTGATTTCCTATTTGATACTATTATCGAACTACATACCGTTTGTAAAGCAGTGCGACAAAATATAAGCAGGTCAGAGTTAACCAGACTACATAAGATTTTTAAAACCATCTCAAAAATTTCGGGTCGAACGGGACTTGAACCTGCAACCTTCTTATTGATACGAGGAAGTGTTAGGTACCAATTGCACTATAGACCCACTCCACGTCAGGCGAGAAATTAACGAGATATAGGCGGCGATACTGTGCCTCAAGCAGACTACCACATACTTTTTTATACTATTAGGCGATGGAATTAGCATATATGGCCCACCTGAAGATATTAAGTAGTAATCATCGCCTATAGAAAAGTATTGCCTCTTAAGTCACACACCTTAGAAACGTGCCCTATGATGCACTAACCTGCGTCCACCAACTTGTGGTAAACCGGTGTAAAGCCTCATGTGCCCGTAATTTCGTCGGAAACCATACCCTTCATACCGAAACAGTAATGCTGTTTGGCGGCAGAAATAGGTATGTATAACAAGGGACTTATCGAGGAACTAAACAATACTGAAGTCAGCTGTTTGTATGGTGTATGATGTTGCTGGGTCCCTACATAAGTGCCGTCAGAACACTTCTTAAATGTGGTGAAGTGTACGTATAGTCTCAGGCACAACCTAAGTAGCTGTAAGTGAACTGAAATTTGCTTACGTTTAGTGTAAACCTTGTTTCGCTTGTTAGCTAACGAATTGATGGCAAATGCAGTTCTGAGGTGATTTTTCTGAGATCAATTTCTATGCTTGATAGGTTAAACCTACGTCCAAATACGTGTTCAATAAAATAAAAAATAAATATTGCTGGATATTTCACACAGCGCTATCTAGCCCCAAACTGAGCAGAGCTTGTACTATGGGAACCAGATACCTGATAGAATACTTACATACTTTTTTTTTGTAAATACATACATATAATATATAGAAAAACATCCAAACACGGAACAAATATCTGTAGATCGTGCAAACATTTGTTCCACGGCGGGAATCGAACCCGCTACCTCCTGTGTTTCAGCCGGCTATTCGCCCACTGCACCACGGTGGTTGTCAATGTTATATTTACAAGAAAGTCCGGAATTGTCATCAAATGTTAGAAATTTACTCCGGAATTTCGATTTTTTAATCTGGGAACCCTATCCTTAACGGGTTATTTTTTTCATGGTAATGTGTAACCGCCAACGCCCAACACCACTGCCCGACATCACATGTCAGCCGGTTACCGTGAAAATGTGTGCCACAATTATTGCTGCCGGTTATTAATTATTGAATATTCAAAATTGCTAGAAACACTGCATTTCCGCTATTTGTAATTGAACGAAAAACTAGTCAATTTCGTCATTATGACCCTACGATTGGTTACCTACATGGTTTGACTATGTATGCAAGCATTGTGTTCAACTTTTAGTATTGTAGGACCGTTTTGGCGAATTACTTTTGTATGCCCGATTGCCAAAGAAGTATGTATGTAATATAATTATTAAGTATGTCTTCGAGTGTGGATGCCATGGGGAGGAAAGGCGAAGGCGTCTCTCCCCCCGCGCAAGGGGTGCCGGGCATGGCGCTCGCGTATTTCTGTAGTACTCTCCAATTTACCGGCAAGGCATTACCGAGGTCTAACCTCGTCTAGACCTAAAATAATCGTTTTCTACCTTTCGGGGTGGAAAACGGTTTGTATTCGAGTGTCTAGACTTTGGCTAGACCTCTCGAAGACCTTGATAAAGAAATTTGATCCTTATGATTGGCTGGATGGATGGGTAGACCATTGATGTCATAAGAGTACAAGGTATTATCTATTTGAATTAGTGTCGGTTCGATTTCAAGACGTAGCAAGGGTATTTTCAAAATAATTTTGCATTCGGTTTGCTTCTTTTTAAAAATAAAGGATTGTTTCCTCCGAGTAATATTTGCTATCTTCAGCATTTAGAGTACTTTCTCTCTAGCTACGGTTTAAAAATACAGATAATAGATAAGAAGATAGATAGTAATGGCAAAAAGAAGTGAAATCCCAACAAAAAAAAATGTGTAAAAACGTGCCAAGTCTCGATTATGATTATTTGACCATATACAGAAGTGACTTCAATTTCAATTAAAGAGCCAAGTCTAAGTGAATAAAATAAAAGGAGTGGCTTGGGCGTTCAATATTTTGTGAGAGCAGTACCGTAGGCATTTTTGCATCTAGAATCTTCAGACTTCATAATCCAGGGTCTGATGATGGCCAGCATACGATGAACAAGATCTAGCATACTAGGTACTGAAGTTAGAATTTAAAGTGAAGCTCAAATATCAAATTGACGTGAAAAATTAGGGGTTTTAATTTTTTACAATATTTATCACATCCTTGGTAAATCTTTAGCGGCCAAGTGACTCATTTTATTTTCTTCACTTAAACTTGCCACTTTATTTTATCTCACTACTTTTCATATAAGTAATCTTACTCGAGACTTGGCACGTTTTACAAAATATTTTTTTATGATTCCATTTTACAGGCAGACTTTAGTTTTGCTATGAATTAAAAATGGGATTAAAAGTTATCGATAGAATAAAATATTCAAAAGTTGTTGATGCAATTGTTTTATTAAGTACTACATGTAACAAATAAAAAAATGGTTATTAAGATTCGATTACACCGTACGTAATACACAAGTTGCTGTTTGCATAAGACGTCAATATTTCATCAGACAAATAGTGGTTTATGATACCGAAACAGCGTAGGTCCTTGGTTGCAAAGGCTAGTGGAGCAACCAGCTCATAAACGTCAACTGGTTGTTCGGAAAACTGTTGCATTGTCGCATCTCTTGGCAAAGTTTTTGTAGAACTTGTACGCATTAACACAATTTTCGACCTTAACTTCTGAGGCTCATGGCAGTATGCCCTAGCTTTGTTCAAGCGTGCATAAGCGGATTCAAATACTGCTTGCACATACTGAGCTGTATGTGACACCCGACCTAATAGCCCACTGACTGCAGCTTGCACGCGCTCTTCCCAGGAAATACAACCCTTCATTGCGCTCTCTAACAGCGTCGTGCTGTCTACCGACATCAACCCAAACAAGTGTGTGATGAGACCGACTTGCAAAGCCTCTTCCGTCTCAAAGCTTTCTATCTGCGCCTCCACTTGAGCTCGAATGCCATCAGGAGCATCTCCTAGACAGAACACTGTTCCAATCTTACCTGAAACATAATAGTAGATTGTTATACAAGGGCTGTAAGCGATCTACTGTACACCTGAGTTATTTTGGCATACGAGCGAGTGAGTAATCAAGGGTGATATTGATTTTATACGTAAGTTTATATCTTAAGTCTCGTAAGATATGAAATAGAAACAAAAAAACAACGAATCAGTTTTAGAGCAGTCGACCGACTTTTGTCTGTAGTTGGGATTATAAGCAATTTATATATTGTTCATACAAATAAACTAAAATCAACTGCAAAGTTAACTATGTATTTTAAAAAGACTAATTACAGCTTGTACTGTAATATACTGGCCACGAATCTCTTCACTGCGAGTGAAAGTAGAGTGAAAGTAGTGAAAATAAAGTAGTCAGCCACGCGCTTGACCAATTATTAACTGTAACTTACCATGAGCTTCTAGTATAGCCGCTAGCTCTAAAGCTACAGCAACTCCGTATTCGAACCCAAGCAAGTAAAATGTTTTCTTTATGCCCAACTTATTTAAAAGAACCTGCAAATCAAAATTAAGCGGTATTATAGAAACAGCTGCCTCGCGTCTTTTTTTTTAAATGTTTAGGCAGTTCTAATTATTACCAATCCTATAGGATCTTATAATAAACTAGCTGACCCATCCGCAGCTTCGGATGCTTAAAATTTCCCGTTCCCGTGGGAACTTCGAGATAAAAACAGTGTGTGTGTTCTATATATAAAACACTCTTGTCAAAGTGACGCGACACTTTATGTAAATGACTTCGCGTCAATGAATAACGGTTAAATTTGATATTTGAAAAATACATTACCACCTAGGTATTCTCATACCTACCAAACATACAAAAAAAAAACCATTTCAATAGGTCGACCCGTTTTGGAAGAGTGCGACCACAAATACCGAGACACGAGATTTTTATATATTAGATCATACAAAAATACTAAATCACGATTAAAAAATGAGGGGTGAGGGTAGGAGCGTGAAAATTACTTAACCACCTAATCACATACCTAAAAAATATACAAAAAAAAATCATTAAAATCGGTCGACCCGTTTCGGAGGAGTGCGACCACAAACACAGTGACACGAGATTTTTATATATTAGATCATACAAAAATACTAAATCACGTTAAAAAAAATCGGAGTATGAGTAGGAGCGTGAAAATTACTTAACCACCTAATCACATACCTAACAAATATACAAAAAAAAATCATTAAAATCGGTCGACCCGTTTCGGAGGAGTGCGACCACAAATACCGAGACACGAGATTTTTATATATTAGGAGAAGACTTTTTGTTTCTATATCCGATGCGACTTCGTACGCGTTGAACTACTAAAAGTTTACAGTTTTGACTAACGGGTAAAAACTGGTGCCCTGTGCTGTGTTTAAAACATCGAAAATGGGCGTTATTATAGCGTGGTACCAAACAACCCAAAGATGCTCCGTTTACTAAGGATCTCCCACTTATTTAGACTCATTTAGTCAATTTATCGATAAAAATTTCGCAAAACAATTTAAAAGAACCAAAACACGACCCTTCTTTAACTGTTATCCATGACGGAGCTCTGTAGATTCCCTCCTGGCTAAAATGGTTCATTCATTATCTTGAAAAGTAATAAATAATTGTATATAAGCTACTAAAATTTATCTATTTATGTTTTAAAACAAACTACATCATTCTTTTCATACTAGGGGGTGATTATCAGAAAGAATATCTATCCCATGTTTCAATATTATGTACATTGTCCTACATTGTGCCATTGACGTCCTCCGTGGCGCAGTGGGTGTATAGCCGGCTGAGACGCAGGAGGTAGCGGGTTCGATTCCCGCCACGTAACAAATGTTTGCATGGTCTACAGATATTTGTTCCGTGTCTGGGTGTTTTTCTATATATTATAAGTATGTATTTACAAAAAAATGTATATAAGTATTCTATCAGTTATCTGGTTCCCATAATACAAGCTCTGCTTAGTTTGGGGCTAGATAACGATGTGTGGAATGTCCAGCAATATTTATTTATTTATTATTTATTTATTGTTTTATTTAAGTAAAGTTGTACATTTATTAACCCAAGGAAAAATGTTTTGACATTCGAAGTTCAACACCACTTTTCGCCCACCCAAGAGGTAATTTTTTTTTAACAAAAAATACCATCTTCCTATTTATCTTGGAGAGTATTTTTGCTTTCAACTTTGAGGCTTTGATTCGTGCACTAAGGTTGTATGAAATATACGTAATTACCCCTTTTGACTCTTAGGGGAATAATTTAGAAAAATCTGTTCTTAGTATGTGCCTACGTACTTTAAGTGTGTATCTCTATCCAGCGGGAATACCTGTCTAGGGAGAATGTCTTAATTCAAGGTACCTATGTAGCTTAAAATTGGATCTATCGATTAGTACTAAAACTGAAATTACACACACTTAAAGTACGTAGGCGCACACTAAGAACAGATTTTTCAAAACCCTCCAAAGTTCAAGTTTCTAGGACCAGCGGTTTAGACTGTGCGTTGTATGTCAGTATTAATAGATTGTTATCTTATGAATATATTAGAAGAGACAAATAAGTTTTAATACGGATTCATTACACTCATTCTAGGACGATTAAAGTCTTCTCTAACGTATTAATATAAATATTTTATACTCCGAAATATTGTAATTCCCAAAAAAAAATAATGGCAGCTGCAGAAACGGTATATAAATAAATAATAATAAATAAATATTGCTGGACATTTCACACAGTGCTATCTAGCCCCAAACTAAGCAGAGCTTGTACTATGGGAACCAGATAACTGATATAATACTTATATACTTTTTTTTGTAAAAACATACTTATAATATATAGAGAAACAACCAGACTCGGAACATTATATCTGTAGATCATGCAAACATTTGTTCCGCGGTGGGAATCGAACCCGCTACTTCCTGCGTCTCAGCTGGCTATTCGCCCACTGCACCACGGAGGTCGTCAAATATGTATGATAAAAGCGCTGTCAGTTTTTTCATGATTTTACTTTTCACAAAGTTACCGAGTTTTTACCATAAATACGTAATTACAAAATTTCTGTTATTAAGCCCAGGGAAAATATTTTATCCCTTTTTAATCTTATTGCGGGCTCATGGAGAGGAATGGGTGAATGCTAAAATGAAGTTAAACAAATTTTATGAAATTCGGTTAAAAATTCGAGCACTCTCCAAAAGTGGATAAGATTTTCAACATGAAATAGTTATAAATATAAATTTAATAAATAACTTTTAGAGCTCCAGCCTATCGAGCCAATCTATCAGTTGTTAACATATTCTGGACTGTGTTAGCGATATTTTGTTATTTATGCATTTCTGGCAATAAAGATCTATGAAAACAAAAAACAAGTCTGGGGGAAGGAAGGACAGGTGTAACATAATATGGTTTGAATAATTTTGGAACATAATATTTTTATATAGGTACCTTTCTTAAACAATAGTAGAACATTGCGATTCTCAACTTCGTTATTGAAATATATTATAAAACTAAGCACGACAGATTGAATTTTAAATGTGGCCTAATTTATATGCACATATTTGTACTAAAAACGGGATATTTACCATGATTTGTGAGTTCTTGAGTGTCCCGATATTTCGACGCAGTTGCATGCGCCATGATCACGGGTAAACTGTCAGTTCAATCATGGTAAATATCCCGTTTTTAGTACAAATGGTGTTAATAACCATGATAGTTTCAAAAGTTTATATGCACATATTTTTGATACCTGTGACACAGGTATTTGTGTGTACGAACTAATTACATAAGAGACTGTCTATCGGCTAAGTATGTGAACCTTTAAAACTCTACCTTTGAATATCTCTGAGCGAGGTCTTTAGGTGTCTCGTTTAGAAAATCAAGTCCAGGTTGCAGCACCACGGCAGGTAGCTTCAAAGCCTCACACATTGAACGGAAGCGTTCATGATGGCCTTCCATACCAGGCACTATAGCGAGGTATGCATCTTTCAGATCCAGTTCATTTCCTGTCTGTAGTTAGCAAAGCGGAAATGAGTGTGATTAGCGGCATACTTATTACAACAATCAGTCAAGTTATAACAATCAAAGTGAACTATACTTTGTGATAAATTTTGATTATTCTGATATTGTCTACTTATTAAGTTCATCATTATATCAGCCCCAGAACGTCCAGTGCTGAACATAGGCCTCCCGCATGGATTTCTAGAGTGACCGATCTTGTATCCAACATAATGGTAAAAATAGAACCTGTTGATTAAAATAATCCCAATTTTATAGTTTCTAACAAACTATTTGGAAGCAGAGCCTAGCTATCTACTGCACAGGGGAAACAAGTGTGCTGAAAACGATTAATAAACACCTAAAAATGTATTGTAACTACTTTTTGATCGACCCGAGCGGGATCTCCAAATAAAATTGGAGAAATCGGCGTTGTATGTATGTATGTTTGTTTGTCCGAGGATAACTATCGAAGCGTAGATCCGATCATCGTGAAGTTTGATAGGTGGGTAGTATAGGCACAATCCTGGTGTGACTAAATGAGCTAAAAATGTTAGGGGATTGCCTAATGAAATGTATTCATTAGTACATTTTGACCTGGTTTTTATTTTTAGTTTAATTCTTGTAGTTTTCGAGAAAAACAACAAAAAAGTTTACTTTGACGAAATTCACAGGATAGACCAGTGACCCCCACAGTGCTTATTTGGTATTCGTGTAGCTTTAATTACATATATACTCGTATAGGGAAAAGTCCGAATTCCCGAATAACTGCGATTTCTAACCCTAAAAAGAGTAACCAATTAACATGAACCCCCGTTACAAGAAATTGGAATGATACTATAGGTCAAGTTGGTTGTGCAACATAAATTTTTTTTTTAGTTTTTCGCGAGATCTCTGTTTGGGGCGAACTACATACTAGTATGTAATATATTTCTGAATCCCATAAAAACAAAAAAAAATACTTGTACTCTTTGTCGATCTAAATAGTGCCATGAAATGCACAACCAACTTACATAACGTACAGCTTAATTCTAATTACAGGTAACGGGAGTTCATGTTAGTTGCTTGCACTTTTTTGGGGTACAAATGGCAGTTATTCTGAATTTCAGGATTTCCCTATATTTGTGCCAAACTTCAGTACTATGGGGTCACTGGTGTACCCTGTGAATTTCGTCAAAGTTCAGTTTTTGTTATGGCTAATAACCTAAAAACGACAAGGTTTAAACTAAAAATAAAAAAACGAGGTTGAAATATACAGATGAAGACCTTTAATTAGACGTGCCATTTGACTGGATAGTCCCATTTTGGTTTTTTTTACCCCTCTTGAACCCCAACATCTCAGGAACCCCCATCTTTTTTAGATAATTTAATTTTAGTCACTTTTTAAGCGCCAACTCATCGACATGTGTATCCTGCCCATCCTAACTTACGGTGCGCAGACATGGTCTCTGACTGAAGCCCAGAAGTCAAAGCTCAAGATTTGTCAAAGGGCAATGGAGCGCAGCATTCTCGGCTTTAAACGTGTCGACCGAGTTCGTAACACCATGCTGCGCTCACTTACCGGCATTGCAGATGTAGGGAGGAGATCGGCTGGACTTAAGTGGGACTGGGCGGGCCACGTTGCCCGAATGCACTCCGAGAAATGGGCCCATATTGTGACACCATGGACGCCTGAAGACGGAGGGCGACGTCGGGGTCGGCCGAGAAAGCGTTGGCGGGACGATTTGGTCACCTTCCAAAGAAGATGGTGGGAGATAGCGACGGATAGGGATACTTGGAGGGACTTGGGGGAGACCTTTGCCCAGCAGTGGGACGAGATAGGTTAGAGAAAAAAAAAAAAAATTTAGTCACATCAGGATTGTGCTATCACTGTGTCACACATATAAACCAAATTTCACGATGATCAGATCAACGCTTCGAAAGTTATCCTTGGACAAACAAACATAAATACATACATACATACAACGCCGATTTGCCCAAGTTCATTTGGAGATCTCGCTTCGCTCAATCTATTACTGTTATTTCAGATCTTGGTGTGTCTACACCAAGAACTGAAAATTTTAAATTGTTTGTTCTTACCAAAAAATTGACTAATGTGTCAAGTAGCACCAAGTCAGTGGTTCCTCGAAGTTCATCCACATCCACATACGAAAAGAAAGCACTTAATCCTTTATTATCCTCACATATTATCTCTCCAACCGCATTCAACTCTATCTGGCGAATTCTAAAACGAACAAGTGTTTAGTAACCATTATATTACCTCCCTGTGAAACATTATCTTTCTGTTTATGTTATGTTACTATTTATTTGATACTTACTTGTCTTTTGTTAATGCTAGTATATCTTCAACTTCCAAAGATATACCGTATGCATCGTTCAAGTATGATTGGATAATATTTATGTCTTCATTTTCTATGCGAAGATCTCTGAGCGCTTTAGCATCGTTGCAACTATAGAGATTGTCTATACCTGAAATCATAAAAAAATACCATCGATTAAGGCAGCTATATATACAGTCCTCATCATCATTATCAACCTATAATAGTCAATTGCTGGACGTAGGATCCCAGGGTTCGCCATTGAGCCCGATCCTCAGCTTTTCTCATCCAATCTTTGGCAGCCACAGCGTGCAAATCGTCAGTCCATCTAGCTGGAGGGCGTCCTACACTTGGTCTCCACTCCAAAACACGTTTACCTCGTTGGTTATCGGTTCTGCGGCAGATCTGAAGTGGCAGTGGGCCGGTCATGGCCCACTGCCACTTCAGCTGACCCTCTGAGCTATGTCGATCACCTTGGTTCTTTGTCGGATAACCTCGTTTCAGATTCTATCCGAGAAATTCCGAGCATAGCCTTTTCTATTGCTCGCTGAGCAGTCTTGAAAAATATGAATCTGTGTTATAGTATATATATAGTATATTTATTGTACTTATTTATTATACTTATTATATTTGTTCAGTTGCAATTAACTTCAATTTATTTAACATTTCCTAAATCATTGCGTGGTGTGTATAACACTATTTATAATGTTTTGAAGACGTCTATTTAAGCTTTACAAGGTAGAAAATTGATAAAACACAATGACAATAAAAACGTAATAGATTTTGAAAAATAATTAAAACTTTATGAAGTTATTACTCACAAAACAATCAAATTGTATATTATTTCTTTTATTAAATGTATGTAATGGTGTACTAGCTTATGCCAAACTTTTGAGAGTACATTACCTGCTATGTTGGCAAGCTGTTGTAAGAGTGACAGCTGCTGCAGGAGCTGTGGTTTCGCAATCAGGACAGGACAGTCGTTTTGAAGAGCATGCTCTACAGCATCCACTACCATGCGGTTCCAGGTGAACTCATCGAACATCAAGTTATATTCTTTATTTACCTACAAAAAAATTGGTTAGCATTTTGAAAATAATGCCTGGTCCAACACGATTTAAGACTGAAGACTGCGCCATGGAAGGTCGTCATCATGTAAGTAGGTACCTGTTTAACTGACTAAGCGCCATCGGTGCAAAGGCGCCGCCGATTTGATGTTTAAAAATGTTAGAAATTGTTTATTGGAAATGTATCGATTACTAGATAAACATTCAAGCTACCATTATTAAACCCACTACAAAATCTGTAAATAGCATTCTAGAACCTTCGATCAACAATACAACTAGATTACGGGTCATGAACAAAATCAAAGCTAAATGCTGTCCGCGTAACCATATAAATATACAGCTCTTAGGTCATCAGAAAACTTGATACTCAAAACTCCTTCACACAGCACTTCCTTTTACAGCGCTTCTTTTACTGTCCGTCGAATGCTCTGCCCGAAGAAATAAGACGGTCATCCTCCTTACACACATTCAAGCTGAAGGTGAAGCAACATTACCTGACGATGTCATCTTCCTAGCGTTATTTATTTACTATTTAAACATTTTATGTGTTAGTAAAGTTAGCTATTTGCATATACCTATATATTAGTCTATTTTATAAGTATTTTAAGTATTAGGATTAAAACTTTATCATATTTTTAGTATACCTAAGAATATTTGTGTAAATGTATCCTACAAAGTACACCACCCACCATATTGTAAATTTCGCTCCATCTAAAGGTTGCCTGGAAGAGATCGCTTTCAGCGATAAGGCCGCCCATTGTATTGCCTTATTTATTCTAGCCTTATACTTATTTTTGTATTATTTCTGTTTGTGTGGTAATTCAATAAAGAGTTATCTATCTATCTATCTAATAGCGGCGCCGGCGCCAGTAATTTCGTGCCTAACGAGCAGTGAGCCCGTTACGAAGTTGGTATTGTAACCTCGTATCAAGAGGAAGGTTGTGTTTTTATCCCATCAGTGTCTAAATTTAAAAATTTTAATCCTTTTTAGAGTTCTGTAGTCTGCTCTTATAGTTTCACCATGTCCAACTGTCTGCCGTTCTGGGGTTAAAGCCGGTTTCAAAGTCAAGTTCAGCCAAATTTGAACGTATAACACATCAGTGCCTTCAAATTTGGCATAGTGATATAAGTGGCACCTATAAAGGCGTTTTTTACGGTTAGTACTCCGGTACATGTAATGTGGGCCTTTAAAAATACTAATCCGTTTCAATTACGTACTTTCAGTGCCAAAATCCGTTTATAAACTCGATAATCCATACATCTCGTTAAATCACTTACTGTTTTCAGATCAGGTACAGCAATTGATGTTGCTGGTAATCGATCAGTCGCCCGTGACAAGCAGGTCTCTTCCCCAATATTGCCGTAAACGCTAGCTACAGCAAAATATCTGTTGGAATTATAAATTTTTAATTGTAGTATACATACTTATTTAAAACTTATTTTTTTATTATATACATTCTAAATATTTTTGTGATATTGAAAACACTTACTTTAGTTGTGGGCACGACACCCTAGAAGCTGCATCGATTTGACTAACCAATGATGTTATTTCCTTCAAATTTCTGGTATTACCCGTGACCATCATGTAAATTCCTTCAATTTTTTCCAACTCTGTCGTTTTATTTAAAACCTTAAGGGTTTCAACGTCCGTCAATATGTTTCCAAAAGATGTAATCACTTTGACTCCTTGATTCTGCCATAGTCTATAAAAATAAAATATTTTCATTAAATTGACCGAGCGAAGCGGCATCTCTAAATCAACTTTGACAAATCGGCTTTGTATTGTATGTAAGTATGTATGTTTGTATATCCGAAGATAACTTTCGAAATGCTAAAATGTGAGGGGATTTTTTAAAATATTGGGTTTCAAACATTGGGGTGGGTAGAGGGGTAAAAACAAATTATTTTAAGTTCTAGCCTTGTGGTTTTTTAAGTTAATTCCCAAAATATAAACGACTAGCTTTTGCCCGCGACTTCGTACGCGTTACACTTCTAAATGTGTAGGTAACCTAGAAATAAAGCTAAACCTGCTGTTGCAACTTGACTGGACACCTCATTTTTATTCCATGGGAAATGATTTATGGGATAAAAAGTAGCTCATGTGGTGATCCAGGTTACATAGGTATACCAAATTTCATCGAAATCGGTTCCGTCGTTACGACGTGATTTAGTAACAAACAAACATCCAATCTTTCACATTTATAATATTAGTGTAATGTGAAAAAATTGCACAAAACAATACACACTAAATTGAACTTCTAAGACAAACTAAAAGAAAACTATTTTCTTCTGACCAAAATGTTCTAGTCCTTACCATTTTAAATTTCGAACTCTACGTCCCTGTGAGGCCGTGTCCTAAAAGTGCATAACCTCTCTAAGCTTGCAACCCTTCAAATGAGGTATTCATATAATACGGTGACTTTCGAGACATTCCAATTTTAAATAGTATTTGCATAAGTTTTTAAGTGAGTTCAACCTTTTTTGAATAAAATCGGATTGAGTTTTCAAACATGTGTCAAAATAAATAGCAATTTAAAACAAAAGTACTAAGGAGTATTGATATAAACCTCGAAGCAAATCACCGCCAGAATAACTTTCTATCCCTTTTTAACCCCGTTAGGGGATTAATTTCAATAAAATACAAAACACATCTTCCATCAATTCTGTTAAAAAAGGTTTATGCAAAATTTGAAGTAGATTGGACCAAGGAATCACGTTGTCCCATACAAACTTTGCCCCCCTTTCGCACCCCCTTCCGGGTAGAATTAAAAAAAATCCTTTCTGATCGGATGCCTACGTCATACAAAAAATACACCCTCCAAGTTTCAGGTCTCTACGATCAGCGGTTTAGGCTGTGCGTTGATCTGTCAGTCAGTCAGGACAAAGCCTTTTATATATTATTGTATAGATATAGATATTCAAAACATTTTCACCGAATAATTCACAGCAGGGAAAGGACGAGCTTAACCTTGAATAATTCATTTCTTCAACGTTACTTACCGAATTTTGAGGTCTAGGCGAGAAGATGCATTAAAGCAATGAATCAATAGGTTTGTGACTCCTCTAGCAATCAGTCTATCCGCCAGTTGAAGTCCAGCAAGGTCCCCGTCGCAAAATACAACATGCCAGAGGTTCGGGGTACAACTAATCCTGTAACATTGGAACAAAATGAATTCCTAGTGTTATTTATCCCCCACGCACGGCGAAGGGTTATGCTGTCAGTTGTGCGTCGCCTGACATGCGATTTACCAATTTATTATATATAATACCTGGGTTGTGGTGACTGCTGCTGATCCCGCAGTCTAATAAGAACTCGACCGCGGTGCCGGCTCGCGGAGAGCAGGTGGAACGCGCGCGGTGCTTCGTGCGAGGCGTACGTCACACGCGACAGCGGACGCACGTATCCACGCGCAATCCCTTCACTCACCAACAATTGAAGGTACTGAAATATTTAGCTTATTATAATGAAAAGCGGCTCCTTAAATCATATTGAGCCACTAAATACGTTTAGGCATCGTTGCGCAAGTCATCCTTAGTAATTTACAACAATTTATGAAATGTTTTAAAATAGAGTTATTTTGTAGTTATGTTTACTCACTTTTCTATCCGCAGCAGAATCTAGGGATGATTTGAAATCAACTACCATAAACGATCTGCATTTGGTCATGTATGACATTCCATAAACAAAATCTTCACGGCTTTGAAGCAGGGTTGTATCGACCGTTGTGCCCAAATAAGCAGTACATTTCAGGCATTCCTAAAAATATAATTTGTAATGTAATTATTGTAGATTTACACGGATTTAGCCAGTTCATTTAATGAGGTGCCTCGTGACTAAACTTGATTGCAAATCAGTTCAGTTACAATATAACCTTTAAATTGCTTATCGAGTCAATCCAGTAGGTATCAAGTTTTTATTTACTAGTAAGGTAGCAAATACGCATATGGCCCACCTGATGGTAAGCGGTTACCGTAGCCTATAACATCAAAGATCCTCGACCAACTCGCACGTTGCCGACCCTTTTAAATTTTCAAAACGCCCTTTTTGAAGAACGCCATACTGTTGTCCCTGGAGAAAACCTCGGCAGAGAGACCATTCCCCATTCCACAAGCGAAGTGTTCGCGGGAGGAAATTTCTCTGGAACCTCACGGTACGCAACCACATCGTCTCCAAGATGTGTCAATGGCGAGCGGTGCGATGATAAAAGTAACTTACAGGCACCATGTTAAACAACTCCACAGAACACAACCCATTATACAAGCGGTAGAATACACAAAGAAAAGCAAAACCAAAAAAACTGACTTAATGTAAATCAGTCCATAAAATATTTTTACAAAGATACTTACGTTTCTGAGGTCACCTTTGACACAACTCAAAATAATATCGCAACCTTCGCTGTTAGTTGCGTTCAATACGATGTCAGCAAAAGAGCTATCTCGAGAATTTCCAATGTACTCCTCTGAAAAAAAAGACGTACCTATATCATATATCATATCATATACATATCATACTTATTGAATTTTAAATACTCCTAGGTATCAATATCAACTCAGAGATGATATTAACTCAAAGATTAATCTTTATTTACACAAACCTGGTATTTGAGGAAATAGTCTCCGTAAGAACCTTTTTTTTGATTGATCGGCAACTGTTGTGAAAATTGTGCATCCTGTCGCCAAAGCAATCGATATGGCAGCTTGCCCGAGCGCTCCAGCCCCTCCGTGTATTAGGACTTTAGAATTCTTTACCAACTTATTTTTTATATTCTGTAACATAAAAGCAAACATGTGTTAGTATAACACTATTATATCTTATATGGATCGTGAGCTGCAATACAGATTTATTAGTTATTAACTAGTTATAGTAAAGTTTAATGAGAAAGAAGTAATAATAATTACCAGACAATAGAACGCTTGTGCATAAGCTAGTGGAACAGTTGCTGCTTCCTCGAGACTCCAGTGAGGAGGCACTGGCCACAACAGGTCCGGTTGTGCCTTTACATCAGTGCTTATTGCACCATTCTTCACCAAACCCATAACTCGCTCCCCGCTAAGAATAAAGTTAACACTGTTTCAATAATACCCACATTATAAGTATAAGGATCAAGTAATTATAAGTATTCATAAGGGAGTCACTTAAATATGACTAAATTCTTACCTCTCAGTGACACCGCTGAAATCCATACCGAAGTAATGTTCATCGTCTGCAAAAGAAATGACCCCAGAAGCTCTATTGATATCAGCTATGTTAAGGCCAGCATAATGCACCTGCAAGACAAATGTTAGAACATCATGTGTTTGTGGATTGTTTATTATCTGACATATAAAAAGTTTGTTGCTTAGTATTGAAAATTAATTTAACCTTAACATTGATACCAGAGGCTATATTCGCAGCTTCTCCCCAATGCAAAGTATTGATATCACCAACTTTGCCGATTTGAAGAACTAAATGCTTTCCATCTTCGTTTATGTTTAAATTATTTTTCTCGGCTTTTCGGTTCTGAAGAAAAAAATATGAAATATAATAAAACAATTTTCTCCAAACACAAATTTAATTATTTAAAGTAATTTGGATATTTTCGGTAAATATAATAGGTTTTTACCTATGAAGTTGCCGTTCTTCAGTACTGGTAATTTCAAATAGAAAAAAAAAGCTTGGAATGGCTTTGTATTCTAATTTCAATTTAATTTTGTTTTAAAAACATGACATTTTTTTTGCAAACTCAGTCTTTTGTTTATTGATTAACGTTGTATTTTAATTACATTTGAACATTTTTCGTCATAATGGATACTATAAAAATTCATGTAATTATGGAATATGAGTTCCGTCGTGGCACCAACGCGACACAAACGGCACGTAACATTAAAAACGTTTATGGAGAGAACTGTACAAACGAACACACAACCCGTTATTGGTCTTCCCGGTTCCGTTCTGGAAATTTTAACTTGAAAAATGAAGCTCGTGGTCGTCCGGAGACTTTGGGCAACAATGATGAATTAAAGGCGATTGTGGAAACTGACGAAACTCAATCTACAGCTGAGCTAGCAGCAGCTTTTGATGTTAGCATCAAAACAATTTTGATCCATTTGCAACAAATAGGCAAGGTAAAAAAACTTGAAAGATGGATGCCCCACGAACCTAACGATCGCCAGCGCAACGTACGCGCCGAGACCTGCCTCGCGCTGCTCAATAGGCAAAGAAATGAAGGAATTTTGAACCCAATTGTTACGTGCGATGAAAAATAGATTCTGTTCCACAATCGAAAGCGCTCAGAAAGTTGGTTAGCTCCTGGTTCAGCACTAAAGCAATGCCCTAAACCAAAAATGACCACTAAAAAGGTGATGGTCACTGTTTTGTGGCCTAGTGCGGGTGTGATTCACCACAGCTTTTTACAAAACGGCATGAGCATTACTGCAGATGTGTACTGTGAAGAACTGGAGACAATGATGGAGAAGCTTGCACATCGGCAACCAGCTTTGGTCAATCGGTCGTCCCCACTGCTCCTTCACGACAACGCGCGACCCCATACTGCACAACAGACAGTCTCCAAGCTGCAAGAGCTGGGGTTGGAAGCTCTCCCTCATCCGCCGTACTCACCAGACCTTGCACCTACCGACTATTACTTTTTCCAAAATTTAGACAACTTTTTAGTGGGTAAAAAATTCAATTCCCGAGAGGCAGTACAAAATGCCTTTGAAGAGTTTGTTGCCTCCCGTCCAGCTGATTTTTACAAGAAGGGCATCAATAAACTGCCAATGCGTTGGCAAAGATGCGTCGATTGCATGGGTGGTTACTTTGAATAACAGAAATAAAAAAGTTTAAAAAAATAAGTACTTTCACTTATTCCATACAAAACGGCAATTTCATAGGTAAAGAAGACCTAATATTAGGTAGGCACGTGATACGCAAACAAGCATACGACACATGCACTAGTCAGAATTATAAAGAACGAAGTTGTACTTACTCTGCTGCCAGCTGTTGGTAGCGCAATTAACTCTAGCGACATTTTATTGGGAGCTTCAATTGCTACGTTGCGGAATTTAATGTTTCTCAAAACGATCCCTCCACAACTAAAAATAAATAGGTAATTTAATAAAACTAGCTATTTAATTAATATAATAGAAAAAAATATATAGCGCTCACAAACTACTATTCCTGACGACCTCCGTGGCGCAGTGGGCGTATAGCCGGCTGAGAGGCAGGAGGTTGCGGGTTCGATTCCCGTCGCAGAACAAATGTTTGTTCGATATACAGATATTTGTTCCGGGTGTATGTATGTTTGTTTGTCCGAGGATAACTTTCGTAGCGTTTATCCGATCATTATGAAATTTGGAATATAGGCAGGTAGTGATGGCACAATTTTGGTGTCACTAAATGAGCTAAAATATTGGGGGTTGTTGAGGTATTGGGGTTCAAAAGGGGTAAAAATAAAAGAAAATGAGACTCTTAGGTCAAGAGGGACGTCAAATGAATGGTTTTCATTAGTACACTTGAACCCCGTTTTTATTACTAATTTAATTTATGCAGTTTTTGAGTTATTAGCCATAATAAAAACAAAACTGACAAAATTCACCGGGTACACCAGTGACCTCACAATACTGAAATTTGGTATTCGTGTAGCTTTAGTGACACAAATATAGGCAAAAGTCTGAAATCTAGAATAACTGCCATTTGTACTCCAAAAATATATAACCAATTCATAAGAACCCCCGTTACATCTAATTTGAATGAAAATGTAGGTCAAGTACGTTGGTTATGCATTTCGTGGCAACAATTTATTAGTCAAAGATTAAAGCCGGTATGTACAAAGATCACTAAACGTATTTAGCGACTAAACATGTTTCAATTAAACAAGTATTTGTAGGATTTGACAACTCCTTAAATCATATTTAGCCACTAAATACGTTTAGGAGGCATCGTTGTGCAAGTCGACCTAAGAATAATATTTGTTTTGGGAGATTCGCGAGATCTCAGTTTCTTTTACCGTTAGTTGATTTTGTTGTTTAAAAGTTTTATTAGTTAACAGGCTTTGTAAATGATTATCCAACATTTGAAATGATTTTCAAAAAACAAACACCAGAGAGTTTTATTCAACACACTTTGGGAATTCTAAAAACTACAACACAAAGGTGGTTTTAAAAAAAATATTTTTATATAATTAACATTATACAAGAATAGTTAAAAATATATTACATTTCATTATAATCTTCATATTCATTATAATTATTAGCTTAAAAATCATGAAATTTGAAGGGAATTAGTGAATAAGGTTTTTCAAACAAATCATGCTACTCTCAGCATGCTGACCTTAGATAGATAATTTTAGCTCCAGCATAATAAATGAGACACCGGGTGAGAGGTGGTATACACCCGCCCACTCAACTTGTAGCGCAATAGTGCTTAGACCTTTTAATTTTATTAGTTTTAGACCCTAAATTGTTACATTTCTTTTATTGATTACTTGGACCCAAAATATTATTTTTTTACAAACAAACTATGGATGTATAAATAAATTGAATTAAATTGAATCACCAGGTTGATACAACAAAGATTCCGGAGGTTTCAGGCACTCCCGGAGTGCCACTTTTATTTTTCGACAGAAGTACAAACTGGTGTCGGTAACGGTAACAGTGACAGGTGTCGGTAGCAGTTCCGTTTACCGGGATATAAAATATATTAAATATTAATCCCTAGTATACCATGGTATACCAATATATTTCCAATAGTATAATGATATACCAAGTTTCATCAAAAGTTTCAGTAGTTTCAGCGACACAAATTTTTTTTTACGACGATTAAGTAGATAATATCAACAAAAATATAATTTAAAACAAATAAATATTGGGCCCAGTTACAGTTTTATCATGTGTATAGATAAATATAATATAAGACGTCATAGATAGGTGGAGATGATGGATGAATGGCTATTATAATTTTAAATAAACTTATTTTGGGTTATTACTTACGATGTATTGTCGAATATGGGGTTTACTTCAACCTTCGATACTTTCTTTCCATCGGATAATTCATAATATGCCTTGTAGTGGTCATTGACATCAATAGTAAGCTCTCGTATTTGACTCGGCTGCACCACTCCACAAAAAGAGTGTTTCAAAGCGTTCAGCTGAAGCATGCCATCAATCAATATTACCCAATTATCGTTCCATAAAAGCTCAGCCTCTGTTATATCTTCATTGACTCGGTAAATACTTTTGAACTCATCTCTGCAATGATAACAATTTAGTTTGAGAGCATGTGTATAATATGGAGGGAATAAGTAAACTGAAAAAATAGGGCAGTCGTGACAGATTCGAAATTTAGTCGAGAACGAAATCGATAGTAGTGATATCGTTCATGTAAAAGAATTAAATTTATTTAATGAACAGCAATACAACAATTCAAGTCTTTATATAGAGGGTAGAAGTCAAAGAAATATATTCAGCTTCTATTGAAATCATTCCAACTCACTGCGACTTACCTATAAGCATATCCTCGACTACTTAAGTTATGATAAACTTCTTCAGAACCAATGTTTAGTTGTGGATTCGACTTGTTTAAAATGTTGCTTGATATGTCCACGTCAAACAAGGAGATAAATCCTGACACTACTTTAGAATCATCAACCAAAACCTAAAAACAAAATAGCGATAGTTAGATAGAGATGGTGTTTCAATCATGTAACAGCCAAATACTTAAATATATTTCTTACGTCAAATCGTCCATTGCCTCTATGCAAAGAGACGTAAAGCTTGAGTTGTCTTTGGTCGTGTAATATCGGTTGAGAGTATAAATGCACTTCACGGAACTGAACAGACACCTCCTTCTTCTTTGCTCCAATACACATAGCAAAGGTGTCCCATACCGCGACCAATGCAGCCGCAAAGGGATACAATACTTTGCCTAGACAATAAAAAATTACAACAAAGAGCATTACGATAAAGTGAAAGTATTTTATGGCATATAATTATACCAATGAAATACTTATAATGACATATGTATAACGAATATTACCTCGTATGATGTTTCCTTTCAAATGTTTGTATTCATCTTCATGTGTATTAATCAAGAAGTTACAACAAGCAGACTTTTTAATCAAATTGTTTTTATTCATCTGCACTTTCCTGGAAAGGAAGAAAAGAGAAACATTAAAAAGACCGCTGCAATGTGCACCGAATCCTTTCAACGGGTGTTTCATTTCATGTTACGGGTTTAATCTTTTTTTAGAGCTGCCATACCTCTAACCGGTCATTGATCGCTACCACCGAGAAAGAACCAGTGACATAAAATAATTATTGATCGATTGATAGTTTTGGAACTTACCAAACTTCAGAATGCATCCACTCCACATGCTGTGACAGGTGCGGGGTTCCTGTTGATACTGGGAATTCCACTTTCGGATATAATGCTTGAACATTTGGTAAAAAGCCTTCAATGTACAATCTAAAACGGATTTGGTAATGATAGTTAAAGGTACATAATTATTTTAATAAATACGAATTGACGTTCATCAGTAGTTGTATTCAAGCTGTTGCTTCTACACCCCTCTCTGTTGAGAGGGGTGTAGAAGTTGCTCTCTATTGGGCTAATAAAATTTAGAAGTCCAACAGCCATTGATACTTAAGCAGAAGAAGAAGAGGTAGAGATATTGGAGCTTTTATACCAGGAATACTCACTGTCCAATTGCTTTTAGTAAGAATACAATAGTGTCCGAATGTCCTCTTTTGGTGAGTGGTATATTTATGCAATCAGCTGGCAGTGATCGTTTTAGAATAGCCTGAAGCAACCCATGTGGCGCTATCTCCACCAGAACTGCGTTGCTCGGGATCAATCGACTGGTCTCCTCGAAAAGAACTGGACTCTGTTATATGAAAATTAAATATCTGAATCACTTAGTACCTTAATGAAGTCAATAAAAAACAACAAATATTTATTTGAAGAGCTATAGGTCCCGGTGAATTTATAGGCACATGATTCTTTACGAGTACACCTGTATGTCTCAGGTGACAACGCGCGACTGATGCCTTTGGTGTGTCAAACGTCCATCGGCTATGGTCACCGCTCCACATCAAGTGAGCCGATTGTTTGCAACTTGATGGTATAAAATCCAAAGTTATTACCAAAAGATTGTTTGTAAGGTACTCAGCGGAACAGAGCTTAGCGCTAGGTTCGCCCCATTTTTCCTGAGGCACGGATGTTGACAGCCATTTTTCACTTCGTGGTTTAGGATCTTTCAGGATCTCAGTTAGGTATTTAAGTAGAAACGGACCTGGAAAAACAATAAGCTTCTAAGGTCTTGGCACATCATCAACTTGCGTTTTTGACAGTAGCAGGCAACAAAAGAATATAGTATTTGTCATATATTTGATATATGAAATTACTATATAGTAAGGGAACATACCAGCATCTGCGATATACCGCGAGTGATAGGCTATATTGCTACATGGAACTTCTTTGGCAAAAACTCCACTAGCAGTTAATTTTGCAACAAATTCTGCAATCTTATCTGCTGGGCCAGATATAGTACAGGATTCAGCACTGTTATGGCAAGCCACTTCGATTTCAGGTGGGCAACATTTGGATATCTGCAATGTACATATTTATTTATAAGGGCTACTAGTTCATCTTCGGAACTCTCAAACGCCATGTGAATGTAATCATGTTTACGTGTGTTTTCTTTGCGATAATATAAAATAATAATCATTAAAAACTTTATTTTGTAATGGGAAAATAATGTTTTTTTTTTAAATATTGTTTAGAATCGCTAAATATCGCACTTTTTAGGTATACAAAAATAATGGTTTGACTGATAGGTTGGGGGCAGAGCATCCTATAATACGAAAATAGCAACTATTTAGCTTAAGAGTCCAGAAAACCTCATAGTTTTTTTATGTACTTATTAGACGTGAAGGAGCTATTAGTTTAACCAGAATTTTTCACTCATAGCTTGTACAGGGTGTTTGGTAATATAGTGACGATATTCAAGTGACGGATTCTCAAAACATAAAAAATGACTTCTCGTAAAAAAACTACTAGTTATATTATCAAATTTTAAAGAAAATCGACTAAGTTTAAGTGATTAATTCGATATAAAACTTACTGTCTACTCTTGCAATCGACATCCAAAAATAAAGGAACAACAAGAGATATCTCGAGATGTCCTAATACTTTATCTATGGTTAGATGGCAAGCATTATGCAATAGCACAACATAAGTTTAATAAACTCTTTGTTTTTACATGCCAAAATAAATTTCACATATTTCTATGGTAAACATTTCACAAATTTATTTATTATGCTCATCAAAATAACCCTTTTCATTTTTGTGCGTATATTATCAAACACCGTATATAGGGACGATAAACTTATTCAAAGTTTTTATTATTTTTATTTATTATCTAGGCGTAGCGCGCCCAGCGTAGCGTTTTAGGGGTAAAGAGAATCGACAGGATCCGCAATACCACACTACGCGCGAAGATCGGCATCGCAGATGTTGGCGACAAGACTGCCAGGCTGAAGTGGGGCTGGGCGGGTCACGTCAGTCATGTGGTCACAGACAAATGGGCAACAGTCGTCACACAATGGGTGCCTGCAGATGGGCGTCGAAGCTGGGCCAGGCCGAGGAAGCGTTGGCGTGACGACCTCGATGCATTCCAAGATGGCTGGTGGGACGTGGCGAGTGATCGTGAGATGTTGAGGAACATGGGGGAGACCTTTGCCCAGCAGTGGGAAAGTATAGGTAAAAAAAAAATTGTCTGGGCGTGACCAAACCGTATTATCATGCCATATAGCGAGATCTCCCAAACAACTCCCAACCAGTTCAGGGCAAACAACTACTAATCTATTATTAAAGTAGCTGTAAATAGTCGGACAGACAGACAAATAGACGGACATGGCATAGCAATAAGGTTTCCTAATTCGACTACGAAACCCTAAAAATACGCCATAATCCATCACTAATATTATAAATGTGAAAGTTTGGATGTTTGTTTATTTATTTGTTTGTTTGTTACACAATCACGTCGTAACGGCTGAACCGAATCCTATGAAATTTGGTATATACGTATACCTTTTATCCCATAAATCAGTTCCCAAGGGATAGAATGGGGTGTCAAGTTAAGTTGCAACAGCGAGTTTAGCTTTAATTTTAGGTTACCTACACATTTGTTAGTGTAACGCTTACGAAATCGCGGGCAACAGGGTTTATTAACCACTAGGGTTAATAAACTAAAAAATCGGCAAACGATGGCAGGTTGGTAGTGGTACTATTAATAAATCCGCAGATTAAAATTGTATTTAAACTATTTTTTATTTATGGAAAAGTGATCCTTAAGGAAAAGAGAGTCGATTGATACCAACTTATTTTTTACAAATGTCATTTTCTAGGCTGACTGTACATACTTTTTAAAATCCGAAAATGCTGTTGTTTTTTTCTATAAAATAAACCTATAGCTTTCTAACGACAAAAGAAACGGTAGCTGCCCCCAATGAGGTAGAATTTTGCCGCACTCTGTAAAAGCATATTTACCGTTTCATGTCCAATTCCAACTGCAGCCATGGCTCCACGAATGAAAGGCGTTTCCAAAGACACTTTCCCTCGGCAGTAAGCTGACATTATTGTTTCTTCAGCTGTCAGGACACCATCAGCATATGCGCATGCAAGCTCACCAACACTATGACCTAGACAACGATTTTATGGTATTTATTAATAATTCAATCACATCCATACGTTAAATTTCAGAGAATGAGTAACCGATCACGTGTATATATCCGACATCTGGACGATAACAAATATATATTATCGATCTAATATCGAAAATAACTTATACGGAGGTAGGGGGTTCGATTCCCGCCGCGGAACAAATATTTGCATGATCTATAGATATTTGTTCCGGGTCAGGATTTTTCTTTACATATTAAAAGTATGTATTTACAAAAAAATTATTTAAGTATGTATTATATCGGTTATCTGGTTCCCATAGTACAAGCTTTGCTTAGTATGTGGCTAGATAGCGCTGCATGAAATGTCCAGGAATATTATGCTGGACATTTCACATTTAAATATATTTATTTATTTATTAATCTAAAACTACGTACCGATTATTTTATCAGGGATCAATCCAAGTTCCTTCAAAACGTCAACTAAACCAATTTGTATCGCTGTAATGCCGATGAACGAGTTCATGATATTATCAAAGATTGTTTGATCAGGCGTAGTGATGATATTCACAATATCTAATCCCTTGAGACTTAAAACTTGATGACACCTGGAATCAATAAATTCATATTGTAGCAAGTATGTAATGATAATAATAGGTAATAACTGAAGCGCTAAGAACATACTTATTAGGAGATATATTATACCGTATATAACGTAATTCATACTGGAAATAGAAGTCGAAGTTTCTAATTTATTTAGATGAACACTGACTACTGTGAAGCAATGATAAAAATAGGTAATCTAAGCGCTAAGGATGCACTAAAGTTTTGTGCTGCGACAGCTTATTTTTCTCCGACTATCTTGACTAAATTCAAGTTATCAAGTTTTACCTAAGCATTCCTTAATAATATAATTCACCTACTATCTGACCCGCATGCGGCTTCGCATGCGTGGTTGCTTTGTTAATAAAAACATTACCCCTCCATCTGCGCAGTTGGATTAAAAGTAACCTATGTCTCAATTCTAGTCTTCCTATATACTAAATTTTATTGAAATCGCGGAGCAGTTTAGTAGTGAAATCGTAACAAACAGAAAGACAGACACAGTTACTTTATAATAGTACTATAGATTTCTTTTTAAAGCTAATAAAGGCTACTCAAGTTATCTTAAGAGCGCTCCGACGGAGCAGGAACAATGTCGCCGTAGCCAAAATCAGCTTGAACGACATCATTATCATTAACATATTAGAATTAATCCATTTTTATCAAGATGAGCCCAACAAATAGACAGACAGGCGCGTCGATTCATTTAAGATAATTACGCAGGATAGAATTTTTTTTTCATAGAGCGGCTATGAAAAATAGAAACAAACGTACAACAAAAGTAATTAATACTGGAAATAGAAGTCAAAATCAGCGTTTCTAGTTTAATTAAGTTCTGTTCAATCAATTATTGGTATTCTTATTCTTATTTAGATGACCACTGCCACAGTTTCGTTGTGCATCTCGGAAAAAATATATTAGGTATATAGGTAGGTACATGTTGACTGTTTACCGTTCAATGGCCGCTGCGAAGATTGGTATACGCATTAGTTGTGCACCCATCCCAGCCCATTGAGATCCCATTCCGCTGAACACAAACCAAAGTGGGCGTTGCGCAAAGTCGCTGTACACTGCCTGTTCACCAAGACTTCTAGTTTTCTGTTCTTCATCTGTATCTATTTATTTTAAAAATATGTTCAAATTCATATTATACGAGCACTTTAGAAAAGTGGTGTGATGTGATGAGCTAAGGCATAGTCCATATAAAAGAGCAAATATTTTCAAATCAATTGGATAGGTATGTATGAGACATAGAGGGCATGAGAGAGTGTCATGTCTCTGATGACGACGTCAACAATACAGCGAAGTGGAGAAGAACGACCAGGAAAGCTGACCACACCACCATGTGGGATACATAGCTTGGAATAGAGAGAGAATTGGATAGTTAGAGGTAGAGGGAAAGCAATACATACTATTCTAGAGAAACTATATAAAATTCACATTTATCAAACAGTCACTGAGGTTACTGTCACTTACCCAAAATAATGTATCCCCTTCCCAAATGGGCGGATACATTGTTTGCGTGTATATTGTTGAAGAGAGCTAGTTCTTCTGGATCGATTGGACGTGATTTTAAATCTTCAAATATTTTAGGTAACGTAGTTTCCTGTCGTGCTGATAGAGTCACTAAACGTGGTAAAGTCGACTTGTAACGGGAAGAGTCCTGAAGAAAGAAAACCAAAGCATTAAACAGATCTGTTTCTCATCACGCGACTAATGAATGATTATCGAGTAGGTACTGCATTGAAATAAGACCATTGATCTTTACAGGGATTTAGAGATCGTCTACTCTAAAAACGAACGCCCCTCCATTTCATTACTGAGCATCAACATCATAGCAAGACAATTTGAAATGAGCCTTGTGATTACAGTGATCAAAGAACATTTTACTTTGGCGTAATAAAGTGGAGGGGCGTTCATTTTTAGGGTAGACGGTATCTACTTTAATTGGGATGGGTCAGTGGGGAGACATTCTAAGCCGTAGAAGTGAAAAACGTTTTAAAGAACCATAATATTGTACCCGTTAGAAGGCAAAATACACAACGTGTCCTACATTGTGCATAGCAACTAGAGTTGTTGAGATGATCGTGATGTACTTCCGCACACACGTGATGTACAGCCCACGCGCGAATAGTTATAACATTGGCGAGCGTAGCGAGTCATGCTCTAGCGAATCAGCATCGCCCTCTTCATCTATATACGTCGCAGCCGGAGTAGGTATAAATTTTACAAAAAAAAAAATCAATAATTGAAATCCGTCAATATATAATCCTACGGCAAACTTCCCCCCTTTTACCCTCCACTCCCCCGTTTTAGAATTTTTTCACAACATCTTGTGTAGAATAAAGTCCTTAGTGTGCTTCTCAAATCTGATTGAAATCCGTCAATAAATAACGCTACAGCAAACATCTCCCCTTGTCCCCCAATGAAAAGCACGATAAAAAAAAAATTAAATAAATCAAGGAACTTGTGTGCCAATTTTCGTCAAAATTGGTTGAAAAATGCATCCTGTAGGTGAGAACAGACAGACTGACTGACAAAAGCATTTCTTTGCTAATCTCGAAACTGAATTGCGATAAACACTTATTTTGGAAATACTTATTTTGGCAACCCCATTTTAATTACTTTAATTACCGATTATAATTATTTACCTTTGGCTTCGAATGTCCATGTAGGAGTATATGTGAGTTGATTCCAGTTAATGACAACCCATTAATAGCAGTGTAAGTGGAGCGGATGGGTTGATGTTCCCTGACCACCTGCATGCGGCCTTCACGCAATGCGACCACGTCTTGTCGAGGTCTGTCGCAATGCAAGTTACTCGCTATTTCACCTTTGTGATATCCAAGAAGCACCTAGAAAATGCCAACAAATTTATTAATATCGGTTTCATGCTACGGTTACATCTTTGCTAATTATTTATTTAATAGTATTTTTTACAAGCTTTTATTTAGCTTGCAATGTCTTGTTGAGTTAGAGCAAATCTTGCGTGCTGAATTAAAACCACTTCCTCTTATCCTACGGAGTTGAAATTTGTCACGATGGTTAAATTCCGATGACAAGGAATTTTTATGGTAAGCATGATCTGATTCTACACCTTAAATTGGCTTCAGACAAAGGAACTCCTCAACGATCAACAGCACAGACACGAATTTTTGTCTTCTTCTTTCTGCCCTTTTCCCACATTACTTGGGGTCGGCACAACATGTATCATCTATCTCTCTATCAGCCGTCATCTCCGTTGTATCTTTCTTCCTACCCATATCATTTTTCACACAGTTCATCCATCTCTTCTTTGGCATTCCTCTACTTCTATATCCATCCACACTCATATCTAACACTAAAGGATAGTCACTTAATTTTCTTCCCTACGCATGACATGCCCATACTACACGATATATACATGATAGCTCTTTCTAAGTACCACCAAACGAAATTATGTATACACATTTATATAAAAGCTTGTATATACAAATGTTTTTTTACTATATATTAATTTATTTACCTTTGTCATTGCTGTTAAACCTGAAGCAGCGTCTGTGAACCCAACATTGGACATGACACTACCAACATATAGAGGCTCTGTTCGATTTCCACAAAATACGTTTTCTATCGCTTGCAATTCAGTTTTCTCAGCTTGTAGCGAAGCTAAAAAAATAATAAAATGTAATTAACATAACCATAAAGGGCTGGTGTTCAGGGGGGGGGAGGGGGTCTAGCCGAGTCTCACCCAATCTCACGTGGGGGAGAGGGGGTCTAGGCTAATATCACGTATTTTTTTTTATTTTATCACAGTAAATATAGATTACGAGAAGCAATCTTGAAATAATGAAGTCAATTGTGTTTTTTTAATAAATTTAACGCATTTGCCATATGAATACAAATTTTGAAAAATCTCACGTGAGATAAAGGGAGGGGGGAGGGGATCGAAACAAATCTCGCGACATCTCACCAGGGGGGAGAGGGGATCAAAAATTGTCTATAACGTCTCACGTCGTTAATGGACGCCCCCTAAGCAGGGTCGCAGAACCCAATGGTACCCCCTCTTTCGTGTTGTGGATTTTCTGTATTAGTTTGAGCTAATAATAATTCCTTATTATTATTTTTAAAGTTTACTAGTATAATACCTGAACCGAAAGCTTCCACATACTCCACTGCCTCCGGAGAAATATTAACTTCCTCGTAGAATTGTTTTAGAAACGTAGTGTAGTTGTCTAGATCACGATTAAACCCGAACACTTGGCCAGTTTCCCCCTTGATTCTCGATATAAACTCATTCCTCACGTTAATAACTTCACCATATATCCTGAAAGTTTAATATCAATGGTCAAGTTAATGAGTACATACACAAAACGTCCTCTCATACAAATACAGATTAAGAATCCCTTAAAAAAAGCTTATCTCTTAATGTTTTTTAGTATTCTTTTCACAAGACACCCAGTGTATTTGTGACCAACATTTTCATAACTTTTATTCTTTCTTTTCATAAGTTTCGAAGCTGATTATTTTATGCTTAAAAGTACAACTCGGGAAGATTCATTTGCAAAAGCAAAATCTCTAAAAGTCGTCTATTTATTTTTGGTATTTTTTTAAGCTGCTCTGAGGGCAAAGCTAAATTATATGCGATTAGCGATGACGCTAGTCGATTAATCCGCAAATTTATGGGATTGACACATGCTATAGAAATATCACGTGATCTATCGACAACGAACATATGTAGAAATCAAATCGATTTGAAGCGAATGATTTTTGGCTAAGGCTATGAAAAGTCGCGGAACATACATGGGGGTGATTCGGATACCCCACGATACGAGGGACCTTAATTTTTTTTGGACATCAATTTTCCGGCCACCCTGCATTAACCAGAATATGGTATACCTACGCAAAAATCTGAAGCATAAGAAATATAAATTCTAATCCCATGGCTATAAGGAAACACTAGAAATAAGAAAATATTGTGGCCTGGCCAAAACATAAAATAGCTTTATGTGTGTATTAATAAAATTATATATTCAAATTCTCATTAACATTAGAAAAAAAACTGACATTGAATTGTTTATAGTATATTATGATACAAGTGGGCTAAGTTCCTCATTATACACGAGCCTGTGAGTTGCAGCCCGAGCCGTAGCTGAGGGCGAAAATCAGCCGAGTGTTTAGTGAGCAAGTTGCTCACGAGTTTCATACGCACTTTTTCAACACACTTGCGAGGAAAAAACCAACATGTATTGCATAAATCGTTAATTAGGTGATTGATTACATATAGCCATACAACCTACTTTAAAATTATAATTTTAGTGATAAAATGCAAATATTTTATAACAAATTATTGTGAATTATAAATAATTTAATAAATGTTTTTTCGTCCTAATTAGGATACATTTATTTATTCCAAAAATGTAAATGGATTTTCAGCGGCATAAAACCTCTTTGTTGTTACAAAACGGTATTACCCGGTTAAATTGAAAATGCTCTGTTTACTCGCATATAATTTGCAGTTAGGCACTAACTCAACTTTGTGGGGATAATTCTATTATGCACTAGTGTGTAATATTATTATGGAGGTGTGTGTTATAGTTCGGTTTATGGCCCTAAGAACGATGTAATAAGGCTCACTTTACGAGCAAGTGTGTTGAAAATTATATAAAACAACATTTTTGCATAAAAGTTACTATAGAATTGACGAGGCTTTGTCCGATAAACACATTTTTTTGTGTTGAATGATCGTTGTTTTGTAGTTACCAAGAAGTAATACTTATACAATTATTGTATGTATGAAACAATAATGATTTAAACTTTAATTGTAGTAAATTGTGTGCTGCATAAGAGGGCTGTTCGTGCAATTTATAATATGGGCCCCAGAGCATCATTACGCAATAAGTTTAAAGAAATAAATATTGTGACATTCCCTTGTCAATACATCTATGAAAATCTAATGTATGTTTACATAAATATTAATCTGCTTAAGAAAAATAGCGATAATCATAATTTTAATAGGTACTAGAAATAAAGATAAACTCGCTGTTGCCACTTGTAGACTCCATAAAGTTAGTAAATCGTTTAAAGGGCAAGGTGTACGCTTTTATAACAAACTCCCCAGGGGATGTACAAAAATTGACAATTAACAAATTTTAAAACGTAATTAAACAAAATCTTTATAAAAGAGCATACTATAAAATATCGGATTATTTATATGATAGAGAAGATTGGGATTGAAATTGCTCCAACTCGTTCAAAATGTTACAATTTAGACGTAATTTATTTTCTGTATTATGTATTGTAAAAGGATCATTAAAAAAACAACCAGCCTTGTTTCTTGCCTTTCTTTCCTGGCTTGGTCGCGAAGGAACAGGCAGTAAAATTGACGTTTCAAAGTGATCCTTGTGATTTTAATGAATAAAAATATTTGACTTGACTTGAATTGAACTTAAATTTGTGTTAGTATCTAAGAAATAATTATTTTAACTATTCAATACACTGTCTGACATATCTAAGCGCATGTAAAATGTGTAAAGAGGAAATAAATGACTATTATTATGAACTTCATAGTGTTTTTGAAAGACCTATTTTACAATAACCCACGCGTTAGGGTGCACGAGTACCTAACAAATAATCACATTACACAGTAATTGTAGATATAGGCCGCGTCATGTAAAAAAAACCGCAGGCGGTCAAGCTGCGCAGTAGGCGATTTATCGGTCTATTTGGTGGTATGAGGTGCGGCGCGGGGCGGGTGGGTCCCGCGTCACATGCTTGCCGGTGCGCTATTGGTTCGTCATCAGTCGACCTTTGCTTTCCGCGCTGCGCTCACTTTACGTTCGTTATCAAAATACCATCGCGCATAAAAGTTTTTAATTACAAAATTGTTTTACATAGAAAAGGGAGAAGAATTATTTATGACGTATATTGTTTTATGAAGAAAGAGGCTGATAATAATGCATTTGAAAATTTAAAACAATGTACCTATGAAACGGACCGCAGAGACAATAAAATATTCCAAGTCTACAGTGAGACGCATTGTAAGAAGTTCAAAAGATTCGGAATTTTTTACTGTCTGGATGATGAAAACTCAAGTGACGACAGCGAAGACGATGAAATGGTCACCTCTAGCACAAACACCGCGTCTTCATCTGGTTTTCACGTCACCCAAGACAACTTAATGGAAGAAGTTTCAACATTACTTTAATTTTTTGTAATTAGATTAAACATTCTATACTGAATCAAACATGTTTTTAATTCTATTTAATGATATTCTATCTAATATATTTTACAATGTACCTATCAATAATCAATATACGAAGCTGTAAACGAAAGGCTAGTTCAAAATTAAGACAATAGACCTAGTACTTTTTTGCGCGAGCGCACCCAAGCGCAAACACACCCCCTCCACTTTCTTCCAGAGTTCTTTTTATATGACGCGACTTATACCATAATTAAAACAAGTTTTGTAAACTTATATTTATTATCTTTCTACGCATCACCGCAATGTACCGTATCAACCTGAGCTTTACAGCACTAAAGCTTTTGCTGAGATTGGTAATGATCCTAAAATATTTGAAGCTGAAATTGCACGCCACGCGTTTTCTTAGTTTACTAGTTAATTAAATTAAAAATATATTATTTTGCAATGACTTATTTGAAATATTCATATTTCTTAATTACCTGAGAGCATCACGTTCTTTTTGTAGAAACAAAACATTGATAGCCTCGGACTTGGCACATCCATCCGCATTTTCAGCAAAAGATTTTGTTTTGCCATCAGCTGCTATTTCTATACATCTGAAATAATTATAATACATTTGTTACTATATATTGTGTGTTTTTAACATATTATAAATATGGATTATAAAAAAGTATATAAGTATTCTATCAGGTATCTTGGTCATAATAGTTTCTATAGTACAAGCTTGGGTTCGTTTGGGGCTAATAGATAGCGTTGTGTGGAATGTCCAGCATTATTTATATATATATTCTGCATAAAGGAACAAAATTCCTCGAAGCGTGGTACTTCAGAAAGGTAAAGGAAAGGGGTTTTGTCAAAATAAATGGTCTTCAACAGAATTTCCATTATCTTGTTACCCGTAACTCGTAAGGATCACGCCGATACATTTTTGTATGGTTGTGGTGCTGTAGCGAACTTTATATAAGGCTAATTTTATAGCGTAATTTAATACTTTAAAATAACACCTGGTAACGATTAAGAATTGCACTTGAGAGGGGATATATGAGCCTGAATACTTTAGTTAAGAATGTTAAAAATACAGAGTTGAGAATATAGTCTTTCTTCACTCGTTGAAAGGTCGAAATTTGCATGATCCTAATTTTCAAAACAAAACACTTGAATAAAAGATAATTGACAATGCTTTGAAAATTCTTAACGGAAAAATATAGTATTTTTCAATGCTGTCAGCCAATAAATTTTAGCTGAAATGGTGTTGCAAAAAGTAGGCGCCTCTCTTCCTAGAAATTCTAACACATGAAAGGCCCTTAATTTTTTGTTTTGACTTTTAAGTTTCGAGTTTAAAATATTGAATAATTATTAGTTGATTGTAGAGGCTGTAGGCGTGACCACGCTTAGATGGAAGTAGGGATTCTCGTAACAAAACTAAAATGCAGCAAGGACTCGGGGCAGACCAGACTAGACCAGGATCAGACCATGACCAGATTAGATACAGGAAAACAGACAGGCGGAAGACTGGCGGATGGACGAGAAAACATCGTGGAAAAGAGATGGATGGAGAAGACAGAGTGAACTAGTATTACGAGTATAGTGAGATTTTATTGATCTCGTAGAATCAGTGTTGATTTTAATTGGTATCTAATTCTAATTGGTCGTATCTAGTTAATTGGTCTGACAGTTCAGATTAAGGTTTAGTTAGTTAATTCTGTGGTTATATTGGTAATATATAGTTGTAAGGGTGTACGAATTTACGATATACGATTGTACGAGGAAAGCGGATTGAACGTAAACACATGTCTAAAAATAATTGATGCGTGGTATTTTTTATAATCATTCACAGCTTATCCGAGAACATATCGCTTTTGCCGTCATACCCAATCAGTAACTTCCTTTCCATGTTCCTATAACTATTTCGTGTTAGTTTTATTATTTTATTCAACAAAGGACTATTCTACGAATATATTTTAAATTCATCTACTTTATATCTTGAAAACAACGAATTTTGTTGGATCACTAACAAAAATTAGTAGCATCTTCTGTGTCATTGGTTGCCGTCTGCGGGAGGCTAACAGCCCTGGCACCCATGGTCTATCAGGTTCTGTAAGACTAAGCTTGGGCCTGACCCCTCCCAACCTGTACGCCCGACCTCTGTCCCGGATCCGGCTCATATTTTTTATTAAATGACGTAGCTTAGCTCGTTTATTTATCATGGGGTAACTTAGCTAGAGATCTATTGAACTCATTGTAATATTCAAAATTTATCTTGAGTATTCCTTTGAATTTAATATGTTTGTGTTAGAAATATGTCTGAAATCAATAGGATTCCAAACATATTGGAGTTTGCGGGTGAATAGGTTCCTTCCTTATCCTTCCTCTTCTGCTTGGCAAGTCTAGGAGTTTTCCCCATTTCAAGGTTTCAAGAACAAGACATTCTTAGCCATGCATCGCATGGTAGATTTATGTGAGTAGAAGCTTTTCACAAAAACAAATCACAATATCATAATTTATGTACTGAACTAACATGAACCTTTTGTTTTCTTTCCTTCTTTTCTTGTTTTATTTTCTTTCTTTGTTTTGTTAAACGATACCCTGGATATTTCAAGAAGCAACCAGAAGTAGCTATTAAAAAAGCTGCCTCTAGAAATCCACATAAATTATACGTAGCTAAAGTCAGAGTGGACATTTATAAAAGAAATGTTTATGTGAGTGCCATAAAGGTGTATAATAAATTGCCAAATGCATTTAAGGAATTACCATTCAATGTCTTCAAAGCAACACTATTGTTTTTATTGACATTAATGAATATTTAACCCATTCAAATGACTTTTAATTGACTATACTATGCCATTTGTTTTTTATATTGTATTGTGTTGAGACTTCTAATTTTATTTGACATTGACTTAGTTTAAATTCATTTATATATTTATATATGCACACCATTTATATGGTAGAATATATAAGGATCAACAAAGTGTAACATCCAAACATGTACCTATATTCGAGCAAATAAACGTTCTGATTTCTGATTTTTGATTTCCAGCCACTTTGAGACCTTATTCCCGGTGTTTTAGCTTTAAGATAATATTAGGACTCTAAATTAGAATAATTAATCAATTGCAGTATTTTAATATTAAAATCCATTTCATTCTATACGATTATAAACACTGTAGTGGTATTTAGATTTAATTCACTAGTAACATTCAATTAGTGGTATTTTATTTGTCTCTTTTATTAGGCAAATTTTTATCAGTGTTACTATTTCATTTACGTCTCAAAATCATTTACACAACGTAGAATAAATTTGATTCTAGGCGATCACATTTAGATGGCCAAAATTATTGTTAGGTTTATTTAGGTTCAGAATAGATATAGGCTGTAGAGTGTGAGAGATATATAGTTGGAGCTCAGGGTCTTCAGGTCGGGAACCAAGTGCCCTACCTTTGTTCCCCCCAGTGACTCTCAATGGGGCACCACTAAAAAGGGTATTCCAATTTAAATATCTAGGGCATCTGGTAACTGACGACTTGCGAGATGACACCGATATGGAGAGGGAACGCAGAGCATTGTCAGTCCGGGTGAATATGCTCGCCCGCAGATTCGCGCGATGTACAGATGCGGTCAAAGTGACTCTTTTTAAAGCATACTGTACGTCGCTGTACTCTGCGAGTCTGTGGTTTCAGTATACGCAAAGGGCTTACAATGCTTTGTGAGTCCAATTTAATAATGCGTTCAGGGCGCTGTTGCGGCTTCCGCGCTTCTGTAGTGCATCAGGCATGTTCGCCGAAGCACGCGCTTCTTTGGTAACTTTGATGCCATCTGGCGTAAAAAAACAGCATCACTAATGCGCACGGTGCGCGGGAGCGGCAACACCATCTTGAACGTCATTGCCAATAAATCTGACTGTCCTCTGATGTGGAAGCTCACGCAGAGGACTAAATCGCAATTAATGATTAAGTACTAACTCCCCTAGATTTAAGCTTTTTACCAACAAAATAGATCCATTGTTATCTGATTAAATAAATCAATAATAATAATAAGCACAGGTTAGGATTTATTTTCTTTATAGGTAACGTAGGTGAGTAGACAATGTTGTCCACCGAGTGGATCCCAAAAGACAGAAAACGACCACGTGGCAGACCACGACGCCGATGGAAAGACGAACTCGACTCGTATATGGAAGACTGAACTACAGAAGCGTATGATAGAGTAGAGTGGAAGGAAGAAAGGGAGGCCTTTGCCCTGCAGTGGGACAGTACAGGTTCCAAATAAATAATAATAATAACGTAGGTGTTGGTAGTGTCCAACCGACTAATGTTCAAAATGCAAAATTGGTTCTATGTAAGGGTATACTTGTATACTGAATCAATGTGTGTATAATATACCTGTTATAGTTCACCATAGTATGAGGAAGCAAGCACAGATTTGCACCACCAACTATCGCAGCTTCACATTCGCCACGAGACATAGACAAAATGGCTTGTTCAAGAGCCACCATAGAACCGCAACAAGCACTATCGATGGTTACCGAAGGACCCTTCGTATTCAACCAGTAAGATATACGGTTCGCGTACATTGTCTTGCTAACTCTGCAATAAATAATACATGTTATGTATCTCTCCTTAGCTGGGATAAAATGTAATCAAAGTGGCAAGCGGGATGTCATTACAGAAGGGCTTGTAGTTTTTGAGATAAAAGCCGTAACTGTACTAAAATTCATAGGGTGTTTCCAGTAGCCCCACTATGGGTATGCTCGTAGCTTTTGTGGCTGAAGTACACGGAAAAGTCTTAAATACTGCCTGAGATGGCCGACCTAGGAAAGTATACGAAATATTGGAGTACAATTACATTTTAGCGCACAGAGTAGAAACATTTGAATAACGGCTGCAGCCGCCTTGGATTGAATTTATTAAAACTTCCTATGGTATCCTTTGTCACTCTCGTGGTTCATACCATTTTTCAGACTAATCCAATGACATCTTATTTGTCCCAAACCGAGCCACAATCTGTCTTGACGACCTCCCTGGTGCAGTGGGCGAATAGCCGGCTGAGACGCAGGAGGTAGTGGGTTCGATTCCCGCCGCGGAACAAATGTTTGCATGATCTACAGATATTTGTTCCGGGTCTGGTTGTTTCTCTATATATATTATAAGTATGTATTTACAAAAAAATGTATATAAGTATTCTATCAGTTATCTGGTTCCCATAGTACAAGCTCTGCTTAATTTGGGGCTAGATAGCGCTGTGTGAAATGTCCAGCAATATTTTTTTTTATCTGTATACCAAATTTCATCAGAATCTATCCAGCCGTTTCTTCGTGAAAACGTATCAAGCAGACAGAGAGACAGAGTTACTTTCAAATGTATGATATAGCTTTACATCATTAGCATTGTACATACCCTGTAATACCGAAACCATTTTTCCCAGTATTGTCGATAACACCAAGATTTTCGGTTTCTGATAAACTAGATGCAACATAAACACCAACTTTCTTTCCATTGAATTCACTTGGGTTTAAGCCTGCAACAAAATTTAGTTTTGTTTAGTGGTTTTCCTAAGCGTTTGCCGATAGGTGCACCTATTGGGCAAGATCTTAAAAAAACAATAGAGTCATTGAATTTAATGATAAAATAATCTATTTTTTTCAATGATAAATAATTATAAACAAAATATTTTAAAAAACAAAGGATGCGTCTAGAAGTTATCTATTACGGCACCAATAGAGTCATTTAATTTTATTGAATAACCATAATTTTTTAATTGACTAATAATTTAAAAAAAATCCTATAGGTGCGTACAGACTATGTAACATATTATATAACTTGTGTTTTATAACACGTCCACATTATGTAACCTTGTTATTCGACATTGCAACATAAAACAATACTGTACACAATTAGAATAACAATGCAATATAACAATGTTACATAACCATTGTCGTTTATCGTTCTTCAGTGCTATCCATAATGTCGACAAGAGAGGACGTTTTCGTGGCTGCGGCTGCGACTGTTGTATTTTTAAATAACAAAAGAAAAACAAAAAAACGTAGATGCTGGGTTCGTCCTAGTTTATTGGTTATTTAACATTGTTGTACATATCAATAACATATTATTATAACATGTTTTATAACATTCAGTGTCCACATTATCTGAAACATGTTATATAGCAATGTTGTATAACATGTTATGTTATATAGTCTGTACGCGCCTTATGAAATCAAAAGGAGTGTCAGGGTGCGCCTAGAAGTTATCTATATCGGCACTTTATGAAAAGATAAATTACGTAACAGCAATACCTGCATCATAAATAGCTCCAAACGTTAGCTCTAGAAGTTTCCGTGACATGGGGTCCATTTTGTGCCCCTGATGACAATGAACTTTAAAGAACTGGGCATCGAAACGATCCAGGCCTAAAATCGTGCCCGCATAATCAGATATTTCAGGGTGCTTGAACTGCCATCGGGAGTGTCCATTCACGACGGGGTTAACCTGTTTTGACATCAATTATTATGTAAACTCCACTATAATACATATCAGTGATTTAACCTATATTTTATATCTAATACTAGCTATAAAATAAAATATAGCCTTAGAACACTCAGTAGTGTAGTTTCTAGCAGTAAAAGAGTTTTTATAATCGGTTCAGAAGTTCCGTCGATTACCCGTTACATTTAACAAATTCATATCATTTTCGGTTTTAAAATTTAAGTAGGTATAGACTCTTATTTTTTACATAGTTTAAGTAAAGGAATATTTTTTTGGGTATAATTTGCTTATTTCAATATTTGAAGACACTTCCCCCCAAGGCATAGTCTGTTTTATTTAATTTAATTTCAATTTATTTGTAGGAAAACCAACAGCTGTTAAAACTTATAATTAAGACAGATTGTTAATCAGAAAGCGAATTAGAGGTTTTCACGTTTAAACAACAATATAGAAATATAAAAAATGTGAACAACCATTCGGCATCTCACATTATAGATACAATGAAGAAAGAGTGCCTACCTATACTATTATTATATTAAATATACTATTATTAATCACTAAAGAATTGACGATTCAACCGCTGTCGAATCGAACTGACGCTCATGCAGAATAAGGTCACAGTCCGTGCGCTTACACAGCTTATGGAAATTGTCATTTGCTCGCCACAAAAATGAGTTTTGCCTGTAGTTTGTGCCAACTATGGGTAAATTTATAGGAGGAATGAACCTAGTTTGTTTAAATGGAACATTAATTCTAATTTTATTTAACAAGTCAGGACACTTAATGACATTAGAGGTTATTTTTAATAAAAACGATACATCAGCTACTTCGCGCCGCTTAACTAAGGGAAGGAGATGGAATTTTTTGCATAGTTCTGTATAATTGGAAGATGAAAATGGAATTTTGAGACGAAAACATAGGTATTTAATGAATTTTATTTGAATACGTTCAATTCTAGTTATGTATTTCTCATACCGTGGGTTCCAAACCTGTGATGAATATTCGAGAGTGCTTCTAACGAATGTACATTTATATCCTGTATACAACTTTTTAAAACCGTAATACCTAACACATATATATTTTTAATCATTATCATCATCAAATATATATATACATATATATATAAGTATTTTTAAATTGTTATAATCAAGATCTATTATATATATATATATATATATTATGTAATAAATATAGTAACGTAATATGTTTTTTTATTATTATATTAGCCCTTGCTGGCGTAAAGATTCAATCTCCTTCATTTTGCTCGGTCGTCATAGTCTGTGTCCCACACTTTTATCAAGTACTAGCTGCCGCCCGCGTCTTCGCTAAACTTATTTCCATCCCACAAGAACTGACTGATGAGATGAAAAGTAGCATATCTCCTATTTCAGGTCATCATTAAGAGGAAATCTGGGCTGCGTTTTGCCCATACAAACGTAGTCCCCTGTTTCCTCTCTGGATAGTGATACTAGAGCAAATATTTTTTTACCATATAATCTACAAGTACCACGGTCATGTCCCTACGTTTAGTTTTTCTCCATAAATTAATTATTATAAGAACTAGGAACCTTCTAAACTCACAGAAATTGCTAATTTTTACTGCTCCTTTTCAGACATCCAGCAAACAAATTTGACGAATATAAATAAAAAAACAAAACGTACAAACATAGCCAAAGCCCTTTTTTATTACATATTTGAAAAAAAAATTAAAACTGGTCCAGTTTTGGAGGAGGAAACAGGGACTACAAAACAGTGATTTCGTCTATTTTAAATAGGTATAATCAGTCCGACCTGCAGTTGTCTCTATCGCACGCACATAGGGCATATGGGGCACAGCGCGACAGCAACAGATTTGTTAAATACCCTTTCCAAATGTCTTGCTTCCCGGATTTCCTCATTAACCTATGTTCAAAATTTTAAAGCACAACGGTTCAATAGTTTTGTCGTTAGAGAGGATCATACATCCATCTAAACATCCAAACTTACACATTTATCATATTATTGGGATAGTTGAATTAGTGAGATTAGAGGAATTTTTGTATATAAATATGTATTAGTATCTTTTGTACCTTGTTATATAATATATCCGAAAACTCCTTGACGTTTCGTGACTGTGGGTATAGACCTGACATTCCGGAAACCACTATTCTATCGCCGTTGGTTTCTGCATCATCTTTCAGATTTTCTTTTAGATCTTGTGGCTTCGGAGTCATTGTCAATTCTGAAAATATATCTACACATAAAATATTTAAAGTGTTACAAAGCGATCAGATATCATGTAGATCTAATACAGGGTGTGTGGTGGAACGATGTAGGGATTTTCGGGGCTGATCAGGGCTATATAAATCTATCTATAAATCTATGAATACAAAAATGAATCTTTATTTCCCTTGGTCATCGCATCACGCGTGAACGGATGGAAAAATTTCTCTAATTCTTTTTTTGTTGTGTTTATTAATGTCAGGAGAAGGTTCTTATAAAAGAAATAATTAAGGAAGTTGAGCGGAACATTAGAAAATTTAAGAAAATTAACGACAATGATAGTTTTATATTATATCACTGTCAGTTGTTTGAAATAACTGTCAGTTTCTTAAAATAACTGTCAGCATGCCATTCGACTTTAAACGGTTACAATTTCTAGTGAATTTAGCAAACAGGTGTTTTTTCCCGTTGAAACATCGTCTGGATACAATACATTCCCTGGCAATTTTTGACATATCTAAGACAGGACAAAGCCTGTCAAGTCAGCTAGTAAATAAATATGAATATTGCTGGACCTTTCACACAGCGCTATCTAGCCCCAAACTAAGCTGAGCATGTAATATGGGAACCAGATAACTGATCAAATACTTTTTATTTTTGTTTATTTTTAATAAAGGGTCTTTCAAATAGAGCGGGTCGATGTTAATAATCTGTGGCGGCCATTTTGTTTTGGCGGCATCTGTCAAATCTGTTTTTTCTTATTCAGTCACTGATGCCAAATCACCATGGCAAGTTACACGATTGAGCAGCATGTGCAAATGATAAAACTTTATTATCAAAATGAGTGTTCGTTAGTGCAAACGTTGCGCGCATTGCGCCCATTTTACGGCAGATGCGGTGGCCCTTCAAAGTCCACTCTCCAACGATTGGTGACTAAATTTAAAACGACCGGTTCGGTAAACAACCAACCAACGCCTTTACGTCAAAGGAACGCCAGATCGGCCGAGAACATCGCCGCTGTACGTGAGAGTGTTCAGGAGACTCCGAGGCAGTCGATTTCTCGCCGTGCTCAAGAACTCGGCCTTTCGCAGACCTCAACTTGGAGAATTTTGCGTCGGAACTTGGGTCTGCATCCGTACAAGATCCAACTGACCCAAGAGCTCAAAGTTAATGACCATAGACAACGCCGTGTGTTCGCTGAATGGGCATCGGAACGCTTGGAAGAGGACCCCGATTTTGGCCGAAAAATAATCTTTAGCAACGAGGCACATTTTTGGATGAATGGTTTTGTTAATAAGCAAAATTGCCGTATATGGGCAGACCACAACCCACATGAGGTTCACCAGGTGGCAATGCATCCACAAAAAGTTACTGTTTGGTGCGGATTTTGTTGTGGTGGCGTCATTGGTCCGTACTTCTTCGAAAACAACGTTGGTGAGGCCATCACCGTCAACGGCGAGCGCTACAGATCAATGATAAACAATTTCTTTTGTCTTGAATTGAACAATATGGACGTGAACGACATGTGGTTCCAGCAAGATGGCGCTACTTGCCACACAGCGAACGACACAATCGACATTCTGCATGAACGGTTTGAGGGTAGAGTTATCTCTCGCAGAGGTGACGTGAATTGGCCACCAAGATCGTGTGATTTGACTCCGCTAGACTTTTTCTTGTGGGGTTTTCTGAAGTCTATGCCAATAAACCACATTCGACCGTTGCCCTGAAAGCCAACATAACGCAGGCCATCGCTCGGATTCAGCCGGATCTATGCAGCAGAGTCATTAAAAATTGGACCTCTCGGATTCGTGCCACCATACGAAGCCGCGGCGGACATTTGAACGATGTCATATTCCATCCATAATGGCATAAATAGGCCTTTTAAATAAATAATAAATTTCGTTAATATCTCACACACATCTTGTTTTATTCAATTTTAACATCGACCCGTCCTTGTTGAAAGACCCTTTACAATTTGATGATGGTTCATTATGACACAATAATTATGGCAAAGATTTTAATGATAAGTAATAGTTTGTTTTTTAGTTTAGGATGAAAATTTGTTTGCTAGCTTCAGTTGTTGCTGAGATAATCAGCTGTAACAGACTTTGTGGACAGACAACGTCCACAAAGTCACCACAATGTCACCCGTCCGACTCAGCTGATTATCTCAGAAACAACTGAGGCTATCGACTTGAAATTCAGAATGGATAAAAATAATATTTGCTCAATTTTGTTCTAATTGAATAAATGCAAATATATTTTCATTTTGATTGCCAAAGGGACCAAAATGGTAGGGATCCAAATTTTAAAGAAGAATCCTAAATAAAATTGGACATCATGTAAAATAACTTGGTTTGCACATTCCAAAATAGTCTTAAATTTTTTGCCATGCTGCATAGTTTTGGAGTTATAATGTAAAATGCTAACCACAATGCTGTTACTTTTATCTCCGAAGTTATGCGGGACGTCAGCGCAGATCTTAGTTCCCCCACCCGAGAATTAGAATTAGCATTAGATGTGGAAAGAGGAGCAAATGCTAAATTTATAAAAAAAAATTGATACTTCTTAGAATTAAAACAAAAACTGTTTTGGAATGTATACATAAAACCTTATCATAAGATATGCCACTTGATATATTTGTATCACCTATGTAAATTTTTGTTAACAGTTTGAACCCATTATATTAACATTCCCTGCATCGATTCAGCTCATATAGTTACGAGCAAAACGGCATAGCACAAGCTATCGACCTACTGAATTTTATTTAGATCCAATCAACGGTTCGATAGTTATGCTCATCATCATCATCAACCTATAACAGTCCACTGCTGGACGTAGGTCTCTCCCAGGGTGCGCCATTGAGCTCGATCCTATCGAAACCTCGGAGTTACGCTCGGTCAAATATAAATACAGCCTAAGTTGCCACTGAGATCTTCACTAGCTTCGCTCGCTCGATTGATCAAAGTGATCATTAAAACAACAAGTAACTTTTTAACAAAAATATAATCGACTTAACTAAACTACTGAACTGATTTTGATGAAATTTGTATGAGACCAATATGAAAGTATATTCTTTTGAATAAAAACAGAATTTTCCAAATCAGTTGATAAACAAGTAACTTTATAACCGACTTCAAAAAAAGGAGATGGTTCTCAATTCATCGAAATCAATTTGTTTTGCAAATGTATGTTCCCCGATTATTCAAAGACAGCTGGACCGATTCGATATATTATTGCTTTGTTTAAAAGGATATATTTCCCAGGATTTTTTTGGGATCCCATCATGATATCCTGACTTGGTGCCAATGGGATCACATGGGAAGTTTTAAACAAAAAATGAATCTCTTGATTCCGACGAATTGAGAACCTTCTCCTTTTTATGAAATCGGTTAATGATGGAGTTCTGAGGTAAAAACATAAAACTGAATTGCGTCCCTATAAAATTTGAGGGTTATCCTCGATTTTTTTGGGATCCCATCATCAGATCCTGACTTGATGCCAGTAGGACCTGGGAAGATACCCTCTTTTTTAACCAACTTCAAAAATGGAGGAGGTTTTCAACTCATCGAAATATTTTTTATGTTTCCTGATTACTGGAAGACGTCTGGACCGATTCAAGACCCGTATCAGGTGGTCCCATTGGTACCAAGCCAGGATCCCAAAAACTCGAGAGCAACCCTCAAATTTTATAGGGACGGAATTCGGTTTACCTCAGAATTTCGTTATTTATTAACCGATTTGGAATTTTTTTTTATTTGAAAGTATATATATATTGGTCTCATAGAAATTTCATCAAAATCAGTTAAGTAGTTTGGTATAGTCCGTTATATTTTTGTTAAAATGTTACTTATTTTGAAGTCGGTTAATAAATAAATATTTTTCATCACTATATATCCAAAACCAAATAGCGAAGGGCACTTTAAGATGCGGAAAGGTGATGGCATCGGGCCGCTAGATTAGAACTACCAAGAACACGAATAACTAACAATAAACAGGTTTAATTTACAAATTTGTTCTAAGGCCGACTTGAACAACGATCCCTAAGCACATTTAGCGCTTAAAATGTTTAAATTTGACTTATTTGTATGATTTGATAACTCCTTAAATCATATTTATCCACTAAATACGTTTAGGCATTGTTGCGCAGGTCGGCCTAAAACTAATAATTATGAATAAGCTGGTTTTAGTTTAGATACTGGAATTTAATTGTACTTACCGTTCTTTTACGGATCACTTTTGCCGATCAATAGAACGGTTAATTGTACACAAAAGTATTGAATAAGAAGGTCCAGTCCTAAGTATTGGGCTTTTATATATAATTAGTATATTTTATTTGCATTTCTTTTGTAACATAACTATGTGTTTTGTATGCTAATGAATATTTAAAATTGGTAGAAACAACGCGTTTCCGCTATTTGTTAAAAAACTAAAAACTAATCATGTTGCTTATAATACGTCATTAAGGCCTAATTAATATGTACATTTGAATAATAAAAACATTGTGTAATTAGCAGCTAAATAGTTTATGACGTTTTTGATTCATTTGACAACTCTCTTAAACATATTTAGGAACTAAATACGATTAGGCATACCATTAGTATTGTAGAACTGTTTTAGCGCGTTATTTATGTTTGCACGATTGCCGTATAACGCACATATCAAACAAACAAGTTCTCGAGTGCGAGCGCCTATTGATCGAGCGATGCGAGATCTCCAAATCAACTTGGGCAAATCGGCGTTGTATGTATGTATGTTTGTTTGACCGAGGATAACTTTCGAATCGTTTATCCGATCATCGTTAAATTTAGTATATAGGTAGGTAAAGATGGCACAATTTTGGTGTGACTCAATGGGCTAAAAATTTTGGGGGATTGTTGAGAAATTGGGGTTCAAGAGGGGTAAAAAAAATTAAAATGAGACTATTAGGTCAAATACGACATCAAATGAAAGGTCTTCATCAGTAGTACATTTAGACTCTTTTATTTTTAGTAAAGTTCTTATAGTTTTTGAGTTATTAACCATGATAAAAACTACACTTAGACAAAATTCACAGGGTAGGTACACCATTGACCCCATAGTGCTGTAATTTGGTATGCGTATAGCTTAAATGACACAAATATAGGCAAAAGTCTGAAATCCAGAATAACTTTGTACCCCAAAAAAGGTTATCAAATTACATGAACTCCCGTTACCTGTAATTTGAATGAAACTGTAGGGCAAGTCATTTGCTTAATCATTTCGTGGCACTATTTTGATATTCAAAGATCACAAATAATATTTTTTTGTTTTAATCGGAGACTCGCGAGATGTCAGTTCGGGGCAAAGCACTAGTATTATAGTAGGTACATGCAAAAATGACATATATTAGGACAATTATAGATTACCACAGATAATATAAAAATATATTAGGTAAATACACAGGTACAGTGGACCAAAACCATTTAAAAGTATAATATTATTAGTCAGAGAAGAATTTATCTGCCATCAAGCGTTTTAACTTGCTTGTGTTGAATGGATTAATAATCTGCATCTACCAAAGTGTAAAGTGAGGCGCTTGCTCGAATCGTACTCTATCCAGTTGCTAATCTGTCTAGTTGAGAATCTGTACAGTCACGAATCTGTCCAGTTTCTACGGAGGCATTTGTTTTAATTAACGAAACATGTAAAATGTGGGGTCTCCTCTGTGCGTAATCCCAGTAGCGCCAGTAACTCAGAGCAGTAACACTGCCACTTGCAATGCTCAGAACAAGAACAATAGCAATCACACTATTACACTAATATTATACGAGTATATGCGAAATTTTGATGTCACTTTATTTATTTGTTTATTACTCAATCACGTCGTAACTGCGGAACCGATTTCGATGAAATTTAGTACAGTCTGTTCGAGAAGAGCGTACCCGGGGTCAGTGTTCTAAAAATATTAAGTTTCTCGAAAAAAAACGGTTGTAACTTGTATTGTAGTGGTTATGTGCCTAAAGTGCGTTGAGACATTCAACTCAGTGCGCTCACGACTTTGGGGAGAAAGCACGTTTCTGACACTGAGTGCCGCATACGCGTCCCGCTATGAAGCCGTTTTTATGTGCACGCACCAAAAATGTCGTATAATGCTGCATAATACATGAAAAGGTCAAAGGAATTTGTGAAGAAGTGGGTTAAGCGATATTTGCAAACTAAAAATGTCAATGACCTGCCAGAGCGTGGAAAATTAAGGAAAACTAGTCCCGCCGACGATCAGCGGATAGTGCAACTTTTTAAGAAAAATCCTCGGCTATCTTTATGTTCTGGTTAAGAAAAACTGAAGCAGAGAGGTCTTGATGTGTCCTTAGACACAATTAGGAGAAAGTTAATTGAATCCGATGTAAAATATAGAAGCACTATCAAAAAACCGTTCTTACCGAAAGACATGTTGGAAATCAACTGACTTGGACACAACAAAATTTAGTGGCTTTGTCAACAGCCGACAACAGATTGTTGCTCAAAACACTTAAACACCCGATGAAGGGTTCATGTTTGGGGATGCTTCTCGAGAAGGGGTTTTGGTAATTTGCATTTGTTTACCGGGACCCTGGATGCTGCTAAGATGAACGAAATCTATGAAAAAGCTTTATTGCCTTCTGCTAAAGCAATATACTCTGGACAAAATGATGATTGGATACTACAAGAAAATAACGACCCTAAACATCGAAGTCCTCTGTGTACTACCTGGAAAGCTCAAAACCACATCAATGTAATGGAGTGGCCCTCACAGTCACCAGACGCGAACCCCATAGAAAATGTTTAGGCATTGATGAGGCTAAAGTTGCGTGGAAAAAATGCCCACATCGCCGCCGAGCTAAGTCGTCATATCCGCAGCATGGAGGTCATTGTCCCGCGAATACAAAGTGTCTCGAACACCGCCGTAAAGTTGCCTATCGATCTTTTACAGAATACATTTTGGGGAATGTGCCCAGGAACTATACTATCTGATCCCGCCATCTCCCTTCCATCAAAGGACAAGCAGGCGCACGGCTCAGTACCATCCGTACCTAGTCAATATACCAGCCATTCGCACACACCGTTTTGGTTCTACGTTCTTGATGCGTACGGCTAAGGTATGGAACACTTGTCGTCGTCTGTTTTTCTTAAAGAATACTGTAGCGGACGCCGAGCTATAGATTAAGTTAGGAAAATTGTTATGTTTAATCGCCTTGTATAGTATAGAGATTAGAGGCGAACGATAGGGTTGCTGCCGCCGAACTGGGCGCGGCCGCCGGGTTTTTTTCGAATGGACTAATCTCGCTGTTGGCCTCTGAGGCCGTGACAGCTTAACCGAACTTTAACCGAACTTCAAGCGAACTTGACACGCGGCCGCCGGGCACCGCCGTTTTGTATATTTATAGTGTGCGAGCGAGAGGGCGCAACCCGTCCCTCTCCCACACTTATCGGATCGGCAGTATAATACTTATAGTGTGCGAACGAAAGGGCGCGACCCGTCCCTCTCCCACACTATCGGATCAGCAATATTATATTGCAGATACCGGCCTATAAAGGCAGCGGCGCCCGCCCTCAAAAGTATTCCTGAGTTCAAACTCCTTCCCGATGAGCAGTTTGGCTTCCGTGCCCAACACTCATGCCCACAACAGGTGCTCCGCATAACGGAGCATGTCCTCTCCAATTGGCAAAGTACCTGGCCTGCAGATACTGGTGCCGTCTTCCTCGATGTAGCGAAAGCTTTCGACAAAGTCTGGCACAATGGCTTGATCTACAAGCTTTTTAAATTCGGAGTCCCAGATAGACTCGTGCTCATCTTACGAGACTACCTGCAAGGGCGCAGCTTTCGCTACACCGTGGAAGGCACTCTCTCTAGTCCTAGACCAGTCAGAGCGGGAGTCCCTCAAGGCTCCGTTCTCGGCCCCCTCCTGTTCACGCTGTACACCAGCGATATCCCCCGCACTCCTCAAGTGGAAATAGCCCTATACGCAGACGACACGGCCTTGTACACATCCAATCGGAATCCTGATCGGGTGGGTATAAGGCTGCAGGCTGCCCTTCATTCATTAGCCACTTGGTTCCGCAAGAGGCGGATTGAGGTAAACCCGTCGAAGAGCACAGCAGTGTACTTCTCACGGAGAAACCTCACTCCCAAACCGATCTCCTTATTTGGCAAGCCCATTCGCTGGGCCCCATCAGCCAAATACTTGGGTGTCATCCTCGATAGGCATCTCTCCTTTAGGTTGCACATCACTAAGAGGTGCAATTAGGCAAAGTTCACCCTAGGACGATTGTCCTCACTACTAGGCGCGAAAAGTAAAATGTCCCTTAAAAATAAGGTGACCCTTTACAAAGCGTGCATTCGCCCCATCATGACATACTCCACTGTAGTATTTGCCCACTCTCCTAAAGTTGGTGCCATTCAGGTCATCCAAAACCGCTTCTTGCGAAAAGCCTTTGGCTCGCCCTGGTATTTTCGCAATAACGATCTACATCGCGACATGAAATTAGAATCAATAGCCAGGTTCATGAAGCTCGCTTCCAAGCGATTTTATGAACATGCCTCTAATCATCCGAACCCTTTGGTGCACACCATTCCGGTCTACCCGTTGGATTCGCCCGCCAACAAAATCCTCCGTCGTCCGAGACACGTTCTCGGAGACCCGGATGACGAAATCACCTCCGCTAATGCGGAAGGTGAGTCATCTACATCAGACAGAGTAAACACTTCACAGAAACACCGATCTCGCCGGCGAGGTCGACGAATCCCTTCAGTCGCCGCCTTTACGAGGTACAAACATGTACCCGGGCGTTTCTCTCCTATCCCCATCCCGGCAACAGCCCAAGCCGAGGTTCGTACCTAAGTGGTGCCCTTGCGCTAGTTGCCTAAAAAACTTACTGGGCTGAGCGCCATCTGCGCTCGCCAAAAGTTCGGTTAAGCTGTCACGGCCTCAGAGGCCAACAGCGAGATTAATCCATTCGAAAAAAAAAAACAAATAAAAGTATTCAGCATTAAGACTTCGTCTAGAACAGTTCTAAGAAATAAATATTAATTAACAGTGATCGAGGGTTTACTTTCAACAACATACAGTCCACAACAAATACAATCCGGGCCTCTTTAAGGTAAATAGGTTTCTTCTAGATCTTCGTGCTTCATCTTAGACCACATCATCACTTACCATCAGGTGAGATTGTGGTCAAACGAAGTTCTATACAATTAAAAAAAAAAGAAAAGAATATGCCGAAAAATTTGTAGAAAGCATGCTTCAAAGATGTCAGACCGTTATAGACAACGGGGGGACTGGACACCATATTAGGTAAAAAGCATCCAAATACTCATCGTAATCTTTTATTATACTGAGTTTTATTTACTAGAATTTATTTTTACAAGTACTTTGCCCGGATACGGTCTTACCGTACATAGTGTATGTGCATAGATTATAACCTGGATTAACACATACTCGTAGGCTACTTTTTGTAACTTATATCAGGTCCCATGGGATAAAAATGGGTTGCCCAAGTCAAGTTGCAATAGCAAGTTTTGCTTTATTTCTAGATTACCTGCACATTTAGTAGTGTAACGCGTACAAAGTCGCGGGCAATAGATAGTAAACAAAAAACTTAAAGTACGTGTTATACACATGGGTGCAAATTTTGATAGCGCACTAAACTCCACCCTTGGTAAAAACCTGTGCTGTGGAGATAAGATCTCTTCCGTTCAGCAATGGTACAACTATATTATGGTTTCTACGTTCATACAGGGGAAGGAAGGGAAATTTACGACATCTAATTAAATAACCAAGAAGATAAACTTTAGAACGAAACTGAGTGTGTAGAATACACGTCATAGCAGGGATTCCAGGCTTGAGAGGCGAACTCCAAGTGACTATGTACATATGCGCAATACATCATTTTGATGGTCTTTATGCTCGAAAATTCAGAAGATATCATAAAATAAAATTAAAAATAAATCTTTACGTAATATAAAATGAAGTCGCTGTCTGTTACCTCTCTTAAACTACTCAATGGATTTTAATGCAGTTTTCAGCAATAGATAGAGTGATTAAAGAGGAAGGTTAATATCTATAACTAGCTTCTGCCAGCGGCTTCGTACGCATTGTATTTCAACCAAAAGTAACCTATTTGTTAATCAAGGTTATAATCTACGTACATACCGATTTTAAAGTAACTCTGTCTCTCTGTCTGTTACCTTTTCACGACTTAACGGCTCGACCGATTTCGATGGAATTTGGTACCTATATAGGTTATGAATGGACTGAGACATAGGATACACTTTACGCGACTGCACAGAAGGAGGGTAATGTTTTATTAATAAACCACGCGTACGAAGCCGCGGGCGGGTCATCTAGCTGTTTAATAAAACTTACGTGTAACTTATGTGTAAAACATCATCAGAATTACAGTATTTTCCGATGTCAAAACCGCCACGCTCTCATAACTCGTTAAAATTGACTTCCTCTGTAACCTTCTAATCCTCTTCGACCCCCTGGATATAAACTTGGAGACATGTCCCATAGCGTAGAACATGGGCTGATTGTGGAACTAGCTCTTTTTAGCGAATACTGTGATGGACGCATCCACGAAGTTTTTGTCCCAGTTCGGTCCTCCTTCCGCGTTCAGGCAGAGGTTTCAATCCAACCAGCCAACTGATCCGTGGTTTAAATTCTGAAAATGTAATTTTTAAAGAATTTTGCTATTTAGAAGCTTGCCGCGTTAGTAATAGTACCTATGTGGTCAAATCTTGCAACTGAATTTAATACCAGTACCCTCCAACCGATGGAGCTGTAATGAATGAATGAAAACACTTTATTTTACACCCTACAAAATAAAACTTACAGACAAAACAGACGACACAAAGTAAATAGTACAATGAGCGGTCTTATCGCTGGAACTTTGGTGACAGTCCAATTGTACCATGGAGTTGGTCTCATGATAGAGACGGATGCTAGATACGTATGTACCTTCTGAATGCATTATAGTAGGCTACTAGTGTTAGGGCTCATTTGAATCTAATAAAAAAGTATTTTTCCAACAAAAAAACTTATTTGTTTTTGTAACTGGTTCGCTGTCAATATTTAATTACAGTTATAATATCATTGACGTAATGGTATGCTCTTTGCCACGAGCCTGGCTCAATGCGGCTCTCCCAGGGGAAACTGCCTGAAAATACATTACAAGATCAGAATTAGCTAAACAACTCAGTGTGAGCGTGAGCGCACACAACACGCTTAAAACGCTATAGTTTTTAATTCAATAATATTGTGTTTAACATAATTTGTCAATGCTATATCTTTGGGTGTTGTACTCTTTTAAACGTCCGTTGACCGTTCAAGACCTAGAACAAAGGGAATGTTAAAAAAAAGGAAATTTGTGAAGACACCGCGCTAAAAGGATGACAAAATTATTTTTGAAATAGGTACCTTCACAAGCCTCAGTGTTTAGCAAGAACTTCGTCAGAAAAGCCTCCATTGCCTCGACCTGAACCTCCGCGGGGGTGATAAAGTTGGTCTAATAGTGCATGCCTACACCATCTACATAATCTAGCACTTTTGGCCTGTCATTAATCACCTAAAAATAAATACATAAATAATGCTGGACATTTCACCCAGCGCCATCTAGCTCCAAATTTAACAAAGCTATGGGAACCAGATAACTGATAGAATAGTGTTTTTCAAACTTTCGCGATCACTATACATATTATATTTATCGTGTATCTTTTTTATTTGTTAAAAAGGTAGATACGCGATAAATATCATTTTGAACCAATAATTATGAACTGATAGAATATGTACATATTTTTTTTTGTAAATTCATTGTATACTTACAAAGTATGTAATGTTAATAAATTACAATGTTTTTTCTTCCTTCCTATTAAAAAAACCACGCCCGAATCTTTCCATCCGTTCGGGAACATTCTATTGACAATTAACAAATTTAAAAACGTAATTAAACAAAATCTTTATAAAAGAGCCTACTATAAAATATCGGATTATTTAGATGATACAGAAGCTTGGGATTGAAATTGGTCCAACTCGTTCAAAATGTTACAATTTAGATGTAATTTATTTTCTGTATTATGTATTGTAAAAGGATCCTTAAAAAAACAACCAGCCTTGTTTCTTGCCTTTCTTTCCTGGCTTGGTCGCGAAGGAACAGGCAGTAAAATTGACGTTTCAAAGTGATCCTTGTGATTTTAATGAATAAAAATATTTGACTTTGACTTTATATCATTAATTATTTGGTCACAACACTACAACTATCAAATTAGAACTGTCATCGAGAAAACAAAGAAATGGAAATAGTACAGTTAAGTTATGTAAGTACTCCATAAAACTACTGCCTTCAGGAATAGTTTCTACTACCAAGCTACCAAGTGCTGGAATAATATACCACCACATTTGCGTCAACCTATTTCTAAACATACGTTTAAACGCAAACTTAAAATACATCTCCTGTCTATGCAAATGGCTAGCGGAAACCCCACTTCACATACCTTCACTAACAACTATTACACTATACCTACATATAAACACCCACATTGCCTCAGTTTATAATGACTACGACTTACCAACATACATACTTATAGATTCAATGCCCCTACATTTCAAAATAAAGTCATATTATCCGGTACTGAATTTAGGAACCGGTGGAAGATCAGCGCGCTGCGTACTCGTATTTACTAGTGCGTGGCGCATAATGCTGAGCCGGATCCTAGTTTGCGGACGCTCATAACCTGGACGTACCTACTACCTATGTATATTCTATATTTTCATTTCAATTTTTTGTATGTTATACTTATTGTCGTGTTATTTTTGTAACTGTGTATGTCTTTGTTTTGTTATGTCTGCAAATAAATGTATTTTCTTTCTTTCTTTCTATGTTGCTAAAAGTTGTTATACGTGAAAATCTATAACTGACTTTCTGTTTTGTACTGTTTAATTGTTAAGTTAGTTAAGCTGTTGGTTTTCCATAAAATAAAATAATAAACAAATAAACGTAGTATCTACCTCGTGAATGGAAGGACAATAAGAGGAATAAGGAGAAGAATTTATCCGCAAGCAAGCGTTTTAACTTGCTTGTCGATGTATTGAATGGATTAATATCTGCATCTACCAAAGTGCGCATGCTCGAATAATAAATGCATTCACAACTGTACTCTGTCCAGTTGCTAATCTGTCTAGTTGAGAATCTGTACAGTCATCTGTCCAGTTACTATGGAGGCATTTAAATAAATAAATAAATATTACTGGATATTTCACACAGCGCTATCCAACCCCAAACTAAGCAGAGCTTGTACTATGGGAACCAGATAACTGATAGAATACTTATATACATTTTTTTTGTAAATACATACAGTAGAATCCGTTTATTATGACATCTAAAGGAATTGACAAACACGTCGTACAAAGCGGACGTCATACAAAGCGTTTTGTGAAAAACAAACCTTTTTTATGTAAATATGTACTTATGTATTTTAATAGAGAAACACACTATGTATACATACATATTAAATCAAAATAAAAATTGCACGTAATGTAATACATACATATTTTTTAACGTAGGTAATCTGTAATTTTTGTCTGCTTTTGTTTTTTCATTTTATTGTAAACATGTTTTTAAAAATCATTGAGATTGTCGAATGACCCACACCAAATTCCTTTGCGAGAGATGAGTTTGATCTTCCATTTTCTAATCTGCATATTATTGCACCTTTCTCCTCAATCGTAAATGCTTTACGGCGTTTAGATGACATGTTTTTCACAGTACATGCAATAAAAAATACAAACGACAAACGAAAAACCATGCGTGACCTTCAAGTGTCAATTACTCACTGAGATTCAAAACAAAAACGAGCCACGCGCCGAACGTCGTCGATAATTAACGAACAGTACCGAAGGTGTAAGGGACCTTACGCACTAGCGGTTGGCCGCTAGGCGGTTAGACTCGAGCGGTCCAACCGCTTAACGCGGTTTCTTCGCGGTTAGCCGCCATAGCGGTCAGCCGCGATGAAACCGCGTTAAGCGGTTGGACCGCTCGAAGGCGCGTGGCTCATAAACAAAATGGACGCCGTCGAGATAGCTTGTGTTATTTATTTTTACTCCCGAAAACAACGAAAGAAAAATAAAAAAAGATACTGGATTCATCCTTTACTAGAAACACGCAAAGAATTTGGCACGTTCGCAAGTTGTTTTCAGGAACTGAAGAAGCATCAAGATAAATTTTTCGGCTATGTTAGAATGAGTGTTTCGTCATTTGAAGAACTACTAACAGTTTTATATGACAGCATCAAAGGACAAGATACTAAATTTCGTGACTGTATCCAACCCGAAGAGAAATTAGTAATAACATTAAGGTAAGTTTGATAAATAAAAAAGTTTTAGTAGTTAATATGTTTTAATTTTAATCGCAATGTGGGTTCATACGAGTAATTGAATAAAAAAAGTAGTAAACTATAACTATTACTGAGAATTATTATTATCATTAAAAAGATCTAGATAATCAGATTCTTGAGATATCTGTGAATGTGTTGATTCAGGAGAGGTTACAGATTGTTCTTGATTACATGTTCCACGGTGTGTAGGTGGAACTGAGGGCGATGGTGGTGGGTAATTATTTCTAGCAAATGATGGTGTCTGATATCCTTGGGATGGCCCTTGGTTGTAGTTAAATGGTCGTACGTAATCCCAAGTAGAGTTACAGTAGCTGTATCCAGACGTTTGGGCTTCAGTAATGACTTGCATTATTTGAGATTTTGTACGTAGGCGTATAATATGTTCAGGCACTTTTTTTATTTCACTAACCAACGACAAAAAGAAAAGTCTATCTTCATCTTCTTCCACCTTTTTCAACTCTACATTCTTATTTAAGACGTTAATCAATTCAACTCCTATATCATCTTCTTTGTTATTCTTTTTTTTTCGTTTTGGCGGTGGTACTACGACTGGGTCAGCTACGTTTTCTGTTTCATTTCTTTCATTTTCTTGCCTTTGCATGCTTGAATCAGTTTCATTGATAGATACTGTATCCTTCAAAAACATTAAATTATTGTAAAATATGTATTGAGTCTTTTTCTTAGCCGCTGACCCACTCCTGGTAACATTGTCCTTTAGAGCTTTCACGAAATTATCCCTAATGTTCTTCCATTTCTTTTGTAATTCTTTTCCTAGAACAATACAACAAACAAGTTAATGATTTAGTCATAAAGTAATAGATTTGTTGTAATTCGTGTGACATGTGCAATAAAGATAAAATAAAAAATAATAAAATAATAATAAAATGTTTGTTTCAGATATTTTGCAACAGGTTGTACATTCACGGAACTACATTATACATTCAAAATTGGAGTAAGCACTGTAGCAGAAATCGTACGAGAAGTTTGTTTTGCAATTTGGTTTTGTCTGAAAGATATTTGTTTGCCTGAACCAAACAAAGACGCTTGGAAAAAAATTGCCAATGATTTTTTTCAAAGAGCAAATTTTCCTAACTGCTTAGGTGCTGTTGACGGCAAGCACATACGATGCATTGCACCTAATAACAGTGGCTCGATGTGTTTTAATTATAAAAGTTTTTTCTCTTTGGTTTTATTAGCAATATGCGACAGTAATTATAAATTTGTTATGGTTGATATTGGAGCTTTTGGTAAATTCAGTGACTCGTCAATATTTCAAAATTCGGTTTTCTATGAAAAAATGCAAAAAAACCAATTGGATATTCCAGAGCCACAACCGATTTCACAAAGCAGCGAGACATGTATCCCATACGTTTTTGTAGGCGACGAGGCGTTTGCGTTATCTACGAATTTAATGCGCCCATACGCAAAAAAAGATTTGGATGAAACCAAAAGAACGTTCAATTACAGGCTTTCTAGAGCAAGAAGATATGTAGAATGCAGTTTTGGAATTTATGCAAACAAGTGGCGTATATTTCATAGACCTCTAAATGTTCAATTCGCTCTAGCAAAAGATATCATAAAAGCTACTTGTGTCTTACATAATTTTGTAAGAGATGGCTATTGTTTCGACGACTCACTCAGTTGCCCTTTGCCAGAAAATGTAACACAGGAAGGATTAAGAAGGAACAATAAAACTGCGTTGAGATACAGAGAATTGTTTGCCGAATATTTTATGACTGATGGGAAATTAGAATGGCAAAGAAATATGATTTAACTGAAAATAGACGTATTACTATGTTCTAAGATGTTTAAAGTATGTTTAGTTTCGTTTAAATATATGTAATAATAATAAGAAATACTTACCCAGATTTTTTTTTGCCTCTGTTGTCATCTCCTCTTTTCCAAAAATATCTACTAATTCTTCCCATTGTTTCCGTTTTAAATCTCTATTCTTATAAACTGCTCCTTTACAATTCCAAATAGCTTCTCGTTGTTGAATTTCAACAATGAATTTCTCTGTGTCGAAGTTCATGGCTGCGCAACTGAAAACACGTGCATACTTCACCGGCGGCTCGCCGCAAACTAACCGCCAGTGCTTATACACAAGATGGCGGCTAGCCGCGAAGCGGGCCGCGTCACTCCATTCAACCGCCGCGGTTGAAATTTTGTGGCGGTTTAGTGCGTACAATCATAAGCGGTTGCATATTAAACTGGAAAAGCGGCTAGCCGCGCGGTTAGCCGCCCCCGCGGTTAGCCGCTAGTGCGTAAGGGACCTAAAGAATCATGTCGGTCATTATAACCGGACATAATTTGTTAAAAATGGGTCATAATAAGCGACATGCCACTGTAAGGGAAGTCATTTTATCCGACTTATTTTATAAAGAATTTTATATGATAACCAAACTTCGTAGTGTAATTACGTCATAATAATCGGTTGGTCAATATAGGCGGAATCATAAGAAACGGATTCTGCTGTACTAATAATATATGGAAAAACCACCATCGAATCAATTTCGTTACAAAAGTAGTCAATTTGTGTAGCTTTGACTATAACGTCGTTGGACGCATTCAACTCATGAGTTGATATCGGACCGACCGAACGTTTTTGTTTCGGAAGCCGACAGATTTTTGCAAATGGCAAAGATCATGCAACAATACGTTGCAATTTCCTAAACGTCGAATATGTTTCGAAAAACTATTACTCTAGACACTCACCCCAATTAAATAAAATAAAAAATTATAACTATTTCTAACAATTACGGATAGATTGCTAATTACATATTATTCCATTTCTCACAATTTCAAGACAGCCGTCGACGTGCATATGCACAGTTCGAATGACTGTCCGAAAATGGCCGATGCACCTGATCAAATAATTATAATTTAACAATTAGCGAAACTAGTAGGTAACCGAGGCGATGACATGCTTCCTGCTCATTACTGTTCAACCTACCTAGACATTGTAAATGCATCGCATAAAGAAACATTATAATATTATGTACATACATAACGTCATACCTACATATACAGGGTGTCCCAAAAAATAGTGTCAAGCGAAAGTCCAGAGATAGAACACCGCTTGGGGTACCCGAATCACCCCCATATATGTTCCACGATTTTTTATAGTTTTCGAGTTATGAATTGTTTCCGAAATTTTGAAAATTTTTGACTTGAACAACTTAAAAAAAAAGAACTTAAAAAACTTTCTTGACATTTTTTTTTAGTACTGAATTTTTATGAGTTGTTCTTTTATGCACAAAATAATCAGCTACGTGACTTTGATCAAAACTATGAAAATGTTGGTGTAAAGTCAAATAATTACATTCGGTGAATTATGACTTAAATTTTCAACTTTAAATTTAAAGCTTAACAAGTGATTTCATGGTACTTAAATAAGTCTTAAGAATTTTCCAGACTCTCAGATTTCATAATCATTAAAAAAAGTAGTACTTAATGGGCTACTTTGGCTAAAATCGGCCTTCAAAGACGGCGAGATGGAAAATTCTTAAAATTAGCTACCTGCTTAGAAAATTGATTTTGGTCATTTTATCATTCCTGAGCTTAATTCGTTTGTTCGTGTAAGTACTACTTTTTTTTAATGATTATCAAATCTGAGAGTCTGGAGAACTCTTAATACTTATTTAAGTACCATGAAATCACTTGTTAAGATTTTAAATTTAAAGTTGAAAATTTAAGTCTTAATTCACCGAATGTAATTATTTGACTTTACACCCACATTTTCATAGCTTTGATCAAAGTCACGTAGCTGATTATTTAATGCATAAAAGGAAAATTCATAAAAATTCAGTAGCAAAAAAAATCTCAAGACAGTTTTCTTCTTTTTTTTAAAGAATTTTTTAATTTGTTCAGGTCAAAAATTTTCAAAAATTCGGAAAAAAATAATAACTCGAAAACTATAAAAAATCGCGGAACATACATGGAGATGATTCGGGTACCCCAAGGGGTGTTCTATCTCTGGACTTTCGCTTGACACTATTTTTTGGGACCGCCTGTATAAATTATAAAAAATATATAAATGAATAAATGACCTAGTGAGCGATGGATGACAGATAATGTTATCTGGCCATGTTTTTAAAGATAGGGAGAGATTTAGCGTGACGAATTTAGACAGGTAGGGCATTCCAGAGCCTGGTAGCCTACAGGGTAAAAGAAGTACTATAAAATACCTACTGAGGTTGTGTTGTGTTGTGTTAGCGGATGAGGATTCGATGAACACAACGGCATCCACGGGGATCTTGGAAAGCTGCATCCATCAACCCAAAATCCTGCTCCGTTACTTCAAGGAGCTAGGATGGCTGGGGTCAGGTTAGAAGGGGGGTAATGAACAATACACCCCAATGCGGGACGTCAGTGCAGATCTTATTCCCCCCACCCTAGAATTAGAATTAGACCTACTGAGGTATGATGAAGAGTTTTTAATTTAAGAATATCAGAGGAGCGTAAAGATCAAGAGTTAGAAAGGTTATAAGATTCTTAAAGCGTTCTTTGAGGTAGGCCGGAATAGAAGGGATGAAAATGATGCTGTACAGGAGGTAGTGTATCGTAGAACACGTTTTTAAGGTGCGTGATCTACGGGAATATACTTTAATATAGGCGGTGGTTACTACTTAACATCAGTTGAGCCATAGGTTATATGCTTGTTCCATCTCCAAGTGGTATAGAACAAACTTGAAAGTAGCACCAGTGACAGAGAAGTTGAGACGCATGGTTAGTGTGGTATGGCATGTGACTAGAAAAGTAATGGATGGACGTAGAAGTAGAGGAATACCAAAGAAGAGATGGATGGATTGTGTAAAGGATGAAATGAGTAAGCTGGATGTAAATATTGAGATGTCACATAATATAACAATTTGTAAGAGGAACACATGCGCCGACCACACATAATGTAAAAGGGCAGGAAGAAGAAAGAAAGTTGAATTACGACCACTGCGCGGGCAACTAGTACTAACTATTTTGCCACTAGTTATCTACCTATCTAAAAAGGTCAAGTAAGGTGCTTTATAATACGACGGATACGATTTCACAATTTTACAAAATATTTAGCATACAATTCACGGAAATGAATAATAAAACAACACCTGGGTGTTCGATGTTATAATACGTTTCTAGGCGAGTGGGTTGCTAAATAAGAGCATATATTACTTTATAATCTTTTTAACTATGCTATCCACATTTCAATATCTTATATACGGGGAGTTGTTGAGATATTGGGGTTTAACCTCTCAGACGCGGCAAAGGCCCGCGAATCTGTTACCGCGTCTGCGGCAACATTGCGTGATAATCAAGCGCAATGTTAGTGTTTGGATTTTATTGATTTTGTGCAATAAAATGATTGGTATACATAAGTAGTATTGATTTTATTCGATAATTGGATAACTAATTTATCTTTACTAATTTTATTACTTTTGATTTTATTACTAAAACATTTTTACATTTTGATTTTCCTCAGACAATCGAACCAAAAGTCTATTTCTGCAACTGTTGTAGAAAAATGTTTTTTTCAATATATTTTGTGACATATTTTGAATGTAACTTTTTACACACAGTCTGATGTCTAGGCTATCTAATGGTATAAAAAACATCACATTTGTAGCAAAATATCACTCATAAACAATATTATGAAAATCACATAACTCTTCGAAAAAATCGCCATTGTTCACTCCTTCTAATCAAACCTTCAGTTAGAACGTTCCTATAGGCTTCACCAAATGAGTGAAGTTCCCATAAGCTCGTTCAATTTAGTAGGAACGGGTAAATAAAACAATTTAGACCATATTTCAAGGCATTTTGTTTCAAAATTAATTAAAAGTTTCGCAGGTCACCTGAGCACTGATCAGAGCTTGCGCATATAACAAGGAAAGCACTGATCAGCGCTTCCGCATACCAAACAAATTAAAAAAAAATTAAACCAGTAACCAAAGGTTAAGATAGGTAAAAAAAATGAAAATGAGACTATTTGGTCAAGTTGGGCGTCAAATGAAAGGTCTTCCTTAGTACATTTAGACTCCGTTTTTATTTTTAGTAAAGTTTAAGTAAAATAAAAAGTGAACTTTGACAAAATTCTCAGGGTACACCATTGACCCCACAGTTCTGTAATTTGGTATACGTGTAGCTTAAATGACACAAATATAGGCAAAAGTCTGAAATCCAGAATAATCGGATCAACGCCTCGAAAGTTATCCTCAGGCAAACAAACATATGTATATACAACACCGATTTGCCCAAGTTGATTTGGAGATCTCGCTTCGCTCGATCAGTAATTGCTGTGTATGTCAATAAGTAACGTTAATTATAAATATCGAATTGCATTAGTCATTGATTACATTTTATGGAATGTATTGTATGTAAAATATGCATTTTATAATGTCACATCGTAGCTGCTGTAAAAGGACATTGTCATCTTACCTAAACATGAATAACAAAAAAAAATTATATACCTAATAGTATCACAGAAACGACAATTCAAAATAAATAATGCATATGTACCTACTATCAATTAATTTCCTGTGAAATGGAGTCATCCCTGAGAGCTTCTGTCATGCTACAGTAGCTTTTCTTAAATAATTTTAATTTTATTTTGTACATGGCATAGTCCATTTCACGCAAATCTTTATCTCATTTATAAAATAGTTTGACTCCATTACAAATAAAATTCTTTGAAAGTTTAGTTAACCTAATAGTTGGGTGTCGAATGTTGCCACCGTGCCTTGTTTGGTAGGAATGGGTAGATTTCAAAGTTACATAATCTTGTATGTAAATATATATGGCTGGACATTTCACACAGTGCTATCTAGCCCTAAACTAAGCAGAGCTTGTACTATGGGTACCAAATAACTGATAGAATACTTATATACTTTTTTTTGTAAATACATACTCAATAATATATAGAAAAACATCCAGACCCGGAACAAATATCTGTAAATCATACAAACATTTGTTCCGCGGTGGGAATTGAACCCGCTACCTCCTGCGTCTCAGTCGGCTATTCGCCCACTGCGCCACGGAGGTCGTCGTATATTTACGCACTAGTCAGCGTCATTACCCCTTAGTTGAAAAAATGCATTTTGGCATATTTCTCTTGGTTTTAGATCCAGTATGTATCTTACAGTCCTTTTTTTGCAGAATGAAGATTCTGTTGAATTCCGCCGCCACACTATAATATTATATGTCACTAGCTGTTGCCCGCGACTTCGTACGCGTTACACTTCTAAATGTGTAGGTAACCTAGAAATAAAGCTAAACTCGCTGTTCCAACTTGACTTGACACCCCATTTTTATCACATGGGAACTGATTTATGGTACAAACAAACAAATAAACAAACATCCAAACTTTCACATTTATCATATTATTGTAATGTGAAAAAATTGCGAAAACAATACACACTAAATTTAACTTCTAAGACAAACTAAAAGAAAACTATTTTCTTCTGACCAAAATGTTCTAGTACTTACCATTACAAATTTCGAACTCTACGTCCCTATGGGACCGTGCCCTAAAGTGCATAACCTTAGCTTAGGCTTAGAAACCTTCAAATGAGGTACGGTAAATTTCGAGACATTCCAATTTTAATGAGTATTTGTTGAAGTTTTTAAGTGAGTTCAACCTTTTTTGAATAAAATCGAATTGAGTTTTCAAACATGTGTCAAAATAAAATGTAATTTAAATCAAAACCACTAAGGAGTATTCATATCAACTTCAAAGCAAATGACCGCCAAAATAACTTTCTACCCCTTTTTAACACTGTTAGAGGATGAATTTCAATAAAATACGAAACACATCTTCCATCATCTTCCATGCATTCAGACGTCTAAACGATTACTGAGCAAAAAATACATAGACAATAACAAAAATAAGTGCAAAGCTGTATGGAAATTGATAAATAATAATGTTGGTGACATCAGTAAAAATAATGAAATAGAAAAAGTAAAGTATGATAATAAAAGTTATAGTAATTCTAAGGACATTTCTGACATCTTTAATGAATTTTATATTAATTTGACTAATAACGATTTTATCTATAATAATAATGCAATAAAGAAAACTATGAGTACTATTAATAACATTAAGACAATTTTTCTGAAACCAACAGATGCCCCAGAAATATTTAAAATAATTAGAAATTTAAGCAACACGAATTCTACTGGCATTGATGAAATCACAACCAAAATTATCAAAAGCTGTGCTACTTATATATGTGAGCCATTGTGCCACATAATAAATTTGTCATTTGATGAAGGTACTTTCCCTACAATTTTGAAAAAGTCTATTGTGAAACCTGTGTTTAAGAAAGGGGATAAGTGTGAAATGAATAATTATAGACCGGTAACCTTGATACCTCTTCTATCAAAGATTTTTGAAAAGGCAATGTTACATAGACTACATAACTTTGTTACAACGCACGATCTACTTAAACATGAACAATTTGGGTTCAGAAAAAATAGTACCACATCGCTGGCATGTTTCAATCTGATCAAATATGTTACAGAGGCTTTAAATAACAATGAATCTGTGACTGCTCTTTTTTTAGATATGAGTAAAGCTTTTGACTTTGTGGACCATAAGTTACTTTTATATAAATTGGATAGGTATGGAATCCGAGGAAAAGCTAATGACTGGCTTCGATGCTACCTATATGACAGACAACAATGTGTTGAAATCTCAAAAATAGAATCAAATGAAAAAGCAATGTGCAGATCAAAATTCAAACTAAATCGTTCTGGCGTCCCGCAAGGTAGCGTTTTAGGTCCATTTTTATTTCTAGTTTACATTAATGACCTTCCCAACGTTACTAGTCATAAAACAATCTTGTTTGCGGATGACACGACACTAATTATAAAATGTAAAGACAAAGATACATACGAATCCGATATCAATGTCACATTTAATAAGGTAATAACGTGGTTGAAAGACAATAATCTTAATGTAAATCTTAAAAAAACTAACATTATTCAATTTCACAATTACAAACGTAAAAAACATGACATGAATATAAAATTTAATAACATTGACATAGAACAAGTAGAATCTACCAAATTTCTAGGTATCATAGTTGACCAGCATTGTGACTGGAAGGAGCACATATCCTACGTTTGCGATAAATTAGACAAATTTGTTTATGCCATTAGGCGTTTACATGAAACTGTTTCTAGGGAAGCAGCTATTACCGCATATCACGGATATGTTTCTTCTGTGTTATCGTATGGTTTATTACTGTGGGGTAACTCTGTAGAGGTGAGTAGAGCTTTCAGAGTCCAGAAAAAATGCGTGAGAGCTGTCTTTGGTGCATGGTTCATGGATAGTTGTAAACCACTTTTTAAATAGCTCAATATTTTGCCCTTGGCTTGCATGTACATCAGGGAATTGTGAATTCTTGTAAAAAGATACCCTGGATATTTCAAGAAGCAATCAGAAGTAGTTAAAAAAAAAGCTGCCTCCAGAAATCCACATAAATTATACTTACCTAAAGTCAGACTGGACATTTATAAAAGAAATGTTCATGTGAGTGCCATAAAGGTATATAATAAATTGCCAAATGCATTTAAGGAATTACCATTCAATATCTTCAAAACAAAATTGACAAAATGGTTGGCACACTATTGTTTTTATGACATTAATGAATATTTAACCCATTCCGTTAACTTTTAATTGACTATAACTGTAGAGGTCCTACCCAGGCTTCATTGATAGACTCGGTGCAAAAGTGGACTGTATTTATTTTTCTTCTTAGTTGCTAGTTTACAAGGTATAAATCGCGTTCTTGAATGATCACAAATTTCTGCTTGAAAACGGTCTATCTTTATACAAAACTACTCCTCGCCCTAGCCATGGTGCGGGGATCGTAATTCACGCTTTCACAAATCGTTTTATATAATTCCTAATACATCGAAGTTTCCAGCAAAGTTAGACGGGGACTTACATGTAGCTATCTCACTCTTTTGACCTTTACAAGTTTAAACTGTTACAATCTTAGCTACCTGTTAACATTTGAATCTGATTCGATCTTATAACTACCTAATACATTTCAAATCTAGATTCGATCCTTCCCCGTCTTTGATCGTCCTTTACAGTCTCCCCCCGGCGCAGATCCTCGCAGCCTTCTTATTCAATCGGGAGGACGATCAACCTTCTCACTGGCCTCCGGAAAACGCCTCCCCGCGTCCGCACCTCAGCGCTCCGAACTACTCCGTCCGGACCCGTAATCACGCGCTCGATCTGGCCCCGCGGCCATACGTTCCGAGGTAGCAAACCGTCCGCGATTACGACGACGTCCCCTTCTTTGACGTTCTCTTGCTGTCTTCTGACGTCGCCTCGCGGCGCCAACGTAGGCAAGTACTCGTCGATCCAGCGCTTCCAAAAAGAGTTTGCCAGAGCTTGTGCGGCGCGCCACGTCCTTCTGTCGGCTACGTCGCAGTCTCCCACATATGGCAAACCTACTGCCGTCCCCAATAAAAAGTGGTTCGGCGTTAAAGCTTCCTTTTCCTCTGGGTCCACGGGTACATGCGTTAAAGGCCGCGAGTTTACGGTGTGCTCGATTTCTGTTATTAGCGTATTCAATACCTCCTCTCGCGGGGCACGTTCATTTAAGGTGATGGCTAGGGCTCTCTTCACCGTTTTTATCATTCGCTCCCAGGCTCCCCCCTGGTTTGGCGCACCAGGGTCGATGTACCGCCACTCGATCCGCTCTTTGAGTGCGTACTCTTTTAGGCCTGGGAGCCACTCATCGTACGCCTTTCTTAGTTCCACTTCCGATCCGTGGAAGTTCGTTCCATTGTCTGATACGATTGCACTAGGAGTCCCCCGTCGGGCAGCCATTCGCCTGATAGCCATAATAGCCGAGTCGGTGCTGAGACTCGCTATAAGCTCCACGTGTATAGCTCTCGTTACTAGACACGTAAAGAGCATACCCCATCGCTTCTCACGGCGCCGCCCGATCGCCACCCACATAGGGCCGAAACAATCGATGCCGCAGTTAGTGAACGGCCTCGTGTTCATCTCTAGGCGAATCCTCGGCAAGTCACCCTTTACTGGCTTCTTTGGGTTCGCTCTCCTTATCTTACACAGCGTACAATCGTTCAGAACCGTTCTGACCGCCGGACGCAACCGCAGTATCCAAAATCGCTGGCGCAGATTATTCACGATCTGTTCTCTGCCCGCGTGCTTATTCTTCTCATGTTCCCGCCTGATCAGTAGACGTGATAAGCGGTGCGCTCCGTCCAGAATGGGTGGATCCTTTAGGTGATCCGGTACTGTAGCGGCGTTGATCCTACCGCTCAGCCTTATTATTTCATCGTCACCGTACTTAGGGTCGAGTTGGTACAGCCTGCTCGTTCGATCGATGCTCATCCCTTTCTTCAGGCGCTGGACTTCGTCAGGGAAACATGCTCGCTGCGAGTCTCTGATGAGCAGGCGTTCTGCCTCCCGCAGTTCTCCCATCCCAAGCTGCCCACCGCGTCGTCGACATTTCTTTAAAAATGTGAGCGCGTGGGCCAGCGTGCGAACTAACCGTTCGTGGGATGAGAACCTGCTCATGTCGATGAGCGTTGATCCCTGGCTCACGTGCGCTGCACATGTTCTCTCTTCGTCTTGTTCTGGTGGCGATGAAACCTCTACAGGCCAACGTTCTTCGTCTTCAAATAGAAACGCCGGTCCCGTAAACCATCTATCGTCGCTCCGTAGCTGAGTGTTCCTCGATCGCGTTGCGTCGTCTGCTACGTTAAGCGCTGTGGGCACCCACCGCCATTGTTCTGGGCGAGTTAACTCTGCTATCTCCCCGAGTCGGTGCGCCACGTACGGAGTGAATCTCGTTTCGTCGTTCCTAATCCAATGTAGCACCGTCTTTGAGTCGCTCCAAAATGTTACATTTGTTTCTAAGTCATGGCTTTTGACAATCTCCGCGGCAAGTCTAGCGGCGATTAAGCTAGCCTGCAGCTCCATTCGTGGTATGCTCTGTGCCTTTAGTGGCGCAACCTTTGCCTTTCCTGCTACTATAGCGATGCTCACGCCGTCTTGGCTGACATTTCGCCAAAACGCGACCGCAGCGAACGCCTGCTCGCTGGCGTCACAGAAAACATGAAGTTGTCGCTGTATTATGTCTAGTCTTGCGTCGTAACATCGCGGCAGTCTTAGGTCGGCGACGTAGCGTAAATTATTTTGCCATTCAAAAAATGTCGCCGCCTCCTCGGCTGGCAAAGGTTCATCCCAATCCACGTTCTTTTTCCACAACTCTTGTAACATGATCTTTGCCGTAATCGTGTATGGACTCAGCAGGCCTAGTGGGTCGAACAACGACATAACTGCTCCCAATGCCTCCCGCTTTGTTGGCGTTCGTGCCACATTCTTAACATCTTCAGGTACGCGAGGCATGGCAGTGTTAAAGGTGAGTTCATCCGTGTCGGTAATCCAAAGAATACCCAATGTCTTGCCATATACATGTGCATTGGCCGCTAGCTCTTTTGGTGCATGCGCTCGGTTCTCCGGGGTAATACTATCCAGTAAGCCTTCACGGTTTGCGCTCCAGCTTGCAAGTTCAAAACCCGCTTGTTGATGCACCTCTTGCACTTGTGCTATAGCTCTGGCGGCTATCTCTTCCGTTGCAAAGCTATCCACCCAGTCGTCCATGTAGTGGTTCCGAGTTATAGCGTCAAACGCTAGCGGGTGTGTCCGCTCGTGATCTTTCGCGTTCCCGTTCCTGACGCTATGAGCCAGAAATGGAGAACTTCTCGCTCCGAATATCATGGACTTCATCATATACTTCTGTGGTGGATCTGTTCGGTTGTCGCCGCGCCATAGAAAGTTTTGGGCTGTACGGTCCTCTTGTCTTATGGTCACCCTCAGGAACATGTCCCGAATGTCCGCAGTGACCGCGATCGGCTTCGTTCTGAAGCGAAACAAGACGCCATGTAATGTCTGTAGTAGATCTGGTCCGTCCAGCAGCGCGTCGTTAAGACATGTTCCATTAGCGCACGCGGCTGCATCGAAAACCATTCTAAACTTCCCCGGCTTGTTGGGGTTTGTCACCGCGAAGTGAGGGAGAAACCAGAGACGTTCGTTCTGACTCTGTTCCTCCTCGCTTTTTACTGCATATCCCTTTTCTAGCAGCTTCTCCACTTGCGCGGTGTATGCACTTCTAAACTCCGGCGATCTGTCCATCTTACGTTCGATCCCATGTAAGCGTCGTATGGCCATGTCGTAGCTGGGCGGCATCTTCACCTCATCGCTGGCCCAAGGTAGTCCCACTTCAAAACGACCGTTCACTCGTCTCGCTGTTCTGTCGAAAATGCTTTGAGCCCGCTCATCCTTTGCGTTTGGCTTTCTTTTAATTGAAACGCCCAAAGCATCTATCTCAAAGTGTGCTTTCACGAGCTTGCTTAATTCCTCGTCTTGGTCGTTCAAAGTATGTCCGTTCTGGACACCTTGGCACGTATGGACGTGTAGTACCGTCTCCTGCTGTCTTATTGTGCTCCTGGGGATTGATCCATGGATAACCCATCCCAGCTGCGTTAGTGATGCAGCTGGCTGGTTTCTCTTCCCTGTCAGAAGCTTCCTCGTCACAATAAGATGCCAGTTGTCGGCCCCGATGAGTATGCGTGGCTTCGCTGACGCATAGCACACGGCTTCTGGACGGAGTTTCCTTAAGTGCGCGTATTTTATCACATCGGTACTGACGAGATGATTTCCTAAGGTCAGGTTCTTCACAGTGCGCGCTGTGATCCGATGTGAGTCCGACTTGTGTCCTCGGATCACGATATCCACTACCCGGCTCTCGGGTTCCCTCTGACTAGTCGTAGCCCCCACGATGTTCAAGGCTTTTGTCGGGCCTTCCGTTCCGATCATCGCGGCGATCTCTTCATCGATCAGAGTTATCGTTGATCCTTCGTCCAGTAACGCATACGTATTCATTTCCATGCCGTTACTGCCCTGAATCACGACTGGACACACCTTCAGTAGGACTTGATTCCTTGCTGTTACATGCGCAGATGCAGTGATGGCTGATTCTTCGGTCTGGCCCTGCTCACTGGCACCCTCGTTCCTTATTTTCGGCGCATGTAACAGTGCGTGATGTGGACGTGTGCATTCACCCACTCCGCATCGCTTGCTCTTGCACATAAAGCGTCTATGTTTGCTGCTCAGACAGCGAAAACATATGCCTGTCTCTTTGGCCCATTCCCATCTCTTGTCTACTGGCATCGCCGTGAGCTTTCTACACTCGACGGTTCTATGGTCGCCCCCGCAGCAACGGCACTCGTTCTTGTCCGTTGCTGCGTTCTGTCTCGTTGAGGCTTCCTCCTCCGATGCCGCGTTCTGTGTAGCGTACACCGACCCACGATTTCGTTCGTTCACCCTGGGTCGCTGCTCTGTAGGTCGGGCCTTTGAGGTGCTCTGCGAAGGCGTAGCTGTATACGCGTATCGCATTGCGCGATCTGCCTCTCTCATCAGGAACTGGGACAGCGTCAATATTTCTGGTTCATTTCGGCTGCCAAATTCCTCTGCATAGTCGCACCATTTTGATCGGATGTGCGGTGTCAACTTCTCGGCTACCTGTAGCGCAAACATCGGGTTCTGCAGGTAGCCGCGTTGGTCCATACAAGAGATGGCGGTTACTACGTTCTGTAGTTTGATGGCGAAAGCGTTTAATTCGCCTGCGGTCGCGCCCAGTCGCGGTAGCTTCTTAATCTCTTCTAACGCGTTATCTATAATCATCTCTGGGCGACCGTAGCATTGCTCCAAAGTCTTCATTATAACTGCCGGTTCGGTTGCAGTGTATAATAAAGCCGACACTGCTTGACGGGCTTCGCCTTTCAGGCACGTTCTAAGCCTCGCTAGATTCTCAGCCGATGAGATCTTGTGGATGATCGTCGATTCCTTCATGGCTGCCTTGAACGGTAGCCAATCCCCCGCAGCACCTCCGAATACAGGTAGGTCGTACGTCTGTCTCGGAGGTGGTCTACGGTGAGCCATCTTCTCTATGGCTTCCGTTAATCGATCAATCCCTCTGTCTCGCGTTCGGTCCGGCGTGAGTGATCTGTCTCGCAGTTGTTCTGGCTCCCCCCGTTTATGATGGCGTTGGAGCCAGTCTTCTATTCTGTGTTCTGTGTCTAGGGCCCCGTTCCGTGCACCCGTGCCCTGGATGCTTTCTTGTTCATCTTCTTCCCGTATTGTAGCGACTTCGGCAATCAACCTCTTCCTTATAAGTTCCGCTTGAATATGGAGCTCTTGCCTCTTAATCTCGGCAAGTCGTTCTTCAGCTTCAAATTCAATTTGCCGTATCCTTGCTATCGCGCTGGCGCTGGAGCGTTGCGAGCGGACGGACGGGGCACGCCGGCGTTCGGGCTCGGCGTGTGTGGTCACTCGCAGTGCTACCTCGGTCGCGGGCGCGGGCGCGGTCGTCTCTGACGCTACGCGAGCGGAGGAGGGTCCCGCTTCGGCGGGTCGCGGCTCAACGGGAGCATTCGGAAGCGCGGGTTTGGACGGGGACGCGGGGTAGTCTTCGTAGACGCGAAGTGCAGCCTTCTTCCCCCTCGTCACTGGTGGGCTCCTGGTGGTCATCTTCTTCAGCACTTGATGCCCCTACCTACCTAGCGGTCCCTAACACTAACACTAAAACCGCCCTAAGGCGTTTACCCGCTATTCCGACCGTTTGGCACCGTTAGGTGGCCGGAATAAACGGGCCGTGGACCAGCCACGTGAGGGGGTGGGGGGTCTTCACTCTTCGGGTGACGTCCTCGTTCGGTTGTCTTCAACGGACGCGGGCTTATCTTCAGGCACCCCGTGCCCTTGCGCCGGTCTTGACAACGTCGCACGTCGCACCGTTGGGTGATCTTCAGGCACCCCGTGCCCTTGCGCCGGTCTTGACAACGATGCTCGTCGCACCGTTGGGTGATCTTCAAGCCCGCGCCGTTTCTTCAGTGGTTATACGATGTAACTGTTTCTTTTCCCCAATGGAGCGGGTCTTGTCGGCTCCGCAGGAACAACTGGTCCGGTCGTCTCAGGAACGGCTTATCCGGTTCGAAGGACCAAAACTTGTAGAGGTCCTACCCAGGCTTCATTGATAGACTCGGTGCAAAAGTGGACTGTATTTATTTTTCTTCTTAGTTGCTAGTTTACAAGGTATAAATCGCGTTCTTGAATGATCACAAATTTCTGCTTGAAAACGGTCTATCTTTATACAAAACTACTCCTCGCCCTAGCCATGGTGCGGGGATCGTAATTCACGCTTTCACAAATCGTTTTATATAATTCCTAATACATCGAAGTTTCCAGCAAAGTTAGACGGGGACTTACATGTAGCTATCTCACTCTTTTGACCTTTACAAGTTTAAACTGTTACAATCTTAGCTACCTGTTAACATTTGAATCTGATTCGATCTTATAACTACCTAATACATTTCAAATCTAGATTCGATCCTTCCCCGTCTTTGATCGTCCTTTACAATAACTATGACATTTGTTTTTTTTTATATTGGATTGTTTGATATTACTAATTTTATTGACATTCGCTTAGTTTAAATTTGATTTATATATTTATATTTGCACACCATCTGTATGGTAGAATATATAAGGATCAACAAATTGTAACATCGAAACATTTACCTATATTCGAGCAAATAAACGTTCTGATTTCTGATTTCTGATCAATTCTGTTAAAAAAGGTTTATGCAAAATTTGAAGTAGATTGGACCAAGGAATCACATTGTCCCATACAAACTTTGCCCCCCTTTTTCACAACCTTAGGAGTAGAATTTCGGAAAATCCTTTCTTATCGGATGCCTACGTCATACAAAGAACACACCCTCCAAGTTTCAGGTCTCTACGATCAGCGGTTTAGGCTGTGCGTTGATCCGTCAATCAGTCATTTAGGACAAAGCAATTTATGTGTATAGATGATGCTATGAAAGTAAAAAAAGTTCACGGTTTTGGCAGCATTCGACCCACACAACTCATTTATCTGTTTGATAGCATATTATATTTGATACGCGCGTTAAACATAACGCTTCTTTGGCAATCGGGCAAACAAATGTCAAAATGGGTCTATAATACTAAAATTTGAACACAATGCTTGCATACATACTCAAATCATGTAACCAATAGTAGGGCCATAATGACGCAATAGACTAGTTTTTAGTTCAATAACAAATAGCGGAAACGCAATGTTTCTAGCAATTTTGAATATTCACTAGTATTTAAAATGAAATGCATCAAATGCAAATAAAATATACAAAGTTGATATAAAAGCCTGACACTTAAAATTTCCTATTTACTTTCTATTTCATTGTCTTTTGCACTAAGCACACAAGTTGAAAAAAGATTAAATACCTACTAGCTGTGTCTAATTATTCATTCTATCGGTAAACGATCAGTAAGTACAAATAAAATCCAGTATCAAAACTAAAATTCATCATCATCATCATCAGACATTAGTCCACTGCTGGACATAGGCCTCCCCCAATACGCGCCACTGAGCCCGGTCTTCGGCTCTTCTCATCCAGTTTCTGTCTGCCAGCTTTCTTATGTCATCGCATCACCTAGCCGGGGGGCGCCCCACACTACGTTTTCTGAGACGCGATCTCCACTCAAGAACTCGTTTACCCCAACGGTTGTCGGTTCTCCGGCATATGTGGCCAGTCCACTGCCACTTCAGTTTGCTAATCCGCTGAGCTATGTCGATGACCTTGGTTCTCTGTCGGATAACCTCGTTACGGATTTTATCCTTCAGATACTAAAATTCGCTTGTTTGCAATTATTAATTTTGTAGTCAATTTGTAGAATCAATCCGTCTATTGTTGGATATTCGTATTCTTGGTAGTTCAAACAACAATCTGTCTACAGGCCCGATGCCATCACCTTTCCGATATCTTTTCTTCTCATCTTTCTTTGGTGCCTTTCACTATTTGGTTTTGGATGTTTATTTATATTAGTGTCAACTTAGGTGATTTTTAAGGTTCTGTTTCTGTACCTCAAAAGTAAAATAGAACCCTTATAGGATCACTTCGTTGTCCGTCTGTCTGTCTGGCATATCAAGACACTTTTCAAAAGCGCGTAAAGGTATCAAGTACTAAATATTAAGGTCTACGGTCCCTTGGAGCTGTAAAAAAATCAAGCTTCTATGTCAACACAATAAAAAAATACGGCGTAACACGTTAATAAACTTTTTTTTTATTATACACAAGCTGTCGGGCTTTCTGATGGTAGTCACTGTCGCTTATAAACTCCTGCAGCATTCGTAGACTCACACATAAGGTGTAGAACCAGCAATATGAGGGCCAGCATGTTAGAGATGCTCAGTGCTGAGGCCAACGTGTCCGGCAGATTCACATTTGGAAAGCGTTTTTTTTTTACTTTCGCAACATTCCTAGCCATAAATCTATGCTTGAGTGCATCTTTAGGCATCTCAGCAGTGGACATTTCCCGCTCAGGACCTAGCGGCAACTCAACTATCAACACGACCGAACAGTTTTAGTACTTTGCCAGAAATTATGGAAGTTTCCACTTGCGTGTTTACTAGCCAAGACATCCATTTTAATTTGGCACTGATGATTTAGGCACCACTTTAATCGCGATTTAAAGAGCCTTCTTCATCAGGGTGATTATTACATCAGGGGCGTTACCATTTAATATTTAATATCAGGTTGACCCAGGTCAATCAATTCTCGTGAAATATTGTGGGTAACTATTATTGAGCATCTACTGATAACCAATAATTTCCTTATTTAATCCATTCACGATTTTGCAACTGATGCTTCTTTGCGAATCACAATTTCACACGTCCGGTCAATAGATTAATAGACTATTGTTATAGATCTACTGATATCTTGATCGCTTTATAACTCTTCAAATCTTTTATGTGTAGATATATTTCCAGAATTTACAATGACTTCGAAACCACAAGATCATGTGAAAAATCTAAAAAATGGTGCATTACCATCAGAAATCAACGGTGACAGAATTGTGGTTTCAGGAATGTCGGGCCTGTACCCACAGTCACGAAACGTCAAAGAGTTTTCGGACATATTATATAACAAGGTAGGTTAACTCATATTATGTGAGTTTGTATATGCATCTTCGCACCATTGAGATAGTAAACACAAGCAGAGTTTTGAACGGGTGAGCTAGTAATAATAGATATAAACATAGATTAAATCATTGATATGCTTTATTGCAAAAGAGAACTATAAACAAATATTTAAATCTTTATTCATTGCCTTAGTGCTAAGATTAAAATGCGAGTTAAATAACATATTATATGGGTGGTACAGGTGTAATCACCTTTCATGCCTGCTGCAATAACTATACCTAATTAAAATACTTTAATTAGGATGGGGCTTATCAAAATCTAGGAAATAAAACTGGTCTGTATTCTCTTGTAAATACTCCTTTTATTACAATTGTAGTTAATTCAATTCGTAAATTCAATATTTACGCGAGTTATTTCTAACACATCAGAGACTAACATTATCCAATTCAGAAACATTAATGCTATTCCTCCGATTTTGAATATATTAATAGACAAAACACAAATACGAACTGCTGATTTTTCTGGATTAAGCCTGGATATGGATTCCCATCTTAACTTGAAATCCAATGTCCGGAAGGTTAATAATAAGATTTTAAGCTACTGTTATGCTCTCTCAGTACTATCTGATGTTGCATACAGATGCAGTTCGACAGCGAAGTTGAAAAAGACATATCCACGTAGGTACTTGTAATATTGTCTAAACCTAAGAAAGGTTGAAAAGAGAAATTCAGACGAACTAACCTTTTGACAACTGAACAATTGACAATCAGATGAAACAAATTTTATTCTACGACTAAAGCATTCCATTTTCAAATGTAGTAATAACTTTTTAAATATTGTTTATGTAAGTGGCCAATTCCGGAAACTTTTAGTGTGACCTATGTAATAGGTAGTATAGGTATAGCTAAATAATAAAAAACTCTCAAATCTTACTTTATTACTGTTAGTAACTCCTCAGTTTCCTCGTAAAATATTTTGCATGGGCAGACGTAGAGCTCTTTTAAAATTTGTGAAATTCATTGAATAGATGCTTCATTTACTTATTCATTGATGTTAAAACAGATTAATCCAGTTCTAAAGGAAGGCTCCCGATGGCAGTTCAAGCACCCTGAAGTATCTGATTACGCGGGCACGATTTTAGGCCTGGATCGTTTTGATGCACAGTTCTTCAAAGTTCATTGTCACCAGGGGAACAAAATGGACCCCATGTCACGGAAACTTCTAGAGCTAGCGTTTGAAGCTATTTATGATGCAGGTAGTTTAACTGTTACGTAATTCAACTTTTCATAAAGTGCCGAAAAAGATTAAAAAAAAAAGTTTAAATAGGTATTTATTTTTTCAGTTTATTTTGACTTAATAAGTACTTAATAATAATAAAAACTGTTAATGCCCCAAACGAACTATAATTTTTTGATTTAAAATATTTATTTTTTTAGATTATTTTAACATAATATCGAAAAAGCACCCTAATTTCTTTGCTTTTTCTGAGAATATTTACCATAGTAATGTACATTTTTTATACCATCATAAAGTAAAGATTTAAACGAACAAAAAGCCCAACGACTTTTATAAAAAAGCTGATTATTTTCGAGGAGAATTTTCGATTGAAAATTAGGGTGCTTTTTCGATATTAAGTCAAAAATAAGGTAAACAAAATAAATATTTAAAATCATAAAAATTACAGTGTGTTTAGGACATAAAAAGGTAAGTTTTCACCCAATTTCGTGAAAAAACTTTTTTTTTGTAAATGATAACGGAAGAAAATAACAAACCAAAAACTTGGTTTTTTGAATTTTTCATATAAATTTTGAGGTTATGTGAAAAAAGTGTACATACAAAAGTTGTAGATCTTTTTATTACCTACAACTTTGCGATATACATTTTTTCCATAAAATTTGTAGTTTTTTCTGAAATCTAGATCAACCGTTTTTAACCCTTAAAAACTCACCCCCTTTCCACACCCCGACCTTATATATTTTATTGACGACCTCCGTGGTGCAGTGGGCTAATAGCCGGCTGAGACGCAGGAGGTAGTGGGTTCGATTCCCGCCGCGGAACAATTTTTGCATTATATACAGATATTTGTTCCGGGTCTGGTTGTTTCTCTATATATTATAAGTATGTATTTACTAAAAAAAGTGTATATAAGTATTCTATCAGTTATCTGGTTCCGATAGTACAAGCTCTGCTTAGTTTGGGGCTAGATAGCGCTGTGTGAAATGTCTAGCAATATTTATTTATTTATATCGCCCGTAAATTATTTATCCTTTAATTTTTGTTATAATCTCGTTCTTTTCCAATGGGCTTCATCCTACTTTTTTTTCACTTTTTACCATTTTTAAAGGTTTCAGCCCTGGTATAATAGGCTCGAGCACCTATCGGCAAACGCTTAGGAAAATCACTAAACAAAACTATAATATTTTGTTGCAGGCTTAAATCCAAGTGAATTCAACGCAAAGAAAGTTGGTGTTTATATTGCATGTAGTTTATCAGAAACCGAAACCATTGGATTTTTCGATAATACTAGTAAAAATGGTTTCGGTATTACAGGGTAAGTGCAATTTGTAATAACTTAAATCTATACATAATTATGTATTTAGAGATATGTTGAGAGTATTTAGAGATTTAGAGATCTCGCTTCGCTCGATCAATTATAATTTGGGCAAATCGGCGTTGTATGTATGTATGTATGTTTGTTTGTCCGAGGATAACTTTCGAAGCGTTGATCCAATCATCGTAAAATTTGATACATAGGTGGTGACTATATGAGCTAAAAATATGGGGGGGGGTGAGATATTGGGGTTCAAGAGGGGTAAAAAAAATGAGAATGAGACTATTAGGTCAAATGGGATGTGGAATGCCTTACCTTTATCCATAAGGTCGTCCCAATCTCTCTTCCTATTTTCAAAGTCAAGGTATACATTATCCTCCATATTATGTAGTGTAGTTTATTTATTTATTATTTGTATGTCTTTAAGTTTATGTTTGTTATTACACATAATCAATATGTATGTATATCTTATTTTATGGGTTCTGTTTACGTATGTTTATGCTTAAAGGTACTCTTACACCGCCGTCTTTTGACTTTTGTTTATCCTGTCCATCCAAAGGTTGTCTGGAAGAGATCGCTTTTAGCGATAAGATCGCCCATTGTACCGTTATTTATTGTTTATTTCCTTTATTACTGTATTTTTGTTTGGTGTGCAATAAAGAGTATTTCATTCATTCATTCAAATTAAAGATCTTTATTAGTAACTGTCTCTGAGTTTCTTACGAAACCTAGGCATGATGTTTTCACTGCGGCACTTAAGTACTTCGGCATGCGACACAGTTGGACAACGGAGGGCAAAATTGTTATCATGTTGCCTGACAATAAACGCCGCAAGATCGAAACACTAGCGGAGCTAAAGACGCTTATAGCCGAATTCCCCCTACAACCCGCGTCGGGTAAGACCGCCCCGGCCCCGGGGACGTCCCAGGCCTCCTCTGCTTTATCATCAAACGCCGGCAAGGCAGAGGCCAGATCTAGGCGCGTGGTGAAGTGAAGTGTATCCGTGGTTACAGGAGCCTGGCTCTTCTGCACTTTAGTGTCGCGGCTGGTTTGATTGCCAACGATTGAGCATACTCTTTAACGAGGTAGCATAAAACTACTATCTTTTTATCAAACAGGGTAGGGATCTCGTGATTTTCTGTTTACCTACTTTAGTGGCAAGTAAAGTAAGTGAATGATCTAGCTGGTGACATTGACAGTTACCAATCATGAATCTTGTGTGAATTCGTTCAGAAACGTGAATTTGTTACCTGGATGCATACCTTTTTGCTAATCGACATGGTCCACAGATAATTTATTTTCTTTTCCTTTTCTGTTTATTTGTAAAATTTAATTATATTTTTAATTTGACAACCGCCGTGGTGCAGTGGGCGAATAGCCGGCTGAGACACAGGAGGTAGCGGGTTCGATCCCCGCTGCGGAACAAATGTTTGTATGATCTACAGATATTTGTTCCGGGTCTGGTTGTTTCTCTATATATATTATAAGTATGTATTTACAAAAAAAAATGTATATAAGTATTCTATCAGTTATCTGGTTCCCATAGTACAAGCTCTGCTTAATTTGGGGCTAGATAGCGCTGTGTGAAATGGCTAGCAATATTTATTTATTTATTAATTGGTTTTTCTGATCTGGCATAATGCATACTGGATACTTACGTTTGAACTGTAAATAATGTTATTATTAGTGTAAAAAATATTATTTAGTATTAAATCGCTTTCAATAGTATATAATAATATATAATACATATATAAGTATTTATTATTTTTATTTTTAGTTTATTTATTTTTATTTTATGGATAATATTGTCTTCGATGATAGTTTTTTCTCATGCTCTTCCTCATGTGCTTCCGATAATGATTATGCGAGTGCGTTCGACGACGACTCAACTCTTTTGCGCGATCAGCTGGAAAATAAGTTCTATGGGCATTACAAAAATTTCAATCTAGTCCACATCAATGCTCAAAGTATCCCTGCTCATTATTCCGACATTCTCTCTTATTTTGACTGCAACTTCATTGACGCCATACTTATTTCTGAATCGTTTCTCAAACCTGGCCTACCTTCTACACAATATCCTTTACCTGGTTTTAGGTTAATCAGAAATGATCGGATCGGCAAGGCCTGTGGTGGAGTAGCCATCTATCTCCGAGCTGATATTCCCTGTAATGTCATTGACCAATCGCCGGGTGAATACAATAATTTTGCTGAACACCTTTTTCTTGAAATCACCGTTAATCACTCTAAAATTCTACTTTGTGTTTATTATTAATTGTTAATCATTTGGTGACGGATTGTGACAAATAAGATGTCATTGGATTAGTCTGAACATGGTTCAGCCATAAGAGTGACAAAAAATACCATAGGAAGTTTTTAGAAATCCAATCCAAGGCGGCTGCAGCCGCCATTCAAATGTTTCTACTCTGTGCGCTAAAATGCAATTTTACTTCATTATTTCGTAGAGATAAACTTTCCTAGGTCGGTCATTTCAGGCAGGATTTAAGACTTTTCCGTGTACTTCAGCCACAAAAGCGACGCATAGTGGGGCTACTGGAAACACCAATTGAATTGTATTTCAGTTATGTATCATTTATTGCAGATGTAGCAAGACAATGTACGCGAACCGTATATCTTACTGGTTGAATACGAAAGGTCCTTCGGTAACCATCGATAGTGCTTGTTGCGGTTCTACGGTGGCTTTTGAACAAGCTATTTTGTCTATGACTCGTGGCGTATGTGAAGCTGCGATAGTTGGTGGTGCAAATATATGCTTGCTTCCTCATACTATGGTAAACTATAACAGGTAGGTACATTATACACCTGGTGATTCAGTACACGTGTATACCCTTAAATAGAAACAGTTTTCTATTATGAACTTTATCTTATTAACTTGTATCGTATAAAGATGAAATTAGTTTCTACGGTAACTGGTTAAGAACCTCCGGTTTCGTACGCGTTGAAGAGGGTGGGGCACCATAACCATACAAAAATATATTGGCGTGATCGATACGAGTAACGAGTTAATTGAAGTTCTGTTGAAGACCATTTATTTTGATAAAAACCAATACCTACTTTGAAGTAGCACGCGTCGAGGAATTTTGATCCCATTTGCAGAATAAATATATAATTAAACTAGCTGTTGCCCACGACTTCGTACGCGTACACTACTACTACTCCATATTCAAGTCTCTAGGATCAGCGGTTTACGCTGTGCGTTGATTTTCAGTCAGTCTGTCAGAACTTACGGGTTATTCAATATATTGATAACAATATTGTTGATTAAGAATAGTCGATTTCCCCATCTTCAGACGCTGGTAGTCAATTGTATCGTGAAACGTCTCGCAAAAACAATTTATTAGAACCCAAACACGATACATCTACTGTTACCTATCCAACCCTGATTTCAACCAAGATTCATGAGTTCTGTAGATTCCCTCCTGGCTCCATCACCAGACCCTGGTGGTCTTACCATGATAAAATGTTTCATTATTTACCTATAAAAAGCATTTTTGCAAAGTTCGTAATTGCAATTAACAAACTACAACATCCCTTTTCAACCCTAGGGAGTGATTTTCAAAAAAGTAACTATGCCATGTTTCATTATGTACGCTGATAAGTATTTATGCAAAGTTTTACGTTTTTAACCTCAGGAATAATGTTTTACCATACAAAGTTCAACACCCTGTTTCACCCCCCCAGGGGATGATTTTTGAAAAACAAAAAACTACTATTCCTCTTATTTTTGGTTAAAAAATATATTTGCCAAGTTTCAAGTGTATAAATCCAGGAACCACTGTTTTTCATACAAACGCAAAACTCTCTTTTAACCCCCTTAGGGTTTGAATTTAAAAAAATCCTTTATTTGTAGGTACACCCCTACGCATCAATACAAACATACCCTCTAAATTTTAAGTTTCTACGACCAGTGGTTTAGGCTGTGCGTTGTCTGTCAGTCAGTCAGGACTTTGATTCTTTTACTTTATTAGATAAATAAATAACGCTGGACATTTCACAAAACACTATCTAGGCCTAAAATAATCCAAGTTTGTACGATAAACACTATTAAGAACCAGATAACTGATATAATACTAATACACATTGTTTTTGCAAGTACATAATTATAATATGTAGAATAAAACTTATGATATCATGATAACAAAATAAGTTGATTTCAGATGTATAGAAATAGCAGCTGATGGCAAAACAAAATCTTTTGCTGAAAATGCGGATGGATGTGCCAAGTCCGAGGCTATCAATGTTTTGTTTCTACAAAAAGAACGTGATGCTCTCAGGTAATTACGAAAAAATAATATATCAAATATTTCGCTGCAAAATAATTTAGTGTCCTAGGAGATTAGGACAAATCAAGGACATATAACCTAATAACTAGTGGCCCCGAACTGAAATCTCGCGAGTCTACCATAAAAAAAAATATTATTCGATATCTTTGACTATAAAAATAGTGTCATGAAATAAAAACCAAATAGCTTGAACTACAGGTTCATTCAAATTACAGGTAATGGGAGTTCATCTTAATTGGTTATCCTTTTTTGGGGTACAAATAGCAGTTATTCTAGATTTCAGACTTTTACCTATATTTGTAATACATAAGCTAGCTACACACATACCAAATTACAGCACTGTGGAATCTTTGGTGTATGTACCATGTGAATTTTGTCAAAGTTTAGTTTTTATTATGGCTAATAACTCAAAAACTACAAAAACTTTACTAAAAATAAAAACGGGGTCCATATGTACTAATGAAGACGTTTCATTTGACGTCTCATTTGACCTAATAGTCTCATTTTAATTTTTTTTTACCCCTCTTGAACCCCAATATCTCAACAAACCCCAAAATTTTTAGCTCATTGAGTCACACCAAAATTGTGCCATCATTACCTACCTATATACCAAATTTCACGATGATCGGATAAACGTTTCGAAATTATCCTCAGACAAACAAACATACATACATAAATACATACAACGCCGATTTGCCCAAGTTGATTTGGAGATCTCGCTTCGTTCGATCAATTAAAAACAATATTTCATTCAATTTTTAATCTTAGACTTAGCCTATTGTTAGACTATTGCTACTGAACTTTCAGGATATATGGTGAAGTTATTAAAGTGAAGAATGAGTTTATATCGAGAATCAAGGGAGAAACTGGCCAAGTGTTTGGGTTCAATCGTGATCTAGACAGTTACACTACGTTTCTAAAACAATTCTACGAGGAAGTTAATATTTCTCCGGAGGCAGTGGAGTATGTGGAAGCTTTCGGTTCAGGTATTAAACTTTACTTTTAAACATAATATCAAAGCACTAAAAACAGAAAACCTACAACACGGAAGCAAGGAGTGCCATTGGACTTAGGCCAATATTTTGTTATTTTTACAGCATCGCTACAAGCTGAAAAAACGGAATTGCAAGCGATAGAAAATGTATTTTGTGGAAATCGAACAGCGCCTCTATATGTTGGTAGTGTCATGTCCAATGTTGGGTTTACAGACGCTGCTTCAGGTTTAACAGCAATGACAAAGGTAAATAAATTAATAGTAAAAAACATTTGTATGTACAAGCTTTTATATAAATGTGTATACAAAATTTCATTTTGCAATGACAAATTTAAAAAAAAAACGATTAAATACAAATTTGTGTTTTTTTTTTTATAAATTATAGGCTAGCGTTTGACCACTATCTCGCCTGATGGTAAGCGATGATGCAGTCTACGATGGTACACGCTTGCCTACACAGCCTACAGGTGTTTAATCGCACCTCAGCCTTAGCTTGCACTACAGCCTTGCTTGTTAACTCACTAAGTTTCTATACATTTTTTGTGCTATCTGTGGTTTAGTAGTGGATATATAGATATTACTAGCTTCAGCCCGTGACTCCGCATGCGTGGTTTATCCATAAAAAAAACCATAAAAGTCTTCGCCATAAAGAAATACTTGTTTTTTTTTGATGAATGATAGATTGATTGATTGGATGTGCCAACTTTCCTGGTGATCGGTCAAACGATGTCAAAGTATGTTTTAATTGGGAACCATTTGAGCGAACCCGCGGGAAAAAGCCACGTTTCCCAAATTTATTTTAACAGAATACATAATCATTTTATAGGCTTCCTTTTTAAACCAGCATTTTTTTTAAACAAATAGAAAGAAAGAAAACACATTTGACACACGCACAGGACATACCATTAAAACAGAACAAACGTACTATTTACATACATATTATAAATGATTAGAAAGAAAAATTATTTAAAGAAACACAGGTGTATTATGTAGTATGTTATTTACTTATTTAAAATTATTTATGTACCTATTGTTTATGTATTTAAGGTTAAGTAATTTTTCTTTTTCTATTATTAAGTTTATTCTTTTTACACCTCAGCCAATCTTCGATTATGCAATGATCCTCCCCATCCAAAGGTTGTCTGGAAGAGATCGCTTTGTTAAGCGATAAGACCGCCCATTATACTTACATTTATTTGCTTTATTTTTATTTTTATATCTGTTGTGTTTAGCTTGTAAGGTAGGTATAATAAAGAATTTTCATTCATTCATTCATTCACAGGAAAAACACATGATAAAAATTTACTAAAAAAAGGCAATAAATTAAACCAAAGGTTTCTATTTTGGATATTTTACAATTCATTTTGTTTGTTGATCTGTAGACTTACACAGATTTTTTAGTACGTACCTCGATAAATGCTGAAAAACAACTACAAACAAATAATTGGCAAAGATCAAAGCATTTAACCCATATTGATAAATTCGTTTGTGTTTTGTAGGTGCTTCTTGGATATCACAAAGGTAAAATAGCGAGTAACTTGCATTGCGACAGACCTCGACAAGACGTGGTCGGGTTGCGTGAAGGCCGTATGCAGGTGGTCAGGGAACATCAACCCATCCGCTCCACTTACACTGCTATTAATGGGTTGTCAGTAACAGGAATCAATTCACATTTACTTCTACATGGACATTTGAAGCCTAAGGTAAATAATTATAATGGGCTATTAAAGTAATTATAATCGGGTTGCCAAAATAAGTATCTCTTATCTCGATCAATTAAAACTGAATGCATTTTTCAAAGACTGCAAAACTATCAATTGTATTGGATGCTGAGAATGGGGAGGGGGAGGGGGGGGGGGGGCTGTGTACCACTTGCACTTATCTTCTTGCACGCAAACTACATCACGATCGTCTAATCAGCTCTAGTTGTTTTCGTATTCTACCCTCTAATGGGTAAAATATGAAAATGACAATTATTTTATTTACAACAGAGTTGACATGATACATCTTAAGGGTTTCACACACAACAGCTATAATGTAAAGATGCACATTATAGCACGATACATCTCATTACATCTTTCCATAGAAATCGTCAGGAGACCACACACGACAGCTATAATGTATACCTATATTTTTACATCTTCGAATCTTAAAATACAGAGCGATACGAAATTATACATTTATATTTCGATACATCTTAATACATCTCAATACATTTCCGTATATCTCTCTTCGAAAAGGATGTTCAAAAAGTTTCTGTGATAGACAGAGACTTTATTAGATTTTTATTTGATTTTATTAGATCATGAAGTTCGGAAAAGGTTGATCTTGACTCGCGGAAATAATCACAAAATTTTCCGTCAGATAATTCATCAAATATTTTAAACTCTCCGGAAATTTCCTTATACTTTATGTGATCTTCAATCCACATCGTTCTGTTTTTGGCACATGTGGCAATACGCGCGTCAAAATCACAATCCGAATCATCTTCTGATGAACTATCTAGTAGATCTAATAGTAAGTAACTCGACGGGTCCATAGTATTATAACATTAAAAATAAGAACACCCTTTATAACACTTTAGCAGCTGGAGAGTGTGTCAATCGGGACGTATGCCAATGAAATGAAGGGAAAGATACATTACATTACCTGTTGTGTGTGTGATACATTAAGATAATTTAAAGCTATACATCCCGGGATGTAATGTACATGAATATACATTATAGCTGCTGTGTGTGAAGGGCTTTATACTCTTATCTTGTTAGCTAGGTAACCAGTGTAGTGCAAAGCGCTGATAAGTTATTTACAATTATTATTATGTTGGATCAGTGATCCTCACACTTTTTTTTTTTTTAGTTGGGAAAATGCTTTACGCATGTCCAGCTCAGGGCGAGCTTAAGGGTTATGTTGGACTCTCCGTAGGTTAATAACTAATGGCAAAACCCACCAATATTCATTCATTTAGTGGCAGTGCATCATCAAACCACCCATCTTGAGATGAGTGAGCCGATGATGCACTAGCACTTGACAGGGTTATGGGGTCCCGGTTGGATTTAACCGCGGCCCTGTTGGTGAATGTCCGCCTTAAGTGGACCCTCGGACCTCTCGGATTCTTTCCGCAGCCTCCTTCTGGGGCATCACCTCCTCACAGAAGGTTACTGTGGCATCCCAGGCTTTATTACTGCTAAGCATAGCCTCGACTATATTCGGCAGCGAGAGATTTTCCTACAGAATACAATCCGGGCCTCTTTAAGGTAAGAGTAAATAGGTTTCTTCTAGATCTTCGTGCTTCGTCTTAGACCACATCATCACTTACCATCAGGTGAGATTGTGGTCAAACGAAGTTCTATCCAATTAAAAAAAAAAGATCCTGGCCTAGTGTAGCTACTAGTGGCTGGCACTGCGTTGCCCAGGCACCACAAAGCTCCAGCGTGTGCTGCGCTGTGTCCTCTGCGGCACTGCAGTCTTTGCACTCTGCCGTCGATTCCCGTCCGATTTGGCACAGGTACATTGAGAAGCAACGATGCCCCGTAAGCACTTGTGTCAATCGGAAGGTAATTGCACCATGCTCTCTAGCGAACCACTCTTTCAAGAAGGGATGAACTGACTGGGATGACAGTCTCAATGCCAGCGCTAGGTTGCGCCAGGCTCTGAAGCCACTCTTCCATGAGTGCATCGTGCAGTTCGTCCCTTTTACCTTCTACTTCTTTTGGAGACAGTATTTATCCCCCAGCAATTTCCTGCTTACGCCAAAAATAAATTGACGCAAGACAACTAGCGTCTAAGTCCCACGGTAGTGAGCCCGCCAGTATGCACCCAGATTCATACGAAACAGTGCAGTAGCCACGTATCGCTCTAACCGTCATTATCCTCAGTGGCCTCCGCAGAAGGGCTTTGTTGCTGGTAGTTAGAGCGTCCACCCACATCGGCGCACCATACATATCCGTTGTTCAGATGACCACTACAAAAAGATGGCGACAGGAGGCTCTAGGTCCACCTATGTCAGGCAAGAGGCGTGCTAATGAGCCTGCCACGCTTTGCACTTTTGGGACTCATCATCATCATCATCAACCTATAGCACGCTATAGCGAGCTTTTGGGACTAGACGTTTGAAATGTTCGTCAAAGTTCCAGGTACTGTCCAGATATTTTATGTGTGGGGTGTGACATCATGACCTGCACACCATCCACCAAGACATAGGCACCGGCTGGCTACCCCTCTACTGTGGAAAAAAATTGCCAGTGATCCTCACACTAGGCCACGCCTGTATCGTGAGGACCAAGCTAAACAATTTCCAAGATTATTGTTGCAATAACGGACTGAAGTTTTTATGGTTCTTTGGAACGTTTATCACTGTTACAGTTTAGCGTGTCTTCCCACTGACCTATCCCATCGTGTGCACCTGTAAAGATTGATGGTCTTATTTTAATATAGTACTCAATATTCATTCAACAGTCGCGTGATGAGAAACAGATCTGTTTAATGCTTTGGTTTTTGTTCTTCAGGACTATTCCCGTTACAAGTCGACTTTACCACGTTTAGTGACTCTATCAGCACGACAGGAAACTATGTTACCTAAAATATTTGAAGATTTAAAATCACGTCCAATCGATCCAGAAGAACTAGCACTCTTCCACAATATACATGCAAACAATATAACCGCCCATTTGGGGAGGGGATACATTATTTTGGGTAAGTGACAGTAACCTTACTGACTGTTTGAAAAATGTGTATTTGATATAATTTTTCTAGAATAGTATCTATTACTTGCTCGGTACCTACCTATTTATTTATTTAATACTTCCACACAATAGTGCTAGGGGTACTTAATGCTAATAGCATTATCTACCAGTCATCCTTGTCGTGCTAAAAGAAGGACTTATCCAACTGATTTGAAAATATTTGGACTCATCAATAGATAATATTTACCATGCTTTGTCTCATCACATTACACCGCTGTTCCATCAAATAAATTGTACCATATTTTAAAATAAACAGATACAGATGAAGAACAGAAAACTAGAAGTCTTGGTGAACAGGCAGTGTACAGCGACTTTGCGCAACGCCCACTTTGGTTTGTGTTCAGCGGAATGGGTTCACAATGGGCTGGGATGGGTGCACAACTAATGCGTATACCAATCTTCGCAGCGGCCATAGAACGGTAAACTGTTAACCTATCATATTTTTTATTACGAGGTTCACAGTAGTCAGTGTTTGTTTGTTTAATTGTTCGAGCGAAGCGAGATCTCCAAATCAAGTTGGGCAAATCGGCATTGTATGTATGTATGTTTGTTTGTCCGAGGATAACTTTCGCAGCGTTTATCCGATCATCATGAAATTTGATATATAGGTAGGTAGTGATGGCACAATTTTGGTGTGACTCAATGAGCTAAAAATATGGGGGGTTGTTGAGATATTGGGGTTCGTGTAGCTTTTTGACACAAATATAGGCAAGTCTGAAATCCAGAATAACTGCCATTTGTACCTACCCCAAAAAAAAAACCAATTAACAAGAACCCCCGTTACATCTAAGAATGAAACTGTAGGTCAAGTAGGTTGGTTATGTATTTCGTGGCACCAATTTATTAGTCAAAGATTAAAGCACAAAGATCACTAAACGTATTTAGAGACTAAACATGTTTACATTTGAAGTATTTGTATGATTTGACAAATCCTTAAATCATATTTAGCCACTAAATACGTTTAGGCATCGTTGTGCAAGTCGCCCTAAGAATAATGTTTATTTTGGGAGATTCGCTAGATCTCAGTTCGGGGCGAACCAATAGTTATCCATTGCACAAAAAGAATAATGTACACTTATGCTAAAAGCATTTTCAACCAGTCAACCGTGACAGGTAAAAAAAAATTTAGGTTGGCGTGCTTAACAAGGTACTAACAAAAAAATACAAATAGAAATAAAAAACTACTAACTACCTAATTGCTTACATAAATATAATAATACTCACAAATAAAATAAATTTATAAAGAGTGTTCATCTAAATAAATTAGAAACTTCGACTTTGATTTCTATTTCCAGTATGAATTACGTATACACGGTATAATATATCTCTTAATAAGTATGTTCTTAGCGCTTCAGTTATTACCTATTATTATCATTACATACTTGCTACAATATGAATTTATTGATTCCAGGTGTCATCAAGTTTTAAGTCTCAAGGGATTAGATATTGTGAATATCATCACTACGCCTGATCAAACAATCTTTGATAATATCATGAACTCGTTCATCGGCATTACAGCGATACAAATTGGTTTAGTTGACGTTTTGAAGGAACTGGGATTGATCCCTGATAAAATAATCGGTACGTAGTTTTAGACTAATTATAATTTATTGGTATGTACATCAGAAAGTCATGACATTTATGGAAATAAAATCAATAAGATCCCACCAAAAATACTAGCATAGTCTCACAATTCTGCTTCGCGATTGACCTACCAAAAATGCTGAGATCATATCCAGTCAAATTTCATAATACCTAGGGCTTGATTTAGCAAATATCATAATGGTTTCATTCAGTTGAAAGACTAATTATTGTTAAATATTACTATAGTTACCTGATTATTGTTTGCAGCCTGTACTGTCCTTTATTGCAGGGCAAAGGCCTTCCTTCCTTTCTTCCACAGTACTCTATTGTGCGCGTGTATGGTCTAGGTCTTCCAAGGAGTCAAGTTCATCTTTCCATCGGTATCGTGGTCTGCCGCATGCTCGTTATCTCTATTTTGGGATCCACTCGTTGGTTGATTATGACTATAACTTCTCCGACATGCGGCTGACGCGACCCACCCAGTCCAGTCCTACTTTAACTTGCCTATTTGGTGCCCAACGTCCGCGATTTGTGCTTTGGAGCGAAGTTCATTATTAAACCTTATTACAGTTATTATAAATTCAACGTTAATAATACCTCTGTGTAAATAATTTTCATGTTTTTACGCTTATATTTAAGTTGTCCCAGGCAATAGCCTGGGACAGGACCACTGCAGTCAGTTGTTGCGTAACTAACACAGGTAATGCCACTAGACGTTGTATAAATCATCTATGATTCGTAGATGTTGAGTGCAGGCCACACAAGAACGATCGCTAAGAAAATCTATGAAGGACGCTTGTGTCCAGCAGTGGAAGTCTTATATGCTGTATGATGTAGGCTGATATGTTGATGATGATGATAAAGAATTGATAGATGAAAAGGCTTCAGTAGACCCTATTGTAATTTGGCCCTTTAGTAGCCCACTCGATGAATCTCCTGAAAGAACGCGAAGCATGTTCAACGAAGCCCTACCTGCTTTTGGTTTGGTTTAAACTCAACCTAGCCCTAAAGTCTCGGGTACAAATTTCTACATGTCGGATATATATTTCCTGAAAATTCCAGGATAAATGTGTTTTAATTATTAATAAATACAATAAAATCGTTGTCTAGGTCATAGTGTTGGTGAGCTTGCATGCGCATATGCTGATGGTGTCCTGACAGCTGAAGAAACATTAATGTCAGCTTACTGCCGAGGGAAAGTGTCTTTAGAAAAGGCTTTCATTCGTGGAGCCATGGCTGCAGTTGGAATTGGATACGAAACGGTAAACATGCTTATATTACGAGTAGCTAGCTTTCTGCTTGATGAATTTTGTCCGCGTAGAATGTAACTTTCCCATTCTGGTTGTATTTTGACCCATCTGCGCAGAAGGTAATATTTTTAGGCAGTCCTTATTTGTTCACATAGATCCTGTTCATCCAAAAGTTGCTAAATCTATGATTTAAAAGTGTGTTTTTTGTCTGTTGATTTATAATGGTGTGCAATAAAGATATTATTTAATCTAATATATTTTAAGGGTGTATGATTGTATGTATATTTATGTGTGTAACGTCAAATGAACAAACATTATTGTTAATTTAACGCATTGTGTAGGCTTGGCGGCATTTGTCCAACAAAATAGGTAGTATTGGAATCACGAGAGTGTCTTAGCTTACAAAAAGTTTCAAGAAGTTCAATATTTTAAGACCATTCCCAAAATATAGAACGACTATAGGTAAAATTGCTTATTTACAGACGGACAACAACAATTTTATTTTTTTAAAAGAGGTATGTATCCTCTTACCTCTGGCTCAAAAGGAAAAAAAAATTGTTGTTGTCCGTCCGTCTGTCTGTCTATCTATCGGTCCGTCTGACAAGATCCTTTTTCTCAGGAACGTGAGGAGATATCAAGTTGAATTTAATATCAAATACGTAGGAAAAAATAAAATTGTTGTTGTCCGTCCGTCTGTGTGTCTATCTGTCGGTCCATCTGTCAAGTACTTTTTCTCAGGAACGTGAGGAAATATCAAGTTGAATTTAATATCAAATACGTAGGTTCCTTGAAGCTGAAATACATATTATTTATGTACCTTGGAAAGTGTTTTATGCAATGTAATACGCCCAGTGAAAAATGTTTTTTTAAAAGCAAACTACAACAGCGCAGTATCCTAGGAGTCAAGCTGACAGACCGCATTAGAAACAGTGAACTGCGCTCCCAAACACAAATCGCGGACGTTGGGCACCAAGTAGGCAAGTTAAAGTGGGATTGGGCGGGACACGTCTGCCGTATGTCGGAAGAGTTATGGGCAAAATCCACCACCGAGTGGATCCCAAAAGACAGAAAACGACCACGTGGCAGACCGCGACGCCGATGGAAAGACGAACTCGACTCGTATATGGAAGACTAGACTACACAAGCGTATGATAGAGTGGAGTGGAAGGAAGAAAGGGAGGCCTTTGCCCTGCAGTGGGACAGTACAGGCTCCAAATAATAATATATAAACTACAACAGCTTACTTCGATAATAATGTAATCAAAAATCGCACTAATATTATAAATGTGAAAGTTTGGATGTTTGTTTCTTACTCAATCACGTCGTAATGGCTTAACCGACTTCAATGAAGTTTGATGTGTGATTATGAACTGAATTCAAACATTAGCTACTTTTTGTTAACAAACAACGCGTGCGAAGCCGCTGGCGGAAGATACTATCCCATATTTCACTATGTTACCGTAAGAAGTATGTTTGCATGTACAGACAGCGTGGCTAACTGGTAGCCCCCTGCATGTTTCAAGATTTAAATAAATCTTGTGGAAGGATGATTTCAAAACGTTTTTATTATACGTCGTCGTGATAAAATCTGTTTTTTTTATACATATAGTATTGAATCTTCTGCTATGTTTGGTGTGCAATAAAGAGTATTTCATTCATTCATTCATTCTATATAAGCATCTCAGTCCTCACATAGAACGCACAGCGTACACCACTGGTTCGATAGACTTGAAATTTGTAGGGTATGTTCTTTGTAGGGTGTGGACGTGTACCTAATAAGAAAGCGGATTTTATGAAATGCATCCCCTAAGAGGGTAAAAAGGAGTGTTTACGTTTTTATGAAAAACATAGTCTTATAAACTTTAACATGGGCAAAAATATGCTTTAAGCTAAACAAGTGAAACGGTACAATTTTTTTAATATATGCCTCCTAGGCGGGTGAAAAGGGTTGTTGCGTTTCGTACGCCAATAAATTATCTTAACAGTGGTCTACGAGTGAGACAGCCGTTTTTCTTGAATCCTATTAAATAAATAGGTACATTGCAGATATCCAAATTTTGCCCACCTGAAATAGACGTGGCTTGTCACAATGGCCCTGAGTCATGCACCATATCAGGTCCCGCAGATAAGATTGCAGAATTTGTTTCAAAATTAATTGCTAGTGGATTTTTTGCCAAAGAAGTTCCGTGTGGCAATATAGCCTATCACTCGCGGTATATCGCTGATGCTGGTAAGTTGCCTTACTATCGTAGTTTCATTTAATGTTAAATATAATTATAGAATGTTCTTTTCTTGCCGCAAGTTGATGCTGTGCCAGGATCTTAGAAGCTTATTGTGTTTCCAGGTCCATTTCTACTTAAATACCTGACTGAGATCCTGAAAGATCCTAAACCACGAAGTGAAAAATGGCTATCAACATCCGTGCCCCAGGAAAAATGGGACGAACCTAGCGCTAAGCTCTGTTCCGCTGAGTACCTTACAAACAATCTTTTAGTAATATTTTTGGATTTTTATACCACCAAGTTGCAAACAATCGTAACACCAAAGGCATCAGTCGCGCGTTGTCACCTGAGACATACAGGTGTAAAGACTCATGTGCTTGTAAATTCACCGGAACTGTTCAATTAATAATTTGTTGTTTTTATATTGACTACGTAAGGATACTAAGGGATTTAGATATTTAATTTTCACGTAACAGAGTCCAGTTCTTTTCGAGGAGACCAGTCGATTGATCCCGAGCAACGCAGTTTTGGTGGAGATAGCGCCACATGGGTTGCTTCAGGCTATTCTAAAACGATCACTGCCAGCTGATTGCATGAATATACCACTCACCAAAAGAGGACATTCAGACAGTGTTGTATTCTTACTTAAGGCAATAGGACAGTAAGTATTTCTGGTATAAAAGCTCAAATACAGAACTTCGTTCATTTGTATTAATTAAAATTATATACGTTTAACTATCATTACCAAACCCGTTTTAGATTGTACATTGAAGGTTTTTTACCAAATGTTCATGCATTATATCCGAAAGTGGAATTCCCAGTATCAACAGGAACCCCGCACCTGTCACAGCATGTGGAGTGGATGCATTCTGAAGTTTGGTAAGTTCCAAAACTGTCAATCGATCAGTAATTGTGTTATATCACTGATTCTTTCGTTGTGATTTCCATCAATGATAGTTCGAGGCATGGCAGCTCTAAAAAGAGATTAAAACCGTTATATAAAAATAAACACCAGAGGGCTTAGCCAAGTTACAGTCGATTAGCGATGACGCTAGTCGATAAGTCCAAAAATGTGTGGGATTTGACACATGCTATAGAAATACCACGTGATACAGCGACAACAAATGTATGTAGAAATCGAATAGATTCGTAGCGAATGTAATTTGGCTACGGGCCCAGTTATGAGGATTCGGTGCGCATCGTAGCAGGATTTTTGAATGTTTATCTTTTTTTCCTATCCAGGAAAGTGGTATTGAATAAAAACAATTTGATTAAAAAGTCTGCTTGTTGCAACTTCTTGATTAATACACATGAAGATGAATACAAACATTTGAAAGGAAACATCATACGAGGTAACATTCGTTATACATATGTCATTACAAGCATTTCATTGGTATAATTATATGCCATAAAATACTTTATCGTAATGCTCCTTGTTGTTATTTTTTATTGTCTAGGCAAAGTATTGTATCCTTTTGCTGCGGCATTGGTTTCGGTATGGGACACCTTTGCTATGTGTATTGGAGCAAAGAAGAAGAAGGTGTCTGTTCAGTTTCGTGAAGTGCATTTATACTCTCAACCGATATTAAACGACCAAAGACAACTCAAGCTTTACGTCTCTTTGCATAGAGGCAATGGACGATTTGATGTAAGAAATATCTTTAAGTATTTGGCTGTTACATGATTGAAACACCATCTCTATCTAACTATCGTTATATTGTTTTTAGGTTTTGGTTGATGATTCTAATGTAGTGTCAGGATTTATCTCCTTGTTTGACATGGACATATCAAGCAACATTTTAAACAAGTCGAATCCACAACTAAACATTGGTTCTGAAGAAGTTTATCATAACTTAAGTAGTCGAGGATATGCTTATAGGTAAGTCGCAGTGAGTTGGAATGATTTCAATAAAAGCTGAATATATTTCTTTGACTTCTACCCTCTATATAAAGACTTGAATTGTTGTATTGCTGTTCATTAAATAAATTTAATTCTTTTACATGTACGATATCACTACTACCGATTTCGTTCTCTTCCAAAACTCAAATCCGACAGAACTGCTATACATTTTTCAGTTAACTCATTCTCTTTTTGTAATTCCCATCCTCTTAAATCAAATCGTTATCCTTGCAGAGACGACTTCAAAAGTATTCACAGAGTCAACGAAGACATAACAGAAGCTGAGCTTTTATGGAATAATAATTGGGTAGTATTGATTGACGGCATGCTTCAACTGAACGCTTTGAAACACTCTTTTTGTGGAGTGGTGCAGCCGAGTCAAATACGAGAGCTTACTATTGATACCAATGACCACTACAAGGCATATTATGAATTGTCCGATGGAACGAAAGTATCCCAGGTTGAAGTAAACCCCATATTCGACAACACGTCGTAAGTCATTCAAATAAATCAAAGATGAATAATAATAGTCATTCATTCATCATTCTATGACGTCGCCTATATATCTTTACAAATGATGAAACTGTAACTTGGCCAAGTCAATTTAATATTTTTGTTGACATTAACTTCGAGCATTTTTTCATTTTTGTCTGTCTATCTGTCCATTTGTACGCGCATCACGTTGAAACTAGTGGATGGATTTTGATGAAATTTGGTAAAATTATACCATATACTATGGTATGCAATTATTATATTTTTAATCCAAGTAAACGGATGGGTTCTTGGGCCGTAGCCCGGTATTGAGGTTTATTATTTATTAAGGAGGGTATTAAGGGGATGAAAAAACTTATCAAAATAACCGTTTTCATTTTTGTGCGTATATTTTCAAACACCCTATATAGAAACTACTTGTAGCACACAACAAATCGCATAATTTAAATGAATTTGTATTTGATTATTTTGCGCATTCATGCGCAGTAGGGTGAAATGAGCTGTTATGTTTTCGTTTGTTTGTTTGTAGGCGGATAACTCAGAAATTACGAAACCGATTCTGTAAATTCTTTCGCTGATAAAAATAAATAAAAAATGCTGGACATTTTATGCAGCGCTATCTAGCCTCAAATTAAGCAAAGTTATCAGTCACTATGGGAACCATAATGACTGATAAAATATATATATTTTGTTATTGTAAATACAACATGTAATATATAGAAAAACACCCAGGCCCGGAACAAATATCTGTATATCGAACAAGCATTTGCTCCACGGCGGAAATCGAACCCGCAACCTTCTGCGGTCTAGTCTATTTGCTCACTGCGCCACCACTACTATACACTTTATTTCTTCTATTATAATTATATAGCTAGTTTTATTGAATTACGTATTAATTTTTAGTTGTGGAGGGATCGTTTTGAGAAATATTAAATTCCGCAACGTAGCAATTGAAGCTCCCAATAAAATCTCGCTAGAGTTAATTGCGCTATCAACAGCTGGCAGCAGAGTAAGTACACCTTCGTTGTTTACAGTTCTGACTAGTGCACGTGTCGTATCAACTCGTATGCCTATATGTATGTATCACAAGTCTACCGTCATGCCTATGTATATAACGATAATATCCATGATTCTAACTAATATATTTTGTTTTCGAAGGTAGTAATTTTATTAAATTACATATTTTTTTCTTTAGAACCGAAAAGCCGAAGCAAATAATTTGAACATAAATGAAGATGAGAAGCATTTAGTTCTTCAAATCGACAATATTGGTGATATTAATACTTTGCATTGGGGAGAAGCTGTAAATATAGCCTCTGGTATTAATGTTAAGGTAATAATGGTACATTGTTATACAAGGGCTGTAAGCGATAATGATAATGTAGATCTGTTGTACACTCGAGATATTTTGGCGTACGAACTAGCGAACGCGTGCGAGGACCTAATCGAGGGTGCTATTGATCGCTTACACTCGAGTATAACTTTTCATCACAAGTGCGAGGAAAAAAAGTCTTTTTGTAACAGTTGGTTGCTAAAAAGAAAACTTGCATTCCCGGTATCCATTGATTTTTATTTTCACTAATATGGCCTGTTTCATTTAATATAAATAGGGATTTCTCATGGAGGTCGTATTACATCATAACATAATTAATGAATGTGGCCTCTTTAATTTTTTAATAGAAGTAAGGATTCGTCATGGAGGTTATATTAAATCATAGCATAATTTAAAAATGTGGCCTCTTTCATTTCGGATTCATAGGATCGTAAATCGCATTTACAGAACCAATATGGAGTTTACAATGACCAACTTTCAGAGCATGAGTAACGAAAAATTAATTTTCAATGCAACAAACTTTTAAGATGTCAAATAATTAGCAATCCACTGTACATGATGTTCTTAAATGTGTCTTGCAGGTGCATTATGCTGGCCTTAACATAGCTGATATCAATAGAGCTTCTGGGGTCATTTCTTTTGCAGACGATGAACATTACTTCGGTATGGATTTCAGCGGTTTCACTGAGAGGTAAGGGTTTAGTCATATGTAAGTGACTCTCTTATGAATACTACCCTTATAATTACTTGATTCTTATACATATAATGTGGGTATTAATGAAACAGTGTTAACTTTATTCTTAGCGGGGAGCGAGTTATGGGTTTGGTGAAGAATGGTGCAATCAGCACTGTTGTTAAGGCACAATTGGACCTGTTGTGGCCAGTGCCTCCTCACTGGAGTCTCGAGGAAGCAGCAACTATTCCGCTAGCTTATGCACAAGCATTCTACTGTCTGGTATTTATTATTACTTCTTTCTCATTAAACTTTACTATAACCAGTTAATAACTAATAAATCTGTATTGCAGCTCACGATCCATATAAGATATAATAGTGTTATGATAAAAGATGTTTGCTTTTATGTTACAGAAAATAAAAAATAAATTGGTAAAGAATTCTAAAGTCCTAATACACGGAGGGGCTGGAGCGCTCGGGCAAGCTGCCATATCGATTGCTTTGGCGACAGGATGTACAATTTTCACAACAGTTGCCGACCAATCAAAAAAAATATTCTTACGGAGACTATTTCCTCAAATACCAGGTTTGTGTATATAATTATTGATCTTTGAGTTGATTATCATCTCTGAGTAGATACTGATACCTATTTAAAATTCAACAAATATGATATATTATATATATATGTACTTTTATTTTTCAGAGGAGTACATTGGAAATTCTCGAGATAGCTCTTTTGCTGACATCGTATTGAATGCAACTAACAGCGAAGGTTGCGATATTATTTTGAGTTGTGTCAAAGGTGACCTTAGAAACGTAAGTATCTTCGTAAAAATGTTATATGGGACTGATTTACATTAAGTCAGCCTACTGGATTGACTCGCTAAGCAATTCAATTATATTCATATTGTAACTAAACGATTGCCTGGAAGAGACTGCTTTTAGCGATATGCGGGCTGCCTTAATATTTTTAGGCCGTCCTTATTTGTTCACATAGATCCTGTCCCTCCAAAGGTTGTCCGGAAGAGATAGCTTTTAGAGATAAGGCCACCCATTGTACCTATGATTTAAAAATGTATTTTCTTTTCTATGTTTATATTTAAAGGTGTGCAATAAAGAAATTATCTAATCTAATCTGAACTAATTTGGAATACATTTTTGGCACAAGGCACCTCATTATATGTCTGTAAAACTAAAAAATATTTTTTAGGAATGCCTGAGATGTACTGCTTATTTGGGCACAACGGTCGATACAAGCCTGCTTCAAAGCCGTGAAGATTTTGTTTATGGAATGTCATACATGACCAAATGCAGATCGTTTATGGTAGTTGATTTCAAATCATCCCTCGATTCTGCTGCGGACAGAAAAGTGAGTAATACTTACATAACTACAGTTAAGTATCTACAAAATAACTCTATTTTAAAACATTTTTGTAAATTGTGGTAAATTGCTTAGGGCGACTTGCGCAACGATGCCTAAATATATTTATGGGCTAAATATGATTTAAGGAGTTGTCAAATCATACAAATACACTTTTTAGGTGTTTGAGCATTGTTCATTAAAATTGGGTAAATGTTTTCAGTGCCTCCAGTTGTTGGTGAGTGAAGGGATTGCGCGTGGATACGTGCGTCCACTGTCGCATGTGACGTACGCCTCGCACGAAGCACCGCGCGCGTTCCACCTGCTCTCCGCGAGCCGGCACCGCGGTCGAGTTCTTATTAGACTGCGGGATCAGCAGCAGTCACCACAACCCAGGTATCATATACAATAAATTAGTAAAGCAACTGACTGCAGAACTCTTCGCCGTGCGTGGGAAATAAATAACACTAGGAATTCATTTTGTTCCAATGTTACAGGATTAGTTGTACCTCGAACCTCTGGCATGTTGTGTTTTGCGACGGGGACCTTGCTGGACTTCAACTGGCTGACAGACTGATTGCTAGAGGAGTCACAAACCTATTGATTCATTGCTTTAATGCATCTTCTCATCTGGACCTCAAAATTCGGTTAGTAAAGTTATAGAATAAATTAATCATTCAAGGCTTAGCTTATTTTCTCTCTGTTGTGAATTCTGTTGTGAAAATCTTGTGAATTTTGTTATTTTGGAAACTAACTTAGAAAAGCACAAGACATACAACACTGATTTGTCCAAGTTGATTCAGGGATCTCGCTTCGCTCGGTCAATTAAATTTAGACATTTATTTTTATAGATTTTGGCAGAATCAAGGAGTCAAAGTAAATAAATCTTTCGGAAACATATTGACAGACGTTGAAATCTTTAAGGGTTTAAATAAAACGATGAAATTGGAAGAAATTGAAGGAGTTTATATGATGGTCACGGGTAATACCAGAAATTCCAAGGAACTAACATCTTTTGTTAGTCAAATCGATGCGGCTACTAGGGTTTCATGTCCACAATTAAAGTAAGTGTTTCACATATCACAAAAATATTATGGAAAATAGTTAATAAACTATAATATTAAAATTGTACGATTCCAACAGATATTTTGCTGTAACTAGCGTTTTCGGCAACATTGGAGAAGAGACCTGCTTGTCACGGGCGACTGATCGATTGCCAGCAACATCAATTGCTCTACCTGATCTGAAAACAGTAAGTGATGGTGACGAGAAGTATGGATTACCGAGTTCATAAACGGACTTTTGCACTGAAAATACCCTCAGTGAAACGTATTATTATTTATAAAGACCCACTTTATAGCTACTAATATTACCATGCAAAATTTGAAGCCCCTGATAGGCTATAAATTTAAAATTTGCCTGAATTCAGTTTCAGAGATGGTTTCGCAACCTTCCTCTTGATACGAGGTTGCCATATCAATTCCGCTACGACATCACTGCTCGTCATTCGAAAAATATTGAGATTTTTTTTTATTTCTTTTATCTATCTCTTCACTCTACAGCCCGCTGCTGGGCATATGCCTCTTCATTAGCACGCCATTGTTCCGATCATGCGCTAAACGCATCCAGTGACATCTTATCGTCTTCACTTGGCCACTGTTTTTTCCATCTCCCGCCTAGCCCAGTGTCCTGCCCATCTCCACTTCAACTGATTTAACCGTATACCAATGACTTTTGTTATTTGTCAAATTTTAAGGTTGGGTATTGGGCGCGCTCCATGTTTCGTTGAGCAAATTTCATCGTTTGCATGTGCTGTTTTGTAATCGGCCATGTTTTGACACCATAGGTAATGAAAGGCAGGACATATTGGTTGTAAACCTTGGTCTTAAAGCACTGCCGTATTCTTTTTGACTTGAAAACGGTTTCTAGATTTCCAAAGGCCTAACTGAACCCTAGCTGAACTCGTCTAGTAATATCTTATATCTAAAAATCTGAACCAAAGGACAAACATTATAGTAATTAAACATGATTATCTTATATAGTGTTGGAACATGCATTAATTTTACACGATTTGTATGATTTTACTTGGATTTTACTAAGTACCTTCAAAATGCTCTGTAGGTAAAAAAAGAACATAAATTGACGATCGATGAATGCACCTGGAACCGCATGGTAGTGGATGCTGTAGAGCATGGTCTTCAAAACGACTGTCCTGTCCTGATTGCGAAACCACAGCTGATGCAGCAGCTGTCACTCTTACAACAGCTTGCCAACATAGCAGGTAATGTACTCTTAAAAGCTTGGCATAAGCACCATGACATATATTACATTTAATAATGGAATTAATATACAATTTTATTGTTTTGTAAATATGAACTCAAAAAATTATTTATTATTTTTCAAATACTGTTAACGTGGTGATGGTTAGTCTAGTAGCTGATATTTGATTTTGATATAGCATTTATTTGTATCATCGAACACACACATACATACTATTTACAAATATAAGTAACGAACAATTTGTAAATATACACAAAAATCACTAAACTGACAAAAGATATAAAAATTGACTTAACTAATACTAGTGGTTCGCCCCGAACTGAGGTCTCGCGAGTCTACCATAAAAACAAAAAAAAAAATGTTATTCCTAATCTTTGACTATCAAAATAGTGCCACGAAATAAATAACCAACTTACTTGACCTACAGTTTCATTCAAATTACAGGTAACGAGAGTTCATTTAAATTGGACCCCTATTTTGGGGTACAAATTGCAGTTATTCTAGATTTCAGACTTTTGCCTATATTTGTGATACTTAGGCTACACGCATACCAAATTACAGCACTGTGGGGTCACTGGTGTACCATGTGAATTTTGTCAAAGTTTAGTTTTTATTATGGCTAATAACTCAAAAACTACAAAATTTTTACTAAAAATAAAAACGGGGTCAAAATGTAATAATGAAGACCGTTCATTTGACGTCTCATTTGACCTAATAATCTCATTTTCATTTTTTTTATCCCTCTGGAACCACAATATCTCAATAAACCCCCCTTTATCTCATTGAGTCACATCAAAATTGTGCCATCATTACCTACCTATGTACCAAATTTCACGATGATCGGATAAACGCTTCGAAAGTTATCCTCGGACAAACAAACATACATACATACATCATCAAAAAGGTAAGATAACAAAATGTGTGCGTTGCGGTGTGACAAATTGGTCACAACTCAGCGAATAAGTTTGCTCGAGGAGATTTTGATTTTGCATTGATTTTCATGTTTTATCAACTTTCTATATTGTAATGCTTAAATAGTTTTCTTTAAAACATTAGAAATAGTGGTACTCCGCACCTTCTTTTGAAAAAGCTTACCTTATTGATCGATCGAAGCGAGATCTCATAATCAACTTGGGCAAATTGGCGTTGTACGAGTATGTATGTATGTTTGTTTGTCCGAGGATAACTTTCGAAGCGTTTGTCTAATCATCGTAAAATTTTATAAACAGGTAGGGAGTGATAGTATAATTCCGGTGTGACTAAATAAGCCAAACATGTGGGAGGATTGTTAAGACATTATGGTTCAAGAGGGGTAAAAAAAAACAAAATGGGACTGGATGGTGGGTATGAGTACATTTTGGTCCCGTTTTTATTTTTAGTTGAATCTTTGTAGATTGTAAGTTATTAGCAATAATAAACATTGAACTTTGACAAAATTCACAGGGCACACCAGGGACTGCTCAATACTGAAATTTAGTAACACAAATATGTGGAAAAGTCTGAACTCTAGAATAACTGCAATTTCTACCCCAAAAAATTGTGTACAATTATTATTTATAACTGTTTCAAATTTCAAGTCGATCAATGCTCCTGGCGGTGTCATAAAACATCTGATAAGCGACGATGATATTGTTATCTCGCTCGCTCTTGCAGCCCTTGCGGGAGCCGTTAGTGATGTGCCGCGTAATATACTCAAATCATCGATAGTGCCTAGAGCATAATAATTGTTTTATGGCCACGAGTCTTAGCGTACACACCGCCGCTGTGGTGCTGGTATAACACAGATTAATATTTTGTAAGACTTATATTTCAAAACAACACGGTGGAACAGTTATAAATAGTTACAGCCTTATTTGATGGTATTTTCTTATGATTTTAGACATAGACAATCTCTATAGTTGCAACGATGATACAGCACTCAAAGATCTTCGCATAGAAAATGAAGAGATAAATATTATCAAATCATACTTGAGCGATGCATACTGTATATGTTTGGAAGTTGAAGATATACAAGCATTAACAAAAAACAAGTAAGTACCAAATGAATAGTAACATAACATAAACTAAATGTAATGATTACTAAACACTTGTTCGTTTTAGAATTCGCCAGATAGAGTTGAATGCGATTGGAGAGATATATGAGGATAATAATGGATTAAGCACTTTCTTTTCATATGTGGATGTGGATGAACTTCGAGGAACCACTGACTTTGTGCAACTAGACACATTAGTCAACTCTTTGGTAAGAATGAACAATTTTAAATGTGTTAAACAATTACGTAATTGTATTAAACTAGTTGTTCGCCCCGAAGTGAGATCGCGCGAATCTCCCAAAATAAATATTATTCTTAGGGCGACTTGCACAACGATGCCTAAACGTATTTAGTGGCTAAATACGATTTAAGGAGTTGTCAAATCATACAAATATTTCAAATTTAAACATGTTTAGTCGCTAAATAGGTTTAGTGACCTTTGTCACGAAATGCATAACCAAACTACTTGACCTACAGTTTCATTCAAATTAGATGTAACGGGGGTTCTTGTTAATTGGATATATTTTTTTGGTGTACAAAAGGCAGTTATTCTGGATTTCAGACTTTTGTCTATATTTGTCTCACTAAAGCTACACGAATACCAAATTTCAGCATTGTGGGGTTACTGTAATTTGTGTCAAAGTTTTGTTTTTATTATGGCTAATAACTCAAATACTACAAAAAATAAACTAAAACTAAAAACGGAATTCAAATGTACTAATAAAGACATTTCATTTGACGTCCCACTTAACCGAATAGTCTAATTTTCATTTTTTTTTTACCCCTCTTGAACCCCAATATCTCAAAAACCCCCCCATATTTTTAGCTCATTGAGTCACACCAAAATTGTGCCATCCCGACATACCTATATACCAAATTTCATGATGATCGGATAAACGCTACGAAATTTATCCTCGGACAAACAAACATACATACATACATACAACGCCGATTTGCCCAAGTTGATTTGGAGATCTCGCTTCACTCGATCAAAAAATTAAATATTCATGTGTTGGTGTGTGGGCACCGACAACTGAAATAATGATAATTAGGTATTAATAATAGTTTTTGGTTTAACAAAATATTTCATATAAGTAGTTACAACACATTCTTCATCTTGGTATTTATGAATAGTTTTGAGCACACTCGGCTTTCCTGTGTAGTAGGTAGCTGGGCTCTGCTCGCAAAATGTTTGGTAGAAACTTAAATTGGGATTATTTTAATCAATAGTTTAAATTTTTATGGTTAAGTTGGGTACAAGATCGGTATGGGGGAACATAGGCCGTTCAGCAGTGGGCGTCCTATAGCTGATATGAAGATGAATTTAAATAAGTTATTGGAATAATCACAATTTATCACATTTTACTTTGATTGTTATCACTTATCTGATTGTTGTAATACTCATTTCTGCTTTGCTAACCACAGACAGGAAATGAACTGGATCTGAAGGATGTATACCTCGCTATAGTGCCTGGTATGGAAGGCCATCATGAACGCTTCCGTTCAATGTGTGAGGCTTTGAAGCTACCTGCCGTGGTGCTGCAACCTGGACTTAATTTTCTGAATGAGACACCTAAAGACCTCGCTCAGAGATATTCAAAGGTAGAATTTTAAAGGTTCACACACCTAACAAATAGACAGTCTCTTATGTAATTAGTTCGCACTAGTCTCAATACATGCGTCAGAGATATCAGAAATAGGTGCTTATAAATTAGGCCACATATTTAATCTTTCATGGGTTTTTTGTTTTTATAATTTAATTTAATGACAAGATTGAGAACAGCATTAGAATGCTCTGTTATAGTTTAAGATACGGTTGTTGATGCATAATAGGTTTCTGAAATATTATAAACTATGTCCAAACGGTAAATACCGAATGCTTATGGTGAGACTTTGTCCGTCCGTCTGTCACAGCTGATTATCTAACCAACTACTAAACCTATCGGTTTGAAATTTGGAACAGTTATAAATAATACTGATCTTACTATTTCGCAAGTAAAACAATAAACATTTAATTGCCAAATAAGCCAAAATGATGGGGGTCAAAATTCTAAAATAGGGTTACTAGGTCAAATGGTATCATATCAAAGAGATTGATTTACGCATTCACCACCAGCCATTTTGTTTATTTTGTACAGTTTTTTTTTTTTATAAATTATAGGCTAGCGTTTGACCACTACCTCGCCTGATGGGGCGCGATGATACAGTCTACGATGGTACACGCTTGCCTAGAAGAAACCTATTCACTCGTGACTTGAAGATCCCTAGGTTGTAGTTATCAGGAAACACAGACTCAGGCAAGGCGTTCCACTCCTTGGCGGTGCGCATAATAAAGGTGTAGAACAGTTTTGTAGATATGATGAAAATTTTCGAAAAAAATGTCCCTCCTAAGGGACGTTATTTTTTTCGAAATCTCCAAAGTTTACAAACTGTAAATCTAAAATTAATATGATTGATAGGTATTTATGCAAAGGATACAGGAAAATTATAACGAAGTCTCTATATAGAACAGGTTTTTAGATATCTGTTTTAAATGTGTTCTAGGTTTACCCGTGACATAACTAGAGGACGCTGCTGAAATAACATTTATAAAAGGGGTACAAAGTTTTATGACTATACGGTCCCGGAGCTAGTATTTTCAGCCTAAGCGGGGTGATTCCGATCATGAAAATTTTAAAACTTTCAGTGAAAAAAGATTTAAGCATATTATTTTTCAGGATAAACTTCTTGAACTGTTTCATTTTAAGTCAGCTGTTTTTGAGACTGGTATTTGCCGTAAAATAGCTGTTAAACAGAATTTTAACAGAAATCAGCAAATTTTTATGAAGTGGTTTTTCAATGAAATCATCGCATTCACAAAAGTCGATAATCATTCTGTTGTTCTTGTAAATGTCGAGAATCATCCTCGGGATATCATACTAGTTCTGGAACACCTTGTATATAATCTACACATATACGAGTACTATTTAAGAGTCCTTGTGGAAGGGCTCGCCCGAGGAAGTATCATACTTATTTCTGCCGCCAAGCAGCATTGCTGAATTTCAGTTTGAATGGTATGGTTGAAGGTGAAATTACAGGCATATGAGGCTTTACACCTGTACGCCTCGATGGACGCAGGGCAGTGCATAGTAGGGCACCTTTCAAACGGACGTGACCAATAAGGCAATTTTCTGTTAGAGGCGATGGTTATCACTTAACATCAGGCAGCTTGTTCCATCTCCAGGTAGCATAAAAAAAGCATGTGTGCAATTCACACGTGGTACCTTCAAAAATTTTGGTTTCAAGATAATGAGACGAATATAAAATTTCGGGAAGATCATAATTGTAGGGTTTAGTAAATGTATTTTCTTTCTTTCTTTCTTTCTTTCTAGTAATGATCATAGTGATGCAAAGTTAGATAATTATTAACACGAGTGGAGGGAGTACGAAGCAAAGCACAAAGAGAACCACGAACATAAGAAACACTGTATAATGCTTCCTATCTCATTTTCTCCCACGTTAAATCTTATGAATTTATGTGTCAGTCTCTTTTACCTGTCGCTTTTTCGTTTCATCGACTTTTAAATCACAACGATGCTAAAGAAGTTCACTTCAAAAATACGAGAAGGGAAAACTTTACCATAATACAACGTGTTAGAACAAACAAATATTTATTAACAGAAAAAGTGCCAACCATTATAACCTGTCACGTCAATGAAACTGAACTATCATAGATTATTTTAACAGAAGATAATAACTGTTTATTGCCTAGTTTAGGTTAGTGTCTAAGTTAGTTTAGTTTTTATTTTGATAATTATTAGATCCCGATCATCAGAATAAGTGTATTAATAATAATACGCATCAAAACTTATTTGTCTCTGCTAATTCTATTGTATTTGCAATAATTAGAACTGCCTAAACTTTTTTAATAAAAAGACGCGAGTCAGCTGTTTCTATAATACAGCTTCATTTTGATTTGCAGGTTCTTTTAAATAAGTTGGGCATAAAGAAAACATTTTACTTGCTCGGGTTCGAATACGGAGTTGCTGTAGCTTTAGAGCTAGCGGCTATACTAGAAGCTCATGGTAAGTTATAGTCAATAATTGGTCAAGCGCGTGGCGGACCACTCGCAGTGAAGAGATTCGTAGCCAGTATGGATGTATCTTCAAAGTCAAAGTCGAAGTCAAATATTTTTATTCATTAAAATCACAAGGATCACTTTGAAATGTCAATTTTACTGCCTGTTCCTTCGCGACCAAGCCAGGAAAGAAAGGCAAGAAACAAGGCTGGTTGTTTTTTTTAGTGATCCTTTTACCATACATAATACAGAAAAGAAATTACGTCTAAATTGTAACATTTTGAACGAGTTGGAGTAATTTCAATCCCAAGCTTCTCTATCATCTAAATAATCCGGTATTTTATAGTAGGCTTTTTATAGAGATTTAGTTTAATTACGTTTTTAAATTTATTAATTGTCAATTGTTGTACATCCCTTGGGAGTTTGTTATAAAAGCGTACACCTTGCCTTTTAAACGATTTACTAACTTTATGGTGTCTATAAGTGGCAACAGCGAGTTTATCTTTATTTCTAGTATTAAAATTATGATTATCGCTATTATTCGTAAACAAATTAATATTCCTGTGAACACACATCATATTTTCATAGATGTATTGACAAGGGAATGTCATACCATTTATTTCTTTAAACTATTGCGTAATGATTCTCTGGGGCCTATATTATAAATTGCACGACATTAATATCTGCAGCACTCCCCCACAGTAATATACCGTATGACATAATGCTGTGGAAGTTGGTCGACTGCTCATAAACTAATTCAATGTTTTTCGTTTGTGTTTCATATCTTACTAGACGTCACTAAAACCTCTCATCATGCCAAATGTCAGTTTTACAGCAATAAATATAGTCTACGAATAAAACAGATGTGACTAGTCGGACAGACCGACGGTCATGGCAAAACTATAATACCTTAGTCAAATTAAGAAACCTAAACAAAAATTGCATTTGATATTTTGTAGAATAGAGGAAACACAGTACAAAATATTTTGCTACTAGCTGTTGCCCGCGACTTCGTGCGCGTTACACTACTAAATGTGTGACCTAGAAATATAGCTAAACTCGCTGTTGCAACTTGACACCCCATTTTTATCCCATAAGACCTGATTTATGGAATAACAAGTAGTCTATGTGGTAATCCAGGTAATAATCCACGTAAATACAAAATTTCATCGAAATCGGTTCAGCCGTAACGACGTGTTTGAGTAACAAATAAACAATTAAATATATAAACAAACTTCAAAACTTTCACATTAATAATATTAATGTGATGAGATTAATATTGTTTCTATAGCAAATAAATACCCTTATTTTCCAGGTAAGATAGGTACAGTGTTCTGTCTAGGAGATGCTCCTGATGGCATTCGAGCTCAAGTGGAGGAGCAGATAGAAAGCTTTAAGACGGAAGAGGCTTTGCAAATCGGTATCATCACACACTTGTTTAGATTGATGTCGGTAGACGACACGACGCTGTTAGAGAGCGCAATGAAGGGTTGTATTTCCTGGGAAGAGCGCGTGCAAGCTGCAGTCAGAGTGCTACTAGGTCGGGTGTCACATTCAGCTCAGTATGTGCAAGCAGTATTTGAAGCCGCTTATGCACGCTTGAACAACGCTAGGGCATACTGCCTTGAGCCTCGGAAGTTAAGGTCGCAAATTGTGGTAATGCGCACAAGTTCTACAAAAACTTTGCCAAGAGGTGCGACAATGCAACAGTTTTCCGAACAACCAGTTGACGTTTATGAGCTGATTGCTCCACTAGCCTTTGCAACCAAGGACCTACGCTGCTCCGCTATCATACACCACTACTTGTCAGATGAAATACTGACGTCTTATGCAAACAGCGACTTGTGTGTTACGTACGCTGTAAGCGAATCTTTTTGACCATTTTTAGATTTGTAATATTGTAGTATTCAAATAATTGCATTTACAATTTTTTGAATATATTAAATTTATTTGATAATTTTAACTACATTTTTTCCTTTATTAAACCAAAATCTGCCTGTAAAGTTGAATTTAGAGCAACCATAGGCTGCATGAAGCAGCTGCGTTATCAGAACTCTCCTGCTTAAGATATTCAGGTTCAAATCCTGTACCTTTACGAGTATAACATCACTTTTTGCTACTTACCACAAAAGTTATCATTAAGAGGAAATCTGGGCTACGTTTCGCCCATACAAACGTAGTCACCTGTTTCCTCTCTGGATAGTGATACTAGAGCAAATATTTTTTTACCACACAATCTACAAGTACCACGGTGATGCCCCTACGTTTAGTTTTTCTCCATAAATTAATTATTATAAGAACTAGGAACCTTCTAAAGTCACAGAAATTGCTAATTTTCACTGCCCCTTTTCAGACATCCAGCAAACAAATTTGACGAATATAAATAAAAAAAACGAAACGTACAAACATAGCCAAAGCCCTTTTTATTACATATTTGAGAAAAAAAAATGAATATCGGTCCAGTTTTGGAGGAGGAAACAGGGGACTACCAAACAGTGATTTCGTCTATTTCAAATAGGTATAATCAGTCCGACCTGCAGTTGTCTCTGTCGCACGCACATAGGGCATATAGGGCACAGCGCGACAGCAATAGATTTGTTAAATACCTATTTTCCAAATGTCTTGCTTCCCGGATTTCCTCTAAAACCGCATTGACACGATGAAAGTCTTCCTGGACAAAGACGATTTGACAAAGTAGGATTGGTAAAAGTTCACTTGGATACCGGTTGAAATTAACATAGGTATTCATAGTTCACGTGAAGCCATCTAAGCAGCCTACAACTAGTCATTAAATCCACTTTATTGAACACTTATGATACGTAGGTGGTAACCTTTCAAGCGTAGATATTGATAGGCTGTGTTGCAACAGGCGTGGTCACGGGTTGACTATAGTACTTGGAGCTACCGTCGAGAAGTGTGGGAAACTGCAGCAACTACCCTCACTTGGTCTTCAGAATTAGAAATGTCCTCGTTCATATTACGACACACTACACTAACAGTATCTACGCACTGAGACGACCGATCACGACGCGCACACCTAGCAATCACCGGGTTCCAGAACGCAGAGAGTCTATAGCCATATTCCCTTTTGAAATTTTGAAATTTCTTGATTTCAATCGCTTCACGAACCATTCTCTTGTATAATAATGGCGTTCACTAGTGAGAACCTTAGGGTCATGAAGTTCATGCCAATGATTCGGCCCCGAGTCTACCAGATGCTCTGCTATCGTTGACTTGTTTACCTGGCAAGTTTTGACAGCTGTGACATGCTCTTTGACACGCTCGGCTGTGGTACGTTTAGTTTGCCCGATGTAAGAGCGGCCACAGCTACAGTCTATCTTGTAAACATCAGACATCTGCAGAGGTATAACGTCCTTTGGAGCCCGTAAATGCTTGGCCATCTTTGAGAGAGGAGTGAAGACCGACTTAATTGAAAACCTCTTCAACACATTTCCAATGTATCCGTGACCCCCTTCAAGTAAAGGGTGATTGTGAATACTATTATGATGCTAAAGACATTTAACAACATTCCATTTTAATAAATCAAATTACGCAGAGGCCCATGATTTTGATTGGGTGACAATTTATCGAAAGCATTCGCAATCTCAACGCTACTAGTCAAAATAGAATCCTTTACGATTAAGCTTACTTATTTACTACAGGATTTACTTGTCTCATTATTAATCGATTTCCATGTTACCTTAATTTCATTAAATTATTTTGTATTATCTTCTCAAATGCTAAGATTTTGTTGCTTGGCATACTTTTTTAAAAGCTAACACGTTGACTGCTAAAAAAAAATAAAAAAACGCTGGGAACCAAAACTTTTTAAGGTGAATTTTGATTAAGTACATTATGTGTGTTTGAAATATGGATGAATGTGTATTGTTATTATTATTATTTCAATAAAAAAACACCTTTTTCCGGATCCTAGTGTTCGGCACACAGCGCGTTGTGTGCCGAACACTCGGATCCGAGCGCTAGGGATTTATGTCCTAATATGTCACAAGGTTTTGACAAACTCGTGTTTTTTATCAAATTCCAGAATCTTGATCAAAATCATCAAAGGATCAAAACCTGGTTTTATCTTATTTTACTTCGGTTCTTAAGCAAAATCTTGTAACATATGATGATATAACACACACACAACGAAAATACCTTCCGTACGATAGTGTGTACAAATCACTACAACACTGCAAGGATGAAACCAACCTTACGAAAACGAGTTTGACTATATTGCCAGAGTGGCCGCGCAAAGTAACGTAGGCTCGCCTCAAACCCCGGCGGTTTACTGACTACTGCAAAATGAACTGGACGCTCGCTCGGATCCGGGTGGGCGGCATTGCTACTATAGCTCCGCCCCCACTCGGATCCGAGTGGTGAAAGATTGTGTGAACAAATCACTACAACACTGCAAGAATGAAACCAATACTCGTTTTCGTAAGTTGATTATATTGCCAGAGTGGCCGCGCAAAGTAACGTGGGCTCGCCTCAAACTCCGGCGGTCTGACTACTGAAAAATGAACGGGACACTCGTTCGGATCCGAATGGGCGGCGCCGCTACTATGGCTCCGCCCACTCGGATCCGAGTGGGCAGCATTGAATGTGTTAAGAAAAATAATCCTTTATTCACAAAATAAACTTTGAATCTAACCGCTTATGTACGGCTCTTATAAACTTTTTCCTTCTTTAATCTCTCTCTCTTCCCAGTGTAACAGTCCAGTATGACCGTCTTGTTTAATTTGCAAATAAAGGTGAATTTGCTGGAGAGTTCGAGTCATGTTGTACAAGGTGAAGCAGATCTTTAGTGCGGAAGTGCGTACTGTCAAGCACACAACGGATTTAAAGCACTCATAAAGGCAGTCGTGGATCTAAATGGGAATGATGGGATTAGGTTTATTAATTAGGGTTAAAGGTGAAATTCTGGAGGATAGATTTGTTTCTTGAGAGGCCAGGGAGTCCGTGATAAGTTACAGAAGGCATTTTATTTAAGTTAAGTGATGGAGTCGAGATTCAAAGATCTCCTATAAATGGTCTTAAAATCGTAGGCGAGAAGTGGGGTTTTTGGGGCTTAGATTTCTTTAGTCGATCGCAATCAAGTCATCTTTTGGGGAAAGGTAGTTAATATTTGTGTGGGCGAAGGTACGTGGAGCGGGTTTGAAGTTATGCGATTGCGCGCGCATTGTCGACCGGTCAAGAGATGACAGAAGTATTTAGAAGAAAACTGTTTCTAAAGTAGGTTTGCTGGGTTTTATTTGAATATAGAAGCGTTTATTTGAATTTGGAAGCAAAGACGGGGAAAAGAAGCTTGGAGAAGGCTGCGCGGTAGCGGGGTCCGGGAGGGGGAAGTTGGCGGCATTCGGTTTTCGGTGGTCGTTTGGGAGGATTCGTGTTTTGGTGGTGGTTTTGAGAGGTGTCGTTGCCGATTTTGGTAAAGTTTGTAGTGTTTTGCCGGATAAGCACTTTAAATTGAGTTTTAGTGGCTGGGATTATGGACCAGCATAAACGGGTTTTCTTGGGTTTTTGGAGTTTCGCAATTGGATACAACTGGTTGTGAAGGACTGGAAAACCACGGGAAGCTTATTTATGGCAGTTGTCGCTGGGGGTAGCCTATTGTAAATTCATGTGCCGTGATTGTAAATTCAGGGATAAAACTTGTGTAGGAGTAAGTGCTAGGCATAAAACCTTTAGCTCGAATTCCCCTGTGACTAGGAAATCCAATATTTGATATTGGTTATATATCTTGCTAAGTAAGTGGCTTGAATATATACCCACCTTGTTAGGTAGACTAGGTAGGACCAGGGTCTGATGGAGCGCACCTGGATCCGATTTTACCCTTGCATTGGGATCGGAGAGCTTCCCACAGATTGTGACCGATCTTCCGTGGAGGGAGGTCAGCAATTGTGTGGTCTTGTATTTATATATTTATATTATACACGATTTATCCCCTGATAGGTTGTCTTGTCGCACCCCAGGCTTCCGAGCCAGTGGCAAGAGGCACGCACACAGTTATAGCGGTAGTCAAAATCAGGGTTTACTACCCTGTTCTCTAAGCAGCATAGCTAGATGGCTGGTCATTGCACTTCGACAGCCTACACCACACACCTCGCGATTAAATGTAAATGTGAAGCTTAGACTTCTAGTTTAAATCTCCACATCTTAGCTAGACTAGGTTAGGATAGGTACACTTCGGTTTGTAGGGAATCCTAGGGAGGTTTCGCTACTCCGACAGGGATTGTGCTGTTAGATAATGGAGTATCAAGTGTTTAGTCTTCCGGAGTCTAGATTATTAGCCGAACTACGTTGGGGATTAGGAAAGTGAACGTCCTAAATAAGCGCAAGCTCGAATGAGCTTGCTACCTTTCTGAGTTTCCGATAGGTTTATCTAAGCCTTGGACTGCTACGTTGTGAAGCTTTACTAAGATTTATCAGGAATTTGCGGAGATTGGAAGATTTTACTTACGATAGAAATAAATTGAGTCAGATGGTTATTTCTTTTAATAATTTCAATAAATTAATAACAGTCAAAGAACATTCTTAAAAAGAGCTGCTTCCAACTGGAGTTGATGAGGTGGAGAAGATTCCTGGGTTTAAGTCGCTGATTACTCCAATAGTGAGAGAATATTTTGACCAGTCCAACCATGGCGGGCGGTTGTCCCATCAGAGCTAAGCCTCACGTGTGATGAGCCCTCTTCGATGATGCCATGGGGAAACTATTCCCGTTGGACGCATCGAACTATTATTTTATATTTGAGTGAGTGATCCCTGAAATCGGAACCATTTCAACAATTGGAGTTGATTTATTTGCTCCAAGAGATAGCAACGGATGACAATGAAATGTCTATCTGACTCGAGTAAATGACACTTACTTTGTCTTTGATTCAAATATTATTTTCCAATCTTCTGAAAGAGGTTCTACATTACAAATAGTCAAGTGACTGAACCATAACCTTTTTGATCTTTAACATTGACAGCGCATAAGCTTCTTAGTTGGCCTAGTAGTGGATGGGCGGAAGTCCCTAAGAGCTAAGACTCCCGGGTGAGGAGCACTCTTCCTACGAAAGGCATACACCATCGTTCCAGCTAGACAAGTCTCGTATTGAGCTTCTTAACACAGATTAACTTATTTACTGCATTCTTCTATTAAAGCCTAAGCTAAACTATTACGAAGGACATAGGTATTCACCTGAGAGGATGGGGAAGTTCCGGCGGGAAAGCAAGGGACCAGTCGCTGTCATTTTCATGGCTGAGGCTAGTTCCGCAGATAACTAGAGGAGTTATACGGAAGGAGGAGTGTGCGAATGGGTTTTATTAGTCTATCACAAGTAAATGCAGATGAGTGAGTTGAATAACTAACGGACAAAGACTTAGGCTGGTTACAGAGAACTGAAACGGAAACTAACTGACAATTGTAGGGTTGGTAAAAGATTATGCCCTCACATTTCTCTAATCCCCACCACGCAGTGGGATAATAGATGGGTTTAGAGAGTCTCTTGCTGACACATTTATAACGAACTGACATCGGACTGTTTGTGATAAGTAACAGCTATCCCCTTAATGGGTACGTGGCTAGCCAGCACGATTCCAAGCCCTTATCTCGGAGGGGGTGAACCAGTCTGGATGTCGAACACCACTACTGGAGGCGGAGGAGGAGCCTCCGGTCTTATCCGAGCCTGTAGGACTTGTAAGATAGGTAGTAGGGAAGGAAATGCTTTAGGCTTTGAGAGTTTTACCTTAGAGGTTCCTACTGGAGAGGTTTGGATACTAATGTTACGTTCTAGAGATAGTCTAGGCAGGTAGTGGGTTAATTATTCATTCGGGTTAGAGTTTGCTTTGTCTTAATCCACCTAAAAGAATCGGGTTACTACTCTTCACAAAACAGGGTCTTCCTTTAGCTATACGATCACTGGCCAAATCGATCGTCAATTTATCAGTAGGTAGTCTTAAGTGCGTCTTTTGTGGTAGGAAAACTAGGCTCTAGAGTTTTGGGTATATGTTAAGCTTCGTAGGGGGGGAATAGGTTTAGGAGGGGTGGGGGGTCATTACACCAGCTATGTATCCCACATGGTGGTGGGGTCAGCTTTCCTAGTTGTTCTTCTCCACTTCGCTCTATCCTCAACGTCGTCATCAGAAACTTGGCACTCTCTCATGTCTTTTGACACTACATCTTTCCACCTTATCTTGGGTCTACCTCTAGATCTTCGACGGGGGATGGAAAGTTGTAGTGCCAAATTCCCTACGTAGTCAGGTGGCCTCCTCTTCACGTGACCGTACCAACGCAGCCGACTCTCCTGCATCTTGTCAGCGATGTCGCGCACGCCCAGGCTTCCTCGCTTTTTCCTTCTTTAATATTAATTGTAATGTTTGTTCGCTAAAAAGGCAAAACCTAGTATAGTTCTTCATTATGCTCAACTATCTTATGTATTGTTTACTGACAATAAATTAATTAAGAATATGTCTAGATGTAGCCCAATTAACAAACCCTACGCTAATTTTAGCAGTTCATATGTTTTTAACTTAAATATTTCATGATGCTCTGTATCAAAAGAGCGTGTAAAAGGTAATTAGAATTATCAACGCATGGCATAAGAAACATTTTAAGTTCAACGCTGCCTCCAAACCTCTTAATGCGGCTGTCTATTATAGGCTGGCGAACAGATTCTAGTTCACTTACAAGTAAATTAATATAACACTGTGGCCGTACTGTCTAAGTTAAAATGTTTTAAATGTGATTTATCAATTGCAACTCAACTACAAAAAGTCGTCTAGACAGGTGGTTGTGGTTAATGTCACCCTTGGTTTATAATTGATGATATAAGATGAATCATTTAATTAAATAATTTAGTTCTGTCAGAAAATTTAATAACCAGAATATCTTCTGTTCAAATATTCCCAGACAAGACTTCCGGTGGTAGGTACTTCTTCCATAGTAATTTCAAACAAGGCAAAAGTTTGCACTCATTATACTTCATAACGATACGCCACACCAGCTCAATGCGCGACAGCATAATAGTAATTTCACTAAATAATTTAACCTGTATATCGATCATTTTTTTTGTCTTTGGTGTTCTTAGTTAAACCGTGAAGTTTGTAAAACCAACATATCTTATCTATAACACCTTTAAAGAGCAAAATATAATATATTATTTCATTTTAATAATGAGATTTACGATGTCTTTGCGCTCCACAGTTAGTATATCTACGAGTACCATCAACTAACAATAGTTCTCATAAAAAAATGAATAACTTAATAGTTTTAATATCCATTGTTACATAATGCACATTATGTCTACATTAAAATAGTTTATAAATAGTTCCAATTCAAATATTTTTCTGGGAAGGTCTTGCGTGTCTAAAGAAAGTAGAGAAAAGTTGATGTTTTGTAATCAAGCCACAAAAATATATACATTGTCAGCGCTGGCCTATTAAATACATCAATACGTTCTATGTGAAACCGGGGCAGGTTAATGTATGGAACTCCACCCTACGTTGTATCTAAATTAAATTTTGTTCGACTACTCTGCATATCATAATTAACGCCTACAGATGTTCTTTTTGCAAACACGGATCCTGTATAACGTGTACCGGGGATACTTCATCTTTTACAGTAAATGTTGCCTAAACGTGAGATACAAGCTCATTGCTCAACGAAGAATAGATATGTCTGTGAACTATAATTTTTTTTTACATAAATTGTTTTCTACGCAATGGTTGCCTAAAGGTGATCGCTCTCAGCGATACATCAGTGCCTTTGTATTGCCTTTTATTCCCTGTTATCTTCACATTAAAACTTACTAAGTACGTAGGTGCCTAATAACATCATGTTTAATTTTAATAACTAGTATTTAAGCACAGTTAAGTGATGTGCCCAACATCATACAATTAGAAAAACTGTGTACATAACTGGTAAATCGTAACCAGATTTCATCGACACAGGCGTACCTAATGTGTTTAAACAGGCAGCCACCAACTCTGTATTATTCTGGTTTTACCAGCATAGTTAGTTTTGTTGCAATTAGTTCAATGAATGTCTAAATTTAAATTTCTGAATAAATCGATTATTTTCGTTTGTTTGGTTTTTCAATTATCCATCTATATATTTTTTTATACATATATATACTATTGTATACATGTACATAATTTCACTTTAACTTAATTTATCCGTAGGAAACCCAACACCTGTTATAACCTATACATAAGACAGGTTGTTTACTAAATAGCCAATAACGGGTTTCCACGTTTAAACCACAATATAAAATAGAAAAATTGTGAACAAACAATCGACATATCATTTTACAGATACAATGAAAAAAATAGTGCCTACCTATACCATTATTATATTAAATACACCATTATCAATAACTAAATAATTCACGATTAAACCAATGTCGAATTGAATCGACGCTCATACAGGAACAGTTCGTGCGCTTACACAGCCCATTGAAACTGTCACCCGCGCGCCAAAAAATGAGTTTTGCCTGTAGTTTACTAGTTCTACAATATTATTCATTTTCTAAAAATGCTCAGATAAGAAGCATCTTGTTTTGCTTTTATATGTCAAGTAACATCATGAAGTGATTTTTATAATCAAGTAATTTTTGTTAAGTATTATAATCTTGGAGGTAAGGGGTTCAAAACAACATCTTTCTGAACCCAACCGTCAACCTCACCTGCACGCGTCGGTGGCTTTTGAGTGACCGCGGTGCCCCCTGCCAATTAGCGGAAGAGGCTCTGGCGACTGATCATGGCGGTATATCCAAAAAACCTAGTTAGCTAACTGACTAGAAAAGGCGTAATCGGCCTGCAGGGGCTAAGTACCTCCACCAACTCGAATTGGACAAGCGCGGTGGAACCCTATGTCTAAACCTCTTCTCTCATGATGACAAAACACAAACCCACGCCCCAAGTGCCCGGGAGCTCCAGTAGGTGTGATGCCGATGACAGTAGGCAAACGCACCCTGGGACTAGGGGTGGTAAGAATCTCCAGGCGAGGTCTCTCAACTGTCAAACGACCCAAGCTTGTAATATGGATGCCGAGAAATTAAATATTTTAACATTCAATGTAAGGACTCTCCGCACAGAGGAACGATTAGTAGAATTAGAAGATTCCCTTGAACATATAAACGGGGATATTGTAAGACTCGCAGAAGTAAGACGAGAAGGAGAGAATATGTTAGAGAGAAATGATAACATATTTTACCACATAGGAGAGGGAAGTCAATACGGAGTAGGATTTTTAGTTGCAAAGAAATGGAAAAATAATATCATGGAGTTTGTGGGCTACTCAGATAGGGTGGCAGTGCTCAAGTTTTGCATCGGCGATGGAAAGGTACTTACAGTAATACAAGTTTATGCACCCACATCAACGCACCTTGATGAGGAGGTCGAAGAGTGGTATGATGTTTTGAATAAAGCCTGTGACGAGCATAGGGGAACATGGACCTTGGTCATTGTGTAACGGGCCGGACCGGAATGGTTCCTCCACAGTAACAAATTCAGAAATAAACATTCGTTTTCGTAATATTATAAAATATTAATATTTATGAATAGCACATACTTATTCATTCAGTCATTACGTATTTAAATCAATCTGGGATTTAGAAAAAGCTGCAATATATTATAACGCCTAGGGCCATCTCTTGGATTACTCATCTTTTGTATGCGGTGTCTGATCTAGATAAATTGTAAATTGACATACTATCACGACGCTAGATGACAGTAGCTGTTGGATGAAGTGACGTGGAGATTGTACAAAATGATTTATCATCTATGGGAAGAGTTGCGCTACTCGCCGGAAGGGGGTCGACTGACTAGTAATTTGTCAATGGGCAGAGTTCCACTGCTCACCGGTAGGGGATCGACAGACTATCAAGTTCTCTATGAAATAGGTTTCAATACACAGCATTATGGGTATGCAAGTAGAAGGCGAAGCTGGATAGAACGGAATATTGTCTATGCTATCATAAATTCGGGGGTGAATTAATATGAAACTTCGTGATATTACAAAATAATAATATTATTAATAGAAAATAATTGATCGTGCAGTTTTCTATAAATTACGTGAAGCCATTTGTTTACTGTTGAATAAATTTAGTATTTGTATAAAATAATTTATCATCTGTGAAGAGAGTTTTCACTACTCGCCGCTAGAGGTTGGAGACGGCGGTTCGAGGGCTGAAGTACGGGGGGAAGGGACTGAAGGCCTTAAATACGACGGAGCGGCTGCGCTCGATCTCTTTTTTCTCGTGAATCTCTCGGAGCTCTTTGGTCTCGTGATCTTCTCGGCTCTGGTTTTCTCGTGACCTTCTCGGGGCGCTTTCTCGGGATCTTCTCGGGAGTGGTGATATCTCGGTATCTTTTCGTTGGGGACATTGCTCGTGGGCTCTTGGGTCGCGCTCTTTGCTCGTGGGCTTTTGCCTCGTGGTCTTTCCCTCGTGGTTCTTCACCCGCTAGCAGCCTGCGGAGACACCCAGAGAATACCAAGGTACGTGCTTGTTAATTTTTACTTACTGCCATTTTAATTTTTGTTCTTGTGTTAATGTTTGGTAACCGGATTCGTGCAGGAATGTATTGAATTGGATCCAAACAGAGTAATTTATTTGTGTGAATTTAAATGTAATTGTTGTATATCCGAGTTATTTACATTGAGGGTTAAATGGGGTAAATTTTGGATGGAAAATGTTAGAAGTCTAGATTTATTTTATTCTGAGGGTAGGAATTTTTACTTATTGCGATTGGCAATTATTGTTCTTGTGTTAATGTTTGGTAATCAGATTCGTGCAGGAATGTATTGAAGTGGATCCAAACAGAGTAAATTATTTGTGTGAATTTAAATGTAATTATTGGATATCCGTGTTATTTACATTGAGGGTTAAATGGGGTGAATTTTGGATGGAAAATCTTAGGAGCCGAGATTTATTTTATTTTGAGGGTAGGAAAAATTAGTGACGGTTAAAGTGAATGCTCCTGAAATACAGAATGTGGAATTAGGATTCCATGTATTGGTTCGGGAATAATTGTTTTGAATTGCGGGGTGCTTATTTAATAAGATAGTTAACGTTGGGGATTGACATCTTACCGTGGCATTTTCTTTTAGTTTAACAATGTTGTAGGTAGGAACCTTGTTAACAGGTAGGGTAGGAAACGCATCAGAGACGGTGGATTCAATAATAGTTTAATAATCGAATTAATTGGATCATATGATAGGATGGGGGGCGTTAGGAAATACTTCCCTTTACATATTCTATTTATTCTAAAGATGTACGGACAGATTAGCATCAGTATTGCATTTTAAGAAATGATTGACTCAGGATTATATTCCACTAAATACAAAATAACCTTACACGATTGATGTTTGTATTGGCAGCGATTTCTTTAACTACTTCTATATTCTATTTCTATTTCAATGGTCATAAAGAACGGTGGTTTCATTGGAAAACATAGCTTATGTTATAACAAAGACACAGGAATGTGTAACCTATTGACGGTATAATATTTCTTTGATTGAGTTATCTAGTAAAGAAAAAAATGTGGGTAGGAAGATTGGATTCCTAACTTTGATACGAGTATCTGTTGTTATTCTACGTTGGAAAAGGAAATATTTTAATATAGCATACGGTATAAAAATATATCAGTATGTAGAACAAAATTCATGTAATAACCTAAACTTAAATGAGAGGGCAATTGTGCTTTTAAGGACGGTGATTTCAAAAAATACACTTTGTAAGATTGAATACAATGTTGAAATTATAAGATGGGCTTGTGAAGTTTGACAATGAAATGAGCTCGGATTCAAGTAAGTAAATAATCTAAGTAAGTTGATCTGATGTTGATAGAATCTTTGAAGGCTAAAGCGCTGGGCTTAATTAGAAACAGATGCGAGAAAAAAGGTCTGTTTTCTATTCTACGGAGCCAAGGAAATGAAATTCCGTTAAGATTCTTCAGCATTGTTAACTGAAAAGGTACTAGAAACATGAATTGAAGTAATATTCATGGTCAAACTACAGGAAACTAAAGACTTCGATAGCTAATTAAAGCACTTATCTATTTCATGCAAACTAGCCGTTCGGAAAAGTACTAAATACGTCTAGCTTCATTATGGGGTTTTACTAAGTTCTACATTCTAGTGCATTCTGGTAGTAAATTTAAGAATGGGTTAATTGATAGGTTGCCTAGGTATGTTTAGGCTGAGTGTTTTGGCAGATAGATAGTAGGGGCGGCTATTTTTAGGATCGGAATCGAAAAGGGTAGGGATCTAGAATAGGCTGCGAAGAACCTAAATCGAATGGGTTTAGTTCTAAAAATAAGAACTTTACTGATTCGCAAGATAACCAAAAAGAAATCTACACTTTGCAAAAGATTATGACCTCTAATTCCCTTAATAACGAGTAGGAACAACAGACTACCCACATACAATTTTTATGTTGTCTCAAATATAAGGTTAAGTATACCTAATAATACTTTTAAATTGTGGAAGAGAGATGTCCAGTCTGGTAGTCGAATCTCATTGTCTTCACAGCGGTGGTGGGGCTGTAGACCTAAGATATTTAAACAAGTGTCTTAGCCACAATTATTAATGTCGATAATCAGTTTGTAGGTAGATAAATACGTTCCCAGTGGGTAGGCTATAAAACTTTTGCACCAAGCTTACAATAGGTAGATCACAATTGTCACTAACTAGAGTTCTATGGGTATGTCAATGTGTTTAGATAGGTTTAATTCTCTCATAAAGTAGGTAGCATGATCTTTGGTAAGTACTAGACTCAAATTCCTTAAAAGAAACTGAGTTATTACGGATATCGCGACGTGTGGGTTCCTACCGCAATACTAGATAAATCACGAGGCCAAAATAATTAATCACAATACACTCTTATAGTAGATGTTAATAGGGTTGATAATTCATAAAGTAGGTAGGTCATGACTGTATGGTAGATAGGTAGATTAGATTGTTGTCGGGGTTAAACGTGTGTAAATTCATTGGGGGTTTAGGAGGTGTTTATTTAGGGGGGGTTTTTTTATTATGAGGGGTTGGGGGGTTTAGGGGGGGTTACAATTGGTGACTTCAACGCCAAGGTTGGTCCACGAAACATCAAGGACAACCCTAATATCATGGGACCATATGGATTAAGAGACAGAAATGTACGAGGCAGGCGCCTTTTAGAGTTCGCTTTTGGCCAAAATTTGGTTTTAAGCAACAGTTTCTTTTCTAAAAAGCCACAACGCCATTGGACCTAGTTTTCCATGGATGGCGCTACCCGCAACGAAATTGATTTCTGTCTGTCCTCAAACAAACATGTTGTTCAAAATGTCGAAACCCTCAATAACTTAAAGTTCAGTTCTGATCATCGCCCACTACGCACCACCATTAAAACTAACATGAAAATTCACCGGAACAAAATGGTTAAAGACACAATTAGAAAATTAGATAAATTTACCCTTATTGCAAATAAAGAACAGTTTAAATTAGAACTTAAGAATAGCTTTAGTCAATTAGATATGAGATTTTGTGATAACGTAGACACTCAATATAAAAATATTAGAGATAGTATTAAGAAAGCTAGTCAACAAATCAAGTCATTAAAACTAAGAACCAAGAAACTTACAAACGAAACCTTGAAATTAATTGAAGAGAGACAAAAGTTTGTTCCTAATTCTAGTGAGCACAGGGCGTCTGATAGAAAAGTTAAAAGGAGAATTCGAAGAGACATAAGAGCATTCAACACCAATCTAGTCCAACCTGCTCTAGATAAAAATAAATCGTTGAGGTCAGCCATGCGAGGAAGAGAACCTGGCAGATCCACAATCACCTGCTTAAAAGACCGTTACGGGGTGAAGCAAGGTGACAGAGATACTTCAGATATCTACCCAATTTTACATGGATTTGTACTCCGAAGACACACCTCATCAAACCATTCAAGAATACTCTTGTAAGAATACAATTGAACTAATAACAGGGTACGAGGTTCACAGAGCAATAACGAGTTTGAAGTACAATAGAAGTCCCGGAGAAGATAGTATAACTACAGAGGCCCTGAAAATTGGCGAATATGTTTTAAACCCACACATCCCCAACCTATTTAACATCATACTAAAAACCGGATCCTTACCTCGTAATTTTTGTCACTCTAATATAATTTTTTTATATAAAAAAGGAAACAAGTCCGATATCGGCAACTATCGCCCCATCAGCCTCGTTTCCCACATCTTCAAGACTTTTATTAAAATATTAGAATCTAGAATTTCCGGTCAACTAGATAAGAAGCAACCTCCCGAACAGGCAGGCTTCCGTCGAGGCCTTTCTACCACCGACCATCTCAAGAATATAAACTCCCGTTATACCTAGCCTTTGTGGATTACTCCAAGGCATTCGACAGCCTCAAACACCCCGAAATATTCAAATCATTAGAGAACCAAGGAATTGAATCCACGTACGTACAACTATTACAACACATCTACATCAATAGTACGGCATCCATTCATATCCATACAAGCGGTCCATCCTTCCAAATTCAAAAAGGATTGACTAATCTCCGATTTGCAGATGACATTGTCCTTTTCTCCACAACAGCAGCTGAACTAGAGACGATGCTCCAAGATCTGAGCAGAGCAAGCCTCGGGGTAGGACTTTCTATGAACACGACGAAAACGAAGGTGATGACGAACGGCACGCAGAGGAAAATAGAGGTTGAGGGTGTGGGGATTGAATATGCCCATGAGTACATAGATAGATAGATAGATAATACTTTATTGCACACCACGAAACAAATACATATAAAAAAAAACAACTACGTAAATCTATGGATACAATTGGCGGTCTTATCGCTAATTAGCGATCTCTACCAGACAACCTTTGGATGGAATGGACTGTGTAGACATTACCTGGGGTGTACCTAACATACTACATGTACATACATACTAATACTAATTATATAAAAATAAAAAATATAAAACTTACATAAATGAAAACTACATGAATCTAAATAATAACTACTCATAATAATTTATAGATACATACTTAGACTTATTTAAGAAATAAATAATTAATAATAAATACATATATATTTAGCGACAAATACTCAGATAGTGTTCTCTGAGCATACGTTTAAAAATGGCAAGTGACTTGGCACATCTGATAGCTACGGCAGCGTGTTCCATAACCGGACAGCCTGCACTGTAAAAGACTTATCAAAGTAGGAGGAGGAGTATACAGTTGTCCTGAGTTGGAGTGCGTCAGATGAACGCAAGGATCGAGGATTGGATTGATAGAGGAAATGGAAGCGTTCTTTAAGATAGAAGGTGAGGAAGGGTTGAACAGGATGTTATATAAATGCTGAAGACATAATACATATACTTGGGCCAATTAGTTTCTTTCCAGGCAAGACAAGAACAAGAGATTGCAAGACGCACGGAAAAATCCTGGAAAAGCTATTGGTCCATGAATGATCTAATGAAAGGACCGCTTCCACTTTCTCTAAAGCGGAAACTCATGGACATATGCATTCTCCCCATCCTCACCTATGGTGCGCAAACCTGGTCGCTAACCAATCGTCAAAAGTCCTCCCTTGGGGTATGCCAACGTGCAATGGAGCGCAGTATCCTGGGTGTGAAACTCACGGACCGAATCAGGAACTCAGTTATACGCTCCCGAACACAGGTGGCCGACGTCCCCCCGAAAGCTGGAAGACTCAAGTGGGACTGGGCCGGACACGTTTGCCGTATGCCAGACACAATGTGGGCGAAGACCACCACTGAATGGCTCCCAAACTACGGACGGCGCCCGCGTGGAAGGCCCAGGCGAAGGTGGCGAGATGAGCTAAACTCCTACCTCAAGGATTGGCCCCTACTTGTACTATACCTATGATTTACTAAAGTCTAATTAAACCATAACATGAATATTCCCCATTTATATTCAATTTTTGTTGACTAAGCTTTGCAAAATGTGATAGTTATGTTACGCCGAGGCTGTTAAACAATGAGTAATAATCGAACCTTCTCGAACGCTTTTGTCTTGCTGTGTTATTGTTGCTATTGTTTGTGGTTTCGCAGAATGGGGAGTGGCCATTGTGTCGAGGGACCGACCCTTTCCTGGAAGGATCGACATCGTTCTCGAACAATCGAAATGTGTGCGATATAAATAGGCCGGAGAGATGGCCGGACAGTCAGTCTCGAGTCAGTCTCAGTCTCGAGTCAGTCTGAGTGAGTGAGTGAGTCTCAGCGAGGCCCTGGAGGACTGACGTGGGAAGGGTCTCGCGTGAACAGTAGTTGCTCCCGAGTCAGTCTGGATTCAGCTATACGTGTGAACATTTGGGAGACTTTAAGTGGTGCAACTGTGGTGTGAATTAGTGTATTGTGATTACGTGTGACCAAGTTCGTGTATTCATCGTTTAGTGTCGAATAAAAGTGTTATTTTGGTTAAATCGATTCCCATTATTTTATCCCGAACCCTCAGCTCGTAACAATTTGGTGTCAGAAGTGGGATAAAATAATGCCGGTTCTGCCAATGGATAACGTGGACGGTGTCAGGACGAGAGGTCAACGACAACAGGAAATGGATGAAAGGCGGTTTGGAGATTCTCCGGTTCAAGAAGCTCGGCAGAGTCGTCTGCCGATGGAGATGGAATCAGCCGCCACCGAATCATTGGAGCACCATCATCATCATCTGTGGGGCAAGCTCCTGTGACAGGCGATCTTGCTGCTATTATGGCAATGCTTTGTCGTCAAGAAGAACAGCGCCGTCAGCATAAAGAAGAGAAGCGTCGTCAACAGGAAGAGCAGGCTCCGTTGCAGGAGGAACAACGCCGTCAGCATTAGTAAGAGAAGCGTCGTCAACGGGAAGAGCAGGCTCGGTTGCAGAAGGAACAGCGACGTAAACAGGTGGAGCAGACTCGGTTGCAAGAGGAACAGCGACGTCAGGATAAAGAAGAGCAGCGTCGTCAATAGGAAGATCAGCGACGTTGGCCATAAGAGCGTGCTCGACTGATGAGGGAATCGTTCGGTTCATCTGGAAAGTAATTCCAGGAAGTGAAAGAACATATAGAAATGAGGAGAGCCGTGTTTTGGAGGCTGGAATTGGGATCGCTGATGAGAAAGGGACTCTGGGTGTCCTGAAGTACTGGAGACGGCAATGTGGCTCCTCTAGTTGCTACATCTTCAGCGCTAGGTGCGCCTAAAATTGTTCGTGTTGATCGGCTGCCGCGATATGGGGCTAAGAATGCTCGGGACGAGCATGTTTTAGGAGGGGGCAGTGTTACGCCGAGGCTGTTAAACAATGAGTAATAATCGAACCTTCTCGAACGCTTTTGTCTTGCTGTGTTATTGCTGCTATTGTTTGTGGTTTCGCAGAATGGGGAGTGGCCATTGTGTCGAGGGACCGACCCTTTCCTGGAAGGATCGACATCGTTCTCGAACAATCGAAATGTGTGCGATATAAATAGGCCGGAGAGATGGCCGGACAGTCAGTCTCGAGTCAGTCTCAGTCTCGAGTCAGTCTGAGTGAGTGAGTGAGTCTCAGCGAGGCCCTGGAGGACTGACGTGGGAAGGGTCTCGCGTGAACAGTAGTTGCTCCCGAGTCAGTCTGGATTCAGCTATACGTGTGAACATTTGGGAGACTTTAAGTGGTGCAACTGTGGTGTGAATTAGTGTATTGTGATTACGTGTGACCAAGTTCGTGTATTCATCGTTTAGTGTCGAATAAAAGTGTTATTTTGGTTAAATCGATTCCCATTATTTTATCCCGAACCCTCAGCTCGTAACAGTTAGATACACACCTATTTCGTTTTACTGTGTTGAAAGTTTCTGTTTTGTGATTTTATTTATTTAATTTTGATACTGGAATTTGTAAATTTAAACAAACATTGTCAGTAGCCACTACCTAATCGCTCGGTTTTGCATAAATAACCATAATACAGAATAGGAACGGCGGTGAGCCCGTTCCTATCCGGGCTCACCGGTATACTTCTTAGTGTGTTGCTTGTCAGGATGTGGGGTCCCATGCTCTTAACGGTACCCAAGGTCATCGTCGCCTCTTGGTGCAACTCGGCTCTGAAGCTGAACTCTGGTCTTCCTTGAAAGCTAGATTCTCGAGCACCTCTTGTTTGTCACGTGGTTTATCCCACTTCTGAAATTGATAGAACTATATATTAGGTCTTTATCTATGAAATTGCCGTTTTGTATGGAATAAGTGAGAGTACTTATTTTTTTAACCTTTTTTATTTCTGTGATTCAAAGTAATCACCCATGCAATCGACGCATCTTTGCCAACGCATTGGCAGTTTATTGATGCCCTTCTTGTAAAAATCAGCTGGACGGGAGGCAACAAACTCTTCAAAGGCATTTTGTACTGCCTCTAAGGAATTGAATTTTTTACCCAGTAAAAAGTTGTCTAAATTTTGGAAAAAGTAATGTCGGTAGGTGCAAGGTCTGGTGAGTATGGCGGATGAGGGAGAGCTTTCAACCCCAGGTCTTGCAGCTTTGAGACTCTCTGTTGTGCAGTATGGGGTCACGCGTTGTCGTGAAGAAGCAGTGGGGACGACCGATTGACCAAAGCTGGTTGCCGATGTGCAAGCTTCTCCATCATTGTCTCCAGTTCTTCACAGTACACATGTGCAGTAATGCTCATGCCGTTTTGTAAAAAGCTGTGGTGAATCACACCCGCACTAGACCACCAAACAGTGACCATCACCTTTTTAGGGGTCATTTTTTTAGAGCATTGCTTTGGTGCTGAACCAGGATCTAACCAACTTGCTGAGCGCTTTCGATTGTCGAACAGAATCCATTTTTCATCGCACGTAACAATTTGGTTCAAAATTCCTTCATTTCTTTGCCTATTGAGCAGCGCGAGGCATGTTGCGCTGGCGATCGTTAAGTTCGTGGGGCACCCATCTATCAAGTGTTTTTACCTTGCCTATTTGTCGCAAATGGATCAAAATTGTTTTGACGCTAATATCAAAAGCTGCTGCTAGCTCAGCTGTAGATTGAGTTTCGTCAGCTTCCATAATCGCCTTTAATTCATCCTTGTTGACCAAAGTCTCCGGACGACCACGAGCTTCATTTTTGAAGTCAAAATTTTCAGAACGGAACCGGGAAAACCAATAACGGGTGTGCGTTCGTTTGTAGAGTTCTTTCCGTAAACGTTTTTGATGTTTCGTGCCGTTTGTGTCGCGTTGGTGCCACGACAGAACTCATATTCCAGAATTACACGAATTTTTAAAGTATCCATTATGACGAAAAATGTTCAAATGTAATGAAAATACAACGCTAATCAATAAACAAAAGACTGAGTTTGTAAAAAGAATGTCATGTTTTTAAAACAAAATTAATTTGAATTTAGAATACAAAGCCATTCCAAACTTTTTTTCTATTTGAAATGACCAGTACTGAAGAACGGCAATTTCATAGGTAAAGACCTATTACGAGTATTAATAAACGAATATTATTATCATATTATATATGTGTGTACAAAAGACGTGTCACTAATACTTTGGTATGTTCTGCATAATGCTGTGTATGTATGATGTTACCGTTAATATGTATGTTTGTTCGATTGATTACTGGAAATTGCATCAATGTTCCTACCTCACAATGTAAGGAAATAAAATCCCAGATAACTTAGATATGTTTAATTCCAATACGAATATACACAAAATACTTTTCAATACTTTATTCACATTATAATCTACAGACTTCACTACAATTTAATAATAGCTAATACTAGAATATCCACTAAAATAATAGCAATATTTTAGTGGGTACACCCAGAAATAATCCAGATACAAGTACATTACAATTACAGCCCCACCAAACATCACTAAAACTAAATGAGGTTACAACATCACATTTCAAGTACTTAACTTTATAAACTCGCACCGCACCACCTTCCTGTTCAACAGTCCAACCGAAAATCCGTACGCCATTCCCCTTGTTCCTCAAGATGGCTTCCCTATCACGTGTCGTTGCCAAATTCCTCATGTACGCTGATGATACCAAAATCTACGCTTTTATAAAAACTGAAGCAGACTCTCAGAAGCTGCAAAATGATATTAAACGGCTATGTAACTACTATCGCGATAATAGCATTGGAGTAAATTCTTCAAAATGTTTCCAAATTTCATTCACTCGTAAAATTAAAAAAATAACATACCAATATGAATTAGACAATATACCTTTGGAACATAAAAATAATACACGAGATCTTGGAGTAATCTTTGACTCGAAAATGTTAATGTCTGATCAAGTCGCGGCAGTGGTTGCAAAAGCTTACAGAAATCTAGGGTTTGTCTTACGTGTTAGTCGGCAGTTCTCCGACGCTGAATGTATTAAAGTTCTTTATTATTCTTATGTCCGTAGCGTCTTGGAATGCTGTTGCACTATGTGGAACCCACAATACATAATATATGAGCAAGATATTGAGCGCATTCAATCCCAATTTATTAAAACATTAAACTATCGCACCCATTGTAAAAGAAGCATGACTTACGAGGAATCGTGTTAGGTTTCATAAGCTCATGCCGTTAAAGGATCGGCGTTCTTTGCTGCAGATGTGGTTTTTACACGACGTTTGCAGTAATAGAATTGATAGTCCCGAATTAGCGTCTCTAGTTCTTCAATTCAAAACGCCCTTTAAACGTACTAGACACACAACCCTCTTTCATGTTCCTTTCAGTCACACCAACTATGCCCAGAACTCTATCATCTATCGCACGCTAGATAGCTACAACAAGGTTTTTTCGGATATAGACATCTTCTCTAATAGCAAGGCATCTTTTAAGAAACAAGTTATATCTGTTCTTAATCATATATAGCACGTTCCATAAAATATTCTGAAACTCAAAGAACTACACTACACAAAACACTACACAAAACACAAAACACTACACTCTCTCCCTCACTCCCTCAAATATACACATTCCATTCCATTACACAGCATCCCTCCTCCCCTTTCATTCTTCAAATGCGTACCTACTAAATTACTAAATTCATCGAAAATCAATTATTATATTGTATTGTGTTTTTAATCTTTTTCTCTAAGCGTCTAATTTCTAATTTCTTAAAGGTCTATAAAATGTGAATCTGTTATTGGCATTAAGCATTAGCTATAAGAGTTTGTATACATTGATATCAAGTGCTGTTGATTCTGTGATGAATAAATAAAAAAAAAAAAGCAACTTCGTGCACTCAATTTACAACTTTCTTTACTAATTAACATAAGATATACAATTATTTCTTCATTTTAAAAAACTAAGCAATTTATAACATGATTTTTATATTAGTTTGTATTTTAAAAGATTAAAATTTAAATTAAACCTATTAACAGTATTACTAACGTCCGTCCGACTTCACTTCCGATAAATCAGCTGAACTTTGTAAATCTTTAAAACATACTTCAAAAATAATCTAATTTTTAAAGTAATACATGTATTTTGAGAGAGTAATTAATTAATTAAAAATAATACAATCAATACATCTAAAACAAAACACTAGTCAATGTAATATCCAGCGTAAAATTAACTGTAGGTTTTACAATTTAAATAATTCTTAATAAAAGCATACAAAATGTTTCTTGATACCATAAAATCTATTGAAATTAATACGTAAATATCCAAAGTATAACAAAATAGTTATACTTGCATTTTTGTTGTTTTCATAGGGGTAAGTGTGTAATAAAGCCTTAGCCTAACTATAGAAATATAATTCTGCCTGAACCTAAACTTAAAGCCTTAAGCTATTCTAAATATAAATAAACCTATCTGTGATTTTGGCCCTCCTAAGTGTGATCGTCTAGAATTGAATTTATTCTACGTTGTGTAAATGATTTGAAGAAGAAAATGAAATAGTAATCTTTATTGCGAGCGAAGCGAGATCTCCAAATCGACTTGGGCAAATCGTCGTTGTATGTATGTATGTATGTTTGTATGTTTGTTTGTCCAAGGATAACTTTCGAAGCGTTGATCCGATCATCGTGAAATTCGATACATAGGTAGGTAGTGATGGCACAATTTTGGTGTTACTAAATGAGCTACAATTGTAAGGGGTTGTTGAGATATTGGGGTTCTCTTTGCTAAGATTTAAAAAAGTACTGTTCGTTTTAGACGGAGAATCTTGATTAACCGTACGTTTTACCTTATTAAAAAGAAACTCGTGCGTTTTACATTACAATAACGTAAAAGTACGTAATGACATACAGTACGATATTGAAATTGGTGAATTATGAGACCCTTTACGAGCAAATGTGTTATAAAGATAATTTTATAGATCCTGCTAACTATTATGCCACTAATTATCTACCTAACCAAAGAGGTCAAATAAGGTGCATTATAAATTCGACGCAGACGTAGGTATTTAACTATTTTACGAAATATTTAGCATACAATTTACGGAAATGAATAACTAGTGGTTCGCCCCGAACTGAGATCTCGCAAGTCTACCCTAGAAACAAAAAATCTTTTTTGGGGTACAAATTGCAGTTATTCTGGATTTCAGACTTTTACCTATATTTGTGATACTTAAGCTACACGCATACTAAATTACAGCACTGAAGGGTCACTGGTGTACCCTGTGAATTTTGTCAAAGTTTAGTTTTTATTATGGCTAATAATGAACTACAAAAACTTTACTAAAAATAAAAATGGGGTAGAAATGTACTAATGAAGACCTTTTATTTGATTTACCACTTGACCTAATAGTCTCATTTTTTTTTACCCCTCTGGAACCCTAATATCTCAACAACCCCCTACAATTTTAGCTCATTTAGTAACACCAAAATTGTGCCATCACTACCTACCTATGTATTAAATTTCACGATGATCGGATCAACGCTTCGAAAGTTATCCACGGACAAACAAACATACATACAACGCCGATTTGCCCAAGTTAATTTGGAGATCTCGCTTCGCTCGATCAATAATCAATAGGTATATTGTATTTTAGAGGTTATTTTTATGTATGTTAAAGGTACACGTACGCCACCGTCTTTTTTCTTTGATCCTGTCCATTCAAAGGTTGTCTGGAAGAGATCGCTTAAAAGATAATTATACCGTTATTGATTGTATATTTCCTTTGTTACTGCATTTTATTTGGTGTGCAATAACGGTACTTCAATCTATCAAACTCCACATTATAAATAAATAAATAAATATTGCTGGACATTTCACACAGCGCTATCTAGCCCCAAACTAAGCAGAGCTTGTACTATGGGAACCAGATAACTGATAGAATACTTATATACTTTTTTTTGTAAATACATACTTATAATATATAGAAAAATAACCAGACCCGGAACAAATATCTGTAGATCATGCAAACATTTGTTCCGCGGCGGGAATCGAACCCACTACCTCCAGCGTCTCAGCCGGCTATTCGCCCACTGCGCCACGGAGGTCGTCTTATCCATCCCTACTAATAATAATAATAACGAAAGTAAGTCTGTCCCTCTGTCTGTCTGTTTGTCTGACTCTCTGTCTGTCTCTCTGTCTGTTTGCTTTCACGATTAAACGGCTTGAAAAATTTCAATAAAATTTGGTATATAAATAGATATTAGATAGATTATGACCGGGATTGAGACAACTTGTATCTGACTACGCAGAAACGTAGTAGCAGTAGAAGGAGGATAATGTTTTTATAAATAAACCACGCGTGCGAAGGCGGTCTAGTCCGCAAAATACAGCGGTTTGAAATTTGACAGCTGTTTATCACATCTACACAGATGGAGCAAGAAACAAAACAGGGGCAGGTTGTAATAAGTTATAAGTCAGTGCAGCAACGGAAATATCAACAACAATTTACGAAGGGAGCTTCGGAACTTTTCCACTTTCTCCTCTCCATAAAGATCCATTCTCCTCTCCTCTCTTTTTTAAGTTAATAATTTTTATATATGCATAATGAGTTTCATGGTTTTACAATATAATTCTCACTTGTACATAACATAACCTCCATATTTATCCTGCTGTGTCATTCAGTCAATATGACAGACAGCACCAATGCATTCAAATGAGTTCACAGATAAAGTATACGTCAAAGTTATTACGCGGCAATTTCAAACTAAATGAAGTGTCACGCACTTCGTTTACATATGTACGTATATGTAACATTTATTGTCTTTGTATGTCATGTAGGTATTTGTTATTAGTATTGTTATTATTGTATTGTTATTAGTGTATTGTCAAGTAGGTATTTATGATTAGAATTGTTATTATTGCTTATTGTTATTAGTGTATTTTCATGTAGGTATCTGTTATTAGTATTGTTGTTATCGCTTATTCATTTTATTATTATTTTTAGTATTATATTTTTAAATTTGTGACGTCACCCTACATAAGGCCCTGCCTGAAAACCAGCGCTGCTTTGCACAAAGGAGCTTAAAGCTGAGGCAGGACCTGTTTGGCCATGCGTGGCACGGAGCGGGACTAGTTAGTACACCTACCTACTGGCTGGGTAGGTACCTGTGTTCTACCCATGTTATACTCGTAATATCTCATTCTACTGTATTTTTCCTGTCTATCTACTATTTTGTTTGTGATCCGTTCTGTGTTTCTTTGTCTGTGTCAAATAAAATTTATTCTATTATACTCGTATTCTATTCTATTCTATAACAATTTGGTCTGCTCCTCACTCATCAACTGTAAACCAGAAGGCATAACTAATATTCATAACAGACAGCGCGACACTTTTTAGAAGACCCGACACTCGATCAAAATCTGTCGCGGAATGCTATAGTGCTCTACAGAAATTGGCTGAAAATCAAAGTGTTACCATCAAATGCACTAAAGCTCACGGTCAGAGAAGAAACTAAGCTAACACCAAACACAAATGATATTAATCTCTCCAATCCGCCAACTGCGGAAATCAAAAACAGACTGAGGATGAATTCCGAATAGGAGCACCAGAAAGACTGGGAACGTAGAGTCGGCTGCAAGCAGACAAAGACGATGCTTCTGGCAAAAAATATAACAAACACCTTGTTAAAGATGAAACGCAAAAATTTAAGGAATGGTGGGAATCATCACGGGACACTGCGAACTTAACCATCACCTCCTGAAGACCGGAGCCACAGACTGTGGACTTTGTCACGAATGTATTTGGGAGGAAGAGACTGTGGAGCACGTGATACTTCACTGCACTGCCACAAACGAAGCCAGACGAGAACGGGTCTGCTAGGGGTCATCGAATCCTCCACCAACACCGCTACTACATCAACATCCACGGGGACCCTGGAAAGTTACTGCCACCAACCCAAAGTTACTTCAAGGAGTTAGGATGGTTGGGGTTAGTTTAGAAGGGGGGTAATGCACAATTCACCCCAATGCGGGACGTCGGTGCAGATCTTTTATTCCCCCCACTCTAGAATTAGAATTAGACGTCCCATTTGACCTTATTGTCATTTAGATTTTTTTTACCCCTTTGAACCCCAATATCTTAACAACCCCCCCACATTTTTATCTCATTTAGTCACACCAGGATTGTGCCATCATGATGATTGGATAAACGCTTTGAAAGTTATCCTCGGTCAAACAAACATCCACACAACGCCGATTTACCCAAGTTGATTTGGAGATCTCGCTTCGCTCGATCAATAAATGCGAAAGTAACTATGTTTGTTAGTTTGTTTGTTTGTTACCTTTTCACGACTAAACGGCTGAACGGGTTGTAATAAAATTTGGCAAGGATGTAGATTATATCCTTTGTCTCTTTTCTATCTTTGGCTTTGTCTTTGGCTATCTTTTGTCTCAAAAAATAATCTTGAAGAGGGTGAAATAGGGGTTGAAAGTTTGTATGGGCAATCCATAATTCCTCAAGTTAGGGATCTGAAAATTCATATTTAGGCTTTTGGCAAGAAATAAAGAAATACTTTGTCTCAACTTTTTTGCAAAATCATCCCTAAAGGGGTTTACCCCCATTAATTGGGGTTACAATTATGAGGCAGGTATTCTTTAGATGTAGTCCCTATGTAGTCTATGGATCCTTATAAAAATAAATTATGCAATTATTAAATAAATATTATTATGATGTAGTTAATAATATTTGCCGTTTACATTTGGATGTATAAGTTTTAGATAATTAAAAATTAACAAAACGCTCGTGCTCTTAATAGATTAGGAATTGGTGCGTGATTTTCACGACTGGCGACTGGCAACGAAACAGCTTGACCGATTTGTATGAAGTTTGGTATATGGGAAGATTATGACCGTACTTTTTACTCGACTGCGCAGGAGGGTCATGCATGACGTTTTTATTGACAAGACACGCGTGCGATGCCGCGGACGGGTCAGCTAGTGAAATTATAAATGCGAAAGTGAGTTTTATCTAATATACAGTGTGGAAATTAAACTCAGGCCCTGGAGGGAAACTACTTAAAATCCTTAAGCTAGCTCATTTTACTTAAAGGAGACATTCCTTTATTTTTAAAAAGAAACAAATCTGCATTAAAATATTTTTTTAAACTCGCTTGCTTCGCCCGGGACTCGAACCAACTAAAATTTAAAAAATAAACACTCCTTATTTTATTATTATACTAATCGGTAGTATTAATATTCAGGATAAAGTTTCTCTAAAAAATATTTGGTTACTGTTCACTTTTAACAAGTAAAAGACACGTAACAATTCTGTTATCTCTCCAACACTCAAAGACTTCGTATGAAGTACACGCTTGCTTATTTATCGTTAAGTACCTTGTTGAAATCTTCGATAAGAAAATTGTTCAATGGTGGTAATACCTCTATGCACATTTCCTTCTTACATGATCCGAGGCGTTCAGTGGAGAAGTTTAAAAATGGAACGTTTGACTTTGTTTGCGAGGCGGGACAATAATTTTAAAATTCGAACGATTTTTATCAACAGATTTTATTTAAGTAGTGTTGCTTCCCTTACGTAATTAAATTATCTCATAATGGCGTATCAAGAACAATTCGATTTATTAGAAGCTTACTTTGTTTGCAACAAGAGCTACGATTTAGCTCTGCAGTGGTATCGCGAGAAGTATCCAGACAGAGAACTACCATCTAGAAAGGTTTTGTCTCGAATTGTGAATAATTTACTGACCGTTGGAAGTTTTAAAAAGAAGACTGGACGCCCACAGCAACAAAATTTGGACTATAGCGATGTTGAGTTAAACATTTTAACCTACTTCGAGTGTTACCCGAAAGCTTCAAGCAGGGAAGCTGCTCAAGAGATAGGCATCAACCATACTAGTATACTTAAAGTTCTGAAAAAATACAAATACAAATGTTATCGTGATGGGCGATTGGTGCAGAAACTACATCCCGGAGATAGTGAAAGGAGATTACAGTTTTGTGAAAATATTCGAACAGAAATAGCCCTCAACCCAAATTTCTTGGACTGTATTGTATGGTCTGACGAAACAAATTTTAGTAATAATGGAATGTATAACAGACATAACAATCATTATTGGTCTCGTCAAAATCCATTCCGTGTCCGTGAAACGAACAATCAGGTCAGATTTTCGTTTAATGTTTGGTGTGGAATCAAAAGTAACATGGTTGTTTTGTTGCACATTTACGAAGGACATCTGAATGCAGCAAAATACATTGAAATATTAGAGCTTTTAAAAAATCAATTAAACCTTCTGCCAGAAGAGGAACGAAATAATATCATTTTTCAACAAGATGGTGCACCTGCCCACAACAGCAGAATTGCCAGGGCATACCTTAATGAAAATTTCAATGCCTGGATAGGTACAAACGGTACGATTAGATGGCCTGCAAGAAGTCCAGACCTGACGCCCATGGACTTCTTTTTATGGGGTCATGTAAAAAATGTTGTTTATGAAACTTGCTATGAAACCGTTCAAGAGCTAAGGATTGCGGTAGAAAATGTTATCAGGGGCATACACCACAACACTTTGCTGAAGGCTACAAGAAATGAATTTCAACGGCGACTAATGTTGTGTAGCCGGAACGACGGGGCTCATTTCGAACAATTTATCAGTTAAATAATTTAAGTGTTACAAAATTGATAGTAAAATAAAGTTGATGTTAGATTTAACGATTATTTTTATTTTTAAGACCAAATGTTTGTTACAGAAACTTTATCCTGAATATTAATACTACCGATTAGTATAATAAAATAAAGAGTGTTTATTTTTTTAAATTTTAGTTGGTTCGAGTCCCGGGCGAAGCAAGCGAGTTTAAAAAAATATTTTAATGCAGATTTGTTTCTTTTTAAAAATAAAGGAATGTCTCCTTTAAGTAAAATGAGCTAGCTTAAGGATTTTAAGTAGTTTCCCTCCAGGGCCTGAGTTTAATTTCCACACTGTATAAAATTCTCGTGTCACAGTTTTCGTTGCCATACTCCTCCGAAACGGCTTGACCGATTTTGATGAAATTTTTTGTGCTTATCCGGTATCTATGAGAATCGGCCAACATCTATTTTTCATCCCCCTAAATGTTAGGGGTAGTCCACCCCTAAATTTATTTTTTTATTTGTTAGACAAAATTTTTAATTTCTATTTTTTTATGATACAATATACAAAAATACATACAATCCTCAATTTTCACCCTTCTACGATCAACCCTTATTTTTTAATAGCCATTTTAGTAATTTTTTTATAAGGCAAAATAACGTTTGCCGGGTCAGCTAGTTATTTATATATTTGTATAATATGATTTCACGTTGTAACGGCTGAACCGATTTCGATGTAATTTGGTATATATAGTTTTTGGCCTGGATTGAGACATAGATTACTTTTTATTGAAAAACCACGCGTGCAAACTACGTGCAGTTACTGAGCTATAAATGTTCCCACAGGAAGCCTCTCTTAGCACTCGTTTTGAATTTTAAAGTTTACTTTAGAAATTGATTGAAAAAATAAATGATATAACCAAAAACTTTTTTGTCAGTTAGTACTTGGTAGGTTAAAAGTGCCACTTTAAATAATAGGTACAGGTCTAGGTCTAGCACAATTTAAATAAGTCTAGCCGTATATATAAATCTAGCTCATTGTCACTAAATTTCATTGTCTTATATTTGAAGCACAAGAAACGTAAGTACATACATTAAACAAACTGTGTAACTGATTTATTTGTCTACGTACAAGCCCAAGTGCTGATGATTTTGGATAAGGTGTTTTAGACAACTTGAAGTTAAAAAAACAGTAACTAGCAATATACTGAATTGAAATCGAGTCTGGAAGGGCGTTAGCGGGTTTTTCGATATTGCGCAGGTAGGTGGTGGGTGTACAAAAAAACTAAACTTATAAACTACAAACTATCTAAAACAAAATAAACATTATTCTTAATCTTTGACTAATAAAATAGTGCCATGAAATGCATAACCAACTTACTTGACCTACAGTTTCATTCAATTACATGTAACGGGAGTTCATGTTAATTGGTTTAAATTTTTAGGGGTAGAAATTGGAGTTAATCTGGATTTCAGACTTTTCCCTATAATTGTGTTACTAAAGCTATACGAAAACCAAATTTTAGCACTATGGGTTTACTGGGTGTACCCTGTGAATTTCGTCAAAGTTCAGTTTTTATTATGGCTAATAACTCAAAAACTACAAGAATTATACTAAAAATAAAAAAACGGGGTCGAAATGTACTAATGTGAAGTTTTGACGAAAAATTATGAGAAAATACCGATCCCCCTTAGGTTTGCCCCTTATCTCCGAATTTAGCGATATGATAAATTTTAAATTAATATGATTGAAAGATATATAATATTATATTATATGCAAAGATTACGGGTCTTGTTACTTATAACACAATAATTAAATAAAATAAACTAATATACCTACATACCTCATATTATTATATTTAACATAAGCCTGCACTAAGAAAAAAATATGTAAAAAAGGCATTCCAAAGTTTTATTAATTTTATTACTTGTTTTATTTTTTATTTAATTAATTGTCTGTCTTTACTCATCCACTGTATGTAGTTTCAGTGTGTTTGTTACTTGTGTCGAAATAAATGTCTATATCTATCTATCTTTTAACCGAATAAACGGTAAAAGAGCATTGTGTTCTCTGTATTTTAATAGTTTAATTAACTGACTGGCTTTTTTCGCAATTTCATCAACATCATCCACAGTCCAAAAGTACCCACTCCTGGCTGTAGGCCTCCCTTCACATGGCGTGCATCCAGGAGTTGCCCGCGACTATCTTAATATCGTCAACCCACCGCGCCGTCGGACGTCCTGGTCTTCTTAGGTCTGTTCTTGGCCACCATTCGGGCAAAGATTTAGTCCACCTGCCATCACCTCGTCTAGCCAAGTGTCCTGCCCAGTTCCACCCAAGTGAAAAATAACTCTGCCTTATTAAACCGTCGTATTTGTCTGGCTTTGTAGGTATGTGGAGTTTTGATCGAGCGAAGCGAGATTTCCAAATTAACTTGGGCGTTATATGTATGTTTGTTTGTCCGAGGATAACTTTTGAAGCGTTTATCCGATCATCGTGAAATTTAGTATATAGGTAGGTAATGATGGCACAATTTTGGTGTGACTCAATAAGTTAAAAATGTTGGGGGGTTCTTGAAATATTGGGGTTTAAGAGGGGTAAAAAAATGAAAATGAGACTATTAGGTCAAATGAGACGTCAAAATGAAAGGTCTTCATTGGTACATTTTGACCCCGTTTTTATTTTTATAAAAGTGTTTGTAGTTTTTGAGTTATTAGCCATAATAAAAACTAAACTTTGACAAAATTCACGGGGTACACCAGTGACCCCACAGTGCTGTAATTTGGTATTCTCGTAGCGTAAGTATCACAAATATAGGCAAACGTCTGAAATCAAGAATAACTGCAATTTGAACTCCAAAAGTGTGAAACCAAATAACATGAACTCCTGTTACCTGTAATTTAAATGAAACTGTAGGTCAAGTTAAATGGTTATTATTTCGTGGCACTATTTTGGTAGTTAAAGATTACGAATAATATTTTTTTTGTTTTATGGTAGACTCGCGAGATCTCAGTTCGGCGCGAACCACTAGTTATTATAAGCCAAAATTAATCAGCGAAAATTATTAACACCTGCTGCAAAAATTGGCATATAAGTTTCTTGATTTATTTAAATGATTAAGTCGATCGCAATCTTTGATTGGGGGGAAAATAGTGGGGAAAAGTTTGCTGTAGCGTTGTTTATTTACGGGTTTCAATCAAATTTGAAAAGCACACTAAAAACTTCATTCTACACAAGATGTTGCGAATAAAAATACAAAAAGTGAGTGGAGGGAGGAAAAGGGGGGAAGTTTGTATAAGGACGGATTTCAATTTTTAAATATTCTTTGAAAATGTCCTCCCTATACCAATCAGACTACGCATTTCTCTTCGCCTTTACGAGACAAATCCGTAGCTACCAGATTCAACCTCCTAGGACCAAGGAAACGCGAGTAATCACTAAAACTTATACCAACAATATTTTGCTCAAAAGTCATTAATGCAGGCCTTATAACAAGGTTCAAGATTGCTCAACAAGCTGTGCTTAGCCTGTTAAAACGAGATCGAAGTAGAAATGACTTCGCTAGGTTTCTGATCCGTAGACTCACTAATATCACCCATAAAGCCCATATAGTCACAGTGGCCGGCACATATCTTGGTGAACCGATGCCCTTTGGGGAAGAAAGATTATCTAGTGGAGACCATGCCTTAGAAACGCAGCGTAGAGGACAGCCCTCCATTACATGGAAAGATACAAAACCAAATCGCTCTAGTTTATCTTTGGGCGTGGCCTGCCTATATTTTGCAGCAGTGGTCCTCTTATAGCTGATCTAGATGGGGATATAAAAATAATTTAATTAAAAATTTGCTACGACCTGGGCCGAGATAAAATATGTAATGCATCCGAAAGTAACCTGCCATCGTTAATTTATAATTTTAATACACCTCTCTTTCCAGAACCAATAATGACTCCAACACCCCAAGATTATACACATAATCTGAAAGATGGTAAGATACCACCAAAACCAGAAAACAACAACGAAGGAATCGTGATTTCAGGAATGTCTGGTCGCTTCCCGCAAGCACTTAATATCAAAGAGTTTTCGGATATACTCTATAATAAGGTACGATATTTACATTTACGTACCAACTGTATTTTTAATATTGTGTTGTTCTTAGATTACAATAGGTACCTCTCAAAAATAAGACCATTCAAGTGATTGTGTGATTCGCGTGCCGAGGGTTCCGTATCTTCTTACTAACTTACTTACTCGTATGGTTCAGCGACCCGAAGTGTGTCTTGGCCTGCGACAAAAGCAGTCGCCATTTTCGGCTGTCCTGTACAGTTTTCTGCCAGTTCTTCGCTTGTAGCTCACGAAGGTCTGCTTCCACTACATCTTTCATGCGGTACCGTGGGCGTCCAATGGGTCGTCGTCGTTGTTAACGTGTCGATCCTCTCCCATTCTCTCTAAATGGCTGAGCCAGCGAAGGCGATGCGCTTTCGTTTCGCCGATTGTGTTGTGTTCTTTCACTAGCTTTTCGATCTCTAAGTTTTTTCGGACTCTCAGGTTTCCGTCTCCGTCTCACAACCATACCTCAATATCGGTCTAATAACGGTCTTGTAGATCCGAATCTTAGTCATTCTGCTCAGAATCTTGGGCACCAATACCTTGTGAAGTATTGCACTGCATCTGAGGGCATTCTGTATTATGAATGTCGATTTCTTCCTGCCTCGTATTAGTGCAGCCTAGGTACTTTTAAGTTCCGTATGTACCTTAATGTTAATTTAGCAGCAGCGCTATATAGTTATATGTGCTGTAAACCAAGTAAGTTTTTGAGGCAGATTACTCAAAGCTCTAGATCGAGACTTATTTTTATTTTCCTTGTAAACATTGCGTATTTTTCTAGTTTTTTCACTTTCTAAACTAACTTTGGAAACTTTGGAAATAATGTTATTTTATTTACATTTTCATCTTAAATCTGAAACTACTGCCTAATTAAATGCTTAACTTTCATGTAACCTTAAAATCTTGACGTCAATACAGGTGAATCCCATCACGGCTGAAAATCCACGGTGGGATTTCAAGCACCCGGAGGTATCAAAATACGCAGGAAATATTTCTGATCTGGACCGCTTTGACGCCCAGTTCTTTAAAGTACTTAGTCGTCAGGCGAACGGTATGGACCCTATGCCACGAAAGCTCTTAGAAGTAGCGTACGAAGCTATTTATGATGCAGGTTAGTAAACATCGAGCCGTCAAATGTACCAATAAATAGTAAAATCCAAATTATCATGTTTAAGTTATGGCTTCACTTTGTTGCAGGGATAAATCCAATTGAATTCAACGACAAGAAGGTTGGTGTTTTCTTTGGATCTGGCTTGTCCGAGACCGAAAATAGCTTGATTGAAAACCTCAACACGGCTCAAGGTTTTTCTCTTACAGGGTATGTAAAATAAGATCACCTAAAGGCTCTAAGGGGCTCACGTTTTTTTTTATTTAGCTATAAACTGGTGAATAAGTAGGACGTAGTTTATTAATTTTATAGGCCAAAACAATATTCTGTAAATAAGATATTTTCCCTGCATTTTAAATGCAAAAATACGTTTATCTAAAACATTGAACACATTGAGCAACATAAAACTTTGGGCCATCTTTAAAACCTAATGGTCTAAGATGGTCCGCAAGATTAAGTTCAATGCATAACGTGAATTTGAGGTTTTCTTTTGTTTTTCAATAAACAATAACTGTCTATGGCATGGGTCGAATTTCTTTTCTAAATAGATTTATTTTTCAAAGTTGGCTCTTCCAAAACTCATTTTACTTTTATTTTAACAAAACTATGAAAGACTAGCTTCCGCGAGCGGCTTCGCGCGCGTTGTTTGTCAACAAAAAGTAGCCTATGTTTGAATCCAGGTCATAATCTTTCAACACATCAAATTAATCGAATTCGGTTTAGCTATTACGACGTGATTGAGTAACAAACAAATAAACAAATATCCAAACTTTCACATTTATAATATTAGTGTGATGGACAGGGAATTTTATACAACTTGTTAGACAATTAAACTACACTGGCCTGCAAAAATAGATATCACACTTTTAAAATTCAAATTTTTCTAAACTATGGAAGTTAGAGATTTAAAATAAAAAACGTTTTATAGCAATTTTTATCAGCTTTCTTTGAAACTATAGTAAATTATACATTAGTAACATTTTTAAGTCTAAAAAAAGATAAAACAATAAAAATAGCCATTTTTAGCTTAGTGTCATAAAACTCAATTAACATTTACAAGTATGTTTTACATGTTATTTATTTTTTAATAACTGGTATTGCCTCCTCGGGCTCTGCTTACAGCTTCGAGTCGATTTAACATACTGAACACGAGGTTTCGGAGCCGATGTTAAGGAATATTCTCCCATTCTTCTATCAGGGCCTGTTTTAGTGCCCTGAAGGTGGTAGGTGGTGGTCTTTGGCTTCTGACTAGCCTCCATAGCTCATCCCAGACGTGCTCAATTGGGTTGAGATCAGGACTTCTTAATGGTCAAGCCATCACGCTGATACCAACCTCCTGACTCTTGCACGACCCGAGCTGTGTGTGGCCGGGCATTATCATGCATCAGCATCAATCCATCACCCATATTTACTAAATACGGCCCTGCATACTCATTGAGAATCTCCTGGGCATATCTTTCCCCAGTCAGAGTGCCATTTTCTATGGCCACTAACTCTGTGTGACCTTCTTAAGATATGCCAGCCCATACATGTACACTGCTTCCACCGTACTGGACTCTTTCTGAGAAGCAAGCTTGAAGGTATCGCTTACCAGGTCGCCTGTAGACACTTTGCCTTCCATCAGAAGTGTAAAGTGAGAATCGAGACTCATCTGTAAACAAAATTCTTGACCATTCTTCTTGATCCCTGTATGTGTACCCTGTACTGTATGTGTTCACGGACGTATCGCAGTCTCGCTACTCGATGCTCTCTCTCGAGTTTGGGGCCACTCGCTGGTCTTCGGGGTTTTAAGTTTGCTTTCACTGTACTGTCACTAATGTAGTCCCTTTGCGTCTGAAGGAGCTGTTGCTGGACTTCAACTGCATTTAGGTGGCGATTTCTTAATATAGTGGAAACAATCTTCTCGGGCACTAGTACACTTGGGTCTGCCATTACCAGGTCTCCTCAAATGGTTTCCAGTCTCTTCGTACCTTCGCTTCACATTCAGGACCGTTCGTAAAGTCACACCCACCATTCTTGCAGTACGACGCATATCAGTATATGCTTAGTTCCAGAAAAGTCATGATCCTAGCACATTCTTCAGGTGAAAGAGGCATGATAAATAAGTTTATGTGCTGTTGTCTAACTTAACTCATAGATCAAGAAAAAATTTGAAAACAAAAATATAAACAAAAAATGAATGGTAAAATTGTAATTCGATAAGGATTATTTTTAATTTTAAAGTTTTTTCAGCCATTCCTTAAAGAAGGTTACCGACTATGAAGTTTTAATATACAAACTTAAACTCTTTTTCGAGTCCTTTTTGTTTCGAAAGTATATCTTGTGTACTTAAAAAGTTATTCCAATTTTAAAAGTGTGATACTTATTTTTGCAGGTCATTGTAGCTAAGTATTTTTAATACTAGCTAATACCAGCGGCTTCGCCCGCATTGTTATTGGGTTAAAAATATATACAGCTAATTTTTAGATACTCTTAGTCAGACTCTACCTAATAAGAGCAGGCTGAAGAACTCTGCGGTAGCGGAAAATTTGTTATTACCTACTCATCATTGCGACTCTATATAACTTGATTATATTGGGCTGGAGAATGCTGGGACCGATTTTTTTTACATATCATTGCTCCCTATGTGATTTGTAGTGTGTTTGATGGGGATGGTGCGGTAACTACAAGTTTTTATTACTCTTACGACCCTAATTATCCTAAAGAGGGTGGGCTGAGGGATACTGCACTTGCTGCAATGTTTTGACTAATCATTTCAACCCTATTGTTAGATAGGTTATTGTTATTGTTATTGTTGTGAGTTGGTCAGGGGACGCTACAGTTTTTACAATGTTTTATGGCTCATCATTGGGACCATGTAGAACGGGGACGCAGTATTGGCTGCAAATTTTTATCACATATCATTGCAACCCCATAAAACATACAGACCGTGGTCCTATTTATCTTAAAGAATGTGGACTGGGGAATGTTGCGGCAACATAGTTTTTTTTATTACTCATCATTTCGCCTATATCTAACTTGAAGAGCGTGGACTGTAGTCCATTGAAAAGTTACATTTGGGGTTGCGTTTTTTAGAGGACGCAATTTTATTTTTTTGATGTGTAAGGGGGGTCAGTGTAAAGCTAAGACCAAGATTGTGGGGTCGCCACCCTTGTCCCACGGCCGCCATCTTGAAAATAGGGGTTGAAATGGTTTTTACGATATATTTCTTAAACTATTAATTTGATAAAAAAAATTGTTAACATTTTTTGTTGCAAAGTAAATTCTATACAATTTTGGTCCAGTAACTTTTTGTCGTAGAACTATAAATAAAAAAGTTATAAGCGAAAATGTTCAGAAATTCGAGAAAAAAATTTATACTTTTCGATATAACTTTTTTTTATCATTTTACGAAAAAATTATATCAGACCATTTTTGTAGATCGTTTTTTGATGAACAACTTTTATTCGCAACATTTTTTCATTAAGTAAATAGCTAAGGTTTTACAGCGCTCCGAAGTGAGTACTATTTTTCAGTACTCTTAACTATACCTATATTATACGTGTGTGCTAATAATGTGTCATCAGTTATTGTTGTTTTTTTTATTATGTTATTATAATTTTTTTAATTACAAATTTTGCAAATTATTAATAATTAATTATTGACTCTTTTCCACTCATGACACATTTCTATTTAATTTAATTGTGTAAAAGAGTGTTATTTCTATTTAATTGTTTTTAAGATATTAATTATTTTCTTATATGTCGCTTACGTCGTTTACTTTCATCCACGTTCCAACGCGGGATCGCTATAGGTATATTTGTCTTTTTCTGCATTACTATGTCAGTTTCTTGCATCTCCCTTCCAGTCAAACGCTTGCTCTCTCGAGTCAGTATTTGAGGTTTACGGCATCTTGTAATTATAGTGTTGAAAAAAATTGTAAGGGTCCATCTTAAATCTATCAAAATTATAAATATCAATAAAATAATAACCTTTAATTTTAATATAAAAAAAATTATGTTTTAACTTAGTCAGGTCAGGTTAATCTTTAAAATAAAATTTGTAAAAATATATTCATTTATATTCATTATTATATATTATTTATAGTGATCATTCATTTATAATCACTTTTTCACGTGAGCCAGGTTAGAGTTGGAACTATAAAAATAAATCGTCTAGTTATATAAAATAGATTGAAAAAACATAGAAACAGCCCTTCGGAAGGTACACTTTATTTAAAAAAACGTATATGACTAGTTATCAGGTTAAGTACAAAAAAATACAACTAAAAAACGAGGCTTTTCTGCTAAAAAAGGCCCCGGCTATCTTACGTTCACATAGAGTGTGCCACCATATGGACATTTCCACGTTTTTATTTCCCTATAGACAGTAACGTTAAACGCATGTCTAATCATTAAAATAAATGAATTAATAAAGTGAATAAAAAACTACGAGCCTTATAGTAGTCGCCTATAATGCCTAACATATGTCTAACATATATTTTAGGTAGTTAAAATAGGTGAAAACTACAACCAACAACATAGCATATCATTCGGGGTTCCACAGGGTTCCATACTTTGACCACTGTTGTTCCTCATTTATATCAATTCGATACATGAACTCACACTGCACGGTCACATCTCACTTTATGCTGATGACACGTCTTTTTTATTTTGGGAACTGCATTACTGAACTTAGAAAAAATGCACAAGATCTGGATAAATTATTTATCTGGTTTCAGAGCAATCTGCTCACGATTAATACAAACAAGACATGCTACGTTATTTTCAAATCCAAAAACAAAAAAGTCATACACCTCTTTTAATTGACGGCAAAACTTTAGAAGAGAAACAGTCTAAGAAATGTTTAGGAATAAGATTAGATAGTTACTTAGATTGGAAGATACAAATTGAACATATCAGATCGAAGCTTTCCTCCTTACTAGGTTCATTGCGTAACATTGTTCGCTGCCTTCCACATCGAGTTCGTCAAACAATCTATAACTCTTTAGTAAAACCGCATCTTCTATATCTTATCGAAATTTGGGGAAGTGCTCCAAAGACTAATTTAAAAGACTTGCAGATTGCACAAAATAAACTCATTAAAATGTTATTTCGATATAAATACCTAACACCTACTATTAAAGTATACAAAGAAACACAAATAATGAGCATTAAACAACTCTACACATACTGCTCCTGTACACTCATCAGAAAAATTGTTAATTAAACTCACAAATAACATTTGTTAAAGTGCACCAGGTCCACAATAAAAGCAGCCGTAGAAGAGATCACATACTCCTACCACGTGTGCGAACTATCCACGGAAAGCGAACTATTATCTTTGAGGGTGTACAAATTTACAATAAACTGCCTAAAGAAGTAAAAAATGTGGAATCTTTCGGTGTCTTTAAAAGAAAATTAAAAATCACATCTTAAACAACATAACATTATTAAAACAATGAAACATGAGAGGTGCTGGTTAGATAAATAGATAGATATAAAAGCAGGAAGATAGACAGATAAATAGCAATAGACAGGTAGATGGATATGTATAGATAGATATATATAAAATAATATAGATTAGATATGTAGATAGACATCACTAAATTAATTAAGTTATAAATAACAAAGTAGTCTAAATACAACGGTTAAGTACATACGTGACTATATGTACACAGTCACGCTAGCTGGTTGACTTACTGTATTATTTACACTGTATCATACCGAGTGAACTTGCATTGGAATGCGGACGACACTCGACCGAAAATTGCGGGTATATGTAAAATATTTGTCATTCTTATTTGTTATTTTTGTGAATCACCTACTATTTAAGTTTTTGAACTGTTTCGAAGCATCAAAATTACTTAAGTTTAAATTAATTTCTCATATAAGTGAAATGTAAATTTCTTTTGAGAAAATAAATGTTCTTTAACCATAACATCTGACCACCGCGCGAGCTCATTGGTCATATCAAATAGCGCGCGCTTCCCCGGTTTCCTTTTACACATTTCGGTCCCTTTTGCCAAAATCACTCCCACACACCGAGAAAAAAGAGGTTACACATCAAAAATATTAAAAAAATAATTATTATGACTACCAAACATTGTGCATTCGCGAATTTCACTTCTGACAGTCGATACAAGCAAGATGGTATACAATATGTGCCATTTATTAAACCTCAAGTTGACACGAAAAAGTGTTTGGAATGGATTCATTTATCGTGAAGAACGCTTATTTTATAAGTTACAGTTGTTCTGAAATTGGGTGGGAAAATTGCCCAATTTGAAGAAGGATAAGTGCGGGATGTCTGTGGAACTGGATAGAGTAGTTTCATGCGTTGCTGCTTCCTCAAAACATTTACCATCATCGACTCCGATAAAAAAATATCATTACCATTTGCAATGCATTCTTAAATTAATAGGTTTTTTGTTGAAAAATTACTTATTCAATACAAGCTTTTATAAAATTCATAATCAGAACCGCAAGCAGATTCAAATGAGCCCGAACTCTAGTAGGCCACTACAATATATTTGGAAGTTCAGTTGTCTAGCATCCGTCTCCATCGCCCACCTCCATCTTTACCATATTATTGCATTGTCACCAAAGTTATTTCAAATTTAAATACATAAACAAAATTTCGTGTCTCTGCTGTTGACCGTTGAGGAGTTCCTCCTTGGAAGTCAACCCTGAGTTGCTGTACTCAGGGTTGGCTTCCAAGGAATGTCATGGTGGAACTTTTAACTACCATAATTAAATGCATATACAAAATTTCGTGTCTCTGATGTTGACCGTAGAGGCGTTCCTTCGTCTGGAGCCAATTCAGGCTTTAGAATCAGGTCATGCATACCATAAAACTGCATTGTCATCGGAACTGAACCAACGTATCAAATTTCAACTCCGTTGGGTAAGAAGAAGTGGACTAACAAACTAACTAACAAACATTGCAAGCTAGATAAAAACTTGTCCTAGTCAGCATTCGGTCCAAACACTAGCAATCTCCTTTGAAAATATAATAAGGCTCATTACATTGATGATAAGCTTAAATAAAATACAATATCAATGACAAATCTTTATTTCTATTTAAAAATGGAACTGGTCCCTATCCGGGTGTGGATAAACAAATACATATTACTGGACATTTCACACAGCGCTATCTAGCCCCAAACTAAGCAGAGCTTGTACTATGGGAACCAGATAACTGATAGAATACTTATATACATTTTTTTGTAAATACATACTTATAATATATAGAAAAACATACAAACCCGGAACAAATATCTGTAGATCATGCAAATATTTGTTCTGCAGCGGGAATCGAACCCGCTACCTCCTGCGTCTCAGCCGGCTATGCGCTCACTGCGCCACGGAGGTGGAGGAAACTATTTTAAATACTTACTCCAGGAGCTTATTTTGGGCTCGCATTCTGTACTTGGCCCTAGATAAGACAAAACTCTGTCAAATTGTATTATTATATTAAAGAAAGCTAATTACACCTAGCGTTTATCTTCACGCCTGTTTCCTGTTTGACGACCTCCGTGGCGCAGTGGGCGTATAGCCGGCCGAGACGCAGGAGGTAGCGGGTTCGATTCCCGCCACCGAACAAATGTTTGCATGATCTACGCTACAGATATTTGTTCCGTGTCTAGGTGTTTCTCTATATATTATAAGTATGTATATACAAAAAAAGTATGTAAGTATTCTTTCAGTTATCTGGTTCCCATAGTACAAGCTTTGTTTAGTTTGGGGCCTAGATATCGCTGTGTCAAATGTCCAGCAATAAAAATAAATAAAATAAAAATAGTTTAAAATAAAAAGTAATTACGTCTTTGGCGTTTCTTCTTTTCTACGGATCCTGATGTGGACCAAGGCTTACATAATAAACAAAAAATAATACATGTTAAAATAGGCGATTTAAATGGTTTGTTATTTTGCAGATGTAACAAGACAATGTACGCGAATCGGGTATCGTACTGGTTGAATACGAAGGGTCCTTCGTTTACCCTCGATAGTGCTTGTTCCGGTTCTATGGTGGCTCTTGAACAAGGCATTTCGTGTATTATTCGTGGCGAATGTGAAGCTGCGATCGTTGGCGCCGCAAATATTTGCTTGCGTCCTCAATGTATGGTGAACTACAGCAGGTAGTCTAGCTTTGTTTTAATAATATTGAGTATGCGCTTAACATTATACATAGATAGATATTTATTTATTACTAAATTACACGACGCGATGGGGTGCTAGATTACAATATTCATTCATTACTAACTAGGCGTTGCTAACAAGTATTTAGTAACTTTTTTCTATAGTTTTATTTAAATTAAAAAGATATTGTCAGTAATCGCTCAGGCCCCACAACAGGCCCACCCCTTATCTCACGTTTAATTTTTAGCGTAAATGTTTTGGACTTATTTGTAAAACACATTATCTTTATTTAAGACTAGTATTCAAGATTGCTTCTCTCGTAATCTACAATCACAGTGATAAAATTAAAATAAATACAATGAACACAGTAAATAGTTAAATGGGAACTGCTAAAATAAATAAAAAGAATATTTATTATAATTCAGTCCATGGAGTCTCGTGCACGAGTGGCTATTGGAATTAACATATCTATATGATTTTCAGTAAAATCATCTTTTCCTTTACCTTCGCTTTGATTACGCCACACACATACACACATACTTTACATACTTACATTGTATAAGGCCGTTGCCGCCATTTTTGTACTTCCTGGGCTTATTATTGCCCCATGTCATATTTTTTTTTCTTTTTCAAGAGGTTATAATTCAATTTTCTCGCAATTTTACACTGTATTTGACTAAAAAGAATTACGTGATCTGCCCAGACCCTCCTCTATCCCACGTGAGATTGGGCGAGATTCGGCTTGACCCTCTCCCCCACTGAACCCCTCTTGTAATTAATGAACGCCCTCTTACCACATTACCGCCTAGATGGCGCTGCTAAACATAAATCTAGGTAGGTACGGAATCTTCGGCAGGCAAGTCTCATTCACACTTGACAGGTCTTGTTAATATAACACTAGCTAACTTGCCCGCAGCTTCGCACGCGTGGTTTGTATGTAAAAACATTATCCTCATTTTGTGCATTCGGGTAAAAAGTAGCTTATGTCTCAATACCGTTCATAATATATCTACCAAATTTAATCGAAATCGGTCCAGCCGTTTAGTCGTGAAATCGTAACAAACAGACAGACACACAGAGAACCAGAGTTACTTTCGTATTTATAATAAATAAATAAAATAAATAAATATCGCTGGACATTTCACACAGCGCTATCTAGCCCCAAACTAAGCAGAGCTTGTACTATGGGAACCAGATAGCTGATGGAATACTTATATACTTTTTTTTTGTAAATACATACTTATAATATATAGAAAAACACCCAGACACGACAATAATATTATATATTACGATAATATTTGTAGGTATGGATAGTTGCTAAGCTTTTAAAGTCTTCTATTGCAATTTGTTAAATCTCATAAAAATAATGAAATTTTCATGTGCATGTTATAATGATTGATGAAATGATTCCAGATGCATTGAACTAGCAGCTGATGGCAAAACGAAATGTTTTGCTGAAAATGCAGATGGATGTGCCAAGTCCGAAGCTATTAACGTGCTTCTTCTACAAAAGAAACGCGACGCTCGCAGGTATGTTGCGTTGTAACAATATATACTAGTGGTTCACCTCAAACTGAGATCTCGCGATGTTCATCACATGATGCGTAACCTATAAATAGTTAAAATAATTGGTTAAGTGCGTGTCGGACCACGCACAGTGAAGGGTTCCGTAGTAAGTACGGCTGTATCTTCGTCATTTTAAATTCTAAGTAAATTTTGCTCGATGGTGGACTCTGCTCTTAAACTTGTAGTATAGTCAGCTTTGATATTTTTTCTTTTAACTACCAGTATATGTGCTACTATTTTGATACTTTTCAGATATAGATATATTGTTTCGGGTTTGGGTATTTTTCTTATAATATACATAAGTATTTACAAAAAAAAGTTTATAAGTTTACTATTAGTTATCTGGTTCCCATAGTACAAGCTTTGCTTGGTTTCGGGCTAGATGCATGGCATGGCAAAACTATAAGTTCGACTATGGGCCCTAAAAAAGTAAAAGACACGTTTGTTTTTCATTGGAACTTGCCAGTTTCAGTTCAATCGGACAATTTGCTGACTCCATCATCTGATCAGCTTGCTGTCTCCATAATATTGCAATGTCGTCAGATTTAGATACATTTGCAAAGTTTTAAAGTAGCTACGAGTATTATAAAACACTAGCAAACCCGGCGAACTCCGTTTCGCCACCAGATGGCTTCGTTTTATGTAACATTTCGTTTGGTGATTAAAAGAAGAATTTTTTTTTTGTTTCATATTTGAAAAGGAAAATTTTTATTTCATTTCACAACAGTAATGAATTCATTTTGATTACAAAAATGAAGTGTAATTTAGTTGAACTTCTCTAAGTAAATGAAAGTGAATCCAAAGTAAATACTGAATCGAAGCGTTATTATACGTGTCCGCAAATTATCCGTTTTATTGAAGTGCTCTTTGGTAAACCACATTTTTGTTTTTTGGTCTGACGTTAACACAAACAAAGCGGATGGTTTGCCCATGTGAAAAACAATGGTTTTCTAAATTTATCCCGCATACACTAATGATTGGCTGCGACTTGTTAATTGTGATTGCGAACGCAAGGCGAACTGGAAATTGCAATCGTTTGAAGTCAAACGGAAGATCAGTCGGAATTATTGGTATTCGAGGAATACATACATTTTCACCTGCGTACTTTCCGTTAATAATGGTTGCCTCAATCAAATTCGGCATAAGTCTTTTTATCGAAAGTCGAGTACCGTTGCAAAGTCGCGGTGGATTAAAATTACGCAATATCATAATAACTGTACCAACTTTGAGTTGCAAGTTATGTGGTGGAAATCCTGGTAACTCCAGGGAGTTCAAAAACTCCGTTGGATAATTGACTACATCATCGGGATTTGTTATGGAATCAACGGATTTGTATGTCACCAAATCGCCAGCAATTTTGATTGAATGGTGAAATTCAGTGCGTGTATATCATTATTCTTTGCGGCAAGAATTGCTCGTTGACTTAACCAAGCATAATTCTGATAATTCTCACTAATGTTTGGGAAAACATTATCGCTAACCACTAATATGAGAGTTCAACTTCAAAATGATCAAAGTGCTGCACAATTTTCCAAACAATTGTTAGCTGTTGGAAATGGAAAAGTCCCAGTTGATGCGACATCTGGATTAATTACTCTTACCAACGACTTTTACCGATTTGTAGACTCTCAATTAGGCATCGTACAAACGATGTGTCTCGTTTACACGATGCATGATATTGCTTCTTCGCTGAACGACAATGTCTCGCGATTTAGTTGGATCGCCAACAATAATTGCAGCAACATCATTAACGGTGGGTGCATTGAATCTTCGCACATGTTCACCTGTTGGGGTACAATCCGCTCTTATGACAAATTTGTGCGTATCCGATGGCATTCGTTCCAATGCTGTTTTGAACATATTAACCACAGCATTATTAGCGTGAAAAAATGCTTGCAACTGTACAATAATTCGTCTCTTTAACTGTTGTGTTCCCTGTATATTGCACCGCACATTCAGCTGATCCACCATCGACGAAATGAAATATATTTGCAGAAATTGATGCGGTTCATCTGGTGTTGGCACCATTGAACCATGCAAATGATATATTTGTCCTTGTATCTGTAATTGCAAACAATCATTTGTTGAAGAACCATGCAAATGATATATTTGTCCTTGTGTCTGTAATTGCAAACAATCATTTGTTGAAGAATACGGTGTAACTTCTGATCGTGTGATGGTGTAGCGTGTGGTGTATATGTACTCGTAGTTGTTATGTGTTGCAATTCATTGTGTTGGTGTGAGTGATTGGTTATGTGTGTTGTATCTTTTACCTTGCAAGTCGGCATGAAGCCGCCTTCTCGAATGATATTAGCTCCAAAGGAAGTCATGCGAAAGCAGTTATTGTATTCAAGGATGTGTTGAATAAAATGGCTGGAATCGGGATCACTTCCATCGAATAATGGTTTCAGTGGCTGTGGTGGTGTAAGTAATCGATCCAGTTTGACTTTTTCACTTGCGCAGCACAATCCAGCCGTTTCTCTTTTAAACTTTAATGCATTGCAATATCGGCATATAGTCGTCATTGGTCCAATATCTAAATTTTCATCATCACTGCAGTTCGCAGTGGGATCATATTGGAATGCCAAGCGAATGTATGATGCCAATGATCTTCGTGTGCTCACTCACGCGTTGTCTCAATCGGGCATTTTCTCTTATTATATTTTGTCTTTCTTCGCTTAAGTTCTGTGAATACACTTGTTGCTGGCTTGCATGTCTTGTGCGGCGGCCGATGTTGACACGTCGTCCTCTAGGCATTTTGGACTATGGACAAAGTGGTGAATTTAACCTCAAATGCACGATCCAAATAATTTACACAGTTCAACTTACCACCTTAAAGACAAATGCCTGCTGTTGAAATTCAATAAAAATTTGCACAATAGACGTGATTGATTTGATGGTTTCCAATTTATATGTTAGGAAACGAATAACTTATTTTTTTTACTTTTTTTTCACAATTTCACAGTGAACACAATACCGGTTTGTCACATGAAATTAACTGAGCAGAGAACAATGAGTAGCTGTCAAACAATGTATCACGCACCGGCGCCATCTACTTAAAATATTGGTTTGTAGTACATGCTATGTATCAGAGATGGCGCTGTATGTAAAAAAGAATTTCCCGCTTTTCTGTTGAAATTTTCCTGAATTTTCTTTGCTATAAACCTCACGGAGCCCGAGACCTTTCCAACGAATGCAAAACCGTGGAAATCGGTTCGTGCGTTCTGGAGTTATAGCGTCAGGAAGGAAAACCCGACTTATTTTTATTATAAAACATAACCACAACATGAACAGCTATATCGTCAACGTCCTTCCGAGACAATTTTTTTGAGTTGGTTGCTGTCGGCCTTTGTAATTCTCTCCCTACCCGTATTAAAATCATATTAAAGAGGTGAAGTCCTCCACTACTCCCACTAGTCCTTAATAATAATTTTGTGTGTGTATTATTAATATAAATATAGTACGACAAAACGGTACGTGATAAATCCCGTATTTATAGTCTTTAAATATTTATGTATATATGTTTTTTTATTTGTTATGTCAAGGAGGTTTATGTGTTTATTCTTTATGATTGGAGTTTGTTGTCATTTATGTTTTTTAAATGATGAAAAAATGTATTTAATAACAGAGAGAATATAATAGTAGATTATTAAACGAGAGGATAAAGCAGTGTCTTGCGTCACGGGCACTATATTAAACCCGTAACGATCTTATCATAATCATATCGTAACGAGGATTCTAGAGTTAAGTCATTTGCGGAGCGAGGGAATCACTAGAATCCTGAGTTTAGAGAAGGATATAAGCACGCCCAAGATGCAGACAGCTTTATCTACGAGGAGAATACTCTACTTTTCACACTTTCTTTGAAACAATAAAAACCAAATCTAGGTTGGTGCATTCTGTGCAACGGTTATTTCGATTGACGAATAAGTTCTTATTGTGTGGGTCTCTTTGGTTCAAATTTTAATTCAGATGAGGTTCCAAATTCACATAATTGAATCGTAGGGATTAATCACTTGCTTTCGGTGAGGTTTACATAACATATAATTTGACATTGTCGAGCAGGTAGTGTGAAAAATTATTTACAAGACTATACAGGAGAAACAGTTGAATCATCTAAAGACCGTTTGCAAACGATCTATAGATAGCTTAACTGCTTCAGATCACTATTAGGCAGAAGTGTCCCCAAGACACTGGTTACATTGCTCCGCTGAATTGCAATGCTTATGCGTTAACCCAGATAAGCGCTAGCTCTCAGATTACACGTCGCTTCGACCAGACGCCTAGAAAGAATTTTGAAAACGCGATGGGCCCCGGTACTCCATGGACCCAGGGTCTCAACCCCAAATGGCTCTGTCGTGACTTCCATATTTGCGCTGCTTGAAATCTTCGGCTGAATTTGCTGTTGCACCGGCATCAACTGCTGTAGCAGACAGATGAGATGGCACAAGGGTATCGACGAACGGGGCGTTCCACATCAAAGGCCTACCCTTCCCCCAAGGTGCAAGAGTCATACCGTCAGGCCGTTTACCATCGTCACGTATCAGACCGTTCGGTTTGAGAACGGCTGGAACGTTGACGCTGTAAAAAGCCTGGCGTATGATATCATTAAGGCTAGCGTGACGGGAAATTCTACTGGCGGTCCTGGAACACGATAATCCATGGTGACCAAGCTGTTTGACTGCCGAACCGCACTGGCACTGGTTTACGCGGTGCTGTGCCCCTCATCACTGAGGGGCACCGCGTAAACTAGTTGCAATCTGGAAAGTTATAGGATCCATTAAAATACCAGTATTGTGAGAAGGAAGAGCTTGCAGCCAATGTCCTGACTCCCATTTGGAAACAGCAAGGAGACGCGCACGATCTGAGTAGCTTGAAAACGTTTGTAACAGACAATTTCAAGTCTACTCGCACAGATGCCCGTCCCATTGCCATAGAGACGAAAGCCAATCGGGGGATCAGTATTTGGGAAGGACTTTGCCAAGTCATTCTACCCTCGTCAAGAAACGATATTGTGAAAGTATGGCCAGATAAAACCGAAACAGGAGTTAGAATTTGAATTTTTTGTGTTTCTTATCTTGGGTAGACCAATAAGTTGATATTTTTAAGCTAGCACGCCAACCTTTTTGGCTACCTCTGAGGTTGGTAGGTAGAAAATGTTTTAGCATTGAGCCCACTTTTTGTACATTTTATGTGTATTTTGTGCAATAAATATAAATATATTTGTATAATAAAAAAAATATGTATCAGTTATCTGGTTACCATAGTACAAGCTTTGCTTAGTTTGGGGCTAGATAGTGCTGTGTGAAATGACCAGCAATATTACTTTTTATAGATAATAGTAGGTACTTCTCATATACCTAAAAAGCTAAAATTTAGAATAGGGATAGGTTTAGTACAAAGGGAAAACTTTCAAAATGAGGACTAGCTCCCATTTCACCCCTCTTTTACCTGATGAGGAACCATACTGGGAACAACTAAACTTTTGGAGATAAAGAAATACTGCCTTAGCAAAAGTTGTTCGGTATGATGGGCATTTTCTGCTAACGAATAAAAATCGATCACTTTACGTAGAACCACCTAAAAACCAGCTAACCTACATTATTAGAGATATGCCATTCAGGTGCATCTTTTTAATCGGTGGTATAATAAGTACGTCTTGAAACAAGATTAATAACAATAAGCTGGGAGTACCTCCACGCGGTGAAGGAGTTACAGTTTAATGCCTAATTTTCAATGGCTTTACTGGCTAAAAAAGAAAAGAATAACAGCAACCACTCGAGCACATATAATGTGTACAAAAAGAAATAAAACCCCAACAAAAATATTCTGTAAAAACGTGCCAAGTCTCGATTAAGATAAGTACTTCGCCATAAACGTAGTCTTATAAAATGTTACAAACAAAATCTTTAACATCTAAGTCACACATTCACTTAGATTTGGCTCTTTATTTGATCTCACTACTTTGTACGTTTTTAGAGATTGTTTTTTTTGGGATATGTATTCCAAATTTCAGCCCAATCGGTTAGGGGGAACTGGTTTAAAATTCAGTTGCAAGATTTAACCCAAACATACTAATAAGCATTGCAAGTTAAACAAAAGCTTCTAATAAAAACTATTTAGTAATATTATTATCAACATTATTATTAACAACCGATTTTCATGCTCGATAGAAAAACTGTAGGTATTGTTACGCCGAGGCTGTTAAACAATGAGTAATAATCGAACCTTCTCGAACGCTTTTGTCTTGCTGTGTTATTGTTGCTATTGTTTGTGGTTTCGCAGAATGGGGAGTGGCCATTGTGTCGAAGGACCGACCCTTTCCTGGAAGGATCGACATCGTTCTCGAACAATCGAAATGTGTGCGATATAAATAGGCCGGAGAGATGGCCGGACAGTTAGTCTGAGTCAGTCTCAGTTAGTGAGTTAGTCTCAGCGAGGCCCTGGAGGACTGACGTGGGAAGGGTCTCGCGTGAACAGTAGTTGCTCCCGAGTCAGTCTGGATTTTGCTATACGTGCGAACATTTCGGTGACTATAAGTGGTGCACCAGTGGTGTGATTTAGTGTGTTGTGATACGTGTGACCAAGTTCGTGTATTCATCGTCATCGTGTTGAATAAAAGCGTTATTTTGGTTAAACCGATTCCCATTATTTTATCCCGAACCCTCAGCTCGTAACAGTATGTACATTTATTTGTATAATCACCCACAATTTAACTGATTGTTTTAGGGTTTATGGTGAAGTTATTCATGTAAAAAATGAGTTCACGTCAAGAATCAGCGGAGAAACTGGTCAAGTCTTTGGGTTTTACCGCGATCTCGATAGCTACACTTCATTTTTGAAACAGTTCTACGAGAAATTGGATGTATCACCAGACGCAGTTGAATATGTTGAAGCTTTTGGATCAGGTATAAAACTAAATTAATATATCTTACGACAAGTTTATTTTATCATGCCGAATTACTTACCTTGTGTTGAAGATAGTGGTTTTCCTAAATCTTCTATAAACTTTAATAAGAACTACAATAGGACATAACAAAGTGTTTAGTGGAAATCCTATCGCCATTATTGCATGAACTGATAACTAACTGAATACTTTGAACATTACAGCTTCACCAGATGCGGAAAAAATAGAATTACAAGCTATAGAAAACATATTTTGTGGGAATAGAACAGAACCTTTATATATCGGTAGTGTGATGTCCAATTTTGGGTTCTCAGACTCTCCAACAGGCTTTACTGCTATGATGAAGGTATACTATCAAAGTTTTCACAAAATAATAATTATGTCTAATTGGACATTATGCATCAGAACTATACAGAACTTTGGACCAATATTTTGTGATTATTTTAATTTCATCATTTATTAATTTGGACAAAATTTTGTTGTACTAACATTTTGAGTTTAAACGGATATTTCTACACTCGACGGCAAATAAATCGGGCCACCCCTACTTTAGAACTCAGATTCGATTTTCTCAAAAAGCATCAAACTTACAACTATAAAAGCTATACCTACAGAAAGTGTGTTTCATGCTGATTAAAATGATCAATTCGATTACAACTCACATTGTAATCGAGCAACAAACACAATGCTAACGATTTTACCTGTTTTGACCGAGTTCGCGATTAGCATTCTTTTTTTCTACAACGAGAGTAGTCGGTTATCTCTTATCATTTCTTTAGTTTTTGTCCATCATTTGCTCAGACGCATGTATTTTGCGACTTTTTTTGGTCAATTAAGGATACGACACCTGAGAAAGCAGCCCAAGCTATAGCACTACTTCTAGCAGACGTTGCGCAACGTGAGATCACTCGAAGACTTAGAATTAACAGATCTTCGGTGCAACGAGTTTACAAACGATACCTAGAGATTGGAGCATTCGATCGCCGTCCAGGTACGGGCAGACCTAGGGCTACATCAGCAGCAGATGATCGTTATATCCATCTTACTGTTCTGCGAAATTGCCGCCTCAACGCAGTTCAAGTCAAACAAAGTCTGCGTGACGAGCGCCAAGTGGTCATAAGTTCGGATGTCGTCCGAAGGAGACTTGTTAAACGGAACCTGACTCCAAAGAAAGCTGCAACACGTCCAGCATTAACGGTAGCCTACCGTCGAGAACGACTTGAATTTGCTTGAGAGCATAAAGATTCGAACGGTCGAGCAGTGGGGTAATGTACTTTTCACTGATGAGACCAGGGTGAGTCTACATGGAAGTGATCGACGTCAGAAATTAGATCGTCGCCCTGGAGAACGTTATTCTCAGTGTTGCATCGAAGAAACTGTTGCTTATGGAGTAGGATCTGGCTACAGGATATAGCGTTAGTTTTTATCGAACCGACGGGCCGTACAAGTGGATTGACTTCTCATCGATACATTACTGAAATTCTCAAAGACCATGTGGTACCTTACGCAGGATATATCGGGCAGGATATGCTGTTGATGCATGATAATGCACGGCCTCATGTTGCTCATGTGGTGACCCAGTATCTACGCGACGTCGGCATTCGTACGATGGACTGGCCAGCTCAAAGCCCGGACTTGAATCCGATAGAACACTTATGAGATAAGCTAAAACGTCGGGTTTGAACCCGGTTACCTGCCCCATCAAGTCTTCCAGAGCTGCTAATCGCAATTGAAGAGGAGTGGAATGCAATTCCTCAAGATTCCATCGTCAGGCTCGTGAGTTCGATAATTTCGATGATGCTAGCAGTTACCTGAGCAAAAGGAGGGGAATACTAAATATTCGACCTCCGTGGTGCAGTGGGCGAATAGCCGGCTGAGACGCAGGAGGTAGCGGGTTCGATTCCCGCCGCGGAACAAATGTTTGCATGTTCCACAGATATTTGTTTCGGGTATGGTTGTTTCTTTATATATTATAAGTATGTATTTACAAAAAAAAAGTATATAAGAATTCTATCAGTTATCTGGTTCACATAGTACAAGCTCTGCTTAGTTTGGGGCTAGATAGCGCTGTGTGAAATGTCCAGCAATATTTATTATTTTTATTATTATTGATCAAAAACTTTTTTCATTTTTGCTTTGTTTCTCGCTTTAATTTTGATTTTGATTTTATGTTTACTAACGATTAACTTGACTGAAAAACGACTCCTCTTTGTAAAATCCTTAATACACACTTATAATTAATTGATTATTTCCAATGAGTTTCCATTCATTTTAATCTCGTATCATGAAACGGACTTTCTATTGGTGTAACTCAGATAGTTGTATGTTTTATACTTTTTGAGAAAATCTAATCACTGTTTCAATGGCCCGGTTTATTTGCTGTCCAGTGTAGTTTCGTTATCAGTTCAGATCCCCTTAAAAATGTTGAGAGCTATAATTGTAATCGCATACCTTGGAAACATTGCCAATTCGAATCTGTGAAACACGTTAACGCTTGCTAACGTGTGAAACACGTTGTGCTTATTGTAATGTAGGTACATAACGCACCACCTAATTAGGTATAGAATTCTGTTTTTGATCGCTTCGTTACAATTACGACCTACAGAAATAAATTATGTAGTACATGTTTACTTAAATATAACACATCCAATTTCTTTAGAGGTTGTTTTTCAAATTGAGAATGCTTCATAATGTATTTTCATGCATCAACTTCTTTCAATAAAATATTTAAATAAACTTAGTTAAAAAAACTAAACAAAGCCGATGGTTACGAAACTTTAATGGACTCATCAAAAGAAACAAAATGAGCCTAAATTCAAGAAGTAGAAGACATTGAAGTGTTTCACTTCCTGGTTTCATGATGAAATCAGTTAGTTATCGTATTCAAGTTTAATATTATTTAGGTACGTAAATTCTTAAACTTATAGATTTTTTTCGAATGTTATTCATTTGTTTTTATAGTAATAATTTTGTTACGCTTTCACATCTAAACGGCTGGACCGATTTCGATTAAATTTGTTATACTTATAAAACGATTATGACCGGGATTGGGACTTATTACCCAATTGCGCGAAAGGAGGGTGACGTTTTATGAACAAACCACATGTGCAAAGCTGCGGGCGGGTCAGTTGGTGTAAAATTAATGTTCTTGTTTATTATCAAAATCTGGAGAAAATCGATAAAATGCTGCTCGACGAAATTTTAGAGCACAAGCTTATTGTACGATGCCACAGATTACTAAAAAGTTACTACGAGCTGTTCAATGACCTTGCCCAGTCAATGTACTGGCCAGGTCAATGGACCCAACCAGTCAACAGAGCGCGTATGGTAGGTACGGCAGGGTGGTAAGTACCTACATAACTCACACAAAAACTCAAAAATAAGTTTTTGGATTTAATAAAAAAGAAATATTTATGGTCTCAATTATATACTCCTTCATTATTTGTAGTTTAAATTGCAACACCTTATGTTACCACGTTAAGTTTTAAGTTCAAGTTAGAAAGTAGGTAAAGTATTATTTGCTGCATTACACAATGGCGTTTGGTTTCTGCAGGTTCTTCTTGGATATCACAAAGGTGAAATGGCGAGTAACTTGCATTGCGACAGACCTCGACAAGACGTGGCCGCGTTGCGTGAAGGCCGCATGCAGGTGGTCAGGGAACATCAACCCATCCGCTCCACTTACACTGCTATTAATGGGTTGTCAGTAACAGGAATCAATTCACATGTACTTCTACATGGAAATTTTAAGCCTAAGGTAATTTCTTAAACAAGACCGGTCAAGGGCGAGTGAAACTCGCTCATTCCGATAGATAGTACTCGGGTTCCACCATGTAATGCTAATGCGTTATACGTATTCTCAAGTCGATGCAAAGCAAAACACGAGCGATAAAACTAGATAGATTTACTGTAAATATAGCGCCAGAGCATTCGACAAGATACAAGATATTTGTTTGCATATACAAGTGTTTATGCAAATAAATATCTTATGGTAAGTTGTTGAATAACTGACTAAAGAGTGACAGGCCGGAGCCCTGTGGCACTCCCATCACGTTCTCCATCTAGGACGAAATGGCGCGACTTCCGTCACCAACCTCCACTTGCCATCTCTTCGACATAAAAGAAGTTAGTAGCGACAGATTTGGCCATAAAAGCGCAATTTATCCGCAATAAAAGCTCGCGAAAGGTTGCAGCAAAGCGTATCATTGCATAAGTTATTTATAAAGTCCTATTTTTTTTTTTTATATTTTGGTCCGCGAGTTTCGTTTTACGCAAGTGACCATGATCAGTTTTTAGAAAATATATATATTATGTAGTAACGAAATGAAAAATGGAACATCAAATATCCTAATCAAGTTTCTTTCGTTGTGAAAATTTTATCCTAAAATCGGGAGCTTTGTATTTTCTCAAAACTATCATCCAAACAAAGTAATGAATGAGATAAAAAAGGGAGGCTGCAATTGTAAAGACATATTATTACTCTTTAGAAGATGAATGGATAAGATTTCGTCAAATGCAGCATAGTTTGTTAGCAGAACCTTAGGTATGTAAACTGCAGATCGTCATATAATATTTTACGAAGTCATCTATTTTTTTTCCGCTTTCCGTCCGGTGGTAATCACTTCTTCGTCAGACAACGAATATAGCGAAGATACAGACGAATTAGTGCAAAATCTGAACAATAATAAGATACATAGTACTTAGATCTTCAGGAGGACAGGTCGAGTGTACGCTTAAATTTGATGGCTACATAGAGAATTTGATGCATCGTTGCGCAGCTTTCAAACGCTAATCATCATTTGAAAATACCTACCGTTCTGCCATGTTTACATTTTAAAGTGATGATCAAATTGACGTTTCAGTACCTATACGATTTTGTAGGATAGCAATGTCTCAAGCAGTTGAGACGATCACAAATATTTAAATAGCGTTTCAATATATGGTTATAGGGGTGTTTATAGTTATACTATATCCGTCAGTCTATCCGTAGTTACCATTTTACTCGTAGGTATGTATACCCACGTACTAGTAGGCAGTGTTGCACGTTATATGATGACCAGGATCTAATTAATTTGTTACTACTTTTAAAACTCATAACTTAAATCCTCTTGTATATCATATTTTTGTTCACCAGGACCACACTCGGTACAAGTCAACTATACCACGTCTAGTGACGTTATCAGCACGACAAGATATAAATTTACACAATTTGTTTGGTAGCTTAAAGTCACGTCCTGTCGATCCCGAAGAAATAGCACTCTTGCACAGTGTACACTCACTAAATATATCTGCCCATTTAGGAAGAGGATACATTATTTTGGGTAAGTATCAGAAACGAATATAAGTAAGTTTTTTTATACCTTTGAGACTTGTGTCATCAGGTATCAGACAGTGAAGTGAATGGTGCGCAAAAATGATCATGTCCCTTCCCTACTAAATGTATGGGGTATCATAATTTGTGAACCCACTTAACTTTGACTTTGATTTGAAGTTTTTTAACATCACTATAATTTATTATTCCTCCTTCGTTGTTTTGAATGAAAGTATTTCTTACTTTTAGTATTAATTAAAAACCGAATACTAGACTGCAAAACGATCTGAAAAGAAGTAAACAGGCAGGAACTATTTTAATCAATCAATTATAGTATCATCAAGTCTAGTTATCTAGTTTACTTCTTAGATCGTTTTGTAGTCGGGTTTTGTTTTTTTTAAGTAATATTTTTTTGGTGCAGCATTCTGTAAATGCAGAATTTAAATTCTTTGTATGTAACAGTCAGTGTCTTTCTTCTTTACATAATTGAAAAAGCTCTCGAGCACAAAATAGGATGTGGGTCAGCTAGTCTGGCAATATAGGCTTGTTTTGACAAATAAAATTTTATTCAAAAACTTATCCAATCAGATACGGATACAGAACAGAAAACACAATGTCTTGGTGAGAAGGCGGAGTACAGTAATAATAGCTCCCAGCGCCCACTATGGTTCGTGTTCAGCGGAATGGGTTCTCAATGGGCTGGGATGGGCTCGCAACTCATGCGCATACCCATCTTCGCAGCGGCTATTGAACGGTAAATAATTTATTTATCTTTACAAGTATAAAATAAAGTCGCTTCCGCTGTCTGTTCGCTTAGATCTTTTAAACTCCTCAACGGATTTTAATGCAGTTTTCAGCAATAGATAGAGTGATTCAAGAGGAAGGTTTATATTTGTATAGTAACATACATAATAACTGCGATAGTAAATGTTTGTTTGTTAGTTTGTTACCTTTTCATAACAAAACGGCTGAACGGATCGTAATTAAATTTGGCAAGGAGATAGATTATATCCTGGGGAAGGACATAAACTTTTTTTTACTCGAGTGCGCACAAGGAGGGTAATGTTTTTATTGAAATACCACGCATGCGAAGCCACAGGCGGGTCAGCTAGTATATTATAAAAGAAATGAAAAATAGTCGCAGTTAGAATATTTTACAAATTGCGTGACCAAGTGAATATTTCGCATTGCAACAATGTGGTCAGAGTCCACCGCGTTAGAAACGCAAGTACCTCAATGTAATTCTTTTAGCAAACAAAATTAAATACATAATAATGATGTTCCACACAACCCAAATCGCGAAAGATAAATGGTCACGATCCATACAAAATTTACCCCGGTCCGGCGCAAACGGAACGTGTCTCGGCTTTTTTGTTGTACATTAATTGTTAGTCGTTTTTTTTTTATTCAGTGGCTAACTTAGTTAAACTGCCCGTGTAAAGTATTGCTATTTGTAAAGTTAAAGTTTTTTTTCCTATTAGTTTCTTTAAAAGTGACATCAGGAAACCTAAAAATAACCAAAAACCTGAACCTGTGGTCCACCGACCACTGTTATGTTAAAGTATAAAAAATAAGTAATTATGTATATAAATATTTATTATTATTATAATTATTTATATTTATTAATAATAATAATATATTTTTTACTATAATGTTTGTTTTTTGTAAGATACTTTGTAGTGAAAAATGTATTTTTTATAAACGAGTTTTTAAATAAATATGTGTGAATAATAATAATAAAACGTTTATTTCAGACCAGACAGATCCATAGTTTTTGTTAGTAACACAGAAAAATCTTACTTAAATAATATTGTTAGTTGGTACACAAAAAGACAAGATAAAAATAAATGCGGTAATATTGGAACATGAGCGCATCTATTGAGACACCAGGCATGTGATTGGCTTAAGCAAAGCCATCCAGCGCCTCATGATAATATCATATAACATGTTCCCGGCAACAACGGTCAGGAAGCTGTTAGTGCTTCCACGCATGCGGCTCACCAGGGATGCGGTTCTTTTTCGAATGATCGCGTAGAAATCATCGGAACGCGCATCTGCACACATCCCTGATGCGCTACAGAACCTTGGCAGCCCCAACAACATCTTGAAACCGTTATTGTATTGGATTCGTAAGGCATTGTAGGATTTCTGCATATATTTGGCCCATAGACTGCACGTGTAAAAAGAGGTACAATACGCTCTAAACAGAGTAATTTTAACTGGCGCAGTACAAAGTGCAAATCTACGAGCTAACATATTGCATCTTACCGCCAACGCCCTACGTTCCCTCTCGATGTCAGCATCGTCTGACATATCATCAGTTACCCAGTGACCCAGGTACTTAAATTGTTTTACCCAATTCAGAGGAGTTCCATAGAGCTTTACTGACGGCACTTGGTAGCTTTTATTACCAGCCTTGAAAAGCATCAGCTCACTCTTTTTGACATTGTACCTGAGTCTATGGGATGCTGTGTAAGTCTCACAAGAGCCCAGCAATCGTGTAAGGGCATTAATCGACGGACTCAGCAGAACCATATCGTCAGTGTAGGTGATGTTATTGACGCTGCGACCGTTGATGGAGCATCCAACGTTAGCTCCGCTGAGCTCGACGATCAATTTATTAATATACAGCTTGAAAAGCTTCGGTGAGGTAATCCCCCCCTGCCTCACCCCGCAACCCAATCTGTATTCGTCCGAATGCGAGCCCGCCCATCTCACAGTATTTTTCTGGTTCTCGTACCAGAATCTAAACAGATTGACCACGTATTCTGGTATGGAAGTATCCATCAGAAGCTTATCCCATAAAATATTATAGGAAACGAGGTCAAATGCCTTTGACAAGTCCAAAAAACAGTCGTAGACAGGTGTCTTCTTGCTTGTGTAGTATTGAACAGTGTTCTTGAGGCACAAGATTGCAGTTTCAGTAGACAGTCCAGCCTGAAATCTAAACTGAATGTCTGTTAAATTGAAATACCTAAATAAGAGGGCGGCAAAATTTTCTTCCACCCCGGGCGGCTGACATCCACCGCTACGCCACTAAGAGCAGTACAAACTATTTTAAATCATTGATCATGTCTCTATTTTTAACAGACTTCAAAATAACGAGGAGGTTCCCAATTCAGTTATTATTTTTTATGTTTGTTACCTCAGAACTCCGTCATTTATCAACTGATTTGGAAAATTCTTTTTTTATTTGAAGCAAATAAATATACTTTCAAAATATAAATTTCATCAAAATCGGTTCAGTTGGTTAGGTCGGTTATATTTTTGTTGAAAAGTTACTTGTGTAATATTATTTTGTAAACAGTACGAAATTATGTTTTCAGGTGTCATAAAACCTTGGAGCCCAGAGGAATAGACATTGTAAATATTATCACTTCACCTGATAAGGCAACTTTTGATAATATTCTTAACTCTTTCGTGGGTATTGCAGCGATACAAATTGGTCTTACTGACATTCTAAAGGAACTAGGACTTATACCTGATAAAATAATCGGTTTGTGATGTTTTCCTTTTGTATATTATACCTACAGTATTATAATTATGTATAGACTCTGAAATTACCTGTCACAATTATATATATCTTTCTTCCGTCACTCAATAAGCCATTTATTACCATATTATACCTAATTACACAAGGTAGGGAAAAAGTAATGTCATAATGTGAATTAAATGGCAGCCGCCAATATATTATTAAATTAGTCACATTCAGTTGAAAAAATGATATCGGTCAAATGACCACCCCCTGAGTTGTTGACATCGCACGTACTACCCGGTCACATTATCTCGAGACCTGGCGTCGATGACGTCACGTCGCGTCGGCGCTCTGATATGGTGCGCAAAACAAGCATTCCCTAGTAGGATATTATTATAAGCAATAAGATTTCCAACAAAACAAATAGATAGATAGATAACTCTTTATTGAATTACCACACAAACAGAAATAATACAAAAATAAATATAAGGCTAGAATTAATAAGGCAATACAATGGGTGGCCTTATCGCTGAAAGCGATCTCTTCCAGGCAACCTTTGGATGGAGCGAAATTCACAATATGGAGTGCGGTGTACTTTGGTAGATATATTTACACAAATATTCTTAGGTATACTAAAAAAATACGATAAAGTTCCAATCCTAATACTTAAAATACTTATAAAATATACTAATATATAGATATATGCAAATAGCTAACTAAACTAACAGATAAAATGTTTATATAGTAAATAAATAACGCTAGGAAGATGACATCGTTAGGTAATGTTGCTTCACCTTCAGCTTGAATGTGTGTAAGGAGGATGACCGTCTTATTTCTTCGGGCAGAGCATTCCACAGCCGAACAGCCTGGACAGTAAAAGAAGCGCTGTAAAAGGAAGTGCTGTGCGAAGGAGTTCTGAGTATCAAGTTATCAAATACTGTGTTAATTAATTTAATGTAGGTAATATTATTATAATGATATGATTAAAATGATGAAAAACAAATGAAATAATAAATGGTTAACGTTTAACAACTTGATCTACAGGTATTACGAATTGCTTGTTAGCTTACTCTGATTCAAAGAAAGCGAGAACTTTCAGTATTAAATTTCTTGCTTCACTGTGAATAGGTTTTCCCATATTTGAAAAAACTTTCACTGTCACACTTCAAAGCAACGAAATAGTAACAAAAATGTCCAAACTAAACCAAAATGTACAAACTTAACAAAAATGTCCTACGTTGCAACAAAAACAATATTTTAACGTAACAGCAATAACAAAATAACAATAAAAGTCCAAACGTAACAATGAAATGTTTAAAAATATACCACGAAAACAAGTCGACGCGCATCGGCAACGAAAGTGCTAACCGTACTGACGCGCCGTGGCGAGCGCGGGGAGGTGAAAGGAGAACGGGGTGGGAGGTTCGCATTCCAGCGAGGTCTCGAGATAATGTGACCGGGCTATAAATGTTATACGAAATACACGTCGCGACCCTGTCGTTAGTATAACATTTATTAAGATTTAATAAAGTCCCCCTGTATTTTTCACAGTAAACTTTTATTTAGATATTAATTAAATTAAATTTTTCCGTAGGTCACAGTGTTGGTGAGCTCGGTTGTGCATACGCTGATGGTTGCCTGACAGCGGAAGAGATGATAACATCAGCTTACTACAGGGGGAAGGTATCACTGGAAACAGAATTAATTCGTGGAGCTATGGCTGCAGTCGGAATAGGAAACAAAAAAGTAAGCTGTTTAAGATTAACTAGTGGTTCACCCCGAACTGAGATCTCACGAGTCTCCAATAAAACTAAAGAAAGTATATTTCTATATATATACATTCGCGTATCCATGAAATGATGACCAAATAACTTGACCTACAGTTTCATTCAAATTAGAAGTAACGGGGGTTCATGTAAATTGGTTCCCTTTTTTGGGGTAAAAATTGCAGTTATTCTAGACTTTTGCCTATATTTGTGATACATAAGCTACACGCATACCAAATTACAGCACTGTGGGGTCACTGGTGTACCCTGTGAATTTCGTCAAAGTTCAGTTATATTATAACTAATAACTTATAAACTACATACAAGGTTTACTATAAAACTAAAAACGAGGTCAAAATGAACAGATGAACCTTTCATTAAACGTCCCAGTTGACGTGATTGTCGATTACATTTTTTTTTATCTCTCTTGAACCTCAATATCTCAACAACCCCACCACATTTTTAGCTCATTTATACATATATACATACAACACCTATTCGTCCAAATTGATTTGGAGATCTCGCTTTGCTCGATTAATAACTTGAATTCTTGGATGTTTCCTCGTGGCCTAACTAGGTTGCCTAACTGGTTTGGCCATGAGGAATAATATTTCCTCGTGGCTTAACTGCTGCGCCACAGAGGGATAACATTAAATTAGCTAATCCTCTGTTTCTTGTACTTTTAAAATAAGACCTGAGGAAGGCACAACATTTCAGAAAAATCTCACACGGCATGCGTTTACAGATATCCGGAATGTGTCCACCAGAAATTGAAGTGGCTTGCCACAACGGTCCTGAATCCTGCACCATATCTGGACCAGCAGATAAAATTACAGAATTTGTTGCAAAATTAACGGCTGATAACATTTTTGCCAAAGAAGTCCCATGTGCCAATATTGCCTACCACTCTCGGTATATCGCCACTGCTGGTATGTACTTTCTCAACGTTATTCATTTTTTTTTATTTATCTAAAGATACACACACAGTCTTATCAGTTTATAGCTAATTACGAGATTTATGACGACACTCTTAAACGCATTTCTGATACGTGCACCAATTACAGGTGTCAACATTGACAAAATGGCAATTGACGTCATGCTCCCTAATCATTTCCCTAATGTGTTCTTGTGCCTACTTACAAATTCCCTATTATAGGCGTATGTGTAACAAGTGGTAATATGCCCTGAACTGAGATTTCGCGTAGGGAATGCAATCCTGCATGAAAATTTCAATCTCGGTATTTGCAAGATTGAGAAAACCTACTCTAGTCTCGCGGCTCCAGGTACGAGAGCACGAGAGATCTGAAGTCGAAAGTCCTGTTTATTATTAATTTAAAGATTATGCACTTTCCTGCCTCTGAATCATCCGCACTCAAAAGTGCTTCTTCACAGCAACATCACTAGTTTTTGTAAATACAGTCTCCAACATAATTATAATTTTTTTACCGGTTTTTTTCTAATGAACTACACTGGTGATTCGCCCCGAACTGAGATCTCGCTAGTGTGAACTAAAATCCCAATAAATTACTTAATATTTCCTACCTAATATTTAAGTATTTGCTAATTTTGGTGTAACAATAAAAAGTGTTCTACTAAAATGTAGTCTAAAGATCTCGCTTTGCTTGATATATTGCTCATTGTTTTTCCAGGTCCAAAACTGAACGAATATCTAGTTCAATGTATAAAGGACCCAAAACCACGAAGTGAAAAATGGCTGTCAACATCTGTGCCCCAAGAAAAATGGGACGAAGCAAGCGCTAAGTTTTGTTCGGCCGAGTACCTTACGAACAATCTACTGGTAACATCTTTGGTCGAACAAGCTTCATATTACAAACAAGTTATGAATTCGGTTAACATAAAATATTGTGTTTTTTTAACCAGAGTCCAGTTCTTTTCGAGGAGACCAGTAAATTGATCCCGAGCAACGCAGTTCTGGTGGAGATAGCGCCACATGGGTTGCTTCAGGCTATTCTAAAACGATCACTGCCCGCTGATTGCATAAATATACCACTCACCAGAAGAGGAGATTCAAACAGTGTTGTATTCTTACTAAAAGCCATAGGACAGTAAGTATACAAAGTACTTTAAGTCTAGCCCGCTCCAAACTTGCCTGCCGTAAAGCCCTAAAAACATCGGGGTAGCTTATGGTAGCTTCACCAGCTTGCCGAGGTGTTCTAGTGGAGTATAAACCTTCGGTAGGGGGTTCGAACTTGACCATGCACTAGCAGATATTTCTTTTCGTAATGAAGTTGTAGCGCATATAACACGTGAAGGGTTGAATTATGGCATAAACTGAGATCTGTTAACCCCGTGAAGAAGTTTGCTCTTTATTAAAATATTCAAAAATCAGGATTTTTTTTAAATATTGTGTTTGTTTTTGAATCAATGCCGATATAACTTTCCCCAGGGGTAATCGCATGGTAACGGTTTCTTGTATCTACAACCAACTTACATTGATAAGTTGTCGAAGAGACTTAGTTCTGCGGCATACGCAGTCAAAAAGATCCGTCTTTTTACAGACCTAGACTCAGCTAGACGAGTTTACTTCAGCTACTTCCACAACATTATGTCATACGGTATACTGCTGTGGGGGAGTGCTGCAGATATAAACACCGTTTTTGTGCTGCAGAAGAGGGCTGTTCGTGCAATTTATAATATGGGCCCCAGAGAATCACGCAATAAGTTTAAAGAAAGAAATATTATGACATTCCCTTGTCAATATATATATGAAAATCTGATGTATGTTCACAAAAATATTAATTTGTTTAAGAAAAATAGCGATAATCATAATTTTAATATTAGAAATAAAGATAAACTCGCTGTTGCCACTTGTAGACTCCATAAAGTTAATAAATCGTTAAAAGGGCAAGGTGTACGCTTTTATAACAAACTCCCAAGGGATGTACAAAATTGACAATTAACAAATTTAAAAACGAAATTAAACAAAATATTTATAAGAAAGCCTACTATAAAATATCGGATTATTTAGATGATAGAGAAGCTTGGGATTGAAATTGCTGCAACTTGTTCAAAATTTTACAATTTAGACTTAATTTATTTTCTGTATTGTTATGTATTCTAAAAGGATCATTAAAAAAAATAACCAGCCTTGTTTCTTGCCTTTCTTTCCTGTCTTGGTCACGAAGGAACAGGCAGTAAAATTGACGTTTCAAAGTGATCCTTGTGATTTTAATGAATAAAAATATTTGAGTTTGTGTTTGAACTGTTCTTGTGACTGTCTTTGTACTCGTCTTGCATTAGGTACATGTTTGCACTCGTAACTTGTTATGTATTGAAGTATTGAGTATTGAAGCGGTAAGCAGCGGGTGAAGTTGGACTGTGTATGACGATGGTGATATATAAATGATGTGTATGAAACTTTTATTCATCATTTTATTTGGCGTGTGATGTTGTATAAGTGCTAACTTTAAATTATTTGCCGCTATTCAGGATATACATTGAAGGCTATTTACCAAAAGTTCAAGCTCTATATCCGAAAGTGGAATTCCCAGTATCAACAGGAACCCCGCACCTGTCACAGCATGTGGAGTGGATGCATTCTGAAGTTTGGTAAGTTCGAATAAGTTAACATTATCGCGAAAGCCATATAAGTGTTCAAAATATAAATAGGTACTTTTGGTTTACTTTAATGTATTATAATTTAAACGGAAATATTCAATAACATATATCTAATTCCAATCATATAATATCATAGGCTTGCTAACTCGCGCCAACTTCCGCGGATTTATTTTCATAATTAAAAGTAGCCTGTAGTACTCAGAAATATTGTAACTTTTTATTTGATTATTGGAACTTTTTACATGAAAATATCAAACTTACTGATGCACTCACACAAACTCTTAAATGAAAGTGGAATTGGGCGGGCCACGTTTCACGACGTACTGGCAAAAGGTTTTCAAACGACAAAAGGTTAAAAGGATTCAGATCACACGATGAATAGGACCATTCGGCAAAAGAAATGTTGGTAGACTGTATAGATGGTGGGCATCGGCTTGAAATTTAGAAGAGTTTTAAATAATAGCGACCTTTTTCTATTACAAGTAATATATTAAAAATTATCCTCATTTGGGCCATCGGCCCAAAAAGCCAAATGGTGGAGGTCAACATTTCAAAATAGGGTTACTAGGTCAAGTATGGATATCTTAACAAAGAAACTGTTCCCCACCCTTATCTCCAAAGTTTGCGAAGAGAAAAATCTGAAATTAATAATTATGAATAATAGATATTTTATATATAAAGTGTTGCAATTTAAATTATTTATATAGCAGGGACGGTTTTTTCACAAAATATAATATATATAATGTTCTTAACAAATGTTGTTAAAAATTTTCTTGTTTTATTATTAATAGTCTCGAGAAAATCGATAAAATGCTTCTTTTTTTTTATTCCATCTGGTGATGGTGGCCCACCTGATGTTAAATGGTAACCATCGCCCATAAGAAAGTATTGCCTCGTAAGTCACGCACCTCAGGAGCATGCCCTACGATGCACTGCCTTGCATCCATCGACTTGAGGCCACCTGTATGCCTGTTAAGTCTCATGTGCCCGTAATTTCACTGGCAACCATACCTTTCAAACCGAAACACAGCAATGCTGCTTGGCGGCAGGAATAGGTATGGTGGTATTATTCCCCTGGGCGAGCCCTTTCACAAGGAACTCTACTACTCTTACGCTTGATTAATTCAAGTACCTCACCCAGTCAATGACCTGGCCCGGTCAATGCACCAAGTTAACAAAGCACATATGGTGCGTACGGCAGGGCGGTAAGTACATACATGTTAGGCACAAAAACACAAAAATTAAGTTTCTTGGATTCAAAAACCAAACATTATTTATTTATTATTTATGGTCTCAAAAATATACTCCGTCATTATTTGTAGTTTAATTGCAACACCTTATATATGTTAAGACTACAGGAAAACTTTTGAAGTCTCTAACCTAGAATAGTGTTTTAGGTATTTGTCCTGAAAGTTTTCTTAGTTTACCGGTCACATAACTAGATGGCGCTGCTTAATTAACACTAGTGGTTCGCGGTTCACCCCGAACTCGCGAGTTAATAAAAAGAGAAAAAAATATTATTTGTAATCTTTGACTATCAAAAAAGTGCCACGAATTACATAACCACACAGCTGAAGCTACAGTTTCATTCAAATTACAGGTAACGTGAGTTCATGTTAATCGGATATTTTTTTGGGGTATAAATTGCAGTTATTCTGGATTTCAGACTTTTACTTATGTATGTGTTACTATACCACATTGCAACACTGTGGGATCACTAGTGTATCCTGTGAATTACGTCAAAGTTCCGTTTTTATTATGGCTAATAGCTTAAAAACTACAAAGTTTAAATAAAAAATAAAAACGGGGTCGAAATGTACTAATAAAAACCTTTCATTGGACGTGCCAGTTGACTAGATACACCCATTTTTTTTTTGTTACCTTTCTTGAACCCCAATATCTCAACAACCCCCAAACATTTTTATCCCATTTAGACACACAAGAGGGCTTAGCCAAGTTACAGTCGATTAGCGATGATGCTAGTCGATAAGTCCGAAAATGTATGGGATTTGACACATGCTATATAAATACCACGTGATGTAGCGACAACAAATGTATGTAGAAATCGAATTGATTCGGAGCGAATGTAATTTGGATACGGGCCCAGGACTGTGCCATCACTACCTACCTATATACCATATTTCACGATGATCGGATCAACGCTTCGAATGTTATCCTCGGACAAACAAACATACATACACACAACGCTGATTTTCCCAAGTGGATTTGGAGATCTCGCTTCGCTCGATCAATAAACCGAGTTTTATCATACTTGACTGGACTGGGTTGGTTCTAGCTATGTGTGAATAAGATCAGGTCAGGCGATTGATCCAAAGATTAGCATATTTCCTTTTTGATGAAGGGGCCACAGCTGTAAAATGGAAATGTATTACGGGTTTTAATATGTCGCAGGTATTTGAATTTTTCAATTTATACGGAATCTTTATCTGTATTTATTGATTTTCTTCTTTATCAGGAAAGTGATGTCGCAAGAGAAGACTATTTTAAAGAAAGCTGCTTGTTGCAATTTCTTTATTAATACAAATGAAGATGACTACAGCTATATAAAAGGAAACGTCGTACGAGGTATGTATATTCAAAATCATTGTTAGACTAACTAAATATTAAGCAGGAGTAGTAAGCCTAGCTTGTGCAAGGCTTGCGCAAGTCTCTGTGGACTGACCAACTTTGAATTTTTTTTTTAATATTTATTGTTTTGTTCCCAGGCAAAGTGTTATATCCTTTTGCGGCTGCATTGGTTGCGGTGTGGGACACCTTTGCTATGAGTATTGGAGCAAAGAAGAAGGAGGTGTCTGTTCAGTTCCGTGAAGTGCATTTATACTCTCAACCGATATTACACGAGCAAAGACAACTCAAGCTTTACGTCTCTTTGCATAGAGGCAACGGACGATTTGATGTAAGTAATATCTTTAAGTATTTGACTGTGAAATGATTGAAACACCATCTCTATCTAACTATCGTTATATTGTTTTTAGGTTTTGGTTGATGATTCTAAAGTAGTGTCAGGATTTATCTCCTTGTTTGACATGGGCACATCAAGCAAAATTTTAAACAAGTCGAATCCACAACTAAACATTGGTTCTGAAGAAGTTTATCATAACTTAAGTAGTCGAGGATATGCTTTTAGGTAAGTCGTAGTAAGAAGTAACGATATAAATAAAGTGTTGAATTTATTTTCTATGATTTCTACCTGTGTTAAAGATTTGAAATTGAAGTTTATTTTTGTATTGTTGTTTATTAGATAAATGATAACAATTTGAATTCTTTTATACGAATATTAGTACTACTACCGATTTCGTTCGCGAACAAAACTTGACTCCGACACAACTGCTATATTTATTCAGTTTTCTCATTCTCTTTATGTTATTCACATCCTCTCAAACCAAATTGTTATCATTGCAGAGACGACTTCAAAAGTATTCACAGAGTCAACGAAGACATAACAGAAGCTGAGCTTTTATGGAACGATAATTGGGTAATATTGATTGACGGTATGCTTCAGCTGAACGCTTTGAAACACTCTTTCTGTGGAGTGGTGCAGCCGAGTCAAATACGAGAGCTTACTATTGATGTCAATCACCACTACAAGGCATATTATGAATTATCTGATGGAATGAAAGTATCGAAGGTTGAAGTAAATCCCATACTCGACAAGACGTCGTAAGTGATTCAGATAAATCCGAGATGAATTATAATAGTTATTCATTCGACATCTCCGCTTATCTATGACGTCACCTTTCTACATACACACATATAATATATATACATAGGAGAAAACATGACATTAACTTCTTAATCGATTTAACAGGCTATTTTTCATTTTTTTCTGTTATCTGTCCCTTTATTCTCGTATCACGCTGAAACTACTGAATGGACTTTAATTAAACTTGATATAATAATACCAAACATATCTCTTAGATCAGAGTGCCGATCGGCAAAGGCCTTCTCTAGCTCTCTCCAATGAAGTCTGTCAGTAGCAGTTCTTCTCCAATAGGGACCTGTAGTTATTTTTATTTCATCCTCCCATCTTTTGATTTGCCTTCCTTTTGATCTTTTTCCATCTTTTCCGTACCAATTTGTTACTATTTTGTTCTACTTTTCGTTTTTGCTACGGATCATATGTCCCGTATAGTGCCATTTTTATTGGTCTACTTTGGTGAGTATATCAGTTAGTTTTGTTATGGCTCTTATAGTTATACTGTTTATCCTATCACTTTTTCTTATACATAGTAAACTTCTTTCCATCGCTCGTTGGCAGCTTTGAAGTCTATCCCTATGGATTTGGTTTAGTGACCATGTCTCGCACCCATATTATGTAAGACATGTGAGTATGCATGTGTTAAATGTTTTTCTTTTTATAGACTCGCTGTAGTCCTTACTCTTCATGATTTCTTTGTAACTCCAGTATTATTTCCACTCTGTCGCGATTCTCTTATTGATTTCTTTTGGCGTCTAGTCTTCGGGAGCAATGATTTGCCCAAGGTAGGTGTATTCGTTTTCATATTCTAACTTTTTTCCTTTGACTATTACTTCCACCTTGGTTGAGTTTGTCATAAGTTTTGTTTTTGAAGAGTTAATTTCAAGCCCGACCTCCTTGCTTACTTTTGCTAACTCTCATATCATCTGTTCTAGCTTTTTAGGGTTTTCCTTAAACAATATGAGGTCATCTGCGAAGCGGAGGTGGTTCAACGGAGTGCCATTTACATTTAGACCCATTTCGTCCCATAATAATTTCCTAAATATGCCTTCTAATATTGCTGAAAATAATTTTGGAGAAATGGGGTCTCCTTGTCTTGCTTCTTTACTAATACGGAATTCATCGCCAACATTTTCTGTTAAAAAGTCTAAGCACTATTGCTCTACATATAATTTCTGTTATAATAATACTGCTAGTTTTATTGAATTTCTTATTCATTTTTAGTTGTGGAGGGATCGTTTTGAGAAACATTAAATTCCACAATGTAGCAATTGAAGCTCCCAATAAAATGACGCTAGAGTTAATTGCGCTACCAACAGCTGGCAGCAGAGTAAGTAAAACTTCGTTTTTTACTGTTGTGACAAGTGCACGTGACGTATACCTAGTTACATATCACATGCTTACCTAATATATTTACCGAAAATATCCAAGTTGCACATCCAGGACTTTAACTAATTAATATTGTTTTTGCAGAAAATTGTTTTATTGTATTTAATATTTTTTCTTCAGAACCGAAAAGGCGTTGCAAATAATTTGAGCATAAATGAAGATGAGAAGCATTTAGTTCTTCAAATCGGCAAAGTTGGTGATATCAATACTTTGCATTGGGGAGAAGCTGCGAATATAGCCTCTGGTATCAATGTTAAGGTTAAATTAATTTTCAATGCTAAGCAACAAACTTTTTAAACGTCAGATAATACTCGTAAACAATCCACAAAAACATGATGTTCATTTGTTTTGCAGGTGCATTATGCTGGCCTTAACATAGCTGATATCAATAGAGCTTCTGGGGTCATTTCTTTTGCAGACGATGAACATTACTTCGGTATGGATTTCAGCGGTTTCACTGAGAGGTAAGGGTTTAGTCATATGTAAGTGACTCTCTTATGAATACTACCCTTATAATTACTTGATTCTTATACATATAATGTGGGTATTAATGAAACAGTGTTAACTTTATTCTTAGCGGGGAGCGAGTTATGGGTTTGGTGAAGAATGGTGCAATAAGCACTGATGTAAAGGCACAATTGGACCTGTTGTGGCCAGTGCCTCCTCACTGGAGTCTCGAGGAAGCAGCAACTATTCCACTAGCTTATGCACAAGCATTCTACTGTCTGGTAATTATTATTACTTCTTTCTCATTAAGTTTTCTATAACTAGTTAATAACTAATAAATCTGTATTGCAGCTCACGATCCATATAAGATATAATAGTGTTATACTAACAGATGATTGCTTTTATGTTACAGAACATAAAAAATAAGTTGGTAAAGAATTCTAAAGTTCTAATACACGGAGGGGCTGGGGCGCTCGGGCAAGCTGCCATATCGATTGCTTTGGCGACAGGATGTACAATTTTCACAACAGTTGCCGATCAATCAAAAAAAATATTCTTACGGAGACTATTTCCTCAAATACCAGGTTTGTGTAAATAATGATTGATCTTTGAGCTAATATCATATCTTAGTTAATTTTGATACCTATGTAATATTGAATATGTATGATATATTATATATAAGTTTTTTTTTCAGAGGAGTACATTGGAAATTCTCGAGATAGCTCTTTTGCTGACATTGTATTGAACGCAACTAACAGCGAAGGTTGCGATATTATTTTGAGTTGTGTCAAAGGTGACCTTAGAAACGTAAGTATCTTCGTAAAAATGTTATATGGGACTGATTTACATTAAGTCATCCTTATTGGTACCTACTGGATTGACTAGCTAAGCGATTCAAGGATTATAGTGTAACTGAACTGATTTGGAATAAATTTTTGTCATAAGGGATCTCATTAGATGTCTGTAAATCTACAAATTATTTTTTAGGAATGCCTGAGATGTACTGCTTATTTGGGCACAACGGTCGATACAACCCTGCTTCAAAGCCGTGAAGATTTTGTTTATGGAATGTCATACATGACCAAATGCAGATCGTTTATGGTAGCTGATTTCAAATCATCCCTTGATTCTGCTGCGGATAGAAAAGTGAGTAATACTTACATAACTCTATTTAAAACATTTCATAAATTGTTGTAAATTACTAAGGGTGACTTGCGCAACGATACCTAAACATATTTAATGGCTAAATATGATTTAAGGAGCCGCTTTCTAGGTGATTGAGCATTGTTCATTATAATAAGCTAAATGTTTCAGTATCTCCAATTGTTGGTGAGTGAAGGGATTGCGCGTGGATACGTGCGTCCGCTGTCGCATGTGACGTACGCCTCGAACGAAGCACCGCGCGCGTTCCACCTGCTCGCCACGAGTCGGCACCGCGGTCGAGTTCTTATTAGACTGCGAGATCAGCAGCAGTCACCACAACCCAGGTATTATATATAATAAATTGGTAAATCGCATGTCAGGCGACGCACAACTGACTACATAACCCTTCGCCGTGCGTGGGGGATAAATAACACTAGGAATTCATTTTGTTCCCATGTTACAGAATTAGTTGTACCCCGAACCTCTGGCATGTTGTGTTTTGCGACGGGGACCTTGCTGGACTTCAACTGGCTGACAGACTGATTGCTAGAGGAGTCACAAACCTATTGATTCATTGTTTTAATGCATCTACTCGTCTAGACCTCAAAATTCGGTACGTAAAGTTGTAGACGAAATTAATAATTTAAGGCTTAGCTTGTCTTTTCTCTGCTTTTTCTTTTGTAATAATCTTGTGGACTTCGTTTTTATTTTGGGAATTTACTTAAAAAAGCACAAGACCTGAGTTAAAAATAATTTGTTTTTACTCTTCTTGAACCCAATATTTTAAAAATTCCCTCACATTTTTAGCTCATTTAGTCACACTACAATTTCCATCACTACCTACTTTTATACCACACGAAGATCGGATCGACATACGAAAGTTATCCCCGGACAAACAAATGTATATACCTATTATACATACAATGCAACGCCGATTTGTCCAAGTTGATTTAAAGATCTCGCTTCGCTCAATTATATTTAAACGTTTTATTTTTATAGATTTTGGCAGAATCAAGGTGTCAAAGTGAATACATCTTCCGGAAACATATTGACGGACGTTGAAATCTTAAAGGTTTTAAATAAATCGGCAGAATTGGAAAAAATTGAAGGAATTTACATGATGGTCACGGGTAATACCAGAAATTCGAAGGAAATAACATCATTTGTTAGTCAAGTCGATACAGCTACTAGGGTTTCGTGTCCACAATTAAAGTAAGTATTTGCAATATCACAAAAATATTTAGAATATAGGTATATTAAAAAATAAGTTAATAAACAATAAAAAATTTATGATTCCAACAGATATTTTGCTGTAACTAGCGTTGACGGCAATATTGGGGAAGAGACCTGCTCGTCACGGGCGACTGATCGATTACCAGCAACATCAATTGCTGTACCTGATCTGAGAACAGTAAGTGATGGGACAAGATGTATGGATTACCGAGTTTACAAACGGACTTTTGCACTGAAAATACGTCATTGAAACGGATTAGTATTTTTAAAGGCCGCATTACTGGTACCGGAGTACCAACCCTAAAAAACTCTTTTATAGGCGCCACTAATATTACCATGCCAAATTTGAAAGCACTGATAGGCTACAAAGTTAAAATTTGGCTTTGAGACCGGTTGTAACCACAAAACGACAAACAATTGAAATAGATGTCTATTTGTCTGTCGTTTTGTTGAACTATAAGAGTTAGTCTCCAGAACTCCAAAAAGAATTAGGATTTTTAAATTCAATTTTTTTTATACTACTGGAGATGGGACAAGCCTATGGCCCACCTGATATTAAGTGGTAATCATCGCCTATAACAAGTTTGCCTCTTAGGTCACGCTCCATAGAAATGTGCCCTACGATGGACTTTCCTGTATCCATCAACTTGAGGCATACAGGTGTAAAGCCTCATGTGTCTGTAATTTCACCGGCAACTATACCCTTCAAAACGAAACACAGCAATGCTGCTTGGCGGTAAAAATGTCTTAAATAGTGTTGGAACAGGCACTATTTTTGAACGATTTCAACGTTTGTAACAGTAAGTACTAGACTTCAAAATGCTTGACAATTTTTTTGTAGGTAAATAATGAACATAAATTGACGATCGATGAGTTCACCTGGAACCGCATGGCGGTGGATGCTGTAGAGCGTGCTCTTCAAAACGACTGTCCTGTCCTGATTGCGAAACCACAGCTGTTGCATCAGCTGACACTCTTACAACAGTTAGCCAACATAGCAGGTAATGTACTCTGAATAGCTTAGCATAAGTTAAATTAACCAACATTTTATAACAGAGTTAATATACAATTTATATTGTATTGTGTATATTGTGTGTATTGTATTATGTATTCTTAATATACATAATATTTTTTATTATTTTTCCCTATCTTATAAAATATAATAATAATATAATAAATAATAAATATTTCTGGCCATTTAACACAGCGCTATCTAGCCCCAAACTAAGCAGAGCTTGTACTATGGGAACCAGATAACTGATAGAATACTTATATACTTTTTTTGTAAATACATACTTATAATATATAGAAAAACACCCAAACACGGAACAAATATCTGTAGATCATGTATCTGTAGATTTGTTCCGCTATACGCCCACTGGCGCACCCGTGGCGCAGTGGGCTATACGCCCACTGCGCCACGGAGTCAGTCAAATAAATTCAAATGACTTGCAATAGTCTTTTAGAGAAGAAATGTTTTATGTTTTATTTTCGATCGTAACTCTTAAACATAACAGTTTTGGAAGGTAAAGATTTTAAGGTATTTTATTTTTTAATATCCCATTTGATTAAGTAACCCTACTTTAAAATTTGGATGCCCAGCATTTAAGCAACTTAAAGACAATAAAAATATATATTTATGCTAGCGGACCCGACAGACGTTGTCCTACATACATACAAAATGAATGAATGCATATACAAAAATTCAGTCAAGTCGATCGAGCCGTTTAGTTGCAGTATAAATAAATAACCTGGATACCGACTGCAACGCCATCTGCCGGCTGATTTGTGAATCTAAACCATCCAGGGCGCCACCCAAACGCATACAAAAAAATTCATACAAATCGGTCCAGCCGTTTAGGAGGAGTTCAGTGACATATACACGTACATTAGAATTATATTTATTTATTTTTTATTTTATTTATTTAAAACAATACATCTATTATAAATCTATTATCTATTATCTATTATAACGCTGGATGGAAATGCGATGAGTGTCAACACCTACGCTATGCTGGCCACATTGGAAAGCAGTTTTAAACTCGATGAAGAATATGAATAGAAAGTGCCAACGAAAATTCTAAAAAGTAAAACGACTTTGCTAAATGATCGGGAGTTTGAAACTATATCGGTATGTTCCAGTGGATTGAAACAAACTCGACTCTATTCATTTACCGAAGATGAATGTGTTATGACTTTAACACATGAAAAAACCCAGTCAATAGGAAAGCGATACTTCCACAGGATTAAGTAATAGCAAAATTGTTAGTACTCGTATTTCCTATCGAACTTATTTGATGCGAAGTTCTATCAAAGTTCTAACCATTCATATTATGTTATATTCTTCTCATATTATAAACGTTTGTTTAGTCCCTAAGCCCAATCAACCAAGCGTTAGTTTTGCTGAGCATACAATTGTTTTTTTTTTTATATTGTATCGGGGATGAAGATGTCTTCTGTAATACAGTATTTTTAACTAAAACAGAAGACAGAGAATTCTCTCTTCTTTATTCCCATGTTTTATTTGAAATAAATGATTTGTATTTATTTGTATTCATTAAATAATTCCATAATAATTCCATTATTACAGGTTAGACCTAATACAATAGAGTAGTCATCAAATGTAGAGCAAAAAGAAAAAATCAAATCAATCCAATAATAAACAAATTATACACATACAAATACAAATGTCAATGAGAAAAATTCAGTAAAATAATTACAATAAAATCTTCATAATAACATACTCGTCATATTATCTCTCGTCATATATCATATTTACAATAACAAAAATTAAATAATGTAGCTCTGACGAACTCGCTCTTTGGACAGTGGAATATGTCGATGGTAACCGCCACTAGATTTAGCGCTTGTATGGTCCACGTCAGTGGCGCCTTGACGAACAGGTTCGTCCTTCCGCGAGGTACTTCGAACACAGGAGGCCGCCTGCGCTACCCAACATACTCGTCCGGCACGCACAGTCTCATCATCTCCAATATGGTCGGATTGGATATCATCCCCCGGAACACTCGAACTATCATATCTCTCCTAATTTCCAGCTTGTTGTATCCAACCATACCCAAAACGAATAAGGTTGGATACATCAAGGAATAGAAAGGATAGACGCCGTTTGTCTTCCAATATAGATATCACGTAAACTTGTTCTATATACGCTTCAACATGAGGCTATATTTAACTTCATGCGGAGCCCATACAAAAGCTGCGCTTTCCATCTGGCTTCTAACCAGGGGGGCTTGAAACCGTTTGCTCGGCGTAAAACAAATCCTTAAATAAAAAATATATTCTAATAAAAATAAATTCTGTACGCTTTTTTACAAACAGTAACAACATGGACTCTGAACCTTAACTCAGTGTCCAGCCGAACCCCAAGATCTCTCACCGGTTTCACCCGCTCCAACTGCGCTTCCTCTATCTGGTAGTTGTAGTGGAGTGGGGCTGTTGCTCTACTAAATGTTATTATGGAACATTTGTTCACATTAAATTGCAACTTGGTCCTCCTACCAGTGATTACCCTCGAGCTAGTCAAATTCCACCATGAGTAAGATACTTAAGTTGTAGATACATATAAGTGCCTTGTCTTGTGCGATGAAGATAATGTTTTAATACATACATTTTTGACGTTTTATTCAATACAAGACGCCAACGCTCCTGGCCGACGGGGTCATAAAACGTGGGATAAGCGCCGATGATATTGCTATCTCACTCGCTCTTGCAGCACTTACGGGAGCCGCCAGTAATGCGCCGCGTAATATACTCAAACTATCGATAGTGCCTAATCCCGTGCATAACCCTAGAACATAATCATTGTTTTATGGCCCCGTCTGCCACGAGTCTTAGTGTACTATAACACAGATTAATATTTTGCAAGACTGTAATATATAATATATATAACCGCCTTATTTGATGTTTTTTTATGATTTCAGGCATAGACAGTCTCTATAGTTGCAACAATGATACATCGCTCAGAAATCTTTGCATTGAAAATGAAGATTTAAATATCATCAAATCATTCTTAAAGGATGCATACTGTATATCCTTGGATGTTGAAGATATATTAGAATTAACAAGAAACAAGTAAGTGAATAGTAACATAACATAAACTGAATGGTAATGTTTTACAGGGAGTTAGTGTAATGATTACTAAACACTTGTCCGTTTTAGAATTCGCCAGATAGAGTTGAATGCGGTTGGAGAGATATGTGAGGATAATAAAGGATTAAGTGCTTTCTTTTCGTATGTGGATGTGGATGAACTTCTAGCAACCACTGACTTGGTGCTACTAGACACAATAGTCAACCCTTTGGTAAGAATGAATTATGTTAAACAATAACGTAATTGTTAAAAAAACATCAAAAATACATTTGTTGGTGTGTGGGTAGCAACGACTGAAATAATTTGAATTAAGAAATAATAATATTTTTTTGAATCAGCAATGTATTTCATAAAAGTAGTTAAATACATTTTTAGATATTTATGAATAGTTTGGTAGAAACTTAAATTGGGATTATTATAATTAAAAGTTTCTATTTTTACCGTTAAGTTGGGTACAAGATCGGTTGCTCTAGAAATCTACGAAGGAGGCCTTTGCTCAGAAGGGCACGTCCTATGGCTGATATGATGATTAACTTAATAAGTAGACATTATTGGAATAATAACAATTTAACACAAAGTATAGTTTACTTTGATTGTTATCACTTATCTGATTGTTGTAATACTCATTTCTGCTTTTCCAACTACAGATAGGAATTGAACTGGATCTGAAGGATGTATACCTCGCTATAGTGCCTGGTCTGGAAGGCCATCATGAACGCTTCCGTTCAATGTGTGAGGCTTTGAAGCTACCTGCCGTGGTGCTGCAACCTGGACTTGATTTTCTGAACGAGACACCTAAAGACCTCGCTCAGAGATATTCAAAGGTAGAATTTTTAAGGTTTACACACCTAACAGATAGACAATCACTTATGTGTCCTTTACCCCGAGACAAAATGCAATAAAATTCATGTATACTTTAAAAGGAATACCTGTAGAGAGAGTAATTATGATCAGAGACCTCGGTGTTAACTTTGACAATAAGCTAACTATGGCAGAACACATTAATATTATTACAAATAAAGCATTCAAGAATATTGGATTTGTCATCCGAACTTGCAAACCTTTTACTAACCTGGCTTGTTTAAAATTAGTTTATTAGGTATGCATAAGTCCGAAGCGTATTGGAGTACGCAAGTTGTGTTTGGTTTCCTAACTATATTATATACAATAATAAAGTAGAAAATATTCAACGTAAATTCTTAAGACACCTTAATTACTGAAGTAAAATTTATCGAGACTGAATCTGGCTGCATTTATCATAAAATGTTGTCATTGGAAGATAGGCGCACATTATTGGACATGATGCTTCTATATAATATTATAAATGGTGGTCAATACCGTTTATTAATAGTTTATTATAATAAATAATAAATGGGAATCAATATTCCCCGGCCCTCTTAGCTGCTACGAGTATTAACATAAACTTTCCCTATAAGCGCACACGTCATACTCGTGGCTTACTCTTTTCTCCCTCTCTTCAAAGCACAAACTACGCTAAAAATGCCCATATTAATCGAATTTGTTCGACTTACAATAAACGTTTTTCGAGCGTGGATATTATGAATATTAGCAAATTTTTATTTCGCACCAAAATCAACTGTCAACTGCTTAATGTTGACCAATAATTCTTATGGCAATTAAACGTTACCTACACAGGTTTTTTAGTTTATCTTGATGCATTGAATGCATGCATGCTTGTATTGTAATATCTATTTACTTAGTTATAATAAACTGTAGATAGGTATTTGGTTTCTCAAGTCCTTTTTAAGGCTGAGAACTGGCCATCGAAATAGGGGACGTCCACCAGCGAGATAGGTCGATGACATCCATAAGACCGTGGGTCGTACGTGGTTCAGACTGGCACAGGATCGGGAAGAGTGACAGAAACAAGGAGAGGCCTATGCCCAGTAGTGGGTCGACACGGGCTGAGAATGATGATGATGAGGTATTTGGTGCATCGATGGTAAAATGTATGAGTTGCTTTATTCCGTTTGCTAACTTATAATAGACATGATTATTATTTATAATTTTTATACACATAGACACATTTAGTACTTAATATTTATTGAATTTACACAAATATATAACATAATATAGTATGTATATGTAGTACTTAGTTATTTTGTTTAATTAAAATATATAATCATATCTTTATGTACTCATTGACTTTACTTAATTTATAATCACTATATTATAAATTATCACTGTCATACGTAAATTGTAGGAACTATCACTGTATTACTTAGAGAGCCCTTTAATTGGCTGTATCATCGTAAATATATATATTAGTATGAAAACTGTGATATTTTTGTAGCTGTTGATCTTTTGAATAAAATAAAAATAAAAAATGTAATTCGACCCACACTAGTAACGATGCCTGTGTCAGAGATATAAGAAATAGGTGCTTATAAATTAGGTCACATTTAAAATTTAACCTTTTGTGAGTTTTTTGTTTTTATAATTTAATGTAATGACAAAATTGAGAACACAGAATTTTAACCAACATCAGCAGATTTTTACGAAGTAGTTCTTCATTCATCGGATTCACAAAAGTCTTAGAACATTTTGTTGTTTCCGTAAGTGTCGAGAATCGCCCCTCTTTGGGATAATATACTTTTTCTGGGGCATCCTGTTTATATATAATCTATGCATATATTATTACGTGAAGGGAAAACTTCACCTTAATCTATATTATACATTATTATTGTATATCCTGATCATCCTAGAATAAGTGTAATAATACGTATCCAAATTTATTTTTCTCTGCTAATGTAAGATAAGATTCTATTGTATTTTCTATTCTATTCTTTACTAGAACTGCCTAAACTTTTTTTTCATAAAAAGACGCGAGTCAGCTGTTTCTATAATACCGCTTAATTTTGATTTGCAGGTTCTTTTAAATAAGTTGGGCATAAAGAAAACATTTTACTTGCTCGGGTTCGAATACGGAGTTGCTGTAGTTTTAGAGCTAGCGGCTATACTAGAAGCTCATGGTAAGTTATAGTCAATAATTGGTCACGCGCGTGGCGGACCAGTCGCAGTGAAGAGATTCGTAGACAGTACGGATGTATTATTGTTGTATTTCTAAAATACAAAGTTAACTTTGCAGTAGATTTTGGTTTATTTGTATGAAGATTAAATAAACTGTTTACAGTACAGTAAGACATAAGTTGGTCGACTGCTCGTAAACTAATTCGTTGTTTTTAGTTTTTATTTCTTAACTTACTAGACGTCACTAAAACGTATCAATGTCAAATTTCTGTTTTACCGCAATAAACATAGTCTACAAATGAAACAGTGTGTAAATAATAAAAATATAACCACTCGTTGTTGGCTGAATGACAATTATAAGTCAGCGTCAAAAATTTTATATTATATTTTATAATTAATTTTACAAAATAATCATTCTGTATCTTTAAATACAAGGTTGTAAGATATAAATTTACTTGTTTACTAATAAAATATAAACATCCCAGACAAACGTTCATAGTAAAACTATAACACCTTTTGGAGAACAGAGGAAAAACAATAAAAAAAATTACAATGAAAATAAAATTGTATCTATAGCAAAAAATTACTCTTATTTTCCAGGTAAAATAGGAACAGTGTTCTGTCTAGGAGATGCTCCTGATGGCATTCGAGCTCAAGTGGAGGAGCAGATAGAAAGCTTTGAGACGGAAGAGGCTTTGCAAGTCGGTCTCATCACACACTTGTTTGGATTGATGTCGGTAGACAGCACGACGCTGTTAGAGAGCGCAATGAAGGGTTGTATTTCCTGGGAAGAGCGCGTGCAAGCTGCAGTCAGTGTGCTATTAGGTCGGGTCTCGCATACAGCTCAGTATGTGCAAGCAGTATTTGAAGCTGCTTATGCACGCTTGAACCACGCTAGAGCATACTGCCATGAGCCTCAGAAGTTAAGGTCGAAAATTGTGTTAATGCGCACAAGTTCTACAAAAACTTTGCTAAGAGATGCGACAATGCAACAGTTTTCCGAACAACCAGTTGACGTTTATGAGCTGGTTGTTCCACTAGCCTTTGCAACCAAGGACCTACGCTGCTCCGCTATCATAAACCACTACTTGCCTGATGAAATACTGAAGTCTTGCGCAAATAGCAACTTGTGTGTTACGTACAAATCTCTTTGACCAATTTTTGATTTGTAGTACCTATAAAAATAATTGCATCAACAACTTATATGAATATAATATTCTTTCGATAATTTTATCTAGTGGGGGCTCTCAGGGCATTGGTGGAGGTCTGTGAGGCCTATGCTGTTGAGCACGGGCTTATTATATAATGCAAGGAATAGCGAATACATGGTTTTTAAGGCCGCCGGCAAATGCCTCGGTTATACACTGAATATAACCCTAAACGGCTTGAACATAAATCGTGTTACGAAATTTACATATCTGGGACATTTTCTTGCCGTCGACCTTAAAGACGATGCAGATGTTGAGAGGGAGCGTAGAGCATTGGCGGTCCGAGGTAACATGTTGGCCCGCAGATTTTCCCGTTGTACTGAATAAGTTAAAATTAATTTTAAAGCGTTCTGTTAGAGCTTTTACACGGGAAGTCTGTAGGCCTGACATACCAAAACACCATTGTCCTACGCATCCAATTTAAGAACATCTTACGGATGATGTTGCGGCTGCCCCGATACTGCAGTTCCTCGGGGATGCTTGCCCATCAACACACAGATGGATTTCACGCCATCATGCGTAAAAAACGGTATCGCTGATGAGCAGAGTTCGGAACAGTCGCAACAGCACTCTGAGAACGGTGGCTGAGTGCTGCACATCTCCGCTCTGGAAATGCCTTGTGCGAAGGGTGATTAATGAGATAAATAATTTCCTCAATTAGTCACCCTTGGCACAAAATGGCAGTTTCTATTTTTCACCCTATTTTATTCTTGTATATAATATGTTCATGTTTTATTTTATTTTCTGTGTGTGTGTTTAAGATTAATTATTATTGCTTTATTATTGTTTGAAATAAAATATTTTTATTTTATTTTATGTTGTTTTATTTATTGATCGAGCGAAGCGAGATCTCCAAATCAAATTGGGCAAATCGGTATTGTATGTATGTATGTTTGTTTGTCCGAGGATAACTTTCGAAGCGTTCATCCGATCATCCTGAAATTTGGTATATAGGTAGGTAATGATGGCACAATTTTGGTGTGACTCAATGAGCTTAAAAATTTTGCGGGGTTGTTGAGATATTAGGGTTCAAGAGGGGTAAAAAAATTAAAATGAGACTATTAGGTCAAGTGAGACGTCAAATGAAAGATCTTCATTAGTGCATTTCGACCCCGTTTTTACTTTTAGTAAACTTTTTGTAGTTTTTGAGTTATTAGCCTTAATAAAAACTAAATTTTGACAAAATTCACAGGGTACGCCAGTGATCACACAGTGCTGTAATTTGGTATGCGTGTAGCTTATGTATCACAAATATAGGCAAAAGTGTGAAATATAGAATAACTGCAATTTGCACTCCAAAAAAGGATAACCAATTAACATGAACTCCCGTTACCTGTAATTTGAATGAAACTGTAGGTCAAGTTAGTTGGTTTTTTATTTCGTAGCACTATTTTGATAGTCAAAGATTACGAATAATATTTTTTTTTGTTTTTATGGTAGACTCGCGAGATCTCAGTTCAGGGCGAACCACTAGTATAACTAATGTTTTTCCATTAAAACAACAAAATAATCTGCCTGTAAAGTTGAAGTATAGATACACGGCATACACAGGCTGCGTGAAGCAGCTGTCTTATTAATTATCCGAACTCCCTAGCAGAAGACATTCAGCGTCTTATCCATTGAGCCTTTAAGAGAATAACATTACACCATCGTCATTATTATAAGGCATTGACACGATCAAAGTCTTTGTGGACAAAGAAGATTTGATTAAGTAACTTTGGTAAAAGTTCACTTTGATAACAGTTGAAACTAAAATAGGTACTCGTAGTTCACGTGATGCCATTTTATTTGAATCAATTTGAGATCGAAGCTATGAAAAGTTGAACGCGGCTCAAGCCCACTTTGATTGGACGTCGTCATCCAAGTGCGCTTCGATCAGTATTGACGCGATCGAAGCAGCCTGAAAGTCGTGATTAAATCCACTTTCTCGAACACGTATGATTGTTTGAACTTAGATATATATTATATAACCTATATCAAGCGTTATCCTATCCAGAAATCGATCATAAGAATCACCTCAGAACTGCATCAGCTATCTATGTATAAGCTACGCCACCAAGCGGAACGAAGTTTTCACTATACGTAATTAAGTTCCAGTTCACTTACACGTTGTACCTGACGCCTGACGTGGAGTGGACCCATGGTGATTTTTTTCTCGTATCTTCGTGTCAAGAGGAAGGTTGCAAGTTCAAGTCCCGTCCGACTCGAATATTTTGAAATGGTTTTAAAAATCTTATGTAGTCTGGTTAACTCTGACCTGCTTATATTTTGTCGCACTGCTTTACAAACGGTATGTAGTTCGATAATAGTTGTTATACTTTGGATTATTTACGTATTAATTTCAATATATTTTATGATATCAAGAAACATTTTTGTATTATTTTATTAAGAATTATTTAAATTAACCTACAGTTGATTTTACGCAGGGTATTACATTGCCTAGTGTTTTGTTTTGAATGAATTGATTGTATTACTTTTAATTAATTAATTACTCTCCCAAAATATATGTATTACTTTAAAAATAAGATTAGTTTTAAAGTATGTTTTAAAGAATTACAAAGTTCAGCTGATTTATCGGAAGTGAAGTCAGACGGACGTTAGTAATACTGTTAATAGGTTTAATTTAAATATTGATCTTGTAAAATCCAAACTAATATAAAAATCATGTTATAAATTGCTTAGTTAAAAAACTAAGAAATTTTTATAACGAAGAAATAATTGTATATTTTACGTTAATTAGTAAAGAAAGCAGTTAACTGATTTCACGCAACTTCGATTGCACGAAGTTGCTTGGTGGGCAACGTCACGTGATATCTTGATGAACAAGGGGAATGGCGTGCTCACGCAATTTCGGTTGGACTGTTGAACAGGAAGGTGGTGCGGTGCGAGTTTATAAAGCTAAGTACCGTAAATGTAATGTTGTAACCTCATTTAGTTTTAGTGATGTTTGTTGGGGCTTTAATTGTAATGAACTTTTATAACACATTTGCTCGTAAACGGTCTCGTATTTCACCAATTTCAATATCGTAATGTATGTCTTTACGTACTTGTGCGTTATTGTAATGTAAAACGCACGAGTTTCTTTTTAATAAGGTAAAAAGTACGGTTTATCAAGATGCTCCGTCTAAACCGAACGGTACTTTTGAAAATTTTGGCAGAGTTTTTATATCAGAAAAGTGGTCAACATTTTATGAATAAAATTAACTTAGGGAGATAAAATATAACAAATAAACATTTAATTCTTTAACTTAATTAATTATGACAATAAATTACAACCTTAACTGTAACAAAAACAAAAAATATCAATTTACTTTATTAGTAATACTGGCTGTTTTTGTACCTTTGCCTTAAAAAAAACGCTGATGCGCGCGCACCGCTAATTTGTGAACAAGTAAAAATTATTTCGCGCGCTTTTTCTTTCCGAGAAAGTCCGAGTTTTATTTATTTTCTTGCAAATATGTTATAAAACGTCGTATGACGTACGTGCGCTTTGATAATTACAGCCTCTGCTTTCTTGTAGCCCTCGCCTAGGGCTGGGGCTAGCAATATCGCCTCGGCTGTAGTGGACAAACGCTAGCCTATAATTAATAAAAAAAAAAAATTTCAACTTGCCGCACTTACATCATAATGTATATGTATGTATGTGTATGTAATATATCTGGATTATTTCTAGGCGTACCCACTAAAATATTGCTATTATTTTAGTGGGTATTCCAGTATAACCAGCTATTATTAAATTGTAATGAAGTCGGTAGATTATAATGTGAATAAAGTATTGCAAAGTATTTGGTGTATATTCGTATTGGAATTAAACATATCTAAGTTATCTGGGATTTTATTTCCTTACGCTGTGAGGTAGGAACATTGCTGCAATTTCCAGTACTCAATCGAACAAACATACATATTAACGGTGACATCTGTATTGTCTCATGTGTCTTTTGTACATACATATATGATAATATTCGTTTATTAATATATAGTTCTATCATAGTATTATATAGGAAATAAGAACATAGAATTTTGTTCAAGCACTTTATTTACCAAATTACAAAGCACCGTGAATGTATGAATAAATATTGTTTTTATTGTACATCTTGCAAGTTATACAATTGTTTTTGTAAAATCAGTTTCAGCTTGCTCTTAGCCTTATAATAATAGCCTACTGACGGGTAACTCCTTCACACGCCACTCCTACCGATCCTTAGTATAGGTACATAGATACTCGTAGACATTTATTTTGCTACAGTCATGAACGTGTCGGCATTCAAGAGATACGATTCACATATATTTTTAGTATCGTAAGCATCTAAAATCTCCTTGTTGAGATGTTTGTTAATAATAGAGGCACAGCGCATGTCCTTGGCCACGTGAGCAAGTGGCGTGGTTAGGTTGTAGACGCTGATTGGCTGTTGGGAATACCGCTGTAGCGAGCAAGGAGCAGTCGATGTAGCATAAGGACTCAGTGCGCGAAGGAGGACAATATTTGATTTCAATAGTTTCGGGTTCGCGTTGTAGTTGATGGTCGTAGCGAGTCTTGCGTACGCTGCCTCTATCAGCGTGCGTGCGTATTGCGCAGAGTGCGGGACGTGGCCGAGCAGCGTCCGCACGCATGCCTCCACCCGCTGCCTCCACGTCACTCCTTCCATGTTCTCCATCGACGCCGCGCTCTCTCCCGTCATCAGGGTGAACATGTGCTCTACCAAGCCTATTTGTAACGCTTCTTCATTAGTGTACTCGCGTAGGTGCTCCTTCAACAGCGAGTTCATCTCTTCGGGGCCGTCGCCGATGCAGAACACCGTTCCAGTCTGACCTATTTAATATTATATTTTTAATTAAGTTGAATTAGACATTTTTGCAAGACAGGGTTGTTGAGAAAAGAACAGACAGATCAACTACGTATATCTAAATAGACATATACATAGACATAGACAGACATTTATTTGCTACCATAGCACACACAAATTCACACAATACATTCAAAAGGTATAAAAGAGAAAGCACAAGTAGGAGAAAACAGAAAATTACATATAACAAATACATATATAGATACAATATGTAACAAAAACCCCGTCGGATCCATGAAGAACGTATTCCGTCATAGAAATTAAAGTCGGGCAAATGTATAAAAAACATATGTATCAAATAACTTGAAAGTTATTTCATTTTTAATTTCAAGAATTATCTGAATTTTACCCCGAAAATAGGCAAATTTTACCGAGTTGTCAACTCTCGACATTCAGCTGTGGATTTGGCGGCACGCTTTGTAAGTGCTGTCAAACGAAAATCGCCCTTCGGGTCGCACTGCGGCAACAAACAACAAAGGCGGCGCGCCGCCACGAGCACCTTTGTTGAAAGCCGTCAAAAGCAGCCGAGGCGGCTTTTGCCTCTCGCTCTATCGCTCGCACGCGCCGACCTCGCTTCAGTTATGCGCTGTACCGTCCGTAGTTCGTACGTCCCGATATTATTTCTTCGCGAAATGTCATATTCGAATGCGGAATATTACAATATGTTAATGTGCTTAGGAATTCGTTCAAATAATTACGCAGCTGCGCGCAGGGACTATGAGCGCTTTGCTCTGCCTCAAGGTCTCCAGTGCCAGTTAAACGTGGATTTCCATCGTTCAGTGTGGTTCCAGCACGATGGTGCCCCACCTAATTTTTTGCGTGCAGTTCGCAATTACTTAAATGAACAGTTTCCACAGCAATGGATAGGCAGGGGAGGACCTGTTACATGGCCTCCACGATCTCCGAACCTCACGCAATTAGACTTTTATTTGTGGGGGCACGTCAAACAAGTTGTGTTTAATAAGCTGTGTGACTCTGAAGCGGAAATGCGAGCTCGAATCGTCGCGGTTTTAGAGTAAATAAAATCTGACACACGTGTGCTGCGAAAAGTGCGTGCCAACGTTATAAAATGGTGTCGAAGGTGCATTGAAGTTGGAGGTCGACACGTGGAACACGACCGCCGAAGTCTTGATCAAGTTGACGTGCTTCTACATAACTAGCAATACCTACCTAAGCTCTTGTTAGAGCTAACTCCAAACTCTTTTCAGAGCTACACCCAAGTTCTTTTCAGAGCTACACCTAAGTTCTTTTCAGAGCTGCATTAAACTTATTGTTTCTTGACTACAATCGTCAACAAAAAAACAAATGTCGCACGTGTGTTATTGACTTCTCCGCACATTTTCGGCGAACACGTGCACAGGCATGTGTCTTCGTCGTCTAAAGGGCGGTCACCGCCTCCGGCGCGCTGCGTAGGCTGCCGATGTTGCCAGATGTAAGTTTTAATTTTTGAGCGCCAAATAATGAAATTAGTCGGGTATTTTTTTTTTTTTTGTTTTTTCTGTAATAGAATTACATGATTGTGACCAAATATCGATACTATATCACACCCTTAAAAATCCGACAGGGTTTTTGTTACATATTGTATATATATATAACAATATAACATATAATAAATAATATACAAATATATAAACAATATAACAATAGAATGAAACAATAAATATACAATGTAAACAGGGGAAAACTAAAAAGAGGTAAGTAGGTATGTATGTGGTTCTGCAGCAAATGGGTTTCTGCTCAGCATTATGCCTCGCCACCGATCGACAGCTCGGTGCTGTAAATATCAATGAAACAGAGGGATACTTATCCCTTTCTAACCATGGAGGCGTGTGAGATTTTGCAAGTTAAAGTTTATATGGAGAAGGAGGGGCGAATGCTAAAATTAAGCTAAAATAATTATGAATTTCGGTGGAATTTCAACCAATGTGTACTGGCAACTAGTATTAAATAAACAGTTGTATAATCGAATCAGACATTGTGTCTCTTTGACACGAGCAAACCACTGGGAAAGTGTAACCTTAACAGGTTTCGAAATTAAAATTAATTAATTTGATTCAAATACTTATTACAAGAAAGTATAAAGAAATTTGTCTTACCAAACTGTTCTAAAATCGCAGCCAATTCCAAAGCAACGACAATACCGGTTTCGTAGCCCAAGAGATAGAAGGAGTTATTAACACCTGCTCTTTTTAGAAGAACCTAAAAAACAGTTTTACTTGTTATTCTTAGTATTTTTCGAACATAATTTGAAAAATGTGAAAAAATGTGGAAGTCTAGTCTATGTGGAGTTCCATTGTCCTTGATCAAATCAGTATGCATTATCAGCATTGCAATATTATGCCGACAGGATACTAATTGCAGAAATTTTAACGTTTGCATTTTCTTAAACAGTCGGATATTGATAACCAAGTCAAAATCAAATCGCAAGATTCTACAGTGTTTTGTTATATATGTAATGTTATGATTTTAATAATTAACGTATTAAAAAAGTATATAAGTATTTTATTAGTTATCTGGTTCCCAAAAAACAAGCTTTACATAATTTGGGGCTAGATAGCGGAGTGTAAAATGTCCATCATTCATTATTATTTATTCAACAGAAAACATATCTATATAAACTATTGTTTCAATTCTCTGTCCTACATATCTGTAGTGCAACATGATGACTGTACCTTAGAATATCTTTCGGCCAGTTGTTGAACAGTCTCGTGCAAGTGGTCGAGTCCCGGCTGCAGCACTATAGCCGGCAGCTTGAGTCGCTCGCAGAGGGAGCGGAACCTGCCGCAGTGTCCTTCCAGCCCTGGCACTATGCACAGGAACATCTGCTTCACGTCGAATTCGTCATCTCTCTGTAAACGTTAAAGAACTTACAGTGAAACCATTGTAATACGTAATGCTCTGCAAAGATATATTAGCTAATCAATCCTTACCAACCTAAGACGCATTGCGCTTATGTAGTACACGCTATTATGAATAATTACTCACCATGGTAGAGTTATTCGTGAGCGTCGGCAGCAAAACCATTTCAGTCGTAGCTAGAAGCTCATCAGGGTCAACGTATGAAAAGAATGTTCCTAATCCTTTATCATCCTCAAACTCGGTATCAGATAACCTCATTTCAATTTCATTTAGACTGTAAAACATGAGTTTCAAAGGTATGTTAGCCTGAAGATTCATTGTGATTCATACGTCACAAAATAAAAAAACCTACCTTTCTATGGAAAGCGATGGTATATCGGATTCATCAATTGAAACATTATAGCTGTCTCTTAAGATAGATGAAACCACTTGTAACTTGTCTGATTGAATACCTAAATTTTCAAGTGTTGTACTGCCGTCAACTTCATCAGAAAGTATAATATCTGTAAAAATAGGTTAAAATTAAAATTCTTACTGACACTCAAACTAAGAAGCAGACTTTATCTAAGAAAAAATCAAAAGAATCGTTTACGAAAAAGCTTGGGTACGAGTACCATTAAGTTTTGCGACTTGCTGAAGCAAAGTTTCACCAGGGAGATGTTTCAACTGAGGTAGAATTACTGGATGTGAACCAAGCAACGCTCGTTCTGTTGCCTCCTTTATGCCGCGATACCACGTCAGACCGTCTACGTCCTCAAACTGGAATTTCAGAAAAAAATCAACCACATAATGCCAAATAATTATTATGTTACCCAAACAACTTATAATGAGCAATTTTATGCACCAAGTTTCACTTTATATTGCATAATTACACTCAGAAAAACTAGTTATTCCTGGATCAATAGGTACTTTGACTGGACGATATTCCAATGTTATATCATTTGGTTTTGTTATTCGTTGGTAGTATTTTGTCAACTGTTAGATCCTACCATTTTCCCGAGTATCTTTAAACAACGCGTTATGTTATGTACAACATTAAATGAAAACACGGGTAGGTGTAATGGCTAGTATTGTTGTCAAATAGACATTTTTTTAATTCGTTACTATAGAAAATTTTAAATTTTCAAACAAAAATATCAAGTCCTTAAAATTAAAATAGAACAGTATTAATTAAAAAGGTAAATAAATTATATGAATTTATCATGTGAGTAGACTGACTAAGCGGCATAGTCGCATAGGCGTCGCCGATTTGAAGTTTAACATTTTTAAAAGTTGTTATTGGAAATGTATCGATTACTGGATGTATGTATATTCAAGCTACTCTCCTCGTCTTTATGCCTGTGTTCGTTCGACCACAATCTCACCTGATACGGCTAGACTGATTTCGATGAAATTTGGTATATAGATAGATTACAATCTGGATTATCATCATCATCATCATCATTCTCAGCCCGTGTCGACCCACTGCTGGGCATAGGCCTCTCCTTGTTTCTGCCACTCTTCCCGATCCTGTGCCAGTCTGAACCACGTACAACCCACGGTCTTATGGATGTCGTCGACCCATCTCGCTGGTGGACGTCCCCTATTTCGATGGCCAGTTCTCGGCCTCCACTCTGTTAGTGCCTTAGTCCACCTGTCGTCACTACGTCTGGCCAAGTGTCCTGCCCAACTCCACTTGAGCCCCAATATTCACTTGCTGATGTCTTGTACTTTAGTCTGCTTGCGAATTTCGGTATTGGGAACTCGATCTAAGAGTGTGATGCCGAGCATGGCGCGCTCCATGGCTCTCTGTGCTACACTTATTTTGTGCACAGCCTCCTTCATGAGCCTCCATGTCTCGGCACCATAAGTCATAGTTGGCAGAACACATTGGTTAAAGAGACGTGTTTTAAGACATTGTGGAATACATATGCGTGGATTTTAGTATATCATCTAGTTTGCCGAAAGCTGCCCATCCAAGTTGAACACGCCTGGTGACTTCCTTTATTTGATACTCTTTGCCAAAAGATAAAAAATGGTCAAGATAAACGTACGAGTCGACTGTTTCTAGTTTCTCGCTTCCAACAACGACGTTTGGGACCGAACCTCCAGAAATACTCGACATAACTTTCGTCTTGCCCATATTCATCTTGAGGCCCACGCTGAAAGATGCATTATTAAGCTCATTCAACATGGCCTGCAGGTCGTCCATCGTCTCGGCAAACAGAACAAGATCATCAGCGAACCGCAAATGCGACAGGAAGACACACTGGGTCACCGAGGACCTAGAGGACAATGATGACATAGAGAGAGAGCGCAGGGCGTTGGCCGTCCGATGTAATATGGTGGCTCGCAGGTTTGCTCGCAGTTCCAGGGAGGTAAAGGTGACGCTTTTTAAAGCCTACTGTCAGTCACTTTACACCTGCAGCCTGTGGGTAGCCTATACGCAAAGGGCGTACAACGCGCTGCGCGTACAGTATAACAATGGGTTCAGAGTGCTGATGGGGTTGCAACGTTTCTGCAGTGCATCAGGTATGTTCAGTGAGGCGCACACGGATGGCTTCCACGCCATTATAAGAAAGCGGTGTGCGTCGCTCTTGAAACGCCTGCGTGGTAGCCCCAACATCATTCTGAGCACATTTGCGGACAGGTGGGACTCTCCGTTTCTGGGGCACTGGTTAAGCCTCCATGCAACCCCCTTATAAGGGACGTTAGTCACTGATAGTCCCTCGTGTCCACGAACGTGTATGTATGTATGTGTATGTGTCTCTGTGTGTTTTTAATTATAATTAAATTTTACGGTATAATCTTATTTTTATTTATTTTTATTTGATATAATTTGATTTTAGTAATTTAATTTTAATTTGATTTATGAGTCAATGGCTTGAAATAAACAATTTTTATTTTATTTATTTTATTTTTATTAATATTTGTACCACATTGGTCCCAAGAAAGCGTTTTTACGACGTCTTCTAAGACAGCCGTAAAAAGCTTGGGTGAAATTGTGTCTCCCTGTCGCACCCCCGTGTTGTTAAGTTGTGTAGCCTCACTTGCATGGTAGCTGAGCTATATATCTCCCGAAGCAGATCCACATACCGGGCGTCAATGTTGCAGCGATGGAGAGAGTTCAACACGGCCCAATGCTCAACACTGTCAAAGGCATTTTCGTAATCGATAAAGGCCATGCAAAGGGGTCGGTTGTACTCGTGACTCTTCTCCATCAGCTGCTTGACTGAGTGTATATGGTCAATGGTAGAGAACCCACTTCGGAAGCCAGCCTGTTCAGTTGGTTGGTATTCATCGAACGATCGGGTGAGTCTATTACATATAATTTTGGCAAAAAGTTTGTATATTTGCGAAAGAAGACTTATAGGCCTGTAGTTGCTTAATTTTGAAATGTCTCCTTTTTTGTGAATAATTGTTACCAGGGCATAATATCATAATCTATGATAATTCATCTGAAAGGTCTTCACGATACAGGCTTGCCTAGTGTGAAGGCCGCTGCATAATTGTTATCTTAGGTAGTGTCTTCTGCCTCAAACTTTCTTTAACCATGTTTATTGCTATTAAACCAGGCATCTTAGGTTAATGAAAAAAATAGTCTTCATGTTAATCTTATTGACAAGTTTTTGGCTGCAAATAAATATTTTTTCATTTTTATTTTCATATCTATTACCAGCCTTATCAGATTACTTTTTATCGACAAAACTCGCGCGCAAAACCGCTTGTAATTATATAATTATCCGCATATGGTCTACATACATAATGAACAACAGAATTAATACTTACAGCGTCAAGCGTTGTCAAGTTGACCGCTACAGCTGGAAGTTCATCTTTTGCTCTCTTGACCGAAATAAACTGCCCAGAATCATCGCCGTTGCTAAACGATAAGAAGTACCTGAAATCCAAAATGGAAGAAACAACATTCCTCGTAAACTTCAAAACCCCGTTCCTACACTGTTTGAGATTTAAAGATAAAGATAAAGATTCATTTATTTGCGATACATGGGTTACATCAGTTGGTAATACAATAGTCTAAGTACAGCCATGACCAGCATACAAGCATGCAAAATTATTTAACCACTATTATGCATTAATTATCAGTTTAATATAAATAAATTAAAAATATGTCAAGTCATTGCAATTTGTCCATTAAATATTCATCTATAGTGTAGTAAGCTTTTTGTAAGAGTACTTTTTTAAGTTTTAATTTAAAGTCATGAATTTGGTCAATTTCTAATATATGTTTGGATAGGTGATTGAATATCCTAGGTGCCATACAGAACACACTGTTATTATATAATGCTGTACTACTTTTGGGACAACAGATTTTGGAGCCATGACGTTGGCTTTTAAAGTTATTAAATAATGACATGTTCTTCTTTACAAATAAAGCTATTTCATATATATACAGTGAGGGTAATGTCAATATATTAAGGTCAACGAAAAAAGGCTTACAGCTGTCAGTTTGTTTTAATTTACATATTGCCCTCACACATTTCTTCTGCGCTTTGAAAACAGATTCCTTTCCAGTTGAATTACCCCAAAATATAATAGCATACCTGAGTATTGAAGCAGCATAACCATGATAGGCAGTGATAACTGTTGATGAGTTTGAAACTTTAGAGAGCATGTACAGGGCATAGGACTGTTGACTTAGTCTATGACACAAACTCTCGACATGTGAGTGCCAGTCAAAATTTGAGTCAATCAATAAGCCTAAAAATTTTGTAGAGTCAATGCGTTTAACTTTTTGTCCTAAATATTATTATTATTTATTACTTATAAATATTATTATTTATTACTTACTTTAGAGATGGGCATACATTTCTAACAGCGACATCTAGCGTTGATAGCATGGTATGCTTCGATAAGTGATCTGCAGCTAAATATAATCCATGGATGGGTCCAGAGGCTAAAACTTTTTGTAAAAAGTTTGAGACATCAGTTTCAATATTCAGGTCTTCTGAAGAGATGGATACTTGGATGCTTTGATTATTCCAGCAACTGAAAACAAAACAAAAGAATAAAAACTGTTTTATATTTACCCTATTACACGGAAGTAGCGTAATGTTTTTAGGGTGTAAGTATAAGTTTATCAGAAAATCATTGCAAAAGATGCATGTACATACGTACACACTCAGTCACGTCACTGAGCAGTCTTGGATCAGTTACCAAAAACGTTACGTGGTGTATACTTGAACAGTAACTTCAACTTTAATACCACGTTTCACACAATTTAGACTCTGGTAGGTATATGAATTTTAAGACTTACCGTTGTTTGTAACGCAAGTAAGACGGTGGTTGTTTGAAATGTAGGTGGATTTTCTTAGCTCCAGAATTAATCAACATGTCAGCAAGCTGCAGTCCGAGTGGTTGCGCATCGCAGAATATAATGTGACATCCCTCTCCAGGGCAAGTTAACCTGTAATAGCGAATTGATAACGATTTTAAACCTAAATATGAAGTTTTACCCCACTCTCGTCAAGTTGGTGCCATTACAATATTGCTGAAGCTTCTACTTTTGGAAACAACTATCTGCACCAAGGCTTGAAATTATATTCCATTGCGAAGCTCGTGCAGCTCGCTTCCAAGCGGCATTATGAACTTGCCTGCCACCATCCGAATTATCTCGTAAATACCATTCTTGAGTATCCTATCACTCCCACCAGCAACTAGATCCCTCCGTATATCAGAGACCCGTTCTTGGTGACCCAGACGACGAAACCACCTCCACTGACGCGAAGGAGATTTCAGAGTCATCTAGGTACGTTTTTCAGAGCAAATAATACATAATACATTCGTCGACCCCGCCAACGGGGTGTTTAATCGCTAAATACGTTTAGAGATCGTTGTGCAAGCCGGCCTAAGTATAAGAAGTGTACGTGGAAGCTAATATTATATTAAATATGAATTATTATTAGCGAAAGGAACTGCTAGTAGATTGGGATTTTTATTCACAATCTCAATTCGGGCAAACCACTAGTTATTTCAGTTCCTAATTAGTGCAAATATGTCCCAAGCCCTAACAAATAGGTTACAATAATTGTCCTGATGCGGAAGTCAAATAAGCCCTCTCTTGCATCGCTGGTAGAATCTCTATATTTTACATTGCCCTAGATTGGTTAAAGCGGTGATGGACTGAAGCAATTAAATTACCCGAAAATATTCTAATGTCACTTGCACTCGGGAGCAGTTCAATGAGGCAACTAATGAGGTTGTAGAGGTGGCCACCTATTGGTCCAAATAAATTCAATCTTGTAGATTTAATGAATCACACGATAAGAAAAAGAAGAGGGTAATACCTGGTTGGTGCTGGTGGATGGTGATCCTCGAGTCGCAGCAGCACGCGGCCGCGGTGTCGGCTCGCGGCGAGCAGGCGGAACGCACGCGACACCTCGTGCGGCGCGTACGTCACGCGCGACAGGGGACGCACGGCCCCACTGCGGATGCCTTCACTCACCAGACCTTGAAGCAGCTGTAATAGTATCTTATTAAACAACAACGATAAAGCAGTGTCTTGCGTCACTGGCGCTATTTTGAATCCCAAACGTAACGAAGGACTCTTATTAGGGTTAAACTCGCCTTTGTACATCTCCATTTTGTAAGCTGTTTTTGTCTCTAAATCTATTTGTGTACAATAAAAAATAAAGATGGAGTCTAGAGTCAACTCACGAGCGGAGCAAGGGAGTTACTAGAATCCTGAGTGCAGAGAGGGGATATACGCTCGCCCAAGATGCAGACAGCTTTATCCACGAGGAGAGTAATCTACTTTTCACACTTACTGCGAGACAATAAAAACTAAATCTAGGTTGGTGCATTCTGTGCATAGGTAAGTTCGATTTACGAATAAGTTCTTATTGTGTGGGCCTCTTTGGTTCAAATTTGAATACAGATTAGGTTCCAAATTCAGTACAATTTTACTCCCTGCTCAGCAGTAGGGATTTAATCACCTGCTTTCAGTGAGGTTTACATGACTTACTCATGACATGTTGTATTCATAGAATGTAAAAATGGACACCAAATAAATATTTTTCTATTTCTATTTCTACATATAATTTGACATTGTCGAGTGGGTGGTGTCAAAACATTATATCATAGCTAGTATCACGCACTCAGGTAAAGAGTTCGGAAACTCGCCCTAAAATACAATCACTATTATTTTGCATAACCAGAACTGGGCCTGAGTGACAATAAATATAGTGAATTCGTTATCATTTCATAGTCAGCTGAGACGCAGGAGGTAGCGGGTTCGATTCCCGCCGCGGAACAAATGTTTGCATGATCTACAGATTTGTTCCGTGTCTGGGTGTTTTTTCTATATATTATAAGTATGTATTTACAAAAAAAAAAGTATATAAGTATTCTGTCAGTTATCTGGTTCCCATAGTACAAGCTCTGCTTAATTTGGGGCTAGATAGCAATGTGTGAAATGTCCAGCGATATTTATTTATTTTATTTATTTATTACTCTAGTAGGTAGTAGGTAGGTATCTACCAGGATACTACGGTTTCGGAACGCGTCGTGGCCTTTATTAAACTACCGTATTTTCCATTGCTCGTGGCATCTACCTCCTGGATCTAGCGTAGCGAAATCTCCAAATCAACTTGGGTGAATCGGCGTCTCAGTACGAGTATGTATGTTTATTTAAGTTTGTTTGTCCAAAGATAACTTTCGAAGCGTTAATCCGATCTCCGTGAAATTTTGTGTACTTGTATAGTGACTAGATAGTGATGGCACAATCCTGGTGTGACTCAATGAGATAAAAATGTGGTTGTGAGACCACTAGTTCATGTGGGAGTCTAATGTTAAGTTATTTTTATTCAAACTCTCGAGATCTCAACTCGAAGTCAAAGTCATATATCTTTATTCATTAAAATTACAAGGATCACTTTTAAACGTCAATTTTACTTCCTGTTCCTTCGCGACCAAGCCAGGAAAGAAAAGCAAGAAACAAGGCTTGTTGTTTTTTTTAATGATCCTTTTATAATAGTGTTACGCTGAGGCTGTTAAACAATGAGTAATAATCGAACCTTCTCGAACGCTTTTGTCTTGCTGTGTTATTGTTGCTATTGTTTGTGGTTTCGCAGAATGGGGAGTGGCCATTGTGTCGAGGGACCGACCCTTTCCTGGGAGGATCGACATCGTTCTCGAACAATCGAAATGTGTGCGATATAAATAGGCCGGAGAGATGGCCGGACAGTCAGTCTGAGTCAGTTTGAGTGAGTGAGTTAGTCTCAGCGAGGCCCTGGAGGACTGACGTGGGAAGGGTCTCGCGTGAACAGTAGTTGCGCCCGAGTCAGTCTGGATTTAGCTATACGTGCGGACATTTCGGTGACTTTAAGTGGTGTGAATTAGTGTGTTGTGATTACGTGTGACCGAGTTCGTGTATTCATCGTTTAGTGCTGAATAAAAGTGCTATTTTGGTTAGATCGATTCCCATTATTTTATCCCGAACCCTCAGCTCGTAACAATAACAATGCAGAAAATAAATTACGTCTAAATTGTAACATTTTGAACGAGTTGGAGCAATTTCAATCCCAAGCTTCTCTATCATCTCAATAATCCGATATTTTATAATAGGTTTTTTTTTATAAAGATTTTGTTTAATTACATTTTTTTTGTTAATTGTCAATTGTTGTACATCCCTTGGGAGTTTGGTATAAAAGCGTACACCTTGCCCTTTAAACGATTTACTAACGGAGTGAACTACTAGTACATTGCTAATAAATATTTGCACTCGAGTATTGACTACGAACCGATGGATGCCGGATAGAGCAGGCTTGGTGGACCGATTGCATTTATCGAAATAAGTCGGAATATATTTTGGCTAATAATGGTGATAGATACCTTCACTTCTCCAGTTTTGGGCTTATAAAAAATAGAAGAGATGTCAACGGGTGTGTAGGTCCTCTCGTTGGTTAAGAAGTGCATCCCAAAATTAAAGATCTCTTGGTTCTGGATTTGAACTGTATCATAGGTCTGACCAAAATGTGCACTGCACTTGAAGGAAGACTAAAAAATGACAATAATACATTAATTTTCTCGCAATAATCAAAGTGAATCGGTTCAAAAACAGAATTTTAAACTTACATTTTTAAGTTCTCCTTTGAGACAACATACTACAATGTCACATCCCATACCACCTGTGGCACTCATAACCATGTCTCCAAAGGAAGCGTCTCTCGAATTGCCTATGTTTTCCTCTGAAATCATATATGTAGGTACATAAACAATAGTTCAAGCGCGTGTCGGACTATGCACATTGAAGTGTTCCATAGTCAACACATATGTATCTTAGTCATTAATTTACACATAGTATAAATTAATTTAGAATAATTTTCCTTGATTACTTTTTCAATTAATTTTGCATCATGTTCTCTATACCTACTCTGGAATGTCAATGTGTCCTATAGTCTTAAGGTCGGCCACTGGAAAGTGCGACACAGTTTTTACTACTGCATTTTTCATTGTTTCATCTATCAAGTGTGTATTATGTTCAAATATAAATGATTGATTGATAACTCCTCCCCCCTCCCCCTATCTCACATAAGATTTTCTAATTGGAAAATACGTAATGTAATTCTGCAGCCCATTTTGGTTATTTCGTATGTATCTATCAACTGCAAACGTACAAACTGGATTCGCTTTAGGTATATTACAAGTCACAAGTACAGCGGTTTAGCTGGTAGAACACTCACGCACAAGCTAGACACACCAGACTTTTTCAACGTTGGCAACTTTGAAGCTTTATTAACTGAGCGAAGCGAGATCTCTTACTCAACTTGGGCAAATCGGCGTTGTATGTATGTTTGTATGTCCGAGGATAACTTTCCAAGCGTTGATCCAATTATCATTAAATTTAGTATATAGGTAGGTAGTGGTGGCATAATCGTGGTAAGACTAAATGGGCTAAAATTGGAGTTCAAGAGGGGTAAAAAAAATTAAAATGAGACTATTAGGTCAAGTGAGACAAAAAAAAAAGAAGTGAGATTTTGACAAAATTCACAGGGTACACCAGTGAACCCACAGTGCTGTAATTTGGTATATGTACGTGTAGCTTAAGTATCACAAATATATGCAAAAGACTGAAATCTAGAATAACTACAATTTGTACCCCAAAAAAGGGTAACCAATTAACATGACCTCCCGTTACCTGTAATTTGAATGAAACTGTAGGTCAAGTAAGGTGGTTATTATTTTGTGGCACTATTTTGATAGTCAAAGATTACGAATAATATGTTTTTTGTTTTTATGGTAGACTCGCGAGATCTCAGTTCGGGGCGAACCACTAGTTATTCACATTAATTTGCACCTGCGTTGCTAGTTTACTCATGCAATTCACAAGTGTGTGGCCCTCAGTACTATCTCACATTGTCCTATGTAGCCCTTGACCAAAAAAGTGTGACGAGCGCTGCTCTAGAAGCATAAGTAACTACGCCGCCATTATCTGTCACAATGAACCTGCGAGGACATTAAATAGTGGTTATCATAATGTATAACCTGCATGTCATATGTTATGAAATTACCCTTTAATACTGGGAACAGCCTGAGTAGAAACTTTTTCTTCTGTTGATCACTGACGGTGGTAAACACGTGATAGCCTTTAGCTAGACTGATGGATATCATAGCTTGACCCAGCGCCCCGGCCCCACCATGGATTAGCACGCTAAATGTGTTTTTCCCGACTTTTGTCATCTGAAATCATAAATATGATATTTTGTCATTTGTCATAAAATAACATCTTTAATGTTATTTTGTCCCAATTTAAAATAAAAATAAAATGAAAATATTTTATTTCAGACAACTTAAACCAGCACATAGATACCTTAAACTAAAACAAACACATAAAATAAAATAAAAACAAGAACTATCATAAATACAAGAATAAAATAGGGACGGGGGGAAAAATAGAAATTACCTTTTTGTGCCAAGTGTTACTCAATGAGGAAATTATTTCCTTCATTAATCACTCTTCGCACAAGGCACATCCAAAGCGGAGATGAGCAACACTCAGCGACGGTCCTCAAGATGCTGTTGCGTCTGTCCCGAACTCTGTTCATCAGCGATGCCGTGAAAGCCATCTGTGTGATAGTGAACATTCCCGATGCACTGCAGTATCGGGGCAGCCGCAACATCATCCGGAAGATGTTATTACATTGGATGCGTAGGACATGCAGTGACCCACAGACTTCCCGTATAAAAGCTCTCACAGTACGCTTTCAGCCCTGAGCCAGAACCTTAAAACTTTTGTATTATAATAGTTCTTATACTAACTAGGAGGTCGGACAGACCTCTAATAACTATAACCTCAGACATTTTAAAGTACATCTTATTTCAAAGAGTGGGATTTAAGTATTAGTTTAAGGAGCTCGAAAAAGGAAAGACCGAGTCAACGAACCAACTGGTTATTGCATAGGGACTACACAAAGGACTAGTAAGTTACAAATTGAACAAGTTTACGTAGGCTAAATATGTTTTACGGTTTTAAGTACCTTCTTATTATCACAAAGTAGATAGGGATCCCTGTTCTGTGTTTCTACTAACATTTATAAAAAAAAACGGTGTTCACCCCTTTTCACAAAATTTACATTTTTTTTTTTATTCCAATTTATTATAAGGACCTTTATAAGGATACATGTCGGTCCTATCGTATGTACAAGTTAATTGAATCAAAGATACAAACAAAGCAAACAAAATAAAGATTAACAACAACAATTAACTTATTTAAATCGGTCCGGCACCACAACCATACAAAAATGTACAGGTGTGATCCCTGACGGGTTAACTTAGAAAAAAAAAAGAACAATAATTAGCCACAAGTAAATGAAGTTATCTACCTATCTATCTATATGTATGTCACTTGTGGCGACTTACTGCACTAAATAATTCCTTAGCTGCATCTGATGTAGGGTCAGCTAAGATTTCATTGAAAATGCCCACGTCGAATCTGTTCAAGTTGTAAGTCGCCACCAGTGACTGTCTTTCTCGCTGGAAGCGGACACATTCCACCAATAAATGGTGCACATCCTCCACCACTCCACATGTGTCACAATTAGGTGTGTCAACCTTACGCATTAAGAACGCAAACCTTTTTAGTGGCATGTGACCTGTTCTCAACCTGTGTGCTATGACAATAAAATTTACATTTGATTTCAATGTTTGTTCTTAAGCATTATGCCAGCTCATGCTAATAATGGTTTCTCTATTTATAGGCATAATTTCTAGGAATTAAGTGGTTGGGTGTGATCCACAGTCACATGACAACACTCCGTATGTACTAATTACCACTGTATGACAGTAGATTGCCGTTGCTCTTCCATACAAGGCGATTGACTTAAGAGGTGTACCTAGTTTGTTTTATTTTTTTTATTTAAAACATAATTAATTTTAAGTGACTGAATATAATTATTTAAACTCCATTAAAGTCATAATAATATTAGGTTGGGGAAAAGTTTCTTCGCATTTTTTAAGAAAATACAAAACATTTTTTATTATAATTTATTTACATTTAACTAAAGTATGTAGGTACCATTTTGTTCGATAACTTTTTGCCATCTTGTTGGTAGGGACATGATCCCATTGCTATACAAATTTTGGGGCTTCTGATCAAAATACCGCGACAAGTGGTTTTGGCAGTCCTCTCGTGATGTTAACCTGACACTGCCTAAAGAATTCTGAAGAGACCGAAACAGGTGAAAATCTGAAGGTGCAAGGTCAGGACTATACGGCGGATGCATTAACACCTCCCAGCCAAACTCTCTTAATTTTTGCTGAGTGGCTAAAGATGTGTGAGGTCTAGTGTTATCATGAAGAAAAACCACACCCCTTCTGTTGATTAATTCCGGCCGCTTTCTCTCAACTTCTTGCTTTAATCTCATCTGTTGTTCGCAGTAGAGTTCAGAATCGATGGTCCTACCTGGTGGTAACAGCTCATAATGAATAATGCCCTTCCAATCCCACCACACACACAGCATCACCTTGTTGCGAGTTAACCCGGGTTTCGCCACAGTCTGTGAAGCCTGACCTGCCTTTGACCACGACCTTTTTCGCACGTTCTTGTCGTACGTGATCCACTTTTCATCACCAGTTATCAGCTTCTTCAAAAATGGTTTGGTTTCATTACGTGGTAATAAAAAATCACAAATGAGTACACGCTTCATTAGGTTTCTTTCAGTGAGCTCGTGGGGTACCCAAATATCGAGCTTTTTTGTGTACCCAGTTTTTTTAAATGCGCCAAAACTGTTTTGTGGTCAATTCCCAGTTCTTCAGTTACGTCGTAACTACTGATATGCCGTTCTTGCTCCATTTTTTCAAAAATGGCATCAATTTTATCCATAATAGGGCGACTAGAGCGACGTGCATCTTTGACATCAAATTTTCCGGATTGAAAACGCTTAAACCCAATTTGTGCTACTCTCACAGACACTGCACTAGGTCCATAAACATCGCAAATTTTTTTCGCGGCTTTCGTCGCATTTTTACTATTTTTGTAGTAAAATTTTAAAATGTATCGAATTTCTTCTTTAGATTCACTCATCTTTACAGTACGAAAAACAAATAAAAATCACACATTTTCCTAATTTGAATTTGGAATTATCTTCTTTAAAATTTAAACTTTGAATGATACCAAAACCAGCCAGATACAAATAGTACAGCCAAAGAGATTTTATTACAAGTTCATACATACTATAATGCGAAAAGACTTTTTCCCCGACCTATTATTAATCTAGCTTAAACAAAGACATTACCTTATATAAATGGAACTAAAAACCTTAAAAAATATAAAATAATAAATAAAATATATCATTAAAAGGAGTCCCTTTAGGCAAGGTTCCGAAGATGCTGGCAGCGTTCCTCCTTTGATAGCTAGGCTAATTCTTTGTCCGAGGTAGCTGCCAGCTCTTCGGTATCCTGTGATGTCGACTAACCTTTTAGCTATTTTCTTAAAAAGCCTTATAGCGCTAGGACCCCACGGACCAAGGGTCTCGACACCAAATGGGACAAAATCATATTCGGAGCCTAGACCCCTGTATTTGCATGCTTTAGCTTTTTCAGCCGCTTCACAAGCCGCACCAGCTCTGTTGTTATTTAAATTTAATACTTTTTTTTCGGACAAAATCACCGTCGTTCGTATAATAATATATATCATGGTAATCGAGTATATAATATGAATCATAGTTCTGACTGACATTTCTCTCGATGATTAGTTAACTATGTCAATAAATAGTCAACTCACTTTTATGTGGAGGCAATAGTATGCATACGCATAGGCGAGGGGAACGGTGGCAGCGTCTTCTAGGCTCCAATAGGAAGGCACAGGCCACAAGAACTCAGGCTGCGCAATAACGTGACTTTGTGCTGCGCCATTTCGTACCAGTCCCATAACTCGCTCGCCACTAAAACCATTCACATTAGTCATAAGTAAGGACTTTAGTAGAAATATGAAAACGTAGTAGTTTAAAAATGCCTACCTTTTTGTCACCCCACTGAAATCCATGCCAAAGCCGGTCTCCTCATTATTTATTGGGATAACTCCTAATGCCCTAAGGGCATCGTTCATATTAATTCCCGAGTAATGGACCTGTAGAGTAGACATTTAATTTGCATATTTATCTAAACGTCATCAGAAAATCTATTTAAACATAATAAGTGATTTTCAAAATTTACCGTAACCGAAACTCCTGCTTTAGTTGGCGCTGGTGCTTGAACCCATTGTAACGATTCCAGATTACCTGGAATCTCACTGCGAAGAGTAATTTTACTGTCATCTAGTAAATTCTCCTTCAATGGCAGGTAGTAATCACCACCCCATACACCCTGTGTGATAAAACATAATTATGATTAGGTATATACGAGATGAAACATCAAAGAACAAAGTTTTCTTTCAAAATATCCAGTTGTCAACTTACATTATCCAATATGTTGTAAGCTAAGTCACCTGGTAGTTTAGCCAGTTGCTTAATATCTTTGGTATCATTGACCATTATCAGACTAATATTGTTTCGCGTTGAATCCTGTCTCCAAAGCTTCACCAAACTCTTGAGTCCAGAGAAGGGTGGGTAGTTTGAAAGGATAGTAAGGCTATTCTGCTGTGATAACTTGCTCCGAGCAGCTATCAAAGATGGAAGATCCTTCTCAGATCGCACGAGGACAGAAGTTGATGCAGCTGGTACAGACGGTTGGAAGCGAATTAGCTCTAAACGAGAGTTATTATTGGACACCATTGATACTATCTTATATGCTCCTGCAGTTTTAATATCCGTCGTAGTATTTAGGGTGTCTTCGTTAATGATGAATATATTATTACGGAATGAACGTTGACCGATTCGTACCATCTGCAAATCAAAATGTTATCTTATATTGTGTCAACATTATTGTTGTTAATAATTAACTTTGATTTGTAAAGTGTGGGTAAGTACTTGCCTCATCATCTTTTGAAAGATTTTGTATAAGCACAAGATCTACATCAGTAAAAATTTTATCAAGCGTTTGCGTGGCGGCGGTTTTTATAACTTTATCGAATTTAAATTTGATTCCAGGCATATCTACTGAGCCAACGCGTCTCATCTCTTCAAATAATGTAACATGTTCAAATTGAGGTGCAATTCCAACTATATTGATGAAATCCTTGTTAACATTCTCCGCTACTATTTGTATGAATGTTTGTAATGATGTAAAAATCTAAAAACCAACAAAGTCACATTAAATTCTTGAAAATTATAACTTAATGTCATGATAATTAGTATTTCGACTTATGTAGTTTCGACTTATAGTAGGACTTAGTCGGAGAAGTTTTACTTACATCTATGTTGGATTGGAATCTTGGAACAAATGTCAGTGTTTTCAAATTTATTGCCTTTTCTTTCGATAAAGGAAAGTCGTGGAATTTTAGATTCTCTATTATAACTCCTCCACACCTAATAAAAAATAATTTAAATAAGTATAAGGAATATATAAAAGGAATTGATGAAGACTACTATGAATATTGTATGATCTTTAACCACACCTTTTCAGCCACCAACTTACCTTGTAAGATCATTGACATCATAAACATGTGCCTTTACAACTGCAATATCATTTATGCTCTTAATATATTTAAGATGTTCTTCAACATCGATAGCCATTCTTCGGATCTGACTTGGTTCCGAGACAGCGTTGTGCGGATGCCTTAGAGCATTCAGTTGCAGCATACCATCAATGAATGTTACCCAGTTATCATTCCACAGTAAGTGTGCTTCTGTCAGTGTCTCGTTGGCATTGTGAATACTGCGGAACGCCCCACTGTCGAATAAAAGTCTTATTGTTACGTATTCATTATTAAGACAACTGATATTTTTTAAATTTATTATAAAATGAGTCTAAGGATTTTTGAATAGAACGCATCGCACCTATACGTATATTCCCTTTCGTAAAATAGGCGATAAATATCTGTACTATTGAGGTTAAAGTCCTCTTCAGTAGTCTGCACATCTGATTTCAGGATAGGGTTATCATCACTCTTGATAAAGCCAGTTGCAACTATAAAGTTATCGTCCATAACCTGAAATTATATTAATTATCATCAGCAATGTAGAATACTATCCGATGGCATGTGCTTTCGATTAGTTGATTGAGCGAAGCAAGATTTCCAAATCAACTTGGGCAAATCGGCGTTCCATGTACGTATGTTTGTCCGAGAAGAACTTTCAAAACGTTGATATGATCTTCGTGAAATTTAGTATATAAGTAGGTAGTGATGATACAATTCAAGTGATGAACTAAAAATGGTGGGAGGTTGCTGAGATATTGGGGTCCAAAGGGGTAAAAAAATCAAAATGAAAGGTCTTTATTAGTGCATTTCGACCACGTTTTTATTTTAGTTTAATCTTTGTAGTTTTTCAGTTATGAGCCATAATAAAAACTGAACTTTGACGAAACACACAGGGTACACCAGTGACCTTACGGTGCTGAAATTTGTTGTGCGTGTAGCTTTAGTGACACAAATATTTAAATAAGTCTGAAATCCAGAATAACTGCCCAAACAAACAAAAACAAACAATCCTATTTGGATGAACATGCACTCATTTTACTTGTAATTTGAATAAAACCGTAGGTCAAGTAGGTTGGTCACGCATTTCGTGGATACCTTACACTATAAAATTTATATGGCACTATGTATTTTAAAATTCAAAGATCTTTTATCTTTCATTGGAGATTCACGAGATCACTGTTCGAGGCGAACCACTAGTTATCATTAGTTTTAAACTCCTGAATCATGTATATTTATAAAACTTGTATTAGTCGAAACTCGAAATTTTATTACCTCAAATCGCCCACTTCCCCTGTGCAAAGACACCACGAGCTGTATACATTGTTGTTCATGTAAAATAGGTTGTGCATGTAAGAGTATATCGCTGAACACTACGTTCAACTTCTTTTTTGGAACTTTGAGAGTCATAGCGAGGGTATCCCAAACAGCCACCAGCGCGTACGTGTATGGAAGTTGGGGTTTTCCTGCCAAAGATAAATTATTTATCACGATGATGATAATTTAAAGCTCTAGCGAAGGAAAATTTGTTTATTGCCTACTAGATGTTCTTGAGTTCGTACACAAATACCGTTTAAAAATCCCTTTAAATTTTTTCAGAATTTTTACCCGGGCAACTTAAAAATTTCATTTATACAACCTTGCCCTTGTAATAACGAACAAAAAAAACCAGCTAAATCGGTCAAGCCATTTTCAAGTTTCTGCGAGACTAACGATCGGCAATTGATTTTTTTCCTGCACCAACGGCTCCCAGCAACCTTTATCAGGTGATAAAGGTTGCTGACCGCACAATATCGGTTGCTCTGGAGGTCTATGGGGGGGCATATGTTCAGCAGTGGATGCCCTGTGGCTATTATTATAATGATGTTAAATATAATAAAATTGAATTTCAATTATATCTGCATTTTTATTTAATGTTGGTTAAAGAATTAATAAAACTTACTCCTGATAACATGACCCTTCAAATAGCTATGTTCTTCGTCATGGATCGAAACCACAAATTTGCATGTGGCTGTAATAATTCTGTGAGCCGACATGTAGAGCGGCAGTACCCTAAAGCAAGAACAAACGAATCAGAATAACAAACAACAAGTGAATTAAAAGATCTTCAACGATAACGATGCCTGTTACTCCCGTGATTTTCTAATAAAACAGATTATAATTTTTAAACATTACATAATGAACCACTAGAAAAGCTGTGTTATCGTAGAAGATGAGCTTTTTTTGTCAAAATATTTTGAGTACAAGTGTGGTTGTTACCATTTCTCACTGTGAGCCCAATCAACCAGATGTGACAGAAATGGTGTACCGGTCGACACCGGAAACTCTACTTTAGGATAGAGTACTTGCACCTTTGGATTGTATCCTTCCATGTACAACCTGACAAAGAACATACAAAATGAGTTTTATAATGAAGAGTCTAAGGTTCTAAGACTATTTAGATATTGGCGATGCTGACTTTCCAACAGCTTCTAAAAGCATGCGAGGAGCGTCTGGATGTCCTCGTCTTGTCAGAGGAATGTTCGTGCATGAATCTGGCAAAGATCTTTTGAGGATCGCCTGCAGCAGACCATGAGGTGCTATCTCCACTAGAACTGCGTTACTTGGAATCAGCGTGCTGGTCTCTTCAAACAACACTGGACTCTACATAAAGAAAAAAATTAAATAAGTATGTTACAAGTATGTTACTAAGTAAAGTACTTAAATGTTAAAATAATTAAGAAGCAACGGCAGATACCAGTAAGTTGTTGGTATGATACTCTGCAGATGAATATTTAGCTGCGTCTTCCTCCCATCTATCTTGCGGCACTGATGTTGAAACCCATTTGTCACTACGCGCTCGGGGAGTTTTTATGACTTCTTTTAAATACTTCAGCAGGCCAGGACCTAACAAAGATAAAACAACAAGACAATAATTTAAAGATTAAAAAAATATCCAGATAAGGCAACATAAATTGAAAAGATGCAGTTTTAAATAACATCGTAAGAACCGTATCTGATCAATGTGTAATACTAATGACCTATATTCTGGTAATTAATTATGAGTTGATAATTATTTGTACCCACCGGCTTTAGCAATGTATCGAGAGTGATAAGCGATGTTAGAACAAGGTACTTCTTTTGCGAATATGCCCTTGGCGACCAGTTCACTGACAAAGGTTTGCATAACATCAGCTGGACCCGATATGGTGCTAGAATCAGCACTATTGTGGCAGGCAATCTGGATCTCCGGCGGGCATAGCTTCGATACCTGGAATATATAAGGTATGTTTGTAAATGTTGTTTGTAGATGTACAAATATAGATGATTTCACAGATCCTTACATCCTGGAATCCTAAACCAACTGCAGCCATTGATCCTTTTATGAATGGAGTTTCCAAGGAGACCAATCCGCGGCTGTAAGCTGACAGTATCATTTCCTCTGCCGTTAGACAACCGTCAGCGTACGCGCATCCGAGTTCACCCACACTATGACCTGTAAAAGAGTTTACAGATAGCACATTGTTATACAAGCGCTGTAAGCGATCTATTTCACACCCGAGTATAACACAACTTTTCATGACGAAGGCGTAGAAATTATAAAAGTCTTTATAACAGTTTGTCGCTAAAAAAGAAAATTTGCTTTCCCGGCTCAGAGCTGTTTCCCAGTTTCCCATTGTTTTTTTTCACTAGTTAACTATGCCCTCTTTTATTTAATAGAAATAAGGATTTGTCACAGAGGTTGTATTTCATTAAAGCATAATAATGTGGCCTCTTCTATTTTAAAAAGAAATAAGGAGTTTTAATGTAGGTTGTACTTTATTTTAATATATTAATGCAATGAGCCTCATTCTATTTTCAAATTTACTTACAGCCCTAGGGACGCAAATTAGATTTTGCATCAAGTATCGAACAGACCAACTTTTAGTGCATGAGTGATGGTTTGCCATGCAAGTTGTATATTTTTTTAAAATAAATTATAGGCTAGCGTTTGACCACTATCTCGCCTGATGGTAAGCGATGATGCAGTCTACGATGGTATCCGCTTGCCTAGAACAAACCTATTCACTCGTGACTTGAAGATTATAATTGGTTGTATTTAAGTTTATAATAACAAATAAGAATGCCTTCTTTAATTTTTAAATAGAAATAAGGATTTGTCAAGGAAGTTATATTTCATTTTATCTCATTAAGAATGCAATTTTCAAATGTAAATACGACCCTAGAGCCGTAAATCGTGTTTACGTAACCGTTATCGAGTTTACAATGTTCAACTATCAAAGAAAAATAACTATGTAAAATACAGTTGTCTTATCCGAAAACAAAACGTCTGAACTATCTTTACCTATTTAATAATAGGTGAAGAGAAAGCTTACTACCCCTTTTTAAGGTAATTGCGCGCACGGAGGAGTCTGAGATTTGGCATAGTTTAGTTAGTAAGTTTCAATCTGCACTTTAAATGCAATCTTGCCACACCCTCACAGGGTACACGTCTATTAGGATAAGTACTTTAATTAAGTTTAGATGTACCTAAATAACTAAATATCATGTTGCAATAAATAAATGAATACTGAATACTGAAAGTTTAATGGAGATAGAGGAGAGGCGAATGCTAATGTTAAGCTAATTAAATGAATTATGGTCGAATTTTGACCACTGTGCACTGGCAACTAGTTATTATAAATACGAAAACTTGTGTCTGTATGAAATAATAGGTGCTATGAAATTATGTTTTTGCCGTTCTTCAGTACTGGTTATTTCAAATAGAAAAAAAATTTGAAATGGCTTTGTATTCTTCATTACATTTAAACATTTTTCGTCATAATTACACGAATTTTTAAAGTATGGATACTTTAAAAATTCGTGTAATTATGGAATATGAGTTCCGTCGTGGCACCAACGCGACACAAAAGGCACGTAACATCAAAAACGTTTACGGAGAGAACTGTACAAACGAACGCATAACCCGTTATTGGTTTTCCCGGTTCCGTTCAGGAAGTTTTGACTTGAAAAATTAATCTCGTAGTCGTTCGGAGACTTTGGTCAACAATTATGAATTAAAGGCGATTGTGGAAGCTGACGAAACTCAATCTGAGCTAGCAGCAGCTTTTGATGTTAGCATCAAAACAATTTTGATCCATTTGCGACAAATAGGCAAGGTAAAAAAACTTGATAGATAGTGCCCCACGAACTTAACGATCGACGCGTCGAGACCTGCCTCGCGCTGCTCAATAGGCAAAGAAATGAAGGAATTTTGAACCGAATTGTTACGTGCGATGAAAACTGCCAATGCGTTGGCAAAGATGCGTCGATTTCATGTGTGATTACTTTGAATAACAGAAATAAAAAAGTTTAAAAAAAAATATTTTCACTTATTCTATACAAAATGGCAATTTCATAGGTAAATACCTAATATATACACTCCATTAGATGAGTTTGGCATCCCTAAACATGGACTAATTGCGCTACTTGCATCAAACAGGGAAGAAGATCAAAAACAATGAGCGGTTAACACCGCTGTTACACTACATGCATACACTACATGGCGTGTGCTACATAATGTACCTATCTCATTTGGAATCATGTCTGGGAAACACTATTCTTCATAATACTAGTGGTTCGCCCCGAACTGAGATCTCGCGAGTCTCCGATTAAAACAAAAAAATATTATTTGTAATCTTTGACTATCAAAACAGTGCCGCGAAATTAATAACCAATTAACTTGACCTACAGTTTCATTCAAATTACAGGTAACGGGAGTTCATGTAACCTTTTTTAGGGTACAAATTGCAGTTATTCTGGATTTCGGACTTTTGTCTATATATGTGTCAATAAAGCTACATGTATACCAAATTTCAGGATTGTGGGATCACTGGTGTACCCTGTGAATTTTGTCAAAGTTTTGTTTTTATTATGGCTAATAACTCAAAAACTCCAAGGATCAAACTAAAAATAAACCCGGGGTTCAAATATCCTGTTGAAGACCTTTCATTTGACGTCCTACTTGACCTAATAGTCTCATTTTCATTTATTTTTACCCCTCTTGAAATATAATATCTCAACAACCCCCCAACATTTTTAGCTCATTTAGTCACACCAAAATTGTGCCATCAATACTTACCTATGTATCAAATTTCACGATGATCGGATCAACGCTTCGAAAGTTATCCTCGGACAAACAAAAATACATATGTACATACAAACATACATACATACATGCATACAACGCCGATTTGCCCAAGTTGATTTGAAGATCTCGCTTCGCTCGATCAATTATGTTAGTTCTACAAGCAAAGCAGAGGTAAGCAAACGTACCAATAATATTGTCAGGGACCAGCCCCAGCTCTCGAAGCACATCAGTTAGACCAATCTGTACTGCGGCGATCCCAACGAATGAGTGAAGAATATTGTCGAAGATTGTCTTGTCTGGAGATGTTATGATGTAAACAATGTCTATTCCTTTTGGCTCTAGAACTTGGCGACATCTGAAACAAACACAAAACTAAAGAAAACCATGGATTATTGAAAATAAATGTGTCCGCCACGGGACAATCTACTAAATTGATGGTTATTGAAAGAATTTATAATTAAACAAAACCGTTTATAAGCATTTAATCTTATACGCTGTATGATACCCGTGGCGGCAAATTAATTATTTTCTCGTACTTTTGACTTTTGACAATTATTGATACAATTTTTACTTTATAAACATAAAATAATAATAACAAATCTTACTCTAACTCTATTGGACGCATGCCGTCATGCCGTGCCCGTGAGTCAGTTTTACCCCCAAGGCGCGCCCATAGATGTTTCACATACCGACATACCTACTCACAATTTTTTTTATGTTTTATTAAATAGTAAACTTTCTGTGGGAACATATGACGGGACAAATGTCTGCATGAGTTACAAATATTTGTTCCGGGTCTGGATGTTTTTCTATGTATTATAAGTATGTATTTACAAAGAAAAAAAAAGTATATAAGTATTCTATCAGTTATCTGGTTCCCATAGTACAAGCTCTGCTTAGTTTTTGGGGCTAGATAGCGCTGTGTAAAATGTCCACCAATATTTATTTATTTACATATTTATTTATTTATATATTTATTTATATATATATAAATGTATTTTCTTTCTTTCTATTCTTACTTTCACATCGAAAACTCAAGTTTTAAAATCTATGACGTACCGTTCAATAGCTGCAGCAAATATTGGCAAACGCATGAGTTGTGCTCCCATACCGGACCATTGCGAGCCCATCCCGCTGTACACGAACCACAGGGGGCGCTGGGCATCGTCGAAGTACGCCACTTGCTCCGACAGACTCACTGTATTTCCATCTTTCGTATCTGAAATTACAGTGTCATCACTCGAGACGAAGTTCCGACGTGGCTTACGTGGTTAGTCGGAAGGTGTGTTGTTGCGTTGGAAATGCCTGAGAGTTGCGGTGAGACTTCGTACCTATATTCAATAAAATGATTCGAGTTCTGCGGGTTTTTACATGATAGACGCCTTCGTACGATAATTCAAACATCAGGTAAGTGTGTAGTGCAAAATGTCATCATTATCATATCAGCCACAAGACGTCTACTGCTAAAGTAGTAGGGGGGAGGGGGCATCCTACGCTGCGTTTTTCAGTACGTGGTCTCCACTCTAGACCCTTTCTGCCCCAACAGCCGCCAGTTCTTCGAACTATCTCGACTATGATATCGATATAACGAACTATGAGCTCCACCCACTGCCACTTCAGCACAAAAATGTGAAAGTTAATATTTCCTAATGCAATAATCATGTGGAATGAACATTATTTGGAAGTCAGGCATCGACATTTGTCGCTATAAAAATGTTTGTTGATTTCATAACTCACCGAGTATGGCATACCCTCTGCCTAAATGTCCAGAGATCCTAGTCTGGTGTATGTTTTGCAGTAGAGCCAGCTGCTCGGGGTCTATGGGACTGGCCTTGAGCTCGTCAATAGCCCTCTTGACAGATGAGTCTTGTCTGCCAGAAATTGCTACCAGATGTGGAATATTTGACTTGTAGCGATTGAGGTCCTAAAAAGGTTTATAGTTTATGCCTAAAAGCCCTTGTACCTATAAGCTAAGAAATTTCACCGTGTCTGCGGCAGATAGGACCAATTCATCATTTAGTCGGAAAATTTGTCGTATCTGTCCAGACAAGATAAACAGAAACGTGTAAACGATGACATTGTTTTCAGGCAGCCGTGCGTAGTGTATGGTAGATTTTACTAGTCAACGACACATTACTACACCTCACCCACTCCACCCCTCCCTTCACAGCAACAACACATGGCGCGTCGTGTCTAGCGCAGACAACATTTTTTTCTTGGTCAGCGCCGGAGCAATGTACACAGTTCGTGTGTAGAAACGACGCGAATTCTTGCGTAGACCCGGCGACTTTTCTTAACATGTACGAAGCCTTAGAGGTGAAGATATTTATTCTCTAAAGTACCTACTTTAATATATTGTGACAAGAAAGCTTCAAAAGACATCTATGTATGAAGATAAGCTTAACACAGGTTTTGTTTCATGTTATGTTGTTGTTGTGTGTGTTATGGCGGCGTACGAATGCCCTCTCTTTTGGAGGGCATTAGTTCGCCGCCATAACACAGGTTCTCCTAGATTGGGTAATAATGTTGCTCCCACCATGAACTGTAATGTATAATTACTAGTGGTTTGCCCCTAACTGAGATCTCGCGAGTCTACCATAAAAACAAAAAAAAATATTTTTCGTAATCTTTGAATGTCAAAATAGTGCCACGAAATAAATAACCAAATAACTTGACCCACAGTTTCATTCAAATTACGGGTAACGGGATTTGTACATGTAATTTGGTTACTCTTTTTTGGGGTACAAATTGCAGTTATTCTAGATTTCAGACTTTTGCCTATATTTGTAATATATAAGCTACACGCATACCAAATAACAGCACTGTGGAGTCTTTGGTGTACCCTGTGAATTTTGTCAAAGTTTAATTTTTATCATGGCTAATAACTCAAAAACTACAAAAACTTTAGTAAAAATAAAAACGGGGTCGAAATGTACTTATGAAAACCTTTCATTTGACGTCTCTCTTAACCTCTAAGTCTCATTTTCATTTTTTTTACCCCTCTTGAACCCCAATATCTCAACAAAAAATTTTTTTTTTAGCCCAAAATTTTTAGCTCATTGAGTCACACCAAAATTGTGCCTTCTATACCAAATTTCACGATGATCGGATAAACGCTTCGAAAGTTATCCTCGGACAAACAAACATACATACATACAACGCCGATTTGCCCAAGTTGATTTGGAGATCTTGCTTCGCTCGATCAATAAGAAACTAGTCTTATTAAAATTACTTAATTTTATGAGCTTATAAAATAAAATAAAATTATAAATAAATTTGAGTAATATGTCATAAAATTATAAAAAATAATAAAATTGAGTAATTTTAATAAGAAGTTGCTTGAACTAGCTTTATTAAAATTACTGAATTATATGAGCCATGTGACAAACGGCCACGTGAACATCGCGAGGAAACGCGCGGCTTAGCTCTGCACGTATTGACCACGTATTTCTAAGGCTGACTTAGCTAAGACAGTGCACATTATTTTGTCGATCTTCGACCGTAATTTATTCGTTATAGTTAGCTAAATTTTTGCATTCGCCCCTTTTCATCAAGTTTAACTTTGCCAAATCACACACTGCACGCATTAAGCTTAAAAGAGATGCAAAGTTTTCTCTTCTAGTAGGTATTTATAGATAGATTATGAGTACCTTTTGCTTATAATGTCCATGCAGCAGAACATGAGCATTGACTCCCGTGACAGATAAGCCGTTGACGGCGGCGTAAGTCCTCCGGAACTGATGGTGGTCATTCAACAGCTGGATGCGACCCTCTTTGATAGCAGCTACGTCGCTTCGAGGAGTTTCACAGTTCAGATTGCCTGCCAGCTCTCCTCTGTGGTATCCTAACAGCACCTGGCAATTACACAGTTAGATACAAATACTTATTTTCAATGGTTTCTTAACCCGTCAAGGATCACGGCAATACATTTTTGTATTGCTGTGACTGAGTGACAGGAGGCCTGAGCGATTAAGGAAACTTATCCTTCCGGTAAACATTTTAGTCATTGATTTGTCTTAGTTATCTTTTGCTTGTTCGGGTAGTTTTTATTCTTATTTCTGATTTGAAGGGTAAGATCTATGAAATCATGCATTTTTTATATGAATATAATTTGCAAACAATGAATTAAACCAAGATCCACGAACGAAAAAAAATTCAATGAATCGTTTTTTATTCAAAATTCTAAATGAGTCTGAATTGGCATTTCAGATGCAGTCGGCCGGGTATAAAAGTAGATTAACACTTTACTGTCGTCAATTCCCAAAGCATCATCCTAGTTATATGTAGAAAGGTAAAACTTTTTGGTGCTAACAACCTCTTGGTCGCCTCAGACTGGGTGTCCGGCGCTCAGGCTTAACCAAAGAGTTCGAAAAATAAAAACTAAAACTTTATTTAGAAAAACTTCGTTATTTATTTCAATTATTATTATAAATACGGGATTTATCACGTACCGTCTTATCGGGGTTTCGTCACGATGAGTGCTATTCGCTCCGAATAACATCTATATTTGTGATATTTAAGCTACACGCATACCAAATAACAGCGAATCCCCAGAGAATCATTAAACAATAAGTTTAAAGAAATAAATATTATGGCATTCGCTTGTCAATACATCTATGAAAATCTAATGTATTTATGTTCACAAAGATATTAATTTGTTTAAGAAAAATAGCGATAATCATAATTTTAATACTAGAAATAAAGATAAACTCACTGTTGCCACTTGTAGACTCCATAAAGTTAGTAAATCGAGGACAAGGTGTACGCTTTTATAACAAACTCCCAAGGGATGTACAAAAACTGACAATTAACAAATTTAAAAACGTAATTAAACAAAATCTTTATAAAAGGGCCTACTATAAAATATCGGATTATTTAGATGATAGAGAAGCTTGGGATTGAAATTGCTCCAACTCGTTTAAAATGTTACAATTTAGATTTAATTTATTTTCCGTATTATGTATTGTAAAAGCGTCATTAAAAAACAACCAGCCTTGTTACTTGCCTTTCTTTCCTGGCTTGGTCGCGAAGGAACAGGCAGTAAAATTGACGGTTCAAAGTGATCCTTGTGATTTTAATGAATAATAATATTTGACTTTGACTTTGACTACAGCACTGTGGGGATACTGGTGTACCCTGTGAATTTTGGCAAAGTTTAGTTTTCATTATGGTTAATAAAACTAAAATAACTAAATATTCAAAAACTACAAAAACTTAACCAAAAAAACGGCGTCTAAATGTACTAATAAATACCTTTCATTTGACGTCTTGTCTTGACTTAATAGTCTCATTTTTATTTTTTTTACCCCTCTTGAACCCCAATATCTCGACAACCCCCCAAAATTTTTAGCTAATTTAGTCACACCAAAATTGTGCCATCATTACCTACCTACGTATCAAATTTCACTATGATCGGATAAACGCTTCGAAAGTTTTCTTCGGACAAACATACATACATACATACAACGCCGATTTGCCCAAGTTGATTTGGAGATCTCGCTTCGTTCCATCAATAACTAATTGTTTTCCTTGTCTATTGCTGAACATAACCGGTTAAATCACGTATATTTTATGTTAAATTTTGTACCTTTGTGACAGCTGAAATTCCTGAAGCAGCTTCTCCGTAACCGATGTTAGACATAACGCTTCCGACCATCAGAGGCTCTTCTCTATTGTTGCAGAATATTTTGTCAAACGCTTCCAATTCCGACTTGTCTGCCTCTGGCACAGCTGCAAAATTATTACAATATACCTATTGTGGAATATATTATGGATCAGATTTGGCAGGTATTTAGTATTTTATTGCGTTCATATAAAGTGGATTAAAATAATAACATGTCAGATCTTATTGACTAGTCAAGAGTCCAGCACTTCAGATGTACCCTGCAAGTAAGGGTGTAGCAATATCAAAGCTAAATAGGCAGGTCTAGTGGAATCAAAGTTGATCGATTTTATGTTTTGAATTTAACTGCTTAGTGAAATCATTAATTTTAGAAAATTATTTACATGTCGTTAAAAAAGTCGTCTAATGTGTAGTAACTCTTTTCCATTAGTATATGTTTTAATCTATTGTTACGCCGAGGCTGTTAAATAATGAGTAATAATCGAAGTTTCTCGAGCGCTTTTGTCTGTGTTATTGTTTGCGGTTTCGCAGAATGGGGAGTGGCCATTATGTCGAAACACCGACCCTTTCCTGGAACTATCGAGATCGTTCTCGAACAATTGAAATGTACGCGATATAAATAGGCCGGAGAGATGGCCGGACAGTCAGTCTGGATTTAACTATACGTGCGAACATTTCGGTGACTTTGAGTGGCGCAACAGTGGTGTGCATTAGTGTGTTGTGATTACGTGTGACAAAGTTCGTGTATTCATCGTTTAGTGTTGAATAAAAGTGTTATTTTGGTTAGATCGATTCCCATTATTTTATCCCGAACCCTCAGCTCGTAACACTATGATCAAAGATGTTGTCGTTTTCTTGTGCTTTAATTTGTTCTAGTATTTTGTTATATATTTTTACTGCCATTACATTCGGACCCGAGCTGTGCATTTTTAATGTTGATGTAGGTAGTACCAGGTTGTATTTGTACCTACATTGGAAGCGACGTGGTAGGTCAGTCTTTTTTGAAAAAATTGCGGGTACTTCCTGACGAATTTACATATTTCGAGTACGTATATTCAGGTTAAAGTCAGTATTATAAATTTTATAAAGTGTGGCTTTCAGCTTTCTGTTACCTTTATATTGGTATCAAAATACTACCAACGAACAACAAAACCAAATGATACAACATTTGAATATCGTCCTGTCGAAATATTGATTCAGGATTAACTAGTAGATAGGTCTTAATGAAATATTTCAATTTAGAATAAAACTTGGTACTTAATAATTATAGTGTATGGATAACTTATTTTGGCATTATGTTACTGGGTTTTTGATTTCTTGTGTAGACGTTCATACAAAGTTATCACGGCATGCTAAATGATAGACGTCAAATCGGGCCTATTGGATATCCTCAGGTATCCCATCAGCTTTTCATAGTTTAAAATGAAGTCGCTTCTGCTGTCTACTCTTCAATGGATTTTAATGTAGTTTTCAGCAATAGATAGTATGATTCAAGTGGAGGGTTAATATGTGTAACTGGCTTCCGCCAGTGGTTTCGCACGCGTTGTTTGTCAACAAAAAGTAGCCTATGTGTTAATCCAGGTTATTATCTACGTACTCGTACATACAGATTTGAAAGTAACTCTCTCTGTCTCTCTGTCTGTTTGTTACCTTTTCTTGACTTTTCACGAGGGCAATGTTTTATTGACGAACCACGCGTACGATTCCACGGGCAGGTCAGCTAGTTAAGAATAAACAAATAATTGGTAGAGCTCATGTCGGACCAAGCACCAGTGTATGGTTCCGTAATGCAGTTAATTTTGGTAATTTTGCGTGAAATGTTTACAAGTTCATCTAAGTTAGTCGACTACTGCTAAGAAACAAGAAAAAACTAATTAGCTTCAAATCAAATCCAACCAAGGTATTTATTTTATCAGCAAGTTTTTTGAACCTTACCTGAGCCAAATCCTTCAACATATTCAACAACATTTGGTGCGACGCTAGCTCTTTCGTAAAACATTTTCAAGAACCTGGCAGTATCCTCCGGGTCTCGATAGAAGCCATACAGCGGTCCAGTTTTTCCATTCTGTATTTTTGTGTATTCGCATTGCACGTTCACCACGTCTGCGTAAACTCTGGAAGTAATTATTTTCGTTTAGGTTGCACTATTTAGCTTAGATTAACGCCGATAGAACGCCGTATAAATATGAGCTCGAAAAAATATTGATCGCTCAAAGAGATTATGAAAGGTGGCTATCCGCTCCACCTAAAGAAAGCAGTAATGGATACACGCGACTCTCACGTATGGTTGCCAGCGAGGACCTACAATACCAAAACAAAAACAAGACTAGTCAGTTGCTATGGAAAGAAGCCTTCTAAAAATAAAAAAATACACAAAGTAAGAAGCGAATTCATACGAAAGAAGTCAAAAATAATTGACGTCCTACATACAGTCTAAGGTTAAAATGGAGATGGACTGGCCATGCAGCAAGATACAGCGACAAGCGATGGACAGCCGAAGCGACGAGATGGAAAGGTCCTATCAGGAAAAGACGAAAAGGTCGACCTATGAAACGATGGAGTGACGACATCGTAGCTACAGCAGGAAAGGAGTGGATCAAACGAGCTAAAGCAGGGAAAACTGGATCAAACTGGAGAAGGCCTATACCCAAATAGGGGTTCCTATCCAAGACAACTTAACATGTGAATGAAAATTGATTACGAAAAACATAATAAATCGTTTAAAAATTTAAAAATAATGCAATTGAAAGGTGAATTTTTATATAAAATAATAGGTTGGGGAAAAAGTCTTTTCGCATTATATTTAGTATGTATGAACTTGTAATAAAATATCTTTGGCTATACTATTTGTATCTGGCTGGTTTTGGTATCATTCAAAGTTTAAATTTTAAAGAAGATAATTCCAAATTCAAATTAGGAAAATGTGTGATTTTTATCTGTTTTTTGTACTGTAAAGATGAGTGAATCTAATGAAGAAATTCGATACATTTTAAAATTTTACTACAAAAACGTAAAAATGCATCGCAAACCGCAAAAAAAATTTGCGATGTTTATGGACCTAGTGCAGTGTCTGTGAGAGTAGCACAAAATTGGTTTAAGCGTTTTCAATCCGGAAATTTTGGTGTCAAAGATGCACGTCGCTCTGGTCGCCTTATTACGAATAAAATTGATACCATTTTTGAAAAAGTGGAGCAAGATCGGCATATCAGTAGTTACGACGTAGCTGAAGAACTGGGAATTGACCATAAAATAGCTATGGCGCATTTGAAAAAACTAGGTACACAAAAAAGCTCGATATTTGGGTACCCCACGAGCTCCGTTATTAGGTTTCTTTCAGTGTACTCATTTGTGATTCTTTATTACGACGTAATGAAACCGAACCATTTTTGAAGAAGCTGATAACTGGTGATGAAAAGTGGATTACGTACGACAAGAACGTGCGAAAAACGTTGTGGTCAAAGGCCGGTCAGGCTTCACAGACTGAGGCGAAACCCGGGTTAACTCGCAACAAGGTGATGCTGTGTGTATGGTGGGATTGGAAGGGCATTATTCATTATGAGCTGTTCCTACCAGGCAGGACCATCGATTCTGAACTCTACTGCGAACAACTGATGAGATTAAAGCCAGAAGTTGAGAGAAAGTGGCCGGAATTAATCAACAGAATGGGTGGGTTTTTTTATCATGATAACGTTAGACCTCAGACATCTTTAGCCAGTCAGTAAAAATTAAGAGAGTTTGGCTGGGAGATGTTAATGCATCCGCCGTATAGTCCTGACCTTGCACCTTCAGATTTCCACCTGTTTCGGTCTCTTCAGAATTCTTCAGGCACTGTCAGGTTAACATCACGAGAGGACTGCCAAAACCACTTGTCGCGGTATTTTGACCAGAGGCCCCAAAATTTCAATAGCAATGGTATCATGTCTACCGACAAGATGGCAAAAAGTTATCGAACAAAATGGTACCTACATACTTTAGTTAAATGTAAATAAACTATATTAAAAAATGTTTTGAATTTTCTTAAAAAATGCGAAGAAACTTTTTCCCCAACCTAATATTATATTAAGTACATACATGTAATACTTAGGTGATGGGGAATAAAAGGCATTATTATTATTATTATTAGCTCAGATTACAGGACTTTTAATGTACATACCTCAGGGCGTCTCTGGCTTTCTGAAGAAATAATACATTAATTGCTTCTGACTTGGCACAGCCAGACGCATACTGGTCGAATGACTTCGTCTTACCATCTTTGGATAAACTCATGATTCTGAAACAAGGTTGAGTAAGGCCAGTCAAGTCCAGAGACTTACACAAGTTTTTCAAAATACATCACACTAATATTGTAAATGTGAAAGTTTAGATGTTTGTTTGTTTGATACTCAATCGCGTCAAAACGCCAGAATAGATTTTGATGTTTGGTATAAATAGATTATGATCTGGATTAACACATAGCCTACTTTTTATCTCATAAATCAGTTCCCATGGCATGATAATGAGGTGTCAAAGTTTCTATCGCATATGATTTTGTCTTTGTTACACCTTCACGCTAAAACTACTGAACTGATTGAGCTCAAACTTTGCATCCATGTATTTTTAGGTCTTTTAAAACATATGAAAAGTCAACTTTTATCCCCTAAATCTGTTTCTATATTTCAAATTAATGAAGCTTTTTGCCGGGAGGGAATTTTCTCACCCATACGTTTACGTGTAGTCTCAGAGGGAGTGTTCCATTTTATTTGCTCTGCAGAGTTGCGTTTGCTTGTGGCTGTCATTTGGAATGTTACCTTCCGTAATGCACCGAGGATTGCGGATGCAGACACAAGTTAGTACCGCCGACAACAGCAGCCTCACACTCGCCCCGCTTGATCGCGAGGTAGGCCTGCTCCAGGGCCACCGCGGAGCTGCAGCAGGCGCCGTCGATGGAGTGTGAGGGACCTTTCGCATTCAGCCAGTATGAAATGCGGTTGGCGAACATAGACTTATTGCACCTGTGAAGAATGCCGGGGATTTCATTGTAACAAGGAGATGAGTGATCCATGTTGTTTTATATATGGATTTACTTTGTTCTAATTTGATTCTTTTAATCAATGTATTGATTTTTAATTTAACCCAAGTATGTTGTCCACTGCTGGGCAAAGGTCTCCCTAAATCCCTCCAATTATTTCTGTTATTTGCTATCCCCCCATCCTCACAAACACGAGTCCAGATCGTCCCGCCAACGGCCAACCGCGTCGTCTCGTTCCCTCGGCCTGCCAATGTATTATTACATTTGCTCATTTCACTCGGTCCATCTGGCTAATGTAGCCCACCCAGTCCCACTTCAATCTGGCCGTTTTTCTCCTCAAATCGATAATTTCAGTAATATAATGCATATCTCAGTGTTTTGTACGCGGTCAGTGCATTTAAGCCCGAGAATGCTGCGTTGCTGCGTTTATCGTTAAGGAGTTTTGAGCAGTTGATTAAAAATAAAATAAACTTAACTAAAGCCGAATTGACTACCTCCTCCTTTTTTGAAGTCGGTTGAAAATTCACGAAAATCGAATAAGGACTTACCCAGCTATACCAAACCCGGTCCTAGACTCAGCATCGTAGAAGCTAGCTTTCTCGGATTCAGAAAAACAGCTTCCAATATAAACACCCACTTTCTTACCGTACAGATGTTCTGGACTTATTCCTGGAATATTAGAAAAAATAATACTCAATCATTTATTGTATACCACAATGTAAACAATTAATAGGTGGTAATTGATAGGTAGGTAAATGATCATTTTGGGCCCTGTTGGACATTACAATATTTGGAGAGAGGAGGACTTCATTGTTCTTGTTAGGTTATATTCATTTTAAAAAGTTCTGGTCCAAGCGTATTATGGGATCTGTGTACGGCTGTATACAGATTGTTTGGTAATATACCGACGATATTCAAGTGACGGTTTCTCAAAAGATAAAAAAAGACTTCTCGAAAAAAAACTACTAGTTATATTATCAAATTTTAAAGAGAATCTACTTAGTTCAGGTGATTTATTCGATATAAAACTTACTGCCTACTCTTGCAATCGACATCCAAAAAGACCGATTTGATATCTCTTTTGGAAATGGCTTCGGGTTTTGGGTTAGAAAGGGGCAACAAGAGATATCTCGTGACGTCACCAATACAGTATCTGTCGTTGGCAAGATGGCAAGCATTATGCAATTGCCAAAATAAATTTTACATTTCTATGGTATACATTTCACAAATTTATTTATTACGCTCACCAAAATAACCCCTTTAATTTTTTTGCGTATATTCAAACACTATATTTGTTAGATACATTGTTTACAGACGATTGATGACGTTATCGGACGTATACAATTTATAAAATAAAAAATAAAATAAAAATTGTTTATTTCAAGCCATTGAAGCTATTATTTATGGCGCAATACAAGTAAGTGTAATCAATACAAGTACAAGTAAGTGGTATCAATACAAGTAAGTGATTTATTTCGAGACGAGACTAGAGAAATTAAAAATGTGTACCTTCTTGTTAAATCTCGCACGGCTTTTACCAGAAGGCAACGTTCTTCTATGGCTATACACCTTTATAACAAAACTAACAAACTACTGAATATATACTAAAAATTTTATTCAAATTACGAATCTATATCAAAAGTCAAAAACTGGTTACAATATTTGGATTACAATGAACGGAACTACTACTGGAAACATTAAAATGAAAGTATCTTTAACAACATACACACATACACACACTCACTCTCACACACGCACACACACCTTCCCTCACACACAAATGCATAAACCTACACACAAACACACACACACATACACACATTGATGGAATAATCATAACGCCATGCATTTAAAAATTATAATACTTAAACTAAGTGACCTTATTTATGGGAGAGGTCACTGACTTCTGTAACACAGGTCTTTGTACCTAGCTCAGATATCAGAGACTTCATAGAATATAGTTACAATTTTTTTATGAGTCAATATAAATATGGAGAGCGAGCAAGAGCGCTGGAGCGCAACATTTTAGGTGTCAAGAGAATATACAGGATTCGGAACACCTGACTGCGCTCAAGGACCGGCATCGCTGACGTCGGTATCAAGGCTGCTAAGTTAAAGAGTGATTGGGCGGGTCATCTCTCCCGCATGCAACCAAATAGGTGGGTTAAGGTCGTAACTGGATGGATCCCTGTGGATGGAAAGCGATACCGTGGAAGGCTTAAGAAGCGGTGGCGCGATGATTTGGACGCTTTTTATTGGGACTGGCGGAATTTGGTACAAGATCGAGATTAGTGGAGATATAAGGGCCTTTGCCTTGGGACAACATAGACAAGATAAAAAAAATACTTTATTTTATTACACCCGAGATATTATGCTAATCGTTATTGATCACTTTCACCTGAATATAACAGGACATTAAACGCAGCGAGGAAATTAAACAAGTATTTTTAAAACAGTTTGTTACTAAAATGATAGCGTTCCCGGTATCTCGGTAGATAATAGAAGTTAGTGCAGTGCCCACTTACCAGCGTCGTAAATAGCCTCATAAGCCTGCTCAAGGATTTTGCGAGACATTGCATCCATGCTGTTTCCCTGACGAAAGTGAATCTTAAAGAACTGGGCGTCGAAGCAGTCCAGTCCAGGTACATTGCCAGCGTACTGAGCCACCTCGGGATGGTTGAACGACCAGCGAACATCATCTTGTGATATTGGGTTTATCTAAAATAATAAACATAGTATTACTAGTGGTTCGCCCCTAACTGAGATTTCGCGAGTCTCCCATACCAACAAAAATATATTATTCGTAATCCTTGACTATCAAAATAGTGCCACGAAATAAACAACCGCCTAACTTGACCTACTGTTTGATTCAAATTTCGAGTTCATGTATATTGGTTTTTTTTTGGGTATAAAATGCAGTTATTCTGAATTTCTGACTTTCGCCAATATTTGTGTCACTAAACTACACAAATACCATATTTCAGCATTGTGGGGTCACACAAAAAATTCAGTTTTTATTATGGCTAATAACTTAAAAACTACAAAGTTTAAACTAAAAATAAAAACGGGGTCGATATGTACTCACAAATACCTTTTAATAGACATGCGATTTGACCAGATAGTCTCATTTTGATTTTTTTTTACCTATCTTGAACTCCAATATCACAACAACCCCCCCACATTTTTAGCTCATTGAGTCACACCAAACTTGCCATCGCTACCTACCTATATACCAAATTTCACGATGATTGGATAAACTCTTCGAAAGTTATACTCGAACAAGCAAACATACATATAACTGTAACCCCCCCCCCCAAACAACCCCCAAGAAAAAAAACCCCCCCTAAATAAACCACTCCTAAACCCCCAATGAATTTATACACGTTAACCCCCGACAACAATCTAATCTACCTATCTACCATCCAGTCATGACCTACCTACTTTATAAATTATCAACCCTATTAACATCTGCTATAAGAGTGTATTGTGATTAATTATTTTGGCTTCGTGATTTATCTAGTATTGCGGTAGGAACCCATGCGTCGCGATATCCGTAATAACTCAGTTTCTTTTAAGGAATTTGAGTCTAGTACCAAAGATCATGCTACCTACTTTATGAGAGAATTAAACCTATCTAAACACATTGACATACCCATAGAATTCTAGTTAGTGATAATTGTGATCTACCTATTGTAAGCTTGGTGCTAAAGTTATAGCCTACCCACTGGGAACGTATTGATCTACCTACAAACTGATTATCGACATTAATAATTGTGGCTAAGACACTTGTTTAAATATCTTAGGTCTACAGCCCCACCACCGCTGTGAAGACAATGAGATTCGACTACCAGACTGGACATCTCTCTTCCACAATTTAAAAGTATTATTAGGTATACTTAACCTTATATTTGAGACAACATAAATATTGTATGTGGGTAGTCTGTTGTTCCTTCTCGTTATTAAGGGAATTAGAGGTCATAATCTTTTGCAAAGTGTAGATTCTGTTTTGGTTATCTTGCGAATCAGTAAAGTTCTTATTTTTAGAACTAAACCCATTCGATTTAGGTTCTTCGTAGCCTATTCTAGAACCCTACCCTTTTCGATTCCGATCCTAAAAATAGCCGCCCCCTACTATCTTTCTGCCAAAACACTCAGCCTAAACATACCTAGGCAACCTATCAATTAACCCATTCTTAAATTCACTACCAGAATGCACTAAAATGTAGAACTTAGTAAAACCCCATAATGAAGCTAGACGTATTTAGTACTTTTCCGAACGGCTAGTTTGCATGAAATAGATAAGTGCTTTAATTAGCTATCGAAGTCTTTTGTTTACTGTAGTTTGACCATGAATATTACTTTAATTCATGTTTCTAGTACCTTTTCAGTTAACAATGCTGAAGAATCTTAACGGAATTTCATTTCCTTGGCTCCGTAGAATAGAAAACAGACCTTTTTCTCGCATCTGTTTCTAATTAAGCCCAGCGCTTTAGCCTTCAAAGATTCTATCGACATCAGATCAACTTACTTAGATTATTTACTTCCTTGAATCCGAGCTCATTTCATTGTCAAACTTCACAAGTCCATCTTATAATTTCAACATTGTATTCAATCTTACAAAGTGTATTTTTTGAAACCACCGTCCTTAAAAGCACAATTGCCCTCTCATTTAAGTTTAGTTTATTACATGAATTTTGTTCTACATACTGATATATTTTTATACCGTATGCTATATTAAAATATTTCCTTTTCCAACGTAGAATAACAACAGATACTCGTATCAAACTTAGGAATCCAATCTTCCTACCCACATTTTTTTCTTTACTAGATAACTCAATCTAAGAAATATTATACCGTCAATAGGTTACACATTCCTGTGTCTTTGTTATAACATAAGCTATGTTTTCCAATAAAACCACCGTTCTTTATGACCATTGAAATAGAAATAGAATATAGAAGAAGTTAAACAAATCGCTGCCAATACAAACATCAATCGTGTAAGGTTATTTTGTATTTAGTGGAATATAATCCTGAGTCAATCATTTCTTAAAATGCAATACTGATGCTAATCTGTCCGTACATCTTTAGAATAAATAGAATATGTAAAGGGAAGTATTTCCTAACGCCCCCCATCCTATTATATGATCCAATTAATTCGATTATTAAACTATTATTGAATCCACCGTCTCTGATGCGTTTCCTACCCTACCGGTTAACAAGGTTCCTACCTACAACATTGTTAAACTAAAAGAAAATGCCACGGTAAGATGTCAATCCCCAACGTTAACTATCTTATTAAATAAGCACCCCGCAATTCAAAACAATTATTCCCGAACCAATACATGGAATCCTAATTCCACATTCTGTATTTCAGGAGCATTCACTTTAACCGTCACTAATTTTTCCTACCCTCAAAATAAAATGAATCTCGGCTCCTAAGATTTTCCATCCAAAATTCACCCCATTTAACCCTCAATGTAAATAACACGGATATCCAATAATTACATTTAAATTCACACAAATAATTTACTCTGTTTGGATCCACTTCAATACATTCCTGCAATAATCTGATTACCAAACATTAACACAAGAACAATAATTGCCAATGGCAATAAGTAAAAATTCCTACCCTCAGAATAAAATAAATCTAGACTTCTAACATTTTCCATCCAAAATTTACCCCATTTAACCCTCAATGTAAATAACTCGGATATACAACAATTACATTTAAATTCACACAAATAAATTACTCTGTTTGGATCCAATTCAATACATTCCTGCACGAATCCGGTTACCAAACATTAACACAAGAAGAATAATTAAAATGGCAGCAAGTAAAAATTAACAAGCACGTACCTTGGTATTCTCTGGGTGTCTCCGCAGGCTGCTAGCGGGTGAAGAACCACGAGGGAAAGACCACGAGGCAAAAGCCCACGAGCAAAGAGCGCGACCCAAGAGCCCACGAGCAATGTCCCCAACGAAAAGATACCGAGATATCACCACTCCCGAGAAGAGCCCGAGAAAGCGCCCCGAGAAGGTCACGAGAAAACCAGAGCCCCGAGAAGATCACCAGGGAAAAGAGCACGAGACAAGAGATCGAGCATCGCCGCTCCGTCGTATTTAAGGCGTTCAGTCCCTTCCCCCCGTACTTCAGCCCTCGAACCGCCGTCTCCAACCTCTAGCGGCGAGTAGCGAAACCTCTCTTCACAGATGATAAATTATTTTATACAAATACTAAACTTATTCAACAGTAACCAAATGGCTTCACGTAACTCAAAGAAAAAATGCACAATCAATTATTTTCTATTAATAATATTATTATTTTGTAATATCACGAAGTTTCATATTAATTCACCCCCGAATTTATGATAGCATAGACAATATTCCGTTCTATCCAGCTTCGCCTTCTACTTGCATACCCATAATGCCGTGTATTGAAACCTATTTCATAGAGAACTTGATAGTCTGTCGATCCCCTACCGGTGAGCAGTGGAACTCTGCCCATTGACAAATTGCTAGTCAGTCGACCCCCTTCCGGCGAGTAGCGCAACTCTTCCCATAGATGATAAATCATTTTGTACAATCTCCACGTCACTTCATCCAACAGCTACTGTCATCTAGCGTCGTGATAGTATGTCAATTTACAATTTATCTAGATCAAACACCGCATACAATAGATGAGTAATCCAAGAGATGGCACTAGGCGTTATAATATATTGCAGCTTTTTCTAAATCCCAGATTGACTTAAATACGTAATGACTGAATGAACAAGTATGTGCTATTCATAAATATTAATATTTTATAATATTACGAAAACGAATGTTATCTTCCGAATTTATTACTGTGGAGGAATCATTCAGGTCCGGCCCGTTACAGTCGCCCCAAAAATTTTACATAGGTGTTATTTATACTAAACCGAAGGAAAATTTTTCTCATTCCTTGTAAAATAATAAAACTTTCAATCATAATCTATTTCTCAAATAAATTCATTAAAGAGGAAACATTTCAACAATACTAGTCCAATTACAAACTTCCTGTTTTACTAATTTTTGTTTATATTACTTTGGGTTTTTTTCCAATATCTTTAATTTGTTGGATTTTGCTTCCATACATATAATGTGTAGTGTGTGTTTAAACCTGATTAAAAATTAATCACCCCTCCGTTCAGTGTCTAAACTTTACAATGTACCAAAACATAACCAACTATCCTCCTCACCAGCTAACTGGTATATATTGTGTCAGGGAACCTTGGTTGTGAGGCAAGATCAACCCTATTAGTATACTGTAGGGGCTGCAAAGGAATAATCACTCTCTCGATTTTCCCGTGGATAACCAACAATACCCCGCGCAACATAGACCTCACCCACAGCAATTTGCATAGCTACCTATTTCCAGTACACCCCGTCTAGTACCAATACGGAACAGTAATCCACCTTCAATCCGGAGCGTGTATAGTGTGCTTAGTTCGAGCCTAATATGTGTTGTGTGAGATTTCATGAAGTCAGCCTCAGCTGCAGTTTAGATCACAGATATCATTATTTCTAATATCTGATAAGATCTCTAACCTAACACCAAACTTTTCCTTCATAAAATCTGTTTGTGGTGCATGTATGAAATAAAAATTAAACAAACCGCCCCAAATTCCAGTAAATGTTGAATAAGCATGACCCTCCATTCTGATTCGAATTTTAATTTCTATACGTTCATTATCCTCTTTTTTCCACTCACACTTATTAATATTATCTACAGTCTGACATTTCCATAAGTCTCAACTTCCGTGACTTTTCATTATGTCATACAAATCAACACTCCCATCAAATTTGTGACTTCAAGATAATGGATTCTTAACAAAGAAATTTCCAATTTGGACCAATATCTTACTTGAATTCTCGATTATATGTGTAATTTTGTTCATCAAATTCTATAAATCCCGGTAACATAATAATGTATTTATTGTCATCAAAGTTAATTAGTTAATTATAAATATACTATTTTTTTTTTTATAAATTCTACTTAAGTTTTCCCAAATATCTAATTTTAACCAATTTAGCCAAACCTAAATGACTCCTCCACCACAACGCTCTATACATCTTTTTGGTATCTGTTAGGTAGAATTCTTGAATACAATACTCCCGCAATTACAACCCCTGAACTGTCTATCTGTAAGTAAGGACTACTGAAGTTTGGATGATGTCACTGTATTAAGAACTGTATTAGAACTGTATTCATAAGAACAATTTTTAATCCTGTCAAATGCTTTTTGTTCTCTATCGCCCCATAGCCATCCCGTACTTTTCTTTAAAATATCATACAAATATCAGTGTATGAACACTGTATTCAGGTATAAATCTTCTATAGAAGTTACACAACCTCAGAAATGCTCTTACATGTTTTACTTTTTTCGGAACGGGAAATTCCTGTATTGATTTTACTTTATCTGGATCAGTTCGTAATCCCTGTGTTGAAATTATGTATCCCGACATTTTGACCTCTTTACAAAAGAATTCACACATTTTCAAGTTACAAGTCAATCCTGCCCTTTGTAATTTTCTCAAAACTATATCAAATTGTTTGATATGTTGCTCTAGAGAACCAGTATTTATTAAAGCTAGGTCATCTAAGTAATTTACACAGAATTCTCTAACCTAGTGCCCCAATATCACATGCATTGTTGTACTAAAACTTCCCACTGATGTTTTTAATTCTTGTGGCAATACATTGTACACATAAGATTTATCATTAACCGAGAACCCCGTATATTTCTTACTAGCCTCTGAAATAGGTATTTGAAACTACTACACTAATATAGTTCGCCCCGTGAAATGAATTCATTACATCTATTTGCAAAGGTGGTTTTTCTGTTTCCGGTATCATGTATTTATGAAAATCTAAATATTTTGAATTTTTAATTATCCAATATTGTGATAACTCTACTATTTGTAAAATATATATTTGCATCATAAAATTTTCATTAAACTTATTTTAATGTGCCCGTAACTTCGCTAGAACAAGTACCGTTTTTTTTCCAATTTCAATTCAATTCAATTTCAATTCAATTTCAATTTCAATTCAATTCCAATTAAATTCAAATTCAATTTCAATTCAATTTCAATTCAATTTCAATTCAATTTCAATTCAATTTCAATTCAATTTCAATTCAATTTCAATTCAATTTCAATTCAATTTCAATTCAATTTCAATTCAATTTCAATTCAATTTCAATTCAATTTCAATTCAATTTCAATTCAATTTCAATTCAATTTCAATTCAATTTCAATTCAATTTCAATTCAATTTCAATTCAATTTCAATTCAATTTCAATTCAATTTCAATTCAATTTCAATTCAATTCCAATTCAATTCCAATTCAATTTCGATTCAATTCCAATTCAATTCCAATTCAATTCAATTTCAATTCAATTTCAATTCAATTTCAATTCAATTCCAATTCAATTCAATTTCAATTCAATTTCAATTCAATTTCAATTCAATTTCAATTCAATTTCAATTCAATTTCAATTCAATTTCAATTCAATTTCAATTCAATTTCAATTCAATTTCAATTCAATCTCAATTCAATCTCAATTCAATCTCAATTCAATTTCAATTCAATTTCAATTCAATTTCAATTCAATTTCAATTCAATTTCAATTCAATTTCAATTCAATTTCAATTCAATCTCAATTCAAACTCAATTTAATTTTATTTTAATGTCAATTTAATTTTATTTTAATTTTAATTTAATTTTAATTTTAATTTAATTTTAATTTAATTTTAATTTAATTTTAATTTAATTTTAATTTAATTTTAATTTAATTTTAATTTAATTTTAATTTAATTTTAATTTAATTTTAATTTAATTTTAATTTAATTTTAATTTAATTTTAATTTAATTTTAATTTAATTTTAATTTAATTTTAATTTAATTTTAATTTAATTTTAATTTAATTTTAATTTAATTTTAATTTAATTTTAATTTTAATTTAATTTTAATTTAATTTTAATTTAATTTTAATTTAATTTTAATTTAATTTTAATTTAATTTTAATTTAATTTAAAAGAATCCTACAAAATAATTTTTTCCCATATTTAAAATAATATATAAAAATATTTTAAAATTATTTTTATTTTATTTAAGTTTAATTATTGTTATTATTATTTTTTTTTTAAGTTACTAGAATTATATACAATTAATTTTTTTCCCTGTATTTAAAATATTATAAAATATTTTATTTATATTTCATTGACAATTATTTAAACCCAATTTACTTTAATTATTAATACGCGTTTTGTTATTATTTTATTTTTATTCGATTTATTTTACGCCGATATTAATTTGAAATCATTATGCACAAAGTTTTAAACTAAATAAATTTGAATCTAATGTTAAATTTCAACTATGTTCAACAATAGACGTCCAACAGATAGTAATGGTGATAATGATGATACTTTTCTATTTATATTAACGGAAGTTCTATGTATAACTCATAAAATGATGTTATCGATAGTAATTTCCTATGTCCAACAATGGACGTCCTATACCAGTATAATAATGGGCACATTCCCCAAAATGTATTCTGTAAAACATCGATAGGCTTGCAACTTTTCGGCGGTGTTCGAAACTTTGGTAAAACATTCCTACTCCCTATGATATACGTCTCATAGTAGTATAATGATGATACTAACTATTTACTATGCCCTCCAATGGACGTCCCATGCCGAATATAATAATGATGATGATGTTACGCTCCACTGTCCGATAATAGACGCCCCAAACTTGTATAATGATGATGTTATGCTTAAACCCACATAGCTATCGTTTAAACAGGTTGAAAGTACATTCAACCTAGCTTCTGTTTCTAAGAGACTGCTTTTTTTTTTCCTACCCGCAATATCCCAATCTGATATTCTAGCATTGAATTTAGTACCTTGACTCAAATCCTCATCCATTTTCTACGGCAACAAATTGTGCGAATGAGATTCGCCACATAAATTATATTTATATTTAATCACAATAACCCTTCTGAAAAAATACATTAACTTCGCCCCTATTTTCCACTATGATCTTTAATAATAAACATAAACATTACCCATAACTACTGAAATTCAGAACTGAAATAACACAGATTCAAATCGTGGTCACGGCATTACCATATTGTAACCCCCCCCCCCAAACAACCCCCAAGAAAAAAAACCCCCCCTAAATAAACCACTCCTAAACCCCCAATGAATTTATACACGTTAACCCCCGACAACAATCTAATCTACCTATCTACCATCCAGTCATGACCTACCTACTTTATAAATTATCAACCCTATTAACATCTGCTATAAGAGTGTATTGTGATTAATTATTTTGGCTTCGTGATTTATCTAGTATTGCGGTAGGAACCCATGCGTCGCGATATCCGTAATAACTCAGTTTCTTTTAAGGAATTTGAGTCTAGTACCAAAGATCATGCTACCTACTTTATGAGAGAATTAAACCTATCTAAACACATTGACATACCCATAGAATTCTAGTTAGTGATAATTGTGATCTACCTATTGTAAGCTTGGTGCTAAAGTTATAGCCTACCCACTGGGAACGTATTGATCTACCTACAAACTGATTATCGACATTAATAATTGTGGCTAAGACACTTGTTTAAATATCTTAGGTCTACAGCCCCACCACCGCTGTGAAGACAATGAGATTCGACTACCAGACTGGACATCTCTCTTCCACAATTTAAAAGTATTATTAGGTATACTTAACCTTATATTTGAGACAACATAAATATTGTATGTGGGTAGTCTGTTGTTCCTTCTCGTTATTAAGGGAATTAGAGGTCATAATCTTTTGCAAAGTGTAGATTCTGTTTTGGTTATCTTGCGAATCAGTAAAGTTCTTATTTTTAGAACTAAACCCATTCGATTTAGGTTCTTCGTAGCCTATTCTAGAACCCTACCCTTTTCGATTCCGATCCTAAAAATAGCCGCCCCCTACTATCTTTCTGCCAAAACACTCAGCCTAAACATACCTAGGCAACCTATCAATTAACCCATTCTTAAATTCACTACCAGAATGCACTAAAATGTAGAACTTAGTAAAACCCCATAATGAAGCTAGACGTATTTAGTACTTTTCCGAACGGCTAGTTTGCATGAAATAGATAAGTGCTTTAATTAGCTATCGAAGTCTTTTGTTTACTGTAGTTTGACCATGAATATTACTTTAATTCATGTTTCTAGTACCTTTTCAGTTAACAATGCTGAAGAATCTTAACGGAATTTCATTTCCTTGGCTCCGTAGAATAGAAAACAGACCTTTTTCTCGCATCTGTTTCTAATTAAGCCCAGCGCTTTAGCCTTCAAAGATTCTATCGACATCAGATCAACTTACTTAGATTATTTACTTCCTTGAATCCGAGCTCATTTCATTGTCAAACTTCACAAGTCCATCTTATAATTTCAACATTGTATTCAATCTTACAAAGTGTATTTTTTGAAACCACCGTCCTTAAAAGCACAATTGCCCTCTCATTTAAGTTTAGTTTATTACATGAATTTTGTTCTACATACTGATATATTTTTATACCGTATGCTATATTAAAATATTTCCTTTTCCAACGTAGAATAACAACAGATACTCGTATCAAACTTAGGAATCCAATCTTCCTACCCACATTTTTTTCTTTACTAGATAACTCAATCTAAGAAATATTATACCGTCAATAGGTTACACATTCCTGTGTCTTTGTTATAACATAAGCTATGTTTTCCAATAAAACCACCGTTCTTTATGACCATTGAAATAGAAATAGAATATAGAAGAAGTTAAACAAATCGCTGCCAATACAAACATCAATCGTGTAAGGTTATTTTGTATTTAGTGGAATATAATCCTGAGTCAATCATTTCTTAAAATGCAATACTGATGCTAATCTGTCCGTACATCTTTAGAATAAATAGAATATGTAAAGGGAAGTATTTCCTAACGCCCCCCATCCTATCATATGATCCAATTAATTCGATTATTAAACTATTATTGAATCCACCGTCTCTGATGCGTTTCCTACCCTACCGGTTAACAAGGTTCCTACCTACAACATTGTTAAACTAAAAGAAAATGCCACGGTAAGATGTCAATCCCCAACGTTAACTATCTTATTAAATAAGCACCCCGCAATTCAAAACAATTATTCCCGAACCAATACATGGAATCCTAATTCCACATTCTGTATTTCAGGAGCATTCACTTTAACCGTCACTAATTTTTCCTACCCTCAAAATAAAATGAATCTCGGCTCCTAAGATTTTCCATCCAAAATTCACCCCATTTAACCCTCAATGTAAATAACACGGATATCCAATAATTACATTTAAATTCACACAAATAATTTACTCTGTTTGGATCCACTTCAATACATTCCTGCAATAATCTGATTACCAAACATTAACACAAGAACAATAATTGCCAATGGCAATAAGTAAAAATTCCTACCCTCAGAATAAAATAAATCTAGACTTCTAACATTTTCCATCCAAAATTTACCCCATTTAACCCTCAATGTAAATAACTCGGATATACAACAATTACATTTAAATTCACACAAATAAATTACTCTGTTTGGATCCAATTCAATACATTCCTGCACGTATCCGGTTACCAAACATTAACACAAGAAGAATAATTAAAATGGCAGCAAGTAAAAATTAACAAGCACGTACCTTGGTATTCTCTGGGTGTCTCCGCAGGCTGCTAGCGGGTGAAGAACCACGAGGGAAAGACCACGAGGCAAAAGCCCACGAGCAAAGAGCGCGACCCAAGAGCCCACGAGCAATGTCCCCAACGAAAAGATACCGAGATATCACCACTCCCGAGAAGAGCCCGAGAAAGCGCCCCGAGAAGGTCACGAGAAAACCAGAGCCCCGAGAAGATCACCAGGGAAAAGAGCACGAGACAAGAGATCGAGCATCGCCGCTCCGTCGTATTTAAGGCGTTCAGTCCCTTCCCCCCGTACTTCAGCCCTCGAACCGCCGTCTCCAACCTCTAGCGGCGAGTAGCGAAACCTCTCTTCACAGATGATAAATTATTTTATACAAATACTAAACTTATTCAACAGTAACCAAATGGCTTCACGTAACTCAAAGAAAAAATGCACAATCAATTATTTTCTATTAATAATATTATTATTTTGTAATATCACGAAGTTTCATATTAATTCACCCCCGAATTTATGATAGCATAGACAATATTCCGTTCTATCCAGCTTCGCCTTCTACTTGCATACCCATAATGCCGTGTATTGAAACCTATTTCATAGAGAACTTGATAGTCTGTCGATCCCCTACCGGTGAGCAGTGGAACTCTGCCCATTGACAAATTGCTAGTCAGTCGACCCCCTTCCGGCGAGTAGCGCAACTCTTCCCATAGATGATAAATCATTTTGTACAATCTCCACGTCACTTCATCCAACAGCTACTGTCATCTAGCGTCGTGATAGTATGTCAATTTACAATTTATCTAGATCAAACACCGCATACAATAGATGAGTAATCCAAGAGATGGCACTAGGCGTTATAATATATTGCAGCTTTTTCTAAATCGCAGATTGACTTAAATACGTAATGACTGAATGAACAAGTATGTGCTATTCATAAATATTAATATTTTATAATATTACGAAAACGAATGTTATCTTCCGAATTTATTACTGTGGAGGAATCATTCAGGTCCGGCCCGTTACATAACGATGATTTGCCCAAGTTAACTTGGAGATCTCGCTTCGCTCGATGAATAATACTCCTAGTTTACCTTATTGTAGAGAATGTTTTCAAGATCCCGAACGTATCTCGATTTGGGATAGAGACCAGACATGCCGGAGATGACGACTCCGTCACCACGAGAAGGAGCCATCCCATCTACGGGTGTCCGAGTTTCATTTTGCGGTTTTGGAGTCATCGTTGAATCTGTAAAGTACATAACTTTTACACTGTTGCCACATTCTCGAAAATATAACTATTTTAAAAATTCCTATATATTAAATACGCTCGTCATTTTATCTGCCACTATGACGATGTCTATACAGGGTGTTTACTCGTTTTACGTTACGTACACTTTCGTACAATTTGTTCGTATAGAAATAATTATTAACTCCAAGAAGCTAAGAATGCGACATTTTCAGGAATCTGGGGGCACTTGGCAGACTTTTAGGATTCACAGATACATAAAGATCAAAGAATTAAAGATTAAAAGTCATGGTAACTGTGAACGGCCTTTAAACGAATTTTTCTCCAATACTTTGTTTAAAGTTCGTTAGTTACTTAAATGATTATATTCTTCAGTCTAAAAGAATACTCATTATTCACTAACACATAGGCAAATACACTTTTATTGAGTTATCCGTCAAAGTCTGAAAAAAGGGTTCAAAATAACCTAACTTGACGTGTCACTTTACACTTACACCATTATAATTTTGTGCATCATAATTGCTATGTAAATATCGTGAACTTTTATATAATATTATATACCTGACACCTTTAAGGTCTATGTTTACGACATACGACATTATTTTATTTTATTTGAATAATATTTCAAAGTACTTATTTTGACGACTTCCTTGGTGCAGCGGGCGAATAGCCGGCTGAGACGCAGGAGGTAGCGGGTTCGATTCCCACCGCGGAACAAAATGTTTGCATGATTTACAGATATTTGTTCCGGGTCTGGTTGTTTCTCTATACATTATAAGTATGTATTTACAAAAAAATGTATATAAGTATTAATCAGTTATTTGGTTCCCATAGTACAAGCTCTGCTTAGTTTGGGGCAAGATAGCGCTGTGTCAAATGTCCAGCAGCAATATATTTATTTATTTATTTATATTTACTTACTTCACGCACTCCTAGGTTTGATATCGAGCTAACTGGCACTGGTGCTTAATTTTTGTAATGCCAGTAATTTATGTGAATCATTAGGGTTCCGAAACAAAATGGTATAAACGAAACACAAAAAAAAACTTCAGTTTGATTGCCAAAAAATAATGGGAGTCATGATTCAAAATTGGGTTACTAGATCAAATGGGCTATCAAATAAAAATGCTTAATTAAATATTTTTTTATGTTGTACATTATAAGAGAGAAAAGAAAATCGAATGAAATACCGAAATTAATATGATGATAGAAAATATATTATGCATAGATAACAGAAGAATTAGAACGAAGTATATAAACAAAGACATAGACAAGCATTTATTCAGTACATTATCACGCAATACACAATACACTTACATTTTAAGACAGAGAAAGTAAAAAAAAAGAAACAATCTACACGTAAAATATAAACAAAAACAAGGAAGAACTTGGTATGCCACAGCAGTAAATGGGACTCGACTCAACATTATGCACGCCGTAATCCGTATCCGCGCTTACCAGAGCGGATATTCTGTCGAGACCGCTCTATTTAGCCTCTAGACCTTGAGAGTATAGTGTTGTCAAGTGAGAATATTATGTGTAATGGTATCTAAAATAGAAAATGTCAAAATAGTATATTATGTAATAAATTATATAAAGTCAGAACATATATTATATATACATTATATGAATCAAAATAATAAATTGGTTAAAAGAATACCCCAATCGGCTGCACGTGAAAGGTGCACTAATACTTCCCGCATATAGATGTAAGGCCGATTTAAAACCAATTAAACCAATCCGTTTATAACGAAAAAACCGTTTAAAACTGAAATAAACAATTTTTTTCAATTTAAAACGATTGTTGTCCATGACTATGTTTTTCTTGGTTATAATTACATTTTCTTGATTTTACCGAGGTAGGGATATAATGGAGTACCCTACAGTCAATACACTACACAGAGTACAGTTTATAAACTGTGTAAAGATTGTTTATATGTGTGATATACTGATATTGATATACTTAGCCTTGAAGACATAACGTTGTCTCTTTCATGCGCAAGTAAAACGGACGATAGAATCTGCAACATGCGTTCTGAACTGTCTGAATAAGGCGGGATGTTTTTGCTGTTAAGCGTGAGCCATACACCAGATCACCATAATTCAGCTTCGATGAGACAAGGGATTCACGCAATTTGATATGGATTTCCCCTTTTAAAAATTTTCTTACTTAATACAGCAGCTTTAACCTACAAAAACAAGTTTTTACCAATCCCAAAATATGACCCTCAAATCGGAGGGAGCTATCAAATAATATTCCAAAGTTTCATGCTTCATATACCAGCTCAATGCTTTGACTAAGGATGTGTAAATCTAGAGAGTGTTTTGCTATACCATTTAGCAGATGCTTCGAACCCAAAACCATGAACTTGGACTTAGAGGGATTCATAACAAGAGCGTTGTTATGTGACCAGAGAGCTTATGCATCCCAAATCGTCATTTATTTTTATAATTTCCCTTGGCACATCTTCGGGACGCATAGGAAAGTACAACTGCGCGTCATCAGCGTAAAGGTGGAATCGACAGTGCTTAATGACCCAACAAATATCGGCACCATAAATGATAAAAAGTAGTGGGCCTAGGATGGATCCCTGGGGCACGCCGCGACCCACCCCTCTCAATGATGACGCGAGTTGCGTGCCGTCTTCTCAAGTACTGTCAAATCATTTTATGGAAGCGACGTCTACTCCGTAGTATGACAGTTTTGAAAGAAGCAGTGGGACATTAATGGAGTCAAATGCACGAGAGAAGTCAACCAATAACAGCACTGAACCCAACCCCGGGTCTTTTTCTATAACTAGAAAAGTTTTACAGAAACCTTTAAAGATTATTTGGTTTCTGAGTCACATAACTAGATGGTGCTACTAAATCGTTTATGTGTATTATTATTATTTTCTATAAGTTTATTTTATTGTAAGTTTCTAAGTTGAATGTATCTAACTATATTTGCTAGATAGCACTACCACTTGATTTACATTATACAGAGTGATTCGGCGCTGCGCTGTAATAAAGTTATATCATTAAACGCGAGTCCACTTGCGGGCAAATAAAATAGCTAGCACATGAGATAAAAGAGGAAAATAGACTGACCTTCGTCTTCTTAGAACGCTGCACTAAACAAGCTATGATCACCTCAATACCGACACTCTCGTCCTTTCGACTGCCATGGCAACTGCGTCTTACATCCACTTACCATGAGGATTTTATAGTCTTTAACTAGTTGCCAACAAGCCGTCCAAAGGTTCGTTCTTTGGTAGTCCTTTCGGAAAGATCCCGAGCCTGGTAGCACTTCTTCTCGGCTCTTCTTTTCTTCTTGGTGATAATCCAGCAGCAGCCTTCGATACCTGCCAGCGACAGAAGTAGACGTGGCAGATACGGTAAAGAACTTGGCACAGGATTGTCGAATTATCTTACGACAAGAAATCGTATACTTTAGATTAGATTAGTTAGAGGTTTATGAAGTTTTCGAAATTGATATAAAACTCGAGCGGGCACACCCACAACTGATATGGGTAAATCGCGGACTGCTCGAAGTTACGCGTAGATGTCAGTTAAAGCGTTGGAAGCCAGACGGTTAAAACCTATCGGCAATCAGCTAATAGTCAAAGAGAATTTAGTACATACTTGCTAATAGTTGTAGGTAAAAAAATAAAAAGTTACGAGCACCAGCGGCGTGAACACAAAGGTAAGCAAGATAATGCTAATTAGCATTAAGTTCGTCTTCATTTTATTCCAATAAATAAAGCCCTATCTATCTAAATTAACATAATATTGGTAACTAGTTGACCCGCCCATGGCTTCGCAATCGTGGTTAGTCAATAAAAACATTACTCTCCTTCTGTGCAGTCGGATAAAAAGTCGACACACTCTATCTATATACCAACGGTACATAGGGAGTGCATCTAAAGAATATCTCATAACTTTAACTACTTACTTTGTCCCCCCCTCCAAGTTTTGGGTTTGCCATTTAGCGTTGCGCTTACTAAACGCGAATAAATCTAGGTCAACATCGAGACAGCCACTACGGAGCAGCTGTTTAAGTTGCCTATGCGAATGCGACTGTATGTATGTATGTTTGTATGTCCGAGGATAACTTTCGAAGCGTTGATCTGATCACCGTGAAATTTGATATATAGATAGGTAGTGTTGACACTATCCTGGTGTGACTAAATGAGCTAAACATTTAAAGGGGTTCTTGAGATATTGGGGTTCAAGAGGGGTAAAAATAACACTATCTGGATAAGTGGCACGTTTAATAAAAGGTCTTCATCAGTACATATTGACCTCGTTTTTAATTTTAGTCTATACCTTGTAGTTTTTAAGTTATTAGCCATGATAAAAACAGAACTTTGACGAAATTTACAGGGTACACCAGTGATGCCACAATGCTGGAATTTGGTATGTGTGTAGCTTTAGTGACACAATTGTAGGGAAAAGTCTGAAATCCAGAATAACTGCAATTTGTACCCCAAACAAAAGTAATAATCTTACATGAACTCCATTACCTGTAATTTGAATCAAACTGTAGGTCAAGTAAGATGGTTGTCATATCGTGGCACTATTTTGATAGTCAAAGATTACGAATAATATGTTTTTGTTTTTATGGGAGACTCGCGAGATCTCATTTCTTCAGTTATTCTAACTGCAATTTCTACCCCAAAAAGACTAACCAAAACATGAACCTGTAATTTGATTGAAACTATATATCAAGTAATTTGATTGTGCATTTCAGGGCACTATTTTGATAGTCAAAGATTACAAATAATATTTTTTTGTTTTTATGGGAGACTCGCGAGATCTCATTTCTTCAGTTATTCTAACTGCAATTTCTACCCCAAAAAGACTAACCAAAACATGAACCTGTAATTTGATTGAAACTGTATGTCAAGTAATTTGATTGTGCATTTCAGGGCACTATTTTGATAGTCAAAGATTACAAATAATATTTTTTTGTTTTTATGGGAGACTCGCGAGATCTCATTTCTTCAGTTATTCTAACTGCAATTTCTACCCCAAAAAGACTAACCAAAACATGAACCTGTAATTTGATTGAAACTGTATGTCAAGTAATTTGATTGTGCATTTCAGGGCACTATTTTGATAGTCAAAGATTACAAATAATATTTTTTTGTTTTTATGGGAGACTCGCGAGATCTCATTTCTTCAGTTATTCTAACTGCAATTTCTACCCCAAAAAGACTAACCAAAACATGAACCTGTAATTTGATTGAAACTGTATGTCAAGTAATTTGATTGTGCATTTCAGGGCACTATTTTGATAGTCAAAGATTACAAATAATATTTTTTGTTGTTTTTATGGGAAATCAGAAATCAGAATGTTTATTTGCCAGAATATAGGTACATATGTTTTGATGTTACATTTGGTTGATTCTTATATATTCTACCATACAGATGGTGTGGATATATAAATTACTTTATAAATAAAATTTCAGCTAAGTGAATGACAGTATTTAATATCAGCACACGAATAAGCAAATAAAATTAGAAAGCTCAATACAATACAAAATAAAAACAAATGTCATAGCGCCTAGTTAGTAAATTAAAAATCATTGGAATGGGTTATATATTCATTAATGTCATAAAAACAATAGTGTGCCAACCATTTTATCAACTTTGTTTTGAATACATTAATTAAATGGTAATTCCTCAAATCTATTTGGCAATTTGTTATACATTTTAATATCACGAAAGGCTAGTAAGATCTCAGTTCGGGGCCAACCACTAGTTGTAGGAACCCGCAGTTCGCGTTTCACCCGTACTTGCCGAACCTTGTTTTCAAATGTCATCGTGTATGTATATGTTACAGTAAAACCCCGGTTTTAGTAAGAACGCGTTTTCACTAGTTAAAACCAGTTTTTACTAAATGCCTTTGTAATAACTAGAATTTCCTAGTGACAACTAGAATTTACCGGCAGAATTATTATTTATTTTGAGCGGCTAATTATTAATTAACCTAATTATTTATTAATTATTAGTCGGGGTTATTTGACCCCAACTAGTGTTAGGTTAGGTCTAGATGAGTGGGAGAATCCACACGGGGCACCCCGACTCTAGCAGTCTTGTGCGTGACACCCCTAGAGTGTTATAAAAAAGCGCGAAGCTCGCGCGTTCTGGCGAGAGTCCATCCCAAAAAACTATTGAGCCACACTAATTTGTTTAATTACAACGCATTTTGTCTAATAAAACTAGGTTTAACTGACATTCATGTTTACTAGCTGTAAATTATTGTTTTGACGAGGGCATTTAGTGATAACTAGTTTTAACTAGTGAATATGCGTTCAAACTAAAACCGGGTTTTTACTGTAACATAAGCATTGAAATATTTACAACGTATTTTTAATTTATTTGTAATCTAATTTATTTTGTATGCATTTATGCACCAACTATTGTCGGAGTTAAATGGTAAAAACGCAGAACTAATTTTTCATTAGCCTAATTGATCAAGCGAAGCGAGATCTCTAAATCAACTTGGGAAAAATCGGCGTTGTATGTACGTATGTATGTGTGTTTGTTTGTCCGAGCATAACTTTCGAATCGTTAATCCAAACATCGTGAAAAATTTGGTATATAGGTAATTTGGTGGTGGGGGGGGGGGGGGGGGGGACTATTCGGTCAAGTCGCATGTCGAATGAAAGGTTATCAGTACATTTTAACCTGCTTTTATCGTTAGTTCAAACCTTTTTAATTTATATGCATTTCGTGGGATTATTTTGATAGTCAGACTACAAATAATTATTTTGTTAGTTGTAGGTAATTAATTGACGATTTCCGTGGCGCAGTTGGCGTATAGCCGGCTATGACGCACGAGGTAGCGGGTTCGATTCCCGCCGCGGAACAAATATTTGCATGATTTACGAATATTTGTTCCGGGTCTGGATGTTTTTCTATGTTATGTTATAAGTATGTATTTACAAAAAAAAAGTACGTAAGTATTCTATCAGTTATCTGGTTCCCATAGTACAAGCTCTGCTTAGTTTGGGGCTAGATAGCGCTGTGTGAAATGTCCACCAATATTTATTTTATTTTTTATTTATAAATTCCTTAAACACCTAACTACGATTAAAAGTTGGTCAACTACTACTCGTTAACTAGTAGTCTACTCAGGTTTGATAATTCTTCTCAAAGCTACAGTAGGTAGTCATATGATAACTCATTATCATCATCATAAACGTATATCAGTTGGTCAACTACTGCTCGTTAACTAGTAGTCTACTCAGGTTTGATAATTCTTCTCATAGCTACAGTAGGTACTCATATGATAACTCATTATCATCATCATCAACGTATATCAGTTGGTCAACTACTACTCGTTAACTAGTAGTCTACTCAGGTTTGATAATTCTTCTCATAGCTACAGTAGGTACTCATATGATAACTCATTATCATCATCATCAACGTATATCAGTTGGTCAACTACTACTCGTTAACTAGTAGTCTACTCAGGTTTGATAATTCTTCTCATCGCTACAGTAGGTACTCATATGATAACTCATTATCATCATCATCAATGTATATCAGTTGGTCAACTACTACTCGTTAACTAGTAGTCTACTCAGGTTTGATAATTCTTCTCATAGCTACAGTAGGTACTCATATGATAACTCATTATCATCATCATCAACGTATATCAGTTGGTCAACTACTACTCGTTAACTAGTAGTCTACTCAGGTTTGATAATTCTTCTCATAGCTACAGTAGGTACTCATGTGATAACTCATTATCATCATCATCAACGTACATATATCAGTTGGTCAACTACTACTCGTTAACTAGTAGTCTACTCAGGTTTGATAATTCTTCTCATCGCTACAGTAGGTACTCATATGATAACTCATTATCATCATCATCAACGTATATCAGTTGGTCAACTACTACTCGTTAACTAGTAGTCTACTCAGGTTTGATAATTCTTCTCATAGCTACAGTAGGTACTCATATGATAACTCATTATCATCATCATCAACGTATATCAGTTGGTCAACTACTACTCGTTAACTAGTAGTCTACTCAGGTTTGATAATTCTTATCATAGCTACAGTAGGTACTCATATGATAACTCATTATCATCATCATCAACGTATATCAGTTGGTCAACTACTACTCGTTAACTAGTAGTCTACTCAGGTTTGATAATTCTTATCATAGCTACAGTAGGTACTCATATGATAACTCATTATCATCATCATCAACGTATATCAGTTGGTCAACTACTACTCGTTAACTAGTAGTCTACTCAGGTTTGATAATTCTTCTCATAGCTACAGTAGGTACTCATATGATAACGCATTATCATCATCATCAACGTATATCAGTCCACTGCTCGATCTTTAGCTCTTCTCATCCAATCTTTGCCAGCTACAGCGCGTAAAAGTCCCTCCACCTAGCCGGAGAGCGTCCTGCACTATGTTTGCCTAGGCATGGTTTCCACTCCAGGATACGTTTACCCCAACGGTTATCGGTTCTGCCGCAGATATGACCGGCCCACTGCCACTTCGGCTTGCTGACCCTCTGAGCTATGTTGATCTCCTTGCTTCTCTGTTAGATAACTTCGTTTCGGATTCTATCCTTCAGATAAATTCCGAGCATAGCACTTTCCATTGCTCTTCATGCAAAACTTCATCATAACAGTACTAATAGTCTACGATTCAAATGGCTGTAACTAGTTGGACAGACGGACAAACAGACATACGGATATGGTGAAACTATAAGGGTCGACTACAGAATGCTAAAATTAGGCAAAAAGCCCTCTACGAAAAACAACCCCCAGAAAAACAAGACCAGTCAAGTACAAGTAAAACTCGCGCACCGACGGTTCCGAATCTAAATAGGTTTATTTAGTTAATCAAGCAGCGCCAGCTATATGATAAATGAGTTATATGACGGGAAAACCAAAAAAATCTTAAGATAGATATCTAAAATGTCTTAAGATTTTGAATCCCGGATCTTTATGTAATAAACATGTCGAGCTCACGGTGGCCATGATGTGGCATCCAGTCGATAGAGAAGTGGCTGCAGACGGGTGACGAGACGTGCGCGCCTGTCCTGCCCGGCTACCTGCTGCGGCACTCACCGCGCGACCCCTCCAGCAGTGGTTCGGGCCACGAACGTGGTGATGGCGTTGGATTATATCTCAAGCGCTGCGTAAACGCTTGCCTTATCGCTCATCCTGAAGCCCCAATCGATCAGTTGTGGCTTAGTATTACTGTAAACGGGCTTAAACTGGCCGTCGGTACCCCATATCGTCCAACGTGCCAAAATGTAGATAATTTTTTGGATGGGCTTACGGACTACATAGCTTCGCTCTCTGCATTTGATCATGTCGTGTTGTCTGGGGATTTTAATATAGATCTTTTAGAACCCAATACTTCTTACTCTAAGAGACTTAGGGACAATTTAGATTGTATGGATCTCGATCAGTTTGTTACTGTCCTTACTCATTTCACGGACACTAGTAAAACATTAACAGACTTGTTATGTTCAAATGTGAAACTAATGGATATCGATGTAGACCATATACCCGATCATAGCCGTCACTCGTTTCTTTCTTGCAGACTTCGCATCAAAAAAGGCAAAACTGCCCCAAAATGGATTTTTACAAACCGCTGAAGGGTATTGATTCTAAAAATTTTATTGATGACCTTAACGTGATCAATTGAAATCAAATAATAAGTGATGATGTTAATAAAATGGTGGAAGATTTCTATTTATTTAATTTATTTAAGAAACATGCACCATATAAGAGAATTGTTATTAACGATCATTCATATCCCTTGATAACATACAATATAAAAGATATGATGAAGACTCGCGATAAAGCCCATGCTAGAAGCCGCCTAACTAATATGGAGTCACATAAAAAGTATTATAAAGATTTAAAACTTCTAGTAAACATAGCTCTTTATGTTGAGAAAATGGCTTACTTCGTTTACAACATCAATTTAAATTCAAGTAAACCTTTACTATGTGAAAAAATATCAAGCGAAATGTGTCTAATCGAAGATCTCAGACCTTCCATCACATTTGCAAGATTCAAATTTAATAAATCAACAATTCCTGTCGCTTCCTGGTAATAGTATTTAAAAATCTCAATAAACTTATTACGAATTTCATAGATATAGTCCTTCTGTTTTCAATCTTCACTCCGTTGACAAAGTTGCAGTATCTAGGTATCATAATAAAATCTTTATCCTCAAATGCGGTGGGTGCTAATGGTATTTCAATGGGCATGATCTTGCTTAGCCTACGTCAAACGCTTACTCTTATAACGACTATAGTAAACCACAGTATGGAGAAGGGAGTTTTCCCGTCTTCATGGAAAACGGCAACAGTAAGACCTATTCCCAAAATTAATCACCCAACTGAGTTCAAAGACTTACGCCCAATAAGTATCTTACCGTTTTTATCTAAAATTATTGAGAAAGTCTATAACTCTCCACCTACTTGGAAGTGAATAAAATCATTCCTAAGAGGCAATCCGGGTTTAAAAAGGGCACAGCACGGCAACGGCGCTGCTGGATGTTGTAGACGATGTTTTAGCTGCTCAAGATGTTGGGAAAGGAACCATCCTGCCATTTCCAGATTTCTCGCGCGCGTTTGATACCATCAATACACCACGTTTTCTTTTTAAACTTACTTTTTGCAGTTTGATTCCGGAGTGACAAGATGGTTTGCGAGCTACCTTAGTGAACGCTCCCAATTGGTTGAACTTCGCAATGCAGATGGCTCAAGCTCTGTTTCAACTGCCATGCCCGTTGCTCGTGGAGTTCCTCGGGAATCTATTCTTGTTCCAATTATTTTTATCCTATACTGTGCAGATATTAACTATTCATCACCTATTCATAACCTCAACTATTCTTAACTGTAAATGATGAGATGGCTGTGGCAATCAGTAGATTGGATGAGGATTTGGATCGTGTTGTAGAATGGAGTTAGGTTAATGGCTTAGTATTAAATCCAACAAAATCAAAATTCCTTGTCCTTGGATCTAAACATAATATAGATAAAATTCATTCTCAAGATCCCAAGGTACATATCAAGGGAGATTTGATCGAACGCGTTAATGAAGCCCGTAATCTGGGTCTTCCAATGGATGGCGAGCTACACTTTGAAAAATACACGCAGCAAACAGTTCGAAACTGTTTCTACAGGTTATCAGTTTTGTATAGAGTGTGCGAGTTCCTAAGCACTGACCTTTGTATCTTGTTGTGCGAGTTGCTCATTATGTCCAAGCTGAATTATGTTGACAACGTGTTCGGTGAGTGTCTTAGAATTTCAATTCTTTGATTTCCAATTTTCGTAAAAATCGGTTGAAAAATGCGACCTGTAGGCGAGAAAAGACAGACAGACCGACAGCCGGACAAAAGCATATTTTGACCAATCTGGAGACTGAAACGCTTCACTCGCTTTGCTCGCTCAGTCATTAAGTCTGTATGAATGATTGTATAGTTTATATAGATATTATATAGTTACATTTTACTGCTCACCGAATCAGATATGAATACGTATAATAATAATGTTTCTCAGTGCGTGATTGTTTTTGTTAATCTTATGAGAAATAAATAGTCTTAACCCGAAAAAAACCGGATGACGCCGCCTCACCTCGTGATTAGCGGGGATGAAACAAACAGAGCAGAATTGATCTAGCGAAGAAAAAATTTGTGACGGCGTACAAGAACCAACAGCTTCTTACAACGCAATATTACATTTTGTATAGAAATAAAATATTAATATTTACTACTGGGGAGTGGGGCTAGTATATTCTTCTTTCTTGAAGTGATTATGATTAGCTGAATGTTCTACATAGGTATCTATGGGAACATAATGAAACAAGTAAAAATTAAAAATTTAAAACCCCTGCACCCGTTTTCTTTGGGGGTTTAAAACCTGACATAGCTAAGAACCACACCAGTTAAACTAGCCTTCTATTAAATAAAGTCGCGTCCGAATCGGTCCATCCGTTTGGGAGCTACAATGTCACAGACACACATACATATGCGTCAAACGTAAAACACCCCTTTTTTGGATCAGGGGTAAAAAACATGTTTTCCTTCTCATTTTTGTTCCAAACACTAACACTTCAAATAACTACCAAGCCAGTTCGAAATATAAAAGGTAATAAACTTATTTCCTAATCTAAATACTACCAAACTTACCTATTAGCATTGTTAATCTAATCAAATTAGAATTTAGTGCTTGTTTAGTACATACATAAATAAATTATAGACAATTACAATAAATATTTATATGGTATATAAATGATCAGGTACCAATTGTATCTTTACATACGGATTGATGTGACACAGCATATTATTCCTAGGCATTTGTGAGCTACTACTGTCACCTCCCTAGTAGCTTGACTGGACCTTACTCCCGCTTCCCTCCCCTACCCTAACTTAAAATACATACTATTGATAATTGTGTCTCTATCCAGCGGGAGATCTATCTAGGGAGAATGTCTTAATTCAAGGAACGTCGCTTAAATTGATCTATCGATTAGTAATATATTATAACTAAAATTGGATCCGTCCTAATTACGGAGTTATAAGACATTAAGTAGAACCTATAGCCAGCGGAACACTTTATATAATAGGTCTTTACCTATGAAATTGCCGTTCTTCAGTACTGGTCATTTCAAATAGAAATAAGTTTGGAATGGCTTTGTATTCTAAATTCAAATTAATTTTGTTTTAAAACATGACACTTTGATGCTTTGTTTTAAAACATGAAGCTAACGAAACTTAATCTACAGCTGAGCTAGCAGCAGCTTTTGAAGTTAGTATCAAAACAATTTTGATTCATTTGCGACAAATAGGCAAGGTAAAAAACTTGGTAGATGGGTGCCCCACGAACTTAACGATCGCCAGCGCAACGTACGCGTCGAGACCTGCCTCGCGCTGCTCAATAGGCAAAGAAATGAAGGAATTTTGAACCGAATTGTTACGTGCGATGAAAAATGGATTCTGTTCGACAATCAAAAACGCTCAGCAAGTTGGTTAGATCCTGGTTCAGCACCAAAGCAATACCCTAAACTAAAAATAACCCCTAAAAAGGTGATGGTCACCGTTTGGTGGTCTAGTGCGGCTGTGATTCACCACAGCTTTTTACAAAACGGTATTAGCATTACTGCAGATGAGTACTGTGAAGAGCTGGAGACAATGATGGAGAAGCTTGCACATCGGCAACCACCTTTGGTCAATCGGTTGTCCCCACTGCTTCTTCATGACAACGCGCGACCCCATACTGCAGAACAGACAGTCTCCAAGCTGCAAGAGCTGGGGTTGGAAGCTCTCCCTCATCCACCATACTCACCAGACCTTGCACCTACCGACTATTACTTTTTCCAAAATTTAGACAATTTTTTAGTGGGTAAAAAATTCAGTTCCCGAGAGGCAGTACAAAATGCCTTTAAAGAGTTTGTTGCCTCCCGTCCAGCTGATTTTTACAAGAAGGGCATCAATAAACTGGGCGTCGATTGCATGGGTGATTACTTTGTATAACAGAAATAAAAAAGTTTAAAAAAATAAGTACTTTAACTTATTCCATACAAAACGGCAATTTCATAGGTAAAGACTTAATATTAAACTGATCGAATCAAACTATTGATTTATAATTAGAGCTGTATTGGATCCGTCGATTAGTACTAAAACTGAAATTGGATCCGTCCTAATTACGGCGTCATAAGCCATTAAGTAGAACCTATAGCCAGCGGGACACTTTATATATTAAACTGATCGAGTCAAATTATTGCTTTATAATTAGAGTTGTATTGGATCCGTCGATTAGTACTAAAACTGAAATTGGATCCGTCCTAATTACAGAGTAAGAGATCATTAAGTAGATAGAACCTATAGCCAGCGGAACACTTTATAATATTAAAATGATCGAGTCAAATTATTTCTTTATAATTAGAGTTGTATTGGATCCGTCGATTAGTACTAAAACTGAAATTGGATCCGTCCTAATTACAGAGTAAGAGATCATTAAGTAGATAGAACCTATAGCCAGCGGAACACTTTATAATAATAAAATGATCGAGTGAAATTATTTCTTTATAATTAGAGTTGTATCGGATCCGTCAATTAGTATTAAAACTGAAATTGGATCCGACCTAATTACGGAGTTACCTATAAGCAATTAAGTAGAACCTATCACTTCTTATGTATAAAACTGATCGAGTCAAATTATATTATAATTAGAGCTATATTAGATCCGTCGATTTTGTTTGTAATGTATGCTGTTTGCTTAAAATGAAGCTGTTGCAAGTCCATTATTTGAATTTTGTTCGAAAACTTGGATTTATAACCAAGTTAAGCCCATTTTGTCGGACAATATTTTGTTATTTTACCAATTATTTCAGTGCTAACACCAAAATAAAGAAAAATAAAAGAGCTGCGAAGACCCTGATGACCGTAAACTTCAGTGAAAGCCCTACAAAAGACAGCTTGAATGGTACAAAAAATCCATGTGAAGATTTTTCAAGATTTTGATCATCCATCATTACCCGTTTTCTATACCAGAGTCATCAGGAAGTCATCGGGACGTGTGGACTTCATGTGGAACAGTGGTATTTTCTGCTTGTTCTATGTCCAATAGCTTCCTGTGTTAGGATCAGTTTATCGATTTTAATAAATGATCCCAACACAAACATTGTACAACAGTATTAACATTTAACAGCAGTGTAGATGAAATCGCCAAAGAGCTTAAGGACAACACGCGCCCGAGATCATGCTTTGGCTGAATTACATGACGTGTTAACTGGTGATAAAAGTCTGTCCACCGATCATACATTGATTTTGATGAGCTGCGTAAGTATAACACCCACCAATAAGGAGCTAAAGAGCTGTAACTGCTACCCGATAATTATACTTCGTTAGAAGTGCGTATGAGGACCACATTGCCCAACACTAACTCGTTGATAGAGCTCGTTGAATATGCTTTTCATCGATCCTACTATTACGAAAGAGTTGCGCGAGATGTCCACTGATAAACTCGCAGATGAAGTTGCATGTGCTACCTACTGATGCTACTACGAAAAACCATGTGATGTCTTTTAACGACTTGTTGACGGAATTACATCTCTCCGTTCTGTCATAATAACTAGCTGACGGATTCAATCACCCAATAAGTTTTATGTCATTGACATAAACTCAAATAAAAAAATATTAATGATTGGATTTTGATGGTATATCAGCCATAAGACGTCCACTGGTGAATATATATTTTATTTATTCTTATCATTTTATTGGTTAGCGTTTGACCACGAAGCGATCTCGACTAATGGTAAGCGATAATGCAGTCTATGATAGAATACTCTTGCCTAGAAGAAACCTATTCACTCGCAAATATTGGAAAAAAATATGTTTTTTATTTAAAATATTGAAAAAAAATATATTTCAGCTTGATTTTTATTTAAACCAGTTATTTTATTGAAACCAGTGATTTCCTTCCATGCAATATAATATTTTAATAGTATTATTCAAATGAATACCTGACATTATCCGATTAAGCTGAAAGACAGGCAGGCAGGCATGACAGGCTAAAAGTGTTAATTTACAGCTAATTTAATTGAGTGGGCAAGATAGTATTAGCTCTGAATAGTCTTAAAAAAGTGCTTGTAGATCCAAAACTGCTGACTGTATATTTATGGAATTTACGGTATGCATAGCCAAATAATGTAGCATTACAATGACAAATTTTTCTAGACTTACAGATTACAGGACAAAGAGCTACGAATTTTCAAAACTTTAAAATACTGTATCTCCGAACAGTGTTTTATGAGTTATGACGGTGATACTTTTGGGGTGCGAAGTGTCCCGTTGGCTATAAGTTTCACTTAATGTCTCATAACTAGTCATCAGATATTCGGATGCATATATACCTAAAGTTGATTTTTGGCTAACAAATTATGGGAGCGGCTTCTTAGAATATTTTTATTGAAATTAAAATCCCGGGATGCCGGGATTGGATGCATATTAATTTAACGTTAAATATTAAGCAGGTAGAATTTGCCATCTCACTTGCACACTTACAAAATGATTATATTCCCTGAGGCCTAATAGGCCCGATCTGACACTTGTTACAACGTTGTTTTCGCTTCGTCAAAAATTACTGACAGTAAAAGTAGGAAAAAGCAACCATATTACGTTGTAACAAGGCATTATGTTATCTATACCTAATATACCTATGTGCCAAAGTGTGCGTTTTTTCATGGAATTTGAATTTCTTTAGACTATATGAGGGATGAATGACATACCATAAAAACCTATGCAGCTTTAAGGGATGTCTAAGTTAAGTAGATAAATAAATAAAAAACCGTTAACACATTTAAATTTGTTGATCCCGGAATCACGTAATGTATTTGATAAAAAAAAATGCTATCCATACTAGCCAACTTTGAACTATAGGTAAATATGCATCTGAATATCCGATTACTAACTCGGTAATTAGGACGGATCCAATTTTAGTTAAATTACTAATCGACGGATCCAATATAAAGCTTCATTCCTTGAATAAAACATCCTCCGTAGACAGATGTTCCCGCTGGATAGAGACACAATTGGTAATATTATATTATTTATTCACAAAATCCACAGCCTTATTTATTATATTATTACATAGATATGTACTGTTCTTACTAAGCTTATCTTTCGGCCAATAAAGGACTTATTTTCAAAAATACCAGAAAAACATGGCTACCGATAAAACAAATAAAACGTAAAAAAGTAAGACAACTATGGAAAAATTAAGAAACAATTATTTAAGTTGGTAGTTGTTTAATAAATACTAACATAAATATATTATACGTGAATATTGTATTTTAAAGTAATGCTTTTTATTCAAAACGTTTACCTTGTTACCACAAAAAATTAAACACTGTTTTACGAGTGTTTACAAAATTCCTTACAGTTTTTTTTAAACACTAGCTAAACAATTTTTAATTTTTTTGTGGTAAGATCCTTATTTATTTGCATCATTATTTCACTGGTCTCAAGAGTACCTACAAGATGAGGCAAAATTGGAGTTTTTTTTTATGTTATCTATAAAAGTCAGTAAGTAAATTAATACATTGTCTAATAACAGAACGTCATAAGTAAGTCTCGTAACTTGAGACCACGAGTATAATAATTAGTGGTACAACATTATCTTAGACTTTCTATACGATTTTAGTCTCAGAATATATTTGATCGAGTGAAGCGAGATCTCCAAATCAACTTGGGCAAATCGGCGTTGTATGTATGTATGTTTGTTTGTCCGAGGATAACTTTCGAAGCGTTCAGAATAACTGCAATTTGTACCCCAAAAAAGAGTAACCTGTAATTTGAACGAAACTGTAGGTCAAGTTAGTTGGTTATTTATTTCGTGGCACTCTTTTGATAGTCAAAGATTACGAATCATTTTTTTTTTTGTTTTAATGGCTCGCGAGATCTCAGTTCGAGGCGAACCACTAGTTTAAAATTCTAAGTCTCAGTTATTTCTAAGTAAATTGGTCTGGATTCCGTTGTAAACGTTGGACAATCTTCTTGTAGGCATTTTATTTCAATGATAGACATCAAAATTAAAAATATCTTACAAAAAACAGTTTTCATGTTAGTGACAATGACCATCTTTCGGGATAACGTACATAATACAAAGTACCCTGTAGAAATATTAGCTACACCCCATTTCTACTCTAACCCTCCAGCCACATCATCGGATTAAGCTAATGTTCGTGCTGTATCTCACTGTATTTCATGTAACGAATGATACAGATTTATAGAGACGCACAACACGAACCTTCGCCGATAATATGACTGCGGAGTCGAGCAATATTTTACAACACTTAACGAGAAAATATTCAGCAGTAGACATCCTATAGCTGAATCCAGAAAATGATACAGCTACTTGTATAAAAGGAAAACATATATAAAAACCAGAGCCAACTTAGTAATCAATGACGGCAAACTTAACGAAGTTTTCATCGTTGATAAGGTAGCTCTCACACAGGTTCTTATTACAGAATTCTGCTAGCACGTCAGGCTCCAAGTGCTTATTGATTATAGCAGCACATCCCAGATCTTCAGGAGCATTGTGTATTGATACAGGCAGTTCATAGCTTGCTGTCACTTGATTTGACGCGATAGGGGGTAGAGCTCGAATCAGGATCACATTCGCTTTCAAAAGAGGCAGATCACATGTATAATGACGAATAAATCCAATTCGTGCATATGCAGACCTGATACAGTTACTCAAATATTGACTGTTAAGCTTAATTTGACCTTTTAGCTTCTTAATACACTGTTGAATTTTATCTTCAAAGTGGTGACGCTTCAAAAGCTCTTCTGCTATGTCTGCAGTACAATTTTTAGATGCCATATAGCAAAACTGCTGTATCAGTTCATTTTGAATTGTTGATTCCGTCATTCCATCAAGTCTGTTTTCTATATCTGCTCGAATCTCTTCAGGAGACCCACCCAAACAAAATACAGTTCCTGTGAAACCTGAAAACAAAAATTACTTTTCTTAGACTGCTAAAATCGTAATCCAATTAGAGGGGGACTTTTTGTCGCTGGTAATAAAAGGAATGAATGACGTTGGTGTACAGGCCGAATATTGGCTTGATTAAACATATTATGTAGTTTTTGAGATATAGGTTATTATTTTCGGTAACACGTCTACGGAATGGAAGGGTCATGTGCATATTGTGCATCTGAAACGCACTTACATAACTATTACGTAGGTTTTTTTTTCATTTGTGGTTACTAGTCTAATTAAAAGTTATGAAAGTCACAATATTTAAATCATACACTCACAAGAATCCTTTATTATGTAAATCTCAAATCTCTTTCGTTTCAATATGTTACGTTGAATTGGTGTTAATATAGTCAATATTATTTTGCTATTATTTCTATATATTATGCAACAGGTATCTTATTAATTCATTGGTTCTGTCAGTTTTGACTCTTATAAAATTTTATCATAAACATACCATAGCTCTCTAGGATAGCAGCAATCTCAAGTACAAGAAACACACCAAACTCGTACCCCAATAAATAGAAGTGATTCTTACACTTCGACTTCAACTTATGCACGATCACCTTAAACATAAAATATAATGTTATGAACTCATTGATAAGTGTTGCAAACTTAAAAATTAAAATTAGAAATTTCTAATTCTGAAGACCTAGTGAGGGTAGTTGCTGCAGCTACTTTTACTTTTCGACGGTAGCTCCAAGTACTCCAGTCAACCCGTGACCACGCCTGTTGTAACACAGCCGAAACGTCGGGATAACAAATTAAAAAGGTACTCACTACCCTCACTTGGTCTTCAGAATTTGAAATTTCTAATTCTGAAGACCAAGTGAGGGTAGTTGCTGCAGCTGCCATCACTTATCGACGGTAGCTCCAAGTACTCCAGTCAACCCGTGACCACGCCTGTTTCAACACAGCCGAAACGTCGGGATAACAAATTAAGAAGGTACATACGCGATAAATACCCGTTTAATCAATAATTATGTAAAGTGATCGCGAAAGTTTGAAAAATACTAAAATACAGTTTTTTTACTAGGTATATATCCGTTGTAAAAGAAAAATGTTGTAGCACCAATTAGAATTGACTTACTCTCGCCTAATTTATACATATCAATCTAACTTTGACCACTGTACGGACAAGAAGTAAGTATTAATAATGGTATTTGTAATAATGACCTAAAGACCTAATGTAAATGAATGTTACCTTTTCGAACGCACTGAGAAGTATGTAGTAAATTACAGAACAGCATTATAATTTGCTAACCACGCAATGAACTCGCGAAGAAGCTAATTGAATCATAAAACAAAAGTATTACGTTTGAAAATCGTTGTGCAGTTTCCTGAATAGTCTCATCCACGTTGTCATACCCGGGCTGCAACACTGCAGCTGCTATCTTCAGTCTCTGACACAGCACCTTGAACTTTGACTGGTGTCCTTCAAGTCCAGGAACTATGAACATGTGATTATCTTCAGTTTCAAGTTCATCTGCACGCTACAAATTAAAATCACCGTTAACATTTTATAATATAATACTGTTATTGTATTTATTTATTTATTTATTGTGAACTTTCTACATGTAACTAAAGCAAAGTGAACACTGGAAACGGTATGTCACCGTTTTCTGAATATTTTTAATCTGGCTATGGCTATGGGCTATGATAACCTTAAAAAGGTTCATGTAGAAGTTAAATATGAATGAAAATTCGAAGTATGTAAACACATACAGGCTGGGGCAAAATTTTACCTAATCGAGAGCAGCTCGAACTGCCTGGAACTGCTTTAAAAACCGAGTAGTCAGTTCTTAAACTATTTAATTAACTGAATATTTTGAGAAAAAATACAATCACATTTTCGGATTTTTAATAAAAAATACCTACATGATGATGACATTTTTCACAAAACCATGTTGGTCTAAGTCGACTTTATTTCCCATCAGGAATACTTTTCCTAGAATAAATTTCCAAATTAAATTGTAAGATTTAGCAAATAGTTCAAAAAAGTTTTTGACCCTCAATCATGTAACATTTTGTCCCACTAAACCCCCTGTAAGTTCTTAGTCTAGTACGAGTTGGAGCAATTTCAATCCCAAGCTTCTCTATCATCTAAATAATCTGATATTTTATAGTAGGCACATTTATACAGATTTTGTTTAATTACGTTTTTAAATTTGTTAATTGTCAATTTTTGTACATCATTTTGGAGTTTGTTATAAAAGCGTACACCTTGCTCTTTAAACAATTTACTAACTTTATGGAGTCTACAAGTGGCAACAGCGAGTTTATCTTTATTTCTAGTATTAAAATTACGATTATCGCAATTTTTCTTAAACAAATTAATATTTTTGTGAACATAGATTTTCATAGATGTATTGACAAGGGAAAGTCATAATATTTATTTCTTTAAACTTATTGCGTAATGATTCTCTGAGGCCCATATTATAAATTGCACGAACAGCCCTGTTCTGCAGCACAAAAACGGTGTTTATATCTGTAGCACTCCCCCACAGCAGTATACCGTATGACTTAATGATGTGGAAGTAGCTGAAGTAAACTAGAAATAATTCAAAAAAGTATTCGATGAAGTAACATTTTGTCCCACTAAACCACCTGTAAGTTCTTAATCTAGTATGCTTGACCGATGATGTATTTTATGGACCTGAGCCACATACATTATTTTAATGCATTTATCTGTATATTAGGCCGGGAAAAAAGTTTCTTCGCATTTTTTAAGAAAATTTAAAACTTTTTTTAATATAGTTTATTTACATTTAACTAAAGTATGTAGGTACCATTTTGTTCGATAACTTTTTGCCATCTTGTAGGTAGGGACATGATCCCATTGCTATATAAATTTTGGGGCTTCTGATCAAAATACCGCGACAAGTGGTTTTGGCAGTCCTCTCGTGATGTTAACCTGACACTGCCTAAAGAATTCTGAAGAGATCGAAACAGGTGGAAACCTGAAGGTGCAAGGTCATGACTATACGGCGGATGTACTCGTATTAACACCTCCCAGCCAAACTCTCTTAATTTTTGCAGAGTGGCTAAAGATGTGTGAGGTCTAGCGTTATCATGATGAAAACCCACACCCCTCCTCTTGATTAATTCCGGCCGCTTTCTCTCAACTTCTTGCTTTAATCTCATCAGTTGTTCGCAATAGAGTCCAAAATCAATGGTCCTGCCTGGTGGTAACACCTCATAATGAATAATGCCCTTCGAATCCCACCACACACACAGCATCACCTTGTTGCGAGTTAACCCGGGTTTCGCCACAGTCTGTGAAGCCTGACCGGCCTTTGACCACGACTTTTTTCGCACGTTCTTGTCGTACGTGATCCACTTTTCATCACCAGTTATCAGCTTCTTCAAAAATGGTTCGGTTTCATTACGTCGTAATAAAGAATCACAAATGAGTACACGGTTCATTAGGTTTCTTTCAGTGAGCTCGTGGGGTACCCAAATATTGAGCTTTTTCGTGTACCCAGTTTTTTTCAAATGCCAAAACTGTTTTGTGGTCAACTCCCAGTTCTTCAGCTACGTCGTAACTACTGATATGTCGATCTAGCTCCACTTTTTCAAAAATTGCATCAATTTTATCCGTAATAGGGCGACCAGAGCGACGTGCATTTTTGAAATCAAAATTTTCGGATTGAAGACGCTTAAACCGAATTTGTGCTACTCTCACAGACACTGCACTAGGTCCATAAACATCGCAAATTTTTTTCGCGACTCGTTTTGCATTTTTACCTTTTTTGTAGTAAAATTTTAAAATGTATAGAATTTCTTCATTAGATTCACTCATCTTTACAGTACGAAAAACTAATAAAAACCACACATTTTCCTGATTTGAATTTGGAATTATTTTCTTTAAAATTTAAACTTTGAATGATCCAAAACCAGCCAGATACAAATATATAGTATAGCCAAAGAGATGTTATTACAAGTTTGTACATACTATAATGCGAAAAGACTTTTTCCCCAACCTATTATTTAGAAAACTGACCAAATTAGCTTTGGTAAGCATGGTTGGCATCAGCACAAGCTCGATGTTGGCGTATAGTTCATCGGGATATATTGAATTGAAATATGCTTTTATTCCTGGTTTTTCTACACTGGATACCCGAGTCTTCTTTATTTGCCACGTTTTCAACCTATTAAAAGTTAAGATTTTGAAATTAACAATATTTTACTATAGTATACGTCAAGACTCGTGGCAGACGGGGTCAACCAATAAACATGTTTGTTTCCTTTTCTATACAATTAATGGTAATCAGTGTTATCGATAGGTACTCGGCACATCACTAACGGCTCCTATAAGGGCTGCAAGAGAGCGTCTAGTATAAATAATCTAGTTACGTTATCGGTTATTTCAGGCTATTATAATTAACTTACTGTGCAATTGTTAGATATGGGATAATTTCTTTGGATATTTTGATATTGAATTTATTTCGAAGTAGATTGCAAAATTCTTGCGATCTTCCATGATCGATGCCAATCTTTTCGAGTGTAGTAATGTCATCAGTTTCACTTGAAATTTTTACTCCTAAAACAAAAACAACAATTACCTTATTCAATTCAAGACACCAAATAACATCATGTTCGTTTTGTTTACCTGGTATTTTTACAATATCTTCAATAATATCCGTTAAAGAATCATTCTTAACATAAATCAACGTGTTGGGTTGTTTAGCTTGTACTGCTATTTCAATTGCACCTACTGCACTATTCCAGCTTAATCCAATTTTATTATCATGTCCAAACTGAAATATATTTATTGAATAAATTGGTAATTTGAAACATTTGTGAATAATTAGCACAGCTTAGCGGTTTTATGTTTTCACATTTTTGAGTAATATTTGCATTGATACAGCTGGAAACCCATCCTGGAATCTATTGTGGCAAATATCTTGCGCAGTGTGTAAACCATTTAAAATTACGAAGTATCTGCAAAAGCAAATTTGCTATATTATTTTCTACATGTTTCTGTACACTTCATTATTCTCATTGGATCAGGTTAGTAGAAGGGATAGGTAAAATACATTTCAATGAGGGAATTCAGTCTAAATCTTATTTCCTAGGTTACGCCAGAGTAAAATAGAAAAATTCTAAAACTCCCGACACAACAAATCCGTAATAAAACTGCGTGCAAATCGGTCCATCCTTCTAAGCTCTACGATGCCACAGACTTCACAGACAGGCATCAAACTTATAACACCGCTCCTTTTTTTGCGTTGGTGTTAAAATAATGACTAAGTGTCATTAACAAGCTGTTATAACATTGTTTACCTCAGAGAAGTGAATGACTTCCTAGACACATCATCAAGCTTTACCAATACAGATGGGTCAATAGTATAGGATTCATCTTGGATAATGAAAATTCCATCAAAATTCTGTGCATTAGCATTCAATGTTTCTAACAAACTGTCAAAGTTAACATTGTCATCAAGTTTTCCTGAAGACACTTGGATCTCTAGACCAGCTTTCTTCCAGTATCTGAAATAAATAAGATTTTAAGATAACTATTAGTTTTGTTTGAAGGGTATGGGTTGCCAGTGAAATTATAGGCACATGAGGCTTTACTTGTATGCCTAAATTTGTTGGGCGGAGAGCAGTGTGTACCGTAGGGCACGAATCGAAGGTGCGTGACCTACGAGACAATACTTTGTTATAGGCGATGATTACCACTTAACATAAGGTGGACCATAAACTTGATCAATCTGCAAGTTGAAGGTATAAAAACAATGGTAGTACGAGTCAATAGCTACGAAAAATTAGAGTGCTAAGTGCTAGTAAAAAAAAAGTATTATATTACTGAAGTTTTACATTCATAAAACCTTTGCTTGACTCAACAAGTTCCGACAGAAAGACATCATACAATTTTAGGAGCCCGCGGCTTAATTGATCGAGCGAAGCGAGATCTCCAAATCAAATCGCACTTGGGCAAATCGGCGTTGTATGTATGTATGTTTGTTTGTCCGAGGATAACTTTCGAAGCGTTCATCCGATCATCGTGAAATTTGGTATATAGGTAAATGATGGCACAATTTTGGTGTGACTCAATGAACTAAATATAATACTTTATAATATAAAATTTTGGGGGGTTGTTGAGATATTGGGGTTCAAGAGGGGTAAAAAAAATGAAAATGTGTCTATTAGGTCAAGTGAGACGTAAAATGAAAGGTCTTCATTAGTACATTTCGACCCCGTTTTTATTTTTAGTGAAGTTTTTGTAGTTTTTGAGTTATTAGCCATAATAAAAACTAAATTTTGACAAAATTCACAGGGTACACCAGTGACCCCACAGTGTTGTAATTTGGTATGCGTGTAGCTTAAGTATTACAAATATAGGCAAAAGTCTGAAATCTAGAATAACTGCAATTTGTACCCCAAAAAAACCAATTAACATGAACTCCCGTTACCTGTAATTTGAATGAAACTGCAGGTCAATTTAGTTGGTTATTTATTTTGTAGCACTATTTTTATAGTCAAAGATTACGAATAATATTTTTTTTGTTTCTATTGTAGACTCGCGAGATCTCAGTTCGGGGCGAACCACTAGTTAGCTCTACATCCTTTAATATGCTTAGTAATAGCACATATAATTATTATACTATGTAAAAATCATTTTAACATTGAAATAGCGTTCAAATTACATAAATAAATCTATCTTTTTTTAAACAGGTAAATAGAAAACTCTGAACCCTATTTTAAGCTTATTGCGCGCGCGGAAGAGTGTTAAATTTGGCATAGTTAACACACTAATACTATAAATGCAAAAATTTGGATGTTTGTTTACTTATTTGGTTGTTTGTTACTCAAATCACGTCGTAACGGCTGAATCGGTTTCGATGAAATTTAGTAATTATGTAGATTATAACCATGGGACAAAAATGGTGTGTCAAAGTTTCTATAGAAAAAATATTTTGGTGTTTGCGTTTTGCGAGGCCGCTGGAGGGTCAGCTAGTAGTTCATATGGAGGAGGAACGAATGCTAAAAATAAGAAAAAAAATACCACTTTGCACTACCAAATAGTATTGGTAAATATACTCACTGTATCTTATATAAAAGGTGTGGCAGGGGCGATGAAAGATGCAGGTGGAGCTTCTTAACACCAGAACCAAAAAGTTTGTCAGCAAATTTAAGGCCAAGTCCTTCTTTGTCGCAAATAATTAAATATGAAGATTCAGGAAGGCAGGCGATTCTGTGTATAATTTTTTATTAGTTGTATCTACGGATCAGACTTTATACATAAACCTTTTTACCACAAAAAAGTAAAACAACAGTTTAGCACGTGTTTAAAAAAATCTTACCCATGTTTGTATAGGAACTATTTAAACACAAGCTAAACTGTGTTGAATTATTTTGTTGTATATATACAACAAAAAAATTCATTTGACATTCACAAAAAAATTTCAAAAAAAATCATATTGGGGTTGATAAAAAATTTATAATTAAATAATTACTGGGCATTATCCCTACCCTTGTTTTCACTTAATGTCGTAGAAAACAAAACACGAAGAACAAAGACATATAGGTTTATTTAATTACCTAGGTTGAACTGCTACTTTTTGGTCCTTTAATCGTAGCAGGACACGGCCGCGGTGGCGGCTGGCGGCGAGCAAGCGGAACGCGCGAGGCACTTCGTATGGTGCATACGTCACACGAGTCAACGGTCGCACATACCCACGAGCGATACCGTCGCTCACCATCCATTGCAACATCTACAAAGCAACTTATTTATTAAAGTCTATTTATTACTCTTCTAGTAATGTTAAATAAAAAAGTTCGAGCTGGCTTTGAGTAAAATGTCACGCATAGTCCTTATTAGGTGTAAGTATAAAAATCAAGGTCAAAATATATTGGCAAATTTAGATTTTCGCGAAAACTAGTAAGGACCAAAATGTACCTTAATTTTTAACTTTTTTATTTGTCGGAAACTTCCTTTACTTCTGCTGAAGACCTTGCTTTTAACCAAAATTGACAATTCTAGGTCAATCGGAAGTACCCTATAGGTTTTGGGTCGAAAACCTATATGGTAGTTCCCGTTTATTTATTTATTTATTAATACTTAGATTCACAGTTACATTATCGTATATTTTAAACTAATTAACATAGTGCTGGACTTAAACCACCGTTGAACTAGAATCACGAAATTTGGCAAAAAGAAAGGTAAAAAAATTTGTAAATTATAGGGTGTCCTCATACATACAGTTGACGCCAATTAAGATAGTCATCTGATTTATATGGGCGCTCATACAATTTATTATAAATAAATGGTACGGAACCCTTCGTGTGCGAGTCCGACTCGCACTTGGCCGGTTTTTTAATAAGATTGCGTGTTTGCGGGCTAGATTTAGTCAACACCAATTTGACTGCTGACTAAAACTTAAAATATTACTTTAATTTAGAAATGTCACTTTAAATGTCATTGTAATTTTATCTTTAGTGTGAATAAATTATGAGCGTTCGTATTTTACGATATTTATTTAGTCAGCGTTAACAACAGAATCGCCACCAATATTCATATAATTGCATGCTTGTATGCTGGTCATGGCTGTACTTAGACTATTGTATTACCAACTGATGTAACCCATGTATCGCAAATAAATGAATCTTTATCTTTATCTTTAATTTAACCGTCGTTCATTGACGTATGAAGTGTCGCGTCACTTTGACACGAGTGTTTTATATAGTTTTCCCCTAAGTTCCCACGAAAACGGGAAATTTCAAGCGTGCGAAGCCGCGGGCGGGTCATCTAGTTATACAATAATATACAAAGCTTTTTTTATACTAACTTTTAGTTCATGTGCATTATCTTTGTAGAAAACTGATGTAAAATCGACGGGAAAGTATGTCCTCATTTTCGTCAAAAACGCCATGCCGTATTGGAAATAATCACGGTCATGGATTTGTACCATATCCAGAGTTGTTCCTAAACTGGCGCAGCAAGCAAGAGTAGCCTGAAAACCAGTACCTATTTTAAGCAAACAGGCATTTTAGACCAGGTCTGCACTTAAGCTGTGTCTTTATCCTTATCCTGATGTATGTCCTGTTAAACATATCTTGGGCATGTAAGTTAGTTAATTTATTTATTTAGTGAAACCAACGGCGATACAATTTGTATGGATAAGTAGCTTATAACTAAACGTAGGGCACAATCCATTACATATGTAATCGCATTTATCAGCTTATATTAATATATATTATAATTTATATGTATCTTTATATATTTAATGTAAATATGAATACAAATAGAACGTATGTTCTATTCGAGTTTGTATTGTACATAAATATGGCTAACTGGTTAAATCTGCCAAAAAGTGGAATGCCTTGCCTGAGTTTGTATTTCCTGATAACTACAATCTAGAGGTATTTAAGTCACAAGTGACTTTTGATAGAATATAATGCTTGATGTACCTATATAGCACTTTGTATGAAGCCTCAAGCTGTAAGTGTGCTAAGTCAGTTCAGTGACTGATATGCAGAGGAACACTGGAGAACTGTTAAGAGAGAGGTACAATGTCTGAACGACAACATTAAACTCATTTTGAAGAAGTTCGGTATAAATATCAATGGATATTCTGATGCTGGTTAGGCTGGGAGCATCATTGATACACGAGGTATGTTGTCAAAATAACTCGCAATATAGTTCAATAGCAAGGATGCAACGATGCTTACGGTAACGCTATACAATGACAATCAATCTGCACCTACGCGGACTATTTTAATGAACATGAATATTGCCGCGACTTTAATGTCATCACATCAATTATTGTCCTCGCCTGCGATTATCAAAATTAGCAAGCACGTTTACGTTTTGCAGCCGGTATTAACTTGTTTCCTATTTCATCTTAAGTATGATTCACGCTGAATCTTTTTTTTTATAAATTATAGGCTAGCGTTTGACCACGATCTCGCCCGATCGCAAGCGATGATGCAATCTACGATGGTACACGCTTGCCTAGAAGAAACCTATTCACTCGCGACTTGAAGACCCCTAGGTTGGAGTTATCAGGAAACAGACTCAGGCAAGGCGTTCCACTCCTTGGCGGTGCGCATAATAAAGGTGGAAGTGTACTGCTTTGTGCGTATGGGAGGTAGGTCTACCATGTAGCGGTGGCGCATCGCGGAGCTTCTGGTTTGTCCGATGATAGAATGGAGATGGTGGGACGCAGCACACTCTCCGATATGTATCCGATACAAAACTGAGAGTCTTGCAACCTTTCGACGATGCTCGAGGCTGTGGAGCCTTGAATTTGCTAACTCGTCATTGCAAATGAGCTTCTTACATGAGGAGAGATAGGATTTCAAAAGGTTACCATTACCATCGGCGCTTTCATGGTCTTTAATATACTTTACACACATTTTTGAGAGGCCCCTTGACGTTGCTTAAGATAATGCTGCATCCTTCTCCTTTGGTCAAACTAAGAACCATGTCTTTGAATGACTCATCTCTCGAGTTTCCGATTTGGATTTCTGAAAACATGATTACACAAACGAAATAATTAAGAGGTCTTCCGTTGCAAAAGCTTAGAATCTATTAGTATGATAATAGAGTATTACAATGTTTTAGAAATCAGAAACATTTATTCTTAGAACTGTTGTATAATGAGATCTTAATAAAACACGGTGCCGTATAAGCCCAAAAAGCTGTTTGCAGCATTTATATCGATTCACAAACTCGTGCTACGGCTCGTACGAGTGTTTTTCATTTACGGTTTAAAAAACTAGGTCTAATCCATCTAGCGTAATAGAAGGCGCTGTCTAGAGATAAGCCGCCAGAAATATAATTTATATGTCCAAATCTCAAAAACACAATATCAAAATTTACTAAAACATTCCCACTTTGGCAGTTATACAAACATAACTGATTAGTTTTTATTATAAGTTAATCGGAAAATAATGTTGCCACGACAATAATTGACAATTATCTTTCCTTTGATAATCAGAGCAGTCAGAGCAACCCCATCTGTTAGCAGTTATACAAATATGGCCATTTAAACCACCCACCATAAAACAATCCAAATAACAAAGAAGAACGTAAATCTATGGATACAATCGGCAGTCTTATCGCTAAATAGACTCCACCAGACAACGTTTGGATGGAATGGATTGTGTGAACATTACCTAGGGTGTAATGGTGTACTACATATACATACTAATACAAATGATATAAAAATAAAAAAATTACATAAATTAATGAACCTAAATAATAACTACTCATAACAATTTACATATACATACATATACTTACAACCCGCAGAAATCAACTTGGCACCTGCGTGGAATGTGCTTCCCCTCCCACCACACCCCACCGCCTACCGCTCTCGACCTGGACGCGTCAGTACGGTCAGTAAATTAAATACTACCGCTACTATGACGTCATTACAGCGAGGTGCCTAGTTAGCTTCTGCGTGTTATATTTAAGAAACATATAAATAATATTAAATACATATATATTTAGCATATATATACTAAATATATATATGTATATATATATATTAAAAATGGCAGTGACTTGGCACATCTGATAGCTACCGACAGCGCGTTTCATAATCGGACAGCCTGCACTAATAACTTATCAAAGTAGGAGGAGGAGTGTATAGGTGTATTGAGTTGAAGTGTGTCAAATGAACGCAAAGATCGAGGATTAGATTGATGGAGGAAATGGAAACGTTCTTTAAGATAGGTAGGAAAGGGAGGGTTAAACAGGGTATTATATAAATGGTGACGGATGTGTGTATTCCGGCGAGGCGTATGGGTAATCACTTAAGCTTAGTGCGAAATTCGGGCACATACTTCCGCAAGCCGAATATGAACCGGATTGTACACGCGTTTGAATCGATACAAATGCTGCATTTTGCTTTTAGGTCCTGTACGACGCGCGGTACCTAAACGAGCGTCGTCTGTGCGTTTAAAATACGCCGTGTGGCGAGGTGCTAAGGCGCTGGCTTCCTGCCCAGTGACAGCACTTACATGACCGAAATGAGCGCCAGCTTTCAGATCAAAATAAGTTTTGAACAGACACCAGACAAATAAAAAAAAGCATGTGTGCAATTCACACGTGGTAGAAGTGAAACCTTCAAAAATTTTGGTTTCAAGATAATGAAACGAATGTAAAATTTCGGGAATATGATAATTGTAGGTTTTAGTAATGATCATAGTGATGCAAAGTTAGATAATTATTAACATGAGTGGAGGGAGTACGAAGCAAGGCACAAAGAGAACCACGAACATAAGAAACACTGTATAATGTTTCCTATCTCATTTTCTCCCACGTTAAATCTTATGAACTTATGTGTCTGTCTCTTTATACTGTCGCTTTTTCGTTTCATCGACTTTCAAATCACAACGATGCTAAAGAAGTTTTCACTTTAAAAATGCGATGGACCTGACATCTCCCTCGCATGAACGAATTTAGACCCCAAATTGAATAAATAATTGGGATTATGAAATAAAATAACTATTGGGCAGCCAAATAGCTAACCTCCGGGCGGTCTTGCAAAATCACTTGTAGATTATATCACATTAAGTACGATGTAGTCTTGTGCGAATACGAGATAAGTTTATACGAATTATCTAAATAACATCATATCACCCACAGGACGTCCACTGCTGAACATAGATCTCCTTTCTTCCTTTCCAGACCTCCTAGAATTTACAGGCGACCGATTTCGTGAGGCTTACACCCATCATGAAACATGCACCTAAAATTAATATTTGGCTTACCAGGTAAATCGGGAAAAAGTTTTGTCAAAAACCTCTTCTTAACATTGTCACTAACTGTGGTGAAGACTTTACAGCTATGAGCTAGGGCGATTGAAATAGCGGCCTGACCAAGAGCCCCCGCACCTCCATGTATAAGTATATTCATACCAGGAACAAGCCTTAGCTTAACACCCTGTAATATAGATAAAAAATGTTTTTATTGCAATAGTTCTTGATCAGTTAGGATAATAAAAGTGTCAAATCATCATCATATAAGTTTACTACTAAACTTAGGCTTTCCCTATATATTTCTAGAGCAATCGATCAAGTCGTCTTTTCATCTAGTAGTGAACCATCCTAATCTTTCTTATTGCTAATCTTTTGGAATTAGTGATTTTCGTTAGTCTACGACTCTCCTCGTTTCTGATTCGATCTCATTAAAAATACCAATCATAATTTCTCCAAATTTTTTTATATGGTATGTCAGCGGTCAGATTCATTAATGGAGAAGAAAAATGGTCAACGAAATTTATTACTTCTTTATGCTATTATTTATGCTTATTTTTATAATTAACCAGCTTCATACCAAACAATAGAATGCTAGGCAGTACGGTAATGGGACAGTTGCAGCATCCTCTAAGCTCCAGTGGCTGGGAACAGGCCATAGCAAGCCTGACTTGAAGTTTAACTTATTACATGCCGCTCCTTCGGGAATAAGACCCATTACTGGCTCTTTTCTGAAACAATAAACTCAATTCATATAACCACGAAACATCGCTTCACATACCTTATCTAAATAGCAAAATAACATTAAATGTTAATTTGTTTCTCAAAATTTGATGCTTTTACTAATAGAAAATTGTTATGCAAGGGCTGTAAGTGATCTATTTTACACCCGAGATATTTTGGCGTACGAGCAAGCGAGCGACGTTAATCGAGGGTATTATTGAACGCTTATACCCGAGTATAATAAGTACATAACCTTTCATCACAAATGCGTGAAAATTAAAATAATATTTTTATAACAGTATGTTGCTACAAGGAATTTGTATTTGGTGACCATCATTTTTAAATACAAATAAGTATTTGACATGGAGATTGTATTTAATTTTAGGTTATTAATAATGCAATGAGCTTTATTCTATTTTCAAATTTACTTACGGCCTTAGGCCATAAATCGCATTTACAGAGTCATTATCGAGTTTACAATGACCAATTTTCAGAGCATGAGTGATGAATAAAAATATATTATTAACTAATATTACATGAACTGTTTTACCTTTCGTTTATTCCACTGAAATCCATGCCAAAGCTGAAGTTTGTTTTACATGATACTCCAGCGAATGCTCGTTTAGCGTCATTAACATTCAACCCAGCATAGTGGACCTGAATAATATTAATTTCAAATAAAACCTCTAATTTGATTTGTTTCATAACCTAGTATTTACTACGTACGGTAATAGGAATGCCTTGTTTGTTGCACACTTCAACCCAACGCGCAGAATCTACATCTCCAAGTTTGCCAATTTGGAGTGCCACAGTTTCGGCTTTACATTGAAACTCTTCCAAGGGTACATAATATTCTCCCCCCCATTTACCCTGAAAGAAATCAAAGTATGAGGCTATGGAAATTATCTAAAATAACATCTTTAATTTTTTGGTTGTTACTCACATTTTGGAAGACATTAACAGCCAAGTCCAAATTGTGCAACTTCTTCAGATCTGGTTCTGCTTTTTTACTGCTTATCATTGCCAAATGTGCTTGAAAATTATTGATCCTTAACTGTTTTACAATTTCTTTGACACCAGGAATTGGTGGATAGGTCGTAACCACTGTGAGTGATTGTTTAGATGACAAATCTTTTTGTAAGTTTTGAAGATGCACAAGTTCCGAAATATGTTTAACTGGAAATACAATGCTTTCTTTTTTTTGCGGCAGGAAAGACTTGAATAATTCTAGTTTTGTTTCTTTCTTGCCTGCTGCAAAGGTTGATTTGAATAGCCTAGAGTCAATGTATTTTGAATCAACACCAAGCATCAAAAGGAATGTTTCTTCAGATAAAATATGATGTAGTTGATTGTGTATCTGGAAACATTGTTTATTGTAAATTAGATTAATGATTTCCAACTAAGTGCTCTTGTTTGAATTAATCGTAGATACCTGTTTATTGGAAACTTCATTGCTGATAAACACTAGGTCTGGATTTTCAATTTCATGAATCTTATTTATTACTTCCGCTTCATTTAGATCAGTGACTTGTATTTTAATTACAGGACCACTGCTTAAAAGATCTTTTATTTTGTGTAAAAGATCTGTTGTAGGATTATCATTGATTGTTAAAATTTTGATATTGTTACTTCCGATATGTTCAGCAACGATTTGCACTATGATATATAAATTGGTTAAAACCTGCAAAAAGTTAGTGAAGCATCGGTTATTTGTCGTAGTTCCTTACTATTAAAACATCACTTACCATCAGGTGAGGTAGGTAGTGTTCAAGCACTTGTCTATTCTCAATAAAAAAATCTTTCAATGATTGACTTCTACTTACGTTACTAAATTCCTGTGCAAATGGAACAAACTTCAGACTTTTCAAACCAATATTTAAGTCTACGCGTGCTGGTTCATCTTTTAATATAACAGTTTTAATATGTACACCTCCGCACCTAAATGTAAACATTAAATTTTTTGCAATCATGTTTATAAAATGTAGTCCAAACAGATTTAAAAAAATCGTACCTTGCAATATTTCCATTTTCATAATACCTTGCGCTAACCACACCCTTTTTATCCGATACAGCTTCAAGGTGCTTGTCAATATTAATAACTATTTGCTTGACACAACTGGGATGAGAAATCCCATCATGATCATGCCTCAGTGATATTAGTTGAAAAATTCCTTCAATGAAGGTAGTCCAATTGCCTTTCCAAGCTATATCAGCATTTGTAAGGGAAATGTTAGTCCTTTGGATACTTCTCAATTCATCTCTAGAAATGAAAAATATTTTATGATCAATTTTCTTATTTGATTCTAAAACATGTTCGAAATCACTGAATGCTTACGTATATTCGTATCCTCTTTCATATAGTAGTTTATAAACATCATTATTGGTAAGTTGAAGTTGTTCATTGGTTTCAGAGAAATCATTGAAATAACTCGAATTATTATCAGCTTCAATGAAACCTTCGGCAATCAGGTGATTCGAATCTTCTAAAACCTGTGAATTTCATTAATTAATATAAACTTTGTCTACCTGTATTCGAAGATATATTAGAAGTCCACGAGAGAAGCCCAGATATTCTTAACATACTTATTTATCACTAGATATTTCGCCATACTAAATATATTGGTCGGATACAGTGATTCGACAAAAATAACTATCATCCATACTAAATTATAAATTCGAAAGAACTTTGCCCTTCTGTCTCCGTCTCTCTGTCACTCTGTCTGTTTGTTACGTTTTCACAACTAAACGGCTGGACTGATTTCGATGAAATTTTGTATGTATATAAATAGATTATGACCGGGGTTGAAACATATGCTACTATTTACCCGACTACGTAGAAGAGGGATAATGTTTTTATTAATAAACCACGCTTGCTTAGCTGCGGGAAGGTCAGCTAGTAATATACAATTTTTACTAACCTCAAATCTACCACTTTGCTTTTGCAATGTTATAGTAAATTGTAGCAAGCGATGTTCGTCCACGAAAGGTTGGTCATAGAATATCAGATCTTGGAAGCGGACGGATATATTTTTTAACTTCTCACCGAGATGCATCGCAAACGTATCCCATACGAACATCAAAACTCCAGCGATAGGAAACTTAACTTTTCCTGAAATTTTATTATTTAAAGCGTTAAATTACCAATATTGTTTGTGTAAAATCATTATAACATCATTGTTAAAAATATTTTTTTTATGATTCTACTGTTTTTTATTATAACTCATACTATTTTGTTCCAGCTGTATCGCAATTACATTAAACTTAAACTTAGATTTCGCTTTATCATCATTATCATTATTCTGAATATATGCCTCTAACATATATTTAGTACAGAACCACCGAACTAGAAAATCAGGTACTTACAGAACCCTGCGGATGACTCACCACAATGTTAAAACTATTTAAAAATAAATCATACCTTCAATTACAGACCCTTTTAAATATTTGTATTCGTCTTCATATAGATTAACAATAGGTTTGTAAATAGATGAAAACCGTCTCTCAGGATATGAATAGAGGCAACAATCCCTGTAAAAGATCCCACTAATATTATAAAAGCGAAAGTTTGTACGGATGTATCTGTGGATGTTTGTTACTCTTTCATACAAAAACTGCTGAATGGATTTTAATGAAATTTGGTATATATCTAGATTATAATCTGGATTAACACATGCTACTTTTGTTGACAAACAACGAGTACGAAGCCGCTGGCATAAATGCTAGTACTAATATTTTCTACAAGTAAAGCTATCTAGCACTTTGCAGGCAACACGGAAAACGAACACCGAACTGAACCAGTGTACATTTATTACCACCATCCACAAGTGTCTGGTTGCCATTACTGGATACAGAAACCACCGTTTCCTGTGATATTGTTCTGTGTCAACATCAAAAAGTGGCTAAGTTTGTGCAGCGCCTAAGTAACTTAGTTTTTGGGTAGCTCGATCGCCCCTATGCAAATTTTTGATACATCTTTTTCTTAGTTACACAAAACCTGGAAGGTCTAACCTTCCAGGATACCCAAGATTTAGTTTGAATGTATTACCACAAATCCGAATGGTTGTACTCCACCATATGAGAGAGTTGTCGAGTTTTCGTTGATACTGGAAACTCTACTTTGGGATATAATACCCTTGTGTCCACATCACACCCCTCCATATACAATCTGAAACACAGTAAACCATAAATGAGGCAACGTTTAATTGTAAATAGTTTGTTCAGAATCAACATCGATGTAATTTTTAGGGTAAGGGTGTGAGTTAATTTTGTTTTCAAAAACATGTTTTTTGTGCGTGTTCCTACCACAGAGAAGACAAAACATGTGAATTTATACAAAATTTAATTTCGTATGAATTAAAAACGTATATACTAATATAAGAACCATAAGAAGAGAACCATCTCAGTTAAACTATCTTTCTATTAAAAAAAAAAACACGTCCGAATCGGTCCATTCTTTTGGGAGCTACGACGCCACAAACAGACAGACGTGCGAATCCTGGCCATTCTGACACAAATTAATTTAATTTTGTAGATTGATTGAGGTTAATTGAGAAGAATATTGCGTATATTAAAGGATTGCTATATGAACGAATGAATGTACATTCTTTATCTCAAATATTTTAATTGCTTGCTTTAATTTGGATCATACGTTTCCTTACTTTCCGAGAGCTTCAAGAAGATAAACAGTAGCGTTACGGTGCACGCGGTTGGTGAGTTGTATATTCCTGCAGTCAGGCTGAAGAGAGCGCTTGAGGATAGCTTGAAGAAGACCATGGGGTGCTACTTCTACCAGCACTGCTCCATTTGGGATCATTCTGCTTGTCTCTTCGAAGAGCACTGGATTCTATACAACAAGATGACAACATTTAAAGTATTCAATAAATTTTTAAACGAGTTATCAAATTTTTACAGACTATTGTGGAATTATTAAGCAACAAACCCCTAAAACTCATGAGTTAACTCATTTGCAGAATCCGTAGTCGAACTAAGAATGCTTTTAATTTCAGAACTGTCTCACTCGTAGACTATCAATGCGGAAAAGCTGAATTTTAGCATGATGATACATTTAAGGGATTCCTAGTAAGTTAAGAACAAAGATTTAAAAAATAACTCGTGTACCCCCTATATAAAAGATATGGGTGTTTCTTCTTACTCACGCATCACATCATTTGCTCTATTATCGTTAGTAGGTCCTCCAAAAATCCTAAACACTATTTTGGCACCAGAGTCCGTTTACGAAATATAAAAAGCTAGCTGACCCACCAGCGGCTTCGCACGCTTGGTTTGTCAATAAAAACAATACCCTCCTGCGTAGTTAGCTAAAAAGTAGCCAATGTCCAATCCGGGTCATAATCTATCTATATACCAAATTTCATTGAATGCGGTCCAGCCCTTTAGTCGTGAAAACTAAACAAATAGACCGATAGAGAGACAGAGTTACTTTTGAATTTTTAATATTCGTATGGATATTATTAATTATTCCCGGATATTGTGCAAAATGTCCCGCATGGCGTCCCCGTCTCAGATTATCCCGTCTCGATAGTCCGATAATGACGTCATGATGTCATGTTATAGCCGATAATGTAAATCCATGAATCATTACTTTCATGATAGATATATTAGTTCCAAGATAATCAAAATCACTTGGAATCTGCTGCAGAGAGCACCAGATAACTTACCAGTAAATTGTTGGTGTGATACTCCGCTGAAGAAAACATTGCGTCATATTTCTTCCATTCCTCGATCGGTACTGATGTGGAGAGCCAGCGTTGACTCCGTACTTTGGGCGTTTTTATAATAGCTTTACCCATTTTGTAAAACTCAGGTCCTAAAAATATGTTAATGACTTATCGTATATAGTTTGAAATTATTCAAACTATATACGATTTCGCCAGAAAAACAAAATTTAAAGATATATAGTTTGACACGTGCTTAGGAGCTTCTGCTTTAAGCACCGAATCCTTTAGCAAACGGTTCTTCTACCATCGGTTATAAGACTTTTCAGGGTCACCACTCACCTCACCTGAAGAGCACAACGTTACTGAATTTTCTCGTTGTTCGTGCAAAATAGAGATATCTCATGGATATATTATTGATCGAGCGAAGCGAGATCTCTAAATCAACTACTAGCCTAGGAGCTACTTAAAGTTCCACATACTGACCTGCTTTTGCAATATATCGGGAGTGGTAAGCAATGTTCGCGCACTTGACTTCCTTAGCAAAGATTCCTTTTTCAGTCAGCTCCTTGACAAAAGTCTGCATAATTTCTGCTGGCCCCGACAAGGTGCTGGAATCAGGGCCGTTGTGGCAAGCTACTTCTATTTCCGGCGGGCATAATTTTATAACCTACAATTGAAAATATTTTACTTTTGTAGAAAGTATAAGAAGTCCAAAAAAATTGTGTGAAGGGGAAGGCTAGAACATCGCTAGGGCTACCTGAATAACCCCGATGTATTTTCTACGATTTTAAGGGTCAGACTATATCAGCACTATCCCACGGCAACATCCCGGTAACATTGCAGGTACAGTTTTTTACAGGATCCCGTTTAGGCATTTGTCTCACCGCCGGCGATGAGCGAGAAGCGAATAGAGCTAGAAACTAGAAACGAGTTGTCTCGCAGCGAGAAGCGAGTGTGTAGTTCCTATAGTTGTCTCGCTGGGCGAGTGCAGCGAGTGCGCGAGTGCGACGGGCGATACTCATCATCTCACGGTGTGTGTTCTAACCGCCAAGCGAGCATCGCTCAGCGAGTGTTGTAGTCGCTGTGACAAAATTGTGTTCGGCGAGTTCTCGCCGGCAGTGTGAACGGCCAGCGATCAACTATTAATGTCGTGTCTCTTTTGCTGACACGGAATCTATATCCTTTGTTCGTTTCTTGAGCGAGAAAATAGTTGATAGCTAATCGCTCACTCGCCGGCGGTGAGACAAGTGCCTTAGTAGTGAATGTGCTTCAATACTAAACGGGATCCTGCAAAAAACGACTGTAAAGGTTCCGAGTTTGACCGAATAGAATCCTAAAAATGGACGAAAAGTTTTGATTATTTTTTTCCAAACGACATCATAGAATATGACATTTCTATGGCATGTTTTTTCAGGACTTCTGGGAACACAAATTATCCTGAAGCAATTTGAGACTGAATACCTCTTTGTATCCCAAGCCAACAGCAGCCATGGACCCCTTGATGAAAGGAATCATCACAGAAATCAAACCTCGACTGTATGAAAGCAGAATAGTCTCCTCCACAGTCAGGCAATTGTCAGCGTATCCACAACCTAGTTCTCCTAAGCTGTGACCTGAAAATTGGATATTCGTAATAGTATCATACTTTCTAAGTTCTAAGTTACCAACAAAATATGAATCTCGGTCGGCATTAAAGTCTTTAACTAGTCTAACACTAATATCATATACTAACTCGCTGTTGCCACTTGTAGACTCCATAAAGTTAGTAAATCGTTTAAAGGGCAAGGTGTACGCTCTTATAACAAACTCCCAAGGGATGTACAAAAATTTACATTTAACAAATTTAAAAACGTAATTAAACTAAATTTTTATAAAAGAGCCTACTATAAAATATCGGAATATTTAGAAGATAGAGAAGCTTGGGATTGAAATTGCTCCAACTCGTTCAAAATGTTACAATTTAGACGTAATTTATTTTCTGTTTATGTATTGTAAAAGAATCATTAAAAAACAACCAGCCTTGTTTCTTGCCTTTCTTTCCTGGCTTGGTCGCGAAGGAACAGGCAGTAAAATTGACGTTTCAAAGTGATCCTTGTGATTTTAATGAATAAAAATATTGGCTTTGACTTTATTATAAATGCGAAAGTTTGAGTGTTTGTTTATTTATTTACTTGTTTGTTTGTTACTCAATCACGTTGTAACGGCAGAACTGAATTCGATAAAATGTAATATCTATTTAGATTATAACCTGGATTAATAACACATAGGGTACTTTTCATCCCATAAATCCAGGTCCCATGGGATAAAAATAGAGTGTTAACTCAAGTTGCAACAGCGAGTTCAGCTTTATTTCTAGGTTACCTACACACTTAGTACGAAGTCGCGGGAAACAGCTCGTTTTTACATACAGAATGTTTGGTAATATACTGACGATATTCAAGGGACGTTTTCTCAAAACACAAAAAAAAATTCTCGCAAAAAAAAAACTACTAGTTATATTATCAAATTTTAAAGAAAATCGACTACGTTTAGGTGATTGATTCTATATAAAACTTACAACCGACATCCAAAAAGAAAGGCTGATTTGATATCTCTTTCAGAAATGGCTGTGAGTTTTGGGCTAGAAAGGGACAACAAGAGATATCTAGAGACATCACCAATACAGTATCTGTGGTTAGATGGCAAGCATTATGCAATAGCACAACATAAGTTTAATAAAGTGTTTGTTTTTACATGCCAAAATAAATTTCATATTTCAATGGTAAACATTTCACAAATTTATTAATTATGCTCATCAAAATAACCCCTTTCATTTTTGTGCGTATATTATCAAACACCTTATATACAAAAACACACACTTAATTACTCACATACATACACACACACCCTCACACAGATACACACACACACACTCAAAAACACATCCACCTACGCAGATCCTTCTGGTCTGTTGGAAAATTACTGTAATTTTTAGTTTAGTTTTTGATAATGTATCATTTACCTGATTGGAACTTATTGATGTATAGAAGGAGGGCGTTGGTGTCTGTAACACAGTTTTCATACTAATACAGGCATCATCGTTTGAATCTGTACACATGACTGTATATAAATAAAATAAAAAATAAATAAAAGGGCATTTATTTACACACACACCTCTTATGCTAACAGAAGTTGGTAGGTACAATAAGTACTAAATAAAGCTAGGTAAGTTTAATAGTAGGCCTAATTCTAAGTAACATTAGTACATTATCGTATTATCGTATGTTGTTCCTCAATAAATGCTTTTTATTTATTTTTTATTTTTTTATATAAATAGCATCGCTGATGATTTTTAGTGATCATCAATCGACTTACCTATTATTTTATCTGGAACCAAACCTACAGCGAGAAGGACATCAGTCAGAGCAATTTGTATCGCAGTAATTCCAACGAAAGCGTTCAGAATATAATCGAAAGTTTTCGTGTTGGTTGATGTTATTATTTCGACGATATCAATGCCTTTTGGTTTTAGAACTTTGTCACATCTGAAAAATAGCATTCAGTATGATTCTGGTTATGTCCTATGGTCCTATGTATATGTATATGTCCTATGGTTATATGGTGTTGGTATTAAGTGCCATTACCTACTTTTTTAAGACCTTATTGTACACTTGTTTATTCAATTAACTAGTGAGTCACCCCGAACTGAGACTCGCGTCTCCCATAATAACAAAAAAAAAATGTTATTTGTAATGTTTGACTATCAAAATAGTGCCACGAAATAATAACTAAATTACTTGACCTACAGTATAATTCAAATTACAGGTAACGGGAGTTCATGTTTATTGGTGGCTCTTTTTTTGGGTTATTTAACTGCAGTTATTCTAGATTTCAGACTTTTGACTATCACTGTGTCACTTAAGCTACACCATACCAAATAACAGCACTGTGGGATCACTGGTGTACCCTGTGAATTTTGTCAAAGTTCAGTTTTTATTATATTATAGCTAATAACTCAAAAACTACAAAAACTTCACTTAAAATAAAAATGGATACAAAATTTACTAATAAAGACCTTTCATTTGGCGTCCCATTTGACCTAATAGTCGCATTTTTTTTACCTCTCTTGATCCTCAATATCTAAAAAACCCCCATTTTTAGCACATTTAGTCACACCAAAGTTATGCCTATATACCAAATTTCACGGTTATCGGATCATTGCTTCGAAAGTTATCCTCGGACAAATAAACATAAATACATACATACAACGCCGATTTGCCCAAGTTGATTTGGAGATATCGCTTCGCTCGATCAAATATCTGGTATCTTGTCTTGAAGGAATTGTTTCATGCAACGGAAGTTTAGGTGTTTATGAATGAATCATCATCAACATCGTATCAGCAACAGGACGGCCACTGCTGAACCTCCCCCATAGATTTTCAGAGTGACTGATCTTGTGCGGCTTGCACCCAACAGCTCCCAGCAAGCTTTATCTGGTCGTCTTTCCATCCAGCTAGGGGCCGTCCTACGCTGCGCTTTCCAGTGCGTAGTCTCCACTCTAGAACCTTTCTGCCCCACCGGTCATCAGTACTTCGTGCTATGTGCCCTGCCCACTGCCCCTTCAGCACGGTAATCATTTGTGGTATGTCGGTGACTTTGGTTCGTCTACGAATCTTCTCATACTGACGTCCTTTGGCTAATATGAGGAAAATCCTTACAAGACCTAATACCTATTGCTGCCGCCAAACCGCATTGCTGTTTCGGTTTGAAGGGTATGGTTGCCGGTGAAATTACGGGCACATGAGTCATAAAAACGCTTGCATGGGACAACTCTGGAATAAAAATAAACAGAGTCTTCCTGTCTCATATGAGATTTGCAGATGACCTAGTTATTATCGATGAGGAACTAAATGATCTCCAACTGATGCTAACAGATATCCACGAAGCATCACTAAAAGTTGGCTTGAAAATGAACATGGCTAAAAAACAAGTGATGTCGAGCGTCTCCAGGGATTCGATTCCAAACATTTCTATTGGAAACGAGTACCTGGAGATGTTCGGATCTTATGTGTACCTTGGTCATGTTTTATCTTTCGGAAAAGAATTACAGGCCAAGGAGATATCTACGAGAATTCAGTTGGCATGGGCGGCGTTCAGCAAGCTGGACGATATTTTGAAATCTTCCACCGTTCCATAATGTCTGAAGACCCGCCTCTACAACCAATGTGTCCTGCCAACATTAACCTACGGTGCTGAGACATGGACGCTCACGAATGAGACTGTGCATAGGATTAGAGTCGCACAGAGAGCCATGGAGCGCGCTATGCTTGGTATCACATTGCTAGATCAAGTCCCCAATACCGAAATTCGCAAGCGGATTAAAGTTCAAGACGTTAGGAAGCATATATTGGGACTCAAATGGAATTGGGCAGGACATGTGGCCAGGCGCGATGATGACAGGTAGAGCAGGGTACTGACTGAGTGGTGGCCCCGAGATGGAACCAGGAACGCAGGTCGTCCAGTGGCAAGATAGGTCGACGACATTATAAAAATCGCAGCTCGTATGTGGGTTAGAACAGCGCAAGACAGAGGCGAATGGCGACAACGAAGAGAGGCCTATGCCCAGTAGTGGGATGAGAAGGGCTGATGATGATGATAATGAGGCTTTACACTTATATTTACACTAAGGTGCATGATCTACGATTTTACTTTGTTAAAGGCGATGGTTACCACTTAACATCAGGTGGACCAAATGCTTGTTCCATCTCAAGGTAGTATACAATACAATAAAACATAAAATGAATTGTTTACATACCGTAGAATAGCAGCTGCAAAAATGGGTATGTGCATAAGTTGCGCCCCCATTCCCATCCACTGCGAGCCCATGCCGCTGTACACGAACCACAAGGGACGCTTTATTTCGTCATAGCTATTCACTTTCTCGCACAGCGTTACAGTCTCGTTGTTACTATCACTCTCTGAAATTTCGAAAAGAAGTCCTTGTTTCATAAACATTTGACCACCTCCGCGGCGTAGTGGGCGAACAGCCGGCTGAGACGCAGGAGGTAGTGGGTTCGATTCCCACCGCGGAACAAATGTTTGTATGATCTACAGATATTTGTTCCAGGTCTGGTTGTTTTTCTATATATTATAAGTATGTATTTACAAAAAAAAAGTATATAAGTATTCTATCAGTATATAGGCAGCTATTTATACTAAACATAGTTTTAAGGCAGCACAGAGCACTTCCCTTTAGCACTGAAAGTACTAACAAAAGATTAAAAGATATCGACCGCAGTAACAACACCCCAGTAAAACATGCTTTTTCATCCAGATTTTTAATGTTCCTATGACCATACCTGTACAACAGGATAAATCGTAAATTAAGCATCCACTCAATGAATTTCTCAAACTGTAAAGTACGATACGAGTAAAGTAAAATACGAGGAAACTGAGGAGTTACTAACCGTAATAAAATAAGATTTTAAATATTGTATAGCACGTTTGCTCTTAGTTTTTTAGTTATCTTTTTCATTATGTAAATAGATTCTAAGTTTTGTTAATTTGAGTATTCATAAGTTACCCCAGTCCAGCTTTATTGCCTGAGATACAGGTTCTCCTAGTTCAGGCAATATATAAAGTGTTACCTATAAGTAGATATTAATCCCTAATATTAATCGTAGCAATATGAAATATGAATAAAGATTTATTATTTATTTATTATCAGTTATCTGGTTCCCATCAGTATCAGTCCGGGGCGAACCAGTAGTTAACAAAGCAGCTACGGTTAAATATCCGTGGTGCAGTGGGCGAATAGCCGGCTGAAACGCAGGAGGTAGCGGGTTCGATTCCCGCCGCGGAACAAAAATGTTTGTATGATCTACAGATATTTATTCCGGGTCTGGTTGTTTCTCTATGTATTATAAGTATGTATTTACAAAAAAAAGTATATAAGTATTCTATCAGTTATCTGTTTCCCATAGTACAAGCTCTGCTTAGTTTGGGGCTAGATAGCGCTGTGTGAAATGTCCAGCTATATTTATTTATTATTTATTTATATACAAACTGAACAGCGAAAACTCCACAAAATAACTATAAAAAAAGTTTTTATCTGATATATTGGCAACATTTTTAAATCAAGGTCAAATTCGTCCTCACCGAAAATTCCAAAGCCTCGAGCCAAATGTTTAGAAGTGCGTGTTTTGTATACTTCTCGAAGCAAGGCCAACTCTTCCGGGTCCAAGTTGTTGCTTTTGATGCTGTTCAAAATCCTTTGCACGCCCGACTCGTGTGTGCTCGATATCGTCACCAAATGTGGCAGATCACAAATGTATTTTAATGTATCCTAAAACACAAAAAATTATAATCAAAAATCAAATAGCTAACATCTGAATCATTGACGACCTCCGTGGCGCAGTGGGCGAATAGCCGGCTCAGACGCAGGAGGTTGCGGGTTCAATTCCCACCGCAGAACAAATGTTTGCATGATCTACAGATGTTTGTTCTGGGGCTGAGGAAGTTCTGTCTAGGCTTGCGTTTAAATGTAGACAAAATTTATATTTAATAAATTGATTGAAGTAAATTAAGCGTAATTTCAATACCGACCTTCTTTTTATAGTATCCTTGAAGTAATGCATGTCCATTCAGTCCGTTGATCGATAAGCTGTTCACAGCCGAGTATGATCGTCTGATCGGATGGTGTTCAGTCACAATCTTCATCAGTCCGTCGCGAATAGCTGCGATGTCTTGTCGGGGGTTCTCGCAATTCAAATTAGCCGCTATTACGCCACTTTGATAACCGTGTAGAATCTGAAAATAGTGCATTGTTATACAAGGGGCGTACGCGATCAATTGCACTTGAAATATTTTGGCGTTTTGGAAATAATTATGGATTGCCCATACAAACTTTCAACCCCTATTTCACCCCCTTCAAGATTAGTTTTTGATTATTTTTTAGTATGGATAAGGATTTGTCGTGGAGGTTGTATTAAATTTGAGCATTTATAAATGTAACCTCTGACTAACCTCTAACTGAGATCTCGCAAATCTCCCAAAATAAATATTATTCTTAGGGGACGTGCACAACGATGCCTAAACGTATTTAGTGGCTAAATATGATTTAAGAAGTTGTCAAATCATACAAATACTTCAAATTTAAACATGTTTAGTCGCGAAATACGTTTAGTGATCTATGTGTCACGAAATGCATAACCAACCTACTTGACTTACAGTTTCATTCAAATTAGATGTAACGGGGGTTCTTGTTAAATTGGTTATATTTTCTTGGGGTACCTACAAATGGCAGTTATTCTGGATTTCAGACTATTGCCTATATTTGTGTCACTAAAGCTACACGAATACCAAATTTCATCATTGTGGGGTCACTGGTGAACCCTGTGAATTATTATTTATTTATTTATTATTTCATTTGACGTCCCACTTGACTAGTCTTGAGTCTCATTTTCATTTTTTTAACCCCTCTTGAACCCTAATATCTCAACAACCCCCCAATATTTTTAGCTCATTGAGTTACACCAAAATTATGCCATCACTACCTACCTATTTACCAAATTTCCTGATGATCGGATAAACGCTACGAAAGTTATCCTCGGACAAACAAACATACATACCTACATACAACGCCGATTTGCTCGAGTTGATTTGGAGATCTCGCTTCGCTAGATCAATAACAATATAGTTAGAGTTATGATGCAGATGGAAATAGGACAGCTGAAGTCATCAGTGGAAGTAGGAAATTGATGGTGTTTGCTTGTTTCCGATAAAAAATAACAACTGAATGGACCTTCGGATGAAAGGGATATTCTATGAAAGAACTTCTTTAAGAGAGTCACTGAGTAACCTTTTTTGACGACCTCCGTGGTGCAGTGGGCAAATAGTCGGCTGAGACGCAGGAGGTAGCGGGTTCGATTCCCGCCGCGCAACAAATGTTTGCATGATCTACAGATATTTATTCCGGGTCTGTTTGTTTCTCTATATATTACTAGTGGTTCGCCCCGAACTGAGATCTCGCGAGTCTACCATAAAAACAAAAAAAATATTATTCGTAATCTTTGACTATCAAAATAGTGCCACGAAATAAAAACCAAATAACTTGGCCTACAGTTTCATTCAAATTACAGGTAACGGGAGTTCATGTTAATTGGTTACTTTTTTTTTGGGGTATAAATTGCAGTTATTCTAGATTTCAGACTTTTGCCTATATTTGTGATACATAAGCTACACGCATACCAAATTACAGCACTGTGGGGTCACTGGTGTACCCTGTGAATTTGTCAAAGTTTAGTTTTTATTATGGCTAATAACTCAAAAATTATAAAAACTTTACTAAAAGTAAAAACGGGGTCGAAATGTACTAATGCAGACCTTTTATTTGACGTCTCACTTGACCTAATAGTCTCATTTTCATTTTTTCCCCCCTCTTGAACCCCAATATCTCAACAAGCCCCCCCCCCCAAATTTTAGTTCATTGAGTCACACCAAAATTGTGCCATCATTACCTACCTATATACCAAATTTTACGATGATCGGATAAACGCTTCGAAAGTTATCCTCGGACAAACATACATACATACAACGCCGATTTGCCCAAGTTGATTTGGAGATCTCGCTTCGCTGGATTAATAAGTTTGTATTTACATTTAAAAAAATGTGTTTAAGTGTTATCTGGTTTCCATAGTACAAGCTCTGCTTAGTTTGGGGCTAGATAGCGCTGTGCGAAATGTCCAGCAATATTTATTATTATTTTATTTATTATTATTACCTTTATAACACCGGTGAGTCCAGACGCTGCTTCGGTATACCCGATGTTAGAAGTGACGCTGCCTACAAGCAATGGGTCAGTTCGTTGTTTGCAGAAGACCTCTTCAAACGCTTGCAGTTCAGATTTATCCGCATCGGGATCGGCTGAAACAGTAAGTAAAAGTACGATCACGGTAATGTTATCTATACAGTATTCTGTCTTCATACTAACGGCCGGAACGTGAGTCATACCTATTCGCCTCGTGTTCGGTACCCACTCGGTACACAACCAGTCGCGAATGCGCCGCAGCACGGGTAATACCGTTGTCACAGTGACGAACGGTGTGATTTGTTTTGTAAGCAGTAAGCGTGCAATTTGTGAATATTTTATTCAAATAAGTACAAGTACTAACTTAATATTGCAAAGAGAACGAATAGACTATATTGTGCTGTTTTTGGTTGTTTGAATTCTTCAATAACGCACCCAGAGATAACATTTTTTAAATTACCTGCAAACTCCGAAAAATAAGACTATTAGAAGAGAAGAGAATTTATAAGGGTGGATTTTTTATAAAATCTACTAATTAAAAAACACACATGTATTTTTATTGCACACTTCCTATTTCATTCACAACGAATTTAATTTTTTTATAATACAAAATAATACAATTACAAAACTAGAAAGAAATTCAAATAGGTAGATGAAATTAAAATACTGCAGGCGGGCAGCCCTATCGCGTGGTTACGCACCGCGCGGGTGTAGGTAATTATTTCAAGGACAGGGCCGAGTCACGATACTGTATAGATAACATTACCGTAGTACGATCGTTTGTTGGTATTTATTCAATTCCCGCCGTGAGACAAAATTATTTCCATTGTGTACTTATATTTGATTGATTAAATAATTGAAATACCGCACTTTTCTTTCTTCTTTCTTTATAAAAATAGTATAAAGGAAACTTAATACTAAAGAGCTTTCTGTTCTAGATAACCTTTGTGTATTGCGGATAATTATGCGGGACACAGAAAGGCGTCTAATGAAATTTGCACAGGCACTAATAAAAAATAAAACCGGTAAAGTTCGAGTCAAACTCGTGCGCCGAGGGTTCCGTACCTACCCATTATCCTCTAAATTGTATGAGCGCGCTTTTAACTCAGAAAACTATTATTTTTATTTATTAAGCTTTCTTTATTTCCTTATCTTTTTTATGTTTTTTTTTATGTTTTGAATATTAAGTATGATTAGGAATCCCTCTTTGGGTATAGGCCTCCTCCTGTTTACTCCATGTCTCTCCATCTTTTGCTGTTATCATCCACTGATTCCCAGCGATTTGAGTGATGTCGTCAGCCCATCTTTTTCTTGGTCGACCTGGTTTTCTTTTGCCGCTGGGTCCAACCCATCTCGTCGCTCTTATGGTGCACTTATCATCCGTATATCGGGCTATATGTCCTGCCCACCGCCATTTTAACGTAAGTGCTTAGTGGAGTGCATCTGTTACTTTTGTTTTTTCTCTTATGAATTCACTTCTGATTTTTTGTATTTTTCTTATTTTTAAGATGGTTTTTTCCATAGCCCTTTGACAAGTTGTTATTTTCTAATTGAGGACTATCATAATTGGCATCAACTACGTATGTATGGGGGCACCCTTTAATTTACAACTTGATTTTTTTTTCCTTTATATGTGCTGCTTTTTGTTTTTTGCCAAATTTCGTGATTCCAGGTCAACGGGAACCATATAGGTTTTCGACAAAAAAACCTATATGGTACTTTTGGTTGACCTAGAATTGTAAATTTTGGTTAAAAGCAAGGTCTTACAGCAAAAGTAAAGTGAAAATTCCAAAAATTAAAAAAAGTTGAAAACTAAGGTAAATTTTGGTACTTACAAGTTTTAGCGAAAATCTAAATTTGCCCATATCTTTTTATCGTGTTAATTCGGGGGATTGATTTTTATAAACCTATATAGGAACCTATAGACCTCAATATTTGGTATAAATTTCAACTTGCTAGGTCCACCCGTTCCTGAGAAAATCGGTGGTGACACACGGACAGACGAACAAGAGAGTGATTTTATAAGGGTTCCTTTTCTTTACTTTTGAGGTACGGAACACTAAAAATCATAATGCACTACACAAATAAACTTACAGATACATACATGTATATTTTGTTTGGGACTTATTGTGGTCCAAAGTTGATACCATCTCGTAGTTACTGATTCTCACGTTACAGGGAATCTTATTATGAGCTTTGAACTAAGTGACTTTGGGTGAATTGGGTGTTATTTATTTATACGCTGATCTAGCTAAGGTTGCTATCAGTTTGTGATAAAAATTATGAACTTACCTGAACCAAAACCTTCAACATACTCCACTGAAGACGGAGCAACTCCAGCCTCTTCGTAAAACCTACTCAAGAATCTGGACGTTACTTCAGGTTTTCGATAGTAGCTAAACTTTGTTAATAACTCATTGCCTAGGCCTTGGTCAGATAATGAGTATTCTGTTTTTGCATGACAAAGGCGAGCGTACACTCTGAAAAAAAAATTTGGGTTAGTCTCATTGAAGTTGTCTAATAAAAAAAAACACTGCTCTTTTCTGAGATGATGATGATAAATAAGAAGACCTACAAAGCGAATCTCCGCCGAAGGCATATGGCCATGGCATAATCCTTGAACTAGACATAAAAAATTAAAAAAAATTAACATATATTTATTTGCTGTTTATCACACATTAAACAAATAAATAAGACAAATAACTCAGTTGGATATACCAGTGTGTTAGACAGAGTAGGTTAATATCCATTTCGAGCTTCTTGGTATCTCATTAACACCCACTCTCAATTTCGGCTGAGTTGAAAGCCCAGCTGGTCGCTAAGAAGCTTGGAATACTTGCAAAGGTGAGGCAATACTTCACACCAGGACAGTTGCTCAACTTATACCAAGAACAAGTCTGATCATGTCTGGAGTACTGTTCTCACCTCTGGGACGGATCAGCGAAGTACCAGCTAGAGGCTCTAGATTCAATTGAGAGAAGAGCCAAGAAGCTCATTTTCAATGACGATTTAGCAAATGCAAGGCTCCACAGCCTCGAGCATCGTCGAAAGGTTGCAAGCCTCTCGGTTTTTTATCGGATACATTTCGGAGAGTGTGCTGCGGAGCTTTTCAACCTGATCCCACCATCCCCATTCTATGATCGGACAACCAGACGCGCCGCGATGCGCCACCGCTACATGGTAGACATACCTCCCATACGCACAAAGCGGTACTCGCGCACCTTTATTATGCGCACCGCCAAGGAGTGGAACGCCTTGCCTGAGTCTGTGTTTCCTGATAACTACAACCTAGGGATCTTCAAGTCACGAGTGAATAGGTTTCTTCTAGGCAAGCGTGTACCATCGTAGACTGCATCATCGCTTACCATCAGGCGAGATAGTGGTCAAACGCTAGCCTATAATTTATTAAAAAAAAAAAAAAACACTAAAAATATTTAGTGATCTCCACACTAGGCACGCCTGTATCGTGGAGATCTGATGTGTAGATTACTTAAACCCCGGCCGATTTACTAAACCCGGCCCACACAATGATCCTCAAACGCATCTAGCAACTAAACACGATTAAATTTGACGTATCTGTATGATTTGACAACTCTCCAAATCATATCTAGCGACCAAATACGAGTACATCTAGGTATCGCTGCGCAAGTAGCCCTAAGCGTTTAAAGTAAACAAGAGTAAACAAACATTTGGATTTGAACTAAATAATTTTACTCACACACATACACACATGGACACATACATGCACACACACCCTTACAATTATGTACACTCAATAGTCTAAACCTTATATAGCAGTAGTAGCAGAGTACTTATTCAATTTGAATAAAAATTTTAGGTTATATAGTATTTATACCTTTTATCTTATTTTAGCATCTATAAACGAACTTAATTTTATCTTTTGTCATTGGTATTTTCAAAATGTTTTATTCAGTATTAAAATGGTAAGTCAGGAACAACAATTGCACTGTTGTTCACTATTTGTTATTGATTCCTGTGTTTTTTGAACCAAATAAATATTTTGAAAAAAAAACGGGAAAGAAGTTTCTCGGTTTCTAGTTATGGTAGTGACAACAACTTCCTTCACAGACACATAGACATAAACAATCATTTATTTGCTAAATGGCACACAAAAGACGATTTAAAATAATGAACGTAAAAAAAACAATATTGAACCGTACCTACATGCAAAACATAAACAAACAATACAATAAATAATTAAATTTTAACATGAGGTAGGTATGATGTGTGCTAATAGCAGCAAAAGGGCCTCGACTCAGCATTATGTCAACTGGGTTAGCAGTTGACGCTGTTTTCTGCCGAGACCGCTTTGTTTTGTTTTATTATTTTTGACATGTATGTGATAATTTTAAATATGATGTAATTTCAAACACTATTATCTGATTGTTTCTGAATAAATAAATGAAATTAAATGAACACACATAGAATGCAAAAGGTCCGAAAATTAATTACACTTACGAGTAGGTATTTAATCACACTAATATTTTAAATGTGAAAGTTTGGATATTTATTTGTTGTTTACTCAATCGCCTCGTAACGATTGAACTGATTTTGATGAAATTTTACCACATACCACATAGATTACCACATAGGCTACCTTTTATCGCATAAATCAGGTCCCATGGTCCAAAATGGATTGCCAAGTCAAGTTGCAACAGCGAGTTTAGCTTTATTTCTAAGTTACCTACACATTTAGTAGTGTAACGCGTACGAAGTCGAGGGCAACAGCTAGTACAATGATAAAGTAGAAATTATCAAGTTACCTGCGAGCATCTTTGTATTTCTGAAGATAGATGACGCTGACAGATTCAGACGCGGATAACCCGTCTGCATTGATATCATAGCATTTGGTTTTCCCATCAGTATTATGTAGAAATACTCTGAAAGGTTTTTAATTTGCACTTTTTTTAACTAAACAATTTTTAAAAAGCGTGGACGCTATCTGCTAATCTATTTCGAAAATCGAGTGAAAAAACAACAGACGATTTTTCTTGAATATGGAACGCGTTAAAAATCATAAAGCATGCAAACTTCTTGCTCGTAAATTGCAAAAAAGATAAAGATTGCAAAGAGGTTGCACACGCTGAAATAGCAACTTTATGTTTACTAATTAATAAAGATTATTGGTACTAAAATCGGGATATTTAGGCTCGAACTATATGGCATCCGGGTCTCCCCGATACTGCGAATCCGGAGCATGCCCCGGTTGCTTCCGGATAAAATCGGAGTCGGATGGCCTCGGATCGTGTGTAGTCGATGCAGGAAAAATTCAAATGTTTGGTTGTGCGATGGATTGGTCAGGGGCCGTTAAAAAACGGCCCCTGACAGGCCCGGATGCCTAATAGTCCGAGCCTTAAAGTAAAAATAAAAACGGTGTCGGAGTGTAGTGATAAAAATCTTTCATTAGAAGTCCCACTTGACCTAATAGTGTCATTTTAATTTTTTTACTCCTCTTGAACCCTAATATCTCAACGACCCCCTGCCAGTTTTAGCTCATTTAGTTACCAAATTATAAACCAAATAATATATTATAAACCAAATTTCACGATGATCAGATCTACGCTTCGAAAGTTATCCTCGGATATCAAGTATACATACATACAACGCCGATTCGTCCAAGTTAATTAGGAGATCTCGCTCCGCTCGATCAAATATATGTAGTTAAGTACAGAACCCTCGGTGCAGGAGTTCCACACGACTTGACCGGTCTTGTTTAGCATATATTAGCAAATTTTTATTAGCATTTATGAGCAAACCTCATTCATACCTGCTATTGTGTATAGTAGGCATAGGATGTAAAATCAATTTTGCTGCGCCAACTACGGCGGCCTCACATTCTCCACTCACGATGGCTTCTTTTGCTTTTCCCAGAGCCACAATAGACCCAGTGCTGTCACAGTCGATGCAGTATGAAGGACCAGTCACGTTCATCCAATACGAAATACGATTCGCAAACATGGTACGGCTAGCACTGAAAATAAACAGTAATAATTTAAAAACTTTTGTAATTTATTTCAATTATGTAACGTGGGCTTAACGCATCAAGGGTGGTAGGTTTTCGAACGCGTCTTTTAGCGCTGAGATGCCCGGGCTCCTTCACAAAACTGACAGGCTAGAGAGCGTGACAGTCGGCCTAAGCCATTTTCACCGGTCACGACGCACGCGCCGTCGTGAGTTGTATTTTATTGTTTTACTCCGTATAATTCCAAATATAGAGTTTTTTTTCCTTAATCTGTAGATTGTTTCGAACTTTATTCACCCTGAAACCCCCTGAGAAAACAGTTCATTTACAATCATTATTTTAAATACGAGATTTATCACCGATAAAACCGTACTACGTGATATATCCCGTCTTTAAAGCATAATATTAAAATCGCTCCTCCTCCTTTATCAATGCAAAATCTCACACTCCTCAGGGGTATTCATAAAGTTTAGTTAAGTACTAATTTAGATATTAGAACCAATCAAACAATACGGTCTTTAGATATGTCTTTAAAAATTCAATCGCCAAAATTGACATCTTTTTCCCCGCGGCCATAAATCAAACATTGTATTTTTAATTCATGACAACGATATAAGTATACCAACAGTACCGTCTTTACTATAAGAGCACACGGGGCCCGGCCTCAGGGCCCCTATCATCATGGGGCCCCCGAAAGGCCGATATATTCGCGTACACTATACCATTTTTATTTCTATTTTAGGTAGATATAACCCGACAAATGTAAAAGACAAACTATGACAAAAGTTCATAGAGTAAATGTTAGCGACTTTCTGGCAACCCTGAGAACACAAGCCATTGACATTCCCGAGTTTGGCAGAAACGTCGCATTGCATTCACAGATAGGTAATATGTAGTTTTGCGTTTCGCCACCATCTAAAATTTTTTTACGATCTGTACAATTGCCTTACTTATTCTGGTAAAGCCTGGATTTTTATTTTTATTTTCGGCAACTCTGTTTTTATATACAACAAAAAAAATATTGTTTGTCAAATTAATAAAAAGATAAAAACATGAAGATAGGAAGTAGCTTAGCCAATTTTAAACGGGCACCGGAACAGTTATTTTAATCATTTTTTAAACAGTAAACATTTTAATCATTATAAATAATACCTAAAAAAGTAACTAGAAAGTAAAACTAATTAACTAAACCATCTAGCGGTCACCGACACAAACCACTTCGAATATAAGATCATAGCAGAAAAATGATTTCATGATTTTTTCATTCTCTTTTCCATCAGGGCCCCAAATTCTTGTGTGCCTAAGGGCCCCGGCATACCCTAAGACGGCGTTGTATGCCAAAGGATAGATACTAATACTAATTAATAGGTACTAACCTATGCTTTTAAAACTCAGTTTAAACCATGTTATACAGGATAGTAAGTTAGGTTAGGTTCGATGGGCGGTTTGATGATGCACTGGCACTGAGGTGAATGAAGGAATATCGGTGGGTTTTTAGTCGGTATGCCGCTGGTTGACAGCCGACGAAGAGTCCGACAGACCCCTTCAGCTCTCCCCGGGTTGGAGGACATGCGTAAAGCATTTTCCCATCGTATAAAAAAAAAAAGTAGCAACGATACGCTACGATTTTACGCTACTAAAATCGTTATTTTTACAAAAAACTATCGACCGTGTATTCCATATTTCAACCTATCTTTTTTAATTCTGTCTAAGGGCATAGGTAAGTCGGATTATTTATTCTATAAAATAAAAGTAACAAATGTATTACACAATTAGTATTATAAAAAAACAATTATTACCCAAGGAGTGCAACGTCAGATTTAGTATAGAACTTTTCGGTTTCCGACTGGCCTACAGCAATAAAAACTCCAACTCGTTTCCGGAATAGTTGATCTGGGCAAACACCTGAAACACGTTTACTAATTGAGAAGATATATTTTTTTTCTAACCTGTACTGTCCCACTGCTGGGCAAAGGTCTCCCCCAATGGAACAAGATAGATGGGCAAAGGAAATCACAGGATGGATACCCGTAGACGGCAAAAGACGACGCGGTCGCCCGAGAAAACGCTGGCGCGATGACCTAGATGTCTTCAACAGTGATTGGGTAGAGTTGGCCAGGGATCGAGAGGGGTTGAAAGAGAAGATATTATTTAAATTAAATCCGCGGTCATTAAAATTACTGTATGAATTTCCACCAAACAAAGCTTAGAACTATCTCGCAAACACCAGCTTCTTACTTTAAACAAACACAAAATTGGTCCATTGGACTGCCTCCGTGGCGCAGTGGGCGTATAGCCGGCTGAGACACAGGAGGTAGCGGGTTCAATTCCCGCTGCGGAACAAATGGTTGCATGATCTACAGATATTTGTTCTGTGTCTGGGTGTTTTTCTATGTATTATAAGTATGTATTTACAAAAAAAAAGTATATAAGTATTCTATCAGTTTTCTGGTTCTCATAGTACAAGCTCTGCTTAGTTTGGGGCTAGATAGCGCTGTGTGAAATGTCCTGCAATATTTATTTATTTATTCTTTTAGAAGATACTATATCACATAAACACAAGGTACAGATATTTACTCTCTTTTTGTCACAGGGGCTAAATAAATGGCTTAAAACAGACTTAACCACAAGTATTATTTGTTTATAGAATTTAAAACATCATCTGCAACAGTATCCCAGTTCTGTACTTACCAGTCTATTTTTAATAATATTTGAAACAATCCGTATACAAGTAATATTTTAACAAAAATATAACCAACTAAACCAAACAGCTGATTTTGATGAAATTTCTATGAAGTATATCCGTTAAAAAAACATTTTTTTTTCAATCTGTCGATAAATGACGGATTTCTGAGGACAAAATATAAAACCGAATTGCGACCCTATAATATTTGAGGGTTGCTCTCTATTTTTTTGGGATCCCATTGATCCTGACTTGGTGCCAATGGGGCCACCTGGAAATGGAACCTTTTAAACGAAAAAATAATTTCTCGAATCGGTCCGAGCGTCTTCGAGTATCCGGAGAACATATATTTAATAAAATTCTACAAATTGCAAACCTCCTCCTTATTTTGAAGTCTATTAAAAAAAGGGGTTTTAAATGACGAACCTCCGTGGTGCAGTGGGCGAATAGCCGGCTGAGACGCAAGAGGTAGCGGGTTCAATTCCCGCCGCGGAACAAATGTTTGCACGTTCTACAGATATTTGTTCCGGGTCTGGTTGTTTCTCTATATATTATAAGTATATATTTACAAAAAAAATGTATATAAGTATTCTATCAGTTATCTGGTTCCCATAGTACAAGCTCTGCTTAGTTTGGGGCTAGATAGCACTGTGTGAAATGTCCGGCAATATTATTATATTATTATTAAATACTAACCAGCGTCAAACACAGCTTGATACGTATGTTCAAGAAGTTTCCTCGTGCCAGGGTCAATAACTTGTGCCAACTTGGCATTCGTTGTATAGAACTGCGCGTCGAAGCGACTTATCCCGGGTACCGAGCCATGGTACGGTGACAGTTCAGCATGGTTATAATTCGACCATCGAGAATTATCGGTTGTTACCATGTTTTCCTGAAGAAAATAAAAAATCTAAGAAATGGTTATACATTTTACTGACTATAATTATTCCACTATATTTTAGCTCCAACATCTTTACTCCGATTACAGTACTTTTAAATTCACTTCATTTTCGGTCAATTTACGATAACAGAAGCAGCATCGATTTTTAGTTATAAGTTGCATTTAAAGGTATTCAGATGTAAACCATACATAAAAGACAAGTTTGATAGTTTAGAGTTAAAAAGTATAAACAAAGAAAAAAAATATTTATACATAAGGGATATTTTTTTTTATAAATTTTCGGCTAGCGTTTGACCACTATCTCGCCTGATGGTAAGCGATGATGCTGTCTACGATGGTACACGCTTGCCTAGAAGAAACCTATTCACTCGTGACTTGAAGACCCCTAGGTTGGAGTTATCAGGAAACACAGACTCAGGCAAGGCGTTCCACTCTTTGGCGTATGGGAGGTATGTCTACCATGTAGCGGTGGCGCATCGCGGAACGTCTGGTTGCCCGATGATAATGGGGATGGTGGGATCAGGTTGCAAAGCTCCGCAGCACACTCTCCAAAATGTATCCGATAAAAAAACCGAGAGGCTTGCAACCTTTCGACTATGCTCGAGGCTGTGGAATCTTGCATTTACTAACTCGTCATTGCAAATGAGCTTCTTGGTTCTTCTCTCAATTTAATCTAGCTGGTATTTCACTGATCTGTCCCAGAGGTGACAACAATACTCCAGACATGATCGAACTTGTGCTTGGTATAAGTTGAGCAACTGTTCCGGTGTGAAGTATTGCCTTACCTTTGCAAGTATACCGAACTTCTTAGCGGTCAGCTGGGCTTTTGACTCAATGTAGGAGCCAATGCAATGTTTTATGTCTATAAAACATTGCATTGGCTTACAACTAGCAGCCAACACTCCACAGAAAACGAATACCTACTCACTGCTGAGTTTTAGGCCGACAAAGACTTCATGCCGCTTTGAGTTCATCAAGCAGCCTCAAACTCAGCAGTGAGTATTATTACTTTTTATTTTTATTTAATAGGGAATAACAAACAACTACAATACATATATCATGTGTGAGCTATTGATACTTTAGCGTTAGTTATATACGTTTCATAAAAAGAAATGTTCCAGCTAGAGGATCTGTTAGAGGGTAACATAGATTATTAATGTTGTGTTAACAAAAACAAACTGAGACCATCAAAGAAGAAGAAGAATAAACAATATAAAATGGAAGAGTGAAGGTAACTAATATAGGCACTTACAAGAGTTACAAGTCTAAATCTGAATTGAAATCTGCACTAACAAGTGAGATATTTAACAACTTTTTAAATTTATAGGGAGTACAAGCGAATATGTTAATATTTGAAAAGTTTGTATTATAGGACTCAACCATACGACGAATGGGAGCATGAAGTCCCGAGTTAGTGCGGCAGGTGTTAAGAGGAAATCTGGGCTGCGTTTCGCCCGTATAAACGTAGTCCCCTGTTTCCTCTCTGGATAGTGATACTAGAGCAAATATTTTTTTACCATACAATCTACAAGTACCACGGTCATATCCCTACGTTTAGTTTTTCTCCATAAATTAATTATTATAAGAACTAGGAACCTTCTAAAGTCACAGATTGCTAATTTTTACTGCCCCTTTTCAGACATCCAGCAAATAAATTTGACGAATATAAATGAAAAAAACGAAACGTACAAACATAGCCAAAGCCCTTTTTATTACATATTTGAAAATAAAAATTAAAATCGGTCCAGTTTTGGAGGAGGAAACAGGGGACTACGAAACAGTGATTTCGTCTATTTTAAATAGGTATAATCAGTCCGACCTGCAGTTGTCTTTATCACACGCACATAGGGCATATAGGGCACAGCGCGACAGTAATAGATTTGTAAATACCTATTTTCCAAATGTCTTGCTTCCCGGATTTCCTCTGAAGTGCAAACAAATACCGAGAGCGAGTTGCTCGGAGAGTGCAGGTTCACGTAGCACGGCCTTCTTACCAAGTCAGTACAGTTTAAATTATTGTGTACAATTTTAAAAAGGGTAACAGCTTCCAGGTATTAGTTTTCTGTGGAGTGTTGGCCGCTAATTCGTACAAACATACTTATACCAAAGGATACTAACTATTACAACGTACTTCTACAATCTCTTACCTTATTATACAGTTTTGCAGCCCATTCTTTCAAATTCTCACAACCAGGCATCAAAGCTGACATGCCAGAGATGACTACATCATCATTTTGTAGCGGTGGATCACCAGGGTGGTCAAACTCCATGTTAGTGAATGTAGCGCTTTGATTGTCCATTATCTCAACAAAATAAAAAGTATCTTCTGATATATTCCTAAAATAAAAACAATTAGGAATAGAGTAGTGTGGGGAAATACCACATCATGAACAGGCGTGATGCCTTTACGTAGGATGAAAGAGGATACAAATGAGCGCTATCTGAGCTGCTTGTGTCGGGAAATACCACATCATGAACAGGCATGATGCCTTTACGTTAGAACGTGAGATGAAAGAGGATAGAACATAAGCGTTATCAGAGCTGCTTGTTCATGATGGGTAAAACTTGTCTGTTTAAGTAAGGTTGCAGAAACTACCCGCACGGTCCACCAATAAAATTAAACATACTTACAGTCAAGTTCACCTCAGTCTGGACATCAAGAATAATAGTTCTCCATCTTTATACCCTAGGCATATGAATTTGCATAGCCGAATAAACATAATGCTTTGTGAATCGGATTAAAGGTCAATTATGGTGACATTGTGACCTAAAATTATCGACACAATTGAATTTAGATTCATTTTAATACTACGCAAGTATGTTTCTATTAAAAACCACAGCACAGACTAAATATAAAATTTAGAAGAAAACAACGGTAATGTAACTTATTTAAATATTTATTATACAAAAATCAATCAGCAAAAGTTTTCGATAGCTTATCAATCACAATCCGAGTCCGTTCTGATAGATACTGATCTATCTGCCCTAGAACTTTTACTACATGTAGCATCTTCTGCACCCCTTTCTTGAATTGCTTCATCTTCTCAGCACTTGTCTCATTCTCAAAAGAACTCCTTAACGACGAGAATGACATCGGTAGGCCTATACGAGGAGCTGAGTACTCATCTTGGGATCTCAATGTTGGCGCCTTAATTTTTGGAACTTTTAACTTAGGAGTCTTGAAACGTGATAGTGAATGTTTTGGGATGAAGCCTTGAGGAGGTGCCATTGATAAAGGCACCTGGGTGTCGCTAAATCCCGTTTGGTCCATATCATTGATGACCACGAACCTGCCATCTTTGACAGCGTCCGGAATGGCGTTGTGGATGAGATTGCAAAAAGAGTTGATTTCGAAACGGGAATTGGAGTTTGAGGGTTTTCGCCGAAAGCCTGATGATCTGCTGTAGGATTCCTGAATAGAGAAGTTGGAAATGAAGAGAAAACAACGTTCGTGTTATTTCTATGGGTGTCTTTGTTTGCGATGTCTTGCAAGTTATGACTTAGTTTTCTTTATGTTCGTTTTGTTTAAATGACAATTGAATAACTAGTGGTTCGCCCCGAACTGAGATCTCGCGAGTCTACCATAAAAACCAAAAATAATATTATTCGTAATCTTTGACTATCAAAATAGTGCCACGAAAAAAACCAAATAACTTGACCTACAGTTTCATTCAAATTACAGGCAACGGGAGTTCATGTTATTTGGTTACCCTTTTTTGGGGTACAAATTGCAGTTATTCTAGATTTCAGACTTTTGCTTATATTTGTGATACATAAGCTACACGTATACCAAATTACAGCACTGTGGGGTCACTGGTGTACCCTGTGAATTTTGTCAAAGTTTAGTTTTTATTATGGCTAATAACTCAAAAAATTCTAAAACTTTACTAAAAGTAAAACAGGGGTCGAAATGTACTAATGAAGACCTTTCATTTGACGTCTCACTTGACCTAATAGTCTCATTTTTTTTTACCCCTCTTGAACCCCAATATCTCAACAACCCCGCCCCCCCCCCCCCCCACCCCCAATTTTAGCTCATTGAGTCACACCAAAATTGTGCCATCATTACCTATATACCAAATTTCACGATGATCGGATAAACGCTTCGAAAGTTATCCTCGGACAAACAAACATACATACATACATACAACGCCGATTTGCCCAAGTTGATTTGGAGATCTCGCTTTGCTTGATCAATATGGAGATGAATTGATCAGTTTTTCATGAAAAATTATTGATTGTTAAAAGTATTTACCCTTTCTTCAGGTGAACAGTCTATAGTAAATCGCAATGGTAGTGGGGCACCCTTTGTTTGCGGCAGCTGAAATAAAAAAGTTTAATTTAATACGCAGGTCACTCACGTAACAAAAATCACTGTAAAACCATATGGGTTTGTCTCAGACATAAAGACACTCGAGCCACTACATATTATTTAGTTAACCTATGCCAACAGTATGTGTATTACTGATTGATTGGTACACTACGTGACTAAATTGAAAACCAAAGACAATGTCTGTGCGTTATTAATTACAATGGGAACAATAGCAATACGGAAATCGAAGTTTTGTCAGATCAGCACCTTCGCGCAGGTTATAATTGCATAATAATATTTTCAGGCCTTACAACATCGGTCACTCTGGAAATCTATGGGGGAGGCCTATGTTCAAATTTGGACGTCTGATATGATGATGATGATATTTTCATTGTATAAATTGCGTTTACACAGGAATGAAATAAAACTTAACTTTTTTTAGTCACTCTTGAAATAATAAACAAAAAAAAACGGTCCAGTGCGAGTCGAACTCATGCGCCCAGGGTTTTGTACCTACCCATTGTCCTCTAAATTGTATGAGCGCCCATACAACTCAGAGGACTATCTTAATTGGCGTCAAATATGTACGTATGGGAACACATATTTAAACATTTTTGATTTTTTTGAAATTTTCCTTTACTTATGCTGCCTTTTGCCAAATTTCGTGATTCTAGGTCAACGGGAACTACCATATAGGTGTTCGACCCAAAATGTATAGGGTACTTCCGGTTGACCTAGAATTGTCAATTTTGGTTAAAAGCAAGGTCTTACAGCACAAGTAAAGAGAAAATTCCGAAAAATAACAGAAGTTGAAAATTAAGGTAAATTTTGGTACTTACAAGTTTTCGTGAAAATCTAAATTTGCCCAAATATTTTTAACGTGTTGACTCAGAACCTTGATTTTTATACACCTAATAGGGACTATAGACATCAGTATCTGGTATAAATTTCAACTTGCTAGGTCCACCCGTTTCTGAGAAAATCGGTGGTGACACACGGACAGACGGACAAGAAAGTGATCTTATAAAGGTTCCTTTTTTTACCTTTTGAGGTACAAAACCCTAAAAACTTTAAAAAAACATGTGAGTGTACTTATGTACTCACGTAAGAAGTTATACTTCTTTTGCGTAACAGAACAGACAAGATTTAATCCCGTATGCCGCACCTCTTTGTTTGTAAAAGAAATTATAAATTAAGAAATACTTATGGTTTTCACGGAAACTTGAGAGACAGTTAGCAGCTAACTTCATTACTTTTTCTATGTAGCTACATACATCTATAGCTGTATGTAGCAAGCTAACTTTTTGGCTGTCGTTGTGAGCGCGCATTGGAAAAATTTTACCCTCATATTTTTATCCAAACGCGCCAAAATAACTTCAAAAACGGCAATGTTTTCTTTATTTTTGCCACGAAATTAGTTCCATCTTACTTGACCTACAGTTTCATTCAAATTACAGGTAACGGGAGTTCATGTAAATTGGTTAGTTTTTTTGGGGTACAAATTGTAGTTTTTCTGGATTTCAGACTTTTGCCTATATTTGTGTCACTATATGTACACGCATACGAAATTTCAGCACTGGTGTATTCTGTGAATTCTGTCAAAGTTCAGTTTTCATTATGACTACTAACTTAAAACTACAAGGTTTAAACTAAAAATAAAAACGGGGTCGAAATGTACGTACAATGACCTTTTATTAAGCGTGCCATTTGATCGGATAGTCCCATTTTGTTTTTTTTTTACCCTTCTAGAACCCCAATATCTCAACAACCCCCCCCTCTCCCCCCCCTCCCCCCCCTCATTTTTAGCTCGTTTAGTACATAGTAGATGATCGGTAGATGATCGGATAAACGGTTCGAAAGTTATTCTCGGACAAACAAACATACATACATACATACAACGCCGATTTTCTCAAGTTGATTTAGAGGTCTCGCTTCGCTCGATCAATTATCACAGTCACATGTCTATCTCGTTAACAATATCACTCAAAAATCACAATTTCAGATACGAACCACCAAAAGCAGTGTAATCACCACGTACCAGTACATTTCGTCTTACATTTTGCCATCAAATGGTTGCACAGCACGTACGTCGTACAATGATTTCGGAGCATCGATGGGTCAGCATTCTTAGGAACGAGGCGACCTACATCGTCAGCAAGGTCAGTATTCCAAGTGGAGGCTTTGCACGTGTCGATTTTATAACATTAGTGTGAATGAATAGTGAATGAATCATATTCTTTATTACACAAGCTACATACAGCTATAGAAAAAGAAAAAAAATTAAAGAATAATGAACGGTCTTATCGCTAAGCCTGGGATTATCTAAATTAGCAAGCTTGTTTACTTCTTCCTAATTCGTTTTGAAGTCGATATATTGGTTAGGTGTAAAAAATCGGCGTTGTATGTATGTATAGATAAATAAATGTTGCTGGACATTTAACACAGCGCTATCTAGCCCCAAACTAAACAGAACTTGTACTATGGGAACCAGATAACTGATAGAAGACTTATATACTTTTTTTTGTAAATACATACTCGTACTTATAATATATAGAGAAACAACCAGACCCGGAACAAATATCTGTAGATCATGCAAACATTTGTGCCAACGCTTCGAAAGTTATCCTCGGACAAACAAACATACATACAACGCCGATTTGCTCAAGTTGATTTGGAGATCTCGCTTCGCTCGATCAATAACACATAAGCTACTTTTCGTAGACAAACAACGCGTGCGGAGCCACTGGCGGAAGCTAGTATAAAATAAAGCTGTAGTACCATACTGTAGCATTTGGAACTGATTTTACTCTCGGTAGTTTATGATGTTGCGACACGATAATAAATACAGCTGCGTGACTGCATCGCTGCTAACAATCGCCAATACTCATTTATCTTATCTAACAGACGTGATCGAATCTCACTTATTTCCCTCGATACAGTTTCACTAATAATGGCATCAGTTCAAATGTTATGGAGTGGTTAACGAGTAGCTGCTACGCGGGCTCTCTAGTGCTATATCTAGTCGTTAAATATTACTACGAGAATGAAGTTATTCGGGATTTTGTGGATAATTCTAGCAGTGGCTGTTGTGTGTGTTGTCGAGGTTGGGCTCTTATTTATTTTAATTCGACTTCATCAAGGTGGTACGATTCCTATACCTATTAATTAGTTTTTTGAAGTGAAAACTTCTTTAGCATCGTTGTGATTTGAAAGTCGATGAAACGAAAAAGCGACAGTAAAAAGAGACAGACACATAAATTCATAAGATTTAACGTGGGTGAAAATGAGATTTAGAGCATTATACAGTGTTTCTTATGCTCGTGGTTCTCTTTGTGCTTTGCTTCGTACTCCTTCCACTCGTGTTAATAATTATCTAACTTTGCATCACTATGATCCTGAAACCTACAATTATCATCTTCCCGAAATTTTACATTCGTCTCATTATCTTGAAACCAAAATTTTTGAAGGTTTCACTTCTACCACGTGTTAATTGTACACATGCTTTTTTAAAGTATTCCTGGTGCAAAGCATTGTTATATTCTATTCTAATCATTTGATATTCACTAGATAACTGAACAACAGAAATGTCTAAACAATGTGTATCGAATTGGTAATGTCTCATTCCCGCAAAATCAATAAAGCCATAATAAAAACAAAACATTTACAAAATTCACAGGGTACACCAGTGACCCCACAATGCTGAAATTTGGTATTCGTGTAGCTTTAGTGACACAAATATAGGCAAAAATCTGAAATCCAGAATAGCTGCATTTTGTACCCCAAAAAAGAGTAACCAATTAACATGAACTCCCGTTACCTGTAATTTGAATGAAATTATAGGTCAGATTAGTTGATTCCTAATAATATTTTTTTATTTTAATCTGACACTCGCGAGATCTCAGTTCGGGGCTAGTAATACGTGAAGGAAAAACTTTGTACTATTTTTAAGCATATTGCGCGCACTGAGGAGTGTGAGTTTTGGCATAGTTAAAGTTTATAGGGAGAAAAAGGAGTGGGAAAGCCAAAAATAAACTAAAAAAATAAAATTCGGTCAAATTTTGACCCTGTGCACTGGCAACTAGTAATAAAATTACTGTAATATTATAAACGCGAAAGTTTGTATGGATGTACATATGTGTCGGTGGATGTTTGTTACTCTTTCACGTCGTAACGGCTTAACCGATTTCGATGAAATTTGGTACGTACGTAGATTATAATCTAGAATAATACATAGGCTACTTTTTGCTGACAAACCACGCCTGCGTTGCTGCTGGCAGTAGCTACTAATTATTAAAAGTTTGAATGAATGAATGAAAAAACATAAATATAAAAATTCACAAAGCATCAAGTACAATAGGCGGTCTTATCGCTTAGAAGTGATTTCTTCCAGACAACCTTTGATGGAGAGAATTTTTGTAACATTCCAATAATGGAGGGGGGGTGTACGTTAACAGAACAATAATTAAATTTAAGGAGAGCGCTGATCATTTACAATAAAATAAAACAATCTACTTAAGTAAATATACCTACAATAAAAACAATTAAATAAAAATATACATAAACATACATATATATTTATAGCGATACTACGACGTATCTGAGAGATACAATCTTTTCACGCTTGTTTTAAATGTGGCGAATGATGGAGCTTGCTTGGATTGATATTGCAAATGGATTTTTTGATAACTTTTTAACAGATAGGCGGAAGCTAGTTAGACCTATTTTAATTCAGTAGCTTGTCCTGGGCCGAACAACACTACACCAAGAGTGGTAGTGTTGTTCTAGTAATTAGTATTAATAAATACCCCATTTGCATCATATCACAAGGAGGATTCTATTATTAATTTTATTATTTATTTATTATCAGCCATTCGTGTCCCACTGCTGGGTAAACGCCAATTATATTATTAATTAAGTACTAAAATACAATTTAATGATTATTAGTTTATGCTGATTTTACTGTTATACAAGATGTGATCCTTAACAACCCAGACAAGAGGGGACTCTTCTAACACAGGTTGATGCAACTAAAAACATAAGCTCCCAAAACACTAGACACACATCTTGTAAAAACAATAAAATGTTATTTTTTTTAATGTCGTTACTTGGGCCTTTTTACATTTGTCAAAAATGATTGTTAAAACCAATAAAAAAGGATAGCATCATGAGTTTTCAATCTCTAACAGATAATTTTTCTTTCAGAGCAGTCTTCTGACCCAGAAATCGATTTTCCACCCCCGCCTCCCAGAGCCATGTTTCACGAGTCGCGCCGAAGACAGACCCTTCGCGTACCCCCTCATCGCCTTCTTCACGAAGATCAAGGATATGCTCGTGAGAGGCGTTCGTGTTCTCTCGGAGAACGCTAAACGGAATAAACTTGGTGACTACGGACCATAAATGATGACCGTGGCGCTGTGGGCGAATAAGGATGGGACGCAGGAGATTGCGTGTTCGATTCAACAAATGTTTGTACGATCTGCAGATATTATTTCCGGGTCTGAATAAAGTATAAAGTATTATATCAGGGCTAAATAGTGTTGTGTGAAATGTCTGACATTATTATTATTATGACTAGTGGTTCGCCCCGAACTGAGATATCACGAGTCTCCCATAATAACAAAAATATATTATTTGTAATCTTTGACTATCAAAATAGTGTCACGAAATACATAACCAACTAGCTTGACCAATTAACTTTTATGGGGTAGAAATTGCAATTATTCTGGATTTGAGACTTTTCCCTATATTTGTGATACTAAAGCTACACGCATATCAAACAGCATTGTGGGGTCCCTGTGAATTTTGTCAAAGTTCAGTTTTATTATGGCTAATAACTTAAAAACTGCAAGATTTAAATTAATAATAAAAACGGTGTCGATATGTACTCGACAAGACCTTTTATTAGACGTGCCACTTGAACGGATAGTCCTATTTTTGTTTTTTACCCCGAATGAATCCCAATATTTTAACGACAACCTCCCCCCCCCCCCCCCCCCACCGCCCCAATACTTTAAGCTCATTTAGTTTCACTAAAATTGTGCCATCACAACCTATATACCAAATTTCACGATGATCGGATCGCTTCGATAGTTATCCTTGCAACAAACATACATACAATGCCGATTTGCCCAAGTTGATTTGAAGATCATCTCGCTTCGCTCGATCAAATATGTGTGGTTTATAGTGTTACTGCTAGGTCCAGAGAAAAAATGTAGCTAGTGACGGGGTAATGCTAAGCATGTGCACGAATCAAGTTACATTTTTTTATATTAGCTACCACACTTTTATATTAGCCTTATAAAGTCGTTTTTACTATCAGTACAATGTGTCTGCTTGTTGCCCAAATACAATAAAATTATCCTGGGAATAGTTAGACCGAGTTTAGTCGCTTTCGATCGGGATGCCTGACAGAGCAAAAGACAAAACTCAGTCTAACAATTTCAAAGATATAGCCAGTTTATTAGAAACTGATAGTGTTTAGTTTGGGAGAACTTCACGCGATTATGCATGTAACTAGTATTAAGCCTTTTTTTTTTACGTGGATGAACCCTCATGGATACCGCTCTGAACCCAGGGAGCGGTATGTCGGACTCCTACCGGCTAAACCTCCACGGCGTTTCTCCGCTCGCCGTATGCCGGGGACACGGGAACAGAGAACATTCTTCCGCGACCAACTAGTATTAAGCCTACTTTAATCTATTTTAGAGTGAAATTTACCAACGAAACATGCTCTACGCTAATCTCATCACATTCTGGTTAAAGGTTGTCTGGTAGATATTGCTAATTATATCACATAGATGTATATTATTCTAATTTAATTGTTTTATAATAAAGTATTTACCTAATCACTCTAATAAATGTTCACATTTATAAGATTAGTTTGGATGTTTGTGTATGTATTTGTTTGATTGTTTGGTTGTTTGTTACTCAATCACGTCGTAACGGCTGAACCGATTTCGATGAAGTTTGGTATATACGTAGATTTTAACCTGGATTACCACATAGGCTTTTTAACCCATAAATCAGTTCCCATGGGATAAAAATGGGTTGTCAAGTCAAGTTGCAACATTTCCGGCAACAGCTAGTATTTAGGTATATATATATATCTTTCCCTATATTAAGTTTTTGTTAATAAAATAAACGATTTTTTATGATTTGTTTTATTTGACTGGTATAAAAATAGTATTTTTCAAACTTTCTCGATCACTGTACATAGTTACTGGTTAAAACTGGTATTTCCAAGAAATCCAGTCCGCCCGTGACCACGACTGTTGCAACACAGCCGGAACCTCGGGATCACAAATAAAAAAGGTACATGCGCGATAAATACCCGTTTTAATCAGTAATTATGGTATACAAATACATAAAGAGCTACTTTATACGACATTAAATTAACATAACTATATCACTAGTTGTTCGCCCCGAACTGAGATCTCGCGAGTCTCCCATAAAAACAAAAATATATTATTCGTAATCTTTGACGATCAAAATAGTGCCACATGCAGTCAAAACCACGTTACTTGACCTACAGTTTCATTCAAATGACAGGTAACGGAGGTCTACATTTAGTGGTTACTCTTTTTTGGGGTATAAAATGCGGTTTATCTGGATTTTAGACTTTTTCTTTCCTATATTTGTGTCACTAAAGCTACACAAACACCAAATTTCAGCATTGTAGGGTCACTGGTTTGACTGCCTCCGTGGCGCAGTGGGCGTATAGCCGGCTGAGACGCAGGAGGTAGCGGGTTCGATTCCCGCCGCGGAACAAATGTTTGCATGATCTACAGATATTTGTTCCGTGTCTGGGTGTTTTTCTATATATTATAAGTATGTATTTATAAAACAAAAAGTATATAAGTATTCTATCAGTTATCTGGTTCCCATAGTACAATCTCTGCTTAATTTGGGGCTAGATAGCGCTGTGTGAAATGTCCAGCAATATTTATTTATTTTATTTACTGGTGTACCCTGTGAATCAAAGTTTTTTATTATGGCTAATAACTCAAAAACTACAAGGATTGAACTAAAAATAAAAACAGGGTTGAAATGTATTAATGAAGATTTGACGCCCCACTTAACCTAATACATAGTCATATTTAAAAATTTCTTACTCCACTTGAACCGCAATATCTCAACAACCCCGCTATATTTTTAGCTTATTTAGTCACACTAAAATTGTGCCATCACTACCTACCTATGTATCAAATTTCACGATGATCGGATCAACGCTTCGAAAGTTATCCTCGGATAAACAAACATACATACATATATACATACAACGCCGATTTGCCGAAGTTGATTTAGAGATCTCGCTTCACTCGATCAATTATTTACCTAACAACTTTTTGAACCTAATAAACTCTGAGGTAGTTAACGCCCCCTTTATCTTCAAATCCAGAAGTTTTGCCAAGATATCTTTTTTTATATTAACTGGTTTTATTGTTTTTGGATGTAGAGCATTTAAAACGGGAGATTTACCTAAAATTGGAACTCGTAGTGGTTTCAATGTAGGCATAGGCAGTATGGGTGGTAAAATTGGCAATGGTGGTATAATGGGTAGCAGTGGCATGAATGGTAAAGGCAAGAGAGGGGGGAAAATTGGTAATCGTGGGGCCAGGGGTGGTAGCAAGAAAGGTGGGACTGGACTTAGTAGCGACCGCTTAGGTTTTGGTGATTGGGGCTTAGATAGCCTCAAAGGTGGTGGCTTCGACGGTAATTTTGGTAATGGTGAAATTGGTTTTGGAATTGTTGGTCCATTGATGTTGATGAAGACAGGAGACAGCTTAGAGACTTTTTTGATGATGAGTGGACTTGAGTGACGTTTGTTGTCGCCAGCTATGAGGCCTAGATTGAGCCCATGTACAGGAATCTGAAAAATATCCAATAAACAAACCTTCAATTTGGAAATCTTTAAACATTAATTATGGATTGAATAATAAAATTATTGCCATTATTTGTTTATCACGTATAGCTGACCCGCCTACGGCTTTGTACGTGGTTTGTCAATAAAACATTACCCTCCTCCTGTGCAGTCGCGTAAAGTGTAACCTATTTTTCAAGTCCATTCATAATCTATCTAGGTATATAGTTATCAAATTCCATCGAAATCGGTCGAGCCGTTAAGTCGTGAAAAGGTAACAAACAGACAGAGACACAGAGTTAATTTCAAATCGGTATGTTCGTAGATTATAACCTGGATTAACACATAGGCTACTTTTTGTTGAAAAACAACGCGTGCAAAGCCGCTGGCGGAAGCTAGTTATACATACTAACCTTACTCTTAAATCACTCTATCTATTGCTGAAAACTGAATTAAAATCCGTTGAGTAGTTTAAAAGATCTATGGTAACAGACAGCGGAAACGACTTCATTTTATACTATGTAAAGAAAATGAGTGAATTTTCCCAGAGTGGAATTTATTCAAATTTTTTCAGTGGTGTATAACTGATACTTTGATTTTTACTTTGTAAATTAAATTTGGGAAGTCAGCTGCTTCTTGAACCGGCTTTACTCGGTGGATTATTTTTGGCCTTTCCGGGGGTAATTAACTAAAATCAGCGACAGCAACGCGACTGTTATCGGTCGCGAAACGTCAATACGCACATACACACAAGTGCCACAAGCAAAGGGACGGCAACAGATAAAACTATTTCACTGACGTTTCGCGACCGATTGGTGTCGTGAAGCTGTCGCAGATTTTACGTTGTTAGGTGTAAAGCCAAAACGAAAATCAAGTGATTACCATCTAAACACGTAGTTAACGTAAACCCTAGAGTTTAAAGTTATCAATGTATGATTATGTACTTACAATTAATAAAATAACCAACACAGTAGAACCTATTCTCAGAATGTTTTGGGGGACACCCATCTTGACATTGCTTTTTGATTAAACCCATTCAAAATGTTCCCACTGCCTTTTATACGAAGACATACCGGCAAATTATCTTCTGATCTGAAGATATAACACGTTACATTAAAACAATTGATTTACTAATCAGATTTTTTATTGTTCTTATTTCAGTGACTCTACAAAATAGATACAGACATGCTTTGTTCATCTTCTGCACTAAATATGTAGTGATTTGTTCAGTCTACTAATGATCATAAAACTATTGATTGGGTAACTGAGTTTGTGGATTTGAATCTCGTTGAATACCTAATAAGTACACTCTCCATTATTGTAATATAAAAAAAATCCTCTCCAACCAAAAGTCGCCTGGAAGAAATAGCTTTTAAGCGATGAGACCGCCAATTGTAATTGTTGCTTTGTGAATGTTTATATTTGTTTGTTTCTTTTGTGGTGTATAAAGTGTTTTCATTCATTAATTCATACGTAATTTTACAAAACAAACTTTTGTGAGTTATTTCAATCACCTTTAAACAATCATACTAATATTATAAATGTGAAAGTTTGGATGTTTGTTTGTTTGTTACTCAATCACGTCATAATAACTAAACCAATTTTGTTGAAATTTGGAAGGTCGATAGACGATGACCTGGCTACTTTTTATTAACAAACCACGCGTGCGAAGCCACTGGCGGAAGCTGGTATACTAATACGTGAAGAATAAATTTGTATCCCTTTTGAAGCGGGCAATGCAATGTGAGATAGGTATACTCAAGTTTATATGGAGGAGGATGGATGAATGTTAAAAATAAGCTAACTAGTGGTTCGCCCCGAACTTTGATCTCGCGAGTCTCCCGAAAATAAAAACAAACATTTTATTCATATATTTATTCAAATAGTGCCACGAAATACACAACCAAATTACTTGACCTTCAGTTTGATTCAAATTAAAGGTAACGTGAGCTTATGTTATTTGGTATTTTTTTAGGGTAGAAATTGCAGTTATTCTGGATTTCAGACTTTTTCCTATATTTGTGTGACTAAAGCTACCAAATTTCAGTACTGTGGGGTAACTGGTGTACTCTGTGAATTTCGTCAAAGTTCAGTTTATATTATGGCTAATAGATTAAAAACTACAAGTTTTAAACTAAAAATAAAAACAGGGTCGAAATGTACTCACAAAGACCTTTTATTAGACGTGCCACTTGACCGGATAGTCTCGTTTTGTTTTTTTTAATTCCTCTTGAACCCCAATATCTCAACAACCCTCCATTATTTTTAGCTCATTTAGTCACCTCAGTATTCTGCTATCACTATCTACATATATATCAAATTTGACGATGATCGGATCAACGCTACTAAAGTTATTCTCAGACAAATATACATACATACATACAACGCCGATTTGCCCAAGTTGATTTGAAGATCTCGCTTCGCGCGACCTTCTTTTAAACTGGGAAGGATATTTTCATAATAGAGATTCAAGAGACTCAATTGGTCCGTCACTATCGTATTTTGTTCAGGGCTCTTAGATGATAACGAGAACTTGCCATCTTCAGTCTCCTTTATAAACCGGGGAAAAAACTGTCACTTCATTAAAAAAATTGTGCATGCTAAGCCAATTATGCATCGTCTTTACACTATGTAAATATTTTAATTGCTTTATCATCTACAATTACATAATTGTGAAATTCTTAAACAAGCCATTTTAAACTTGTTTCGCAATGTTTTATAATACACGTTTACCTATCAACACGTCCAATCTTATCAAGACAAATGCTTAATCATGCTTTTTAGGGTTCCGACTAAAATGGCAAAAACGGAATCAATGTGGTGCAACTTAGTTCGTCCTTCCGTCCGTCTGTCACAGCTGATTATCACAAAAATTACTCAAAGGTATTGACTTGAAATTTGGAACTGTTATAAGATTACAGGAAAATACATAGATGGATAATTCTTTATTCTCTTTTTTCTTTATCTATTTGATACAATTGGCGGTCTTATTGCTAAATAGCGATCTCTACCAGACAACCCTTGGATGAAAAAAAAACAAAATAAAACAAAGTCTATAATAGTTTTTTTTTAATCTGCCTTGATTTCTTAGTCACATAACTGAACGGCACTGCTAAATTAACATAAATATAGGTTGATACAGAACCCTCGGTGCGCAAGCCTTGTACATGACCGGTTTTTTTTTAACTTTAGAAACTTATATCTGCACATACTTTTTTATCAGTTTCATCAATTACAAAACCATAGATTAAAACTTATCATCACGTAAATTACGCAGACAAACCATATGAATTCGTTAAATACGATTGTTAAACGACTGTTTTTATAAATATTTCGTAGACGTTAGTAGTAAGTCTTCACTAATTAGGTTGAAAAACTAATAAAAAATGGGGGGTCAAAAAGTATTTTGGTCCTCCATTGCAGTTCTGCTGATAAGTGCGAGTTTCGCGGTAGCATGTCTTGAAAAGAAGATTTGTTTGGTAGATACCTATTTCAACCTAATGTATTAAATGATTGCTAGCTTTATTGATAATTTTTAAAACAAACTTTATTTACAGTTAGAGGCCCTGAAAGAAATGAAAGAATGTAAAAAGTGCGTGTTGGCATCGTAAGTAGCCTTCTTGCTAAAACAAATGAAAAATTTGTTAATTTTTGTTTGTAATCCACCTGTTTTTTATCTTACAGACTACTTGAACCTTTGCTGGTGGAAAAACTGATAGGTAAAGGAACTTCCATCACATTTTGCTTCTGGAACCTTTTATTGAATATTTATGAACTTGAATGTTAAAAAAGTTTTTTCTCTTGCAGATAAAAAGTTACCATGTCTGGAGACCTTACTGCCACCACCGCCGCCCCCTACTATCGTACTAATGCCGGCAGCACCTCCTGTATCTCCATGTGCTTCTCCTCTATTACTGCCTCCTCCTCCGCCCCTTTTCCTTCCAGCTCCTTCCCCGGCTCCGTTCCTCCTACCCGCCCCAGCGCCAGCGCCTATTTGCCTGCCGCCTTCATTCATGCTGCCTCCAGCACCCACTCCATATCCTTCTCCATTCATTCTTCCTCCTGCTCCCGCCCCGTTGTGTCTGCCAGCTCCACCACCAGCACCTCTGTTCCTGCCTGCACCTCCTTGTGCACCTATGTGTCTACCATGTCCATTACCCCCGGCAGCTGCTCCTATAGTGATATCTTTGGTTCCTCCTGCTCCTCCATTGCCGCCTTGCTGCTGTGCCCCACCACCAGGACTCCCGATGACAGCATTCATGGTTCCACCTCCAGTTCCTATTACTCTGGAGCCGAAACCTCGATGCGGGTGCCCTTATAAAGGCTTTTAAATTATTCTTTACGAGAAAAAGTAATAGTATAATCAAAAACTATCGACTCGACACCTATCGCCCTATATTTGGTGGAGCGTCTTTGTAACATCATATCTTTGTTTTTTCTTTATGTTTAGAAACTTTAGTATTAGATTTAGTTTGATAACTTATTGCTAACAAATTTATAATAAACACTGTTTGCGAAAGCTGTATATGTATCTACATTTTTAATGAGCGATATGCTACGATATTGTCGTTTTCCACAACCAGTTATTTGGCTTGCATAGACACGCCCAAATTGTTTTGCATTAAATATTTAAATAGGTAGCATTTGATACACTGAAAACCGTAAGCAGTTCGATGTATCCAATACTCAACTCCTATTAGAACTGGAAACATGTTAGCCACAATTTTAGTTCAATTATTTAAATATAAAGTAGTGCAGAGTCTCATTATTTTATCATGTTGGTCTCAAGCAGGTAAAATGTTAGATGTGCAAATTGAACGTGCAAAAAATTGATTACTAAGATAAAAACTATTAATTATATTTTTGATCGATCGAAGCGAGACCTCCAAATCAACTTGGACAAATCGGCGTTGTATGTATGTTTGTTTGTCCGAGGATAACTTTCTAAGCGTTAATCCGATCATCGTAAAATTTGGTTTATAGGTAGATAGTGATGGCACAATTTTGGTGTTACTCAATGAGTTAAAAATGTGGGGGGGTTGTTGAGATATTGAAGTTCAAGAGGGGTAAAAAAAACAAAATAAGACTACCGATCAATGCACGTCTAATGAAATGTATTTGTTTTTACATTTTGACCCCGTTTTATTTTTAGTTATTTTTAGTTTTTAAGTTATTAGCCATAATATAATCTGAACTTTCACAGAACTCACAGGGTATACCAAGGACCACACAGTGCTGAAATTTGGTATGCGTGTAGCTTTAGTGACATAAATATAGACAAAAGTCTGAAATCCAGAATAACTGCGATTTTTACCCAAAAAAGTATAACCAATTTACGTGAACTCCCGTTTACTGTAATTTGAATGAAACTGTAAGTCAAGTGTTTGGTTATGCATTTCGTGGCACTATTTTGATAGTCAAAGATTTCGAATAATATTTTTTTATTCTTACGGGAGACTTGCGACATAGTAACACTAGTCTATTGATATTTTAACGTACACTGTACCATGTCTATATAAATATATATGTGTATAGTAATGATAGTTTAATGAATAGATAAATAAATGGGTAATTCATTTAAAAAATAATCTGCTATTATTACGTACATTATATATTAGGTTGGGGAAAAAGTTTCTTCGCATTTTTTAAGAAAATTCATAACTTTTTTTAATATAGTTTATTTACATTTAACTAAAGTATGTAGGTACCATTTTGTTTGATAACTTTTTGCCATCTAGTAGGTAGGGACATGATCCCATTGCCATAGAAATTTTAGGGCTTCTGATCAAAATACCGCGACAAGTGGTTTTGGCAGTCCTTTCGTGATGTCAACCTGAGACTGCCTAAAGAATTCTGAAGAGACCGAAACAGGTGGAAATCTGAAGGTGCAAGGTCAGGACTATACGGTGGATGCATTAACACCTCCCAGCCGAACTCTCTTAATTTTTGCTGAGTGGCTAAAGATGTGTGAGGTCTAGCGTTATCATGATGAAAACCCACACCCCTTCTGTTGATTAATTCCGGCCGCTTTCTCTCAACTTCTTGCTTTAATCTCATCAGTTGTTCGCAGTAGAGTTCAGAATCGATGCTCCTGCCTGGTGGTAACAGCTCATAATGAATAATGCCCTTCCAATCCCACCACACACACAGCATCACCTTGTTGCGAGTTAACCCGGGTTTCGCCACAGTCTGTGAAGCCTGACCGGCCTTTGACCACGACCTTTTTCGCACGTACTTGTCATACGTGATCCACTTTTCATCACCAGTTATCAGCTTCTTCAAAAATGGTTCGATTTCATTACGTCGTAATAAAGAATCACAAATGAGTACACGATTCATTAGGTTTCTTTCAGTGAGCTCGTGGGGTACCCAAATATCGAGCTTTTTTGTGTACCCAGTATTTTTCAAATGCGCCAAAACTATTTTGTGGTCAATTGCCAGTTCTTCAGTTACGTCGTAACTACTGATATGCCGATCTTGTTCCACTTTTTAAAAAATGGCATCAATTTTATCCGTAATAGGGCGACCAGAGCGACGTGCATCTTTGACATCAAAATTTCCGGATTGAAAACGCTTAAACAAAATTTGTGCTACTCTCACAGACACTGCACTAGGTCCATAAACATCGCAATTTTTTTATCGCGGCGTTGCATTTTTACCTTTTTTGTAGTAAATTTTAAAATGTATCGATTTTCTTCATTAGATTCACTCATCTTTACAGTACGAAAAACAAATAAAAATCACACATTTTCCTAATTTGAATTTGGAGCTATCTTCTTTAAAATTTAAACTTTGAATGATACCAAAACCAGCCAGATCAAAATAGTATAGCCACAGAGATTTTATTACAAGTTCATACATATTATAATGTGAAAAGACTTTTTCCCCAACCTATTACTTAACAATAACATTTATTACTCAATGAAATTACCACTCAAAAACAATACAAATACTGAGCTAGAGTAAAACGCGACACAATGGGTGGATTTATCGCTGAGAATCATTACGCAATAAGTTTAAAGAAATAAATATTATGACATTTCCTTGTCAATACATCTATGAAAATCTGATGTATGTTCTCAAAAATATTAATTTGTTTAAGAAAAATAGCGATAATCATAATTTTAATAATAGAAATAAAGATAAATTCGCTGTTGCCACTTGTAGACTCTATAAAGTTAGTAAATCGTTTAAAAGGCTAGGAGTACGTTTTTATAACAAACTCCCAAGGGATGTACAAAAATTGACGATTAATAAATTTAAAAACTTAAATAAACTAAATCTTTATAAAAAAGCCTACTATAGTAGGCTTTTTTATCTCTAAATAATCCGATATTTTATATGATAGAGAAGCTTGGGATTGAAATTGCTCCAACTCGTTCAAAATGTTACAATTTTGACGTAATTTATTTTCTGTACTATGTATAGTAAAAGGATAATTAAAAAAACAATCAGCCTTGTTTCTTGCCTTTCTTTCCTGGCTTGGTCGCGAAGGAACAGGCAGTAAAATTGACGTTTCAAAGTGATCCTTGTGATTTTAATGAATAAAAATATTTTACTTTGACTTTTGACTTTAGAATGACCTCTTCCAGGCAACCATTGGATGGAACGTAATTAGCAAAACTATAACTTAATACAGTGCACTCAGAAACAATCATCATTCACGTCGTTAAAATTTGCAAATTGTTGCAGACCAGTTGAAACTCATCCGTCAATTATCCCAACATGGTGTAGCTGCTACGTTTTCTTGCAACGCGTCTGTTTTGAAGCATGTTCATCCTTATCACTTACAAGGAGTTCTTTATTTCGAAAAAAATAACAGCTTATTAGAGAAGGTAATGGAAGGACAACTAATATCCTTCAGCATAATGATTGTAAATAGGCCTAATGAAATAAACTAGGCCCCAACTTATCAGACCCTTTTTAGAAATATATGTAAATGGAAAATACTATCTCCTCTACCCTAGGTAAAACCTGAACACTTCTCGAACCGTTATAAATGGCTACTGATTGACAAAATCCTACCAGATTCTATTCATAAGGTGCGATATGATGCTGAAATAACTCTTCTTCGAGCTGATGTGGCGGAAATAAAGAAAGGTAAAAAGAAGATTTACGGTAGATTTTTTTTATAATATACTAGCTGACGCGCCCACGGCTTCGCATGTGTAGTTTGTCCATAAAATCATTACCCTCTTTATGCACAGTCGGGTAAAAAGTAGCCTATGTTTTAATCCCGATCATAATCTATCTATATACCAAATGTCCAGCCGTTCTTGAGTCTTGAGCCTATGTTTTATATATTAAGGATTTTGTTAACATTTACTTAGAAAACTTTTGTGATTGATTTCAATCATTACTACAAATACGGGATTTATCATGTACCGTTTTACCAGTGTTTCGACCGACAACGTTTTGGTTCAATTCGTGAACCTTCATCAGGGTGAGTGTGATCCGCTCCGAACCACGTCTCGCCTCGTAATACGCGCCGCAGCCCTCTGCGAGCGAGTAGACGGGCGCGGTGTTGGGGATTGCGGTAAAACGGTATGTTATAAATCCCGTATTTATAATAAAGTTTGTTAACTTTAATTTGTTCTGTTTGTAGAAACTCAAATAGATAAAAATATAACAGTCTGTCTTGAAGATATCCATGTTCATCCCAGCGAAGGTGCCTATACACATCCGTGGGCATATTGGACCCAGAGCAATGGCCTCGTGGTCACGCATGACTATGACAGGATCAAAAGAAAGAAAAACTTGAAGGGATACCCACTACGCGTTGCGGCTCCGGTACTTGTTTTACATAATAATTATTATTATTATTATAAGCCTGTTATGTCCCACTGCAGGGCAAAGGCCTCCCTTCCCTCGTTTTACATAAAATAGGGTTTATTTTTACAAGCTTTTTATTAACTTGCAATGTATGTATGTTTGCAATGGTGGAATCTTGTAACTGAATTTTAAACCCGTTCCCGTCAACCGATTGAGCTGAAATTTGGAATACATGCAACTTCGGTGACAATGAAATAATATGGTACCATGGAGGTGGTCTCATGATGGAGACGGATGCAACGGAACTTCTGAATCGAGTATAGTAGGCTGTTTGGACTCATATGAATCTGCTTGCGGTCCCAATATTGAATTTTATAAAAGCTTGTTTTGAAAAAGTCATTTTTAACAAAAAACTTATTATTTTTTATTGGTGATAGTCAAACGCTTGGCCACTACCTCACCTGATGGTAGGGGCGATAGTGGATCAAGGTATAATAGGTTAGATTTGACATGCGCCAAAATACTACCAACAAACAACAGAACTAAATGATCCATCATTGGAATAACGTCCTGTTGAAATATTTATCTAATTATTAAATCAAATCTTATTGTGACTACGTAAAACCTAGATTCTAAGTCACTATACTTAACAAAGCGTATAAATAAACTTTGTTAGTGTTACGAGCTAAGGGTTCGGGATAAAATAATGAACACCAATTTAACCAAAATAACACTTATATTAAACACTAAAATATAAATATACGAGCTTAATCACACACCCCTTTTGCACAATAACACACTTTAAACCAATAAAACTCGCTTGAAGTATTCGCATTTATAGTCAAGTAAAGACTCTTATAGCTAAGTAGACTCCGCTCACAGCTGAGTAGAAACTCCACTCACAGCTGAGTAAAGACTCCACTCATAGCTAAGTAAAGACTGACTCCTCGGGCATCCCCTCGCCCTATTTTTACCTTGCACATATAAATTTACGTAATTCCAGAACAATCGCGATTATTCCGGTCAATGTCCGAGCGTGTTCTTACTATTACCTATTCTGAGACACAATAGGTATTAAGTACTGAGATGTAAACCATTTCAAAAACTTTCAAGCCGGACGGGACTTGAACCAGCAACCTTCCTTTTGATACGAGAATGCACTGCCAATTGTGCTGCAGGCTCTTGTCACGGCGTGACATAGTCCCGTCCAGCATGAACATTTTTGAGATGGTTTTAAAATCTTTGAGTTTTCCGTAAGTGTTCGATAACACTATAACAATAAAATACTATTAGGTAGCAAGTATTTGACACACCTATTTTACTTAGAAAACTTTCGTGATTTAATTCAATCACTATTATAAATACGGGATTTATTTCGTAGCGTCTTATCGGTGTTTCGACCGACAATGTTTCGATTCAATTCGTGAACCTTCATCAGGGTGAGTGCGATCCGCTCCGAATAACGTCTCGCCTCGCACTGCGCGCCGCAGCCCTCTGCGCGCGAGTGGGCGCGGTGGTGGGGATTGAGTCAACAATGGCTTAGCGCGTTGACAGGCTGTATCATCATCATTATCATCACTGTTGCTCTCTTCGATGGTTCTCGGTACAGGCAATCACACAATACTAAATATGTCTCTACCAGGTGGTAGAGACATAGTTAGTTTATAAAGACAATCACCAGGTGGGGCATTACTCCCGTGAGTGGTACAATGGCACATACGCCGAATACGTTGAAGATGAAACATTGAAGGAGATGGATGCTGGTATACGATGTGGATACGGAGCTTCTATGCTTGTCATCGACGCTATGAAAGCTACGTAAGTCCTTTTTTATAATGTAACTAACTGACCCGCCCGCAGCTTCTTTCTATTCTATTCTATTCTTTGCACACGTGGTTTGTCAGGTAAAAAGTAGCCTATGTCTCAATCCCGGTCATAATCTATTTATATACCAGATTTCATCAAAATCAGTTCAGCCGTTTAGTCGTCAAACGGTAACAGACAGAGAGACAGAGGGGCAGAGTTACTTTCGTATTTATAATATTAGTATGGCTATGAAATCGTGTTTTTCTCCTACTCTCAGAAGAGCAACGAAAGCTTTGTAAGAAATCCGGCATATCCCAGAACTAAACAATCCAAGACATGAAAGGGACTTCCACGCTACACACTTTTACCATATAGCTAGGTGATATTTTCTAACACCATCGTTCTGAATGACTTCCATATTCTATTCCCTAGTGAATGACCTAGTGCGATATGCGAAATAATGATACGACACGTAAAACTAACTTTTTAAGAAAAACATAACTGACTTTAGAAAATCAAAAACATTTGCAGATGCCTCTGTAAATTGAAGAGTTTGATAATTTTTTTTTCGAGATTTTGATTTATGTGAAAAATTAATTAATTAATTAATTAAAGCACTTTATTGTACACCACAAAATAAACACATCAAAATAAAAATTCACAAAGCAACAAGAACAGAGGACGTTCTTATCGCTTAAAAGCGATTTCTTCCAGACCACCTTTGTACCTTTTATATGTTGAATATGACACTGTTACTATTTGAATTTTCTATGAAGCCCTTTAATAAAACTAATTTCAGAGACGAGCTACTTCAAACTAAGCTGTGGGGCACTATAATCCACAACAGCAGTATGCTACTGAAGCTGAAGTATGGGGAGGCAGACCTCAGTGGTGGAATACTTCGCGTGCTGACGGACCGACTTACATTCGTCGATTATATCATGCCAATATGGCCTTTCAAGTATGTATATATCTAGTGTAACTTAAACTGGTTCTTTGTATTAGAATTAAGGCTCTGTGACACGTGCTTTTAAGTTTGTTCCAATATTGTTCTTGACTTCATGCCTATTATGTATGTCAGAGATACATTTTTCATAATAGTTTTGTGATTAAGTTCAGTTGATATTCAAACATGTCAATCTCCAATGATAATACTGGTAACAATTCGCATCTCCTGACCAGAGGGTAAATAGCCAGTATATCTCCTGAATTTATAATCCCTATTCAATCATCGGATAACCAGACGCTCCGCGGTACGTTACAGCTATATGGTAGACATACCTCCCATTTGCATAAAGCTATGCTCTTCCATCTTTATTATGTGCACCGCCAATGAGTGGAACGCCGTGCCTGAGACTTTGTTGCCTGATAACTCCAACCAAGAAATCTATTCGATTTCTTCTAGGCAAGCGTATTCCATCATAGACGCATCATCGCTTACCATCAGGCGAGATCGTTGTCAAATGCTAGCCTATACTTAATTTTTAAAGAAACCTACCTACTTATAATGTTTTCGCTCAATAACCAGCTCACTATTACATCACTAAATAAAAGCTACAAATTGAGAAATGTGTCTATTGTTGAGTTTTGCTTAGCGTTGGTTTTACATACCTGTCTGAGCGCGAGAGTAGCAGCAACATGTACGTGGAACCCTTCACCGCTGGTGTGTGGTGGACCTGCCTCGCAATCGGCATCGTGCTGGCCATCGCACAGAGAGTATGCTCTAGGAGCCAGGAGGAAATGGATGGCTCTTACTACGCTGTACTGGCTACTTGGCTGCAGCAAGGTACGTCTTATTGTGAAGGTAAATTACAAGGATGAAATGTAGTTTTTATTTCGATAAAATACTCAATGATACTTAATATAATTATTTGCAGAACACTAAAACTCTTAACTTCACTGAACTATGTTGACTACTTGAATAGCTTGATCACGCCAATACATTTTTTATGGTCGTGATGCCTGATCGTGTACAGAAAAGTTGTTTTTCATCCTACCTCTTTGATAATGTGAGAAGTTTCCGGGTGAAGAGCACTACTGCTGAGTGCTTGGGACATGAGTTTTGATAGAATATGCTTGCGCAGCACCTATATCCTCTCAGCTCTTAAAAATATTATGAAACTAGTTTCTTCTGTTTCCAGATGCAAGTGCAGTACCAAACGGGTTATCAGGTCGTTGGACGTTCATTGTCCTCTCAGTATGTTCGATGCTTGTCCACGCGTATTACACCTCCGCCATTGTCTCCGCTCTCATGAGCTCGGGCCGGAGTGGTCCGGACTCATTGCGAACTCTAGCTGACTCCAGATATGCTATTGCTTCAGAGGACTACGACTATATGCGATACTTGTTCTTTGATGTATGTTATTTCCACCTTTTTTTATGAATTGTATCGATATTTCGTGCAATCCATTTTAATTGCGATTACGGCGTTATCACACTGCTAATTTTCGAGGGTGTTAAACACGTTTGTGAATTGCCAGTATGATAAGGCGCTAATATTCGATAAGAATACAATACGAGTATAACAATGCCAACCAACTAATCAGGTATTGAAACGGAAGGATAAGTAGTAACGTTAGCCTTTTCCATAGCACGCTGAGCGACCTTGAGCCTTCTTATGAGGCCCATAGTGAAAGACCACGTTTCTGTGTCATATGTAACACACACTGATCAAAGACTTTTGTCTTCAGACACTGAGGTATTTTGGACGAGAAGACGTAGTTTCCCGATTTTTATTATGCATATTTATGAAATGGACGATTCTAGGACTTAATTTTAGTTTATATCATAAAATTAATTATAAATAAATAAATATTTGAACCTTGTTTGGTTTTTGTCTCGTAAACAGGTAAAAACGAATTGGAACGACTTAGAATATTTAAAGAAAAAGAAAAAGACGTCATCGTTCTACCAAGATTTGGAACGCGGGGTGGAGCTGATCCAAGATGGCAGCACTGCCTTCCATTCAGAATACAACCAGATTTTCCCTCACTTCAAGAGGTTCACTGACGATCAGATCTGCAAGTTGCAGCATGTTGATACCATACCTGAGGTAATCATGTACCTTTACTAGATGTGGATCAAAATCCCTTTTGAGGTGCACTAAATCCTTTTAAAACTCTGAGTTCTCACATTATTTCTCACTGGCACAGCTACTTTACAGACGTCATATGACGATCATTGTTTCTTAAAGTCAGAGTCAAAGTCAAAATATTTTATTCATTAAAATCACAAGGATCACTTTGAAACGTCAATTATACTGCCTGTTCCTTCGCGACCAAGCCAGGAAAGAAAGGCAAGAAACAAGGCTGGTTGTTTTTTTAATGATTCTTTTAGAATACATAACAATACAGAAAATAAATTACGTCTAAATTGTAACATTTTGGACAAGTTGGAGCAATGTCAATCCCAAGCTTCTCTATCATTTAAATAATCCGATATTTTATAAAATTATTTTTCATCATAACTTCAAAACTGTATCCAAATGCAATAGAGGTTTTATTACTTGCAATAGAGTAAGGTCACTATCACACTTCACACTAATATTATAAATGCGAAAGTTTGGATTTTTGTTTATTTATTTGTTTGTTTGTTACTCAGTTACGTCGTAACAGGTAAACCGATTTCGATGAAATTTAGTATATACGTAGATTATAACCTGGATTAACACATAGGCTACTTTTTATCCCATAAATTAGGTCCCATGGGATAAAAATGGTGTGTAAAGTCAAGTTGCACCAGCGATTTTAGCTTTATTTCTAGGTTACCTACACATTTAGTAGTGTAACGCGTACGAAGTCGCGAGCAACAGCTAGTTACTTATAACTGTTTCTTTCTTGCGGTTAGGTTCAGTAGTTGCTGAGATAGTTAGCTGTGACGGAAGTCCTTCTGTCACAGCTGATTGCACCATCAGTGCCTTTTCACACGTCCCGGTTGTCGAAAAGCGACAGTAAAGACAGACACATAAATTCATAACATTTAACGTGGGAGAAAATGAGATAGGAAGCATTATACAGTGTTTCTTATGTTCGTGGTTCTCTTTGTGCTTTGCTTCGTACTCCCTCCACTCGTATTAATAATTATCTAACTTTGCATCACTATGATCCTAAAACCTACAATTATCATCTTCCCGAAATTTTACATTCGTCTCATTATCTTGAAATCAAAATTTTTGAAGGTTTCACTTTTACCACGTGTGAATTGCACACATGCTTTTTTTTTATTCAGGGCTTAGATAAAGGAGCGTAATGTATATCCTGTGTTCATTACCAGTATTTTATGTATAAGCTTACCTACTCAGTTTTATCAAAACTGATCCAACTTATTACATTTGCTCTTTGTTTTGCATTTCAGACAATGACCTGGATAATGACATCTGTGAACGGCCAATGGACCAACTCATTACGTTCCGTTTCCATATGGATCCAGGAAGTAGGGTTGGCTAAACAACTTAAATTGAGACTCCTTGCTCTGCGACCGCCATGTCGTTCAGCATTACTGGCTGAAAGAGTTAATTTCGGGGACGTAGCGCCTCTACTGGGCTTGACAGTCTTAAGCGCGATATTATCTCTTATCCTGCTTGGATCCGAGATACTTTATGATCGGTGGAAGAATGGAAGAAAGATTAAAACAGCTAATACGGAATCGCTAGATGCAGAATAAAGTTTTTGCGCAAAATTTCCCTTCGTCTGTTTAGTAGAAGGTTTAGTAGATATGTTTAGTAGTAGTTAGTACTTTGATTATGGTAGAAATTAAACGTAGATTGTAAAATGTGATTGAATACAGGGTGTTTGGTAATATACAGACGATATTCAAGTGACGGTTTCTCAAAACATAAAAAAGAGACTTCTCGAAAAAAAAAGTACTATACTCGGCGCGGCGAACCTTGATCCCTATGACAGTTCGTGTTAGTGATGGGTCGTGTCTTTGGTCGTATCGATAATATTTTTTTTTAGACAAAGGCGTGGCTTGCATTCAGCCACGTTGGTAAACATGTTTTAAAAAATATTATAATGTGCTTTTTAATGTCCATTATGTTGTTGTTGTATTAATTTAAGATTTTTGGCATAGATTAATTAGGTAAGTAAAACGAAAGTTTCCAACCTTGTTATTTTCTAATAATGTTTAACCCAGTAAACACGTTTTTGCTATATAAGTATATATTTTATCATGAAAATGAATGTTCCCCATTTATTTATTTTGTCTGAAAAAATTTTGTTACCGACATTTTTTTATCGATACTTGCGCCCTAGTCGATAAACGTCACACGACGTAAGTTTTGCAGGACGTAAACATAAATTCAGATTGAGATAACTTCTTGTAAATGTTAAGAATTGTTAAAAATATCAACAGAATATTATTACTAATGGTATAAAGCTACGTAAAATTTATAAATGGCATTTTTAGACGCCCCCAATATGATCCCAATTTAATGGTGACGCCACTACAATGTTATATGGTGACATTAGCTGTCAGTGTCCTAGGGATCAAGGTTCGCCGCGCCGAGTATAGTTACATTATCAAATTTCAAAAAAAATCGACTAAATTTAGATGATTGATTCGATATAAAACTGACTGCTTACTCTTGCAATCGAAATTCAAAAATAAAGGCCGATTTGATATCTCTTTCGGAAATGGCTGCTGGTTTTGGATTAGAAAAGGACAACAAGAGATATCTCGAAACGTCACCAATACAGTATCTGTGGTTAGGTGGCACGCATTATGCAATAGCACAGCATAAGGCTGCCTGTCCATTGACGCGGAGAGAGGCGGCGGAGCGGAGAAACGAGGAAATATTAACCAATAGGATTGCATGAATAGAATTTCATGCAATCCTATTGGTTAATATTTCTTCGTTTCTCCGCTCCGCTGCCTCTCTCCGCGTCAATGGACAGGCAGCCTAAGTGTTAATAAATTGTTTTACATGCCAAAAAAAATTGCCCATATCTAGGCCAAAAATTTTAAAAATTTATTTATTATGGTCATTATAATAACCCCTTTCATTTTTGTGCGTATATTATCAAACACCCTATTTAATAGCATTCTTTTGTAAGAGAGGAGGGAGGCCTTTGCCCTGCAGTAGGATACAACAAGCTTATAATAGAATAATGCTTTATTTTACACCAGGAATACTTAAAAAAACAAATTAATGCTAAATATAGTAAAATTTTAAAAAAGCCTTATCGCTGGAAGCGATTTGTTCCAGGCAACCTTTTGATGGAAAGTAATAAGCGAAGCAGTAATGGACATCGGTGCACAGAATATAATTACGAATGAAGAAAAATAAAATAATAATAATAAAAAACTGTACTTCTAATCCTAATACATAAATAAATACCTTCTTCTTCTTCTTCTTCTTAGCGTGTCAAGAGTTCTACGTTTCCAATCATAGTATGTTGGACAGGTGTTTGGCCACAGCAATGGCATCAGGCGAAGCGGCCATTAGGTCCTCCATCGTGCATGTGTTCGGACATAAAGGGCACATTAGCAAGTGCTGCATTGACTGCATGGGATCACCGCAGTCACACTGCGTCAAGTTAGGGTCCCTGAATCCCCATTTGCACATACTAAGTCTGCAGCGGCCAACCTGGGTGCGGAGCCTGTTTAAGGACTTCCATACTGGCCACTGCAGATCATGCCCGGGTGGTAACTGTTCCTGTGGGGTGGTAAAATCAGGCGGTGGGGAGTTTCTTTTTATCCACAGAGTGCGTCTAGTAGCAGCCGGGTCTTCGCTCGTGGCCCTTGTGAAGCGTTGAAAGCTCTTTCGACTTTTAAGGCGGCCTTGCGGGATGTTATGGTCATATAAGGGGTTTCGATAATCATGCTCTTGTTTGTGCTTTTCAATAGAGCAAGCCACATCTCGTCGCACTCCAGGGGGCGATATGCCTGCCAAAGGGTATATCAGGTTTAGAGGGGTTGGCTTCAGACATCCTGTTATTATCCGGCATGTATCGATTAACGCGACATCGACGACCTTTGCATGTGCGGACCGGCTCCAGACTGGGCAAGCGTATTCGCCGGATGAAAAACACAGTGCCAGGCCAGTAGTGCGGAGTACGTCTGGGGCTGCACCCCATTTGGTAGTTATAAGTCGACGCAGAAGATTGTTTCGGGTACCAACTTTCATCTTAGTTTTATAGCACTGTGCTTTATAGTTCAGTGACCTATCCAGAGTTACCCCCAGGTATTTTGGAAAGTTTTCGTGTTGGATAGGAACTCCTTGCCAGGTTATATTTAGGGTCCGGCTGGCTTGTTGGTTGCGCAGATGAAAGGCACAGGATTGGGTTTTAGATGGATTTGGCTTCAAGCCATTCTCTTCGTAATAACTCTCTAATTCAGCCAAGGCTAGTGTTAGCTTGTCTTCGGCCTCTTCAAATGTGGAAGTTTGGGTCGTCAACGCTAAACCGTGTGCATATAGAAAACGTGTAGTAGATGGACTGTTGGGTTGGTCATTCGTATAAATGTTGAAGAGAGTTGGTGCAAGCACGCTCCCTTGAGGAAGCCCGTTTTTAAGGCAGCGCCATCTACTTTTTTCTGATAGAAGATGAATAATATATAATAAATAAATACCTAAAAATATACTAATATATACGACGACCTCCGTGGCGCAGTGGGCGTATAGCTGGCTGAGACACAGGAGCAGGGTTCGATTTCCGCCGCGGAACAAATATTTGCATGATCTACAGATATTTGTTCCGGGTCTGGTTGTTTTTCTATATATTATAAGGTATGTATTTACAAAAAAAAATGTATATAAGTATTCTATCAGCTATTTGGTTCCCATAGTACAAGCTCTGCTTAATTTGGGGCTAGATAGCGCTGTGTGAAAAGTCCAGCAATATTTAATATTTTAATATTTAATATTGTAACCTGAATTATTATTTTGTTAAATTAATTAAATGTATATATTTTTATCAACCAAATGTTCCGACATACTAAATATGTATTATTTGCGAATAAATGAAACTTAAACTGAAAGTAATGCTTAAAAGCCTTATCTTCCAGACAACCTTTGTGTATTGCGGGTCTAAATGTGTCGGTAGTGAACAGAAAAAGATTATTTTTCCAGATCACTTCACACAATGTCTTTATTTTCACTGAGTTTAAAGACTTTATTGTTTCAAAGTAGATTAGGTATATTACTGGTCACAAATAAATTACTGAATTGGTTAAAATTTTATTTTCTTAAAATCATACGTTATGCAATATTTAGACTTCATAAATAAAATCTTTATCTTTGCTCCTATCCTCACGTGCATTTTACATTCATTATCTTCAAACTACTATCAAAATAAATTATATCATTATCATCAAAATCATCAGAAAATATCATTTCCGATTGTACTTTATTATTTAAATGCTCAGCATCCCAGCTGATGAAACATTGCAAAGAAGCTAGCCCACTAATGCGTGTCTAGTTTACTCGTGAATAACCTGCTCGAAAATGTTGAAGTTTCTTTTAAGATTGAGTACACTATCGTTGGCGATATCATGTGTTCTAAGTACAACTTCATCCTCTCAGTCACAGGTAAATCTAAAAAAGCTTATTATCTCTATGTTTATTATAATATATGTTACGGGCAACTTGAGAAGTCTGGTCATTATGAATAATGACCGGTCTGTATACATAACGCTTGTATCTAGTGGGCAATATAAATATAACTGCATGGCTAATCACTTTTCCGTCAGTATTTATAATGACTACCCTGTCCTGGGCAATATAATAAAACAGATGAAAACGTGTACTTGTTTATTAATACAGTAGGTCGTTACATTTTATTTTAAATGTTTTTTTATCACATTACCCGACTCGAAGTAGGGAATTATTCATACTGCCCGGTCCATATGATAAGTTCCAGCTATCTCAAACCTTGATTTATTAAATGGACCACGGGCCGTCGGACGTTAGATATGGGCCGGCGAAAGTAATATATTTATCAATTTGACCGACGCTCTTAATCATAATGATCGCTTCATATTAATACTGCCCGGTTAATCAAGTTGCCCGTAACATATATACCTAATGGTCTTCTTAAGATTCCTAAGGTTTTATAACTCAGTGAACTACTTTATGGTCAGTGGTCATTAGGCCATCCATAGACCACTAAAATATCAATATAGGACGACTTCGCACTTTTTATGTTATTTGTGGGGAAACAGGCTTACGGCCCACCTTATTGGCATCGGCAACACCATTAGTATTGTCGATGCGTTCCCTACCCTGTAGAAACCTCTTTAAATTTTTTTAAAGCGTACCGTGTCGTAGCCTAACGGGAAACCCTCAGATCTATGCTAATAATAATATTATAAAGAGGAAAGATTTGTATGTTGTAACAAATAAACTCAAAAACTACTGGTTTGAATTATGTTAATTTTTGAAACTCTGATTTCAAAATTATTTTACCATTAGAACGCTACATTACCCTTGAGTAACATAAGCTATATTTATTACTAGAAAAAATTAGAGATCCCAACAACAACAACAAGTCAACAAGGTGCATAAAAATTTGCAAAAAAATGATTATAAAATAAATGTCCACCAGTGCGAAGCCGGGTCGGGCCGCTAGTACTTTATAAAAAGACGACCAAAAAAAGTAGCTGAGAGCCACTCGGTAAAGGCTTTTCTTCAGCAGTGGCGGAAGCTAATCATTAATAAAACAACATCTATATGACACAAAAAATGTTGACTAAAAATAATAAATATTACAAGAAAAATGGAGTAGAAATAACGGTAAGTAACGCTTCGAAATTTATCCTCGGACAAAAAAACATACATACAATGCTGATTCACCCAAGATACTAAAATTATCAATAAAAAAAAACGGGGTCAAAATGTACTGATAAACCTTTCATTAGACGTCCCACTTGACCGATTGTCTAATTTTGGCTTTCTTTTACTCCTCTTGAACTCCAATATCTCGATAACTTCCACATATTTTTAGCTCATTTAAACACACCAAGCTCCATCACATAACTATATTTCAAATTTTACTATGATCGGATTAACGCTTCGAAAGTTATCCTCGCACAAATAAACATGTATTCAATGCTGATTCACCCAAGTTGATTTGGAAATCTCGCTTCGCTTGATCAATCAGGTCGAGTATCACTCGATCTAAGCCGTGATCAGAACAAATATGTATTTATTTTTCTTTTTGCAGTTGGCGTCTTTAAACGAACGAATGAATCAAATGCTGAGTGCGTTATATGCCTCACGTAAGTCAACAAAACCACACATTATTTCTATTTTGCTGACAAGATTAATGCAATTATTTTATAACCTATTTTCTTTAAATCTATACATAAATGTAACATTTCTTACGTATTTTAAAATAGGCGAGTTCAACACCCTTATTTTCCTCATATTAACTTTTCACCTTTTGTGTAAATCGTGAGACATGTACATAATATTATAATAAATTATTGGTTGATATATAAATCATTAGGTAAATACATACCTGTTGTAATTATTTAAATAACTTTGTGAAGTAAGTTATTTTTATTTAGAAACAAAAACCTTAAATTAGTCTCGTATTTCCATTCCAGCACTGCTGTCAAAACCCACATCAACGACAACGTCATCAGCTGAAGAGATATCGACTTCAACACCTGAATCTTCATACTTAGTGACATCAGGTCCACCTCAAGTAGTCTACGTGTCTCCATCACCATATTTAGAAGCTGGAGCTCAACCGAATGACTACGGGTACCCAACAGAAACACACCCTGTGGCGCGATCAGCTTGGGCATACCCTTACGAAGTTACTTATCCACCTCAGCCAAGTTATGCATCTTCGTATGCGGCTAGGTCTACATTCCTTGAAGCGCCAAGACTTGCATATTCACAAATACCCGCACCTGCTCCACATCCGTTGCAGTTTCCATCACCAGCCCCGTATCCATCCTCACTATCGTACAGTCCAGTACCATATGCAGCCCCTACACCGTCACCGTACCCTCCCACACCGTTTCCGTCAGTAGCACCGTTCTCTACATCAGTGTATTCTCCAGTGCCACAACCATCTCTGCCTTACTCTCCCGCATCGCCGTTTTCATTCCCATCGTGTACTCCACCAACATATCCTTTAGGATATCCTTCATTGCCTGCGCCAAGTGTCCCGTTCCCGTCTTTGTCATTATCAGGTTACCCACCCTCGGCTTTACCATCGCCAGGCTACCCAACGCCAGCTATGCCACCACCAGGTTACCCGGCACCGACACCGGCACCAATGTTTTCATCACCAGGTTTCGCGATGCCAGGTTATCCAGCACCGCCTTTACCATCAATGCCTTCGGCATTCCCTTCAGGAGTTTTTAATAGTCCAGGATACCCATCCCCGATGTATGCATCCTCACCTTACCCCCAACCAGTCTATCCTAAGTATAGTGAGGTGCTGCATCATCCGTTTGATTTTGGGGCATAGTGTTTGTTGGCTCACGAGTATGCAATTTTTATAAAATAATTTTGTAAAACCTAGTCGTTTATAATTAATGTAGTATTTATTGTTTACGTATAAGATGTTGAATCGAAAAATAAAAAATAAATAAATAAACATGTGATTTTCATAATGCCATCGCTCCAAATTATTATTTCTACGTTAACAATACATAATAACATGCGCTATAAATAAGTGTGTATCCATTGTATACAAAATAAATATTAATGTAGAACAATTAACGAAACAAAAGTCATACATAAAGCACGTGTTGAAATTATAGAACATATAGTCCTTCACATCGATTTCGATGGCGGTGACCCCAGCTAATTATGAAACACTAACCTAAAATTATATAGAGACGATAAACAAAATTTACCATAAACTAGGACATTATTTACATATTAGGGCTCACGCTAAAAATAATATAAATAATATCTACTCTGTTAATTTTATTTGTATAATTAATTATTGATTAAAACGAGTATTTATCGCGTATGTAACTTTTTTATTTGTTATCCCGACGTTTCGGCTGTGTTACAATAGCGTGGTCACGGGTTGATTGGAGTACTTGGAGCTACCGTCGAGAAGTGTGGGAAGCTGCAGCAACTATCCTCACTTGGTCTTCTGAATTAGAAATCTCCTCGTTCATATTACGACACACTACACTAACCGTATCTACGCACTGAGACGACCGATCACGACGCGCACACCTAGCAGCAATCACTAAATATTATAAAGTGTTCTAAAATGAAGTCGTCAACAATGTTTTAAAGAAAATTTTCCAGAAACTTTGTAAAGAGATTTTAAATCAGCTCTTCGATATACTTTGATGTGTACATTAGGACTTTTTTTTTCGAGGAGGAAATTGCACCCAGATACCCGTATCGCATGCAATGGTTACAATACGGGTTATGTGAGGTTGTCGGACTCGACGACCCACTAAGACCTCCCTGGTGGCCGGCGTCAATGCATGTGGGTGAAAAGGGTTCCGAGACCTCGCAAGAAACGCACTAGACTCTCATGCATATTGCCCATAAAGAGCACGTCCCGGGGGCTGTCGCCCCCAGCACCCTCGCGGTGCGTGCACAGCATCACATGCTACATTGCGCCGCTGCCCTCCCTGAGTCCGCTATCCGGGTTGGCCAGAACCCTCACTCCGACTATCCACGGACCCGAAAGGTCCCCTGTTTGGCAGGGGAAACCCTCTACCCCTTCACGGGGCGGGTGGCGCGGGGTGGCCGTTGCCTGCACCCCACCGCCTTCTCCGAGCGGGATCGGCCCTCTCCCGATATCGCTCAGCGGCCTCTTTCCGAACTAATACGGTCTCATAGAAAGAGGTCACGGCCTTCCAGCCGTCCTCGTCTGCCAACATAGCCGCTACTACGTTTGGCAAACGGAGGTCCTGCCCGATCGTCTACATTAGGACTTATTATAACCCTACATTATGTTTGACATTATGTACATAATGTTTGTTTTACAATGAAAAACATCTAATTTAAAAATGTCTTAAAACCAACTATGCTTTTTAAGCGAGTAAAATGTATGCTGTTCAAATCACAATACATCGAAGCAACCTGTATAACCGCTACTTCAAGCACGTTTCCTGGAAATGTAGCAATTAAAGATAATTTATTTTAATTTGCATACTATTATTTATTCTGTGTCTGAGCATATCAATTTAATCACAATTAGATATTTGTCATGTTCTTTAGAAAGGTCAAAATTAACTGATGATTACAATTTCAAATCTATTAAAATATTGCTTAAAATTAAAATAATTAATGAATTTGGCAACTAAAATGTAATAAGCAAATGAAAAAACTTGCTTTGTATTGCTCAATCACAAAGACATGCTTTATCAACATTTTCGAGAGCAACTGCAACCATTTATTTTTATATATTGCCCAATTTGTTGATAAAAATTAAACATATAAAAGGTTTGAAAAACACTTGCATGCCATATCACCTTCAACATGGCACCCTTAATCCTAATTATAGCCTTAATTATTCAGGTAAGTTACCTTTTAACATGTTAATGAGCCAGTTTTAGCAATGCCATAAAACTAATAAGTAAAAAATTTCTGTGATTCTATTTTAAACTGTGTTTATTTATTTCAGGGTTCATTTATAAACGCCGATGCAGAAGTAGATAATAAACTAGATGAACAGCAAGAATCTATCGAGCAAGATATCCTTGTAAAACCTGATGTCGACGATGAAGTGGCCAAAGACTTCCATTCGGCGGACAGAGACTTTATTGACTTATTTCTTCTTACAAGTAACACCCTGTTCCCTGCTTTTTCCAACTCCTCAGCTACAATGATGTCAGAAGCCACCAACACCAACCAAACTTGCGAAGAACAACTAGAAAATATCAAAAAAGTTGCTGACGACATCGCTAATGCTTTAAAAACTGAAATGTCTAATTTGATGTCCTTCGCGATGAATGCTACTGAAAATGACAGCAGTGATAACGAACGCAGAAAAAGGTCAGTTGAAACTCCAATGGGCAGCACTCAAATGGTCATGAGACTTCTTAATCACATCAAGTCCAACAACGAGTACCAGAACATTGCTATCGAGAAGATGATGAGCGCTCAAGAGATCGCTGATAAATTCGGAATTGAGTTTAATCCCGATCCAGAAATACTATCAGACCTCGCCGTGGCTGCGAACGATCATGCGCAAGAGTTAACATCTATGTTAAAAGATGCCTGTGATGTGAAAAATACTACACAAGAAATTGAATTTGTTTCTATGAACGAGCAACCAACTGTAAACGATACCTATTACGTCTATACTTTACATCCTGAGGAAGAAACTTCTGAAATTCCATCATTCGAATTTATCCCAGAAATTCTTCCAAAATCTCAGAAGCCAGTGAACCACGTTCATCGCCCTGAAACTCACTCTCATCACCACTATGAGTCTCAAATCCCTCCTACAGTATATCATCACAGTTCCCCTGTTTCATCCCGTCCTAACTTCTACGATCCATTTCCTTACACCTCTGACATCTACAGTCCTTATGTAGATATTATCTCCTCCGCATTTCTCATTCCTATTGAGGAGCCTGAACCTGAACCTGAAATGGTCGGGGAAGAGGTTGAAGAGACTATTACTACCAAGCTTTTCGTTGAACGAGGTGAGAATCCCGGGTCATCCACCGTCAACCAAGTGACCACTTACACCGTCGCAGAGAAATCCCATTTCAGAACACCACAAGTTGAAAAGTTACCTCAACAATTCCGGTACAGCTTCTTCTTGATATAAATTAACTTATTACATTAAGTTGATGTATATAAATTAAGTTAAAAATAAATTATCTTGAAATATTTTAACTTAGATATTTTTGAACCCCTATAGTTATATTTAAAAAATATGTGTTATGAAAATTAAAACAATTTTGTTCATATAAACTTTAATAGATTTCAATAAATATCCTGAAATATTTACTTAATTAAACTTTCTTTGGTTACAATTTAGCGATCAATATATCTTTCTGACTTTGTTTTACGTATATTACACAATCATAATATTAAACATTATATTAGATGAATTGCATTTAACCGGGGCACGTATCACATATCCGACCATTTGACAAATTAACGAAGACTACAAAAAATTATCTAACAGTAAACAAGTTAATCAAGGATCAACGCTTGGTGCAGTGAAATAATTTTATTTTATCGATAGAAGTGCATTTTCATCTTTGGTAACTTTATACAAATCTAATTTAAAATGGATTACGATACTATTGCAAAAGTTCTATTATTAATTACTGGGTATTTCATAAGGCTAAATATAAAGTTGTTACAAAACATTTTAGTGTATATATAGCTCTATAACTAAACGATAATATTATACTAGCACCAAATTTTGGTATATTAAACTGATATTTTATTCATTAATCCAAAACCTCTGAGGGCTTAGCCAAGTTACATTTGATTGGCGATGACGCTAGTCGATAAGTCCAAAAATGTATGGGATTGGCACATGCTACGGAAATATCGCGTGATATATCGACAACAAACCTATGTAGAAAACGAATCGATTCGAAGTGAATGTAAATTGGCTAAGCCCTCTGTTCTCATCTGAATTAAGAAAACATGACAATGTTATAAACAGCCCTAAATAAATTTATCACCTCACATTAGCTGCTGTCTTTCCGATCACCAAAAATATACTTCCACAGTTGGTAGTTGTTTAAAATCAAACCATATTGCCCATTATTCGACAATTTAGCATACTTAAAACTGAATCGAGACTTGAACATAGATCTTTACAGGCATTCACTGAGAGCTGTAAAAAATCTACACTCACTCACTAGTCTCGAGTACTTCAGTACAGTTTTCCAATACGGGCCTAGAAACACAAGAAGATCAATTCTATTGGTTGATTTTTACCACATCTTCACCATAAATACAAAATCTAAATTAAAATTGAAGAAAAGTTCTAAAAAAACGACATAATTTACAAAATTTCGAAAAGAAAACTTTGAGTTTAAATTATGTTCGTACAAATTGATTAATTTTTTTTCAAATTTTATTGCAATAATTTGAATATTTAGGTCAAAATTGTAAACTAAATATTTGCAAAAAAGAAGAGTGTTTTTCTTTGGCAGTAAGTATATGTATATATATGCTTTCAATGGTTTGGGTAGTAAAGACCATATTTCTACCCCAGCGAAGGCCACTCGGTTCCCGTTTGTATGCACACAGGCTACCTGTGAGCGTAATATGCATTATACGCTCCATTGTGACTTGAATGAGGTTGATACCTGAAAATAACAATTATATTTTATTATATTATATTTTTTTAGTATTATTATATTTTACTAAGTTGCTCGCCTCAGCTTTGCACGGATTTTTATCTAAAGGATTATGATCAAAAAATTGCAGATGCGCTATCATATATAAATTATAAAAGATTCATAGAAAATTAATCTGTTTCCGATAAATAAATGAATGGTATCTTGACCACAGAATAAAAACCAATACGACGCCTTATCTTTGAATCAAGAACTAGCTATTAGAATAAACAAAGCTTCAATGCCCTCTTGGCAATGAACTGAACTTCAACGTCTCAGTATCATTCCAAATCAACTTGGGCAAATCGGCGTTGTATGTATTGTTACGAGCTGAGGGGTCGGGATAAAATAATGGGAATCGGTTTAACCAAAATAACACGTTTATTCAACACGATAACGATGAATACACGAACTTGGTCACACGTATCACAACACACTAATTCACATCACTGTTGCACCACTTAAAGTCACCGAAATTATCGCACGTATAGCTTAATCCAGACTGACTCGCGAGCAACTACTGTTCACGCGAGATCCTGCTCCACGTCAGTCCTCCAGGGCCTCGCTGAGACTCACTCACTAACTGACTCGAGACTGACTCAGACTGACTGTCCGGCCATCTCTCCGGCCTATTTATATCGCACACATTTCCAGGAAAGGGTCGGTGTTTCGACAGAACGACCCATCCCCATTGTGCGCAACCGTAGACAATAACAACAATAAAACAGCAAGACAAAAGCGTTCGAGAAGTTACGATTATTACTCATTGTTTAACAGCCTCGGCGTAACACTATGTTTGTTTGTCCGAGGATAACTTTCGAAGCCTTAATCTGATCATTGTAAAATTTAATACATAGGTAGGTAGTGATGGCATAATTTTGGTGTGACTAAATGAGCTAAAAATGTTGGGGGGGTTATTGAGATATTAGAGTTCAAGAGGGGTAAAATGAAGATGAGACTATTAGGTCAAGTGGGACGTCTAATGAAAGATCTTCGTTAGTACATTTCAACTATGTTTTTATTTTTCGTTTAATCCTAGAGGTCTTTGAGTTATTAGCCCCCATAAAAACAAAACTTTGACAAAATTCACAGGATACACCAGTAACCACACAATGCTGAAATTCAGTAGTCATGTAGCTTTAGTGACACAAATATAGGGAAAAGTCTGAAATCTAGAATAACTGCAACTTCTACCCCAAAAAAAGTAACCAATTTACATGATCTCCCGTCACCCGTAATTTGAATGAAATTGTAGGTCAAGTTATCTGGTTTTGCTTGTTGCGGCACTATTTTGATAGTCAAAGATTACGAATAATTTATTTCGAGGGGAAGCACTAGTTTAACAGGACAAGAACCTATGAAAACTTAACTCTACAAGTGCCGCAAATCCGGTCAACATCCGAATAATTTAGATCGGGCGTAAAGAGAACTGCTTAATTATAACTCATTTTCGTATGGGGTGATCATTTTTAGAATCGAACTCTTGATTCATTAAGCAAAGATTCCCAATCGAATAACAATTTTGAGGATAATTGATGAATCCATAGTTGGCTTGCTAGATAAACTTACCTGACAGGGTGGGTGTGCGCAGCGTAGAGTGGGCCGTACGCGCTGGGTTCGCCGCCGTAAGGCTGCGAGAGCTGAGGACTGGGCTCCGCAGGGTTGGACTCGCGGCGACGAGGGACTCCTCTCTGCTGCGTTTGCTCTGGTGGACTGAAATACAACAAAACCAGATCGTTTAATACGTTTCTCATGATGATTCTGAGTAGTTATTTAATAAAACGTACCCACTTCTTCTCATTTTTTTATAAATAGCATTGCATTTATGTGATTTGTATTTTTATCTTTTCTTTTTTATGTGATTTGACGACCTCCGTGGTGCAGTGGGCGAATAGCCGGCTGAGACGCAGGAGGTAGCGAGTTCGATTCCCGCCGCGGAACAAATGTTTGCATGATCATACAGATCATGATCAGATCAGATCAGAGTTCTGGGTCTGGTTGTTTCTCTATACGAGTATATTATAAGTATGTATTTACAAAAAAAATCTATATAAGTATTATATCAGTTATCTGGTTCCCATAGTACAAGCTTTGCTTATTTTAGGGCTAGATAGCGCTGTGTGGAATGTCCAGCAATATTTATTTTATTTATATTTACTAAATTTACCCCCAAAAAGCAGAATTTACAAAGTGTGTCCATGAAAATATAGAATTTTAAAAAGTCGTAGAGCAAGTATTTTTAGCGTTAATGAAGATAATGCCCCCATTTAGGTTAACGTATGTACGTACATAATATTCCGATGCATTGTATAAGTTTGCATCCCTTTAGTCAAATTCATTAGAGATAATGTCAACTTTTGTTCACAACTAATAAAAGCGGGCGAAGTAACCATAGTTACCATTTTTTGTGACTATTAACAGTCACATAAGTATTTAAGTTTTTTTTTTTATTGCAATTCAGCGGGGCATTGCAGCCAGTGTCTTGGGGACATTTCCGCCTGGTAGTGATCTGAAGCAGTTATCTATAGATCGTTTGCAACTGTCTTTAGATGATACAACTGTTTCTTCTGTATTTTACACTGTTAAAAATAACTGTATATTCATTCCGTGAATATATTCTTTGATCGAGCGATGCATGTTTGTTTGTCCGAGGATAACTTTCGAAGCGTTGATGCGATCATAGTGAAATTTGATACATAGGTAGATAGTGATGGCACAATTCTGGTGTAACTAAATGAGCTAAAATGTTGGGGGTTGTTGAGATACTGGGGTTCAAGAGGGGTAAAAAAATGAAAATGAGACTATTAGGTCAAATGGGACGTCAAATGAAAGGTCTTAATAAGTAAATTTTGACCCCGTTTTTATTTTTAGTTTAGTCTGTGCAGTTTTTGAGTTATTACACATAATAAAAACTAAACTATGACAAAATTCACAGGGTACACCAGTAACCCCATAGTGCTGAAATTTTGTATGCGTGTAGCTTTAGTGACACAAATATAGGGAAAAGTTCAGAATCCAGAATAACTGCAATTTCTACCCCAAAAGTGGAACCAATATTATGAACTCCCGTTACCTGTAATTTGAATGAAACTGTAGGTCAACTATTTAGGTTGTGTATTCCGTGGTACTATTTTGATAGTCAGACTACAAAAATGTATTTTAATGGGAGGCTCGCGAGATCTCAGTTCGGGGTGAACCACTTGTATATTCAACTTTATTTAGTATTTAGTGTTGATACGTATGCTAAAACAATTACAGCAGTCATTTTGATTTGCAGTTAAAAAGTGCCTTCTTAATTTAAAATCGTAACATTTACATCTATAAGATCTGTATTAATTAACAGTAACGACCGCCCAGTAGGCGGAGTCGTATCACGGTCTTCGCGTTAATATTTTATTTTGACAGCCCGCGACAAATGGCAATCATACGTCGCAACTCGCAGGGTTCATCGAATATACCAGGAAGTCAGAGCGAGAAAAAATAATTAATGTGATTTTTATCTCGCTCTGCCCGTTAATGTTTATGCATGTGGCCATTTGTTTTTTCAGTTGGTAGTATTTTTGATTAATTGATTTGGGTGTTTTGTTTTGAAATATAAAAAATCCCTATCTAAATCAACTCATCCCATATTTACCCACTTCTGAGTATGATTGAAAAACACCACAAACAAAAAATTTGTTCAATATCCATACTAGTATTATAAATTCGAAAGTAACTCGTGTCTCTTTGTTTCACAGTCTGTTGGTTGTGTTTTTATGACTAAACGGCTGGACCAATTTCGATTAAATTTGGTATACCTTTACTTTTGTGTATTTCTTTGTATATTTAATTTTGTTTGGTGTGCAGTAAAGAGTATATCTATCTATCTACATATAGATTACTGCGCAGGAGGGTAATTTTTTATTGACTAATCACACGTGCGAAGCCGCGGGCAGGTCAGCTTGTCTTTTATAATTAGCCCATGAAATTACCAGTTCTACAGATACGTATGTGCACTTTTTCCCAAAAAATAAACCTCAATTAGAAAGACCCTTTTTTAGAAAGGCTCTCGAGTGGAGACTTCGCACTGGAATCGCACCGTAGGACGCCCCCCACTAGATGGAAAAAAGACCTAATAAAAATCGGTCACTCTGGAAATAAGGCATTTAATTCATTTATAGTTTTTCATATATTTCTCATGTTTTTCAATATTTCTTCAAAAAAAAACATATCTACAAAATATCTGATAGCTCAACAACATGCCTTGTAGGTAAGTACAAATATTCCTTTCACTATTGGATATCCCAGATGTTCTCCCCGATAAATTAATTTAATGGATAAAACAAAACGCAGCGTACACTGTCAGATAACAGGAGATTTACTAGCTTCTTGTAGCCAATGCAGCAGCTAGAACGGCAGTAACACGCCAATGTAAACACACCGTATTTTATGCGCAGGCGCATGAAAACATAAAGTGAAGACAGAAAAAACGAGCATGATTTAGTTGGCTACGTCGTTGGCGGCATTGGAGAACCATCTACAAAAATATTTTTAATACCTATGTTGCTGGAAGCCGTTATCGAACGTCCTATGGCCGTTAAAATTATGATTTTATAAGATAGATACACACCTAACTCTTTATTAAATTTCCAGACAAATAGAAATAATAGAAAAATAAGTACTAGGCTAGAATAAACTACTGGTTTGCCCCGAACGGTCTACCATACAAACAATTAAAATATTATTCGTAATCTTTGACTATCAAAATAGTGCCACGATATAAATAACCAAATTACTTGACCTACAGTTTCATTCAAATTACAGGTAACGAGAGTTCATGTTAATTGGTTACTCTTTTTTGGGGTACAAATTGCAGTTATTCTGGATTTCAGACTTTTACCTTTGTTTGTGACACTTAAGATACACTCATACCAAATTACAGCACTGTGGGGTTACTGGTGTACCCGGTGAATTTCGTCAAAGTTCAGTTTTTATTATGGCTAATAACTCAAAAATTATAAAGACTTTACTAAAAATAAAAACGGTGTCGAAGTATACTAATAAAGACCTTTCATTTGACGTCTCACTTAACCTAATAGTCTCATTTTCATTTTTTTTACCCCTCTTGAACCTCTCTCTCAACAACCGCCCAACATTTTTAGCTCATTTAGTCACGTTAAAATTGTGCCATCATTACCTACCTACTATGTATCAAATTTCACGATGATCGGATAAACGCTTCGAAAGTTATCCTCGGACAAACAAACATACATACATACAACGCCGATTTGCCCAAGTTGATTTGGAGATCTCGCTTCGCTCGGCTCTAATCGCATGTCAGTTAACTTATACCATTGTATTGTCATTACGTGAATATTATTTGACATTAAACGTATCGGGATTCGGGACTAGACAACCTATGGGCTCTTCAAGTCGCGAGTGAATAGGTTTCTTCTAGGCAAGCGAGTACCATCGTAGACTGCATCATCGCTTACCATCAGGCAAGATCGGGGTCAAACGCGTGCTTATATGTATGAAAAGTTTTATATAACCTATGTATAATTTAATCTATTATTGTGCATGATCACGGGCAGAGCTTTTTTTAAACTTTTTGCGTATATGTATAAAGTACAGTTCTTCTAATTTATATAACCTAAATGAGTCAAAAATAGATAAAACTGAGTTCATTCTATAATTTTTAGTACTCAAGAGTGATTCAGTCATAGTCACTCGAAACTTTTAATTTGAAGGAAGCTAAAAACCGTAAATTTTAATTGAACTTTTTTTTATTTAAGAGTAAAGGAAACGAGCTGTGTCCGCCATAACTGTCGCGTAACTCTTTAGTCGACGGCCAGATCGTAAAAGTAAATTGTCACCGGCTGTTCAAATTGTCTATGGTTCTGTGAAACTTTGTGGCAAATTGATTTGTGGCTTGTGTTGTGACAAGGGTGCTTCGTGTGAAATGTGGAAGAGATTAGAGGCTGTTAAAATTTTATGCCTTGCCTATATATTTTGGTTCGGAATGTTTGTGGAAAATTAACGACTTTATGGTGCTTAACTGAAAGGTTTGTATGACATGATCATATTTATTTGAAGGATGACCTCCATGGCGCAATGGGCGTATAGCCGGCTGAGACGCAGGAGGTAGCGGGTTCGATTCCCGCCGCGGAACTAATGTTTTCATGATCTACAGTACAGATATTTGTTCCAGGTCTGGATGTTTTTCTATATATTATAAGTATGTATTTACAAAAAAAGAGTATGTAAGTATTCTATCAGTTATCTGGTTCCCATAGTACAAGCTCTGCTTAGTTTGGGGCTAGATAGCGCTGTGTAAAATGTACAGCAATATTTATTTATTTCTTTAATGTTATTATATTGGAGCATTAAAAAAATAAGAACCCCCGACCCCCTCTTGGTTTAAAACAGATATAGTTAAGAGCAGTCCTGGATTAGCCTATAAGGTATTTAAGCAATTGCTTAGGGCATCCCGTCTAGGGGGGCACTAGAGACGACCGAGTAAAAACAAAGAGCACACGGAAATTAAAGCTAAAAAGAAAGTTAAATGTGACGAATACATATGATGGCTGTGTTAACCGAGGTGAGTTGACGTCAGGTAGGCGGCCGGTCGTAAAAATATAGCCGAATCTAGGACAACATGTGAAATCATGTTGTGCCGCCCCCACCTAGCATGGCAGGAGGAGGCAGGAACACACATACATATTCTACCTACGATACGTATTAACATTTTTTTTTAATTAATTATTTGTAGTTCACTTATGGCTCACAGGGGAAGATTGCTTAGGGCATCAAGTTACCTTAATCCGGCACTGGTTAAGAGCCACCATAGTTAAACTAGTTTATTATCAAAAAATCCGAATTAGTCCATCCGTTTGGGAACACGATGCCACACGGTAAAATATTACAATTTAAACGTAATTTATTTTGTTTATCGTTATGTATTCTAAAAGGATCATTAAAAAAAACAACCAGCCAGTATTAAAAATTTCTTTCCTGGCTTGGTCGCGAAGGAATAGGCAATAAAATTGACGTTTCAAAGTGATCCGTGTGATTTTAATGAATATAAGATTTTTAAAAAAAGCTAAATGAAAGGCAGGTGACAAAAAAAAAGTGAAAAACATTGTACGTGCCTTTGAAATTTGAGTATTTCCCTCGATTTCCCCTGATTCCACCATCAGATCCTGACTTGGTTCCAATGGGACCACCTTGGAAGTGCACTCTTTTGAATAAAAAAAGAATTTTGAAAATCGGTCCACGAAATCGGTGAACATGCATAAAAAAAATATACAAACGAACATTGAACCTCCTCCTTTTTTGAAGTCGGTTAAAAAAGAAAAAAAATAATAATTGGTACTGTTGACGATGAAACAGCAAATAAAGGCAATGGTTTAAAAATGATTAAGATACTTACCAATCATCTGGGTCACAGTCTCTGAATCCTTTCGCGAATGGATTGCTTTGTATTTTCAGTTGTGTTATCTGAAAATGTAAAAGCAGTGGCGGATTAAAACATTTACCTCCAGTAGGCTATTCTAATTTTGCCGCCTCTACCGACCTCTACAATTTGATACACTAGTTCAGTGTTTTTCAACCTTTTTAATTCGCGAGCTCTTTACACGTAAAAAAAATTTGGCAACCCTGGTCTTTAATTTTGAGTGATTCAACAAAACCGGTCAAATGTGGGTAAAACAGTGGGTGACTTTGATTTTTGCCCCAAATTTGCCGCCCCTAAAATCTGCCGCCCTAGGCTCCAGCCTACTCAGCCTGCTGGTAAATCCACCACTGTGTAAAAGTACAGTTTCAAATTATTATTAGATACCGGTTAAAGTGTTATCTGTATGGCTGCCAGGATATATAACAAACTTCCAAAGACTGTATTAGATGCTTCAAGTCTGAATGTATTCAAGGCAAATCTTAAAAACATTACTTGTAGAAAAAGCATATTATAGGTGTAAGGAATATTTAAATGACAAAAATCTTGTTTAATAATAATTATAACTAACTCAATAATTTTGACATTATTATTAAGTGCAATTAAAATGGGATCTACTATTTAAACTAAACATTGGTGGCGATTCTTTTGTTTACGCTAACTAAAATTGTGTCAAAACAAACGGTCTTATTTTGTTCAAACTAAAGATCAAATTAGAATGACATTTAAAGTGACATTTCTAAATTTAAGTATTTTTCATTAAGAAGGCGTGTTTGCGGACTAGTTGTAGTCAACACCAATTTGATTTATCACTAAAACTAGCCCGCAAATATGCCATCATAACAAAAATCACTTAAATTTAGAAATGTCACTTTAAATGTCATTCTAATTTGATCTTTAGTGTGAACAAAATAAGATCGTTCGTATTTTACACAATTTTAGTCAGTCAGCGTAAACAACAGACTTGCCACCATTGCATGCGTAAATCGCTGAATATGGCTGCACTTATGCTATGCAATACTAAACACTTTGTACCTACTCATATTACGCAATAAACTCATTTTATTTGATTGACTTAAATCAGTTATCAATATTTAGACTTTGTTTATTGTGACTATTTCTCACCCTGTGGTTCTGATAAGCGGTGACGGCCGTGAACCCTGTCTCCGGGAAGACGAAGGTTCTATATCGAGTGCGTACATCTTCCTCCTGGAAACCGCTGGTGCACGGCGCAGCGGTCTGACCCTCGCCGGGCAGGTACACCACGTGGAGACGAGGCTGGTAGCGGTGCATGGAGTTCAGAATAATCTGTAACAAACAATTATAAGTATTCATTTTTATATATACACTAGCTGACCCCGCAAACGTTGTTCTGCCATATATAATTTATCAAAGAAATCAAATGCAGAATGAAATGTCAAAGTGACGCGACACTTCATGTAAATGACTTCGTTATTGAACGACGGTCAAATTATGTGGATATTGTTCATACAAAAATACAAAAATTGCGATTAAATATTGGGGGGGGGGGTGGAGGTAAGAGGGTAAAAAATCATAAGAATCGGTCAAGCTGTTTCGGAGGAGTTTTGTTACAAACACTGTGACACGAGAATTTTATTTAATAGAAGAAAGATAGAGCCGGGGCTCCGCACGCGTGGTTTATTAATAAAAACATTACCTTCCTTCTGCGCAGTCGAGTAAAAAGTAGCCTATGTCCCAATCCCGGTCATAATCTATCTGTATTTTAGTCGTAAAACATTAAAAACAGACGGAGTTCCTTTCGCAATTATAATGTTAGTATTGACTCATAATCAAACAATAGTACCCAATCATATTATCTAGGTTATTGGCAGTATTTCACGGTGTTAAACCTGAACACGGGTAGTTCCACCCATTACCGCGATTCTGTATTTAAAACATGCGACTTGGTTGAGATACATAATAGGTTGGGGAAAAAGTCTTTTCGCATTATAGTATGTATGAACTTGTAATAAAATCTCTTTGGCTATACTATTTGTATCTGGCTGATTTTGGTATTATTCAAAGTTTAAATTTTAAAGAAGATAATTCCAAATTCAAATTAGGAAAATGTGTGATTTTTATTTGTTTTTCGTACTGTAAATATGAGTGAATCTAATGAAGAAATTCAATACATTTTAAAATTTTACTACAAAAAAGGTAAAAGTGAAACGCAAGCCGCGAAAAAAATTTGCGATGTTTATGGACCTAGTGCAGTGTCTGTGAGGGTAGCACAAATTTGGTTTAAGCGTTTTCAATCCGGAAATTTTGATGTCAAAGATGCACGTCGCTCTGGTCGCCCTATTACGGATAAAATTGATGCCATTTTGGAAAAAGTGGAGCAAGATCGGCATATCAGTAGTTACAACGTAGCTGAAGAACTGGGAATTGACTACAAAACAGTTTTGGCGCATTCGAAAAAAACTGGGTACACAAAAAAGCTCGATATTGGGTACCCCACGAGCTCAATGAAAGAAACCTAATGAACCGTGTACTCATTTGTGATTATTTATTACGACGTAATGAAATCGAACCATTTTTGAAGAAGCTGATAACTGGTGATGAAAAGTGGGTCACGTACGACAAGAACGTGCGAAAAAGGTCGTGGTCAAAGGCCGGTCAGGCTTCACAGACTGTGGCGAAACCCGGGTTAACTCGCAACAAGGTAATGCTGTGTGTGTGGTGGGATTGCAAGGGCATTATTCATTATGAGCTGTTACCACCAGGCAGGACCATCGATTTTGAACTCTACTGCGAACAACTGATGAGATTAAAGCAAGAAGTTGAGAGAAAGCGGCCGGAATTAATCAACAGAAGGGGTGTGGTTTTTCATCATGATAACGCTAGACCTCACACATCTTTAGCCACTCAGCAAAAATAAAGAGAGTTTGGCTGGGAGGTGTTAATGCATCCGCCTTATAGTCCTGACCTTGCAGAAAGCGGCCGGAATTAATCAACAGAAGGGGTGTGGTTTTTCATCATGATAACGCTAGACCTCACACATCTTTAGCCACTCAGCAAAAATTAAGAGAGTTTGGCTGGGAGGTATTAATGCATCCGCCGTATAGTCCTGACCTTGCACCTTCAGATTTCCACCTGTTTCGGTCTCTTCAGAATTCTTTAAGTAGTGTCAGGTTAACATCACGAGAGGACTGCCAAAACCACTTATCGCGGCGGTATTTTGATCAGAAGCCCCAAAATTTCTATAGCAATGGGTTCATGTCCCTACCTACAAAATGGCAAAAAGTTATCGAACAAAATGGTACCTACATACTTAAGTTAAATGTAAATAAACTATTTAAAAAATGTTTTGAATTTTCTTAAAAAATGCGAAGAAACTTTTTCCCCAACCTAATATATACCTTACAATGAGTTATTATCGGCAAATGATAATTCCGAATAAGAAACCACTAGGACAACTTAAATCAAAATCGAACTGGACTATACTCACATTAATTTATTTTAAAATCAGAAGCTTTTATCGTCAAAAATCACTTGCTAGACTTATATTTGATTATTGCGCTCTACTTACATGACCGTTATCATCAAGCTGGTTGTTGGTCAGTTTCAGCTTGTCAAAGGAGACGAGCTGACGCATCCAGTGGGACCCCGGCGCGGGTGAGTCGGGGTGCACGTGGATTCGCGGGGGGGACACTGGGTCCGCCTTGCCCGCTACCACCCAACTCGAACTGGGGAGAAGCAAACAGTATTAATCATATCTAGGGAGTTTTAGGATGCTGGGATACATATTATCTATAAAACAGTGGAACATCTAACTCAACAAAATGAGCCAAAAAAACTGTCAGTACATTCCATTCATTTACGAGTAGAAGTGTGTGCCTCTGTGGCGTTGTAGACAAGATACCAGCTGAAACACAAAAGGAGTCAGTTCGATTTCCGACTACTTTACCGCTTTAAATATTTGATCCAGGTCTAGGGACTGTGATACCATGGTATAACATTTGCAGTTCCTGATACCACGACACTAGTACTCCTAAAGTCCTACTTTAGATGAGCCCAAGCACTCATCATCATGATTATCATCTCAGCCCACATCCACCCACTGCTGGGTAAAGGCTTGCTCGTTATCACCCACTCTCTCTAGTCCTGTGCCAAGCGCATCCATTGCCTTCCCGCAACTCTCGCTATGTCATCCGACCATCTGGCTAGTGGTCTGCCAACTGGTCTGCGCCCTTCTCGCGGCCACCACTCGGTTGCTGCCCTCGTCCATCTTCCATCTTTCCTCCTTGCCAAGTGTCTCATTTATTAAAAAAACATGCAAGGCAAGTTATAACAGATTTTAACAAATACTGTATTAAGGTATGTTTAGGTATGGGCCATGTTATCATATTTTAGAATGTACAAATTGTTGCCTGAATTATTTGACAAACTCACCTGTGAAAAGCATATCTGTATCTCTTATCATCTAGAGGTACAAAGTCCACCAGTAGCAGATACTCAGCATTGGGCATTAGACCGGCCAGCCTAGCCTGGAGTGCTGGGAACATCCTTCTCCCTGCTTTTGTGACGATCATCTCCGTGCCCAAGCTGTGGAAATTGCTCCATAGCCCAGACAGCTCGAGAGAGGCTGTGCATCTTGAAACTGCTGGATGGAGAGTCACGCTTTGGTTTGAAGTCTGGAGGTGGAAAGAAGTAATGTTTGGAGTGATTTATTTTAAAATCTATTTCGTTGTGTTCGTTGGTTATAAGGAAGATCTAACAACTACAATGTGTTGCAACTTCCTGCTTCAGCCATCGACAATAATAATAATAAATTAGTATAGGGTAATGTAGATTCCATAAATAATTAATACGTATTTTGATTTGATTAATTAATTATCATATTTTTAGTTAACAAACAGTAATTTATAATAATAATTTTAGCTAACAGAGGGTAGCATCAAGTAGTATTGTGAAAAATATCTTGGAAAATTGGATTTTCGGTACGACAATTCACCATTACCTCCATTTCATCAATTTATGGCAATAATGATTATTTTGGGTAGTTCTGAGAACTATCATAATCGCCCTGTTATTATAGCAACGCGCGAACTTGTCTTTAGAGCATGTTAGGGCAAAATAACAGTATGGCAACAAATACTCATACATATCTACTTCAATTATAAATTAAGTATATAGTGCGCAGAAATTTGCTGAATGTAGAACCAGGGGTAAAAAGTTTTTATTTTGCATATTTCGTATTACAAGCTGACCCGTCCCGGCTTTCAAAAGAAAACATAGCCTACCTTATTAAATGACTGTTTTTACAAAAATCGCATAGAAAAAAGCACTTTTTCCCCCTAAAATCCTCATTCTGACTATTACAAACGTAAAAAAAATTGCCAAATGTGTCCAACCGTTCTCAAGGGATGCGCTTATCAACAAACACTATTTCATTTTTATTGTATAGATAGATAGGTTATAGGTAGGTATAGGTATGACGTACCTGTACTCTAGGCGGCTGAGGCTGTGGCGGCGGCGGCGCGGACTGAGCTCCGTGGTCTCTACACGTGCTCTCACTGAGCGCCTGAAGGGGGGAGTAAGTGCTCCGAGTGCAAAGCGAATTCTGCAACAAACGCACATTTACACTACACACATATTGCAGTTGCTGAGTAAATTAAAAACTATGCAGTTTTTCTAAGTATCTGTGAATATGTGTTACCGTGACCTCGATTTTAATCTAGTATCCTAAAAAATAAATAATATAATGTATTTTTGATCGAGCGAAGCGGGATCTCCAAATCAACTTGGGCAAGTCAGTGTCTTGGGGACACTTTCGACTGGTAGTGATCTGGAGCAGTTGAGCTATCTATAGATAATTTGCAACGGTCTTTAGATGATTCAACTGTTTGTCCAGTATAATAGTCTTGTAAATAATTTTATATTCTTTCTGTTATCAAAGGTATTTTGCCTCTAAAAATTGACATTTGTTTGACCAGCTATTTAAAAAGGGCACTGAAACAGCATTATCTACAGCAGCGCAAGTGTCCCTCAGGGTGCAAGAATAAGGGCACAATAGGCAACCTAGTAAATGTCTATTATTTATAGATTACTCACAAACATAATGAAAGTACCTACCTACGATTCAGTGAAAGGAAATAAATTACGGCCAAAATTGCTGCTATGAAGCTGAGCATCCTAGCTAAGGTTCGGCGGTACTTCTCACCAGGACAGCTGCTCAGTCTCTACAAAGCACAAGTCTGCTTATGTATGGAGTACTGCTGCCATCTCTGGGATGGCTCGGCCAAGTATCAGCTTGAAGCCCTTGATTCGATTGAACGACGTGTTGCTAGACTCATTGGTGATGACTCCCTAGTGGAAACCAATTTACAAAGTCTAGAGCACAGGCGCCGAGTAGCCAGACTTTCAGTTTTTTACAAGATTCATTATGGTGAATGTGTGCAAGATCTTCATGACCTTATCCCTCCTTCCCCCTTCTACCACCGGACAAACAAACAAACCGAGAAGTTCCACCCATACCTAGTCAACATACCATCTTGCCGTACCAAAAGGATTTGCTTCCACTTGTCTTGTTAGCACAAACAAGGATTGGAACTCACTTCCGGCGCATGTTTTTCCGAACCAGTATAATCTCGGAGTCTTCAAATCCAGAGTGAATAGGTTCTTTCTATACAAGCGTGCTCCATCTTCGATCACACCATCACTTACCACCAGGTGAGGTAGTGGTAAAGTGCTTTACAATCATCAATATGAAAAAAAATCTTTCTAGTTCAACATTATTCCTTTCCAAAAACATATGGAGCAGATTGGTAAAAAGAAGTTACTTACATCTCTAATGGGATGGTGCAGCGGTGGTAGCACTTGTTGCTCGTGATGCCGTCCCAGTCGCTCGACCAGAGATTGGACACTGACTGGACACTGTCCAGTTTGGCTTGAAACGATACCTGCGGACAAATAGAATTGAAAATTTGAACAAGGTATTAAACTCAACTTAATCTTATTTTGAAACAGAACTACAAACTTTTAATTCACCAGATTTACTTAGTGTTTTAGAGAACAAGTGTTTTTTGTTTTTTTTTTAATCAGTTAACAAAAGGGCTCTGTCGCTCATGCGATTATGACACCCTGGTAATGTAAACAAAACAAATTTACTAATTATATAGGTAAATACTAATTGAGCTCCTATTACTAACTTAAATAGTTTTTTGGCAGTATTTGATGACGGATCTGCCAAAATACTATTACAATCACCAATATTAAAGTTAGAAGAATCTCTCGCACTAGCATTCTGAACACATTCCATCAATATGTGATATACATCATCGATAACATTGCAAGTCAGGCAATTTGGCGAGGTAGTTTTACGCATTAGATAAGAGCATTTATTGCATGGAATGTGTCCAGATCTGAGTCGCAAAGCTGTAAGTCTCGCGTCTGCTTAACACTGTTATCTATCCATGAATAATTAAGTGGATGTGGCTGGATCGTGCGGTATCAAATGCCCTTCTCCCTTGACCTTTCATCAAAGTACTCCTTCAAAAGATTATAGCAATAATGTTTTAAATTAGGTATATAATTTTGGAACAAGAGTTAATTCACAAATAAATACACAAACAGTATAACAGAAGGCGTACAGAATGGGGAGTGGGTAGACCAATGCTGGTTGTTGCAACTAGCATATATATGGACCTTTTTACAACAGCTATTTTAGTTTTTTTTATGTGTTTTCTGTTATATGTATGTGTTAGTGTATAAAATAAAATATTGTGTAATGTAAAACAAATAATAATACTTTATTATATTATTCTGTTTTGACGGAATATAATTATTTCAGTTGACCTGTCGCCTGTTCTTCTTTGATAGGATAAGGAGGTCAAATGAAAGCGGTGACTCTGAAAAGGACTTGCGAAGTGTAAAACTGTTTGGTTGTTATATTCTGATCGGCAATGATGACTATCATATTAAGACGTGATTGTGGTCTTAATTTTATTAACAAAAAAATAACTAATATATTTCACGTCTTCGCAATTTTATAGGATCGCTAAAATATCGAAATAACCACTATTGATTATTACATATTATTTGAAGAGATGTAACAATTGAAAAATGCTTCTAACTAAATGATATTTCTCTTATTATTTACATACATAAGAACTATTTACGTGCATGCATTCTTGCAAATATCTTATTTTTTTGGAATACTTTTAGGGCATAGAAATATTCAATCTAGCTAAACTGAATCTTCACTTTTTAACGTACATATAATTAATTTACGGCAAATTATTGGCATTAGCATCAAAAAATACGAAGCTGTTTTACCGGGAACTTTCTACTCGAATGCTTTTTCTACATTTTCACAAATTCCGTATCAAAAATCAAATGTTTATATTAAAACACACTTTACCAATACTTATCCAAACGCATGCAGGTCCGCATAAGGCCTAAAATGTACGTTTAATTTTCCGTCAACACCGTTCTTATTTTAAAACATAAAGCAACACTTTTAGGGTTCCGTAATCTCTAATTTGAAGCTGAAATCACTTTCACACACGTGTACACTCGCGCACATAAAACTAACATACAGTCCCATAAAAACGAACGTCTATCCTACGGCGGACATCTCACTCAACTAATTCGTAATGGTGAGTAAACTCGAAACGCATCTACGAAGAGAATAGCATCGATTATTTCAACGGCTGTTGTCAACACACAGATTATAAATAAGACGGGTGTTGATAACTGTACTTACGTGGAAACGACAATGATCTTCGAGCTATTCCGGGCCCATTCATTTATTTTCAGGAAAATGTCTAATGATTACTATTTAAATGTCTCTGGACCAGTGCAAAAGTTTAAGAGAGTTAATTCATTTTAATTCTTAAAGGTAGTTGTAGATTTTACATTGGAGCATAATGATGACACCTCCGGATTATTATTAATTTAAAGTATAAGACAAATACATAGGGCAACTTGCGGAACGATGCCTAAACGTATTTAGCGACTAAACATATTTAAATTTTACGTATTCGTATAGTTTCATAACTCTATAAATCATATTTAGCCTCTAAATACATTTAGGCATCGTTGCGCAAGTCGCCCTAAACATGATTTAGTGAGTTGTAAAATAATACAAATACGTCAAATTTAAATATTTTTAGTCTTATATACTTTAAATAAATATCGCTGGACATTTCACACAGCGCTATCTAGCCCCAAACTAAGCAGAGCTTGTACTATGGGAACCAGATAACTGATAGAATACTTATATACTTTTTTTTTGTAAATACATACTTATAATATATAGAAAAACACCTAGACACGGAACAAATATCTGTAGATCATGCAAACATTTGTTCCGCGGCGGGAATCGAACCCACTACCTCCTGCGTCTCAGCTGGCTATACGCCCACTGCGCCACTGAGGTAGTCCCTTTTAGAGATCGATGTGCATGCCGGGTTTAGAATGTATAGTAAGTATTTATTGCTTATAAAAAAAGTTATAGGTAGACTCATACTTTTTACTATATAGAATAGAATAGAATAGAAAAATATTTTTTTTGTGTCCATTTTTACATTCTATGAATACAACAGTTATACTTATACCTAATACAAGACTACAAAATAGGTCGTCTCTCAGCGGTGTGCCACTGTAACGTATAGCTACTGTAGCGCTGGTATTATGTGACGCCTTAAGTACGTGTGGGCAGCAGAAAATAGAAACACGCGTTTACAATATTAATTAACATATAAAAGTTTACAAGATTCACAAAAAACAAAAGTTTAAAATTTAATTAAATATTTTTACACAAAACATTGCACCTTTTTTTTTTTTTTTTTTTATTTTATTTTTTTTTTCGAGGAGTAAATCTGCATCCAGATACCCGTATTACATGCAGGGTACAATACGGGTTATGTGAGGTTGTCGGACTCAACGACCCACTAAAACCTCCCCGGTGGCCGGCCTCAATGCATGTCACAGGGTTCTGGGATCTCACAAGAAACGCACCAGAGCCCCCCTCATGCACAACGCCCATAAAGAGCACGTCCCAGGGGCTGTTGCCCCCAGCACCCTCACGGTGCGTGCACAGCAGCACATGCCACATTGTGCGGCTGCCCTCCCTGAGTCCGCTATCCGGGTTGGCCAGAGCCCTCCCTCTGACTACCCACGTACCCGAAAGGTCCCCTCTAACTTAACCCTAACCTAACTTATATGATTATGAGTTTAAGCCGCCTTTGGTGCAAGTGGTCGGAAACGATAAATTTTTTCGCGTCCGCGTTGAGAAGCGCATAATTGTCAGGGTATGAGTTATTTGTGTGATGCCACTCGCTCTAGTGACACATTCGCTAGTAAATTAGCGGGTATGTCTTGGGAAGAATTTTTGTTGCAATCCTCATTGTTACCCGACTGGAAGACGATCGAGCGAGTGTGTCTCAGTTATTGTGAGAGTATTTAATTATGTATACCTATGTTATGTTAGTTATTTTAAGTGCCTATTGTATTTGTATATCTGTTGTGTTTTTTTTGTGTATCTTGTTAACCTAAAATAAGTTAATAATGAATGTAGGTAAGTATATTATAATTTGTATTTTTTTTTCTTGTAGAAGTTTTAGATATAGCGTATCAGATTAATTCTGTAAAGTTATATTTAAGTGTAAATAAACGAATTTGAATTTGAATTTTAATTTTGAATTTGACTGTGGAGACAGAATTACCACTAAATTATTTTGAAATCCGTACTAATTATTATGAATTTGAAAGTAATTATCTACTGTCTGTCTCTCTGAATGTCTGTTTTTTATATTTTTACGATACGGCCGGACCGATTTCGAGGGAATTTGGTAAACTAGCTGTTGCCCGCGATTTCGTACACGTTACACTACTAAATGTGTAGATAACTTTATACCACTTCTGACACCAAATTGTTACGAGCTGAGGGTACGGGATAAAATAATGGGAATCGATCTAACCAAAATAACACTTTTATTCAACACTAGAACGATGAATACACGAACTAGGTCACACGTAATCACAACACACTGATTAATACCACTGTTGCACCACTTAAAGTCACCGAAATGTTCGTGTATTCATCGTTCTAGTGTTGAATGAAAGCGTTATTTTGGTTAGATCGATTCCTATTATTTTATCCCGTACCCTCAGCTCGTAACAATAGAAATAAAGCGAAACTCGCTGTTGCAACTTGACTTGACACTCCATTTTTATCCCATGGGAACTGATTTATGGGATAAATGGCAGCCTATGTGGTAATCCAGGTTATAAACTACGTATAACATTTCATCGAAATATGTTCAGCCGTTACGGCACGATTGAGTAATAAACAAATAAATAAACAAACATCTAAACTTTCACATTTATAATATCATTATGATTGAGACTAAGTTCTTATTTCACCACCTCTGAGTAACCCTATCCAACGGATAAAAAATATATACGTATTTTGTTTTCACATGGAAACAGATAAAGAGAAAATTATTTTTACCCGTCAATTAAACTTACTCGGAAGTAGTGAAAGAGGCCCTAAGGCTATTTTTACTCAACTGTGCAGGAGGGTAATGTTTATAAGCTTGTTAATCATAATTTTCAGAACTTTCGATAAAATTAGGTTTTTCAACTAATTTAAAAAGATTACTTTTAATGTCAAAAAAAAGGTTGTACCATACCTATTTCAGCCGTAATAAATCCTAACGCATGTGATTTTTCTTTTTGACACTGGGAAATCGATAATCGACTCGACTGGGATATCACAAATTATTCAAATCAACTCGGGCAAATTGACGTTGTACGTATGTATGTATGTTTGTTTGTCCGAGGATAACTTTCGAAGAGTTGATCCGATCATCGTGAAATTTGATACTTAGGTAGGTAGTGATGGCACAATTTAGGTGTGACTAAATGAGCTTAAAATATTGGGGGTGTTGAGATATTGGGGTTCTAGAGGGTAAAAAAAATTAAAATGTAATATTAGGTCAAGTGGGACGTCAAATGAAAGGTTTTTATTAGCACATTTAGACTCCGTTTTTATTTTTAGTAAAGTTCTTATAGCTTTTGAGTTATTTGCCATAATAAAAACTAAACTTTGACAAAATTCACTGGGTACACCAGTGACCCCACTGTGCTTTGGTATGCGTGTAGCTTAAGTGACACAAATAAAGGCAAAAGTCTGAAATCCAGAATAACTGTAATTTGTGCCCCAAAAAAGTGTAACGTGAACGTGTAACGTAAAGTGTAATTTGAATGAAACTGTAGCCAAGTTAGTTGGTTATTTATTTCGTGCCACTATTTTGATAGTCAAAGATTACAAATAATATTTTTTTGTTTAAATCGGAGACTCGCGAGATCTCAGTTCGGGGCGAACCACTAGTTATTAGGTTTCAGAAACTTATCCAACCAAATGATAATTGATATTATTACAAAGTCTTCTCCACATCATATAAATATTTCCCACTTGAAGTGGTCCACTGACAAAGATATATCACACCTACTCAAATCACGTCACGTCACTTATACCCATATATTGTCACTAATGGTAGTAATTAAGACACCATTGGCAGTTGTAATTATCTGATAGTATGTCGGACGATCACCTCTGACATGGCACGGTAGATAAACTTAGAGGTATGACCGTTTGGCCGGTTGAGCCAAGGTGCCATACCAGTTCCAACCCAGTTGGGATTGCACTTGCCTTGCCAATCCGCTCAATGGCTTTCAAAATAAATTGTTATCTGGTCCGTTTGACGCTCGCGGTACCGCTGGATAGATGTAGTGGAAGTTGCGTGAGCTACAAGCGGAGAACTGGCGGGAAACTGCATAGGACAGACCAAAATTGCTGCAACTCGTTCAAAAATGTTATAATTTAGACGTCATATTAAAAAAAACAACCAGCCTTGTTTCTTGCCTTTCTTTCCTGGCTTGGTTACTTCGGGTGGCTGAGCCCTACGAGTAAGTAAGGATCTGATCTAATAAGACTGGTTGGTGGTCAACGGTAGGATCGAAGGTGGCTCACGCGACCTTAAAGCCGACGACTGGCAAGAGATTGCAAAGGACAGAGAAAAGTGACGACTTCTCGTATCGAGAGGTTATGACTCACTTTAGGTGCCTGCGCCAATGAAGAAAGTGTATCTTGTAATATCACTCACTTTTCGTTATCTAATGTAAATAATATGGGGAGATAGATTCTGTGTTTCCTTTTACCATACTTTAACATTTTCATCATTATTTTGGTCATAAAACTCTAAATTCATTCTCGAAACCATAAGAAGTCCATTATTACATTTTTTATATAAATAAATAAATAATAAATAAATATCGCTGGACATTTCACACAGCGCTATCTAGCCCCAAACTAAGCAGAGCTTGTACTATGGGAACCAGATAACTGATAGAATACTTATATACTTTTTTTTTGTAAATACATACTTATAATATATAGAAAAACACCCAGACACGGAACAAATATCTGTAGATCATGCAAATATTTGTTCCGCGGCGGGAATCGAACCCGCTACCTCCTGCGTCTCAGCCGGCTATACGCCCACTGTGCCACGGAGGCAGTCATATAGATGGAAAAAGCAAAATTTTCTCGTCATAGGAGTATAAATGATGATACATTTATTTTAACTTTTTAGGACTAGAAACACAAAAATAAACAGACCTGACATGGGAAGTGACATGACATTTTAGACATATAGGTATATATTTTTACTATTCATTCTTGGTAAAACCGTAAGGTGTTCTCTGAATTTGATGTAAGGCTGTGTTAATCGAACGTGTCGGATAATCGTCGGTATGGCGGGTCATAAGCCACAACAGAGAAGTATGGCATTACGCTACCGCCTACTTCTTTTTTATCGAATATCGGAAAACACAAGAAGTTTTGTAGAACAAATCGTTCGACTTTCGTAATTTATCCGACACGTTCGATTAACAGCCACGCGACTGAGCCGCCAGTACCAGCCCTATGACCATCATTTTATTTTTTGTCACTGTGTAATTAAACCCTTGCGAGGGTCGCCATCATTACGAATGATCTGACATTTTGTGTCACCATTTCCCGGCCTAATAGATTAGGCTGTAGGCAGCACTATCGCATCGATAAAATTATAATAGCCAGAGTTAGAAATGAAACGCTTTTGTAGTCTCCGAAAATTTACTAATGGGTTGTGTTGCCTAGTGATGTATATATTCTAAAAATAGACCACTGTACGTTGCCTGTTAATAAATAATAACCAAATCGAATAAAAATTTCAGTACTTTTACTTAGTTGCGTTACAATCCATACATAGACGCATCAATGAGAGCAAATTACCCAACTTTTGCGAACGCAATTCTGATACGCAGACAATAACAAAGGAGAACTGTTTAGATAAGTTAATAGGTAATTATTTTATTTTGTGTACCAAATAAATGATTGATCGAGCGAAGCGAGATCTCCAAATCAACTTGAACAAATCGGCGTTGTATGTATGTATGTATGTTTGTTTGTCTGACGAAATTTGATAAACAGGTAGGTAGTGATGGCACAGTTTTGGAGTTACTAAAAATGTGCGGGGGGGGGGGTTGAGATATTGGGGTTCAAGGAGGGTAAAAAAAACAAAATGGGACTATCCCGTCGAGTGGCACGTCTAATAAAAGGTCTTTGTAAGTACGTTTCGACTCCGTTTTTATTTTTAGTTAAGTCTTTGCAGTTTTTGAGTTATTAGTCATAATAAAAACTAAACTTTGACAAAATTCACAGGGTACACCAGTGACCCCACAGTGCTGGAATTTGGTATGCGTGTATCTTTAGCAACACAAATATAGGCAAAAGTCTGAAATCCAGAATAACTGCAATTTGTACCCCAAAAAAGCAACCAACTTGCATGAACTCCCATTACCGTAGAGTGAAACTGCAGATCAAGTTATTTGGTTATCCATTTCGTGGCACTATTTTGATAGTCAAAGATTACGAATAATATTTTTTTGTTTTTATGGGAGACTCGCGAGATCTCAGTTCGGGGCGAACCACTAGTTATTCATATATTATTCATATTATACATCACTGATATACGTAGCATTTGACAGGCATCGAGACATTAAAACTTGAATTTGATACCTAGATTTGTATTTCTTCTTGCAAGATTGTACCTTGTAGTTAAATAAAGACTTCTCAAAAATGAATGTTTAAACAGAAGTCTCTCTGCCCAGCTCTTATAACAGGTTGGAATTAATTAGGCAGCGTTTATTCGAAGTGCGAGAAACACAACAATTATAATTGTTGTGCTATTTGCGGCAACAAGAGATGCAGCGCTTCCTCAGCGATAAATCCGCATTGATTGAGCGCTATAAATCTAAGATGCGAGCGCTCCGGTTGCACCAATAGGGCTGTCGCACGAATCATGCATTTACTACTGAAGTTTAATTCATTACATCATTTAAAACTTCTTATGAATAATTATAAATAAACTAGTGATTCGCCCCGAACTGAGATCTCACGAGTCTCCGATTAATCTGAGACTTTAAAATAGTGCCTCGAAATAAATACTAACTTGAACTACAGGTTCATTCAAATTACATGTAACGAGAGTTCATGTCATGTGGTGTACTTTTTTGGGGTACAAACCGCAGTTATTCAGGATTTCAGTCTTTTGCCTATATAAGTGTCACTTAAGCTACACGCATACTAAATTACAGCACTGTGGGGTCAATAGTGTACCCTGTGAATGTTTTCGAAGTTCAGTTTTTAATATGGCTAATAAGTCAAAAACTATAAAATGTTTACAAAAAACATAAACGGAGTCTACGTGTACTAATAAAGACCTTTTATTGGACGTCCCATTTGACCTAATAGTCTCATGTTAATTTTTTTTACCCCTCTTGAACCCCAGTATCTCAACAACCCCCCCACAATTTTAGCTCATTTAGTCACGCCAAAATTGTGCCATCACTACCTACCTACGTATCAAACTTCACGATGATCGGATCAATGCTTCGAAAGTTATCCTCAGACAAACAAACATACATACTTACATACATGCATACATATAACGCTGAATTGCCCAAGTTGATTTGGAGATCTCGCTTCGCTCGATCAATAAAATGAATGTGTAAAGCTTTAAGATTGCATGCGTTAAACGTTGTACCTACACAAAAACTGTACCTACACCTTGTTATTATCCATATTACGCAATAAATACAATTTGATTTGATTTGAAGAGTAGTAGAGTCCCATGTGAAAGGGCTCGCCCGGGGAAGCGACCATACCTATTTCTGCGGCCGAGCAGCATTGCTATGTTTCAGTTTCAAGGGTATGGTTGCCAATGAAATTACAGGCGCATGAGGCTTTACACCTGTTTGCTTCAAGTTTATGGACGTAAGAAGCGTGACTTATGAGGCCATACTTTATTATAGGCGATGGTAACCATTTAACATCAGGTGGGATATGCTTGTTCCATCTCCAGGTCATACAAAAAAAAAGGAAAAAAACCTCGAAACTTTGTTTTAATGTCAACTTTATTAATATCTTGTTCAAATTGCGAAGATGAATGAGTTTTCATGAAATTGTTAGGATTATTCGTAGCGTGAAAGAAACTTCTTTTTCGTTAATCGAAGTATAACATCTACGATAAGAGTGATAAGAGGGGCATTTATGCACCTGTTATGATCCGTCAGATACACAGACAATTAGACAAATTGACAAAAAACTGCAACCTTTTGAATGATCCTTTACAGAAATATATTTCGAGATTTAGTCTTTTCTAAATTTGATATTTTTCTAAAAAGGCTTCAAAAACTAAAGTATACAATCACTTCGATTTAGAGTTTTCGATATAGCCTCAAGAGTTTAAGTTCAATTGCTTAATTATCATTCTTGATTTTTTGCATTCCTAAAAATCCCTTTCGCGTTCAAGCATCCCAAAAATAAAATATCTTATCAGCGTATTATCTCGCTCCATAATTTTTAATTTTAGCCTTTTCAAGTGGCAGCCCTATTTCGCCACACGTGTGACGTGCCACGTTGGGGACGCGTTTGATTTACGCACCCTTACAACTGAACAAATTGCACCTCATACCACAAACAAATACGTTATAATCACACCACGACCAAATAAGAGTAAGGACTTAGGTATGAGAAATAAGATCTTACTTGATTGTAGTCATCAAAATTATTAAAATTCTATCATGAACTATATAGAGTCTTTAAGCCTGGAATAAATTTAAGCTTATGTTTTACTGACCACCAGCTAGAGTAGCAAATGAATAAATTACACATTTTTTTTTAGAGAAAATGTGAAAAAGAACTATTAACTGCCGTCGCTAAAAATTGGTGGTCATTTACTAAAGTACAGACATCTAAAACACCTAAAACAGCTTGCACTTTTAGACTTGTTTGGTAACTATTTTGATTTCGGCGTTACTATTATTTTTTGATAGGAGTGTATGGAATAACAAAGTTTATTTTTGTGGTATATGTTAATCCCCTAAATATATAACATCTTATTCTCTTCTTCCTGCGCTTTTCCCCACATAACGTGGGGTCGGCATAACATGTGTTCCTCCTCCACATCTCTCTATCAGCCGTCATCTTCATTGTCACTTCATTCCTACCCATATCATTCTTTATACAGTCCATCCATCACTTCTTCAGCCTTCCTCTACTTCTATATCCATCCACACACATATCTAACACTCTTTTAGTCACATGATTTTCTTCCCTCCGCATGACATGCCCATACCACGCTAGCTTACTCCTCAATTTTTCTATCACTGGCGCTACTTTAAACTTCGTCTAATATACTCATTCCTTATCTTATCCATTCCCGTGACCCCCCACATCCATCTCAACATTCGCATTTCACGTGCACTCTTCTTTCATCCGTCCCTTACGTAGCCCAACACTCAGAACCATACACTACTCTACTAGTCTCACTAGTCTTATGATCGACTTGTAAATTCTCCCCTAAGTTTAAGGTGCATTCGTATACAAGGTGTTTGGCTTATACTGGCGATATTCAAGTGACGGTTTCTCAAAACATAAAAAAGACATCTCGAAAAAAAACTATTAGTTATATTATCAAATTTTAAAGAAAATCGACTAAGTTTAGGTGATTAATTTGATATAAAACTTACTGCCTACTCTTGCAATCGACATCCAAAAAGCAAGGCCGATTTGATATCTCTTTCGGAAATGGCTGCAGGTTTTGCGTTAGAAAGGGACAAGAAGAGATATAGAAGTTACCAATACAGTATCTGTGCTTAGATGGCAAGCATTATGCAATACCACAACATAAGTTTAATAAAGTGTTTGCTCATTTCTATGGTAAGGATTTCACTAATTTATTTATTATGCTCATCAACTGCAGTATTTCATCTCTTAAAAACAAAATTAATAATATCTTCTTTGATCGATTTAGGACATGTGTGACTGAGTGAGGATGAGTTTTTGATAACTAATTTTGTAATATATCTACTTGTAAATTGAGTGAATGGCACCTGATTTGGTATCGTGAACGTGAGTGACCCGTACAGTGTTCGGTTAGATTTTGTCTTTTGTATTTTGTTGTTGCTTGTTAGTATAATGTGATTCTATCAGTGGAGACCTTTAAATGGCCTGTTTATTACTATTTACTGTAACTATTGTGTTTAATATGTGCTGATGGTTTTCCTAAAATAAATAAATAAAAAAAATAACCCCTTTCATTTTTGTGCGTATTTTACTAAACACCCTTTATAACATATACCATCACGATAGCAAATCGAATAACGAAAAGTGAACTAGAAGTAGATTTGCACGCTTTGAGTCCACATGCCAAAAGGTTAGATATCATATACCTACATTACAAGATAAAAGATTGATTATATTAAGAAGTTAAAACCATCTATTCTTCTCACAACACATCACACAGACAAAAGTAGGTCGAGACAAATGCGAATCATAATTACCGAGAACTCCATAATCAGACGAATCAATCAACAGCTCATTTCACCAATGAATCATTTCACTTACCAGATTTGCTTACAAATAGACGATGTAGTTCCCATCGCTTTGATCAGGAGTGGTGTCAACATTCCCCGCGGAACTCGTTAACAAGCCAATCGGTATACGTCACGGGAAAAATTCAAGAGAACAAAGGAGTGCATAGGTACATGCACTTTATTGTTCTTAGTGAGAGTAATAGAAAACAAATAAAGTTAAGTGTGGAATGGTTTCCACCCTACAACGTTAAGTGGGTATCATAAATTTAAAAATTGAATTCAATGATTAATCGGTAATGCGCCACACAAAAATGTACTGGTGTGATTATTGACTGGTATAAGTGATTGAAAGAAGTTTCTCTCAGGAACACAAAAACAGTACATTTTATACAAGGGGCGTAAGCGATCAATTGCACCTTTTGGTGCGAGGAAATTAAAAAAGTCTATAACAGGAAAAAAAATCTAAAATGAAAATTTGCGTTCCCGATATCCATAGTCTTTTGTCACTACTAAACTATGACCTCTTTTATTTAATAGAAATAAGTATTTGTCATGGAGGTTGTATTTAATATCAGCATTTGAGAATGTACCTTTTTTATTTTAAATAGAAATAAGAATAAATAGATATATAAATAATAAATAAATAGAATAATTAAGAATGCAATGAGCCTCTTATTATTTTCAAATTTAATTACAGTTCTAGCAACCCGGTCGTAAGATCGCATTTTTATTAATGCATTTTTTTTAATGTATGTTCACAAAAATATTAATTTGTTTAAGAAAAATAGCGATAATCATAATTTTAATACTAGAAATAAAGATAAACTCGCTGTTGCCACATGTAGACTCCATAAAGTTAGTAAATCGTTTAAAGGGCAAGGTGTGCGCTTTTATAACAAACTCCCAAGGGATGTACAAAAATTGACAATTAACAAGTTTAAAAACGTAATTAAACAAAATCTTTATAAAAGAGCCTACTATAAAATATCAGATTATTTAGATGATAGAGAAGCTTGGGATCGAAACTGCCCCAACTCGTTCAAAATGTTACAATTTAGACGTAATTTCTTTTCTGTATTATGTACCTATTGTAAAAGGATCATTAAAAAAAAAACAACCAGCCTGGTTTTCTTGCCTTTCTTTCCTGGCTTGGTCGCGAAGGAACAGGCAGTAAAATTGACGTTTCAAAGTGATCCTTGTGATTTTAATGAATAAAAATATTTGACTTTGACTTTGACTTTGCATTTACACATCACGTATCCAGCTAACAATGACATAGTTTCAGAGCATGAGTGATGAAATACTTTTTTCATCCCACCTGCTCGGCAATGTTAAATTATACGAGTATGTCACGTAAAACCTTACCGAAAATCGGTGAGTAAAGATGTACTGAATTTGGTTTGAATTTGGAATCTCATCTGTATTAAAATTTGAACCAAAGAGAATTTGAACATAATACGAACTTATTCGTAAATTGAACTAACCTCTGCACAGAATGCACCAATCTAGATTTGGTTTTTATTGTCTCGCAGAAAGTTTTAAAAGTAGAGTATTTTCCTCGTGGATAAAGCTTTCTGCATCTAGGGCGTGCTTTTATCCCTCTCTGCATTCAGGGTTCTAGTAACTCCCTCGCTTCGCTCGTGAGTTAACTCTAGAATCCTTCGTTACATTCGGGATTCAATATAGCGCCCGTGACGCAAGACACTGCTTTATCCCCTCGTTTAATAATCTACTATTAATACCGAAAAAAATGCCAACTAGAAAAATGACACTCGGCATTTTTCAAGGCTTATACCTACTGCATCCTAGTTACTATACAATAAATGCAGTTAAACTATATGAATAAAACGATGATATTGTTATTTATTTTAGTAATGGGAAAGACAACTGCCGGGTATGATTAGGAACAACATAAAAATACTCCTTTTTCTAATCCTACAATTATTGACAATTCAACTCCTAAGTATAATCTGCCATTATAACCCAAACAGATTTCCAGTGAATCATGGGACAGAAATTCCGCCAATCAGTCTGATGCATTAGTTGGATCAATGTATTTGATTATGTTAGTTCCTCGTGATTTGTGTACCGGTATACCACAGTTGACGTGTTCCAGGAACGCACTGTCAGCGTTGTTGTGACTGCTGATTGACTGACGCTGCCAGTCCTTGCTATTCCGAGCATCATGTTTGTTTTGCATAGTATCCTTGCCGGTATTACGTGAGCTTCCTGGGTTTGCAGATGTTGCAATACTTACGAATTATGTTTCACATTCTGATACCTTAGATCTAAATTGATTTAATTATTGTAAAAAAACAGTGGGTCACGATGAATGACCTGAGGGCTTAGCCAAGTTACATTGGATTAGCGATGACGCTAGTCGATAAGTCCAAAAATGTATGGGATTTGACACATAATATGGATTTTTTTTTTTTAACTAGCCTACATTTTCCCACTGCTGGGCAAAGGCCTCCCTCAACTCCTTCCACCTACCTCATAGTCCAAACCCCTCAACCATGAATAGACGCAACCAACCAATATGGAAATATCACGTGATATATCAACACCAAACCTATGTAGAAATCGAATCGATTCAAAGCGAATGTAACTTGGTTACGGACCCTGCTATTTCAAATCTGTTGCTTTTCCCGTTATTTTTTATCATAATTTGTTTGAAGTAGAACGTGTAGTCAAGTAGAACAGGGCCGCTTAATTTTTTTTTATTAAAACTAGCTTTTGCCAGCTACTTTGCACGAGCGGTTTGTCAATAAACAGTAGCCTACGTCTCAATTCAAGTCATACTCTATCAATTTACTGAATTTCATCGAAATCGGTCAAGCTGTCAAGCCGTGAAAACGATACAAATAGACAGATAGACAAAGTAACTATCTCTCCGTCTGTCTGTATGTTATCACGACTAAACGGCTAGACTGATGTCTATGAAATTTGGTAGGTACATTGATAGATTTTGATCGGTATTAAGGCATAGGCTACTTTTACCCACCTGCGCAGAAGGAGGGTAATGTTTTTATTGACCACGCGTGTGAAGGCGCGGGCTGGTCGTTTTTATTAAATAAGTGTGTTTTCAGGTCATTTTTACAATGTAAATATACACGGATGTTTTGGCGTTATCATAGAAGCGTCCACGCAAACCAATACATTAAAAATATCACTCGTAATAGAATAGAAGGTATCCCAGTAAATTTTGTTAGCCACAACATGAGCACGCGCCGCCATGCCCCGTCGCCGTCGGCTGCGCTAATGGTGATTTGTGTCGCAAGCCTCGTTTACTGTTAACCGATCCTGTGCTTTTAATAAACAGATTTTTAATTAGATGGTTAAAATAAGGATTTTCGACAAAATCTATAGCTGAACTAGTATTTTCTAATTATAGTAACTCTGCGTTCTTAGCAATCATTTCTGTTAAAACATACTATTGGATTTCCACTTAATAAGTTAAGTACTTAATGTAGTAAAGTATCGTTTTTCTATTGCATGTTAACGATAATACCAAAACACCACCTATGGAAAAGATCTTATTTCTTGGCAGTTTGTAACCCTTTTTTCTGTTTACATCACATAGCATCAAGGTGAGTTGTAAAGCTATCATCTATAAAACCAAATATCATTATAAAAAGACGAAAACATTTTTTTTGTGTCAAATAGCGTCATAAATTAAATTAAATAGTCATTTATTTCAGATATCCATGATCCATATAAATGTTAATAAATAATAAAGGTTCTTATAAACTATGTTAGTAAATTAAAGTTAAAAATAAAATTAAATTGTGGCGTGTCACAAAGCTTAGGTGTATGGGCGGGTAGGTTACCTACCTAAACAGAACCCCTATGCAGTGTTTATAGAGAGGGCCGTCATACTTGTCCGCTACTGTTCTCAGAATGGTGTTGGTACTCCCGCGTACTCTTGAAAGCAATGAGGCTGCCTTTTTCCTCATACAGGCGGTGAACCATATGCAGACATAAAACAAGCATTACGCGAGTACTTTTTTTTGTTTATATGGAGGGGGGGGGGGGGGGTGAATGCTAAAATGAAGCTAACTAAATATAATTTAAGGTCTAATTTCAACCACTGTGCACTGGCAACTAGTTAAATTTAAATGTCTCTTAAGTAGCTACGCAACATGATCGAACCAAACATCATATTAATGAAATGCGATTTCTAAATGTTTTCTGGAGCAGTTAATTACTCAGAATAATATGCTTAAAATATGCATGAATATTGCAAAATTAGAATAAATAAACCAATACATATATTAAAGAAACTAAAAAATACCAAGGATACAACATAATATGCTTCTTCTAAAGAAGTTCTTCAAAAATAATAACATGACGAAGTTTCCTCAAAATACCCCTTATAATACTCGGGGAGTTATGACGCAGGGCGGGAAGTGACGACCTGCCTGACGCGTAAATCAAACTAACAGAGAATGCTAAACACTTACTATTATTTCTGCGTCTAGTTTCACAAATCTTACAATTTGACAAAGTTGTCGAGATAGACGAAATTAATTAGGCCTACACATTGCAACGAGTACATGACTATTTTATAGTAGAAGGTTCTATAAAAGAGGGTTTCGGAGCTCATTTCGACTTAAACTTAAACAATATAATTATGGTTTCTTCGTCATATGACGTTTAAGATCTGATCCTTACGTTACAGTCATATTATTTTAATTTTGACGGAACATAGATAATATACTCGTAACTCAGAAATCGTGCCACACACAATTTGTTTATGGAAGTTGCGAGGTGAGAGAAATGAAGCATGATGCAGGGAGAGACGGTGCTATTTTAATTGTGGAGGATTATTGTATCAGTTTAGTGGTATTTTGATGAAATGGTTTTAATTTTATAGATCTATCTCAAATGGGTTGTTTTCTTTATTTAATCTCGCAGGTCAAGTAATAAATTTGCCCGCGAGGGCATAATGAAATTCAGTACAACTTTACTCCCGGCTCAGCCGTAGGGATTTAATCACCTGCTTTCGGTGCGGTTTATATGGCATATAATTTGACATTGTCGACCAGATGGTGTGAAAAGTAACTTGATGATAACTTAATGAATGTGAGTTAAAGTACCCAAGTAACTTAACTATAACCTACCTAATATTCGAATAGGTAAATTAACGGTTAATTTTACTTTTTTACTTGATATTAATATAGATACATAGTAATAAATGAATAATAATATTATTGTATTGTAGTGCACCGGCGGGGCTAATGTTTTGGACATACATTTTAGTACTAAACATCTATTGTAAAAACAAATATGAAATATTTAATATCTCAATGACTTTGATTATGTCTAAAAGTCCAAAGAAGTTTTGGTCGGAGGTAAAATGTATCTAGTGTTTGATATCATCTCAACTCATCTTTGAACTATTTGATTACCAAACGTTGATCTCATTCCATTATTTATTCAAAAATAATTTACTACCAAAAAAAACTAAAAATAAATTTAATGAGTTCGGGTATTCAATGACATCATTAAAATCACCAAAATATTCAATCTTATCCGCAACCACACAAACTTCTAACAATCGTAGAAAGCTTAAAATAAACTGTTCCAAATTGTAAGGGTTGTTCAAAATACCTCTGACATAAATCTACTTGTTCTTAGAAACTAATTGGTCTAATTTATCCGGGATAACGTAACGAGTGGGACACGGCATTGGAATGGGACCGAATGCCGCATAGCTCGAATTACTGACTGTGATTCGTAAATATTTGTATGGGAGTAAATTTATTACTTATAATCTTTTTGTAACCTGACTTGTTTTTTGTACTGTAGCTTGCTTAATTCTTATCAGTTCCCCCCAGTCAGTCAGTCAGTCCGTCAGTCAGTCAGTCCAGACATTGTTCTTTTTTTTATACATTATAGGTTTGCGTTTGACCACGATCTCGCCTGATGGTAAGCGATGATGCAGTCTACGATGATACACGCTTGCCTAGAAGAAACCTAGCATTATCATTCACACAGCGTCTAGCCCTAAACTAAGCCTAGCTTGTGCTATGGGAACACCAGATAACTCATAGAATAGGTACCTACTTACATAATTTTTTTTACATAAATACATACTTCTATTATATAAAAAAAAACATCCAGATCCAATAGAAAATAAGAGTGAATAGTATTTAAGATCTTCGTGCTCCATCTTAGACCACATCATCGCTTACCAACAGGTGAGATTGTGGTCAAACAATGATGGATACGTGTTAAACGTTGGTTACCGGGTGATTAGCGATGGTCAGCTCTGTCATTACTTGGACTGGGTGAAGACTGCAGAGTGCTAGAGGCATTTTAATATAATCGGAGTGCCGGCACCGCCGTAAAAGTCGTGAAACCATGTCGTTGTCGGAGGCCTAAAAATATCTAATAATCATTAGCAATTTTTTTTAGACGACCTCCGTGGTGCAGTGGGCTAATAGCCGGCTGAGACGCAGGAGGTAGCGGGTTCGATTCCCGCCGCGGAACAAATGTTTGCATGATCTACAGATATTTGTTCCGGGTCTGGTTATTTCTCTATATATTATAAGCATGTATTTACTAAAAAAATGTATATAAGTATTCTATCAGTTATCTGGTTCCCATAGTACAAGCTCTGCTTAGTTCGGAGCTAGATAGCGCTGTGTGAAATGTCCAGCAATATTTATATTTATTTATTTAATTAGTTATTTTGTATAACTTTAGTTCAGTGTCTTAGTTAATATATAAACAATAAAGACATGTTATCAGGTTTATGTATTTTTAGGCTTTATTTGAAATGTGTTATAAATTATTAATCGTATTTAATGAAAAAGTTTTTTATCATGCAGCTGTTTCTAGAACAACAGTTATTTTATTTCAATTTTATTCATTTGCTGTAGGTACTATAATACATTAAAGCTTTTTATAAATTCTCACATGTTTGCGGTATCAAAACATTGTTTCCATCGTCCTTATGAGAACAAATTACATTTACGTAAGCACACACAAATGGTGAGCACAGCTAGTAATGTATCCCGACTTTCCTTCTATAAAATTATGGCTTTTACAAAAATATTTAACACACTTTGAGAATTAATGAATGAAATACTCTTTATTGCACACCAAACAAAAATACAGTAACAAAGGAAATAAACAATAAATAAATAAATATTGCTGGACATTTCACACAGCGCTATCTAGCCCCAAACTAAGCAAAGCTTTTTTTGTAAATACATACTTATGATATACCTATATAGAGAAACAACCAGACCACGAACAAATATCTGTAGATCTTGCAAACATTTGTTCCGCGGCGGGGATCGAACCCGCTACCTCCTGCGTCTCAGCCGGATATTCGCCCACTGCACCACGGAGGTTCGTCATTTAAACCCCCTTTTTTTAATCGACTTCAAAATAAGGAGGAGGTTCGCACACCAAACAAAAATACAGTAACAAAGGAAATAAACAATAAATAACGGTACTATGGGCGGTCTTATCGCTAAAAGCGATCTCTTCCAGACAACCTTTGAATGTTGTTGTAGAGTGTAGACCCATATTATTTTATTATTTTTTAATTTACGTGACTTCTAATAGGCCACATAGATGAAAAAATATTTAAGCTGAGCCCCAGCTGTATCTCCGAAACTACTTATTCGATTTAATTTTTTTTTTCACTGATACAAAGTTATAATTTCCCTGGTAGCTATAGGCTGATAAAAACAGTTTTCTATACGAAATCTCAATATGTATTTCAAAATAAAGTCGAAGAAAAAGACACTGTGCTGACGAACGTACAAGCGTAGTAAGTTTAATAAAATTAATGAATTCAAAAAGAAGAATATAAAAGTCTCCTACGCCTGCGGCTTTGACGTTTCAAAGTGATCCTTGTGATGTTAATGAATAAAATATTTGACTTTGACTTTGCTATTATCTCCTATTCGGCTTGATGCGTGTGCATAAACTTTACCGTATTACTTTTGAAACTTATGAAGGTTTTATTTTATTGATCGAGCGAAGCGCAAACAAAACAATTTATAAATGAAGAAGTCGTGTTATAATATTAAAATATAGACAAACGTACAAAACTTCTCTAGAAATTACCCATAGCGACACTTCAAAGCGGCTGAACTGCCAGTCCTTATTACAAACACATTCCGAATTAAAATATTACAATAACAAACAGACGACCAGCCAAAGTTTATTTTACTAAGAAGTTATCGCAGCTCACCGAAGACGCATGCTTGAAACATATCAATATGAAACGTATTTTCCTTGCGATTATTAATGTAGCTTTTTTAAGAAACGATTTCGTTTAGAAAATAAACAGTTATTTAATTAGATACACGTATTTTTGGCAAATATTGGTGTGTTTGTTGCTGACGCCATTTTTTATCATTTCATTTACAATTAACCAATTGTATTTGATAGTATAAAATTGAGTCGCTTCCGCTGTCTGTTCGCTTAGATCTTTTAAACTACTCAACGGATTTTAATGCAGTTTTCAGCAATAGATAGAGTGATTCAAAAGGAAGGTTTATATGTAAAATACATTTAATATAAAATCCATACTAATATTATAAATTCAAAAGTATCTGTCTGTCGGGCGGGGAGGGGGTTGGGCAATGAAACACCACTTAAACACTAGGTAGAAACTTCCATACTATTTGTTTATATACTAATTGTTGCCTATTTAGATAGATTGTAACCGGGATGAAGACGTTTGCTACTTTTTACCCTACTGCGCAGAACGCAGAACGCGGGGGGGAAGGGGGGGGAGGGGGGGGGGGAGGGAACACTTTCCTGACAAATCACGAGTGCGAAGCCGCGGGCGGGTCAGCTAGCTAGTAATCAGTAAAACTAACACAATTTAATATACAAACCATAGCAAAAACAACAATTATCTATTTGCCTGTTGATAACTGATATACTAGTGGTTCGCCCCGAACTGAGATCTCGCGAGTCTCCCAAAACACAATAACAAATATTCTTAGGGCGACACGCGCAACTATGCCTACACGTATTTAGTGGCTAAATATGATTTAAAGACTTGTCAAATCATACAAATACGTAAAATTTAAACATGTTTAGTCGTCTTTGACTAATAAAATAGTGCCACAAAATATAAAACCACCTAACTTGACATACAGTTTCATTCAAATTACAGGTAACGGGAGCTCATGTTGATTGGTTAGTCTTTTTTGGGGTACAAATTGCAGTTATTCTGGAATTCAGACCTTTGCCTATATTTGTAATTATATATATATGTATATTTGTATTGTAATTAGATTACAATTAACTTTACTTTAAATTAACACATGATATTCATTTAAGTAGATACATCATTTTATAAATTCACTTGCCGAACACTGCACTACCTTGATTAACCTTTTTTTTTGTATTTGATCTCCACAATACAGGGAATCCTAGTGTGGAGGTCAAAGTTAATGCATAACATTGTTAAATAATTATTGCTTATGCTGATTTATATAATTTCCTAATGATTAAGCATACATCAAAATTATAATTATAATATGTAAACTAGCACCTATATTTAAAATTGTTTATGACATTTTTTGTGGTTCCAATAAAAGTTTATTATTTATTATTATTATTATTTGTGATACTGAAGCTACACGCATACCAAATAACAGCACTGTGGGATCACTGGTGTACCCTGTGAATTTTGTCAAAGTTTTTACTATGGCTAATAACACAAAAACCACATAAACTTTACTTAAAATAAAAACGGAGTCGAAATGTACTAATAAAGACCTTTCATTTGACGTCACATTTGACCTAATAGTCTCATTTTTTTTACCCCTCTTGAACCCCAATATCTCAACAACCCCTCCACATTTTTAGCTGATTTAGTCACACCAAAATTGTGCCATCACTACCTACCTATGTATCAAATTTCACAATGATCGGATAAACGCTTCGAAAGTTATCCTCGGACAAACAAACATACATACATACAACGCTGAATTGCCCAAGTTGATTTGGAGATCTCGCTTCACTCGATTAATAATATGTGGTCCTACGCAGCAAAATTATTATTGGCTAGTCAGCTAGTTACAAAATATATCAGTTGAATATTAATCCGTGTCAATATCTTTAAACGTTTCGGAAACATTGTATTTATACATTGATATACCCGCCACCGCCGACGGCCGCCGGCTGCAAACGCCATCGGCGGGACGTATCATGACTTACAGCCCGATTTGTTTGTTTTCTTTATAAGCCCCGGGTAATCCGGTGGATATTTTTTTGTTTCAATTTTTTTCCAGCACTCCAAATAGATTAGTTTGTTTTATAAAGCGTGAGAATTTGAAAGGGCACGTCAGCGGTGAGTTATTGTATATTTATTGTAGGTGGTCCAATTGAATTCTTAAGTGCTGCTTAGCCACGTACTTATTGAAAATATAAATGATTTAACTCAGTCATAACACCGGTACTTATAAAAATGTGTTGTAGGTATATCCATACTATTATTATAAATTCGAAAGTAACTCTGTCTGTCTGTCATTTTCACGACTGAACGACCGGAGCGATTTCAGTAAAATTGGTATACAGATATGGACTGGGAATGGGACTACGCAGGAGGGTGATGTCTTTATTACCACGCGTGCGAAGCTGCGGGTGGCAGCAAGTGGCATAAGTTTATGTTTTAATAAATCTACATCATCAAAGTCTAGTACAAAAACAGTAAGGCCGTATAAGTCGGTATCAGGCCATCAAAATAAATAAAAAATAAATAATAAATAAATAAATATTGCTGGACATTTTACACAGCGCTATCTAGCCACAAACTAAGCAGAGCTTGTACTATGAGAACCAGATAACTGATAGAATAGGTAGGTACTCATATACTTTTTTTTTTGTAAATACATATAATATATATAAAAACAACCAGACCCGGAACAAATATCTGTAGATCATGCAAACATTTGTTCCGCGGCGGGAATCGAACCCACTACCTCCTGCGTCTCAGCCGGCTGTTCGCCCACTGCCCCACGGAGGTCGTCAAGCTAGTACTCGTACCATGGGAACCAGATAAATGATAGAATACTTATATACTTTTGTTTTTATAAATACACACTTATATTATAAAGAGAAACAAGCAGACCCGGAACAATTATCTGGAGGTCATGCAAACATTTATTCCGCAGTGGGAATCAAACCGTCGACCTCTTAAGTCTCAGACGGCTATTTTCCCACTGAGCCCATCCATTGATGTCAGATTGTAAAATAGCCAAGGTTTAATTATAGGGTCGAACTGCAAAATGTCATTTTTACGGCTGGAGACGTAATGGGTTGTAAAACAAATGCCCTAGATAAGATAAGGCCACGTGTAACAAACTCTGCAAGATGTTACGATTTTTTAGCTGCGTTTTTTCAACCCTCGTAAATTCTAAGTTCACGTCACCACTACACACACGTGCCTATGTAACTGTATAGTAACAGATTATTAAATAGTCAAACAAACTTACCCCGGTAAGTGATGTTCGACTGGAATTATGCCAAGTGTTGTCCGGTCCGAAGATGATGAGCCTGGATTTACTCTGTAGTACGATTTAATGTTCTCAATATCACTTACAGCCGTTTAAAAACCAGCAAACAAAACGGAACGTATAGTCCCAGTGCTGCTAGTTGCCACTCTCTGGAACTAAACCTCATTAAGTTTACAGAATTAATAAGCTTTTTTGATTTTACTTTAAGGGTACATCTAAGTATTAGATTAAGGGTTGGGTGGGACTCATCATCTTCGGACCGGACAACACTTGGCATAATTCCAGTCGAACATCACTTACCGGGGTAAGTTTGTTTGACTATTTAATTATGCTCATGTTGTCCGGTCCGAAGATGATGAGCCTGGATTTACTCTGTAGATGTTAAAAGTCTCATGTAAAATCAAGAAACTTTATTCTCCTTTAAATTGTTTACATAATACAACAAAAAATACAAATTTAACATGCAACTCTAATTGGTTGATTTAACAATAGTCAACATTAAGTATCATGTAGAAACTCTCTATAGAACTCTCTTCTTTATAATTAACTAAATTATCACACTTATTTGACCCTTATCAATCAATCTTATTTATTAAGTACTGCACTAGCAAAGTGCACATTATTTATGATAGGTCGGTTGTAAAACCTTGCAAAAGAGGAAGACTCACCAGTCCAACCAGCCGTTCTTCGGATATTATCAATATTTACACCTCTTGCATAAGCTGCAGAGGTAGCAGCATGTCGTGTACTATGTGCTGAAAATACTTTAATGTCTATACCGCTATCTTCCATGATTTTCTTGATCCAACGGCTGATAGTACTGGTTGAGACACTTTTGTGAGGTTTCCTTAAGGATACAAATAAGTTATTAGTAGACCTAATATTTTTGGTTATTTCCATATAGTTAATCACAGCTTTAGCTGGGCAAATGCCAATTCTTTCTTTAAAAAATGGTAGAGTTAGGTAAGGTTGGCACCTATTAGGTGCTGAAGTTTTAATCAACTTATTTATTTTAATACTAACACAGGTATCTTTAATTTCTATATTGTTAATTTCAATTAAGGAAAGTGTTTGTGCTCTTTGGCCTGTAGCCAATGCCAGTAGCATTACAGTCTTTTTAGTATTTATTTCTAAACTATTCTTGTCACTATAATTATTTTCTATAAAATTTAAAACAATAGATACATCCCAAGTATTATTATATTTCGGCGCCGTGGGTCTTAATCTAAAGAATCCTTTAAATAATCTTTTTATCTTATCATTATTTCCCAAATCAGGAATGATTAGGGACAACGCTGAACGTAATGAATTTAAACTACCATATGATAGACCCTCATGAAACTTACTTGTTAAATACATAACTATTTCAGAGATGCTGGGATTCGTTATTATTAACCCCTTAGAATAACAATGTTTGGCCCAACTAACTATGCTTGGCAAATATTGTTTAAGAGTATTACTTGAAATTGATGATAACATTATTTCTGTTGCTTCATCATTAATTCCGGAACTTAGAAAGGCTTGCCTGATAATATTCCTGCCATTAATGACAGGTTTCGGTGAAGAGGATGTAATAGTCTGGAATTGTAAAAGGTTAACAAATCTTTATTGGGTTCAAATATCATAGGATTGGAAATTAAGAGCTTTTTAAAAATTGGAAACCATGGTTGTGTTGTCCAGAAAGGAACAATCACTATTCCTTCTGATCTTTCTGAAATAATTTTTTCCAGGGTTTTTAGAATCATTGAAAAAGGAGGAAAAGCATAAAAGAAAAAAGTTGACCAATTTATAGTAAAAGCGTCAACTGCCCAGGCGAAAGGGTCTGGATGCCACGATACATATGACTGACATTTAGAATTTGTTCTAGAAGCAAAGAGATCTATTGAAGGTTGACCAAAAACGGAAACAATCTTTTCAAAATAACTATTTCCTAATTCCCATTCTGTGTGACCTAACTCTTTTCTAGATTCAAAATCTGCTATTACATTTTCTTTGGTATTAATATATGTAGCAAAGATCCAAATATTCCTAGTTTCGCACCATTGCCATATCTTTTTGGCCATATTATGTAGATGAGGATATTGAACCCCACCTAATCTATTTATGTATGAAATAGCTGTAGTATTATCTATGTGCAGCAATATGTTACAGTCTTTCAGATCTTTAGCAAAACATTTTAAGCCAAAATATGCTGCCAACAACTCTAATGAATTTATATGAAGTTTAACTTCATCTTCTGTCCACAGACCATTAGCTGTTTCGGCCCCACATGACACCCCCCAGCCTTTTGATGAGGCATCTGTAAAAATTTCTATTTTGTAATTGTTTTTCCTAATGGGGCAACCGTATGTCTTGATATTATTGGCCCACCATTGCAGATCTCCTTTGCATTGGTTATTTATTGAAGTATGACCATCATAATTATCGTTATTATGTTTTAATGCCAAGTATTTTGTTCTTTCAAGATTTTTTGTATAAAGAATCCCATACTTAATAGCAGGACAAACTGATACTAATGTTCCCACTGTCTGAGCCAATATCCTTATTTGAACCTTCTCCTTGTATAATAATTCCTTAACTAATTTGTAACATTTTAACCTCTTTTCTTCAGAAATGTTGATGGTCATATTAGCAGAATTAAAAATAAAACCTAAAAATGTACATGTTTTTGATGGTATCAGGTTGCATTTATCCTTATTAATTACAAACCCTAACTTGGACAGCAATTCAATTGTGGCATTCATATTTTGTTTACAACCAGATAAAGAACTATCTATGCAAAGAAAATCATCCAGGTACAACACTGATACAAAACCCTGTTTTCTCAAGTGAGCAACCACAGGTTTCATGATTTTTGTAAATGTCAAAGGTGCTGTGCATAATCCAAAAGCAAGGACTCTAAATTGATAATATTTTCCTTCAAAATAGAATTTTAAGAATCTTTTACTGTCTTTATGTATATTTATCATATAATATGCATCTCTGAGATCTAAAGATACTAAGAAATCATTCTGTTGTATAAGCCTGCATGCTGTCCTATAATCTTCTAATTTGAAATGCTCTGTGTCAATGAATTTATTTAATTTTTTCAAATTCAATATGAACCTGAAAGTACCATTAGGTTTCTTCACCAAAAAAATAGGTGAACAAAACTGATTATTTTCAGTTTGACATAATTCAATAGCCTGCTTATTTAACAAATTATTAATCTCCAATCTAATTTGGCAGAGTTCTGAATCAGTAAAGTTATTATTAATTGGGATTGATGATTGGTACGGTACCCTGTGTATAGGTATTTTATACCCTTTCACCCATTCAAGAATGGTATCATCCTTTGTGATAAGCTCCCAATTATCATAAAAAAACTTTAATCTGCCTACCTCACTTATCTCCTTGCATTGCGATATGGTAGCCGCTCCTGTTGTCTCTCGTTCTTTTTCTGCCCTCGCCCGCTGTGTGTTGCTCCCCCTGCAGCCACAGGTTTTTGTGCTCTGGGGTATGCACCCTGACGAGGGCCCCGCCAGTTTAAAGCTCTTGTATTATTGTTTTTACCTGCATTCTCTGCATTACGGTTTCCCATATTGTTTTTCTTCTGCGGTACTTTTAAATCTTGAACTGACTTTTGTACATTCTTTGCAGTTTTGATCTGTTCTGAGAGATCATTTCCGAACAAATATTCTTGAGGTTTGGTTTGCAATAATGATTCTTTCATATCCTTATTGATACAGCCAAGAATCAATGACCTTCGGCCCTTGGAATCGTAATAGAAGGTCTCACAAAGGAGCCGAGATGCCTGGCTAATCTTTTTTAAAATTTCTTTATGATCTGTACTGTTGATACATCCTTGCAAGGCAGAACCAAGGCATGACAGGGCAGTTGAAATCAGTCTCTGCCTGTTTTCAATAATCTGGTCCCTTTTCTTGGAAGATTCTGGTAATGCCGCTTTCACCTCCGGGTTCAATTTTGGTGCAATTAATTCTTTGCAATTTTCAAAAGGAAGGTTGTTTTTCCTTATTTCCTCTTTCTCCTCTTTTTTCAGGCCATTAGTAATAATCTCAATCCACCTGTTTGCTATTTCTTTGTGCAACATTGCACCTTTTTGTTCTGTCTGAACTTCTCCTAATATTTCTAATATGCTTTCATCTAGCATTGGATCATCATCAGATTTCTCATTGATTAATTCAATTTGCTCTGTAGGAGATTCCAATGGAAACATTTCATTCTCATGATCCAGCCTCTCAGGCGAGAGAAGGAGATCTTGATCAACCTCATCATCTTCTGTAAGAACAGAATATTTTCAGTAGGTATTGCCATGAGAAAAGAAGATCACAGCACAGTTAGTCACAACAAAAAATAAAATGTAAGGTTAGATCATGTACTGTGTGACAGGATTGGACATGTTCGCCCCAGCAAAGGCGACAAAGAACTTTTGGTGCAAAATCCCACAGATAAGCCAGTAAAAGTCTTTGTTTGGTCGTGTTCGCCCCTTCCGGACGGCCCTTGACCAATACTTGTAAAAAAGGTATAAGTACAGCCAAAAAACAAACGCAAGAACTTTTGGCGCAAAACCCCACAGGTATGCCATTAAAAGTCTTGATTGATCACGTTCGTCCCTGCAGGACGCCCCCAGATCGTTTGTAGTATACCTACCGGTAGATGCCTGGAAAGGGATCTATAGACAAATACAAACACAAGAACTTTTGGCGCAAAACCCCACAGGAATGCCATTAAAAGTCTTGATGGATCACGTTCGTCCCTACAGGACGCCCCCAGATCGTTTGTAGTATACCGGTAGATGCCTGGAAAGGGATCCTTATTCCCAAGAACACACACAAACTAGAAAAAACACTTTTTGAAACTTTGAATTATGGCGTCGTTTGTAACGATTTACCTTCATCCGAAACTGGAAGCTTTCGTATCTTTTTTTCCAATTTTCTGATCTTTCTGAGTAGATGCTCCTTATCTACTCCGTTTGATCTTTTCATTTTCACAATTTTTCACTATGAAACCGAAAAATATAACAATTTAAAAATTTTGTACGAAGTGACGTCGCGAGTACAAAAAACCGAATGAGGTTTAGTTCCAGAGAGTGGCAACTAGCAGCACTGGGACTATACGTTCCGTTTTGTTTGCTGGTTTTTAAACGGCTGTAAGTGATATTGAGAACATTAAATCGTACTACAGAGTAAATCCAGGCTCATCATCTTCGGACCGGACAACATGAGCATAATATCAATTTAGCTGTGAAACATAGGAATCATACTTATTTGGAACTGATTCAACCAGAGGGTGGCCATTTGGTACATATAAATTCAAATTATTATTTTTTATTTGTGCGTAATTGCTATCAGCGATGTTGTAGTAAATTTATAACCACAGTAGGATTTTTTGTGCTCTAGGTATACATATGTTATACATACAAATATTTACGGACCGGAAACTTAATCTTAGAAACATTTCTGCTACTTATTCATTTATTTAAAATAACGCCCACAGCTTAAAGTATCAATATTATATGTCATCTAAACCTCATCGAAAGCAGGTGATTAAATCCCTACGGCTGAGCCGGGAGTAAAGTTGTACTGAATTTTGAACCTCTTGAGTATTAGAATTTCAACCAAAGAGACAGAGACCAAAAGAAGTTATTCGTAAATCTCTACACAGAATGCACCAACCTAGATTTGGTTTTTATTGTCTCGCAGAAAGTGTGAAAAGTAGAGTATTCTCCGCTGTCTGGATCTTGGGCGTTCTTATATCCCTCTCTGCACTCAGAATTCTAGTAACTCCCTCGCTCCGCTCGTGAGTTAACTCTAGAATCGTTCGCTACGTTTGGGATTCAATAAAGCGCCCGTGACGCAAGACACTGCTTTATCCCGTCGTTTAATAATCTACTATTATAGCATACGACAAAACAAAACAATTATTAATTACATAAGAACAACGCAAATTATGTGATACAATTGGTGGAACCTAGAGTGAAAGACACTATCACATGACCCTATACTTATAAATCTCAAACAGGCTGCTAAAATGCTGAATATACCACCGGCAGTCGGCCAATCACATGTGGAGCTTCAGTTTTTGCTGATAATTCTGAAAGCCACGGGTGGTCCGAGACAATGACAAAGCAAAACTTGAATAAACACACGTAAATGATCAGTAGCATTTATTTATCTATCACACAACTACCAATCTTTTTTTAAAACCGGTGTTTACGAAATTTGATGTTAGTTAATTAACTTCACGAAGGGCCTCTACGAAAAAGTTCGGAAAGAAAACAAGTTTTTTCAACAAGATAACGTTTAATATCACCAATGAATAGGTAATATTAGATAAATAATTTACAAAAAAGTTGACAAATAACCAAAAAGTTATATTTTAGATTACATTACAGTGGTGTTAAGTTTAACGATTGTGGAGTTATATTATTATGTTACTCATGCAATGATAGCTTAGATTCCCAGAAACTATGAAAAAATCAAATCTACGGACGTTGTTTACTTCATATTTTTTTACAAATCTGTCATACTGTTCATGACAAGATTAGATTAGATTAAGTAATTTCTTTATAGCACACAATTACACTAATATTATAAATGCGATATCCCATAAATCAGGTCTCATGTGATATAAATGGAGTGTCAAGTCAAGTTGCAACAGCGAGTTTATTTTTATTTCTAGGTTACCTACACAATTAGTAGTGTAACGCGTACGAAGTCGCGGGCAACACCTAGTCCTACAAATATTCTCATTCAAGATAAAGTTATACCTTAATACAATGAGTAACATTATGTATCCTCAATCATTAATAATGACACCCAGGTCAGCATTTTTTACATAATTTTTAGAAAACACGTGTTACGCATAAAATAAACTGAACCACAGAATAAATTAATACTAAAAACTGAAGTGTGCAAACGACAACCCTGTATCTGCAGAAAAAAACACTTTAGGGAGAGCGTTTATAACGGTATTTCAGATTGATTGCTTTTTAGTGAAGGATTAATGCAGAAACTCTTTGGCTAAATAACTTCTGATTGAGAATTGAAAACGATGGAGACAGATTAGAGTTACTGGTGTAGATAAACACTATGAGTATTGAAAAAAAACGAAGTAAAATAATGTGACTACCTTTTGTTGAATAAATTGTTAAAACAAGCGTTTTATCGGTGATCAGGGTGCGATCCGCTCCGAATAACGTCTCACCTCGCGCATTGTCGGTCGAAACACCGATAAAACGGTACGTGATAAATCCCGTATTTGTAATAATGATTGAAATCAATCACGAAAGTTTTCTAAAGCCTTTATTTGTTCGGAAAATTGTAAGTTTGGAGCGAAGCTTGAATATTTTTAAAACAACGAATTGTCAGTGCAGAGTCGAAAATCAAACGTATTTTTTTCGTCTTAATTTTAACCATCGTCCCTCCTTCATACAAACTTTAAGTATACCAAATCTAACATGAAATAAGCTTAAAAAGGGGTAGACACTTCTCTTCACGTATTAATATAAGAATAGATAAAGCATTGAAGAAACGTATTAGGTACTCGTATTATCGAATTTGCTGTTCCGGTCACAATTTTATTACAAAAGCTTCCTTTGAAAATGTAATGTACGAATTTAATATTACAGTATCTTTAATTTATTTCAATGTGAAGTCGATCAAATAATAGTATTTAACCGATTCAGTAGCGAAGCATGTGCGGTCCGCATTCCAGCCATCGAGGGCGCTTGCTCATTCATCCATCTCTCGTCGGGCAGAGTTGCGCGGGCGACCGTCGCTTTCCTTGACGATTGACAACTGCCGATTAGCTTTGTGATTTTTTTTAAACGTTCATGTGGATACAATTTTGATTTCCGTAAGCTTAACGATCTAGAGGGCTATTTTAATTAAAGAGTTTGGGTATGGTTTGAAATTTGTAAAAACAGAAGAATTTTCAATTTCATCTGAAAAGTTGACTTTTGTTCTGAAAGAATTAGTATAAAAATAGTTTGATATTTATATAGACGACTCAGGAGGTAGCGGGTTCGATTCTCACCACGGAACAAATGTTTGCATGATCTGCAGGTATTTGTTCCGGGTCTGGATGTTTTTCTATATAATATATTATAAGTATGTATTTACAAAACAAAAAGTATATAAGTATTCTATCAGTTGTCTGGTACAAGCTCTGCTTAGTTTGGGGCTAGATAGCGCTGTGTGAAATGTCCAGCAATATTAATTTATTTATTTATATCGATATTCTTTCAAAATTTACATATTTAGAATATGTATAGGTACCCATATTTCCAGGGTGTTGGGATATTATAAATAGGTATGGGAATGGTTTTCATATACCAAGTAATGGTAGATACTCTTTCTTTTGAACTTGAAACTAAACGAATTTGTATTTGAAAATAATATTTTCACGAAAGTGAATAAACAAAATTCATGAAAAATCAGCCTCTCAAAACTGGTCAATTCCATCATGACCTTCCAATAATTTAAAACAACAGGGAACACGTCAATGAGATTGATGAGGCCACGGGGTGGGTGACATTTTTTGTGGTAATTAGCCAGCTACGCAGGACCCGGAAAAAACATGCCCACTTCTATGAGGATTGTGAAGTATACTGATGTAGAATTTATATTGAGCTTTTAATCTATAGGATCTGAAAATCCGTAAACTGTCATAGTCAATTGAACTTTCAAAATTTGGGGGCAAACATTTGTTAGTACGGGTCACGGCTGACTGGTAGAAAATGCTTTTAGCATTAAGTTCTCCATTTTTATTTTTGTGCAATAAAGAATTAAAACAAACACACATTTTTAGGGTGTTTGATAATATACGCACAAAAATTAAAGGAGTTTTTTTGATGAGCATAATAAATAAATTTATGAAATGTTTACCATGAAATTTATTTTGTCGATTAAAAACAAACACTTTATTAAACTTATGTTGTGCTATTGCATAATGCTTGCCATCTAACCACAGATACTGTATTGGTGACGTCTCGAGATATCTCTTGTTGTTCCTTTCTAACACAAAACCCGCAACCATTACCGAAAGAGATATCAAATCGGTCTTTATTTTTGAGTGTCAATTGCAAGAGTAGGCAGTAAGTTTTATATCGAATTAATCACCTGAACTAAGTAGATTTTCTTTAAAATTTGATAATATAACTAGTAGTTTTTTTTTCGAGAAGTCATTTTTTATGTTTTGAGAAACCGTCACTTGAATATCGTCAGTATATTACCAAACGCCCTGTATAAGAAAACTTAAACAATGTACGAGTATTAAGAGATTTTACCACCGCACTTCTGGACAACGTAATAAAGCTCATCCACATATTGTTGACAATTGGATATCGCGCACCACACACTTCACGCGATATTTTCTACCCCATACTGGCAAGATGCGTGGAATTAGCTACCATCTGAGGTTTTCCCGTTAGGCTACGACATGGCACGCTTGAAGAGAAATGTAAAGAGGTTTCTACAGGGTAGGGAACGCATCGACAATACCCCGGGTGTTGCCGGGGGACACCGGTGGGCTGTAAGCCTGTTTCCCCACAAATAACATAAAACAAGAGTATGAGTGTATCTTTTGTATTGCATGGCATAAATTCGTTATTGCAAATAAACTCAAATATCAAATACAAAAATTAAACTAATTAATAAACAAAGTGACGACCCTAGCGAACATTAACAGGTGGGTACCTAGGTAGCATGCGTAGATATAGTTTTATACTTTGAAATTACTTGACATTAGGAATATTATTATTTCCACTTGACATTATTATTATTATTACCCGATAGCTTGACATACCTTTGTTATTCTACTGTATTATTTGACATATGCCGCAGAAACTATTTTAATTTAATTGATTTGACATTTTTAATCTATGTTTAATTGCTGTACTTTCGAAAAGGCGTAAACCCAACTTGCAGTGCCCTTACAGGGTACTTACTTCTAAGCTTCCTACCATCTAAGCTAAAAAATTATATGTACATGTAAGCAGAATAAATGAATATGAATATTAAGGGCGTTACGTTACACAAAAACACTATTCATACAGACATAGGTATACAGAATACTTACTTAATGCTTATTAAGTTGGCATACAAAGCTGAGGGCTAAAAGATAATAAATGTTGCCCACATAGCCTGGATAGAAAAAAGACTTAGATATTATGATGAGTAGCAATTACACTGACTCTTTAATGAGCTAATTGCTAAACGCATCAAAAATAACCCTGCAAATACTTGGAACCTTCTTCAGACAATTTGGCACTAGATTTAGCTTGTCAAAAGCAATCAGGCCAGCTGTACTCGGTATCCAAATAGCTGGCTGTCATCTGCCTCTATAAACACTAGGATCAATCACTGACCGTCCAACTGCCGCTGGTGGTGCCAGTCGCCCCGCCACTCTTGTCCCTCCATCACATGTCCTCACTTGCTGCCGATTATTTTTTCAACGCGACACGATAAATCAGTTTTCTGTGCGTTAATCAAGAGCGGCGCGCGCGCACCGGCGCGAGAGGAACGCTTCTGTCGTCGGGATAACTCGGCGCGAGCTCCCGCCCGCCCACCGCCCACCGCCCAATCGCATGCGCTATAAGAATAACCTTATTTATTTTCTTTGAATTATGTACTGCAATGTTTGTTCGTACCTGCGCCGTGTGGGTAGATGAATTGGCTGATGAAATACATTTTGATTTCGGGTCGTTGGAGCTGTTTTGAACAGTTTTCTTGGTAGCATAAATTTTCTTAGAAGACATGAGATATGGTGAGGTTTTCTTTAAAATATGATGCAAAAGATTGTATCTACCTTTTAATATTACAAACTAGTTTCTGTTTATACCTTCACTTGTGCTTTTGATGCGTTTTTGTTTAACAAAAAGTCATAGTTTAGAGTTATTTGTATTGCTGAAGAAAACAAGCCTTAAAATGCATTCATACCAGAAGCTCTTTATTCAATTATTTCAAAGAAATTAATTCTATTGTAGCTATTCTACTCATTGAGTTTATACACGTTGAACAAGAGTGGAAGTTAGTTCATTTATTTGTACATAGGTAGGTATTCGATCAGTCGTCGCCCCCTCACTCCCTGGTCAGTTTATTCTGATCAGCGCGCAGTCTAAACAAACCAAATGCATCGAACCCCAGGTACATATGAATAAAGTAAACAATACTAACTTATACCTACCAGATATTTAGTAGCTCTAACCCATGGATTCGCTTACGTGGTACCCGAATACATGCAGAAGAAGGACTATGTTTGTCCGTTTACGAACTATTTTTATTCCTATTATACCCTTATTAGGGCACAGGATAATTGCTTACCATGTCATTTTTTTGACCACAGATTATATTCAATCTACTTCTACTCATTTTCTAACCTTACCAACTTTTTAGTACTTATTGAAAGTTTTACTACAACTAAATTAAAACCATTTGAAAAAATACGCAATATTTTAAAATTAAATAAATAAATATTGCTGGACATTTCACACAGCGCTATCTAACCCCAAATTAAGCAGAGCTTGTACTATGGGAACCAGATAACTGATAGAATACTTATATACATTTTTTTTTAAATACATACTTATAATATATAGAGAAACAACCAGACCCGGAACAAATATCTGTAGATCATGCAAACATTTGTTCCGCAGCGGGGATCGAAACCGCTACCTCCGCTATTAAAATTAACGGTTTTGCGCCCAGCAAATTGAAATTTTTTACTAACATTCTGGTAAGTGTGGTAGATAAGTATGATATTTCGTATTTTGGTGGGTTCAGTGGCTCAGTAGTAAACATTTCATAATTTTTTACCTACCTTTAGAGATAAGAAATGTTAATTTTATCACGATTGTTCTCGAGGAAACAGAAAAAAGCTAATCATTATTATAAATACGGGATTTATCACGTACCGTCTTATCGGTGTTTCGACCGACAATGTATCGCCTCGCACGCGTGAGGCGAGACGTTATTCGGAGCGGATCGCACTCACCCGTATTTATAATAATAATTGAAACCAATCACGAAAGCTTTCTAAGTAGAAAAAAGCTATAGTATTCAGGAATAACTGAATTACGGCACTTCATCTCACAAAGTCTCGAACACCGCCGTAAAGTTGCAAGTCTATCGATCTTTTACAGAATACATTTTGGGGAATGTGCCCAGGAACTATACGATCGGATCCCACCATCTCCCTTCCATCAAAGGACAAGCAGGTACACGGCTCAGTACCACCCGTACCTAGTCAATATACCAGCCATTCGCACACACCGTTTTGGTTCTACGTTCTTGATGCGTACAGCTAAGGTATGGAACACTTTGCCGTCGTCTGTTTTTCCTAAAGAATACAATCTGGGCCTCTTTAAGGTAAGAGTAAATAGGTTTCTTCTAGATCTTCGTGCTTCATCTTAGACCACATCATCACTTACCATCAGGTGAGATTGTGGTCAACCGAAGTTCTATCCAATATAAAAAAAATGAATCTTCTGCGTTTGGCGGAGGATTTAGATAGTTTTTTTTAAAGTGTTTTTTACAATCCTTGATTTAACTGACTTGATTTCTTTAAATTTATGAATTTTACCGCTTTTTAGAAAGTCAATCCATTCGACTTAAGTTTTGATTTACGATTGTCGTAACTGAAAAATGTCTTGACCTCTATTGAGGGACCTCTTATGGGGGAAAAAAACAAAATTACGAGAATACCTAGTGGTAAAAAGTAGTAACAGAAGGGGCACTTCCGGCGTATGTTTTTCCGAACCAGTATAATCTCGGAATCTTCAAGTCCAGAGTGAATAGGTACTTTCTAGGCAAGCGTGCTCCATCTTCGATCTCACCATCACTTACCATCAGGTGAGGCAGTGGTCAAGCGCTTGACTATCATCAAAAATAAAAAAAGGGTATTGATACTCATAATATTAAATTAGTTGCTCTAAAGAGTAAAAATTCGAAAGTAGCTCTACGTACTATACGGCTGAACCGATTTCTATATAACGAATGTTCAGAAGGATGGTAATGTTTTGATTGATGGTTTGACAAGCTACGCGTGCGAAGCCGTCGGCAGTTCAAATAGTTTCAAAACAAGGTGAATCCACTCGCAAAATCTTCTTAATTTAATAATGGTAACGGTGAGAGCTATGTGAGTATTATGTCCAGACTTTATTTATTTTGAGAGGAATCTCGTGGAGTCTGTTGTCTGAAGGTCTTAAATTTCTACACAAAATAAATACTTAGGAAGATATACTTGCAGTAGATTTCGTTCGAGCTTTATATTTACAAAGAATCTAAAAATATCACGAAAACCATCAAAAATACAAACTAAAACTCTTTATGAATGACGAGTGGTACTTCGGCCTGGGTACTGTTCAGACGTATCTATCACCTGTGTCACAATAACGCCTCCAGAGTTGGCAAATTACGCTTCGATGGACGCCGAAATGCCGGGCAACGTAGACTTGACTGTTTTCCATTTCTAGCATCCCTACAGCTCTTTGCATCTCTTCCGTGGTAAGATGACAACGCTCCATTACACAGTAAAAACTCGTGGACTTCGCAACACACAACCACTGATAACTGCGGTTACTAATTGTTTTTCGTTGAATAAGAAATAAAACCGCATCTATGAATAAATAAATATCGCTGGACATTTCACACAGCGTTATCTAGCCCCAAACTATGCAGAGATTGTACTATGGGAACCAGATAACTGATAGAATACTTATATACTTTTTTTATTTTTTTGTGTATACATACTTATAATATATAGAAAAACACCCAAACACGGAACAAATATCTAAAGATCATGCAAACATTGGTTCCGCGGCGGGGATCGAACCCGCTACCTCCTGCGTCTCAGCCTATACGCCCACTGCGCCACGGAGGCAGTCGCGAAATCGCGGAGGAGTGAAATGCCGTTGAAATGGACAAAATAATGTTTTTATTGTATAAAAACATAATTTACTGAAAAAAACTGTCAGTATTTATTTGTTTATCAAAGAGGTTGACTATTTTAAAGAAGGTTTGATATTCCGATAAAATCGGATTGAGTTTTCAAACATGTGTCAAAATAAATAGTAATTTAAATCAAAAGCACTAAGGAGTATTGATATCAATCTCGACGCAAATCACCGCCAAAATTACTTTCTACCCCTTTTTAACCCCGTTAGTGGATGAATTTCAATAAAATACGAAACATATCTTCCATCAATTTTGTTAAAAATGGTTTATGCAAAAGTTTAAGTAGATTGGACCAAGGAATCACGTTGTCCCATACAAACTTTGCCCCCCTTTTTCACCCCCTTACGGATAGAATTTTGGAAAATTCTTTCTTATCGGATGCCTACGTCATACAAAGAATACACCCTAAAAGTTTCAGGCCTCTACGATCGGCAGTTTATGCTGTGCGTTGATCCGTCAATCAGTCATTGAGGATAAAGCTTTTTATACATATTATTATATTGTATAGATGACACTATGACCATTAAAAGCAACAAATTAACTTTTTACTTCATTTGTTTCCCTAAAGAGAACCAAACGGATCAACAATCAATATAATACGTGGTAATAGGTATTCTTAGACAAAAGTATCCATCTACTTCGATAAAAAAATTATGCTACAGAATCCAAAACATAATGCAAGTACCTAGTAGATATTTTAATTTTTTTATAGTCTTATCCAAACACTTACGAAGAATTCCAAGATTTTAAGACAGAGCCCGATAGCACAAATGGTAGTGCATCCTCGTATCAAAAGGAAGGTTGCGGGTTCAAGTCCCGCCTAGGCTTGTAAATTTTTCAGATGGTTTTAAAAACTTGATAATGCAAGTAGTTTAAATTTCTATGCATACAATTCTCACTACAGAAATATCTGAACATACATGCTTAAGATAAGATAAGATAAGATAACTCTTTATTGTAGTTACCACGCAGAAATAATATAACACAAAAATAAAACTAAAAAGGCAATACAATGGGCGACCTTTATATCGCTGAGAGCGATCTATCAGGCAACCTTTGGATGGAAAGAAATTGGTGAAGTTATAATGGAGTGCGGTGTACTACAGATTATTATTAAAGTTTAGGTAAATAATTTGTAACCCAAATACATTTTTTTTTTATTGATGATAGCCAAGCGCTTGACCACTACCTGACCTGGTGGTAAGTGATGGTGTGATCGAAGATGGAGCACGCTTGCCTAGAAAGAACCTATTCACTCTGTACTTGAAGACTCCGAGATTATACTGGTTCGGAAAAACATACGCCGGAAGTGAGTTCCACTCCTTATCTACTTGTTTGGTACGGCATGGTATGCCGACCAGGTATGGGTGGTACTTCTCGGTACGTCTGCTTGTCCGGTGGTGGAAGATGGAAGGAGGGATAAGGTCATGAAGATCTTGCGCACATTCAATGAATCTTGTAAAAAACTGAGTCTGGCTACTCGGCGCCTGTGCTCTAGACTTTGTAAATAGCTATAATACCTTTTTATCTTTCTTTAATATCCTAAACTATGAAGTAAAATACATAAAAGATTGATAACCTGTTTTTTTTATTATTTCATAATCATAAAACACTTGTTTTTGTATCCTGGAAATTGTAGGGCATTTTTGAATAGGCGTAGCAATCATCTTGCTGTTCTGTTCTCGCATCTAATTTTAGAACGGGAGAGAGCGTGATAGAATTTCGTAAGGCGGGGTCTCACACAGCGCTCTGCCCATAATACAGAGATGACGTTGGGAGCAAAATAAAAAAAAAAAACACTATTTGTTCGGTAAGGATTAAAATATAAAATAAATATAAATAAAAATAAAATAAATATCGCTGGACATTTCACACAGCGCTATCTAGCCCCAAACTAAGCAGAGCTTGTACTATGGGAACCAGATAACTGATAGAATACTTATATACTTTTTTTTTGTAAATACATACTTATAATATATAGAAAAACACCCAGACACGGAACAAATATCTGTAGATCATGCAAACATTAAGAAAATAAGAAAATAGTTAAGGTACTTCGATGTTCTAAATATTGTATTCTCTTTTGATTATCCTGAAAAAGTTACGTCACTTTACTTTTATAGGCGTCTAAATCTTTTTTTTTCTGTTATCTTAGATTAGGGTTGCCAACCGTCCTGTTTTCCCATTACATCATGTATGGCCGGTTTCTATAATAAATTGTATGAGCGCCCATACAACTCAGAGGACTATCTTAATGGGCGTCAACTATGTATATGTATGGAGACACCCTTTAATTTTCAACTTTTATAATTTTTTGGATTGATTCCTTTATTTGTGCTAAGACCTTACTTTTTGCCAAATTTCGTGATTCTAGGTCAACGGGAACTACCAACTAGGTTTTCGACCCAAAACCTATAGGGTACATCCCGTTGACCTAGAATTGTCAATACTGGTTAAAAGCAAGGTCCTTTTAGTCCAAGAAAAGGGAAAATTCCGAAAAATAAAAAGAGTTGAAAATTAAGGTAAATTTTTGTAAGTTTTCGTGAAAATCTAAATTTGCCCATATCTTTTTATCGTGTTGACTCAGGACCTTGATTTTTGTACACCTAATAAGGACTATAGACCTCAGTATCTGATATAAATTTGAACTTGCTAGGTCCACCAGTTCATGAGAAAATCGGTGGTGACACACGGACAGACGGATAAGAGAGTGATCTTATACGGGTTCTTTTTTTTACCTTTTGAGGTACGGAACCCTAATAATGGTACGGAACCCTTCGTGCACGAGTCCGACTCGCACTTGGTTTTTTATATCTATCGTGGTCTATCATAGACTGCATCATCGTTTACCATCAGGTATTTAAACTTACAAAATAGGAGTTGGACTTCGGGTTTTGCAATTAAACAGCTACTTTGTGGTTATTTTCTGAGACGCAGGAAGTCGCGGGTTCGATTCCCGCCGCGGAACAAATATCTGCATGATCTACAGGTATTCGTTCGGGGTCCGGTTGTTTCTCTATCATTATAAGTATGTATTTAGAACAAAATACGTATTTAAGTATTCTATCAGTTATCTAATTCCCTTAATACAAGCTTTGCTTAGTTTGGGGTTAGATGGCGCTGTATGAAATGTCTAGCATTATTTATATTTATTTATTTTATTTTCCGAAAACAGCAGTTTTTACAAAGTGTTTCTATAATAAAAAAATGGAAATTCATGAAGACAATAATCCTCTTTCGCGTTAACATATTCTGAAACGGCCCTGTATATACAGGGTTTATTTATAAACGGCTCTACGTGTGATCTAGAAAAATAATCAGTGCTCATCATATATGATGATGATGCATCATATCATCATCCCCTTTCTATCATAGATTAGATAATTTCTTTATTGCACACCATTAAATACAAATACATATATATAAAAAATACACTTTTAAATCATAGGTACAATGGGTGGCCTTATCGCTAAAAGCGATCTCTTCCAGGCAACCTTTGGATGGGCAGGGTCTATGTGAACAAATAAGGACGGCGGCGTAAATCCGCTATTATTAGAACAAGTATATTTATATTATATACAATATAATCATAAAATTACATAAATATTATATACATACATAAAATATATATTGTCGTACCTACATATACTAGTGGTTCGCCCCGAACTGAGATCTCGCCAGTCTCCCAAAACACAAAAACAAATATTCTAAGGGCGACTCGCGCAACGATGCCTAAACGTATTGAGTGGCTAAATATGATTTAAAGAATTGTCAAATCATACAAATACGTAAAATTTAAACATGTTTAGTCGCTAAATACGGTTAGGGATTGTTGTGCAAGCCAGCCTTAATATTTGACTGATAAAATAGTGCCACGAAATATATAACCAAACTACTTGACCTACAGTTTCATTCAAATTACAGGTAACGTGAGTTCATATAAATTGGTAAAATTTTTTAGGGTACAAATTGCAGTTTTTCTCTATTTCAGACTTTTGTCTATATTTGTGATACTTAAGCTACACGCATACCAAATTACACCACTGTGGGGTCACTGGTGTACCCTGTGAATTTTGTCAGTTTCATTGCAGTTTTTATTATGGCTAATAACTCAAAAACTACAAAAACTTTACTGAAAGTAAAATCAGGGTCGAAATACACACCTTTCATTTGACGTCTCATTGAACCTAATAATCTCATTTTCATTTTTTTTACCCCTCTTGAACCCCAATATCTCAACAACCCCCCAAAATTTGTAGCTCATTGAGCCCACCAAAATTTGGCCATAATTACCTACCTATATACCAAATTATAACACCGATTTGCCCAAGTTGATTTGGAGATCTCGCTTCGCTCTATCAAATATATTGCTGGACAATACACACAGCGCTATCTAGCCTCAAACTAAGCAGAGCTTGTACCATGGGAACCAGATAACTTATAGAATACTAATGTACTGTTTTTTTTGTAAGTACATACTTATAATATATAAAAAAACATCCAGACCCGAAACAAATATCTGTAGATCATGCAAACATTTGTTCCGCGGCGGGAATCGAACCCGCTATCTCCTGCGTCTCAGCCGGCTATTCGCCCACTAATGTAGGCAAATCGTAAATGTGAGTGTAATCAGTGTTCTTTTCTTAAAATTAATCGACCGTATCTATTCTTTGTATTGATTTGAATATGAACCGAAAATAAGTTTCTAAAAGCATTACGAGAATACAGCTAAGGTAACCAACCTATAGATAGATATACTTAGATATGTTTACGTGTCGCGAGGCGACGACAGTGGTAACGACGCTCCTTCCTGCGCATTTGTCCGTCATCGACCACTACGTTGCGCCCGCGCCGCCGGATGCATATGAAAAACGTTCACACTACTGTCACCATCAGTTCAATGGAATGGAGATAAATGCTACTGAAATATTACTTTGTTGGATGTTTATGAATTTGAAGAATGCTTCAATCTTTTTTTTTTATTATACATTATAATAGGCTTGCGTTTGACCACGATCTCGCCCGATGGTAAGCGATGATGCAGTCTACGATGGTACACGCTTGCCTAGAAGAAATCTATTCACTCGCGACTTAAAGATACCCAGTTTGTAGCTATCAGGAAACACAGACTCTGGTAAGGCGTTCCACTCTTTGGCGGTGCGCATAATAAAGGTCGAAGAGAACCGCTTTGTGCGAATGGGAGGTATTTCTATCATATAGCGGTGGCACACCGCAGAGCGTCTGGTTGTCCGATGATAGAATGTAGATGGTGGAATCAGGTTGACAAGTTCCGCCGCACACTCTCCGAAATGTACTCAATAAAAAACCGAGAGGATAGCAACCTTTCGTCGATGCCTCCAGGCTGAGGAGCCTTGCATCAACTAGCTCATCGTTGCCTATGAGCTTCCTGGCTCTTCTCTCAATCGATTCCAGAGCTTCAAGTTGGTACTTCGCTTATCCATCCCAGAGGTGAGAACAGTACTCAAAACACGATCGGACTTGTGCTTGGTACAAGTTGAGCAACTGTCCTGGTGTGAAGTAGTGCCTCACCTATGCGAGTATACCAAGCGTTTTAGCTGCCAACTGGTCTTCCGACTCAATGTAGGAATGTGGAAATTCTTTTGAGTAATTTCCATCCACTTATTCTTAAACCCAAAACTGAACATAGAAGTATTAAATTCCAGTGGACGTCCTAATAGTTAGCCATGCAGTTACTTTTTTTGATTTAACACAGAAACCATACAAATAGATACTAAGTTAGCTAAAAAAACCGCTTATCAATCACACTAATTACTCTATTTTCACACTAATAATATTGTGTATAACCTCGTAACGGCTGAACTGATTACAATTAAATTTGGAATAGATAGAATATTTATCTGAATTAAAACATAGGCTACTTTTTACTAACAAACTGAGTGTGCTAAACCGTGTGCGGAAGCTAGTCATTAAATAAATAAGCTATATTTCTAACCTTCCTAGTAATATGTGCTTTGTGGAGACCCTAAGGAACTCTACTTTCATTGTAAACAGTAGCGAGTGTTTACTGTGCTCGTAAACCACTGTTCTTTCGGTACATTATTTAATTTTACGCTTCACTGACTTCAAAGAACTTCTTGTGGAAGCTTCCCCTCATTTGTTGCATTAAAATATTGTAAATGTTGGGTCTTTTCTGAAATTCTCTCTGGCTCGAGGCCTTTTAAATAATGTTGGACATTTCACACAGCGCTATTTAGCCCCAAACTAAGTCAAGCTTGTATTATGGGAACCAGATAACTGATACAATTCTTATATTAAATACTTTTTTTGGAAATTTTGACTTACAATATATAGGGGTGTTTGAAAATATACGCACAAAAATGAAAGTGGTTATTTTTATGAGCATAATAAATAAATTGTGAAATGTTTACCGTAGAAATGTGAAATTTATTTTGGCATGTAAAAACAAACACTTTATTAAACTTATGTCGTGCTATTGTATAATGCTTGCCATCTAACCACAGATACTGTATTGGTGACGTCTCGAGATATCTCTTGTTGTTCCTTTCTAACTCAAAACCCGCAACCATTACCGAAAGAGATATCAAATCGGTCTTTATTTTTGAGTGTCAATTGCAAGAGTAGGCAGTAAGTTTTATATCGAATTAATCACCTAAACTTAGTTGATTTTCTTTAAAATTTGGTAATATAACTAGAGCTTTTTTTTTCGAGAAGTCTTTTTTTATGTTTTGAGAAACCGTCACTTGAATATCGTTGGTACATTACCAAACACCCTGTATAGAAAAACACCCAGACCCGGAACAGATATCTAAAGTTCATACAAACGTTTGTTCCGCGACGGGAATCGAATCCGTAACCTCCTGCGTCTCAGCCGGTTCTTCGCCCACGGCGCCACAGAAGTCGTCTGATAATTTATAAATCTACCTACCTTGAATGAATGTTTTTTTTTATTATAAGTACCTTACAAACTTTAGGGTCGACAACGAGCGCGTGGTAAGCTACGGTAACCGCTTACCATCCGGTGAACATGCTTGTTTGCCACCGAAGTTGTATAACAAAAACAAGATAAACACAGAAATTGAAAAAATAATAAAAATAATATCGTCTATTGTAAATACCATTTGGTTGTTATTGTAAATTCTGTCATCTATTTTTATATATTTCTTTGTATTTTTATAAATATGTAATACATACTAATATAAATGCGATAGAAACTCTGTTAGTTTGTAACCTTTACACGACCGGCAAAATTTCATCGATATCGGTCAACGATATCGATGAAATTTTGTAAACAGATAGGTTATGATCGGGATTGGGGCATAGGCTACTTTTTACCCGACGGCGCAAAAGATGGGTAATTTTTATTGACAAACCACGCATGCGAAGCCGCGGGGGGTCAACTAGTTGTATAAATATACCTGCTTTCTGATATTAAATGTATTTTGGTATCTCATCATTATGTAAAATCATTAATAGAAAGACTAAACATGTAGATATAGGTAGGTATAATCATTATAAAATACAAAAGAAGCTGTAAAGCGACCTAAAAAGCTGATTGAATCCCGAATCTGTGAAACAGCTGTTATGTAAAAACATCATCAGAAAAGTTTTACAATTCATAGCACAATTCCATGACCGATATTCAGTGGTCAAGGTGCCATATTTTTATCATTTGAATCACTCATAAAACTATCAACGTTCTTCAGGTGAACGGCCGAAGACTTCGCAAGATGGTTTCCATATATCTGTCATCATACTCCTTGATGCGCGCCAAAATAAGATTATTGGAATTTTGACACAGACGAGTGAGCTTGAAGCAGTTTACGATCGCTAGACAGAGTCTTTATGTGAAAAGATCTGGTGCCGATGACGTATGTAAGTGGTGCTGGGTATTTCGGGATGGGTTTCAATGGGTTAGCTCAGTTTAGTGGTGGGCAGGGACGGATTTAGTCCCAGGCCGAGGGGCAAATAAAAGGGGGTTATTTATATACCTTGTGAAACAAAGGCGCTTGCGATGGCTAAGGCATTTGCACCTGGAAGACTAGCAGAAATAGCTGACGCAAAACGACCAGTTGGCTACCCTGTAGGTTTAGATAAATAAGCGTAAAACGCAACATGGCGACTTTCCATATTGACCCGAGAGCCAAGCAGAAGATCGCGACTCCTGGCGGAAAACTATAGCAAACGGTGTAGTAGCCCACAGTAAAGCCTAGCTCGATTTACTTGCCCGAAAACGGACCAACGCGCCGCTATACCTCAAATGTCCACGGGGACCCATGTGTGCCAAAACTGCGGTCGTGGCTGCCGCTCTCGTTTATGCCTTTTCAGTCATTTATAAAAGTGCCTAACGGAAATCCATACTCATATTTCATAGATGTACTAAGGCCATGATTATAATGATGTGAAACAACATAACTGGCCCCTCCATCGTACAAACTTTAATTTAATTTTGTAAACCAATGTTTCGTTATTTAGTCGATTACAGAAAGGGAAAGAGTATTTTTTTCTGAGTTCTGGAGCTGAACTCTCTACTGAAAGTTGAAAGTAAATAAGAAAAACTTTGACGACTCAACAAAAATAATAGATAAGTTTTTATTGAATCATCATACAGAAACCAAGGTAGGTCAAACGATACAGTAGCGCCGCGCGCGCCGGTTGGAAATACTTACCTTGTTTCAGGGTAGAAGGTATAAATGAATAAATGAGACTTCACATGTATCCACTGTATAAAATAAATAAATAATACTGGGCATTTCAAACAGCGCTATCTAGCCCCAAACTAAGCAAAGTAAATACATAGGCACTTATAATATAAATATATCTGTAGGTAGACCATGCAAACATTTGTCCCGCAGCGGGAATCGAACTCGCAACCCTGCGTCTTAGCCTGATATTCGCCCACTGCGCCACAGAGGTCTTCCATTAATAATTAGGCAAACATCTTATTAATATCATCCGAGAGAGTACGAATTCCGACAAGTAGGGTCCATATCTGTTATAAGTAAATATATTAAAATGTAGCTTAGTTTTTAAGGTAGGTGTATGCTCGTAAGGGTCAATTCATTGTAGGTAAATACTTTGTAATTTGTTGTCTGGAATAAATTAATTATAAATCGTTTAACATAATTAAGACAAGTATTACTATTGTTTTAATTTATTGTGTTTGCATGGATTTACTACCTCCGTGGTGCAGTGGGCGAATAGCCGACTGAGACGCAGGAGGTATCGGGTTCGATTCCCGCCGCGGATCAAATGTTTGCATGATCTACAGATATTTGTTTCGGGTCTGGTTGTTTCTCTATATATTATAAGTATATATTTACAAAAAAAAATGTATATAAGTATTATATCAGTTAACTGGTTCCCATAGTACAAGCTCTGCTTAGTTTGGGGCTAGATAGCGCTGTGTGAAATGTCCAGTGATATTTATATTTATATTTATACGAAATAACTTGTTTTAAAACCATTGTAGTGACATCTGGTGTAGAAAAGAACAAAAAGCTACGACGAGAGAGACGGCCGGCCATCCTCGTCATCACGGTAGAGCTTTTTGCTCTACTTTTTACGGCGGGTTTAAATAAGCGCACAGCGACATCCAGTATGCAATGGCGTAACTAAAAATTTGTTTAGTGACATCTATCGGTAGGTAGTTCCTACTAAATTAATATAGTCGAGAAACCCATTTCCGGCTTTTAATAAAAAACACTTATCAATTTCATCTTTTCAATTAGTTTGGTAAAGAATGAAGTAACAGGTCAGAAAAATAAGTTTTTATTTAATTAATACTCACGACTACACACCAAGCTCTATATAGAATACATTTCCAGTTAGCATGTCATCAGCAATCATTTTTCAACCATGACAGTCAAGCAAGCACAACCGACATAAAGCTTTATTTTTTTCTACATGGCAACAAAACTTGTTTTTGCTAGAAAACTTGTATGATAGCATCGTGAATACTATTTTGATCGGAAAATTGGTATGAAACTCAGTAAAAACCGATAATTCCGTGAAATAACATAGCAGTGATTTAGTGTTTTTGTACATGGAAAGCCCGGATTACAAGTGGAGCTGCTAAAGAGATTCCTCGCCATGGCGGGCCCGTCCGACGGCGAGCCCGACGGATGGGTCGAGTTCTGCGAGCGTCAGGCCCGAGCCACCGCCCAGGACTTTGCCAAGGCTTGCCTGCCGTACGTGCAACCCAGTGCCAACGACCCCGCCCGTCCCTGCGCCTCCCACAAAGAGCTTTTGAAAAAGTTCATCGACTCCTTTTCGGAGCAATTCGAACAGGAATACGGAAAACTGAAGACTCTCCACAAGCTGCCGAATGGCACACGCACCGGCCACGACGAAAGTGACTACTCGGAGGATACCGATTCACCAAAAACGCAACACAAGCCATTTTTTCGTAGATTATCCCTAAAGGGTCTGAGGCGAGGGAAGGGTTTATTTCACAAACAGCATTCTGATGAAGTTGAACTGTCGTCGAATCTAAACAAACACAACAAGACTAAGTTAGCTAAGATAGTTGTAGAGTGTAGAAAAGAGGGGCTAGTAAATTATTTAACTCCAGAGAGCTTGGAGCAGCCAGGGGGCCCTCAGAAATGGGAGCGGTGTAGACTTGCACTGGTGAAGACAGTGGGTGGATATATGCTAGAGTTTTATTCCCCACCCAAGGCACAGAAACCTAGAAGCGGAGTCTTCTGCTTCCTTATAACAGAGGCACGAGAAACAACAGCCTTGGAAATGCCAGATCATGAAAACACTTTTGTGTTAAAGGTAACCATGACAATGCATTTACCTGCTCAAACTAATTTATTTGTATTTTATCCTTTTCGTGTTATTTACTCAGATATGATCATGACTCAGAAAGGAAATACCATACTGAACCTATAGGTACCCACTTAGACTTACTAGCTTGATTGGAAATGTAAACATGTATGTTTTTGTATATGAATACCTCTTTTTAAGGTGGCATAGTCAAACTAGGAACCCATACTAGTTTTGCCATGTCTATCTGTCTGTTTGTCCGACCAGTTACAGCTGTTTTATTTGACTATTAGGGCTTTAAAGCTAAAATTTGGCATGACTGTATATTTCTGTGGCATCTAATAAGTTATAAAATAAGACAAAAAAAAGGAAGTGGCACTCCAGGAGTGCCCACAGAAGTTAAAACTTGAACAATTACGAGATTTATAATAATGATTGAAATAAATCACGAAAGTTTTCGAAGTAAAATTACGAGATACTTATATACAGAGGTGTCGGTAACGGTAACAGTGTCGCGAGTTCAATAGTTTTTTCTCATCTCAAAAATGCCCAATGCGCCTAAAGAAGTTTTCACTTCAAAAACTTCGGGGTGTTTCTTTTCATCATCAATATATCAGCCATGAGACATCCACTAAGAACATAGTCCCCTAATCTAAATAGGTAAAATTAAGTTAGTAAGGTTAAAATTTGATAAAATTTGATGACAAATGAAACATCGTGTTTATATTTGAGTTAGATTTGAACGACACACAAACAAATATACAAGCCAGGTATGTCAAATTGCAAAATGAATAAACAAAGTCTTGTGAGTTTGTAATTTCACTTATTAATCGCAAAAAGAGGGGTGTTACCAGTTTGATGCTTTATATCTATCTGTGACATCTTAGTCCCCAAATGGATGGACCGATTTAGATGCAGTTTTTTTCAATTGAAAACTAGTTCAACTGAGGTGGTTCTATGTGTGATCCAAATCAGGTCAGCTAGTCTGAAGACAATGAGCGCTTATACTTTTTATGAAGTAATCTCAGCTGTAAAATGATTTGTTTTGATTTGTAAGGGTATTTAAATATAACTTTTGAAACTATCATGGTTATTAACACTATTTGTACTAAAAATGGACACTCAACGGATATTTAACGGGACACTCAAGAACTCACAAATCATGGTAAATATCCCGTTTTTAGTACAAATAGGGTATTTAAATGTTGGGTGTTTTTTTAAATGTGGTAAAAAAAATGTTATGTATAAATTTGTTAATGAAAACACATTATGGTATACGCCAACGCTCCTGGCAGACGGGGGTCATAAAATGTAGGACAAGCGACAATAATATTGCCATCTCACTCGCTCTTGCAGCCTTCACGGGAGCTGTTAGTGATGCACCAAGTACTTTTCGATAACACTAATTTACCAGTAATTGTATCGAAAAGGAAACAAACATGGTTATTTGTTGGCCCCATCTGCCAGTGGAATAAATGGGGGGAGGCCAGAAGTAGGACACAGTGGGCTGATAATAATAATACAAATCAACATCCTTGAGAATATATACTTTTACCACAAAATAACTCCCATTCCAGGCTGACAACAACATGGAGTACGTGATAGAAGCAGCCGATGTAGACGACATGAAGTCCTGGCTGGCCACCATCAAGTACTGTATGCGGTCTCCGCCCACCACGCAGCCCCCGCCCGACGCACTGCCGGGAGGCTCGGAGCCGACGCCGCCCGATCTGCCACCGCGGCGCGACCTGCCTACTAGCTCTAGCAATGTCGACTTAGCTGGCGATACGCCAGAGGAGGCTGAACTTGGTAAACAGATCTATCTTCTTCTTACTACCCTTTTCCCACATTACGTGGGGTCAGTACAACATGTATTATTCTTCCATACCTCTCTATCAGCCGTCATCTCCGTTGTCACTTCTTTCTTACCCATATCATTCTTCATACAATCCATCCATCTCTTCTTTGGCCTTCCTCTACTTCTACATCCATCCACATTCATATCTAACACTCTTTTAGTTGTGTATAATGTACTGTAAATCGTAATGTAGGGCTTGACCCTAAATTTTGCAATGTGTCAAGAGAGAAAAACATCCCAGTATTAAATCACAATACATTTTTAATTCTTATGACACACCTAGAGCTTTGTTAACCTAATGGGAGGTAGCATGAATTCTGATCTGGACTTGTTAACTAGTCATGTTTGTGAAAAACAACATCTTAAGGATGTACAGGACTATGTGATAAATTGTATTTGTTAACTTGAGCCTGCTAGACCAGAAAAGTACCCAGCTTGATGCTCTAGATTCAATTCAGAGAAGAGAGAGCCATCTAGTAGTAGCTAGAAGCTAAAGTATACGTCAAGACTTGTGGCAGATGGGAACAACAAATAAACATGTTTGTTTCCTTTTTGATACAATTACTGGTAAATTAGTGTTATCGAAAAGTACTTGGTGCATCACTAACAGCTCCCGTAAGGGCTGCTAGAGCGAGCGAGATCGCAATATCATCGTCACTTGTCCCACGTTTATGTAACTAAGTGTCCTATATGTACCCATGGTTTGAGATAAATGAATTGAATTATGACTCCGTCCGCCAGGTGCATTGGCAACTTGTGTAATAATAATGCTGGATACTTCATACAGCGCTATCCAGCCCCAAACTAAGCAAAGCTTGTACTATGCGATTGAATATTATTTATATATTTTGTAAATATCTACTTACTCATAATATTATTATATATAAAAATACCCAAATCTGGGACAAATATCTCTAGACCATACAAACATTTGTCCTTCAGCGGCAATCGAACCCGCAACCTCCTGCGTCATAGAGGTCGCCCGAGGTATTGTATAAAAATCGTCCCTCATGGGACCCACGGGACGTCGTAGTGCATTCAGCATGCGTTTCCTGTCCAGTCCTACTATTAGTTATGAATAGGTAGTTAATATAATGAACTTACATTAATATCTCTTGGGAGAGACCTTTTCCCAGCAGTGGAACGAGATCATCATCATATTAGTTAAAGAATGTCCACTGCTGACCATGGGCTTCCACCATAGATTTCCAGAGCGACTGATCTTGTGCGGACTGCATCCAACGGCTCCCAGCAACCTTTATATCAGGTTGTCTTTCCATCTAGGGGCCGTCCTACGCTGCGCTTTCCAGTGCGTGGTTTCCACTCTACCTCACCTTATTACTTCACGTAAATTAATAATATTCAATAATGACCCAACTATGTTACCTTGATAAAATACCTTCTGATTATAATTATTTGTTATACATACATATAGTATCGAGCTAGGTTAGTTAAAATATGTATAAATATATTGTAATGAATGATTTATCGATGTGTTCAGGTTCGATAGCAGAGGAAGGGTGCGATTCATCCCCGCGCGTGTCGCTAGCGGAGTGGCCGTGGTTCCACGGCACGCTGGCGCGCGCGGCGGCGGCGGGCTGCGTGCTCGCGGGCGGCGCGCAGGCGCACGGCTGCTACCTCGTGCGCCAGAGCGAGACGCGCCGCGGGGAATACGTGCTCACCTTCAACTTCCAGGTAACAACATCTATATAGTGCGCTGTGCGAGGCGAGACGTAGTTCGGAGCGGTCAAAACACCGATAAAACTGTACGTGATAAATCACGTATTGATAATAATGATTGAAATAAATCACAAAAGTTTTCTAAGTAAAAGAAAAAAACGTACAGCTTGGCAAAAAATACAGAAAACTAGGTGCCGCCCACGGCTTTGCACGCGTGGTTTGTCAATAAAAATATAACCATCCTGCGCAGTCAAGTAAAAAGTGGCTTATGTATGTCCGGGTCATAATCTGTATACTAAATTTCATCGAAATCGGTCTAGCCGCTTAGTCTGTAGTTAGTATTGTAATACTATATTGACACTATGTGTTCTAATTCTTTCTATGCCATCATAAAAGAAAATACCAACTACAAACACATTATAATATTTCAGGGCCGCGCGAAGCACTTGCGCATGACCCTGAGCGAGTCGGGGCAATGCCGCGTGCAGCACCTCTGGTTCCCCAACGTGCTCGACATGCTGGAGCACTTCCGCGCGCACGCGATCCCGCTCGAGTCCGGCGGCGCGGCCGACGTCACGCTCACCGAGTATGTCGTGTGCCAGGACACCAGCCGTCAGCAAGTGAGCCTCATAGCTTAGTGAACAAGCTAGGTGTTTGCTAATAAACTAGCTTTATGCGCTCTCTATACAGGGTTATATGAAATGCGTAACATTTTAGACTTTACGTTTCACTTCGCTACAATCTCTTAAAACGTAAACCAACATTACTGACAGTGCGAAACGGTAACGCCGCGTACGCGCCTATCAACACTCATTGTTTTTATAGCAGATTGGCAACGTTGCACGATACAGAGTAGTCTAGGAAGCTAGAGATATTTTTAATATCATAATTTTTGTATGGAAAAATGAAATAAGTAGTTTTGAAGTAATATTTTTTTTATTTTCAAAATTACATACCTATTGGTAAGTTAAGGTACCAATTAGTACCTCAACCATTTTGCGCAATTTACAAAACCTGAATGAACTGAGTGAGTTATGAGCAAAGTGAGTCACTAAATATGAATCGATTAAATCGAACTAACTACAAGAGAAAAAAAGAAATATATAAATTTTCGATAGTGTACGATATTACAAAAGAATCTATGATATTGCCATCCTGAAGCCGTATTTTTAAAGGACTTCAAAAAAAGGAGGAGGTTCTCAATTTGGTTGTATTTTTTTCTGTTTCTTATATTTATTTCCTCAAAACTCCGTCATTTATCAACCGATTTGGATTTTTTTATTATAAGGGTATATAGAGTGTTTGATAATATACGCACAAAAATGAAAAGGGTTATTTTGATGAGCTTAATAAATAAATTTGTGAAATGTTTACCATAGAAATGTGAAATTTATTCTGACATGTAAAAACAAACACTTTATTAAACTTATTGTGTGCTATTGCATAATGCTTGCCATGTAACCACAGATACTGTATTGGTAACGTCTCGAGATATCTCTTGCTGTCCCTTTCTAACCCGCAGCCATTACTGAAAGAAATATCAAATCGGCCTTTATTTTTGAATGTCGATTGCAAGAGTAGGCACTGAGTTTTATATCGAATTAATCACCTAAACTTAGTCGATTTTCTTTAAAATATGATAATATAACTAATAGTTTTTTTGGAGAAGTCTTTTTTTATGTTTTGAGAAACCGTCACTTGAATATCATCAGTATATTACCAAACACCCTGTATACTTTCAGATCGGTCCCATAGAATGTTCAATAAATTGGTTCAGTAGTTTGGTTTTTATGTTTTCAGTGATCGATCTTGGCTTATTGCTATATTGATCGTTGATATAAAGTTTTTACCACACTTGTGCATAATTATGAGTGTGGTAAAACATTATCAGAGCGCTCCAAGTTAACGGTGAGCAAAACGAGTCGCCAAGTTATTTATTGCAATTGTTCACTAAAATGTAGACAACATAAGCGAAGCGAGCTGCTCAAATACAGAAGATAAGCTCTGAAAGCGTAGTGTAAATAATCAAAATTTTCAAAAGAGCTCAAATGTTATTTCTAAGAGAAGGTTTTCGTTGTCACAGCAAATGTTGACTTAAATTTTTTTATGAACACTTTAGCTTAGAAATATCCACTGCCATAACGAGAAGTCTAACCACTTTACTAGGTTATTACTTCTTATATTCATAATAATTGTCCATCCCAGTAAAACAACTCCTCTATAATAACTTGTAAATATTACTTAGTATTTTATTTTAGATGCAGTTTTTGTATTATTTTATTACATATTTGTATACCATACCATAAAACTACAATTAAATTAACTATTGATTCGTTGTTTATAGGCATCAGTCCCACCGAATGCCATTAAAAGAAGCTAAAAAACCTTGTGCAATTTATAAAACATACATTTAAGATTAGATATTATATTATAGGCTTGTAATATAAATATGGCAACATAGATATCCAATAATCCAATGGCCATTTCAGTACAATTTTTTGACAATTCCACACAACTCAAAAGTTTCATGGTCTAAGTTCTTCGAGCGTTATACTATGAGTTCTAAAATTGATCTGGCTATTTCCTTGTGTTAGAGGATAGAACTGAACAATACTGTGTTTAAACCCCCTTTCGGTTGGCGGTGGGGGGAGGGGAGGCCAATAGGTCCCTACAGCTGTAGAAAATGTTGCATGTTTAGCTGTTTTGTATTTGCATCACTTTTTACGTTGTTGTTATTGTTGTTAGCTGTAGCTTTCAGTTCAGCCGTTTATATAGGGTGTTTGATAACATACGCACAAAAATGAAAGGGGTTATTTTGATGAGCATAATAAATAAATTTGTGAAATATTTACCATAGAAATGTGATATTTATTTTGGCATGTAAAACAAACACTTTATTAAACTTATGAATTAATGAATGAAATACTCTTTATTGCACACTAAACAAAAATACAGTCACAAAGGAAGTAAACAATAAATAACGGTACAATGGGCGGTTTTATCGCTAAAAGCGATCTCTTATGTTGTGGTATTGCTTAGTACTTGCCATCTAACCACAGATACTGTATTGGTGACGTCTCGAGATATCTCTTGTTGTCCTTTTCTAACCCAAAACCCGCAGCCATTTCCGAAAGAGATATCAAATCAGCCTTTATTTTTGGATGTCGATTGCAAGAGTAGGCATTAAGTTTTATGTCTAATTAATCACCTAAACTTTGTCGTTTTCTTTAAAATTTGATACTATAACTAGTAGTTTTTTTAGAAGTCTTATTTTATGTTTTGAGAAACCGTCACTTGAATATTGTCAGTATATTACCAAACACCCTGTATTATCTATAAAATAAAATTATATTATCTATTTTAATCACTTAAAATTTTTAGTCAAAGAACTTGTTTTTTCCTTATTTAAAAGATAAAGTAAGTATTCAGTTCTTACATAATGCCAGTCTTTTATAATACTAGATATAGGATGAACAAACTTTAAAATAAATTAGGTTAAGTAGCGGCAGAACGTGGCCTTGAAATATTTATTATTTGACATTGATTCCTAATTGCATTTTATTTATTCGTGACAGATGAAACTGTAAATTAGTATTTATAAAAAGTTGATAGGCCAAGATGCCATTTTGTTTTGTCCTGAGGCTTACAAAATGGCTTCGTACGCGAAATAAGGGATCAACCAAATATCACAATTATTTTGATAGATGTAAGAAAGTGTTTCAGAATTTATCTATCCTTATTCCACATAAAATAGTGAATTGAAATTAAATGTTATCATAAGACATTGGCAGTACCTAGTAATTAATTTATTTGTGGCATAAGAAGGCCAATTCACGTAACATAAAAAAGTAAAATTTAATCTTTGATCTAGTCTCGTCTCGTTGTTATTCATAAACGGTATTCATTCACGTAACTGGCAATACAATGGTATGAGTTGACTGACATGCGATTATAAACTTTAATTCATAATCCTATCTCGTTATGTAATTAAAATGTAATTACGTGAATTGGCCTCCAGGTTGTTGTAAAAAAATTGTATGCCATTATTATTCAGAAATCTCAGTGCTAAAACATTTGGTGAAAGATTTCATTAATATAATATTGCATGACATATTGTTTAGTATCTCTTCAAGTGTTCAACTGTCGTCTTGTCTCATTTAGGATACGATGTCGTTCATAAAAATAATCATACTTAGTTATTGAAAATGGACTGTTATAATAAATACTAACTGTATTTAATTGTGTTTTTTGGTTTGTACAAAATCATGTTCTTCCAAGCTTTAACTCTAGTTTCTTGGTTGTATATTTTTATTATTATTAAACTTATTGTAAGGAATGGCTTTGTTTTTTATTTTTGTGTTTGATGCCTGTGTGTTGTGCACTGTTTTTGGTAAGTTTTTTTTTTATTTGGCTATATATTAGTATTAGATTGATGTTTGTTTTTACGTAGTAGCTATAGTTGCTTACTCATATAATTTTATAAATCAATCCATATTGCTACAATAACTGACCATTTTATATATAATCATTTTTAGTATATACATATATCACTACAATAAGTGTTATTTAAAGTTTTTTTTTTTCAGCTTGGCGTGACACATGGTAGTGACGTCAGAATGCGTCGAGCAGAGCTGGAGGCTCTTCTGGTAGCGCACCACGACATCAGGGCTGTCGACAATCAGTACAGTTTCGTCTAACATACGGACGGAGCGCAGACGTTGTTTCATAGAATATGTTGCACTCGTAGTGGCATAACAGGAAGAATCGGTTATGTTTAACGGGAATCAGTTATGTTACAATGAGAATCGAGTATGTTATAACGGTCGGCAGTGGCGGATTTACACATTTGCAATGTATAGGCTGTTCAATCCAACAATTTAGTTGAAGTTGTACAAGCAATAGTTTTGGGTATATTTCTGCTTGAATGCAGGGATGTTACGGAGCTTTGACTTCGGTAAGTCGGAACTTCCGATTGATATTCCACCTCTAGTTCCGACTTCGGCTCCGATACTTTTAAATCGGAGGTAAAACTAAGTAAGGTATTGGACCTATAGTGGCTGCGGCGGTCAGCATGCACGAACAGGTTTATACATGTGGCGCGGGGAACCCCCTTCCCCACGCGCTTTCTGTCGTCGATTACTCTTTCACTGGTTTGTTACGCAATATAGATTATTTGTTTTGTTTTGTACGGTGTTTTAATTAAAGTTGTCTGTTTTTGATTTGGGCAATGAAGCCAAAATCAAGTGTTATATCGGACTCCGACTTCGGTTCCATTAAAACAACCACCGTAACATCCCTATTTTAATGTACAATGAAAGAGAAGAGGGAAAAGTCGACGGAAAGATGGCTTGTAGACTTCATTCAGCAAAACATCAGATAAGAAGTCTTTAAAAAAACTGTACCTACGCTTTGCCGCCCTAGGCTCAAGCCTACTCAGCCTGCTGGTAAATCCGTCACTGATAATCGGTTATCAATAATAAGTTATGTTAAATCAAGAATTCCATTTTGTAATAATGAGATAATAACATTACTTACTTATTGTAAGTTATGACGAGAATCGGTTACTTATAACGCAAATCGGTTAAGTTATAATGAGAATTGGTTGCTTATAACGCAAATCGGTTAAGTTATAATGAGAATCGATTACTTATCAACAAGAACCGACTCGATTTTAACCATTGAAAATCTGTGTACGTTTTAATCATGATAATTTCGTTAACTGGTAATAATATTCTATCAAGTCTATTTACTTCGTCGAACTTTTAACTCTAGGTTTCAAGGCGCTCCTGTGCAATCTTAGTATAATTTAGTCAATGTTAGCCAAACTATTTATTGTTATGACTGAATGTGTAGGTGTTAGAATAATTGATGTACTTATATTCTCTAGTCAGTAGTTTGGTTGTTAGTCCGGTTGACCGAACTACTGATTCCTTTCGGTGTCAATAGTCCGGTTGGTACAAAATCTAACGACTTACTGCCATCCAATGTGACAACCTCCGCAACGTAGTGGGCGAATAGCCGGCTGAGACGCAGGAGGTTGCAGGTTCGTTTCCCTCTGTGGGGTACAGATATTTGTTCCTGGTTTGGGTATTTTTCTATATAGGGTGTTTGGTAATATACTGACGATATTCAAGTTTCGGTTTCTCAAAACATAAAATTAGATTTCTCGAAAAATAAAACTACTAGTTATATTATCAAATTTTGAAGAAAATCGACCTAATTACTAAAATTAAATTAAAATTTATTAGAAAATTACGGCCTATTCTTGCAATCGACATCCAAACATAAAAGCCGTAAGCCACAAAAACGTAGATTTGCAGAGATGAGAATACCATGCGAAAATTACTAATAGCATATCGATATACTGACATCTCTCCACTCAGCTTTAGTGGAAACGGTCAAGCTGTCTTATTTTCTACAGCGCATTCGCAGCGAAGTTGTAAGCAGAGAGTGCGTAGAGAGAGGACATAAGTAGCAAATCTACGCTTTTGTGGATTATGACCTTTATTTTTGGATGTCGATTGCAAGAAAAGGCAGTAACTTTTATATCGAATTAATCACCTAAACTTAGTCGATTTTCTTTAAAATTTGATAATATAACTAGTAGTTTTTTTAGAAGTCTTATTTTATGTTTTGAGAAACCGTCACTTCAATATCGTCAGTACCTAGTCAGGTCATAAATTCTGTCACATGTTTAATATAAAATAATTAAAACAACTTTATTCATTATGTAACTATTTATATACCAAAATGAACTTAACAAAACATAGATTCTTATGACACTAAAGTTTATTCAAAATAACCTCCGTGATTTTGAATACAGGCCTTCAATCTGCGCGGCCAGTCGTCTATCGCAGCACGAACGAGGTCCATGTCAATATCGGCGGCTGCCTTAATCAAGGATGTCTTGAGTGACTCCAAATTGGGATGAGGCTTTGAGCACGCCTTTTCCTCCAAGTGTTGCCATATCTTGTAATCTAACGGATTCAAATCTGGACTGGAGGAGGGCCAGTCTTCGTGCCGGATGAAGTCGATTTCACGCGCCGCCAGCCAGTCTTGTGTGCTCTTCGCTCTATGAGCTGGCGCCGAATCTTGTTGGAATACCCAGTGCTTGTTATTGAACATGGTATGAGTAACAGGTTTCACAAGGTTCGTCAGGACTGTATTTTGATACACAACTGCATTCGTTTTTACACCTTTCTCACAAAAATGTACCTCTGTTAAGCCCCAATAAGAAACTCCCAACCATACCATGAGCGAGGATGGAAAATGACCTCGTTGGACACGCGGAATACGGTTGCTCGCTTCTTCACTACTGTGTGCGTACACCTTATCATTTTGTTTGTTGTAGCTCTCTTCTACGGTTAAATTTTTTTCATCCGAAAAAAGAATTTCCCGATATTTTTTCCCGCGTACCGCTTCAACAAAGCGCGGCATCTCTTCAGTCTCAGGTCCATTAGACGAGCATTCAAACGATGTCCTGTTTTTCTTCGATATGCCCGAAGCCCTAAGTCTTCATTTAACACCCTTTTCACCGTGGTTCTGCTTAACCCCATCTGAAGGGCCAACAGTTTCTGCTTACGTTTGGGATTTCTTTGAATTCGCGCCTTCACAGCTTTTATCACTGCTGGAGTCCTAACAGACCGAGGGCGACCACTTCTTGACCTGTCATCTACACTAGAGTCTTCATTGTATCATTTGATGGTGCGATAAACGAATCTTTTGGTTATATTCAAATTTTTCAGTATGTCAAAAATTTGAATTGGCGCGTAACCGCAACGATGCAACACAATAACTGCAAGACGGTCTTCTTTAAGCGTCCACTCCATATTTAAAAATGAGTAAAATTCTAAAAAGTATACATTTTTATTTTCATTAAAAATTCGAAATTCGAATTCTATAAACTTTTTTATGGTCAGCATTCTAAAAGAAAAGTTTTTACTGTGTGACAATACTTATGACCTGACTAGGTATATTACCAAACACCCTGTATAATTATATTTATGTATTAACAAAAAAAATATTTAAGTATTCTATCTGGTTCTCATAGTACAAGCTTTGCTTAGTTTGGGGCTAGATGGCGGTGTGTGAAATGTCCAGCATTATTAATATCCAGTGTGTCAGACTAAACGAACTATTGCTACTAAAGGGTAGATTCGGTTCGGTGATTTGTACCAACCTGACTAACAACCGAACTACTGACTTTAGAGGACTTATACAGCTTGTATTACGAAAATAAATTAGAAATAAGATAAGTACTCAGCTCACCAGTCAGAAAATCAATGTTAGGTGTAGTTAATCGTACTTAGTTTTAAATGTTATTAATTTTGTTCAGTTTGGTTTTTTTTTTTATTTTGTTTTAAACTTATTTTCCAATCGTTTTTGTTTAGTTTTGTATTTTGTTGTTGAACCACTGTCTGGTCTATATCTATAGGTATACCTAGTAAGGAAAGGAAAAAAGGAACCCTTATAGAATCACTGTCTCTCCGTCTGTTAAGGCCCTTTTTATCAGGAACGCGTGGAGATATAAAGTTGATATTAAATTCAAATGCATAGGTCAAAAAAGGACTCTTGGAGATGTGAAAAAAATCAAGATTGTATGTCAAAGCAATAAATACGGCCATTTTTGCCGCATATTTTGCTCGCAAATAAATCAAAACATATAGGCTACTTCCCGTTGACCTAGACTCATGAAATTTGGCAAGAAGCAAGGTCTCAAAACACAAGTAAAGGAAAAAATCGTTAATTTGTAGTTATATCACATAAATAAAATCTTTTTACGGAACCCTCAGCCAGACTCGCACTTGTCGGGTTTTTTATATTAGTGCAATACTTTTTCTATAATCGTTTTGGCTTAGCCCGTCTTAAAATCTGACTTATTATTTATTTGTGTAAAAAGTATAATATTTTGTGTAATATTTAGTCAATATATTAAGTGTAGTCGGTGTCACTGCCCCTCCCTTCAAAATGTTAAAATAAGGTACAATTTAGGAAAAAATTAACTTACCTTAAGATAACCATAAGATGCCCTTTGTGTTATATGAATATAATAGTATACATACCAGGGATGTTGCGGATCCAGATTTTTTGACATCCGCGGACGCGGATGCGGATCTTAAGATTTTGTTCAAGAAACCTCGTTTTAGTGCAGAAATAAAATAAAAATATAAACTATTAACTGCATAAAATTCGCTTAACATACAATAATCACTGTATGCTCACAATAATACTCAAAAACTGAAATGTTCATACAATGAACGCAAGTAAACACGTTATGATTGATTTACGAGATACAACTGATAAACAATAAACGCGCCGGATCTTGTCACTGAAATCTTCGCTCCTATTGGTCAATCAGCACGCCACTTGCAAGCCCCACTGGATTCCTTTCTTGACGCGACCTGCGATGCCTCCGCATGAACATCCGCATCGATTATTGCGGATGCATATGTCCAAATCGATGCTGAGGTTCCGCATTTGCGGATGCGGATATCCGCAACATTCCTGATACATACGCCAAAACTCGTGGCAGACGGGGCCAACCATTAAACATGTTTGTTTCCTTTTCAATACCATTACTGGTAATTAGTGTTATCGATAGGTACTCGGCGCATCACTAGCGGCTCCCGTAAGGGTCTAGTCAGACGGACTGCATCATCATTGCACTGCATCGAAACTACCAACCGTATGTAAGAACTATTCGCCAACTGCAAACGGACTACGCAGATTGTTGTCAACGGACAGCGTGCAGTTGTGATGCAGCCCGTCTGTCTAGACCCTAAGGGCTGCATGAGCGAACGGAATAGGAATATAATCGTCGCTTGTCCCACGTTTTATGACCCCGTCTGCCAGGAGCATTGGTGTCTACGGTGTTGGCTCAAAAACTATGACACATGTTATCTAGTTGAAAAGTAAAGGTAGCTTTCCACGTCTGTGATATTGCAGACGGACGCAGACAAACCCTTACCGTGGGAAGGGTCACGTGGTATCGCATACACGTCTGTAGCTGTTTGTCGGTAACTTCAAGGGTGTGGCTCATGTGAAAGAAAGAGAATATATTTGTTCGCACAAAAAGTTGACAGGATAATAAAAAAACTAGTCAGTATGGTAGGTGCACATCGAAGCAGTTTAGGGTAAATAAGCGAGGCACTTTCTACTCTCGTGCAAATGATAAAATGGCTTTGAATCTCGGATTCGCACAGACAAACACCGTGGGAAGAGCCTCGGTGCGATGCCTGGCTCTGTGGCCGTCCGTCGCCTGTGCGTGGTATCATCTGTAATATCACAGACCATGGAAAGCCACTAATACGGAGTTTACATGATCGCGTAGATAAGTCGACGCGAGTGACCGTTAAGTACTATCACCACACTTATATCTGCCGCCAACAGCTGTTTCGGTTTAAAGAATACAATTAATTACACATGAGGCTTTATACCTGTATCCCTCAAGTTGATGGATGCAGGGCAGTGCAACGTAGGGTACGTTTCTATGGTGCGTGACATGCGAGGAAATGCTTTGTAATAGGCGATGATTATCACTTAACATCAGGTGGGCCATTAAATTGTTCCATCTCCACCTAAGTAGTTATACTAAAATTAAAATGCGGTAAAGTTTGTTTGGTTGGATGTTTGGGGTAATCTCCGAAAACTTAAGTACTTATCTGATTCTGAAAATTCTTTCACTATAAGAAGCTACATCCATCCATCCATCAATCCAAAATCCTGCTCCGTTACTTCAAGGAGATGGGATGGCTGGGGTCAGGTTAGAAAGGGAGTAATGCACAATACGAGTACACCCCAGTGCGGGACGTCAGCCCTAGAATTAGAATTATGAAGCTATATTATCCTCGAGTGATGTAGGCTATGAGTCAAATAGTGTTACATAAAAAGTTCCTAAATTCAATAACATCACAAGGATCACTTTGATACGTCAATATTACTGTCTGTAGGGGCACTGCCTATTCATCTCGTCACTCGCGCGACTGTGTAAACTCTGTATAATAGCTACAATTTAATCTCAAAAATAAAAAATATATTATTAAAATTAAGAAAAATAAATGTGTGTCAAAGTAATTAGAATAACTTTGTTCAGGCTTTGAAACAAAGTTTCAAGTCTATAGTTGTATCAAATTAGATACAGGGGTTTTCGATTTTGGATTAAAATAAATCAGGGAGGATCGAAACTTATCAAAGTACTGGTAAAATAAGATAGCTAAATATTTATACGTGAACTAATCAAATCTAGAAAATACGAAAGGTTTTATGTGAGTAACGTACCTACATACTGCCAGCTACTTTATACGAACCACTCCTACGAGGTAGGTACACCCTTTCTAAAAAAAAATCATTAAAAACGAACGTGGTAAAAAATTATTGCTGAAAAACATTTACAAAAACCGACTAAGAACCTCCTTTTTTGAAGTTGGTTAAAAAGAATCAGAATCACATTTCTTAGAAATTAACCTACATGGTCTCCCAAACAAATGGTCTCAAATAGTCAATGTCTAACCTTTAACTTGTATTATTAATAAGACCTCGGGTAGGTATGTCGGTAGCCTAATTAGGAATTGAGAAAACTAACAAATTAAATTTAAATTAAATCAAATGTTTAAAGTCGTAAGCTTGCACCAAAGTACACAACAGTACGCGCTACGTTTATATGCGAGGGAGCAAACCCTATTTTATGTAATAGTAACAGAAGACCAATTCACGTAAATTAGGGCGACTTGCGCAACGATGCCTAAACGTAGCCAAGGAGTGGAACGCCTTGCCTGAGTCTGTGTTTCCTGATAACTACAACCTAGGGATCTTCAAGTCACGAGTGAATAGGTTTCTTCTAGGCAAGCGTGTACCATCGTAGACTGCATCATCGCTTACCATCAGGCGAGATAGTGGTCAAACGCTAGCCTATAATTTATAAAAAAAAAAAAAAAAAAAACGTATTTTGCGAAATTTTATGTGTTTAGTAAAATAGTAAAATTCAGCCTTCGAATTTTTTTTAATTATACCATATATATAAGCGTTTGACCCCGATCTTGCGTGATGGTAAGCGATGATGCAGTCTACGATGGTACACGCTTGCCTAGAAACCTATTCACTCGCGACTTGATGACCCCTAGGTTGTCTAGTCCCGAATCCCGATACGTTAAATGTCAAACAGTATTCACGTAATGACAATACGTATAAGTTGACTGACATGCGTTTAGAGCCTTTAATTATGATAAAAAAAAATATTTATTTGTTACATATAACAGTGTACAGAAACAAAATGGAAACAGACCCCGCAGGAGTAAAAATACTGTGTCGCAGGCAATTATAGGATATTGTAATATTAGTGAAGCAGAATGCCTAAATATATTCAATATCTACATAATCCAATCTCGTTTGGGTCAACAGTTATGTTTTTAAAATTTTATTACGTGAATTGGCCCCCTTGTCGATTGTCGATGAACTTTCAAAATCGAAAATGTCGAGCAACTGCCATACAACCGAGGTCATTATTTTGATATAATCAACATAGTCCAGCTGCCGTCCTGAGTGACTGAGTGAAGGATGTGGGTTACGTTTTTTATTTTTAAACCCCATTCAAAATTATAGGTGTTATAAGTTTGACGCATATGTCTGTGGCATCGTAGTTTCCAAACGGAACCGATTCTGACGCGGTTTTTTTTTAATAGAAAACTAGTTTAACAGGGGTGGTTCCTAGCTATGTGTGATGCAAATAGTCCAAAGAGAATCAGCACTTTTCCTTTTTGGTGTTCGAATCAGCTGTAAAACGAATCTATAACACAATAATTTTGTCGTAATTTTCATGTATGAATTTCCTCTTCTGCATAGTTGTATCGCGTGTAGTGTAATTTAAAAGGTGACTTCTGTTTGTATTACAATTATTGTTAAGTATTTAAATGTATAGAAGTTCTGCTTTGCGCACTATAGTGCCATCATTTGTGTATGTATTCTATTTGACCATTCCGGATGTCAAATACCAATTTGACCATCCGGAAGTCAAATTATATCAATGTTAACCTGTAAAATAATATACTTACATTCCTTTGATGTGTAATATTTGGAAAATGAAATATAAACATTATATTTTGCAATTCGTTTTTCTTTATTCATAAAAATAACTTATTTACAAGTATTATTAGAAATCCCTTGAGACCATGTTTTACCGTTCTATAGCATCAAATACGTTATTAAAAAAACTTAACTAGGCGTTCCCAAATAAGTATATGTTGCTCAAACATTAGCTGCGACACAAAGTTCACTGACCGCGGTAGCGATACCGTAGTACTATTTTTTCTTCTGTGGCGAGTATTATTTCGTGTTCGTGGGAGTAGCGTTAATTCAAACGTTTTAAATCGTACCTTTATATATTTTCAAAGATGAATTTTTTTGTTTGATGCTATAAACCGGTATTACTTAGACCATGATCTAACAACGTATGTTCTGGAAAAATAGTGATTTAAATATCACCGTGTATTTGTTGAGCTCTGATTGTTACGGTTTCACGACTTAAATTGGATTGATTTGGATTAAATTTGGTAGATAGATAGATTGCGACCTGGACTAAGATTCCTATATCTTAGTCTACTTTATAAGAAAACAAGCTTCCGCCAGCGGCTTTGCACGCATTGTTTGTCAACAAAAGTAGCCTATGATTGAATCCAGGTTATAATCTATCAACACACCATAATTCATCGAAATCAGTTCAGCCATTAAGACGTGATTGAGTAACAAACACATAAATAAATAAATAAACATCAAACTTTCCCATTTATAATATTAGTGTGATAATAATAAACAAATAATGCTGGACATTTCACACAGCGCCATCTAGCCGCAAACTAATCAAAACTTGTCCTATGGGAACCAGTTATCTGATAAAATACTTATACAATAATATTTTTGTAACTACTTCCATTAAACATATAGATAAAAACCCAGACCCGGAACAAGTATCTGTACATCATGCAAACATTTGTACCGCGGCGGGAATCAAACCGGCAACCTCCTGCGTCTCAGCCGGCTATTAGGCCACTGCGCCACGGAGGTCGTGAAAACTTTTATTTGACAAAGCCGCGGGCGGGATTTGTATATTATGAATTATGTGGAGCTAACTCTTTGAATCGTAAAGTAATGAGCCCGTAGCGAAATAGGTATCACGTCCACGTATAAAGCGGAAAGTCACGGGTTCAAATCCCATCTGGTCAGTAATATAACGAATTGTTTTCAAAAAAATGTGGCCGTAACGGGACGCCCAGCAGATGTAAAACATCATAAACATTATTAAAGAAACCCGTTTATAATCATTTGGATGGTTGTTTATTTATTTGTTTGTTTGTTACCTAATCACGTTGTAACGGCTGAACCGATTTCTATGAAATTTAGTATGCACGTAGATTATAGCCTGGATTAAGATATAGGCTACTTGTATTCCATAAATCAAGTCCCATGGGATAAAAATCGGGTGCCAAGTCAAGTTGCAACAGCGAGTTTAGCTTTATTTCTAGGTTACCTACATATTTAGTAGTATAACGCATGAAGTCGCGGACAACAGCTATTATACAATATAAATACACGTGACGCTAAACAATTATTTTTCCTTTTGACTTTTAACAATGGTTGATAACGACATCAGCTCTGTAGCTGTGTGTGTAGACGTCACGCTCTGACGGCATACGTGTCAGTTTTACCCCAAAAGCGCCAATAGATGTTTCAAATCAAAAATTTAAAATTATATCACAAAAAAGTTTAACAACTGTTCAACGCGTGTTTAAAAAATTCTTTACCATTTTTTGTATAGAAATTTTTAAACACGCGCTAAAGAGCGTTTAATTTTGTGCTAAGACCCTGTGTACACCTCTATCCTTAAACAGTATTGTCTTTTGTTCCTAGTTATTTCTAATCATCTAATAAAGGCACGATATAAAACTCTGAGAACATCTGCCGCTGGTCTTCCTTCTCCAACTTGAATTGAAGAAGCAGGAGGCCGTTAAGGCTGCATTGCAGTACCATCTGGAAATTACAATTAAATTGTTAAAAAACCGGTCAAGTGCGAGTGGGACTCGGACCTACCTACAGTTTACAAAATATATCCTGTGACAGCTGTCATCGAAATCGAATTTGGTCTGTGTACCTCTAATACAAGTTTTTTTTAAACGGGATAGAACTTCGTTTGACTACAATCTCACCTGATGGTGAGCAGTGATCTGGTCCAAGATGAAGCACGAAGATCTAGATGAACCCTATTTACTTTTACCTTAAGAATAAAAATGTTTAACGTGTACCTTGTGTTTGATATAATTGAAACATTTAATTTTAAATTAACAAAATATCGATAGTTACGATCAATAATTTTATCGACATAGTCCCAGATCTATTACAGGCATGTTATTCTGACAGCTGTCACAGGACAACCTATATTTTACAAACAGTAGATTTTTCTGTACAATTATTTTAATAATATATAAAATCACAAATTTGTAAATGTTAATTTTGCAAATATCTCTTATCTTGTATAATTTCTCTTTAATGTATCATCTCCTGATCCTTTCCTAGTTTAGTGTAGATATATCCCGGGTTTTGTGTTTATTTTGTTTCCCTAATTTTTTTTTATTTGTCATTGTCAAATGCACAAAACCGTGCAACGCCAAAAAACAGTAGATTTATGCTAATTTAGCAGCGCCATCTACATATTTATGTAAGCAGTTAACTCAATGGAACACTTGCTTACGTCATTAATACTTAAATAATTACATAGGCTTTCGTGTACCTACCTGGTAGCTCATTGCACTTTAAAGGTTGATTTCTAAATAATTGGACAAGGGCGTGTTAGACTAACTACAGTGAAAGGTTATTTTATTGACAAACAACGCGTGCGAAGGCGCTGGCGGAAGCTTGAGACTGTAAATATGGAATTGTAATATAATAAAATAGTAATGCTAGACATTTCACACCGCGCTAACTAGACCCAAACTAAGCAAAGCTTGAGCAATGACCATGACAATGACCAGCATTAGCTGCCATTCTCTATGTACGAGAAAATGAATTTTCTTCATAATTTATTTTTGCGTGAATTTTTCCGATATTTGATCGAGCGAAGCGAGATCTCTAAATAAACTTGGGCAAATCGGCGTTGTATGTATGTATGTATGTCCTCGGGATAACTTTCGAAGCCTTGATCCAATCATCGTGAAATTTGATACATACTAGGTAGTGATGGCACAATTTTGGTGTGACTAAATGAACTGAAAATTTTGGGGGGTTGTTGAGATATTGGGGTTCAAGAGGGGTAAAAAAATTGAAAATGAGACTATTAGGTCAAGTGGGATGCGAAATTAAAGGTTTTCATTATGACATTTAGGCTCCGTTTTTATTTTTAGTAAATAATTATGCTTTTACAAAAAGTAAAAAGTTGTTAGCCATCATAAAAATTGAACTTTGACAAAATTCACTGGGTTCACCAGTGACCCCACAATGCTGAAATTTGGTATTCGTGTAGCTTTAGTGACACAAATATAGGCAAAAGTCTGAAATCCATAATAACTGCAATTTCCACCCCAAAAATAATACCAATTAACATGAATGTATTTTGTGGCACTATTTTGATAGTCAAAGATCACAAATAATATTTTTTTGTTCTTATGAGAGACTCGCGAGATCTCAGTTCGAGGCGAACCACTAGTTAAATAGTTATTCTGCTATGCGGGGCGGAGACAAATCCAACCAATCAAAGATTATCAAAACCGGTTCAGCCGTTTTTGATGGTTATAAATGGTGTAACTAACCCGACTTTGTTTTATATATACAGGTAGAGGTACTCAAATATGAGTTTATAGATATATACCTTAGTAGAGATTGCAAGAGCCTTCATGATTAGCCGGATATGAGTTAACTGGTACTTCAGGGTGAGGGGCTGCTCGCAGCTGAAACTCTGCATCATGTCTGAAGACTTGGGCACATCGATACAAGATCTGTCCTGAAAGAGAAACGCATTCTAAGTCGCACAACATACTTTTTTTAACACGCTTTTATTAGCTTGGTATGTATGTAACGGAATCTTGGAACTTGATTTTCAACCACTTCTAAACGTCGAATAAAATTGAAATTTTGCACTCATCGAAGGCCAATGACACCATAATTCAATTAAAATTTGACAAATAAAAAAAACGCTTTGGTAGTTAGCCGAACTAAAAAATAGAAAATAAATAGTTAAAAAAACTAAAAAACACGCTTTTGTTGATAATCGAACTAAATTAGAAAATAATTTTCAATAAATTAAAATTAAGAATAGTGCAATTAAAAAAAAATTTGTTTTATTGTAATTAAGCGTGAGGTGCTTTTTTAAGATATTTTCAAAATGATTCCACTTTTACCAATACCTGTCAATAAAATATTTATAACAATTGACATCTAGCACCTCACGCTTTTTTAAAATAAAATACATTTTTTTGTTAATCACACTTTCATAATTTAAATTTATTGAAAATTGTTTTCTACTTTTTAGTTCGGTTATCTACAAGAGCGTGTTTTTAGTTTCTTTTCAGAGCACCTGCTCGACAATGTCAAATGATATGTCATGTAAACCTCACAAAAAGCAGGTGATTAAATCCCTACGGCTGAGCCGGGAGTAAAGTTGTATTGAATTTCAATATGCCCTCGAGGGTATAATGTGATTTGAATTTGGAACCTCATCTGTATTAAAATTTAAACCAAAGAGACCCACACAATAAGAACTTATTCGTAAATCGAACTAACCTCTGCACAGAATGCACCAACCTAGATTTGGTTTATATGGTCTTGCAGAAAGTGTGAAAAGTGGATAAAGTCTACATCTTGGGCGTGCTTATATCCCTCTATGCACACAGGATTCTAGTAACTCCCTCGCTCCGCTCGTGAGTTAACTATAGAATTCGTTACGTTCGGTATTCAATAAAGCGTCCGTGACGCAAGACACTGCTTTATACCCTTGTTTAATAATCTACTTTTAAACAATTATAATTATTAATATTAATTATATAATATTTGGAGATGGAACAAATAAAGAGTTATCTATCTCTATCAATTTACAAACCTGCATCCCATAAGTGACAATGCTGAGATTAGGGTGGTCCGGTGTCAGATTTAGCTCTATGATATCACAGGATCTCTCTATATCAGCCAGAAGGCCCATGAACGCTGGTGCTTTGAGGATCAGCTTGGCGACCTCCGGCGCGTCCTCGTCGCGAAACTCCAACACTGAGTCGGGGGTCTGCGTCGCTATCTCACAATCTGTCATCACGTTGTCCAGATGTAGGGGCTGTAAGCTGCAAAGTTAATCTATACAGGGTGTTTGGTAATATACTGACGATATTCAAGTGACGGTTTCTCAAAACATAAGACTTCTCGAAAAATAACTACTAGATATATTAACAAAATTTAAAAGAAAATCGACTAAGTTTAGGTGATTAATTCGATATAAAACTTACTGCTTTCTCTTGCAATCGACATCCAAAAATAAAAGCCGTAATCCACAAAAGCGTAGATTTGCTAATATAAATAAAATAATAAAATTATATTATATATAATTCTGTACATCTAAAAAATACAGGTATATAAAAAAAACTCGAAGGGTATAATTTAAGATAAGCCCATTTGGAGTCTTTGGAATCGCGACAGTGGAGTCTTCATGTGTGTGCTCGTTTTTTAACTCGCGCCACGCCAGACTTCACGTGACGCGGAGTGATGGAATCTGCATCCCTGTATATGGCCAGCTTTATAGCCATCCAGAAAACTCCATAAGTACAACAATAAATCTTATATAATATACAATATCAATTAATATTAGCATAAGGAACTGCTAATTGATTGGGATTTTTATTCAGACACACGAAATTTCCATTAGTGCTATTGATAATTTCAGAGACATTAATGAGAAGATATGTTCAGGCTGATGATGATGATGATTATAAGGTCAAATTCAAATTTATTTATTTGGAACATAAATAAAGTACAATATACAAATGAAAACGTTGACAACTGCAAAAGTTAAGAAAAACTGAGTAGCAGTGTCAGCGCCCTCTTTCAAAACCAAACAGAACAATGTTCCAGCTTATAACGAGTCGATATAAGTATTTTTTTTCTAATAATGATTATAATTTTAAGTTAATACTACGTGTGTGAGAGTGTGTGTGTGATGTGTTTATGTGGAGTATGTGTTGTGTGTGGAAGTGTGTGTGTGTGTGGAAGTGTGTGTGTGTGGAAGTGTGGGTGTGTGGAAGTGTGTGTGTGTGGAAGTGTGTGCGTGTGGAAGTGTGTGTGTGTGTGTGGAAGTGTGTGCGTGTGGAAGTGTGTGGGTGTGTGTGTGTGGAAGTGTGTGTGTGTGTGGAAGTGTGTGTGTGTGTGGAAGTGTGTGTGTGTGTGGAAGTGTGTGTGTGTGGAAGTGTGTGTGTGTGGAAGTGTGTGTGCGGACGTGTGTGTGTGTGTGGACGTGTGTGTGTGTGTATGTTTGTGTAGAAGCGAGTGTGTGCGGGAGTTTTTTTGTGTGAGTGCGTGCGTGAACAGGTACTTACACTAAAAGTAAAGGTGACCCTTCACCCCTGTAATACATTTTAAGGCCAGATTCTTCATCTGATCCAAAAATGTTGAGGCATTCTGCAAGGACTGCTATACTAATCTGAAAACAATATTGACAATTTGATTCTGTTGCATAATCTTCTAAGTTCCATGAAAATTATTCTGTATTCTGAGTTTATTTTTGATCGAGCGAAGCGATATCTCTAAATCAACTTGGGCAAATCGGCGTCGTATGTATGTATGTATGTTTGTTTGTCCGAGGATAACTTTCGAAGCGTTTATCAGATCTACGTAAAATTTGGTATATACATAGGTAGGTAGTAATGGCACAATTTCGGTGTGACTGAATGAGCTAAAAATGTGACCCCCTCACATTTTTAGCTCATTCAGTCACACAGTTGTTGAGATATTGGGGTTCAAGAGGGGTAAAAAAAAATGGGACTATCCTGTCAAGTGGCACATCGAATAAAAGGTATTATTAACCCCATATAAAAGTACATTTCGACCCCATTTTTACTTTTAGTTTAAACCTTGTAGTTTTTAAGTTATCAGCCATAATAAAAACTGAACTTTGACGAAATTCACAGGGTACACCAGTGTTGAAATTCGGTATGAGTGTAACTTTAGTAACACAAATATAAGCAAAAGTCTGAAATCCAGAATAACTGCAATTTATACCCCAAAAATGAATAACTAATTAACCTGAGCTCCCGTTATCTGTAACTTGAATGAAACTATAGGTCAAGTTAGTTGGATATGGATTTTGTAGCACTATATATTTTGATAGTCAAAGATTAGGTACAAATAATATATTTTTTATTTTTATGGGAGACTCGGGGCGAACCACTAGTTAAACCCCGGCGCAAAAATAGAGGTGTTATGAGTTAAACGCCTTTGTCTTACTGTGTGTCTGTCTGTGTGGCATAAGGTTCTCAAATGAATGTACAGATCAGGACACGATTTTTTTAAAAGAAAGCTAGTTTAGCTTGGGTGGTACTTAGCTATGTCAGTTTTTACCCCTGATGCAAAAATTAACTTTTTTATTATATTATCTTTGTATATTTACAAAAAAAAAGTATTTATATCAGATATTCTATTAATTATCCGGTTCCCATAGTACAACTTCTATTTAGTTTGGGGTTAGATATTGCTGTGTGAACTGTCCAGCATTATTTATTGAAACTGTGACTAAGATTATTATAGGCTTACTTTGAACTTAACGTCTACATCTTCTCTAACATGATACTCTGTGAAGTTATCGGAAGGCACATATGCTGATGCTTGGACACACTTCCCTTCTTCTACTGTGAGTTTTAGTCCTTCTCGAAAAGCACAGAATGTTGCAGTCTGAAATAACATAAAGAACAGATGAAAAAACATGAGGTGTTGGGGGGGGGATAGCCGAATCTAGCCCATTCTCACGTGGGGGGAAAGCAGGGGGTCTCGGCTAATATCACATTTTTTATTTTATCACTGTAAATCTAGGTTACGAGAAGTAATCTTCAAATAATGGTGAGATAAACGAAGGGGAGGAGGGGGTCAAAACAAATCTCGCGACATCTCACCAGGGGGTGAGAGGGGCAAAAAATCGTCATAAACGTCTCATGTAATTAGTCATTCATGTATTAATGAACGCCCCCTTAACTGTTACTCCCAAACAAAATCGAATAACACACAACCTACCAATGGTATTTTGTGTGGTATGTGATTTTGTTTCAGAGTAATAATAGAGCAGATCTATCCATCCATATTCATTTATTTTGCAACATATACTTTTGTGGTTGGTTGTTTATCTTCACTTAATAAGGTTGGTACATGGACCCTGTTAGGGTGTAGGAACATTATGAGGTAGGTATAGTAACAATAGTAATAGTACAATCAATCAACATATCTCAATTGAGTGTGCCTCATGGTCTCTAGGATTTTCCACCATTATCTTTGAGATTGATCTCTGGCAAGTTGTCTCCAACTCATACTCAATACATTTATTGCTTTCACATGGTGACCAAGGTGTTACAAGTAGTAGGTAGATTGTTTCACATATGAACCCTAGCAACAGGAAGGCAGATGGCGTTTTCAATTCCTATCCTCCTATCTTGCACCAAAATGAACTTTGAAGCAGGTACATTGTGAAAACTTCTTTCTTGGGGGCCATATAGTTTTTTTGATCGAGCAAAACGAGATCTCTAATTCAACTTGGGCAAACCAGCGTTGTATTTATGTATGTATGTTTGTTTGTCCGAGGATAACTTTCAATGCATTTCAGATCATCGTGAAATTTGGTATATAGGTGATGATGGCACAATTTTGGTGTGACAAAATAAACTAAAAATGTTGAGGGGTCGTTGAGATATTGGGGTTCAAGAGGGGTAAAAAAAAATAAAATGAGACTATTAGGTTAAGTGGGATGTCAAATAAAAGGTATTTTGTAGTATAATTAATTACGTTTTTATTTTTAGTAAAGTCTTTGTAGTTATTGAGTTATTAGCCATAATAAAAACTGAATTTTGACAAAATTCACAGGGTACACCAGTGATCTCACAGTGCTGTAATCTGGTATGCATGTAGCTTAAGTGACATAAATATAGGCAAAAGTCTGAAATCCAGAATAACTGCAATTTGTACCCCAAAAAACAGTATCCACATACATGAACTCACGTTACCTGTAATTTTAATGAAACTATAGGTTAAGTTAGTTGGTTCTTTATTTCGTGGCACTATTTTGATAGTCAAAGATTACAAATAATATTTTTTTTTGTTTTAATTGGGGACTCGCGAGATCTCAGTTCGGGGCGAACCGCTAGTTATATAGATAAATAAATTTTTAAATTTTAGATCACTAAAATACAAACCTCTTGAATCTGTATAGCTTTTAACAAACTGCATAAGATTTTTCCAGAATCCATAGAAGCTGTGAAATAGTACTGAGAAGACCCTTCATCCATTTTACTCTCCCAAAGCAAACATAGACTTTACTAATATTAAATACTGCTCTTGGGTCACAGTCTGTTCTTCAGTCCTGTCTAATATCAGTGCTAATCTGGCAGCAATAACATGCTTGCAATATACCTGACTCTTTTTATCTAGGACTTGGTGCTTGAACGCGAGACAAGGACAGAAGTTTATTCTCGAGAACAGCCTATAGCAGCGATTGTTATGTCCGTTGATTTCAATGATGGTTCTCTGTTTATTGGAGTTGACATAGGCTACTAAAGTGTCGTTTTTTTCTAAAATATCCAGTGCTCTTTGGAGGACTACGCCGAAAATCGAATGAAGGGACAGAAGTTCATCGTCTGAAACTAACGAAAGTTGTGGTTTTATTAAAAAGTTTACACAATTTACTGAAACAGAATTGCCGACTTACGTTGTTTTTTCTCAGATTTCATAACACGTTCCTCTACTGTTTTAAATATTGAATCAGCAACTATATGTATTTTTGATACTGAATTATTACTCATAACATTGTTTAAACAATAAAAACTTTCAAAACGTAAACAAACACAGGGCAGGAAACGAGACACGAACTACTTGCTTTGCTTGAAATTCTGTGTTGCTAGCACCTCAATCAGAAAAAGGCCGGTAGCTTTGTTGAAAAAGGCCGAGTTTTGGCTCGAAAGGCCAAAAATGAAAAAAAAACGTTATTTAACTAAAAATATAAAATATATTTTTAGTTAAATAACGTTTTTTTATGTGGTGTTAAATGGTATAAAGAACAAAGACTGGACAGTCTTTACTTAAATTTTATTTTAGCACGTAACATTTCTGGCAATGGCTCGAAATCTATTATAGGTACCTACAACCACAGTTTTCTATGCCTGCAGTAGTAGTCATTCATTAGAGAAGCTACCGTTTCCGTATTGAGACGAGTGGGGCTTTCAGTTTTAATCCTCTTGAGTTTATTAAAAACATGCTCAACACTCGCGTTTGAAAATGGGAGAACCAGCGGTAAGAAAATCAGTTTATGGAAATTAAAAAATTGGCGATTTCTTGCTATATTTTTCAACTGAAAAACTGCTGCGGGTAAAGGCCACAAAAAGGCCGATGGCTGCCAAGGGCCGACATAACTTCCCAAAGGCGATAATCGGCCCCCTAGGGGCCGAACTGGCAACTCTGTTGAAATTGGCTTTTAATTACAACTTCCGAAGTCACACAACTCGCAGAAATTGTCAATTTCACGTTCTCTCTCTCTTTTACAACCATCATTCTTTCTCTTAAATTTATAGAGATGTAGAGAAAACGGTTTGCCGATTAATCGACTAAATTTAAATTGAGTATATTTGCGACTGCGCAATGCGCGAGTTGCGCTGTAAGTTTCAGTTTTCAGTTCACAATAAGAATAACATCACTCATCAGCAATATTCCTATGTCATTTTCATGACCGTAAAAATAATTTGTATATTAGGTTAAGTAGCTAAGTACAGTGGCAACAGCAATTTTCTTCAACGATGAGTTATATTTACTTTTTCGGAGAAATGGAAATCACATTCGATAACGAATTTTGATTATTTTTTATTGTTCATCTCTTCACGCTGCGAACTAAGGTTTGTTTCGTATATTTTTTAATCGCATTCGCTATTGATTGCCGCTTTAAATTAATAAACGTGGAGTATGATTTCAGGGGCTACCAAGCAGAGCAATGCCTGAACATTTAGAACTTCAGCATCTAGTGGATTTGTCGACAGGCAGTGGGGACGAGACTCTACCAAATCTAATGGAAAATAAAAGACCGCTCATAAAAAGATGCCCATACTTAGGTTTGATACTTGCAACGCTGTCGTCATTATTTTTTTCACTATGTTCAGTCATCGTCAAAAGTCTTGTAAGCATTGACCCAATGCAACTTGCCATGTTTCGTTTTATAGGAGTTTTATTACCTACAATTCCTGTTGTAATATACACCGAGCAACCAGTATTCCCACAGGGTAAACGAATATTATTGATACTGAGGTCCATCGTGGGCACCATAGGTTTGATGTTAAGTTTTTATGCCTTCCGAAATATGCCACTAGCTGATGCATCAGTTATAGTATTTTCTGTGCCAGTTTTTGTGGCTCTATTTGCAAGAGTTTTCTTAAAAGAGCCTTGTGGTATTTGGAACACTATTTCTATAATTTTAACTCTTATTGGGGTGGTTTTGATTACTCACCCTCCGTTTTTATTTGGTGACGACTCTAATGCAGATCATAATGAGAACTATAACAGCTTGAAAGGAGCTGTTGCAGCATTTGTTTCCACTATATTTGGAGCAAATGCTTACGTTTTGCTACGTGTGTTAAAAGGATTACATTTCTCCGTAATTATGACTAATTTTGGTGCTATTGCCATAATACAGACGCTACTATACTCATTTATATTAGGTGTATTGTGTATGCCCAACTGTGGCACTGAAAGATTTCTTGTGGTTTGTTTAGCTATGTTTAGTTATTTGGGTCAAATTTTGCTAACAATGTCTTTGCAAATGGAGCAGGCCGGTCCAGTAGCAATTGCTAGATCTGCTGATATAGTTTTTGCGTTTTTATGGCAAGTGATGTTCTTCAACGAAATGCCAAACAAATATTCGGTTTGTGGTGCTGTACTGGTATTGAGTTCAGTTATGCTTGTAGGCTTACGTAAGTGGGCATTGGCTTTACCAGAGGATTCTCATCTAAGAAGTAAGCTAGGTGCACTGGCACGATAATTTTTGAATAACATTCAAGGTATGTTACCAGTTTGAATCTCCCCTTTAGAAATGAGACACCGAAGTACCTTATTATTATTTTATTTTACTAGTTACTATTTTAGTTTTAGTTTAATGTAATGATAATTATTTGCTTTACATTAGATCAAACAGCTGGGCAGTGTAAAATGGTCATTTAAATCAAATATCGTCATAGTCTTGAAACATCATTGTTTAAAAAAAAATGAATTACTTAATCGTGTAAATTTAGTTTCCTTTGAGTGTTTTAGAATAAATTATAGGTTTGACAAGAATACTTTTCTGTTTGGAGATATACATAAAAAATACCAAACACCAGCTATTAACCTATTTTTTTTTTAATTTATTTATGATATATATCTACGTAGATATAAGTGCTAATTTTCACCCCTAAGACTGTTATTGAAGTCCACTTTCGTAACTTGTGTTGTGTCTTTTGACCTCTTCGTATTTTATCTAGTAAAAACATGTTCCCTGTTTTGCATACATTAATATTTTAATATCACTGTGCTCAATATGTTGTTGAAATTATTAATATTGTTATTTGTCGCTTATAAAACATAATTTATCACGTTTTGCTATTTGATAGCTGTTTTGTGACATGAACACAATATCATTAAATTTATGTAGAAAAATTTGCAAACTTGCATCAAAAATCATCATTAGGTACGAATGATTTTGACTTTATGGATTTTCTTAGATTCGTAGATGTTTAATGGTGGATATTTTTACTTTTTTGAACCTAGTAATAAAATAAAACAGATTACTTCTGATTATGTATGTTAACCTGAAAAAAAGGTGAATTTACTCATAAGAGTAACTAAACAACTTTTCATAAATATGAAGTCAAAATTTTACAAATTAATTTTGAGGAAAAAAATCATGAGATCATAACTGCTGTTTCTTGGAACTTTTACTGGCTATATTCTTAGACATTAACTAAAACGTACCTATTATGATGTTTGATTTTAGATTTAGCACATCAACAGCTGAGATACATAAACCTATATACAAAATTTTCCTCATAAACAGTTAGGTTTTTACCCATATCTCAATGAAAAACATTGAATTTCGCTATGTTGTAAATTAAAAATATTGTTTGTGTAGTATAGTTGTTTGTGTAGACTCTTTCCTTTTATTTAACATACATAATTGATTCTGAGCACTCTGTATAGAATTTCAGAAGTATTACGTAGAAGCAATAAAGCTATTTTTATCATAGTAAATTAGGTTACCTAGCTATTTTTAGTTTAGAACAGTACATACATATTAGATGCTTTCTTTCAAACCAAATATAGGAAAGCAAAAAGAATACAGATACCAAACCAAATTTAATAATTGTTATCTACTTTCTCCTTTATTATGTTATAATAATGAATTTATTACTTTCAAGCAAATATAGATAACATCATACCTACTTTGTACCTACTAGGATGAGTCCAAAAAAGAAAACGAAACATGGAAATAGCTACATACATATTTATGCACCTATAATTTTATTCAAAATTATTTTCTAAGTAGGTAGGTACCTTAAATACCTAGTAAGAATAATAAAATTACGATTTTTAAGGTAAAGTTTTCTGTTGGTACCGACTTTATTTTAATGATATAATTGTGATATTTTAATTCTAGTCCTCAACAAATTTAATGTACATTGCTTTGTAAACCAATAATAATGTGTTTTTTTACATATTAAATACCTTGTTTGAATCACTTAAGTAAAAATAATTATCTGATGTAGATTAACAACCAATCAAGCACTGCTGATGTGTACCTAATTTTAATTGGGATCAGGTACCTACCCACCTACATAAAACTAATACAATCAACCATTTAAACAAATAAAAGTAACATCTTATTATAGTTTGTTATGTAGTCAACTCTATAGCACCCTAATTATAATTAAGCAAACTAAAAGTATTTTGTGTATTTTGGTATATTATGTAACTTAAATATTTAGAAAGAGAGAAACGAAAGAAAATAAGATATTTTGTGCCAACCATTGATACATTGATGCAAAAAATATGTTACAAATAAATTAGAATAGAAGTTAGCTAAGTAGGTACATAGCCGCCACAAAAAGGGTCCATTCCAACTCAGAGTTTTGCTGTATCACAGCAATATAACACAGCGCTGATCTTTCGTTGGAACCTTTGTGAGTAAGGTAAGGAAGTCTGCTAACATTTAAAAATAAAACATTTATTAACTGAACTTTACAACATTTATTAAATTATATAGGTATGATTGTTACAATAATTGTAACAATCGTAAATAATTAATTTAATAATCGATAAATGTTTTAATTATTAAAATTATTAAAACATATATCGATTAATTTACAATAATAATCGACTAAATAAACACCCAATATCACAACTCTATTTTCTATTGACGGCATTGACGTTGACATTCATACATTTGTGGCATTCATTTCATCGCGTCCCCCTCGCCAGCCTAAATGCCCAATTACAACGTTATTTTACACAACCAAGGATTACATACAGCGTTATTTGTTTTTTAATTGAATGCTCAGAAAACGAAAGCATTAATTTATCTAAAATTTACAATGGCTGACCGTCTTACCCAGCTACAGGACACTATAAACCAGGTTAAATAATAGCCCACATTACTTGAAAGTGTATAATGTGTAGCGTACGTTAAAAAACTTATTTTTGCTCACGTTTCAGCAAGCTGAGCACTTCTGCAACAGCATAGGTATACTCCAGCAATTTTCCACGCCTAGTAAATTCCCTGGCTTCGACCGGAGCGGATCTCAGACGCCGCAACAACAGCAGAATCAGGAGGACTATGCTATTCTCTTTGCGCAACTAATATCTCGATGTGCTAAGGATATCGACACTCTAATAGAGTCGCTACCTAGTGAAGAGAGCTCTACGGAGCTTCAGGTTCAAAGCTTGAGGAGGTTGGAGGCTGAGAATAAAGAGGCTGCTGAACAGTTGGAAGAAGTAAGTTCATGCGTAATTAATTTCTTACTTAGCGTGCTCGTGGCGTTGTTTACTACGCTTAGTACATTCGGATAATAAACTTGTAATTCTAGTAGGCCAGTACATTATAAAAATGTTACTACAATTTATCATTTTTTTTTTTGTTGTTCTCTGATCAGAATGTATGTATTTACTAACAAGTAACTTTTCAACAAAATTATTGCTTAATTAAGATAGGTATAATTATAACTGAATATTTGTTCCGGGTCTGGTTGTTCTTCTATGTACCTATTATAAGTATGACATGTATGTATATATTTACAAAAAAAGTATATAAATATTCAGTTACCTGGTTCCCATGGTACAAGCTCTGCTTAATTTGGGGCTGTGTGAAATGTCCAGCAATATTTATTTATTTATTTATGTACTTATATAAAGAAACAACTAATTGTAAAACCCTTTTTTGAAGATGGTTAGAAAGACAACAGCTCTTCCCAATTATTAAAAATAACAATTCTCAAGTCTCAGTTATTAATTTGTTTCAAAAAAATTCATGTAAGTGCCTTAGAAATGCACTCACAATTCTATAGTAATACTAGCTGTTTTGTCAATAAAAACAATGCGCAGTCTGGTAAATAGTATCCTGTCTCAATCCTGGTCATAATATATTTATATACTAGGCTCAGGGCCTGTATCGTGGGAACCGTTTATGATATAAACATTAACTTAAAATGTAAAAGATGGGGTTGTATGTAAACAGCAGTGCAGGTGTATACATACCAGACATAATAAATATAAATAAATAAATATTGCTGGACATTTCACACAGCGCTATCTAGCCCCAAATTAAGCAGAGCTTGTACTATGGGAACCAGATAACTGATAGAATACTTATATACATTTTTTTTTTGTAAATACATACTTATTATACAGGGTGTCCCAGAACTCAACGTCAAGCCGAAACGGGGTGACAGGATTGATCATAACCATCACGAGAAAAATCTGAAAAAAAAATTATCCCATGCAGTTTGAAAATTATGGGCATTTTAAGAAAAACCTAGAAATTTGATCAAACTGTACCATTTTTCGGTTATTGTGGTTATTCTTTTTTATTTTTGTTCATTTGAACTTTGGAGACGTAATTCTAAATAACATTTCTAGAATCCCAATAAAAAATAATGACACAATTGCCTCAAGTTTCCGAGAATTGAGACTATTTGTTAAACTACGAATTTAAAATTTTCAAGATTCGTCGACTTTGACAGGCCCTCCTTTAAAAAAAATGTACTAGAGTGCCTTGGCAAGTAGCATTAAAAGTTGGCGCATTTAATCCGAATTCTAAAATGATACACTACTTGTTAGTTCCATACAGTAAAAATGAGTAAAAAAATTAAAACCTCAAGTAACCCGATTTTCGCTATCTCAGTTAAAATGTTTTTAATTCGCACAAGCTCTAGATAGGTTCTTAATTTTAAGGCAAAATGATGAGAGAGATGGATAGTGGGTATGTTTGCCATGAGTGAGCGCGACAAATAGTGACACCACTTTTACCAAAGTGAATAAAAGTTAGTAAAATTAGTAAAATAATGAAAAATCTTGATCTAGTTTAATTTAGGTTTGCTGGAATAAAAGTCAGATAGAGAAATAACATTTTTTATTACAATAAATGTTCAAATTGTTTACCATCAGCCTTAATACAAGCCCTACATCTTCTTAAAAAAGATCTACTTATTAGTCGGGCATATCTTCGAGAGTTGATCTCCTCAGCTGCTTGAGAAATGCGTTCACGCAGGTCGGCTACGTTCTCAATGGGCTTTGAGTAAACTTTTTCTCTGAGAACTCCCCAATAGAAAAAATCCAGGGGATTTAAATCTGGTGAACGGGCGGGCCACGAGACAGTGCCTGAACGCCCAATCCAACTTACTGGATATTCCTGGTCAAGGAAATCTCTTACTTGCACTGCGAAATGCGCTGGGCAGCCATCTTGTTGAAACCACATGTAGCGAAGATCTGCTAGTGGTACGTCCTCTAACAGGGTTGGTAAATCTTCTCTTAAAAAATGTAGGTAATTAGTTCCATTCAAGTTCTCAGGGCAGTTCAATAGGCCCAATAATTTTACCGTTTAAAATTCCGGTCCACAGGTTTACTTTAAAACGATACTGGGATCTATCTTCTCGCATTAAATGTGGATTCTCCACATGCCACTCGTGATAATTGTGCAAGTTTATGTAACCATCTTTTTTAAATGTCGATTCATCTGACCAGATAATTTTTTGGATGAATTGGGGATTCTCATTATGCCTCTGTAGCATTGTTCTACAAAAAGAAATCCTTTCCTGATAATCTCGAGGTAGAAGACTTTGAACTCGTTGTACGTGAAACGGATGCATTTCGGCTCTTTGCAAAATACGATGAGCCTTTGTAAATCATCATTTGTCCTTAAAATTAAGAACCTACCTAGAGCTTGTGCGAATCAAAAACATTTTAACTGAGATAGCAAAAATCGGGTTACTTGAGGTTTTAATTTTTTTATTCTTTTTTATTGTATGGGACTAACAAGTATTGTATCATTTTAGGATTATGATTAAATGCGCCAACTTTTAATGCCACTTGCCAAGGCACTCTAGTACATTTTTTTTAAAGGAGGGCCTGTCAAAGTCGACGAATCTTGAAAATTTTAAATTCGTAGTTTAACAAATAGTCTCAATTCTCGGAAACTTGAGGCAATTGTGTCATTATTTTTTATTGGGATTCTAGAAATGTTATTTAGAATTACGTCTCCAAAGTTCAAATGAACAAAAATAAAAAAGAATAACCACAATAACCGAAAAATTGTACAGTTTGATCAAATTTCTAGGTTTTTCTTAAAATGCCCATAATTTTCAAACTGCATGGGATATTTTTTTTTTTCAGATTTTTCTCGTGATGGTTATGATCAATCCTGTCACCCCGTTTCGGCTTGACGTTGAGTTCTGGGACACCCTGTATATAGAGAAACAACCAGACCTGGAACAAATATCTGTAGATCATGCAAACATTTGTTCCGCAGCGGGGATCGAACCCGCTACCTCCTGCGTCTCAGCTGGCTATTCGCCCACTGCACCACAGAGGTCGTCAAATCATATATTTATTATAATAAATATTTATAGAAAGCTACACTATGCCTGGGTGCTGTAGGCTATATTTTAATCTAATAAAAATCTGTCAGGGTGGGTCAGTGCTAAATAAAAAGGCTTCCAAAACTTTAACACTTCTTACCCCTTTCAGGTGGTCCGGCAAGGGGAAATCCTGCTAGAGAAGATTCAAGGTGCCCTCAGTGACATTGCTCAATGCCAGCTCGATATGCAGAACCCTGCTCTCATACTCAACAAAGAAACCAAACCATTATAGGGTTTACTGAATGGATATCAACGTAAATGATATCAGTGAAAGACTTTAACTACATTTATATGTTTTTCAAACTTTCGCGATCACTGTATTATTGATTAAAACGGGTATTTATCGCGTATGTACCTTTTTTATTTGTTATCCCGACGTTTCGGCTGTGTTGCAACACAGCCGAAACGTCAGGATAATAAAAAAAAAGCATGTGTGCAATTCACACGTGGTAGAAGTGAAACCTTCAAAAATGTTGGTTTCAAGATAATTAGACGAATGTAAAATTTCGGGAAGATGATATGATATGATGTAGGTATTAGTAATGATCATAGTGATGCAAAGTTAGATACCACGCGCATGTGCTTGGGATCTACCGACTCTCTTTCTCTCCTACTTTCTACCTTTGTGTATATTGGATGCTACTCGTTGCTAACGCTTGCGCTGGTCTGTAACAAGTATACTACGCGCATGCGTTCGAGTGCCACGCATTCACTCTCGCTCTGTCTCTTTCTATTCCCCCTCCCCAGGAGCGTTGAACGTTTAATGCAACAATGCTTTAATACTATTTGTACTAAAAACGGGATATTTACCATGATTTGTGGGTTCTGAGTGTCCCGATATTTCGACGCAGTTGCATGCGCCATGATCACGGGTAAACTGTACAAATAGTGTTAATAACCATGATAGTTTCAAAAGTTATAATGCTTTCATACCCCCTCCATGGTAGCGTTAAACGTTTAAACGCGATAAATACCCGGTTTAATAATTATTTATGTTTGTGTGTCAGTTGTGCGTTGGCCTGTGTTGGGTCAGTTACCTGAAGTTAGTGGCTCATTAAAAATGTGTATAAGTGATTGTCTGAATCATTTTTTAATACTAGTACCCAATGGAGTGGTCTGAGTCTGTGTTTCCTGATATACTATCATATCATTACCTAATAATAGAGTCCTTATGTATGATAATTAATGAGTATAATGGTTGGCATAAAATATTTACCGATGGAAAAAGTTTTAAATGTGATAATAATAATACATACAATTGTATTAAAACACTGGAATTGTTTGCGATGTCGGAGGCGCTGTCCTACGTTATTAGCTCCAAAAAAATGTGGCTCGTTGCGCCTCTGACCGCAGAGGTGTATCGTTATCCTACACTATTCTTAATAAGGTTCTGGGGATGGTAGTAAAGTGGAGATGCCCTGGCTCGGGAGGCAATATCAAATGGTACTGAAGTTTTTGTTAAACCTGACTCGTACTCGATACATGACATGTCCACCATTTTTAACGTACCTACATCGGCGGCGCCTTTGCGACGATGCCGCTTAGTCAGTTTAACAGGTATCTACTTACATGATGAATGAATATGATTTTTGTTAAACTATTTTATACAGTCTGTTTCATTGATATTTTAGGAGTTTAATTTAGATTCTTTGAATATATAAAACTTTCTATGATAATAAATTTGAAAAACCTATTTACAACAATAATAGCCATTAACCCTACCTGTGTTTTCACACAAACATAACGAAACACGCAGTATAGTGAAACTAATTTAAATTAGATCTGACATCTTTCGGTATAACCTATAGATAGATAGATAACTCTATAGAATTACCAAACAAACGAAAATAAGTACTAGGCTAGAATAAATAAGGAAAAACAATGGGCGGCGTTATCGCTAAAAGCGATCTCTCCAGGCAACCTTTGGATGGAGCGAAATTTACGAAGATACGGAGTGCAGTGTGCTTTGGAGTATACATTTACGCATATACCTATTCTTAAGGTACCTATTCAATTATGATTAACGCTTACTCTGGTAATTACTGCTTCCATATTATAAGGACAATCTCATCAAATATACTTACCTACGCTAAACCAATGCACCTAGTCGTCGGAAGCCACGGCAAGGAAGTCTACGTTAGAAGGCGAACCACTTCCACCGGAAGTGACCGGTATCGCCAAACTCATACCAATACAGCTTAGGTATGCCATTTCTTAAAATAATCTGAGATTACGAAGTTTTGGAGTAGTACCCAAGAGTTCCTTGTGAAAGGACTCGCCCGGTGATGGTACACCATACCTATATCTGCCGCCAAGCAGCATTGCTGCGTTTCGGTTTGAAGGGGTTAGGTTGACGGTGAAATTACAGGCACATGAGGCTTAACACCTGTATGCCTCAAGTTGAGAGACGTAGGGGGCGTGACCTACAAGGCGATACTTTGTTATAGGCGATGGTTACCACATAACATCAAGTGGTCCGTATGCTTGTTCCATCTCCAGCCAGGTAGTATAAAAAAAAATAAAAAACCTACTTAAGGAACAACTCTATTTATAAAAAATAAATAAGCGAGATAATTTATTCATTTTTTATACAAATAACCTAAGCTGCTAAACCAGCATACGGCCCTTCTGATGGTATGTGGTTAGTGAAGCCTACAGAATACAAAATAGTAAGTATTCTGTGGTGTGGCTTATGGACGTTAAATGGTGCGAGTGATACCTTTTTTCAGCGTTACCTATGCTTTCAAAGAATAGGTCATAAGGTATTTTGCACCCTGCTACCTCCACCCCCCATTTTTGAATCGCAATTTAGTATTTTTGTATGAACAATATCCATAAACAATAACCGTCGTTCATTGAGGTGAAGTCATTTACATGAAGTGTCGCGTCACTTTGACATTTCATTCTGCATTTGATTTATTTGATAATTTATATGGCAGAACAACGTTTGCGGGGTCAGCTAGTAGTTCTTTAATATGCTCAACCATCAATTTAATGCTAGGTTCACAGACAATAAATTAATTATGAAATTTTTGAAGAGCACCATACTGGTGATACTCAGTCTCTGGGGAAAACTTCAGCAGACCATTCCACAAGCTACTAGTAAGTGTTCGCGGGAGGAAATTTCTCTGGAACCTCACAGTGCGCAACCGCATTTTCTCCAAGGAGTGAGGATGGATTCCTGCATCCTGCAGGAATGTGAGGAGGGTGCTGCAGGCACCATATCGAACAATTCCTCAGAAAACAACTCATTTACATACAGAGAAGAAAAGTCTTCTGAGACTCGAAGGCTCATACCGCTTATGAGCATAATTTTAGTAGGTACTTTTTCTTAGATCCCGATTCTAGGAAAAATACCTACTCTACTTTATGTTGCTTACATACAGTAGATTTTGCGGAGATTACATATCAATTGATCTTGTGCGGCCTGCACCCAATCAAGCAGGCTCCCAGCAATCTTTATCAAGACAATGGAAATAGTCCATCTAAGTAGTCGAGAGCCCGTCTTACACTGCGCTTTCCAGCAACCAATCCAATCCTCAATTTTCATTAATTAATTACCAAATTTAAACTGTAAGTTCTAAAATCTGCACAACCAAATCAAAGTACTAAGTTTGCACTACGGTCCATTACAAAGTCAAAGTCAAATATTTTTATTCATTTAAATCACAACGATCACTTTCAAACGTCAATTTTACTGCCTGTTCCTTCGCGACCAAGCCAGGAAAGAAAGGCAAGAAACAAGGCTGGTTGTTTTTTTAATGATCCTTTTACAATACATAATACAGAAAATAAATTACGTCTAAATTGTAACATTTTGAACGAGTTGGAGCAATTTCAATCCCAAGCTTCTCTATCATCTAAATAATCCGATATTTTATAGTAGGCTCTTTTATAAAGATTTTGTTTAATTACGTTTTTAAATTTGTTAATTGTCAATTTTTGTACATCCCTTGGGAGTTTGTTATAAAAGCGTACACCTTGCCCTTTAAACGATTTACTAACTTTATGGAGTCTACAAGTGGCAACAGCGAGTTTATCTTTATTTCTAGTATTAAAATTATGATTATCGCTATTTTTCTTAAACAAATTAATATTTTTGAGAACATACATTAGATTTTCATAGATGTATTGACAAGGGAATGTCATAATATTTATTTCTTTAAACTTATTGCGTAATGATTATCTGGGGTCCATATTGTAAATTGCACGAACAGCCCTCTTCTGCAGAACAAAAACAGTGTTTACCTATATCACTTCCCCACAGCAGTATACCGTATGACATGACATACTGCTTCGCTCCTTTACTTTCCATCCAAAGGTTGCCTGGAAGAAATTGCGGTCATTATTTGTGTGGCCACCGATCTTGTGCGGCCTGCACCCAATGACTTCCAGCAACCTATCAGGTCGTCTTTCCATCTAGCTAGCTTAATCTAGTCCTAAAAATAAGGTTGGTATTCAATAAAGCGTTTATCAATCAGTTTTCTAATCAGGAAGGAAGGAAGTTTCCCCAGACCATCCCTCGAACCGGCTACTCCGGCGTCTCAGCCTCTCGGCACTTCCATTGCCTCGACAGTCGGCCGGCTCGCCGGCACTTGTTAGTATCACTCGACCGCCGTGCTGTCAACACGTACTCAAGTGAATATGAACACGAAGTGACTTTGTGATTGTTTGTGCTCTGTTTTGGATACTGGAACTTTTATAAGGTAGGACTCTAAATAAACATTTATTTATTATTGTTTTTCAGAAGAAAAACACTGGAAATACATTTGTTTGTGGTATTTTCTTTTGATACCTTCACTTTTAGGTTAAGGTATTTGACGGGCGCTAAAATAATATGAACCTGTAATTTTGTGGCTAGAGTCCTAGAATTGAATAATGATAATCTGTCTAGTGATTAATGAGCTAGTTAGGTTCTATTTCTGTTTAGCTTTTAGGAGCACGAAGACGCATGTAATTAACAATATGCATCAATGCAACTGCATAATCTACCTAAACCATTAAAAAAATCTAATTCCGTGATTTGCAAGTAATTAGTTAAATATCTAAATACCTATAGTTATGCAATGTACTGTACCTAAATATATCTTTTAATAACTCGCCAGCAAAATACTGTGGTCTACCTAAATACATTGTAGATACTTACCTACTTAATTGTCAACAAATTACAATTTCAATCTGCTATTATGGGTTATAATTTAATCATAACCGCCTTCACAGGCCACAACAGCTCAAAAATAAGGCTCTACTTGCAACCAGGGTCAAGCCAGTATTAAATTATCAATACTTAATAAGGATTTGGTCACTGCTAGAATTTTAATCAAAACCGGTTTGATTATCTTTGAAATTATATTATCTTCGTAATGATACCAAGGGGATCTATTTGCATATGTCATTTCAATCAAGGAGAGTTTAAGACGACGAAAATGCTGAAACTTATGGTCTCGGGGGAATTCTCTCATTCACAAAAGACCTCTAAATTGCATTTTAAAAACAGAAAATTTAGAACCGACATCAAAACAAGGATGATATGATCAATTAGGTTTTTTTTAATGTTTGTTAGCTCTAAATTCCGTCATTTGTCAACTGATTTGGAAAATTCTTTATTTTAAAGGATTGGTCTCATAGAAACTTCATCAAAATTGGTTCAGTAGTTTGGTTAATTCGGTAATATTTGAGTTAAAAAGTTACTTGCTATGGCTACAATGCGCTACGGCGCGACCGGCGGCGTTGGCGACAAAAAATAAACATCCCTATTTTACCATCATCGGGCGCCCCTTGCGCGACTATGGAATTATTTTTCTTATCTTGTATTGAAAATGGTTGGCATTCGCGTATATGAAATAATGGCTTAAAAAAAATAACAAAAGAGATATTCTTAATCCTAATTTTCAAGGGTCTGATAGAGCTATTGCTCTACCTACCGAATCAGAAAAAGGCGCATCGAAAAAATGACATGACTAGAACTGGATGGGAAAAGCCTTCTAGGTTTTATAGTACGAGTCTGCTGCCAAGCAGAATTGCTGTTTCGGTTTTAAGGGTATGGTTGCCGGGAAATTACAGGCACATGAGGCTTTACACATGCATCAAGTTGATGGACGCATTGCAGTGCATGGTGCAGACACGTTCCTAAGGTGCGTGACGTATGAGGCAATATTTTGTTATAGGCGATTATTACCACTTAACATCAGGTAAGTATGCTTGTTCCATCTCCAGGTCGAATAAAAAAGGAAGATGCTTTCATAGAAGAATATGTCGGATAAAAGTACTTAAAGCCTGTCTAGACAATTTCAATGGGAATATCCAATATCTTTGTTCAAATACCGGTAATATGCAAATTATAGAAAACAGATCTCTAGTTAATAAACACGATATTACGTTAGATGGCGGATGTGTTCTGTGAAAGTGTTGACCCGGGGAACCGGCTCGTCTCGAGGGACCAAAGTAGATGTTTTCGTTTCAGCTAGTTAGATCTTGACGCAAAATTACCCAAACATATATTTGATCGAGCGAAGCGAGCTCTCTAAATCAACTTGATCAAATCTGCGTTGTATGTATGTATGTATGTGTGTTTGTTTGTCCGAGGATAACTTTCGAAGCGTTGATCCGATCATCATGAAATTTGGTGGGCACATAGGTAGGTAGTGATGGCACAATTTTGGTGTGACTAAATGAGCTAAAAATGTTAGGGGTTGTTGAGATATTGGGGTTCAAGAGGGGTAAAACAAAATGAAAATTAGCCTATTAAATCAAGTAGGACGTCAAATGAAAGGTCTTCATTAGTACATTTCAACCCCGTTTTTAGTTTTAGTTTAATTTTCGTAGTTTTTGAGTTATTAGCCATAATTAAAACTAAATTTTGACAAAATTCACAGGGTACACCAGTGACCCCACAGTGCTGTAATTTAGTATGCGTGTAGCTTATATATTATAAATATAGGCAAAAGTCTGAAATCTAGAATAACTGCAATTTGTACCCCCAAAAAAGGGTAACCAATTAACATGAACTCCCATTACCTGTAATTTGAATGAAAAAAAAAATGATTTGTATTTGGATTTTATTTCCGGGCACTATTTTGATAGTCAAAGATAACGAATAATATTTTTTTTGTTTTTATGGGAGACTCGCGAGATCTCAGTTCGGGGCGAACCACTAGTTTAAATATTATTATTTTTAACCCGTGCTGTCCCACTGCAGGGCAAAGGCCTCCCACCCTTTTTCCAGTTTTTTCTGTCCCCTGCTGTAGTGGGTCAGTCTGGTAAATGCACATCCAAGTCGACGCGCCATCTCTTTGGTGGTCTGCCGCGTGGGCGTGTGGCGTTAGGGACCCAATCAGTTGTTATCATTGCCCATAGATCTTCGGGCCTGCGTCAGACGTGGCCGGCCCAATCCCACTTAAGCTGTGCTGATTTTTTTGAGATATCCATAATCTTTGTTTGCGAGCGCAGTACGGAGTTTTTCGGTTTGATAACCGGACACCTAAAATACTGCGCTCCATAGCCCGCTGCCATATCTCGAGTTTGGACCTGTAAACATGTATTGCTTCTTTGAAATTGCCACAGTATTGGGTGGTAAGGAAAGGTGTCTTCCTTCACGACTATCTGAGAAACTGGTTCTAAAATCACAGTGTGGAGTGTGGAGTCTTGTCGTTTCTGAACCAGTTTCTCCTTTGTCATTTTTATCCAAAATCTTTGGCTCCCCGATAAGTATTTATGCGGTTTTTTTTATTTGAATTGTTTTTTTTTTATTTTATTTTGTGTTATCTTTTCTTTGTTTTTTTTTTTTAATCTTATCATTTAGGTAATTGAAAAGAGTATTATTTAAATTAATCATTTGTTGATGTGTTAAAAATTCATTTAACTAAAGTAAAAAGTAAGTCCAGTGGCGAGAAGGGTCGACAACATAATTGAAGTCAGGGCCGAAACTTTTTAGGATTCCGGACGAAAATGGTAAAAACGGAACCCTTATAATGTGACTTTGTCCGTACGTTCGTCCGTCTGTCATCTCAGCAGCTACTTACTTAGAATATAAGCTTGAAATTTAGAATAGCCATAAATGACACATAAAAGATATAGATGATACTATTGCAAATAAAAAATTCATAATTATTTATATTTTGATGGCTAGAAGAGCCAAACTGGGGGGGATCAAAATTTTTAAATAGAGTTATTGTGACAATTGGGGTATCATAAATCAAAGAGATTGACTTCCAAAACCATTTTTTTTGTCCATTTTTGGATTTAGGATGAAAAATGTCGAAAAATACCTATATCGATTTAAAATAATTATCTCCCTTATCTTGAAAGTTTGCAAAGTGAAAATCTGAAATTAATATGATTGTTAGATATAAATGCAAAGATTACAGAAAAGTTATAACGAAATCTCTATCTAGAACAAGTTTTTAGGTGTCTGTCTTAAAAGTTTTCATGGCTTATCGGCCACATAATTAGAGGTCGCTGCTTAAAGCTAGCTGAGCTTGGAACCAGAGGCGGCGTAAGACGGTCCGAGGGTCCTCGCGCTTCGGAGGTTTATGCATTACCTAGCCGTGAACGTGACGAAAAAATTTTACTCGTCATAAAACGATGAAAAATATTATTCACAAATCATATTTATTTTTATTTAGTGTAGCAACATCTGCTGGCGTTGTGCCACTATCGCGGGGAATCCCGGAGATTCTGATTCTGTTTGTTTGCGATACTGTCACGTTTCTCATCAATCATCACACTAATATTATGAATGTGAAAGTTTGGATGTTTGTTTATTTGTTTGTTTGTTACTCAATCACGTCGAAACAACGGCTGAACCGATTCCGATGAAATTTGGTATATACGTAGATTATAACTTGGATTAACACATAGGCTACCTTTTATCCCATAAATCAGTTCCCATGGGATAAAAATGGGGTGTCAAGTTGCAACAGCGAGTTTAGCTTTTCTTCTACACATTTAGTAGTGTAACGCGTATCAAAGTTCAAACAAAGCTGAATTTCAATACAAAGGATTTCAGTAAGGCTAAACGCAGGAAATTTATGTTTCTATAATTCTTTTTACGTGTGTGCATTTTTATGGATACAAATTTCACAGTTTCAAGTGTTTTTTTATTTTATTTTATAAAATCCGTCTTATTGCGGTTTCTTTTTGACTGGGGAATGGGCGGGGCCTCGCAAAACTGATTTCGCCTACGTCCATGTTTGGTCTTGCGCCGCCACTGCTCAGAACCCTCGTTGCGCGAGTTCTAATCGTACTTGACTTGTTTTGGTATAAGTAGTTTATATTCATATGTGTGTAGTAACATTTATGTTTTACAAGGTATTAAAACAAGCCAATAACATTTAATAAATAACATTGATCTCATTTCCGAATCTAGAAATAAATCTTGATATCTGACTATAAGTTGAATCAAAGCTACACGTGGGTTTCTCAAACGAATACGAAAATCTTGTTGGCCTTTATAGTATGATAAACAGGTAAATCAGATAAAATTAACCTCGAATTATAACAAAATATGGTTTTACAATGTAATTTAATATTATCCGGAGCGACGGATCTCGTGCGCCAAATGGCTCCTAGCAATCTTTAATAGGTCGTTTTCCGTCAAGTGGCAATCCTACACTTTGCAGTGCGTGGTCTCCATTCAAGTATCTTTCTGTCGTAAGACCTGTCAGTTCTTCAAGCTATGAGCCTCGTACGCTACCTTTTTCTTATGTTATTTGTGGGGAATAAGGCTTACGGCCCATCTGATGGTAAACGGTCACCGTCGCCTATTGCCACTGGCAACCTGGGGTATTGTCGATGCGTTCCCTACCCTGTTGAAACCTTTTAACATTTCTCTTGAAGCGTGCCATGTCTGAGCCTAACAGGAAAACCTCAGATGGCAGCTCATTCCACATCTTGCTAGTATGAGGTAAAATAGATCGCGAAAAGCGTGATCGACTTCTTCTAAATCTATGGGGTAGGCTTATGTTCAGCTATGGTTGTTTTATGGCCGATATTAAGATGGTACATACAGAAACGTGATATTTCCCTATGGGCCCCATACGAAGGCTCAAGGTCACTCAGCGTGCTATAGAGAGGGATATGCTTGAAGTTTCTCTACGAGATCGAATCAGAAATGAGGAGATTCGTAGACGAAATAAAGTCACTGAGATAGCACAAAGGATTAGCGAGCTGAAGTGGCAGAGAGCAGGGCACATAGCTCGAAGAACTGACAGCCGTTGGGTTAGAAAGGTTCTCGAGTGGAGACCACGCACTGGAAAGCGCAGTGTAGGAAGATCCCCGACTAGATGGAAAGATGACCTGGTTGCTGGGAGCCATTAGGTGTAGGCCGCACAAGACCGGTTGCTCTGGGAATCTATCCGGGAGGCCTACGTTCAGCAGTGGAAGTATGTGGCTGATATAATGATGATGGATATGGATTGGTCCATTCGCTGATCTATAATTTTCAAGCTCCTAGAAAAATGTATTTCTTTATCTTTTATTTACTCAAATCTTAAGGTCTTGTCCTCCCTTACGAGATAAAGAAAACCGCATTTAACTGTACCTAGCTAAATGCGTGCTATGCTAATTTTAGCTTCTTGACACTCTACCTTAAAACCAGTCAATATTGTCTATATTTTTTTTCTTGTTTTGTCTTAAAACTAACAAAAAAGACAACTTTAATATATAGCATGTTTATGTTGAGTACCTACCTAAAATTACCATAAATCCATAAAATAAAATGTTGATAATTTATTCAAATCGATACCTTGCTCAACGATTTTCCATTTACAAAATCGAATAAAATATTGAAATAGTTGTTGGCTTTTTAAGATTGAAGAAAAGTCAACGATTATTTGAGCTGCTACATCACTTATTCCAATATTTTTTCATCCGATAACAGAGTACGTGTGTAACTGCCACTGAATTCTTTTTGTATATGAAATAGACCTTATTGTTCTTAAAGTTTTGGTTGAGACTTTCTTAAAGTATCCGCCAAAATCCAAAATACAGCCCACTTGTACTGCTGTGCCCAATATAATTATGTGTTTATTACAATGCAATATTTAAGTTAAAAATCCACCTTTCAACCCGCACTGTCTAAATATGCTGCAATGTATGAGGAAGTGGATTTTCAATTTCATTGTTCACACAAATCAACGGTCTGAGATGACGGGCAGAGTACATATTAAACTCGCCTCGAACTGAGATCTCGCGAGTCTCCAAAAACTCCGAAAATATTCTTAGGGCGACTCGCACAACGATGACTAAACGTATTTAGTGGCTAATTATGATTTAAGGAGTTGTCAAATACTATAACTAATAAAATACTAATAAAAAGGCTAATAAAATAGTGCCACGAAATGCTCAACCAAATAATTTGACCTTCATTTTTCATTAAAATTACAGGTAATGGGAGTTCATGTAATTTGGTTACCCTTTTTTGGGGTATAAATTGCAGTTATTTTGAATTTCAGACTTTTGCCTATACTTGTGTCACTTAAGCTACACGATTACCAAATTTCAGCAATGTGGGGTCACTGGTGTACCCTGTAAATTTTGTCAAAGTTCAGTTTTTATTATGGCTAATAACTCAAAAACTATAAGAACTTTACTAAAAATAAAAACGGAGACTACATTTACTAATGAAGACCTTTCATTTGACGTCCCACTCGACGCCAAATGAAATGTCACCCAGTTACCAAATTTCACGATGATCGGATACACGCTTCGAATGTTATCCTCGGGCAAACAAACATACAAACATACATACATACATACATACCACGCCAATTTGCCCCAGTTGATTTAGAGATCTCACTTCGCTCGATCCAATATATAATTAATTATAGGATGTCCTATGCTGAACAGAGGCCTCATAGACTTCCAGAGCAACAAATGTTGTACGGCCTGCACTCTACCCCAGCAACCTTTATTAGGTATTTCCAGTATTATGAAATTACCTTCATAAAAATAATAATCGAGTAAATTGTAGCCCTAAAGTATTTTTCTTCGCGCTAACGTAATTAACACTTAACAAAACGAACGTAAAGTCCAGTACAACACGAAAACAACGAATTAAAAGAGGATCCTCGCTCAAATGTCAAGGTGAGCGGTGTTGCTAAATAAACGAACAAGACTTGCAAATAGCTTTAAATAAATTCTGAACGTTTGCACCTTTTATTTTATGTCCCTATTGCTGTCCCAGAAGAATAAAACTACAGTACTCCCTAGAGACTACAGCATTATAAAAAGGAAGTTTTAAATTTTTGCGTCTTTCATCAAAAATTTTGATTTGTAAACAGTTCATAATAGTTTTCATGTTATCTTTGAAATGATATGAAACTGTTTTATTTCTTGACTGTACCATCCTCATTTCTAATTAAAATATATTTCCGGCCACAGTGTCAAAAAGTTTTACAGGACAGCCACATTGTGATGAAGAATTCGGGCCAAATTTTACCCAGCTACAACGTAAACAATCTGCAAGTTGTAACGCACCAATCGTTGCCTTTGGTATGAAAAACGACATTTTGTAAAAAAATGTTACTCCGCATTAAATCCTCCTTCTGTATTTTTATTCTTTTTGTGCAATAAAGATCACACTAATATTATAAATGTGAAAGTTTGGATGTTTGTTTGTTTGGTACTCAATCACGCTGAACCGATTTCGATGAAATTAGGTATATACGTAGATGGATTACCACATACCTTTTATACCATAAATCAGTTCCCATGGGATAAAAATGGGGTTTCAAGTCAAGTTGCAACAGCGAGTTTAGCTTTATTTCTAGGTTACCTACACATTTAGTAGTGTAACGCGTACGAAATCGCGGGCAACAGCTAGTATAATATAATGCGCTAAACGCCCATTGGCGTTCGATAGGTTACGGTAATCGATTACTGTAAGGTGAGCTGTATGCATCTTTGCCTTTGGTATAAAAAATAATAAGGATTATGGGCAAGACTACTCAATATATTTAATACTGTCCCATGCACCATTAGCAGTCGCGTCTTTCTTTTTAAAGTTATACTTCTTTTGGCGCGTTAAAAAAATTATGAGAGTAAAATATTTACAATGCGCGCGCACGCCTACAGCCAAAAACCGATATGACGAAGTTAGCTGCTAACTATCACATGCGCGCGTACACTGACAGCCAAAAAGCGACATGATGAAGTTAGCTGATAACTGTTTCTCAAGTTTCCGTGAAATTTCATAACCATATTTATTAATTTATCATTCCTTTTACAAACAAAGAGTTGTGGCATACGGGACGAAATCTTTAGCTATTTTTGTTCTGTTACGCCAAATAAGTATAACTTCTTACGTGTGTACACACACGTTTTTTTCCGCTAAATAAATAATAAATAAATAAATAAATATTGCTGGACATTTCACACAGCGCTATCTAGCCCCAAATTAAGCAGAGCTTGTACTATGGGAACCAGATAACTGATAGAATACTTATATACATTTTTTTTTTGTAAATACATACTTATAATATATAGAGAAACAACCAGACCCGGAACAAATATCTGTAGATAATGCAAACATTTGTTCCACGGCGGGAATCGAACCCGCTACCTCCTGCGTCTCAGCCGGCTATACGCCCACTGCACCACGGAGGCAGTCATCTGCTCCGTGGTTATATATGGTTGGCCTACAATAGTCATGTCCAGCCTAAACTTTTTTAGAGTTCCTTACCTCAGAGGAAATAAGTTTGCTAACCTTGGTATCGAAGTTCATAGAAATCCATAGATGATTTTCATGAGCCTTCTTAAGCACAATGCTTAATGCCACTAATGGTCAGTCATCCAAATGTTAACCTGCCAAATTGCCAATCGTTGCTTAGCCTTGAATCTCTTCTTTAAGGTAAGAGTAAATAGGTTTCTTCTAGATCTTCGTGCTTCATCTTAGACCACATCATGGCTTAAAAAAAAAGAAACAAGGCTTTGCTAGTGCATAAAACTAAGTTTAGCGGCTTGTAAAGGTACTCTGTGCATAGTTTATGTTTTGTATTGTTTGAACAATCTACACATTTAAAGTTCAAGGTGCATATTGCATCACAAATGGAGTAATAAAAGTAATAGCCAAACACCACTTTCAACTTCGACTTTATGTCGAAACGGGGCCTATTCTTGAAGTAATCTATCTACTCATTCCAAATCCACCCATTGCTGGGTTCTTCCACCACACTCTCCGGTCCCGTGCTAAGTGCATCCTTTAAAGTCAAAGTCAAATTAATTATTTTTAATCATTAAAATCACAAGGATCACTTTGAAACGTCAATTTTACTGTCTGTTCCTTCGCGACCAAGCCAGGAAAGAAAGGCAAAAAACAAGGCTGGTTGTTTTTTTATGATCCTTTTAGAATACATAACAATACAGAAAATAAATTACGTCTAAACTGTAACATTTAGAACCAGTTGGAGCGATTTCAATCTCAAGCTTCTCTGTCATCTAAATAATCCGATATTTTATAGTAGGCTTTTTTAAAAAGATTTTGTTTAATTCCGTTTTTAAATTTGTTTATTGTCAATTTTTTTTATATAAAAGCGCCTTGCCCTTTAAACGATTTACAAACTTTATGGAGTCTACATGAGCAACAGCGAGTTTATCTTTATTTCAAGTATTTTGATAATTATGTTCTTTTAATTATATATTTGTGACATTTTAGAATTATTATAATTTATCGTAATGAAAAGGCTCCTTTACAGCCGCAATTTGTAAGGTTTTTCCTTATTTACTATTTTTTTTGGACATCAAAACATTAATTATCGATTTAGTATTGACATTGATTGATTGACTTATTTGACATTGTTTTGCTCTGTGATTTTTGTTTTGTTTTTATTATTTTAAGTTGACATTATTTGATATAATAACTTATTTAGTCCCGATACCTGTCTGTTTGAGCTACAATACTGTTAGTTATATCACAATTGTTATATTTATATTCTAAATTTGACGTAACTTAGTGTTCAATAATGTATCTACAGTAGAAAATAAATGAAATGAAAAATGAAATGAATTAAAATTATGATTATCGCTATTTTTCTTAAACAAGTTAATATTTTTGTGAACGTACATCAGATTTTCATAGATGTATTGACAAGCGAATGTCATAGTATTTATTTCTTTCATCATCATCATATCAGTTACTGGACGGTCACTGCTGACCATGGGCCTCCCCCATAGATTCCCAGAGCGACTGATCGTGTGCGGCCTGCATCCAACAGCTCCCAGCAACCTTTAGCAGGTCGTCTTTCCATCTAAATCAACAAAATAGCGTGACAAAATGTCATCCGACTATCTCGCTGGTTATTTTCCAACTCGACTGCGATTATTCCGATTGGTCTGATCCTATCGGATCAGAAAATAATGCAAAAAAGAAGCACATTGCCAGTTCCGGATTAAGGTAACTTGAAGCCCTAAGCAATCTTCCCCTGTGGGCCCCCTTATCCGGGTCACCTACGAGCAAGCAAGCGGAAGAGAGGGCATGACTGCGACCGAACCGAACGTCAACGACAATTTAAAACGCGCGGATTTTGAAATTGCTTTCGTGTGCTCATTTTCTCGGTCGTCTCTGGTGCCTCTCTAGACGGGATGCCCCTAAGAAATTGCTTAAATAGCTTATAGGCTAATTCAGACACATTGTCCAAATGACCGAATAAGTCATTCTTGTTATATAAAAATGAAAAACATAAAATTTTCCTATTACGGTTTTTATACGGTAGATTTATTTTCGTTGTGTGCGTTTTTACCTATTTTTATTAACAAGATGAAATCGGATTGAAGTATAAAAACCTCATGTCGAGTGGTTTTGATAAAAGACGCTTGTCGTGATCGAGACCGTTTTGCGAAGTACTTGCAAAGTGCTATTTACAGTTTAAAAGTTTGCGGCTTCAACGGTATTTGATTAATAAAATATAGGCTTACACGTTCTTTTCGGCACAATATATTCCTCTTCCAAATCCCAGCACTCCTACCTCTCCTCCTCTTACTCATTCACACTCTCTTTCTTTTTTACTCCTTCTACCTCCGTGGCACAGTGGGCGAATAGCCGGCTGAGACGCAGGAGGTAGCGGGTTCGATTCCCGCCGCGGAACAAATGTTTGCATGTTCTACAGATATTTGTTTCGGGTCTGGATGGTTTTCTATATATTTTAAGTATGTATTTACAAAAAAAATGTATATAAGTAGTCTATCAGTTATCTGGTACCCATAGTACAAGCTGTGCTTAGTTTGGGGTTAGATAGCGCTGTGTGAAATGTCCAGCAATATTTATTTATTTATTTACTCAATCACATCGCAACAGCTGAACCGATTTCAATGAAATTTGGATGTGGATTATACAACTGGATTAACACATAGGCTACTTTCGTTGACAAACAACGCGTACGAAGCCGTTGGCAGAAGCTAGTTTATAATAATGTTTAACGTGTGTGTAATAAATTCCTTACCAATTTTAAACATTCGCTAAGCAGTGTTTAATTTTTTTGTGGTAAGAGCCTTTGGTGGTCGTTCACCGGCAAGATGGGTTGACGACATTATAAAAATCGCAGGTCGTATGTGGGTTTGAACAGTGCAGGACAGAGGCGAATGGCGACAACGAAGAGAGGCCTATGCCCAGCAGTGGGATGAGAAGGGCTGACGATGATGATGATTGATGTAAAATACTGTTTTTGAAATATCCTTTGTAAGTCAGACTAATGAAAATTTTAAGTGAACTTTTAGCAAATGCACATACCTAAGGTCTTTTGAAAGTGACTCGATGTCAGAGGTTAAACATTATGTAACCAAACCATCGGTATAAAGATGGTACTTACCGTAATTGAGTATAATGTTACCTGTGCGGATACAATTTCAGATTTTAATTGAAGATAAACGAAAATAGCATTTAAGTTATCTATTAAAGCATAGGGAAAACTTCAAGGATATCCGATTTTATCTCCATACCTGTTTCTGCTGCCAAGCAGTTTTGCTGTGTTTTGGTTTGAAGGGTATGGTGGCCGGAAAAAGTACAGGCACCAGGCTTTACACCTGTATGCCTCAAGTTGATGGACGCAGTGCATCGTAGGTTGCGTGACCTACAGGCGATACTTTGTTATAGGCAATGGCTACTAGTTAACATCAGGTGGTCCGTATGCTTATTCCATCTCCATGTAGCATAAAAAAGTGGCACTCCAGGAGTGCCGACAGAAGTGAAAACTTGAACAATTACGAAATAATTACAAGAAGTGTCGGTAACGGTAACGGTAACAGTGGCGCGAGATCAATGGTTTTTTCCATCTCAAAAAAATGCCCAAGGCGCCTAAAGAAGTTATCACTTCAAAAAACTTCGAGCGATGACCCGGCTGCTACTAGACGCACTCTGTGGATAAAAAGAAATTCCCTACCGCCTGATTTTACCACCCCACAGGAACAGTTACCACTCGGGCATGATCTGCAGTGGCCAGTCTGGAAGTCCTTAAACAGGCTCCGCACCCAGATTGGCCGCTGCAGACTTAATATGTGCAAATGGGGATTTAGGGACCCTAACTTGACGCAGTGCGACTGTGGTGATCCCATGCAGTCAATGCAGCACTTGCTAATGTGCCCTTTATGTCCGAACACATGCACAATGGAGGACCTAATGGCCGCCTCGCCTGATGCCATTGCTGTGGCCAAACACCTGTCCAACATATTATGAATGGAAACGTAGAACTCTTGACACGCTAAGAAGAAGACTTCAAAAAAATAAAAATCTCCTTCGACGAATATGAAGTAAATCTTAGCGATTAGCTATTGCTTATCTAATGCTAGTTAGTGCTAATGAGCGAATTCTTACCAAAATTTAAGCCTCTTTTTTCAAAATATTCATAAATTGTGGACCTACGTCTTAAATTAACAGATGTAAGTGAGAACATGGTGTCCCATGTTTTCATCATCATCATCATCAACCTATAGCAGTCCACTGCTGGACGTAGGTCTCTCCCAGGGTGCGCCATTGAGCCCGATCCTCAGCTCTTCTCATCCAATCCTTGCCAGCCACAGCGCGCAAATCGTCACTCCATCTAGCCGGAGGCCGTCCTACACTTCGCTTGCCTAGACGTGGTCTCCACTCCAGAACACGTTTACCCCAACGGTTATCGGGATGTTTTCATACACGGTGCCAATAATAAAAATCTCATAGTTCTATGAAAACAATATTTTATCACCATTTGTTGAAGGGACATGCTATGAAGTGATTCTATCTCGTAGATAAATATCAAGTATATACCTACTTGGTATTTAACTAAGATATCGAATCAGAAATGAGATGATTTGTAGAAAAACCAAAGTCACTAACGTAGCCCAGAGGATTAACAAGTTAAAGTGGTGGTGGGCGGGGCATATAGCTCGAGGAATTGACGGCCGTTGGGGCAGAAAGGATCCCCGCTGGAAAGACGACCTGATATAGGTTGCTGGGAGCCGTTCGGTGTAGGCCGCGCAAGATAATCGATAAGGGAGGCCTGTGCTCAGCTTTTTTGTAACAGTTACTTTTGTCCCTTATCATCATCATCATCAGATGATGAGACAAAAGTATCTGCATTTTTGCAAGGTCTAGCCTTTAAAAAACAAAACGGATGGACTATTTCTCAACAGATGGTGGCTTCAAGCTTATAACACTCGAGCACTCTTCTTGTAGTGTCGGCTTCGTTGTCAGATTCGAGCTGAGTCGCGGAGCAATGTTCATTTATCTTAATTAGGCTGCATGTTAAAGACGGATTCACAATTACAGCGTCAGGCCTTTTACTTCTAACAAAATAGCTTTTGTCCTATGTTGAATTACGACGTAAACTCATTCGTCGAATAAGTAAATAGCTTAGGCAATGATTCTTCGAGAAGTTTAGCTTCTAGAGCTGTGGAAAATCCGGTTATAAAGTTCTTATGTATTTTTCCGGCCAACGATATTTGCTAGAGCACAAGCTATCATATCTAAAATTAAAACTCTTGGGAGCACCTACAAACGAAATGAGCAGAATGGTTTCGAAAATTAAAAATACTAAAACTAGTAGTTTTGTTTTAAAAATTTTAACCGACACTTAAGAGAAATACTAATCATTAAAATCATTTCAAAAATAATCATCCCCTTAAAACAGGGATGCGATGACATACTTTTTATAAAACGAACTTTCAAAATCTGTTTCACTAATTTACCTTTTGCGATCAGGCTGTTTCCTACTGTCCCACTGCTGGATAAAAGCCTCCCCGTACCTATTCCTTCCATTTGTAACGGTTCTGTGCCAAATCATCCCAATGTCAAATAAATAATTGATCGTGCAAAGCGAGATCTCCAAATGAACTTGGGCAAATCGGCGTTGTATGTACATATGTATGTTTGTTTGATCGAGGATAACTTTCGAAGCGTTGATCCGATCATCGTGAAATTTGATACATAGGTAGGTAGTGATGGCACAATTTTGGTGTGACTAAATGAGCCAAAAATGTTGGGGGGTTGTTGGGATATTGGGGTTCAAGAGGGGTAAACAGTAAATAAAATGAGACTATTAGGTCAAGTAAGACGTCAAATGAAAGGTTTTCATTAGTACATTTCGACCCCGTTTTTATTTATAGTAAAGTTTTTGTAGTTTTTGAGTTATTAGCCATAATAAAAACTGAACATTGACAAAATTCATAGGGTACACCAGTTACCCCACAGTGTTGAAATTTGATATGCGTGTAGCTTTAGTGATAAAAATACAGACAAAAGTCTGAAATCCAGAATAACTGCAATTTGTACCCCAAACAAAATTAACCCATTTACATGAACTTCCGTTACCTTTGATTTGAATCAAACTGTAGGTCAAGTACGATGGTTATCATATCGTGGCACTATTTTGATAGTCAAAGATTACAAATAATATTTTTTTGTTTTTATGGGAGACTCGCGAGATCTCAGTTCGGGGCGAACCACTAGTGTATCCAACATAAAAACTTGAGTTGAATTTCCGGCTTTTCCAACTCTACTTCCAAGTGAAATATTTGTCGATGTATTTCGTAACTCCCTCGATATGCCGCAAACTGGGCTAGAGCCCGCACATGCTGATTGGAAATACGTGACAAATCAATGTATTGCTTACTTATTGCAATGAACACTGTAAATTGAGACACTGGATACATGTATGTTGTAAAATGGACAAGAGTTTTCTGAAAGATAAATTGTTCCGAATGTAACCATACAATTTGCCAAAAGAAATTTGCAAGATGATTTCTACGAATGAACGGCCTAGCAAATAAACAAGCCTTAGCTCCTGATTATTTTAATTTGTTTTTTTATCTTTTAATAATGGACGTTTAAATAAAAAAATTAAGTAAGCCCTATAGGTAACAAAATAATAAATTTAACAAAAAAAAATGACTTTTGATAAAATAAACTAATACGTATATAGGCCATAAAATAAATGCAATTGCGCACTTTTCGATAGGTTCACATACGTGTCGTGCGCACCTGCTGCAAAGTAAGGATAATATTAATTTTACTTTGTATGATTTTATACCAAATGTCTTTAGTTTAGTGACTGCTTCTTATTATGGATTTGGGTCAAACATTTTCATTCAAAAGACTTTAACGCGTATCTAATTGAATCAATTATCTCTTTATTTCCATAGCTTTGCTAAATGTATCATATTGTAACCAATCCGATATTCATTAATTAATATGGAACAACCACCCGGCCCACTACAGCAAGGGACAGAAAAAACTGGAAAGAGGAAAGGGAGGCCTTTGCCCTGCAGTGGGACAACACAGGCTAAGAAAAAAAAAATGGAACAAAAGTCTCCAAAAGCGTGGTTCAGACTGGCACAGGATCTGGAAGAATGGCAAAAACAAAGAGAGCCCTATGCTCAGCAGTAGGTCGACACGGACTGAGAATGATGAATATGGAGCAAAATGCCTTTATTAACAGAAATAATATAAAATTATTTACAAAACTATAATACAGGAGAAACAGTTGAATCATCTAAAGATCGTTGCCTATCCGTTGACTGTCTATAGATAGCTCAACTGCTCCAAATCACTACCAGGTGGAAGTGTCCCCAAGACACTGGCTGCATTGCCCCACTGAATTACAATGCTTATGTGTTGACCCAGATAAGCGCCAGCTCTCGGATCACACGTTGCTTCCACCAGCCGCCCGGAAAGAATTTTGAAAACGCGATGGGCCCCGGTACCGCATGGACCCAGGGTCTCGACCTCAAAAGGTTCAAATACGTAAGGTCTGTCGAGACTAACATGCATTAATTAATAACTAGTAGTTCGCCCCGAACTGAGATCTCGCGAGTCTCCAATAAAAACCAAAAAATATTATTCGTCATCTTCGACTATCAAAATGTTTCATTCAAATTACAGGTAACGGGAGTTCAGGTAATTTGGTTATGCTTTTTTGGGGTAGAAATTGCAGTTATTTTGGATTTTAGATTTTTGCCTATATTTCTGTCACTAAAGCTACACGCATACCAAATTTCAGCACTGTGGGGTCACTGGTGTACCCTGTGAATTTTGTCAAAGTTCAGTTTTCATTATGGCTAATAAATGAAAAACTATAAGGTTTGAAGTAAAAACAAAAACGGGACCGAAATGTACTCAAAAAAACTTTTATTAGACGTGCCACTTGACCGGATTGTTCTATTTTGTTTTTTTTTTACATCTCTTGAACCCCAATATCTCAGCAACTCCCGCACATTTTTACCTGGTTTAGTCACACCAAAATTCTGCCACACCAAATTTCACGATGATCGGGTAAACGCTTCGAAAGTTATCCTCGAACAAACAAACATACATACATACAACGCCGATTTGCCAAGTTGATTGGGAGATATCGCTTCGCTCTATCAATTAACATTAGAATAGAATAAAAATGGATAGAAAACGCTTTATTATAAATCACACTTAAAATAAAAAAAGAATATAAAAACAAACAATACACGCAGAAATACAAGAGGCGGTCTTATCGCGAAAAGCGATCTCTTCCATTCAGGTAACATTCCAGGTGAGCTATTTCGTTTTAATGTGAACAATATTGTTTTATCTATTACCACAGCTATTACAGTGATTTTGAGGAACACCGGGGCCACATTATCGGGAATTTTTGAATTTTTGTGTTGGATGTCTCCGAAAAAGACACATGGCACGAACATTACCATCTTTACCTATTTTTATAAGTGAGATCTACAAACTGTACTTAGCAGCTTCTTTACAGTAAATTGTACATATTTCCTTTCGATATATATATATATATATATATATATTTATGTATGTTTTTATTTTTATACATATATGTATATTTTAGGTTTAGGCATTTACTTATATATTTTTATCCCACATAGGTATTTATTGCAACACCGCCTCCTAACACGTTTTTTCAACCCAGCCCATCGAAAGGTTGCCTGGAAAATATCGCTTTGAGCGATAAGGCCGCCCATTGTACCACCATGTTTTAGTCTTTTATTCTTTATTGCACACAAGAAAATACATTTAAAAATACAGAAAAAGAGTTCATGTACAAAAGCGATCTTAACTCTGAGTTTTCTTTCATCAAACCTTTGAGGCTAGAGAGAGATGATGATTTTAAAGTCTAAGTTTTCTACGTTAAGTTATTGTAATTTGGTGTAACAATAAAAAACTATCTATCTATTCGCCGAATACAGAATAATAATAATCAGAATAATCAATTTATTAGAATAATCATTTACAAGTCAATTTCAATTTAAACAAATTATTAATAATAACTGCATTTTGTACCCCTAAAAGAGTAACCAATGTACATGAACTCCCGTTACCTGTAATTTTCATGAAACTGTAGGTCAAGTAATTTGGTTATTTATTTCGTGGCACTATTTTGATAGTCAAAGATTACGATTACGAAGATATATAAAAATTTACGTTAAATTCACAATTAATTAAAATAAAATAATAAACAACACATTGATTAATTAACAGAATATCGGTAACATAAAATAATGAAAATATAGCGGACTTTAAGATATACTATACCGATAAGTAGCAGAGACAGCACAACATGGATTGGGTAGTTATATAAATAAATAAATAAATATTGCTGGCCATTTCACACAACGCTATCTAGCCCCAAACTAAGTAAAGCTTGTACTATGGGAACCAGGTAACTGATAGAATACTTATATACTTACAATTTTTTTTTGTATTTTTTTTATACTACTAAGGTAGCAAACAAGCATACGGCCCACCTGATGGTAAGCGGTTACTGTAGCCTATGGACGTTTGTAACACCAAAGTTATTGCTCGCGCGTTGCCGACCCTTTAACATTTTCAAAACGCCCTTTTTGAAGAACCCCATACTGTAGTCCCTGAGGAAAACCTCGGCAGGGAGACCATTCCACAAGCGAAGTGTTCGCGGGAGGAAATACCTCTGGAACCTCACGGTACTCGACCAGATCATCTCCAAGGTGTGTGATGGATTCCCTGCCGATGCCGATGCGATGATAAAACGTACCTGCAGGCACCATACATACTTATAATTTATAGAGAAACAACCAGACCCGGAACAAATATCTGTAGATCATGCAAATATTTGTTCCGCGGAATCGAACCCGCTACCTCTTGCGTCTCAGCCGGCTATTCGCCCACTGCGCCACGGAGGTCGTCGTTGTTTCTGGACTCATACTAATCTCAATAATCAAACTTGTCCCCGCCTTTTACAACGAATATAGTCTATCAATTCCTAATTTTCCATATGGTTAACTAGTTGTTACAATCACATTGAATCTTTATGTGAGGTAATAGATGTTTGTAAAAGGCATTTGATTGCCCAACCGGGGTCAATGGCTGCCCTATGAATGAGTAATTTACGAACACAATGATCCCAGATTTAACCCACCTTTAACTATAACTTGTTTGTGCCTACGGCTTTGCGTGGATAAAAAGTAGATGAAATGTGATTCCTGGACAGTCTTTGTGTCCTGAAATCACATTAAATTTATCTAAATCTATTTTCTAAAAATCATCTAAATTTCGTATAACGATATCATTATTTACGCCTGTCCTGCCTTCGGGCCTTAAGAGTCTGTGAGATGAGAGAATCTGTGCTGCGTTTCGCCCATACAAACGTAGTCCCCTGTTTCCTCTCTGGATAGTGATACTAGAGCAAATATTTTTTTACCATAAAATCTACAAGTACCACGGTCATGTCCCTACGTTTAGTTTTTCTCCATAAATTAATTATTATAAGAACTAGGAACCTTCTAAAATCACAGAAGTTGCTAATTTTTACTGCCCCTTTTCAGACATCCAGCAAACAAATATGACGAATATAAATAAAAAAACGAAATGTACAAACATAGCCAAAGCTCTTTTTATTACATATTTGAAAAAAAAAATTAAAATCGGTTCAGTTTTGGAGGAGGTAACAGGGAACTACGAAACAGTGATTTCGTCTATTTTAAATACGTATAATCAGTCCGACCTGCAGTTGTCTCTATCGCACGCATATAGGGCATTTAGAGCACAGCGCGACGGCAATAAATTTGTTAAATACCTATTTTCCAAATGTCTTGCTTCCCGGATTTCCTCTTAAGACGATATACAAATCTAATTTCGGTGACGATTGGGCGGAGCATCCGGAAATGCAAAAAAGTGACAGTGCTATTTAATTGCTTAGGTGAAGAACGAGACAAACATGTATCATTGCCGCGCCGCATTGTCGCAGGAGTAAATAACGTAAGCGACAAAAAATAAAATCTCAAATTGCATGAGAACCAACAAATGAAAAAAAAATCCTTTTCCATTAATTTAGGTACTATAATTACCTACAATAACTGTGTAAAAAATACTTTAAATCTTTTCTAGAGTCGGAAAATGAACGATATTAGTGTTTTAGAACAGCCGGTTTTGACAAATAATTGCATCGAGAGAAGTTTCACCAATTGCGTTTCTGACTTTCATTTATGTAGTTTAAATTCTCAAGTAAATATTGCTTAAATATGAAATCAGTAACATTTTTCGTTATTGAATACGACAGTTTCTTAGCGACTGAATTTTTTTTTACATATTGTCTTAACAATAGTGGTCTGCATAAGACAGGAGGATGTCATAACCCCTAAACTCTGCCATCTTAAATACTAATTAAAGTCCAAAAAATGCTTATTAATTTTCCATTCTATACAATCAAAGAATACTTTAATAATCGTTTTCATCTAAAGGTGATATAGATAGTGGTCAAACGCTAGCCTATAATTTATAAAAAAAAAACAGGTAGCTTTTTAGCGATAATATCAGCCATTGTCCATATATTTGTTCTATTGTCAAATCGCTTATAATTATATTTAAAATAAACTAGTGGTTCGCCCCGAACTGAGATCTCGCGAGTCTCCCATAAAAACAATATTATGTATTCGTAATCTTTGACTATCAAAATAGTGCCACGAAATAAACAACCAAATTACTTGACCTACAGTTTCATTAAAATTACAGGTAACGGGAGTTCATGTTAATTGGTTACTCTTTTAGGGGTACAAATTGCAGTTATTCTGGATTTCAGACTTTTGCCTATACTTGTGTCACTTAAGCTACACGATTACCAAATTTCAGCAATGTGGGGTCACTGGTGTACCCTGTGAATTTTGTCAAAGTTTAGTTTTTATTATGGCTAATAACTTAAAAACTACAAAGATTAAATTAATAAGAAAAACAGAGTTGAAATGTACTAATGAAGACCTATCATTTGATGTCCTATTTGACCTGATAGTCTCATTTTCATTTTTTTTTACCCCTCTTGAACCCCAATATCTCAACAACCCCCCAACATTTTTAGCTCATTTAGTCACACCAAAATTGTGCCATCACTACCTACCTATGTATCAAATTTCACGATGATCGGATCAACTCTTCGAAAGTTATCTTCGGACAAACAAACATACATACAACGCCAATTTGCCCAAGTTGATTGAGAGATCTCGCTTCGCTCGATTAATAACTTCCATTTATACACTCATGCTCAATTCAAGTTAAAGGAGTTTTAGAATGTTCACAAAAATTACACAACTTTTTTTAGATAGATGTTTATCATAGCCTTCGAGGCTATTTAATTTAAACAAAAAATTGTGCTCAATTTGTGTTCACTGGCGCACCGTCATTTCACTTTCGTTCAAGTAACGGTATCAGTAGTACTTTACACGTGGCTTCTGTTTTGTGGCTTTCATAAGTGGTGTAGGTATTATTGTTGTCCAATATACCAACTTATGCCTGGTGACCTACGTTTTTGTAAAAGATTTACAAACTTAATCATTTCTAATCTAAGTTTTCTTTGTCAACTTTTGAATAAATACACAGTGCTATAAACTTATTACTACATATAAAACAATAAACTTAAAACTTTGATTTATTTGGGGGATTTTGATTCGTAGCTGTTTTCCTGTAGCGCCTGTAAGCATAGTTATTCAGCATCATTATCAATCTAACAACAATATACATCATACAACAATAACATACAATCATAATAACTAAACACAGCCACATAATTCGACGACAGAAAGCGGAAATGGCGTATCTCAAAAATTTCTGCTGTTCGATATTGAAACATCAATTGCTGTAACTAGTTAAAAATCAATGAAGCAGTAACTTTAGGACATTCCAATTAACTGTATCAAATCAAACTTAGATTGATAAAAATATTTTCCAAATTTCAACGTTCTATCTTTATTAATATACGAGTTATGATTTTTTAAATAGTTTTTTGGCTGTGGTGTAAAATTAGATATTTTGAGATACGACAAAATCGCTTTCTTCCATCGATGAATGATAGTGAAATAATTCACTGACTTTTATAACTCCTAAGGCACTTTTCACTATTAAAGCAACCTATTTTGACTGCCTCCGTAGTGCAGTGGGCGTATAGCCGGCTGAGACGCAGGAGGTAGCGGGTTCGATCCCCGCCGCGGAACAAATGTTTGCATGATCTTTGGATATTTGTTCCGTGTTTGGGTGTTTTTCTATATATTATAAGTATGTATACACAAAAAAATAAAAAAAGTATATAAGTATTCTATCAGTTATCTGGTTCCCATAGTACAAGCTCTGCTTAGTTTGGGGCTAGATTTATTTATTACTGGAGAGAAAATGTACCTACACACCAAGCTATAGTTATATTTATGCCATTCCCACGGTCCTGTGCCCAATGCTGGATTTAGAGGTCTGGAGGCCTCGGGGCAATAAAGGAGTGGATGCCCCCTGGCCCCAAATTATTTTCAATTTAAAAGGGTAATATTTTTTCAGTCGAGTTTTCCAATAAATAATTATCTATCAAAATTAATTAATTCAAAAAATAGTTTTCTATCAATAAATGATTTCTGTTAAAATTTAATCTAATCATGTTTGTAAAGTTGTTTATTAGTGTTTACTAGTCTGAATTTGATTTTTTTTCGTAGTCTCTATTGTGGGGGCTCCTCTTTTGTGGAGGCCCCGGGGCTGTAGCCCCGGTTGGCCTCCTCTAAATCCGGCCTGAGTGTGCCCGCCTCATCCAAGTTCTACCAGCGAAGTGACATCGCTTGCTCATCGTGTTTGCACATTTGCCTTGAAGAATCTTCCTGATAAGAAAATTGGCAATAAGGTTACTAAACAAAAGTAAGGAAAATATAACGACATTGCATTGTTCTACTAAGGACATTTTGATGGCAAACGTGACGCAATAGCCAAGGAACAACATACAAATCGTAAAATCAAATTATTATCATTATTACTTAGAGCCTGTTGTCCCACTGCAAGGCAAAGGCCTTCTTTCCTTCCTTCCACTCCACTCTATCATGCGCGTGTGTGCTCCAGTCTTCCATATACAAGTCGAGTTCGTCTTTCCTGCGGCATCGCGGTCTGCCACGTGGTCTTTTGGGATCCACTTGGTAGTGGATTTTGCCCATAACTCCTCTGACATGCGCAGACATGGCCCGCCCAGTCCCACTTTAACTTGCCTACTTGGCGCCCAACGTCCGCGATTTTTGTTTGGGAGCGCAGTAAAATAAAAACCATTAAAAAATTGATTTAGCTAATCAAAGTTCCACGATTAATTGACGACCTCCGTGGTGTAGTGGGTGAATAGCCGGCTGAGACGCAGGAGGTAGCGGGTTCGATTCCCGCCGCGGAACAAATGTTTGCATGATCTACAGATATTTGTTCCGGGTCTGGTTGTTTTTCTATATACTATAAGTATGTATTTACAAAAAAAAAGTATTTATGTATTCTATCAGTTATCTGGTTCCCATAGTACAAGCTCTGCTTAGTTTGCTTAGTTTGGGGCTAGATAGCGCTGTGTGAAATGTCCAGCCATATTTATTTATTTATTTATTTATTTATTAATATACACCCCCATTCTGATCTACCCAAACTATTAAAACAATAATGTTGTGTTTTTAAAACACTAGCAGAACCAATTTCTATAATATTTTAATTACAGGGAAACCACACAAGCTACTTTTAATCCAGGTGTCATACAAGCAAAGTCGTGAACTGAAGCTAGTATCTTCGCATTGTCAATGAGTATGGAGGCCGCCATATGCCTCTGTGACGTGTCCAATCGCGACCGTGAAATAAAATCTAGATTTTCGCCATTAGTCTCCTTTTGTTAAAGTTGTTTACCGTTGGAGAAAATAAATGACTTTACTGATGAACGTAAATCACTGGTTTGTTTGAAGTCGCAATTTATTTTATTTTATTATTATTAACCATTCGTGTCCCACTGCTGGGCAAAGGCCTCCCCCCATTCTTTCTAGACTTCGCGGTTCTGAGCTGATTGTGGCTAATCCGTTAGGAATTTATCCAGCTCATCCCGCCATCTACGTAGAACGTAGAAGTCGCAATTACCTAATGATAATCTGTGACTGTCTCGTTAGGTTTCCTTATTCGATTTGTGAAAACGTGGATCTGGAATAACTATTAGGGTCCATACCGTATTCGATAATAACCTCATACAAAATGAAGACTCCATCGTAGATGTAGACATTTAAAAACAGTCGAAAATTGGAAACGCGGTTTCTTATTGGTTTTTCTTTTGTAAAACGTTGAAATGCATCAATTTTACATACATTTCCACGAGGGCGTTGCAGCAAACTTGCTGTTCTACGTAATACGTCAACTACGTCATCTGTTGTTTTTCTAAAACTACATAGAAACCATGTTGCTATCGCTAATGATTTCTTTTACGATTTTGGTGTAAAAAAGCTGATCAAACATGAAGGGAAGCCAATCGGCTTACGCGTTTGGCAATCAATTTTAGCATGTCAGCGTTTTGGTTCTGAGGCTTCGTTGAATACTTCTATTTATAAATGAAAATACCATTGGATTGAGTACGATTGTACCACACTACTTGCTACTAACTATTCGTATCTAATTTGCTAAACAACTTGCTACAAAATGTTCTTGTACCATATTCGGTTGAGAACTAGTTCTGCAAATATTAATTTATTCGCTATTCGCCAGATCGCCGGTATTTGACCTTATGCTGGCATTTGCGTTAGGAATTCTGTGCTTTACTTGTGAATTGTTTGAGGATATCTACTGATTTTCTATGATTAATTCAGAGAACTGCCATTAGGAGAGAAAGGTTCTCGAGTGAGAACACGCACTGGAAAGGGCAGCGTTTAACTAGCCTTGCTGGAGTCTTGGAATCGGTTGGATGCAAATCCCACAAGTTACTTTGGAATCTATGAGAGGTCTTTAGGAATCTTGAGATAAGAGTACCTGATGTAGTCAGCCATCTCAAACCATCCAGTATCTCGCAGACACTAACAACTGAACTAACCGGATTTGGATACAGTTCATCTTTTTGGGAGCTACGGACAAAGGGTTCAAATTCATAACACACCTCGTTTTGAGTTTGAAAAATAATGGAAATATCGTTTTTTTTTGCCAGACAGCTTTTATTTCAAACGATTGCAATCTATGATGATTCAGAAACATCTTAGATTGTATTATCGTGGACTGTGCATAAAAGTAGGATCCGTCTTTAAAGCCTCCTCTCACTACACTCACACGCGTGCGTACTTTATGTATACTGCTGGACCTTGCCTTTTTTCATCATTCAAAACCTGACTTCACCCATTGTTGGGTCCTCCCCAAGTTTGTGCTATTCACCACGACCCTGCGCTTGTCTCACCCCTGACGGCCCGCGACCTTTACGATGTCGTCCTACCCTTCTATACCCGCTCCTCGGCCACCATTCAGTCACTGCCCTGCTTCATCTGTCATCACCACGTCTGGTCAAGTGTCGCGCCCCAATTCGAATTCCAACGTCATGGACCTTCGTTCGTCTACGGGTCTCGACGTTCAGATTATTATACGCACAAATTTTTGATTTCGTAGTAAAATGTGTTCATATTGATGTGAAGTTTTGCTCTAAAACCTTTGATTCTTAAACCTGGTATGTAGATGTCGATTTTAATGGAAGCCAATTAGCATTATTCCACTTCATTGCAGACATTCTCAGTTTTGCTCCAATTGCCATTTGCATAACAAAGATGTCCATATTACTGCTGATTTATGGCACTGCAAGTCTGCTACAATACCTGTTGGTGGTTATACATATATATTTTTTTCATTATTTAAAGGTCCTACCAAATATGTATGTTAATTTTAAAGGGGCAGACCCTTTTGCAAATAAAAATGACGAAATATTTCTAAAAGTGAAAATACAACATTTGTGTTTTATGTAAGCTGATCCGGCGAACTTCGTACCGCCTTCACATGCATACGACGCGGGCTGCCAATGTACGTCGCCTGTAGAATTGTCAATCGGCCATTATTAGCTTCATTTATGTATGAGAAAATGAATTTTCTTCATAATTTCTTTTTGCGTGAATTTTAATATTCTGCTATTCGGGACGAAGACAAATCCAACAAGTCGAAGATCATCAAAATCGGTTCATCCGTTCTTGAGTTATAAATGGTGTAACTGACCCGACTTTTTGTTTTATATATATATAGGTAGAAGATATCATGAACTTTGTATACCGTATATAAATCAGCAAATTATTTATATCCATAAAATAAATAGCGCTAATTCGACCGCAGCAATACTGATTTATAACTCATTTCCCCCTCATTAGGATTAGGTACATATTTTTTAACAGTTGTCTATACCCATTTATAAAGAGGTAAAGTTTGTTAGTTTGTATGTTTCTTTTAGGGGGTAATCTCAAAAACTGCCCAAACCCTGCAATACTATCCCACAGTGCTACTATAGGGTATATTTAATTCTCAACTAACTGACCCGCTCGCGGCTTCGCATGCGCAAAGACCAAAATCATTTTTCTATAAAAATTTTGACACCCCATTTTTATTCCATAGGACCAGATTTATGAAATAAAAAGTAGGCTATGTGTTAATCCAGATTCTAATATACCTACATACCAAATTTCATCGAAATCAGTTCAGTCGTTATGACGTGATTGAGTAACAAACAAACAAACAAATAAACGAACATCCAAAGTTTCACATTTATTATATTAGTGTGATGAAAGGTACGAGTAAAGACTTTATTAACTTAGAGCCAATTTAATGATGTAAATAAAAGTAGAAGGGCCGAGTTTTGACTGAGTGGTAGGGCCACTCAGTCAAAACTCGGCCCTTCTTTTTGATTGATCGAAGCGAGATCTCCAAATCAACTTGGGCAAATCGGCGTTGTATGTATGTATGTATGTTTGTTTGTCCGAGGATAACTTTTGAAGCGTTGATCCGATCATCGTGAAATTTTATACATAGGTAGGTAGTGATGGCACAATTTTGGTGCGACTAAATGAGCTATAAATGTTGGGGATTGTTGAGATATTGGGATTCAAGAGGGGTAAAAAAAATGAAAATGAGACTATAAGGTCAAATAGGACGTCAAATCATTTCATTTTTAGTTTAATCCTTGTAGTTTTTGAGTTATTAGTCATAATAAAAACAAAACTTTGTCAAAATTCACAGGGTACATCAGTAACCCCACAATGCTGAAATTTGGTATGCATGTAGGTTAGTTAGACAAATATAGGCAAAAGTCTGAAATCCAGAATAACTGCATTTTGTACCCTAAAAAAGAGTAACCAATTAACATGAACTCCCTTTTCCTATAATTTAAAAAAAACTGTAGGTCATGTAATGTGGTTGTTTATTAATTGTATATTTTCGTTTTTATGGGAGACTAGCGAGATCTCAGTTCGGGGCGAACCACTAGATATGTGTTTTTGGATAGCTTCAAGGATGTCAATTGTGAATTTCATCTAGTAGTTAATCTAGGCATATAAATAGGGTATTCATAATATATGAACAATAACACATTGAAAAAATCCAGTGTTCTCTTCCTTAAAATTTTATTTTAGCCTTATTTTCTTTAAAAGCTTACTTTGACTGAGATCTATGTGTGCCAATAGATTTGTTTTACCAATAGATTAATGTCAAATCATGACGAGATAGTTAAGGCCACCACGTTTCTTTTGTTTGATTTTACACAACTTTGCTTCACTCCATTCAACTTGTTTAATAACCACGATAAGTCAAAATTAGCTGGTAGTACTAACGTTTGCAATAAACAGTATATATATATCATCAAATATTATATATACATATATACGAGTATATATCATAACGTAATAGCAATCAGTTAAAAACTAAAAGCTTTTTGGTTATGGGTTATCAGCTGTAAAATGGTAATGAATTTTTTGAGACTAGTTACGCGCTTGACCTTACCTGAGGGTTTAGCCAAGTTACATTCGATTAGCAATGGCGCTAGTCGATAAGTACGAAAATCTATGGGATTGACACTTGCTATGGAAATATCACGTGATATATCGACAACAAACCTATGTAGAGAACGAATCGGTTCGAGGCGAATGTAACTTGGCTAAGCCCTCTGATGGTGAAGTCGAAGATGAAGCACGCTTTCCTAGAAAGGACCTATTCACTCTAGACTCCGAAAAGAATGCATTGTTGAAACGCTTAATTTCACTCTTACTTATTCACACATTGTTATTAACAATTTATTACGTATGTAACATCGACTTATCAATCAAATCACGCAATCGTACTCATTGGGAACGCATCGGTTGCGTCCGAGTAAAGCAATAATTGACATGTTAATTATCGACATGAATAAACAGCTATATCGGAATAGTGATGCGCTTTGCCCGGTTAAATGACTGAAACACGTCAAAATGCACTTGCCAAATGAAAAATGATTTACAGTGAATTCGCTTTGCTTAACGCAAACGTTTCTTCAAAATTATTTTGCAAGTACAGAATTTGTCTATATAGTGTTTGATAATATACATACAAAAATGAAAGGGGTTATTTTGATGAACATAAAAAATAAATTTGTGAAATGTTTACAATAGAAATGTGTAATTTATTTTGGCATGTAAAAACAAACCTCCTCTTTTGACGACCTCCGTGGTGCAGTGGGCGAATAGCCGCCTGAAACGCCTCCTGCGTTTGGTTTGCCTCCTGGAAGCAACCGGGACATGCTCCGGATTCGCAGGATCGGGGAAACCCGGATGCCATATAGTCCGAGCCTTATACTCGTACACGCACAATTGCAAGCCTTTGACAGGATGGTAGATAGAGTATAAATGTTGCTTTACGATGTTTAGACGACCTCCGTGGCGCAGTGGGCGAATAGCCGGCCGAGACTCAGGAGGTAGCGGGTTCGATCCCCGCTGCGGAACAAATGTTTGCATGATCTACAGATATTTATTCCGGGTCTGGTTGTTTCTCTTTATATTATAAGTATGTATTTACAAAAAAAAATGTATATAAGTATTCTATCAGTTATCTGGTTCCCATAGTACAAGCTCTGCTTAATTTGGGGCTAGATAGCGCTGTGTGAAATGTCCAGCAATATTTATATATATTTATTATTTATAAAGAAAAAAAACACTTTATTATACTTATGTTGTGCTGTTGCATAATGTTTGCCATCTAACCACAGATACTGTATTGGTGACGTCTCGAGATATCTCTTGTTGTCCCTTTCTAACCCAAAGTCCGCAGCCATTTCCGAAAGAGATATCAAATCGGCCTTTCTTTTTGGATGTCGATTGCAAGAGTAATATATCGAATTAATCACCTAAACTTATTCAATTTTCTTTAAATTTGATAATATAACTAGTAGTAGTCGAGAAGTCTTTTTTATGTTTTGAGAAACCGTCACTTGAATATCGTCAGTATACCAAACATCCTGAATATTAAAATTTGTTAAAATTTAGCGAATCTCTCGAATTTATCGACTTTTTGTCGAATTTAAACGATAATTGTTGATCAACAAGTTCCGTATTTGCATTATCGATGTCAATTTGAGACGATCACTCTAATTTAGTTTTTTCTATATTTATTGGTTACTTTCTTAGTCGGCATTAGCCGAAACACTTACAGGTTCTGCGTTCGAGACAGTTCGAATAATTTGACGGACAGTCAACTATTTCGATACAAGTGTACATCTCTACAATTATAATAATGGACAATTGTACATACTATTATGCACGCAAAATTCCCATGAGAGTCCGTTGCGCTTGCGCATCATTGCGAACAAAGGTGTTGGATGATTAAATAATCGTTGAATATAATTATTGATTATTAAATTCTTCCTGGAATTGTTTCCTTGGGATTTTATATAGTGTTTTGTTTTTTATTGTAACTTGATCATTTTAAACAATGTAGGAATTTACACACAAGTGGATAATATTTCACTTTTGTTAATTACATACGAGTGACTGACCATGTATGCAGTAAAATAGAATTATTTACTCTACAAAGTAATCCACTTATTTGCCTACATTAGAATTCAACAACGAATTTCACTTTCTGCATTTCATCCATACACATCATGATCTAATGAGTTTGCAACACATGGCAATCAAATATTATGATTTATGTGCAGTTCTGTTTTATTCAAAAAGTTGATATTTACTTTTATTCTATAGTTTTACTGGAAGCAGATATCGAGTGATCGAATAATTTAAAGCTTTTTAAAGCATATTTGAAGAGGTACCTATTTATATAAGTACCAATTATGAGATTTATATGGAATTTTAGCAGATCTCTGTCGTTTGCTGCCGTAAAATTTGAGTATGATAAGCGGCATGTCATAGTTGATCGAGCGAAGCGAGATCTCTTAATCAACTTGGGCAAATCGGTGTTGTATGTATGTATGTATGTTTGTTTGTTTGTCCGAGGATAACTTTCGAAGCGTTGATCCGATCATCGTGAAATTTGATACTACATATGTATGTAAGTAGTGAGGGCACAATTTTAGTGTGACTAAATGAGTTAAAAGTGTGGGTGGGGGGGGGAGGGGGGGTGGGTTGTTGAGATATTGGGGTTCAATAGGGGTAAAAAAAAATGAAAATGAGACTATTAGGTCAAGTGGGACGTCAAGTTAATGTCTTCATTAGTAAACTTTGACCTCGTTTTTATTTTTAGTAAAGTTTTTGTAGTTTTTGAGTTATTAGCCATAATAAAAACTAAACTTTGACAAAATTCACAGGGTACACCAGTGACCCCACATTGCTGTAATTTGGTATGCGTGTAGCTTAAGTATCACAAATATAGTCACAAAATAACCAATTAACATGAACTCCCGTTACCTGTAATTTGAATGAAACTGTAGGTTAAGTTTTTGGTTATTTTGTGACACTATTTTGGTAGTCAAAGATTACGAATAATATTTTTTTTTTGTTTTTATGTTAGACTCGTGAGATCTCAGTTCGGAGCGAACCACTAGTTATATAAGTACCAATTATGAGATTTATTTGGAATTTTAGCAAATCCCTGTCGTTTACAACCGTAAAATTTGGCTATTATAGGCGGCATGTCATAGGTTATTAAAAAATACTCATGTTGATGGTATTATTTAGCAACTATAACACAATTTGAGTCGACCAACGTCCGCCCATTCCGTCAATTACGAAACCATTGTCAAATCAAACAAAAGATTGTCATGTCTTGTTATTTTTATAACGATATACCTATCTAGTCTGGAGAAAGTGGGTTGCATCAATTTGGGGGCGTTCGTCCATGCACATGAAACGGTTAAACATATTATCTTTGTGTTAATAACTAGTAATTTAATTATTTGAAACGCTGGTTTCATTTCAATTTAAAAACAAGAAGGTCAAGCACGAGTAGGGTTCGCTCACCGAAGGTTCCGAATCTAGATAGGTTTATTTATATTAATTAAGCAGCGGCATCTGGTTATGTGACCGGTAAACCATGATTTTTTAAGGCATCTAAAAAACTGTTCTAAATAAAGTCGTTGCTATAATTTTCCTATCATTTTGGAATCTATTGATCATATTAATTAAAGTGAAACTTTTATTACATCAAACTTTTTCGTCTGTGTGTTGCATGTCGCGTGACGGTCGGCCGCGGAGTAGGGATAAAGTGAAAGGCGCTCGTCAGAGCAGCCGAGGCCAATATGGCGGCGCCTATAGTTTGCATCAGCTGACCGTGTAGTGTATAGACTAACTCATTTGTGCCAACGAAAATTTTTAGTTAAATGTCTATAATGTGAAACAAAGTTTCACTTTTACCGTGGTTTCATAAAACCACACAATCCTTTTTTTTTAGATTTGTCATTTCTCAAACTTCGGAGATAAGGATAAGGACAACTATATTTTTTTCGACATATTTCATAATAACTCCAAAAGTGTACAAAATAAAAACATGGTTTTGGATTCTGTAAATCAATTTCTTTGATATGATACTCCACTTGACCCAGTAACCCTATTTTGAAATAATGAATCCCACCATTTTGGCTCTCTTGGCCATCAACATAAAAATATTTTAAATTGTTATTACTTGCAGTAGAGGAAGGTTAATATTATTTATAATTATTAAAGTTAGTATTCATTATATCAGCCACATCATATAAACATAGACCTCCCCCATAGATTTCCAGAATGATCAATCTTGTGCGTCCTGCTCCCAACGGCTCCCAGCAACCTTTATCAGTGAATATTAATCTAACATAATAATTTTTTTCCAGGTAATTATAGAGTTCTACTTTCTTAATGGTGGAGGCCGTTCCAATAGCCGATAAGTTGTGAGTATTGTACCAAAGCTTTATCAGCAGAGCGGTTTAACACGGTGTAATTCAAATATGTTTCTTTCTAGTGTTTCTCAAACTGTTATTCTGGATTTCAGACTTTTGCCTATATTTGTGTCAAAAAGCTACACGCATACCAAATTTCAGCATGAAAATACTGTGAATTTCGTCAAAGTGCAGTTTTTATTATGGCTAATAACTCAAAAACTGCAAGAACTAAATAAAAACGGGGTCAAAATTTACTAATTACCTTTCATTTGACGTCCCATTTGACCTAATGGTCTCTTTTTGTTTTAACCCACGTGAACCCCAATATCTCATCAAACCCCCCCCCCCCCCCATCATCATCATTTTTAGATTTTTTAGTCACACCAAAAGTGTGCCATCTCTACCTACCTATGTATGTATCAAATTTCACGATGATTGGATCTACGCTTCAAAAGTTATCCTCGGACAAACAAACATACATACATAAATACAACGCCGATTTGCCTAAGTTGATTTGGAGATCTCGCTTCGCTCAATCAAATAGTACCAACGTGATCAAAGTCTCGATCTCGAGTTGATTACATGTATATATATTTTTTTGGAAATAACAACACTTTTTACATTATTTTACCTAAAAATACCACCGTGATTTATTTCAATTATTATTGTAAATATGGGATTTATCACGTACCGTTTTATCGGTGTATTACGTATTGTCGGTCGTAACACCGATAAAACGGTTCGTGATAAATTTCGTACTTTTTACTTTACTTTACTAAGTAAATAAATAAATATGGCTGGACATTTCATACAGCGCTATCTAGCTCCAAACTAAGCAGAGCTTGTACTATGGGAACCAACTAATAGAAGACTTATATACTTTTTTTTTGTAAATACATACTTATAATATGTAGAAAAACATCCAGACCCGGAACAAATATCTGTAGATCATACAAACATTGGTTCCGCGGTGGGAATCGAACCCGCTACCTCCTGCGTCTCAGCCGGCTATTTGTCCACTGTACCACGGAGGTCGTCAAAGTTAAGTTTAACAACATTTTTAATAAATACCCAAAGGTTTGACGACACACAATTTCTACCTCTACTAGGGTAGAGCGCTTGCTTCGCGTTCTTATATTACTACATTTTTAACTTATGCAATTTCACAACAAACCAATAACATAGAACCTTATAATTTTTAAGAAATTAGAAAATAGAAATCTTATTCAAATGAAGGTAGCTTACAAAACATACCTTATCTACCTCGTTATTGCACTCTGATGTAACTTTGTCACAAGTAGACACTATCACAATCGTGTAGGTATATCATCTTCGGTTGATGGCACACGTGAAAGACCAAGGAAATAACTTACATAACACAATACCGCAGTCGGGCAAGTGAGGTAACAGGTTGTTAGCTGTTTATGATGGTTTACTTTAAAAAGTTGAGAAATGCCTAAACATGAATTTAGATGGTTTTATTTCATTGGGTTTTGACCGGTTTATTAAACTTAGTTGCTTAACATTTGAGGACAGTAAGGGCCGCTATCCACCATAGCGCAATACACATCGCAGAGGAAAACATTTAACATAATAATTATTATGATGATGGCTTTGGCAATGACTTCATTGTGGAATTCAATTTACAATCTCGTGCACAGACGCCGGGTCAGACTTTCAGTTATTTTACAGGATTAATTTTGTTGAATCTGCGTCGGATCTTCATTACCTTATCTCCCCTTCCCCCTTCCACCACCGGACAATTAAAAAAATAAAAAATAAAAGGGCATTTATTTACACACACACCTCTTATGCTAACAGAAGTTGGTAGGTACAATAAGTACTAAATAAAGCTAGGTAAGTTTAATATTAGGCCTAATTCTAAGTAACATTAGTACATTATCGTAGGTAGCACTAAGGTAGAGGGTGAAATCTAATTAGACGTTTTGAAAAGTTTCACCAATAGCTGGTCGGTATACCACCTTGCCGTGCAAAACGATTCACTTCAACTTTCATTGTTATACGAGTAAGGAGTGGAATTCACTTCCGGCGTTAGTTTTTCCTGACCATTGTAATCTCGGAGCCTTCAAGTCCAAAGTTATTATTAGGAAAGCGTGCTCCATCTTCGACAACACTATCACTTACACTTAAAAAATAAAAAGCGTGTTACTAATATTACTTTCGTTCGCCCCGAACTGAAATCTCGCGAGTCACAGATTAAAACAAAAAAATAATTATTTGTAATCTTTGACTATCAAACTAGTGGCACGAAATAAATAACCAACTAACTTGACCTACAGTTTCATTCAAATTACAGGTAACGGGAGTTCATGTAATGTGGTTACACTTTTATGGGGTACAAATTGCAGTTATTCTGGATTTCAGACTTTTGCCTATATTTGTGTCACGCATACCAAATTACAGCACTGTGGGGTCACTGGTGTACCCAGTGAATTTTGTCAAAGTTCAGTTTTTATTATGGTTAATAACTCAAAAACTATAAGAACTTTACAAAAAATAAAAACAGAGTCTAAATGTACTAATGAAGACCTTTCATTTAACGTCGCACTTGACCTAATAGTCTCATTTTTTTTTTTACCCCTTTGGAACCCCAATATCTCAACAACCCCGCAATATTTTTAGCTCATTTAGTCAAACCAAAATTGTGCGATCACCTATATACCAAATTTTACGACGATCGGACAAACGCTTCAAAGTTATCCTCGGACAAACAAACATACCTACATACAACGCCGATTTGCCCAAGTTTAATTAGAGATCTCGTTTCGCTCTATCAATAAGTTGGTTTGGTGTCTGATTATAAGTCTCATGGAGGCCTTCCACATGAATAAAAGATTACAATGCATAAATAGGCTACTCCCAAAAACTGGTGAAAATTCCCACGAACAATTTTCATAATGGAAAAATCGTTGCGATATGCGATCTATGCTCAAAAAATCAAGTTAGGCAAAATTTCGACACTTGTCGTTGCACTACTATGTATGTATGGATAACGTTGGGGGCTACAGACATATTTAAACCATATAGTTTTATATATATGTATATCCATATAGTTATTTGTTGTTCCAAAAAAATTTCTTTTCTGGACAGTAAATTCACATGGCAACTTCGATTCCTGTCCTATCCACTTACCACATAATCACAACGTTAGAATTTTCCGGTCATTGAGCTCGCACAATAAACGTGCAAACAGCCACTCAAACAGGTAATCAGCGTTTTGCTAATTAAAGTGGTGTCCTAGTAACGAATGCACGCGACTTGAAATGCCGCATACCACCGGCCGCTAACCACAGGTTCCCTTTTTTTATTATTATTATAGCCTCTGTATCGTGACTGAATTTCTTTCTTTATTTTGTTTGTTATGATAAGTCTCTCAGTTCAGTGTGCCTCATGGCAAATAGAAAGAAAGAAAGAAAGAAAGAAATAAAATAAATTTATTTGACACACACATGACACACCATTCAAAACAGAACAAACATACCTATTTACATAAAAACTATAAATTATTAAAAAGAAAAGAAAAATTATGTAAACACAGGAAAAATCACATGATAAAATTTTTGTAGATAGGTATACATAGGTAAATACATACAATATGGTCTTCCATGCTGTGTGGGCCAAACAGGCCCCATCTCAGCGTATTGCTGCCAACCATCCGAGGAAGGTAAGCAGCGCTGGTTTTCAGATGGCACCCATGGGTAGCCTCAAGAACGCAGAAAAATAAATAGATAAACAGGTACATAGACATACATAGATACAAATGTCTCCTTCAGCATTTTCCATTGGGATCTGTCTCGGGCAACCCTTCTCCAGTTGGGACTCCCTGTTAGTTTGATCTCATATTCCCATATTCGGTATTGTCTTCGGCTCCTCTTGCCATCCCGTGTGGGTACCAATTGGTGACAATTTGCGTCCATTTGTCTTGTCTAGTTAATACGTATCATGTTACCTGTCCATCTCCACTTTCGTTTATTATGTCTGTCACCTTAGTTCTGGCTCTGATGCATGAACTTCTCACTTTGTCCTGAACAGAACAAACAGGACAGGTTCCTTAGTCAACCTACAATATACGGCATTAATTATAATTTTTGTGGATCTGACAACCTCTGAACGATAGTTCAATAGTCGGCCTGACCCTGATGCTTAAAGATTGAAATAATAAGTATAAGTATGATTTCCAAAAAGTTTGATTTTAAAATATATATTTTTTTAAGCACACGACGTGTTATAAAAACTTTTTGGAAATCATCCTTCTGCAAGTTGTTATTCCAATCTTTAAACGAGTTAGCGACTCTGTCTGTACCTATGGTACAGCTAGTTTTAAGTGTTGGGTTTGTAGTAAAAGTTGCACCTGATGTTAAGTGATGGTGAGGTCGAAGATAAGATGGTTGGCTAGAGAGAACCTGTTCACTTTAGACTCAAAAGAGGCCGAGATTATAATTGTCCGGGAAAAACAGACGCCGGTAACGAGTTTCACGCTCTTTACGGGTAGTCTCCAAAAAACAAATTTTTGAGTTTATTTAAACCTTAAATAGACAAATGATTAACAGAGTATCACGTGTGGGAAAGATGTGACTGAACTAGCACGGGAGAGAAAAGAAAATGGAAGATTCCATCAGAGTAGAACCGTATGAAGGCCTACACAATGCCAAAGTGAACAGTTTTAAAATGAATAGTTTCAATTACAATGTAAATAATTTAGAAGATTTTGGAAATAAGGGCTCTATATTTTTTAATTTATTTAATTTAGCGAATCGGGAATGAATAGCGAGTGGGGGGAGGAGTGGGGGGGGGGGTCAATCATATGCGGCACTATCCAGTGCGTATGTCATTATTCTATCAAGTATTTCATCAGTTTCAGGCATTCCTAGATGCCTTTTACTTATTTCTAAGCAATTTAGCATAAAATAAACATATCTGCACATGGCGAATTTAATGCTAGCAAGCATTCTCTTCCAGTTAACTTTTGCGTAATGTGGAATATACAGTGTGTCCCTGGATAAAGTGCAACCCCGAAAGGGGGTGAAACTAGATCAAAAATTATCGACAAAAAAATAGAAAAAAAAAATTAAAAAAATTTAGTATATACTTTATTGATGAATTAAAATTTTTATTGCTCACTAATGACTCTATTTAATAAAAAAATGATTTCTTCCAAAGTAGTAGGTCTATTTTGTTAAAATAAAAACCATAATCATGTCAGATATGTGACGATGACGATAAAATAACAAATAACTCACAAACAAGTGGCTATCGTGACTTAAAGTTTAATTTTTGTATTAAAATTACATTTTTTAGGCTGTTTTTTTCCAATAAACTCCAAAAATCTTAAAATTAAGCCTATAATACTAGAAATTTTTATGACTTTTTATTATTGTCTATCATAATAGCTTTTAAATAAAATAAAAACCTACGTTCTAACATAAAAAATGTGCTGGCTAGGAGCATTTAAAGTTGACCACTGATTACGTCACCACTCAGGTAGAGACCCTTTTTTAACTTATATTGTTGTAGATTATGGTCGCTGGGCCTGTTCTATGAAAGATGAAGGGTGGGGATCGAAACAGGACTCACAACAAGGCACGCCAGTCGCTCCGATATTCTCGCCGCTGCTACCGCCTACCGTACCTTACTGCGCCTTCAAGTTTTTGTTACGTTGTTTTGCTTTTGTTTTGTTTTTGACTTTTTGTTACGTTTTTGACTGTACTTTGTTGTGTTGTGGAGATGCCGCGATTGACTGAGTTCTCTCCGCGAGAAATCGCTGACATCCATTATTATTATGGTATGTCACGTGGACACACAACAGTCGCTCGTTCTGCATACATAAATGCGTTTCCGAGCAGACTTATACCGTCAGCACGAAATTTCCAAGAAGTTCACCGAAAGTTATCCAACATCGGACTTGGATTAGCAAGAGATCGCCGTGAGCAACAAGCTACCATTATTGACCATTCCATAGAAGAGGCCGTTTTAAACGATTTGTTTGCTGATCCCACAACCAGCATTAGACGCTTAGCTTTGCGTCACGGTATATCAAAAACATCCGTATGGCGAATTTTGAAAAAGAAGGGATTGCATCCATACCATTATCAGCGAGTACAGCATTTGCATGAAAATGTAGACAATCGTGCAAGATGCGTAATGTCTACGTGGATTCAACAAAAAATTAGAAATAATCCACAATTCCTAAAAAAAATTTTATGGATGGATGAAGCGAAATTCACCCGGAATGGAATCACAAATTGCAGAAACTTACATGTATGGTCCGAGGAAAATCCACACCTAAAGAGGGCGTCTACTTTTCAAGTGCAATTTTCAGTTAATGTATGGGCAGCTCTAATAGACGACACGCTGATTGGGCCAGTTATTTTACCCGCAACATTAAATGCCGAAAGTTTTTTAAACTTATTAAGAGACGATCTGCCACTACTGCTGGAAGATGTTCCGCTGGCTACAAGGCAACAGATGTATTTGCAGATGGACGGATGCCCTGCGCACTACGGGCGCAATGTGCGAAGTTTTTTAAACGAAAACTACGCTAATAGGTGGATCGGCCGGGATGGACCAGTCGGGTGGCCGGCACATTCACCTGACCTGACACCCCTAGACTATTTTCTGTGGGGTGTTATGAAACAAAGAGTCTACAGAACGACCGTAGACACCGAGGCAGAGTTACAAGATCAAATCATGCGATGTGCCGATGAGATAAGAAGTGACCCAGAGATGGTGCTTAGAGCCACACAACAAATCGCTCTTCGTGCGGCAATGTGCCTACAACAACAAGGAAGCCATTTTGAGCATTTAATGCATTAAACAAAACCCTTATTTCATACTTACATGTAATAAGTTAAATAAAAATGTTGTAACTAAAATTTGATTTTTAATACTACCTGAGCAGCAAAAAAAAACGTGTCTCTACCTGAGTGGTGACGTAATCAGTGGTCAACTTTAAAAGCTCCTAGCCAGCACATTTTTTATGTTAGAACGTAGGTTTTTTTTTATTTAAAAGCTATTATGATAGACAATAATAAAAAGTCATAAAAATTTCTAGTATTATAGGCTTAATTTTAAGATTTTTGGAGTTTATTGGAAAAAACAGCCTAAAAAATGTAATTTTAATACAAAAATTAAACTTTAAGTCACGATAGCCACTCGTTTGTGAGTTATTTGTTATTTTATCGTCATCGTCACATATCTGACATGATTATGGTTTTTATTTTAACAAAATAGACCTACTACTTTGGAAGAAATAATTTTTTTATTAAATAGAGTAATTAGTGAGTAATAAAAATTTTAATACATCAATAAAGTATATACGAATTTTTTTTAAATTTTTTTTTCTATTTTTTTGTCGATAATTTTTGATCTAGTTTCACCCCCTTTCGGGGTTGCACTTTATCCAGGGACACACTGTATATTTTGTAGGTAGTGTTAAAATTGTAGTATATCGCAATAATGATGAGTGAACATTTCTTCATTCAATAACAGCAAATTACTTTACACCTGTAATTCACTTAGGTACGTGACATATTTTACGTGATGTTTTTACGAGATACAAGGTGCCCTGGAATATATTAACTGAAAAGGCCATCAATTAGGATTTTTGTATCTAAATCTTTACACAGTGTTGGGGTGAAAAATAATTGGTTTCTTTACCCGACTACAGCAAAGCCAGGGTTATGTTTTTAGCAGTCTATGGATGTATGCTCCACTGTAGCGCCTTAACTATCCATCCGATATCGATGAATGAGGTGTCAATCGATTCGTTATTATGGTCCGGGTGATATAGGCTACCATCGATACGGGTTAAGATTTTAAAATTTTTATAGCTTTTTATGTTTTATGCTTAAATTAAGATGAAAACAAATGCCGATTGACTTCCATACACCAAGAACGGCAGACTTATTGGATTATATTGAAACCGAATACTGCTGTTGACATTTAATTATTGTTGATTGAATCATCATCCTCATCATCATTCTACATAAATCCGCTGCTGGATATAGGCCTCTCCCAATACGTTGATTGAATGTCGATGACAAATTCAATATTTCTAAAGTTTTCCCGATTATGCGCAGCCTAAGTCCATTTACATACATATTTTGAGGCAACAAGTATAAGTTACAAAATTATTACTAAATTCATGTCATTACTGAAGTATTTCTAAGCTCAGGGATAATTATAAGAATCATGCCGCTGTAAGTGTTAAATTGAGCTAATTTATCTTCGTGTTTGAAATGATTACGATTTTGTAACAAGTGCTCACTTTATCTATAATTTTACTTTTCGAAAATCAAAAAATGTGAAGATGTCTTTGCAAATTTAAGAATTTGATATTTTTTTTAATGGATCCCATCATAATAATAATAAATAATAAATATTGCTGGACATTTTACACAGCGCTATCTAGCCCCAAACTAAGCAGACCTTGTACTACGGGAACCAGATAACTGATAGAATACTTATATACTTTTTTTTTGTAAATGCATACTTATAATATATAGAAAAACACCCAGACACGAAACAAATATCTGTAGATCATGCAAACATTTGTTCCATGGCGGGAATCGACCCCGCTACCTCCTGCGTCTCAGCCGGCTATACGCCCACTGCGCCACGGAGGCAGTAATAAGATCATAAGATCTTACCAAAGACATACCTACACAAAGAGAAACACGATTTTTTAAATCATTTCTTTTTATTAAATATGGTACACAAAACATAATACAACCAGTTAAGATAAAAATATTAAGACTTGCAATGGTCATGAGCTAGATGGTATCCTAAAAACACCAACTTGGGCAAATCGGCGTTTTATGTATGTATGTTTGTTTGTCTGAGAATAACTTTCGAAGCGTTGATCCGATCATCGTGAAATTTGATACATATGTAGGTTGTGATGGCACAATTTTGGTGTGAGCTAAAAATGTTGGGGGGTTGTTGAGATATTGGGGTTCAAGAGGTTTAAAAAAAATGAGACTATTAGATCAAGTGGGACGTCAAATGAAAGATCTTTATTAGTACATTTAGATTCCGATTTAATTATTAGTAAAGTCCTTATAGTTTTTGGATTATTAGCAATAATAAAAACTGAACTTTGACAAAATTCACACCAGTGACCCCACAGTGCTGTAATTTGGTATGCGTGTAGCTTAAGTGACACAAACATAGGCAAATGTCTGAAATCTAGAATAACTGCAATTTGTACCCCAAAAAAAGGTAACCAAATAACATGAACTCCCGTCACCTGTAATTTGAATGAAACTATAGGTGAAGTAAGGTGGTTAGTTATTTTGGGGCATTATTTTGTTAGTCAAAGATTACAAATAATATTTTTTTGTTTTAATCGGAGACTCGCGAGATCTCAGTTTGGGGCGACCACTAGTTATTTAGAGCAGTTATAATTGTGTTGTGATGATAAAGCAAATTTAAATAATAAAGTACCTATTCAACTAGTTAACATGTTCTTGTACTAGATACGTTATAAACCTACTCTACTCTTTACTTTGGTCGATGTCGGCCTTCAGTTTTCACTGTAACATGTTTATAACCCCAGTACACAGCTTTGCCCTAACACTGAATAGCCGTTACCCCAAATAAAGCAACATTGTCAACTCAACAATCGCTCGTACCGCAGAAAGGCGTAACAAAGCATCAATGACAAAGTAAATACCACAAAGTATGTAGTATATACCTAGTCAATACCTGTGTTATGTATAACCACGTATACGATTTATTTTGCAATGTAATTGATTATTGTTGCGATGCAATCGATTGTGAAATCTGTAAGGTGAGATTCATAAAGTTTAAATAGCAAATTTGTGCAAAAATAGAAAGACGCCCGTGCTTAGAACCGTCCCAGCCATTGCCACACATATTAAAGTAGCCTATGGTCTAATTCCGGTCATAATCTTTAAGTATACTAAATTTCAACAAAATTGGTCAAGCCGTTTAGTTGTGAAAACGTAACAAATATACAGACAGAGAGACAGACAGATAGAGGAACATAGTTAAGGTCACATCTCACTACATCAACCCGGCACCCGACCCGCACCGCCTCGCCTCGAGCGGTTAGTATTCTTTATATGAAATTGTATGGACGTGCGCTCACTACATCACCTCCGGATCGCTCCGCCGTATGCCGTTCACGCGCAGACGACGAATTGACCACTCGGTGACCCCGCGCGGCCCGCGAGTGATTTACGCGAGCACTGCGGCGGCGATGCTTCGCTTCCCGCCTACCCGTCATTTCCAGCTTTTCTTTCTAACGTGTTGGTGTCCACCCGTTGACCGCGCGAGGGCCACTGGTTGACCACGCGGCGTTCACTGGTAATAACGAGACGTTCACCCGTGGCCCACCCGCTGTCAACGAGTGAACGCCGAGCGGCGAGGCGATGCGGGTCGGGTGCCGGGTTGATGTAGTGAGCTGTGACCTTTATTTTCGAATTTATTATATTAGTAAGGATGACAAGTTCATTTATATTGATTTATAGCACCCTAGGTCATGCCATATAGTCATCGTAACCCATCTACAGTCATCCATTGAGGTTTCCTCCAGGGTCTAATTGGGGTATGGGGATTTCAAAAAGGGCGTTTTAAAAATTTAAGGGTTTGACAACGCGCGTTTAACAAACGTGGTGTTACAAACGTCCATAGGCTACCGTAACCGCTTACCACCAGGTGGGCAACAAGCATGCTATTGGTATAAAAAAAAATTAAGACGGATTTAGCGACAAACATCCTAATATCTAAAAAAGTGATGATGTAATTCACCAATTTCGATGGACATAACAAAACCCGATTATGTTACGCAGTTCACACATCATCAGTTAATTTGTTTGCTCATCTGTTTAAATACAATATTATTATATTGTATGGTTTTTAATTTATGTACTTTGAACAACGCTAAAAATGACGCAGTGTCCTAAATTATTAGCATTGTCATCAACAATTGAATTGATCAACGATTTATTTGCAGTATTAGTTTAGTTATAATTTCAACATGAACTTCGTAATCATAAAAAAAACACGTTTATTTTCATTTTAAGTAAGAAGTCATTTAGTCTAAGCAATGAGGCATAATTGGAGGCCTTACCAAGTTCACTTATGAGAATTTATCGAATGAATTAAATAGGAATAGTAAATGGTCTAAGAGCCGGTGAAGATCGACCTTCACCGATCTGATAACCAGATGAGACATATTTTTTATCAAATATAATTTATAAACAAATATGCCTATAATTACTTGCCTATCTAAAAGTGCTATCTAAAAGTTTTTAGCTAGGCAACAGTACTATAAGTATGATTTTTTGCAGGCAATGATTTTGAAATATGACTGATTTTGTAATAAAGTAATTTAAAATTTGATATAACTTTCGATAAGTTTAGCAGAACGATGGAGTCACCTATATTGCCTTACCTGTTCACATCGGCTTGCCAGGTAGCTATACACAGAAATGAGTAGGCAAGCCTACTGAGGCATATTCTGTGTGTTAAAAACTAACAGTGAAATAAAATTCATTTGGTTATCAAAAGAATGAAAGTGATAAAAAAAAAATCTATTAAAGTTAATTTAATGAAAAATAGCCATGAGCACTTTTAGATAGGCAAGTAATTATAGGCATATTTGTTTATACATTATATTTGATAAAAAATATGTCTCATCTGGTTATCAGATCGGTGAAGGTCGATCTTCCACGTTTCCTCTACTAAAAGGAGACCCAGAATAACGCAAAATAATTCAGATTCTAACCCTGTGGTTCTTTTTAACATATTCACTCACAATAATTTACAACACAGCAATCCCAAACTGCATTACTGTGTTTTGGTTTGAGGGGTATGGTTGCCGGTGAAATTACAGGCACATGGGCGTAGGGCAGTGCATGGTATGGACATGTATCTTAGATAATTCTTCCCACAGAGCCTTGCACAAGGCTTGCGCAAAGAAATCGTTGACTTGTATGAGGCCCATTCACGTGCTCTTCGTAGCAGCAGCGGCGCAACTAAATATGAAAACTATAACCTGTTTTGTTATGCACGATATTAATTTAAAACACTCGGTTAAATACCGGTAGGTTGAATATTTATAAAATAATGGCTACATTTCCAATAAACAATTTTTAACGTAAATCGCCGGTGCCTTTGCTACGATGCCGCTTAGTTTAGAAGGTACCTACATGATGAATGAATATGATTTGTTTACCTATTCTATACAGGATGTTTTATTTATATTTTAGGACTGGATATTAAGGTTTTTTGAAAATTTAAAACAGCAATACTCGCCATTTACTCTACCCGTTTTTCATTTAATGTCGTACATAACAAAACATGTAGTTGATCGAGCGAAGCGAGATCTCCAAATCAATTTGGGCAAATATGCGTTGTATGTATGTATGTATGTTTGTCCGAGGATAACTTTCGAAGCGTTTATCCGATCATCGTGAAATTTGGTATAAAGGTAGGTAATGATGACACATTTTGGTGTGACTCAATAAGCTAAAATTTTTAGGGGTTTTTGAGATATTGGGGTTCAAGAGGGGTAAAAAAAATGAAAATGAGACTATTAGGTCAAGTAAAACGTCAAATGAAAGGTTTTCATTAGTACATTTCGACCCCGTTTTTATTTATGGTAAAGTTTTTGTAGTTTTTGAGTTATTAGCCATAATAAAAACTAAACTTTGAAAAAATTCACAGTGTACACCAGTGACCCCACCGTGCTGTAATTTGGTATGCGTGTAGCTTAAGTATCACAAATATAGGCAAAACTCTGAAATCTAGAATAACTGCAATTTGTACCCCAAAAAAGTTTAAACAATTAACATGAACTCCCGTTACCTGTAATTTGAATGAAACTGTAGGTCAGGTTATTTGGTTATTTATATCGTGGCACTATTTTATAGTCAAAGATTACGAATAATATTTTTTTGTTTTTATGGTAGACTCGCGAGATTTCGGGGCGAACCACTAGTATAGGTAATAGTCAACCTCCCAAGTAGTGACCCTGCTAAAATTGGCCGTAAAAAATCGACGATGACTAGGCGACCGACGGAAGCAGTCAGTAGTCACAGGTAGTGTCAGTTAACAGAGCCCGAAAATCAGGCCTCTCGACAGAAGCCGTCAGCAATCGCACGGTTAACGTTGATTTCATAGTAGCGCGTGCAAATAGTGATCGATTTTCATATTTTCATAACAGATGGAATGCAACGAAGAAAGTGTTCACGATCGCCTACAGAACAGTCACGAACGGTTGCTACAACTCCAGTACTAGTGATTGATGTTGCATAAAACATTTGATAATTCTCATCACTGTATTGGAACACAGGTTGATTCTTATTCTCCACTAACTGCCCTTTTTTTTACGATGGGAAAATGCTTTACGCATGCCCTCCAACCCTGGGAGAGCTGAAGGGGTCTGTCGGACTCTCCGTCGGTTGTCAACCAGCGGCATACCGACTAAAAACCCACCGATATTCCTTCATTCACCTCAGTGCCAGTGCATCATCAAACCGACCATCGGATGACCGGGTCGATGCTGCACTAGCACCTGACAAGGTCACGGGGTCCCGGTTGGATTCAACCGCGGCCCTGTCGGTTAATGTCCGCCTTAAGCGGACCCCTCTGTCCTCCTCCTGGGAAGGAAAGGAATGTCCTGGAATATGGAAGACATACCTCAGCGTAGGAGGCCTGTGCGATGCTGGGTCGGAGCTCCAATGTCCAATGAGGTCCAATGTCAGAGTAGCGGTACGCGTTGGTATCGGCATCGGTGTCAGCGTCGGAGTAAACATCGGTGCTGAAACAAATAACAGACTGACGTGAAGGGGACTTTTTTTTGTTTTATTATAAATTATAGGCTAGCGTTTGACCACGATCTCGCCTGATGGACTTTATCTACATTGCCGTAAACGATTTCAAGTAACAATTCTTCTTCTTAGCATGTCAAGAGTTTTACGTTTCTAGTAACAATTGATACGAGGGCACAAAAAATTATTATTATTTTAGTACAAATATTTGTCTTCATTTCAAAAAGTAAATCTTCATAAGTAGATTTACGCCATTTTCGATTCAGATATCGGGAAGCATTTGATCTACCAAGTCACTTCCACATTTCATATAATTAAAACTTCCTTTACCAAGAAGGATTTTTGTATGTAGGGAATGCACTGATCGAATCAGACGACCCTTTAATGGGCACTGAATGACAAACACTTCATTTTACATACATTTGCCTAACTAAATCCGTAGAAAAATGCTAGGAATTTTGACTTGATTTCCGTTTGTTGGAACTAGGCAGACAGCTTTCAAAGGACATAGATATGTTTAACTTTAATTAGTTACAAAGGTACTCAGACTTAGCTAACAAGATATGTCTAGAACCCTAAATCTAATGAGAATAGTACAGGCAACGGGGAACTTTTTGCTGCACTAAATTACATACGTGAATTTTTTTTTTATATCGACTTTTGGACCTATATCTCTTTTAATAATTGTTTAAACAATAAAATGCTCATAAGCTAAGTTGTAAATTGACACATTGTCTGCAACTTTGTCTTAGAACTTTGTTTTTTTATATTCAGTACGTGATACTGAACCTATATAAAAAAAATTCACGTATGTAATTTAGTGCAAATTGGACAAGAGTAAATATTTCCCCGTTGCCTGTACTAGAATGCAAGTGGAGATAGATGGAACAGGGGATAATAAAATGGTGAGAAATTATAAATTAGTTTTCCGCCATTTATTTGCGTGTTTGGTTATTGGTTTTAATTATTGTATGATAATTTTAATGTGGATTAATGTTGTATCTATCTGTACGAGCACGTACCTACACTGACCCATATAATTGTGCCATCTTGCACTTTACGCCAGACATCAAAATCATCAGTTCTTAAGTTCGCGTTTAGTCATCAATCAAACCACACGTCTCATTATCATATCATTTAATTATCAATCAATATATCAGTTAAAATTTATCTCTAGTCTTACTGTTATAGCTATCATCACTTACCAGGGAGTGCCGACCGTACACTATCAATATAATTCATCATTATCATCCACTTGTAGGTTAACCATGACGATTTTTTCATTAAAATGAAATGATTTATTCAGTTTGCTTTCCGAGCATAAACAAAGCTTTCTCTACTAAACTACACGACATTTAAACAGGTAGTAGACCATAATTTTAACAACGATTGTTCTGTAAAAATAGTGATTTAAATTTCAGCGTGTTACTGTTTCTGATGCCTAATATCAATTTGCAGATGATATAGGCTCAGATTATAGTGCATCCGGGCTTGTCAGGGACCTTTTTTTACCGGCCCCTGACCAATCCGTCGCACAACCAAACATTTGAATTTTTCCTGCATCGACTACACGCGATCCCAGGCCAACTGACTCTGATTTTTACCTGGAAGCAACCGGGACATGCTCCGGATTCGCAGGATCGGGGAAACCCGGATGCCATATAGTCCGAGCCTTATACACGCACAATTGCAAGCCTTTGACAGGATGGTAGATAGAGTATAAATGTTGCTTTACGATGTTTAGACGACCTCCGTGGTGCAGTGGGCGAATAGCCGGCTGAGACTCAGCAGGTAGTGGATTCGATTCCCGCCGCGGAACAAATGTTTGCATGATCTACAGATATTTGTTCCGGGTCTGGTGGTTTTTCTATATATTATAAGTATGTATTTACAAAAAAAAAGTATATAAGTATTCTATCAGTTATCTGGTTCCCATAGTAAAAGCTCTGCTTAATTTGGGACTAGATAGCGCTGTGTGAAATGTGCAGCAATATTTATTTACTTATTTATTTACTGTATATATTTTACCACCTAAATATATTTTACTGATGTGGTTGGAATATTATTTTTCTAGTTTGCTTCGTTGAGTGAGTCAGAGTAGGGAGCTGAACGTAAACTCGAAGGTCCATTAGTGGATACCTAGCAGTGCTTAGGCATAATATTTACACGCTCTGGCCGCATTCTATTCGTGTGCACAAGTGTACGCATTACCTTCCGTACAGTACAACATAAGGTATAACCTCTTTAGGCCGAAAGACCCTATGATATTTGATTCTCGTTAATTGGTAGAAGAATACTGATTCTATTGTATTATTGTACACGAGTGGTGTGGTCCTAAATCGATCTCGCTAATGTGAATAAAAATCTCAGTCGATCATTTTTTGAAAACTAATAGATCTATCTCCGTTTGATTGACCACAATCTCATCTGATGGCAAGTGATGATGGTCTAAGACAAAACACAAAGATCTGGAAGACACCGTTCAATTGCAGTTAATTACTGTTATCCTTACTAATTGATCGAGCGAAGCGAGATCTCCAAATCAACTTGGGCAAATCGACGTTGTACGTATGTACTCGTATGTATGTTTGTCCAAGGATAACTTTTGAAGCGTTTATTCGATCATCGTGAAATTTGATAGTGGTAGGTAGTGAGGGCACAATTTTGGTGTGACTAAATGAGCTAAAAATATTAGAGAGTTGTTGAGATATTGGGGTTCAAGGGGGGTAAAAAAAAAAGAAAATGATTCTATTAGGTCAAGTAGCACTTCAAATGTAAGGTATTTATTAGTACATTACAACATTGTTTTTATTTTAAGTTTAATCCTTGTAGTTTTTGAGTTATTAGCCACAAAAAAAACAAAATTTTGACATAGTTCACAGGCTACACCAGTGATCCCACAATGCTGAAATTTGGTATTCGTGTAGCTTTAGTATACAAATATAGGCAAAAATCTGAAATCCAGAATAACTGCATTTTGTAACCCAAAAAAACGTAACCAATTCATATGAACTCCCGTTACCTGTAATTTAAATGAAACTGTAGGTCAAGTAATGTGGTTTTATTTCGTCGCTCTATTTTGATGGTCAAAGATTACGAATAATAAATCAAATCAAATGTATTTATTGCTTGAAATATATGTCATGTTACAAAGATGTCAGTATTAGCAGAGACCAGTAATATAAAACTGGTCTCTGGTATTAGATACAGAATCAATACATACAATACAATATATTTTTGTTTTTATGGGAGACTCGCGAAATCTCAGTTCGGGGCGAACCACTAGTATTATAAATTCGAAAGTAACTCTGTTTGTTACGTTTACACGACAACACCTGAGGGCTTAGCCAAGTTAACATTTAGCGATGACGCTAGTCAATAAGTCCGAAAATGTATGGGATTTGACACATGCTATGTAAATATCACGTGATATATCGACAACAAACCTATGTAGAAATCGATTCGATTCGAAGCGAATGTAACTTGGCCACGGGCCCTGGGCAGATTTCGATGAAATTTGGTATACAGATAGGTTATGACCGGGATGGGAATAAAGTCAATATAATGAGAAGATTCGTAAACAAATTAAGGTCAGAAAGACTATAGCTCAGAAGATTAGCAAGCTGAAATAGCAGGGCACATAGCGGCCGTTGGGGCAGAAATGTTCTCGAGTGGAGACCTCGCACTAGATTCTAGAAAGTGAAGCGTAGAATGACCCCCGCTAGTTAGATAGATGAGCTGATAAAGGTTACTGGAAGTCGTTGGGTGCAGTGTATGAGGAAATCTATGGGGGAGACCTGTGTTCAGCAGTGGACGTCTTGTGGCCGATATGATGATAATGATGAGGCCCATTAGGTCTAGAAACTGGTGGTGGAAAACTGGTGAGTTGTGTAGTACTGTCCGCGCATTCCTTGCAATGCAGTGCATTGGGAAACGGCGCCGGTAGTCGGAAACATTCTTTTGGATAGGAGGGGTCCTATACCTTTAAGGTGCTCCTAAACGAGTTACATTTCATAGTGTTGCCGCAACTATCCTCTGTAATGTGATTGTAATGATCTTCAATATTATAATAATATCCGGGCCAGACACAATATTTACCGATACAAGATTAAATTAAAAAAACCCCTGACTCTAAAACCTGTAATAAATTTAATTTTACAGCTGAGATTCCTTGATCGAAAAGGAAAAGTGCTCATCTTCATAACACATAGAACCAAACTAGTTTGTTTTTTTATTATTAAGTAACACATAGGTACTTATAAAATAAATACATAAAAACCTAAGATTTGTCCTAAGTGTAACACAAATTCTCTTTAAACTATTTGTACGTAAAAAATTACCGTAAACGCATTCCACTGTTTCTTTTGCATTTTTATAATGTACTAACATAACTATCTTAAACTAGTTTTCAATTAAAAACCGCGTTCAAATCGGTCCATCCGTTTAGGAAGACACACAGTCATACTGATAACACCCTTATATTTTCGGCGGAGGTTAAACAGTAGATTATTAAACGAGGGGATAAAGCAGTGTCTTACGTCATAGGCGCTATATTAAATCCCGAACATAACGAAGGATTCTAGAGTTAACTCACTAGCGGAGCGAGGGAGTTACTAGAATCCTGAGTGCAGAGAGGGATATAAGCACGCCCAAGATGTAGACAGCTTTATCCACGAGGATAATATTCTACTTTTCCGACTTTCTGCGAGACAATAAAAACCTAATCTAGGTTGGTGCATTCTGTGCAGAGATTAGTTCGATTAACGAATAAGTTCTTATTGTGTGGGTCTCTTTGGTTCAAATTTTAATACAGATGAGGTTCCAAATTCAAACTACAAACTCAGTACAACTTTACTCCCGGCTCAGCCGTAGGGATTTAATCTGCTATCGGTGAGGTTTATATGACATGTAATTTGACATTGTCGAGCAGGTGGTGTGAAAAATCTAATGTCAAATTGATATCAATATTAGCAACACAATGCAACTTGTGAGCGATTAATTGTTGTGCATGTGATGCCGAACGGTGGTGTTGGGCATTGCCGTGAAAAGATTACTGGTTTAAGACCACCATTAAACTAGCTCTAAAGGTGAACATGAGCACTTATGTTCTAAAATTAATACAGAATGGGTTATAATCTTATTAATTTTTGTTTTTGGCGCTATTTTATAATTTATGGATAAACCCCCGACATCAGCGCCGGTGAAATTACAGGCACATGAGATTTTACACCTGCATACCTCAAGTTGAGGGACGCAGGGCAGTGAATCATAGGGCACGTTTCTAAGATGCGTGACCTAGGCAATACTTTGTTATAGGCGGTAGTTATCACTTACCAGGATATAGGCTTGTTCCATCTCCAGGTGGTATAAAAAAAAACCCATGATGAATTACCATAAAATTGTTGAGAATCTTTGAATTGGCTGACCTAGTCTTCATCACACATGGCTAAGAACCACCCGAGTTAAACAAGCTTTCTATTTAAAAAAATCGCATCAGAATCGGTCCATCGCTTTGGTAACAACGATGCCACATACAGACAAACTCGTCAAATTTATAATACCTACCCCTCTTTTTGCGTCGGTGGTTAAAAAACAATACAAGTAGGTGCCTGTTTAGTAAATCTAGCAAAATAAATAGAAACCTTACAAACCTTACTAATTGTCCCAAGACAATGAAGCTAGATTATGCTCACGAAGTTAATTTAGCATATTTCACCCATAATCTTAACTTTCGCTAAACACTATTGTTTACAAAATACATTTCTTATTTTTTATTAAATCATAATTACAAAAGCATTATTATCCTCTAATTAAAATAAACAATGCCGTGGGACGTCTGGTTTCTAACCCCGTATTCACAAACAATGCTGAGAAACTTAAGAAAAGTAATGATGCGTTGGACGACGCTTAATCCGTTTCACAATTTACGCGTAATCCGTTTCATAAATTGTAGATGGACGGACTGTACTATTTTTTAATATATTTTTTATACTACTGGGAGATGTAACAGGTATATTATGGCGATGGTTATCACTTAACATCATAGGCCCTGTAACAAAGTATTACCTTGTATGTCACGCACCTTAGGAATGTGCCATACGATGTACTGCCCTGTTTTTATCAACTTGACGCATACAAAAAAAAGCCGCGGCGTAGCTTATTTTTGTCATTTTTACATTAATAAATTGCAAAAGTATTTTGTTTGCTACGTACGGCAAATTCAGCTGTCTTTGCGAGCATATCGGTGGCTCTCGTGTGGACTTACCAGCCATGGAATTATGTAACTGTGTTCAATCAGTCTACAAAAAACCAGAACAAATTCTAAAGTTTTATCATTTTTTTACTTTGTAGTACCTAGAAAGATAAAGATAATATAAAATTGTTTATTGACAAAATAAAATAACATCTAGGCATACATGAACAGTCTAAAAACATACAAACCAATTTTAATCTACCGATAAAATTGTTTAAAAATGAAACTGATAATAACGATTATCATTCTGAAATCTCTATGTATGTATCTCATTTTAAGTAAACCATATAGTTCTTATGACAAATAAATACCTTAAATTGCCTCACAGGGTTGGCAAACTTACAAAAACCAACTTATTGAAATGGGTTCTGTGTTGTTCGCGAATACGGACGTCATATTGTAGTATCGCACACACTGGTTCACACGGAGAAAGCGGCAGAAAATCACATCAGGTCGAGACCATAACACACATGTCACTGACTGGATATAATTGATTTCAATTGCTTTAATACCTATAGATGAAGCAGATCTTGGAAATACTTAGTGGACCCTTAGGCGTGACCTGCGGGCTGCGAGGCAATACATTTTATTTAGTTTCACCTGTTCTGGTCTGTCTGTCTGTCTGTAATTAAATCTTGCAAGTTAAATTTGACCCACTTTCCAGTTAATGAGCTGAATTTTTGCATGCATATGCAAATCGGATGACAATGCAATATTATTATGACATGTAGCTGGAGATGATGGAGCCGGAAGGTGGCAATGAAAACTTTGTAATAAAACGACGCAACCCCATTGAGTTTGGGCTCGTTGGAATCGTCTTGACAAGTACTCTGGTCCTAGAAGATATCCAGGGTCTGATAATGGAGCCGGAAGGCCATGGGAACTCTGTAATAAAACGACACATTTAGTGTTTGGACTCATTCGAATATGCTTGCAGTTCTGGAAATGTATAAAAAAGTACTCAATGATTCTATAAATATTTGGCTACATTTGTATAAATAGCCTCTTCCATTACGAAAGATGCAAACTCATTGATATTAAGTAATTACTTTCACCTAATTATATTGTGTTGTGAAGTTCAGCATCGATCAATCAAACCTTTTGTATTGTGGTATTTTATTAGCCGACTGCTGAAGGAGCGTTTTTAATGCGTATATAGGTCACCATCATTATCATCTTTTAGCAGTCCGCTGATGGAAGCAGGTTTCTTCCAGGGAGCGCCACTGAGTCTGATCCTCAGCTCTTCTCATCCAGTCTCTGCCACGTACAGCGCGCTGATCGGCGCTCCATCTATCGTATCTATAAAAGAAATAAAGAAAATACATTTATTTGACACACACGCAGGACAGATAATTCAGAACAAAACAAATACAGATCTAACATTTTTTTTATACTACTGGAGATGAAACAAGCCTATGGCCCACCTGGGCCCGTAGCCAAATTACATTCGCTACGAATCTATTCGATTTCTACATACATTTGTTGTCGCTGTATCACGTGGTTCTTCTATAGCACGTGTCAAATCCCATACATTTTCGGACTTATCGTCTAGCGTCATCGCTAATCGACTGTAACGTGGCTAAGCCCTCTGATGTTAAGTGGTAACCATCGCCTTTAACAAGTTTGCCTCGTAGGTCACGCTCCTTAGAAATGTGCCCTACGATGCACATCCCTGCGTGCATCAACTTGAGGCATACAGGTGTAAAGCCTCATGTGCCTGTAATTTCACCGGCAACCATACCCTTCAAACCGAAACACAAATAAATAAATAAATATTTCTGGACATTTCACACAGCGCTATCTAGCCCCAAACTAAGCAGAGCTTGTACTATGGGAACCAGATAACTTATACTTATATACTTTTTTTTGTAAATACATACTTATAATATATAGAAAAACAGCCAGACACGGAACAAATATCTGTAGATCACGCAACATTTGTTCTGCGGCGGGAATCGAACCCGCTACCTCCTGCGTCTCAGCCGGCTGTTCGCCCACTGCGCCACGGAGGTCGTCTCTAATGTAATCTCTAATCTAAGCGTTTTCGTGCTTCGCAAATGTCCCAAATCGAAGCTCTTCAGGCGGCTTAGAAACTTCGACACCAGTATTGAGTAGCGCATACAAGCGAACTTAAGTACATCAGTGGAATCGTAGCAGTGGAGGTTTCGAGAATAATCGCAGCTGGTAGGCTTAATAATGAGTTTCGGAAGGTTTTAATTCTCAAAGTAACGGCCGTTTTCTCGTGTTGCATGCTCTACTTCATCGAACTCTACTTTATGTTCCAAAGTACATATGTTTTCTGGTGTTTCTCTTGACACCTTTATGATGTGACCTGATAAACGACTTCGAAAAGCCGAAGAAATTCTAGTAATCTATAATTAATCTAGTTCCCATAGTTTAAGCTTTGCTTAGTTTGGGGCTAGATAACATTGTGTGAAATCTCCAGCCTTATTTATCTAATTGTTATTATTAAACAAAGTTAAAGCAAATATACTCTTCCTAATTTATCAATGCCAGTTTCCTTACGAAGTAACTATCTTTATGAGATGCTGTGAGAGCAGCTTTATCTCTGCATCAGACATGGAGCTAGAAACCATCGCGACTACTTTCCATCCCGTTCACAAAGCTCCATGGGAGTGCCGGCACATACGCATCCACTGTCTGCTATGGTGACCATAAATTGCTGAACATAATATGTTTATCTAAAATCTTTTACCTTGTTACCACAAAAAAATTAAACAACAGTTTAACGCATGTTTAAAAAATTCCTTAGCAATTTTCGTATAGGAATTTTTTAAACATCAGCTAAACAGTGTTTAAATTTTTTGTAGTAAGACCCTTAGTAACTTGTCTGATGAACTAACTGATGTTCGTGTCGTAAAAAATTACAAATCGATTTTCTTTTAGTTGGTTTTATTGATCGAGCGAAGCAAGATCTCGTTGCAAATCGGCGTTGTATGTAAATAACTTGTGGTTCGCCCCGAACTGAGATATCGCAAGTATCCCAACAAAAAAATTTGTAATCTGTGACTATCAAAACAATGCCATGAAATGCACAACCAACTAACTTGACCAACAATTTCATTCAAATTGCCATTAGCATTTACTAGTTTCAAATCAGTTTTTAGAGTAGATAAACAACAAACACGATGATAACAGTATAAACATGATGATGTAATAAAATAATGCTTAAAATTATTAAATATGATTCGTAACACAACCGAAATATGATTAAAATTAAAATTACCTCTTACTATTTATAATGAGTGAGTAAAATAAATAGTTTGATAAATTTAAATTTTCAAATAAAGGATCAAATTCGGTATTGCATTAATGCAAGCTATATCGTAGTCGAATTCGATGTGACCGCGACGATCGCGCCGTGCGGTGTGTCGCGCGCCGCTAAAACTTGAACGGCCGCGCGAAGTGTAATGTTTTCATCGTACTTATTCATGGTCACATGACACAAGTCTTTCGCCCTACTGGTAAGACGTGCGTAAAGGGCGACACACTTTACAGAAACAATGACAAACTGGGTAAGTAGACTGAAATGGATTTTCTCATTATTTTAAAGCGGCACTAATTTTTAAATGTAGTTAAATGGTAGATAATGCGGAGAAACAATCTTTTTGTTCGAGAAATAATAGTAAAGGTCTATCCACCAATACAGATGGGATGGCAGATACTAGTAAAGCATCAATCGTCATCATATCAGCCGCACGTCCATTGCACCCAACGGCTATTATTTCCATAATATCATAAATTTTTTTAATAACGGCTGATGATAATTTATTTTCTATACCACTATCACTTTATAAACATGCAAGAAAAACACATACTTTGGTCAATGACACTAAAATGCCCAGAACGCTAAACTTCGAGCGAGTATCTAACATAATACGTGAAGAGAAAATGCATATATACCCCTTTTTAAGCTTACTGCGCACTACAAACACAAATTTAGCAATGTTAAAGTTTATTATACTATTGGTGTGGTTCGCCCCAAACTGAGATCACGCGAGTCTCAAAACAAAAAAATATTATTAGTAATCTTTGACTATCAAAATAATGCCACGAAATGTATAACCAACTAACTTGACCTACAGTTTCATTCAAATTAGAGGTAACGGGAGATTATGTAATGTGGTTACGTTTTTTTTGGTACAAATTGCAGTTATTCTGAATTTCAGACTTTTGACTATATTTGTGTCACTAAAGCTACACGAATACCAAATTTCAGCACTGTGGGATCACTGGGTGTACCTGCCATGTGAATTTTGTCAAAGTTCAGTTTTTATTATGGCTAATAACTCAAAAACTATAAAAACATTACTAAAAATAAAAACGAAGTCTAAATGAAGACCTTTCATTTGACGTCTTGACCTAATAATCTCATTTTCTTTTTTTTTTACCCCTCTTGAACCCCAATATTTCAACAACCCCCTAACATTTGTAGCTCATTTAGTCACACCAAAATTGTGCCATCACTAGCTACCTATATATCAAATTTCACGATGATCGGATCAACGCTTCAAAAGTTATCCTCGGACAAACAAACATACATACATACAAAGCCGATTTGCCCAAGTTGATTTAGAGATCTCGCTTCGCTCGATCAATTAAATAGGCAATGGTAGGTAACACCGTCTTCATCTTCATCAATCATTCGAATACAGTTTGTGAAAAAGGTGTTATCCCATTAATTAGCCACGGTGTTCAGGATGGTGTTGATGCTCGCGCGCATTCTGCTCATCAGACGCGTCTCTTCCGCATGCAGATGTGGAAACTATGTATGGAGAGGGGCGAATGCTAAACTTACGGTAAAAAAATAATTTTGACAACTGTGCACTGGCGTTTCTAATAATTATCCACACAAAGGCCTTCTTACCGTTACCCCAAGCAGGGCAGTACATAACCTACCGTAACAGCACAGAATAAGCATAGCTACAAGTATCCGCGCTCATCCCAACAGGTTTCTAGAGAAAGTAAGTTTGTTATTACTCTTTATTTACCTTACATATTTTATTTTGAGAGATCTATGGTATCCCGGTTTAAAGGCAAATTGATTTTAGTGAGGAACATAGACGTTTCCCTATTAAAGTAACGGTTTTAAAACCTGGAAATAACAAGGCGGTCCCATCGTAAATCAAGTTTAACCATAATTGGGTACATTACAATATGGCCTGCCTGTTGCAGCCAAAGTTTAACAAAAAATAACGCAATTGGGGCCATATTGTATTTGGGACAATTTATTCCGGCCACAACGTAAACAAACCCCTCAAAATACTGATTCAAAAGATTGGTACCTAAATCAACCAGACGTTCCCTCATAAATAAAAGCTCAAACTATATACAGTAAGCAATAATTATATCTTTCCTATTTTATTGTGTCACTGAACTCCAAAGCAGTTTAACAACTTTGATAAACTGCGAAAGTCTAAAAACTCTGAAGCGATTTGTTATTTATACATTTTAATGTGATTTTATTGTAGATTTAAGTTATTCAAATGATGATAGGAATAAAGGTTTGTGTTTTATTTTACTGCGGGGAATACATATTGACAAGAAACATCTATGACAGAAAATAAATAAAAGATTTATTTGTGACTAGCTTCCGCTTGCGGTTTCGCACGCGTTATTTGTCAAAAAAGGTAGCCTATGCTTGAATCCAGGTCATAATCTATCAACACTCCAAATTTTATCGAAACAAACATCCAAACTTTCACATATACTATAATATTGGTGAAATGTGATTTAATTGTTGTAATGATTACTTTTGAAAATAAAATTCAAGGGAGTGTTAGATACCACAAAAGATACATGTCATAATTTCAGAGATAATACATACAGTATACACACTAAAAACATTAACTTTCTCGTGCGCAGTCGATAAAAATATTCTAAATTAACTAGCTGACCCGCCTGCGCCTCTTCGGGATAAAATTATACTCCTGTCAAAATGACGCGACACTTCACGTAAATGATTTAACAACAAATAATTCACGATCACGATAAAACAATGGGGGGGTGGGGGTAGGAGGGTGAAAAATACTTTATGACCTATTCTCATACCTACCAATAATACAAAAAAAAAACATTAAAATCGGTCGACCCGTTTCAGAGGAGTACGACCATTAAAACCGTGACACGAGATTTTTATACTGGATGTACCGAAAAATAGTGTCAAGCGAAAGTCCAGAGATAGAACACCCCTTGGGGTACCCGAATCACCCCCATGTATGTTCCGCTATTTTTTATAGTTTTCGAGTTATGAATTTTTTTTTGAATTTTTGAAAATTTTTGACTTGAACAACTTAAAAAATTCTATAAAAAAAAAAGTAGAAAACTTTCTTGAGATTTTTTTTTGCTACTGAATTTTTATGAGTTGTTCTTTTATGCATAAAATAATCAGCTACGTGACTTTGATGGAAACTATGAAAATGTTGGTGTAATGTAAAAAATTACATTCGGTGAATTATGACTTAAATTTTCAACTTTAAATTGAAAATCTCAACAAGTGATTTATTTATTTATAAGTCTTAAGAATTTTCCAGACTCTCAGCTTTCATAGTCATTAAAAAAAGTAGTACTTAAGGGGCTACTTTGGCGAAAATCGGCCTTCAAAGACGGCGAGGTGGAAAATTCTTTAAATTAGCTATCTGTTTAGATAATAGATTTTGGCCATTTTATCATTCCTAAGCTTAATTCGTTTATTAACTAAGCAAAAATGACTGCAGGAAAGCTTTTTAGAGCTTTTTTTCAATGTTTAATTTAAGTTTTATTAATTTTGCGCGATGTGATCTCACCCATGATCCGGATTGTACTCGTAAACGTGGGCGCAAACCTATAATAACAATAGACCGATAAGAGACCGAATTATCGCTATGTCTGTAACTCTCCTAGGTGACAACAGAGCAGCGCGCAATCGAAGCTTTATTATGTTTTTGTATTCAAAATGCATTCTCGGTATTTACAATTTGAGTCACAGTTGGGCCATGAGCATGACAAAGGGATGTGGAGGGGGTTGCGGCGCGAGGGTTGATCTATTGTGTTCTGCTGGGCCAGTCATTTGCCTGCCTTTGCGTTACGATACACACTCTGTACTACACGCTCAATTTATTATTATTTGATGAACTTTGATTTCTTTACGGACTTTGAGTGTGATTACGATTACGAGGCAGGCATATTAGGTATATTAGAAGATTAGGGGGACAATCGCGCTAATTTTGAACGCGTCAAACGTTGGGACGTAACGTGTTTGGTTTGGGTTTCATGTTGTTTTGACTGATGCCACGCGAGTCAGCGCGATACGAAGTGTGCATAACGTAACATTTTTGTTTTAATTTGGTATTATCGTTCAGATTTAGCGTGATTGCCCCCTACATTATCTTCGTCTTTTGAACATTCAGAAGCTCGCTTTGATAGCGGAACTAAAGCCAAAGTTACTAGTTGCTATTCAATGTTATATCAAAGAAAATACTATTACTGCAAATACGAAATGTAATATTCTTCTATTCTCTACTTTAGAGTTTAGACTTGTTATAAAATGCTATATCTATAAGGTCAATGGACGTCGCTTTGAACTAGAAATAACTTCACCCATATAAAGCAACGTTTTACGATTTCTTCCATTTAGACCATAATCTAGTGATAGTTTTGGCTCGATGTGTTATGAAACCCTAATTTTAGATAGGTTAGGTAACCTAGGCGGCGCCTTTGGAAATGTTCATTGATTTTCACCTAACGTCTTTGTGAACCTTGAATTCCAACGCTATTTGTAAAAGCTTATATCCACTGAATCTTAAACTAAAATTACCAAAATACTACATTTAATCTTAGAAATTATTTCAGTATTTTAACTCAAACTCATGATATGTTCCAATCAAACTCATCAATCACCTTTTGTGAAAAATATTTAAATTGAGAAATTTGTCTGTGAGTGTCATCAAAAAGCTGTAAGTTAGCGAGCGCTGGTCTTCCGTTGGAGTTGAATTGATGTCAAATCGCAAGAGATGATACATAATTCATAATTCATAATTCGTTTATTGTCTGTAAACCTAGGTACTAAAGATGGTTAAGCTTAATTTTGAACTATACTAGGTTTCGCCATTTTAGCGTACAAACATTATATTTTATTACCTAAATTAATACAATAAAAAGAAAGAAACCAAATACCCACATAATTAATTATAAAGTCAAAGGGTTAATCAAATCATAACATATTTTAAACGTCACATTATACAATAATAATTAAAAAACAAATAAAAAATATACATATAATAATAATTACATATATTAGTTAAATAGAAATGAGAAAAACTAGTCACACATTTTATCCTTTAGGAAGTCATCAATAGAGTAGTAGGCTTTATTTAATAGCAGATTATTGAGCTCATGCTTAAACTTGCCAAAACTATTTATTGCTCGTATGGTAGCTGGTATCTTGTTGTAAATTATTGGTGCCATACAGAGCACACTCATGCGCAGAAGATGTGTTTTACACGAGCGATGGCGGAGTTGACCTTCACGGCGAGACCCTGACGGGTACTCGTCAAACAAATTGAGATTGCTTCTCACAAATATGGCAACTTCACTTATATACAGTGAGGGCAGTGTGAGCAATTTTAGAGTCACAAAGTATTCCCTACACGAATCGGTTTGTTTAAGACGACTTATGGCTCGTATGCACCGTTTTTGAGCTCTAAAAGCTTGAAGTTTATTCGTAGAGTTGCCCCAGAAAATCACGCCATAACGCAAGACAGACGCAACGTGACCATGATACGCAGTCAAAAGGGCCTCCTGATTTACTACTCTACTTAGTCTATAAAGCGCATATGAAAAACGATGCAGCCTTAAACAAATATTATTAATATGTGATTTCCATGTCAATTTTGAATCAATAGTCAAACCTAAAAACCGGGTGGAGTCAATTGCATCAATTTTACATCCTAGATAATTAATGTTCAAGTTATTTAATTCATTTCCGTATCGTTGTCTGAATGTCATAATATTTGTTTTGTTCAAGTTTATTTTTAAATTATTGCATTCTAACCAGTTTATTATTGAAGTCAAATTACTATTAATGTCATTTTCTAACTCTAAATTATTAATTAAGTCAGGATAAAATAAAATTGTACTATCATCCGCAAATAATGTCATAGGATATTTAGTCACATTAGGAAAGTCATTTATATAGATCAGGAATAATAAAGGGCCCAACACACTACCTTGCGGAACACCATAGCAAACACGCCTGTCATCAGAAATGTATGTTTCCTCAGTTTTGGTTTTATTGTTGATTCTAACTAAATGCGTCACCTGTGTTCGGCCCGTCAAATATGATCTAATCAGACTATTAACATTCCCTCTTATTCCATACATGTCAAGTTTGTGCAGAAGAGTTTCATGGTCTACTTGATCAAAGGCTTTGGTCATATCCATATATAGTGCCACAACCAATTTCCTTTTATCTACTTCTGGCATGGCCTTTGAGAGAAAATTATAAATAGCCATATTTATTGTTTTGGATTTCCTAAAACCATATTGGGAAGGTGAGATTATGTCGTGAGCTTCAAAGTATGTATTAAACTTATTATATATCACTTTTTCAAAAATCTTTGACAGTACGGGTATTAGTGCTATAGGCCTATAGTTTGTCATTAATTGCTTGTTTCCTTTTTTAAACAGAGGCACAATGATAGATTTTTTGAATATGTCAGGAAATTCACCATTTACAACACTTATATTAATAAGATGACTAAGTATCGGTGATATAAAGGCTGCAACATCTTTCAATATTTTTGTGGACACTCCATCCCAACCTACACTGCTTGTATTTCTGAGTGACTTAATGATTTTAAAGATATCAAGCGGCAGTGTCGGTGTGAAATAAATTGAGTTAGTCTTGCCGTTTTTCAAAGTATCATACTTTTTGTTGATCAAGCTATCGGTTTTTACTGCATCTATGAAAAAATTATTAAATGAATTTGCTATTTCCACTGGATCAGTAAGAACATTCCCGTCTATATTTAATTGTGCAATAGTTTCTTTCGGGAAGTTAGTTTTGGTTTTATTTATAATTTTCCAAGTGGCCTGTGATTTGCTCTTTGAGTTATAGATAAAATAATTATTCTGAGATTTCTGAGTTAAATTGATAATTTTTCTATACCTCTTTGAATAATTTTGAAAGTCATACTTATTCTTTGAGGTTGGGTGTAGTCTATAGGTCCAAAGTAGCTCTCTTTTCTTTTTTGAGCACAGTTTCAAACCTTTTGATACCCATCTAGGTTTTTTGTGGGTTGGAACCCTGACTTTTGTCTGCGGAAAACAAAGGTTATACATCACTAGAAATACATCATGAAATTTATTGAAGGCACAATTAACATTATCTGTTTCGTAGACGTCTTCAAAGGATAATTTGCTAATACATTCTTTGAATTTGTTGCAATTTTCAGAACTAAAGTCCCGTTTTATTGTGTACCAATGCTTAAATCTACATGTTTTTGTAACTGGGATTCGGAGAAGCTGTGCCTTGTGATCTGATACGTATCATATATCTCCCTTTAAAGATTTAATAGCACTAAATACTAGCTTAATTACTAAGATATCATCTAAACAACCTCATCGCAGCTCAAAGACTTCACAAGCAATTAGAATGACACCAATCTACATTATACAGACTCCAAGAGAATAATTAGAGATCTGATTGCGTAAGATATCTAGGAAAGGTCAACGATCTTATATGCTGTGAGTAACAAATGCTACTAGGTCTTTGACATCATTATTATGGATCTAATTTTAGTTATTATCAAAATTATCAATCTATCATTTATTTTGAATATAATACACACAGGATATATATATATATATATATATATATATATATATATATATATATACATAGATATATGTATAGGATATACATAGATGAAACACTGAAAAGTGCAATAGTAAAAACTGTGTCGCACTTTCCAGTGCCCGACCTTATAAATAAATAAATATTACTGGACATTTCACACAGCACTATCTAGTCCCAAATTAAGCAGAGCTTGTACCTACTATGGGAACCAGATAACGGATAGAATACTTATATACGTTTTTTTTGTGAATATATACTTATAATATATAGAAAAACACCCAGACACGGAACAAATATCTGTAGAACATGCAAATATTTGTTCCGTGGCGGGAATCGAACCCGCTACCTCCTGCGTCTCAGCCGGCTATACACCTCTACGCCACGGAGGTCGACCTTATGACTAAAGGAGACATTGACATTCCAGAGTATTAGAGAGAGTACAGAGAAAATTAGTTGTAACAAACAGAAAAAAATAGACAATGAAAATTATTCTAAATTAATATTATGGTATGTAGAAAGTTTTATAAAAAGCACTTTTATTATAAAGGTTATTTGTGTATTGGGTCTAGGATGTGTGTGTGTGTGTGTGTGTGTGTGTATGTGGGTATATGTGTGTGTGTGGAGTGTGTATGTGTGAAGTGAGTAATGTGGGGTGTGCATAGGGGTGGGTGTGTGTATGCGCATGTTTAAACAGGATAAGTATGATTATGTATGTTCGTTATCAGTACTATTTTCTCTCTCTTCTTCTATCAGTAATTATGAAACCATTTTAGCTATATCTAAGTTATTTTTGAATTGCGTCATTACTAGGCCATTACATTACCAGATGTCACTCAGATGTGGTTTTGAAAAGAGTATTGTATCCAATAATCACATAGCTCTGACCTCACATTATTATTCCCTGTATCATGGACATCATGACTCACAATACAGGCTTTTGCCCATCTCCTACAAAGGTTTAGGTGTACCTATCAGTGGAAATAACTAGTATATTACACTCAGTTGTAGAGAATAGTAGAGTTTCTTGTGAAAGGGCTCGCCCGGGGAAGTGCTACCACCATACCTATTTCTACCGCCAAGTAGCATTGCTGTGTTTCGGTTTGAAGGGTATGGTTGCCGGTGAAATTACAGGCACGTGAGGCTTTACACCTGTATGCTTCAAGTTGATGGATGCAGGGAAGTACATCGTAGGGCACATTTCTAAGGAGCGTGACCTACGAGGCATTCTTTGTTATAGGCGATTACCACTTAACATCAGGTGGGCCATAGGCTTGTTCCATCACCTTAGTATAAAAAAAAAGTTATGTAGGACTTGAGTTATTTTACACAAGTAAATAGCCTAAAGTAGTACAACATCTTCTTAGCGTCTCAAAAGTTCTACATTTATAATAGTTTTATACTATGTTGGGCCACAACAATAGCATTATGCACAGTAGCAAGTGCTACATTAGTGGCGATTATATTGTTTACGCATTAGAATGACATTTAAAGTGACATTTCTAAATTTAAGTATTTTTAATTAAGAAGGCGTGTTTGCGGGCTGGATTTAGTCAACACCAATTTGATTGATCACTAAAACTAGCCCGCAAACATGCCAACATAACAAAAATTACTTAATTTTAGAAATGTCACTTTAAATTGCATTCTAATTTGATCTTTAGTGTGAACAAAATAAGACCGTTTGTATTTTACACAATTTTAGTTAGTCAACGTAAACAACAGAATTGCCACCATTGACAGCGTTAATGTAGCACTGAGTTAAGTTAGGGTACCTGAATCCCCATTTGCCATTGTGACTGCCTCCGTGGCGTAGTGGGCGTATAGCCGGCTGAGACGCAGGAGGTAGCGGGTTCGATTCCCGCCACGGAACAAATGTTTGCATGATCTACAGATATTTGTTCTGGGTCTGGTTGTTTTTCTATATATTATAAGTATGTATTTACAAAAAAAAAGTATATGTATAAGTATTCTATCAGTTATCTGGTTCCCATAGTACAAGCTCTGCTTAATTTGTCGCTAGATAGCGCTGTGTGAAATGTCCAGCAATATTTATTTATTATTATTATTTGCACATAATATTACGTCTGCAGTGGCCAACCTCTATGTGTTTAAGTTGACAATTTCAACATACGACTTTTCGTATCTCTTTAGCATTGCTTAGGCATTTAGGACATATGAACTACCGCAATTAATAGGAAAATTAAAGATCGCTTACTTAAACAGTTCGAAACCCTGATGACCCAGACTTACATCAGTATACTTTACAAAGGACCTTACTCTGCTTTCTTGAAGCCATTACTAGTGGTTCGCCCCGAACTGAGATCTCGTGAGTCTCACATAAAAACAAAAAAAATATTATTCGTAATCTTTGACTATCAAAATAGTGTCACGAAATAAAAACCAACTTACTTGACCTACAGTTTCATTCAAATTACATGTAACGGGAGTTCTTGTTAATTGGTTGCCCTTTTTTGTGGTACAAATTGCAGTTATTCTGGATTTCAGACTTTATACCAAATTACAGCACTGTAGGGTCACTGGTGTACCCTGTGACTCAACTGTGACTGTGTGTGTTTTTATCATGGCTCAAAAACTACACAAACTTTACTAAAAGTAAAAACGGGGTCGAGATGTATTAATGAAGACCTTTCATTTGACGTCTCACTTGACCTAACAGTCTCATTATCATTTTTTTACCCCTCTTGAACCCCAATATCTCAACAACCCCCCCAAATTTTTAGCTCATTGAGTCACACCAAAATTGTGCCATCATTACCTACCTATATACCAAATTTCACGATGATCGGATAAATGCTTCGAAAGTTATCCTCGGACAAACAAACATACATACATACAACGCCGATTTGCCCAAGTTGATTTGGAGATCTCGCTTCGCTCGATCAATAAATAATTATATCGTCCATAAAGCTGATGAATTGATACTTTAAAGGCATGTAGGAGGTCTTTCTTAATAAGGATTGATCAGAGTCATAAAGACTATAGCTGATGTCAAGGTAATAGTTGGCGCCCACTACACGCCAGATTTTACTGCAGTTTTTGCAAACGATGTGCGCGCGGATCGTAAAAATATTACTCTCATAATTTTTTGAAAACGCATCATAAGAAGTATAACTTAAAAAATTGTGGCCACGCTGATCACGTGCCCCCGCTCATTTAGAATAGAATATGCAATTATTATGGAAATATAATTTTGGTATTGGTATTGGATCTCTTTCTTTTTAACTTCCGAAGCAAAAAGAGAGGTGTTATAAATTTGACACCAAACGGATGGACGCGGTATTTCTAATAGAAAGCTAGTTTAACTGCGGTGGCTCTTAGCTATGTCAGTTTTTAACCCTTGAAGCAAGAAGATGGGGTATTTACTTCCTGACGCTACTCATTAATGGTGTGCTATAAAATATAGCGCAAAACTTAAATTAAAAATTAAATTAAATATTGCTGGACATTTCACACAGCGCTATCTAGCCCCAAACTAAGCAGAGCTTGTACTATGGGAAGCAGATAACTGATAGAATACTTATAAACATTTTTTTTTTGGTAAATACATACTTATAGTATAGGATAGAAGAATAACTAGACCCGGAACAAATATATGTAGATGATGCAAACATTTGTCCGCGGCGGGAATCGAACCCGATTCCTTCTGCGTCTCAGCCAGCTATTCGCCCACTGCACCACGGAGGTCGTCATAATAATAAATATTTAGAACATTTTTTTATTTATTTTTTATTTATTTTTGTATTCATCACAGAATCAACAGCACTTGATATCAATGTATATAAACTCTTATAGCTAGCTAATGCTTAATGCAAATAACAGTTTCACATTTTATAGACCTTTAAGAAATTAGTCGCCTAGAGAAAATGATCAAAAACACAATACATTATATTAATTAATTTTCAAGGAATTAAGTAATTTAGTAGGTACGCATTTGAAGAATGAAAGGGAAGGAGGGATGCTGTGTAAATGTGTATACTTGAGGGGGTGAGGGAGGGAGGGTAGTGTTTTGTGTAGTGTAGTTCTTGGAGTTAATAACCTTAATAATTTTCCGAGTGTGTATCAAGTGGATATGTATTGTAATGGACGTGGATAAATCTAATTTTAAATTATACTGCTTTTAGCACTACTTTTAGGCATAAGAATGAACGATATAAAAACCGTAACTTCAGGTGATAGGCACCATCAGAACCCCTCAAGGTGACGGTTCTCGTTTGCCTCGAGTCTATTACAACACTTTCAGTTATGGCAGCTGTCACGCGAGCGATTGAATTTGATGAGTTTACGGCTATATGTAATGAATTTTATTTAAATGTAGTTCTCAGTATAACCATGTGACCCATGTCGACGACCTCCGTGGTGCAGTGGGCGAATAGCCGGCTGAGACGCATGAGGTAGCGGTTTTGATTCCAGCAAACAAATGTTTGCACGATCTACAGATATTTGTTCCGGGTCTGGTTATTTCTCTATATATTATAAGTATGTATTTACAAAAAAAATGTATATAAGTATTCTATCAGTTATCTGGTTCCCATAGTACAAGTTTGGCTTAGTTTGGGGCTAGATAGCACTGTGTGAAATGTCCGGCAATATTTATTTATAACATTATCCCATTATGTATGCGTTTGCCAGACCTCTATTCTAAGCGCGTATTCTTGTCTTTTTGGCTAGCAGAAGAATACGCCATCTTATTGATCTTCTGGTAGAGATAAAATATGATTGAATTTTGTTACCTAATTTAATGTTCTTGATGTAGTAAATATAATTAACTAGTGGTTTGCCCCGAACTGTGATCTCGCGAGTCTCCCATAAAATCAAAAAAATATTATTCGTAATCTTTGACTATCAAAATAGTGCCACGAAATGGATAACCAACAAACTTGACCTACAGTTTCAATCAAATTACAGGTAACGGGAGTTTATGTTAATTGGTAATACTTTTTTTGGGGTAGAAAGTGCAGTTATTCTGAATTTCAGACTTTTGCCTATATTTGTGTTACTATAGCTACACGCATACCAAATTTCAGCATTGTGGGGTCACTGGTGTACCCTGTGAATTTTGTCAAAGTTCAGTTTATACTATGGCTAATAACTTAAAAACTAAAAAAATCAAACTAAAAATAAAAACGGGGTCGAAATGTACTCACAAAGACCTTTTATAAGACGTGCCATTTGACCGGATAACCTCATTATTTTTTTTACCCCTCTTGAACCCCAATATCTTTTTTTAATTTATTATAATATAAATTAAGTTTACTGTATTATTATTAATTTGTATGTTTTTAATCTCCGAGACGACATTATCGCACCCAAAGATGGGTACCCAAAATTAATAAATAAAATAAAATAATCAATAATAATGTGGAATAATGAATATTGTGAGATTATGAATGTGAATTATTTGTGTAAAATGTATTAATTATTGTATATGTAATTTTGGGAATAAATGGCATATAATAATAATAATAATGTTTTCAATCTGAAGGCTTATATTTATTTGTGATTATAATTATTTTTGTTTTGTATGGACACTGTCTGAAATAAATGATTATTATTTCTATTCTTGTATATACATGAATGCAATAAATAAATATGAATATGAAATATAACTGAGTGCAAAAGAGTCGCATACAAAAACTTCGACACGCTAATTTGGTAACGGATACTGAATTAAAGAACTCGTGTGAATTATAGCAGACTGGTGGGTTAGCATGACGTCTTGTTTCGGTTCAATTGCAGACCTAAACTGAATAATTTTACTTAGTACCATGTTAACAGACACTCGATCCACTTTTGTTTAAAAATAAACGTCATTGTACAATTTGGTCTCCTGGAGTTTACTACTAAAAAAACTTATTTTTAAAATACAACCAAGGTAGATATTCTCTCTAGGTCTATATTCAAGGTAACTGGTATCGCCTCGAATCCATTACAACAACACTTTCAGCTTTGACACGCGATCCAGATTGAATCTGATGAGCAGCCATTATGGAAATGACGATCGTAGATAAAACAAATCGAACATTGCGAATGGATAAAAGGTTTCTTTGATTCATCGTCATTATCATCAGCTGAATGTGTCTACATCTAGACAGAGGCCATCTCGATGGAACATATGGGTAGGTAATACTGACGATCAGTGGCACTGATCTGTGGAAATGATAATGGGATGTCCTGATCCCTTTTCAGCCAAATCCTTCCTCCAGATCAAAGGTGGATGTGGATCGTTTAGCAATGAAATAGAAGTATGAATAATGGCTAAGCTTAGAAAAGTCAGTTTATGCCTGTTAGATATCATTGCAACTCGCAACTAAAGTGCCACCTCTATGCAGTTGCTCAAAATTATATGAAATACGGCATAAACATAGGTAAGTAGGTATTTATTCAAATAAATTATCTACATTTACACGCATTTACAGAGATAATAATACAACGGTATAGAACAGATAGAAATAGGAATTATTTTCAACAATTAAACTATTCTAGAACCACTTTTACAATGTCTTTAATTCTGGAACTGGAGCCAACACTATTTCAATTATAACAGCTTGTTGCGAGCAATTAGTTGTTTTGTTTGCTTAGCGCCTTATTTATAAATAATTGATGACCTCATACCTACCAAATATACAAAAAAAAAATCATTAAAATTGGTCGACCCGTTTCAGAGGAGTGCGACCACTAAAACCGTGACACGAGAAGATTTTTATACATTAGATTAAGGTCGTGAGTTTATACAAAAATCCCATAGAAATAAGCACTTTCAATTTCTGCATATTCCTACTTTTAAATGTTTTCCCCTATCAAACCCTATTTGGATTATTACGAACTTTAATATAGCCAAATCTGTCCAACCGTTCTCAAGTGTGCTTAACAACGATGAACGAAGACCGTTTAATATTTAATTATAGATACATAGGAGTATATGTTCATTTCGTATTGATGGATATTGCCCTTTACGCAATGGTTGTTTATTAAATGAAGACAAATGTTTGCTGTAAATTGCAATCTACGGTAGAAGTAAATGTTTGCTAAGTAATTTTTATGGGTCAGGGAGTCAGTATTTTGCAATCAACGGAAGAATTCAATGTTATTTACTTTAAAATAAAAAATAAATATTGCTGGACATTTCACACAGCGCTATCTAGCCCCAAACTAAGCAGAGCTTGTACTATGGGAACCAGATAACTAATAGAATACTTATATAATTTTTTTTTTGTAAATGCTTACGTATATAGAGAAACAACCAGACCCGGAACAAATATCTGTAGATCATGCAAACATTTATTCCGCGGCGGGAATCGAACCCGCTACCTCCTGCGTCTCAGCCGGCTGTACGCCCACTGTGCCACGGAGGTCGTCCACTTATTTTAACAGTTTATTAATTTGTGGCTATAATTAAAAATACAACTTTTCCAAAGTCCAAAAGACCAAAGTCATAAATATGGCAGAAATAGGCTGATAGATCAAATCTTGTAATAGAAAATCTCATGAATCCGTAAGATCTACGAATTTGGATCTTTTTGGGACTATGGTTATTTTGAACCCACTTCAAAAACTTTAGGCAGCTCTCAATAATAAAAAAAAAACGAATGTGCTTTAGACCACACGACTGGAGTAAAACTTCTTTAGCTCCATCTATAAGTATGTACCTATATATATATAAGTTAAATTAAAGAGAGAAAGAAAATGTGTGCTCGCACCTCTCTCTCTTTCCCCTACAGTAATATACGAAACATAACTCTATCTCTTTTTATCTTCACTAACTTATATCTCCCTCTCAACTTCCGTTCGCCTCGAATCACAATTTTCGTAACGCTCTCGTCACGCATTCACCAGCTTACGCCCCAAGTCAAGCGTGCGTAAAGAAGTTTTACTTCAATAATTAATTTTCTTAAAGAATACAATCCGGGCCTCTTTAAGGTAAGAGTAAATAGGTTTCTTCGTGCTTCATCTTAGACCACATCATCGCTTACCATCAGGTGAGATTGTGGTCAAACGAAGATCTATCCAGTTAAAAAAAAATGTATACTCGGCGGCAGTTCTTTACCACGTTGTCAAATTTCCAATAGTTCTTTAGTAGGGACCACAAGGGTGGTCCCATATACATTTGGTTAAGATCTAACGATCCATGACAAAATTATCAAACTTTTTCTATTTTTGAAGTTATATAATGATTTAAAACTTACTTATAGTACAAATATTTTGTCAATTTTCTATGGTTTATTGATTAAGCGAAGCGAGATCTCAAAATCAACTTGGGCAAATCGGCATTGTATGTATGTATGTTTGTTTGTCCGAGGACAACTTTTGTATCGTTTATCCGATCATCGTAAAATTTGGTGTATAGGTAGGTAGTGATGACACAATTTTGGTGTGACTAAATGAGCTAAAAATGTTGGGGGGTTGTTGAAATAGTGGAGTTCAAGAGGGGTAAACAAAAATGAAAATGAGACTATTAGGTCAAGTGGGGCGTCAAATGAAAGGTCTTCATTAGAAAATTTAGACTCCATTTTTATTTGCCATTATATTTAGTAAAGTCTTTATAGATTTGAGTTATTAGCCATGGTAAAAACTGAACTTTGACAAAATTCACAGGCTACACCAGTGATCTCACAGTGCTGTAATTTGGTATGCGTGTAGCTTAAGTGACACAAATATAGGCAAAAGTCTGAAATCCAGAATAACTGCAATTTGTACCCCAAAAAATTGTAACCACATTACTTGAACTCCCGTTACCTGTAATTTGAATGAAACTATAGGTCAAGTAAGTTGGTTATTTATTTCGTGACACAATTTTGATTTTATAATTTTATTTTTGTTTTAATCGGAGACTCGCGAGATCTCAGTACGGGGCGAACCACTAGTCTAGAATCAACTTTCCATAATGAAGATTTCAGATAAAGACTAAAAAATTTCAAGGATTGATGAACTTTAAAAATAGGGAAAGAGATGATGATTTTTTTGGGATAAACGCCATTGTATCCTCTCTCACTTGTTTATATTTTATGGTTTTATGCTGCCATAGGCAAGTTTTTATTTTCCTTCCGGCATAAACAAATTGTAAATATAGTTTTACTATGGTTACAGTATGGCTAGAGTGCGGTTGCGGTCGTATCAACGTTGTAATTTGAATGAATCGCAGACTTCGCTGCCTTGGTAATTCTTAGCTGCAAACTAGTTCAAACTGGGTCATATTCACTTGTAAATAGCAATCATTATGTACGTGAGGTTTATAATACAGACTTTAGTTCAGTAGGCAGTGAAACTTAAGCAATTAGTTAGACAGTGGTGGCGATTCTGTTGTTTACGCTAACTAAAATTGTGTAAAATACGAACGGTCTTATTTTGTTCACACTAAAGATCAAATTAGAATGAAATTTAAAGTGACATTACTAAAATTAAGTATTTTTTGTTATGTTGGCATGTTTGCGGGCTAATTTTAGTGATCAATCAAATTGGTGTTTACTAAAATTAGCCCGCAAACACGCCTTCTTAATTAAAAATACTTAAATTTAGAAATTTCACTTTAAATGACATTCTAATTTGATCTTTATTGTGAACAAAATAAGACCGTTCGTATTTTCACAATTTTAGTTAGCGTAAACAACAGAATCGCCACCAGTATATTTATTAGCCAAGTCCGGATGATTGAAGTAGGTAGTCATTAGCAACTTATCAGCTTTTTGTCATAAATATTGCATTACCATTGATTTTTTTCGGTAGGTAAACTTACTTAAATCTCTGTTTGCAAGATACCAATCAAACATACAAGAACTTAGTAAATACATTTGATCAAGCGAAGCGAGATCTCCAAATCAACTTGGGAAAATACGCGTTGTATGTATGTATGCTTCTCCGAGGATAACTTTTGAAGCGTTGCTCCGATCATCGTGAAATTTGATACATAGGTAGGTAGTGATGATACAATTTTGGTGTGACTAAATGAACTAAAAATGTTGGGGGATTGGAGTTCAAGGGGTAAACAAAAATGAAAATGAGACTATTAGGTCAAGTGGGACGTCAAATGAAAGATCTTCATTAGTAAATTTAGACTCCATTTTTATTTTTAGTAAAGTCTTTGTAGTTTTTGAGTTATTAGCCATAATAAAAAATGAACTTTGACAAAATTCACATGGTACACCAGTGACCCCACAGTGCTGTAATTTGGTACGCGTGTAGTTTAAGTGTCACAAATATAGACAAAAGTCTGAAATCCAGAAAAACTGCAATCTGTACCCCAAAAAATATAACCAATTAACATGAACTCCCGTTACCTGTAATTTGAATGAAACTATAGATCAAGTTTTATGGTTATTTATTTCGTGGCATTATTTTGATACCACTATTGGCGAACCACTAATTGTTGTACACACTGATTTGTAAGGCAATCGAAATACCCGCGTGGTCTCAGTATTTCGATTCGCTAGTTCCAAGATTCTAGCGATTTCAATACTTAAGTAAGCTTTTTATGTAGATACATTGGGGAAAAACTAAAATTGAAGTTGTTGTATTTTCGGTACATTCGTCATCTACAAGGAGTACTTTGAATTGTTTATGCAAACAAAAAAATTATGAAGGTGGTCTTAACTCATTTGTCGCTAACCGTATGGTCAACTCAAATTTCACATGTTGTGGGAAGCTTTGTGCTAATTTGAAGCTAAAGGCTTCAGCCATAAGGGTGATAGTAGAGTGGCATGTTAATATATTGTGTACTGAAAAGGAAGATCGTTAAAGTAAGATGTCTGCTTTACTAAATGTGATAATTGGCAGCCAAGGTGGACTTCCTACGACAGCAGTTTACTCTAAATCTTATCAGTTTTCAAAACACGACTATTACGAGACGATTCCGAGATTTATTCCTTAGTTCTTTGCAGAGATATGCAGATATAGTAGTTTTAAAATTATTGGAGAGTGCAGTAATGCGATACGTATTGTCTAAATAGTACCCACAACGCCCAACCTTACGAGAAATTACGAAATATTGTTGGTTTTGCTTTTAAAAACCGGACAAGTGCTTGTCGGTCTCGCCCACCGAGGGTTCGTACTTAACATTACGTACTTTAAATAAATACTATATTTTTTATGATTTAACTACAAATGTATGTCATCAGGCATGTTCAACTTGGATGGGCAGCTTTCGGCAAACTAGATGATATACTAAAATCCACGCATATTCCACAATGTCTTAAAACACGTCTCTATAACCAATGTGTCCTGCCAACTATGACTTATGGTGCCGAGACATGGAGGCTCATGAAGGAGGCTGTGCACAAAATAAGTGTAGCACAGAGAGCCATGGAGCGCGCCATGCTCGGCATCACACTCGTATATCGAGTTCCCAATACCGAAATTCGCAAGCAGACTAAAGTACAAGACGTCAGCAAGCGAATATTGGGGCTCAAGTGGAGTTGGGCAGGACAAGACGTAGTGACGACAGGCGGACTAAGGCACTAACAGAGTGGAGGCCGAGAACGAACAGGGAACATCGAAATAGGGGACGCCCATGAGAGAGATGGGTGGACGACATCAATAAGACCGTGGGTCGTACGTGGTTCAGACTGGCACAGGATCGGGAAGAGTGGCAGAAACAAGGAGAGGCCTATGCCCAACAGTGGGTCGACACGGGCTGAGAATGATGATGATGATGAATTACAAATGTATAGTTCAGATTGTTCCCTGTATTTGTAGTATAAGACGATATTACTTGCCAAATTTCATAGTTCTAGGTCAACGGAAAGTACTCTATTAATTTTGATTCCCTTGAGAGTGTCGAAATATTATACGTTTTTTGCGGCATAAATGGTGGTATGTTTTTTTACATTAACTTAGAAGTTTGATTTTTCATAGCTTCAAGGGAGTGTAGATCTGAGTATATGGTTTTAATTTCAACTCGATACCTCCACGCGTTCTCGAGATAAAGGGGAAATAGACAGACGGACAACAAAGTGATCCTATAACGGTTCCTTTTCAGGAACGGAACTCTAAAAAAATAAAATACAGTGATCTTAACTTTTTAGGTTAAATCCATCTTGAACTTTTTAGTAGATTTGCAACTCACTTAATTTAGACCCCAACACAAATTGATCAATATACATAGGTATCCAATCCAGTTCATCCAAACGATGTATTCACGTGCGGTGATCAACAAAGGTCATTTACCATCTGAATTCATCACAGTCAATTTCCCTAATACCATTCTCCGTGGCGCAGTAGGTAAATAGTCGACTGAGACGCAGAAGGTTGCGAGTTTGATTACCGCCGTGGAACAAATGTTTGCATGTTCTACAGATAAGTATTTGTTCCGGGTCTGGTTGTTTCTCTGTATTTAATGTATGTACCTATTTACAAAAAAAAGTATGTACAACAACAAACCTGTCATACAGTAACCATTGCTTAGTTTGGGGCTAGATAGCGCTGTGTGAAAAGTCCAGTATTATTTATTAAACTGGTACACGAGACAGGTAGTTCTCACGCGGCGCGTGCGGTCTCGGATCAAAGCCTGTGCAGACCACAGAATATACATACTAGTAGGTAACCACTGCCGGTGGATCCGCGCCCTTTCACTTTCTAGGCGCGGCTCCATTGAGTTACGACTTTATTGCGCCGCGATGGTTATTGAACATAAAAATTTTGTCGAATAAAATAGGTCGAAATCGCCAGCAATCATTTTGTACTGCGCAACGATGCATATAAAGTTTTACTTAGAATACTTTCGTGATTGATTTCAATCATTATTATAAATACGGGATTTATCACGACACACAGATACATTTATCACACACACAGTGCGAGGCGAGACGTTATTCGGAGCGGATCGCACTCACCCTGATGTAGGTTCACGAATTTAACCGAAACATTGTTGGTCGATACACCGATAAAACGGTACGTGATAAATCTCGTATTTATAATAATGATTCATATAAAGTTTGTTAAAAGATATATTATTGATCGAGCGAAGCGAGATCTCTAAATCAACTTGGGCAAATCGGCGTTGTATGTATGTATGTTTGTTTGTCCAAGGATAACTTTCGAAGCGTTGGTCCGATCATCGTGAAATTTAATACATAGGTAGGTAGTGATGGCACAATTTTGGTGTGACTAAATGAGCTAAAAATGTGGGGAGGTTGTTGAGATATTGGTGTTCAAGGGGGGTAATAAAAAATGAAAATGACACTATTAGGTCAAATGGGACGTCAAATAAAAGGTCTTCATTAGTATATTTCAACCCCGTTTTTATTTACAATCTAATTTTGGTAGTTTTTGAGATAATCGCCATAATAAAAACTGTTCAGCAAAGTTCAGTTTTTAACTGAACTTTGACAAAATTCACAGGGTACACTAGTGACCCCACAATGCTGTAATTTGGTATGCGTGTAGCTTAAGTGACACAAATATAGGCAAAACTCTGAAATCTAGAATGACTGCAATTTTTACCCCACAAACATTAACCACATAACATGAACTCCCGTTACCTGTAATTTGAATGAAACTGTAGATCAAGTTAGTTGGTAATGTTTTCCGTGGCACTATTTTGATAGCCAAAGATTACAAATAATATTTTTCTGTTTTAATCGGAGACTCGCGAGTTCTCAGTTCGGGGCGAACAACTAGTTTATCAAATATAGTCATTTCTATCAATTGGTTGCAATTCAAAATATGATCGACAATGGCCGAGCTGGCATTACTTACATTTTCTAGGTAGAGTTAGAACATATTCCACTCAATTAATTTATTTTAGACTTATAACGATAGGTGCTAAACATAACTCCATTTTTTATATGCACACTATTGTACACACTTGTAAATAAATTTTGGATGAATCAAACCTAGTCATCATCATAATGTCGCATAATCTCTATTAAGCGGACGAACTCCGTGGTGCAGTGGGCGAATAGCCGGCTGAGACGCAGGAGGTAGTGGGTTCGATTCCCGCCGTGGAACAAATGCTTGCATGATCTACAGATATTTGCTCCGGGTCTGGTTGTTTCTATATATATTTTAAGTATGTACATATTTACAAAAAAAATGTATATAAGTATTCTATCAGTTATCTGGTTCCTATAGTACAAGCTCTGCTTAGTTTGGGGCTAGATAGCACTGTGCGAAATGTCCGGCAATATTTTATTTTTATTTAATTACAGACAGACAGACCAGAACAGGTGAAACTAAATAAAATGTATTGCCTCGTTGCCCGTAGGTCACGCCTAAGGGTCCACTAAGTATTTCCAAGATCTGCTTCATCTATAGGTATTAAAGCAATTGAAATCAATGATATCCAGTCAGTGACATGTGTGTTATGGTCTCGACCTAATGTGATTTTCTGGGGCTAAATAGCGCTGTATGAAATGTCCAGCAATATTTATTTATTTATTTATACCTATTGATTTCCGCTTCAACAGCTGAATAACAAAATAATCAGCTTAATCGTTATTTAATTAAAATTGATTGAATCAACGTGTGGCCTCATCTTGTGTGGGTTAATCACTGTACCTACTTGATGGGTATCTTTTGTATAAGACTACCATATTGCTTCAATAGTATCCTTTTACTTCAATAATTATTATAAATACGGGACTTATAACGTACCGTGTTATCAGTGTTCTACCAACAATATTTCGGTTCAATTCGTGAACCGAAATATTGGGTGAGTGCGAACCGAACTGCATCTCGCTCGCCTCGCACTCGATGGTTCATGAATTGAACCGAAACATCGTCGGTCGAAACACCGATAAGACGGTACGTGATAACTCCCGTATTTATAATAATAATAGTATCTATATTAAAAATTATACACTTTATGGGAGGACAAAAATTATATGTTGACTAGCTGACCCGCCCGGCTTCGCACGGATTGTTATCATCAATTAAAGCCCCTGATCACTTAGGGATAGTGTAGCTTTCTATGAGTGGGAGAATTTACAAAATCGGTTTAGAACTTCCGAAGCTAAATATAACATACAAATACAACACAAATCTCTTTTATTTGTTCAGTAGATCTTTACAAAATTTATTTCGATTAAAATAAACCTTTTTTTTTCATACAATATTCAAGCCCCTTTTGCCTCAAGAACTTATCCGTTTTTTGATATAAAAGTATCCTAAATGTTAAGCCATAATTATAAGGTATTATTATATCAAATTTCATCAAATCCATCCAGTTGTTTCAGCGTGATACGCGTACAAAGGGACAGACAGACAAAAATGTAAAAAATGTCGTTTTTGCCTTTATATCGGATAAGAAGTTAATGTCAATTAAAACTTTCCATATTACAGTTTTAGTATAATGTAATATGAAAATAAGAAATAAGATCGAACCTTAAATAAATGGGTAAAAGGATTTTTTTTTAATATTTAGGTTTATATCCATCCTAGCTAAGTGGGTATGCAAAATAACTATTAGGGATTTTATTTATCAACATTACGTCATAATCTCCACTCATCTTTAGCACCGGCCCTTCGTGTCGCACCCAAAGATGGAAACGCAAGATTTCCCCGAAGGCAGTGGTTCCGCAAGTTTTTGCACCTCCAGGCTGAAATGAAAGCCTTCCGCTATCCAACTGATCATTAATCGTTCCAATGTCTATGGCTTCTTGGAAGTGGCTAGATATTTGCCGAGTACAAGGAAGCAAGGCTCGAAGGGAGTTCCGCGTTGAAATACAAAACTGTTTTAATTGTAGCGTTTTACAGTAGAAAAACTCGAGGTCCTACTCAACCCTAATGTACGAAATTGCGAATTAAAATACGTTGTAAGCTATTAACACGAAGAAGAAGGGTTTTACAATAATTTGAAAGCATCTGATAGGAAAACGGTATGGTTAAGGGTTTCTTGATTTAGACGATCCTTAGATAATGGAAGTAATTAAAACATTATTTAGAAATAACTAGTGGTCCGCCCCGAACTGAGATCTCGCGAGTCTCCCAAAACACAAAAAAAATATTCTTAGGGCGACTCGCGCAACGATGCCTAAACGTATTTAGTGGCTAAATATGATTTAAGGAGTTGTCAAATCATATTAATACGTAAATTTTTAACATGTGTAGACGCTAAATACGTTTAGGGATCGTTGTGCAAGCCGGCCTTAATCTTTGACTAATAAAATAGTGCCACGAAATGAACAACCAACTAACTTGACCTACAGTTTCATTTCAAATTACAGGTAACGGGAGTTCATGTTGATTGGTTATTACTTTTTGGGGTAGAAGTTGCAGTTATTCTGAATTTCAGACTTTTCCCTATATTTGTGTCACTAAATACCAACACGCATACCAAATTTCAGCACTGTGGGTTCACTGGTGTACTCTGTGAATTTTTTCAAGGTTTAAACTAAAAATAAAAATGGGGTCGAAATGTACTCACAAAGATCTTTTATTAAACATGCCATTTGACTGGATAGTTCCATTTTGTTTTTTTTCACCCTCTTGAACCCCAATATCTCAACAACCCCCCCACATTTTTAGCTCATTTAGTCACACCAAAATTGTGTCATCACTACCTTTCTACATACCAAATTTCATGATGATTGGATAAACGCTACGAAAGTAAGACAAACAAACATACATACATACATACATATAACGCCGCATTTGCCCAAGTTGATTTGGAGATCTCGCTTCGTTCGATCAATTATTATAAAAGGATTTAAATACTGCCTTTATTCGTACCAAATGGCTTACATTAGCAATATATCACGAAGAAGAGGGGTAATATGTACAGCAACGTAAGTAGGTATACAAAGTAACAAAACAGGTGTAGTCAAGATTCAGCTTATTCTGACAATTTAAGAGTTGGAAGCGAACCAAAGGGCGGAATCGTTTCCGCAATAAATATCTAGCAGACTATAAATCTAAAGGAAGATCGGGTGCGTTTGTTACGCCCACAACAGTGAGCGGTAACACAATCAACTGATGATACATCGTGCGGTCAAGTGGAATACTCATGTGGCGTAATAAATAAAACCGCATTTAAATGGCTATAATTGAATTATTCGAATAAATAATACGGTATGTCATACGGTATACTGCTGTGGGGGAGTGCTGCAGATATAAACACCGTTTTTGTGCTGCAGAAAAGGGCTGTTCGTGCAATTTATAATATGGACCCCAGAGAATCATTACGCAATAAGTTTAAAGAAATAAATGTTATGACATTCCCTTGTCAATACATACATAAAAATCTGATGTATGTTCACAAGAATATTAATTTGTTTAAGAAAAATAGCGTTAATCATAATTTTAATATTAGAAATAAAGATAAACTCGCTGTTGCCACTTGTAGACTCCATAAAGTTAGTAAATCGTTTAAAGGGCAAGGTGTACGTTTTTATAACAAACTCCCAAGGGATATACAAAAATTGACAATTAAGTAATTTAAAAACGTAATTAAACTAAATCTTTATAAAAAAGCCTACTATAAAATATCAGATTATTTAGATGATAGAAAAGCTTGGGATTGAAATGGCTCCAACTCGTTCAAAATGTTACTATTTAGACGTAATTTATTTTCTGTATTATGTATTGTAAAAGGATCATTAAGAAAACAACCAGCCTTGTTTCTTGCCTTTCTTTCCTGGCTTGATCGCGAAGGAACAGGCAGTAAAATTGACGTTTCAAAGTGATCCTTGTGATTTTAATGAATAAAAATATTTGACTTTGACTTTGGGACGTCCACTGATGGAAGACCCTCCGGGAAAAACTGGAACCAGAGCAAAGAACATTTAAAGAGATAAAAGGAGGAATTGATGGAAGATTTTATCAACCACAGGCAACCAGATGGACCGTTACCGACTCCGACATAAGTTGTGAGGTGCGATATCTTAAAATTGAATGGGTCTTGCATCTTGTCCCAGAGCTCAAAGCCTTTACCGGTGGTCCGTATCTCTCACACGACGCCCCTTTATAAATTGCTACCTTCGATAACTTTTGGCAATGTCTGCTGGTTTCGTAATAGCTTTCATTAATTTGAATTGAGTGCCAATTATAAAATTATTAATATTTTTTTCAGTGATATAAGACTCAGGTCTCCTGAATTGGTAAACTTTCGATGTGAAAGTAGTCACTTACGTACATGTTGAAAATGAAATGTGTATGTCCTGTTCTAGTGCCGGACACATTCAAGTGTTATTAATGCACTTAGCACATTTTTGAGTGGTCGAGGCAAACATATCTTCGGTAACGAAACTTGTAGATAGCAGCATCTTCAAAAAAAAAAAACAAGAAATAAGTTTTTTGTGGAAAAATTACTTTTTCAAAAGAAGCTTTTATAAAATTTATAATCGGAACCGTAAGCAGATTCAAATGAGCCCAAACACTAGTAGCCTACTATAATCCATTCAGAAGCTTCTTTGTCTAGCATCCATCTCCATCATGAGACCACCTCCATGCCCATATTATTGCATTGTCACCGAAGTTACATATGTATTCCAAATTTCAGCTCAATCGGTTGAGGGGAACGGGTTTAAAATTCAGTTGCAAGATTCCACCCGGACAAACATACATACATTGCAAGTTAATAAAAAGCTTGTAAAAACCAGTAAACGAGACACATGATCACACAACTAATGGTATAATCAAAGGTGCCTATTTCAACGCATCGGAAGTAAATACGGGAAGTAAACAAGTACCAATCATAACGTTGAATAGCAAATACACGGCTGTTATGTGTATGAAGTATGAAACTCACGCGAATTTGCCCGTAAATCAATGATCTATTGACATTTAATTACAAACAGCACGGTTGGTAAAAATATTATAAAATTCAATGGCCTAAAAACTTGTTCGACCTAGGTAGCTACTTATTTTTAATTCGATGATGATGACGGACATTAATTACCATATCCTAAATGGTATACGACAGGGGTTCCCAAACTTTTTCAGTTCACGGCGCACTTACAGGTTTAGGCGAGTTGAAATAGGGTATAATGATAGAATATTAGATACAATAAAATGTTAGATAGGCACAAAAATTAAAACATCCACAATATATGAAGCTGAGTTTTTATATTTATATACAAGAAAACATTTATTATTAAAGAAAATAGGAAATAAAATACAATGGCAACTTAGTCAATGTGACGTTTGGTGATCTCCACACATTATTTCAAAGCGTGGTATAAGGCTTGACACCGCTACTCTCATTTCTTGCTCCACATTGATCTTTGATTGTTCATTTTGTAACCGCGAATGCCTAAGTTTAGTTGGAGAATGGTAAACAGGAGCGCCTCACGGTGCCCCTCTTTACTCTCTACGGCGCACCAGGGCGCCGCGGCGCACACTTTGGGAACCCCTGGATACAAGTATAAAAATCTTTTTTTACTGAATTCAAACACTGACTGTTTAACCCTTTGGATATAGAGGATTTTTATTATGACTGAAATATTTATTATATTCAGATTTTAAAGGTAATATATTATATGTACGAGCACCTATCAATTATTCCTGGTAATTGATTGAAACAATGGATCTTAATAAAACTCACAAGAATATCTTTATGCCGTAATAGGCACTTAAGAAACAAAGCATTTATCAATTGTAAATCATCTTATCGAACTCAGATCACTTTCACTTTCGATAAGTAAGTGGGAACCTCTGAGTGTTGCTAGTTAGAGATGGGATAATAATTAATGGAGTGAAGGCAACGCGGAAAAATATGGGCTGTGATACACCCTTTTAGTTTGGGCCGTGATGGTCAAGTACCCCTACCTTCCAATCAGGAGTCTGAATGATTCTACTCTTCAGCGAATAACACTCACTCAGAGGCGAAGGAAACCATAACTTGCTTAATTAGCCCTGCACGTACATAATGTCTATTCTGCAGATCTAGCCAACTATTGAGAGGATGAGGTATATTTTTAGCTTTTGCTGTCCCTAGATTGCCCCTAGATCTGGGAGGGGGGGTGGGGCGTTTACCACCAAACCCTACAGCTGGATATTCTATAACTGTTAGCTCCTCCTGGCTGAGGGTGTGTTTGCCCAGATGATGAATGCTACATTTGCGCAGAAGGACCTAACAAGAGTTACATGAGTAGGTGGGCGCTAAAAGGTTATGAGCTGTGTGGTGTTTAAAAAGGATCAGTCTCAGCTTTGTGTTGGTCCACGCTTAAGCGTTAAGCACAGACCAACGCTGGTTTTCAGACCAGAGAGAGAGACCGAAGAAAGACGAAAAAAGAGGCATTAGTAAAATACATATAAAGTACCTACGTATAAATAATTTTAATAAAACAAATAATTAAAGAACGGGATTATGGAAAGAACGATTAAGAAAAGACCAGAGAGATACCAGTCAAAAACAAGTTGACGACCATAGAGTTTAGAGATTAGTGGATCACATTCGCATAACATGTGTAGAGGCGGTTCATCCGCCTCATTGCAGAATCTGCAGGTTTGTGTATCGCATAGCCCTAGCTGGAACATGTGCTTGTTAAGTTCCCGAGGATGGGGTAGCTGCAAGATTATTTAAAAGCCAGTCCCGAGAATATTATCGTTTCGGTAGCCATGTTTCATCAGCTGTGTGTCCCAACTAGGGCTGCCAACATGTCAGCGAGCGCTATGTCTTCAATACATATATGACACATAGTTATGAGTAAATACTGTTTACATGCACTGTTTTGTTTCATGCACTGCTACATAAAGCATAATCTCTACATCACTAGCAGTTTCCGCTCACATATCATCCGTTGCCAAATTATATAACGGCTGTAAGAGTTACATTACGTAACATGTATTCGATTGCTTGTTACTGAGATCCGAGATAATTGGGGTTTTATTGTTTGTTGATATTGGCTGTTCCGGTTCGGTGACGGCACTTGCACAGATACCTACTTACAAATATAATATTAATGCAGACAATTGGTATACTAAATTATACTAGTGATTCGCCCCGAACTGAGATCTCGCGAGTCTCCCATAAAAACAAAAATATATTATTCGTAATCTTTGACTATCAAAATAGTGCCACGAGATAAAAAACCAACTTACTTGACCTACAGTTTCATTCAAATTACAGGTAATGGGAGTTCATGTTAATTGGTTCATCTTTTTTGGGGTACAAATTGCAGTTATTCTGGATATCATACTTTTGCCTATATTTGTGTCACTAAAGCTACACGAATACCAAATTTCAGCATTGTGGGGTCACTGGTGTACCCTGTGAATTTTGTCAAAGTTTAGTTTTTATTATGGCTAATAACTCAAAAACTACAAAAACTTTACTAAAAATAAAAACGGGATCGAAATGTACTAATGAAGACCTTTCATTTGACGTCTCATTTGACTTAATAGTTTCATTTTCGTTTTTTTTAACCCTCTTGAACCCCAATACCTCAACAACCTCTCAAAATTTTTAGCTCATTGAGTCACACCAAAATTGTGCCATCATTACCAAATGACCTTTATACCAAATTTCATGATGATCAGATAAACGCTTCGAAAGTTATCCTCGGACAAACAAACATACATACATACATAGATACATACATACAACGCCGATTTGCCCAAGTTGATTTGGAGATCTCGCTTCGCTCGATCAAATATCAAGGTAATGTACCACCAAGTTATTTGTTTAGTTGGACCAATGTAAACGTGACAGATACAAAGATGAGTAAAAACGCGGCTGTTCAGTAGATACCGTGTCCTACCCGAGACCACTTGAGTTCCATAACTCGATTATATGATCTCGGGTTAAAACGGGTATTTATCGAGTATGTACCTTTTTTATTTGTTACCCCGACATTGCGGCTGTGTTGCAACAGTCGCGGTCACGGATACGGTACGTAAATACGGTTAGTGTAATATGAACGAGGACATTTCTAATTCTGAAGATCAAGTGAGGGTAGTTGCTGCAGCTGCCATCACTTCTCGACGTACAACACAGCCGAAACGTCGGGATAACAAATAAAAAAGGTACATACGCGATAAATATATTCCCTAAATTCTTACATCTTGAACCTTCGTTTGTCTACGGAGCTCGATGTTGGAAACTCAATCTAATAATCTGATGCCGATCATGGTACGCTCATGGTACGCTTCCTGCGTCAGCGTCCATGTCTAACTTTTCGCAGAAAAATACATATTAGTTTATTTCTCAATATCTGACGTAGATAGCCCACGCCTCACTTATCATCACGTTCAATACAATCAATACAACTTCAATCTTTTGATTGTCATTTTTGTACGCACGATTTAGACTGTTTTGTTGATCAAGAGTTAAAAAGCTTTTCTTCGAAGTATTACAAAACGATTAGGTGCCTTGTGTTAAAGGTGCTTTTGTAGTTCCATTTCTTTTGAGCATACTAGTGCCTCTACGGTCGCACGGCTCTTTTCAGGGCCACCATACCTCAACGGTCACTGACCAAGCGCGAGTACCTACCAAACCATGACCAAACGCCAGTAGTAACAAAGTGCGCAAATCGCACTTTTTTACGCTTCCAAAAATAATTTCCGGAAGTACCTATGTCTATATTCGTGAATTGCATTGCAATCGATAAGCAGGTGTAACAATAGTGCAGTCAACAATGCTTTACTTGGCAGTGATTCACAAGTATTGTTCGTGCATGCGTCAATTCATGCTCCAAGGACAAAGTGATGTCTTAGTTGTAATGGAGCCCACACACACGTCAATGATTTCTTTGGGCAGGCCTAGTAATTTGAACAAATTCTTCCCACAGAAGCTTGTGCAAACCTTACACATGCATAGAAATTTGAACAAATACTTGCCACTGAGGCTTGCGCAAATAAATCGTTGGCGTGTGCAGGCCCTATAAGAGGTTTGCGGACTTAGGATGTATTCCACGGAAAGCATCTATCTGAACAGCTTTATGCAGAAAGCACCAAAGCTTTTATACGAAGAGCACCAATCAATAATGGTACTTGTGGATTTGTAAGTGGTAAAAACAGAACCTTTATGGTGCGACTTTGTCCGTCTGTGACAGGCGATCATCTCAGTAACTAGTCAAGCTATTGACTTAAAATGAGGAATAATTAATACTAAAATAAATAATACTAGCCCACCTCTATTGCAAGTAATAAAATTGAAATGAAAATGAAAAATATATTTATTGTCATTACCACAGGGGTTGGCCCCTGTGGGTAGAGGTAAATATTTCAAAATAGGGTAAATAGTTTAGGGGTATCATGTGAAATCACTTAACTCACAGATTCTAAATCCAATTTTTATTAGGAACCCTTAGTGCGTGTGTCCCATTCGTACTTGACTGGTCTTGTTAATTAAAGAGATAAGTATCAATAATTTTGCAAAGTACGTTTAATCTGCAAGATGCTTAAGATTTTATTATCTACATTTAAATAATTAACAATGAGCCATGATACATGTCTGCAAATCATAATGTAGCATGTTATTATGGTCATACCCTCAATTAAGATGAACTTAGCTCATACATAAAATTAAATACATTTATTAAATGTGGACTGTAATATGTATGTAGACTCTACAACTGTCTAACTCTAAATGTCTCGATGCTAAAACCTATAGAAAGAAGACCTGAGATTTATCTCTACATGGAAACATTACCTGTTAAAGGATACTGCACCCTGCACCCAATGGCTCCCCGTTGGGTGGATTCCGTGCAAAATCGGTGAATAAATTCAGAACTACAAACTCTGAATATTTTCTTACAAATTAAATTTTCACTTGTACGTAATACTGGAGGGCTGAAGACTACCAACCCATTCCATTTTAACCTAATCTCATTTAGAAATTTTCTTGAGCCATGGCCCCAGAAAATCATCAAATCATCTTAGCATCGGCAATGAAAACAGCAAAAGAAATTAATTGGAAGTCAATCATAGAACTCTCAATACGAAATGACTCATCAAACTGGGTACCACTTGATATGTCACAAGCCATTAGAACATCAAGACGTTTTAATAGCTGACATTCAACGACTGACACCTCATTACTGTTAACCTATAGTTAAAAATGTAACGCTCATACTAGCAATTTTAATTGAGCTACAAAACATTTCTGATGTTATGCCAACAATATATTATGTAGTTTTTAACAGGTCACAGTCTGTAGATTCAGGACAAATGTTTCTTAAAAGTCATTGAGATTTAGTTATAGGCGAGTTATCAAGATTTACCACACCACAAAAGGCTCCAGATTGTTTTTAGAAAAGCGTGGAATTAAATAAACATGAATAATGCACTTTTCGAAGTCAATCGAATCGTGAAAAATGCTGTCATTTTACCAGATTATTAAATCAAATCATATCATTTATTTTTCACAGAAGTATAATATACTATACACAGGACGGTATGTGAACACAAAATGATCACTATCTCCCACCTTAGGTATAAACCTGTGTTGTGGGAAGTTAGTTTTTATACAGTAGGTGCTTAAGAGTATTAAACAAAATATATTTATTTATAAAGGACATGCATTAATTATTTAATTTGGAATATTGAGGGCAGCATTATTGTTTAATTACTGTATCGTTCGCCTTATTGCTCAACTGTATTCGACAACTATTGCCTGGAAAATTGCCCGTGTAGAAGCACCTAAAGAAAGCGTGCTGCAGCAAAAAGTAATAGCACTCTCGTTTTCATAGCATTGTGCCGACGGAAAAAAATAATCTTTTATCAACGAAAACAACCAACGAAAACGGTCTATTGTATCAGCTGAAGGCTATTGTGTACTTAGTTTTTACAATAGTTGATTTTAGCCTTTCTTACTTGATTGTAGAGAATTTTATGTAGGTTCTTTTCATCGAAGCTTTGTGATTAGGAATAGTTAGTCGAAGTGAATATCATTGGGATTGCGATAGCGTCGAGTTATTTATGTTACCCATTGAATAGACAGCTTCTAAAAATTGTTGCTGAAGTTATTGTCTGTTTGTCACGTGACTTTGAATTGAAGTGCAGATTTTAAAGGTAAATTATTACTTCTTGCCATTGTGCCCACATAACTAAACATATTTAATCAGTGACGATTTGGGTGTTTTACCCGTAGTACTTTGTTTTAACCTACGTAGTATTTTCATCGCTTTTAAGCCCACCCAAGAGTCGACGACTTGTAAAGGCTGTGATACATTCTTGACCCATTCGAAGAACAAACTCTACGTTCTTGTAAAGACATAATAGACAGAATACAAAGTCATACCTAGACGTTTTGTAGGGGGCTTTTTCCTGTACTAATTCAATTTATGTCCATGTGTGTGGGAAATTTTCTTTATCCAATTTTTATAAGAATATTTAATATATTTCAATCTTATAAATAAACCATGTTTAATAGTTTGCTTAACAACTTTCTCATTTCAACGATTTGCAAAAAGCCTGTGTAACATCCCGCCTTGACCAACTTCAATGCAGTTTCTTTACGATGATAGTTCTCACACAAACAATTAAGTTTTTGCCGCTTCATCGCGCATTGTATTGGCCAAACGTTAGCACTTTTTTGCAACGGTCATTGACCTTCTTCCAAGTGTTTAATTTTATAGGCACAACTCATAAACGGTGACTTACGTCATTCTGAACGTACAAACAAGTTGAAGTGCATGGCGTCAGTAGTCATCGAAAATAGCCGAGAGTAGGTCCCATCGAAGAATTAATAATAAATAAATAAATATTGCTGGACATTTCACACAGCGCTATCTAGCTAAGCAAAGCTTGTACTATGAGAACCAGATAACTGATAGAATACTTATATACATTTTCTTTTGTAAATACATTCTTATAATATATAGAGAAACAACCAGACCCGGAACAAATATCTGTAGATCATCAACACCTCCTGCGTCTCAGCCGGCTATTAGCCCACTGCACCACGGAGTTGAAAGAAGATATTCTTCTATTGTAAAAATCAATCTTGTCACCAAGCGCTGCAGCGCTGTATTTGATAGCATAATTGCTACTCTCTCTGCGCTCATTACTACTGATTTAATATAATTGAAATATAATTATTAATAATTAAACGGGTATATATCGCGTATTTGGGATAGTAAATAAAAAGGTACGCGATAAATTCAACAAATTGCGAAAAAATTAAAAAGCGCTGAGTTTATAAAATCCCAAATTCTCCTGTTTCGACGTCATTTGCTCAGCGCTTCGGAGAATTTATTAAATCACATATATACCACTGTCAAAAAATGTAATGTCAAATCACTTTCTGTAAATCAAGCTAAATCTGTTGTCCGAAAATTACTAGTGACGCTCACATACAGTGAAACCGAGCAGTTACTGGAGATACAACTGTAAACTGTACTATTAATAATTGTAGTATTTTTATTTGTTTTTTTTTCTCTAGTTTTTGTTTTTTTACCATTGTATTTTATTTAGTCGTCGACTGAGGTTATAAATAAATTTTAATTTGTTAATCGTACCTACTCAGCGCGAACCCTTTACCCCGCGAAACATGCTTTGCCTAGTGCAGGGATCGTTAGATATATCTGATAACCATATCTGCATAAACCCGTTTTTGTAATGTTTAATGAATAAAATGAAAATGTAAAAAAATGAAAAAATATTTATTTGCAGCCAAAAACTTATTACGATTAACATGAGGACAATTTTTGTAATTAACCTAAGATGCCTGGTTTAATAGCAATATACATGGTTATAGAAAGTTTGAGGCAGAAGGCACTACCTACGATCACAATAATGCAGCGGCCTTCACTAAGCAAGCCTGCATCGTGAAGACCATTCAGATGAATTATCATTTTTGATTCGTGACCTCGGGCATTACAAAATTTTACCATTAACTAAAACTAATTTTAAACATATTCTGAAAAATAACACAGAAAACCTATAACCTATTAAGAGAAGTAACCTATTAAGAGAAGTAACCTATTAAGTTGTTTATGTGTGTATCTATTAAGTTGTGACTACCTCCGTGGTGCAGTGGGCGAATAGCCGGCTGAGACGCAGGAGGTAGCGGGTTCGATTCCCGCCGCGGATCAAATGTTTGCATGATCTACAGATATTTGTTCCGGGTCTGGTTGTTTCTCTATATATTATAAGTATGTATTTACAAAAAAAATGTATATAAGTATTCTATCAGTTATCTGGTTCCTATAGTACAAGCTCTGCTTAGTTTAGGGCTAGATAGCGCTGTGTGAAATATCCAGCAATATTTATTATTTTATATTTATTTATTATGTAGCAATAAATACATTTTTCATTTTCATTTTCAAATACCCGTTATATATAAGTAACTTGCTGTCCTGGCAAACTTCGTACCGCCTTTACATGTATAAGAAAATTAATTTTCATCATAATTTTTTTTTACCGTAAATTTTTCCAATGTTTTAATAGTTATTCTGCTATTCGGGGCAAATACAAATCCAAAAAATCAAAGATCATAAAATCAGTCCAGCCGTTTTTGAGTTATAAATGGTGTAACTAACCCGACTTTATTTTATATTTAAGATAGATTATGTGTAGTGATCGCGAAAGTTTAAATATATACAAATGAAATATATTACGAAATCGACTTATGTATGCGTATTATTAGGTACATCTTTTCTCTCGAAGTCACATTGAACCGATGCAAAACCCGTAATTTTATCTCCATAAGCCAAAGGAAAGTTCTGTTTTCCCACGAGGCAAAGCTTCCTCGCACGATCGGCGTGAAATATCAGAACCATCCACATTATACTCGTATAACGCATATACACATCATATCTCTATAGCAATAAAGCGCGTCACACACGATGAAGATGTTAAGATATTTTTTATTTTATGATAAGATATCTTCTTAATATATAAAACAAAAGTTTGTTCGAACACTTATAACTCGACAATGGCGGGACCGATTTTCATGGTTTTTTATTTGTTGTATTTATCTCCGTTCTAAATAGTAGAATAACGATTAAAATATTGGAAAAATTCACGCAAAAAGAATTTATGAAGAAAATTAATTTCCTCATACATAATGATAGCAGGTTGACAATTCTACCGGGGTGACATACATTGTCAGCTCGCGTCATATGAATGTCAAGGCGGTACGAAGTTCGGTGGGTCAACTAGTAATATATATCACACACGGCGAAGATAATAGATATTTACATCTTACATTAGATTATATGGCGAGCGATATTTTATCTTATCATAAAATATTATGGAATCTACATAATTTATGACGCGCTAATCAATATGTGTATCTACGTCACCAACGGACCAAAAACATGAAAAACATTAAAAAAATTAAAGGCCTAAAATTCACCATCAAATCGCGGCGGAAGAAAAATATGATAGAATCTTATCAATTGCGTAGTTCTATCGCATATAAATATATCTGTTGATTTATTTATTTATTGAGATCATTAATAACATGTGATTCTTGCATTGTTATAAAATCTTAGGTTGCTATATACAATTCCAATTACAGGTATCTACGAGTACTCAACCATGCATCCCCGCAATTTATGAGTTATCACTGTTGTTTTTATTGACATTTCGAAAATAAAAGCAATAAGGAAAAATGCATTAACTGTTTTTATGACTACGTTGAAAATATTATGCACGTGTAACAAATTATGTAAGACATTAGCCGCTGATGCGTTTTTATCGACATTTCGAAAATATCGCCTTTAAGGCAGGATAAACCGGCAATGACACTGGCAAAACTAACCCTTACTTTGTTATGATCTCAACTAATTTCTGTATATGTTATGTATTCTTTTCTAATATTTGTAGATAAACTAGCAGTACGCCCGCGACTTCGTACGCGTTACTAAATGTGTCAAATCAAATCAAATCAAATCAGTTTATTGCGTAATATGGGTAGGTACAAGGTGTTTAGTGTTACATAGTAGTGCAGCCATATTCAGCGATTTACGCATGCAATGTAGGTAGGTAGGTAGGTAAGTGTAGGTAGGTAACCTAGAAATAAAGCTAAACTCGCTATTGCAACTTGACTTGACACCCCATTTTTATCCAATAGAACCTGATTTATGGGATATAAAGTAGTATGTCTTAATCCAGGTTATAATCTATGTACATACTAAATTTCATTTAAATCGGTTCAGCCGTTACGACGTGAGTAACGAACAAATAAATAAATAAACAAACATCCAAACTTTCGCATTTATAATATTAGTGTGAAGTGTGATGGTGTGCAATAAAGACATTATCTAATCTAATCTATCATCTACTAAGACAAAATTGATTCATATAGGATGATTAATCATCATCATCATGCCCCCCTCATCAAATCTTTTAATAGATAAAATTAATGTTTACATTAATGTGTGTAACATGTGCTTGACTCGACAAGTTTCCCATAGGAATCATACAATTTTGGGAGCTAAAACTTTAACAAATAAAAATCTATAAAACAAATATCAATTAAAATAATATTTCATCCTCTTAAGCCGTTCGTAGATCGTCCCAGGCATCTGAGGTACCATTCACAATAATACTTAGAATATTATCAAATCAATGGTGGATAGAATGGCGTGATGGAGCGACGATGCGATACGGGCCATCAGGAAGTGTCAGGCCAAATGGATGCGAGGGGTCTACGCAAATGATGCCAGATCGGGTGGTCCCACATTATGTATACAAAGTAGGTGTATAGTGGTTTCCCTGACTCCCACAGGCTGATGGGGATCCACTGATGGATTATGTAACTGATGGCAATTTTATGGCATTATCGACTATTATACAGAGTGCTTCGGAATATGTATGTCAAACGAAAGAAGGTAATTCTACAATGGAATTAATTTCTGACATACGTTCTGATTTTTGGATATCTCTTAGGACTTATTTTTAGCGTACAAAATCATAGGTACAATGGACGGCCTACAATAAACTATATCGACGCTTGAAAGGCAATAATTACTAAGCGACATGTTGGCAACTTTACACTAGAGCATTTTAAAGTTTATTTTTTTCATTTTTAATTTTCAAATTCTTTAAATGCCAGTTTACGAAGCCTTTAATCTGCATTTAAAATTCGTTGGAATCGAGCAGATATGCAATTTTTGACGATTTAAAAATGAAAAAATTAACTTTAAAATGCTCTAGTGTAAAGTTGCCAACATGTCGCTTAGTAATTATTGCCTTTCAAGCGTCGATATGTTCTTGTTCTACGAACAGATTAATCTCACAAATCTTAGGATGCACTAAAACCTAAATTTATTTTAGTTTTACAGCTCATAAATCTCATTGTGAAACAGGTCGTGGTCTTTTTTAAAGACCAATAAATACATGACCTAGTTTTCTAGTAATTCAATTGGAATTTATTTGTAAACAATCATTTCAAGGGAAGGAATGGAGAGGCCTGGCTGGCATGAAATTAGCATATAAACAAATAAACTAGTTATATATCTGGTAGGTAAGTGCAATACATACTAAGTTTCATTGGTTGATGAGTATATAACGAGTCCATGTTAAATGAATACGTTTGTGGCATGTCTGCTTATTTCCAATTAGTCACACCAAATGTACGAGAATGTCTGTGACATATTAATTCTTAGTCTAAGTTGCTGATTCATCATCAGACTTACTACTTCTGGACTTAAGATCCATACATTGCCACGAATGGTCATGAGAGACCGTTCTTTTTCTGTTAATAGGGACCACAAGGGTCCCATATAAATTTAGTTAAGATCTAATGATCCATGACAACATTATCAAACTTTTTCTATTTTTGAAGTCAGTTATATTATTGTTTAAAACTTACTTGTAGTACAAATATTTTGACAATTTTCTATGGTTTGATTGAGCGAAGCGAGATCTCCAAATCAACTTGGGCAAATCGGCGTTGTATGTATGTATGTATGTTTGTCCGAGGATAACTTTCGTAGCGTTTATCCGATCATCATGAAATTTGGTATATAGGTAGGTAGGGATGGTTGTTGAGATATTGGGGTTCAAGAGGGGTAAAAAAAATGAAAATGAGACTATTAGGTCAAGGGGGACGTCAAATGAAAGGTATTCATTAGTACATTTGAACTCCGTTTTTATTTTTAGTTTATTTTTTGTAGTTTTTGAGTTATTAGTCATAATAAAAACAAAACTTTGACAAAATTCACAGGGTACACCAGTGATCCCACAATGCTGAAATTTGGTATTCGTATAGCTTTAGTGACACAAATATAGGCAAAAGACTGAAATCCAGGATAACTGCCATTTGTACACCAAAAAAATATAACCAATTAACAAGAACCCCCGTTACATCTAATTTGAATGAAACTGTAGGTCAAGTAGTTTGATTATGCATTTCGTGGCACCAATTTAATAGTCAAAGATTAAAGCCGGCATGCACAAAGATCACTAAACGTATTTAGCGAATAAACATGTTTAAATTTGAAGTATTTGTATGATTTGACAACTCCTTAAATCATATTTAGCCACTAAATCTTCTGTCTAAATTTCTGTATTGTTATGTGTTGTAAAAGGATCATTAAAAAAAGCAACCAGCCTTGTTTCTTGCCTTTCTTTCCTGGCTTGATCGCGGAGGGACAGGCAGTAAAATTGACGTTTCAAAGTGATCCTTGTGATTTTAATGAATAAAAATATTTGACTTTGACTTTTATAGATAGTTCTGCCTCACGTAAATACCTTCGGTAATTGTAACTTTAGTGCATCAGAAACGAAAAAAACTCCTTACATTTTTTTTTAATTTTACCATTTTAAGCCATCAATGTCGTAAATGTTGTACAAAAGACCCCGACATTTTAAATTTTAACCGTGGAGAAACAATCAATCATTTATCACGACCATAGCCACATTATCATTTCATCCTATAATCACCTTCGGACGAAACATGGCCATTCAATAATTTTAACTTACTACAAAGTAGCAACACTGTTCCGATTTTCAACCTTACTACCTAAACGATAAGAGTCATTATTATGTAGGTGTGGTGCATTTATCACCGCTACTTTCTCAACATGATTTAAAGTAAAAGTAGAAGAACATGTGATGACGGACGTTGATGACACTGAATTGTAACATTGTAATGAAACCAACTTATGGTGATGGACAAAACTGGAGCTAAGCGACGCCGTCACTGAATGTCTGAATCGTGAATGACGCCGCCTGATTTACAATTATGGAACTGAACCTGGTTATCTCTCTCTTCTGTCTGATATCGCATCGAGCGCTGGGCCCACACACATCAATCATTTGCTCAAGTCTTGTGCAAGCCTGGCTTGTGGAAGGCTTTTTCTGTCTAGCTCTTCGCAAGCCTCTGTGGGAAGAATTAGTTCACTAGGCTTGTGCAAAGAAATCGTGGATGTGTGTGGACTCCATAAGCTCTAGCACTCTAGATTGAACTTGACATCAAAAATAACATGGATGCCCTGTGTCTACTTGGGCTGAGTAGGGCGGAGATGTGTAAATTCAAACAGTTTAACCATGTGTAAATAAGGTTCCAATGATCTATTATATGAATGAATGAATGAACAAAGAAATAAACAATAAACAACGGTACAATGGACCGTCTTATCTCTAAAAGCGATCTCTTCCAGACAACCTTTGGATGGGCTGGATAAACAAAAATCAAAAGACGATAAATTATATGCTATTCTTCAAAGTGTTTTAGTCGATTCTAGACCCAGAGTATTTTTAAACCACCTACTGTTTGGTGATGAGTAGAAAACATTTAAAATTTTGACCCCGAAATTATTGATTTGTCACAAATACCGCTAAAACTGTTCTAAAAATACTCAAATGAAAATATTATTGCTTTTGCAATTCGTTATTATTTATTGGCTGTGGTCCGCGACTTCGGACGCGGTATACTACTAAATGTGTAGGTAACCTAGGAATAAAGCTAAACTCGCTGTTGTAACTTGACTTTACACCCCATTTTTATCCCAAGGGAAATGAGTTATGGGATAAAAGGTATAACTTTTGAAACTATCATGGTTATTAACACTATTTGTACTAAAAACGGGATATTTACCATGATTTGTGAGTTCTTGAGTGTCCCGATATTTCGACGCAGTTGCATGCGCCATGATCACGGGTAAACCCGTGATCATGACCCGTGATCATGGCGCATGCAACTGCGTAGTACAAATAGGGATAAAAGGTAGCCTATGTGGTAATACATGTTATAATCTACGTATATACCAAATTTCATCGAAAGCGGTTCAGCCGTTACGACGTGATTCAGTAACAAAAAAACAAATAAATAAATAAACAAACATCCAAACTTTACATTTATATTATTATTTTAAGACGACCTGCATGGCGCAGTGGGCGTATAGCCGGCTGAGACGCAGGAGGTAGCGTGTTCGATTCCCGCCGCGGAACAAATATTTGCATGATGGGTGTTTTTCTATGTATAATAAGTATGTATTTATAAAAAAGTATATAAGTATTCTATCAGTTATCTGGTTCCCATAGTACAAGCTCTGCTTAGTTTGGGGCTAGATAACGCTGTTTGAAATGTCCAGCAACATTTATTATTTTATTTATTAGTGTGATTAGTGTGATTTACTCGCACTTTCAAGGAAGATTACCTTCGGACGGGTTACATAACGAACGGCTCATAAAAAAAATAACAATCTCATACAAGCGCTAAGCTTACACACGTTTAAATACAGTTCGGTGTAAATTCAGTGTAAGTGCTAATAAGTCGGCAAAAGCAATGTGCGCCCACTAAAACGAGATTGGCGCATTATGTCCGAATTATGAAATTTATAAACACTTAGCACTTTCTATAGTTCGCTAATTTTTGTGTCATGAAACTAGTCTAAACTTTTCTTTTTATATATTTAAATTAAAACAATCACTTTCTTATGCACCGTCTGCATCAAATTAAACTGCAAATCAGTTCCTGGGAGATACCTATTTGTATAACAGTTAACTAAAAAACAATTGTATCGGTAAAACCCATCAATATAATAAAAAAAATCACTTTCTTCAAAGGTTTGCTGGATGGAAACACTCGCTTTAGTTAAGTAATAATATCCCTAAAATATGTTTAAATGTTTTTACCTAAAAACACGTTCAGCGACGAAGGGAACGGCCACTAAGACAAAATGATTGTTCTTTCTCGAATATGACCATAGTTCAAAGTTAAGTATGGTCTAAGTTTTTACGTTATGTAAAATCTAACTATAGATACTGATCTGCGCTAATATAAGGAGAACTTACTCTACCCACCATTGTCATCAAAAACGTCCTATTTACACTCTTTCCCAAAATATTGGAGCTATAAGTTTGTAGTCTTTATCTCTGTTTTGTCTTTTGTTGTGTATAATGTGTGTCGTAGCCTAAAACTGATGAATCGACTTGTTAATTTTGCTCTAAAGTCGCTTACGAGATTGATCATGTAAGTTCTTTGAACATAAGATTTTAAACCATCATAATTTCTTGTGGTCTTAAAAAACTTTACTATCTTTTAACATCACAATCACAATTGATTGAAATTTTAATTTCAATACATTTTTATTCAAAATCAAAGTCATAAAAGCTTTATACTGATGCGTTATTGTTACCATAATGAAATTGATCGTAAATATTATGGAGAAAATACCCGTGTAGACCTACACAGTACCTACAACAATACGCATTGTATAGTGTTCTCATGATGTCTGCAAAATTTCCCTCCGAGACTGTTAATATCAGATTTGAAGATATATACAACGTCTTGTGGCAAGCTGCAGTATTAGATAGGTAAAGGACTTACGACTTTCCATCCCCTGTTAATAATGCAGAGGTAGACTCAAGGCAAGGTCAAGTCAAGTCTCGAATGAAAATGTCGTCGAGGTTAGAGCGAAGTGGAGAAGAACAGGAAAGCTGACCCCACCACCAGTAGTGTCTGGTTCAGGATTTGAAAATGGAGTAATATAGAGATTAGCACATCGTCTATACCATCCTCTTATCTCTGTCAGCCTGGTTCGTACTTTTACGGAGCAGACTCCGTAAAAGTACGAACCATATAATTAAATCTTGATGATTTCAGCACACAATTTCACGACTCATTGCTTGGATGATCTTACTTCCTTATGTCCTCTCTGACCTCTGTAAGGTCAAGATCAATTATACCCTTTTACGACTCGGAAGAACCGTAACGAATGGAAGGTCGACGTCTACTTTCGTACTGCCCACCATTGACCTAGTACTTACATGTATGCCTTTATGTGACCATAAACAGTTAATGAATACACTATCAAGGCTGCTTTTAAAATAAACGAGACCACACTTGCCAATATTAAATGCGTATTATTACATTTTTATGGTTCTTTAATTATTATTTTTACCAATTATGCAGTTATTGTAAAACACGCTAATTGTATTAATGCATCGAGTTCGATGCAATCTTCTTTGAGATTTTTGACCGACCTCAAAAAATAGGGAAGGTTCTCAATTAAGTAGCATATTATTGTATATTAGACATCTCTTCTGTGTCATTATCGGTCCAGTGTCAAGGTCATAACAACCAAGGGACGGTTTCTCAAAATATAAAAAAAGACTTCTCGAAAAAAAAAAGTGTTAGTTATACTATCAAATTTTAAAGGAAATTGACAAAGTTTAGATGATTAATTCGATATAAAACTTATTGCCTACTTTTGTAATCGACATCCAAAAATAAAGGCCGATTTGATATCTCTTTCGGAAATGGCTGCGGGGTTTGGGCTAGAAAGGGACAACAAGAGATATCTCGAGACGTCACCCACCAATACAGTATCTATGGTTAGATGGCAAGCATTATGCACAACATAAGTTTAATAAAGTGTTTGTTTTTACATGCCAAAATAAATTTCACATTTCTATAGTAAACATTTCACAAATGTATTTATTTTGCTCATCAAAATAGCCCCTTTCATGTTTGTCCAATAAATCTGTAACTAGCTTTATGTATGAGGGATAAAAATGTATAATCTCTTTTAAAATACATATTGCGTCAAAAACCAAATTTCCTTGCTTTTTAATTTACTGACTCGTACTCGGTAAATAGTATTTTGAAATCTTATTTTCTTATTCAAAGTAAAAAAAAAGTCAAATATTTTTATTCATTAAAATCACAAGGATCACTTTGAACGTCAATTTTACTGCCTGTTCCTTCGCGACCAAGCCAGGAAAGAAAGGCAAGAAAACAAGGCTGGTTGTTTTTTTAATGATCCTTTTACAATACATAATACAGAAAACAAATTACGTCTAAATTGTAACATTTTGAACGAGTTGGAGCAGTTTCAATCCCAAGCTTCTCTATCATCTAAATAATCCGATATTTTATAGTAGGCTCTTTTATAAAGATTTTGTGTAATTACATTTTTAAATTTGTTAATTGTCAATTTTTGTACATCCCTTGGGAGTTTGTTATAAAAGCGCACACCTTGCCCTTTAAACGATTTACTAACTTTATGGAGTCTACAAGTGGCAACTGATATGTCGCTGACTGAACCTACTTAGCACTCTTTCGTATTTAAACAAGAGAGACTTGCAGAGGTTCATAAGTGTACCTACATGATTAAAAGAAAACGTGTGAGGGCTTTCATTCTGCTCGATGGAGACGGACAGAGGTAAATAACTATGTGAAAAAAGCATTGTCGCAGTGAAATCAGTCTGGGAACCTGCGATTCTGGAGATAGTCGCCAAATTGTTTCCGTGTCTTTATATTTCTTTTACTTAAGTTCTTTTGTAAATATCTAGAAAGTACATATAGTATAGAGTTACATATGGAAGTTTTCTTCAGTCTAGTTACAGCATAAATGAAGGCAAACTCAATCCCTTAACCACGGTACTTCTGCTGCATAAAAGCAATTACGTTGTGAAGTTTGTCTCAAAGTTTTTGCATGGAACCTATATATATAGTCCTCCACATAGGTTTCAATGACGGCGACCTCAGCTTATTAAGAAACACATGGAACGAATTATTATGTGTTAGGTGGAAGGGTATATGTGCTCAAACCGGTGATGGAAATCGTTGAGAAAAGCAATCGTTTAGTTAGCTCCGTAGTTAGCTATGTTTTTCCTATGTAATAAGACTAATTAAGCCGAGAGGATAGTATAAGTGCCAACAAGCCTACTTCCTGTCTCAAACACTTCAACAGTCCTTCCTTTTCCTGAAGTCACAATGCGTTATAAAACATCGTCGATGTATCTTCATCATCTTATCGTGTTGATGTTTCCTAAAACTTACATATTTTTTTATAGGTGGCCAACTACAGCGCACGGTATGTGGTCTAGTTTAGATCATGTCTCGTACAGGTGTTTGAGCACAAGAGGTGTACTAATAAATGTGATATAAACTTTGCTGAAGGTCGTCAATCATATTGGATTAGACACGGATCTCTGAAATTCTATTTACATATGCTATTTATTTTGCGGCTATAATATAACTGCAACAAGGCCTATTGTGATCGCCATTTTTGTTTATGTCACCCCTAGTTCATGGGAGCCTTCAAAGTTCACCACTAAGAAAGAAAGAAAGAAAATACATTTATTTATGAATACCCGTAGTACCCACATGACATCACACACAATAACAACAAAGGAAAAGACATAAAAACACAATAAAAACAAGCTTCACACAGACAGAAAATGATGGTGTTGCGTGGGGACAAAATGGTCCCTGTCTCAGCATAAGCTGTTTCGTACCACGGTTGATACGATGCAGCGCTGGTTTCCTGACAAGGCCTAGGTGATGACACGATCATTTGAAAAAATAATACTAATAGAAAATTTAAAATAAAAATAACATGTAGACAAAATAAAGGAGAAAATACCTAATACAAAAACAATACATAAAATACACGAATTGCAGAAGAAATAGCTACGAACATTACATAAATACATTGAAAAACAAATAACATGAAAATAAAAAAAACTAAGCCCTACAGCTGTAAGAAACTGTAGGAAATTTAATGGGGGTGATACACACATGCTAAGTCTGCAGCGACAAACTTCGGTGCGGAGTAGGTTAAGCGACTTCCACACTGGCCAATGCAGATCAGTGTCAAATCTTCGATAGATGTACGGACCTCACTTATGGAAAAAGATAGCACTAATTTATCACTTTGATGAGGCAATTAACATTTCTACCTACATGTACCCTAGTAGGTAATGCAAATGATTGCAAATGTAATGTTTTATTCATCATCTCACGCTCACCCAGTTTTCGCTGGCACTCGGAAATGAACCAGATATTATGTAAAGCGTTCTCACGTAGATTTACAAACGTAGGCTTTTGGTTATAAATTAGACTAGAAATATAGTTTGGCTACTGGACAAGGATTAGGTACTTTGGTCATTTATTTTATTTCCTCAAGAACCTGCGCAACGAATCCTTAGGGCTTAGCCAAGTTACAGTCGATTAGCGATGACGCTAGTCGATACGTCCGAAAATGTATGGGATTTGACACATGCTATAGAAATATTACGTCATTCAGCGACAACAAATGTATGTAGAAATCGAATAGATTCGTGGCGAATGACATTTGGCTACGGGCCCTTGACATCCCGCGACTAGCTCTTTCGTCCACTTTTCCGTTTATCCTCCGTGACACAACTGCTTGGCTCAATCAGTAGTACTATAGGATATTTTTTTCTCCCGTAACGCTACCATTATTGGCAGCTGTTTGAGTTCATACATAACTAGTGGTTCGCCTCGAACTGAGAACTTGCGAGTCTCCAATTAAAACAAAAAAAAAAAATTCGTAATCTTTAACTATCAAAATAGAGCCACTAAATGAATAACCACTTTACTTGACCTACAGTTTCAATCAAATCACAGGTAACGGGAGCTCATGTAATTGGTTATTGTTTTTGGGGTAGAAATTGCAGTTTTTCTGGATTTCAGACTTTTGCTTATATTTGTGTTACTAAAGCATATTTGTGTTACTACGGAATTTTGTCTAAGTTCAGTTTTTATTATGGCTAATAACTTAAAAACTACAAAGTTTAAACTAAAAATAAAAACGGGGTTGAAATTTACTCACAAAGACCTTTTATTAGACATGCCATTTGACGATATAGTTATATTTTGTTTTTTTACCCCTCTTGAACCCTAATATCTCAACAACCCCGCCACATTTTTAGCTCATTTAGTCACACCAAAATTCTGCCATTACTACCTACCTATATACCAAAATTCATAATGATCGGATAAACGCTTCGAATGTTATCCTCGGATAAACAAACATACATACATACATACGAGTACAACGCCGATTTGCTCAAGTTGATTTGGAGATCTCGCTTCGTTCGATCAAAAAGTATCCGTGAACTTGTTAATTTACCGTGACTCTACTTCTTGTTGCCGTGCGTCTTAGATTTCTTTAGCCACTCTATATGTATTGTATTTTTAAGTTTTTTAGTAAGTATTTCGAATTGCTGCGTATAAAGTCGAACATAGATCTGTGCTTGTACCTTAGACCGTGGCAATTCATTAGCTCACTAGGAAGCTCGCTTCTTGCCGAGATTGTCACACGCCGACAAAACTATTGTTGCTAGCTTTTTCATATGACGTTACGGGGTTAATGATAGCTTTCTCTACACATTCATTTTAATTGTACACTTGGGAACTAACCGATTTCAAACTCAATTTTGGCTTTTGTTATGAGTTATGCCATTTTATTTTGTAATTATCTCAACGTTTTGCGTGTTTGTGTAATGTTTTCCGTATTTTATAATTTCTTCGTCAAAAGATAAAATAGACAGTGGCTTAATATCCGTTTGAAAAGGACCGGAAAATCTTTGGGTGAGTGGGTCCCACATGGACCGCGGCCATGTGGTCGGCCCAGGCGGGGTTGGCGCGGAGAATTGCCTTTTGAGATTCTGCTGTTTGGCAGCAGAATCTCAAGCTCTTGTAGAATGGAATAAGAGAAGGGAGGCTTTTGTTCTGAAGTGATGTCAGATAGGCTAATTAAATTAGATAAGTAGCATCAAACAATCAAATTGCACTTGTTTAATGTGATGTCAATTTGACAAGATACTTTTCGTCAGAATAAAACGAGTTCTGTTGATCTAACGAAAGTTGTTTTAAATATCAAACGATTAAATTTATTTATGTTAGGTAATTATGTAATGTTAAATTTTAATTATAACGTGAAAGTGGGGCTATGTTATGTACCTATCTACGCAATCCGACCCTGTTATAGTAATCTAACCTAACAGTTTCATCACGTACGTTCAAAATGTTTTACATTAGGTTTTTATAGTAATCAAATTATTGTTTGATAGGATACGTATTAAAATAATGTAACTAGGTATGTATGTACATATTAAACTACAGGTTTTGCTTTCATTAGATTGTTTAACCCCCACCGAAAAAAAGAGTGTTGTAATGGCTCGATTTTGCTAGGTAGCAATTTTCATGCAAAATTATTCTTATGAAAGTATCTAATATTTTCCCAATAGTAAAAGAAAGTCGGTGAAAGTAAACATGTAAATATCACAAACTGAGCGTTTGCTTTAAAAATATATGGATATTGACCATTTCAAAATAGTGCTAATATCTAAATACAGGGTGTCCATCTATTAAAAAGTTTTAGAATTTGTGATTAATTATAAATAAAAAGAAAAAATAAGTTTAACTTAGTTGGGATAATTGAGAATATGGTTTTTGAAGGAAACAACTCTCGTTTATTTTTAGCTATACTTTTCTAAGGCAATCGCAAAAAAATTTGGACTAAAATATCCTAATCAAAATGATAATTTTTCTAGGATTTAAATTTTTAAACACTTTTTCCGTAGATCTTCAATGTTTAAATTTTATGTGAAGAAATCATGATCGTTTGAGAATGACTACTTACGACCAATTTGTTCATTATAGTCACGTTTTTAACAAGCATAGTAACTACCGTTCCGTATTTGATTGGATGTATCAAATGGCTACAATTAGACACGCTATTTGAACGGCTATTTAAAAAGTATACTTTCATTCTTTAGCGGATTTTACAATTGGAAGCCAATTGACACAGATTATATTGATGAAGGCCTCAAAAGGTTAAATAAATAAATATTGCTGGACATTTTCACACAGCAGCGCTATCTAGCCTCAAACTAAGCAGAGCTTGTACTATGGGAGCCAGATAACAGATTTTTTTGTAAATACATACTTATAATATATTTAAAAGCACCCAGACACGGAACAAATATTTGTAGATCATGCAAATATTTGTTCCGCGGCAGGAATCGAACCCACTACCTCAATTCGTCTCAGCCAGCTATACGTCCACTGCGCCACGGAGGTCATCACCAAGAGATGCGTAAAATCAATCAATTAAATCGATTTAAAATTACCTGACGTCATCTATCACTGTGTTTCTCACGGATATTTTAATATGTATTGTATTTTGAACACTAAAGTCTGAGTTAAAAAAAACTTGATAGATATAGTTAGACAGTAAAATTTTAACATAACATTTCTTATTGTTACAGAAATAAAATGACCGTGAAGAAGACGGCCCGGACTGGAGGCTACGCGGCTCTAGTGGGGCGACAGAAACTCCACACAGCCAACCAACAGGTTGATATCTCCTCCATCAAAGCATCGTCCATACAAACATACAACATCGTTGTCGGCTTCAACGAAAAAGACCAACTGCAACTCCTCACAAGAGACGAAACATCCGAAGATGAAAAACACGAAAAGTCAAAACTGATCAAAGATTACGCAGAATTAAAAACCAGCAAATGTGAAAATATATCTATAGATAACATAGAGAACTGCATTAATATCGAGAATTACTCGAATTGCGAAAATACTCTAGTCTTCTACGTAACCAAAAACGCCACAAGAGAAGCCGTGGTACTGAAATTCGAAAATGAACAAGACTTTAAGAGGATATACTTCACGTATAAGTACTTTAAAATGCGAAATCGTTTGACGAAAAACGCTAACAACTATTCAACCGGTGACTCATTGTTCTCAAAGAAGAAGACATATGATATATTCAAGACCAGAAAAACAAGCTCAGATGACTACGATCTGCTACAAACAACGGACAGTGATGGTGTAACGCATATTTCAGTTCAACAGAAGAGCTTAAACCTAAGGTTTGATCAGCCTATTAGTTTGATGGGTATACGGAATGACACACACGAAAACGAAATCGACAGTGTAATTTACACTGATATAGATATCCCGTCTAAACCTGATAGGAAAAGGCTCTTTCACAGAAAACCAAAAGCGCCACAACCTCCAGCTTTGAAAGAAGCCCCAAAAGTTCTCAAAGGAGAATTTGTAAGAGTCAATGTAGACAGAACACCTGATATAATCCCAAAGGACATCAAAGCGAACAAAGTTCCAGATATCCTGATGTTTAGGGATAATAAGCCGAAAAGAAATAGCCCGACAAATCTTTGGACGGCAAGCAATAAAGGTAAATATATAAATATCACAATTAAAATCTTGGATCGTCTAACAAAGACGTAACATATATTATACCCCACCAATAGAATCTTATCAACATAATTGTATACGAGCTGACCCCGCAAACGTTGTTCTGCCATATAAATTTATCAAAGAAATCAAATGCAGAATGAAATGTCAAAGTGACGCGACACTTCATTTAAATGACTTCACGTCAATGAACGACATTTAAATTATATGGATATGGTTCATACAAAAATACTAAAATTGCAATTAAAAAATGAGGGTAGGAGGGTGAAAAATACTTTATTTAAAAAAATTTATACGCACACCTAACAAATTACAAAAAATATTCACTAAAACCTTGATACGAGATTTTTATATATTAGAAAAAATAAGTATCCGCTTTGTTCGATAGGATAGTCATTGAAACCATACAATGCTAATTGATGAAAATTAGGTTTTTCAATCTAAAATAAAAGTAAAATGTGTCTGTAGAATATTTGGTTTAGTAGTAATATTTTTGACCACAACTTTTGATGGTTTAGTTAGATCAAACTAATAGGCATATTTCCAACGCTTAAGATAATGATTACAAAATAATATTATACGTAAGAGATGAAGACATAAAGACAGACAAGGAAATTACGTACGAGTAATCATCTCAGGCAATTTTCTACGTCAATAAATGATGCAACTACGACCTTTATAGGCAACGGTTTCGTTACAGAACTTGAGTAAATAAAACAATAGGGGTATTTCAACAATAAAAATTAAAACTGTTTAGCGCGTGTTTATAAAGTTCTATACAAAAATTGGTAAAGAATTTTAAAAACACGCGTTAAACAATTGTTTAACTTTTTTGTGTGTAAATAAAAAAATCGATCAAACTTTAATATTTTTTTCCGAACTTACGACGGCGCCCAGTAACCCATTGACATAATCGATTAATTAAATTATTCCACACTCAGATAAACTTAACCAGCAACGTCTATCATCAGTAAAGAGTTCCTGCACGATAACTTTTTGAGATTTTTAGGTTATTTTGCCTAACTTAGGATTATTAGGTATCTCATATCTCGAAGTATCCTATTGAATGAGGCATTTTGGATCCATCAGGTACTGAACTCTTAAAACCAATGACACGACAAAGAAATGAATGAAGTCAGTTTGGTTGAATAGAAGGCATCATAGACCCTTAGAATAATGACAGTCATTTGCAAAGGATAGCGGAAGTCGGCTCAGAGCAAATGAAAGGGGCTTAAAGGGTTATGACGCGGTTATTATACTTAATTTGACTTTGGTTGGTATTCAGGGCAATTAAAGAGATAAGACCACCTAAGCAGTGCTTTGTTGGGGTACAGATAACTTACGAAGAGTTTTAAGAAATAAACACGCATGTAACAATCTTTTTTTAGGTGACACATTTATCTAAGGGTAGATAAATAGAATCAAAATCTTTTTATTCCTTAAAATCACAAGGATCACTTTAAAACGTCAAATGTACTGTCTATTCCTTCGCGACCAAGCCAGGAAAGAAAGGCAAGAAACAAGGCTGGTTGTTATTTTTAATGATCCTTTTAGAATACATAACAATAAAGAAAATAAATTACGTCTAAATTGTAACATTTTTGAACGTGTTGGAGCAATTTCAATCCCAAACTTCTCTATGATATGCTTTTTTATAAAGATTTTGTATAATTACGTTTTTAAATCTGTTAATTGTTAATTTTGTATATCACTTGGGAGTTTCTTATAAAAGCGTACACCTTGGCCTTATCTTGCACTACAATGTAAGTGTTTGTAAAAATCGTATTTCAGCTTTCATTTGATACAGGGTAGCTTTTGTTTCTGATCAAAGGCAGGAAAATGAGTGGCAGTATTATTACTTAAATTTATGTCTTCCGACAACCTTTGTATGAACTTGATTTCACAAGAATAATGGCGCAAATAAAAAATACAGATTATAAAAAATACATTGGTATGAGCATATGGGGTAAATATCGATATATCCAGGTCGAAGTTTTTCACTTGACTTGATCTAAACTAGTGGTTCGTACTGAGATCTCGCGAGTCTTCGGTTAAAATAAAAAAATATTATTTGTAATCTTTGACTATCAAAATAATGCCACGAAATAAATAACCAAATAACTTGACCTACAGTTTCATTCAAATTACAGGTAACGGGAGTTCATGTAATCTGGTTACTTTTTTTTGGGGTAAAAATTGCAGTTATTCCGGATATGAGACTTTTGCCTATATTTGTGTCACTTAAGCTACACGCATACCAAATTACAGCACTGTGGGGTCACTGGTGTACCCTGTGAATTTTGTCAAAGTTTTGTTTTTATTATGGCTAATAACTCAAAAACTACAAAAAGTTAACTAAAAATAAAAACAGGGTTGAAATATACTAATAAAAATCTTTCATTTGACGTCCCACTTGACCTAAAAGTCTCATTTTTATTTTTTTACCCCTCTTAAACCCCAATATCTCAACAACCCCTCAACATTTTCAGCTCATTAGTCACACCAAAGTTGTGCCACCACTATCTACGTATATACCAAATTTCACGATGATCGGATAAACACTTCAAAAGTTATCCTCGGACAAACAAACATACATACATACATACAACGCCCATTTGCCCAAGTTGACTTAGTGTAACAAACCGTCTATCGCTTGCATGATGCAAACACGTAGGTGTAATCATTACGTACAGGTCATAGCATGTTTACCTACTTAGGTATTGATCCTCTGCAGTAATTGCAATCATCCTTTCAGACCTCTACTTTCTCCGTTCACGTACCTATCGCAGCGAAGTTTGTCAGCCAAGGTCGCCTGCGCAATAGGTCGTTCACTTGTTTACAAAGTTGTACAGGTAATGCAGGATTGTTGAAAGTCACGTAGGATTTTGTGAAGTAATGTTTTTGGAGCCGCACACATTATAAAAGTCATATTACTCACATACCTACTTGAAAAATATTAAGATGCTTAATTGTTTGTTGGAATAGCAATCACGACAAGGAATATTATCCAATGAGGAGTTCCATTGTCCACCTTCCGTCTCTATCATCAGATAGTTTACTGTCGCTGTATTATTTCAGTCTGGAACTCGCCAGGTATTCAACACTAGCTGTATCCGTAAAAATATTAAGCTCTCTACATTTTAAACATCAAAAGTAGACGTTATCATGTTGTGGTAATGTAGTCAATGCATCATCAGTCTAATCTAAAGCTTTAACTGTCTTTTTTAGCTTTTTTTGTCTCACCGTCGGCGAGTAAGCGATTAGCTATCAACTATTTTCTCGCTCAAGAAACGAACAAAAGATATATGTATAGTGTACAGGTGTCCTGAGTTGGAGTGTGTTAGATGAATGCAAGGATCGAGGATTGGATTGATGGAGGAAATGGAAGCGTTCTTTAAGATAGGAAGGTGAGGAAGACATTATAAATATTATTATTATAAATTCTAAAGTAACTTTGTCCCTCTGTGTGTTTGTCACGACTAAACGACGGGACCGATTTCGATGAAATTTAGTACATAGATAGATTATGATTGGGACATAGGCTACTTTTTACTTAACTACGCAGGAGGGTCCGTGGCCGGGACAGCTAGTTTTTTAATCGTTTAAAAATAAATACCCTCATTCTTTGTTTCAAGTCTTTACAACCTCGATGTCAAATATTTGATCCCAAAACCTTACAAAGCTAGTTTACCAGAACCTTCGACACTGATGTTAGATGATTTCACAGTCACAAATTGAATAGAAGCGACGTAATCGCAATTATCACGGCTCGGAACCAATCTCCCGATCAGTCGTGTCTTACGACACACGCCGTGCTGTCCTGAAGAGCCACTGAAGAAATAGGTGAATCCATTTTAGATGGAGATAATGAAAAACATTTCGAAAATTCTAATTGATAAGATGAGAAATTATTGAAAATGCGGCAGCAAATACGTGGGCTTAATTCCAGGCTCGAGTATGTGATTTTTACAAATATTTTAATGTATTTAGGTCATTCCTTTGTGATGACATAGTTCGGTTGTACATTTTAAAATCCCCTGCACTTTCTTGCACGAAAATCAAATGACATACAATTTTATTTATGTGTCATATTGTGAAAAAATATACTTACAGCGGATTAATGCAATTAAATTACACTTAAAATGTTTAGGTCTGACCCTGCAGTGTTTTCCAGTATCATGGGTTTTATTAGATATGGCAAGCTGATTAGGTCTCTTTAAATGAAGTGTTACCGTCACCTGTGAACACGTGGTCGCATAATATTTTTTTCACTTGTACAAGACTCTAAAGTCTGTAAAGGAAGGATTTAGTGAAGACCCAGCAGTGGGACGATATAAATTACTTACCAATAGCTTTAAAAGTAAAAGTATTCTGTAGAAGTGGCCCCACCAAGGGCGGATCCAGGGGGGGGGATCATGGGGATCATGCCCCCCCCATGGGCTGGGTCCAGGACCTAGGTGGACCACTATTTAAAATTGTTAAACATTGACCACGACTATGTGACCCCCCCCCCCTGGCACCAAAGCTGGATCCGCTCTTGGGTCCCACTACTAATAGACCTTCTTAAAACAAGTTAATCACGGCCAGATATATAATACTAATCGAATTTAAATGTTTGTCGATTAGTTTGACCTCATTCGTTTTGATCATGTAATTAAACAGCTAATATTAGGTAAATAATTTTTAAACGCATGGATATCTTTAAAAATCCGTATTTGCTTCGAACAAAACTCTCAAAAAATACTAGTTCGGTTCTGATGGTTTTTTACTAGGTTTATTTAGTAGATAGGTGTATGTATAGGATGTTTAAACAGAGTTGACCAAACATTGACGTCCAAAACAGAAATCATTATATAGGATGTTCCATAATATACGCACAAAAATGAAAGGGGTTATTTTGATAAGCATAATAAATAAATTTTGAAATGTCCATAGAAATGTGAAATTTATTTTGGCATGTAAAAACAAACACTTTATTAAACTTATGTTGTGCTATTGCATAATGCTTGCCATCTAACCACAGATAATGTATTGGTTATGTCTCGAGATATCTTTTGTTGTCCCTTTCTAACCCAAAACCCGCAGCTATTTCCGAAAGAGATATCAAATCGGCCTTTCATTTTGGATGTCGATTGCAAGAGTAAGCAGTAAGTTTTATACCGAATGAATCACCTAAACTTAGTCGATTTTCTTTAAAATTTGATAATGTAACTAGTAGTTTTTTTTTCGAGAAGTCTGTTTTTATGGTTTGAGAAACCGTCACTTGAATATCGTCAGTATATCCAAACAGTCTGTATAGTATAAAATGAAGTCGCTTCCGTTGTCTGTTACCTTAGATCTTATAAACTACCCAACGGATTTGAATGCAGTTTTCATCAATAGATAGAGTGATTCAAGACGATAACTAGCTGCCGCTAGCGGCTTCGCACGCGTTGTTTGTCAACAATAAGTAGTCGAGAACAATTCTCCCCAAAAGGCCGTCAAACATGAACACATTAACTCTACTAAAAGCTAAAATATTGTGAATACGTCACAGTGATGGCTTTTAAAGAAGCCTGCCCCAACGTTTTTTTACAAGGCCTTAAAAAGTCATTTAGACAAAGCTTTCTGCACATCTCTCACATCTCACATCACATTTGACTGCCTCCGTGGCGCAGTGGGCGTATAGCCGGCTGAGACGCAGGAGGTAGCGGGTTCGATTCTCGCCACGGAACAAATGTTTGCATGATCTACAGATATTTGTTCCGTGTCTGGGTGTTTTTCTATATATTATAAGTATGTATTTACAAAAAAAAACGTATATAAGTATTATATCAGTTATCTGGTTCCCATAGCACAAGCTCTGCTTAGTTTGGGGCTAGATAGCGCTGTGTGAAATGTCCAGCGATATTTATTTATTATTATTTATGTCTCTTTTATCACGATATCGGCCTCATATTATTCATGTGTTATCTGACTAAAATAGACATTTTTATACATAAAATGTTGCCATTGCTAAAAATCCTCCCTTCTTTCAATGTTGTTGCTATTCGACCAAAAAGTAACAAATCCATAGGTACTTATATTATAAATTCGAAAGTTACTCTCTCCCTCTGTCTCTCTGTCTTTCCGTTTGTTTGGTTTTCGCGACTACACTGGACCGATTTCGATGAAATTTAGTATATAAAAAGATTATGATCGGGATTGAGATACAGGCTACTTTTTACCCGACTGTACAGAAGGAGGGTAATGTAATTGACAAACCACGCAGCCGCGGGCGGGTCAGTTAGTAAATTATAAACCTGTTAAACTGCATACGTTGAGCAATTATGATTAAAAATATTTTCACGTCTTGCATACATAATTATTTCAACTACATCATATTTTATTGACTTGGTTAACTATCCGCCGGCTTGTCACGTGCGTCCTAAAAACATTGGCACATCCGTAAAGTATGAATAGCGTAAGGCATAAAAGCGTACAAGTAAACAACCACTTAGCCTCTTTGAGAAACGGAGGGTGATTGGAGGATCGGAGGCTTTAACTGCTTTAAGGCCACTGCCCATAGAATACATAAAGTACGCAATCCATAAGAGCCATACATGTTGCAACGACACGGTCGCACGGATTCTTCGTCGAACCAACGTTCGATTAAAGTACAGGGCCCGTAGCCAAATTACATTCGCTCCGAATCGATTCGATTTCTAAATACATTTTTTGTCGCTACATCACGTGGTATTTCTATAGCATGTGGCAAATCCCATACATTTTCAGACTTATCGACTAGCGTCATCGCTAATCGACTGTAACTTGGCTAAGCCCTCAGATCCGCTATACAACCACCCCAATCGCGATCGAACGTGTCACATACAACCCAAGTCCGTGGGACTGTCCGTGCGACTGTCGTAACGTGTATAGTCCCTTTAAGTATAAATGTCATGGTACACATATCAACTCGGAAAGGGCTCGTCGACGTATCAGCTTGCGCCGTTCAGTATTCTTTGTATGAAACTCCCTACTGCAACGCACACTAATCGGAATCGTAACGTAATCGCCTCGCCTGATCGGGACAAGCTCACAACCGCGATGCGGTGCGCTTACGGCTTGTCGTCCCCGCGCTTACGTCTCTCCATACCCGCGCTTACGTCTCTCCGCACCCGCGCTTACATCTCTTCGTACCCGAGCGGTGAAACTGGTGCCGCCTAGCCGTTAACCAGCGGGCGGCGAGCCGTAAGCGCGGCGTCGCCTAGCCGTAACCAAGAAGCTGCTGATCCGCTTTGATTATGTGCTTACGTTAAGTTGACGCCTGGTTGACGATGAGGCGAGAGGCGATACGGTGCCGATCCCTTTCCGAGTTGATATGTCTGCTATGACCTTTAGGCGCAAAAAAAACCACGTGACGCCACCAATAAAAAAAAATAGGAATAAAATCACAAGGGATTTTTTGTAAAACAGCGCCTGGTGTCAACTTCTACACTAGCTGAGTTAGTTAATCTTTGCAAGTATTGACCATGTCTTGCACTTATAAAGTACCTAAATCTGACAAAGTTGAGAGAATCGCCATTCAAAATGACAAGCTTAGGGGTGTTTTGCTTAATCTATTTAAAAAACCCTGTCTCGGGACCTGCAGTGATTTAGTTTTTTACTTAAATAACTAGTGATTCGCCCTGAACTGAGATCTCGCGATTAAAACAAAAATATATTTATTATTCGTAATCTATGACTATCAAAATAGTGCCACGAAATAAACAACCACCTTACTTGACCTACAGTTTCATTCAAATTGCAGGTAACCGGAGTTCATGTAAAGTAGTAATTTTTTTGTGGGGTACAAATTGCAGTTATTCTAGATTTTAGACTTTTGCCTATATTTGTGTCACTTAAGCTACGCGTATAACAAATTACAGCACTGTGGGGTCACTGGTGTACCCTGTGAATTTTGTCAAAGTTTTTTTTTATTATGGCTAATAACTCAAAAACTACAAGAACTTAACTAAAAATAAAAATAGGGTTGAAATGTACTAATAAAGATCTTTCATTTGACGTCCTACTTGACTTAATAGTCTCATTTTCATTTTTTTATCTCCCATGAACCCCAATATCTCAACGATCCCCCAACATTTTAAGCTCATTTAGTCATACCAAAATTGTGCTATCACTACCTACCCATGTATTAAATTTCACGATGATCGGATCAACGCTTCTAAAGTTATCCTCGGACAACATACATACAACACAGAATTGCCCAAGTTGATTTGGAGATCTCGCTTCCCTCGATCAGTAAATGATTTATTTGAACAGCTACCACTGACGCTTTAATCGACAGGAGGCTTAGTTTGTTTAACGGAGGCTTATTTAGTTGCGTTACATTAGCTGATACCACTTTAGTAAATGCTTGTATAAACTTTTAACATTTAACTACTGCTCTATTGACGAAATTACTCATTGCATATTTCGTTGAAAACGCAATAAACCTCATATGGTAGACCTAAGTAGATAGAGAGATCCCATCAAAAAACATAAATGTGAAATGAGAGACAATTTCAATATTATGATATATAAATAAATAAATAAAATAAATATTGCTGGACATTTCACACAACACTATCTAGCCCCAAACTAAGCAGAGCTTGTACTATGGGAACCAGATAACTGATAGAATATTTATATACATTTTTTTTTAAATATGTACATACTTATAATATATAGAGAAACAACCAGACCCGGAACAAATATCTATAGATCATGCAAACATTTGTTCCGCGGCGGGGATCGAACCCGCTACCTCCTGCGTCTCAGCCGGCTATTCGCCCACTGCACCACGGAGGTGGTTGCTTTGGTTGTTGACTTCAACGACAAAAGAAGTGAGATCTAAATGGGCCAAGTTCAATGGTCAGTCCTGAAATTTATTTATAACAACATAAAATATAATTTCTTCTTATAACTTAGGATAATATTATATTGAAGCCTAAAGTCTGACTTGGCTAGTTCTCATATACGAATTACTATTAAGTATCAACTCCCCTATCCCTATGTTCGATGGCTAGTTTCTACTAGCCAAATTTTCGGAAGAATAAAATGAGAACTTACAGCTTTAGAACTTTCGAAGACTATAATATAATTCATATATGAAAACTAGCTAAGTCAGACCTTAGGCTTCAATATATTATCCTAAGTTATAAGAAGGAATTATATTTTAAGTTGTTATAAAATATGTTATGTTGTTATAAATAAATTTCAGGACTGACCATTGAACTTGGGTCTCATTTCACATTTATGTTTTTGATGGGACTTTTTGTACAGAAATCATTAGTAGGTACTTATTCATAATAAAATTAATACCAAATGGTTTTTTTAATCTACTGTATTTTTATAGGTTTCCGGGGTATAATGGTCTTTTTTGTGTTATTTTCTATCAGCAATCAATTTTGGTTGCTAATTCTTACATTACAGGCAGTATAAGTAAGTGTTCCTAATAGAATCAATTAATTGAAAAATTATAATAAAATAATAACAATTTACTAGTTTCTGATTTACTTCTTTGTATTCACCCAACTACCTATCTGGATGCCAAATTTGAACTTTCTAGGTCATCTGGAACTGGGTTAGAGTTTTGATCTATCTATAGGTCGGTCAGTCACTCAGTCAGTGATAAAAATGTCGATTTTTTGACGTTAATATCTAAATAACCGTTTGAGGTGTGTTTATAAAATTTGGAGCACATATTTATCTCACAAGTCTCAATACATAAGCCGAATTTGACATGTTTATGTGAAATAGTTTTTGAGTTATTAGGTGGTCAAAAGTGCCTCCAAATGGTTCGTGAAAACTTGGCTTGACACGCTACCGCGTGACTAGATAGATAATACTTTATTGCACACAATAAACAATAAAACAATTAAAATTAACATTAGTCGAATTAATGTATACAATTGGTGGTATTATCGCTAAGTAGCGAGTAATATGTATGTGTATTTGATAAAATCTTTAAAGATAAGACCAAGCACGGCTCGATATTTTTTCTCAGAAGCGCGGATGACGTTATCACACTGGCGATTGATTGTTTTACAAATAAAATAAAAAAAAGACGTGTGGCACTCGGAGACTGCCGCGGTAATTTTTTTTTTTTTTTTTTCGGATGGACTAATCTCGCTGTTGGCCTCTGAGGCCGTGACAGCTTAACCGAACTTTTGGCGAGCGCAGATGGCGCTCAGTCCAGTAAGTTTTTTTAGGCAACTAGCGCAAGGGCACCACTTAGGTACGAACCTCGGCTTGGGCTGTTGCCGGGATGGGGATAGGAGAGAAACGCCCGGGTACATGTCTGTACCTCGTATAAGCGGCGACTGAAGGGACTCGTCGACCTCGCCGGCGAGGTCGGTGTTTCTGTGAAGTGTTTGCTCTGTCTGATATAGATGACTCACCTTCCGCATTAGCAGAGGTGATTTCGTCATCCGGGTCTCCGAGAACGTGTCTCGGTCGACGGAGGATTTGTCCGCCGCGGTAATGCTATTGCATAGCTGTTTTTATCAACTTATGCAATTATAAATACGATAAGAGGGGGATTACGCATGCGCAGTAACGCCGATACAACCAATGCCACCTAGAGGCGAGTTGCTGAACTAAAGAACAAGCGTGATATTTCAAAAAGTCATTAAAAGTTCTGCTATTCATCGATAGATGGCAAAACTAAAAAGTATCACCGCTGTGCCGGTCGGAGTGGGGGGTGTTAGGTTATTTTCGTTACGGAATTTCTGGATTCGGTCTCCACGCTCAAGGCCCGCGATAGAAGCTATGCAATAGCTTAACAATTTGTTTGAAACTGTAACAATCAAATTGTTCGTAGCAGATCAGGTTTTTTGTAAATATGAAACCTAGTCGGTTAAATATGAAAGCTGTAAAAAGTTCTAGGTTCATACCTATCTATATTTATTTAGGATCATGCTTTGGGACTATTTCAAAACCTAACCACAAGGGTATTGACACATGCATTGCACGTTCGTCACAAAGGAGCATTAATATGAGTTCTAGGATCACCGCAAGTTTGGGCTTGGCTCGTAAAACGTGTTTCCGATGTAAACACATGCAATGGGTTGACGACGGCACTGCAAATTGACGTTTCTCTAAACGCAAATATGAGCAAAGAAGTTGGGCAAGTAACCACAAGTTCTTTTGTACTGTATGTATTGTAGCTTGTTTGTTCTGTAGTTGGTGAATTTTGCGACAGTTTTTCAAAAAGGTTGAGTAAAGGGGTAAGCTAGCCAAGAAAATTCCCTAATACCCTGTCAAAAGAAGGAGCCTGATATATTATTTCTGTGTATCTTGCAGACTCTCCTGTCAGTGTCTCATATCGATCGATCGCTCTCAATATTACCTACATATACCTAATAGACAAAGCCTTTTCTATACTCACCATAATCATATCAGGACGTCCACTGCTGAAAATAGGCACCCCATAAATTTCCAGGGCGACCGATCTTGTGCAACCTGCATCCAACAGCTCCCAGTAACCTTTTTCAGGTCGTCTCTCCATCTAGTGGGAGGCAATCCTACGCTGCACTTTTCAGTGTGTGGTGTCCACTAGAGAAATTTCCTGCCCCGGCGGCCGTTGGTTCTTCGAGCTATATGCCCTGCCCACTGATACTTTAGCTTGCTAATCTTTTGTGATATGTCAGTGACTTTAGTTCGTCTATGAATTTCCTAATTTCTGATTCGATCTCGTAGAGAAACAGCAAGCATAGCTCCATAGCACGCTGAGCGACCTTGAGCCTTCTTATGAGGCCCATAGTGAAAGATCACGTTGCTGTAACATATGTCATCACCGAACACACGCAGATTAAAGATTTTCATCTTAAGACACTGAGGTATTTTGGGCGAGATAACATCACAAAATGTTTATAATTAACCATTAAACCATAATGTCATTGTTGTCTTCTCTACCGTCGACAAAGCCTTTATTAAAGATGTACATCCTAAACCGGCTGATAGATCTTATAAATAAGCTAAAAAAACATCACGCAACAGTGACCATTTGTGTATCGCGGAAGCTTGCACGTGTAAGTGACACGCGCGGGAACCGAACCTGCCCTTCATGCTCGGATTGTGTAGCAAATCTCATGTCACTGGAGCCGTGGATTCAGGTTACTCGTATGTAGGTTTTATAGGTATAAATCAATCACTTACATGTGTCTACATGTTTTTATAATAACAGGAATTGATACGTAAAAGAGAGATACTTAAAATTTCAGGTACCTAGAACAAATTATATGTTGCCTAAAGTTTTAAATTTGTACACAAGTTATAGTGAAGAAAGTCTAAGCTAAAAGTGTATTGCCCTTAACCAAAAACAGCAAAGTATATGAAAATTAAATTGTTTAAGCACATAAATTGTATTTACCTGTTCTATACAGGGTGTTTGGTAATATACTGACGATATTCAAGTGACGGTTTCTCAAAACATAAAAAAAAGACTTCTTGAAAGTAAAAACTACTAGTTATATTATCAAGTTTTAAAGAAAATCGACTAAGTTTAGGTGTTTAATTCGATATAAAACTTACTGCCTGCTCTTGCGATCGACATTCATAAATAGGGCCAATTTGATTTATCTTTCGGAAAAGGCTGAGGGTTTTGGGTTAGAAAGGGACAGTAAGAAATATCTCGAGACGTCACCAACATAGTATCTGTGGTTAGATGGCAAGCATTATGCAATAGCACAACATAAGTTTAATAAAGTGTTTGTTTACATGCCAAAATAAATTTCACATTTCTATGGTAAACATTTCACAAAATTTATTATGCTCATCAAAATAACCCCTTTCATTTTTGTGCGTATATTATCAAACACCCTATATAGACACCTTAAAAATATATATAAAAATCTTTTGTTACCTGAAATATCTACAACCCTTCTCTCACAGACTACTAATTATAAAACTGCAATTTTCTCCATTTTCTTCTGTAATAGCCAATTCACATTGTCTACTCGTACTGTGCCTAGCTAGCTATTCCACAATCAGTTTGCAAAGTCCGGTACTTCATTGACCGTATAACCCACTATTCAATTAATTAGAAGCCACTGTTTTACAAATCTATGAAGTATGCCAAAGAAACCTATTCAATGTTCCGGGTTGAGACATAGATATGGCATAATTTCGATATCATGACGGATGTATGTAAACCGCAGATTATCACTCATACTTAAGAAAGTTTGGGAATCATCTCTACGTAAGCACGGTATCTGATCTACGTAAACCGCATTACGTGAATTTTAAAAACAAAAGTATCTATTGAAATCGTGATTGATGTATCACTGATCTTTACGCGTAAATAGATAGCAAAGAAAAGTGGCCCAAACATGGTCCCCTGTCTGACACCATACTATTATTGATAGTCTACCATCGTTTCTAAAAGGTTTACGACACGTCTATTTATTTATGATATTTATTTAGGAGGCTGTACATTTCTAACGGATTTATGTATACTTATCTTGGTATTTTTGGCAAAACTTTCAATATATCTGCCGCAATCCTCACAGTCTGATCAGCTAGGTCACTTGAACTTAATTCTCGAATCAGTATGCGACGGAGCACGGAAACATCGACGTGATTAGAATATCTACATACAAAGACATACATTTCAAGTAAACTGACGTAACTAATGCATACGGTTTTACATATCAAGTAAATTGCGAAGTTTGACCCACAGCAACCCATGGCGGCCTCATATTGATTTATGGTTATTTTGATAATTTTAAGTCGTTTGATTAAAATATATGAGGAAGTTCTTAAGATTATACATCGTTTATGTTAATTTTATTCACAATAAACACCTACGATTTTTACTATGGGCACGAATGTTGTGTTCCATTGTCATAATCTCTCTCAGCTTAGTTCAGTAATAGTTTATTTCATCCATACTAACAAAATAATCTAAAGTATCTATGTCAAATTGGTTGGTCAAGTTTTCACTAAACTGCTGGATATTGTATTAATAAACCACGCTTGTAAAACCTCGGGTGAAAACTTATTATGCCATATTTCAATGTAACATCTTTAATATTGGATAATTCTCCGTTTCAGCTGCCGGCTATGAGTCCGACCGCGAAGAGTGGAAGAGCAGCAGGTCACAGTTTTCCACAACAGCCTTCGACAGCCTCGCAAGACCAACCAAGATGGCGATGGCGCTTACACTCAGAAAACCCCAAAGATTAGAACCAGTTCCCCAATACTACAGACTACCCAACGACTCGAAACCTAAGCTCACCCCTCTGCCCTTCAGGCAAAACCATTTCGTACAAAGACCTCGACTGCCAAGACCGAATACAGAAGTCAAGAGAAATGTTCTTAATACAGATCATAGGAAGTTCACTTCTTTACAGAACTTGGAGATTCCTAAAAAGCTGAGCGAACCAAAGAAACAGATGGAACAGAAGAAAAACAACTATTCGAATATATCGCATCGGATAACTGGTCTGACGAATAAACTGAGAGATTTAGGGAACCCGGGTAATACCTTGGGGAGATTTAAAGCGCAGTCTCACGGAGACGTGGCTAATCTGAAGCCAGTGCTAAAGACCAACAGTCAGGAGAAAAGATCTGTAGTGAGGACTTGCAGTGCAGAACCACCAAAGAAAGTTACGTTCAGCGCGTTCGCTACTGTCCAAGTAGTTTAATAATTTATTGATGGATTGACTGATTTTATTTTACTGTACGATACTGATTCGGTAAATAGAAATAAGTAGAGTAGGCCGGGATTCCTGTGTAAATAATTGTATTGTCGTTTCTGTTTGATGCCTGTAAAGTATCTATTTTAAACTAACGCCTGTGTACATATATTTCTATTATAATTTGTTTTTCACTTTTCTGTGCTATATATACATATATATATATATATATATATGTGTGTATATAAATATGTTTGGAATTTGAAACTCATGGTTTTATCAAATAATACTGACAAAATTAAGGTTTTAAAAATTGGCGTTTTATCAATCGGTCTGAGCGATTTTCAATATGATAATATCATGAAATGCCACCAATCTTTGTGTCAGAGATTGATGTCGGTCAGTTTCAGGCAAATTGTGCAAATTCGAAGTATATGTATTGTTGTTTATTTATTGCTTGTGAATATAAATTAATATGTACTGTACACGATATACAATAGTACATTATGATATAAGTGCGGTAATTACAGCCGAGGCGATATTGCTACAAGAAAGTAGAGTATAGAAGTATTTATAACACATTTGCTCGTAAAGAGTCTCTTATTTCACCAATTTCAATATCGTAATGTACGTCATTACGTACTTGTGCGTTATTGTAATGTAAAACGCACGAGTTTCTTTTTAATAAGGTAAAACGTACCGTTTATCAAGATGCTTCGTCTAAAACGAACGGTACTTTTTTAAATCTTAGCAAAGAGTTTTTATGTCAGAAAAGTGGTTAACATTTGATGAATAAAATGAACTTTGGGAGATAAAACATATAAAATAAACATTTAATTCTTTAATTTAATGAATTTTTACGATAAATTACATCCATTTATCTGTAACAAAAACAAAAAATATTAATTTACTTTATTAGTAATACTGGCTGTTTTGGTGCCTTTGCCTTAAAAATAAATAGCGCTGATGCGCGCGCATCACTAATTTGTGAACAAGTAAAAATTATTCCGTGCGCTTTTTCTTTCCGAGAAAGTCTTTTATTTATTTCCTCGCAAATATGTTATAAAATGTCGTATGACATACGTGCGCTTTGATAATTACAAACTTTTCAACTTACCGCAATTATATCATAATGTACTATTACCAGCCTACGAGTTCAAACTGTATTGTATTTTTTAACGATATATTGTCCGCTAAATATTTTTAATTCTTTTCTTATTTATATCAAAATAAATCTTTGGAAATCTCTCATTATATTACAATAAGATCTTATTTTACAACATTCAAACAATAAATAATTTCTAATTCTGATTTTTCTATATTATATGTATAACTAGTCGAAAAGCAAACCTTAAGTTACGTTCGATTACTACTTCATAATATTTTTAAAATCGATTGCTTTTTAATGTTCAAACTAATATAATATTAAGCCATTGTCTAATAACGATTGTAAGTTACTATAAGGTACATAATATACAATGCAAGTCATAACTTAATATGTAAGTATATGTAGTTAAGTTATATCATTATTTTTCAAATGTATTTAGTATTAAAATAAACAGCATGTGATAGATGACATCTATCGCCAGTCAAAAAAGAACATATATAACTGAAATGTGAAATAATAACTACATTTAACAACTTATTTAAGATTAGTATAAATACTGCATAAATGAAGTCATAGTTTGCAGTCAAAATGGCTTGCAGCAATTGTTCAGGCGCGCGTGCAGTCAATTAATTGAACTCTATTTTCACATTAGTTAGGTTTGACTGCAGTTATTGTTATCCTAACGTTGATTGATCAAAATAAATCGGATCATTCTCTAACTCGACACAAGAAACCGGTCATACGTATGCCCAGTTAGTGAAACTCAAAATTTGTAACACTTATTATTTCGTCATCTGGACACGCCAAGATTTTTACGCGTGTCCACATAGTGAAACTTAAATCGACGGCTCAACGAAATACAGAAGAACCAAACAAACTAAAAACAAAATCAGTAAATTTGTTACATAAATACGTTGAATCAATTGTATCTAGGATGCGTTAGTTGTTATATAATGTAATAATATTTTTAATTGAAGTTGAAACACTATTAAAAATGGATACTACAAAAAAATACCTGAAATCCAAATATTTTTTGCACACATTTTGTTGGTGCAAACAAATTGTGCGAGTTTCTGATAAATGTTTCAAGCCACATCAATCATGTGGTCAGAATTCATTACATGCTGTTTCCGATGAAGTATTACATCATAATTAAGTATTTGTTTAACTATAAGTATTTGTGTTAATCGTGTGATTTTCTGTTGTTAACTATTATCTACTTGTTTTAAGATTTTGTTTCGAAAAGTTAATAAAATGTTTATCAAGATTGTCTTTAATTATGTTTTCTATTAGTTGAAATTTGGAACTTAATCAGGTAAATGTAAAGACGGCATTAATATGTATGATCTAACTCTATGGACGCCCTATGGCTCATATTAGGGAACTTACCCATACTACGTGGACCGTTCAAGGAAGGGTTCAAAATACCACAATTGGTCACAGGGGCGGGGAGGGAATGTAGAGGATGTAAAACCTAAGCCGGTTTTACATCCTCTACATTCAAATATGGTGCGCAGCGTTTAGCGCCTTTTTAACTTGTAATTATAAGTATACACACACTCTTGGCGTCACGCGGCATGCGCCGTACAAATATGAGCCATATTATTATTTAAAGATATGAATTACTTTTCCTATGACACCAATTTTCTGAGCGCGAAAAGAAAATCAGTCACTCCATGCATTCCGGCCGAGTAAGTTTTGAAATGTATGAAATAGCTCATTTCATTTCCTGCTCACAGCCCCTACATAGTGACACCTCAACACACTTCTAGCCGCTATGGAGGCTCCTTCACCGTTTATGCGGTAAAAATTTGGAATGCCCTTCCTCATGAAGTTCGCGCTAGCCCATCACTCAACATTTTTAAACGGAAAGTTAAAGAGCACTACCTTTCTCTGTAATTTTATATTATTATATACAGGTATATATTTATATTACGTAGGTATATATTATTATTCCATATAATTTATTTATTATAACTATAATATTATAACATACTTTGAGTATAGTTCATGTTCGTTTTGGGTATATATATATTTATTTATGTTTTTGTACACTCACCTACCTTTAAAATCATTTCTCTCTCTAGCCTCAAAGGTTTGCTGGAAGAAAACTCTTCTTAGGGTTAAGCTCGCCTTTGTACATGACCTCTATTTCTGTATTTATAAATGTATTTTCTTGTGTGTAATAAAGAATAAAGAATAGTGAGGGCTGTTCGTACTGGTGAGTAAATTGGCCCTTTTTAATTTTTGGGCGTAGTATTTTTTTAGTTCTAGTATCTTATACCAAGTGAACATATGACAGATATAATATAAATAGATAGATAGAAAACAAAGCGTTTTACAACACATTTAAAATAACAAACAATATTATAATAAATACCTAAAAACTCTGAAATCGAATGATTGTTTTATTGCTCAAAGTGATATCTTCCAGACAACCTTTAGATTGACTGAATTTCACGAGAACGAGAGAAGCTTTAAAAAGTAAACATCAGTAAAGTTGGTGTTTCAATTCCAACCTCATCTAGGGAGTCAACTACCTAACCCAGGGGTTCCCAAAGTGTGCGCCGCGGCGCCCTGGTGCGCCGTAGAGAGTAAAGAGGGGCGCCGTGAGGCGCTCCTGTTTACCATTCTCCAGAAACTAAACTTAGGCTTACGCGGTTACAAAATGAGCAATCAAAGCATCCTTCGTAATCCGCCCATGCCTTGTTATCTGAAGGAACGCTTCGAGTTCCTTCATTGCACAAATTCCCAAACACTCCGATCCTCTGAAAACCTCCTTCTCAAAACACCGACGCATAGAACCAGTTTCTATGCCAACTCCTTTTCCATCCAAGCTGTCCGATTATGGAATGCCTTGCCGGTATCCATTAGGAAATCCCCCTCACCTTCCGTATTTAAAGCTAGACTCAAAAACTTTTATCTCCATGAAGAGTCGTGATTATTCATCTGATCTATAGTAATATTAATATATGTATATTTATATGTAAGTACATATTTATTTATTTTATATAAGATATTTATTTATTTAAAATTATTTATGTACCTATTATTTATGTATTTAAGGTTAAGTAATTTTTCTTTTTCTATTATTAAGTTTATTCTTTTTACACCTCGACCAATCTTCCATTAAGCAATGATCCTCTCCATCCAAAGGTTTTCTGGAAGAGATCGCTTTGTTAAGCGATAAGACCACCCATTATGCTTACATTTATTTGTTTTATGTTTTATTTTTATATCAGTTGTGTTTAGCTTGTAAGGTATAAAAAAGAATTTTCATTCATTCATTCATTCAAAGATCAATGTGGAGCAAAAATTGAGAATAGCGGTGCAAGCCTTATACCACGCTTTGAAAATGTGAGGAGATCACCAAGCTCACACGTCACATTGACTAAGTTGCCATTGTATTTTATTTCCTATTTTTCTTAAATAATAAATGTTTTCTTGTATGTAAGTATAAAAACTCAACTTCATATTGTGAATGTTTTAATGTTTGTGCCTATCTACTTAGTATCATTGTATCCTATTTCAACTAGCTGGGGCGCCGAGACAAAACACTAAACCTATAAGTGCGCCGCGAACTGAATAAGTTTGGGAACCCCTGACCTAACCTATATCTGTACAGATTTTTTAAAGTACCTATCTAATGTAAAGTCATTTTAAAAATACCTTTTGATAAGATGGTAAGCAAATATGTGTAGTCAAAAATTGCTAAGAATTTGAATAAACATAATGACAAGATAAGTGGTATGTATACAGCGCTTCGGACATAAACATATCTCATAAAAATGCGATTGATGGCGGGGTTATCAAGAATTACCGCTCATAATTAATATTATCTCATTTATATACCTACTATAAAAAATAAATAAGTTTTAATACGTGGATAAGCGTTTGTCTCTTTTAGTTTTGTAAAGACGGAATGAGATGAATTTATGAGTAGGTACGTACATTATCGATTGTATGCGGTTTCTGTTATGTAAGTATTAAGTATACGAAGTTTTTATATTCAGTGTTGTAAAGGTGACCGCACAGAATAAACGACCAAACGGTAAGTTTTTGTTTGAAAACAGACGTTTACAGTAGATATATATATAGGTATCTTTTTCTACATAGAAAATAGTTACATAAATTACCATTGTTCATTAAATAAATATGGCTTGACATTTCACACAGCGCTCTCTAGCCCCAAACTAAGCAGAGCTTGTGCTATGGGAAACAGATAACTGATAGAATACTTAAATACATTTTTTTTGTATATACATACTTATAATATATAGAAAAACATCCAGACCCGGAACAAATATCTATCAGATCATACAAACATTTGTTCCGCGGTGGGAATGGAACCCGCTACCTCCTGCGTCTCAGTCGGCTATTCACCCACTGTACCATGGAGGTCGTCATTGTACCTAAATAACCTTTATGAATAAGAATTACTTACAATAATCCAAAGAGAAGCAAAACCGAAAAATATTTTTACGCATGCGATCAGGGCCGGATTATCCATAAGGCGGATTAGGCAACTTCCTAGGAGCCCCGCACCGACTAGGGGCCCACGGGGGCCTAATCGATGCGGGCCACGCACCAAAAAAAAAATGTTTCATTCGTGATATTCTCCAATAAGATTATTACAATGAAACCAAAAAGCCGGAGTCGATCTGATTGACTCGACTTTTGTAATAGAAAAAATATATTTTAAAAAGTAATAAAAGGGTAAAGGAAAGGGGCCCCGAGAATTGCATTGCCTAGAGGCCCCGATAGGGTTGATCCGGCCCTGCATGCGATCTAGTCATGCCAGTTTAGCTCTCTTCGTAGTTTGGGTGCCCATGTTTCTTTTGCAACTAGGTTTTAATATTTAACTTAAATACTATTTTACTTAAATCTGATGTACCTACCCTAGTGTTGTGAAGTTTGTTACCGAAATAAAATTTATCTTTATCTTAACTTTATTTATAATTCGCTTATTTGTTACATTACAAACTCGGGGTTTGTCAGCGAGCCATGGGGCGCAGTATCCTGGGAATCAAATTAACAGACCGCATTAGAAACAGTGAACTGCGCTCCCAAACACAAATCGCGGACGTTGGGCACCAAGTAGGCAAGTTAAAGTGGGATTGGGCGGGACACGTCTGCCGTATGTCGGAGGAGTTATGGGCAAAATCCACCACCGAGTGGATCCCAAAAGACAGAAAACGACCACGTGGCAGACCGCGACGCCGATGGAAAGCCGAACTCGATTGGTATATGGAAGACTGGACCACACACGCGCATGATAGAGTGGAGTGGAAGGAAGAAAGGGAGGCCTTTGCCCTGCAATGGGACAGTACAGGCTCCAAATAATAATAATAATAAATAAAAATTTGTTAATTCAAAGGGCGATGTGTTTGTCCAGCAACAAAGCCAGTACAGTGTAGCAGTACAGGTACAGTGGGCTGAGACGCAGGAGGTAGCTGGTTCGATTTCCGCCGTGGAACAAAAGTTTGCATGATCTACAGATATTTGTTCCGGGTCTGGATGTTTTTCTATACATTATAAGTATGTATTTACAAAAAAAAAGTATTATTCTATCAGTTTCCTGGTTCCCATAGTACAAGCTCTGCTTAGTTTGGGGATAGATAGCGCAGTATGAAATGTCCCGGCATATTTTTTTTTAATCTGAATAAAAAAACTCTAGTCAGGCCTATCACGACCCACAACTTGTAGAAGGATGATTTCCAAAATTTTAGTTTTTATTTCAATGTATAAACAAGCAGGGGCTTAGCAAATAGCGACACTGCCTGTAATGGGACCTGCAGGTTCAATCAATAAGTTTATGTTTTTTCAGGTATCATGTCTCTCGTGGCACAAAGTTTCACATCCAGCAAAATAGTACCGGATGTCATCCCCACGGCACCTAACGCCAATATTGAGGTAACTTACATACTTACACAACCACATACAACCACAATGTAATCCTTGCGCGCACATAGGGTATCTTTTTAATTCAGATTTTATAAATATAACTTATTAAATCTTATAACTGTAATACTAATAGCTATTTTTAGATAATTCTTGGACCTATTTTGGAGTTGTTTTTAGAATGTTTTATTTATTTGTCGAGATTCAGGTCACAACAACAAAATAATCTGTGAAAATTTCAACCACGTGCAAACAGACAGACAGCGTAGGTTTATTAATTGATATCCTTTAGGCACAAAACCCTACAATACATTTTTGTGGAATTCAAAGACCATATTGCAAAGTACCTACGTACTGCTACCAAACTGCTACCAGTTCGTAGCACCTCTACGAACTTTCCGATACTCCGATACTGTTGCGTAGCAAATATTCCTTGAGGAAGTTACTCGTATTTCACGAAAGGAGTCCCGCGGTTATTTGAGGGAGAAGGGTCAGTTACCAGATGAAAATAAGGTCGTAAATTAAAGTTTTCGATCCTTATTGCATAGACACTAGCGGTCAAACCAAGGTTCCTTCCGTGGAATAAACTCTATGCTTAGTCATGTAATATCACGTTATACACCTATTTCATTATCACCGTCATTGTCAGTCCTAATGATGGAAATCATGTCAAATCGAACTATCTTTATTCATTGCAATCATGAGTTAAGGAGCTGTAGTTAAAGAGCTTAGCTCTTTTCGATGCAACTGATGCAATTTCCTCCAACTATTTCAATTCAATTTAAAATAAGTTTACATTTTTACTAGCTGACCCAACCGCGGCTTGGCACGGGTGGTTTTTCAATAAAACATTACCCTCATTTTGCGCAGTTGACTAAAAAGTAGCCTATGCCCTTTTTCAGGATATAATCTATATCCTTGCTAAATTTCATTACAATCCGTTCAGCCGTTCAGTCATTTAAAGGTAACAAACAAACAGAGTTATGTATGCTTTATACATATAAACCTTTCTCTTGAATCACTCTATCTATTGCTGAAAAATGCATTAAAATGCGTTGAGTAGTTTAAAAGATCTAAGCGAACAGACAGCGGAAGCGACTTCATTTTATACTATGTAAAGCTTTTGTAATTTTAATATTATTGTTACGAGCTGAGGGTTCGGGATAAAATAATGGGAATCGATCCAACCAAAATAACACTTTTATTCAACACTAAACGATGAATACACGAACTTGGTCACACGTAATCACAACACACTAATTCACACAACTGTTGCACCACTTAAAGTCACCGAAATGTTCGCACGTATAGCAAAATCCAGACTGACTCGCGAGCAACTACTGTTCACGCGAGACCCTTCTCCACGTCAGTCCTCCAGGGCCTCGCTGAGACTCACTTACTAACTGTCCGGCCATCTCTCCGGCCTATTTATATCGTGCACATTTCGATTGTTCGAGAATGATCTCGATCGTTCCAGAAAAGGGGTCGGTGTTTCGACAGAACGACCAATCCCCATTGTGCGCAACTGCAGACAATAACAACAATAAAACAGCAAGACAAAAGCGTTCGAGAAGTTTCGATTATTACTCATTGTTTAACAGCCACGGCGTAACATTATTGAGTGTTATTCCGTCTACATCTCGTCTCAGATTTGGTTAAGATAGATACTTAATTAATATTAAAGATGATAAAAAAAATCATCTTACAAAAAAGTACGAGGTTGGCTCGTGCACCGAGAGTTCCGTGAAAATATATATTTATGTCGTATACGTACAAACTATCGGTTTTCGGTCAACAAGAAGGACCCCATAGGTTTTGATATACCTATATATGCCAGCAAAATATCCGGCAAAACTGGCAGTATTTTTTAATTGCTTTGTCTTAGAAGCTTGAAATTTTTACTGCTCCAATTGACTGTAGACTTTTTGATGTAAATTTCAATTTGATACCTTCACGTTTCCTAAGAAAAAGCATATTAACAGACAGACAGACGAACAACGAAGTGATCCTATATGGTATCCTTTTTTACTTTTGATGTATGGAACCCAAAAATCATCAATAATGTCGCGATATGCATACAATTATCGACTAATAATTAGACTTAATTGTAGTATTAGAATATACCCGGCATTTAATTGATGTGATGATCATCATGATTAGTGGTTCGCCCTGAACTGAGATCTCGCGAGTCTACCATAAAAACAAAAAAAATATTATTCGTAATCTTTGACTATCAAAATAGTGACACGAAATAAATAACCAAATAACTTGACCTACAGTTTCATTCAAATTACAGGTAACGGGAGTTCATGTAAATTGGTTACCTTTTTTGGGGTACAAATTGCAGTTATTCTGGATTTTTGCCTATATTTGTGATACTTAAGCTACACGCATACCAAATTACAGCACTATGTAGTTACTGGTGTACCCTGTGAATTTTGTCTTTTTAGTTTTTATTATGGCTAATAACTCAAAAACTACAAAAACTTTACTAAAAATAAAAACGGCGTCGAAATGTACTAATAAAGACCTTTCATTTGACGTTTCATTTGACCTAATAGTCTCATTTTCATTTTTTTTACCCCTCTTGAGCCCCAATATCTCAAGAACCCCCCAAATTTTTTAGCTCATTGAGTCACACCAAAATTGTGCTATCATTACCTACCTATTCCAAATTTCACGATGATCGGATAAACGCTTCGAAAGTTATCATCGGACAAACAAACATACATACAACGCCGATTTGCCCAAGTTGATTTGGAGATCTCGCTTCATTCGATCAATAATTAGAAAAACAATTAATTGTTGTGAGTGGAAAATAGTCTCTACGTGCATATTGTATTCGTAAAAGTTTAAATCAGGTACAATGCTAGCGCACAAAGCGATAAGAAACACGCAAGGCCGCTTATGTAACACAATAACATATCTAGTATTGCTAACATAATACGTACACCTAGGTTGACTATTTTAGTACTAGGTAGGTAGGTTTTTATTGTCATATGGGTTTGGTAGGTACCTATAGGTTGCCTGGAAGAAATCGCTTTCAGCGAAAGGCCACAGGTACTTTATTTAGCTTAAATTCGTTTTTTTAAGTATGCCTGGCGTACAATAAATAATTATTTTATTCTATTCATTTTTTGTACTCGATACAAATACAAATATTTTATTTTTCTAAATAAGAATTCACATATATTTATGAACATAATGAGCTCCGCACTAGGTGTAACACCTGTATCGCGGATGCCCTGTATGGATTTGCAAAAGTTAAACAGATTATATGCGAGACCAAACTGATTAAGAGGAAATCTGGGCTGCGTTTCGCCCATACAAACGTAGTCCCCTGTTTCCTCTCTGGATAGTGATACTAGAGCAAATATTTTTTTACCATACAATCTACAAGTACCACGGTGATGTCCCTACGTTTAGTTTTTCTCCATAAATTAATTATTATAAGAACTAGGAACCTTCTAAAATCACAGAAATTGCTAATTTTTACTGCCCCTTTTCAGACCAACAAATTTGACGAATATAAATAAAAAAACGAAACGTACGAACATAGCCAAAGCCCTTTTTATTACATATTTTAAAAAAAATTAAAATTGGTCCAGTTTTGGAGGAGGAAACAGGGGACTACGAAACAGTGATTTCGTCTATTTTAAATGGGTATAATCAGTCCGACCTGCAGTTGTCTCTATCGCACGCACATAGGGCATATAGGGCACAGCGCGACAGCAATAGATTTGTTAAATACCCATTTTCTAAGTGTCTTGCTTCCCGGATTTCCTCTTAAGTATAAATTTTTGACTATTATAAGAACAGAGAAACAAAAAAACTAGATATGATCATACAGTATTTGTAAATTCAATAAAAACGATCATATAAATCCATTACTCATAATAAAATACATAATTTTGCAGCTCTTTAGTTGAAAGGTGAAAGGGTACAAAATTATAAAATAGATTATGATTTATTTGCCCATTACTTCGAGAGACTTACTTATTTCGAGAAATAAGAAAAAAATAAACCTTTAATTACTAGTCAAGTAGACTAGAAATAGATATTTAAGCATAGATAAAAACAAATATAGAAGTCGCATATGATGTGTAACATCATTTTTATTGTAAACCATATAAACAAAAAATTATAAACAAAATAGGAAACAAAATCAAATCTTAATCTTATCTACCGTATTCATCACTCTGAAAGTTAATCATTGAAAACTCGATAACGGCTCAGTAAATGCGATTAAGCGTAAGTTTTAAAAATAGAATGTGGCTCATTGTAGGTATTCATAATGAGCTATGATGAATACAACCTCCATGAAATATCCTTATTTCTATTAAATGAAAGAGGCCTTATATAGTAGTGTGTAGTGTATCTCGTAGTGAAAAACCTCTAACCACCGCGCGCGCTCACTGGTCAAAGCGCTTCTCCGGTTTCCTGTTACACATTTCCGTCTGTTTTGCCAAAATCACTCCCACAAACCGAGAGGAAAGATGTTACACATCAAAAAACATGACTTTTTTAAATCTTGTGGATATTGTAAAAAGATGTATTTTTCCAGTTGAAATACCCAAGCGGCGTGCTTGCCTCTCAAGGCAATGAGTTGACACCAACCCAGGTGAAAGAGCAGCCCAGTGTCTCCTTCAAAGCTGACCCCAATGCGTTCTACACACTCATCTTCACTGGTAAGAAGTTTCATCAGTTAGCCCTCTACTGAGCAGTTGTCTATGATCTAAAGTCCTTTCAATCAATCTTTCATCATCATCATTCTCAGTCCGTGTCGACCCACTGCTGGGCATAGGGCTCTCTTTGTTTCTGCCATTTTCCCCGATCCTGTGCTAGTCTCAACCACGTACGACCCACGGACTTATTGATGTCGTCGACCCATCTCTCTCGTGGACGTCCCCTATTTCGATGCCCAGTTCTCGGCCTCCACTTTGTCAGTGCCTTAGTCCACCTGTCGTCATTACGTCTGGTCAAGTGTCCTGCCCAACTACACTTGAACCCCAATATTCGCGTGCTGACGTCTTGTACTTTAGGCTTCTTGCGAATTTCGGTATTGGGAACTCAATGTATAAGTGTGATGCGCACTCCATGGCTCTCTATGCTACACTTATTTTGTGGACAGCCTTCTTTGTGAGCCTCCATGTCTCGGCACCATAAGTCATAGTTGGCAGGACACATTGGTTATAGAGACGTGTTTTAAGACATTGTGGAATACGCGTGGATTTTAGTGTATGTCATCTAGTTTGCCGCAAGCTGCCCATCCAAGTTGAACATGCCTTTATTTTTCCTTACAAAACCATCTTTCACGTCATTACGAGTACAAGACCTCGCAAGGCGCTTTGTGTTTTTTAGTAGGTCCTATCTACTTTGGTATTTTTAACATTGGCCTAAGATTTTTCAAGGCCATTTCAGCTGGTTGAGGTAAGTTTGGCAAAAAAGAGCCCCTAACTCAAAAATTCCCCCTCGTTTTCCATTTCCTAAGTAACTTACTTGAGAAATCAAAACGAAAACAAGTTTAGTACTATACGATCAAGAAATCTTTTTAGCTTTACCATCCCTATCTTGCATTACACAAATGTGTATTTAGGGGAGGCCTTTGCCCAGCAGTGGGAAAATGTAATTTCTTACCTACCTTCGAAACACGATAATTTAAATTTGCAACTATGTATATATCTTTACCACCTTCCTTCCTTGAGAATAGCAAATTTTAAAACATTCAAACCATTCCCCGTTTACCGCCTATCTAACCGACTTCTTTCTTCTCTAGACCCCGACAACTACGAAGGCCCAGAGCTAGTTTACCGCGAGTGGCACCACTGGCTGGTAGCCAACATTCCCGGCAGCGACGTCTCCAAGGGCGAAGTCCTGTCTGCGTACATCGGCTCCGGGCCTCCGCAAGGCACCGGCATCCACCGCTACGTCTACATTCTGTACAAGCAGCCAGCCAAGCTGCAGTTCGATGAGAAGAGACTGACTAATAAGTAAGAAGTTCTTATTGAGGTCCTGTACCGACTAAGAGTAAATATATTGTTTATGGGGATGGTTGTTCTTAATGCGTGCTGCTAAGGTATGGAACACTTTACCGCGGTATGTTTTTCCCAAAGACTACACTCTCCGGGCCTCTTTAAGGTAATAGTGAATAGTTGTCTTCTAGATCTTCGTGCTTCATCATAAACCACATCATCGTTCACCATCAATCAGGTGAGATTGTGAAGACAAAGAAATCAAACGAAGACCAAATCGTGTTAAAAAAAATAGGGAGTAGTTGGTCAACGTCCAGAAATGTTCAAGTGACAAAATGTATGGCTGATCTTAATATTCTATTGCATTTTCTGGAAGATGTTGCTTTATTTAGCGATAATATCGCCTATTATACATTTAACTGTTCTTCGTTATGTTGTTTTTAGCTTGTAAGGTATATTATAGAATTTTCATTAATTCATTCAAAGTTCCGAAACAAAATGGCTGACTATACGAGCCATACTCCTGAGGCTTCATAACTGATATACTGTTAAATAAACATATTCTTACTGATATTAGGGTTAAGTAGTTCATCCTATTCTTTTGGCTCATGAACGATCTTGTCTAGTCCGTCTCATCCCAGTCTATCACAGCGTCATAACTTTCACAGTTAAGTATACCTGTACCGAATATATTTTGACCGCAACAAAAACAAATTGTAGCATTGTGAAGGCCTTATGAAAAACTTTAACCTGTCTTCGAATAAAGAAATCTTCTCAATTTTAAAATCTTCGCTTTATATTTGCCCTAAAGGCATGAAAATAATTAATAAACAATATATTCGTTACCAGATCGATCGACGGCCGCGCCTCGTTTTCCACCAAGAAGTTTGCAGAGAAGTACAACCTTGGAGCTCCAATCGCTGGCAACTTCTACCGCGCTCAGTTCGACGAATACGTACCTCTGCTCTACAAGAGCTTGGGCGTTTAAGCCAAACATGTTTCTTGTTAAATGGTACCTACCTACTGCCTCATCCAGATATTTTCTTGAGTGAGGTCAGCTATTCTTGTCTCAACAACTTGGCCATTCTAGTGAGAGACAGAGAGCGGTGGAGAACAAGAATAGTTGACTTTCAAACGATGTAATTCTGAGTAGAGTTCTGGTATTGTATAAAAACTGTTATTTATTAACTATTTTCATTAGGTTCTATTAGAATAAAAATATATTTTTGTTTGTATTTTCATGGCTGTTTATTGTGACCTGGGAATTAATTTTGCGATTTGCGTCAGTTCTAGTTTCTATTCATAACTTTTGTTTAGGTAGATTTTCGTAGGCTTGTAGTACCTAGGTATGGTAACATATTCAATGGCAAAGACCAGGGGTGCGATAGGGGACACTATACAACCTACAACAAGTTTGGATCACTCCCATCCTAAAGGATGTAGTGAAAGTAGTTGAATAGGACAGTAAAGGTATTAAAATGAACTGTGTTTTCTTGTCGCATATTCGCCTTGCTAGCGATCTGTTCCTGAGTCGTGAATCTCACGATCTTCAAGTTATGATAGTACTTAGAACTATACGATGCGTTCCTAAAGGTCTTGCTTAGGTCTTGCAAACTACACAAAGGGCTATGAATGGCTTATTATTATTATTGGTTTTTATCTGATACAAAAAGCTGGTTAAATAATAGTTCAATGACGTCCTAAAACCTATAGGTTTGTCCAGACACCAGGTTCAGAGACATTGAGTAGGTACCTACGCAATACCGAGATACTGAAACGGACTAAAGTTTAAAACATAACTAATCGGATTGCAAGCCAACGAACCAAAGAAAGGATAACAAGAAAAACCTAGATACGACCAGTTCAGAGTAGAGAAAATTGGAGGAGACCTATGCCTAGCAGTAGTTGGATATGTGCTGAATACAATGATGGTGACGATTGTGATGGTATAACATCTGCAGGGTTATGAGTTTGGTAGAAGTTTCCGGCTAGTGGAGCCCCTAAACGGTACTTCTCTGCCAAACTGTCTGCAGAAAATCCACTGCGAGATTCTTCATCGTACCTGCAGAGATAGATATAATCTCAAATTATTTTTGCGGGGCTTCAGTATTCATTTAGGGAACTTCTGTGCATGAGTGTCGCACGCCTCGCCTCGAATCTTAATTTTGCACATTTCTATTAAAATATGTGTATAGGTACTTTAAGTAATATTATTATGAACAGCTTACGTGTACGATTCATCAAACTGCATGAAGCTAGGCTGCCTGTATATCAGGTACACGTATCGGTGGACCCCGGTTCCTTCCAGCGGATATGAGAAAATAAAACTGCCGAGGGTCTCTCCAGCGCTGATGTCATCACCGGGAATGTTCACGACCAGCCATAGGAGGAAGGAGCGAGCGTATGGGTTATTGCGGGATGGTACATCGGGGTCTGAAAATTTCAGTCTACACTTCTATATTTATATCTATAAATAGGCAAATTAAACAACTTGAGAAAATGTTGTCTAGGCATCGCAAGACCTAGACAATTACAGAAGAAAGTTGTCTATCCTTAGATGTCAAAGATAGAGAAAATGATGGCTATCGTGCTCGGCGTTGTCTGTTGAGGAAGTGTCGATAACGTTTCTTCCCGTTCGCTCTTGCAATCGCCGTGCTTAAGACAGTCGACAAGTGTCTTCTTTTTTCCGAAAAATGACATTTGGATCAAGACAAACCCTTCTCTACAGTTATTGTGCTACGCCTATTGATTGAGATTCTTTTCTCTCGCACGTAGTTGGGTACAATACTCTGTTCATATCAATCCATTACTGAAGTTACAGTGTCATCATCATCATCATCATCCACAGCCTGACTCCACCCATTGTTGGGTACAGGCCTCCCCAAGTTTGTCCCATCCATTTTGTTAGTGTCAATTTTAAAAAATGGTGGATATAGTTACACAACTTCGGAAAAACTATTTTTGGGACAACCTTTCATCGTTATTTACAATTCCTGTGAACGCGTGATCCGACAACATAGTCCCATGGATCGGTCGAATGCCTTATTTTCAAAGATATAGTTACAAATAAATGAAGACTATGGGCAGGTTAAAACGACTTTTAATTTGAGATAACCCAGAATTAAAACAACATTTTAAAGAAAACTCGATATGGTGTTAGTAAACTCTTGGTAGGTACTCATCGTGCCAGAGCCTAGAAATTGCCATAACTCACCACAAAATACAAGAGTGTAAATTTCATCAGTGCTGCTATTCCATCTTAGCTTTGGCATTTCCTCTACGTCGAATATAGTCAACAAATTTCCTTCTAGAGCTTCTACTCCATTTGGGTATGGAAAGCTTATCTAAAATATTAAGTGTTTTTAAAGAGGTTTCCTTCGCAAGGTTTCATCTTTTTTGTTTGTCACATGAAAGGTAGAACACAGCTCGAATTGCATAAGTATTTGATAGCTCATAATCTCCACCGCTTCAACACTAATCGCGGGGTAGAGATTAAGATTTTGGATTTGTTTCCCCACCGCTCTGTTCCACCAGTAAAGATTTGGAAAAAAACTGACCGCTTTAATAGGTAAATTATTAAAATAATACAGGGAAAGGACTAGCGAATGATGCTCTGACCCTAAGGAAGTTAGGTAATATAACTTCATTAGGGCCAGAGCAACATTGGTTAAAAGATCCAATCAATATAACATAATGTAAGTTGGAAGTATAGTGTAAGTCGTCAAAAGATGTTGATTATAATGGTGGAAATGTACATTGGAGTAAAAAACTAATTAATAACTAAAGTTATACATATTATATCCACCATCTGTTAATGTGTTTCCTTTGTATGTCATGTCGTGTCACAAATATGAATAAAAACATTAACATCACAATGGGCGGTGAATTTGAAGGTACTTACATTCAATAAATTAGTAGGAGAAGTTGACACAACATCAGGAACCACCTCGTGATCCAGGAACGATTGCAAAGCTAATCCAGCATGTAAGCATGATGCTAATATTAATAATTTCAACATATTTGCAGTTAAAATGTTGAAATGTGGCTCAGTGAGACAGCTCTGGTATTTATAAAGTTTTAATAACAATCAGATAAAAAAATATTTTGGTATCTTAATCTCAATATTTCTGATAAAGTCTTCATAAGTACCGAACAGAAAGGTAGGACGGCCTAATTCTAGACCTAAATAGATAAATACATAACGATTTTAATTACGATCTCATTTAAATTAATAAAAATAATAATATAAAAAAAAAACAAATAATAAAAGCAATAGATATTCGAACTCAATATTTGTTTTTTAACCGACTACACCAAAACCCAAAAGGAAGGGTTATGTTTTTAGTTAGTAGTTTAATTCGAAAGGAACTCATATCTTTCTGTTTCGCTACGTTTTCACGATTAAACAGATTTCGATGAAATTTGGTATTTAGAAAGTTTATGATCTAGATTAGAATATGATGTTATTCTAGGCTACTTTTTATTTGATAACCATGCGTGCGAAGCCGCGGGCGGAATCTTATAGAAATATAAATTATAAGTAAGCTTCCAACCGTGGCTTTGCGAAACAGACAGTCAGAGAGACTTTGGAATTTATAATATTCGTATGGATTTTCAAAACCAACAGACAGATAGATGAATGTCGCATTTAACAATGACTATTCCAGGAGCCCAATTCGGCTTATTTATAAGAAAACCGGTTATGGAGCCATACCATTAATTAACGACTAGCTGACTATTATGTATAAGTATAGACTACCCTCCTATATATATATATATACAAGTATATATAGGGTCTTCCAACAAGGACGGGTCGATGTTAAAATTGAATAAAACAAGATGTGTGTGAGATATTAACGAAATTTATTTTTTTATTTAAAAGGCCTATTTATTCCATTATGGATGGAACATGACATCGTTCAAATGTCCGCCGCGGCTTCGTATGGTGGTGCGAATCCGAGAGGTCCAATTTTTAATGACTCTGCTGCATAGATCCGGCTGAATCCGAGCGATGGCCTGCGTTATGTTGGCTTTCAGGGCAACGGTCGAATGTGGTTTATTGGCATAGACCTGCGACTTCAGAAAACCCCACAAGAAAAAGTCTAGCGGAGTCAAATCACACGATCTTGGTGGCCAATTCACGTCACCTCTGCGAGACATAACTCTACCCTCAAACCGTTCATGCAGAATGTCGATTGTGTCTTTCGCTGTGTGGCAAGTAGCGCCATCTTGCTGGAACCACATGTCCTTCACGTCCATATTGTTCAATTCAAGCCAAAAGAAATTGTTTATCATTGATCTGTAGGTCTGCGAAAGGCCGAGTTCTTGAGCACGGCGAGAAATCGACTGCCTCGGAGTCTCCTGAACACTCTCACGCACAGCGGCGATGTTCTCGGCCGATCTGGCGTTCCTTTGACGTAAAGGTGTTGGTTGGTTGTTTACCGAACCGGTCGTTTTAAATTTAGTCACCAATCGTTGGAGAGTGGACTTTGAAGGGCCACCGCGTCTGCCGTAAAATGGGCGCAATGCGCGCAACGTTTGCACTAACGAACACTCATTTTGATAATAAAGTTTTATCATTTGCACATGCTGCTCAACCGTGTAACTTGCCATGGTGATTTGGCATCAGTGACTGAATAAGAAAAAACAGATTTGACAGATGCCGCCAAAACAAAATGGCCGCCACAGATTATTAACATCGACCCGCTCTATTTGAAAGACCCTTTACTATAACACTAACTACTACTAAGTATATACTATAGATACACTACTAAGTACATACTATATACAAGTATATACTATATATAAGTAATAAGCGTATTAATGGTAATGCAACATAATATGGATGTAAGTGGTATGTATATAAAACCTCGTTCGCGGGTAGAATGCGCATGCTGGCAGATGCCATAAAAGAGTGACCGAAAAGGAAATAAAACGAATGAGTTTGGTGAGATTAAAAAAAAAACACTTGTCAGAATCTATTGTGGCATCGGTTCATTCGGTCCTTCACGCTCCAACTCCAATTTACGTCACATGGCCGTCTGTACGTAGTACATCTAAGTGGTATGTGGAGGCAATCTACGGATTTTTCAGCGTCACCAAACGGATTTTTAAAAACCTTATCTGGCAACACAATACTGCTCCCGCGCCTCTCAAAAGGCGTCATCAAAATGTTATTTTGCGCTGGAAATTATTATTCGCAATTGGCTTTTTGGCGCCCCTTACCAGCGCCTAGAGCGATCGCTCCTCCGCGGCCCCAAGCCCGGCGCTGCTCATGGGAAGATCATTTATGCTTTTGCAGTAGAACTCTGGGGACCTGAACGACCTGAACTCAACAAACTGTCTGTATAACTATAAATATGTGAAGGCATTTTGTACTGCTTCAAGAAGCAAGGAAAAACATTTTTTACCATGTAAAAATTGTCCAAATCGCGGAAAAAATGGTAGTCGGTTGGGGCCAGGTCCGGCGAGTATGGAGGATGATGGATGGTTTCTAACTACAGATCCTGTAGTGCTAAAACGGTATCTCAAGCAGTGTCTTGAGCAGGTCTTGCGTTATCATGGAGCAATAGTGGTGAAGATCGGTTGACGAGTCGGGGTTGTCTCGCTGCGAGGTTCGCCATCATTGTTCCAAGTTCTGTACAGTAGACATCTGCTGTTATTGATTGACCGGACCTAAGGAAGTTGTTCACTACAACTTCCACCATAAAGTGACTACCAAACAGTTACCATCACTTTGCTATGGGTAATCTTCGCTTTAGGGCATTGTTCTGGCGTTTGACCTGGAGTCAGCCATTGCGTTCTTCGCTTACGATTATCGCAAGGAATCCACTTGTCATCACACGTCACAATTAGGTACAAAATACCTTATTTTCTGTACCGATTCAACAAGGTAAGGCAAGCTTCAACTCGTGCTTCTTTCTGCAGATCAGTTAAATGATGGGGCACCAATTTTTCAAGTTGTTTTATCTTACCGATTTGATGCAAATGTGTCAATATTGTGGGTATGCTAATATCAAACCACGCGGCTAATTCTTTGGTAGTTCGATACGGATGGACTTTACATATTTTTTAATTTATTTTTAACTAGCTGTTGCCCGCGAATTCGTACGCGTTACACTAGGTACTAAATGTGTAGGTAACCTAGAAATAAAGCTAAACTCACTGTTGCAACTTGACTAGACACCCCATTTTTATCCCATGGGAACTGATTATGGGGTAAAAGGTAGCTTGTGTGGTAATCCAAGTTATAATCTATGTACCTATAGGTATACCAAATTTCATCGAAATCGGTTCAGCCGTTATGACGTAATTGAGTAACAAACAAACAAATAAATAAGTAAACAAACATTCAAATTTTCACAATTATAATATTAGTGTGATGAACTGATAAATAATGTGTAATATTTATTAATTATTTTTGCATGCTTGTACATATCTATGCTGATCATGGCTTTACTGTACCTAGATTATTTTATTACCAACTAATATAACCCATGTATCGCAAATAAATGAATCTTTTTCTTTTAATTTTATCTTTTTACTTTAGTGGCTGGTCTTCCTCGGGGCTCATTCTGCAAGTCGAAGTTTCCACTACAAAAGCGATTAAACAAAAAACGCAGTGCGTTAATTTGTCGTGTCCTCTCCAAACACAGCATTGATATTGCGAGCTGTTTCTGCTGCGTTAGTTTCACGTCGGTACTGGTATTCAAAAATTACTCTAATTTTCGATGCATCCATCTTTACTTTAAAAGTCGAATGAAAAAACAATCGAAAGTTGTTCTTTTTTTTTAATTTAGATTATTATATTTATCGTGTGAAAAAAGTTTCACTTTGGAATCTCACACCATGCAGGTTTAATTTTAATTCAAAGTGGCCAATATATTAAAACGGCAATTTCATACTTAAACCCTTAATACTTTGATATAGGCGATGGTTACCATAAACCCCTAATACTTTGATATAGGCTTACCACTCAACATCAAGTGGGCCATATGCATGTACAACTCCGATTAGTATAAACAAATCGACACAGACCGACAGATAGACAGAGTTACTTTCGAACTTATTATATTAGTAGGTATGGATTTTTAACAAAGAATGGAACTGACTGAGTGTGTTTCCTGACAGCAACAACCTAGGGATCTTCAAGTCGCGAGTGAATACGTTTCTTCTATCTAGGCAAGCGTGAATCATCGTAGACTGCATCATCGCTTGCCATCAGGCAAGATCGTGGTTAAAGGCAAGACTATAACAATAAAAAAACCGGACAAGTGCGAATCTCATTAGTGCACTGAGGGCTCCGTTTTTTTAATACGATATATCTACATATTAACCTTTTTCTGGTTCTTTTACTTGTGCTGAAACCTTGTTTCTAGCCAATCATGAGTCTAGGTCAACGGGAAGTACCCTGTAGGTGTTGATTTAATTGCGAGCAATTAAAAAGTATTTTTTAATTGCTTTGTCTTAGAAGCATGAATTTTTGCAGCTCCAAGGGACTGTAGATTTATGTATTTTATGTTAATTTCAACTTGATATCTTCACGCGTTCCTGGGAAAAATGGTCTTTTGGACGAACAGACAGACGAACAACATAGTGATCATATATGGGGTCCTTTTTTAATTTTGATGTATGGAACCCAAAAATCATCAATAATATCGTGATATGCATATAATTACGTACTAATAATTAGGTTTAATTGTAGTATTCGGTTATACCCGGCCTTTAATTGATGTGATGATCATCAAAATTTATATAATTTGAAGAACGATTAATTGTTATGAGTTAGAAATAGTCTCTACGTGCATATTTTATTGGTACAAGTTTAAATCAGGTACCTACAATGCATGCGCACAAAGCGATAAGAAACACGCAAGGTCGCTTATGTAACACAATAACATAGGTACATGTTAAGTATCTAGTATTAGGTAGCAACATAATAAGTATCTACACCTAGGTTCACTATTTTAGTACTAGGTGTTAGGTAGGTCTTTGTCATATACAATAGGTTAGGTACTATTTGTACTAAAAACGGGATATTGATTTGTGAATTTTTGAGTGGATACTCAAAAACTCACAAATCACGATATTTGGACGCAGTTGCATGCGCCATGATCACGGGTATTCATAACCATGATAGGTTTAAAAGATGTAATTCTGAGTAGAGTTCGGGTGTTGTATAAATACTGTTGTTTTTTAACTATGTTTATTAGGTTCTATAAGAATAAAATACAATAGGTTAGGTACTATTTGTACTAAAAACGGAATATTGATCTGTGAGTTTTTGAGTGGATACTCAAAAACTCACAAATCACGATATTTGGACGCAGTTGCATGCGCCATGATCACGGGTGTTCATAACCATGATAGGTTTAAAAGATGTAATTCTGAGTAGAGTTCGGGTGTTGTATAAATACTGTTGTTTTTTAACTATGTTTATTAGGTTCTATAAGAATAAAATACAATAGGTTAGGTACTATTTGTACTAAAAACGGAATATTGATCTGTGAGTTTTTGCTGTTTATTAATATAACCTGGGAATTAATTTTTCGTTTTGCGTTAGTTCTAGATTCTATTCATAACTTTTGTCTAGGTAGATTTTCGTAGGTTTGTAATAACTAGTTACATATTCTATGGCAAGGGCCAGGGGTGCGACAGGGGACACTATATATTATAACCTACAAGTTTGAGTCACTCCCATCCTAAAGGATGTAGTGAAAGTAGTTGAATAGGACAGTAAAGGTATTAAAATGGACTGTGTTTTCTTGTCGTATATTCGCCTTGCTAGAGATATGTTCCTGTATCGTGAATCTCACGATCTTCAAGTTATGATAGTACTTAGAACTATACGATGCGTTCCTAAAGGTCTTGCTTAGGTCTTGCAAACTACACAAAGGGCTACAAATGGCTTATTATTATTGTTTGTTATCTGATACAAAAACCTGGTTATACAATAGTTCAATGATGTCCTAAAACCTATAGGTTTGTCCAGATACCAGGTTCAGAGACATTGAGTACCTAGGTACCTACGCAATACCGAGATACTGAAACGGACTAAAGTTCAAAACAATACTAACCGGATTGCAACCCACCTGGCAGACGGCCGGTGGGATTGCAGGAAAAACCTAGATACGACCAGTTCAGAGTAGAGAAAATTGTAGAAGGCCTATGCCTAGCAGTAGTTGGATATGTGCTGAATATGATGACGGTGACGATTGTGATGGTATAACATCTGCAGCGTTATGAGTTTGGTAGAAGTTTCCGGCTAGTGGAGCCCCTAAACGGTATTTCTCTGCGAAATTGTCTGCAGAAAATCCACTGCGAATTTCTTCACCGCCCCTGCAAAGATAGATAATCTCGAATAGATTTTTGAGTGCCGCACGCCTCGCCTCGAATTTTAATTTAAATATTTATATTAAAATATGTACTTTAAGTACTATTATTATGAATAACTTACGAGTACGATTCATCAAACTGCATGAGGCCAGACTGCCTGTATATCAGGAACACGTATCGGTGGACCCCAGACCCTACCGGCGGACCTGAGGAAATAAAACTGGCGAGGGTCTCTCCAGCGCTAACGTCATCACCGGGAATGTTCACGACCAGCCAGTGGAGGTAGCAGCGAGCTGATGGGTCATCGTGGGATGGTGCATCGGGATCTGAAAATTTCAGTCTACACTTCTATATTTATTTCTATTAATAGGCAGTTTAGAGAACTTGAGAAGACAGCGTTGTCTAGGCATCGCAAAACCAAGACAATTTCAGAATAAAGTTGTTTATTCTTAGATGTCAAAGATAGAGAAAATGATGGATATCGTGCTCGGCGTTGTAGACTACTGTCGAGGAAGTGTCGACAACGTTTCTTTCCGTTCACTCTCGCAATCGCCGTGCTTGAGACAGTCGACAAGTGTCTCCTTTCTTCCGAAAAGTGACATTTGGATCAAGACAAACCCTTTTCTACAGTTATTGTGCTACGCCTATTGATTGAGATTGTTTTCTCTCGCACGTAGTCGTGTACAATACTCTGTTCATATCAATCCATTATTGAAGTTACAGTGTCAATTTTAAAGAATGGTGGATTTAGTTAAAGAAATTCAGAAAAACTATTATTGGGACAACCTTTCATCGTTATTTTTTATCCCTGTGAACGCGTGATCCGACAACATAGTCCCTTGAATCGGACGAATGCCTTATTTTCAAAGATATAGTTACAAATAAATGAAGACTATGGGCAGTTTAAAACGACTTTTAATTTGAGATAACCCAAAATTAAAACAACATTTTAAAGAAAACTTGATTTGGTGTTAGTAAACTCTTGGTACTAATCGTGCCAAAACGTAGAAGTTGCCATAACTCACCACAAAATACAAGAGTATGAACATCATTAGGGCTGCTATTCCACCGTAGCCTTGGTTGGTCCGCTACCTCGATTACAGTCAACAAATTCCCTTCTAGAGCTTCTACTCCACTTGGAAAGGTTACCTAAAATATAAAGTGTTTTTATAGAGGTTTACTTCGCGATGTTCATGAAAGGTAGAACACAGCACGAGTTGCATATGTAGCTCATAATCTCCACAGCTTCAACACTGATCGCGCGGTGGAGATTAAGATTTTTGATTTGTTTCCCCACCGCTCTGTCCCACCAGTGAAGATTATGGAACAAACAAAAACTAAACCCTTTAATAGGTAAATTATTAAAATAATCCAGGTTTAAAAGGACAAGCGAATGATGCTCTGACCCTAATGAAGTTAGCTAATGTAACTTCATTAGAGCCAGAGCAACATTGGTCAAAAGATCCAGTCAATATAACACAATGTAAGTTGGAAGATATAATTATATTTTCTGTAAAATTTCTAGTAGTAAGTATCAGATAACGTTTTATAGATATGATAATAATACTCTAGGTAAAGATCTTAGGAAGATAGATTGATTAACTCTTTATTGTAGCCTCTGCCCCGATCCCGGTCATGATCTACTTGATGAGTACATGTGTACTTGTTACTTGTTTTTATCTTTGTATTATTTTTATTATTAACTTTATTATTAGCTGTGTTTTACTCGACATCTTAGGTAGGTAGGTACAATTGGCTGGGCAGGCAACTTATAATTATTCTTCTACTAATTAATTTTTTTGTTATCTTTTTCAAATAAGGCACTTATAAGTTTTAACTTTTGACTGACGTCCGTGACGCCAATGCAGGTTTAATGGCTGTAAACCAGCGCTGAGCAATAAGTTTATTGTTCAGTATAATGCTGAGCCATTTCCCCTTTTCGGCACAGGGCTCATAGTGACTGGGTACGTATTTTTAGTATTATTTATTATTATTTTTTTAAGTAACGTGTTTTTAATTGTCTTTATTTAATTGTGTTTTTATTTATCCACTGTATGTAGTTTCTGTGTGTTTGTTACATGTGTCAAAATAAATGTCTTTATCTATCTATCTATAGATATACCAAATTTTATAGAAATCTGTCAAGTCGTTTAGTCGTAAAAACGTAACAAACACAGACATAGAGTTACTTCCGAAATTATAATATTTGCATGGATAACACCAATAACAGAATAAATACAAGGTATTTATTAGAACTTTTATTTGTTCTACAGTTAGTTGAAAGTTGCGTGGGATGTTCCTATTGCCTACGTATTTATATTATTAGAATTTTTCGACTTCTGGCATTATTTTATTTTATGTACCTACAAATTAACGTAATTAGCCACAAGTCTAGGTAATCTTTATTATACACAGATAGATACAAAATGGGCAAGTATCTACAAAGGCGAGCTTAACCCTAATAAGAGTTTTCTTCCAACAAACCTTAGAAGATAAAGATAGTTGATTATAGTGGTGGAAAAGGACATTGGAGTAAAAACCCAATAAATGACTAGTTATATATATATTACCCCAACCTAAGAATATTAATAAATAAAAATAAATATCGCTGGACATTTCACACAGCGCTATCTAGCCCCAAACTAAGCAGAGATTGTACTATGGGAACCAGATAACTGATAGAATACTTATATACTTTTTTTTTGTAAATACGTACTTATAATATATAGAAAACACCCAGTCACGGAACAAATATCTGTAGACCATGCAAACATTTGTTCCGCGGCGGGAATCGAACCCGCTACCTCCTGCGTCTCAGCCGGCTATACGCCCACTGCGCCACGGAGGCAGTCAATAATATTAAGAGACATCCAGGACGTACGACAGCGCGGTGGGTTGACGGCATTAAGAAAGTCGCGGGCAACTCCTGGATGCGCGTAGCACAGGACCGGGAAGGGTGGCGTTTACAAAGGGAGGCCTACACCCAGCAGTGGGTACTTATGGGCTGTGGATGATGATATATATTATATCCACCAAGTTATATATATTATGTTCATGTTTTTCCTTTGTATGTCATGTTGTGTCACAAATATGAATAAAAAAATTAAAAACAATAGAAATGTACAATGGGGGTGAATTCGAAGGTACTTACATTCAATAAATTGGTAGAAGTTGACACAACATCAGGAACCACCTCGTGATCCAGGAACGATTGCAAAGCTAATCCAGCATGTAAGCATGATGCTAATATTAATAATTTTAACATATTTGCAGTAAAAATGTTGAAATGTGGCTCAGTGAGACAGCTCTCGTCTTTATGAAGTTTTCTTATCAATCTGATAAAAAATGATTTTTGTATCTTGATCTCAATATTTCTGATAAAGATTTCATAAGTACCGAACTGGCTGGTAAGACGGCCCAATTTTAGAGCTAGATAGATAGATAACGCTTTATTATACCTACATCTCACTTAAATTAAAAAAAAACAAACGCTATAAAAGCAAATAACATGAGACACGAAAATACAAGTGGCGGTCTTATCGCTAAAATCGATATTCGAACTCAATATTTGTTTTTCTTTACCCGACAACGGGAAACCCAAAAGGAAGGGTTATGTTTTTAGCAGTCTATAAATTCGAAAGTACTAACTCGAAAGTACTAATCTTTCTGTTTTGCTACGTTTTCACGACTAAACCGATTTCGATTAAATTTGGTATATAGAAAGATTATTGATTAAAACGGGTATTCATCGCATAATGTACCTTTTAATGTTTTAGTTTGTCGTAATATGAACGAGGACATTTCTAATTCAGAAGACCAAGTGAGGGTAGTTGCTGCAGCTGCCATCACTTCTCGACGGTAGCTCCAAGTACTCCAGTCAACCCGTGACCACGGCTGTTGCAACACAGCTGAAACGTCGGGATAACAAATTAAAAGGTACATATGCGATAAATACCCATTTTAATCAATAATTATGTACAGTGATCGCGAAAGTTTAAAAAGTACTTGAAAAATTATGATCTAGATTAGAATATGACGCCGTTCCAGGCTAATTTTTATTTACAAAACCACGCGTGCAAAGCCACGGGTGGAAGCTTGAAGAAATATACAAATTACAATCTTCCAACCGTGGCTTCGCGAAACAGACTTTCGAATTTATAATATTAATATGGATCTTCAAAACCAACAGACAGATAGATAAAAGTCGCATTCGACAATTCCAGGGATCCAATTCGGCTAATTTATAAGAAAAACTATTATAGAGCCATACCATTGTTCAACGACTAGCTGACCAATCCGCAGCTTCGCACGCGTAGTTTTTCAATAAAAACATTACCCTCCTCCTGTGCAGTCGGGTAAAAAGTAACCTATGTTACTCCGGGATAATGTATCATTCTAACGGTGAACGAATTTTTGAAATCGGACCCGTAGTTTTTGAGTTTATTCGCTACAAACATACAATTGTTTCCTCTTTATAATATTTGTAGATTCTTGTTCCTGTCTTATGCTGCCTTTTCAATGGTGTTGTCATAGCAACGGCGGTCATTGAAAAATGTAATTCCAGATAAAGATTCGTTAAATAATACGTTCATGTCTTTCATACGCTTTATTTAGGGGATAAACATTCAACTTATTCTAATATAATGCAATCACTGGTTACACCATGTTATTTGTTCATTATCTAAACATATGTTTAGATAATGAACAAGATATTTAAAACTGTTTAGTATACAGTGGATTCAATTGACCAATTTTCTCATGACGCTTCATCAGTAAGAAATGAAAAAGGTTTTATCGTACAGTTTGACTAAATGCCAATTTCATGACCACCGAGTAACTTTAATTTACGGATAAAAATCATTCTCTCTTGTGATAACCAAAGACGTACTTTTATCCGTTGGATAGCGTTACGCAGAGACGGTGAAACAGGCACTTACTCCACTGTTATACCACTGTATTTAATAGTTTATTCGCCGAGTTGCTTGTATAGAATGGGCACGTAGTCATCAAACTTCGCCTGGTAGAAATTGCCGGCGACAGGGTCGCCGAGATTGTACTTCTTGGCGAAAGCTGAGATGCTGAACTTTCCACGATTTGCTCCGGAACTAAAATAGAAAGGTAGAAATTGATTATGTACATTTTTATACTAGCTTTTGTCCGCGGCTTTGCAGGCGTGGTATGTTAATAAAAAGTAGCTTATTCCAGGTCATAATATATCTGCATTCCAAATTACTTTAACATTGGTCCAGACGTTTAGTCGAAAACGTAACAAACAAACAGACAGGTAAGATGCGTGACCTGCGAGGCAATAATAAGGATTAAAGTATGAAATTGCCGTTTTGTATTAAAAAAATTCAAACCATTTTTTTTCTAGGGTAAAATATTTTTTTTTAATCAAAGTAAACCCCTCACTGTCTAAACATTTCTGCCATCTCATGGGCAGCGCCAGCCCTAGCACTTGAACAGGATAGACCGAGCTTGTCTTTCAGCACCATGAAATTATGGCGATTACGCGTTCCGTTCAACATAGTGTAAGGCTGAGCGCAGACTTGAGTCACGATAGTTTTAACACAGACTATAGACTAAATTATGAAGACGCGCAAACTTCAAACAAAACGTCTCATAGAAGCTTGACTTTTTTACAGCTCCAAGGGGCCATAGACCTACGTATGTGATATTAAATTCAACTTTATACCTCCACGCGTTCCTGAGAAAAAGGATCTTGACAGACGGACAGACAGACGTCAAAGTGTAATAAGGGTTCCTTTTTTCTTTTGCGGTTCTGAATCCTAAAAATAATTTAAAAATACGTCTCACGTGTTAGTAAGTCTGGGCTCGTCGAAGGTGAGTTTCCCCGGCTGCTGGTAGACGAGGAACACGTAGCGATGCAGGCCGGTGTCGGGCGGCGGGCCCGAGCCGACGTACGCGGAGAGCGTCTCGCCGGCGGACACCTCGCTGCCGGGGATGTTGCCGACCAGCCAGTGGTGCCACTCGCGGAATGTCGGCTCTTTGCGGGACGGTGCGTCGGGGTCTGGAACAACAGTTTTTTTGAAGGCCACCAACCTGTGGATGCCAGAACGCGGATCCACGCGTGAAACAACAGAATTTCTACTGTGTCTGGAATCCCAGCATTCCACGCGCGCATATTTGCCGGATTAATCGCATGAGACAAGTTCGCGGCCAAATGTGTTTATTGATCGAGCGATGCGAGTTCTCCAAATCAACTTGGACAAATAGGCGTTGTATGTGTATGTATGTTTGTCCGAGGAGAACTTTCGAAGCGTTGAACCGATCATTGTGAAATTTGGTATATAGGTAGGTAGTGATGGCACAATTCTGGTGTGATTAAATGAGCTAGAAAAGTGGTGTTTATTAAGACATTGCGGTGCAAGAGGGGTAAAAAAAAACAAAAAATGAGTAAAGGGTCATCAGCACATTTCGACCCCATTTTTACTTTTAGTTTAGGTTTTGAAGTTTTTAAGTAATTAGCCATAATAAAAACTGCACTTTGACGAAATTTAGTGTACACCAGTAACCTGAAAACACCAATGCTGAAATTTGGTATGCGTGTAGCTTTAGTGACACAAATATAGGGAAAAGTCTGAAAACCAGATTAACTGCAATTTCTACCCCAAAAAAGAGTAACCAATTATCATGTACTCCCGTTACTTGTAATTTAAATGTAACTAGATATCTCGGGGCACTATTTTAATAGTCAAAGATTATTAAAAATATTGTTTTTTTAGGGTTCCGTACCCAAAGGGTAAAACGGGACTCTATTACTAAGACTCCCCTGTCTCTCTGTCCATCTGTCACCAGGCTGTATCTCAAGAACAGTGATAGTTAGACAGTTGAAATGTTCACAGATGAAGTATTTCTGTTGCCGCTATAACAACAAATACTAAAAACAGAATAAAATTAATATTTAAGTGGGGCTCCCATATATAGACATGATTTTTTTGGTGTTTTTATAGATAATGATACGGAATCCTTCGTGCGCAAGTCTGACTCGCACTTGGCCGGCTTTTTGTTTTTATGGGAGACTGGCGAGATCTCAGTTCGGGACGAATTACTAGTTTATTTTGTTTATAGACGAAAGATGAGCAGCATTATTGCTGTCTACATCACACAGTCCTGAAAATATATTAATGTTCACTTTTGAAACAAACTCTTATTAATTCGTAGCCAGTTATCAAGTTTGTTTTTAAATTATTTCATTGTAGTAGCAGAAACAACTGTTTCTAGTAGGATGTTTTAATTATGGAGCATCCTGTGACTGATTAAGTTATGTCCAACCAGTGGACAAGGAGCACGATTTAATTTAACTTGGTATCCTCGGGCCTTTCCGATGTCCGATGCCTTCAACAAACAAACATACACACATATATACATACAACGCCGATTTGCCCAAGTTGATTTGGAGATCTCGCTTCGCTTGATCAATAATATTAGTAGGATTAATAAAATATTTTTATAAAAGAACTTAACAATTTAGATTTCTATATCCCATACTAGATTTTGTAATAATCACCAACTAGCCAATTTACCCACCTGTCTACAAAAATAACTTCTAATGATTGAGTAAAATAAATAAATGTAAAAATTAAAATTTCCAAATAAAGGATCACATTCGGTACTGCATTAATGCACGCTATATCAAAGTTGAATTCGATGTGACCGCGGCGATCGCGCCATGCGGTGTGTCGCGCGCCGCTAAATACCCAAACTGAACAGCCACGCCAAGCGTAAGTGCTGTTTCATTGTATAGATCCTGTGTATGACTAAGAGATTGTTGTTTATTGATTGTTGTTGTGTCAAATCTGCGTGTGAATGTTCTGGTACGCGGTTCGGCATTCAACCGAAACAACCGGCCAGCGACAAATCCGGCGGATGGCCTCGTGTAGTGAATGGTGGCATGTGTACATGCTGTTTGGCGAATAGACAGACAAGTTTCTTGGGCGGTGGGGGGTGGGGGGGGGGGGGGGGGGTCATGCACTATACGGTAGTTGAGATAATGCTCTTTTTTATTGAAAATCTACTTTAAAAGCTCATAAGTATTGTTTTAAAATAAATTGTATCAAAATATAATCTCTTCCTTCGTATCAAGAGGGAGGTTGCAATTTAAATCCTGTCCGGCTCGTTATTTTTGAAAATTTGAAAATTTTTAATACCCAGCTACAGTTTTCTGACAGGAATTAGAATACTAGGAAGTATTACCTGTCATAGCCAATGTGTAGAACTTGCTGGGATCAGCGTTCCATGCGACTGTGGGGATGTCCTTCACCTGAGTGGGAGTCAGCTCATTGCCCTCCTTCACCTCCACGCCACTTGAGTATTTCACCTGGAAGCAGAACAAATTGTATCGGCTAGTGATATAATATCCTTTTTCTTCAAATGGAAGACGAAACCCCAAAATGTCTTTTGGAGATCGTATTTGTTTACTATTGTTTAAGAGTAGTAGAGGTCCAAGTAAAAGGGCTCGCCCGAGGAAGCTACAACCACCATACCTATTTCGGCCTTACCCCCTGTATACCTCAAGTTGATGGACGCAGAGCAGTGCATTGTAGGGCACATTTCTAAGGTGCATGACCTACGAGGCAATACTTTGTTATAGGCGATGGTTACCACTTAACATCAGGTGGGCCATAAGCCTGTTCTATTTCGAAGTTGTATAAAAAATAAAAACTTATTAAACCTATAGCAGCAATCAGTAAGATCTAAGTACCATTATCTACTTACTATAAACACGTCAATAATCATAAATACTTCATTCTGACGCTAACGAGATTTAAATTGTAGATACAAAACAAAATTACAGTCTGCATTACGAGGTGAGTGGATTACAATAATATCTTTTGAATGATTGAGGGGGCTAATTGATATATTTATGAATTGCAGCTAAGCTAAAGTGATGTGATTAGTCGTAGATCCGACGTACTTTTGTGGAATATCACCGTGTGATCATTAATTTACCAAGGAAGGTGTCGTCTACAGATAGGTAACTACCTCCTACCCTAACTACTCTTTGGTCCTATAAACTTATTATTGATTGAGCGAAGCGAGATCTCCAAATCAACTTGGGCAAATCGGCGTTGTATGTAAATATGTATGTTTGTTTGCCCGAGGATAACTTTCGAAGCGTTTATCCGATCATCGTGAATTTGGTATATAGGTAGGTAGTGGAGGCATAATTTTGGTGTGACTCAATGAGCTAAAAATGCGGAGGAGTTGTTGAGATATTGGGGTTCAAAAGGGGTAAAAAAAAAACAAAATTTGACTATCCAGTCAAATGGCACGTCTAATAAAAGATCTTGGTGATTACATTTCGACCCCGTTTTTATTTTTAGTTTAAACCTTGTAGTTTTTAAGTTATTAGCCACAATATAAACTAAACTTTGACAAAATTCACAGGGTATACCAGTAACCCCACAGTGCTGAAATTTGGTATGCGTGTAGCTTTAGTGACACAAATATAGGCAAAAGTCTGAAATCCAGAATAACTACAATTTCTACCCCAAAAAAATATAACCAATTAAAACTCCTGTTACCTGTAATTTGAATGAAACTGTAGGTCAAATTAGTTGGTAATGCATTTCGTGGCACTATTTTGATAGTCAAAGATTACGAATAATATTTTTTTGTTTTTATGGGAGACTCGCGAGACCTCAGTTCGGGACGAACCACTAGTTAATACCATTTTAAGGCTTTCGTAGTCAAACTAGGAACTCCGGTTTAAGAATAGGCTCCTTCATTAACATTGCCAATCCGCATGCCCTCCAAATCTTTCCAAATGATTTTGGAAAGACGACCTAATAAAAGTTTCTGAGAGCCGTTGTGTGCAGACCACACAATATCATGAAGGGGGCCTACCGAAGGCATATATTCAGCAGTGGAAGTCTTATAATATGATAATGATGAATTTGGCAAAGTATCCGCTCACCTGAATCGCAGCAGTCGGTGCCTTGGAGACGACATCAGGCACCACCCCATTAGCTTCGAAGGACTTCGCCATGGACGCCATTCCTCTCGCTAGCACCCTAAAATTGACCATAGTGCTGTCTGCTATTAACAAAACAAGTGATATCTTCAATAACCTATTCATTTTCGGACAATCACAAACGTTAACAAAAACAGTTATGTTATTGTTAGTCGACTTCACAGCGAGAGCGAAGGATCAGAAGTGACCGAGGCTGCGTGTCGTTAAAAAGGTAGAATTACTGGTTCTAATAGGTACAGGCTTGAATAAAGTTGTTTTGAAAAAATAATTTGGTATGTTGTAATATCGAAGTGCGAGAAACTTGTTTTAAGCTGGAGAATGATGGGAAGTGGGCTTTAAAGAGGAGAAATCTCCAAATCAACTTGGACAAATTGGCGTTGTATGTACCTATGTATGTTTGTTTGTCTGAGGATAACTTTCGAAGCGTTGTTGATCCGATCATCGTGAAATTTGATACATAGGTAGGTAGTGATTTTGGTACAATTTTGGTGTCACTAAATGAGCTAGAAATGTTGGGGTGATTGTTGAGATATTGGGGTTCAAGAGGGGTAAAAAAAAACAAATGGGACGTCTAATAAAAGGTCTTCATTAGTACATTTCGACCTCTTTTTTTCTGATATTCTTGCAACTGGTACCTACAATACCTACTTATCTATAGGTACTTTCAAAATAAATTGTAGTCAATAAAGTTAAAAAAAGTTTGTTAAAAAAAACTTTATAGGTGCTAGCCGGTTGGGGTATTATTTTTGACCAATTTATTATTTTGATTTATATGTATGTATATGTTCTGACTTTATTTATTTTTATTACATAATATACTGTTTTGACATTTTAAACTACATATTATATTATATATAGATTATATTTTGACACAACATGACATAATTACCTACCATGACACATTATATTTTTCATTTGCCAATACAATACTCTCAAGGTCTAGTGGCTAAATGGAGCGGTCTCGACAGAATATCAGCGCTTTCCTTTACGGCGGGCATAATGCTGAGTCGAGTCCCATTTACTGCTGTAGCACACAGTGCCTACCAGGTTCTCCCTTGTGTTTTTGTTTATTTTACGTTTATAAGTACTATTTAATTGTTTTAATTGTTTCTTTTTTTGTATTTTCTCTGTTTTAAAATGTAACTGTATTGTATATTGTGTGCTAATGTAGTGAATAAATGATTTCTATGTCTATGTCTATATAAAGTTTTTCTGTACATCTGTACTTTACTGTGCGCAGTGGAAATTAAATTGGATAAAGGTAATAAAATACCTTCTGTATTTATCTCTTTATAAAATAGGAAGGCTATAAAAAATTGCATACAACTTAAACAAAAGATATTCAGTGAATTTGATTAAAGTAATGAAATATTGCTGCTCTCATGTCCTCTGTGCCCAACCACCTGCACACGAGAATACTTGTACCAGGCAACAGAGGGGTGTGGAAGTTGCTCTCTATTGGGCTAATAAAATTTTGAAGCCAAACAGCCATTGACACAAAAGAAGAACAAATGAAATCTTATCTTATATCTTATCTTATCTTAATATATATAAATCTCGTAATATATATAAATCTCGTGTCACAATGTTTGTCCTCAATGGACTCCTAAACCACTTAACCGATTATAATAAAATTCGCACACCATGTGCAGTTCGATCCAACTTGAGAGATAGGATAGTTTAAATCTCAAATTATAGTCGCAATTTTAATTTATTGCTAATTATTTGTCTGTTATTATTTGACAGTCACAATTATCTGTTAACTCCAAATGATTCTAACAGAATACCTTTCGACTGGGTTGAGTAAGTAATCAATAGATGGCGCTGCTATGGTAAACCGACAAATCTAATATATATAAATCTCCTTTATGCGAAAGTTAGGATGTTGGTTTGTTACTCAATCACGCCGTAACGGCTGAACCGATTTCGATGAAATTTGGTATATACGTATATTATAACTTGGATTACCTCATAGGCTATTTTTTATCATATAAATCAGGTCTCATGGGGTAAAAATGGGGTGTCAAAATTTCTATGAAAAAATTATTTTGATCTTTGCGCGTGCGAAGCCGCTGGCGGGTCAGCTAGTATTTTATAAAATCATTTAAAAACAAACTCAATGACTGGCTATATATTAATAATACATTGCTACAAAAGTGAACAATAAGAGATTTTTATCAATATGTGATGTAGACATAACAGTAATAATGCTGCTCATTGATCAAGCGAAGCGAGATCTCCAAATCAACTTGGGCGAATAGGAGTTGTATGTATGTATGTTTGTTTGTCCGAGGATAACTTTCGAAGCGTTGTTGATTCGACTAATTTAAAGTTAATAATTTAAAATACAATCATCATAAATATGTCATAAAATAATTAATAAAAACAATTAATAATAATAAATAAATAAAAAGCATTTATTGAGGAACAACGAATATACAGTCATGTGTAGTTTGAAATGATGATGCCTGTATTAGTATGAAAACTGTGCTACAGACACCAACGCCCTCCTATACAGCAATGAGTAATTAAATTTAAATTAGGTATATAAAAATTAAATGGCAAAGATAGCCCTATAAAATGTCCTCTAAACATTCCTGAATATACATTTGGAATACATAATGTAACTTCGGTGACAATGCAATAATATGGTACCATGGGGGTGACCTCATGATGGAGACGGATGCTAAACAACGGAACTTCTGAATGGATTATAGTAGGCTACTAGTGTTTGGCCTCATTTGAATCTGCTTGCGGTTCCGATGATGAATTTTACAAAAGCTTGTTTTGAAAAGTAATTTTTCATCAAAAAAATCGGTCAAGTGCGAGTCGAACTCGTGCGCCGATGGTTCCGTACCTACCCATTATACCGCCATTATAAAATTGGTATTGCTTTTTGCCAAATTTCGTGATTCTAGGTCAACGGGAACTGCCATATAGGTTTTCGACCCAAAACCTATAAGGTTCAGCTCATAGCAATAACAATTCTAGGTCAACCAGATAGGTTGACCTAGAATTGTCAATTTTGGTTAAAAGCAAGGTCTTACAGCACAAGTAAAGGGAGAATTCCGTAAAATAAATAATGCTGAAAATTACGGTATATTTTGGTACTTACAACTTTGCGCGAAAATCTAAATTTGCCCATATCTTTTTATCATGTGGACTCAGGACCTTGATTTTTATACACCGAATAGGGACTGTAGACCTCAGTATCTGGTTTAAATTTCAACTTGCTAGGTTCACCCGTTCTTTAGAAAATCGGTGGTGACACACGGACAGACAGATGGACAAGAGAGTGATCTTATACGGGTTCCTTTTTTACCTTTTGAGGTACGGAACTCTAAAAACTTATTATAATAAGATTTCATCAATAATAAATGCTTAAATTTAGATTTAAATAAATTATCATTAAGCAATTTATATGCATTTGGTATTTTATTGTAAATACGTGTCGCCATGCAGACTACACTTTTATGTAACACTGCTGTTTTGTAGTTCGGTGTAATTGGCCTCTTACCATCTCGTCTGTTTCATACTAAAATATCAGCAATACGTGGAAATAGATGAAGATTCTGTCTAACAAACATTGTTATTTTAAAAATAGTGGCTTGCAGCTATGCACCCCAAAAAAGTGTAACCAAATCACATAAACTCCCGTTACCTGTAATTTGAATGAAACTGTAAGCCAAGGTTGTGCATTTAATGGCACTATTTTGAAGTCAAAGACTACAAATATATTTTTTTGTTTTTATGGTAAACTTGCGAGATCTCAGTTTGGGGCGAACCACTAGTTTATAAATTGGAAAGTAACTCTGCCTGTCTGTTTGTTTGTCATGTTTACACGACTAAGCTACTGGACCGATTTCAATTAAATTTGGTATAAAAATAGATTTTGACCAGGATTGAAACAGGCTACTTTTTGCCCGACTTTTTGCCGGGGTTTGTCCCTTCCCACAATTAAATATTAATGATGGTGCTATACCACCTTATCAACCTGATCTAAATGTAAATTGCAAAAAAGTACTTCATCATCATCATCATCCACAACCTGACTTCACCCATTGTTGGGTATAGGCCTCCCTAAGTTTGTGTCATCCACCACGATCCTGTGCTGGTCTCACCCACTGACGGCCCGCAACCTTTACGATATCATCCACCCATCTCACTGCCAGACGTCCCACCCTTTTGTCCTGGTCACCATTCAGTCATTTTCTTGCTCTATCTGTCATCACCACATCTAGCCAGGTGTCCCGCCCATGATAATTTGAGTTCCATAACTCAATTCCCAACGTCATGAACCTTCGTTCGGCCACGGAGCTCGATGTTTGGAACTCGATCTAACAGTAAGTTGCCAAGCATGGTACACTCCATGGCTTAGAAAAATACTTACCCACTTTAAATTAATAATAACTCTGTACTTATGATTTTGCTTGCCCCCTTATCTATACTAATATTATAAAGGTGAAAGATTTGTATTTTTGTATGTTTGTAACAAATAAACTCAAAAACTACTAATCTGATTTCAAAAATTCTTTCACCATTAGAATGCTACATTATATCCCTGAGTAACATAGCTATTTTTTACCCAACTGGGGAGATGGAGGGTAATATTTTTATTGAAAAACTAAGTATATAATACTCGCTAAATTATTTATTACTCGCCGAATGTATTCTGTAGGTACCTAGATAGGTACCTACTTGAACTTTGAAGCAAATAACTTTGAAAGTACAAACTAATTAATACCGTTAATCACTAGCTCAGTTTCATAGTGTTTTGCTCCGTAAATAAATAGTAGTACAGGCTTAAGACTTACGTGAGTGTTGATAAAAGCAGCTTTATAGTAAGTAGGCAGACACTAACAAACGTTCTAGTTTTATGCTAATATCGCAAGAACTAGTGTGAGTGGATTATAGATAAAACTGGTTTTGTATAACTAAAAGAACATCAAAACAGATTATCAATAACAATAAAGACTAACTTACCTTTTTTATAGGAAAATAAAAGATAACAAAAAGCAAATGAGCTAAGCCGCCCGCCTGTAACCTTAAAAAAACAAAGTCTACACTAGGGAAGCGAAAGAGCTTATTTATTTATTTATGCGACTAGGTTTTTGTATTTACTTGCGAGTACGCCGACTATTTCCGTAACATAAAATAGTAATAATCGATCTACCTAGCAGTGTTGCCAACCTCAACTAAGCATCCCCCCTAGCGTCATCTCGAAATCCCCCTCTTTCCCCCTAACACTAACTCAAGATCACCCTAGACTATTTATACACGCTTGAGTATTCAATAATATTGTTTAATATTTACCTTAATTTACAGAGAACATTTTTCTGCTGATGTCTACGAGATTACACACCGTCATAAAATTTCGTACAAATCGAGTACCAGGGCTTCCAAGTACTTGGAAGCCCTGATACTCGATTTTGCAAGTCTACGACGGTCGGTCAACGACTCATTTCTCTTTGGAAAAGTGTCAAACTTGACGTACAAAATGTTTAGTTTAATGCATGTCTGTCAATGTCATTGTCAATTTGTCAGTCATGTCATGTCATCATGCCAATAAAATTGTTGTGGTGTGTGATCTTGTTTGTGTTCATTCATATTAATTTCATTTCATTGTGTTTGTGGTATTCATTCGAATATTTTAATTTTGTATGATCTAAACTCACTTTTTCAGCGAAACCAAAGAAGCGTATTACAGGCAAAATGATTGCCTAAAATTATGGTGAACGACATTCAACTGACTAAACATTTAATTGTCATTGCTGTTGTCCTGGGAATTATTTTAATTTTGAAGGAATACGTGTTTGTGTCGCTATGACTCAACACAGGGTAGCGTATTTCTACAATGTGGATGTTGGGAACTTCCACTATGGACCGGGGCATCCGATGAAACCGCATAGACTAGCGGTGACTCACAGTTTGGTGCAAAACTATGGCTTGCACAAGAAGATGCAAATTTACAAGCCTTACAGAGCCAATGCGCATGATATGTGCAGGTTTCATAGTGAAGACTACATAGAGTTCCTGCAGAATGTTACCCCTCAAAATATTCAAAGTGAGTTAACCTCCTCAAATAGACAGGTAAAACCGAGCCAGTGTTATCTATTACGGAAGACTACAGTAGCGTTTATGTCTACCAATTAAGTACACAGTGGCTATTGACACCATTAGCTGGGTGAAGGATGGATCTGTGCTGTTCAGGTTTTTTTTTATTGCTGACTTTATATTTCAGATTATTCCAAAGACTTGCTACACTACAATGTTGGAGATGACTGTCCTGTATTTGAGGGGCTGTTTGACTTTTGTTCGATGTACACCGGGGCCTCCTTAGAAGGGGCTATGAAACTAAACAACAATGCTTGTGATATAGCCATCAACTGGTCTGGTGGACTGCATCATGCAAAAAAGTTTGAGCCTTCTGGTGAGTTATGCAAAACTTGGTTTTGACCAGCAAGGCATACATTGTTATACCTTACTAACACAAAAATAAAAGGTGTAGTCAAGTATATATGTACTTTGTTGAAGGGCTGAGAAAGCCACAGTTTTGCAAATGTTATGTTGATAAATGTTTACTAGATTGTCATAGCCAAGTCTCAAGCTGAAGTTGATTTAAGTACTTATAATGTTTACTGGATTTGATTACCAATAACATAGCATGGAAAACACAACAATCTTAAAAATTCTAAAAATCATAAATGTTAAAAGCAATCAGAAACAGAAATTTTACTGGTTTTCTTATGTTGTGCTTTTGATTCGCTGATATCTTTACTGAGCACTATTGGGACAAAATAACATTTAAACTACAGTAGACCTGTGGTAATCCATTAAACGTTTTGTCAAATGGATTGTCGGATTTGTCGGACTATTGAGTACTACCTTGTAATCTGACAAATACTCATTTATCCGAACCGTAGGGGCATAATAGAACACTTGGTTATGTCAATAATAGTCCTGAACTAATTACATAGGCTTTATCTAAGTAGCTCATTGCACCATAATTTTAGAGGTGCTAGAAACAGACAAGCATTTCATATACATTTAAGCATCTAAACATGGATTAATAAGTATGTATGTACCTACTTAAGAATATAGCTGCTGTAGGTATTTGAATTCTAAATTGGTATGTTTGTCAATAGATGGTAATAAACCTTTGTGTACACTGATAAAGGCATGTCAGATTATAGTGATGGGGGGGGAGGGGGGGGGATTAGACAAGGGCTGGATTACGGCGGGCCACCTGTATAGGAAAAAATATTACCAAACAAGCTTTTTCTTTACCTGGTATTATTCACATTAACTGACTCCTGACCTTTACTTCCAGGTTTCTGCTACGTAAATGACATAGTGATAGCAATCCTAGAACTCCTGAAGTATCACCCTCGGGTTCTGTACATAGACATAGATGTGCACCATGGGGATGGTGTTCAAGAGGCATTCTACCTCACTGACAGGGTCATGACAGTTAGCTTCCATAAGTATGGCAACTACTTCTTCCCAGGTATTTCATTTCTTTTTAAACTGCTGAACATTTTGACTGCAAACTATGAATATTTCAGCCACTATAGTCCACTAAACAACAAATATCCTAGAATTTGTGTCGCTAGGCATTTTATGTAATGTCATCAGCCAGATCTTGCCTTTTATTTGCTACCTACTAGCTAACTAGTGTCTATTTCTTCAACTTGGTTTAAAAATACTGAGGTGATATATTAAAAACAATTTTTATTAGAGTAAAATAAGTCTGGCACTCCGGGATAGTGTGTTTTTCTATCAGTAAAATAATTTTCAAACTGTTTAGTAGTTTCTGAAATTACCCCTTACAAACTTTACCTCTTAATATTAGTATACATAAATGGTCACGACACAATTTTTTTTTATCACTAGTTTCAAACGTTGTTGCGACCTGATGGTAAGTGGTTACCGTACCCAATGGCTGTTTGTAACAACAAGAAAGGTATCACAAGCGTATTTGCCTTTATACGATTTTGGTTTTTGCCGCCGACTGTACAAGATGTCTGGCTTTGCCCCTTAGTTAATAATACACAGTTTAAACCAACCAAAAATAAATGTTTTTGATGATGGTGACTTGTAACCATAGCAATATTATAAATTCGAAAGTAACTCTGTCCCTCTTGTCTGTTTGTTACGTTTCATGACTAAATAGCTGGACCGATTTCTATAAAATTTGGTACTACATAGATAGATAGATTATGATTTCTAATTCTTCTCGTAATATAAGGAACTGTTTATTTTGTTATGGTTTATGAAGGAGGGCGTTGATGCCTGCGACACAGTATTTTTACTCCTGCGGGTATCACCGTTCCCATTTTGTTTCTGTACACGGTTTTATGTACCAAATAAAAATATATTGATTGATTGATTGATTTATGACCAGGACTGGGACTTAAGCTACTTTTTACCGGACTGTGCAGAAGGGTAATGATAGACAATCCACGCGTGCGAAGCCGCGAGCGGGTCAGCTAATAATATAATAATAATAGATAATAATATCTTAACAAAATTACAGGTACAGGTGATATGTATGAAATTGGAGCTGAGAGTGGGAGGTACTATTCAGTTAACGTGCCTTTGAAAGAAGGTATTGATGATCAGAGCTATGTCCAGGTGAGAATTTTAATGTTAACATACAATCTAATATGAACCAGTGCAACATTAACTTTGGTCGTTTTTCCTTATTTAAAAGTGCTACTTAGTAATTGTCTTAGATGGTACATTAATTATATGAGGTGTTCAGGGGGAGAGGGGGTTGAGTCGAATCTCGCCCAATCTCACGTGGGGGTCTCGGCAAATATCACGCAATTTTATATTTTTTTCATTTTTTTTAGATTACGAGCGAATACTTGAAATCGATCGAGAAATCTTGTATCTCTCTCGAATCTAGTCTTAAAGTAACAATAATGGAAACAATTGTGTTTTTTTAAAATAAGTTCAACGAGTTTTGAAAAATCTCACGAGTAATAAGAAGGGGAGTTGCACCAAATCTCGCGACATCTTACCAGCGGTGGAGGGGGGAGGAGTCAATTTGATTTCGTTATTTCCATTTTGACCAATATAGGCTCCAAAGTGTTTGCAAGGAATGCGTTTATTGGTGTAAATTATTCGTTTCGACAAAATTTTCTCGAATTCTTTTTCGTGCAAAATGGAGATATGATATCTCTTTAAGGCCGGCTTGCATAACGATCCCTAAACGTAATTAGCGACTAAACATGTTTAATATATTTTTCAGGTGTTTAAACCCGTAATACAGAACGTGATGGAATTCTACCGGCCGACTGCAATAGTGCTTCAATGCGGGGCTGACTCGCTGGCTGGCGACCGACTCGGCTGCTTCTCGCTGTCTACGCGAGGACACGGGGAATGCGTCAAGTTCGTCAAGAACTTGAATGTGCCTACATTAGTTGTTGGGGGTGGAGGGTAAGTTTTTCTAACACATACTTATACTAGTGGTTCGTCCCGAATTGAGATCTCGGTAGTCTCCCATAAAAACAAACAAAATATACTAGTGGTTCGCCCCGAACTGAGCTCGCGTAATCTTTGACGATCTATCACCCAGTATTGTACAATTTACCTGTGTTTCGTGCAAATAAATATCTTGAATCTTGATCAAAATAGTGCCACGAAATGATAACCAAATAACTGCAAATAACCTGCAGTTTCATTCAAATTACAGGTAACTTGAGTTCATGTTTATTGTTTGTACTTTTTTGGGGTAGAAATTGCAGTTATTCTGGATTTCAGACTTTTACCTACATTTGTGTCACTAAAGCTACATGCATACCAAATTTCAGCACTGGGGGCACAGCTGGTGTACCCTGTGAATTTCCTTAAAGTTCAGTTTTTATTATGGCTAATAACTCAAAAACGACAAGGCTTAAACAACAAATAAAAACGGGGTCGAAATGTACAAATAAATACCTTTCATTAAACGTCCCACTTGGCCTTATTGTCTCATTTTGATTTTTTTTAACTCTCTTGAACTCCAATATCTCAACATCCCCCCACATTGTTAGACACACCAGGATTGTGCCATCACTACCTACCTATATACCAAATTTTACGATGGATCGGATTAACTCTTCGAAAGTTATCCTCGGACAAACAAACATACATACAACGCCGATTCGCCTGAGTTGATTTGGAGATCTCGCTTCACTCGATCAAAACTATTGAAGTAAACCAATCCACAAGAGTAAACGACCTCTGATGACCTCCGTGGTGCAGTGGGTTATTAGCCAGCTGAGAGTCAAGGTTACGGGTTCGGTTCCCGCCGCGGAACAAATGTTTGCATGATGTACACATATTTGTTCCGGGTCTGGTTGTTTCTAATATGTATTAAAAGTATGTACATATTTACAAAAAAAAAGTATATAAGTATTCTATCAGTCATCTGGTTCCCATAGTACAAGCTCTGTTTAGTTTGGGGCTAGATAGCGCTGTGTGAAAATGTCCAGCAATATTTATTTATTTATTATTTAAGACGATATTCAACCGTAATTAATATATTTTTAGCTTAATTTTAGCATTCGCCCCTTCTCTATATAAACTACCTATGCTAAATCGCACACTCATCCGTGCGCGCAATAAGCTTAGAAATGGTGGGTTCCCAACAAGTTACACCCAAACAAGTCAGTGTAACTCATTGGGAATTTTTTTCCCAACGAGTTACACTGTGACTTGTTTGGATGTAACCTAAAAAATGGATACAAAGTTTTCTAGTTACGTATTTATAAATAGAATCACCGCTAACCTAACAACTATAATGTTTTCAGGTACACCCTTCGCAACGTGGCGCGATGCTGGACCTACGAGACGTCTCTTCTAGTCGATGACAACATTTCAAATGAGCTTCCCTACACGGAGTATTTGGAGTTCTTTGCACCGGATTTCCAATTGCATCCTGAAATCAACGGGTAAGCAATAAGGATAATGTTTACTCCTAGACATTGGCCCAGGTGTGACCGACTGAGACGTTATAATGTCTTCCATCGTCAGTGTTGGATTAAGGTAACTTGATGCCCTAAGCAATCTTCCCCTGTGGGCCCTCTATCTTTAAGTGAACTACACAAAATTAATCAAAAAAAAATATTTAATACGTATCGTAAGTAGAATATGTACGTGTTGTTCCTCCTGCCCTTATCCCATGCTAGGTGGGGTCGGCACAACATGGTTTCACATGTTGTCCTAAGATTCGCCTATATTGTTACGACAATTTAAAACGCGTGGCTTTCGAAATTGCTTTAACTTTCGTGTGCTCGTTTTTGTTTTCTCGGTCTCTGGTGCCCCCTAGACGGGATGCCCTAAACAATTGCTTAAATAGCTTATAGGCTAATCCAGGACTGTCCATCGTCAATACATTTCTTTGTCAATACTCCACGAAATACTGTTATTGGCCTGGGGCTGGTCACAGGAACTCCGTTTCGGAATATCACACCAGAATTTTGAAGGCAGCAAATCCATACAAAATCACATACGTAATTTTACGTTAGATTTTTCAAATTTTGTAAGCATTTGCTTTTGAAATTGATTTATTGATGGATTGAAACTTCTTTGTTGCACAAAAATTAACATATCTGTACATAGGCGAACTTAATGCTAGCAAGCATTCTCTTCTAGTTAACCTTTGTGTAATGTGGAAAATATATTTTGTAGGTAGTGCACGACAAGTACCAGGAAAAACTTAAATTTAAAGCATATTCAGAAACGGAATTCAGACTGTATGTGACCGGCCTAATAGTGTCTATGATTTAAATACTTATCGAAAACATACATTTTCAACTTTATTATCATTTAATAACCGTTAGTTCGTCTGCAAAAGACCGAGCTCTTGACGGATCCTCCAAGGTGTCCAAATGCTGGGATCTAGCGGGGCGGTACAGCCTGATGTTACTTTGATTCAACCGTATTCCGTATTCCGAAATAAATGGTATTTCGGAATACGAGCCATAACAAAAAAAAGTAATCCACTATAAAACAACTACAAAAACATTAGCTTTTGACTGATTCTCTGAGATCCTTAGTTTCCGAGAGAGAAAAATATAAGCAGCGCCATCTAGTTTTAAATTTGGTACTAATTTGAAAAGAAAGGCTTTACTGTATTGGATGCTATGGTGGATGTCAATTACTGTCCATCCCGAGGTTGACCGTAAAAAATACCTGAAAGTGATTTGTATTAAGTACTTTATTTTATTTTTGTATTATTCTTATTGGTAAATTGTGTAAAGGACCATTAAAAAGAGTAACCTTCATCAGGGTGAGCGTAATCCGCTCCGAAACGAGTCTCACCTCACTAATAGATATGTTTTGTATTAAAGCACAAACAACGCGAACAGCAAGCAGTATCTGGAGGCGATCTCGAAGCACGTTTACGATAATCTCAAGATGTGCCAGCACTCGCCAGCTGTGCAGATGACTCATGTCCCAGGTACCTCATTAAGTTTTTGACGACCTCTGTGGTGCAGTGTACGAATAGGTAGCGGACAAGAGGTAGCGGGTTCGATTCCCGCCGCGGAACGAAATGTTTGCATGATTTACGGATATTTGTTACGGGTCTGGTTGTTCCTCTATATATTATAAGTATGTATTTATATGTTATAAGTATGTCAATAAACACTTCTGTGCTGTCGGGTAGAAAGTAGCCTATGTCACAATCTATTTAAATACCAAATTTCATCGAAATCGGTCCAGAAATGTAACAAACAGACAGAGTTATTTTTGAATTTATATGGTTTGGATTTGTATAGTATTTAGTATGGATAAGGATAATGATTATTATTAATAACTCCAGGTGATTTCTTCCCCGACGAGTACCGGATAAAAGATGACCCCGACCCCGACGTGCGAATCAGCCAGGAGGAATCTGACAAGATGGTCGACGCGAAGAACGACTTCTTCGACGATGAAAAGGACAATGATAAAGACACCAGTATAATAAGAATAAGGAGTGAAAAGGACGCAGTAGTGCCTGAGGTGAAGGAACCATAGCATACGGAGGCCCTGGCTGACCCCCTCGCTATATGACACGAAGAGTTCAGGCGTTATGGCAAAAAGTTCTATGTGAACGTTGAGAGGCTCAACACTGAGAAGCTTAAGTTGAGTGAGAAGCCAATTGAGAAGTAGGGTTATGTAGGGAGAAGCAATTTAAGTAGGTAAATTTGTTGTAGTAAACGGACTTCAGGGAACAGAAGATAGTTTCATTTAAATGCAGTTACAGTTCCTTTGCCCAGCAGTAAGACACAAACGGCCGAAAATAGAAATAGAATAGATATAGTTCTGTACTGTGATTTGATGCGTTCAATTAATTAGTTCTAGGCCGATATATGCAGCGTGAATTTGTAAGCAGTTGACTACTATATTGCACTGCCTGATCCAGAACAGTAGTCTGTTTGTGTGCATTGTTTAGTGCAACGACAATTTCTTTAAAAATAAAAGGAATTTTTAATAGGTTTAGTTGAATTCTGAAGGTACCAATTAGTACTAAAAAGTACCAATTAGTACTAATTTCTTAGTATCAGCGTGGCGCCGCCATCTTGACGGTGGCTCTAGCGGCGACATTAAGATTATGAATATTTTGTAATCTATTGAGCTACCAATGTACCAAAAGCTACCAAATGGGTACTAAATGCTAGTGAAAAGAATTTTCCAATACTTAAATTGGCGCCATCTTGACGCACATGTTCGTTTATTTCTATCTGAAAATGAAAAAATCCCTTCTATATTGCGTCTAGAGTTTGTAAGGAAGTTATTCATTTGACAACTGATTACAAATTGACTATAGATGTTAGCTAGCCTAATGCATTTACAGCTTAATATTTTGAGACTTTTTTAACGTGTTATTGCTGAGACAGGCTGAGAAATTATTTATCTCGACTTCATAATGGCTTCTCATTCACCTAGTGCTTCCCATAATTAGTCATAGCTTGGAGTCAGCGAGGTTCTCCCTATACCATGATTTCTGTACGTCAGGCAACACTGCTTTACGGAGACTGGATTGTATCCTACAAATGTGTTACTATTGTAAGCTGCAGCTGACGTTAAGTCCATTTTAAATACTTTTATACTGATTAACCGATTACTTTCATAAAAAGTAAGTATGACTGCATGAGGGGTTTTCACGGCCATGTTTTTATAACTTCTAACAGATAGCTTTGCTGTCCCGTTTCAACATTATTTTCCGAGGTGCTTGAAATAAAAAACAAACATTTGTTTGTTTATTTGACGAAATGAGATTGTTTTAGACAAATTTTGATATTGTGTCTAGAGACTATGGCCTAAAATCTATATTTTTTGGCGGTGTATCTTTAGACAGCGCCATCTATGACGCTAGTTTGAACTAGTTTACTTCTTTTTAAATCAATAATGAAAACCCCTCATCGTAGATTAATGGCGTTTGTGCACTCACTCATATTCTATTCGTTTTCGTGATTTCGAATCACTTTGACCAATAGATGCATTTGTAGCAAACAATTGAGAGCTTTTATTGGTCAAAGTGATTCGTTACGAAACCGACTTAAATACTAGAGTTCATAAATACCCAATGTTTTCGAGTCAAGAAAAAATTATCTACCTTGATCCCTTAATCTAAGAAAAAGCAAAGCATCCGTCCAATATTGCTTTGACATTTAACTATGGTTCATTATTACCATTACTGTCCTTTGCTGGCCTTTGTGTCATTTCATTAATTATGTACCTATTGTATTTTGTCTTATGATTAAGACGATATGTAAAAAAATTTGAGCCGCTAAGTAACTGTCGTATTCAATAACGAAAATGGTACTGATTTCATATTTAAGCAATATTTACTTGAGCATTTAAACTACATAAATGAAAGTCAGAAACGCAATTGGTGAAACTTTTCTCGATACAATTATTTGTCAAAATCGGCTCTTCTAAAACACTAATATCGTTCAATCTCCGAATCTAGAAAATATTTAAAGTATTTTTTTACAGAGTTACGTAAGTAATTATGGTACCTAAATTAATGGAAAAACATTTTTTTTTATTTGTTGGTTCTCATGCAATTCGAGATTTTATCTTTTGTCGCTTACGTCATCTACTCCTGCGACAATGCGGAGCGGCTATAATATATGTTTGACTCGTTCTTCACCTAAGCAACTAAATAGCACTGTCACTTGTTTGCTCGCGGGGCACAGATCTATATGCTCCGCCCAATCGTCGCCGAAATTAAATTTGTACATGATTGTGCCTAAAATGCAATGAAAAAATAAATAAATAAATAAAAATAAATATTACTGGACGTTTCACACAGCGCTATCTAGCCCAAAACTAAGCAGAACTTGTACTATGGGAACCAGATAACTGATAGAATACTTATATACTTTTTTATTTGTAAATACATACTACAAATATCTTTAGATCATGCAAACATTTGTTCCGCAGCAGGAATCGAACCCGCTACCTCCTGCGTCTCAGCCGGCTGTTCGCCCACTGCGCCACGGAGGTCATGGAAGTATGATTATGAAACCAATATACTGCGGTTCGTGACAGCTCGTTAGTTATCAGCGAGCTTCAAAGGCGGTAGCACGTGCAGTCACGGTATTTGGAAGTATTAAAAATATATCTTTCAAACTTTCGCGATCACTGTACATAATTACTGATTTAAACGGATATTCCTGACGGTAGCTCCAAGTACTCGAGTCTGCCCGCGACCACTGCTACCACTGCTGTTGAAACATCGGGTTATACAAATAAAAAAATAAATAAAAACTTTATTTTCTCTTCACAAAAGGTTCACAAATAGGCACAGGAGATTTAATTTTTCGGACTTATAATAACCTGTTTTGTGAGAGACTGGTGCCTGAGATAAATAAATAAATATTACTGGACATTTCACACAACGCTATCTAGCCCCAAACTAAGCAGAGCTTGTACTATGGGAACCAGATAACTGATAGAATACTTATATACTTTTTTTTGTAAATACATACTAATAATATATAGAAAAACATTCAGACCCGGAACAAATATCTTTAGATCATGCAAACATGTGTTCCGCAGCGGGAATCGAACCCGCTACCTCCTGCGTCATACGATAGGTTGAGAACCTGTGTTACAGATAACCAGTGCCCCCCTCCACAGATAATTACAGTACAGAATAGTAATGTACTTACTGCTGAGCATTTGAACGATGTTGCAACAAAGAATACAAGAATTGAGGAATTGACGACCTCCGTGGTGCAGTGGGCGAATAGCCGGCTGAGACGCAGGAGGTAGCGCGTTCGATTCCCGCCGCGGAACAAATGTTTGCATGATCTACAGATATTTGTTCTTGGTCTGGTTGTTTCTCTATATATTATATGTCTGTATTTACAAAAAAAAATGTATATTAAGTATTCTATCAGTTATCAGTTCCCATAGTACAAGCTCTGCTTAGTTTGGGGCTAGATAGCGCTGTGTGATATGTCCAGCAATATTTATTATTTTATAAAATTATTAACAAATATAAATAGATGTCAAGCGTACACTAATAAATACTGAAATATTGATTACAGTCATGTGCGAATACGATGTGTGTATGTGTGCGATGTGAGGGTTGGTGTTTTAAGTGAGTGTGTCACGTATGTGTATTTGTTCTATGAGTGTGTGCAGAATTCTGTGAGACGAAGGATGTCTTAAGAAAAGGAACGATAGGGTTTAAGATACGGGGGTAAGTAGGACTTCAGTTTCTTCATAATTTAAAGTTTTTATCCATTTGGTTATGTACGTCATATTTACATTTAAATAGTACAAATAAAGATACATACTACGCGATAAATACCCGTTTAAATCAGTAATTATGTAAATAATAGTTATAAAGATTCGGATTTCGTATTTCCGATGATAAACGTGCCGAGGCGTTTAACTTAAATCGTAGTAGTGTGTACATGAAGATTAAACTCAAAAACTTGGTGATGGATGAGCAATAAAATGTGTAAATTTTATCACCATGTCAAGTGTTTAAGTGTTTGACAGCGAGACCCAAACTAAGCATGGAACTTGTGTCTTGAGCTTCTAGAGTGCACTTAACAAAGTAGTTAAGTTTATAAGATATTGCTATTAGGTTATACATTGCAAATTTATCAAAAAATTAGGTAAGAATTCATAAGACACTGAACGAGGGACGAAGGTTAGGAGAAGAGAAGGGGGGGGATTGTGTGTGCGTGTGTGTGTAATTATGGGCGTGTGTTGAAGGGTGTTGGTGTGTAGTGTATGATGGAGTGTGGTGCATGTGGGTGTAAAGAATGTATGAAAGGATGTAGCAGTGTGTGTATGTAATTAGATCAGTTCTTCTGTATCACAATAAGTTAGGTTTTGAAGCAATTTGTGAACCATTTTTTTACATGCGTACTTAAATAGAACAGTTTTTTAAGTCACACGCTTTACAGACTTTGTTGTATGTATGATGAAAAGAGAATGTAGGACTGCGTCTACCCATGAGAGATTGTGTGCATGGAAGAGGGATTCTGTATGAACGACTGGCCATTAATGTCTAATGTCTAATGTCATGGTTCTAAACTGAATAATCTTATTGCTTGTACAATGTACATGAACACTTTAATTAGGTTTTACTGTTTTGCTTATTCAGTTTTGATTCCATAATAGAAGTTGTTCTTAATGGTAATTTCTGTCATTCGTATCGTTTTTGGGGATGGTCTTTTTACCAGTTTTTTTTTCTCTAACCTATCTCGTCCCACTGCTGGGCAAAGGTCTCCCCCAAGTCCCTCCAAGTATCCCTACGCCATCGCTATCTCCGCCAGACTGTTATTGAGGGTAAAATGTTTTTTTTTATATGTTCATTTGGCGCATCATATAGGCTAAACGGCTTGACGAATTTTGACAAATGAAGTACCATTGGAATCGTCTGAATTACGAGATTGCCATAATGTATTTATTACTTTATTTGTAGTTAGTGTACACATACTTCATATATTTTAAAATGTAATGTATTCATTAATGTACTTATTTCATTGATAATATAATGCTTCCATGTAATAAGAAATCAGACAAATACATAATTGATTATTTTTATCTACTGTGTTTAAAATTCGAGGCATTCCACGAAAAGCAACAATTTATATTTTGGCTTGGTGCTCTTCGTGGAATACTAAAAATTATTTCAAATATTTGCATGAAGTGCACCTACAATGTAGTAGTAGCTTATATGGGGTATTTTATATTTTCCTAGAACCTAGAACGTCTAGTTCCCGAGATACGGCCGATTTAAGTTTGACTAACCCGAACTAATTGTGATACTTGATAAAAAAAATATAAAATACCTCATCACCAGAAGCTTAGGGCATTGTAGGTGCCCTTCGTGGAAACATTTGAAATAGTTTTTAATATTCCACAAAGAGCACTAAGTCAATGCTCTTCGCGAAATGCCTCTGAAATTCACCCAGAGGTTATCCTATACTATGGTTGCCATCTCCAAATTTTGAAAACCAGGATTGGAAGGTAGAAATACCAGGACATTTTTACATGTTAAAAACCCAGGACGCTACTTAATAACTATCCAGGACAGCCCAGGACGCCCCAAAAAGCGGGGCATGTCCTGGGAAAACAGGACGGTTGGCAATCCTATCCTATACACATTTATGATAATACATACAATATACAAGTATCCTATGACAGGATAAATACAGGTTGAAATCGTAGTCTCCAAAGTTTATGGTATGGCTCTGTTCACAATCTAGGACAATAATCAGTGATCATTATAATTAAATAATGAATTTAAAAAACATCTTAGGAATACAATAAAAAACAATCTTGCAAAATTATTTTATTATTGCAAAATAATTAAATACAAATATAACAAGTTATTTCAACTTATTTCACTGGCCTTTCAAAAAAGGCACATAAATGAATAACAGCTTAATTCATGGATCAAAGCTTTAGCAAAAATCATTTTACTTGTATCAACCGAGCATGAACTGTTAAGAAAATATAGCAGTGACTATAAAAAACATCCTGTTATTAAAACATCTATTATCCCCATAAAAAAGAAATAGGCTCACTATTTTTTTTACTCATTGTAGTTTTTTTCAGATCCCATACTCAATATACAGATCCTTAAGGATAGGTATAAGTCAGTCAGAATTCCAAACATGTTTGAAACATGCCCATGTACCTACATGGTATATTTTGCGATTTTCGCTAATTCTTTGATTGTTACAACTAATCTCCATGTATAAGTTGTAAACAAAACTAATAGCTACCTAGCTTCAAATCTAAATTGTTATCACAAATGTATTTATGAATCTCACTTACACCACTGCCTAAGTCCACTGTAAAAGTTCTCAAATTATCACACAATTTAATCATTTCTTTCACTGTGTCCTTTGAAACCTCAAAAGTACAGTCCAACCACAAATATTGAATGTTTCTAAAACAACCTTTTTGTAGCAAGTGGAGAAGTATACCATCAATATTTGTTTTTGTCTGATACTTCACCACTAACTGTTGCATTTTGTTTGTATTTTCGAGAAAGAAACTTAATATTTGTTCGATGTTAAAGAACCCGTTTCCAATCGTCAACATTTGGAGCTCGGAGAATATTTGACTTGGTTTTTGAAAGTATCTTGGTATTATTAAATTGGGGGATTGGGTGATGAGGTACAGGGTGTTGAGATTTGGACAACATTGTCCAATACATAACAAGGCATCGAAACTTAACGATTGCTCGCTGTCCCAAAGGGAAAAGTTAGTTAGGTAACTCCCTTTGACTGTGAGAAGCTGTTGCAATGACCCTGTGAAAGTGAAGAAAGACAAATCCAATCGGTTGAGTTTCAAGTCGCTTACCGAGATCTCGTTGATTATAGCATCCTTGTTGTTTTCTGACAGATGAGTGACAGACAGTTCATTCAAGCTTGGACAAATTTTCAATAACTTCCTCATACCTTCAGCTGCTGCAAAGTGATAGTTAATTTTCCGAAGACTTAAAGGTCCCATTTGCACTTTAGTATTGATAAGGGTTGAGCCGATATCACAAGTGTCGATTCGCAACTCCTGTAAGCATGGCAGACTGCAGATTAGCGTGATGATCCCGGACTGTGAAACACACTTTCCTATTTTATTGTGCCGCTCATTCCGTGGGGGATCCATGTATAGTATCCTCAACTTTTTCAAATAAGCTACCGATTTGAGACCTAAATCTGAGACATTTCTTCGGAGTACAGAAGCATTAAAAACAGATTTACAGATGTCTACTCGAGAAACAATATTGATTTCTTGGAGTTGAAGGCAGTTTAAGCCGATTACTTCAAGGATTTCATCAGAGCAGATGAATCTGAGGTCAAGGATAATTAGATTACTGAAAGTTGGCAGGATGCTTAGCCAGAACTGTAAGGGTATTCCATTGTCAAAGTCTGATTTGCGGAAGACGGTCATATTTGGATGGGTAAGAACCAAGAGCTGGTTCCGTGGGTCGCTGCATAGGGGCTGGCATGTTCTTTCAGAACAGAGGACATCGAATAACCTGTAAAAGAAAAGCATTATGTTAGTGTACTGTAGTAATCACAGACCACTAAGAGGATACCAGGTAATGTGTAGTGAATACTACTAATACAAATGTGTCATAATATGTGTATCTGCAGAGTTATACCTGGCTGGAAGCAACGACGTCAAGTAGGATCGCAATGACAATGCCTCTCTGTCACACTCATTATTTTTGTTTTCCGGATATTTCTTTTCGATGGCATAGATCGCGGAGTTAATGATACTAATACTATTTCTAACACACAACTTGAACAAACTATTGGGCTGTTTTCTTGGCGACATTATTATCACATCTCTAGCACTATTTATTGTAACGCAGGCAGAGCTATTTATAATTATCTCAAGAAACCAAAGCACAGAATCATTATTTTAGGTTTTGACTATAAAAGTAAAATGCTCTACAATTTCTGTTGTTTTCTATTTCTTTTGTTCCATTCTGCGACTCGACCGATTCAGCGTTGCCACCTTACTTTTTCAAAAGGGGGCTACCTACTTTACTTACAGATTACTTGTTTTACTTACGTTCTATGAAGCTAAAAGGAGCTACATTTGCCTAAATCAGGTTTTAAAAATAAGGCTAGAAAGGGCTAAAAAAAGTAACAAAACATACACCTAATGATAAATCTGTTGAGATTTGTGGGTAAAATTTATTATCAGGTCAAATAGGTAACATGATTACACACGGTATGGTAGGTGCCTATTTTTACCGAGTGTAAAAACAGGCAAAGAATTCAATTTATCAAAATGATTTTTTTCCATGTAGTTCTAGTAGAAATGAATAGGTAGTGCGAATTAATCTTAGGGACGTGTCAAAAAAGGCTAGATTGCCCCTTCCGGGTTAAACCGTGAATTTTTTTTCCCGCTGTAAAAAGAGCTAGATCTAGCCCAAAAAAGGTTAAGGAGGCAACACTGGACTGATTTTAGGTTTACTGTTGGATGCTCAGACAAGATTAGGTTGAATGAATGGAAGGAGGGAAAATTAAGTAGGTGGGTGGAGTGGAGAGAACTGTCATGTTGTCTGTCTGTCAATGTCAAAATTGCTTAGCTTTGACAACCATAAAAAAAATTTTGCCCACCGTCCGAGTGTGCTTGGAATCGCTTGCCGACCTTGTGAATGTAAGTACTTTTTTGCAGATAACGGCCGGCATTGTCAACTACATGGCATTGCCTTACTTCACGCACGGCCTCCAGAAGGCCGCACTGCTCACCCCTCCTGTGACTGTGACCTGGGACTCACCCGTGAAAAAAGACAGGTCTTAAAACTATGAGAGATACTCTCTATTTTCTTTTTTTTAGCCTCAAGCTAGGGCACTGAGGAAATCCTTTGAGCCCTAACTAAATGCTTTGTAGGTACCACGAAAGGAGAAGAGAAACGTTTGAAAAAACGTTCGTCATCGATTTGTTCCAAGACTTCCAAGTTTGTAAGGCTTCGGCTGAGACGCAGGAGGTAGCGAGTTCGATTCCTGCCGCGAAACAAATGTTTGCATGATCTACAGATATTTGTTCCGGGTCTGGTTGTTTTTCTATATATTATAAGTATGTATTTACAAAAAAAAAGTATATAAGTATTCTATCAGTTACTCTTCTAGCAGAGCTTGTAATAACAAGCTCTGCTTAGTTTGGAGCTAGATAGCGCTGTGTGAAAATGTCCAGCAATAAATAAATAATAATAAATAACGTATAGTCTACCATGAATTTAGTATGAAGTTTGCGTAAAAATAGTCCTTGAAAACTTTGTACTTAGGTGGTAGGTTTCTAAAATAAACTTTCCTTTTTTGTTTTCAAATTCTTTATTTTTCTTTTCGTATAAGTTTATAGGTACCTAAACCTAAAATAAAATTTATAGTCAGTTAAAAATATCTTTGTATAGTAACTTCTATCTCACTAAAATACAATAGGCTACGGTCTAAATTGAGACTTATCGTCTACGGATTAAGTATCATACTTATATGTGCCTTTTATTTAAGCAAACCTGCTTTGAAATGTCTGTAATGTTTGTAGGTAGTTTTAGTTCCTGAAAGACGCAATTCTCGGTATTCGACTAGGTGGTAGGTACGTTGTTTTTTTAACAAAATTAGTTTTTTTTGAAATGTGCACACAGCTTTATGTTATATCTTAGTTATTTACAAATATTTTTTATATAAGTACCTACTCTACATAGTTTTTTTTTAAATATAATTACCTACATAAGTTGTGCTTTTCAACACTTTCTGCATTGTCAAGGGTCCTACATCTCCTACCAAAATATGTGGGTGATCAATTATTTATTTCTATAATCTTATCATACATAATTAATTATAGTAATTACGCTTTGAATAATAATTCAATTTACTGGAAATAAAATGATAAGTAGGTAGGTATTTCAACTAGGTACATTAAAATCGGTAACTTTTGGCACATTCCTAGAACAAATTATTTTAAACAAAACTGTAATCTTAATAAATAAAAATCAAATGATTTATGTTAACATACAATCATTTAATTAAACAACAATTTACGTAAGTAGATAAACCAGTAGGTACTTATATCTAATGTACTAAAATATGAGTCGTGTGACATGCATACTTGAATTAAATATATAAATTTAACATTTTATGAATTTACCCTGCCAGTCAACTAAAGTAGGTAGGATTTATAGCGATTAAAAGTACAAATAGGTACTACAACTTAAGAGGAAATCCGGGAAGCAAGACATTTGGAAAATAGGTATATAACAAATCTATTGCTGTCGCGCTGTGCTCTATATGCCCTATGTGCGTGCGATAGAGACAACTGCAGGTCGGACTGATTATACCTATTTAAAATAGACGAAATCATTGTTTCGTAGTCCCCTGTTTCCTCCTCCAAAACTGGACCGATTTTTTTTTAAATATGTAATAATAAGAGCTTTGGCTATGTTTGTACGTTTCGTTTTTTTTATTTATATTCGTCAAATTTGCTTGCTGTCTGAAAAGGGACAGTAAAAATTAGCAATTTCTGTGACTTTAGAAGGTTCCTAGTTCTTATAATAATTAATTTATGGAGAAAAACTAAACAAGTACCACGGTTATGCCCCTAACATGACCGTGGTACTTGTAGATTGTATGGTAAAAAATATTTGCTCTAGAATCACTATCCAGAGAGGAAACAGGGGACTACGTTTGTATGTGCGAAGCGCAGCCCAGATTTCCTCTTAATTACTTAGTTAACTATAGTAGATATAGTCGTATATGTTTTAGGATACCGTTTCAGTGGCACATTAATCTTCATAATATTTGTGCAGTTTTTGCAACCAATAGCAACCATACAACTAATAATCCAAGCATTATAAGTTACAGAAGTTTGACTTCTAAAATTAAATAACAATTAAATACTTTAGATATAATATAAGATTAGAAACTAGTAAGATTTAGGAGAGAAGAAATTGTAGAAATAGATTTATTCCTAATCTAAACCAATCATCAATCATTCATTCATTCACTGGAAAACAAAAATCACTACAAAGTCATCAGAGTCGTAAAATACGATTATAACCAATAATTGACCATCATTCACACTTTGGTCATGCACTCCGATGCTATACACGTTCTCTCGTCTGTTACTTACATCGCTATTCTCTCTTTCTCCCTCTTCAGGGTTCCCATCTCTGTCTAACATATCACTGGTGTTCCCATTGCTCCTAACATTTCTTCGAAATTGATTATTATCATCTTGCTTACTATCGGCACTATTAAATTTCTTATCTACATAGTTACTTGATCGGGCATTTACTTGATAGCTTTCGCTAGGTTCATCAACATATACATTTTCTTCACTACCTCTAATTAAACCTATATTTCTCTCTAGTTTTAGACTCTTTCGTCCTTTGCCTTTTCGATAAGAATCTTTTGCGCTTTCATTCATTTGACTCCCTGAAGAATTATTTGATTCAATGTCTTCCATAAGATTTGATTCATCGATTTTATTGAGCCTTACCTTGGTGGCTTGTTTTACTCTTTTCTTATAATATCTTTCGTTATGTCTTTGATCTGTATATGAATCACAGCTCCCGAATCTTTGGAAAGAGCCGATTTCTGTCTTATGACAGTGTCTTTGATTAGCTTCAGATCTTTCCAAAGATTCGATTGGCGAAACGGATCAGAGTCTCTTGTGTGAGTCCGTGCTTGCACTTTTGAGTGAGCCGAAGCGACGCGCTTGAGTTGCCGCGGAGGTTGCTCGGTCTAAGCTGGCTGCTCGGAGAATGAGGCCTCTTGATTGGCGTGGTGAGGTTTCTGGCCTTACCTGGAAATAAATGGTAGGTATTTATTTCATTAGGCAATGTAAAGACATTACTTTTAGAAACTCCTTTTAAATAAAGTAGATATAATTTCATATTTTTGCTATATTGGAGACCCCGACATGATCGATCACTGTATTACCAAAACAAAATTAAATGACAAATAGGACGAACCTACTATGGGTTTCTTTAAAACATCTGGATATCTGGATACTTAAGTCTCTTACCGGTTCTCCAACAGATCCCACCCGATGCTGCCTCACTTCTCTACCAGAGAGCCCCTCAGTGAAGGAAGTCTCCAGAGACCTCTGCGAGGGGTCGCTGATTGACTGCGAGAGGAGATGTGTGGTCGATGATGAGTTGGAGTCCTCGATGTTTGAAAATTCATCTGGACTATCTTCTCTTTGAGGATCAGATTCCTGAAAACATAATTATGTACATACATGAACACTTAAGAACATCTTGTTGTGAACAACTAGAAATATATCAATGAGTTATCACTAACTATAATTTCGGAAAAACTATAATTTTCTATAAAATATATTTTTAGATCTTTAAGTATTTTAATATTATTTAGCTACATAACAAACCAAAACTGCTGAGAGAACTACTAGAGGACCATAATATGACACACAACGTGATTAAACTAGCTATTTTTACCTCCTCAAGCTCCCTCAAAGTACTGGGATAGTGCATTCTCCTGACGTCATCGTGTTCCTTCTCCCGCTCTCGCTTGTCCAGCTCATGAGCTAACATCATCACTTCCCAGTCACCTCCACTACCTGGTAATGCTGGAAAACAAATTAAACGTTATAGCATCCTCAGAAGCCTTCCAATTTACCTACTTATTATGTATATTAATTATTAAAAGTTCTACCTCTTATTGGGGAAGAAATTCCGTGGCTTGAGCTGCTGGGTCGGCATCGCCGGGAGCTGTGATCCACGAACTCTTCAAACATAGGAGTACGAGGAAGGGATTCCGAGTCGCTGCTGGATGATGTTGACCTGAGAAAACAAATATTCTGTTTCATTTTTCTGAAGCTGAGTTAAAATATGTTGCTGGAATAATGAAAGAGCTACATACGTTTCACTCCAGCTGTAGTCACTGCCCATATCGAGTACAACTTCGTTGCAGCTGTTAGTTTGCTTGTGGTGGGCGCCTTGTTTGTAGCCGAACAAGGACCCCAGGCTGAATTTGCGATGTTGCCTGGGCCGACTTGGTTCTGAGAATAAATTCTAGGATTACGTCTCCACTTAACCATCATTACCCTACTCTTAGTGTAGTGATAGCTAAGATAGACGGTCTGTCAGTTAGATGCTGAATTGACTCACTCACTACTGAATTAATTTAGATGTATTTGTATCTTAAGCAAGACAAAGAAGATGAAAAAGGACTCTTAGTTAAACTATACTTGAACATAATGTTCTTATAAGAGAATAAAAATATAAACCTATGTAATTGAAACCAATGGTTTAAATCTGATATTCTATGCTGACAAAGAATAGGATTGAGAACTTTTGACTCTTCATTCTAACAGAAACCCCAGCTATCCACAGTTTGAATTCAATCACTTTATTAGTTGTTAAATTCACTAGTCTCAAGCTTAGAGAAATACTAATAGACTGGGTCTCATCCATCAAATATTATGGTACCAGGCCGATAATAAGCTTACTTCTATCATTCCTTCCAGTATGATGCATCCCCGTGTCAACTGACAATGTCTTCTTGATCTTTGACTTTGTGGTGTCCAGGTGGCTGCCGAAGAAGTGGAAAGGCATGCTTCGCCGACTTGTGCGGAGACTTGACTGTTCAGGGCTCAGAAGTGAGCGGTCTTCTGAAGTCGTGTGCGGGGAAAGGGGTCTGGGGAAGTGGCTTCAGTTTAGGTAAGAACTGTCTCATAAACTTTCTAAAAGTTTCTTAGTAATCATCAATGTGCTTAACCAGAAGCGGATTGAATAATAAATGAATCAGTTTCTAAAACATTATCTACATTAGATTTTTTCACATTTCTCATTTAAGGTGATACTTTTACTAATATCTAACTAGTTACAAATAACCAAGGAACCCCTAAAATATATAACACATTCAAAGTACTCACCTAGTCAAGTCATGCATCTCCATGCTCTCCTGATCGTTTTGGTCCTCCCATGACTTTCTCTGCCTCAACTTAGCCGCCCGTTTCCTCGAATATGTCCCAGCTTTGCCATCCAGATTCAGATCTAACCTTTTTGATTTGCTTACTGTCCACTCTTCTCTGCTAGACGAGGTTTTATCAGTTCTGCTTGATAGTGACTCAGCTAAGCTTTGTAATTCTGAGTAAGATAGCTTTCCTAATTCAATTCCTCCAGTGAGCTCTGATAATTTTTCATCTGTTAAATCATCGCTTGATAATGTTTCTCTTGTATCGATTGGTGCGAGTGATGCTTGTACTTGTTCTTGTTCATCTTCTTCATCGATGCTTGCTGTAGGTGGGGATGTAGCGAATACCGTATCTAATGAATCTCCTCTCTGTAACAATTGCTAATGTTAATGTTTATTATCACTTTATTTACGTTTTTTCAATCTTTATAAACCGGAAGACGTCTACTGTACAAAGGCCTCCCACGTAAAATGTCAACTTCTCCTCGTGTTCTCGCAACGGTTACAAATTCCTTATGGTGAGTGGCCCGTCTACACTGCGCCTTCCGGTTTCGTTGCATTTTAACACTTACCATGAAACCTTCGGCACATGAACCTTCTTCACTTCCAGAGCTTCCATTCTTAGTAGCTTTAGGTTTAGACTCTGGTTCTGTATCTGGATCCTCATCTCCTGAGGGCTGGGCAGACGGACTGATACTAGAAAGTCCTAGCCGTTCTAGTTCTTGAATTCGTTTCTGTAGTTGACTTATTATTTCATCTCGCTTGCGAACTTCATTTTCTAAACTGTTGAATCTGGAAAACATACTTTTTACATCATTATAATTAAAGTAGCTGATTTACTCGATAATATGGAATGTTCTCGAAATCCCGACCGCTACGTCCCCACTGGTTTGTAGAGGCCTTGTAACGGGACAATTACTTCAAACTTACATGTTACACGGGATTTTTATTTTCCAATAATTTTAAAAATTTGTCCGTGTATTTTTATTATTTTTTATTTTTTTTATTCATCACAGAATCAACAGCACTTGATATCAATGTATACAAACTCTTATAGCTAATGCGTAATGCCAATAACAGATTCACATTTTATAGACCTTTAAGAAATTAGTCGCCTAGAGAAAAGGATCAAAAACACAATACATTATAATAATTAATTTTCAAAAAATTTAGTATATTATTAGGTACGCATTTGAAGAATGAAGGGGAAGGAGGGATGCTGTGTAAATGTGTATACTTGAGGGGGTGAGGGAGGGAGTGTAGTGTTTTGTGTAGTGTAGTTCTTTGAGTTTCTGAATATTTTATGGAACGCGCTATATATGATTAAGAACAGATATAACTTGTTTCTCAAAAGATGCCTTGCTATTAGAGAAGATGTGTATTTGCGAAAAACCTTGTTGTCATCATAAGAATCTATCATCATCTATCATAAGAAAAATGTACAACAATTTACTAAGTCCGGTAACTTCTTACCTTTCTTGAAACTTTCCTTGTACATCGTGAAGGTGACCTTGTATGACTTGTTTTATTCCTAGTAGGACCTCGCCAAAATACTCTTGCTCTTCAAGAGATCCTGCGAATGTAAACATGTTATCTTATTGACATATCAATGAATTTTTTTTTCAGTAAATATTTTACAATCGAGTGAAACGTGTGTATGTGTCTTACCTCGCAGAAGTTTTCTTTGGTTAGCGACAGCGGATATCAGAGTAAGTTTTGGTTTTTCGGAAGGTACCTTTATTTCCTCGGGTCTCAAAGACTTCAGGTCATACATTGGAACTATACTTGGTGGTAGATCGGAGTCTATTCTGATATCTTGAGTGTTTAGTGCTGGGGAAACATCTTCCATAGATCTGGTTGTATAACATGGATCAGTTTGTAAAGCTTCGGCTTCAGTTAAAGAAATATGAGGAATTGATTCCGTTCTGACGTCAGGCATTACAAAAACACTACTCTTTGAATCTGCTGGTGCACTTGCAGGTGGCGATGGTAATGTATGGCGATGGAAAGTAACACTTTTTGCAAACTTAGAGTGCCGCGCGGCAAACCCTTCCAATGTTGGAGCACGACATAACTTTTTCAGCTCATTTCTTCTTTCTGGACTCTCAGATGGTGTAACATCTTCGGATAATTTCTTTAATATAGACTTTAAAGTTCGCCTCTCAAGCGTTTCGTTAGATTCGTGGCTACATTCAGAATCAGTTGATTTTCTTTTAAATTTTCTCTTATCCATTGTGCTACCTTCAGAATGACTTCGGGTTAAAGTATCAGCCAGTAAGTCTTCAGACGAGCTGGTATAGTCTAAGCTTGAACTACGAATTTTGACTACTTTTTCTAACTGAGCAAGCTTTTGTCTTTCATTCAAAATCTTCAATTTCTTCACAAACGGCAACCCTCCATATTCTGGAGAAAGATCATCGATTGATCTGTATTTTTTTACTCTGGGCAGTAACATAGATGACGTTGATGGATATCTAGTAGGTATGCTATCAGGTTTAACAATAATTCTCTTAGGAGTCTTAGGAGATAAGGTCAGTAAATCTAATGATTTCTCTTGGACGGCATCTAAAGGGCCTGTTAAGCAGATCTTAGGTTTATCTTGTTTGCTAATATTGCAACTACCTTCAACATTATTATTGTCTATCCTTACGAGCTCTGCTGTAGTGACTTTAGGTACTATATTTATAATTGCCTCTGGTTTAACTTCTTTACTTGCAGTCTCAGAATCTTTCTTCTCATTTATGCTAGATTTACTTGTTTTAGTATCACCTAATATGGATGCTTTTTTCAGTTTCGTCCAAGGTTTTTTACTAATTAATGGTTCCTCTTTAGCCACACATGTTGGGAGTGGTGTTATTTGTATTGAAGTTTTTTCAAGCGATATTGGTTTACTTTTCTCTACTATAGGTTTACTTTTTTCTGTAATAGTATTGACTTCTTTTGGTCCACTTTGCAGCAGCTTCAGTTTATCTCTAAAAGTAGAACCAACTGCTTTTGCTGGTGATTTAATTTTGTTAACTACTGAATGAGGGATGGAGATCAAATTGCTTTCTGTTTTAGGTGAAGGTTCAACAACAGCTGCTGGTTTCTCGCTTGTGTCTTTATTTAGCGGTTGGCACACAGCAGTTCCGTCACTCTGAACTTGTAAGATTTTGTCTCTAAAACTAACTTTAGGGCGTGAAGTGCCATCACTTGATCCAGAAGAGTTCTTTCTGGATGTTCTTGTTGTTGGACTTTGAAGTTTGCCAGGGGAGCTGGATTCGGAACTTTTTCTAATTGGGCTTAGAGTTTTTATTGTGGGGCTTAGTGGACTTTTAATTGAACTAGGGCTTATTGTTTCTGAACTGGATGGTAGGTTGCTAGTTGGTGTAAGTTGGTTTTTATCTCGTTCTTCTTTCGCTTTGAGTAGGAGTAATCTTTGTAGGAGTGGTAGACCAGCTCCTATCACTTCAGGTTCATGATCTGGTGCGGAGCTTGTTGATGGAGTGGGTTGCGTCATTGATACCATAGATGATGTCGAATTCCTCTGTTTTGCTACCTTTTCTTCACGATCCTTGAACAATAAGAATTGTATTAATTAATTAACAAGACATTGGTAATAAATATGATGTAACACAGCTGTAGATACTTACCTGTTTTTCTTTGAGGAGTTTTAATCGTGATAATAAAGGTAGGCCTGCTCCAATTGGTGAAATGCATTTCTCGCCATCCTTACTTCCTGATGTTGTTTCACCATTTATATCCTTAAATCACAGAAACATTCATGAATTTAATATAATTCTTTGAAACGTATGTTGTTTTAATTGCTGAAAACCTTACCTCTTGATTATGTGGTTGTGAATCGTCGCTTTCAACTCTGGGCATTCGTCTCAGCACGTTACCATCTTTAGATGTCCTCTCAACCCCGGCTAATGCTTGGAGCTCTAAGGATTCCCCTGATCTACGACCACCTCTAGATCTGCTGCGAATTGCATTGCGTATTCCCTAAAAGTAATTACAATGAGAAGGTATGTATCAAAGTAAATTAGTTGATTCATTATTGAAGATTATTAATGTAAAGGAATATTTAATATGGATAATTATTTTTATATTTATTTTGGAGTGAAGCGAACATGCATCCAGAACGATGGGCGAATCTAGTCACCCAGTGGATACCGAACGGCCGACGCAGCCGTGGTAGGCCCAGAAAAAGATGGAGAGATGACCTGGATGCGTTCAAACCATTTTGGTCAGATTTGGCTGTGGACCATGATGGATGGAGGGGAGATGGGGAGACCTTTGCCCAGCAGTGGGACAATATAGGTTATTAAAAAAATAAATATTTAATAAGGTTTTATAGTGGAGACCGCGCACTGGAAAGCGCAGCGTAGGACGGCCCCACACTAGATGAAAAGACGACCAGATACAGGTTGCTAGGAGCCGTTGGGTTGCAAGCCGCACAAGATTGGTTGCTCTGGAAATCTATGGGGGAGGCCTATGTTCAGCAGTGGACGTCCTGTGACTGATATGATGAATATATACTGCTTAAGCTATTATCTGATTTAATCCTTACCTTGACATCACTGCGCAATTTATGTACTATCTTCTTAGGTCCACTATCTTCGTGTTTATCTGCACATCTTAACAGGGCATCCTCTGAAAAAGGCAAGATATACAGTTGTCCTAAGCATCAAACGAAGGGTCAGAACCCACGTTATTGAGAACCTGGTGTCTGGATAAACCTAGTATAGGTTTTAAAAACATCATCTAGCATTGTATAATCAGCTTTTTGTATAAGATAATAAACAATAATAATTATTTCATCTACAGGGTTACAGGAAAAATCGTGCTAGATCCGTTAAGGGCGTGGAGTACCCATCATTTCTGACTTATTTCACTATGAAACACCCTACCCTAAACTTAACCCTTTTCGAGATATTCGACTTTTAATTTTTTTATTGAAAATTGCCGATTTTTAGGCTACTAAATTTATTTTTGTTTATTTTGTGTATCTTATTATTATTATTATTGCATTTTTACATATGTAATAAGATGCTTTAGGACGTCAATCATTAAAATAGTGCATAAGTTAATTGAATAGACCGTAGTAGACAAGTGAAAGTTAAGAAATAAAAAAAAATATTAGAAAATTTATTTTTCTCTAAGGGATATCTAAAAAAAATATTATGGCAATGGTTCGGCAGATGTTTTTTAAAATATCTACGTTTCATCAGCTATCTAACGAGGTATAACAATCTAGGGTTTGTATTACATTTCGTGGAAAAAAAGTAGTTGGGACGCTCCAGGTCGCAGTTTTAACGGTCCCGCGCCTATTGTCCTTCAAGTTAAGACGCACCGTGCGAGCGAGACAAGTGACGATTTATGTAAGTGCGAATGAAAGAAAAAATGTGTAGAGACCGGTTAGGGCTGGGATACAACAGGGGGTACAACAGTTTTGGTTGTCAGTCTGCTTTTGTGCTTCGTACATAGTAGATGTGATATCGTTTTGCTCTTTTTCTCGACTTGGCTGTGATTCTGGACTATTTCTTCTGATTTGTGACTACTGTGCTTGTTAACCGGACTCTGATTTGTACCTGTGATACGGAAGTGTTGAAGATGACGTCCTACACACCTGAGGAATATGCTGATATGCTTATTTGTTACGGATACTGCGATTGTGTGTCTGCGCAAGCTCGCAACGAATACATAACTCGCTACCCCGGTCGTCGAGTGCCGGATGTGGCCGTTTTTGACAGAGTCTATCGAAGACTTCGAGAAACTGGCTCTGTTTTGAGACGAAATACAGACATGGGAAGACCACGAATTGATGACGAAGAACAGGACAATGAGATAGTGCAACGCTTTCGAGCGGATCCGACTACTTCCACTAATATTGTTGCCCGTGATCTGGGACTTTCGCAATGGAGAGTGTGGTTTACAGTGCATACTGCTGGCCTATACCCGTACCATTACACGCCGGTACACGTTATTGAAGAAGGAGACCCCGCGAGAAGATTGGACTTTTGCAGATTTATGCTAAATGCTGACGTAGAAGACCCAGATTTTCTAAGAAATATCTTGTGGACGGATGAGTCCAAATTTGATAAAGATGGCATAACTAACTATCACAACGCCCATTACTGGGCCCCAAAAGAGCTAAGGAATCCCAATAAGAAAAGAGTGAAGGGGTCCCAACGAAGATTCAGCGTGAATGTGTGGATGGGCATTATCTCCAATCATTTGATTGGACCTTACTTTCTCCCGGATAATCTAAATGGGGAAAGCTACGAAAATTTCCCGAGAGCAGACTTAAGTGATTTGCTGGATGATCTGCCACTCAACCTGATCAGGGACATGTAGTTCCAACACGATGGCTGCCCTGCCCATTTCAGGAGAAGTGTCAGAGACTGGCTGGACACAAATTATCCAAACAAATGGATAGGACGAGGTGGACCGTTGCCATGGCCAGCAAGAAGTCCGGACCTAACCCCCATGGATTTTCACGTGTGGGGGTGCATGAAAAGTCTTGTGTACAGCGAGCCGAATCCAGTTTCGTCTGTGGAAGACTTACGAGAAAGGATTGTGGATGCAGCCAATAAAATGAGGACCACGTTAACCACTGGAGTAGTAAAGACTGGTCTCCGTAGAAGGATGCGACAATGTATCAGAAATAGAGGCGGCCATGTTGAACATGAACTGTAGAATAAGAAAAAGTTGTGTGAAAATCTTTAATAAATGACATTTCATGCTTACCTATTATTTTATTTTACTTTTTAGGGCTAAGTATAAATTTTCTTCTCCACTGTCGCATATAAAACTAAATTTTTTTCAATGCATTTGAATAAAACCCTAGATTATTATACCTCGTTAGATAGCTGATGAAACGTAGATATTTTAAAAACATCTGCCGAACAATTGCCATAATATTTTTTTTAGATATCCCTTAGAGAAAAATAAACTTTCTAATATTTTTTTTTATTTCTTAACTTTCACTTGTCTACTACGGTCTATTCAATTAACTTATGCACTATTTTAATGATAGACGTCCTAAAGCATCTTATTACACATGTAAAAATGCAATAATAATAATAATAAGATACACAAAATAAACAAAAATAAATTTAGTAGCCTAAAAATCGGCAATTTTCAATAAAAAAATTAAAAGTCGAATATCTCGAAAAGGGTTAAGTTTAGGGTAGGGTGTTTCATAGTGAAATAAGTCAGAAATGATGGGTACTCCACGCCCTTAACGGATCTAGCACGATTTTTCCTGTAACCCTGTATAATATTTCAAAATATCAATTTTAAGAATTAACCTTTGGCATATTTCCTGGACATGTTTTTCGCTTCTTGCAGCCTCTTTCGTCCAAGAGTTTGGAGGATATCTTGGGCTTCAGGGTAATCTTTCATTGCTGCCAGTACGTCTTCGCGTGATAGGGAGAACAGTTCTGAGTATCCAACTGAGCGGACATCCGCTGTTCGTCTAAAAAACAGTTAAAATGTAGATATAGAGTAAATATAGAGTCCCGTTCAAACAACAATATTCCTCTGCCAGCCCTGCCAGACCCTTTTTATTTTATTGCTAAAGTATTCTGTATTTTATTTTAACTTACTTGTTAAGACCATCAAGATTTAATATGCCAATTTCCCCAAAAAAGTCACCAGCCTTCATAGTGGTCAACACTCTGCCAGTTTCCGATATAACTTCTAATATACCGTCAGCAATAATGAACATTTCTCTTGCCACTTCACCTGTGAGAAAAAGACTATTTGTATCCGGCTTAACGGTCAACCTCTTGTTCTGCACACACTGACTTCTACATTCCGTATTCTAAGAGCAAACTTAACCAATTACTTTAGACCAATATTTGAGAATATGAAAACGAATGTAATATAAAAATAAATTGAAAGAATTTTAGGCACAGAGAAGTATTTTTATGAGCGTACCTTTTCGGCATATTGAGTCCCCGGGTGTAAATATGTAGGCTTTCATCTTGAGAACTAGGTCATGAAGGAATTCTGGTTGGCACTCTTGGAATATCGTCACCTAGAATTGGTGCAAAGAAACAAGTTAAATTATCATTATCGTTTCAGGAAAACTTAATCAAGAAACTTCGTAGTTTGACTTACAAAATAAACTTTTAGCAAAGTCACCTTATAAAATAATATCTTAAAAACTTTATTTTACTAATCTCTAAAAACTTTACCGTTCTGACATAAATCAGAATCAATTGCGATCAATAAAATCACTTTTGAAACTATCATGGTTATTAACACTATTTGTACTAAAAACGGGATATTTACCATGATTTGTGAGTTCTTGAGTGTCCCGATATTTCGACGCAGTTGCATGCGCCATGATCACGGGTAAACTCAACAATCACAAAGAACTCACAAATCATGGTAAATATCCCGTTTTTAGTACAAATAATAAAATCACTACGATCTATGGTTAAAAAACATTTATTTTCTCAAAAGAAATTTACATTTCACTTATATGAGAAACTAATTTAAACATAAGTAATTTTAATGCTTCGAAACTGTTCAAAAACTTAAATAGTAGGTGATTCACAAAAATAACAAATAAGAATGACAAATATTTTACAAATACCCGCAATTTTCGGTCGAGTGTCGCCCGAATTACAATGCAAGTTCACTCGGTATGATACAGTGAAAATAATACAGTAAATTCTGAATCTAGAAAATTGTTATTTAAAAGTTTATCACCTTTTTGAGAACGCTCAAGTTGACGTGTAATGCGAGCTCAGTCTTCAATTTATCGGGCAGTAGACCCAAGGCAGTATTGATATCTCCCCCGCCTTGTATCCGTCCTCTAGACCACGAGTAGTCGTACCATCGGAGCACGCGACGTTTCATACCCCCCGGCACCTGGTTACGAATAAATCATTATTGTTAATAATAAACTAGTGGTTCGCCCGGAACTAAGATCTTGCGAGTCTCCAATACAAACAAAAAAAAATATTCGTAATATTTGACCATCAAAATATTGCTACAAAATGAATAACCACTTTACTTGACCTACAGTTTCATTCAAAATACAGATAACGGGAGTTCATGTAAATTTGTTATTATTTTTTTGGGGTAGAAATTGCATTTATTCTGTATTTAAGACTTTTTCCTATATTTGTGTCACTAAAGCTACTCGCATACCAAATTTCAGCACTGTGAGGCCACTGGTGTACCCTGTGAATTTGGTCAAAGTTCAGTTTTTATTATGGCTAATAACTCAAAAACTATAAACTAAAAATAATAACGGGATCAAAATTCACGAACAAAGACATTTTATTAGTCGTGCTATTTGACCAGATAGTCCCATTTTGGTTTTTTTACCCCTCTTGAACCCTAATATCTCAATAACCCCCCCACAATTGTAGCTCATTTAGTCACACCAAAATTGTGCTATCACTACCTACCTATATACCAAATTTCATGATGATCAGATAAACGCTTCGAAAGTTATCCTCGGACAAACAAACATACATACATAGATACATACATACAACGGCGATTTGCCCAAGTTGCTTTAGAGATCTCGCTTTGCTCGATCAATAAATAATAATATCGCTCACAACTATGTATGTAAAGCCTCATGATGAAGATCCTCGGATCTTTTACTCAGTGTGCAAAGCCGTGAAGATATTCCACAAGGTAGTCAGAAGAAGCAAGAAGCAGGTCCAAACATTTTGTTAGAATACTACATCCTCTGATACACGCTTGCCAAAAAAGAATCTATTCAATCTAAACTTGGAAGAAGCTTGGAATACTTGCAAAGGTGAGGCAATACTTCACACCGGGACAGTTGCTCAACTTATACCAAGCACAAGTCCGATCATGTCTGAAGTACTGTTCTCACCTCTGGGACGGATCAGCGAAGTACCAGCTAGAGGCTCTAGGTTCAATTGAGAGAAAGGCCAAGAAGCTCATTTGCAATGACGAGTTAGCAAATGCAAGGCTCCACAGCCTCGAGCATCGTCGAAAGGTTGCAAGCCTCTCGGTTTTTTATCGGATACATTTCGGAGAGTGTGCTGCGGAGCTTTTCAACCTGATCCCACCATCCCCATTCTATGATCGGACAACCAGACGCTCCGCGATGCGCCACCGCTAATTGGTAGGCATACCTCCCATACGCACAAAGCGGTACTCTTCCACCTTTATTATGCGCACCGCCAAGGAGTGGAACGCCTTGCCTGAGTCTGTGTTTCCTGATAACTACAACCTAGGGATCTTCAAGTCACGTGTGAATACGTTTCTTCTAGGCAAGCGTGTACCATCGTAGACTGCATCATCGCTTACCATCAGGCGTGATAGTGGTCAAACGCTAGCCTATAATTTATAAAAAGAAAATCTTTTTTTTATAGTGCTAAGGTAGCAAACAAGCATACGACCCACCTGATGGTAAGCGGTTACCGTAGCGTCCATAGGCTAGGTATTTGTAACACCAAAGGTATCACTCGCGAGTTGCCAGCCCATTAAAATTTTGAGACAATCTTTTTGAAGAACTACATATTGGACTGGGGAAAACAGCCAGGAGACCATTCCACAAGCGAAGTCCACTTAAAGACTACCAAGATAACCATAATGATTTTTACCATTTTTTTACCATAATAATGGTAAATTATGTGTTTTTATAATTAGACCAATAGGTCTAATTAGAAAAACACACGCCTGTAACGAGTTCCACTCTTTACTTGTAGTAATGATAAAAATTGAAGTGAATCGTCGTTTTGCAAAGGAATCGTATGGTGGACTGTCGAGAAGGTACGGGTTATACTTCCTGTAGGCTGCAGTGGAAGTGGTTAAGTGGGTATCTGAAACTACGAATACTATTATAGTATCTTAATACCCAAACCAGATGCCATAACATCATCATAATAATCATATCAGCCTAAAGACGTCCACTGCTGACCATAGGCCTCCCCCATATACATGGGGGAGGCCCATATACATGTTAAATGTTCTGTATTTCCAGAGCCACCGATTTTGCGTGGCCTGCAGCCAACGGTTCCCAACAGCCTTTATTAAGTCGTTTTTACATCTAGTGGGATCTAGTAGGTGTTTTCCATAACATCAAAATCAGATCTTAAAAAATTTGATGTGTGGTTTAAAAATAATCCTTCGCCATGTTACTAGTCCACCGGGCCCGAGAGTCCAGTGATTATATTATCTGTTTAGTTATGCACGACATTAATTTGAAACACACATCCAGAATGGTATTAACAGATTTTAGAGGTGGGTTTAATACCGGTAGCTTGATATCTATCCAGTAATCGATACCTTTCCAATACAATTTTTTTAACGTGAATTGGTGGCGCCTTTGTGACGATGCCACTTAGTCAGTTTAACAGGTACCTACTTACACGACAAATTAATATTATTTGTTTACCTATTTTATACAGCCTGTTTGATTGATATTTTAAGACTTAGTATTAACGTGGTTTAAAAATTTGAAATTTGTTGTGGTAACGAATTTGTATAACACCTATTTTACAGCAATATTAGCCATTAGCCCTACCCGTGTTTTTATGTAATGTCGTACATTACAAAACACGTAGTATTTTAATTCTTTTAATGATATGTTCGCTATCACTTCCAGTTTTCTTTTTTGTCTCAATATATCATCTCTTTTTATTTAGTCATTTACTACTTTTGGTAAATACACTTTTCTCTCACTGTTAAGGCGCATCCACATCGAAATTACTTTTGTGGGGCAGCACTTTAAAACATGATATTTCCCTGTAACATTGCAATACATTATTTATTCTATTATCTATTATTGCTCGCTAACATTTGTAAACGTTGTTCCACAATACGTAACTACCGTGTAGACGCATCTTTACAAGCGTGCATCATCCCCTAAAACATTTTTTGTTCATTTACCACAAATCAAACTAAAACCTTACTCTAAACTTATTTAATCAGGTGTCGAAAACTAAGGTTCACATTAAAGCAGCCTACGCACTAAAGCTGCCAACCCGCCGACACAGCCCGTCGGCTTCTTGTCGGCGGCTTTAAATTAAGACAATTATGTTGGCGATTTGCACACGCGCATGCTAACCAGCGACTTGCGGCATGATGGCGATGCCGCTGGGCTGTGTCTACGGGTCGGCGGCTTTGGTGTGTAGACTCCTTTAGTAAGGTATAAACTAAAACTGACATTCTAAGTTCAAACAATAAATCAACAAAAATAACAGGATCCTTAGAGCTTTAGCTGAAATATGTGTAGGGAACCCTACCTAGAGGAAAAACATATGTTTTCTTGGATAGTCTGAGAAGTGGACCTTCTGTCCTTTCCGGCTGCGGGCGTGCTTCAATGAGCCTTACTGTGATTTATATGGCATTTATCAGCTTGGTTAAAAGGATAAACGAAATATAAGGAAAACCTGATATTATGTTGAAAAAGCCGCATAGTTCGCATGAACTGATCGTAGTGGGTCTACGCCCTAGAGAGTCTACGCCGTAGTGGGTCTACGCCGTAGAGTGTCTACGGCGTTTATCTGCTATAGCGTGGTTCCACTACGCCATTTTCAAACTGTCGAAAGTTTGTTTATCAACATTTTAACCCGACTAAACAAGACGAAGCTTACTTTATTACGTAAGCAAATTGCTGGACCTACAGTGCGTATCTCACATGGTGGTAGGGACGGCCTGACTAGCGACACCCACGCGACAGCAATTGGCTTACGTAATAAGCCTACAGGTTTATTAGTAGATTGATAGCTGAGGAATTAAGGTCATGTATTTCTTTGCGAGGGTGTCCCCAAGCCTCACCCGACCGGATCGATTGATTCTAAGTAGCGAGGGAAGGTTATAGAATTATGAGCAAAGTAAGGTAATAAGAATCTCTATTAGTAACAAAATATCTTCTAATATATAAAATTCTCGTGTCACAGTGTTTGTAACAAAACTCCTCCGAAACGGTTTTACCGATTCTTATGAATTTTTTTGTGTAGATTCGGTAGGTCTGAGAATAGGACGTAAACTATTTTCCATACCCCTGTGTGATCAGGGTATAAAAAATAGTTTAGGTCCACCCCAAATTTTAATGTTTAATTTTTTGATAAAAATTTTAATTTTGTTTTTTTTTATGATTCGCCATTAAAAATACATACAAGCCTTAATTTTCACCCTTCTACCACTACCCCCTATTTTTTAATAGCGATATTAGTATTTTAATAATTTTCTACTCTCGGCAGTTGATAACTGATCAACAAAACTTTGAAGATACTCGTAGAGATAGTTGATCATAGTAGGTACGTGCACATAAAAAGACATTGGAGCAAAAAACTAAAAGAAACTGAATTTAACTCAGCTATTAGGTTAAAACAAAATTTATTAATTACGGCGGTAAGAAGTTGGCGGGTAGTAATTAAAAGTTACACAGTACAAACCTGTTTTGCTATCACATAATGTTCAATAGGAAATATGCAATTGGTGTTGGGCTTGCAACCTGTCACGTGAAACGTAATGTTTGAACTTGCCTCTGACTACTTCTCTTCTATCTTCTCGGGTCTGCGTACTGATTTAGAGATCGGAGGAGGTCTATCATGGAGTTTAATATAGTCGTGAGATATATTATGATTGTTATAATATTATTCAAATGGGATTGGCTGGGCCATGGTTGAAGCATGCACCCGGACATATGGGCAACGGTCGTCAGTGGATGACTGAAGTCGGGATTTGACATGTGACCTTTGCCCAGCAGTGGGATGACATAGGTTGAAAAAAAATCAGTTTAACTTCCTCGGCTAAAAGAGACACAATGTTTAATTTGACAAACCTTATGATGCCTCATGTAGGTCTTCGCTCCATCAAGCAGGCGTTCGAACTCCAGCCTGTTGGCGTTTCTGTTGGTTATCACATTACCAACTTGCCCCACAATTGTGGCGAATATGAACACGCCGATCAAATAGCTCACTATCGTGAAAACGTATCTGTGAACAGTTTAAACGATTATTTTAATAGAGTAAGATTTTCATTTAAATTCGTACGATTTTCATTAAAAAAGGTTTGCACGATTTTTTTTACAGAAAAAGCCGCTATTTTAATTAATATACAACCTGTTTTGTTATACGACATTCATTGAAAACTCACATTCGGAATCGTATTAACTGTTTTTAGAGGTGGGTAATACAGGTAGCTTAAATATTTATCCAGTAATCGATACATTTCCAACATGGACAATAATACATTTCCAATAAACAATTTTTATCGTAAATCGGCGGCGCTTTTCCGAGAATGGCGTTATGTCAATTTACCAGGTAATGATGAATTTAAAAAAAAAACCTATTTAACAATAATACTAGCCATTCTACCCGTGTTTCTATTTAATGTCTCATATAACAAAACATGTAGTATATGTGTTTAAAAACCGTATTTATCTCTTCTCCGGAACAGATAAATATGATTTTCAGTAAAATACAGTTACGTTTAAATTATTAACCTAATTTTACAATTCTTTTTAATATAAAAATATTCATATTCAATTCTGTAAAGATAATACAAAACTATAAAATCTAGTTGTGGTGGGAAATGTGCATTTTCAGAAAAGTTAAATGAACAAGGCAGTTTCGAAACTATTGTTATTAACATATAACAATAACAATGAGTACTGTTTTCACATGAATAAAAAGATGCATAGGTTACGTACAAAAAATAAATGAAAGGACATTTTAAAAACTCCAGTTTTAATCTCTACCATCAGTATACAAGGTACTTAGGAATATGTATGTTTACATATGAGAAAATTATTGTCTTATTAACAAAAATAAAAAATTTAAGACTTATGACATTTCATAAATTGGATTGAAGATGTTTGTTTTGATTGATGATGTTTAATTTTTGAGTTTGATGGTGTTTGTGTATTTGTAGGTTTCAAGACGTTTTATTTTTGTATTCACAAATTGTGTTTGAGGCTGTTAAGTTAAAAATTTAGTTATCAAATAGATTTATTGTTAACCTTTTTAGGCATAAGATAAGCCCAAATGCTAAAAATAATAACTTCCGGGTTATTAACTTTCGCAGCAAGTTGTAATGCAAACGATGCATGTTCGGAAGGCTATTGTATCCTGCCTCCACGGTAAACAGGCAAGGCATACAAACATAGTGTGCATACGAACATCCCTCTTACGGATGGTGGGCATGTTTGTATTACAACGTATATAGATACAGGGGCGGAAATGAAGCACTTTGCTCTACTTTGGTGCCTACTTAAATTTCTATATGTTTGTGTGAGTTCAGAGAATTAATGGGAGAGAAAGCTGCAGAGATATAACGCTGTGTGTTAAACTGAAACTGAAATTGTTAGAATGAAGCCAAATGTTCTGTTTTGTTCTGAACATTCGAAGTGACACGTAAGAAACACAGTAATTGATTTATATATTTAGTCACCTCATCTAAAAATCTCGTAATTTAATCTCATCATCATCATATCACTGGACGTCCACTGCTGAACATAGGCCTCCCCCATAGATTTCCAGACTGGCCGATCTTATGTAGCCTGCACCCAACGGCTCCCAGCAACCTTTATCAGGTCCTCTTTCCATCTATCGATGGCCGTCCTACGCTGCGTTTTCCACTCGAGAACCTTTCTGCCCCAATGGCAGTCAGTTCTTCGAACTATGTGCCCCGCCCCCTGCCATTGCTAATCCTTTGTGCTATGTCAGTGACTTTGATTCGTCTACGAATCTGATTAGATCTCTGTACATAATTATTGATTAAAACGGGTATTTATCGCGTATGTAAGTAGATGACAGCCAATACGCACGAACAGAGAAAAACCAACGGAGGCCAATGTTTTTGTCTTACTTGAAGGGGGTGACGGATAAATTGGAAATGTATTGAAGAGGTTTTCAATTAAATCGGTCTTCACTCCTCTCTCAAAGATGACCAAGCATTTACGGACTCCAAAGGACGTTATACCTCTGCAGATGCCTGGTGTTTATAAGATAGACTATAGCTGTGGCCGCTCTTACATCGGGCAAACCAAACGTACCACAGCCGAGCGTGTCAAAGAGCATATCGCAGCTCTCAAAAATCGCCAGGTAAACAAGTCAGCGATAGCAGAACATCTGGTAGACTCAGGACTGAATCATTGGATTGAACTTCATGATCCTAAGGTTCTCTTTAGTGAACGCCATTATTACAAGAGAATAGTTCGTGACGCGATTGAAATCAAGAAATTTCAAAATTTCAATCAGGAAGATGGCTATAGACTCTCGGCGTCCTGGAAACGGTTATTGCTAGGTGTGCGCGTCGTGTTCGGTCGTCTCAGTGCGTAGATACGGTTAATGTAGTGTGTCGTAATATGAACGAGGACATTTCTAATTCTGAAGACCAAGTGAGGGTAGTTGCTGCAGCTGCCATCACTTCTTGACGGTAGCTCGAAGTACTCCAGTCACCCGTGACCACGCCTGTTGCAACACAGCCGAAACGTCGGGATAACAAATTAAAAAGGTACATACGCAATAAATGCCCGTTTTGATCAATAATTATGATTCGATCTCGTAGAGAAACACTAATCATATCTTTCTATAACATGCTGAGCAACCTTGATGAGCCTTCTAATAAGAAGGCTCAAGGCAGCTCAGCTCTTTAACTATATGAGTTGCCAAATTACGCAAACGGCAATAGTTTTCGTGAGTATTTTCGTTTCCTAACATACTAATGACGTTTACGTAATTTGATAACTCTTAATAAAGTCTTAATTATTGCAACGTTTGACGTTATCAAATATTTTGATTAGATTTTTATCTTTAAAGTAATGGAGCCCACACATGTCAATAATTTCTTTGCGCAAGTCTTGCGTAAGCCTAGAAATTTGCGAATATTCTTTCCACAAAGGCTTGTGCAAGCCTTGCACAAGCCAGAGTTGCACAACGCTTGCACAAAGAAATTGTTGACGTTTGTGAAGAATTGGGTTAATACGCCTGAATTATAATGCGAACAAAAGTTAAATGTACTTAAAATTACGAGAATCGGGATATAGTGCCTCTACATGTACGTTCATGGTCGATGAGCAAGCATCGGTGTGCTCGACGTGTGACGTTTTGTGAGCATGTCGGTTGAAATACTTCTAGCATGTACTTATGTGGGGACTTACCAATACAGATATACATATGTACTAGCGCAGGCTATCTTGATAAAAAAACTAGCGACATGATGGCTCTTAATAGGGTTAAGCTCGCCTTTGTATATGTCTTTTTAATTAACCTTGTTTTTAATCTATTTGTGTACAATAAAAGATGAATAATCATAAACTTATGTGAAAGTTACAAAATAAAGAGATATTTGTGTTGTATCGTTAAAAATGCATCATAATTGTAGCTTAAAGAAAAACATGCAAGGATGTTCACAATTCTACAGAATATAAATGAGACAATAAAAACAAAATATCTATATAGTGCAAAGTTTTCGAACAGTTGCAATGGACAAAACACCCCAAAGTTACAAAACTGGCTATTAGAGACTTTACAAAATGGCGGTTCAAAGTGAAGGCTGTTCGAAAACTTTCAAGAAACTTCGTATCGATGAGTGATAAAATAAAACAAATAAAAATACAACTCCATGGTATATCTATTTCACATTTATTATTACCCGAAGTTGCGCTGGGAAGCGAACAGCCCTCAAATTTCTGCCACCGCCATTTTTAATACGGCTGTTTTCCTCGTCCAAACGTTTTAGACAGTGTTTATTATTATAAACATACATACAATACTAATATTTGTTTAAGTAGATACATTGGTTTATTTATTATTTCTAAGCATGTTTTGCTTACTGGGCAAAACACATCTCTAAACTCTTTTTAGAGTTTTAAATGTGTGGTAGAAAACGAATGGTAAGAATCAAAACTATCCAATGTGGATATAAAGGTTTTGCCCATAAACCCACTTAATGCTTCGACACCTCACAAAGCATATATTGCTTGGCTGTGCCTCTAAAACGTTTGTACTAAGATAACAACATGTCTAAGTGTCTTGGTCTAGTGCAAACATGTTAAGTACGTTTACCAAAAGTGTCTTAGCAAAATTTATTTACTTATAAGCTAGTAATCGGTCAGATCGTAAAGACGTTTTCACAAAGATACAAAATTATCATAATCGCTTTGTTTTCCCGGAATTTTCCCTATCTGTGTCGGGTAATGTTTATGAGTGTGTATTTTGTTCAGGTAGTTTATTGAGGGTACGTTGTAAAAATAAGCGAAACGTTTTTATGGTTAGGTACTTCTACTTTTCTACTCGTGGTTGTAAATGAAAATTATACGTTTTGTAATTCATCTATTTTGAGAAATAATGTTGTAAAATCAGTTATAGATAATTGTTTTATTTTATTTTGGAAAATATAATTTTAAAAGAAATTCTTATGGTAACCTGTTAAAATAAATGAAGACAGTGTGTTCACACTTTAAAGAAATGTTGTTGTCAAAATGTCACTTCAAAAGTTACTAGCATTCGACCGAGGCTTCGCACACGTGGTTTGTCTAAGTAGCCTGTATCTCAATCCAGGTTATAATTTATCTAATCTATACAGGATGTTTCGTAATAATATACGGACGATATTCAAGTGACGGTTTCTCAAAACATAAAAAAAGACTTCTTGAAAAGAAAACTCATAGTTATATTATCAAATTTAAAGAAAATCGACTAAGTTTAGGTGATTAATTCGATATAAAACTTGCTGCTTACTCTTGCAATCGACATCCAAAAATAAAGGCCGATTTGATATCTCTTTCGGAAATGGCTGCGGGTTTTGGGTTAGAAAAGGACGGCGAGAGATTTCTCGAGACGTCACCAATACAGTATCTGTGGTTAGATGGCAAGCATTATGCAATAGCACAACTTAAGTTTAATAAAGTGTTTCTTTTTACATAAAATAAATTTCACATTCTTATGGTAAACATTTCACAAATTTATTTATTATGATCATCAAAATAACCCTTTTCATATTTGTGCGTATTTTATCAAACACCTTATATACAAAAAAAAAATCATCGAAATCAACCGTGTCGTGATCAACAAGTCCTGAAAACGTATGAAACAGACAGATTGACAGAGACAAAGCTACTTTCGAATTAATAATACCTACTTATTAGTATTTCCTGCCCGAAATAACTTTTATATTAAATACCTATCTTTATTTCAGAACTTTATTACCGGTTTTATCAAAATTTGTACTCGTACATCCTGCTTACAACTCGTTAACTAAGAGATTACGATAAACAGGAGTCTAATATTTTCTAAAGCCAAAATTAATGGAGGGCCCTATCTTGTGGTTTTGAAGGGGGGAAGTAAGGGAGACAAAGTATTCAATGGAAAATGAGAAAATAATACAGGGATGAAAGCAAGCTTTGCGGGATTTTGGCAGTATCAAAGACTTCATTGATAATTTTTGGAACAGTTAAATAAATAAAATAAATAAATATTGCTGGACATTTCACACAGCGCTATCTAGCCCCATACTAAGCAGAACTTGTACTATGGGAACCAGATAACTGATAGAATACTTATATACTTTTTTTTGTAAATACATACATAAAATATATAGAAAAACACCTAGACACGGAACAAATATCTGTAGATCATGCAAACATTTGTTCCGTGGCGGGAATCGAACCCGCTACCTCCTGCGTCTCAGCCGGCTATACGCCCACTGCACCACGGATGTCGTTAAATATATTTAGCAAAATTTTAATTCTATCATTTTTTTTAATGACTTTTTTAATTTATAAATATTTGATTTGATAATAATAATGTTTTCAGCTTTTTTCATTTCTTTCTAGGTTTTCCTTAAAGGGTTTGTATATTTACTTCAAAATTGCTAGCAATATGTATGTATGGCTTATATATGTAATTCAAAAGAAAAGTAAGTATACAGGAATTGGGTATGAATGAGAGCATTATCAGGGTTTCCTTTTCAATTCGTTAAGCGTGAATCATGTCATGAGAACAAATTAAATGTCGAAAGGCACAATTGAAAGAAGCCCCATTTCCAATTCTAGCGTAGGTGGCGTTAATTGAAAACCACAGTTACCTGTAGGTGGCAGCTGTTAACTCATTGGTCAGAACAATGCTGGCAATTTAGGAAGTTTTCATTTTTAACTAACTCTTGCTACTGGAACATACGGACAGGATCGATTTACATCGATCTCATACATATGGCACGTGAGGGTATCAATTGGGTGTACGATAATTTGTAACAATAACGCAGAACTCCGGAAGGAATCATAATTACGGAAACTAGTGTTTCCGAAAATTTGCGCCCAAGTTACCTTTTTTTACACATACTCCTTTCCCCATCCGAGTTATTTCAGTAAATTAAGTACTGTGCGAAATTTATTTGTTTAAAAAAATATATTTTCAATAGTATTAAAACAGACCCAAAGAAATATATGTTTCTTGTCTTAAATAAACTAGTGGTTCGCCCCGAATCTCCCAAAATAAATATTATTCTTAGGGCGACTTGCACAATGATGCCTAAGCGTATTTAGTGGCTAAATATGATTTAAGGAGTTGTCAAATCATACAAATACTTCAAATTTAAACATGTTTGGTCGCTAAATACGTTTAGTGATCTTTGTGCACGCCGGCTTTAATCTTTGACTAATAAATTGGTGCCACGAAATGCATAACCAACCTACTTGACCTACAGTTTAATTCAAATTATATGTAACGAGGGTTCTTGTTAGTTGGTTATATTTTTTGGGGGTACAAATGGCAGTTATTCTAGATTTAAGACTTTTGCCTATATTTGTCTCACTAAACCTACACGAATACCAAATTTCAGCATTGGGGGGTCACTGGTGTACCCTGTGAATTTGGTCAAAGTTTTGTTTTTATGATGGCTAATAACTCAAAAACTACAAAAATTAAACTAAAATTAAAAACGGGGTTCAAATGTATTAATGAAGACCTTTCATTTGACGTCCTTTTTATCTAAAAGTCTCATTTTAATTTTTTTTACCCTTCTTGAACCCCAATATCTCAACAACCCACCAATATTTTTAGCTCATTGAGTCACACCGAAATGGTGCTATCACTATATACCAAATTTCACGATGATCGGATAAACGGTACGAAAGTTATCCTCGGACAAACAAACATACATACAACGCTGATTTGCCCAAGTTGATTTGGAGATCTCGCTTCGCTCGATCAATTATACGAGTATATATATATGATTGACTAGGACGTTTTTAAGTCACGAACCTAAGATGATAAAAAAGGATCTAGCTATGTTAGTTTATATAAATTAGTAGTAAATACTTGCAATTTATTTGAGTAAATTTTTGGACGTATTAATCTATAGATGCATATTTTCAGTAAACGAATGTCGTTAAGATTAGATCAAAACTTCAATTTTACTAGATTTCGTTTCGGGAATTAGCTTACTTATGTTTTGGAATTGGTGTCGGAGTTTTTAGGCCGGCGGAGACCTTAGCTTAGTAAAAAATACATTTTATTTAAAAATTTAAACATTTAAAAAACCTGTTATAAGTTTCTATTTTCCAGCTGATATCCCTTCACCAAAAAGGAATAGTGCTGATCTGAAAGGAATCTTCGGTTCGGCTGACCTGATCTTCATCACACAAGAACCACCCCACACCAGTTAAACAAGCTTTCTTAAAAAAATAAACCGCGTCCAAATCGGTCCACCCGTTTAAAACTACGATGTCACAGAAAGACACACATACAGATATATGGGAGGAGAAAGGAGTGGAACTCACTTCCGGTGTATGTTTTTCCGAACCAGTATAATCTCGGAGTCTTCATGTACAGAGTGAATAGGTTTTTACTAGGCAAGCGTGCTTCATCAATCACACCATCACTAACCACCAAGTGAGGTAGTCAACCGATTGACTATCATCAATAAAAAAAGTGTTACACTTATAACACCCATCTTTTTGCATCAGGGGTTAAAAACTAGTGAGAGTGAAATAGCTTTACGAGAATATTTTATAGCTTCACACTGACGGTTTATAAGGTTATCCTCGCAGGCAATATACCTCACGGGAAATGAAAGTAGGCGGGTGACCTGTAATTTATTAGTTAAAGTTCACTGCCTTACGACCTATTAAGCTCGCAGGTGCACATTATTGTTAGGAAATCAAAATACCCTAGAAATAATAATTATAAAATATACGAAAATATTACTAAGGTAAAATACACGAGGCATTTTAAACCGGAAGTGAGTATTATAAACATTTTTAATATCTGATTAAAATTTCGTGTTCTAATTCAATTCAATTCAAATTATTTATTCAGATGTTACATCCATAAATTGTTAGTAAAAAATTAAATCTTAAAACTATGTTAGTGCAGTTGGTAATAATTCATATTAACTAATTAAATAAACAATTCAAATACAAATTAAAAATAATTAACAATTCGACAATTTAAAATTAATAATTTAGAAAAATAATATGATAAAAACTAATAAAATTTAAAAGATACTACTGTTTTACAAGTTGGGTGGGCTTGTGTATTTGCACCCAGTGTCTCATTATGTTGGAGCTAAAGTTATAACTACTGTCAGCATGCTGTCAGTAATGAAGCCCTTTGTTTATAATTAATTCATTAAGGATATGAAGGCTTAAGAATATAAATTAGGTAATCTCGTTTTTTAGTGAAACTTTTATTACATCGTCTCAAACTTTTTCGTCTGTGTGTTGCATGTCGCGTGACGGTCGGCCGCGGAGTAGGGATAAAGTGAAAGGCGCTCGTCAGAGCAGCCGAGGCCAATATGGCGGCGCTTATAGTTCGCATCAGCTGACCGTGTAGTGTTTAGACTATTACTCATTTGTGCCAACGAGGAAAAATGTCTATAATGTGAAACAAAGTTTCACTTTTACCGTGGTTTCATAAAACCACACAATCTTTTTTTTCTCTATTAGAAGGTTCAAAGACTTTATCTTAACGTGTCAAATAAGTATACCTACCTATATCTAGAATGGCAATATGAGACGTTTCTTTAATATTCTTCACGTTATTGCCTCTTGGTTAAACCAGTCGATCACAGCTTCGACAGGCAGAATAATGTGATGGGTAAAACGAGTCTGAGAAAAGATAACTTTGAGATTTGGCAATGAATCAAATATGTGTGAGAGAAAATGAAGAATCGTATTCATGATTTACCAACATTCTTATCTTGAAAACAGATGTATTTTTTTATCATTTTGTAATTATAATAAATAAATATAAATATTGCTGTACATTTCACACAGTGCTATCTAGCCCCAAACTAAGCAAAGCTTGTACTATGGGAACCAGATAACTGATAGAATACTTAAATATATATATATTTTGTAAATACATACTTATAATATATAGAAAAATATCCAGACCCGAAACAAATATCTGTAGATCATTCAAACATTTGTTCCGCGGTGGGAATCGAACCCGCAACCTTCTGCGTTTCAGCCGGTTATTCGCCCACTGCGCCACAGCGGTCGTCTTAAATACAGATTTTTAACCTCAGGGTTAACCCGTATTAAAAAGTATAGTTCATTAGTGAATTCGTTTAATTTACAACCATTTAAACTTCTCTGGACGCATTTGTATTTAGTATTTGAGGCGTCTGAATCGAATCAAGGCTGCCTTTTCACTGGCGTTGAGAGATATTCAACTAAGCTACACTGCAATAGGAGAAATCTACACTGAGAGTGTAACCAAAAATAAAATTCACAGGGCGTAACAGAACTTGGCTTACTAAAAAGGCCTAAATAAGTCATCGTAGGTATACTGATATGGGGGTATAAACACTGTTTTTGTGCTGCAGAAAAGGGCTGTTCGTGCAATTTATAATATGGGCCCCAGAGAATCATTACGCAATGAGTTTAAAGAAATAATTATTATGACATTCCCTTGTCAATAAATCTATGAAAATCTGATGTACGAGTATGTTCACAAAAATGTTAATTTGTTTAAGAAAAATAGCAATAATCATAATTTTAATACTAGAAATAAAGATAAACTCGCTGTTGCCACTTGTAGACTCCATAAAGTTAATAAATCGTTTAAAGGGCAAGGTGTACGCTTTTATAACAAACTCCCAAGAGTTGTACAAAAATTGACAATTAACAAATTTAAAAACGTAATTAAACAAAATCTTTATAAAAAAGCTTCTATAAAATATCGGATTATTTAGATGATAGAGAAGCTTGGGATTGAAATTGCTCCAACTCGTTCAAAATTTTACAATTTAGACGTAATTTATTTTCTGTATTGTTATGTATTCTAAAAGGATAATTAAAAAAACAACTAACCTTGTTTCTTGCCTTTCTTTCACGGCTTGATCGCGAAAGAACAGGCAGTAAAACTGAAGTTTCAAAGTGATCCTTGTGATTTTAATGTATAAAAATATTTGACCTTGACTTTGACTTTTAAAGTTTCCTTAGATGTGCCAGCAGGATGATATAACGTGTCTACGATAGACTCCATCATGCTTCATTTGTTTGGTGCATGAACTTGTATGACATTGAATAGTTACATAAATTTGTAACAATTTGTTAAGTGCTTTGCGTATCGCTGGTTACCTAAATCTTCATTATGCTACAAAAAAGAACATTATAACTTTAAACGTGCTATGATATCGACGATGATCATCAGCGCTTGAGAATTATCTTTATGCGTCAATCAAAAAGCGTGTAAAATTTGGTGATTTTGTATCTATTGTGTTTCATTTAAAAGTTTACGATCTGACCAACCGCTTGTAATATTTACCCTCGGTTCGACTTGAACTGCAAGAGGCGAGATTTGAGCCCGCGGCGCGGCAGAAATTTGGGACCTCCTTGTGTGCTACATACAATCTCGTAATTAGTATTAACAAAACACTCTTATACTTGGCCACATTATCGAATCGACGAACTTTCGTGTTGTTTATCTCTGTTAATCTGTGTTACTCGTAAGACACACAGCATGAATATTCGCCGAAGTCCGATAATGATGCCGCGGAAATACAGCTAAAAGTTTATAGATAGTGCTGAACATCTAATGATTTAGTTTGTGTTGGATTCTATTTTATGTAGATGGCATCAGTTGCAATCGTAAGACAGTTTACTTAAAATAATAACATTTAAGTACACATTATGAGTATTCTTTAAATGATGCATAAAAGTATGTTATTAAGTAACTTATGTACAAAAATAGCTGACAATTGTAATCAAAGATAATGACAAATACATTAGTGCCACCCATAATTGATACACATTACACACCCGTTACACATACCATCACTGGTAACTGAAACTGATGCCACCTAAATGTGTTCGTGTAATTGAATCTTTGTGTCTCGAGGAATTTGATTCGATAAACACAATTATTGGAAATAATTGCAATTTTTAAGTATATTAGAGAAATATTATTATAGCAGTAATACCTATTTTTATAGAGACGTTGCAAACGATCCCTAAATAGTCCTACTGTTTTATTATACAGGGTGTTTGGTAATAAACTGACGATATTCAAGTGACGGTTTCTCAAAACATAAATAAAGACTTTCGAAAAAAAACTACTAGTTATATTAACAAATTGTAAAGAAAATCGATTAAGTTTAAGTAATTAATTCGATATAAAACTTACTGCCTACTCTTGCGATCGACATCCAAAAATAAAGGCTGATTTGATATCTCTGTTGAGGCTGCGGGTTTTGGGTTAAAAAGGGACAACAAGAGATATCTCGAGACGTCACCAATACAGTATCTGTGGTTAGATGGCAAGCATTATACAACAGCAAAACATAAGTTTGATAAAGTGTTTGTTTTTACATGCCAAAATAAATTTCATATTTCTATGGTAAACATTTCATAAATTTATTTATTATGCTCATCAAAATAACCCCTTTCATTTTTGTGCATATATTATCAAACACCCTATATATTATAATATTATGTTAATCCTTTATTCTTTCTGTCGGTACATATTTAATACTCAATTTTATTAAGACGTAAGTAAATTCAGTGAATTGTAGAATGAGCAATAAATACATATATAAATATTGGTGGACATTTAACACAGCGCTATCTAGCCCCAAACTAAGCAGAGCTTGTGCTATGAGAACCAGATAACTGATAGAATACTTATATACTTTTTTTTTGTAAATACGTGCTTATAATATATAGAAAAACATCCAGACCCGGAACAAATATAATTAGGCACCGTTGTTTCAAAGTTCCAACTCTAATATTTATTCATTCTAAAGCCTATAAGAACTCTTGAGGTAAGTAAACGTGACTGCACTGCTTTAAATCTTCTCAATCTATTTACTGTAGATAAAGATGTTTCAGTGTTTGGAGAATAACATTTTCAAACTAAGCTTATGTAAGTTACGAATCATTTATTAAGACATGCTTCACTCAACGTCCTTCCGGCGCAACTCTTTTGAGGTGGTAGCTGTTGGTCTATGGAACTCTCTCCCTACTCATATTAAAAAAGCGCCTAGTAAACCGGTCTACCACCGTACCGGACTAGTCTACAGTCATTTATTACAATCCTCTACTAGCTGTTAAAATATGTGGAAACGTAGTATGTGTACTCGTACTTTATGTAATACTTAAGTATTTTTCGTTTTTTTAAATATATATTTTGTTATATATATATTAAAGGAGTAAATCTTTGACCGAATGGTGGCCAAGAACAGACCTAAGAAGTCCAGGACGTCCGACGGCGCGGTGGGTCGACGATATAAAGAAAGTCGCGGGCAACTCCTGGATGCGCAAAGCACAGGACCGGGAAGAGTGGCGTTTACAAAGGGAGGCCTACACCCAGCAGTGGGTACTTATAGGCTGTAGATGATGATGATGATGATATATATATTCTATGTATTATTATTATTATATCAAGTAGGTTTATGTATTTATTGTTACTGTGATTGGAGTTTATTGTTATTTGTGTTTTTTTGTTTTCAAATATCATTATGTTTATATTGTTTTAAGTTAGCACGCCAACCTTTTTTGTTACCTCTGAAGTTGGCAGGTAGAAAATGCTATTAGCATTAAGCCCACCTTTTGTACATGTAATTTGTATTTTTTGTGCAATAAAGTATTAAAATAAATAAATAAGATGATACATTTTTTTACAACATGTATACAGCCTATCGAGTAGTGTCTTACCAGTTGTAGGATATTTAGTTCCTAGACCTGAGGGCTTAGCCAAGTTAAATTCGATTAGCGATGACGCTAGTCGATAAGTCCGAAAATGTATAGGATTTGACAAATGCGATGGAAATATCACGTGATATATCGACAACAAACCTACGTAGAAATCGAATCGATTCGAAGCAAATGTAACTTGGTTACGGGCCCAGGATGCAGAGACATGCAAAAACTGAACTGGTTTTACCAAATCACTATTTATTGTCCATTTCCCCCCACACGGCCCAATTGATGGTAAGCGTATAACGCATTCTAAGGACATTTGTAACACCAAAGGCATCACTCGTGCGTTACCGACCGTTTTAATCTGATCTTTAATCTTATTAATCTTTGGATACCATATTATAATTAAATGAAAATGCATTCAAAAATATATTTAAATAAATAAATAAATATTGGTGGACATTTCACACAGCGCTATCTAGCATCAAACTAAGCAGAGCTATGGGAACCAGATAACTGATAGAATACTTATATACTTTTTTTTAGTAAATACACACTTATAATATATAAAAAACACCCAGACACGGAACAATCATATAAATATCTGTAGATCATGGAAGCATTTGTTCCGCGGTGGAAATCGAATCCACTACCTCCTGCGTCTCAGCCGGCTATACGCCCACTGCGCCACGGAGGCAGTCAAAATTTATATAAAAATCACTTCACGAAAAAAGCATATTATAACATCAATGACTTTATCTTAGACTCAGAAATTTGGAATGAATACCTAGTTTTAGTTTTGACACAAAAAAATGTATTTTTTTATGTTTTTTTATAAATATTAATATTATTTGAGAAAGCCGCTATACAACTGCATCTTTTACTTTATGCTTTTATGTTTGCATTTGTTCGTAACTTGATATAACTAAGCTTTCCTAGTGATCCTAAAGTTTCAATAAATGTATATCTATCTTCAAAAGTTGTTACGTAAAAAGATTTCATTGAAATTCAATGAAATTCTTGTTCAATTTACCTATCTGAGTTTAACTAAATAATATAGTGTAAGGTGCTTCAATAGTGTTTATTCAATATTCGATACTCGACTAGAAAGTGCTCTTAGCTGTAACAAGAAAACGGCTGTGAATATTTTTGAAATACTCTTAAAGTGCTTTGCTAGATTCACTACAGAAAATTCAATGGAATGTCGAGAGCTTAAATTTTTGAATGGTTTATTGTGGCACTATAATCTGTCTTAGAACTGTATAACCAGCTAAGAGTGATACTATTTGTTTTTTGTGTCATTATCATTGTATCAACCTTAGGGCGTCCACTGCTGAACATAGCCCTCCCTCATAGATTTCCAGAGCGACGGATCTTGTGCAGGTTGCACCCGACAGCTCTCAGCAACCTTAATTAGGGGGGGGCCTCCCTACGCTACGCTTTACAGTGCCTTTTTTTTGCTTTTTTTGGTTCTTTACCGCAAAAGGAAACAAGGAACCCTTATAGGATCACTTCGTTGTCCATTTGTCTGTCTGTCCGTATATCAAGAGCCTTTTTATTAAGTTGAAATTAATATCAAATGGTTGCAAATAAATCAAAACTTATAGGGTACGATCCGTTGATCTAGAATCATGAAATTTGGCAAGAAGCAAGGTCTCTCAGCACAATTATAGGAAAAAATCCGAAAATCGTTGATTTGTTGTTACACCACATAAAGAAAATAATTTAACGGAATCCTCGATGCGCGAGCCAGATTCGCACTTGTCTGGTTTTTGTTTATAAGTCTCCAGAGGGCTTAGCCAAGTTAAAGTCGATTAGCGATGACGCTAGTCAATAAATCCGAAAATGTATAGGATTTGACACATGCTATAGAAATACCACGTGATACAGCGACAACAAATGTATGTAGAAATCGAATAGATTCGTAGCGAATGTAATTTGGCTACGGGCCCAGATCACTTTTGAATAATATTACCGAGGTGACAACCCCAGACAGGTCTTTTCGACGTTTTCGAAGAAAAAAATTACTTTTGGGTTAAACTAGATAATCATTTTCCCTGTGTGAGATGCCAAGTACTAGCGATAGCTTTCTTTTTTGAAGAGAAGTAAAATGGCTATACTACGAGATAAAATAATCGGATAATATATATATAAACTTATATATACGAGTAAACTTTAATGCGCCTGATGCGCATGATTTAAATTTGATTTATATATTTGCACACCATCTGTATGGTAGAATATATAAGGATCAACAAATTGTAACATCGAAACATTTACCTATATTCGAGCAAATAAACGTTCTGATTTCTGACTATCGTATCTCGCTGCAACATCTTGTATTGCAACAGGCGTGTTGGCGGGACCGTTACTGGGACGTCACCGAGAACGAGATGACGGCGCCGAAGGAACGATGCATATTTTTACGATGGGTGCATGTCCACTGCATACTCGTCACCTGAGTGCCACTATTCCTATCGACAATGTGTCCAAAGATAACATTTTTTTGAACATACAAAAGCAGAAGAAGAATTTGTCACTGGGTCAACCTAGCCATTCCCTAGTTTGTTTTAGTTCTATGAAAACGCTCGACAGCTACAAATAACTGAACCACCGAGATTGTCGCTTGGACACACGATCGCCGTCATCTTGAACTCAGCCCGAATAATCTCGTTCTGGGTGACGTCCCGATGTCAGTGGCGGTGGACAAACACCCTTACGTATCTCGCGACAGGTTTCAGAACAAACAAATTTTACCTCAAACGTAAATAGGGTCTCATTTCCGTCCCTGCTCAAATAATAGCAAATTTTTATGACCCAAAGAGGGAAAATTCCCTGCAAATAACAACCAATTCGTAAAAGAAAAGATCCTCGCTGATCACGAAATTAAAACTCAAGCTTTTGTCAACACAAACAATCAAAGAGCCGGAGTAAAACCATAAAAAGTATTCACAATTCGCTGGACGGTAGGACAGTCTTCCGGCGGAATGAGTTTGCAAACTCCGCGGCTAACTAGTTTAGTAATTCATGGTACTAAATTTACGGAATTCCGCACTTATAGTTTGTAAAATATAGCAAGAGTCCTGTGACAGCTGTCAGAATAACATGCCTACAATAATGGATATGATCGTAGTTAAGGATATTTTGTTAATATGTAATTTAAACTAGTGGTTCGCCCCGAACTGAGATCTCGCGAGTCTCCCGTAAAAACCAAAATATTTTACCAATATTATTCGTAATCTTTGACTATCAAAATGTGCCAGGAGAAGCTTATGCTTTTCCTGGCACATTTTGATACTCACTTACTTGACCTACAGTTTCATTCAAATTACAGGTAACGGGAGTTCATATTAAATATTCCAGACTTTTGCTTATATTTGTGTCACTAAAGCTAAACGCATACCAAATTTCAGCACTGTGGGGTCACTGGTGTACCCTGTGAATTTTGTCAAAGTTTGTTTTTACTATGGCTAATAACTTAAAAACTAAAAGATTTAAACTAAAAATAAAAACGGGGTCGAAATGTTTAGTACATTTATATAATGTTTAAAGACCTTTCGTTTGACAGCCCACTTGACCTCTCAACTTCTTCTTCTTCTTGATCTCAACAACCCACCAACATTTTTAGCTCATGGAGTCACACCAAAATTGTGCCATCACTACCTATGTATAAAATTTCACGACGATCGGATTAACGCTTCGAAAGTTATCCTCGAACAAACAAACATACATACATACATACAACGCCGATTTGCCCAAGTTGATTTAGAGATCTCGCTTCGCTCGAACAATAACAAAATATCGATAATTACGATCAATAATTATCGACATAGTTCCAGATCTATTGTAGGCATGTTATTCTGACAGCTGTCACTGGACTCATGGTACATTTTACAAACTTTTATTGTTTCCTGTAAGCTGAACAGATTGACAGACTTTGTGAAACTAGCATTGATACTTAATAGCTTAACCTAATTATTTGGAGTACAATGCTATGTTAATGCTGGTCAATAAAACACCTTTCATCCCACGAATATTTCTTATTTATAAAAAGGTTCTACTGTTTCTCCCAACTAACCCGTATATTAAAACCAATATCTTGGTGAGACGATTGAAAAACTGAATACAACTGCAGCTGGGCTTTGTTTTTTATATTCAACTAGCTGACCCGCCTAACTTCGAACCGCCTTTACATATGATATATGATGCATATGATGCGGGCTGCCAACGTACATCGCCCCGGTAAAATTGTCAATCGGCCATCATTAGCTGAATGTATGAGAAAGTGAAGTATTATTGTTTTATTAAGGTTTAAGAAATTAGGGGCTTTAGTTATCTATTATTCTTTCTCCGTAAACAAAGTTGAAATTATGAAGCCTCATTCAGTTTTAATTAACAACTGATGCTGTCGTGTCTATGTAAGCTCTCGTAAAATTCTAAAGACTTTTAAACAGTTACTGTCCGTATAACAAAGTAAGTAGATGCTATTACAGTGCAGATAATAAGACACATCGGTACTTATAAATAAAACTGATTAGTCCTAAAGTTATCTCTTACTTATCTTAATGGTAAAATAAATGTTTTCTTGATGAATATATTTTTTCTGAACTTTACGCGACAATGTTATTGCGGCTGACAGTCTCCAATTTGTTTTTACAAGCTTTTTATTAACTTGCAATGTATGTATGTTTGTCCGGGTGGAATCTTGCAACTGAATTTTGAACCCGTTCCCCTCAACTGATTTGGTCTCATTTTCATTTTTTTTTACCCAATATCCCCAATAAGAACCCCAATATCTCAACAACCCCCTAATATTTTTAGCTCATGAGTCTCACCAAAATTGTGCCATCACTACCTGCCTATATACCAAATTTCATGATGATCGGGTAAACGCTACGAAAGTTATCCTTGGCCAAACAAACATACATACAACGCCGATTTGCCCAAATTGATTTGGAGATCTCGCTTCGCTCGATCAATAATTATTATTCATACATTTTATTTGTGTTCACAACGTAATAACTTTTAGTCTCAATAGAAATTGCCCATTCTACTGGTTTTATTATCATATCTAAACAAGGGCAGTTTGTCTGTGCCCCTGGGACAAACCTACTTAATATTCCTTATCCGAATATAACTAAGTTTCATCACGATTTAAATCGAATAATTAATTGACTTATCAAGGAAAACAATAGCAAATTATGTACTAACAAATTGAGCAAAGACCAAGTCATTAGCGAGTTTTGTTCAAGACGTAAATTAAGGGTTTAAAAAAATATTTCTAAAGGGTTTATGGCAGACTACAAGGTTGATAGGTGTCTGGCTAGAAAAAAGGGAGATCTCCCTACCTATGTCCTAGGACCAACAGGTCTTGTTGAGAAGTATTAAATATCTTTCAGTTCTCAGAATATGTTGCTTGCGCGATTTAGGCATATGCTCTTACAATTTCTCCTAGTCTCCGTATTGACATTCGCTCTGTAGGTTAGCTTGATGTCAAAGTTGTTCTTCCATCTAGCGATAGATGTCACCACAAGTTTATTGAGTTACCTATGTAGTTTTTCTCAGATTGTCCAAGGAGGATTCATTTTTATCACAAGTGTACGGTGTAGATATATTTCAGTTTTACGCGCCTCACTACTTATTTGCATCAAAGTAACATAATCTTTATTCATTGCAAATCAAGGATAATTTTGGAAAGCCAGTGCGTAAACTTCAAGTACACGGTAGAGGGCCGTGATTACGACTGTTGTCTTAGAAATACCTCATAATTATAGCATTAAAATATTGATAAAATAGATGTCAATGATATTGATAAATGAGGTATCGTGAAACTTATCATGATTCTGAGACATAGAGATATTTTGAAGTGCCAAAATACTAATTTGTGTATATTAGAATCGACTTGGTACATAGTTCTGAATTTATAATGATCCGAGAATTTTTAATAACTGGTGTGCTGACTTCAAGAATTCGAAGTTTTAATGATTCTCGCCATAAGCAATGATTAGAAAAGCAATTGAGAGTTCCGTGGGTTTAATGAGATTTTTATGGATCATTTAGGGGTGAATAATAGGCATAGCATTTTGGTTGTAATGGCTCCTGATTAAAGCCAGGGTATTTTAATTAATGATACCTTAAGTTTACAGCAAAATATATTAATTTAAGCTCTTTTTAATCTTTCTGAGTCTTGCCACTCAGTACGGAGTGTCGAGTAATACATTTTATTAAAACTGAATTTTGTTAAGTATGTAAACAAAAATAGAACAAATATGGATATCTTTGTTATTGCCAAAACCGAACTCAATTTTTCGTTTTGTTTAGAATAAACTGAAATAAATCGCCTTACTATGTTACATATTGAAAAATAAACCATCCATTTCGTTTTGAAAAGTAAAATGTCTACCGGAAAAGTTGGTCAGAAAATGTACTTGTGTAAATTGGATAACACTTACGGTTTATTGAGCTCTGTGTGCTTGGAAAAACTAACACGGGCCGTCGCGATCGCGATGTATATTTTAAACTTACTGGCTCTGATTTGAAGTGATTTTGTTTGTTTTATTCGCTATAAGTATTTTCAATTTTTCAGATAAACCAAGATAAAGCTTCAATTTCATACCTGATAAATGAATTTCTCGTGTTAACCAGAAAATTCAGACGATACGAGAAGCACGTAAAACACTGAACGTGTCTCAATTCGGATAGTGTTGAAGTTTACGTTTGAAAGATTTAGCAGTTCAGTCACCCTTACCTCAGATTTCTTTTAGCCGTCATTGGTAAAATCTACACAAACGGTAAAGCAACGGTAATGTTTTCCTATTGAAAACCATATTAAACTCTTAAGAAAATGTATTCTTTTAAAAGTTGTAATTCGAAACTCAATACTGTCGATTGACTATCAACTATTAAGGTTAGACTGTCATCTTAAGAGGAAATTCGGGAAGCAAGACATTTGGAAAATAGGTATTTAACAAATCTATTGCTGTCGCGCAGTGCCCTATATGCCTTATGTGCGTACGATAGAGACAACTGCAGGTCGGACTGATTATACCTATTTAAAATAGACGAAATCACTGTTTCGTGGTCCCCTGTTTCCTTTTCCAAAACTGGGCCGCTTTTAATTTATTTTTCAAATATGTATAAAAAGGGCTTTGGCTATGTTTGCACGTTTCGTTTTTTTTATTTATATTCGTCAAATTTGTTTGCTGGATGTCTGAATAGGGGCAGTAAAAATTTGCAATTTCTGTGACTTTAAAAGGTTCCTAGTTCTTATAATAATTAATTTATGGAGAAAAACTAAACGTAGGGACATGACCGTGGTACTTGTAGATTGTATGGTAAAAAAATATTTGCTCTAGTACCACTATCCAGAGAGGACACAGGAGACTACGTTTGTATGAGCGAAGCACAGCCCAGATTTCCTCTTAAGCATCCATTACATACTCAACCTGCCATTTACTGAATGTATTCCTTTGATCAAATCAATTATACAAAACTATTGACGATGTTAGATCAAACCCAAAATCAAATTGAGCATGTAACATTAGCCTAACAATCCGAAATACAATGGTATCGTTTTCAAACCACTATCTTTGTATTCAATGAACTTAACATATGTACATAGTTCGTAAAGTTAATAAAATCTATCGGTACTTACTCAGCATTAGTTTCTGGTGTGGGAAGGTCACCAATGGTGGTGAGGGTCAGTGTAGACCAGTAAAGCGAGCCTAGGTACTTCCTCGTCAGAGTTGCATAGTCACCAGGCCGATGAGGATAGACCCAGTCTCCCTGTCAAATAAAAATACTACGTCGTGAACAAATTACACTGTAACAGCAGATTGTTCCGTTTTGTATTTATTGTACCCTTAGCTTGAAGAAAAATCTTGTCTCGTTAGAGAGCTGTGCAAATACTCTGTTCGAGAAAAGAGTTGTAGCGTTTCGTAATAGTGTAGTCGCTTTCATTTGCACTCTTTGGAATTGTCACAACACGGGAAGGAATGCATACGAAACACTCATTGCGGTACAAAAACAAGCTTATGATACCTGCTTCCCGACTCAAACTGTACTCTTCAAGCACTTACGTAATGTCGATCAAAACATTTAACAAACTACCTGACGTGTTGAAAAATGAGATTAAAAATATAAAATTTATAAAACAATTAAAATACTTACTAAGTACTAAAACTTACTATACAATTGATGAATATTTTAATGACAAATTTAATGAAAAATTACAAATTTTAGATGCTTACCTACATACTATATATATACACCTATATACTTATATACATTAGATTTGAATGTTTTCTTTTAAAAATAAATATAACCTAACAAGAATAATGACGTCCTCCTATCTCCATAATATTCTTGTGCCCAACAGGATCCATAATGAACATGTACCTATTATTTTAATTTTTTGTGACTGCCTCCGTGGCGCAGTGGGCGTATAGCCGGCTGAGACGCAGTAGGTAGCGGGTTCGATTCCCGCCGCGGAACAAATGTTTGCATGATTTACAGATATTTGTTCCGTGTCTGGCTGTTTTTCTATATATTATAAGTATGAATTTACAAAAAAAAGTGTATAAGTATTCTATAAGTTATCTGGTTCCCATAGTACAAGCTATGCTTAGTTTGGGGCTAGATATCGCTGTGTGAAATGTCCAGAAATATTTATTATTATTATTATTTACCACCCGTTATTACATTGTGGAATACAATAAAAGATTGAGTATTGACTATTGTCAGTTTGAGTATATACACGATGGGCCATGATGGGCGATCATAGACGATCACCATCGAGTAGAAAAGTAAAAAAAAAAAGTCAAAAATCAAATATTTTTATTCATTAAAATCACAAGGATCACTTTGAAACGTCAAAAGAGAGGGCATAATTGTCTGTAATCGCCCATGATCGGTGACGATCGAGCATAATTTTGGACAAGCATAATGTAGCCTCTACCTACACCATGGGCCATGATGGACAGTCACAGAATGCGTAACAATTGCGCTGCTACATTTGTTAATTATGGACGTTGAAACAGTAGCAGCTGCCGCTATTTATTAATTTAGTGTATACAACCATTGTATAACACATTATATACTCGTATAATGCACATGCACCGTACGGTAAACAAGTACGAACTGAGTGATCGGCGATCGTATGGACACGCTTACAATCATGGCCGCAAACTCTTTTGATGTTTGTCCGAAAAACCGACATAGCGGCAATTACGCTCGACTGTCACCGATCATGGGCGATTACAGGCAATTATGCCCTTTACACGATAGTGATCGTCTATGATCGCCCATAATGGCTCATCGTGTAGAGGCGCCATCAAAGGAAGTTTGCGGCCATGATTGTAAGCGTGTCCATAAGATCGCCAATCACTCAGTTCGTATTTGTTTACGGTACGGTGCAGACAGTACAGTGAACACTTTATATAATGGTTACATACACTAAATAAATAAATAGCGGCAGCTGCTATTGTTTTGACGTCCATAATTTTAACAAATTTATATGCGCCATTGATAGTGGCAATCATAGCGCATTCTGTGAATGCCCATCATGGCTCATGGCGTAGAGGCTATATTATATTAATGACTCATCAACTCGGTATCTGAAGGTCTGAGAATTTTTGAACTGAGGTCTTGGCGAACGTCTGAGAAAGAAACTTAGATACTAACACTGCGAAATCATTCACCCCTGACTTTATATTGTAACGGTTTCCAGTCTCAGAAAATGTTTTACTACTTTAATGTTATACTAGATTATTAACCGAGGGGGTAAAGCAGTGACATGCGTCACGGGCGCTATATTGAATCCTTAGTGCAGCAAAGGATATAAGCATGCCCAAAAAGATAGCTTTATCCACGAGGAGAATACTCTACTTGTCACACTGTCTGTGAGACAATAAAAACTAAATTTAGGTTGGTGCATTCTGTGCAGAGATTAGTTCGATTTACGAATAAGTTCTTACGGTGTGTCTGTGGGTCTCTTTGGATTTGGTTCAAATTTGAATACAGATGAGGTTCGAAATTCAAATTAAAAATCCGCCGAGTCCCTCTTTGTGCGTTGGGGAATTAAAAATAATTTTACACGCACCAATTTACATTGATTAAAGATCCAGTCTTGCCAAACTTTTTTGTAATAGTTTATTTTATTATTACATTGCACAAGGCTGCATACACATAGAATAGAATAGAATAGAATAATCAATTATTTGGCACACACAAAATGACACATGAAACAATAATAAGGAACAGTTGAATCCATTAAGACAGTTCGACTCATGTGTCTGCGTACCAAAATGGCGTTCAGCTCAGCATAATGTTGGATGCTGTTCATCCAACGCTGATTTTCAGCTGAAACCGGGAGCAAAAGGTAGTGCAGCAGCGACGAAGTAAAATAAAAACATACATACATACACACATACATTTATAGTAGTGCTAATCACACATAATCTGTGCTAAACTGCAAGAATCATAGTATCACTCTGATCTAAATGAAATTTTCCACAATTTAAACATCGAGTACCTTAAAGTTTAAAACCAGTTTGACGTTTGATAAACGTGTTACATACAACTGATAATTAAAGGAGATATCCTCAGGCTGGATAGTAAACTTGAAATAGCCCATGAAACACGGCAATCTAGACGGTATTCTCATCAAGTTTAACTCATTGAAATAAACTTTTAATGTAATCTTCTTAATTGATCGAGCGAAGCGAGATCTCCAAATCAACTTGGGCAAATCGGCGTTGTATGTAGGTATGTATGTTTGTTTGGCCGAGGATAACTTTCGAAACGTTTATCCGATCATCGTGAATACACCAAAATTGTGCCATCACAGCCTACCTATGTATCAAATTTCACGATGATCGGATCAACGCTTCGAAAGTTATCTTCGGACAAACAAACATAGATACATACATACATACAACGCCAGTTTGCCCAAGTTGATTTGAAGATCTCGCTTCGCTCGATCAATAAAATTATCAAGAAATTAATTTCTAGTCTGTATCATATCACTACTGAGCAAAGGCTCCCTCTTTCCTATTTACTTTTCAGTTTAGTGTTGACTAATCCTTCTTGAGAGCCCAGGGCCCGTAGCCAAATTATATTCACTTCGAATTGATTCGATTTCTACATAGGTTTGTTGTCGATATATCACGTGATATTTTTACAGCATGTGTCCCATACATTTTCGGACTTATCGACTAGCGTCATCGCTAATCGAATGTAACGATCTATCAAGATACCCTCTTCTATCGTTAGGGCTCACGATGTTGTTATTTTTGTTTATCAACACCATATTAAATCTATAGCAATCCACTGCTAGACGTAAGTATCTCCCAAGGTGCGCCACTGAGGCCAATCTTCGGTTCTTCTCATTCAATCCTTCCCCTGGTGCACTGATTGTCACTCCATCTAGCCGGCAGGCATGGCTTCCACTCTAGAACACGTTTACTCCTGCGGTTATCGGTTCTTTATACTTTTGCCCAGTATCTTTTCATAACCCGCCGGACATATTAATAGAAGATTTTGAATGGACATGTTTAGACTGCTGTAGTTCAGCAGTCTTCACTCTGTTTATCAGAATCTCTCGTAACTTTATTTGTGCCCAGAAAATTAGGTTTTCACAACAAAGGCTTTTCATTTGACATAAATTCAATATTCGTAAATCGTAGCGTATCATCTGTACCTTTGTGCTGGGTTAATAACATCTCAAATATCAACGGATTACTTGGAGTTTTATTAAAACCTATTGAGAATACGATCCTGGTTCATTTTGACGAGGGTAACCAAATATCGTCAGATCTCAAGCATTAACGTGTTTTTTCTGTGATAACACACACAAAAACATATTTTTATTCTTTATAACTATGTCTTTTAGGTAAAAACGTAGGTTTTTTTGCGTGCAAAAATACAAAGAAAATCTATTGAAATTTTTCAACTGGTTTACGGGTTTTACATAAAATCTGAAACGAAAGCGTTTACAAAAACCGAAGACAATGCTAAACATTATTACTTTGTACTGAAAACAGACGAGTAACAGAAAACAGTAGGTAATAAGAAGTCCGTCAACTATATAAATAAGTTTTTTGTAGATAAATTACTTTTTCATAACAAGCTTTTATAAAATTCACTAGCTGACCCGTACGCGTGGTTTGTCAATAAAACATTACCCTCCTTCTGTGCAGTTGCGTAAAGTGTATCCTATGTCTCAAGTCCATTCATTATCTATCTAGGTATATAGGTACCAAATTCTATCGATATCGGTCGAGCCATTAAGTCGTGAAAAGGTAACATACAGAAAGAGAGTTACTTTCAAATCGGTATGTAGATTATAACCTGGATTAACACATAGGCTACTTTTTGTTGACAAATAACGCGTGCGAAGCCGCTGGTGGAAGCTATTTATACGTATTAACCTTTCTCTTGAATCACTCTATCTATTGCTGAAAACTGCATTAAAATCCGTTGAGTTGTTTAAAAGATCTAAGGTAACAGACAGCGGAAGCGACTTCATTTTATCCTGTGTAAAGATAATCGGAACCGCAAGCAGATTCAAATGAGCCCAAACACTAGTAGCCTACTATAATCCATTCAGAAGTTCCGTTGTCTAGAATCCGTCTCCATCATGAGACCACCTCCATGGTACCATATTATTGCATTGTCACCGAAGTTACATAATATGTATTCCAAATTTCAGTCAATCGGTTGAGGGGAACGGATTTAAAATTCAGTTGCAAGATTCCACCATGACACACATACATACTAGTACTAGTACATTGCAAGTTAGTAAAAAACTTGTAAAAATATTTCAATCTGAAAGGTCATCATTATTCGGTTAAGGTTTTAATTCCAAATTGCTTTCCATAATCATACCCCATTTCGTTAAAACTATTTTTCGCCATTTCCCCGGCTATTACGAGTTCAAAAACAACCCAATACCGGAAGGCAGTGGCAGTAAATAAAATATTGCTAGACATTTCACACAGCACTATCTAGCCCCAAACTAAGAGAACTAACTACTATGGGAACCAGAGAACTGATAGAATACTTATATACATTTTATTTTTGTAAATACATATTTATAGAGAAACAACCAGACCCGGAACAAATATCTGTAGATCGTGCAAACATTTGTTCCGCGGCAGGGATCGGACCCGCTACCTCCTGCGTCTCAGCCGGCTATTCGCCCACTGCACCACGGAGGTCGTCACGGAGGAGTCAGTGGCTATATATATATATATATATATATATATATATATATATATATATATATATATCAAAACGGTTTGTAACAAACCAACCAATCTCTTGATAAAGGCACAAGCCATTGACTTCCGGTATTGGGTTGTTTTTGATCTCGTAATAGCCGGGGAAATTAAGTCATCTTTTGATTAAGTATCTTTAGATCATTTCCGGCTTTGTATAAGAGACCTTTAAGATAAGCTTTTTGGGTGTTCATGGTCGGCATATCAACAAAAAGTCATCATCATTATTTTTCTCTCTTTTGCTCTGGGCAGTTATTATCCAGGACTCTTCTGCGAACTACTCATTTACCTATTCGTTTGGAACATCATCTAAGCTAGTTTCAATAAAAACGGGATAATTACCTCGATTTGTAAGTTTACCCACTTGCAAAGACTTTAGTTTTCTCCTCGTGATAATGGCGCATGCAACTGTGCCGAAATATTAGGACACTCAAAAACTCTCAAATCGTGGTAATTATCACTTTTTAGTGAAAAAACTGTTTATAACCATTATAGTTTCAAAAGTTTTAAGGGCTTCACACACGGCAGCTATAATGTATGTACATTATAGCACGATACATCTCATTAGGTACATCTTTCCATAGAAATCATCAGGAGACCACACACGACAGCTATAATGTATATATTTACATCTTCGTATCTTAATATACAGAGCTATACGAAAATATACATTTATATTTTGATACATCTTAATATATTTCCGTATATCTCTCTTCGAAAAGGATGTTCAAAAAGCTTATGCGATAGACAGAGACACACACAGTACTCGTAGTACGTCAATCGGGACGTATACAAATGGAATGAAGGGAAAGTTACTGTTACGCCGAGGCTGTTACAGAATAAGTAATAGTCGGTATATCTCGAAGTTGTACCTACTGTGTCACAGATTAGGTAATACTTGGTATGGAATATACCTACATGCTACGTGTTTACCTACAGTTGCACAGAATAAGAAATAGTAGTCATGTCGAAATACCTACACATTTCTAGTTGCTACTGGAACGATCGAGTTCGAGTGTTATGTACTGTGCGCGGTATAAATAGGCCAGAGAGACGCCCGAAGGGGTCAAATTGAGGTTGGTTGGTTGAACGGGTGAAAGGTTGAAACGGGGGGCGGTAAGAACTCCGCAGGAAAAGGCCAAAAAGCCCGGTACTGCTTCCCCCACACCGGCTTCGCCGGTGTGTGAGAGATGAAGACACGAAGGGGTCAGTCTTGATTTGGCTGTACGTGCGAATATTTCGGTGACTTTAGTGGTTTATTGGCTATAGGTATATGGCTGTCACAGAATAAGTAATAGTCAGCCTCTCGAAGTCATACCTACTGTGCCACAGAATAGGTAATACCAGTTGTTACAATTACCTACAGTTGCACAGAATAAGAAAGAGTTGTCCTGTCGAAACACCTATATGATTCTAGTTGCTAGTCTAGTTGGTAGTGCCTTCTAGAGCATTCGCGAAGGCGGCTGCGTGCGGTATAAATAGAGCGCAGATACGCCCGGGCAGTCAGTGAAAATCCTCCGTCGTCCGAGAGACGTTCTCGGAGACCCGGATGACGAAATCACCTCCGCTAATGCGGAAGATGAGTCATCTATATCAGACAGAGCAAACACTTCACAGAAACACCGATCGCGCTGGCGAGGTCAACGAATCCCTTCAGTCGCCGCCTATACGAGGTACAGACATGTACCCGGGCGTTTCTCTCCTATCCCCAACCCGGCAACTGCCCAAGCCGAGGCTCGTACCTAAGTGGTGCCCTTGCGCTAGTTGCCTAAATAACTTACTGGGCTGAGCGCCATCTGCGCTCGCCAAAAGTTCGGTTAAGCTGTCACGGCCTCAGAGGCCAACAGCGAGTTAGTCCTTCAGAAAGAAAGGACCGGGCAGTCAGTTTGGTTTTGGCGATACGTACGAATACTTCGTTGACTTTTAGTGGTTTATTGTGCAACAGTGGTGTGAATTAGTGTGTTGTGATTACTTGTGGTTCGTTCGTGTATTTATCGTTTTTGTGTTGAATAAAATTGTTATTTTGATTAGACTGATTTTCATTATTTTATCCCGAACCCTCAGCTCGTAACATTACATTACATTACATTACTTATTGTGTTTGTGCTACATTAAAAGATAAAGATATTATGATATTTTAAAGCTGTACATCCCGGAATGTAATGTACATTAATATATATTATAGCTGCCTTGTGTGAAGTCCTTTATACTCGCTCAGTTAACCTGGGGGCCAATTCAAGTAATACAATTATAAAAACATTTAGACATTTGACCCAAATGAGATTGGATTATGAATTAAACAAAGTTTGGCTGAACAGCTCCACTAATACTTACAATATTGTTACGGGATTTGGCCCCCTGGTATCATCTTAAAATATATATTATTATGACAATTACCTTGTTATCACAAAAAAGTTAAATAACTGTTCAACAAATAAAATAAATAAAATAAAATAAATATTGCTGGACATTTCACACAGCACTATCTAGCCCCAAACTAAGCAGAGCTTGTACTATGGGAACCAGATAACTGATAGAATACTTATATGCTTTTTTTTGTAAATACATACTTATAATATATAGAAAAACAACCAGACCCGGAACAAATATCTGTAGATCATGCAAACATTTGTTCCGCGGCGGGAATCGAACCCACTACCTCCTGTGTCTCAGCCGGCTGTTCACCCACTGCGCCACGGAGGTCGAATGCTTAAAGAATTTAAATACCGCTAAGTGTTTTGTATTGAGACCCTTATAGTTTATCGAAAATATAACTTTACCTGAAAACCTTCAGCCTCTGACAGCAGAAAGTAAAAGCAGCCGAACCAGTGAGCTAAGATTAGTAGTATATGAATCAGGTTGATGACACGCCAGAAGTTCGGGTACACTGTTCTTGACTCCACTATGTAGTAGCAACTGACTGCCCTGTAAACCTGAAACAATACAATACTTAAGTCATGACGATGAACTATCAAATAATAGACAAGGTTGAAAAGATTTCCGGGGAAAGCATGTCTAAATATTAGGGCGATCCATTTATTCTTAAATCCATGTTGTTAAAGTTTTGACTTAATATATTATGAATATCCGGCCGCCTGCCTGACGTCAACCTTCCTTGGGATATGTCATTGTCTAGGTGCGCACACGTCCGCCTCGCTTGGCGGTCCGACACCACCTCTATTCACACTTCACACTCCACACTAATATTACTAGTGGTTCACCCCGAACTGAGACCTCGCGAGTCTACCATAAAAACAAAAAAATATTATTCGTACTCTTTGACTATCAAAATAATGCCACGAAATAAATAACTAACTAACTTGACCTACGGTTTCATTCAAATTACAGGTAACGGGAGTTCATGTAGATTTGTTACTCTTTTTTGGGGTAGAAATTGCAATTATTCTGGATTTCAGACTTTTGCCTATATTTGTGTCACTAAAGCTACACGCATACCAATTTTGAACACTGTGGGGTCACTCGTGTCGTGAATTTTGTCAAAGTTCAGTTTTTACTATGGCTAATAACTTAAAAACTCCAAGGTATAAACTAAAAATTAAAACGAGGTCAAAATATACACACAAATACCTTTTATTTGATGGCCCATTTGACCTAATAGTCTCATTTTAATTTTTTTTTATCCCTCTTGAACCCCAATAACTCAACAACCCCCCAACAATTTTAGCTCATTTAGTCACACCAAAATTTCACTATCACAACCTACCTATGTATCAAATTTTACAATGATTAATGTTGACGATGACGAAAGTTATCCTCGGACAAACAAACATACATACAACGCCGATTTGCCCAAGTTGATTTGGAAATCTCGCTTCGCTTGATCAATAAATGCGAAAGTTTGGATGTTTGTTTGTTTGTTACTCAATATACGTTGATTATAACATGGATCATCACATCGGCTACCATTTATTCCATAAATCAGTTTCCAGGGGATAAAAATGGGGTATCAAAGTTTCTATACAAAAATGGTTTTGGTCTTTTTTACCATTCACACCAAAACTCCTTAACGGATTGGGCTCAAACTTTGCAAAAGTTTAGTTCTAGACCTAGAATAACATAAAGGCTACTTTTTATGTCATAAAACAGTTCCCATGAGAAAAGAAAATATATTTTGTTCTTTGTTACCCTTTCACGCCAAAACGACGTAGCGGCCGCAGCCCACTCTTTTCATGTTAGACATACTCGTAGGCGAAATGATGAGTCATAAAAAATCCGCAGATAAGATATTTTCAAAATGACTATACTTTTACTAGTACCTATAATACAATATTTATAACAATTGACATCAAGCACCCCACGCTTTTTTACATTAAAATACATATTTTTTTGTTAATCACACTATTCATAATAAAAATTTAATGAAAATTATTTTCTTTATTTTAATTCGGTATCTACAAAAGCGTGCTTTTTGGGTTTTTTAAACTATTTTTTCTTAACCTATACTTTCCCACTGCTGGGCAAAGGTCTCCCCCATGTTCCTCCACATCTCACGATCACTCGCCACGTCCCACCAGCCATCTTGGAATGCATCGAGGTCGTCACGCAACGCTTCCTCGGCCTGCCACGGCTTCGACGCCCATCTGCAGGCACCCATTGTGTGAGACTGTTGCCCATTTGTCTGTTACCATACGAATGACGTGACCCGCCCAGTCCGACTTCAGCCTGGCAGTCTTCTCGCCAACATCTGCGATGCCGGTCTTCGCGCGCAGTGTGGTATTGCGGATCCTGTCGATTCTCTTTAACCCTAACACGCTGCGTTCCATAGCTCTTAAACTATTATTTATTATTGAAAAATTACGAGTGCGAAGCTGCGGGTGGAAGCTAGTATATACACCGATATGGTTAAAAATAACAGGCTGGGCCACATGAAATCCAGGTTACCCCAAATATCCCGTTTTAAAGCATGTAAGTTTGTAGTAATTGCCCAGTTACAACGGCTCTACGCACCAGTGGGTTCGTAGCTGTGGGGATTTCGAGAATATACCGTACACGTTCGTTACCTTGATGACCATAACGTAATATTGCCGCTACGATGGTCATTTAATAGATCAAACAGCAACACATCGTGTTTTAATTTGTTTACACTGGCTTCATTGAATTTCACCTAATTGATTTTGTAAGGTTCGGTTAAATCTACAACCTCTTGTATTATGTACAACATTCATTGAAAACTCACACACGGAATAGTATCAGCTGATTTTAGAGGTAAAACCCGGTAGCTTGAATATTTAACCAGTTATCGAAACAAGTTTTAACGTAAATCGGCGGCGCTTTTGCGACGATCCCGCTTAGTCAATTTAACAGGTACAATACTTACGCGATGAATAAATATGATTTATTTACCTATTTTATACAGGTTTTTTCATTGATATTTTAGGACTTGGACTAGGAAAATTATATGGTAATTAATTTGACAAAAAACCTATTTTACAACTCGTGTTTTCATTTAATGTCGTACTTAACAAAACACGTAGTATAACAACTATTTATCTTTGCATTTTTGACCTTTGACGAAAAACAGAGTGTTATATCGTTTTAATAGCTTCTGATCGCGGCTTCGCACACCTATTATATCAATAAAAACGGACGGACGGGTAAAGTCGCAGCATAAAGGCCCCGTTTTTACCATTTTGATCTGGAACCCTAAAAACTTAGGTTGAAAACAAGACACCCTGTCGTGATTCATTTAGGTATTTGTAGGTTACTTTATATACAATTGCATTGATTTCAAAAATATTTCCACAATTTAAATCGGGTTCTTTCAGGTTTCTGTTTTCCCGGCATCGAAACCCCTTAGTTTCCGTTGACAAACGGAATTTATGGATAGTTCACAAGCAAGCCTCCGTTCAAGAGGGGTTCCTCTTGAACGGAGGCTTTTCCTCGTAATACGAGAAGTTACATGCCAGTTATTGGAAAGCAATTTTATCCCCATTTTGACAACGCCTTTGATTCTTGTCTAAAAATAGAGTAAATGTATGCGATAGAAACTGCTTGTTCCCAAAATTCCGAACCTAAATGTTCGCGACTAGTTATCATTGATCGAGCGAAGCGAGATCTCCAAATCAACTTGTCCAAATCGGCGTTGTATGTATGTATGTTTGTCCGAGGATAACCTTCGAAGCGTTTATCCGATCATCGTAAAATTTAGTACATAGGTAGGTAGTGATGGCACAATTTTGGTGTGACTCAATGAGCTAAAAATGTTGGGGGGTTGTTGAGATATTGGGGTTTAAGAGGGGTAAAAAAAAACCAAAATGAGACTATCTAATGGGTCAAGTGTCAAATTTAATAAAAGGTCTTCGTAAGTACATTTTGAACCCGTTTTTATTTTTAGTTTGAACTTTGTAGTTATTAGCCATAGTAAAAACTGAACTTTGACAAAATTCACAGGGTACACCAGTGACCCCACAATGTTGAAATTTGGTATGCGTGTAGCTTTAGTGACACAAATATAGGCAAACGTCTGAAATCCAGGATAACTGCAATGTCTACCTCAAAAAAAGTATAACCAATTAGCATGAACCCCCGTTACCTGTTATTTGAATGAAACTGTAGGTCAAGTTATTTGGTTTACAATTTTTTTTATAAGACGATTTTATAAGAAACTCGCAAGTGATATGGAAAATTTTGAAATTTTTAGTATATTTACAAAAGCTTACGGACAAATTTATGCTCAAGCATCGCGATATTCCCGTTTTCAAAATTGTAATTTCTAACAATTTTGAAAACGTGCTTAGTTGTTAGTACTGCCATTAAGAATATAATGGGAATCAAATTATGTGCTTATTTATTATTCCATCAATTTTGGAACTACCTGGAATTGATTTTATAGAACTTTGGGAACATTTAGAGTCAGTATGATATGTACAAGTAACTTTTTAACAAAAATATAACCGACTTAGAATAGTTTTTTATAGAAACTATATAAAACACATACTGTCAAAACCGTTTATGGCGACATCGTTTAGAACAACATACCGGTTAAATTGACCAAAATCAAAGGTCCTGGCTGAATGTTATATGACCGCCTTATCGAAAACATTGGTTTTTACGACATTGTTTACTACGACATACCGCATTAAGCGACCACATTTGGTTAATGTTTTCGGAGAATTATATCTGTAGAACGACCTGCTCAGCTGTATTGTAAACAATTTGAATAGGTAACTGTATCCACATCTGGCACAGTATAATAGTCAATCGCTATTATCGTAAAAGTAAACAAAGTTTAGGGTCTTTTGTAATTCTTAGAAACAAAGCACATGCATGCCGTAGCCTCAAGGCCCGCTTCGTCATATCTCTTAAGTTAGTTTGTTACTTATCTTTACACAAGACGCACCATAACATATTGTTGAGTTAACTGTGAAAATTGTAACATGTCGCAAAAAAGAAAACAAATCAATATCAAAGAAAAATCGCGTATTATTTCAAAGCTAGAGAAAAGAATTCCGGTTGTTACAACTATCGGTTTTTACGACTAAATATGAGTAGTCCCTTCGATGTCGTTATAACAGATTTTGACTGTACGTTCCTATAAAATTTAAGGGTTGCCGTCGTTTTTTTTGGTACCAATGGGACCACCCGAGAAGTATACCATTTTAAACAAAAAAATTATTTCTCGAATCGGTCCAGGTGACTTCGAGTAATCGGGGAAAATACATAAACAAAAGATTCCGACAAATTGAGAACCTCCTTGTTTTTTGAAGTCGGTTGTGAAGACAAAGCTAATCGCTAAGTCCCTGATCTGGGCACGACGTGCGTGCGTGCTAAGTGGGTCTTACGTAACAGATTCGCACTTAATAGTTTTCGATTTTTTACGAACATTTTATTGTGATCGCAGCCTCATTTAAATTGTTTAGTGAAGAAATGGTTGCAGTAAATAGTATCAAAAGTTTGTTTGTATCAACCATAAAATGGTTTTTAGTAACTTAATAAATATACAAGTACTTTTTATATATTGTGTATAGACATGTTCCTGATTCAAATCTTCGCGCCATTCTTAATTTAAATTGTTGTGTTTTGCCCTTGCATCATTTTTTCTTTGCAATAAATAAACGTTGTTCATCGAAATAATTATATTATAATTACCAATCTATACAATAAATAGCAAATCGTCAGGTTTATGAGAAGGGTTTCACAAAACTTAAAACCTTTGTATTTGTTTTTAGTGCCCGTGTTTTAATTTGTAATTGTGTAATATTTTTTGTTAATGGTTGTAAAAAGAAAAGAATAAATATTGCTGGATATTTCACACAGCGCTATCTAACCCCAAACTAAGCAGAGCTTGTACTATGGGAACCAGATAACTGATAGAATACTTATATCTGTAGAACATGCAAACATTTGTTCCGCGGTGGGAATCAAACCCGCTACCTCCTGCGTCTCAGCCGGCTATTCGCCCACTGCGCCACGGAGGATTTTATTTTGTGTTAGTTGTTAAGTATGTAGATTTTAATGAGAAATAAATGAATTAATCTTATTAACAATTGGCTTTTCAAAATATTATTAAAACAATCTTGTAATCTGCATTGAAATAATTTCATCGGTTTGGAAGCTGCGATGCTACGGAGATACATCACCATCATCATCATCATCCACAGCCTGACTTCACCCATTGTTGGGTATAGGCCTCCCCAAGTTTGTGCCATCCACCACGATCCTGCGCTAGTCTCACCCACCGACGGCCCTCGACCTTTACGATGTCGTCCACCCATCTCGCTGCCGAACGTCCTACCGTTCTATATCCGCTCCTCAACCACCGTTCAGTCGCTGTCCTGCTCCATTTGGCATCACCACGTCTAGCTAAGTGTCCCGCCCAATACCATTACAGAGACATACATGTAGACAAAGGCATCCAACTTTTTTGTTGCTTAAGAAGTAAGATGTGGTGAGAAAAACGCATAAAATCATAACGCAATAAGTTTAAAGAAATAAATATTATGACATTCCCTTGTCAATACATCTATGAAAATCTAATGTATTGTTACGCCGAGGCTGTTAAACAATGAGTAATAATTGAAACTTCTCGAACGCTTTTGTCTTGCTGTGTTATTGTTGTTATTGTTTGCGGTTATTGGTTGCGGGGATTGGTCGTTCTGTCGAAACACCGACCCCTTTCCTGGAACGACCGAGATCGTTCTCGAACAATCGAATTGTGTACGATATAAATAGGCCGGAGAGATGGCCGGACAGTGAGTGAGTCTCACCGAGGCCCTGGAGGACTGACGTGAGAAGGGTCTCGCGTGAACAGTAGTTGCTCGCGAGTCAGTCTGGATTTTGCTATACGTGCGAACATTTCGGTGACTTTAAGTGGTGCAACAGTGGTGTGAATTAGTGTGTTGTGATTACGTGTGACCAAGTTCGTGTATTCATCGTTTAGTGCTGAATAAAAGTGTTATTTTGGTTAGATCGATTCCCATTATTTTATCCCGAACCCTCAGCTCGTAACAATTTGGTGTCAGAAGTGGGATAAAATAATGCCGGTTCTACCAAAGGATAACGTGGACGGTGTAAGGACGAGAGGTCGACGACAACAGGAAATGGATGAAAGGCGGTTTGGGGAGTCTCCGGTTCAAGAAGCTCAGCAAAGGCGTCAGCCGATAGAGATGGAATCAGCCGCCGCCGAATCATTTGGAGCTTCATCATCATCATCATCCGTGGGTCAAGCTCCGGTGACAGACGATCTTGCTGCTATTATGGCAATGCTCCGTCAGGATAAGGAAGAGCAGCGTCGTCAACAAGAAGAGCAGGCTCGGTTGCAGGAGGAACAACGCGTCAGCATAAAGACGAGAAGCGTCGTCAGCTGGAAGAGCAGGCTCGGTTGCAGGAGGAACAACACCGTCAGCATTAAGAAGAGAAGCGTCGTCAGCAGGAAGAGCAGGCTCGGTTGCAGAAGGAACAGCGACATGAACAGGTGGAGCAGACTCGGTTGCAAGAGGAACAGCGACGTCAGGATAAAGAAGAGCAGCGTCGTCAACAGGAAGATCAGCGACGTTGGCAAGAAGAGCAGGCTCGACTGATGAGCGAATTGTTCGGTTAATCTGGAAAGGAATTCCAGGAAGTGAAAGAACAGATAGAAATCATGAGAGCCGTGTTTTGGAGACTGGAATTGGGATCACTGATGAGAAAGGGACTCTGGGTGTCCTGAAGTACTGGAGACGGCAATGTGGCTCCTCTAGTTGCTACATCTTCAGCGCGAGGTGCGCCTAAAATTGTTCATATTGATCGGCTGCCGCGATATGGGGCTAAGAATGCTCGGGCCGAGCATGTTTTAGGAGGGGGCAGTGTTACGCCGAGGCTGTTAAACAATGAGTAATAATCGAACTTCTCGAACGCTTTTGTCTTGCTGTGTTATTGTTTGCGGTTATTGGTTGCGGGGATTGGTCGTTCTGTCGAAACACCGACCTCTTTCCTGGAACGACCGAGATCGTTCTCGAACAATCGAATTGTGTACGATATAAATAGGCCGGAGAGATGGCCGGACACTGAGTGAGTCTCACCGAGGCCCTGGAGGACTGACGTGAGAAGGGTCTCGCGTGAACAGTAGTTGCTCGCGAGTCAGTCTGGATTTTGCTATACGTGCGAACATTTCGGTGACTTTAAGTGGCGCAACAGTGGTGTGAATTAGTGTGTTGTGATTACGTGTGACCAAGTTCGTGTATTCATTGTTTAGTGCTGAATAAAAGTGTTATTTTGGTTAGATCGATTCCCATTATTTTATCCCGAACCCTCAGCTCGTAACAGTATGTTCACAAAAATATTAATTTGTTTAAGAAAAATAGCGATAATCATAATTTTAATACCAGAAATAAAGATAAACTTGCTGTTGCCACTTGTAGGCTCCATAAAGTTAGTAAATCGTTTAAAGGGCAAGGTGTACGCTTTTATAACAAACTCCCAAGGGATGTACAAAAATTGACAATTAACAAATTTAAAAACGTAATTTAACAAAATCTTTATAAAAGAGCCTACTATAAAATATCGGATTATTTAGATGACAGAGAAGCTTGGGATTGAAATTGCTCCAACTCGTTCAAAATGTTACAATGTAGACGTAATTTATTTTCTGTATTATGTATTGTAAAAGGATCATTAAAAAAACAACCAGCCTTGTTTCTTGCCTTTCTTTCCTGGCTTGGTCGCGAAGAAGCAGGCAGTAAAATTGACGTTTAAAAGTGATCCTTGTGATTTTAATGAATAAAAATATTTGACTTTGACTTTGAATAGAGACCGCTTATTTAGAAAAAAACCTATTTACTCTATATTGGAAGACTGAGATTATAATGGTTGTAAAATCAGACTCCGGAGGAGAGTTTCACTCTTTACGATAGTTGTTGCGGCACCAATTTTGTTAAATAATTAACAAAAACAATTGATTTAAATATAATTTTATTTCCTTGCATAAGACGTTCATAATTTTTGAGACAGAGTGAGTGAAGGGAAAATCCACAGACAATAATATCTTTGAACAGATTATGCTAATTACATATTAAATTAAGCTTTTTGTGTTTTTTATACAGGTACTTATAGAATATATACCAGTGCGAGGCGAGACGTTATTCGGAACGGATCGCACTCACCCTGATGAAGGTTCACGAATTGAACCGAAACTTTGTCAGTCGAAACACCGATAAGACGGTACGTGATAAATCTCGTATTTATAATAATGATTGAAATAAATCACGAAAGTTTTCTAAGCAGAATAGAATAATCATATATTTGAGACAGTGTCCATACAAAATAATAATAATCACAAATAAATAAAATTAGAACCAAAAACATACAAATCAATAATAATACAGTAAATTAAAATCAAAAGTAAAATGTCACAGATTAAAATAAAATATCATAGAATAGGAACATAAAATAAAACAAAACATTCCTGTTTGTATTGGCAGTAAAAATTACTACTTACGATTTTGTATCATGGAATAAATACAAATGCTTTGTAAATACACACGGCACCCTCAGCTTGTTATTTCCCATCTCGGATGATTTATTTTCAAATCACAAGCTCACGATTTTAATTAAAAGCAAATGTTTACGAAATCATCACGGATTGAGTGATATGGTGTTCTCACACGGGCAATTTTACAGGCAATTTAAGGCAACACAGTGGAGAAATTTGACTAGCTAGGCCCAATTTACCTCCAAAATATGAAATTTGTTGTTCAGACATACGGTGGGTATTAAATAAATAAATAATTCTGGACATTTCACATAGCCGTTTTTGTGCTGCAGAAGAGGGCTGTTCGTGCAATTTATAATATGGGCCCCAGAGAATCATCTTTTCCGGAAAAATCTGTCATTTTACAGACACAGCTAGACTAGTTTACTTCATCTACTTCCACAGCATTATGTCATACGGTATACTGCTGTGGGGGAGTGCTGCAGATATAAACACCGTTTTTGTGCTGCAGGAGAGGGCTGTTCATGCAATTTATAATATGGGCCCCAGAGAATCATTACGCAATAAGTTTAAAGATATAAACATTATAACATTCCCTTGTCAATACATCTATGAAAATCTGATGTATGTTCACAAAAATATTAATTTGTTTAAGAAAAATAGCGATAATCATAATTTTAATACTAGAAATAAAGATAAACTCGCTGTTGCCACTTGTAGACTCCATAAATAAAGTTAGTAAATCGTTTAAAGAGCAAGGTGTATGCTTTTATAACAAACTCCCAAGGAATGTACAAAAATTGACAAGTAACAAATTTTTTAAAACGTAATTAAACAAAATCTTTATAAAAAAGCTTGCTATAATATATCGGATATAATATATATTTATATATATATATATAAACACCTCTTTGCACACTTAGTTGATCCAGCCACGACCCCGTACATTGCTGACTCCGCCTTTTGCACCGAATAACTTGAATCCAGTTGCGTATTTCTCAGGCGAAATGGCAACGTAGCATTCTATTATGCGATGTTGCCAAATGTATTCGTCGATAGTACCTATACTCGATATATATTTTTTCAACAATTTCATGCCATAGTGGATCCGTAACGGCTAATTTTTTTAAACGCACGATGACTTTTTGGCTCTGAATATATTTCAAAGATCAATTACTTGTGTTGATCCATTTATATACTCGTACATTTTTTTAAACGCACGATGACTTTTTGGCTCTGAATATGTATATTTCAAAAATCAATTACTTGTGTTGATCCATTTATATACTCGTACTTCCAGTAATACTTGTTTTGATCCGAATAGGTACCGATACCGTAACGGTCGATCAATTATGAATTTGTTATACCTAATCTAGATATTTTATATTCGCAATGCTCCATACATTGTAAGATCCGCCTCGGTGGTAACGGTGGAGGCACGGGGCGAGCACCGTACACCGCACCCCGCGCCCTTTAGACCTGGTCTCTGCTGCGCCGTTTTGTATCTCAATTTGAATGTGCTTGTTGAACTGTGCGAACGTCGACATTATTTTAAAGTGTTCATTTGAATTTGTTTTTGATTGAAAAATGAATGAAGACAAAAATGAAGATCAAGGTATGTGGTTTACATTTAGTACCTAGTTAAGCGATTTTTTCTATCTGAAGTCCTTAATAATCCTTAATAGTTCTTAGATAAATGTCAATTACGAAAATCTTTGTGAGGTTACAATTGCACATATTATACTTTTAGATCGCAAACGAAGTGGTGATGTTGCCGAAGCAGAGCTTCAATATTATCTTAACCGAAAGACAAACGATATTCCACCACAAGTTCTGTAAATTCTGGACAAAAAACAAAAACAAGCTATATCAGATTTAGACATTTTCCAAATTCCGGGTAAACGAGGTAGGTCTGTACCCGTGCTACTGACAAAAGTGATGAGAAGAAATATTGATGCGCTAATAGCTTGTCGATCAATTCTGAAAATTTCGTCCGATTACTTGTTTGCACATACACTCACGGATAAACCATTTGATGGAGGGAGATGTCTTAATACAATAAAAAACATGTGCAACTTAAAAAACCCGGAAATGTTGACCTCGACTGGATTGAGACACCACATTGCCACGATTTCTCAAGTTCATGGTAAAACTGACGATAAATATACCCAACATTTAGCTACATTTCTCGGTCATGATATGTATGTAAGTGCATGCCAGTAACTATTGATTACCCATACAAGCTATTCAAAAGGGACTTGTTGGCAGCAGACTTTTAGAAATTGAAAATCATTCAATAAACAAAGAAAATCCTATAGAAAAAGAGTCTGAAAGTGAAATAACTGATTCATATGTTAACGAAATTGAGAAAAGAAATAATGAAACTGACAGTGACACAGATAGCAAAGAAAATGAAACCAGTAAACGTGATTATATTAAGGACAAAAATCAAAACTTTCAAAAAGAAAGAGAAACAAATAGAATCAGAAATAAACTATTATATAATTGAAGATAATGAAAGCGACAACAGTATAATCAATGAAGACAATAATAAAGAGAATGAGAATGAAATAAAAGCGCTATATGTGAAGAAAGAAGTGAGAAAATAAGAAACAGTAAGAAGAGTAAGTATGTTAAAGAAAAACAACTAAAGAGAAAAACAAGAAAGGCAAAAAAAAATACTTACCGATAAAAAAGTTACTGAACAAAAGGACAAAGAAATAATAAACAAACTAACAATTGACGAAACCAAAAAAAATATGATAAGTGAACAAAAAAGTGCTCCAAAGCAGGTGCAGTCATTGGATACCGAAAGTTCTATTGACATTGCACTCAAACGTACAAAGTATTCAAAAAAGAAAAAAGAAATACTTACCGATGAATCTCATGAAGAAATAACTGTACCAAAACCAATAAGACGAAAGAAAACTCATAACAAATGGAGTAGCGATGAGGTTGAAGCAGTAATGCGACATCTAAAACAATTTATAAAAATTAAAAAAAATCCAGGAAAAGCCTTATGCGAACAAGTATTGCGCAAAGAGCCAATTCTGCATAAACGAACTTGGATGCAAATTAATACTTATATCAACAATATTTACAAAAAGAATTTAAAATAAAAATATAAAATCCAAGAACTGCCTCTTTGCGCAATATTTCCTTTGAATTAAAGACAAGTGTACAATTTCATTTTATTGGGCTTCACGGAAAGGTTTGTTTCAGCTGAAAAGAGCTCGAAATACTCAAGATGACAATTATTTTTAATTTTTTTATTAATGCTAGCCACAATTCTTGTTTCTCTTTTTTTTTATTTCAAATAAAATACCTACTGGGTCTGTCTATTGGTCTATGTCATATCTCGTCGTTCATCTCGTAGGGCGTATGTAGGCACGGACATTTAGTTCCGGGATTTGTTCTGTTAAAAAAATATTTCTATATTTTTGTTAAAACTCAGACAAGAAAAAATGCATAAGACTGCATTGAATTTAATATTGTGTTAAAATATAAGAGAAACAATGGTTTATTTAAATAAGTGTTACATATATTTTAAGTAACAATGTTTTCCGATGTAACCGTTTGTTTTTTGAAATAGATAAATAAATTTTCTTATAATTAATACAACTGCACCAACACTCCGATCGTGCAAAAAATATTAGCTGTTTCATTAATTTTTAATGAAAATGATGGATGAACAACAGTGAAATAGCTGAAGTTTTACTATTTTAGGGTTGATTAGATATTATGAAAAGCCCCTTTCGTCTAGCATCTACTTACATTTATGAGATGATTATGAATGACTCTTTGCGAGTTACCATTGTCTTTTTTCTATTGTAAACATCAACACTACAATAATATCTTTATTATTTTTTGAAAACTAAAATAAAATCTCTTTCGATCAACATAAAGTTTTTTATTCGAAATCAACAAAATAAACACAAGCACTTTCATGCAAATGAGTAATGAGCAAATGAGTGGAGCGACTGAATAAGCAGTCGCTCCACTCATCTGTAGGCACTGCGTAGTCATCGTATGCTGTTCATTATTTCACTCCTTTGTAATTGTTGGTTCTTCATTCATTCTAGTTCATTGTAACCGCTGCGTCGTCGTCCGCTGATTCACTATTTGCTGCACTCCTCTGTAACCGCTGCGTCTCCGCCTGGTGATTTACTATTTGCTGCACTTCACTGTAACCGCTGCGTCGTCGTCCGCTGATTCACTATTTGCTGCACTCCCCTGTAACCGCTGCGTCCCCGCCTGGTGATTCACTATTTGCTGCACTCCCCTGTAACCGCTGCATCTCCGCCTGGTGATTTACTATTTGCTGCACTTCGCTGTAACCGCTGCGTCGTCGTCCGCTGATTCACTATTTGCTGCACTCCCCTGTAACCGCTGCGTCCCCGCCTGGTGATTTACTATTTGCTGCACTCCGCTGTAACCGCTGCGTCGTCGTCCACTGATTCAATATTTGCTGCACTCCCCTGTAACCGCTGCGTCGTCGTCCGCTGATTCACTATTTGCTGCACTCCCCTGTAACCGCTGCATCGTCGTCCGGTGATTCACTATTTGCTGCACTCCTCCGTAACCTCTGCGTTGTCGTCTGGTGATTCACTATTTGCTGCACTCCGCTGTAACCTCTGCGTCGTCGTCCGATGATTCACTATTTGCTGCACTCCACTGTAACCGCTGCGTCGTCGTCCGCTGTTTCACTTTTTGTTGCACTCCACTGTAACCGCTGCGTCGTCGTCCGCTGATTCAGTATTTGCTGCACTCCGCTGTAACCGCTGCGTTGTTGTCCACTGGTTCACCACTTACTTTACTCTTCTGCAGCTGTTGCGTTGTTATTCAGTGTATCATGTCTTTCAGAGAATGACAATGCAACAGCAAGTGGAGAGGAGAGATAAGTAAACCAATGGAGGACGATGCAGCGACTACAGCAAAGTGCTGTGAGTGAAGAACAACTGAATGGCAAAGCAACAGCTACAACGGAGTGGAGCAAGTGAAAAAGCAGTACATGACAACGCAACAGCTAAAGCGGAGTGGAGTGAGTGATGAACCAGTTTTCACTCGTTGTACTTCGCTGTAGTCGTTATTTTGTCCCTTAGTTTACCAATCGCTCCATTCACAGCAGAATGGAGCGAGAAAAGAACCAGAGGATGGTGACGCAATAACCCTGTGGTTATTGCGTCACCATCCTCTGGTTCTTGGTTAATGGCATTTTCTGTAAACGATGCGTCTTCCACTGGTAATTCGCTTGCTGCACTCCACTCTAGTCGATCGCTGCCTCGTATACAAGTATACAGTAACGTTGTTACAAAAGGAAAGAGTCTCGTCCAAAAAATAACAAGTATTGAGGTTTGATCTGGAGTCACGTTACTCCAGACTGATTTCTTGTGAGTTTTCCTTTTTTTAAGACAAGATTCTCTACTACTTGAGGAGAATTTGAAATACTAGCTAGGCATTATTAAGTTACTGTAGCCAGTAATATAGTAGCCCAAACGTGCCAATGAGGAAGCCCTTGGCAAATGCTGCGCCCTGATTGGCCCATTTGAATTGGATCAACAACTGCTCATACGCCAAAAAGGTAGATTTGTATAAAAATCCCTTAATTATTATTATTACTCATCGTGACACTTGTGGCTCCGAACGGAGCTTCATATTTATGGTCAGCTGGCATTGGATCAACAAAAGACACCCGGATCAACAAGTGAAAATGGATCAACAAATTACTACCTATACGGCACGTTGGAGCCACAAAGTGCCCAAAGGGATATCTATATATATATATATATATATATATATATATATAAGTAATATATATATATATCGGATTATTTAGATGAGAAGCTTGGGATTTAAATTGCTTCAACTCGTTCAAAATGTTACAATTTAGACATAATTTATTTTCTGTATTGTTGTGTATTCTAAAAGAATCATTAAAAAACAACCAGCCTTGTTTCTTGCCTTTCTTTCCTGGCTTGGTCGCGAAGGAACAGACAGTAAAATTGACGTTTCAAAGTGATCCTTGTAATTTTAATGAATAAAATATTTCGGCTTTGACTTTGACTTTAGCGCTATCTAGTCCTAAACTAAGCAGATCACTAATGAACAAGTTATCTGATAGGATACTTACATTGATTGACAGTTCGGAAGGACTAACAGATATTCTGTCGTATCGACATAATTTATCGCAAACCACTCGAGTGGAGACCGCCTACCGGGAAGCGCAGCGCAGGGCGACCCCCCACGAAACACACTTTGTATATCAGAGAAACATATTTATAAGTTAACCATCTTTACACCTATAAAACCCCATATTCACCAAATAAAATTATTTGATTTGATTTGATCGAATGACGACCTAATAAAATAAGGGCTCCTCTGAGACCCTGCAACTTAAAACCTGTACACTCTTCTAACTTTTATGGTAACGTTATCTACTTTTATGATAAGGGCGAATGTTCTGAAGAGCTGTTCAATTCAATCCCTGCTTCCTACTTCTACGTACCTCCCGCATCCGGCAACGAGCTCACCCACATATTGTAGATGCGTGGAAGTCTCACACAGTGCGTTTCACCCGCTCGTTTCTTCCACGCGCCTGCAAGATGTGGAATGACTTTCCTCCGGAGGTTTTTCCAGTGGGCTTCAAAATGAACGCTCTCAAGCTCTCTTGAAGGTGTAAATAGGGTTTTAAGTGCTAGGCAACGCGACTGCAGTACCTCGAGTGCTGCAGGAGTTTATAGGCAGCGGTGACTACTTAACATCAGGAGGCCCGTCAGCTTGTGTGTCTACAAGTTTAATATTAAAAAAAAAATACAAAACTCCTTCACTGTACCAGCTATTCGTCTATGGAACTCTGTTCCTCCACACATTAGAACTGCCAAATCCCTTCCCATCTTTAAAACAGTTCTATTTAAACATCTATCTGCGCTACAATGCTGATTTCTCATTTTCTCATCTATCGTCACGTTATCGCTACTCTTGGTTTTATTTTACCCTTCTATTATGCACCTATATGTACCTACTTAATGTATTTATTTAATACTAGCTGACCCGCCCGCGGCTTCGCACGGGTGGTTTTTCAATAAAACATGACCCTCATTTTGCGCAGTTGGCTAAAAAGTAGCCTATGTCCTTTCCCAGGATATAATCGCTCTCCTTGCAAAATTTCATTACGATCCGTTCAGCCGTTTAGTCGTGTAAAGGGAACAAACAAACAGAGTTATTTATGTATACATATAAATCTTCCTGTTGAATCACTCTATCTATTTCTGAAAACAGTATTAAAATCCGTTGAGTAGTTTAAAAGATCTAAGCGAATAGACAGCGGAAGCGATTTCATGTTATACGTAAGATAAAGAAGATACCTTTTTATTATTAGTATGGAATATTTATGTACTATGCTTTATTAATATGTACCTAATCCATTGATGAGTACTTATATATATGTCTATATTTATTTAGCTTATAATAAGTACACTGCTTCGTCAATATTCAATTATTTTTTATTAAAAACTACCGTCCTATAACGTTCTCGTGAAATCCAGTCCATCCAAAAGTTGTCTGGAAGAGATCACTTTTAGCGATAAGACCGCCACTTGTATTTCTGCGTTTATTATTATTTGTTTTTTATATTGTTTTATAATTTTAATGTGATTTACAATAAAACATTTTCTATCTTTATATCAGTATTGCTTGCAGGGATCGTGTAGTCAATATTCCCTGAAAAGGAATAATTTAATCGCTGGTTTGTAAAAACCACCTTTATTAAGTACAGAGGAATGATTACGAAATACATATACATTTTCAGGTTTTTACATTACAACAAATTTGGTAAATAAAGACGTGTCGGAAAGTGAACCGCAAAGCTGATATTGCATTTGCGAGCTTTTTAAATCTAGTGACCAACATTGATGACGGAGTTTTTTGGTTTTTTGGTTAAGGGAGTACATTTCGCGAACATTACAATCAAACTTTTGTAAAATTGACGGAAATGGTTGCTAAATTGACGAAATCGACATAAGACTTTTGTATTGAAAAATTACTTTTGACAACAATAATTACTTGCGTCCACTTAAGTAAGTGGGCGGCCGACATGATACTCACAAAAAGGAATTTCTGTCTCTGTTTGACCCTTTTAAATCAAAGCCTGAAATTGCCACATTGTGCTTTCAGTTCAGTTGATTCAATTAACAAATGATCCAATTTTCGTTTATCTAATTATGCGATACGGTTGCTTAAGGTTGGTTACGTACTACTTTGATTTTGAAACAAGATATAAGCATTATTACGACCGGACATCTTTCTGAATGCCAGTGAGTACTGATTTAAATGTTTCGAGTTTCATTTAAGTTATAAATTATTATTACCTTATTTGCAAAGAAGACTGGTGAACTTTAAGTTCGTTAATTATTTTTAAATTTTACAAGCTTTTATTTAATTCGCAATGTATGTATGACGACCTCCGTGGTGCCGTGGGCGAATAGCCGGCTGAGACGCAGGAGGCAGCGGGTTCGATTCCCGTCGCGGAACAAATGTTTGCATGATCTACAGATATTTGTTCCGGGTCTGGTTGTTTTTCTATATATTATAAGTATGTATTTATAAAAAAATGAATATAAGTATTCTATCTGGTTCCCATAGTACAAGCTCTGCTTAGTTTGTGGCTAGAGAGCGCTGTGTGAAATGTCCTGCAATATTTATTTATTTATGTATGTTTGTCCGGGTGGAATCTTGCAACTGAATTTTATATCAGTTATCTTTAACCGATTTAGCTCAAATTTGGTACACACGCATATTTTGGATGACAATGCACGTGACGTCATTCTAATTCCAATATGGCGGATCATCCAAGATGGTGGACTTGTTATTTTTTCTGCACTACCACAGTATGGGTATCAAATGAAAGGGCTTGCTGAGTAAAACACGAAAACTAATACAACGACACATTATTACACGCTTTTATTTAGCTTGCAATGTTTGGTTGTTAGTCCACTTCCTCTTATCCTACGGAGTTGAAATTTGATATGTTGGTTCAGTTCCGATGGCAATGCAGTTTTATTGTATGCATGATAGTAGTGAGTATCATGTCCCACTTACTTAAGTGAACTCAAGTAATTATTGTTGTCAAAAGTAATTTTTCAATACAATACACTGTGTATAACTGTATAATTCAACAGATAAAAGTTTAACTTAACAGTTAGGATATTCTTTATTCAATTGCTACACTGATTAAGTTAAGATTCTGTAACATAATTATAGCTTCATCAATTATTATTTCCTCCAAATGCTCAACCAGCAAATGAAGGTGGTAACTTGATTTATTCACGCCATTACGGGCCATTCACAGCAGAATACAATTAGAGATTCTGTACACGGTATTTATATATGTTCATAAGGGCTTAAGAGGAAATCTGGGCTGCGTTTCACCCATACAAACGTAGTCCCCTGTTTCCTCTCTGGATAGTGATACTACAGCAAATATTATTTTACCGTACAATCGACAAGTACCACGGTCATGTCCCTACGTTTAGTTTTTCTCCATAAATTAATTATTATAAGAACTAGGAACCTTCTAAAGTCATAGAATTTGCTAATTTTTACTGCCCCTTTTCAGACATCCAGCAAACAAATTTGACAAATATAAACAAAAAAAAACGAAACGTACAAACATATCCAAAGCCCTTTTTATTACATATTTGAAAATAAAATTAAAATTGGTCCAGGTTTGAAGAAGGAAACATGGGACTACGAAACAGTGATTTCGTCTATTTTAAATAGGTATAATCAGTCCGACCTGCAGTTGTCTCTATCGCACGCACATAGGGCAAATAGGGCACAGCGCGACAGCAATAGATTTGTTAAATACCTATTTTTCAAATGTCTTGCTTCCCGGATTTCCTCGTAAGCCTCGATGACACGGAGTGAGTTTACCAGCTACAAGCCAGCGAGTTCGGTAGCAGCTTGTAAACTCGCCCCGTGGCATCGAGGTTTTTTACAATCTGCGTTTGACTATTCGATTGTTAAAAAGCTGCTTGAAAAATAGAAAGCCGGGCTAATTTACTAGCCATTCGCTGGCGTGTTGACTTGTAAGCTATTAAACTAGCCGTGTGTCATCACATCATCGCTGCTAGTGAACTAGTTGCGATCATCTTTGCGTTTTGCGAGTTAAAGTTAAAATGTCAAGTTAAGTAGTTCACACGGGAGTACTTATTTTAGCTCATGTTATCAAGAAGGATTTACAACGGATTTATTTTTGAAAATTTCATCTGTTACTTTTGTGTTACAATACTCTTTGTCTTTTATATTCCAAAAAATAGGGTACTGCTCGTAGATGTTGAGAAACTTTATTATATTACACGTGTTCTATTTCATTTTCAGCTTAAACAATATAACCGATAAATGCAGAGAGCACGAGTTAGTTCGCTACTGAGCGAGTGGAAAGTTTTGTGTGTCATCGACACTCGCTTACTCGCTCACTCGCTAGCTTTTAAACTCACCGACTAGCAGCTTGTAAGCTAGCCCAGTTTCATCGAGGCTTTAGTGCTAAATTATTATCTGAAAACTTTTTAGGCGCGTTGGGCATTTTTGAGATGGGGAAAAACCATTGAGCTCTCGACACTATTACTGTTACCGTTACCGACACCTTTGTATATAAATATCTCGTAATTGCTCAAGTTTTTACTTCTCTCAGCACTCCCGGAGTGCCAATTTTTTACATTATCACGAGCTTCGATCAAAATACAAAATACAACAATATGTGTGTGTGGACTGAGTGACCACATAGTTTTTTTTGTAGTTATAATTACTAAAAGGTTTAGTAAAAGTTATAAATATTTGTAAAACAAATATTGGAATTTGTTAAGAATTCATTGAAAAGTTATTTTACCTAATGTGTGGTCTCTCAGTTCTCACACTTTCTTTCTTCGGGTCCCTAATCGTTTGTTAAAAGTTACACATCGTGCACTCTTATTTCAAATTAATCTCTACTCTGATGTCTACTCGGATGGCGGAGTCTGTTTACGAGATTCTTAGAATCCCGGCGGATAATAACTTTTTCGATTCCAAAGTGAATATTTCTCTAGGTTCTAGGTAAGCGTGCTGCATCTTAAACCTAGTGGTAAAATTTTAATTCGATAAGAGCAGTTCGTATAAAAGTTTTTTTTTGCTCGTTCCATCTTCATGTAGGATAAAAATATATAAATGTAATAGTATTATATTTTTATAGTGTTATGCGACGCTTATGGAAAATTCTAAGATTTTTAAAACCACCTCAACGGCGTGTTACTCGTAAACAGAATCATCTCATTAATTTTGACCCTGACGTGACAAGAGCCTGTAGCACAATTGGCAGTGCATCCTCGTATCAAGAGGAAGGTTGCGGGTTCAAGTCCCGACCAGCTTGAAAGTTTTTGTGAAGATGTCCCATTGTTGGGCAAAGGCCTACCCGTATTTCCGCCACTCACAACGGTCCAGTGCCACCTCCGGCGTGGGGGGGGGGGGGGATAATAGTAAAAGTAAGATGTAGTACACCGTTAATAAGTTTGATGTGTTCTAGTTTACAGAGTTTTTCCAGATCAGTTTTGTTTTCAAATTATTATTAAACCTCTACCTAAGCGTAAGGTTACAAAAGGGAAAAGCACTGTCTTTCTCCCCGCCTGATAAACAAGTTTAGACTTAGTATTAAGTCAACAAGCGTTTATTAACAACAACAAACTTGAATGCCTTATTATGTAACTTTGGAATCAACAATCTTAGAAATTACGTCACGATACAATTAAATGTTATTGTAAAGAAAAACTACGTAAAGTGAACTCGAAGCAAAAATAATATATTTTCTGGAAATCGCTATCTCGCCTGGCGAGTTTTATGAGGGCGAGTTGACAAATGACTCAGCATTACGAGGTAGCATCGTAGACGTCGATCGTTGTATCGAGGGTGTCGAGGTTATATTAAAAGGGGAATTTGACTACATACGTAGCCTTAGGGAGCTTAAGCAAGAATATTTACGTTAGAAATTAGCGAGACGATATATTTTTAGAAGCTTTAACTTGCAATGTTTGTTTGTCAAATTCTGAATTTAAAACCATTTTAAACCTTTTGAGCTGAAATTTGGAATACATATATAACTTCGGTGACAATGCAATATTAAGGTACTGTAACGAACTTTTATTTGAGGCCTGATTTAATACGCTGTAAATTATTGGCTTGCTAATATTTTAAAGTAACACCTGATAACGATTAAGTATTACACTTGAGAGAGGACTTGTGAACTTAATTCTTTAGTTTAGAATGATTAAAAATACAGAGTTGAGAATATAGTTCTTTTGTACTCGCTGAAAGGCTGAGATTTACGTGTTTCTTATTTTAAAACGAAAACACTTAGAATAGAAATTAGAGAATGCTTTTAAAATTCTCAACGCAATAAATTAGTATTTTTTTAATGATGTCAGTCAATAAATTTTAGCTAAAATGGGTTTGAAACAAATGGGCGCCTCTCTTCTAGAAATTCTAACACTTAACTTTTTTGTACGTCTGTGCTAACGTGGGAAAGACACACCTTTTAACGAATTTCAAAATATTGAATATTTATTGGTTGTTTGTAGAAATAGAGGCGTGACCACCCTAAATAGTAAGAAGGGATTTTTCGTAGGAGATGGGAAATGGGGAATCACTCTGGACAGACGGTCGGGGGTCGAGCAGGAGGAGGCCGGAAGGCGGATATCGTGAGATTTGATAATCCTAGTAGAATCAGTGTTGAATTAGAGTTAATTGTATCAAGTTAGACTTACTGTTATTATTTACATTAAATTCAGTGTGTATATTGGTAACGTATCTAGTTATAGAGGTATAGAATTGCAATATTTTAGGTACTTAGGTATTTATAATTTGAAATGCGTGAAATAAGCAGAGAATAGATATTTATATGCGGGGCGTATTTATGCAGAGGTGCTGTTGATGAACACGTTAGATTTATTTAATTCATTTCCTGTTAAACTAGGAGATGTGGTTTTAACCTTATTTTCAGAATTCACAGGTTCATACAGACTTATTATAATGATAAAAATGTAGTCTACGTTTAGTACTAAGTATTGCGATAATTATCAAATTCTCCCAAATAGATTGTACGAGGGAAGCGATTTGAACGTGAAACTTGTCTAAACAATTTATGCATGGTATTTTTTATAGTCATTCACAGTTTAGCCGAGAAGGAGTCGCTTTTGCCGTCATAACCAATCAAACTTCCTTTCCATGTTCCTATAATTATTTCGTGATAGTTCTATTATTTTATTCAACAAGGGACTATACTGCGAACACATTTTCTATTCATCTACTTTATACTCTGAAATCAATAGATATAATAAAATTTAGTAGCAACTCCTGTGTCATAGGTTGCCGTCCGCGGAAGGGCACCAGCCCCGCCATAAATTGTCTATCAGGTTCTGTAAGACGAGGCCTGTGTCTGACCCCTTCCAACCCGTACGCTCGACATCTGTCCTGGATGTTTGATACTGCTTTTTATTAAATCACGTAGCTTAGCTAGTTTAGTTATCATGGGGTAGCTTAGCTAGAGATCTATTTAATTCATTGTAATATTCTAGATTTATCTTGAGTATTCCTTTGAATTTAATAAATCTATGTTAGAAATATGTCTGAAATCAATAGGATTTCAACATATTGGGGTTTGAGGGTAAATAGGCGCCTTTCCCATTTCCTTACCTGATCCCTCCTGCTTCGCAAGACTAGAAATTATCCCCATCCCTAAGTTCTCTCCTAGAACAAGACATTTCTAGCCATACATCGCATGCAGGGTGTATGGAGGTAGGGGCTCTTCACAAAATAAATCAAAATATTATAATTACTACTTACACAAAGCTAACATAAACCTTTTGTTTTCTTTTCAGCTATTTCGAGACCTTATTCCCGGGGCTTAGCTTTAAGATAATATTAAGAACAGTACTAATTTAGAATTATTAATCCATTGAAGTCTTGTCATAATTAAATCCATTATATTTTAAATGAATATTAGCACTCTTGTGATATTTAAATTCAATTCACAAATAACATTTAATTCGTGTTATTTTATTTGTGTCATTTATTAAAGCCAAATTACATCAGTATTACTATTTCATTTATTCCTCCAAATCATTTACACAACGTAGAATAAATTCAATTCTAGACGATCACACTTAGGATGGCCAAAATCACAGATAGGTTTATTTTCGATTCAAGATAGCTTTAAGCTCAGGTAGACTTGTATTTTATATAGGGAGGTCAAGTTTTGTTACAGTACCAAAAAGGTGATCTCATGATAGAGTCAGATGCTAGACAACGAAACTTCTGAATGGATTATAGTAAGCTACTAGTGTTTGGGCTCGTTTGAATGTCCTTGCGGTTAAGATTATAAATTTAATAAAGCTTCTTTTGAAAAAGTAATTTATCAACAAAATTACTTATCACCTACTAGCTGACCAATCGGCAGCTTCACACGCGTAGTTTAAAAAAAATACCCTCCTGCGCAGTTGGGTAAAAAATAGCCTATGTCACCCGGGGATAGTGTAGCTTCCCAACGGTGAAAGAACTTTTTAAATCGATCCAGTAATTTCGGAGCCTTTTCAATGCAAACAAACAATCAAATCTTTCCTCTTTATTAATCGATCGAAGCGAGATCTCCAAATCAACTTGGGCAAATCGGCGTTGTATGTATGTATGTTTGTTTGTCCGAGGATAACTATCGAAGCGTTCATCCAATCATCGTGAAATTTAATACATAGGTAGGTAGTGATAGCACAATTTTGGTGTCACTAAATGAGCTAAAAATGTTGGAGGGTTGTTGAGATATTGGGGTTCAAGACGGGTAAAAAAAACCAAAGTGGGACTATCCGGTCAAATGCCACGTCTAATAAAAGGTATTTGTGAGTACATTTTGACCCTGTTTTTATTTTTACTTTAAATGAACTTTGATGCTGAAATGTGATATGCGTGTAGCTTTAGTGACACAAATATAGGCAAAAGTCTGAAATCCAGAATAACTGCAATTTCTACCCCAAAAAGTATAACCAATTAGCATGAACTCCCGTTACCTGTAATTTGAATGAAACTGTAGGTCAAGTAATTTAGTTATTCTATTCTTGGCACTACTTTGATAGTCAAAGATTACAAATAATATTTTTTTGTCTTTATTGGAGCCTCGCGAGATCTCAGTTCGGGGCGAACCACTAGTTATATTAGTATAGATGATAGCAGCGTCGATGTGCTGCCACTGGTCAAATAGCTGATGTTACTATCGTCTCGCTAACGTCACTTACAAGCAATCGCTCCTGTATTGCGACATTTCTGTTCACAGTGCTACACCATATAAATAATAAGTCCGTTAGAACTTAGAAGACAAATGGATACAAAGGCTTAAAAGATATACTACTCCTCTTCTTGCCTTGAGGGTTAAAACACATTGCTAGTGTTCTAGACTCCAGGGATTTTTATAAGATTACTAGCTGACCTGCCCGCGGCTTCGCACGCTTTAAATTTCCCGTTCCCGTGGGAATTTCGGGATACAAACTATATAAAATACTCTTGTCAAAGTGATGCGACACTTCATGTAAATGATTTCAAGATTTTAAGAGTAGTAGAGTTTCTTGTGAAAGGGCTCGCCCGGGGAAGTGCTACTACCATACCTATTTCTACCGCCAAGCAGCATTGCTGTGTTTCGGTTTGAAGGGTATGGTTGCCGGTGAAATTACAGGCGCATGAGGCTTTACACCTGTATGCCTCAAGTTGATGGACGCAGGCATCGTAGGACACATTTCTAAGGAGTGTGACCTACGAGGCAAACTTTTTATAGGCGATGGTTACCACTTAACATCAGGTGGGCCATAGGCTTGTTCCATCTCCAGTAGTATAAAAATCACGTTAATGAACGACGGTTAAATTACATGGATATTGTTCATACAACTGTACTAAAATCACAGTTAAAAAATGGGGGGTGGGGGATAGGAGGCTAAAAAATACTTTACGAACTATTCTCATACCTACCAAATATAATTTTTTTTTATTAATCTCTGTCTAAGCGTTTCGGAAGAGTGCAACCACAAACCGTGACACGAGTTTTTATATATAGTTATATTCGGCCATGTTCGTCCACTCGGTATCAGTCTGACCGTTTCGTAAAAGTTATAACATTCCGGTTTTATGGCGATGCTGACGTCGAATATTGCCATAGAATAATCGAGACTCGTCTTGAAAATACTGTCGAAGTTCTATGACACAGCTGCTGCGTACCGCTTTCGTAGGCATAGAAAACACTTCTAATAATATTAGTAAAATAAATTTATGATAATAAATAAATTTTACTGGACATTTCACACAGCGCTATCCAGCCCCAAACTAAGCCGTGCTTGGGAAGTGCTTGGGTACTATGGGAACCAGATAACTTATACAATACTTATTTTTTTTTTGTAAATAAATGCGTATCATATATAAAGAAACAACCAGACCCGGAACAAATATCTGTAGATCATGCAAACATTTGTTCAGCGGTGATAATTGAACCCGCAACCTCCTGCCACTCCTATTCACCCAGCACGCCACGTAGGTCGCCTAGACCGTAGTCGAACTATACGGGGAATGCTGTCTTGCCTGCTCTTTTCGGGAACTTTTCTGCCTCTTTTAGAAAAACTTTTACTTAAAACTTTGTTTGAAATACAAACTAAAATAGCTTAAATAGTTTATATACATAATATAATACAAACACATTTTAGAAATATATTTTCCTGATAGTTCTTCGCGCTTTATTCAAATATTTTTTAAATATTTTCATAAATTTTTTAATGTTTTTTATGAGGTGTACAAATTACTTTCTAATTCTACTCGATGATTTAGGTGTTCCTACGATCCCACAGACATACACAGGAAGACAAAAGGTTCTAAACGTATAACACCTCGTTTTTTGCGTTATTAGATACTAGCTGTTGCCCGCTACCTCGTACGAGTTACACTACTAAATGTTCAAAATTCAAAAATTCTTTATTTCTCTGTCATGCTTTACAATAAATGGCGCCCTACTTGCAAAACTAAGTTTGTGAAAACTTGTATCTTGGCAATTAGTGCTCTTCCTTTTGATTAAAACTACTTACAGAGATGTGAACTAAAAACAAATTAAATGAACTAAAAAAATAAATTACATTACATTGTGTACATAAATTACATATTAAAATTAATTATTGTCTCTACATAAGAATTAGGATCCACACTATTCCTATTTAAATAATAGTGGTGTGTGTGTGTTTGTGTGTGTTCGTGTATTAACTACTAAATGTGTAGATAATCTAGAAATAAAGCTAAGCTCGCTGTCCATTTTTATCCCATGGGAACTGATTCATGGGATAAAAGGCAGCCTTATGTGGTAATCCAGGTTATAATCTACGTATATACCAAATTTCATCGAAATCGGTTCAGACGTTACGACGTGATTGAGTAACAAACAAACAAACAAACTTTCGCATTTATATTATTAGTTTGATGTCTTACCTTAAAAAATCTTGGAAAGCGAATGATAGGATTCGTGCCAAACTTGAGCTGCAGAAGATCAAGAGGCGTCAACGACGCAATGTCCAGGAGAAACGGCCTTGAAGACAGATAATGCTTTGCAAGCTTCCTCGAGTCATATACCTAGAAAGAAAAAAGAAAATTAATTAAAAAGATAGAGGATTTTCAAAATTCATTTAAATTGCAGTTAAACTTGCGTGATTTATATAATAGTTCGGTTTGTGTGTCATTTTAATTTTCTTCTGGTGAGTCTTAAGATTGTAAAAAAAATGCCCAAAACGATAATCATCCGTTTTGTGCATATTTTTTACATTGCATACACGTGTGAAATCTTGTAATTTTTTATTTCTTTTGATTTTATACACAATACAGAAGTATACGTGCGTATAGAACCAAAACCTTAACATTATCTCACACTAGAATGTTTTTGTTAGATAAACTTTTTTAATTACTGTGGCTGTGATCTTCATTGATTCGTCTACTTACCATAAGTCCCTGTTCTAAATATCCGGTCCTAAGTTGCACAACGAGATCCAGCGCAAACACAATATCGCTCAGCCCATCGCAGGCCAACCAAAAGTAGTGGCACATTATCTGAGAACAAATATATGTTTTATAAAAACAGTGTTTCATGAAATTTTAACAAGTTATAACCGTTATGTCTAGCTTGTAAAGTATAATAAAGAATTTTTGACCAAGCGAAGCGAGATCTCCAAACCAACTTGGGCAAATCGGTGTTTTATATGTATGTATGTACATAAGTATGTATGTATGTATGTTTGTTTGTCCGAGGATAACTTTCGAAGAGTTAATCCGATCCTGAATATATAATATGATATATCATAGTGGTAGTGATGGCACAATTTTGGTGTGAATGATGAGCTAAAAATGTAGGGGGTTCTTGAGATATGGTGGTTCCAGAGGGTAAAAAAAAATTAAAGTGAGGCTATTAGGTCAAGGATAAGGACTATTATTTTTAATAATTTTCTTATAGTTTTTGAGTTATTAGCCATAATAAAAACTGAAATTTGACAAAATTCACCACTGACTAACAGTGCTGAAATTTGGTAGGCGTGTAGCTTTAGTAACACAAATATAGGCAAAAGTCTGATATCCAGAATAACTGCAATTTGTACCACAAAAAACAGTAAACGCATGAACTCCCGTTACCTGTAATTTGAATGAAACTGTAGGTCAAGTTATTGGTTATATATTTCGTGGCACTATTTTGATACTCAAATATTACAAATAATATTTTATGGATGTTATGAGAAACTCGCGAGATCTCTGTTCGAGGCGAACCACTAGTATTGGTATGGATTTACGTGAAGCAAATAATAGTGTAAAAAAAGTAGAACGGGTTTTGCCTTGCAATGGAATACAAATAGCTAACTAAATAATAATAATAAATAAATAAATAAAGCTGGACATTTCACACCGCGCTATCTAGCTCCAAATGAAGCAAAGCTTGTACCATGGGAACCAGATAACTGATAGAATACTTAAATACTTTTTTTTTGTAAATACATACTTGTAATATATAGAGAAACAACCAGACCCGAAACAAATATCTGTAGATCGTGCAAACATTTGTTCCGCGGCGGGAATTGAACCCGCTACCTCCTGCGTCTCAGCCGAGTATTCGCCCACTGCGCCATGAAGGTCGTCAAAAAATGCAGCGGGTGTTAGGTTGAGTCAAGCAGCTTGTGTCGTCCGCTAACCCAAACCCTAGAGGTGGCGTGCGCGGAGGTTTCACGCACTTCTTACACCAGATGTACAAAAATTGACAATTAACAAATTTAAAAACGTAATTAAACAAAATCTTTATAAAAGAGCCTACTATAAAATATCGGATTATTTAGATGATAGAGAAGCTTGAGATTGAAACTGCTCCAACTCGTTCAAAATGTTACAATTTAGACGTAATTTCTTTTCTGTATTATGTATTGTAAAAGGATCATTAAAAAAAACAACCAGCCTTGTTTCTTGCCTTTCTTTCCTGGCTTGGTCGCGAAGGAACAGGCAGTAAAATTGACGTTTCAAAGTGATCCTTGTGATTTTAATGAATAAAAATATTTGACTTTGACTTTGACTTTAGAGATAAGGCGACAAAATTGGGACCAGATGGGACTCGCAAGGAGCCAACACCGTTCAAGCCATGGAAGAATGCAAAGCGTACCCACATCCTCGACCAAAGGTGTTCAGAATGAACCCCGTGAAGTTTTAGTTAGTAAGTCTGACATAACCTTCCGCCACCATAATCCCAAGGCGGAAGGTAGCCACGACGGATTGCCACAAGTAAAAAAAAGATAGTGGCACAACGGGAGTGCTAACAGAAGTGAAAACTTGAACAGACTGCACTACAGATACTTATATACAGAGGTGTCGGTAACTGTAACAGTGTCGTTAGTTCAATGGTTTCAACAAATGCCCAACGCACCTAAAGAAGTTTTCACTTCAAAAAAAGCACTCCCTGTCAAATCATTAACTTTTATTAAAATACTCGTAGTCTTAAAAAGTCTAACAAGCTGAGCTACATTGCATTTAGTTACAAAATAGTTTTAACACTTATTTAGGTTAGTATTTCAAGAATGAACATAGTTACATAAATACATGAACCTCCTTAATCGGGCAATAAAGCGAGAATAAGATCAAGTTTAACAGCCCCAAAAGTTAACGGAAGTCCAACCACTTTGCAAACTTTCTCTGGAAAGTATATTCGAAATTTCATTCCAATTCTTTGGCACTTCGTTATTTCTTTTAAAGAGACAATTCATAAAGTCTAAAACAGATTTCCTCAGATAGTTAAAAATCGTAAATCATAAAATCATGCAAAGTAGGAAATTGGAATCAACGTTTTTTATTTGACAAAACTTTCCTACTTTGGTTGTGCTTTTTACACAAATATTCTCAGCTAGACGATCAATGCGATAGTAAAAAAACCGGGCAAGTGCGATTTGGACTCGCCCACCCAGGGTTCCGTAACGGTAAAGTTTAAAAACATCTGCAAAAAGATTTGGTCCCATGTAATTATGACCGCACATAACGATTGATTACGTACTTTAAATAATGTTAATAATTTTAATAATGACTGCCTCCGTGGCGCAGTGGGCGTATAGCCGGCTGAGACGCAGGAGGTAGCGGGTTCGATTCCCGCCGCGGAACAAATGTTTGCATGATCTACAGATATTTGTTCCGTGTCTGAGTGTTTTTCTATATATTATAAGTATGTATTTACAAAAATAAAGTATATAAGTATTATATCAGTTGTCTGGTTCCCATATTACAAGCTCTGCTTAGTTTGGGGCTAGATAGCGCTGTGTGAAATGTCCAGCATTATTTATTTATTTATTAATGACTATATATTTATGATTTAATTACATATGTATAGTTTTCAGATTTTTCCCTATACAGTTCTAGGTCAACGGAAAGTACCCTATAAGTTTTGATTCCCTTGAGAGTGTCGAAATATACGTTTTTTGCGGTATAAACGGCCGTATCTTTTTTTTACGTTAACTTAGAAGTTTGATTTTTTCACAGCTCGAAGGGACTGAAGACTTGAGTATATGGTTTTAATTTCAACTCGATATCTTTACACGTTCTTGAGATAAAGGATCTTGACAGACAGACAGACAGACCGACAACAAATGATCCTATAAGGGTTCCGTTTTTTCCTTTTAAGGTACGGAACCCTCTATAATAATACTTCCTTAGCACGGACGATTTTGCTTCACAGGCCATAGACTTTGTTAGAATTTATAGGCTTACACACCGTACTATTTATTTGGATCAATGTTAAATTGCTTCTTTTTTGGTCGTCCTGAGTATGATCATCATCACATCATCATGACATGGTCACTGATCAATAAGGTAATTTTTAGTTTTATAGTTTTATGATAAGAAGTTTCAGTGTGACTTGTGCCTGAGAGACGCTTAAGAACCATCTTTCATACGTTTGAATGGAGTAATATAGTTGATCGAACGAAGCGAGATCTCCAAATCAACTTAGGCAAATTGGTGTTGTATGTATGTATGTATGTTTGTCCGAGGATAACTTTCGAAGCGTTTATCCGATCATCGTGAAATTTGGTATATAGGTAGGTAATGATGGCACAATTTTGGTGTGACTCAATGAGCTAAAAACTTGGGGGGGTTGTTGAGATATTGAGGTTCAAGAGGGGTAAAAAAAATTAAAATGAGACTATTAGGTCAAATGAGTCGTCAAATGAAAAGTTATAAATTAATAGGTAAATTGCGATCCCGTTTTTATTTCTAGTAAAGTTTTTGAGTTAGTAGCCATAATAAAAACTAAACTTTGACAAAATTCACAGGGTACACCAGTGACCCCACAGTGCTGCAATTTGGTATGCGTGTAGCTAAGTATCACTAATATAGGCAAAAGTCTGAAATCTAGAATAACTGCAATTTGTACCCCAAAAAAGGGTAACCAATTAACATGAACTCCCGTTACCTGTAATTTGAATGAAACTGTAGGTCAAGTAAATTGGTTAATTATTTCGTGGCACTATTTAAATAGTCAAAGATTATGAATAATATTTTTTTTGTTTTTATTGTAGACCTGCGAGATCTCAGTTCGGGGCGAACCACTAGTTATATCAGTATATTTCGAACCTTGTTTCAAAAACTACCAAGATCTTAAACCTCATAAAATATTAAATATAAGCAGAAACTGGCTTGCTCAATCGTACAGAAAGCGCTCCACCCCCAACAGGGAAACATAGATCTTAAACCCACGGCATATAATCTAAAGTACAGATCGCTGTGTTCAATCGTGCACAAATTACGTACCACAAGCAGGAACTAGAAGAACAGATCGATTGTATTCGTACCTTATTTCATCTAAGGTCTCCCTCAGGGAACAGTCGAGACCGTACCACACTTTCTATTTACTTAAACATACATCTTGGGAAAGCAGGTATCGGGTTGGTGTTACATCCCGGGACGATCGCAAGACGTAATCTTCCATTACTATAATCATTCACAGCAAAACTGGGCCCGTAGCCAAATTACATTCGCTACGAATTTTTTCGATTTCTACATACATTTGTTGTCGCTGTACCACGTGGTATTTCTATAGCATGTGGCAAATCCCATACATTTTCGGACTTATCGACTAGCGTCATCGCTAATCGACTGTAACTTGGCTAAGCCCTCTGATTTGTTTTATGAGTCACTAGCTCTCAGTATATTGAAGATATATTTGGAGTTAACAAGTTCCTGAAATATGGGGCCTAGGTTAATGCAGAGTAGACAATTTGTGTCTCCCAACATTGAATATTCAGTGGTGAAAGGCGAAAATAGAGCCTTCCAAGTGTCATGTTTCTCACTAAGTGATAGAAACGATATTGAATGGAGACCACGCACTGGAAAACACAGCGTAGGATGGCCTCCCTCTCGATGGAAAGATGATCCAAAATAGTCGCACAAGATTGGTCACTCTATGAGAGACACATTTGTTAAGCAGTCGACGTCTGATACAATGATATTTGAAATTCTTCATGTATAGCTTACTAGACCCGCCCGCGGCTTCGCACGCGTGGTTTATCAATAAAAATAATACCATCCTTTTGTGCAGTCGGGTAAAAAGTAGCCTATGTCCCAATCCTGGTCACACTCTTTCTATATACCAACTGTACATAGGGAGTGCATCTAAAGAATACCTCATAATTTTAACCCCTTACTTTATCCCGCCCCCAACCCCCAATTTAGGAATGATTATGCAAAAAAGTTGAAATACGTATTTCTTACCAAAAGCCTAATATGAACTTTCAGATCCCTAACTTAAGGAATTATAGATTCGAAACTTCCAACTCCTATTTCACCCTCTTCCAGGTTATTTTTTGTAACAAAATATGGCCTATGTCCTTCTCGAGGATATAATCTATCTCCTTGCCAAATTTCATTACAATCTGTTCAGCCGTTTAGTCGTGAAAAGGTAACAAACAAACAAACAGAGTTACTTTCGCATTTATAATACTAGTGGTTCGCCCAGAACTGAGATCTTGCGAGTCTCTCATAAAAAAAATTATAAAATATTCGTAATCTTTGACTATCAATATAGTGTCACGAAATAAAAACCAACTAACTTGACCTACAAGTTTCATTCAAATTACAGGTAACGGGAGTTCATGTTAATTGGTTACGTTTTCTTGGGGTACAAATTGCAGTTATTCTAGATTCCAGACTTTTGCCTATATTTGTGATATATAAGAATAGAATAGAATAGAATAATCCTTTATTGTACACCAGGAATACTTAAAAAAACTAATTTAAGCTACTTAAATAAAGTACAATGGGCGGCCTTATCGCTGAAAGCGATTTCTTCCAGGCAACCTTTGGATGGAAAGTAAATAACGGAGCAGTAATGGGCAGCGGTGCACAGAGTATATTTACAAATTAATGAAATAATCTATATAAAAATTATATCAAATAAAAACTGTAGGTACCTACTTATAATCCTACTATATATTATACTTATACTTAGGTATATACTTATAACTTATTAATATAAGCTACACGCATACCAATTTACAGCACTGTGGGGTCACTGGTGTACCCTGTGAATTTTGCCAAAGTTTAGTTTTTATTATGGCTAATAACTCAAAAAGTACAAAAACTTTACTGAAAGTAAACACGGGGTCGAAATGTACCAATGAAAACCTTTCATTTGACGTCTCACTTGACCTAATAGTGTAATTTTCATTTTTTTACCCCTCTTGAACCCCAATATATCAACAACCCCCCAACATTTTTAGCTCATTGAGTCACACCAAAATTGTGCCATCATTACCTACCTATATATCAAGTTTCACGATGATCGGATAGTCGCTTCGAAAGTTATCCTCTGACAAACATACATACCTATACATACAACGCCGATTTGCCCAAGTTGATTTGGAGATCTCGCTTCGCTCGATCAATTAGTATGGATTCAAGGTTTAAATCCCTGTTCCGCTCCGTGACCGTCCCGTTATGTTACAAAAATACAATCCAATCCATTGCAAAAGAGGTTTTCTTCCACTCCAACTATAAATGAGTATTTTCAAAGATAAAAGCGTGAATTGGATTGCAATTCAAGTACTTGCTGAGTTTGTCATTTTAGAGACTGTGGTTCGATTTTATACAGCGATTGTCGTAAAAATATCGTTGAATAGAATTTATTGGCCATGGGATTGACGCTTTTAAGAAGGCAGTAAGAAGTGGTAGCATTGAGTTAGGTTTCTTTTATTGATTTTGCAGTTCATTATCAAACATGGAGATTGCATTCTATTAAATTATTAATACGTGAAGATAAATCGTTGTTCTCCTTTTAAGGGTTCCGTACCCAAGGAGTAAAAGGGACCCTATTACCAATACTCCGCTGTCTGTATGTCCGTCTGCATCTCATGAACCGTGATAGCTAGACAGTTGAAATTTGCACAGATGATGTATTTCTGTTGCCGCTATAACAACAAATACTAAAACCAGAATAAAATAATTATTTAATGGGGCTCTCATACAACAAACGTGATTTTTTTCCGTTTTTATAGATAACGGTACGGAACCCTTAGTGCTTAGTTTGGGGCTAGATAGCGTTGTGTGAAATGTCCAGCAATATTTATTTTATTTATTATTTATTTAATACTCGTAAATTCTGAAGTATTCTGTATAAACAATTATCAAAGTTCTCAGATCTGTATATATCCTCTATTTTTCAATCGCTAAAAACATCTCAATAATTTAAGTAAAACTACGTCCAATATACAGGGGGTTAACTCATCAGAATTGTGTCACACAGCTACCACATCTGTCAGTATTGAAAAGGGTCTCGTATCTCACTTTTACTTTGTCTCGTAGTCTAGTTAATATTTTATCATTGTTTTGGGACGGATAAATCTAAACATATTCCAAAACAAAGTTTTACGTTAATGTGTTTTTAAAATCTATGCGAAATTAAAAGGTGCGTGGGTACATAATTGCAACTTATTTATAAAACTTAAAGCAGTGAACAGGAGGCTCGCGCATGCATGCTGGTTGTTTACAAAAGAAAGCTTGGATTGGGAAAAAATGTTCACAGCGACGCTTTCAAATGCTCTCTCTAATGCTCACTCTAAAGGTCACAGCTCACAACATCAACCCGGCACCCGACCCGCACCGCCTCGCCGCTCGGCGTTCACTCGTTGACAGCGAGTGGGCCACCGGTGAACGCCTCGTTATTACCAGTGAACGCCTCGTGGTCAACCAGTGGACCTCGTGCGGTCAACGAGTGGACGCCGCGTGGTCAACCAGTGGACCTCGTGCGGTCAACGAGTGGACACCGACACGTTAGAAAGAAAGGCTGGAAATGATGGGTAGGCGGGAAGTGAAGCATCGCCGCCACATTGTGCTCGCGTGAATCACTCGAGGGGTCACCGAGCGGTCAACTCGTCGTCAGCGCGTGAACGGCATACGCCCGAGGCGTTCCAGAGGTGATGTAGTGAGCGCACGTCCATACAATTTCATATAAAGAATACTAATCGCTCGAGGCGAGGCGGTGCAGATCGGTTGATGTAGTGAGCTGTGACCTTAATGCTCGTTTTCAAATGCTCTCTTTCAAAAGTTTCAAATGCTCTCGTCGTCGCAAAAACGATTCTTCGTTGCGAGGATTGGAGAGGGTAGCTTATTATAAAATTAATACTAGGTCTTCGTATTATTAAATGTTAAAGCTCCAATGAGCCCCATAAACCTACACAATTTCTAATTTTATATAGGGTGTATAATTCCAGTATCTAATTAATTCTGAAACCGTATTTATGGTTTAATCCGTGCCCAAAACAGATTATGAATTACAATATAAGCCGTGTTAACGATGAGAATACTCAATTTTGTTATCCATACTCAACAAAATATTATATGATTTAGCCCGACTTGCACAACGATCTCTAAACGCATTTAGTGTCTAAACATGTTTAAATTTGACGAATTTGTATGATTTGACAACTTTCTAAACATATTGACGCCAGCTTGCACAACGATCCCTAATTGTATTTAGCGATTAAATATATTTAAATTTAACGTATTTGTATGATTTGACAAGACACTCTTATACTAAATACGATTAAGTGTCGTTGCGCAATGCGCAAGTCGCCTTAAGGCTGTATGTACGTACATTGTGTCATCTAAACGTTTAGTTTGAAATAGTCGATCAACCATTGTGGATGCTTTTACATTTTTGGTGTGTTCAAATTTAGATATTTGAGTCGCCACACAAATTCAAATTAAGGAAGATATTTATTTATGAATTATTTAAAAAGGTACTTTGAGATTACGAAATCCGACCGTTATTTTATATTTAATAATCAAAAATAGATATTACAACATAGATAGATAGATATATTGACTTGGTAATGTACTTAACACCATTTTGGCGTTTCAAAGTGGTAGGTACGTGTGATTTTAACGAATAAATGAATTTTGACTTTTTAAGAGACAAAATAAAATAATAAAAAACTTGAATAACTAGTGGTTCGCCCCCAACTGAGATCTCGCGAGTCTCCCCTAAAACAAAAATAATATTATTCGTAATTTTTGACTACCAAAATAGTCCCACAAAATCCATAACCATATGACTTAACCTACAGTTTCATGCAAATGGCAGGTAACGGGAGTTCATGGTAATTGGTTATTCTTTTTTGGGGTAGAAATTGTAGTTATTCTGGATTTAAGACTTTTGCCTATATTTGTGTCACTAAAGCTATACGCATACCAAATTACAGCACTGTGGGGTCACTGGTGTACCGCACAGGGTACACCAGTGACCTTTTATTTTATCAAAGTTTAGTACTTATTATGGCTATTATCTTAAAAACTACGAGTACAAGATTTAAACTAAAAATAAAAACTGGGTCAAAATGTACTCACAAATACCTTTTATTAGACGTGCTATTTGATCGGATAGTCCCATTTTGGCATTTTTTACCCCTCTTGAATCCCAATATCTCAACATTCAATTTTTAGCTCATTTAGTCACACCAAAATTGTGCCATCACTACCTACCCTATATACCAAATTTTACGATGATCGGATAAACGCTTCGAAAGTTATTCTCGGACAAACAAACATATATACATACATACATACATACAACCCCGATTTGCCCAAGTTCATTTTGAGATCTCGTTCGCTCGATCAATTCTCTCTCTCTCTTCGAGTCGTTATCCTGAGTGCTGAGAGTCGTGACCTCCTCCATGGGTGATTTTTCCTTGACTATGTTTCGCCATCGGTGTCTGTTGGCGGCGACATGTATGGCATCACGAAGCCCAGAGTCGTGAGTTGTGTGGATCTGGTCAGACCAACGTATCGGGCTACGACCCCGTGGTCTTTTCCCCTCAACTTTGCCAGTGTTGATCAGATTCTCCAAGTTGTCACTATGTTTCCTCGCTATGTGACCAAATTACTCAAGGGCTCGTTGGAGGCAGACTGTTGATAGCCTTGTAGTTATCTTGAGATCCTTGAGTATTGAAAGGTTAGTCCTTCTGGCCGTCCAGGGAATCTGCAGCATTCGTCTCCAGCACCACATCTCAAAAGCGTCTACACGTACGTGATCCTTCGCTTTGAGAGTCCACGTTTCTGCACCGAATAGGAATATGGAGAAGACTAGGCTTCGGATGAGTCTTATCTTAGTCCTGTTGGATATTTTCCTGTCTTTCCATAATCCTCCAAGCTGGCTCATCGCGCTTTTAGCCATCCCTATCCTTCTACGCACTTCGGGTTCACAGGAGCCGTTGTTAGAGATGCTGCTCGATCAATTAAAAACAATAAAAATACTCAATGAGATCTGTTTTATCGCTTAAAGCTATTTCTCGAGAGTTTGTGTCATAGACTAAGTCAACAGTCCTATGCCCTGTACATGCTCTCTAAAGTTTCAAACTCATCAACAGTTATTACTGCCTATCATGGTTATGCTGCATCAATACTCAGGTATGCTATTATATTTTGGGGTAATTCAACTGGAAAGGAATCTGTTTTCAAAGCGCAGAAGAAATGTGTGCGGGCAATATGTAAATTAAAACAAACTGACAGCTGTAAGCCTTTTTTCGTTGACCTTAATATCTTGACATTACGCTCACTGTATATATATGAAATAGCTTTATTTGTAAAGAAGAACATGTCATTATTTAATAACTTTAAAAGCCAACGTCATGGCTCCAAAATCTGTTATCCTAAAAGTAGTACAGCATTATATAATAACAGTGTGTTCTGTATGGCACCTAGGATATTCAATTACCTACCCAAACATATATTAGAAATTGACCAAATTCATGACTTTAAATTAAAACTTAAAAAAGTACTCTTACAAAAAGCTTACTACACTATAGATGAATATTTAATGGACAAATTGCAATGACTTGACATATTTTTAATTTATTTATATTAAACTGATAATTAATGCATAATAGTGGTTAAATAATTTTGCATGCTTGTATGCTGGTTATGGCTGTACTTAGACTATTGTATTACCAACTGATGTAACCCATGTATCGCAAATAAATGAATCTTTATCTTTTCTTCTAGACAACTTTAGAATGGAAGTAATTTTATGGAAAACCAACAGATGGCTTTATGGTGCTGTCCTCGTTTTAGATTACATTTCTAGCACAATTTAAATTGAAACGGTCTGTTTAGTTTTATCTTTGTTTGTAATCACTTATATTCTTTATTTTAGCTAAGAGAACATTAACTCGAAAATCGGAAAAATGTAACGGAAAAGGAAAATTACGAATGTGTGTTATTAAGTCCTTGATTTTGTACGGATTTGCTGCATTAGAAATTACGATTCGATATTATGAAACGGAATTCCGAATGATTGTGACCGGCCTTAGAAACCTGATAAAGTCACCTGCAAACGTTAGTGTTCGAACCCTCCTGGGATCGACCCGGACAGTATTATCTGTGGTATTATCAACCGACATCCTTCTGGAAATAGGTTTGCTCTCCCCGGTACTTCCTATTCTATTGCCGAACATCCTATCCAATCTGTCGTTTAAACGATAAATTATGCATGTTGAATTTGTGAACAGTTGACAAATTTTGATAATAAAAGCTGGTAGTAAAGTACCAATACATTAATTAACAAACATAATATGCAAGTTTCTTTTGTATTCTTTTAGGTTGAATCATCTAAACATCGATGGAAATACATGGTAAGTATTGTAGTACTAATTTTATATAACGGTGAATTAATCTTATATTTATTTAATTCAGGTCAAATCTTAATCCAATCTACTTCAAATTTTTCATAAACCTTTTTTTAACAGAATTGATGGAAGACATGTTTCGTATTTTATTGAAATTCATCCCTTAACGGGGTTAAAAAGGGGTAGAAAGTTATACTAGTGGTTCGCCCCGAATTGAGATCTTGCGAGTTTTCCAAAACACAAAAAGAAATATTCTAATGGCGACTCGCGCAACGATGCCTAAACGTATTTAGTAACTAAATATGATTTAAAGAATTGGCAAATCATACGAATACGTAAAATTTAAACATGTTTAGTCGCTAAATACGTTTAGGGATTGTTGTAAAAGCCGGCCTTAATCTTTGACTAATAAAATAGTGCCACGAAATATATAACCAACCTACTTGAACTACAGTTTCATTCAAATGACAGGTAACGGGAGCTCATGTAAATTGGTTACTCTTTTTTGGGGTACAAATTGCAGTTTTTTTGTATTTCAGACTTTTGCCTATATTTGTGATACTTAAGCTACAAGCATACCAAATTACAGAACTGTGGGGTCACTGGTGTACCCTGTGAATTTTGTCAAAGTTTACCTTACGTTTGACGTCTCATTTGATCGAATATTCTCATTTTAATTTTTTTTACCCCTCTTGAACCCCAATATCTCAACAACCCCCCCACATTTTTCGGCTGATTTAGTTACACCAAAATTGTGCTATCACTACCTACCTATATATCAAATTTCCCGATGATCGGATCAACGCTTCGATAGTTATCCTCGGACAAACAAACATATGTACATACATACATACAACGCCGATTTGCCCAAGTTGATTTAGAGATCTCGCTTCGCTCGATCAAAAATTATTTGCTGAACATTAACGCTTAGCCTATATAGTTGTTATCTTTAGAATGAAATTTGAAGCTACTCGTAGGTTTTCAACAGGCATACAATGCCGATTTGCCCAAGTTGATTTGAAGATCTCGCTTCGCTCGATCAATCAATACTCCTTAATGATTTTGGTTTATATTACATCTTATTTTGACACATGTTTGAAAACTCAACCCGATTTTATTCAAAAAAGGTTGAACTCACTTAAAAACACTCGAAAGTCACGGTACTATATTAGTACCTCATTTGAAGGTTTCTAAGCTTAAAGAGGCTATGCACTTTTAGGACACGACCTCATAGGGACATAGAGTTTGAAGTTTGAAATGGTAAGGACTAGAACTTTTGAAAATAGAAAATAGAAGAAAATAGTTTTCTTTTAGTTTGTCTTGGAAGTTTAATTTTAGTGTGTATTGTTTTTCAATTTTTTTTTACATTACACTAATATTATAAATGTGAAAATTTGGATGTTTGTTTGTTTGTTACTCAATCACGTCGTAACGGCGGAACCAATTTCGATGAAATTTGGTATATACGTAGATTATAACTTGGATTACAACATAGGCTACTTTTTATTCCAAAAATCAGTTTCCATGGGATAAAAATGGGGTGTCAAGTCAAGTTGCAACAGCGAATTTTGCTTTATTTCTAGGTTACCTACACATTTAGAAGTGTAACGCGTACGAAGTCGCGGGCAACAGCTGGTATATATTTTATTATAGTATATATTTTGTCTCTCATTTATGTATGTTTATTTGCAGTTTTGTCGCTAAACACAAATAGTATACAACAATTGGCTGTATACTATTTATGTTTAGCGATAAGACCGCCAGTAGTAAAACATATATTTACGTTGTCCCTATGTAATTTTTTAGTTTAATGGTAATAAAGTAAGTTGTCTGTTCGTTTATGGAACGCGCTACCAGTGCCTATCATACGTATAGTCAGGGAACATTATTTGACTACTTGTCGCTTACTATTGCTTATCTCGTTCATATTTTATATTTTTGTAGTTATATGTATTTATTATTATATTTTATTTGTTTGATTTTTTATTGTACATAAATTTTTAAATGCTGCACATTTCACACAGCGCTATCTAGCCCCAAACTAAGCAGAGCTTGTACTATGGAAACCAGATAACTGATAGAATACTTATATACTTTTTTTTGTAAATATATACTTATAATTTATAGAAAAACATCCAGACCCGGAACACATATCTGTAGATCATGCAAACATTTGTTCCGCAGCGGGAGTCGAACCCGCTACCCCCTGCGTCTTAGCCGTCTAAACGCCCACTGCGCCACGGAGTCCTAAATATGTATGTGTAATATGTACTCCATTCCATCCAAAGGTTGACTGGTAGAGATCGCTACTTAGCGATAAGACCACCAATTGTATACCCTTATTTAAATACTTTTACTTTTAAATGTTTTCTGGTTTATGGTGTGCAATAAGGTATTATCTAATCTAAGGTATTTTCTTATTCTATTTAATACTAATTCACCTAAATATCCATATCTTGTATTCTGCCAATCATCCTAAACACCTCGTAAAAATGGTTCCGGGAGCTGATTTTTGTGGAATTTCCAACCCCATGAGAACAAAATTGGAACAAACACGCACACTTTCTCGGTTATGATATTAGGTACCTAATAGTTGGATGAAATATAATGAAGTTTCCATACCACAATTTTATTACGGGTTTTGTTTGCTTTGTATATTCAATTTTCATTGTTTACCATACGATTGCCAGCTCCAACACGATCATAACTTCTCGTATAAAGTTACAAAATCATTTTACTCTCGCTATATTCCACGGTTTCCATTTACTGTGAAACAAATTGTCTAACATAAACCGTTTATGATAAATTCATTGCCACTAAATATCGGAAAATTTATTTATTATCACCTTACACGAGTAAAAATAACATATATATAAATTCAACCGTACATAGATATAGGCATGCACGCTATATATCATGCCTAAATCCAACAAATGTTTATGAATTACTAACTTCCGCCAGTGGTTTCGCACGCGTTGTTTGTCAACAAAAGGTAGCCTATGTTTGAATCCAGGTCATAATTTATCGTCACACTAAATTTCATCGAAATTGGTTTAGCCATTACTACGTGATTGAGTAACAAACAAATGAACAAATATCCAAACTTTCGCATTTATAATATTAGTGTGACTAGCTTCCGCCAGCAGCTTCGCACGCGTTGTTTGTCAACAAAAAGTAGACTATGTATTAATCCAGTTTATAATCTACGTACATACCAAATTTCAACGAAATCGGTTCAGCCGTTACGACGTGATTGAGTAACAAACTAACATGCAAACTTTCGCATTTATAATATTAGTGTGAAGGCAAATATCAAAAACTGAGCAATTTAATCACTCCTTATCACTTCTTCTATTGTTAAGTTTATATTTTTATGTAATACTAGCTGTTGCCCGCGACTTCGTACGCGTTATACTACTACTACTCCATATTTCAAGTCTCTAAGATCAGCGGTTTACGCTGTGCGTTGATTTTCAGTCAGTCTGTCAGAACCCGTAGCGATTATTTAATATATTGATTAAGAACGGTTGATTTCCCCATCTTCAGACACTGGTAGACAATTGTATCGTGAAACGTCTCGCAAAAACAATTTAATAGAACCCTAACACGATACATCTACAGTTATCCATTAATGAGTTCTGTACATTCCCTCCTGGATCAGACCCTGGTTGTCTTACCATGATAAAATGTTTCATTATTTACCAATAAAAAGCATTTATGAAAAGTTATACGTTCGTAAATGCAATTAACATTGTTTTAGAACAAACTACAACATCCCTTTTCAACCCTAGGGGGTAATTTTCAAAAAAAGTTACTATGCCATGTCTCATTATGTACCTTAATAAGTATGTATGCAAAGTTGTACGTTTATTAACTTCAGAAATAATGTTTTATCATACAAAAGTTCAACCCCCCTTTTTACCCACCCAGAGGATGATTATTGAAAAACAAAAAAATACGGGTACCATTTCTCTTATTTTTGTTAAAGAATACATTTGCAAAGTTTAAAGTTTATAAATCCAGGAACCACTGTTTTTCATACAAACCCTCTTTTAACCCTCTTAGGGGCTGAATTTCAAAAAATTCTTTCTCAGTACACCTCTACGCATCAAAACAAATATACTCTCTAAATTTCAAGTTTCTATGACCAGCGGTTTAGGCTGTGCGTTGTCTCTCAGTCAGTCAGGACTTTTGATTCTTATACATAATAAATAAATATCGCGGGACATTTCACACAGCGCTATCTAGCCCCAAACTAAGTAGAGCTTGTACTACGGGAACCAGATAACTGATAGAATACTTATATACTTTTTTTGTAAATACATACTTATAATATATAGAAAAACACCCAGACACGGAACAAATAAATAAATAAATATAAATAAATATTGCTGGACATTTCACACAGTGCTAACTAGCCCCAAACTAAGCAGAGCTTGTACTATGGGAACCAGATAACTGATAGAATACTTATATACTTTTTTTGTAAATACATACTTATAATATATAGAAAAACACCCAGACACGGAACAAATATCTGTAGATCATGCAAACATTTGTTCAGCGGCGGGAACCGAACCCGCTACCTTCTGCGTCTCAGCCGGCTATATGCCAACTGTGCCACGGAGGCAGTCAAATAGATTAGTATAACTAGTTTAGTCTATTATAATACATGTTATAGTCGGTTCATTTATGTAATATATACCTATATTATGCAATTTTTATTAGTCCTGTGCCAATTTTCAATAGTTTCCTTTACTATGCACTACCTACACTTCTTTATCCACAATACACAATAAAGGTAATCTGGAAGAGAATGCTCTTTAGCATTAAGTTCGCCTTTTTACTATTTTAGTGCAATAAAGTATTTTCAATCAATCAATCACATCACTTTATACCAATGATAGTCTCCGAGAGACACTACTGTTACTCGGACTATAGACAAACAGACATGGCGAAATTAAAAGGGCTCCTAACTCCGTTCAAAAATTCAAAATTCATGAGACACTTATTGCATTATCATTTTACCCCTGTTTTACCTCCAATTAGTAGAGGCATATGTTCTGCTCGATGTTTCTAAGCTATTCTAAGCAGTAGCTTTAAGCATTAAGGTTGTTTTTCCCCTAACCTTATAAATCTCATTTGACTGCACTGAATAATTTAACATTGGCGTTGTGCCAATTATCGGCTGGAATCGATTTAAGATGAATGGAAATTATTCGATTCACTCAAATACTAAATGAAATGCAGATCAAATGATGAAAAAATTGGTTTGCTCACGATCTATTTCAAACTTCACCCCAATCGGTCTAGTAATCGCGGTGTTTTTTAATTATAAATATATTTTGCGGCATCAACATCGCAAAGTACAGATTACTTGGGAGAGGCCTTTCGTCAAAGTCAAAATCTTTTATTCATTAAAATCACAAGGACCACTTTGTAACGTCAATTTTACTGCCTGTTTCTTCGTGACCAAGCCAGAAAAAAGGCAAGAAACAAGGCTGGTTGCTTTTTTCAATGATCCCTTTAGAATACATAACAATAACGAAAGTAAATTACGTCTAAATTGTAACATTTATGAATGAGTTGGAGCAACTTCAATCCCAAGCTTCTGTATCATCTAAATAATCCGATATTTTATAGTAGGCTTTTTTATAAAGATTTTGTTTAAATTACGTTTTTAAATTTGTTTATTGTCAATTTTTGTACATCCCTTGGGAGTTTGTTGAAGTACTAGTTCAGGTACTCAGACCTAACAAAGGGTCAATCAAATCGATCACACCAACCAATCGATCGATCGCTGATCGATGCCATCGATTGATGTAAAATAAGATCAGTCAGCGTCGATCGACAGTTCCTACTATGCCGCATCGTGGCCTGATTTCAGTTTACTATCGATCGATGGTATCGATCGTTGCTCGATCAATTGGCGTAGTAGGTACACCCAAAGAATAACTTGACTCCGCGCATGGTAAGCAATGATGCAGTCTAAAAACAGATTTATAACTTTTAGGCTGTATTAAAATAGTGATTTGCCCCGAAGTAAGATCTCGCGAGTCTACCATAAAAACAAAAAAAATACTATCTATCAAACTAATGCCACGAAATAATAATCCAGCTTGCTTGACCTACGGTTTCATTCAAATTACAGTTAACGGGAGCTTATGTTAATTGGTTACTCTTTATTGGAGTAAAAATTGCAGTTATTCGGGATTTCAGACTTATGCCTATATTTGTGATACCTACACGCATACCAAATTACAGCACTGTGGGGTCACTGGTGTACCCTGTGAATTTTGTCAAAGTTTAGTTTTTATTATGGCTAATAACTCAAAAACCACAAAAAATTTACTAAAAATAAAAATGGGGTCGAAATGTACTAAAAAAGTCCTTTCATCTGACGTCTCATTTGATCTAATAGTCTCATTTTCATTATTTTTTACCCCTCTTGAACCCCAATATCTCAACAACCCCCCCACATTTTGACCTTATTTAGTCACCCCAAAATTACCTATGTATAAAATTTCACGATGATCAGATCAACGCTTCGAAAGTTATCCTCGGGCAAACAAACATACTTACGTACAACGCCGATTTGCCCAAGTTGATTTAGAGATCTCGCTTCGCTGGATCAATTATATTATGTTGCTGTCATGGAGCTGGTATACTAGGTAACCTATAAATATTCTGTTTAAAATGTGGAAGCCATAAATACTACGAAAAATCACAAACGGTCATAGTACGGTACAATCTGATTCCTCGTAGCGTGTGTGCCGTCTATTATTAGATAACTTCTTACCTGTAACTCAGGAAAGCTCTGCCGCACGATAAGCGTCCATAAATTGTACAGCACACACAACGTGATCAGCCAGAGCCAGTAGAAGTAGAAGTTCTCATCAGGGTTCACCACGGTCCGCGGTACGCGTATCCGTTTCCGTCTCGTTCTGTTAGACGCTCTGTGCTCGCCGGTCGCACCTTCCGAGCCAGTGTCTTCTACCTGCGGAGATTGTTACTTATTTGAGACAGTTTTTGACGTGAATACGTTTTTAAAATTGCTTTGATAGGAGGCAATTCAAAAAACGAATGATAACAAAAATCGGGGGATACAGTTCGGTGTTGCAGTTACTTAGCTATCATCTCCATCCAAAATTTAATTACACCACTGGATAGCTAAAGGATCAAAAAATTCGCGCTGTGGAGGGGGGAAGTGCCGCCATTTTGAGGTCATTTTGCTGCGTTTCGAGATTTCCATTTAGTATGACCCGAAGGACTTGTGTTCAAACATGACTAAAACATACATAAATAGCGTATTTTATATTATGTATAGAAAATATTACCTGTTACGTACACGTATTCATGTACAACACACGGCCGTGTCCATGACACAGCTACACCCAATTTCATTTAAATAAACTGTCAATATATTGGTAGCCACATGAAGGGCGCAGACCACCAGCTAGATGGTCGGGTGTCATCGCGCGAGTTATGGGAAGTCAGTGGATGCGCTTGGCACAGGATTCGAGAGAGTGGCGTGATAACGAGGAAGCATCTACCCAGTAGTAATGGATGTGGGCTGATTAGATAGAGTTTATATTGGGCATAATTAACACCTGTTCGATAATCGATGTATGTGTCGCAAATAAACAAATTGGGCTTTTTTTTGTAATTTTTGTACGCCCAGTGTGACTACGCATTAAGTCCTCCTAGCAGTACCATATTTTATATGGAAGATAAATAAAATATTGTTAGCTATCCATTTTCAAAACTTCTGTGTCAATATTGTGAGCACGATAACAAAATAGCTTTATTTGGAACAGTTTTTTCAGTGCTCACAATGTTGCTTTTTGGATGTTGGTACTTCCCTTTTAATCGCTGTCAGTTTGCGAATACGTTAACCAATAATGTCATATCACACGAAACACTGATTTATTGAAATCCATCTAATAATGAACCTATCTATGAGAAAATTCCTAATAGTTTTAGTAACTTCTACTTATCAAAAATGAACATTTTTCGTGAATCGATTCTGATCGAGCTATTTCCATCTGGCTGTGCTCAATTCTCCAGAACGATTGTATGACGTCATACAAATCTAACCAACGATACAATTACTCGATTCAGATGCAACTAGAGATTCATTTCAGTGAATTGAATAGAATAGAAAGGTGAATAGATCGAATGCCTAAAAGTGAGTTCATGCATGAGTTGAAAAAAAAACTCGATGAAACGGATTGAACTAACTAACTAACTTATTTATAAACTAACCAACTTTAGCTAGAAAATCAAATATTAGCTGCTAGGTACCGATCTATTTATTTATATTAGATTGTAATCAGATTATCCTGAGATCCACAATGGATAATTTAATTTCTGTTTAAAGTCTGTGATTAAGACTTACCATAATTTTATTTAAGACTGGCTTATTCTTATTCTTATTCTAGGGAATAAAAGATCTGCACCGCCGTCCCGCATTGGGGTGTATTGTGCATTACCCCCCTTCTAACCTGACCCCAGCCATTCTAACTCCTTGAAGTAACGGAGTAAGACTTTGGGTTGGTGGCAGCAGCTTTCCAGGGTCCACGTGTTAAGACTGGCTTCCACCAGCGGCTTTGCACGCTTGACTTGTCAATAAAAAGTACTTATGTGTATAATGAAACATGAGTTTCAATGTTACCAACTATATGTATAAGTAACATTAAAATAACTTGTTCCGTATGTAGTACAATAGCCAACGACGTTGTCATACGTATTACTCGTGTTTTCAATCCATTGACCGTCGCTCAGGGGCTTCGAAATTCAATAACGTAGATGTAAGCACTGGTAGGTTAGTGGTTATTTATACTGTGACACTGGTATGTCTTTAGCTCAGAAATCCCTTTAAATATACATACATTTGACGTGCTTTAGATTTCACTGTAAACTTACTTCTGGAATTAGATGCGACAATATACAGGTAGATAGATTGTAATATCTTTACTGTACACGTGCAGAAAAATCAAGGAAAAAAATTGTTATTTGCAAGTGGATGAAAAGCAGGGAATTGATGATTATGGTAAATAAAATGTTTAAGTAATTGGAAATATTTACACACACTCACAGTTTCTTGCGTCGTCGGTGACTGCCTGGTGGAAAACCTCTTCAAGAAGGAGTCCTCTCTTTTCAATGGTGGTTTCTTCTGAATTGCTGAGCTCAGTTGCACTGTGGTCCGGAGTTTCATCCATCTTTGGTTCGACTTTGTTCTGCCATCATTGAAGAAATTTATGTAATATCACAGTAAAACGAACAAACTACTTGTACAGAGTATCTCAAGATGAGCGGGAAAGTTATACAAAAGTTAAGAGCGGTTTATCCTTTTAATTCAAATGTTTTCTCAAAAGCTATCACAGTTTTATTTAAGTTATAAGAAGGAAAATTAAATTGTTACAGAGATAGATTCAAACAACACTATTTTCAGTGCATTGCACAAATACAGAAATTATTAAAAATTCGTGCAAAATAAAACTATCCACATGCGGCATGGCATACTAGAGAAACTATGAAAACTGTATAATAGTTTGTAGAGTAAAATTTAGACGAATCTATCGCTCATCTAAGTCTAATCGCTATTCTAAATTAGGAAGTTTGAACTATAAAATCTAACAGTGATGCATTTAGACACGGTCTGTTCTCGAGTGATAGGAAAGTCCAAGGTGATTCAACATAATACCTACCGAAAAACACACAAAATCGAGTGATTCAAATTACCATTCCCGTAGTCCTATACACAGAAGGTATAACAGAGGGAAATCAAACAAACAATTAGGTATAAAATGGACATCGATGCGGCGTTACCGTCAGCCGCTTTAGTCGAACCTCTTTATTTTCCTGAGAGCCTGGTAGTATGCCATGACTGCTTGGACATGCCTCCATTTATGTCCGCGTTTGTCAGACTCTGAGCCGCGCCTCTCGTCCGTCTCGGATCTGTGAGAGGAGGACGAGCTGGAGGCAATGATCGCTCGCCTATAAAGGGATGCTTGTGTTATATGGAGAAACGTGTAGTATGATATGTTATGCCGAAGCACCTAAGAAGTAGTTGCGACGCTACGGTGACAGTTCATGAAAGAAAGAAGAATCTACTTCAATGCTGGATACTATTCTATTGCTAGAGTTGCAATCTACGGGATTTCTAAGGTTGCATCCACATTCATTAACTTGATTGTATGCAGCCACCGGAGCGTCACAACTCTGAACTCTCAGATACGGTTAAGTTGTAACGAGACTTCACAAGAGCACATGCGATTATAAAGTCAGCTCCACTATCTTCGGATTTGTGTTTTTAAACTTTACATTACAGTGACTCTGTGCAGATCGTGATCTAACTTTGCTATGCATTGCACGAATATTATCTGTGACAGGCAAGATCGCCAATTACGTAATTGGGAGAATGACTGTTATTATTATGATTACAAAGACATTAAATATGTAATGCGTAATCTGGGCGGAGGAAAAGCAAACATTTTGCATTAAAACGCGACAATTTTTTAAATAGTTTTTGACCTGGCTGTTTCCATGGTACATGATAGGCAAACAATCATTTTGCGGTTTCTAATTGCGGCAGAAAATATTGTTATCTTGCGACTGCATTATCGGCATTCGGCGAAGGTTCGCGGTGTATGTCTTTGTATATCTGTATCACTATCTTAAATGACAGAGACACAGAGCACGACCATACACTCCGCCGCAGTCTGATAATGTAGCCGCAGGGTCGATCTTGGATCTTTTCTTGGATGTATCACAACAAAAGCCAGCTTTTAGATTTCAGATTTAAATAGTCATAATAACAACGTCATTCGATACTTCTGAACAGCTTAGGCTATACGTAATCAGCTTTTGGGTCGTGCTCTAGGGTCAGTAAGCGTAAGCCGTTGGCTAATACTCGCCGACTTACATGTCGTCCGGCTTTGCATTCGGAGTGAATGGAGACAACTTGTTCAACAATCTAGGGTACGAGAAAATTCATGATCATTCCTTTTTTTTTCAGGTAAAGCGTACTGATTTATATTTATACATTATGGTTTTGACAACCAGTTATTCGTAGGTACATATGGTACAGAACAATAAGATCATATAGAAATTTTATATTCTAGAATAAAATTTAATACAAATTATTAAAAATATAAGTTATTCTGTCAGGACACCACTCGGTGGCTATCCTTGCACACATCTCACTAGGCATGCGACAGACATGCCCAGCCCAGTTCCACTTCAGCTGAGCGGCTTTGGTAGCCACCAAAGCCGCTCAGGTGAAGTGGAACTGGGAAAATTGGTGACGTAGCCACGTCAACAATTTCGATCTTACAGCGCAGTTCAGTATTCCGGACTCTGTCCGTTCGCGAGAAGGCGACGCGGCAGACCGAAACGTAGATGGCGGGACGAGCTGGATAAATTTCTAACGGATAGAATGGGGGGAGGCCTTTGCAGCAGTGGAACACGAATGGCTGATAATAATAATAAGTTATTCTGTAGAAAGTATTACTATAATTATTTACTGATTTAAAGTAAATATCATTCAATACCTATAATTTATCAGATTTAATTGTGCCTCAAAAATAATCTCGAGAAGTTTTAGTTCTATATTTATTTATCCCATCCTCGTCGCCAAATGTTCAGTATTTTAAGGAATAATGCAAGGAAACACTGTAAATCACTTGTACTCGTTTAAGAAGAAATCTGGGCTGCGTTTCACCCATACAAAAATAGTCCCCTGTTTCCTCTCTGGATAGTGATACTAGATCAAATATTTTTTTACCGTACAATCGACAAGTACCACGGTCATGCCCCTACGTTTAGGTTTTCTCCATAAATTAATTATTATAAGACCTAGGAACCTTCTAAAGTCACAGAAATTGCTAATTTTTAATGTCCCTTTTCAGACATCCAGCAAACAAATTTGACAAAAATACATAAAAAAAAACGAAACGTACAAACATATCCAAAGCCCTTTTTATTACATATTTGAAAAAAAAATTAAAATCGGTCCAGTTTTGGAGGAGGAAACAGGGGACTACGAAACAGTGATTTCGTCTATTTTAAATAGGTATAATCAGTCCGACCTGCAGTTGTCTCTATCGCACGCACATAGGGCATATAGGGCATAGCGCGACAGTAATAGATTTGTTAAATACCTATTTTTAAAATGTCTTGCTTCCCGGATTTTCTCTTTATGGCTGACAACCAACTGGCGAAACCAGTCCACCCGCATATAAAAATAGACCGATATACCACAATTAATATATGTTATTTCCAAAAACATAAAAAAGTCTTCAAATATTTTATCACCTGAAAGTAATATAATAACTTCGCATAACAGTAATTCATATTTTTATTAAAGATGACTAAGAAATTATATTTGAAAAAGTAATAACGATTATTAATCAAAACGCTCCTGCTTGTTATCTTCCAACAAAGTTCTGTGACAACATTGATAAAAAATTACGCACCATAATTGGATTTGGCATCCAAACATTTAGGTTTAGGAAATCTTCTGATTGGATGATAAAATAACTTAAGGAGTTCATTTGTAACCCAGTTGCTAAATGTTCTAAAACAGCTGGGGATACTTTTATAGAGGTAATAAAGAGTCGATTGGGTATTCTTAGGTACGATGTACCTCGAGTAAAAGCCTATTTTCTATTCAGGTTGCTTATTTACATTATTTCAATTAAACCTGCACTGTGGACGTTGAAATGGAGCTTGGGAAGTTTATTAACACGAGTATATATTTTTTTAAACCTCTCTCGCTGCTGGGCCAAGGTCTCCACAATTTCTTTCCATTCCTTGCGTTCTTTAGTAATCTCTAGCCAGTCAGAGTGGAACACATCTAGATCGTCTACTTCGTTGTTTTCTGGAGATCTTAGTCCACTTTTCAGGGAGCATTTGCGTGACATGACCTGTCGAGTCCCATTTGAGTCTTACAGCCTTGTACCCCACAGCGATGATTCCAGTCTTATAGCGTAGAGTAGTGTTTCGGATCCTATAGATTCGCTTAGCTCCTAAATGCTACGCTCTATCGCTCTTTGTGAGTTTGAACTTTTGAGACTCCGTTAATGACCAAGCCAATTACATTTAACACGCCAGTTATTTATTTTTCAAACAGTTTTAGCCCATCACAAGAAGAATACGTTCGGGTAAACGTGTTCTGGAGTGGAGATCACGTCTAGGCAAGCGAAGTGTAGGACGCCCTCCGGCTAGATGAAGTGACGATTTGCGCGCTGTGGCTGGCAAGGATTGGATGAGAAGAGCTGAGGATCGGGCTCAATAGTGCTCCTTCGGAGAGACTTACGTCCAGCAGTGGACTGTTATAGGTTGATGATGGTGATAATGATGATGATGAAGAAGAATACGTTTAACCCTGATCTAATAATCAAGTTCGCAGTAATAGGCAAGTATGTCATGTTGCCCGTTGTAATACCACTTTTGCTAGACGACACACATACTGCCTAGGAACCTATCTTTACAATAAAATAAATATTAGTTTACCCCCCCCCCCCCTACTCAATGCCTAACTATAACTTCAAATTTGTGGTTATAAGTTGGTTACTAGGTTTGAACTACCTTGAAACTGAGAGTATGATTTACTATCATAAGTTATGTATGATAAGTTAACACCTCACACCACACACCATTTCACACACAAACTCACACCTCACATCCTTGCAAGCACATGGACACATACACACACGCACACACTCACTCACACCAACACTCCCTCACACACAAATCACACACACCAACATTCCCTAACACACAAATCACACACGTCAACACACCCCCACACTTACACATACATACATGATCATTCCAATCTATTCCATTATGAACTATAGTCCGGAGGGAGGTATAGGGATGCCATCATACAGGTCAATCCTAGTTTGGGTACCTGTGTTTTCCATCCTCAATTGTATTTTACCTTAGTAAATCATTGTAATTTTAGTTTGTTATCGATTCTCCATAACAAACTATCCACGCTCGATAGATCGTCATTGATATCGAAGTTTGTTGCTGAATAACTAGTGGTTCGCCCCAAACTGAGATCTCGCGAATCTCCCAAAATAAATATTATTCTTAGGGCGACTTGCACAACGATGCCTAAACGTATTTAGGGTCTAAATATGATTTAAGTAGTTGTCAAACCATACACGTACTTCAAATTTAAACATGTTTAGTCGCTAAATACGTTTAGTGATCTTTGTACATGCCGACTTTAATCTTTGACTAATAAATTGGTGACACGAAATGAATAACTAACCTACTTGACCTACAGTTTCATTCAAATTAGAGGTAACGGGGGTTCTTGTTAATTGGTTAGATTTTTTTTTGGGTACAAATGCCAGTTATTCTGTATTTTAGACTTTTGGCTATATTTGTACTAAAGCTACACGAATACCAACTTTCAGCATTGTGGGGTCACCTGGTGTACCCTGTGAATTTTGTCAAAGTTTTGTTTTTATTATGGTTAATAACTCAAAAACTACAAAAGTTAAACTAAAAATAAAAACGGGGTTCAAATGTACTAATGAAGACCTTTCATTTGACGTCTGACTTGAAATAATAGTCTCATTTTCATTTTTTTAACCCCTCTTGAACCCCAATATCTCAACAACCCCCCAATATTTTAGCTCATTGAGTTACACCCAAATTGTGCCATCACTACCTACCTATATACCAAATTTCATGATGATCGGATAAACTCTACGAAAGTTATCCTCGGACAAACAAACATACATACATACATACAACGCCGATTTGCCTGAGTTGATTTGGAGATCTCGCTTCGCTCGATCAATAAATTATTATCTTATTATCTTAAGTCTGAGCACCGTAGAATAGGTAAGATACACATGATAAGATGAGTTTTCTCTTGAGTGATAGAGGAAGATTGCCCTACATTAATTCTCTGGACTGGTAGCTCTGTGGGAGTTTTGCGACGTCCCAAGTCGAAGAATTGAAACGACGGTGTTAATGTGAACCACACTATATTACCAATGACTTAAACTAGGTAAGTACATGGGTCATGAGGGAACCAGCGCTAGGGAAGATAATTAATGGATAACCATGTGAAACACAATCTTTTCCAAAAGTCCCAAGTTCCAACCGCGTGTCAACTGACAGTGGCAGATCTACTATCGTAGGGATGCCCCTGCGTACTAGTGATGTAGATATGTAGAACGCCACACCACCCCCCCACGGAGAAGGATACATCAAGATGTAACACAAGAACTTAAAAATAAAAAAATAACGAACTTATGAATAACAAACACACAAAAAAATAAAAAAAATAACACACTTAATCAAAATTCTTAAATTTAACGCGTCTGCCCGAACGTGTGGTATATGGTTGCCTTACTGGCAAATCGATTACAGGTGGTTGCTGTGGAATTGAAAGCTTAGGCGTTAATGGCAAACTATCATCAGTGACTGGCCGCTCAGAATGAGCAGATGGAGCTCGAGCAGGCAATGAAGTAGTTTGAGTCGGCTGCTGATCGGTGTGATCGATGAAAGCAGGTTTAATCCTGTCGATAGAGACAACAATTCTGTTGCCTTTTATCTCTAGAGTTAATGTTTTACCGTCATTCGAACGCTCAAGTACCTTGAAGGGACCCGTATAGGGTGGTTGCAGTGCCCGACGGATTGTATCGTCCCTAAGAAAAACATGTGACGCTGTTGTTAGATCCTTAAATATGAAGGAAGACTTCTCTCCATGATGGGAAGCTGGTAGTGGCCGTACAGTCGACATCTTGCGTCGCAGCTGTACTACGAAATCAGCAGGGTCTTCGATTCTTCCGGGTGTCAAAGAAGGGGCTAATAATTCCCCGGGCAATCTTAGCGGCTCCCCGTATAGCATCTCCGCAGCCGTGGCTTTAAGGTCCTCTTTATACGCGGACCGCATTCCTAACAAGACCATCGGAAGTGATCTCACCCAAGAGTCGTTGTGACACATTATTGCGGCTTTGAGTTGCCGATGAACCCGTTCAATCATTCCATTGGCACAGGGATGGTAAGAGGTGGTCCTAATGCGCTTGGTGGCGAATTGTTGCAAAAGTCGATTAAACAGATCCGACTCAAATTGAGAGCCTTGGTCCGTGGTAATAATCGAGGGCACGCCAAAACGAGGAATCCATTCTCTGGTGAAAGTCTCACCTACCTCTTCTGCCGTAATAGAACGCATTGGCCAAATTTCAGGCCACCTCGATACTCTATCTATTGCTGTTAAACAGTAACGATATTCATTACAGATAGGCAGGGGCCCAACGATATCAATATGAACATGCATAAAACGGCCCGATGGTAAGTCAAAATTTCCAGGAGGGGCAGAATTGTGTCTCGAAACCTTGCTGCGCTGACACGCTTCACAAGATCGAGACCAGGCTCGGCAATCCTTTCTAATTGACGGCCAAACGAAACGCTCTACCACCAGGCGCGTAGTAGCTCGTATATCCGGGTGGCTCAAATTGTGCAATTTATCGAAGGCTGCACGACGACAGGAAGGGGTCAGATATGGACGTTGTTTGCCAGTGGCAATGTCGCAATAAACAGGGGCATTACTGCCGGGTATGCTGATTTTGCTAAGAGTTAGGCTAGACCCATCTTGCAGAAGATTAGCCAGTTCCTGGTCCAAGGCCTGCGATTCAGCAAGGGCTTCATAATCCTGCTCCAGCGAGATGGCATCTATGTCGATACGCGACATAGCGTCAGCCACAACATTATCCTCACCTTTGATGTACTGAATATCAGTTGTAAATTGGCTGATAAATGAGAGCTGGTTTAATTGCGGAGGTGGAAGTTTTTCACGACGCTGTAAAAAGGCATACAGAAGGGGTTTGTGGTCTGTAAAGATCGTAGCGTGCTGGACTTCAAGGATGTAACGGAAATGTTGGACACTTTCGTACACCGCTAGCAATTCCCTATAGTATGCTGGCCACTGCGCTTGCTGCGAGGTTAACTTCTTGCTAAAAAAAGAAAGAGGAAACCATTGGCCATTTATCAACTGCTGGAGGCAAGAACCAACGTGAACGCTGGAAGCATCAGTAAATAAACCCAAACTGGCATCATTAACTGGATGTTGCAATAATGTTGCGTTGGAAAGACTCTTTTTGCATGCTTCGAATTTTTGCAATAGCTCAGGTGACCAAGGAAATGGTTTAGCACCCTTACTATTAGTTGACACCAATGCCTCAATAAGTGGAGCTTGGAACTGTGCCGCACGAGGAACGAATCGTCGATAATAATTAAGCATGCCAAGAAATCGGCGCATACCCTGTACTGTGTCAGGTGGTGGAAAATCCAGAAGGGTTTGGATGCGGTCCTGAGGAGGACGAGTACCATCACCACTAACGCGGTAGCCCAAGAAACTCACTTCGCTGACCCCTAAGACGCATTTTGAAGGGTTTATTACCACCCCATAATCCTGTAATCGTTTGAAAAGGATGCGTAGATGTTGAAGATGGGCAGACTCGTCTTTTGAAAAAATGAGGATGTCGTCCACGTATGGAAAACAGAATTCCAGGCCTCGTGTGACTTCATCGATGAAACGCTGGAAGGTTTGTCCAGCGTTCCTTAGCCCGAAGGTCATATAGGGAAACTCAAAAAGGCCAAACGGTGTCACAATAGCCGTTTTGGCAATATCCTCTTCAAAAACCGGAATTTGGTGATATGCCTTGACCAGATCCAAGCTACTGAATACCTTGGCCCCAGCGAGGTTATGGGCGAAATCGTTGATGTGTCGAACTGGGTACCGGTCCGGTATGGTCCTGGCGTTCAGGGCGCGATAATTACCGCAAGGACGCCAGGTGTTGTCTTTTTTTATGGTCATGTGTAATGGAGAGGACCATGCTCCTTTTGATGGCCGAGCTGTCCCACATCTTACCATATCCTCGAATTCTTTTTTAGCAGACACAAGCTTTTGCGGTGCAAGGCGTCGGGGACGACAACAAACGGGAGGACCCTCTGTGGTCTTGATGTAGTGCACTGTGTCGTGCTTGACCATTCTAGGCAGACCGGGGGGTCGAGAAATATCTGGGAATTCGGCTAAAAGCTTAGTATAAATTGAATTACCAGTAGCTACTGCTCGTACGCTAGGCTGATCAATAATAGCCGCCGAAGCGATGGAAGTCAATCCAGTAGTGCCGTCGACCAACTTCATATTGCGGCAGTCAGGCAAGAGGTGATAAAATGCTAAAAAATCAGAGCCAATAATGGCTGTGCTGACATCAGCTATCACAAACTGCCACACAAAATCCCGACGAAGACCTAAATTTAATTTGAGGTTAATTGTACCAAAAGTTTGAATACAACTTCCATTGGCCGCGCTGAGATCATATTTAGTAGCATCTCTGCGAGATGGGAGCCAACGGTGCGGAAAACAACATAAGTCGGACCCGGTATCAACAAGAAACCGGCGCTTGGTTTCTTTGTCCGTTACAAAAATGCGGCGGCCGGTGTTAGGGCAATCAGTTGCCGCCACTACTGACTGCCGTTCCCGTTTTCCGCCTTCCAATCGCAAGGGCTGATGCACTTAGCGGCTTTGGTACCCCATTTCCGGTGGTACCAACACCGCTTCGGAGTGCTCGAGGACCGGCTTGATGATGCTGACCTGTCACGTAAAGGACGATGCTGTTGCTTGGACAGTGCCGCCACCTGATTGCTTACATCTTCCAACTGTTGAGCTAATGTAGCTAAAGTAAAAGTGGAGGTTAATGTGGATGTAGAACAAACAGCTGGTGCAGGGGCTAACTCTATAATTTTGTCTGCTAACTCAGATACTTTGTCCAGGTCAAGGTCAGCTTGGGCTACCAGAATCGCCTGGGCTTGTTGAGGTAGGCGGCGCAACCAAAGTTGGCGTATGAGGTTATCGTCTGTGAGAGTTGTCCCAGCAAGCGAGCGGAGGTGGCGAAGAAATTGAGAAGGTTTCCTGTCCCCCAGTTCTTCGTCACTTAAAAGTTGCCTTACTCTCTTCTCTTGGGAAATTGAAAGGCGCTGTATAAGGGCTTCCTTTAATTTTTCATATTTTCCCTCAACTGGGGGATTTGTGATAATATCTTCAACTTCACCTGCCATCTTTTGGTCTAAATGCCCCACTATATAATTGTATTTTGTGTTATCTGCAACAATATTTGCAATTTCAAACTGGGCCTCTACCTGAGCAAACCATATGGCAGGCTTATCAGTCCAAAATGTGGGCAGTTTTACGGCAACTCTGCACACTTTTGCTTCAATTTCACCTTGTCCACACCGCTTTTGTAGTGCTGCATTTTCAGCCAGGAGTTGCTGGATCTGCACCTGCAGTTGCTCATTAGCCATGGTGTAAACTTTATGCAAAACCACCAGCAACAATACCACACACCCGAGCACTGCAGTACATAAACACAATAAATAAGGTGTTTGGACAAACAATGGACCAAAACCAAAAATCAGATTGTTATTGGGAGGCAGGGCCCATTAGGAATATCCAGAAAATATTAGAACATCAAACCCCAAAATATATAACAGAGTAAAATTAAAAAATAAGTTTTTATTGTGGTGCTGGTTTGTTTCTATCAGTAACTCTAAATCCCTTATTTACTTGCAATTCAGTACCCTAAACTATGCCTGCCAGCCCAACAACTCACTACTAATTTATCATACACAAGCACTGTTAAAATAGTAACTCAAGCTATAAATAATGTAAATAATTTGTAACAAGTTGTGACATAAAGTTAACCTAAAATGAATATGCTCAGCAAGTTATTAGAACACCTGCTATAAATACACAGCTAATATCCTTAGGTATAATGTCCGTGCTAGATTACTACTGCTGTACTGTAAGACTTGTCGGATTATTGAGATTAACAAAGAAAAAAATGTTAGAAAATATTATATAAAGTTATTATGACATTTATAAATAATAAAAATTCCTGTATAAAAAACTTGCATGATACAACAAGAGGGATCCGTTGATGTTGCCTTTGTGAATGGTGCACGCAAGCAATGCCAGCACACAAAAATAGCCTCAATCGATGCGAGCACACGAGAGATGAACTTTTAGCACTGATTGTACACAACTATTTTAGAAAACACGCTACACACGAACTTCTGCACACAAGTTGGATGGTAAGCAGAAGAACATTAAGTCCAGCAGATGGCAGTCTTTCTTGGTAAATTGTCACCCGACGCACACGCAAGGTGAATAGCACGGTAGGTCTTCCTGGAATGCAGCTTTGAAGGTATTTCGGGCGCCACCGTTCATGACACCCGTCGGAGCACAAGCGGCCGCGCTGTAGTGGTAGCGGCGAAATATGCGACCAAAGTGGCCGAGGTGGAATCGGCGTGATTGCAGATTCGTCAACAATTTTATCAGGCTGGATGGATGGTAGCGCTGACTCCTGCGCCTTCAGCAGCAAGCAAAACTGTTGCCTAGGAGAGCCGGCAAACGTTTTTCAGTCGGAGGTCACCAATGTGGGAGTTTTGCGACGTCCCAAGTCGAAGAATTGAAACGACGGTGTTAATGTGAACCACACTATATTACCAATGACTTAAACTAGGTAAGTACATGGGTCATGAGGGAACCAGCGCTAGGGAAGATAATTAATGGATAACCATGTGAAACACAATCTTTTCCAAAAGTCCCAAGTTCCAACCGCGTGTCAACTGACAGTGGCAGATCTACTATCGTAGGGATGCCCCTGCGTACTAGTGATGTAGATATGTAGAACGCCACAGCTCTTCCAAGCGTTATCGACACGACGGTCTACTACTCGGTCAACAAGATTAAACAACTATAAAAGTTATCTACATAACGACAAGAAAAGTGGACGCCAAGATTGATGCTAAAGGCACCATTCAGATCGTGGCGACTGCGACCGAGAATTGTCAGGTACTACCTACCTTTTCTTTATCTTCACCCAGTGAAACTGTTTGACAAATGCGACGCTGGCCACATTTTTAAAAGCTTTTTATTAACTTGCAATGCATGTACGTTTGTCCGGGTCGAATCTTGCAACTGAATTTTAAACCCGTTCCCCTCAACCAATTGAGCTGAAATTTGGAATACATATGTAACTTCGGTGACAATGCAATAATATGGTACCATGGAGGTGGTCTCATGATGGAGACGGATGCTAGACAACGGAACTTCTGAATGGATTATAGTAGGCTACTAGTGTTTGGGCTCATTTGAATCTGCTTGCGGTTCCGATTATGAATCTTATAAAAGCTGTAATTTAAAAAAAAACAACTTGTCTACAAATGAGTTGGTTCAGGACGTATTAACAAATATCACTGCTATTTAGGAATCATTCAATGAATAGGAATTAGAACTGTGCGAATATCATAATCAATAAACATTTTAATCCATAGCATCAATACACCTTAAATTTTTCGAATCCTTAAATCCTTAGGTTAATAATAATCGACCGAGCAAGCGAAGCGTCACAATTTCGAAATTGGCCAAAAAATGGTAAAATCGGCCCGCAAGATCCTTGATTTCTTTAAATTTTCTAGACGATCGCGATTTTTGATTGGGGGAAAATAAGGGGAAAATGGGAAAAGTTTGATGTAGCGTTATTTATCGCCAAATTTCAATCAAATTTGGGAGGCACACTAAGGAATTCATTCTACACAAGATGTTGCGAAAAAAAATCCAAATTTTTTTTTTATCTAGCCTATGCTGACCCACTGCTGGGCAAAGGCCTCCCCCTCATCTCTCCACTTATCTCGATCTTGATCCAAATCCCGCTAGACCCTATAAAAGGCGTCCAAATCATCGCGCCACCGCTTCTTAGAACTTCCACGGTGTCGCTTTCCATCCACAGGGCCGTTACATATGGACGGTAAATTTATACCTACCTATACCAATCAGACTACGCAGTCCTCTACTCCCGCGACGAACCCGTCGACACCAGATTAGACCTCCTAGGACTAAGACTTATAATACTCATTTTCATTTTTTTTACCCCTCTTGAACCCAAATATCTCAACAACCCCACAACATTTTTAACTTATTTAGTGACACCAAAATTGTGCTATCATTACCTACCTATGTATAAAATTTCACGATGATCAGATCAACGCTTTGAAAGTTATCCTCGGACAAACAAACATACATACATACAACGCCGATTTGCCCAAGTTGATTTAGAGATCTCGCTTCGCTCGATCAATTATACGTAGAAAACTTTCGCAATTTACTTTAATCTCTCAGATACAATAATCCCGTATTTATAACATAAATCATCTTCCCAGTAAAAGCAAACTGACAGAAGCTAACTAAAATCCATTTAATTCGCCAGATTGCGAGTTAAATCCTTTAATTAAGCTGCATTGAACGGAATGGCCATCGAACTGAAAACTAAAATGAAGGACGGAATAACAGTTTATATATTTTTATGGATTATAAAAATAAGGAGGGTTAAAAAAAAGAGAGATTTTAATAATTTTTAACTGACGACCTCCGTGGCGCAGTAAGCGTATAGCCGGCTGAGACGCAGGAAGTAGCGGGTTTGAATCCCGCCACGGATGTTTGCATGATCTACAGATATTTGTTCCGTATCTGGGTGTTTTTCTATATATTATAAGCATGTAATTACAAAAAAAAAGTATACGAGTATAAGTATAAGTATTCTATCAGTTATCTGGTTCGCATAGTACAATCTCTGCTTAGTTTGGGGCTAGATAGCGCTGTGTGACGTGTCCAGCAATATTTATTTATTTATTTAATAGAAGCGCTCATGGCGTAGATAAATAAATAATGTTCTATGAACTGGATGGGGCAACCTTTTTTAATTATATACCTAAGCTTTTAGTTGACAAATAAAATAATGCCATGAAATGAATAACCAAACAACTTGACCTACAGTTTCATTCAAATTACAGGTAACGGGAGTTCATGTAAATTGGTTATTCTTTTTTGGCGTAGGAATTGCAGTTATTCTGGATTTCAGTCTTTTTCCTATATTTGTGTCACTAAACCGTGTAACATTCCAAATTTCGTGAAACAAACATTTTGTGGAGTCACTGGTGTACCTACCCTTTGAATTAACTCAAAAAACTACAAGGATTAAACTAAAAATTAAAACGGGGTCGAAATGTACTCACAAAGACCTTTTACGTACCTTTTACCTTTGACGTAGCACTTGACCATTATTTTTTTTTTACCCCTCTTGAACCCCAATATCTCAACAAATTATTTATTACTTATTTTTTTATTCAATAAAAAGTTGTCTATCTATCTGTGAACATTTGCTTGCAGGGAGTCGAACCCACAACAGTTTACGTCATAGTCGCCATAGATTTGTAACTGATATAAATAAATATAAACTCGTGCTTAGCTGAGCCGTGTGTTGTGCTAAGCACTACAGCATAAATAAGAAGCTAATCTGAATTGATTTCAAAAACGCTGTGATTTCCACTTTAACCATGAATAATTCAAACACTTGATTCTCTTAAGTGCAGTCTCAATGCATTTTATTGAACAATTCTACCGTCTGAGTCTGTCGACTGACATGGTATCGACATTTGCTGCAGACAACTAAATTTTTTGCTTGGCTTACAAAGTTTTTGTTTTGGAAAACTTTCGGAGTGAAAGTGCTCATGAATTTAAACAACTTTAACTATGAAATCAAGAAGTAAGCGCGAAAAAGAAGTAAATTACATTTTGATTGAGTATGAAAGCTCCGTTTAAAGGAAATGGAGCCTGAGTAAAAAAAAACAAATCTATGGTAGGTCCTCCTCCTAGTAGATCATCAATTGCTGATAAGTTACGGCTGTACCCAGTATTTTTTATTTTTTTTATTAACTTGCGTCATCCCACTGCTGGGCAAAGATCTCCCACTCGAAGCGAAGGAGAGAAGTTCCAGGACTTTCGCTCGCGTGCCAAATCCCACCAATCTGTCTCGAAGGCATCGAGATCGTCACGCCAGCGTCTACTAGGCCTTTCTCGGCGCCGTCGCCCGTCTTCATGCACCCACTGACGATCGTTGCCCATCTGTCCGGGTGCATTCGTCTTACATGGCCCACCATTTATTTATTAGAGGTGATTTTTCATACACCATAAAAAAATCTTCAAAAAATAATTCAAAATGTGTTTTTTCATTAAAATCACAAGGATCACTTATTAACGTCAATTTTACTGCCTGTTCCTTCGCGACCAAGCCAGGAAAGAAAGGCAAAGAATTAAGGCGGGTTGTTATTTTTTTTAACTATTATATTTACATTATATTTTATATACAGGTAATTTCAAATATGTTTTTGAAAGCAGGGTCCTTATTTAAGCTAAAAATGTGCTAAGGTTATTAAAAACTCGATCTTTTTCATTGTGGAAACACTCAGAAAAAATGAGAGAAAGAAAAGTCTTTTATGCTAAGCCCGCAGCTTATTTGAAGGCGGGCTACAAATTCATAAATTTTATTGAAATTAGATTTAATTATTCACCCCCTTTTTGTATTTAACTTACTGATTCTAAAGAACTCTGTATTAAAACGTCATATAATAGAAATAAATAATTTAAAAAAATATTAGATATTTTGTTGCAAATATTTTCTGAAGAAATGACACGATCAATTCAATTATGTATTATAAAAACATATGTCATAGGAATAGGGGCTTAATAATGTTACCATTCAGATAGGGGTAGGGACATAGGGGCGAACTCCAATAAATATATACAAGTCTCCTTAGATATAACAGCAAATGGACAAAACTATCTGTTTTTAAAAACAGTATCGTGATATTATGCAGTCCTGATAGGTTTTAGGGTGACTAATCAACATTATGCTATGCTGTGCCATGCTCTGTTTAGCTAATTCACTCACTGTGTTGCTGCGCTGCGCTTTGTATTGCTGCGCTTCGTTCAGCATTCGAAAATGTTGTAAATACAGAGTGACTTGTTATATGTATGTCCCGAAGGAGGGCCATGGACTTTACTTACGAGAACAATATTTGTTCTACTTTTCATTAAAGAATCGCTTGTCATCATATCGTCATGATTATTGTATTTTGGATCTTAATAAGAGGTTATATCAAATATTTTCTACAGTTACAAGGCGCAGGAATACACAACTTCACAGGGTTTGTGTAATCAATATAGACAACTTTTACATGGTTGGTTGGATTTATAGTACAAGTTCTTCATATTTTATGAGTAAAGTTTTTGAGATTATTTTTACGTATTTCTCTGTCTGTTGGTATATTTTTTTAACGATTTGGAGATGGAACAAGTTTATGGCCTACCTGATGTTAAGGATCACTATAACAAATTATTGCATCGTAGGTCACACCTTAGAAACGTGCCCTACGATGCCCAGCGTCCATCAACATGAGGTATACAGGTAAAGCCTAACCTGTATGATTCAGTAACTGCTAAGTAATCTTAGCTAGCCATAAAAAGGCTCACGACATAATGAGAATATTATGGTAACATAGTCAAGATTCAGTTTGGTTTTAAATTGAATAAGTTTTTAATTTCTGGATCAATAATATAGTTCGGATTGCCATTAATAAACAGGACTCTAATCGGTGACAATTGAAACCCAATCTCTTACGTTGGTTATACATTTCAACTTAGTAATAGAACAATCCAAATTCATCAGATACAATTTTGTCCATTCGTTGTCTTCTACATTCCAAAAACAACCGTAACATTATAATAATAGATTCTCTTTCTGCTTACCTTTGGCCAGGACTTTTGCTTTCACTACTCGCGTTGTTACTAGAGTCATCGTCTTCCTCCCTAGACGTGGCTGCGGAGACCCTGGATGATCCCGCGTTGACCTCGCTGCCATCATTGTCTTCGCCTTCGGACGTGCGACACGTACCTTCTTCTGCCTGTGGCAAAATATTCGTTTCATTAGTGCTAATAATACTATAGACTGAAGACATTTTCAACGTCATATTGACCTCGGGGACTCTGGAAAACTGCTGCCATCAGCTCAAAGTACTACTCCGCTACTTCAAGGAGTTAGGATGACTGGGGTCAGATTGTAAAATAAAGTAAAATACATCCCTGTGCGGGACGTCAGTAGAGATCTTATTCCCCCTACCCTAGAATTTAAATTATAATAAGTGTTAATAATATAAACTTAGACCTTTATATAGGGTGTTTGATAATATACTGACGATATTCAAGTGACGGTTTCTCAAAACATAAAAAAGACTTCTCGAAAAAAAACTACTAGTTATACATATTATCAAATTAAAAAAAAATCGACTAAGTTTAGGGGATTATTTCGATATAAAACTTACTGTCTAATCTTGCAATCGACATCCAAAAATACGGGCCGTAATCCACAAAAGCGTAGATTTGCTACTTATGTCCTCTCTCTACGCGCTCTCTTCGTAAGAAGTTGTAAAACTTCGCTGCGAATGCGCTGTAGAAAATAAGACATCGCCGCTTGACCGTTTCCACTAAAGTTGAGCGGAGAGATCTCGGAATATCGATATGCTATTAGTAAATTTAGCATGGTATTCTCATCTTTGCAAATCTATGCTTTTGTGGATTACGTCTTTTATTTTTGGATGTCGATTGCAAGAGTAGGCAGTAAGTTTTATTTCGAGTTAATCACTTAAACTTAGTAGATTTTCTTTAAAATTTGATAAAATAACTAGTAGTTTTTTGTAAGAAGTATTTTTTATGTTCTGAGAAACCGTCACTTGAATATCGTCAGTATATTACCAAAAACCCTGTATAGAAGATTTTATTATACAGTGCTTAGTGGTAAGATAGACATTTACATTAGGTGATTGAACGCAGGTGACTAACTGTAACGTTAGGTGACTAACTGGTAATACTCTCTCTGCAAATATAAGGATTGAAAAGTAAAAAAATAGGATAATCGACCAAAATGGCATAATTTTTTTTGCCATCATCATCATCACATTTTTTTGTGTCAATCTTTAAACATGCAGGGGTTACCAATTGGCGACGTTGTCTGTACCTACAGATTTTTAGCTGGAATAGGCTTTCTCAGCTGTAGGTATCATCTATTTAGCTTAGTTGATTTAATTCACTAGAAAGACATGGTCATACCTCCAGAGGCTAACCCACGAGTTTGTTCACAACGTTTAGATTTTCAAATAATCCCAAAAATTACAAACCAGACAGCATTTGAACCCGCAACCTTCTCCTACATATAGACACGCTACGGGCTCACTGATCATCCAGTATAAAATTACTTTACGTTTCAAATCACCATTCGTTTTTGGAAAGTGCTTTTAATGGGAAACATTATTAATGTGATCTTATTATAGCCATGTTAATTGCAATTAATATAAGGATTTAATTTCGTTGTCTTTGTCAGTTTTTATAAAAAAACTGGTCAAGTGCGAGTCGAATTCGTGCGCCGAGGGTTTTGTCCTCTAAATTGTATGAGGGCCCATACAACTCAGAGTACTATCTTAATTGGCGTCAACTATGTATGTATGGGGGCACCTTTTAATTTTCAACTTTTTTATTTTTTGGAATTTTTAGTTTATTTATTCTGTAAGACGGGAACTACCATATAGGTTTTCGACCCAAAACCTATAGGGTACTTCCGGTTGACCTAAAGTTGCCAATTTTGGTTAAAAGCAAGATCTTACAGCACAAGTAAAGGGAAAATTCCGAAAAATAAAAAAAGTTGATAATTAATGTAAATTTTGGTACTTACAAATTTTCGCGAAAATCTAAATTTGCCTAAATATTTTTATCGTGTTGACTCAGGAGCTTTATTTTTATAAATCTTAGGAATCTTAGGATCTTTAGGGAATATATACTTCAGTATCTGGTATAAATTTCAACTTGCTAGGTCCACCCGTTCTTGAGAAAATCGGTGGTGACACACGGACAGACGGACAGACGAACAAGAAAAAAATCTTTTAAGGGTTCCTTTTTTACCTTTTGAGGTACAGAACCCTAAAAGCCTTACCATTAACTACACACACACATAATAATCACAAATCATTATGGATACAGTCATTATTACCTACTGCTCGTTGTTCAAGTATTGGGGCAATAAAGAGTACAATTGGTACATTTTAATCTACTACGAGTGGTCTCTGCGAATGTATTTATTCGTTACATTTAATTTGAATTAATTCTATAACTTTAAATGTAACTTACTTATTTTACAAACTATCTTTCGTTATTTAATCATTTTATCAACACGGGATCTCATGTATCGTTATTAGAACTAAAGACAAAAATACGAGAAGTAAGGACGAAGAACTTCATAGATTCAACAATTCATTTGTAGGTATGACAATTGTTCTGGCACGCTCAATGTAAAATTATGTGACGAATTAGACGTCGCAACTGAAGCCAGGGTACCTAGAATCCGGACTGTATAATCAGTTGAGGCTAGGCTACTAGTTGCCATGGAATTAATAGGTTCTGACTAGACTTCATTCCGACCAGTGGCTAATTAGACAAAGTATCTGGTTTATTGAATTGTGTCTGATGTTGATGTGATTGTTTTTTTTGGGAGTGTGTATTTGTACAAATCACGCATATTTTGATTAAAATTCTAGTAAAAAGTTATTTGTTTTTGCCTTACTAAAAATGAGAATTATATTTATAATTATTATTTATTTATTATTATTTGGAGCCTGTACTGTCCCACTGCAGGGCAAAGGCCTCCCTTTCTTCCCTCCACTCCACTCTATCATACGCTTGTGTAGTCCAGTCTTCCATATACGAGTCGAGTTCGTCTTTTCAGCGTCGCGGTCTGCCACGTGGTCGTTTTCTGTCTTTTGGGATCCACTCGTTGGTGGATTTTGCCCATAACTCCTCCGACATGCGGCAGACATGTCCCGCCCAATCCCACTTTAACTTGCCTACTTGGTGCCCAACGTCCGCGATTTGTGTTTGGGAGCGCAGTTCACTGTTTCTAATGCGGTCTGTTAGTTTGACTCCTAGGATACTGCGCTCCATGGCTCGCTGACGAACCCCGAGTTTAGACTTTTGTTGATCTGTCTAAGACTAGGTTTGAGAGCCATAGGTAAGGATGGGGAGTATGCATGCGTCCATGAGCTTGCGTTTAAGTGTGAGTGGAACGTTACCCTTCATCATATTCTTCATGGCCCAATAGACCTTCCAGACGTTTTCTGTGCGTCTTGTAACTTCAGCATCTTGCCTGCTCTGAAAGGATACTATTTGGCCTAGGTACTCACTGACGTATGCAATCTCCCCACCACTTACCTCCAACCTGTGTTGTGTGGTGTTCGTCATAAGTTTTGTCTTTGACATGTTCATGCTGAGCCCAACCTCGAGGCTAGCGGTGTTCAGGTCTTTGAGCATGGTTCCAAGTTCTGCGGCGGAAGAAGAAAAGAGTACTTTGTCGTCGGCAAAACGAAGGTTGGTTAGCCTTCTTTCTTTCTTTTTTTATATTTATAAATAATTATAATAAATAAAAAAATATATCAAGCCTTAAAAAACTATAAAATTATAAAAAAAGACTAAAACGGGTATATAACGCGTATGTATCTTTTTTATTTGTTATCCCTACGTTTCGACTATGTTGCAATAGCCGTGGTCGTGGGTGGACTGGAGTACTTGACGTTACCGTCGAGAAGTGATGGCAGATGCAGCAACTACCCTCACTTGGTCAGAATTAGAAATGTCCTCGTTCATATTCGACCAAGTGAGGATAGTTCATCTGATACACTCCAACTCAGGACACCTGTACACTCCTCCTCCTACTTTGATAAGTCTTTTACAGTGCAGGCTGTCCGGTTATGGAACGCGCTGCCGGTGGCTATCAGATGTGCCAAGTCACTTGCCATTTTTAAACGTATGCTCAGAGAACACTGAGTATTTGTCGCTAAATATATAAGTATGTATTTATTATTAATTATTTGTTTTTTAAATACGTCTAAGTATGTATATATAAATTGTTATGAATAGTTATTATTTAGGTTCATGTAATTTTCATTTATGTAGTTTTATATTTTTTATTTTTATATAATTAGTATTAGTATGTATGTACCTGTAGTCTGTTAGGTACACCATTACACCCCAGGTAATGCCCACACAGTCCATTCCATTCAAAGGTTGTCTGGTAGAGATCGCTATTTAGCGATAAGACCGCCAATTGTATCCATAGATTTATGTAGTTGTTTTTTTTATATGTATTTGTTTCGTGGTGTGCAATAAAGTATTATCTAAAGTAATCTAATCTGGTTGCTGCAGCTGCCATCACTTCTCGACGGTAGCTCCAAGTACTCCAGTCCGCCTGCGACCACTTCTGTTGCAACACAGTCACACAAAAGGTACATACGCGATAAATACCCGTTTTAATCAGTAATCATGAACAGTTATCGCGAAAGTTTGAAAAATACTAAATTAAAATACATACAGACACGTAAGTGGACACGAGGGATTATAACTGACATTATGTATCATGTTTATTATTATGTATTTGTGTAAGTTGTAGCATTCATCGTCATCGATTAGGTAGAAAAAAGTTGTAAGACAAAAATGTACCTGACGACCGCTTTTTTATTTTTGACACTTTTTATCTATGTCGTTTTTACTGCGTTAGAAGAATAACATACCATATATATAACTTTTTTTCAGCTGTCAGATAAACCAGTTTTTGTAGATTTTTAAGCACTTTTTTCCTTAACTGTAACTAGAAAACTTAGCAGACTGTACCCAAATTACCCAATAGGTTTTAAGTAACCTATAAATGTTCTTTCTTATACTCTATCAGTAATGCAGATATCTACTCAGTCCATCCAGGCTTAATTATTCTCTCTAACAATATTACTTTAGATACCGCCGGTGGTGCTCTGTAATCCAATTACTATATATAGCAGTTCCTAACTAAACTGCGATTGGTCGGATTGTTACTAAAGGCTGGAAGATGTACTAAGAACAGACTGACGTGTTTTGTTATGTACGACATTAAATGAAAACACGTGTAGGGCTGATAGCTAGTATTGTTGTAAGATAAGTTTTTTCAAATTCATTACCATAGTAAATTTGAGATTTTCAAACAACCTTCATATCAAGTCCTAAAATAACAATGAAACAGCCTGTATAAAATAGGTAAAAAAATCATATTCATATATAATGTAAGTAGGTACCTGTTTAACTGACTAAGCGATATCAACGCAAAGGCGCCACCGATTTACGTTAATAATTGTTTATTGGAAATGTATTACTTACTGGATAAATATTCAAGCTACCGATATTAAACAACCTCTGAAATCAGTTGATAAGATTCCGGATGTGTTTTAAATTAATGTCGTACATAACAAAAGAGGTTGTATAATCGTTCTAGCCTAAATGAAGCCGGATACGTTTATCGCATACCGCACGCTTGAGTGCAAAGATCACAAAATGAATGCCACCAAAGACAAGCCAGTGACGTAAAAGACACAGAATAAGATGGCGGGACAATTTTTTTCATATTATATCATAGTCTGGCTTAAATCCCGTCGAAGAAAAGGAATATTATTTCGCCCAATTTTAGAAGGAAGGATGGGATTTTTAACGGAAGGAAGGAAGCCCAATTTTTTTTTCAATTGATTGATTCTACAAGGTTTTTTTTTAATTAAGATAATTTTTATATTCATACTCTCCTAAAGATGAATACTGAATAAGAACATTGACGATCCCTGACACAGTTATTTAGGTCAAGTTGCCATCTGTCAAATCGACTACGAGTTAATTGTTAGGACACGCAAATCAAATCAAAATTTATTGCTTGGTGCTTGGTGCTTGCTTGGTGCTTGATAATATACGCACAAAAATTAAAGGGGTTATTTTGATTAACATAATAAATAAATTTGTGAAATGTTTACCATAGAGATGTTAAATTTATTTTGGCATGCAAAAACAAACACTTTATTAAACTTATGTTGTGCTATTGCATAATGCTTGCCATCTAACCACAGATACTGTATTGATACCGTCTCGAGATATCTCTTGTTGTCCCTTCCTAACCCAAAACCCGTAGCCACTTCCGAAAGAGATATCAAATCGGCCTTTATTTTTGGTGTCGATTGCAAGAGTAGGTAAGTTTTATATCAAATTAATCACCTAAACGTAGTCGATTTTCTTTAAAATTTGATAATATAACTACCAGGTTTTTTTTTAGAGAAGTCTTTTTTATATTTTGAGAAACCGTGACTTGAATATCGTCAGCATATTACCAAACACCCTGTATATATGCCATGTTACAAAGATGTTAGAAGTATATAATTAATGTATATATAATTTATGTTATATAATTAATATATTTGTACCTTTCAAGGCATGCAATATTAAAATCTACAAACTCATTGTTTATCTCTGTTGGATGCAAAGAAAAACATCGCTCTTCTAATAATCTCAAAGTCCAAAGAGTTTACGCATACAAATGCCCAGACAAGTGGATGAAAGGGTGAGTGTGAGTCATTTGTCACTGTAGGTATGTCCTAGGGGTGCCTTTACACTCGTGTCTAGTCACTTGTCCAAATGTTTGCGACATCGCTTGAGCAAACGTTGGAGGTAAGCCTTCTGTTATTTGTAAGAAGTGAGCTCGTTTATAGAACGAACAAATATAACAAACAAAACAAAAAGAATATTTGAATTATTTTTCCAAAAAAAACTTACCAAATACCTCATGTTTAAGGTAAAGTTTCTAATAAACTTGGAATCCTAGTGTGAGGTGCATATGTACGGGTTGGTCATACTTCTATGGGTCGCAACGCAAATTATTGCCAAAGTGCGAGCAAAAATTAAATAGGGCGTGAAATAACTTGGCAAACGATTGTATGTGTGTTTTCCATTCTTGGGGGATACGTATTTTGTTATAAAAATGTGTGTATGCGTCTGTGCAGGCAATGTCATTCATTTGTCTTCACTGTAAGCTTGCCCTACTAGGCAGCCAGGGACGTGTTATGACAGCCGTAAACTGAGAGGAAATGCTTCCGGCTTTACGAGAAAATACTCCACTTGAGAAAATTGTTTTATTCTATTGCTGTACCTACTAGACGGGTTCTTTGTTTGGAGTACGTATTTTATTTTCTTTTGGAATTTGGAGGTAACCCTTCTGTTATTTGTAAGAAGTAAGCTCGCTTATAGAACGAACAAATATAACAAACAAAACGAAAAGAATATTTGTATTTTTTTTCCAAAAAACCTAGCACTTTTGGATCACAGAATGTTGCCTCTCAATGATAGGTCATACTTCTATGGGTTGCAACGCAAATTATTGCCAAAGTGCGAACAAAAATTACATAGGGCGTGAAATAACTTGGCAAACGCTTGTAAGTTTGTTTTCCATTCTTGGGTGATACGTATTTTGTAATAAAAATGTGTATATGTGTGTGTGCATGCAATGCCATTCAATTGTCTTCACTGTAAGCTTGCCCTACTAGGCAGCCAGGGACGTGTTATGACAGCCGTAAACTGAGAGGAAATGCTTCCGGCTTTACGAGAAAATACTTCACTTGAGAAAATTATTTTATACTATTGCTGTACTAGACGGGTTCTTTATTTGGAGTACGTATTTTATTTTCTTTTGGAATTAAATATTTAAATGCTGTTAACAAACAAGGATACAAGATACCGTGCTACTAATCTAATATACAAAAAATGTCGTGTCACGGTTTTAGTGGTCGCACTCCTCCGAAACAGGTAGACCGATTTTAATGTTTTTTTTTTGTATATTTGGTAGGTATGATAATAGGTCGTAAGGTATTTTTTACCCTTCTACCCCCACACTCCATTTTTGAATCGCGATTTTAGTATTTTAGTATTTACAATATCCATATAATTTTACCGTCATTAATTGTCGTGAAGTTATTTACGCGTCGCGTTACTTTGACAATAGCATTTTATATAGTTTTTATCCCGAAGTTCCCATGGGAACGGGAAATTTCAAGCATGCTAAGCCACGGGCGGGTCAGCTAGGACATTTTATTATCCTAGGAATAGTTATACCCTGCTTTGTCTATTTTGATCGGATTAAAAATCCATAAATAAAAAAAAAGTTAAAAACTGTTTCATCATTCCCTAGGTCATTGAGAATTTATTATTACCTAGAAAATATTATCTTGCTTATATAAGGGTGACTTGTGCAACGATAATTAAACGTATTTAGTGGCTAAAAATGTTTTAGAGACTTCTAATTCTAGGCTGGGGTGAATAAGATCTGCACTGACGTCCCGCATTGGGGTGTACTGTGCATTACCCCCTTCTAACCTAGATACCTAGATTTAGAGAGTTGTTGAGTTGATTTAGAGATACGTCAAATTTAAACATGTTTAGTCGATAAATACGTTTAATGATCATTCTGCAAGTTATTTAAGTATTTTAGTTGCCTTGAATTTTTATTGTGTGTTATTGAAATTCTAGTACATTCATTAAAACCACAAGGAACATTTTGGCATGATGGTGCATACCATTACGATGTACTCGTCTATCTAGACTGACAGTGTTCGGCTTATTTTTACATGTGATATTGAACCGAAATTGTTATCATAACACTGATGAATCTGTTACGATGATTCATAATGTATACAAAAGCTGGAATAAAAATGTACGCAGAAAACTCACCTGAATTCGTATCAGTGGGATAGTCTCTTCTCTGAACATAATATTGAAATTTCAATTTCGTGTAGTCTGTGGCTTGCTTGTGCTGATACGTTGCAGTGCACTATTTTTACAGGCATTTACATTACTCTAATGAGGGCTTGACATTTTCGATTAAAAACAACTAGTTCAAACTAGAGTAACAGATGGCGCTCGTTGAGATGCACCGGTTAAAAATATGGGTTTTATGCCTAAATCTCAAAGACACAATATCAAAAATTGTCAAAAACAATCTTACTACGTCAGGTATACACGAATGATTTATTTTTAAATTTCAGGTCCATCGGAAAACAATGATATTACGGTAACTGACATTGACAATTAACTTTTCTTTGATAATCAGTGTATTACAAAACAACGCCATCTGTTTGCAGATAAAAAACATGGCCGTGAAAACCCTTCGTTGGCATCGAAGCTACCCTAAATGAAAGAAATTACCCTAGCTCTAAAAATAACAGTAAATAGGTTAAAATGTATCAAAATAAATGCACAAAATAAACATTTAATTTTTTTCTGAGTGGTTTTATTAAAATGATAAGCAGTTTAACTGTATAATAGTCCGGATGTCTCAAGGGAACAATCACAAAATATACAGATTGTTCCTTTGACAATTGAATCTTTGCCAGATGTCAAAGATTTGATAAATTATATTAATTAGCTAAAGATAAAAAACCACTCGAACAGGAAAAAAAATTTCTAAAACGCCTAATATTTATCCTTAAGCGTTAAATTCGCGAAAATAAAACCAAATCAGTTTTTACCATTGTAAAAAAATGACATATAAAATTTTACAATTAAAGAACTTTATGTCTTTTATGTCAGCTAACTTCAAAAAAGAAGGATGGTATTAATTGTAAAAATATCCGCACCAGTGAGCAAAGTTCTAAAATATGATGAAATGACGCTTTTATAGACGATGGAGTGTGAGACTGCGAACCACTGTACGAGGTGTCAGAAATAGATTTACTAGAAATATATTTCAGAAAAAGGTTGTCTAGGACCAATAATATGATATTTTTTATTTGTTTTTGTACTATTTGGACAGAGGGGTGATGCTCCCTCATTTGCAAAGTGTAAACAATTTTAAATTTATTAGATGCCGAACTAAAAATTTGTTGCAAATTCTTTTATTAACTTACTAACAAATAAATAATACTGGACATTTCACAACCCGCCATCTAGCCCCAAACTAATGCTTGTACTATGTGTACCAGTTAGTTGCGTACATATATACGTTTTTTTATAAATACATACATAAAATGTAGAGAAACAACCGGACCCGGAACAAATATCTGTTGATCACACACATTTATTCCGTAGCAAATTGCGTTGTATGTATGTATGTTTGTTTGTCGGAGGATAACTTTCGAAACGTTTATCCGATCATCATGAAATTTGATATATAGATAGGTAGTGATAGCACAATTTTGGTATGACTCAATGAGCTAAAAATGTGGGGGGTTGTTGAGATATTAGGGTTCAACAGGGGTAAAAACTACCCCAAAAAAGTATTACCAATTTACATGAACTCCCGTTACCTGTAATTTGAATGAAACTATAGGTCAAGTGGTTATTCATTTCGTGGCACTATTTTGATTGTCAAAAATTACAAATATTTTTTTTTGTTTTTATTGGAGACTTGCGAGATCTCAGTTCGGGGCGAACCACTAGTTATATTAAGTGGGCTGGGATGCAATAAAAACACGACGAACACAATAAAAAAGCATTGATCACTACACGTCTAACATGCCATAAATAAAAAAATATAACATAACAATTACTTCTACGGCTACAAATTATCCAGTGCGTTATGAACATATCCCGCTGAAGCCATCTAAAATAAACCCGTGTAATATATTCAATTAAAACTAACATGACATATAAATACTAAAATACTACATCTACATCAGATACTAACTACTGTTAAGTGCTAACGAGATCTAGACAAATATTATAACAAAACTCCTGTGTCTACTGTCTACGAATGTCTGTCTACGAATGAATGTCTAGAAGAAATCCGGGAAGCAAGACATTTGGAAAATAGGTATTTAACAAATCTATTGCTGTCGCGCTGTGCCCTATATGCCCTATATGCGTGCGATAGAGACAACTGCAGGTCGGACTGATTATACCTATTTAAAATAGACGAAATCACTGTTTCGTAGTCCCCTGTTCTCCAAAACTGGACCGATTTTAATTTTTTTTTCAAATATGTAATAAAAAGGGCTTTGGATATGTTTGTACGTTTCGTTTTTTTATGTATATTTGTCAAATTTGTTTGCTGGATGTCTGAAAAGGGGCAGTAAAAATTAGCAATTTCTGTGACTTTAGAAGGTTCCTAGTTCTTATAATAATTAATTTATGGAGAAAAACTAAACGTAGGGACATGACCGTTGTACTTGTCGATTGTATAGTAAAAAAATATTTGCTCTAGTATCATTATCCAGAGAGGAAACAGGGGACTACGTTTGTATGGGCGAAACGCAGCCCAGATTTCCTCTTAAGTGCTAACGAGATCTAGACAAATATTATAACAAAACTGCTATGTAGGTGACATAGGTCTACGAATGTCTGTCTACGAATGAATGTCTGTCTTTTGCTTAGTTAAAGGCAGATTCTGATATAATTACCTATAGGGTGGCTTTGTAAGCACGACGAGTTATAACGAACAGCTTTGTCAGTTGTGAAAACTTTAATCTGTATTTATTTCAATCTAAGTTAAAAATGAATGTTCATCATATGGTTAAACAAAACCAATAATATTAAAATTTCACAAAAAATAGTACATTACTGCAGCGGCCAGCAAAGGAGATATTGATGGACGAACGTGTAAAAGTAAGTCCATCAATGCTTAGTTATGGCCAAGGCTTGTATAGTACTTTTCTCAAATAATGCGCGGAAATTAACTAAGTGAAATAGTTAAAGTCCTGCGTTAAAGTATGCTATTGTTTTTTTTTAATAAACAACTTTCTATTTGCAATCCAGTTCGAAGTTTAAATAAAACCTTTGATAAATTACCTCCTTGGTTGCCATGTTTCGAAGTAAAAGATCGTTCCATTTTTAAATTACACGACAGATATGAGTTTACTATGTAATTGATTTGGCCGCTAAACCACGAAAGATATGGATTTTCGGATTTTCATACATCTTTTGCCGGTCGCTGCTCGCATGTATTTGGCCAGTACAGCAAATTTGATTTATCTCGAAGAAGGTTGTCAAAATAATGCTCAAATTTCTAAGCATGTCTGAGAAATAAAACTTTACAGCATATCAAAAATATTACACATACTTTTTTGAAAAATAGGTTCTGACTTACTAGCAGCTATTGTGAAACTAAAACCACAAGTGCCACAGCTGGCATAATATTAAGTAATTACCCGTGCGTCATCAACCCCCTACATCCGTCCTTTACCACTGCCAAGTACATACTCAGTAGTTTCAGGCCTACTCGCCGTTCTAGTTCCCGCATCTATTAGATAAACTGTAGCATTACAGTACGAGTTTAGTCGGATAACCACAGACACACAAGCCCCTACTTAATTCCCACTTATTGTGTCATTAACCTACTAAAATGCCAGCGCTACATCTCTGTTTTCACTGATTTAGCACATCGCCGAGTAGTGACTGATTCTATTTACTCTATAATGTTGTAATATGCTGCAAAATAATTAACAAAAACCGGCCAAGTGCGAGTCGGACTCGCGCACGTAGGGTTACGTACCATTACCTATGATAAACTGTATGGGCGCCCATACAACTCACAGGACTATCTTAATTGGCGTCAACTATGGATGCAACAACCCTTCCATTTTAAACTTTTTTGTTTTTGGAATTTTTCCTTTATTTGTGCTGTAAGACGTTGCTTTTTGCCAAATTTCGTGATTCTAGGTCAACGGGAACTACCTAGACCTAGAATTGTAAATTTTGGTTAAAAGCAAGGTAAAAGCAAAAGCAGCACAAGTAAAGGGAAAATTCCGAAAAAAAAAGTTGAAAATAAAGGTAAATTTTGGTCCTTACAAGTTTTCGCGAAAATATAAATTTGCCCAAATCTTTTTATCATGTTGACTCAGGATCTTGATTTTTATACACCTAATAGGGATTATATACCTCAGTATCTGGTATAAATTGACACACGGACAGATAGACGGACAGACGCACGAGAAAGTGATCTTATAAAGGTTCCTTTTTTACCTTTTGAGGTACGAAGCCCTAGAAACGACAGAATTTCTGTCTACTAAGCAAACGGGAGAAGACTGATCAATAAAGATCCAAACTCGAGGTAACTCAGCGGGCTATGGAGCGCAGTACTTTAGGTGTCCGGTTATCAGACCGAAAAACTCTGTACTGCGCTCGCAAACAAAGATTATGGATATCTCAAAAAAATCAGCATAGCTTAAGTGGTATTGGGCCGGCCACGTCTGCCGCATGCTTGAAGATCTATGGGCAAAGATAACAACTGATTGGGTCCCTAACGCAACACGTCCACGCGGCAGACCACAACGGAGATGGCGTGACGACTTGGATTTGCATTTACCAGACTGACCCACTACAGCAGGGGACAGAAAAAACTGGAAAGAAGGGAGGGAGGCCTTTGCCCTGCAGTGGGACAATACAGGGTAAAAATAAATAAGCAGACGGGACCAAAAATGCCTGATCCTTTTTATGAAAGTTTCAAAGGAGTTATTCAGATCTAGACCTTTCTATCTAGATAAATTACCGTATACTTTTGAGTGCTAGCTACTGTTCATCACTTACATCTTAAGCACACAATATTTCCCGGTCGTCCAAAACGAGGCTTATCTGACAGATTTATTTACAAAAAAGCTTTTGAGGATAATGGACTGAAAAAGTTCCATTATGTTACTCGTCAGAATTAGGCTTATTTTGTGATATGAAACGCTTTTATTCAAACACTAGCTTCCGCTCGCGGCTTCAAACGCGTGGTTTTTCAATGAAAAGTAGCCTATGTGTCAATCCAGGTCTCAAACAATACCAATTTTTTTTAAATTGGTTCAGCCGTATTTGCGTGATTGAGTAACAAACAAACGTCCAAACTTTCGCATTTACTAGTGGTTCGCCCCAAACTGAGATCTAAGTCTCCCATAAAAACAAAAATATATTATTCGTAATTTTTGACTATAAAAATAGTGCCAGGAAATAAACAACCTCCTTAAGTGACCTACAGTCCCATTCAAATTACAGGTCATGGGAGTTAATGTTAAATGGTTAGGTACTCTTTTTTGGGGTACAAAATGTAGTTATTCTGGATATCAGACTTTTGTCTATATTCTTGTCACTAAAGCTACACGAATACCAAATTTCAGCATTGTGGGGTCACTGATGTACCCTGTGAATTTTGTCAATGTTTTGTTTTTACTATGGCTAATAACTAAAAACTCCAGGAATTTAACTAAAAATAAAAACGGGGTTGAAATGTACTAATATAACCTTTAATTTGACATCCCACTGGACCTAATAGTCTCACTTTAATTTTTTTTTACCCCTTTTGAACCCCAATATCTAAACAGCCACCACCACCAGATTTTTAGCTCATTGAGTCACACCAAAATTGTGCCATCACTACCTATCTATATAAAAAATTTCACGATGATTGGATGAACGCTTCGAAATTTATCCTTGGACAAACAAACTTACATACAATGCCGATTTGGCAAAGTTGATTTGGAGATCTCGCTTCGCTCGATCAATAATATTAGTGTTATATTTATACCGTAAGAAAATGTTATCTATAAACTCTCGTTAGTCCCAAACTTCAATAGGAAAACTTATTTTAACTCGCTTTGTTATAAGTTATTTGTAATCTTATTTAAGAAAGTTTTGTCACATCCTTTATCTTAACATAACTGTGGCGAAACAAAGCATTGAGGTCGGAAATAAGTTCAGTAACAGCTGGACAAACTCTCATCTATACAAAGTCATAACTGGAGGGATTAGCGCCTGGATAAAACGAGTACGATTCGACACTCAAAATAGCAAACAAGTAATCGCTCAGTCGGGGCCGGTTTGGCTCACACAGTACGAACTACTTCATCATCCATCTATCTGCTCCATTATAAACAATTATATTTTCTCTCTTAATCTCCGTATGTTGTGTTTTTTATTTGTTCTTAATAATTCATTAATTCATTTATTGTAAATTAATTCAAACATGTCACTTCGGTTAGTACAAAGTATAGGCATAAATAATCAAACAAAATTCAAATAATAATAACTAGTGGTTGGCCCCGAACTGAGATCTCACGAGTATCCCAAAACACAAAAAAAAATCTCGGAGCGACTCGCGCAACGATGCCTAAACGTATTTAGGGGCTAAATATGATTTAAGGAGTTGTCAAATCATACAAATACGTCAAATTTAAACATGTTTAGTCGCTAAATACGTTTAGTGATCTTTGTGCATGCCGGCCTTAATCTTTAACTAATAAATTAGTGCCACGAAATAAATAACCAATTTACTTGACCTACGGTTTCATTCAAATTAGAGGTAACGGGGGTTCATGTAAATTGGTTAATTTTTTAGGGGTAGAAGTTGCAGTTATTCAGACTTTTCCCTATATTTGTGTCAATAAAGGTTCACGAATACCAAATTTCAGCCTTGTGGGGTCACATCCTGTCAATTTTGTCAAAGTTTTGTTATTATTATGGCTAATAACTCAAAAACTACAAGAATGAAACTAAAAATAAAAACGGTTTAAAATCTACTAATGAAGACCTTTCATTTGACGTCCCACTTGACCCCTCATTTTCTCATTTTGTTTTACCTCTCTTGAAGCCCAATATCTCGACAACCCCCCTCCGCCCCCTTCCATTTTTAGCTCATTTAGTCACACCAAAATTGTGCCATCACTACCTACCTATGTATCCAATTTCACGATGATCGAATCAACGCTTCGAAAGTTATCCTCGGACAAACAAACACACATACATACAATGCCGATTTGCCCAAGGTGATTTGGATATCTCGCTTCGTTCGATCAATAAAAGTTTAAGTTAAAGTCCTTCACTCAAGTCCTGAGCCAATAGTCTCTCACAAAGACTATTCGATCAGAACCCGATTGAAGGACTTCATGATGTGTGTGTGTGTTCGCTAAAATGTATTTCGTTTCTTTCATTATGAATCAGTTTAAAACTAAAAAGCCCGAATTCAGATATAAAATGATCATTTTAAAAATTGATACACCAGTTAGAAATCGTATCGCTAAGTTTCAACACCCAAATGGCTATATTTGAAAAAAAATTTATTAATATTCAAGACTAAATTTGAATTTTAGACTCTTCTTAGGGTGCCACGAGAATAGTTGAGTCCTTGCCCCACTGAATTAAGCCCACCCTTTTGTTAGGGGGTATTACAAGGTAACATAGAGACAAACATAGTTCGAATGAAAGTTGCAGTTTTATTTTGACGACCGCGACCAGGTCGTGCGACCAACTGTTTACTATGAATTTATATGGAGCAGTAACTGACGCCTGGCTTGCGGCTTAAATAAAACCACACTTAATATTATTAGTGGTTCCCTCCGAACTGAGTTCTCGCGAGTCTCCGATTAAAACATAAAATATTATTTGTAATCTTTGACTATCAAAATAATGCCTCTAAATAAATAACCAGGTAACTTAACCTACAGTTTCATTCAAATAACAGGTAACGGGAGTTCATGTATTTGGATATACTTTTTGGGGTACAAATTGCAGTTTTTCTGGATTTCAGACTTTTGCTTATATTTAGTCACATAAGCTACACGCATACCAAATTACAGCACTGTGGGGTCATTGGTGTACCCTGTGAATTTTGTCAAAGTTCAGTATTTATTATGGCTAATAACTAAAAAACTATAAAAAATTACTAAAAATAAAAACGGAGTCTAAATTTATTAACCTTTATTTGACGTCCGCCTTGACCTAATAATCTCATTTTAATTTTTTTTACCCCTCTTGACCCCAATATCTCAACAAACCCCCTCACATTTTTAGCTCATTTAGTCAAACCAAAATTGTGCCAATACTACCTACCTATGATTCAAATTTCATGATGATCTGATAAACGCTTCGAAAGTTATCCTCGGACAAACAAACATATATACATACAACGCCGATTTTCCCAAGTTGATTTGGAGATCTCGCTTCGCTCGATCAATAAATGCGAAAGTTGTTATGTTTGTTTATTTATTACTCGATCACATCGTTACGGCTGAACCGATTTCGATGAAATTTAGTATACCTACCTACGTAGATTATAACCTGGATTAACACAATTGGGTGTCAAGTCAAGTTGCAACAGCGAGTTTAGCTTTATTTCTAGGTTACCTACACATAGGGTTTCCAGTTTAAAAAATCGAAATTCCGGAGAAAATTCCTGACATTTGATGAAAATTCCTGACTTTTTTGTCAACATAACATTAATGTCGTTAGCATCGTGCATGTGAATGAACGAATCTAAATATTTGGTTTATTTTATGTTCTAAATTATCTAGAAATCTAGAAATTCCGCACGGTTTAGGATTCCCCCCGCATTCCGGACAAATACCTATATTACCGGACATGTCCGGAAAATTCCGAACGTATGGCACCCTACACATTTGCTACACATTTAGTGGGGTAACGCGACCGAAGTCTCGGGCAACAGCTAGTATCTAAATAAATAGATACTACTCGAAAATAGTCGGTCTTAGGGTGTTACTGCACCAATCGACCGAGCAACGATCGATGCCATCGATCGATAGTAAATCAGTCGACGATACGGCATAGTAGGAACTGTCGATCGATGTCGACTGATCTTATTTTACATCAATCGATGGAATCGATCGGCGATCGATCGATCGGTGTGGTGTGAACACCCTTACGGTCACGTCCGTCATAATTTAAATGTTAACGGTCATAATTTTAATACTGGAAATAAAGATAAACTCGCTGTTGCCACTTGTAAACTCCATAAAGTTAGTAAATCGTTTAAAGGGCAAGGTGTACGCTTTTATAACAAACTCCCAAGGGATGTACAAAAATTGACAATTAACAAATTTAAAAACGTAATTAAACAAAATCTTTATAAAAGAGCCTACTATAAAATATTGGATTATTTAGATGATAGAGAAGCTTGGGATTGAAATTGCTCCAACTCGTTCAAAATGTTACAATTTAGACGTAATTTATTTTCTGTATTATGTATTGTAAAAGGATCATTAAAAAAAACAACCAGCCTTGTTTTTTGCCTTTCTTTCCTGGCTTGGTCGCGAAGGAACAGGCAGTAAAATTGACGTTTCAAAGTGATCCTTGTGATTTTAATGTTTAAAAATATTTGACTTTGACTTTGACTTTGTCCTGGTCGCGGTTGCCAATATCGAACTTTTAGTCGCGCAAAAAATACTGACGTAAAACTGAGTAGGTAAAAATAAAGAGAACTGCAATAAAAATCAACTTTTGACCCGGAACTGCCAAGTGCTGACTCCACAAGTGGAGATCAGCAGCATGACCCAGATTCGTCTTGTTTCAGATTTGCTTGTTTCACCACTTGGATAATCCGGCTCAGTCAGTTAAATAAACTTTTGCATTTTATAAAAACACTAGCTTCCGCCCGCGGTTTCGCATGCGTAGTTTGTCAAAAAAAAATAGCCTTTCTGTTAATCCAGGTTAAAATCTACGTACATACAAAATTTCATCGAAATCGTTCAACCGTTACGACGTGAAAGATTGACAAATATCCATACAAACGTTCGCGTTTATAATATTAGTGGTTTATTAGTGAAATATTAGTGGGATTGGATGGGATATATTTTCGTATTAGTTTTTCATATACTTTAAGCTTGGTACAAATTATATTGGATCCGTTTTTTTTAACTTTTTGAAATCGTCTCATCAATATCATGGTTTGGAATGTTTGTTTTGTGTGAACGCATGTGGTTGAAATGTTTGGGAAAAGAAAAAGTTTACATAAAATAAAGTTATATCCTTATCCGCCATTTTATTCTTATCACTTATACCCTAAGTCACTCTCGATGAACGCGGGCATGCAGTCGTAAGTGGCACATAACCTCTGGGAAGAAAATTCCCGTCACGGAACAACTTTAACGGGACTAGTATAGTATACTCCATACTATAATATATAGGGTGTTTGATAATATACGCAAAAAAATGAAAGGCGTTATTTTGATGAGCATAATAAATAAATTTGTGAAATATTTACCATCGAAATGTGAAATTTACTTTGGCACGTAAAAAACCAACACTTTATTAAACTTATGTTGTGCTATTGCATAATGCTTGCCATCTAACCACAGATACTATATTAGTGACATCTCGAGGTATCTCTTGTTCGTTTCCATTAAAGCTGAGCGGAGAGATGTCGGAATAACGATATGCTATTAGTTATTTTCGCATGGTATTCTCATCTCTGCAAATCTACGCTTTTGTGAACGACGGCTTTTATTTTTGAATGTCGATTGCAAGAGTAGGCAGTAAGTTTTATATCGAATTAATCACCTAAACTTAGTCGTTATTCTTTAAAATATGATAATATAACTAGTAGTTTTTTTTTTCGAGAAGCCTTTTTTATGTTTTGAGAAACCGTCACCTGAATATCTTCGGTATATTACCAAACACCCTGTATATATTCATCATAATCTCATTTATCTTAATCAATATAGAAGTTAGATAAATAGTATAACCTCCTTAATTATACCCCAAAAACATAGCCCATCAGGCAAAAATAGATTTAATAGTTAAAAATATAGTAATGGATTATTCTTGGCCAGTTTTTAAAAGATATTGGATTACTAAAATCCCTATAAAAACTAAACTATGCCACAGAAAAAAAATCTATCAGCTATGTTTGAAACCTCACATTGGAGCAATACGATACACGATAGAAATTGGAAACTATGATTGGAAAACCTTTTTGCACAAATATTTTATTTTGTAAGGATTGATTATGATTGTTGGAGCCATTCAAACGTCACCGTTTTTAGCATACTTAGACTGACTACGGTTACTCTGCACAGGTCTATGAATGTCAGATGTCTGCTTTCTTGATGCTACGGAGGAACTTCTCAATAAACTGGAACGTCTACAGAACTTGTGCATTCGTTTTATATTCGGTCTGCGCAAGTTTGATCACGTATCCAATTTTAGATCCCAACTTAAATGGCTCCCTATTCGTCTTCGCCGTGATCTTCACGTCTTATCACTCCTCTTCAAAGTATTATATTGTCCACTCTCTCCCTCTTACCTCCGTGAGCGTTTTGAATTTCTTGTCCCTCGCAGTGTGCCATGCCGGTCCTTTAGGTCTCTTCTCCTCAAAACACCTCAACACACTTCTAGCCGCTATGGAGGCTCCTTCACCGTTTATGCGGTAAAAATTTGGAATGCCCTTCCTCATGAAGTTCGCGCTAGCCCATCACTCAACATTTTTAAACGGAAAGTTAAAGAGCACTACCTTTCTCTGTAATTTCATATTATTATATATACGTATATATTTATATTACGTAGGTATATATTATTATTCCATATAATTTATTTATTATAATTATAATATTATAACATATACTTTGAGTATAGTTCATATTCGTTTTGAGTATATATATATATTTATTTATGTTTTTGTACACTCACCTACCTTTAAAATCATTTCTCTCTCTAGCCTCAAAGGTTTGCTGGAAGAAAACTCTTCTTAGGGTTAAGATCGCCTTTGTACATGACCTCTTTTTCTGTATTTACAAATGTATTTTCTTGTGTGCAATAAAGAATAAGAATAAGAATGACAGAATTGTTAGAAATAACTTCCAGTGTTCCTAACGACTGAGGTGTCAAAAAAAGAAGGGCTGTTACTGAAAAAACTGTTCATTTCACTCACCTGTTACTAAATACTATAGATTTTGAAGTAAAACGTATAGGTAATAGGTATAAAAGTATATTTATGATTGGCAAGGTACCAACAAATCTTAAACCTACTATTTATACTGTTCTGTAGATTGAGCTTGGACTATTATACGTCACAGGGTGATGAACAAAGGTAGTTATTTACCGTTTATCATAAGACCTAATAATTGTGGTTCATATATTAAATATGTAATTCGATACACTTATTACCTGTAGCTTGAAGTGAGTTTTCTTGGCTTATTTAGACTATATGATTCATAGGCTTAATGAAAAATTCTTAGAGAGATAATAATCTTTTCATACCACCTGCTCGACAATGTGAAATTATCATGTAAATCTCACCGAAAGCGGGTGATTAAATCCCTACGGCTGAGCCGGGAGTAAAGTACTGAATTTGTGATTTGAATTTGGGACCTCATCTGTATTAAAATTTGAACCAAAGAGACCCACACAATAAGAACGTATTCGTTAATCGAACTAACCTCTGCACAGAATGCACCAACCTATATTTGGTTTTTATTGTCTCGCAAAAAGTGTGAAAAGTAGAGTATTCTCCTCGTAGACAAAGCTGTTTGTATCTTGGGCGTGCTTATATCCCTCTCTGCACTCAGGACTGTAGTAACTCCCTCGTTCCGCTCGCGAGTTAACTCTAGAATCCTTCGTTACGGTCGGGATTCAATATATCGCCCATGACGCAAGACACTTCTTTAATCCCTAGTTTAATAATCTACTATTATATCACACGTCTTTAGATGAAATCTATTATTTAATAAATCCTACGTTTTGGAAAAGATGCCGATTTATGTTTTATATATCTTTAAACATAGAGAAGGATGTTGTTGTTAAGTTAACAATAAGCGTAAATGAAGTAACGAAAAACTATTATAGCATTTTCTGGATAACGTTATGACTTTCTTTCACCGTATATTTCTAATTGTCCCAGTACTTTGATTCGCGTTAAAATGTTTTTGAAGTGAAAATTCTTTAGCATCGTTCTGATTTGAAAGTCGATGAAACGAAAAAGTGACAGTAAAAAGAGACAGACACATACATTCATAAGATTTAACGTGAGAGAAAATGAGATAGGAAGCATTATAGGTACAGTGTTTCTTATGTTCCTGGTTCTCTTTGTGCTTTGCTTCGTACTCCCTCCACTCGTGTTAATAATTATCTAACTTTGCATCACTATGATCCTAAAACCTACAATTATCATCATTCCGAAATTTTACATTCGTCTCATTACCTTGAAACCAAAATTTTTGAAGGATTCACTTTTACCACGTTTGAATTGCACACATGTTTTTTTTTATGTCTGCATAAGCAGACTTTAGCTCGGTAAATTTTCACTTGAAGAGTTGTCAAATGTTGGTAATTAATTTTACATAAATCCGCGTAACTTGAGAAATTGTTTGTGGACCCAACTTCCGGGGTAAACGCTTTTCCTATTAACGCTCCAAAGAAGGTATTTAATTCTTCTTTAGAGCGGTAACAGCGTTTACAACTTGGCCCATTTTTGCTTAGTTTAATTAACTAACTTATTTCTAACCTTAGCAAACTCACTCCTAGTACGGTATGTAATATATTATGACTACACGAAGAGCACTCAAAGAAAAGCCTTATTGTTCGAATTATAGATTTACCTTAACAATTAACTCTTATTAAGTTATCATCATTGCTAATTTCGTTTTATCCAAAGATTTCCTGGAAGAGATCACTCTCAGCATAATAATTGGTCGAGCAAAGCAAGATCTCCAAATCAACTTGGGCGAATCGGCGTTGTATGTATGTATGATAGATAGATAGATAACGCTTTATTGTAAATCACACTTAAAATAAAAAATAATATCAAAACAAATAACAGTAGACGCAGAAATACAAGGGACGGTCTTATCGTTAAAAACGATCTTTTCCAGACAACCTTTGGATGGACTGGATTTCACGAGAACGTTATAGGACGGTAGCTTTTATTAAAAAATAATTTAATATTGAATAAACAGTGTACGTGTATAAGTATATAAGCTAAATAAATAAATATATACATATATATATATAAGTACCTACTCATAAATGGAGTAAGAATATTCTAATATAGCATAGTATATAAATATTCCATACTAATTGGTCGAGCGAAGCGAGATCTCCAAACCAACTTGGGCAAATCGGCGTTGTATGTATGTATGTATGTTTGTTTGTCCGAGGATAACTTTCGTAGCGTTTATCCGATCATTATAAATTTTGGTGTATAGGTCGGTAGTGATAGCACAATTTTGTTGTAACTCAATGAGCTAAAAATATGGGTGGGTTGTTGAGATATTGGGGTTCAAGAGGGGTAAAATAAAAATGAAAATGATACTATTAGGTCAAAAAGGACGTCAAATGAAAGGTTTTCATTAGTACATTTGATCCGCGTTTTTATTTTTAGTTTAAGTATTGTAGTTTTTGAGTTATTAGCCATAATAAAAACAAAACTTTGACAAAATTCACAGGGTACACCAGTGACCCCACAATGCTGAAATTTGGTATTCGTGTAGCGTTAGTGACACAAATATAGGCAAAAGTCTGAAATCCAGAATAACTGTCATTTGTACCCCAAAAAAAAAACACCAATTAACAAGACCCCCCGTTACATCTAATTTTAATGAAACTGTAGGTCAAGTAGATTGGTTATGCATTTCGTGGCACCAATTTATTAGTCAAAAATGAAAGCCGGCATGCACAAAGATCACTAAACGTATTTAGCGACTAAATATGTTTAAATTTGAAGTGTTTATATGATTTGACAACTCCTTAAATCATATTTAGCCACTAAATACGTTTAGGCATCGTTGTGTAAGTCGCCCTAAGTAGATTTAATATTTATTTTGGGAGATTCGCGAGATCTCAGTTCGGGGCGAACCACTAGGTAATATAAAAAGGTATATATAAAATACTATAAGTAGGTACATATAGGTGAATAACAGAAGGGTGAAATAAAACCAAGAGTAGCGAAACGTAACGATGGATGAGAAAATAAAAATCAGCATTGTAGTGCACACAGATGTTTAAATAGATCATATGTAGATTTATGTTTGTTTGTCCGAGGATAACTTTCGAAGCGTTAATCCAATCATCACGAAATTTGGTAAAGGTGGGTAGTGATAGCACAATCATAATGTGACAAAATAAGCTAAAAATGTAGGGGCTGTTGAGATATTGGTGCTCAAGAGAGGTAAAAAAAAACAAAATGGGATAATCTGGTCAAGTGGCACGTCTAATAAAAGGTCTTTGTGGGTACGTTCCGACCCCGTTTTTATTTTTAGTTTAAACTTTGTAGTTTTTAAGTTATTAGCCATAATAAAAACTGAACTTTGACAAAATTCACAGGGTACACCAGTGACCCCACAGAGCTGAAATTTGATATGCGTGTAGCTTTAGTGAAACAAATATAGGCAAAAGTCTGAAATTCAGAATAACTGCAATTTCTACTCCAAAACAGAATAACCAATTAACAAGAACTCCCGTTACCGGTAATTTGAAAGAAACTGTAAGTCAAGTAGAATGGATATGTATTTTGTGGCACTATTTTGTATGTCAAAGATTACGAATAACTTTTTTTTGTTTTTATTGGAGACTCGCGAGATCTCAGTTCGGGGCGAACCACTAGTTTTAAGACTTCTAGTTTTTATGTAATTAACTAATTTTGAGTTAGGTGCGGACTGAAAAGTAGTTAACTTAGATAAACTTTTATAGGGAGTTTATGCTAGTCTGGCAACAGTTGTGCAAATAAAAACACAATTACAATATATCAATGGATTTGATAATGATTCAATCGGCTTCCATAATTGTTCTTGGTGGGTCATCAACCCCTACGCGAAAGTTAATATCTCCCTACAGAGCGGTCTACAGAAAATGAGTAAATAAATAAATGTCTAGGGCGTAATTGACATTTAACGGACATACAATAAAAGCCAGTCAATATCAAACCCTTTCGTGCTATTTATAAACAAGTTCATATCGGCACTCGTATAAATCGATTCTCATAATACCGAGACAAGTAGTGTGAACGTTGCAACTGCTTGACGCTTGGCTTTGACTAAAATTTAATAGACTTACTTTAAGTCAGAAGGCAATTAGCAAGTAATTATTGATTGATCGAAGCGAGATATCCAAATCAACTTTGGCAAATCGGCGTTGTATGTATGTATGTTTGTTTGTCCGAGGATAACTTTTGAGGCGTTGATCCGATTATCGTAAAATTTGATACCTATGCAGGTAGTGATGGCCCAATTTTGGTGTGACTAAATGAGCTAAAAATGTGGGGGGGAGGGGTTGAGATATTGGGGTTCCAGAGGGGTAAAAAAAAAGAAAATGGTCAACTAGTACATTTAGACAGTTTTTGTACACTGGTGAGTGTTTAAAATCATCTCTCTCTCTAGCCTCAAAGGTTTGCTGGAAAAAAACTCTTCTTAGGGTTAAGCTCGCCTTTGTACATGACCTCTATTTCTGTATTTTTAAATGTATTTTCTTGTGTGCAATAAAGAATAAAGAATAAAAACTAAACTTTGACAAAACTCACAGGGTACACAAGTGACCAGTGCTGTAATTTGGTATGCGTGTAGCTTTAGTGACACAAATATAGGCAAAAGTCTGAAATTCAGAATAACTGCAATTTGTACTCCAATAAAGTTAACCACAATACATGAACTCCCGTTACCTGTAATTTGATTTAAACTATAGCTCAAGTTAGGAGGTTATTTATTTCGTGCCACTATTTTGATAGTCAAAGATTACAAATAATATTTTTTGTTTTAATCGGAGACTCGCGAGATCTCAGTTCAGGGTGAAGCACTAGTTATATGCAAGTTCATATCGGTACTCGGTTCGAATCGATTCTCATAATACCGAGACAAGTAGTGTGAACGTTATAACTGCTTGACGCTTGGCTTTCACTAAAATTTAATCGACTTACTTTAAGCCAGAAGATAAATTCATGTTATCATTTTTATTAGTAAATGAGACTGAAACATACAACGAAAAAACATCATGACGACCTCCGTGGCGCAGTGGGTGAATAGCCGGCTGAGACGCAGGAGGTAGCGGGTTCGATTCCCACCGCGGAACAAATGTTTTTATGATTTATACATAATATATTTGTTCCGGGTCTCGATGTTTTTCTATATACCTATATATTATAAGTATGTATTTACAAAAAAAACAAAGTAAGTATATAAGTATTCTATCAGTTATCTGGTTCCTATAATACAAGCTCTGCTTAGTTTGGGGCTAGATAGCGCTGTGTGAAATGTCCAGCCATATTTATATTTATTTATTTATTTACATACATTTATTCAACAAAATACTCGTTTGCAGAACAGACTGATGTGAGCTAAACAAACTTGCATATTTTGATAATCATAGACGGATAATAGAAATTGGATTTCATATAACCCATGTTGATTTCAATGAAATTTGGTTTAGACATAGAATATGTCCAGGGCCCGTAGCCAAATTACATTCGCCACGAATCTATTCGATTTCTACATACATTTGTTGTCGCTGAATCACGTGGTATTTCTATAGCATGTGTCAAATCCCATACATTTTCGGACGTATCGACTAGCGTCATCGCTAATCGACTGTAACTTGGCTAAGCCCTCAGGATTAAAACACAGGCTATTTTTACCCGATCGCGCAGAAGGTATGAAATGTTCTTATTGACAAACCACGCGTGTGATACCGGGGGCGGAAGCTTGTGTGCCTTTAATTTCCACAGTATACACAGTGCTTTGAAATACGTATGTTAACCCGGATGGGGATATTGTCCTCACTTACATGAACAATGTTTGTTTTATGACTTTTCGAAATTTAGGGCGACTTGCGCAACGATGCCTAAACGTATTTAGTGGCTAAATATTATTCAGAGAGTGGTCAAATCTTATGTCAAATTTAAACATATTTAGTCGCTAAATACGTTTAGGGATCGTTGTGTAAGCCGGGCTCAATGTCTTTAGTTGGTTAACATTAAACATTTTATCATGGAAAGTAATAGGTAGAAGCTAGAAGCTCTTTTTTACCCCAGATACATAATTTACCTCATTACTCTTCGAAGGTTAAACTACTTGTAAAGATCCTAAGGGCATGAAAATGTCATAAAATTCCTAAGCGGATCTTAATAAATAACTAAAGCAATTTGCGCGCTGACTCCCTGGAATACAGTTTTATGTCACCATAATGCGCTTCTCAGGATTGGGGATAGCTAGGCGGTAGCTAGGTCATTCGTAATAAACTCGGCAGCATTCATTCGAGTGCCAATCATTTTTAGAGTTCTTCAGTGGGGTTAATGGGGGTTTTTATATAAAGTCTTTAGACAAATATAATATAATAATTCTCAAACAAATAAACACACATCCAAACTTTCACATTTATATTATTAGTGTGATAGTGTGATTTGATTTTCTTTCTAATATTAAGCCTTTTAATTAAGCTAAATTATTAACTTCAACTTGATATCTCCACGTATAAAGACAGACAGACAGACAACGAAGTGATCATTTAACGGTTTATTTTTTCTTTTTTAGATACGGAACCCTAAACACTAAATATTTTCAGGTTAGAATAACTTTACGAAGAAATATCTCGTACAAGCCATTTGGTTTGTGTAGTACACACTATGTGGAAAATTAGGGAAGTGATTCCGTAATATGGACCGGCTGTCCCGTGAGTCACTGATGCCCTGAAATGGCCTTGAATGAGAATAGATCACATGTGACCTTATGACCTAAATCCAAACAGCACATGTCATTGATTTTATCGACCTAGCCTGCACGCTATGATGGGTCAAACTATAGGTTTTAGTGATCGTTAAGTGAACTGACTGCCTCCGTGGCGCAGTGGGCGTATATCCGGCTAACACGCAAGAGGTAGCGGGTTCGACTCCCGCCCCGAACAAATGTTTGTATGATCTACAGATATTTGTTCCGTGTCTGGGTGTTTCTCTATATATTATAAGTCTGTATCTACAAAAAAAATGTATATAAGTATTCTATCAGTTATCTGGTTCCCATAGTACAAGCTCTGCTTAGTTTGGGGCTAGATAGCGCTGTGTGAAATGTCCAGCGATATTTATTTATTTATTTAAAAGTTACGGTAGCTATCGTAATAGGTATAACGGGATAATTTAAAGCCTGGTTTTCAAAGGCCTAGTAGTTGGCCTACTAATTGATGTTAGTCACCCTTTTGGATACTAGTCGAAGGCTATCTATTGAAAACCGGTCTTTATTTGAAGTGTAGTAAACTAGTGGTTCGCCCCGAACTGAGATCTCGCGAATCTCACAAAATAAGTATTATTCTAAGGCAATTTGCACAACGATGCCTAAGCGTATTTAGAGGGTAAATATGATTTATGGAGTTGTCAAATCATACAAATATGTCAAATTTTAACATTTTTAGTCGCTAAATACTGTTAGTGATGTATGTGCATGCCGGCCTTAATCTTTAACAAAGTCAAAGTCAAAAAGTCAAAGTCAAATATTTTTATTCATTAAAATCACAAGGATCACTTTGAAACGTCAATTTTACTGCCTGTTCCTTCGCGACCAAGCCAGGAAAGAAAGGCAAGAAAACCAGGCTGGTTGTTTTTTTTTAATGATCCTTTTACAATAGGTACATAATACAGAAAAGAAATTACGTCTAAATTGTAACATTTTGAACGAGTTGGGGCAGTTTCAATCCCAAGCTTCTCTATCATCTAAATAATCCGATATTTTATAGTAGGCTCTTTTATAAAGATTTTGTTTAATTACGTTTTTAAATTTGTTAATTGTCAATTTTTGTACATCCCTTGGGAGTTTGTTATAAAAGCGCACACCTTGCCCTTTAAACGATTTACTAACTTTATGGAGTCTACATGTGGCAACAGCGAGTTTATCTTTATTTCTAGTATTAAAATTATGATTATCGCTATTTTTCTTAAACAAATTAATATTTTTGTGAACATACATTAGATTTTCATAGATGTATTGACAAGGGAATGTCATAATATCTATTTCTTTAAACTTATTGCGTAATGATTCTCTGGGGCCCATATTATAAATTGCACGAACAGCCCTCTTCTGCAGCACAAAAACGGTGTTTATATCTGCAGCACTCCCCCACAGTAGTATACCGTATGACATAATGCTGTGGAAGTAGCTGAAGTAAACTAGTCTAGCTGTGTCTACGTCTGTAAAAAGACGGATCTTTTTGACTGCGTATGCCGCAGAACTAAGTCTCTTCGACAACCCATCAATGTGAGGGCCCCATTGAAGCTTATTATCTAGGGTTATACCTAAGAATACGGTGGTGTCCACAAGAGCCAACTCCTCGTCTTTGATTTTTATGTCTGCTTTAACTTGTGTAACATTAGGTAGTATAAATCTAATACATTTTGTTTTCCTTTCATTTAGAAGTAGATTGTTTACATTGAACCATTTTACCACCTTAGAGATTGCATTGTTTACATCGTCAAAATCGGTTTGTCGTCGCTTTAATTTAAATAAAAGTGACGTGTCATCTGCAAACAATACAACCTCATGATCGTCCCGTACTAGATGGGGAAGATCATTAATATATACTAAAAACAAAAATGGTCCCAGAATTGATCCCTGTGGTACACCCATTTTAACCAGAGACCCCGGAGAACGCTTCCCATTCACGTCAACTCTTTGCACTCTGCCACTTAAATAAGAAGTGAGAAAGTCTAGAGCAACGCTCCTAATGCCATAATGGCGTAGTTTCCTGATTAATGTGTCATGGTCTACGCAATCAAATGCCTTGGACAAATCACAAAAAACACCTAAAGCGTCATGAGACTCCTCCCAGGCATCAAATATGTGCGATATTAACTCAATACCAGCATCAGTGGTTGAGCGACCCCTGGTAAATCCGAATTGTTTATGATGCAGTAAATTATGTGAATTGAAATATCTAAGCAGTTGATTTAAAATTAGTTTTTCAAATATTTTACTAAATGTCGGAAGTACTGAGATTGGTCTAAAATTACCAGGATCAGAACTAGTGCCTGATTTGAAAAGTGGAGTTATTTTACTGTGTTTCATTAAATCAGGGAATACACCACAGTCAATACACTCATTGAATATTAAAGCTAGTTCAGGAGCAATTATGTCAATCAATGTTTTTATGATGCTAACAGAGATGCCCCAGAGGTCCGTGGTTTTCTTAACATTTATCAGTTTGAAAGCTTTTATAATGTCATCACTATTTACATAATCAAATTTGAATTGTGATTTGCATTCCGTTAAGTTTGCTTTTAACAAAGACTCTGCGACTATGGGAGAGGAGTTTAAAGATTTTGTGGTAGAGACTGGAATATCTATATCTATAACTAATAAATTAGTGCCACAAAATGATAACCAACCTACTTGACCTACAGTTTCATTCAAATTAGAGGTTACAGGGGTTCTTGATTTTGGTTATTGTTTTTTGGGGTACAAATTGCAGTTATTCTGGATTTCAGACTTTTGCCTATATTTGTGTTACTAAAGCTACATGAATACCACATTTCGACATTGTGGGGTCACTGGTGTACCCTGTGAATTTTGTCGAAGTTTTGTTTATAATATGGCTAATAACTCAAAAACTACAAAAACTTTACTAAAAATAAAAACGGAGTTCAAATGTCCTAATGAAGACCTTTCATTTGACGTCCTATTTGATCTAAAAGTCTCAGTTTAGTTTTTTTTACCCCTCTTGAACCCGAATATCTCAACAACCCCCCTACATTTTTAGCTCATTTAGTCACACCAAAATTGCCATCACTACCTGCCTATGTATCAAATTTCAGGATGATCGAATCAACGCTTCGAAAGTTATCCTCGGACAAACAAACATACATACATACAACGCCGATTTGCCCCAGTTGATTTGGAGATCTCGCTTCGCTCGATCAATAATTATCCTTGTTTGTTTGAGCCTCCAGGTCAACTGTGTTTTGAATTATGAATGTATATACCCCCGACTTACGCTACCCCGTTTTACGCGAATTCGGAGATACGCGGTTTTTCTTTTTGATGGCCGCGCGCATCATCAGCTCTCCCACTCCGCTCTGTTAGTGTTCCGTTTACAACAGGTTCGAAGATATTCCGAGTGGAATTGTTTGACGCACGCAGTGCGTTTTATTGACAACCTGTAATTATGTCATCCAAAAGAACAAAAGATTTGACCCGACTTACGCGAATTCGACTTACGCAGTTATAACCCGGTCCCACCTATCGCGTAAGTCTGGGGTATTACTTTATCTAGATGCGGACCACGCACTGGAAAGCTCAACGTACTCACTTCCACTCACATTCCTCTGTCGTCACTCTGTTATTATTTACTAGCTGATCCGCCCCGGCTTAAATAATAGATACAATGGGCGGCCTTATCGCTAAAAGCGATCTCTTCCAGGCAACCTTTGGATGGACAGGTATACTGCTGTGGGGGAGTGCTGCAGATATAAACACCGTTTTTGTGCTGCAGAAGAGGGCTGTTCGTGCAATTTATAATATGGGCCGCAGAGAATCATTACGCAATAAGTTTAAAGAAATAAATATTATGACATTCCCTTGTCAATACATCTATGAAAATCTAATGTATGTTCACAAAAATATTAATTTGTTTAAGAAAAATAGCGATAATCATAGTTTTAATACTAGAAATGAAGATAAACTCGCTGTTGCCACTTGTAGACTCCATAAAGTTAGTAAATCGTTAAAGGGCAAGGTGTACGCTTTTATAACAAAGTCCCAAGGGATGTACAAAAGTTGACAATTAACAAATTTAAAAACGTAATTAACCAAAATTTATTTTCTGTATTATGTATCGTAAAAGGATCATTAAAAAAACAACCAGCCTTGTTTTCTTGCCTTTCTTTCCTGGCTTGGTCGCGAAGGAACATGCAGTAAAAGTGACGTTTCAAAGTGATCCTTATGATTTTAATGCATAATAATATTTGACTTTGACTTTGAACCTTAGACTAAATTGATATAAATGTTAGTTTTTTGTGCAAACACGTAAAAACTATTGCAAACCATATTTGATTCCTGTTTCCGAATTTTTGAGCTGATATTTTGCACCTATATGTATATAGCACAGAACCAAACTCCGTAATTGATTACTCTTTCGATTTGCAGTCGCAAATTGTTAGCTAAAGAGCTATTTACTTAAAAAACTCGAGCCTCCACGAAAGCTGAACAGTCAAAGACTAGAAAATCTTCAAAGAGGCTTTAAACTTTCGCTCAAGTCTGCCTGGGAACACGATTACATTCGAGAATGAAATAAGGCCGCTGTGAGGTTAAGTCCTTAATGCATTAAAGGATGCAATTTCAGAAACGAAGTACATAGCTAAAATGAAATGAAATTTTAAATTGTTTGAGAAGCTCGTAAAATCACTTTATTGTCACAACAATTAAGTTCAAGTGCCCAAATTTTTATGCGATCCAAAGGCTTCATGACTTGACTATTTTTTTACCGTCGGGATCGGTTTTAAAATGTCTACCGAAACAAGCAAACGATCTTAAGGTTGCACTCATTTTAACGCAATGAATCCTTCAGTATGTTACCTTAAGCTATGTGAGAACGAAAGTAGTTTTCTGGGAAAAAACTACTAGCTAGTAGGTATAACTGGCTACTGATGAAGTTACAAGTACGATCAGGTTTATAAACCAACTTTGAAACTATGAAATCAATTATTATAGGTTTCATAGTTGGAAAACAAGTTTGCAGCGGTTTAGCTAATTTAGACACATTCTCCAAACGGTGAAGATTACTTTCACCCAACGTAATACTTCAATTATGAACCTTGAATGTACATGTCTTTTCATCTATACCAGTTGGTATGTAGGATATAGGCAATGCGATGGTATGTACGGCACGTTCTTGGACGTGACCTTCTAGATATTACCTTTGTAATAAGGAAGAGTGGGACCGTCAAAGAAAATTCCGACACATGCAAAAAAAATCAATTTTTGTAGCTTTTGCGCCTGAAAGTCCGCGGTTCAGATGATCTAACACCGTCGATCACGTTCATTTTATGAAAATAATTGTGCTATTTTTATCACATATGAGTCTACCCTAAAAACAAAAAATATTATTCGTAATCTTTGACTATCAAAATAGTGCCACGAAATATATAATCAACTAATAACTTGACCTACAGTTTCATTCAAATTACAGGTAACGGGAGTTCATGTTATTGGTTAGGTTTTTTTGGGGTACAAATTGCAGTTATTCTACAATTCAGACCTTTGCCTATATTTGTGATATTTAAGCTACACACATACAAATTACAGCACTGTGGGGTCACTGGTGTAACATGTGAATTTTGTCAAAGTTTAGTTTTTATTATGGTTATATCTAAGAAACTACAAAAACTTTACTAAAAATAAAAACGGGATCGAAATTTACTAATGAAGACCTTTCATTTGACGTCTCACTTGACCTAATAGTCTCATTTTCATTTTTTTACCCCTCTCGAACCCCAACACCTCAACAACCCCCAAAATTTTTAGTTCATTGAGGCATACCACAATTGTGGCATTATTACCTACCTATATACCAAATTTCACGATGATCGGATAAACGCTTCGAAAGTTATCCTCGGACAAACAAACATACATACATACATATAACGCCGATTTGCCCAAGTTGATTGGAGAATAAAAATCAATTGCTGTTCGTTAGTCTCGCTAAAACACAAGAACGGCTTGACTGATTTAATTTTTTTTTTGTTTTTTTTCCTTTAATACAAGGGTGGTTTAAAAGAAAATAAATAGGGATAAAGTACTATTCTATGGGATTTTTGTTTGAACTAATGTCCATTATTAGGCTATATTTTGTTTTGAACTCCGTGCGAAGCCGACGCGGGTCAACTAGTATGAAATATTTTACACGGTAAGGCGTCAAAATTAAGCTCAATTTCAACTTTCTAAACTATTTATTTGTATAGTCTCACAAACAATAAGTGTCAAGAAATGGTTACCAATTCTCTGCGTCCCAAAACTTGAAGAGTTTGTTATTTTATTCAACTTGAACTACTTACGTTGGGAGTGTGTGACTCGTAAAGTTAAGGAGTCACCTTCACCTTACAAAAACTTTACTAACACCATTTCGGGACAATAGACAGAGGTATTTTTGTCAGCGGTATTATCCCCTCATGCGTGAGATTATGAAGATAATTATTATTCGGGCGTTACGATAGAAAAATAATAATAATTAATTCTAGGCCTTGAAATCACTAGGATTGCTTTTATTGATGAAAAAGGGAGCTAAGTGATCCTGTCTGAAAAATTAGGCATTAACCTAAGCGTGGCCTCAATTATAATATCTACTAGTTTAATAATTATAGTATGTATTTTAGTATTCCTATCACAATTCAAAGAAGCTGGAACCTGCCTTATTTGGTTAACTAATAAGATCAGGGATTCTCAAAGTGGGGTACGCGAACCCCTAGGAGTTCGCCATTCGACGGCAGGGGGTTCGCGACAAGATTTACGTAATGGTGGCTTGATGACTGGCAGGCACGTGCGGCACACATGGTTAAAATTACTCCTAAAATTGAATACATTTGCGACAATAAACAAGCATACCCATCACATTAATATTAAAAAGATATTTCCTTTGGCACTTTATTTGTTACCTTTTATTGAAATAAAAAGCTTATTTTCTTCAACAGTCAATTTTATTGTATCCTTTGAGGGGGAGGGGGGATTTATCTAGTTAGTTAAGCGGTTTTCTGTCACCTGGAAACTTTAACAGGGGTTCGTGGAGCCGAAAGTTTGAGAAACCCTGAATTAGATTAACAAAAGTAGAAATTGTACTTTATAATATTCATAGGCAAATATTCAAAATGGGTGAAGGCTTATTCATGATGAATTTGAATTATCTTAACCTCTTCACTTACACATTGATGATTGAAAAACGAACAAATAAAACTGAAATAAAAAGGTTCAAACTTATATATATTTCTTTTTAGGATTCCGGATCAACATGGTAAAAACGAAACCCTTATGATGTGGCAAGATGGGTCGACGACATTATAAAAATCGCAGGTCGAATGTGGGTTAGAACAGCGCAGGACAGATGTGAATGCCGACAACGAAGAGAGGCCTATGCCCAGCATATCATCATGTTCGATCATGTCTGGAGTACTGTTCTCACCTCTGGGACGGATCAGCGAAATACCAGCTAGAGGCTCTAGATTAAATTGAGAGAAGAGCCAAGAAGCTCATTTGCAATGACGAGTTAGCAAATGCAAGGCTCCACAGCCTCGAGCATCGTCGAAAGGTTGCAAGCCTCTCGGTGTTTTATCGGATACATTTCGTAGAGTGTGCTGCGGAGCTTTTCAACCTGATCCCACCATCCCCATTCTATGATCGGACAACCAGACACTCCGCGTTGCGCCACCGCTACATGGTAGACATACCTCCCACACGCACAAAGCGGTACTCTTCCACCTTTATTATGCGCACCGCCAAGGAGTGGAACGCCTTGCCTGAGTCTGTGTTTCCTGATAACTACAACCTAGGGATCTTCAAGTCACGAGTGAATAGGTTTCTTCTAGGCAAGCGTGTACCATCGTAGACTGCACCATCGCGCGCCATCAGGCGAGATAGTGGTCACCCGCTACCCTATAATTTATAAAAAAAAATATGGGATTAGAAGGGCTGACGATGATGATTGTAGAGTTCCTACCCAGGCTTCAAAATGATAGGCTCGGTACTTAGCAAAAGTGGACTGTATTTACTTCTTAGTTACTAGTTTACAAGGTATAAATCGCGTACTTGATGATCACAATTTTTCCGTTCAAATCGGTTTATACTTATGCAAAAATAGTTCTCGCCTTAGCCATGGTGCGGGGACCGTAATTCACATTTTCACAAATCATCTTCTATAATTCCTGCTACATCGAAGTTTCCAGCAAAGTTAGACGGGGACTTAGGTTCCTATAGCTATCTCACTCTTTTGACCGTTACAACTTTAAACCGTTACAATCTTAGCTACCTATACATTTGATCCTGCCCCGTCTTTGATCGTCCGATACAATGATGATGATGATGAACCATCGTCTATAACAAAGCATTGCTTCGTAGGTCACTTACCTTAGGAACGTGCCTTACGATGCACTGCGCTGCGTCAATAAAAAACCTATTAGGTATAAATTATTAAACTTTTCCATGATATGAAAACCTTTAGCAAACATTTGAGGATAGAGGATGTATCTATAAAAATATCGCATTTTCTATGACAATCAATATCGTATGTAATGCCAGTGGCATCTTTGCTTATTATTCAAGGGAGGGCCGAAGGGACTTTGAAATATCATCACAATAAGAGGACTTTTATTGAGTTTCTACGTTTTTATAACATACCACGATATGTGGAAGAAAATTGTATTTTTTCTAGTGAAGTATATTTATTCCTGGCTAAGGATATGTATGTTTTCACGCCTATCGATATATCAATTTATAACGGTAACGCAAGTTCGTGTTAATTGGTTATACTTTTTTTGAGTACAAATGGCAGTATTTCAGACTTTTTCCTATATTTGTGTCATTAAAGGTACACGTATACCAAATTTCAGCACAGTGAGGTTACTGGTGTACCCTGTGAATTTAATCAAATTTCAGTTTTTACTATGGCTAATAACTTAAAAACTACAAGAATTACACTAAAAATAAAAACGGGTCCGAAATGTAATTATTAAGACCTTTGATTAAACGAGACACTTGACCGGATTGCCCCATTTTGGTTGTTTTTAACTCCTCTTAAGCTCCAATATCTCAACAACCCCTCACATTTAGCTTATTTAGTCACATCAAGATTGTGCCAACATTACCTACCTATATATATCAAATCTCACGATGATCGGATTAAAGCTTCGAAAGTTATCCTCGGACAAACAAACATACATACATACAGCGCCGATTTGCACAAGTTGATTTGGACTTCAAATAAAATTCTAAATGTGACTATTTATATGTCAACTGGCACGTTTTATAAAAGGTCTTCTAGTTCTACATTTCGACCCCTTTTTATTTTTAATTCATAGCGTACACTAGTGACGCGAGAGTGCTGAAATTTGCTATGCGTGTAGCTTTAATGACACAAATATAGGAAAAAGTCTGAAATACAGAATAACTGCAGATTCTGTCCTTAAAAAGATGAACCATCTAACATGAGCCCCCGTTACTTGTAATTTGAATGTAACTGTAGGTCAATTATCTGGTTGTAGATTTCGTGGCACTATTTTATTAGTCAAAGATAAGAAGTGATATTTTTTTTCGTTTTTTGAGAGCCTGCGTGATCTCAGCGCGACAAGAATCGCTTCACAAGACTGAGGTAAGTCTATTTTGGGAACCACCTAAGTTGCCCTGACTCATTTCGCAGCACTCTTGTGAGTTCGCACCTAATTAATGTTCGCTTATGATTTGTTCGGATATATTTCGGATATTTGGAATTTCATATGAGTTTATGAAGGAAATATTCCGTTTTATTAATGTTTTTGCTCCACATGAGTGCGGCTGCGGTGTTTTTCTTGTATTTGATGATAGTTTATATACAGACGACCATTACAGGGCATATATTATGGGCAGATGGTCAGTTCAAATAGGTCGTTTTAAGTTATTTAAAGGGTCGGTTTTTATTCATTGGTTGTTACAATCATCCATAGGCTATAGAATCCGCTTACTGTAAAGTGGGTCATGCTTGTTTGCTAAAACACTTGAATTTAAAAAAATTGCGCTTGATTTCTTGTGAAAAGTGAATACTTTTGATGTGTAGTGTGTACGGCACACTCACTGAGCATACGGTTCTTTTGTGGTAGAATCATTTGTCACACAAGGTCTTGCATTTAAAATAATTGATCGAGCGAAGCGAGATCTCCACATCAACTTGGGCAAATCGGCGTTGTATGTATGTATGTATGTTTGTTTGTCCAAGGATAACTTTCGAAGCGTCTATCCGGTCATCGTGAAATTTAGTATATAGGTAGGTAATGATAGCACAATTTTGGTGTGATTCAATGAGCTAAAAATTTCGGGGGGTTGTTGAGATATTGGGGTTCAAGAAGGGGAAAAAATGAAAATGAGACTATTAGGTCAAGTGAGAAATCAAATGAAAGGTCTTCATTAGTACATTTCAACCCCGTTTTTACTTTTTGTAAAATTTTTGGAGTTTTTGAGTTATTAGCCATGATAACTAAACTTTGACAAAATTCACAGTTAATTTCGACGCTATTTTTATTTTTAGTTTAAACTTTTGTAGTTTTTAAGTTATTAGCCATAGTAAAAACTGAACTTTGAAAAATTCTCAGGCTGTACCAGTAATCCCACAGTGCTGTAATTTCGTATGCGTGTAGCTTATGTATCACAAATATAGGCAACAGTCTGAAATCTAGAATAACTGCAATTTGTACCCCATAAAAGGGTAACAAATGTAAACTACTCAAAACAAAATAGGGCCCACCCAATAAAATACGATTTAAATTAAAATAAAAAAAATACGTACAATTTATTTCAAGTTTAATTTTAGAAATAGGTTAACACATTCAGAATCATTTAAAAAAACATTACAATGCCTTATTTTTGCCAAAAAAATCGTCAAGAAATGCGCGTTTTACACATTAACTTAAAATTACACGGTTTTCCAAAACAACACGTTGAAGGCACGAGCACATTTTTTAATAAACATGTTCTTAGGGTTGCTTCAATGCCTTATGTTTAGTAACGCGTAGGTCCTCCCCTATTGCGCACACACTCTCTGAGTCGGTTTGGAACACTCTCTATAAGGTGGATGACGTTTTCATCTGGAATTTGCTCCCAACACACTTTTAAAGCAGTTATCAACTCCTGTCGGCTATGAATTTCAGTGTGGTTGTCTTTAAGGCTTCTTTTCAACTGGTCCCAGATATGCTCGATCGGATTCAGGTCCGGATTCATGGCAGGCCAGGGTAGAACTGCGATACCAGCTTCGGAGATTGCACTTTGGGTCACTCTGGCAGTATGAGGGCGAGCGTTGTCTTGCATCAGAATAAAGTTAGGGCCTACTCGCTGTGAATATGGGATCACATGAGGTCGGATGACATGCTGAATATAGCTGGCGGCCGTTATATTGCTGAAGCAAAACAATGGCTCTAGTCGCGGATTCCGTATCCATGTGATGTGAGAACCAGGCATTGTTTATGCAAACAGTAATGTAATCGATAATTAAAGGTATGGTTACGATAACTTCTTCGTTAGACACAACAAACCCCACTGAGCAACAATGTCAGGGCACTCACAGATTCTGCGGTATATCGTAAGTTTTTGTTTCTTGTGTACCCACTTAAGAACTACCCTAAACTTGGCGTTAAGTGTTAATTTATGATCAATAAATATGCCTACTTAACATTTCCATACACCAGTATGCCAACAACTCGCAAAAAAAAATGTGTCGGGCAAAATATCGAAATATTTCAAGTGGGCCCTATTTTGTTTTCAGTAGTTTACATGAACTCCCGTTACCTGTAATTTAAACGAAACTGTAGGTCAAGTTATTTGGATATTCATTTCGGGGCACTATTTTTATAGTCAAAGATTACAATTTTTTTGTTTTTTATGGGTTACTCGCAAGATCTCAGTTCGGGGCGAACCACTAGTTATATTAAAGGGACGATTTCTAGATAAATAAAAACGAGTGTGCTTTAGATCACACGACTAAAGTAAAACTTTTTTAGCACAGTAATATACAAAACGTAACTCTCTCTTTTTCTATCTTCACTAACTTATATCTCCCTCTCATCTTTCGTTCACCTCACCCGATTACACTTTTCATAACGCTCTCGTCACGCATTCACCAGCTTACTCCCCAACTCAAGCGTGCGTAAAGAAATTTTACTTAAAAAATTATATATAATGATTTCTATAAAACTTTCTTGTTTTACTATAAAAACCACGTGAAAATCGATAAAACGCTTTGCGACTGTGGACTGTATTTACTTCTTAGTTACTAGTTTACAAGGTATAAATCGCGTACTTGATGATCACAATTTTTCCGTTCAAATCGGTTTATACTTATACAAAAAATAGTTCTCGCCTTAGCCATGGTGCGGGGACCGTAATTCACATTTTCACAAATCATCTTCTATAATTCCTGCTACATCGAAGTTTCCAGCAAAGTTAGACGGGGACTTAGGTTCCTATAGCTATCTCACTCTTTTGACCGTTACAACTTTAAACCGTTACAATCTTAGCTACCTATACATTTGATCCTGCCCCGTCTTTGATCGTCCGATACAATGATGATGATGATGAACCATCGTCTATAACAAAGCATTGCTTCGTAGGTCACTTACCTTAGGAACGTGCCTTACGATGCACTGCGCTGCGTCAATAAAAAACCTATTAGGTATAAATTATTAAACTTTTCCATGATATGAAAACCTTTAGCAAACATTTGAGGATAGAGGATGTATCTATAAAAATATCGCATTTTCTATGACAATCAATATCGTATGTAATGCCAGTGGCATCTTTGCTTATTATTCAAGGGAGGGCCGAAGGGACTTTGAAATATCATCACAATAAGAGGACTTTTATTGAGTTTCTACGTTTTTATAACATACCACGATATGTGGAAGAAAATTGTATTTTTTCTAGTGAAGTATATTTATTCCTGGCTAAGGATATGTATGTTTTCACGCCTATCGATATATCAATTTATAACGGTAACGCAAGTTCGTGTTAATTGGTTATACTTTTTTTGAGTACAAATGGCAGTATTTCAGACTTTTTCCTATATTTGTGTCATTAAAGGTACACGTATACCAAATTTCAGCACAGTGAGGTTACTGGTGTACCCTGTGAATTTAATCAAATTTCAGTTTTTACTATGGCTAATAACTTAAAAACTACAAGAATTACACTAAAAATAAAAACGGGTCCGAAATGTAATTATTAAGACCTTTGATTAAACGAGACACTTGACCGGATTGCCCCATTTTGGTTGTTTTTAACTCCTCTTAAGCTCCAATATCTCAACAACCCCTCACATTTAGCTTATTTAGTCACATCAAGATTGTGCCAACATTACCTACCTATATATATCAAATCTCACGATGATCGGATTAAAGCTTCGAAAGTTATCCTCGGACAAACAAACATACATACATACAGCGCCGATTTGCACAAGTTGATTTGGACTTCAAATAAAATTCTAAATGTGACTATTTATATGTCAACTGGCACGTTTTATAAAAGGTCTTCTAGTTCTACATTTCGACCCCTTTTTATTTTTAATTCATAGCGTACACTAGTGACGCGAGAGTGCTGAAATTTGCTATGCGTGTAGCTTTAATGACACAAATATAGGAAAAAGTCTGAAATACAGAATAACTGCAGATTCTGTCCTTAAAAAGATGAACCATCTAACATGAGCCCCCGTTACTTGTAATTTGAATGTAACTGTAGGTCAATTATCTGGTTGTAGATTTCGTGGCACTATTTTATTAGTCAAAGATAAGAAGTGATATTTTTTTTCGTTTTTTGAGAGCCTGCGTGATCTCAGCGCGACAAGAATCGCTTCACAAGACTGAGGTAAGTCTATTTTGGGAACCACCTAAGTTGCCCTGACTCATTTCGCAGCACTCTTGTGAGTTCGCACCTAATTAATGTTCGCTTATGATTTGTTCGGATATATTTCGGATATTTGGAATTTCATATGAGTTTATGAAGGAAATATTCCGTTTTATTAATGTTTTTGCTCCACATGAGTGCGGCTGCGGTGTTTTTCTTGTATTTGATGATAGTTTATATACAGACGACCATTACAGGGCATATATTATGGGCAGATGGTCAGTTCAAATAGGTCGTTTTAAGTTATTTAAAGGGTCGGTTTTTATTCATTGGTTGTTACAATCATCCATAGGCTATAGAATCCGCTTACTGTAAAGTGGGTCATGCTTGTTTGCTAAAACACTTGAATTTAAAAAAATTGCGCTTGATTTCTTGTGAAAAGTGAATACTTTTGATGTGTAGTGTGTACGGCACACTCACTGAGCATACGGTTCTTTTGTGGTAGAATCATTTGTCACACAAGGTCTTGCATTTAAAATAATTGATCGAGCGAAGCGAGATCTCCACATCAACTTGGGCAAATCGGCGTTGTATGTATGTATGTATGTTTGTTTGTCCAAGGATAACTTTCGAAGCGTCTATCCGGTCATCGTGAAATTTAGTATATAGGTAGGTAATGATAGCACAATTTTGGTGTGATTCAATGAGCTAAAAATTTCGGGGGGTTGTTGAGATATTGGGGTTCAAGAAGGGGAAAAAATGAAAATGAGACTATTAGGTCAAGTGAGAAATCAAATGAAAGGTCTTCATTAGTACATTTCAACCCCGTTTTTACTTTTTGTAAAATTTTTGGAGTTTTTGAGTTATTAGCCATGATAACTAAACTTTGACAAAATTCACAGTTAATTTCGACGCTATTTTTATTTTTAGTTTAAACTTTTGTAGTTTTTAAGTTATTAGCCATAGTAAAAACTGAACTTTGAAAAATTCTCAGGCTGTACCAGTAATCCCACAGTGCTGTAATTTCGTATGCGTGTAGCTTATGTATCACAAATATAGGCAACAGTCTGAAATCTAGAATAACTGCAATTTGTACCCCATAAAAGGGTAACAAATGTAAACTACTCAAAACAAAATAGGGCCCACCCAATAAAATACGATTTAAATTAAAATAAAAAAAATACGTACAATTTATTTCAAGTTTAATTTTAGAAATAGGTTAACACATTCAGAATCATTTAAAAAAACATTACAATGCCTTATTTTTGCCAAAAAAATCGTCAAGAAATGCGCGTTTTACACATTAACTTAAAATTACACGGTTTTCCAAAACAACACGTTGAAGGCACGAGCACATTTTTTAATAAACATGTTCTTAGGGTTGCTTCAATGCCTTATGTTTAGTAACGCGTAGGTCCTCCCCTATTGCGCACACACTCTCTGAGTCGGTTTGGAACACTCTCTATAAGGTGGATGACGTTTTCATCTGGAATTTGCTCCCAACACACTTTTAAAGCAGTTATCAACTCCTGTCGGCTATGAATTTCAGTGTGGTTGTCTTTAAGGCTTCTTTTCAACTGGTCCCAGATATGCTCGATCGGATTCAGGTCCGGATTCATGGCAGGCCAGGGTAGAACTGCGATACCAGCTTCGGAGATTGCACTTTGGGTCACTCTGGCAGTATGAGGGCGAGCGTTGTCTTGCATCAGAATAAAGTTAGGGCCTACTCGCTGTGAATATGGGATCACATGAGGTCGGATGACATGCTGAATATAGCTGGCGGCCGTTATATTGCTGAAGCAAAACAATGGCTCTAGTCGCGGATTCCGTATCCATGTGATGTGAGAACCAGGCATTGTTTATGCAAACAGTAATGTAATCGATAATTAAAGGTATGGTTACGATAACTTCTTCGTTAGACACAACAAACCCCACTGAGCAACAATGTCAGGGCACTCACAGATTCTGCGGTATATCGTAAGTTTTTGTTTCTTGTGTACCCACTTAAGAACTACCCTAAACTTGGCGTTAAGTGTTAATTTATGATCAATAAATATGCCTACTTAACATTTCCATACACCAGTATGCCAACAACTCGCAAAAAAAAATGTGTCGGGCAAAATATCGAAATATTTCAAGTGGGCCCTATTTTGTTTTCAGTAGTTTACATGAACTCCCGTTACCTGTAATTTAAACGAAACTGTAGGTCAAGTTATTTGGATATTCATTTCGGGGCACTATTTTTATAGTCAAAGATTACAATTTTTTTGTTTTTTATGGGTTACTCGCAAGATCTCAGTTCGGGGCGAACCACTAGTTATATTAAAGGGACGATTTCTAGATAAATAAAAACGAGTGTGCTTTAGATCACACGACTAAAGTAAAACTTTTTTAGCACAGTAATATACAAAACGTAACTCTCTCTTTTTCTATCTTCACTAACTTATATCTCCCTCTCATCTTTCGTTCACCTCACCCGATTACACTTTTCATAACGCTCTCGTCACGCATTCACCAGCTTACTCCCCAACTCAAGCGTGCGTAAAGAAATTTTACTTAAAAAATTATATATAATGATTTCTATAAAACTTTCTTGTTTTACTATAAAAACCACGTGAAAATCGATAAAACGCTGCTCGACAAAATGAGAACTAGCGTATTGTGCGATGCCACAGATTATTAGCAGTAGTTTTCAGCAATAGATAGTGTTTTACGTAGAAAACTTTCGTGATTTATTTCAATCATTATTATAAGGTCTTAAAAATATACTCCATCATTATTTATATTTTAAATTGCAAGCCCTTATTATATTCTTATTCTTCCAAAGGTTCATTGAGTTCGTAAAGCTTGGTTAAAGTGATTTTATACTTGACTTGAGTTTGAATAAAGTTTTTAGGGAAATGTGTCCCCTGGGCTTTTATAATCAGCTTAAAATACTGTTACCGCTTTTGAAGTAAACGCCTTGTTATTTCTTGAAACTTCACGGAAGATTAAATATTTTACAAAGATCATCGTACTTTTTGGGGTGAAAATAAACGCTTTTATTCAATTTGTCTTGTTTTTGGAAGAAATTTTGCAAGCCAATTTTTATTCGGTATCTGTTAGCTAATTGAGTTAAAATTCCTAAATGGGTAATGATTTTAAAGCAAAGAAAGCAGGAAAAAAGGTTTTATTTGTAACTACACATTAGGTCTACTAAAGTTTTGGGTTCCTTTTGTATTATATTGAGGTACGAGTGATATTAAATCACTCGTACCTCAATATAATACAAAGCATGTTGTTAATTGATCGAGCGAAGCGAGATCTCCAAGGTAGGTGATATCACACTCAATAAGCTAAAAATGGATATTAGGGTTCAAGAGGGGTTAAAAAAAACCAAAATGGGACTATCTGGTCAAGTGGCCCGTCTAATAAAAAGTCTTTGTAAGTTAATTTCGACGCTATTTTTATTTTTAGTTTAAACTTTTGTAGTTTCTAAGTTATTAGCCATAGTAAAAACTGAACTTTGAAAAAATTCTCAGGCTATACCAGTGACCCCACAGTGCTGAAATTTGGTATGCGTGTAGCTTTACTGACACAAATATACGCCAAATTCTGGAATCCAGAATAACTGCGATTTGTACCCCAAAAAAGATTAACCAATTCACATGAACTCCCGTTACCTGTAATTGGAATGAAACTGTAGGTCAAGTTATTTGGTTATGCATTTCGTTGCACTATTTTGATAGTCAAAGTTTACGCGAGATCTCATTTCGGGGCGAACCACTAGTATCACAGATTGTTCCGTATCGGAATTGATTGGAAGTACATTACACAATTTGGAGGGTACATCAAAATCTCATTTTCTCGATAGACCTTCATTGGCTGAGTGAAGTGACAATACCAAGGTAACTGTCAACGCGTCTCTACGGGCCGACCAGCACCCACGCACCTTCCTTATTGCAAGCACCTAACAAACAATATAAAATAGTGAACAGCGCCCGCTGGCGATATCTCTCATCAACCACAGCAAGTCAAGTCAAATATTTTTATTCATTAAAATCACAAGGATCACTTTGAAACGTCAATTTTACTGCCTGTTCCTTCGCGACTAAGCCAAGAAAGAAAGGCAAGAAACAAGATTGGTTGTTTTTTTTAATGATCCTTTTACAATACATAATACAGAAAATAAATTACGTCTAAATTGTAACATTTTGAACGAGTTGGAGCAATATCAATCCCAAGCTTCTCTATCATCTAAATAATCCGATATTTTATAGTAGGCTCTTTTATAAAGATTTTGTTTAATTACGTTTTTAAATTTGTTAATTGTCAATTTTTGTACATCCCTTGGGAGTTTGTTATAAAAGCGTACACCTTGCCCTTTAAACGATTTACTAACTTTATGGAGTCTACAAGTGGCAACAGCGAGTTTATCTTTATTTCTAGTATTAAAATTATGATTATCGCTATTTTTCTTAAACAAATTAATATTTTTGTGAACATACATTAGATTTTCATAGATGTATTGACAAGGGAATGTCATAATATTTATTTCTTTAAACTATGAACTAGCAGCCTATGGATAGCCTATGGATGAATTCCCGTACACAGATAAGCTGCGATTAAAGCAGCATTACCTTAATGCCTAGCTTTCTTGTCATTTGAGTTATCTATTTATTTATTTATTATTTATTTTCATTTTATTGTCCTCGTTTTAGAATATTTGTAAGATTTAGGTTATTAGTTGGGTATATATTAGTCAATCTTTAGGTACATGTATTTATTGACGACCTCCGTGGTGCAGTGGGCTAATAGCCGGCTGAGACGCAGGAGGTAGCGGGTTCGATTCCCGCCGCGGAACAAATGTTTGCGTGTTCTACAGATATTTGTTTCTGGTCTGGATGTTTTTCTATATATTATAAGTATGTATTTACAAAAAAAAAGTATATAAGTATTCTATCAGTTATCTGGTTCCCATAGTACAAGCTCTGCTTAGTTTGGGGCTAGATAGCGCTGTGTGAAATGTCCAGCAATATGTATTTATTTATTTATGTATTAGGACTATAAGTACAGTTTTAATCAGATATAATTTTTATATATTTTATTTCAATCGTTTGTTAATATACTCTGTGCAGCGCTGTTCATTACTGCTTCGCTAATTACTTTCCATCCAAAGGTTGCCTGGAAGAAATAGTTTTTAGCGATAAGGCCGCCCATTGTACTTTATTTAGCTTAAATTAGTTTTTTTAAGTATTCCTGGTGTACAATAAAGAATTATTCTATTCTAATTTTATTAATCAAAAGTATTATTCGTTAATAAACAAAAAGTAGAAAACCCTTAGATTCTCGATAACTTTGATTACTTTTTTCGACGCGGTAGATAAATTCAATATCCCTGAGAATTACAAGATGATTCGTATTTGTGCGTAATACATCAAACAGAGAAAACGGCAAGCCACGGAGGTCTCTTTTCAATATATTTTCTTATATCCTGATATCCTACCAGAAAGGAAATCTGTATTCGGTGGTCTACCAGGAGACCCAAAAGTTTACCGAGTGACTGGCGAGTTTAGTTTGTGTAATGGATTTGTTTCAAAACTTTATCAACATCGCTGAATTCGTGATTAGATTTGTGAAAATGCGTGAACCAGTAATTTGACTTCATTTTGCAGCGTTGATCCACTGTTATTTTAATAATATGTTTTAGAAGAAAATATCCAATTCAATAACTAAAACTTCAACTGAAGATAAATTGCTTCAGATCAGGTTTTGAACTTATTGATCGAGGAAAGCGAGATCTTTAGAGATCTCAACTTCAACTTGGGCAAATCGGCGTTGTATGTATGTATGTATGTTTGTTTGTTTGTCCGAGGATAACTTTTGAAGCGTTGATCCGATCATCGTGAAATTTTATACATAGGTAGGTAGTGATGCCACAATTTTGGTGTGACTAAATGAGTTAAAAATGTTAGGGAGTTGTTGAGATATTGGGGTTCAAGGGGGGTAAAACAAAATGGAAATGAGGCTATTAGGTCAAATAGGCCGACCGTCACGCGACATGCAACACACAGACGAAAAATTTTGAGACGATGTAATAAAAGTTTCACTTTAAAAATGCAATACCTATTAGGTCCTTAAATTGTAACATTTCAATGGACTAAAATGGTGTTTTTTTACAATGAGCATGATTGATGTTTAGAATAGGTCAAATATAACTTATTGGTTTCTAATAAAAAATACATAATCAGTAAATGTAGGTATTACATACACTAAATAATTTCATTGACGGTCGTTGGATAATATTTCGTTAATCGCCGTTAAGATGGACCAAACTTCGTTCCGGCTGATATTTGGGCGTTATAGCAAAATATCAGCATCTGTCATTAGCGTTACGTTCCTTTCACACGGCAACATCCTGTTTTTTGCAGGATCCCGTTTCCGTATATGCTTCAATACTAGCAGTCACGCGAGTATCCTGTTTACAGTATCTAGCAAAAAACCGATCCGTTCGAATTTGACATTCGGTTTTGTCCAGTAAAAAACATGGCCCAGTTTAATTACACGTAAAGTTTAATGGAAGTATTCCCACCAGCTTATTGCATACCGTTTTTTGCTGGAATGGGCGCGGGGAGCGGGGAGAGGTGCCCATTTCGCCTCAAGCACCGCTGCCTGTCAACCGCGCCCGCACCGGCTCTCCACTCACCACATTTCGATCGTTGTTTCAGGATCGGGTGAACCCACGATCTTTCTTTTTTTACACTGCCGGCGGCGACGGCGGTTATTACCGCCAATACAACATCGCAAGCGTGTTCACGTCCATCTCGTCTAAATTTTCGTTTTTATCTGCCCAATCTATATCGCTCGTTGCTCTAACGCAAAAAACAAGATACAACTTACTGTGTGTGACCACATCAGTGGTTGGAAAAATGAATGAAAATGACAACATTTATTTGACACGACACACTTACAAAATATAAACACAAAAGAAGATGGTGACATTCAAGTAATGTCGAATCTTGACTTCTGGCTCTAAGAGTGGGTGTAAATAGAAGGATATGTAACAAGAATGCCAAATGGTTTTTGCGGGATTCAGTAAAATACCGTTCCCGCAGAACTGGACGGCCGTGGGAAAGGGCTGTTAGATGTTAACTCTCGGCACAGTAATTGCCTTCATCGGATGTATACAGGGTATCACATTTACAGGATGTATACAGGGTATAATTAGCGATAAGACCGCCAATTGTATCCATAGATTTACGTAGTTGTTTTTTTATATGTATTTGTTTCGTGGTGTGCAATAAAGTATTATCTATCTATCTATCTATCTCTATCTATAAGGAAAGCACAGTGCCGGGAAGGGTGGTATTTATAAATGTGGACCTAAACCCAAAGTCGGTAATTATAGGCTGTGGATAATGATGATACAAGTTATCACATTGTGTGTAAGCCTGAAAGAGATTACAATATTTATAATTGAAAAATAAAAATAGATTATTGAACAATGGAGCTTTTGGGGTGCCCAACAAGTCTAAAAGAACTTTGATTTTAAGCGTACAAATTTAATAAAAAGGCTCCTACAGGGTGTTTAATAATATACTGACGATATTCAAGGGGCGGTTTCTCAAAACATGAAAAAAGACTTCTCGAAAAATAAACTATTAGTTATATTATACAATTTTAAAGAAAATCGCTTAAGTTTAGGAGATTAATTCGATTTAAAACTTACTGCCTACTCTTGCAATCGACATCTAAAAATAAAGGCCGATTTGATATCTCTTTCGGAAATGGCTGTAGGTTTTTTTTGAGTTAGAAAGAGACACCAAGAGATATCTCTAACATCAACATGAGTTTAATTGTTTGTTTTTACATACCAAAATAATAATTAGCTCATCTAATTAACCCCTTTCATTTTTGTGTGTATATTAACAAATACCCTACATATATACTAACCTACCTGAGTTAGCGATAAAACTTTTTTTTTTTATTTAATTTATTGGAAAATTAACAGCTATTTTTTATCTCAGATAGATTACAGTAATAATTTCAGAAAGCTAATTACAGATTTTCACGTATAGTAACAATATATCTAACAATAATGTGAACTTAAGTACACAAAAGCTCACTTGACGATAACATGGAATGATATACATGTAATTATGTACCTACAGTTAATATAGGTAAACCTAAGTACCTACTACGTCACGAGATTCAACAATAACAATTCACTAGTTAACTTTTTATGCAAAAAAAAATACGGTGGTGTAGCGAAAATGCCAATCCTGATTTTTTGACAAATATATTCTCCGTTTTGGCTTGACATACATTTTGGTGGTCCCTGTATACATCCGATTTAAGGCAATTACTGTTGAGACAGTTGATATCTACGCAGTAGAAACAGGACCGTACAAATGATTATAATAATTTATTCGCATGAATGTTCGTTTGTCAGTTATAAAATAAGATTCATTACATTCTGCCTCATCAAGGCGTGCCAAATTCTAAGATAAAAAATTACAATATTAAAAATGTCAAACTCTCTAAGACAAAATTGAATACAAATATAAACTAGTGGTTCGCCCCGAACTGAGATCTCGCGTAATCTTTGACTATTAAAATAGTGCCACGTGCATATCCAAATAACTTGACCTACAGTTTCATTCAAATTACAGGAGTTCATAATTGGTTATTGTTTTTTGGGGTACAAATTGCAGTTATTCTGGATTCCAGACTTTAGTCTATATTTGTTTTACATAATAAATAAAATAAATAATAAATATGGCTGGACATTTCACACAGCGCTATCTAGCCCCAAACTAAGCAGAGCTTGTACTATGGGAACCAGATAACTGATAGAATACTTATATACGTTTTTTTTGTAAATACATACTTATAATATATAGAAAAACACCCAGACACGGAACAAATATCTGTAGATTATGCAAACATGTGTTCCGCGGCGGGAATCGAACCCGCTACCTCCCGCGTCTCAGCCGGCTATACGCCCACTGCGCCACGGAGGCAGTCAATACCAAATTTCAGCACTGAGGGGTCACTGGTACCCTGTGAATTTCGTCAAAGTTCAGTTTTTATTATGGCTAATAACCTAAAAACTACAAGGTTTAAACTAAAAATGGGGTCGAAATCTACTCACAAAGATCTTTTATAAGACGTGCCACTTGACCGGATAGTCCCAGTTGGTTTTTTTACCCCTCTTGAACCCCAATGTCTCAACAACCCCCCACATTTTTAGCTCATTTACTGACACCAAAATTGTGCCATCACCTATATTCCAAATTTCCCGATGATCGGATAAACGCTTCGAAAGATATTCTCGGACAAACAAACATACATACATACATACAACGCCGATTTGCCCAAGTTGATTTAGAGATCTTGCTTCGCTCGATCAAGATTACACTTAATTTCAAAAATATCAAATTCTCAAATGTTTTTTCTCTGTACGAAAATATGTGATTTTAATCTATTCTTACGCAGATACAAACTTTTCTAGATCTGGTCTGTTCATAAAATATGACACATTAAACAACTATGAAAAAGTGTGGGTTAAATTATTTCCATAATAGTTATGTTATTAAGTCAATAAATAAATTGTAATTGAAAAATTGAAAATTAAATGTATCTAAATAGTTACGAGTAGACTCATGAATGAATGAATGAAAAATTCTTTATTGCACAAAATAAAAATATCTATACATGATGCGTCTACTGATGTGTCAAAATGTTGTTGCCGACAAAATTGCTCGTTGGAATACGTATTCCGTAAGACAAGCCGCTTATACTCGTAGTCTGGTTTTACCTCATTAATATTGTTGAAATTCAAGCAAGAATAATGCATTTTGAGTAAATGATGAAATGAAAACACTCAATCATGAAGTTTCATCAGCAAATACGGTTTTTGTTCTAAAATATGTTTCAATACAAACTTTGCAAATAATTATCAGCCTAATATTTCCATCTTCCGTCTTCATGACCTTAGTATTGTGCTGTCATAGAAATTGAACAGGTGTAAAAAATTAAAATACCTATTGTTGTACATAGGATGTTTGGTAATATACTGACGATATTTAAGTGACGGTTCCTTAAAACATAAAAAAAGACTTCTCGATAAAAAAAACCACGATCAAATTTTGAAGACAATCGACAAAGTTTAGGTGATTACTCGTATAAAACTTATTGCCTACTCTTGCAATCGACATCCAAAAATAAAGGCCGTAATCCACAAAAGCGTAGATTTCTTACTTATGTCCTCTCTCCACGCGCTCTCTGCTTAGAACTTCGCTGCGAATGCAGTGTAGAAAATAAGACATCGCCGCATGACCGTTTCCACTAAAGATGAGCGGAGAGATGTCGGAATATCGATATACTATTCGTTATTTTCGCATGGTATTCTCATCTCTGCAAATCTACTCTTTTGTGAACGACGGCTTTTATTTTTGGATGTCAATTGCAAGAGTAGGCAGTAAGTTTATATCGAATTAAGCACCTTAGTCGATTTTCTTTTAAATGTGATAATATAACTAGTAGTTTGTTTTCGAGAAGTCTTTTTTATGATTTGAGAAACCGTCATTTGAATATCGTTAGTATATTATCAAACACCCTGTATAGAAGAATAACGAAGAGAACCGCAGTGATGATAATGATGATGATGCAGCCTGCCTACGCGAAGGCCCACCGTTGACGCAACCCCCACCATCGCGCCCGTCTACAGCTGTGCGTTGTGCGAGATGAAACGTGATTCGGAGCGGATCGCACTCACCCTGATGAAGGTTCACGAATTGAACTGAAACAGTGTCGGTCAAAACACTGATAAAACTGTACGTGATAAATCCCGTATAATAATGATTGAAATAAATCACGAAAGTTGTCTAAGTAAAACTGTTGTATTAGTACATAGTAATTAATCCATTTAGATGATCCATACTGTTTCTAGTGGTGGTGGTAGTGTGAGAACAGTAGGCCTAACGAGCCATTATAACCATGCAATGACCGAAACTCCCCCCCTTGCCCCTCCACACCCCGTTTTTGGATTTTTTTCCTACATCTAGTAGAATGAAGTCCTTAGCGTGCTTCTCAAATTTGATTGAAATCCGTCGATAAATAACGCTACAGGAAACTTTCCCCTTCCCCCCCCCCCCTATTTTCTCCCCAATCAAAAATCACGATTGACTGAAAAATTTAAGTAAATCAAGGAATTTGTGTGCCAATTTTGGTCAAAATTGGTTAAAAAATGCGACCTGTAGGCGAGAACAGACATACAGACTGACAAAAGTAACTAATCTCGAAACTGAGACGCTTCGCTGCTCGGTCAATTATAAATTCTTAAGTAACTCTGTCTCTCTGTTGTTGTTAAGGCAAAGTGGGGGGGGGGGGCTTTGCTCCTTCCACTCCCCCCTTTTGAATTTTTTTTGCACATCTTGTGTTGAATGAATTCCTTAGTGTGCTTATCGAATTTCATTGAAATCCGTCAATAAATAACGCTACAGCAAACTTTCCCCTTTTCCCCCCCTATTTTCTCCCCAATAAAAATCCCGATCGACTAAAAAATTAAAGTAAATCAAGGAACCTGTGTGTCAATTTTCTTCAAAATCGGTTGATAAATGCGACTTGTAGGCGAGAACAGACATACAGACGGACAAAAGCATTTTTTAACTCGAAACTGAAACGCTTCGCTCGCTCAGTCAATTATAAAATCTGTAGTCTCTGTCTCTCTGTTATTATGTTTTCACGACTAAATGTCTTGACCGATTTTGATGAATTTTGGTATATAGGTAGATTAATACATTCCTACTTTCTACACGACTGCGCAGAAGGAGAGTAATGTATTTATTGACAAATCGCGCGTGCGAGGCCGCAGGCGGAAAATTACAATAACATAAATAATCAACAAAATGTAAACCATGTTATTCATGTACTTATATTTTGGCATATAAATATTATATTTCTGATTCTGGTAAAATGGGAGAAGGAACAGAGTTTAGCTTACAAAATTTGAACCACTCACACATACAAATATGTTATCACACATGAAAAGAAACAGCTCCAGTAAAAAAAAGCATTTTTATAAATATAGATCCGAGTGGCGCTGAGCTCATAAAAAATGGAGCTCCTCAACAAAAGCAATTGAAATAACCCGAAATTATACGAAGGTTGCCCTCACACGGAAACGTCACAATGCGATTACGTCACAACAATTCCCAACACAAATGGGGTGTCCTGACAATGGAGACACCCCATTTGAGCGGAAGTCGAGATTTGTCAGCGAATGTGAAAGTTTAACGTGATCGCTGAAAGTTGTGCATGTGTTTTATGTAATACTGAGCTTCTTCGAAATATCCTGTACTTTTTGGCAATAAATTTACATGAAAGCCACGTTTAATGGTTTTTCAGCGATTAAATTGGCCATTTTATTATTCGCAGTTTTTAACTCTGCTTTTTAGGGTTCCGTAACTCAAAAGGAAAAGTAGAATGCTTATAGAATCACTTTGTGGTCCATCTGTCTGTCTGTGAACACAAAATACATAAATCTACGGTCCCTTAGAGCTGTAAAAAATCAAGCTCAAAGCAATAAAATAATACGACCATTTTCGTTACCATTGCTTGCAAATAAATCAAAACATATAAGGTACTTCCCGTTGACCTAGAATCATGAAATTTGGCAAAAGCAAGGTCTCAAATTAAATTAAATAGTCATTTATTTCAGATATCCATTATCCATATGTTAAGAGTATTAAAATTACATTAAATTATAATGATACTAAAATTAAATCAAAATGATATTAAAATTAAATTAAAATTAAATTGTAATTACATCAAAATTAAATCAAATCAAAATTAAATTTAAAAATCTGTGTTGGTTTCTATTACATTAAATAAATAAATAAAATAATACACACAGAAAATAAAACAAGTATAAAATAGGGACTGGGTGAAAATAGTATCTGCCATTTTGTGCCAAGGGTGACTAATTGAGGAAATTACCTCCGTCATTAATCACCCTTCGCACAAAGCACCTCCAGAGCAGAGATGTGCAGCACTCAGCCACCGTCCTCAGGATGCTGTTGCGACTGTCCCGAACTCTGCGCATCAACGATGCCGTTTTTTTGCGCATGATGGCGTGAAAGCCATCTGTGTGATAATGGGCAAACATCCCCGATGCACTGCAGTATCGGGGCAACCGCAACATTATCCGGAAGATGTTATTATATTGGATGCGTAGGACATCCAATGATCTTTTGGTATGTCGGACCCACAGACTTCCCGTGTACAAGCTCTGACAGTAGGCTTTAAAAATCGTAACTTTAACTTGTTCAGTACAACGGGAAAATCTGCGGGCCAACATGTTACCTCGGACCGCCAATGCCCTACGCTCCCTCTCAATATCTTCATCGTCTTTAAGGTCATCGGCAAGAAAATGTCCCAGGTATTTAAATTTCGTAACACGATTTAAGTTCAAGCCGTTTAGGGTTATATTCAGTGTATAACCGGGACATTTACCGACGGCCCTAAAAATCATGTATTCGCTTTTTTTCGCATTATAAATAAGCCCGTGCTCAACAGCATAGGCCTCGCAGACCCCCAACAATTCCCTGAGACCCCCCACCGTCGGGCTCAGCAGCACCATGTCATCGGCGTAACTAATGTTGTTAATGCTAACGCCGTTCATTCGGCAGCCGACACGCATGCTGCTCAGCCCGACGATGAGGTCGTTTACATAGAGATTGAAGAGCTTGGGAGAACTCAAGCCCCCCTGTCTCACTCCGCTCTCCAACCTATATGCATCCGAGAGAGAATTGGTCCATTACACATAGTTGGTCTGATTGGCATACCAAAATTTAAATATATTTTGGATTTTAGCCGGTATACCCTGGTCCCTCAACTTTCTCCAGAGCACATCATAAGACACAAGGTCAAAGGCCTTGGAGAGGTCAAGGAAGCAGGCGTATATAGGCGTCCTACGGTCTGTATAATACTGGACGGTATGCTTGAGACTTATAATCGTACTTTCAGTAGAAAGTCCGGGCCGAAACCCGAACTGGGCGTCATGGAGATTTAAATGTTTTTCTAAGCAAGAATCAAGCAAACCGTCCAGTATTTTAGCAATTATAGTTGCCAGCGAGATTGGGCGATAGTTTTTAATGTCAGCGACATCCCCAGTCCTGTTCTTCACAATGGGCACCACGATAGTTTTCATTAAGTCAGGTGGTAAGTAAGAGTGACTAATGCACATTGTGAAGAACATGGCCAAAACGCTCGGAAGGTGTACTCCCGCATGCCTCAAATGCTCAACACTGAGCCCGTCATGCCCGGGAGATTTGCCGCCGCTCATTTTTCTCAGGACCTTCCGAACCTGTCCTGCAGTAAAAAGAACAAGCGGCTCATCGCCCGCACACCCAGACACATCCATCGAAGCAGATGAGGGTCCTAGCGGTGAGCGCACCTTGAAGTGCTCCATGAACATATTGGAGATGTCTACAGCCTCACTCATTCCACCCACACTCACCGGGAGACCTAGCTTAATCTCCTGCTTTCCAGTAGTTTTCCAGAACTTACTAAAGTCATTTGCCTTTCTGTGTTTAGCCAAAATATCCATCTTTAGTTGCTCCTGGTTTTTCTGACACCAACTTAGGCGACTTTTGAAAATTTTTCGTGACTCGACCATTTCTTTATAAATCAATCCTGTAGCAGGTCGGTTATATAATAACCACATTTTAAACTTAAGCCTGGCCTCACGATGTGCCTCACCAACACTCTCAAAACACAAGTAAAGGAAACAATCCGAAAATCGTCAAATTACAGTTATACCACATAGATAACATATTTTTACGGAACCCTCGGTGCGGGGGCTAGACTCGCACTTGTCCGAGTTTTTTATAGTATAGTTATAACCAATAGATAAAACCTACAAAATAGTGAGTTGTAATGAGTAATAGATAAAAAAAAATCAATCGCTCTCTGCAACAAGAACTGTTTAACACAGCTCCAATTAATCAAATATTTTCTCTCTTGGATTAAAATAAACACAGATTGTTGTACCAGCACAATAAACACTGTTTGGTTTAAGAGACATATTTTGATTGTTATTTGTTTTTTATGTTTGTGTCTCTGTACAGAAAATTGTATTTGTCACATACCTATAAATGTTTTTTCCGTCTATCTTTTTTTCTTCGGTAGCGTAATCGAATCTCGAATGTTTACAAATTTGTTTGTAGTTAAGTTTATTTAAAAAGCTTTTATTTTATAATAAAAACTACTACAAGGTAAATAGAAGTCAAGTTTATAAAAGCCCTTAAAAATACAGCCTATATGAAATCTATGACAAACAAATGTGTCCATTCTAAAGGAACTAAATATTTCAAGGCTATCAACCATCTGCCTTAGCCGCACCTTGCAATAGTTTGTACATATCATACGATGCAACCCCCTGACAACCTCGAAAAACTCACAATCACGGGGAAAATCGATGAACGCAGACCAAGAGGAGGCATCCCTATCCGCTGGACCGATCAGATCCGCACCGCTCTTGACTGGTATTTCGAGAGCGGTGCGAATCTGATCCACACAACGCTATTCATCACGCCGGAGATCGCGACAAATGGAAAAAGATTGAAAAAATCATGAAATGCGGTCACGACCCTCTACATTGAGGAAACGATACACAGAGAGAGAGAGAGATATGAAATCTTGTTTGTATCTAAGAATTGTTTGTTTTTCTGTTACGTTCAAGATCAAGTTTTTTCTCGATGTTTTATGATTTCTCGTTGCTTGTTCCCCACGAAATATTCTCATTTGTTTGACTGTAGACATCAAAACATTAATAAACGCGGCAAAAATAAAGTTTCGGTGATAAATTGAGCTTATACTAATATTAGAAAGAGGTAAAGATTGTATGTTAGTAAGATTGTATGTTTGTAGGGAGTAGTCTCAGAAACTAATGAACCAATTCTGAGATCCGTGCGAAGTCGGACAGGTTAGCTAGTCTATACTTAGATTTAAAATTCGAAAGGAACTCTCTCTTTTCTGTCTGTCTATTAGATAAGTTTTCGCGACTAATGGCTTAATTGATTTCCATGAAATTTGGTATATAGATAAACTATATATATAGATAGATTAGACTGCCTCCGTGGCGCAGTGGGCGTATAGCCGGCTGAGACGCAGGAGGTAGCGGGTTCAATTCCCGCCGCGGAACAAATGTTTGCATGATCTACAGATATTTGTTCCGTGTCTGGGTGTTTATCTATATATTATAAGTATGTATTTACAAAAAAAAAGTATATAAGTATTATATCAGTTATCTGGTTCCCATAGTACAAGCTCTGCTTAGTTTGGGGCTAGATAGCGCTGTGTAAAATGTCCAGCGATATTTATTTATTTATTTATTTATTAAGACTGGGATTATACGCGGGCGGAAGCTAGTCTACAATAATAATATTAGGTATTATAAAGAGGAAAGATTTGTATTTATGTATGATTGTAACGATAAAATTAAAAAACTGTCTGATTTCAAAAATGTTTCACTATTAGAATGCCCTAAGTAATATAGGCTATATTATAACCAGAAAAAGTTAGCGAACCCTATTAAAACATCAATAATATAACCCGAGGTGTGAAAACAATGGCCTTAAGAAATGTTTAAAAAGTAAATTTCCACCCGTGTGAAGCCGGTACGGGCCGCTAGTTTTGTCTAAAGTAAAGTCATCTGGGGGCCAGTTCACGTAATAAAATTTGAAAAACGTAACGACAGATGTCCTAAACGAGGTTGAATCATCAATTGAATATATATATATTTTTTATACTACTGGAGATGGAACAAGCCTATGGCCCACCTGATGTTAAGTCGTAACCATCGCCTATAACAAGTTTTCCTCGTAGGTCACGCTCCTTAGAAATGTGCCCTACGATGCACATCCCTGCGTCCATCAACTTGAGGCATACAGGTGTAAAGCCTCATGTGCTTGTAATTTCACCGGAAACCATACCCTTCACACCGAAACACAGCAATGCTGCTTGGCGGTAGAAATAGGTATGGTGGTAGCACTTCCCCGGGCGAGCCCTTTCATAAGAAACTCTACTACTCTTAATTTAATATTTGTCGTCATAAAACTGGTTATTAGCTATAAACTGATAGAATATGTGTACTACTGGAGTATCTTTAAATAAACAAACAAATAAATATTATTATAAATACGGGATTTATCACGTTCCGTCGTGTTTGAACCTTCATCCTGATGAAGGTACACGAATTGAACCGAAACATTGTCGGTCGAAACACCGATAAGACGGTACGTGATAAATCCCGTATTTATAATAATGATTGAAATAAATCACGAAAGTTTTCTAAGTAAAAACAAATAAATATTTTTTCTGCTCTACAATATTACAATATCATCATAATATTATTAAAGTCTATAATCGCATATCAGTCAACTGTTGGACGGCCACTATCACCTCACTAGTGAGGGGTCCCCTCTCTACGCTGTGGACAACCGGCAGCCATGCCAGATGACAGATCTCCTAAACTCTTGTAGTGATTCGATGTCAGTCAGTGCTCGCATGTATAAAAGTAAATTAATTAATTAAAATAAAATACATTTAATCGTAATAACATCAGTCCTTATAATTACATACTGAAAACACTAGGCAGACCACCAAATTAATAATAAATAATAATAATAATAAATAATATCGCTGGACATTTCACACAGCGCTATCTAGCCCCAAACTAAGCAGAGCTTGTACTATGGGAACCAGATAACTGATAGAATACCTAATACTTTTTTTTTTGTAAATACATACTTATAATATATAGAAAAACACCCAGACTCGGAACAAATATCTGTAGATCATGCAAACATTTGTTCCGCGGCGGGAATCGAACCCACTACCTCCTGCGTCTCAGCCGGCTATATGCCCACTGTGCCACGGAGGCAGTCAATTAATGTTCCTTCAGTCAACTGATACCATTGTACTCAGATACAACAGAACAGATAGAGCGCGCCGAACGTGCGAGTGAAGCCACACAAGCGAATACAAATTTAAAAGCGAATACAATCTCGCGGCAGTGCTAAAGATAGCGTCGTACTGCTTTAACGTCTCGAGTGATTCATTATTTTCTGTCAAAAATGCCGTCTTGTGTTATTAAACAGTGTAAAAGTTGTTCCCAAAAACAAAAAAAAGTGGATGGAATATCATTTCACAAGTAACTATAAATTATTTAATTGATTTTATTATTTATTCACCCAATAATTAAACGGTTGTCTCGAAACACAAAACCTCGACATTAGTTCGACTGTGTTGCCAGTTTTCGGCAAAATGTTTTCCCTTCAATTGGGGAAACTACCTGTTGATCTAGACGTTAGCTAGCCTGACTGTTAAATGTACGGACGTGGGTTCGATTCCCACGCGTAATCTCACGCCTAAATTGTTATTCCGAATTTGTATGTATTTCTATAATTATGTTATTGCCGTTTACTGTGATTCGGTGTTTAATATCTTATGCGGGATTTTAAATATAATTGTATATGTATAACAATTTAGTTCCGTATGTATATATGTAATGTATATGCATTACATATACATATATATAATAAATGATATACATATATAGAGAAGTAATAGCGATCCGCCCTCGCTTCGCTTCGGGAAAAATATCCAACCAGAATATTTTACCGGGATAAAATATCCTATATGTTAATCCAGATCATATTCAATATGTACAAAATTTCACAGAGTGAATCTGGTGAAGTTGTTGATAGAAAAGTATTTAATGGTGCGATTGCACTATATAGCAAAATTAGAAACTAATTCTCGACATGTAGAAGCCAAACGGCAATATTACAAGAAATTAGTGCAAAATTAAGGTGGTTAATTTTTTTGGCCAATATAATTAATTATGATTTTAATAAATATTTTGGATTCATACGTATGTTTTTTTATCAGTCTAATGAAATGAATATGATACTACAGAAAAGACTAAAGTATTATTATAAAGTCCATTTTTCCAAAAAGTGTTATTGTAATTTTTCAAATTCTAATAACGTCTGCGTTGTTGGCTAGTCTCTTGCGTGATGGCCGCCGTAGCCGTAATTCGGCCAGGAGGACATTAAAGTCCATGTAAACCTAAATAAACACCGGACGGACAGCTAGTTATAAAAATCTTCACATATTATTTCTTCTGTAATTTTACAATGCGTTTACAATGATACATGAAATATTTAAGTGTTTAATAAACTAGTTAATTAAACAATTGTTCAATCCTAATACTCACACAAATTTGTATTTAATTAGTAACAAATTCATGTATCCAAATAAAATTTTAGAACCTATTGTCGAAAAAGGACATTTAAAAAAATACAGGGAGTTTTTTCTTTTTCTGGTATCATTACACGCACACTGATGCACGTGTCCCTACAGAGCTATTTCTAATCGCCACGCACACATGAATGATAAGTGGCGTCATACTGTTTGTTGCGTACACTCTATCTGTTTGTTTGTATAATCTGAGCCATTGTATTGTAAGTTACGTGAATACCATTTATGACATTTACCGAGACTAGATCGAAGCTTGAATTTTACTGTTTTAAGTTACGTGAATTGACCTCTAGATTTAGAAGCCAACACTAGTGTCAAAGTTTTAAGCCGCATGAATGCTTTCAACACTGCTTCACGGTTTTCATTGACGTGACATAGGCCAAGCTAAGAAACGCTCAGTTTAAAATGTAATTATTGGTCACCCATCTAAGTAGTTACCGCGCAGGATGTTGCTTAACACAGTTAAACTTTTATAACGGCTGAACGAGTAACACTAGCAGAGTTTCTATTAATATAATTTAAGAGAGAAGCGCGCTACGTTTTTTTATTCCATGTAGAATTCACACAACTTAATACTTAAAAATTATGTCAATGATACGGAGTAATACGGAAAATACAGAGTCATACGGAGTATTTAGAAAGATAGAGTCTAAATACTTATTTTGTACAATTTTATTCATATTAAATCAACAATCTAATCAATGACGACCTCCTTGGCGCAGTGGGCGTATAGCCGGCTGAGACGCGGGAGGTAGCGGATTCGACTCCCGCCACGGAATAAATGTTTGCTGATCTACAGATATTTGTTCCGTGTCTGGGTGTTTTTCTATGTATTATAAGTATGTATTTACAAAAAAAGTATATAAGTATTCTATCAGTTATCTGGTTTCCATAGTTCAAGCTCTGCTTAGTTTGGGACTAGATAGCGCTCTGTGAAATGCCCAGCAATACTTATTTATTCATTTAATGTTTTCTATCACACCCATTACTATCACAGCTAAAATTTTATTACACGCAAACAATTTTATTGCCAATCATAAGTTTATTGATGACAGAGTTGGCAATTTACCGGGAGTCGGCAAGAGTGGGTTAGGACTTGCTTTTTAACCTAAAAGTATTCTATTACCCGTGAATCTAAACTTTAAACCAAGAAATCAATATAAAAATTAAATAATAATACCAAACAGTAACATAATGGCCATTTTGTGACTATACTATATTGCCATAGATTGGTTTAGTAGTATATTTAGTAGTATAGGGCCCCTGACCTAGTATTCTCTTAGCCTTACGCAACTGCGCCACAGAGGTAGTCAAATTTATTCTGTAATTGAACCTTAGCTTACTTACTGTGGAAACAAAGCTTATAAATTGACATTTTAACTTGTTGAACTTCTAAAGATGCGTTCACATAAGATTCACAATAAATTCAAACATACAATTTTAGCAATGTAACGCCGCAAAACAAATGTTTGAATGATCTACAGATATTTGTTTCGGGTCTGGATGTTTTTCTATATATTATTATAATATATATATAATATATCTATATTCTGTTATGAGTATTTATTCATAAAAAAAAGTATAAATAACAAATAAATATTGCTGGACATTTAACACAGCGCTATCTAGTCCCACACTAATCAGAGCTTGTACTATAGGAACCAGATAACTGATAGAATACTTATATACACTTTTTTTTGTAAATACGTACTTATAATATAAACAGAAACAACCAGACCCGGAACAAATATCTGTAGATCATGCAAACATTTGTTCCGCGGCAGGAATCGAATCCGCTACCTTCTGCGTCTCAGCCGGCTATTCACCCACTGCACCACGGAGGTCGTTGCAGTATATACATAAGTATTCTATCAGCTGTCTGGTTCTCATAGTACAAGCTCTGCTTAATTTGGGGCTAGATAGCGCTGTGTGAAATGTCGAGCAATAATTTTTTTAATGTTAAATAATGTGGACCTTACAGGTAAATTATTGCTCATATTCTACAGTTCTAGATAAAACTACGTTACTATAAGTGCCTATTTCACGACGGATAAAAATCATTCTCTTACAAAATAATGCTGGACATTTCACACAACGCCATCTAGCCCCAAACTAAACAAAGCTTGTACTATGAGAACCAGATAACTGATAGAATACTTACATACATTTTTTTTGTAAATCTATGCTAATATTATAAAGAGAAAAGATTTGTGCTTTTGTATGTTTGTAACGAATAAACTCAAAAACTACCAGTTCAATTCAGAAATTCTTTCAGCATTATAATGCTTCATTATGCTTGAGTCACATAGGTTACTTTTTACCCAACTGCGCAGAAGTAGGGTAATGTTTTATTGACAAACCATGCTTGCGAAGCCGGAGGCAGGTCAGCTAGTATAGTTCGACTAGGTCGACTGCCTCCGTGGCGCAGTGGGCATATAGCCGGCTGAGACGCAGAAGGTAGCGGGTTCGATTCCCGCCGCGGAACACATGTTTGCATAATCTACAGATATTTGTTCCGTGTCTGGGTGTTTTTCTATATATTATAAGTATGTATTTACAAAAAAAACGTATATAAGTATTCTATCAGTTATCTGGTTCCCATAGTACAAGCTCTGCTTAGTTTGGGGCTAGATAGCGCTGTGTGAAATGTCCAGCCATATTTATTATTTATTTATTTATAGTATATAGAGAAACAATCAGACCCGGAACAAATATCTGTAGATCATGCAAACATTTGTTCATCATCTGATTTCCTGTCAAAACAAAAGACGTATATATTTTTTATCCGTTGGATACCGTTACGCGAGTTAGTGAAATAGACACTAATGGTACAAGTGTGTTTGATAGAATATAGTGAGCAGGTAATTAGGGAAATGGCGACCAGTCTGCTCTGTAATAATGAATTGATTCAATTAATTATTACTACGGTACGTGCGTTGACGTGTGTCCAATCCATGCAATCCAATAATCCAATGTTTGATTAGATTTGTGCAAAAATTATATTCAGTAGTACCACGACTTTTTCTTAAGTATATTGTACATATTAGTTATATTATTTCTGTAAAGAAATGCTACGTAATTTTATCTTATTTATTTATGGAATAAAGTTAAGTTTTTCAGGTTAAATAGGTACGAATTACGTGCCCAAATATGTACGAACAATGTCTCTTCAGCTACTTCCACAGCATTATGTCATACGGTATACTGCTGTGGGGGAGTGCTGCAGATATAAACACCGTTTTTGTGCTGCAGAAGAGGGTTCGTGCAATTTATAATATGGGGCTGAGAGAATCATTACGCAATAAGTTAAAAGAAATAAATATTATGACATTCCCTGGTCAATACATCTATGAAAATCTAATGTATGTTCACAAAAATATTAATGTGGTTAAGAAAAATAGCGATACTCATAATTTTAATACTAGAACTCGCTGTTGCTACTTGTAGACTCCATAAAGTTAGTAAATCGTTTAAAGGACAAGGTGTACGCTTTTATAACAAACTCCCAAGGGATGTACGAAAATTAACAATTAACAAATTTAAAAACGTAATTTAACAAAATATTTATAAAAGAACCTACTATAAAATATCGTATTATTTAGATGATAGAAGCTGTGGATTGAAATTGCTCCAACTCGTTCAAAATGTTACAATTTAGACGTAATTTATTTTCTGTATTATGTATTGTAAAAGGATCATTAAAAAACAACCAGCCTTGTTTCTTGCCTTTCTTTCCTGGCTTGGTCGCGAAGTAACAGGCAGTAAAATTGACGTTTCAAAGTGATCCTTGTGATTTTAATGAATAAAAATATTTGACTTTGACTTTGTACTGCATATATAATGGGGAATGTTCTGAGGAGCTATTCGATCTGATCCCGTTGTCGAGATTTTACCACCGCACTTCTCGACAACGTAATAAAGCTCATCCACATATCATCAACAATTGGGTATCGCGCACCACACGCTCCACGCGATCTTTTCTACCCCATACTTGCACGATGTGGAATGAGCTACCATCTGAGGTTTTCCCGTTAAGCTACGACATGGCACGCTTCAAGAGAAATGTTAATAGGTTTCTACAGGGTAGGGAATGCATCGACAATACCCCGGGTGTTGCCAATGTCAATAGTCGACGGTGACCGCTTACCATCAGGTGGGCCGTAAGCCTGTTTCCCCACAAATAACATAAAAAAAGAACACTTAAATACCTGCTAGATGTAAATATGCATTATTCTTGGTACAATCTATTGTATTTTCGTACTTCTAAATATAGAAAACTCTAATAGAACTAAAAAAATAAGTAACAAAACAGCCAAATAAACAGATAAAAACTTTTCTTATCAAAGCCATGCAAACTACTCCGAAGTTATGTAAAAACCTGTAAACATGCCACTAAACCATTGTCATTTTATTTTTGGTGCATTACATTCATTATTTCTTACCACTGAAGGCAAACGCACTATTTTATTTTTTTTATTTGCCATTTAATCTGACAACTGTCAAAAAGCGCACTTCCACATCTCAATATTACACTGTCTATTTTCTATAACGCACTATGAACATTTGGTTTACAAAATGGGTTTTTAATTCGCACTAACGTGTTTTTTTATTTTCAGGCATGTGACAGCCGCTTCTAGAGAAGGCTGTCGCGTTTCGCGACCAACGTTAGACTGAGTTGTGCCCACAACGTACAGGCGAGCGCTGAAGTGATTTATCTTCGAGGTTTTAATTAGCTATTCTGTCTGAAGTTTCGAGGGTGTATAATGATACTCGGAAGTTTTTGTGGTGAATAAAATTGTGATAGAAAAGTAAAGTAATAAGAAGTTTGTTTATTTGTTTTATACAACTTGGAGCATAACAAAGATATGGCTCGCCTGATGTTAAATGATAACCATACTGCAGAGCTGTTCAAGACTACTCGAGATTGAGGTTTACTTGTGACTGGGTAGTTTTTTGACCACCAACGCAAAAAGAGGTGTTTTGTAAGTTTGATATATATGTCCGGCTGTGTCTCTTTTTAATGCTACATGGAGATAAAACAAGCTAATGGACCACCTGATGTTAAGTGATAACCACCTATAACAAAGTATTGCCTCCTAGGTCGTGCCTTAGATATGTGTCCTACGATGCACTGCCTTGCGTCCATCAACTTCAGGGAGGTGTAAAGCCTATGTACCTGTAATTTCACTGGCAACCATTGCTTTCAAACCGAAACGCAGATGCTGCGTGGTGGCAGAAATAGGTATGGTGGTATTCATATTAATTTTTTTAAGAAAAATAGCGATAATCTCAATTTTAATACTAGAAATAAAGATAAACTCGCTGTTGCCACTTGTAGACTCCATAAAGTTAGTAAATAGTTTAAAGGGCAAGGTATTCGCTTTTATAACAAAATCCGAAGTGATGTACAAAAAAATCACAATTAACAAATTTAAAAAGTAATTAATCAAAATCTTTATAAGAAGCCAAATATAAATATCGGATTATTTAGATAATAGAGAAGCTTGGGATTGAAATTGCTCCAACTCATTAAAAAATGTTACAATTAAGACGTAATTTATTTTCTTTATTGTTATGTATTCTAAAAGTTAAAGGATCATTAAAAAAAGCAACCAGCCTTGTTTCTTGCCTTTTTTCTGGTTGGTCGCAAAGGAATAGGCAGTAAAATAGACGTTTCAAAGGGATCCTTGTGATTTTAACGCATAAAAGATTTTGACTTTGACATTGGTGATTGTACTTCCCCGCGCGAGCTATTTCACAAGAAACGACTAGTTTTAATTTATTCTTTACTTACCTTTGTTTATAGTCTTTTATATTCTGGTCTTCATGGTCGATAAGAGTTTAATATCAGAATTATCATTCTATTTTAACCGTACAACATTCAGTCCTAATATATATAATACTTTATTGAATAACCACACTAACAGAAACAATACGAATAAGTACTAAGCTAACCTAAAAAGACAATACAATGGGCGGCTTTGTTACTGAGAGCGATCTCTTACGGGTGGCTTTTGGTAGAACTTAATTGTATCATCATCATCTACAGCCTATAAGTACCCATTGCTGGATGTAGGCCTTCCTTTGTAAACGTCACCCTTCCCGGTCCTGTGCTGCGTGCATCCAGGAGTTGCCCGCGACTTTCTTTATATCGTCGACCCACCGCGCCGTCGGACGTCCTGGACTTCTTAGGTCTGTTCTTGGCCACCATTTGGTCAAAGATTTACTCCACCTGCCATCACCTCGTCTAGCCAAGTGTCCTGCCCAGTTCCACTTGAGTTCCACCACCCTTGTGCCGACGTCTTGGACTTTCGTCTGGCGTCGGATTTCGGTATTGGGAACTCGATCCAGCAGGTTGATGCCAAGCATGGCGCGCTCCATGGCTCTCTGTGCAACTCGTACTCTGTACACAGTTTTCTTAGTGAGTGCCCATGTTTCGGCGCCGTAAGTCATTGTTGGCAGGACACATTGGTTATACAGATGGGTTTTTGTATAGTGTGTGTGTAAAAACATACGAAAGATTTTTCATACTACCTTTTCGCTTTTTCACACGCCTGTACATTTTTAAGACATTGACATCAATAGAGGCTTAATATAAAGTACACTTGTTAAATAAAGATTAAACGGATTATTATCGAGAATAATAATAATAGTAATTTAGTATGATGTAAGGAACTTTGACGTCTTAAATTAGATGACTCTTGATTCCTCTAAACATTTCCGTAATTCCAATTATTGGGTAAGTCTTTAGGTTAGAATATTCATAAATCCGTATCATAACTGAGCTGCTTTTGTTTTCAATTGTTGAATACCATAAGATGGCGTCTATTATAATTTGCCTTGTCATTATAATTGTAAGACGACGTTTAAGAGGGTAAATCCCCTATTAAATTATTTAGTTTAGGAGTAATAGAACCAACCTTGGAATATTTTCCTTTATTTTTGTGTTGCGTATATTAATATAATTTTAGGTAACTTTTTTTAATTATCAGACACGATTATAAAATTGGTAATGAATCATCAGAACGAACATAACAATTTGAACAACAGAATTTACGATGTGATGTGTATTATTTGTGGAGTCTGTCTGTCTGTCTAACCCTCAGTTACAGCCGTTTCACTGGTAGACTAACAGTGCTGTGTAGCTGAAATTTTCATGAAGATAAGTTTTAGTGACACATATTATAGTATTTTCAATTATATACAGTAATTATGTACGATGATTGCGAAAGTTTGTAAAATACTATGGTCATAATTAATGAACATGGCTAAAGTCCTTAATTATGACAACGCATAAAACGTGATAAATCTTTGTACAAGTTAAAAGAGACGTATTAATAGTTATACGTAAATACGTTTCATCATTATTTTCACTAAAACGGGATATATGTATACCGTTATTTTAAAATCATTTAATGGTGTGATAAACTGTAAAAGATGTGATAACCTGTACCCCGCTTCTCCTAAATTGCATTTTCGATCACGGTATTAACAAACATTGCATTGACAGCCATGGACTTCGATCAAATATCAATAAAATTTATATCATACGCCAGCGCCGGGTGTTCAACCGAACGGTCTAATACGTTACGATGGTAAGAGGCCTGAGGGTATCACTCTTATACCTTGGGAGAAGGGTAGGCCTTTGGTGTGGGACGCCACGTACGTCGATACCCTTGCGCCATCTCATCTTTTTTGACGACCTCCGTGGTAAAGTGGGCAAATAGCCGGCTGAGACGCAGGAGGTAGGGGGTTTGATTCCCGCCGCGGAACCTGCGGATATGATCTACAGATATTTGTTCTGGGTCTGGATGTTTTTCTATATATTTTAAGTATGTATTTACAAAAAAAAGTATATACGTGTTCTATCAGTTATCTGGTCCCCATAGTTTTTTTTTGCAGATGGAACAAGCCTATGGCCCACCTGATGTTAAGTGGTAACCATCGCCTATAACAAAGTTTGCCTCGTGGGTCACGCTCCTTAGGAATGTGCCCTACGATGCACTTCCCTGCGTCCATCAACTTGAGGCATACAGGTGTAAAGCCTCATGTGCCTGTAATTTCACCGGCAACCATTCTCTTCAAACCGAAACACAGCAATGTTGCTTGGCGGTAGAAATAGGTATGGTGGTAGCACTTCCCCGGGCGAGCTCTTTCACAAGAAACTTTACTACTCTTACAGTACAAGCTACAGAGTACAAGCTCTGCTTAGTTTGGGGCTAGATAGCGCTCTGTGAAATGTCAAGCCATATTTATTTATTTATTTATCTCTATGGTACAGCAGTTGAGGCCGGTACGGCGGCAAATTCAGCCGAAGATCCGAAGCGGCGCAAACAAAGCTTACGTATTTGAGAAATTTGGGGTCGAGACCCTGTGTCTATGGGGTGCTGGGGCGTATTGCGTATTCAAAATTTTTTCTGGGCATCTGGTCGAAGCGACTTGTGATCCGAGAGCTAGCGGTTATCTGGGTCAACGCATAAGCATTGCAATTCAGCGGGGAAATGTAGCCAGTAGCTACATTGCTACATCTTGGAGATACTTCCGCCTGGCAGTGATCTGGACCAGTTGAGCTATCTATAGACCGTTAGCAACGGTCTTTAGATGATTCAACTGGTTTTTTGTATTTTATTGTAATTTATATTATTTATTATATTATTATTTATATTATTAATTTATATTATAATTGTATATTATTTCTGTTATTAAATAAAATTTACATATAATAATCAAGCCATCGAGTAGGATCGAATTCAATTTAAATCGAGTTTAGATCAAATGAATTTAAAAAGATTTAATAACGAAAACTGTACTTCAGTTCCAAAAACATGGTCCTAATTTATTTATTTGGTAACATAAAATACGTTATGTTAATACCATTTTACCCTTCGTTTTGTCCCCCAAGGGTGCAATGAAATCCTTTTTCCCTCACTCAGTATAATTTTTATAAACAAAATTTGTAATTATAAGGAGAAAAATAGCTAAAACATTGAAATTAAGTTTTAACAAAGGGCGCGGGTTATATGAAGCACAGTTATTATACCAAGAGCCAACAAGAGTAATGAAAAACAATGTATATCGTTGTTAATTTCTCTACTACCTGCAATAGTAGGTTTTGGAAGTTCGTACAAGTAAATTAACAACCATTTAAGCAAAAAATAGATGAAAACTACAGTGAGTTTTAAGCTGAAAAGCAGCATTACCTTAAGGCCTAGCTTTCTTGTCATCTGAATTACCTATTTATTGATCGAGCGAAGCGAGATCTCAAAATTAACTTGGGCAAATCAGCGTTGTATTTATGTATGTTCGTTTGTCTGAGGATAACTTTCGAAGCTTTGGTCCGATCATTAAGAAATTGGATACATAGCAATGGCACAATTTTGGTGTTTCTAAATGAGCTAAAAATGTTGGGTGGTTGTTGAGATATTAAGATTCAAGAGGGGTAAAAAAAAACGAAAATGATACTGTTAGATACTGTTAGGTCAAGTGGGACGTCAAATGAAAGGTCTTCATTATTACATTTAGACTTCGTTTTTATTTTTAGTAAAGTTTTAATACTTTTTGATTTATTAGCCATAATAAAATTCACAGGGTACGCCAGTGACCTCACAGTGCTGAAATTTGGTACGTGTAGCTTAAGTGACACAAATATAGGTAAAAGTCTGAAATCCAGAATAACTGCAATTTGTACCAAAAAAAAACAATTGACATAAATTTCCGTTACCTGTAATTTGAATGAAACTCTAGGTCAAATAAGTTGATTATCTTTAGGTATTTATTTATGTATTAGGATTATAAGTTCAATTTATTATTATTATATTTTATTTCTCTTAATTTGTATTTATACTCTGTGCACCGCTGTCCATTACTGCTTCGCTCATTACTTTCCATCCAAAGGTTGCCTGGAAGAAATCACTTTCCAATAAGGCCGCATATTGTATATATTTAGCATTAATTAGTTTTCTAAGTATTCCTGGTGTACAATAAAGCATTATTCTATTATGTTCTACAGTGTAATTAATATACTTAAAATTCTGGTTTGCTTCTGTTCATAATTCTTCTGCTAAACGGATTGACAGATTTTAATTATTATTTTTTTTTCTTGTGTCACCTGAATAGTTCTTAGCTATAAAACCCCGCCCGGTAAGTGGCGCTGTTGTTGAGAACCAGAAAATTGGTGGAAGAAGTCGCGGGCATTCAACTAGTTATATTATAGATATTTATAAGTTTGAGTGTTTTTTTTTTAAATTGATGTTAGTCAAGCGCTCTAACTCACCTGATGGTAAGGGTTCATTTTAAGAAATGCTTGTAATGCCGAATCAATAATATGTACTTTTTGATGTCAAACATTTATTAGCGTCCGTCGAAGGTAAGATGTCGTGTATGAATAACTGCAAAAAGTCAAAACTACGGGTAAAGAATTGTTTACCGTCACGTCAAAGTCAAAGTCAAAATATTTAAGTCATTAAAATCACAAGGATCACTTTGAAACGTCAATTTTACTGCCTGTTCCTTCGCGACCAAGCAAGGAAAGAAAAGCAAGAAACAAGACTGGTTGTTTTTATTAATGATCCATAACAATACAGAAAATAAATTACGTCTAAATTGTAACATTTTGAAGGAGTTGGAGCAATTTCAATCCCAAGCTTCTCTATCATCTAAATAATCGGATATTTTATAGTAGGCTTTTTTATAAAGATTTTGTTTAATTGCGACTACATTTGTTAATTGTCAATTTTTGTACATCCCTTGGGAGTTTATTATATAAGCGTATACCTTGCCCTTTAAACAATTTACTAACTTTATGTACGCGTATTAATATTGCGTATGATAAGATAAATGTTTATAAACGGTTTTCTTTAATTATAAATTATTTCAATAACCATCAATTCGTGAAAACGTTTTACATCTGCCGGGCGTCCCCTGACACATTTTTTTTATTACGTTTCCAGGCCTAATAACAAAAAAAGGAACTCAAAATTTCGTAACATTATAAGAGTTTTTGCCGTTTTTTTTATAAATTGCTGTCCGTCTGTCCGTCCAATCTTCTTTCAGCGGTTCGCTTGCCCAGGTAACATGTTAATACTCTTTCCGATCCCCGTTTTTTGAGTGTAATGCATAAAATTAATTATGCGACGAGCGAGCGGCTTGTGGAGCTCATAATGTAATTTGTCAGACACACGATTCCGTACTAAATGAGCATTAATATTAAAAGGCTACTTTTAGCGATAGTATACACATAATACATAAGGTTTATTGTTATTATAATAAGCCTTATATATTATGTGTAACCTTGCCCAGTCTAGATCACCTACCGAATCTCCTAAGTTCAAACTAGGGGTTAGCCAAAGAGCGATGGAGCGCAGCATTTTGAGCGTAAAACGGATGGATTGGATTCCAATCTCCTGGCTGCGCTCGAAGACCGGTATTGCTGACATGGGTATCAAAGCTGCAAAGCTGAAATAGGACTAGGCGGGCCATGTCTCCCGTATACAACCTGGTAGGTGGGCTAAAGTCACTAGCAAATGGATTTTTAAAGACGGAAAGTGACCCCAAAAAAGAGCTGGAGCAAAAATTTGGATATCTTCGCAAGGGACTGGCAAGATTTGACTCTGGATCGACATAAGTGGAAGGAAGAGGGGGAAGCCCAGTAGTGGGATTTACTGTTATTATAGTTTTATATACTTATATTATACTTACTATTATTATAGTTTTTTCTAGTCCGTAAGAAAAAACTATAATAATAGTAAGGCGATGGGTACCACTACTTAACATCAGGTGAATCATAAGCTTGATCCATCACCAAGTAGAATAAAAAGCAAAAAAAAAAAATAGTCCGGTTTTGTTGTAATAATGGTTGTGATCAAACGTAACGAAATATTGTTACAAAAATCTAAAAAAGTAGCAAGTCGCTCTAAAGATCATCTGTAATTGATAAATATAATAAACCTCGTCTATAAAAAAATCATCACACTTAGATTAATGTATGAATAACTATTCTATTTTTGCATTTATAATTCCTATGTTCATAAATTTTGTAATTTGAGAAGGGGCGTAGCTGTTTTTCTCCGTAGACCCCCTACGACGTAGTGTCGTAGCACTTTTACGCCGTAACCCCTCTACAAGTTATACTACTACGGCGTAGCTCGTAGTAGCAAATCAATCTTTTTGATGTGTAACATCTTTCCTCTCGGTTTGTGGGAGTAATTTTAGCAAAAGGGACGGAAATGTGTAACATAAAACTGGGGCATCACGCGCTATTTGATTTGCAATCACATTTCTTCTCATAAATATAAAAACAAAATGTTAATCAGCACTTTATGTTACAAGTATTATGTATGTTAAGATGATACAAATTATTATAATTTACTGTTTTGATCTCTGAGATTATGAGTCGAGATTGAATAAATGAGTTATCTAATTTACTCCATTTCAACGTCTGCTAGATACAGAGCTTTACTCAGAGAATGTAAATTGCAAAATATTGAATAAATTTACTAAAATTTTCTATCATTAATGACGAAAAAACTTGAACGTAAAAAACAAGTTTTACAGTCAAGTCGAAGATGTTCATGGCGTAGTAAGTGTATCACGAATATAAAATTTATTAACAGATTTTTCATACTATAAATGAAACAAGTTCTTTTAAAACCATTACAAACTATTTTTATTTCAACTGATCCAGATACCTAGCACCCCCAAGGCAGTGGAAACATGACCTTGGTTTCGGTTCAGTTTAAAGAATATTTATTTGTGTAAATAACTTAGTACCAAATATATATAGTTCACGTAAATGAATACTGTTTATAAAATTTAAGTATCATTTATGAAAATACTATATAATATATGCTGGTATATATGTATGTATATATGTATGGTATATAACAATGCGTTATCTAGTAATATTATTGGAATCTAGAAACGTGGTCTTTCACTACGGGCCTCATAAGAAGGCTCAAGCTCACTCAACGTATTATGGCTGTGCTTGGTATGATTCGATTCAAAAATGAGGAGATTCGTAGATGAACCAAATTTTAAAAAATTAGCAAGCTGAAGTAGCAGACGTGGGCAGGGCACAAAGCCGGAAAAACTGACGACCGCTGGGGCAGGTTCTCCAGTAGAGAACCTGCCCTGGAAAGCGCAACGTAGGTCGGCCCTTGGACGTCCTGTTACGATGATGATAATACGTTCATAGCCTGACTTGAGGCGCTGTTAAAATCTTTTTAACCAATAGATGTTAAGAGCTTGGAGATAAGACGTCGTAACGTCTTAAGACCGACATGGCACGCTTCAAGAGAAATGTTAAGAGCTTTCTATAGGGTAGGGAACGCATCGACAATACCTCGGGTGTTGCCGGTGTCAATAGGTGATGGTGACCACTTACCATTAGGTGGGCTGTAAGCCTGTTTCCTCACAGGTAACATAAAAACAACAACAGAATAAGCAACAAAACAAGGTCCATTTGATAGCGGCTGAGCAATAAGTGTTTAACGTTGCCTGTGGATAATACGTCTGTATGCCTTCTATTATGACTAGCTGCCGCATGCGGCTTCGCACGCCTAATTTGTCAATTAAAAGTAGCCTATGTCTCTAACCAGGTCATAATCTGATGTACCCCCTTTCGCATTAATAATATTAGTATGATGATGATTAGATAAAGCCGTGTGGAGAAACTAGTCTGAAATATATTTTCTAATGCTTCAATAAAGCTGTTGGCAAGGTTGGTCGAAATGGTTAAATTTTATTAACATGGAACGAATCGCATTTTGTTGGCGGTAATGTAGTTGAGCGCGGGCAATAAGTTTTAGTTTTATGACTAAAATGGGAGTTAATGATGTGGGATGTGTTGTGGATTTTATAAAAACGCAACGTAAATAAATAAATAATGCTGGAAATTTCACACAACGCCATCTAGCCCCAAACTAAGCAAAGCTTGTAATATGGGAACCAGATAACTGAAAAAATACTTTTTTTTGTAAATAGGGAGAATACCAGACCCAGAACAAATATCTGTTTATGCAAAGATTTATTCCGTGGCGGAAATCGAACCCAATCTCCTACGTCTCAGCCGGCAATTCATCCACTGTGCAACGAATGTCGTGATAACAATTGTTATTTTTAACCTCTGACGCAAAACGAGGAGATTTTATAAGATTGACGCCTGTGTTCGTCTGTCTGTGTGTGTCTGTCTGTCTGTGGCATATGGATAAACCGATTTAGATGCGTTTTTTTATATAGAAAGCTAGTTCAACAGCAAAATTAATGCACATGTGTATAGTACCTACTATGTAAAAGACTTGAATTTGAGAGAGCTTAAGTATTTCTTTTAAATACTTTTTAAATTACTTTCTTTTTTTAAATTAATGCTTAAACTTAACTAACCTATCTTTGCTAGACATAATTCAAAATATTCATATGATGGGGGAAGCCACCGGCACCTGAAACACAGTTTTTTTACTAGTTCGGGAGCCTATGGATTCAAATTGACTATGTCATACTTAATTTTGTCAATAAATAAATTGTAACTTTACTTTAAACTCCGTTACCTTGTTTAGTCGTGAAAACATAATGGTCTAAGAGCCGGTGAAGATCGACCTTCACCGATCTGATAACCAGATAAGACATACTTTTTATCAAATATAATTTATAAACAAATATGCCTATAATTACTTGCCTATCTAAAAAAGCTCTCTAAAAGTTTTTAGCTAGGCAACAGTACTATAAGTATGTTTTTTTGCTGGCAATGATTTTGAAATATGACTGATTTTGTAATAAAATAATCTAAAATTTGATATATATTTCGATAAGTTAGCAGAACGATGGAGTCACCTATATTGACTTACCTGTTCACATCGGCTTGCCAGGTAGCTATACACAGAAATGAGTAGGCAAGCCTACTGAGGCATATTCTGTGTGTTAAAAACTAACAGTGAAATAAAATTCATTTGGTTATCAAAAGAATGAAAGTGATGAAAAAAAATCGATTAAAGTTAATTTAATTAAAAATAGCCATAAGCACTTTTAGATAGGCAAGTAATTATAGGCATATTTGTTTATAAATTATATTTGATAAAAAATACGTCTCACCTGGTTATCAGATCGGTGAAGGTCGATCTCCACGGTCTCCTCTACTATAACGAAAAGTGAGACAGAGCTACTATCGAATTTATAATATTAGAATGGATTTCTCTCTCACGACCCAAATTTCATAACGAACAAATTTGTTGATTTAAATCAAGCACACACACTAAAAAACGCGAAGAAAATATTATAAATGAAATCAAGATGAATAATGTTCATATGTATAACACATAAATTACAGTTTCCCCCCGCGATTTTCAAAATTAGCAAGCTTGTTTACTTGTTTTCAGTTCGTTTTGGAGTCAGGTTCTTAGTTTTATCGAATACATTTTTTAAATCTTAGCATAACTTAATTCACTGAATGCTTTTAGATGATTTTGAATGAATTTGCCTCTTCCTAACACCGGAAAGATTAAGACAATAAATCCGGCTGGTTCACAAAGGCCTGTTAATAATATCAATATTGCTACACCAAATGTTAATATAGGTAATACAAATACTGGTCCAGCTCGATTTGCAAGTTTCCCTATACATGTTTATCGATGCTCGTACAAAAACAACTGCATTTTAGTATCTAAACATTCACTCCACGCGGTAATTAGCTACAAGCTATACAGAAGTACATCGATGTCTACATCCATTCTCGACGGGACTCCTGAATACATCGTTAGTTCCAGCTGTGAGGAATTGGAACTGTTGAGAATAATGGCTTTCGTTCTGTTTGTGAAACGAATGAATCTTCTGTTTCTATGTAATAGAAATATTGCGCAATATTTGGTTAGGACTGAGACATGTAGATATCAACGAAGATGTTTAATCTACAATTTGCAGAGCAACAGAATATGCTTAGAAATCTATTGATTTTGTTAACTCTGTAAGACAAATAGATGTTATACTAAAGTTTATAATCTAGTCGTTTTGTCCAAAGTAATTTAGAATGTTTGATGCTAATTTAATGCAAAAAGAGATTTTTGCGCTACTTGCAGTTTCGTGCAAAAGTTTATCTTCCTGATTATATAACTAGGTGTCGTAAATTTCACTTCCTTCCCCTGTATGAACGTAGAAACATTTCCGATTTGGCGTACCTTCTGAGCATTGCAAATGACAGGGTTGACTGCTCTGAGTTACTGGAGCTACTGGGATTACGCACTTATAAAGTCAGAATAAGGAGACCACACATTTTGCACGTTCCGTTAGTTAAAACCAATTACAGGCAGAACGCATTTATTATTCGAGCAAGCGCCTCGCTTAACACTTTGGCAAATGCAGATATTGATCTATTCAATACTTCGACAAGCAAGTTAAAACGCTTGCTTGCGGATAAATTCTTCAATGATAATTAATCCACCTAAACTCTCATAAATACTATTATTGTAATTTCAAACGGTTTTCATCCACGGTAACTGTTTTTATCTAATCTTTTTAAAAATTATCTATGAAAATTTGTAATTGGTCCTAAGAATACATGTCTGTTTTGCATGCATTTTAATATAATTAGTTTTTCTGTAAGTTTCCAGAAAATAATAAAAATAAATAAATAAAGATTAGTTATGTCTACAATAATATTGATATCTTATTGCTAAAAATTGATATCTTCCATCTTTGGATCTTTGGAGCGAGCAGTTATAGAACATTAATGCAGTGGCCATCAAAAGAGGCATTGATGGACGAACGTGTAAATGTGGGCCGAGGCGAATCCGAGGCACACATACGTAAGTCCATCAATGCCTAGTTCTGGCCAAGGCTTGTATAGTACTTTTCTCAAATAATGCGCGGAAATTATAAAATAAAAATAGAATAGAATAGAATACTCTTTATTGCACACCAACAAAATTAAAATACAATAAAAATACACAAAAATTAAGGTAAGTACAATGGGCGGTCTTATCGCTAAAAGCGATCTCTTCCAGACAACCTTTGGATGGACAGGACAAAACAAAATCAAAAAGACGGCGGTGTAAATACGAGTATATTCATAAACTTACATAAACTACCTATACTTACTAATAAACTAATATATATACTTACAAATATAATAATATATACTTATATATATAAACTACAATAAAGGAGATAAACATAACGATAAACTAGCAGTGCGTAGACAAAGAAAGGAAATGGTTGTATACCTTAGCTTTGAAGATAGGAAGAGATTTAGATGATCTAATAGAGAAAGGTAAAGCGTTCCACAGCCACACAGCTTGAACTGTAAAGGAGTCACCATAAAATTGAGAACTGTGGACAGGGGTTTGGAGACTTAGAGCTTCAGATGAGCGTAGATTTCGATCATGCGCCTGGTGCAAGAATACAAAACGCTCCTTTAGATAGGATGGTGAAGAAGGATTGAAAAGAATGTTAAAAAGAAGGGACAGAATATGTGCATTCCGGCGAAGACGGATAGGGAGCCACTTGAGTTTAGAAATAGATACAATTACTATTCAAAATCAACGAAAAACAAAAAATTTTCACACGTTAAAGTTTTCATTTGTTTTTTTTTTCAACAAACAGCTTTCTATTTGCAAGCCAGTTCGAAATTTAAATAAAACTTTTAATTAGTTACCTTCTTGGTTGCCATGTTTCGGAATAAAATATCGACCGATAAGAGTTTACTTATTTCTTATTTGGTAGCAACGCAGTACAGCAATTTCGATTTATCTCGAAGAAGGTTGTTAAAATAATACTTAAATTTTCAAGCATGTTTAACAAAAAGTATTTAATAAAAGTGAGCGGTCCTGCTTGTTAACGAAGTGTGCTTATCACTTTCTAATATACTGATTATTTAATAACTAAATAAATATTGCTGGAAATTTCACACAGCGTTATCTAGCCCCAAACTAAGCAGAGCTTGTACTATGGGAACCAGATAACTGATAGAATACTTATATACTTTTTTTTGTAAATACATACTTATAATATATAGAAAAACACCCAGACAGAGAACAAATATCTGTAGATCATGCAAACATTTGTTCCGCGGCGGGAATCGAACCCGCTACCTCCTACGTCTCAGCCGGCTATAAGCCCACTGCGCCACGGAGGTCGTCAAATGTTGTATTATATGCTTTGTTTTATTTACCCGGTCAACTATTTTTATTACCCGACAAATTAAGTCCTCAGTCGAATAGTGCGTGTGAACATCTTAATGGCACTTGCGTCGTCTACTAATGCCACCGTTTGTTCTCATTACGCGAAATTAGCTAAACTTAGCCGTGGTATTACTTTCTAAATGAGGGTAGTTTGGGATATTCCACTTGGTTACTATGAAAATCTCGATAAATAAGGTGCTACCTGTTTTGGTAATTGGGTGTTTGGTAATATACTGACGATATTCAAGTGACGTTTTCTCACACAAAAAAAATAACTTCTCAAAAAAAATTAAATTTAGGTGATTAATTCGAGATAAAACTTACTGCCTACTCTTGCAATTGACATCCAAAAATAAAGACCGATTTGATATCTCTTTAGGAAATGGCCGCGAGTTTTGTGTTAGAAAGGGACAAAAAGAGATATCTCGAGACGTCACCAATACAGTATCTGTGGTTAGATGGCAAGCATTATGCAATAGCGCAACATAAGTTTAATAAAGTGTTTGTTGTTACATGGCCAAATAAAATTCACATTTCTATGGTAAACATCTAATAACATTATTTAATATGCTCACCAAAATAAACTCTTTCATTTTTGTGCGTATATTATCAAACACCCTATATTAAGTATTCTATAAGTTATCTGGTTCCCATAGTAGATCATGCAAATATTGGTTCCGCGGCGAGAATCGAACCCACTACCTCCTGCGTCTCAGCCGGCTGTTCGCCCACTGCGCCACGGAGGTCGTCTAAGGCATTGTAAGCCGCTCGCTGATTCCTACAATATACTCGTGAAAGTATCTGGAGTTGAATTTACAATAGGTGAAAGCTTCGGATTAGGCTTCCATAAAAGCTTTTGCTTATAAAATAACATACACATTTAAAGGACAAGGTTGCGGGTTCAAATCTCATCTGGTTCATAATTTTTGGAATGTTGTAGAAATACATAAAAACTGACACAAACATTTCCGATTCAAAATAGCTAAGTAAAAAAATCTTTTGGGTTTTAAGGTTCCGTACCCAAAGGGTAAAACGGGACCCTATTACTAAGACTCCGCTGTCTGTCTGTCCGTCTGTCACTAGGCTGCATCTCATGAACCGTGATAGTTAGACAGCTGAAATTTTCACAGATGATGTATTTCTGTTGACGCTATAACAACAAATACTAAAAACAGAATAAAATAAATATTTAAGGGGGATCTCGTGATTTTTTTGCCGTTTCTATAGATGGTACGGCACCCTTCGTGCGCGAGTTCGACTCGCACTTGGCCGGATTTTACTTTAAGTTTCTCAAAATTAGGTTTAGACTCATGTTTTTGAGTTTTAATTCTAAAAACCATAGTCTAGATCTAAAAACCTGTTTCGTTGCAATTTATAACACTGTAATCGTGAAACCATCATAATTTCTACCCGAATCCACTTGCCAAAACATTGGTCAGCGTGTTTTTATGACTCGGTCTGCTCCATCTCCCCTTCCGTATTGCAGAGTAAAACGGCTAAATGCCGAGATTACTAACAGAAATGGAGCGATGGTCGTTCCAATGTGACACTAAATTCAGTCTTGGATTCACTATTCGCTCGCTTATGGGCAATGGAGTCTTCATTATTTACCAACGGAAAGGAAATGCGCTTAGACCCAAAGTATGTAGTATGTTTAAACTTTCGCGATCACTGTACATAATTACTGTTATTAAACGGGTATTTGATCGAGCGAAGCGAGATCTCCAAATCAACTTAGGCAAATCGGCGTTGTGTGTATGTATGTAAGTATGTATGTTAGTTTGTCCGAGGATTAATTTCGAATCGTTGATCCTATCATCGTAAAATTTGATACATAGGTAGGTAGTATTGATACAATTTTGGTGTCACTAAATGAGCTAAAAATGTTGTGGGGTTGTTGAGATATTGGGGTTCTAGAGGGGTAAAAAAAATAAAAATGATACTAATAGGTAAATAGGGACGTCAAATGGAAGGTCTTCATTAGTACATTTCGACCCTGTTTTTATTTTTAGTTTATTTCTTCCAGTTTTTGAGCTATTAGCCATAATAAAAACTGAATTTTGATGAAATTCACAGGGTACATCAGTGCCCCCACAGTACTGAAATTTGGATTGTGTGTATACATATATAGGTAAAAGTCTAAAATCCAGAATAATTGCAATTTGTATCCAAAAAAAACAATATACAAAAACTCTTGTTACCAGTAATTTGAATCAAACTGTAGGTCAAGTTTTTTGGTTATTTATTTCGTGGCACTATTTTGATAGTCAAAGATAACGTGAGATCTCAGTTCGGGGCGAACCACTAGTTATCGCGTATTTGCCTTTTTATGGATCAACCCGACGTTTTGACGTGTTGCAACAGCCGTGGTCGCAGGCAGACGTCGGGAAATTAAATAAAAAGAATATAATACGCGACCCAAAATGTTATGATGCCTATCTAATATCAAGTAGTTAGTTTAAAAAATCCTAAGGTCTGCAGTCTCACCCTGTTACTTATTAACTCACTGTATATTTGGAATAGAATGAATGAATGAAATACTCTTTATTGCACACCAAACAAAAATACAGTAACAAAGGAAATAAACAATAAATAACGGTACAATGGGCGGTCTTATCGCTAAAAGCAATCACTTCCAGACAAACTTTGGATAGACAGGATAAACAAAAATCAAAAGACAGCGGTGTAAGAACCTTTAAGCATACGTAAACAGAACCCATAAAATATATACAATACCTGCGTATTGATTATGTTTAATAATATACATAAACTTAAAATAAATACATACAAATAATATATAAATGAACTAGACTACATATGGAGGATAAATAACATTAACATAAACACGAACTGGCAGTTACGAGACAACGAAAGAAAATGGTTGTATACCTTGACTTTGAAAATAGGAAGAGATTGGGACGACCTTATGGACAAAGGTAAGGCGCTCCACAGTCGCACAGCTTGTACTGTGAAGGAATCACCATACAATTGTGAACTATGGACGGGAGTACGAAGCTGTAGAGCTTCGGAAGAACGAAGGTTTCGAGAGTGTGCCTGATACAGAAACTCAAAACGCTCCTTTAGATAAGGTGAAGTGGGATTAAAGAGAATGTTATAAAGAAGTGATAGAATAGCTACTAATAAACGAATAGTACTAGCCAGCTGAGACGCAGGAGGTAGCGGGTTCGATTACCACCGCGGAACAAATGTTTGCATGATCTACAGATATTTGTTCCAGGTCTGGATGTTTTTCTATATATTATAAGTATGTATTTACAAAAAAAAAGTTTATAAGTATTCTATCAGTTATCTGGTTCCCATAGTACAAGCTCTGCTTAGTTTGGGGCTAGATTTGTTTGTTTGCTACTCAATCACGTCGTAACAGCTGAACCGATTCCGATGAAATTTAGTATATACGTAGATTGTAACATAGGCTACCATTTATCTCGTAAATCAGTTCCCGTGCGATAAAAATAGGGTGCCAAGTCAAGTTGCAACAGCGTAGCTTTATTTCTAGGTTACCTACACATTTAATACTATAACGCATACGAAGTCGCGGGCAACAGCTAGTTTATTATAAATAAGTGAAGAGAAAATGGTGTACCTCTTTTGAAGCTTAATTCTCGCACGTAAGAGTGTGATATTTGACATTATTCAAGTTTATATGTTGTAAGACGAGCGAATGCTATAATTAAGCTAAAAAAATGAATTACGGTTGAATTTCGAGGACTGTGCCCCAGCAACTAGTCCTCATATAACCTTACAGTTTAACAAACACCTTTTTTATTACTAAGGTGGCAAACACTCCTTTGATCAGGTTTCAAACTGCCTGTTTGAAACCTGATCAACGCGTACATTAGAACGGGCTTATCATCAAATCTTGTTGTATCCCTTTTGAAAAAGTTTACATTTTTGTAAGATTGTGATGCCTGACATCGTTAATTTGAGCATTGTTATTCTTAGAACTACGGTATTATGTGATAATATTGTGAATACTTTTCCGTACCTTCACAAGGTTTGGTTTGTAGGGGGATCGTCATTAAACTTTTTTTGAAGATAAACTTTTTTCAGTTACCTCAAATTGTTTTATATATTGATCAAGTTGGAGCTATTTTAGTATCAAGCATTTTTGTCATATTAATTGACCGATATCTGTCTAAAGTACACCTCCGTGGTACAGTGGGCGAATAGCCAGCTGATACGCAGGTGGTCGCGGATTTGAATACCGCTGCGGAACAAATGTTTTCACGATCTACAGATATTTGTTCCGAACCTGGATGTATCTCTATTTAATCTATGTATTTATTTAAATATATATATAAGTATTCTATTAGTTATCTGGTTCCCATAGAACAAGCTCTGCTTAGTTTGGGGCTAGATAGCGCTGTGTGAAATGTCCAGCATTATTTTATTTATTATTTATTTATTTATAAAGTCTGTTATAGAAAGGAACACGAAGACAGTCCACATCCGTTCGTCTATCTAGCAGCAGCCTTCACCGCGACCTTTGCTGCGCCGAAAATAGCTTATTGCGAGCTTCGTAAACGATCGACATCAGATTCCACATACCGGCTGCGTCACGGGACAATTGATGGAACCTCTAGATATAATTCTCATTAGTCCCGTCACGGAACAACTAAAACGGGACTAGTCAGGATACTCCTGGTGATATATCACATTTTAATGAGGTGTTTTCACGGCCATGTTTTTTAACTGCTAACAGATGGCGTTACTCTGTCATATGCTGATTAACAAAGGAAAGTGAATTTTCAATGCCAATTGCCGTGTTATCATTATTTTCCCAAGACATTGAAACTAAAAACATCATAATTTGTGTTTGTTTATATAAGTGAAATTGTTTTTTTGTTATTGTTTCTTTGAGATTTTGCCATATAAACCATATTTTTTGCTTGTGTATCTCCAGACAGCGCCATCTATTATGCTAGTTGGAACTAGTTTGTTGTCCAACAAATATGGTGTTATAAATTATGACCGGGATTGAGGCATAGACTACTTTTTTACCCAACTAGGCAGTTATAGGGTAATGTTTTTATTGATATAACACGCGTGCGAAGCCGCGGGTGGGTCAGCTAGTAGTACTTATTTACATAAGTATAAGTTATCAGATATTAAATATTTTGCTACCAATTATTTATAACAAAGTGATATAAATAAAAGTGGGGTGTCCTATAAAAAGGCAAAGCATCCAATTAAAATATATCTAAAAATTCCTCAAAAGCTATGTCTGATTATCTTATAATAGAATACTTACTATAGAGTACAGATCATGCAAACATTTGTTCCAGATCAACTCATACGAACACTACGATGTGCCATACTAAAACCTGGAAACTGTACCATCTGTCTATTATTCCTAGATCTATTTTCTACATGGCCAACACGTCAATTTCTGTCTTTTACAAAGTTAAGACTATTTTAACCCCCAACGCAAAAAGGGGTTGCTAAAAGTTTGACGTCTATGTCTGTCTGTGGCATCGTAGTTCCAAAGCGGATGGACCGATATGGACGCGGTTTTAATAGAAAGCTAGTTTAACCAGGGTGTGTAATATTTGTGTCAGTTTTGAACCGATTAAGCGGACGCATTTCATTCTGAGGCAATGTAAATTGAGCCTAACTTAATTGACATTACTTGCGGAGCTAACTTGACCTTGGGTTTCGTCACGATATTTTTAAAGTAGGTACATACGTGTAAAAAAATAAGATAAGATAAAATAACTTTTTATTGTACACCAAAGTAAAACACAAAACATAATTTTTACAAATTGATTGATTGAGCGAAGCGAGATCTCTAAATCAACTTGGGCAAATCGGCGTTGTATGTATGTATGTTTGTCCGAGGATAACTTTCGAAGCGTTTATCCGATCATTAAGAAATTTTATACATAGGTAGTGATGGCACAATTGACTAAATGAGCTAAAAATGTGCGGGGTTGTTGAGATTTTGGGGTTCAACAGGTTCAATTAGTACATTTCAACCCTGTTTTTACTTCTACAGTCTGTAGTTTAATCTTTGTAGTTTTTGAGTTATTAGCCATTATAAAAACACCAGTGATCCCACAATGCTGAAATTCGGTATTTGTGTAGCTTTAGTGACACAAATATAGGAAAAAGTCTGAAATCCAGAATAACTCATTTTGTACCCCAAAAAAAGTAACCACAACTATGAACTCCCGTTACCTGTAATTTGAATGAAACTGTAGGTTAAGTTATTTGGTTGTTTATTTCGTGACATTATTTTGATAGTAAAAGATTATGATTAATATATTTTTGTTTTTATGGGAGACTCGCGAGATCTCAGTTCGGGGCGAACCACTAGTTTTAGTACAATGGGCGGTCTTATCGCTAAAAGCGATCTCTTCCAGATAACCGTTGTATGACACATATTTTTCGAGTAGGTAATCTTATTTTTTTTATACGACCTTTTGATGGGACAAGCACCTGATGTAAGTGGTCACCATTGCCTATAACTATATCCATTGATGCAAGGCCATGATTCGAACAGCCTCCGAAGCCGATACATCCATCTAGACCACCTCTCATATGTCAGAAGTTTAGAATTTTATAGAAATGAACTATTTGAGTTAATAAGTTTGTTAAGCCCTTAACATTGAAATCTCTTGTTTTGAGTTTCTTTCTTAAACTTTGGTCTTCGTGGACTAAAAATTTATTATTTAAGGTGTAGAAATTAACTTTCCGAGGCTTTCATTTATTATTCACTAGCTGACGCCCGCAGGCTGCACGCGTGGTTTGTCAATAAAAACATTACCCTCCTACGTTGTGATATGAACTGTCTGATAGAATACTAAAAAAAATTTACCGTCAAAAATCACACTATACTTATAGAAGATTTATATACATTTTTATGTATGTAATTCGATTAGAAACTTGACCTGACCACAACTTACAGTCTCTACTTTAAGCGATCAAAAACTACACAAAATTGATATTATTTTATTATTACATATATAGCGTGTTTGATAATATACGCACAAAAATGAAAGGGGTTATTTTGATGAGCATAATAAATAAAGTTGTGAAATGTTTACCATAGAAATGTGAAATTTATTTTGGCATCTATAAACAAACACTTATGTATAATATGTTATGCTATTGCATAATGCTTGCCATCTAACCACAGATACTGTGTTGGTGACGTCTCAATATATCTCTTGTTGCCCTTTCTAACCCAAAATCCGCAGCCATTTCCGAAAGAAATATCTAACTGGCCTTTATTTTTGAATGTCGATTGCAAGAGTGGGCAGTAAGTTTTATATCAAATTAATCACCTAAACTTAGTCGATTTTCTTTAAATATGATAATATAACTGATAGTTTTTTTTTTCGAGTAGTCTTTTTTATGTTTGAGAAACCGTCACATGAATATCGTCAGTATATTACCTAACACCCTGTATTGGTACCTGTTCAACTTACTAAGCGGCATTGTCGCAAAGTGCACCACTAATTTACGTTAAAAATTGTTTATAATAATAATAATAAATATTGCTGGATATTTCACAAAGCGCTATCTAGCCCCAAACTAAGCAGAGCTTGTACTATGGGAACTAGATATCTGATATAATACTTATATACTTTTTTTGTAAATACATGCTTATAATATATAGAAAAACATCCAGACATGAAACAAATATCTGTAGATCATACAAACATTTGTTCCGCGGTGGGAATCAAACCCCCCCCCCTTATTGCGTCTCACTGGGCCACGAAGTTCGGTAAATAAATATTCAAGCTACCGGTATTAAACCCACCTCTAAAATCAGTTCATACTCGTACGCTTCCGGATGTATGCTGAAATTAATGTCGTACATAACAAAACAAGTTTTATAGTAAAAGATACACAAGAAACATAGCCTTTCATCATCATCATCATCAACCTATAACGTATACGTATACGTCCACTGCTGGACGTAGGTCTCTCCCAGGGTACGCCATTGAGCCCGACCCTCAGCTCTTCTCATCCAATCCTTGCCAGCCACAGCGCGCAAATCATCACTCCATCTAGCCGGAGTGCGTCCTACACTTCGCTTACCCAGACGTGATCTCCCCTCCAGAACACGTTTACCCCAACGGTTATCTATTATCAACATCGCCTTTGGTCTCACAAAATTCATGATAAAAAGTTAATTAATTAAACTAATGGACTAGTGACTAAACTCAATTATTTTATACGAAATAGACCACACTTGAGCAGCCATCATTAAACCATGTCGACAGTTTAAAAGTCCCGGCGAAAGTTAAGATTCTCTTATCCCATTATTATTCAACGACACGATTTGAAATAATCGATTAAAACTTACGTAGATTAATTGTATCGGACCGACGGACGGAGAAAGTCGCACCATAAGAGTGTTTACCATTTTCATCTGGAACCCTCGGACGGAAGTCAGACTTGCACTTCTTCAGTTTTGAAGTTATAAGATAAGATAAGAGATAAGATAACTCTTTATTGTACACCAAAGTGAAATACTGAACATAATTTTTACAAATAGATTTGGTACAATGGGCGGTCTTATTGCTAAAAGCGATATATTCCAGACAACCGTAGTATGGACAGGATTATCACATATCACATACGTATACTCGTATATATGTTGACGACCTCCGTGGCGCAGTGGGCGTATAGCCGGCTGTGACGCAGGAGGTAGCGGGTTCGATTTCCGCCACGGAACAAATGTTTGCATGATCTGCAGATATTTGTTCCGGGTCTGGGTGTTTTTCTATATATTATAAGTATGTATTTACATAAAAAACGTATATAAGTATTATATCAGTTATCTGGTTCCCATAGTACAAGCTCTGCTTAGTTTGGGGCTAGTTAGCGCTGTGTGAAATGTCCAGCAATATTTATTTTATTTATTTATTTATATCCCATAGTTATACATACTAGGCGCGTTTAGAACGTGAGGGTAACATTTTTACGATACGCGCGCACACCGACAGCCAAAAAGCGACATAATGAAGTTAGCTAATAACTGTCTCTCAAGTTTCCGTGAAAACTCATAACTGTATTCAAAGCAGCTACTCAAATATTCACACACTTATAACACGTGTTTCAAATCAGTAAAGATAAAAAAATATATGTTTACTCATAAATATACATGTGATTTTAAATTACCTATATATGGTGGTGAATGATAGGCCATTGTAAAATTCATTTCAATTCAATTAATTTATTCCTTGTAAATCTAAGTACAATGTTAGGTTGTAGGAGTACAAGTATTTTGTAATTAATAATAAACTTAACATGGAAATACAAAAACCATTAAAAATTACATAATTACTTAAATTCAGAAAAACAAAATGTCAAGAAATAATAATTAGGATAACAACGTTGCCCTTACGCTGCTTTCTATTGGCGGCACTTATGGGGCCTGTTTAGTGGACGGCTAGACACCACCTGCCTCAACCATTCTTAATATTACAAGATTGGCAGGTGCCGTATCTCATTTCTGATAACCCATACTCTATTTCATAAGCATTACTCTAACAATAGCCCGAACTCTAATCCATGTGTTGCAATAGTACTACCATCTGTCTCACCTCCACCTTGTCATAGTGAATTTTATAAAAAAAACAGGCCTCTTACTCGTTGGCTTGGGCCCCGGTAATGCCTTTGTAAAGGTCCAGGCCTAAAGCTTGTGTAAAGTAATAAAGTATCATAAAATGTCAAAAATAGTAATTATGATTTAAATTAGGATTCATGTTACTGTAATGTGAAAATTATATCATATTTTGGTCACCTAAAAACTCATTAACATCATAATATGCTTTCTTATGCCGGGTTCCTATATCCGTCGGTAACCAGCTACGTCTCGTTTCTCCTTGAAAACGTGTCAAAAGTTTGACATTTTTTCAAAGGGATACGAGTCGTAGTCGGTTACTGACGGATATAGGAACCCGCTATTAGCTAATATGTCATTAAATTTATCCTTGAATATGTGTAAATTTGACAATCAGCGAACAGCCATAGATAGGTATGTTATTATAAATGATAGGTGCCATACAGAGCACGCTATTACGTAGTATAAAGTAAAAATTCGTGATAAAAGTGACTTTTATTTAAAAAAACTTTTAAAGTGCATTTATAGTTTTGAGGTTAATTGTTGATATATATTATTTTTATTTTATAAATTTTTAATTCCTGTTACTTTTAATCTTTGTTTTTTTTTGTTCTGTTACGCCAAAGAAGTATAACTTCTTACGTGAGTACATAGTACACACACGTTTTTTTAGACATCGAGTTACATGATTCGAATGCATCTAACCCCCTATTTCATATTTTGAAAATCACCCGACGACTAACAATTGTCATGTACCTAAAGTTACTTTTAAGAACTATAAAAGCCCTCAATAATTATCAAATTACTACGTGCCCAACTCTCAGGGGTAAATTATTAGATAAAATGGACTCTTATAATAGCTTACCTACCTGACGCATTTTTTTTAAATAACTTAATGTTAAACAAAACATAACTCAATAATAGATAAATTATTGCATCTATCTGCGTTATTAAATTGCGCTATCAAATGAAAACAAAATTTATTTAAGAACTAAATTAGTTTGACTTGCTGACCAACCCGCAGCTTCGCACGCGTGGTTTATTAATAAAAACATTACCCTCCTTTTGCGCAGTCGGATAAAAAGTAGCCTATGTCTTTCGCCATGATATAATCTATCTGCTTGCCAAATTTCATTATGTTCCGTTCAGCCGTTTACTCGTGAAAAGGTAACAAATAAACAGAGTTACTTTCGCATTTATAATATTTGTATACCTAGATATTTTGCAATTACAGAAGTGGCTTTCCTACCGTTGGCTTTACTTGTACTGTCAGTTTGCGGCGTAGTAACTATTTGGTAATCTAATTCGGGGCGGTTGGGAAACAGGTCGAGTGGTTAGTAACACATTATAAGAGGAAATGTTGCTTCTGTGGACCGTAAAGCAATTGAAACTTGACTGAAAGTATAAGAAAATTACGAAAATCGGGGTACGAGCTGTACTAACGAAATACGAAGAAACTCTAGCGGTCTACGAAGAAATTAAATCCCCAACCATCCTTGTTACGTTTTTATCACGAGTTGACGTCGCAGTTCTATCGCTCTTGGCTAGATGGCGCTGTTCTAACTCAGGGGAATGTACGTTCGGATTTAATTTAGAATTGAATATATGTATTGAAGAGTACAATCCGGGCCTCTTTAAGGTAAGAGTGAATATGTCTTCTAGATCTTCGTGCTTCATCTTAGATCACATCATCGCTTACCATCAGGCGAGATTGTGATCAAATATGATAAAAAAATTAGCTATAAGAAATTTACTTACTTGAAATTAGAGTTAAATTTCATAACTTTTTGATTTAGGCTGAAAGTATGACGTTGGTGTTTTCAAGCTCATATTTTAAAGGATGAAAGTTCAATAGTTTTCTAATATTTTTACTCTCTAGATAGGTATATTAACTTGACAGCAGGTAGATAGGTAATACGTAAACATTATTATCCTTAGACTAAATCGAATGACTATTTCTTCGAAACTGCATGAGTGCATAGTTTCACTTTTGGCGTCTTCCCAAATTGAACATTATAATTGGTAGATTTTTTCGTTTTTATCTGGAGCTTCTGTAGAACATTTATTTCCTAAATATCCATCAATACTTGCCAGTGATTGTGATACCAAAAAAGCAATTATAAATCCTCTCTCTCTCTGTCTAACTGGTTGTTAAGTTTTCACGTCTAGACGGCTGGAACGAATTCGATAAAACTTGGTGTATAGATAGATTAAAACCTTGATTAAAACATAAATTAATTTTAGAATAAAATATATTTATTTCACATACAAAGAAACACAGACGGACCATGAAGAAAATAGGTAAACAAACAGGAAAAAATAACATATATGACTTTTACTGACAAAAGACGCGTGCGAAGCCGTGAGCGGAAGCTTGATTGATATAATAATTTTTTGTGCGTATCACACGAGGGGGAATATCTGGATTAAACCATCGCTAACACACAGTATTTGTATTAAACAACAAACAATAAACATTTGTTCTTTTATAAGGTACGATCTGATCCCGCCATCTCTTTTCCATCAAATACCACCCACTCGCACACCGTTTTTGTTCTACGTTCTTGATGCACACAGCTAAGGTATGCAACACATGAATAAATGAAAATAAATGGAAATAAATGTAATACTTCACCGTCTGTGTTTCCTAAAGAATACAATCCGCCAGTAGGAGTAAATAGGTTATTTCTAGATCTTCGTGCTTCATCTTAGACCACATCATCGCTTACCATCAGGTGAAATTGTGGTCAAATGAAGATCTACCTATAAAGTTAAATAAAATATATATATTTCAGAGCACCCATAATAAGTGTAAATGTTGGCTGAAGGTATAAAATACTAGCCGACCAATCCACAGCTTCGCACGCGTAGTTTTTCAATAGAAACCTTACCCTCTTTCTGCGCAGTTGAGTAAAAAGTAGCATAGTAAGTGGTGAATTAGTAATGGTGAAAGAATTTTTGAAATCAGACCCGTAGTTTTTGAGTTTATTCGTTAGAAACATACAAACATACAAATATTTCCTTCCTTTTTAATATATTAGTACTAGCTGATCCGGCAAATAAGTTTTATGTTGAAAAATTACTTTTTCAAAACAAGCTTTTATAAAATTCATGAACGGAACCACAAGCAGAATCAAATGAGCCCAAACACTAGTAGCCTACTATAATCCATTCATAAGTTCCGTTGTCTAGCATCCGTCTCCATTATGAGACCACCTCCATAGCACCATACTATTGCATTGTCATTGAAGTTACATATGTAGGTACTCCGAATTTCAGCTCAATTGAATTGGGGTTGAGAGGTTTAAAATTCAGTTGCAAGATTCGACCCGGACAAACATATATACATGCAAGTTAATAAAAAGCTTGTACAAAATAGGGGTTGTTGGTAGAAGAATAAAAATTTATGGTTGTATTCTTTATTCTTTATTGCACACAAGAATATACATTTATAATTACAGAAAAAGAGGTCATGTACAAAGGCGAGCTTAATCCTAAGAAGAGTTTTCTTCCAGCAAACCTTTGAGGCTAGAGAGAGAAATGATTTTAAAGGTAGGTGAGTGTATAAACACATAAATAAATATATATACCCAAAACGAATATGAACTATACTCAAAGTATGTTATAATTATAATAAATAAATTATATGGAATAATAATATATACCTACGTAATATAAATATATACCTATATATAATAATATAAAATTACAGAGAAAGGTAGTGCTCTTTAACTTTCCGTTTAAAAATGTTGAGTGATGAGCTAGCGCGAACTTCATGAGGAAGGGCATTCCAAATGTTTACCGCATAAACGGTGAAGGAGCCTCCATAGCGGCTAGAAGTGTGTTGAGGTGTTTTGAGGAGAAGAGTGTTTTGAAGAGGAGTTGTATGTATTTTTTATACCCAAATCATAAAAAAAATTGTCCAAATATAAAAAATAAAATTTTGTGGTATGAATAATAGTTTACGTCGTATTCTCAGACCTATACAAAAAAAATTTCATAAGAATTGGTCAAGCCGTTTCGGAGGAGTTTTGTTACAAATGCTGTGACACGAGAATTTTATATGTTATTGATAGAGTAGCTGACGCAGCTGCTGTTATTTATAATGGAATGACTAACGTGGTGTATTCAATGATTCACAATTAATGCACTTCAGCCATATACTGGCTCTGCCACCGAGTTAACTAGATCAAAACATACACAATAATAATAGTAATGCTGGACATTTCACAAAGCGCCATCTAGCCCCAAACTAAGCAAAACCTATGGGAACCAGATAACTGTTAGAATACTTATCTACATTTTGTTGTGTAAATACACACTTATAATAAATCGAAAAATATCCTAACCTAATAAACTAGTGGTTCACCCCGAACTGAGATCTCGCGAATCTCCCAAAATAAATTTTATTCTTAGGGCGACTAGCACAACGATGCCTAAACGTATTTAGTGGCTAAATATGATTTAAGGAGTTGTCAATGATTTGACATGTTTAGTCCCTAACTATGTTTAGTGATCTTTGTGTATGCCGGCTTTAATCTTTGACTAATAAATTGGTGCCACGAAATGCATAACTATCTTAATTGACCTACAGTTTCAATTAAATTAGATGTAACGGGGGGTCTTGTTAATTGGTTATATTTTTTTGGTGTACAAATGGCAGTTATTCTGGATTTCAAACTTTTGCCTATATTTGTGTCACTAAAACTACACGAATACCAAATTTCAGCATTGTGGGGTCACTGGTGTATCCTGTGAATTTTGTCAAAGTTTTATTTTTATTATGGCTACTCAAAAACTATAAAAATTAAACTTAAAATAAAAACGGGGTTCAAATGTACTTATAAAGAACTTTCATTTGACGTCCCATTTGACTTAATAGTCTCATTTTCATTTTTTTTTACCCCTCTTGAACCCCAATATCTCAACAACCCCACAATATTTTTAGCTCATTGAGTCACCCCAAAGTTGTGCCATCACTACCTACCTATGTACCAAATTCCATGATGATAGGATAAACGCTACGAAAGTTATTCTCGGACAAACCAACATACACACATACATACATACAACGCCGATTTGCCCAAGTTGATTTGGAGATCTCGCTTCGCTCTATCAAATATCTGTAGACCATGCAAATATTTGTCCCACAGCGGGAATCGAACCCGCAAACGCCTGCGTTTCAGCCGGTTATTTGCCCACTATGCCACGGAGGTCTTTAACTCAATGCAAAACTTCATTTGATTGTAATGTGTGAGCGTAGTTTAATAACACCTCTATTTTGTTTTTCCCGAAAGTCGTACTCAAATCGTATTTATATAAATACCAAGGCCGATGGGACACAAACAACCCAACACTAAATGCTCATTTCGTAGAATATTTACCGCAGAATCATTAATGTCAGCGTTATTGAGTTCCATTACCCAAATTGGATATTAATAAGGTACGAAGGAATAAGTATAAATAGGGAGCTGATTTAATTATATAAGGATTAATTGCGGTTTTTGTGACAATTAGTTGAAATGAGCGCGTGGACTAGAAAGAGAGCGAAAGAAGGAAAATACATCATCATCAACCATAGGACATCACAATAATGGTGGCGATTCTGTTGTTTACGCTAACTAACTAAAATTGTGTAAAATACGAACGGTCTTATTTTGTTAACTAACACACTAAAGATCAAATTAGAATGGCAATTAAAGTGACATTTCTATATTTTAATATTTTTAAATAAGAAGGCGTATTTACGTGCTAGTTTTAGTCAACACCAATTTGATTGATCACTAAAACTAGCCCGCAAACATACCGTCATAACAAAAATTACTTAATTTTAGAAACGTCACTTTAAACTTAATTCTAATTTGATCTTTAGTGTGAATAAAATAAGACCGTTCGTATTTTACACAATTTTAGTTATTCAGCGCAAACAACAGAATCGCCACCACTATCCCACTAATTATAAAAATGTGAATGTTTGGATGTTTGTTTTTTTATTTGTTTCTTTGTTACTCAATCACGTCGTAACGGCCGAACTGATTTCAATGAAACTTGGTATACACGTAGATAATAACCTTGATTACCACATAGGCTACCTTTTATTCCCTAAATCAGTTCCCATGGGATAAAAATAGGGTGTCAAGTCAAGTTGCACTTAGCTTTTTTTCTAGGTTACCTACACGTTTCGTAGTGTAACGCGTACAAAGTCACGGGCGACAGCTAGTATTATAAACGCGAAAGTTTGTATGGATGTATGTGTGGATGTTTGTTACTCTTTCACGTCGTAACGGCTGAACCGATTCCGATGAAATTTGGTATGTACGTATATTATAACCTGGAACAACACATAGGCTACTTTTTGTTGACAAACAACACGTGAGAAGCCGCTGGCGGAAGCTAATTAAAATTAGAAAGTTTGCATGTTTGTTTGTTACTCAATCACGTCGTAATGGCATAACAGATTTCGATGAAATTTGGTGTGTTGATAGAATATGACTTGGATACAAACATAGGCTACTTTTTGTTGACAAACCTAACCTGGTAAATATAGCAGTAACCCACTTTTGGGACTTGTTGGGCACTATGAACCATGAAATGAAATAAACATGAAATGATATAGAATAACTACCCAGATCTGCATTTTTAAGATATACCTAAATACCGGTTCTAGTAACGCTCGTGTTTAACTTGAAAATGCATTTATCTTAAAGATTTAACTCAAGTGTAGACTTCGTCTCGACAAATGGGATTACAGTTGGACCATAGATAAAATGTTAGCTGAACTCTAGTGTTCAAATGATTTTCATATAATCGCATTACATGAAAAACGCTCCTAACCACCGCCAAATGTAATCGATGCAAAGGTTAGCAATAGGAATACCCATTTTGCATTCATGTCTGTTCTGTTGTTGTTTATTGTCTCATTGCATGTCATAACAAAAAAAATATTCACGGCTTCTGTTGCCATATATAATATGTGATATCACAGTATACGAACTATATATTCTATAGACTGTTAAAAACATAAACTTTCCTTTTGGCTTTGCCGTAGTTAGGTAAAAATGTAGCCTATATCACCTGGATTATTATAACGAATCGATTGACACCTCATTCATCAAAATCGGATTAGTAGTTTGGCGCTACGGCGGAAGATCTTTTGAAACTATCATTTGTGAGTTCTTGAGTGTCCCGATATTTCGACGCAGTTGCATGCGCCATGATCACGGGTAAACTGAAGTCTGCGAGTGGATAGTTATTGGCAGATATAACGATCTACCCTCTTTCTTAGTCTCTTGCTAGGAATGAATTCACTAATACTAATAAGCGCCATGATCACGGGGATCATGGCGCATGCAACTGCATCGAAATGTCCGAATATTCAAAAACTCACAAATCATGGTAAATATCCTGTTTTTAGTACTAATACATACATATTAATTGATCAAGAGAAGCGAGATCTCCAATTTAACTTGGATGAATCGGCGTTGTATGTATGTATGTATCTTTGTTTGTCCGAGGATAACTTTCGAAGCGTTGATCATCGTAAAGTTTGATATATAGGTAGGTAGTGATGGCACAATCCTGGTCCGTACATTTCAACCCCCTTTTTATTTTTAGTTCAATCCTAGGAACACACAGTGCTGATTTGGTATTCATGTAGCTTTAGTGACACAAATATAGGAAAAAGTCTCAAAATTCTATACCAAAACTGTAACCAATAAACATGAACTCCCGTTATTTGTAATTTGAATGTAACTGTAGGTCAAGTTATATGGTTGTGCATTTCGGTAGACTATTTTATTTTTATTAGTCAAAGGCCGGCTTGCACAACGATCCCTAACGTATCTAGCGGCTAAACTGTTTAAATTTAACGTATTCGTGTGATTTGACAATTCCTTAAATCATATTTAGCCACTAAATACGTTTTGGTATCGTTGCACAAGTCGCCCTTAGAATATTTTTTTTTTGTGAGATTCGTGCGATCTCAGTTCGGGGCGAACCAGTGGTATACATACATACATAGACTGCTAAAACATCCTTTAATCTTTTTGGCTTTATTCTTTTTGGCGTAGTTGGGTAAAAGAGTTTGCTATGAACTTGTATGATAGGTAGCTGTATTAGGGCTCGTTTATAGAGACGCGGCGTGTTGCACGTCGCATATGTGTCGCGTCGCGCTGTCAATTTGAACATAATTATGGCCATGTATGAGAGCGTCCATGCAGAAGCTTTGCTTTTACTTTTGCTTTACGCGCAACACGACGCATCACGCGACGCGCAATGCGCCATAAGTGAGCCCTTATTTCGCAACGTCTAAACCAGTTTCTCAAAGTGCCTTGTTTAGGGTTAACAATGTTTCATGCAAATTGTTTTGGTAACAAATGAACACTTGACAAGGAAAACTTTTGACATATTAGTGTTGTTACGGAACACCATTGTGGAATAACAATAAACCCTACTTAGAAGCGAAACTCTTCTTGTTTATACCGTCTTATATATATATTTATCTATGCGACGTGTTTTTAGATCTGTATTCCAGTATCAAACTCTAGGAGTAAAAATCAAGATTTTGTTTTATTCGAGTGTCAAACTCTTCAGATATCTCAGTCCTTAAGTGAGAGTACAAATGGGTAGAAGATATTTTTTCGTGAGAAATATATAAAATATAAGAAATATATAAGTAAATAAATTATAACTGAATGACTTCAGATATTGATAAAATGATAGTAGGACGCGTGGTTTGATTCATTGAAACCATTGAAACTTGATTAATTATTTTGGTACAAACGCATCATGCTATTTTGTGTTACTGATGTACCTAAAGTGCAAGTATGGCACAATTTTGCACCTACATGCTCATACATTAAGCAATAAGAATTTTATAGAAAATACACTATAATTGCACTTAACAAATACAATACATAGTACAATTTTATTTTAATTCTAGACATTTAAGCTCCATCTGGCCCCAAACCAAGCAAAGCTTGTACCATGGGAACCAGATAACTGATATGATATAATTTTATTTTTGTCCACACATAATTGAAAAATACCCAATACCGGAACAAATATCTGTAGATCATGCAAACATTTATTCTGCGGTGGGAATAGAACCTGCAACCTCCTGTGTCTCAGCCAGCTATTCGCCCACTGCGCCACGGTGGTCGTCAAAGGTACAAAGATAAGATTAATGCTAATAGAAATTATCTTTCATATTGCTCTGATTTACACAGATCTTAGGCGAATAAATCCGAAAGAGAAAAATATATTTTCTATAAGATTCGCTTCTATAGGTATGCGTGGATTATTAGTTATTTCAAGACGGAAACATGAAACAAATTGGGGTCGTTATTCCGCCGTGACACTCTCTTGTTTGGAAATTTCACATGTAACGACAGTTTTCATATAATACTTGACGCGTATGCTAAGATGAATGTCTCACTATTGTTGAACTCAATGGCTTGACTGTGAGCCAAAAAGAAAGTAAGGATCGTATTTACTGACTACCTCCGTGGTGCAGTGGGCGAATAGCCGGCTGAGACGCAGGAGGTAGCGGGTTCGATTCCCGCCGCGGATCAAATGTTTGCATGATCTACAGATATTTGTTCCGGGTCTGGTTGTTTCTCTATATATTATAAGTATGTATTTACAAAAAAAAATGTATATAAGTATTCTATCAGTTATCTGGTTCCCATAGTACAAGCTCTGCTTAGTTTGGGGTTAGATAGCGCTGTGTCAAATGTCCAGCAATATTCATTTATTTATTTACATTAATCTCAAGAATAGCTGAGTATAAGGACTTAGGTGTTTATTTGGATAGTAAATTAACACTTAATACTTATTTTAATGTCATTGCTACTAAAGCTTATTGGATGCTAGACTTTGTACTTAGGCTGGGTAGAGAATTTAAAACCCTAAACCTTAATTACTTCTTTACAATAGCTTTGTTAGGTCGAATCTTGAATCTGCTTCAACTGTTTGGAACCCGCATTATGTACATATCCAGGAATTAGAAAAAATACGAAATAAGTTCTTGAAATATTATAAATATCGTTTTCCATCACTCTACTAACTATAATATCATGAGCCTTCAAAACCGTCGTGTTGTAAGACATCAAATGTTTTTATTCAAGATACTGTCTAACAAAATCGATTCTGAACTGTTGCTTGAAAATATTTATCTGTGCTGCCCTAGACTTTCTTCTAGAAAAAAGAAAACTTTTGGACGCCAATTTCTAAAACGAATTATAATAAAATATGTTTCTTAATAGAGTGTGCGAAACTTATAACAAAAGATTTGTCCACATTGATATTTTTCACTCAACTGCGGCTGGGTTCGGAAGACAAGTTTTGTCTGCAATACCAATGAATGATTTAGTCTGTTTTTATTATATTAGTTGTTATTTAGTCTTGTATAGATTTTATTTAAATTTTAGTTGCAATATGTGTTAGCATTATAAGAGTATGTTTTAGTTTACATTTATGTTAGTCTGTTCACACGCTTTTTATATGAAATATGTTATGGTGGAAACTTCACTGGTATTAGTATTAATTTTATATATACCTATTTGTATTCTCTATTGTACTGTTTGTTTGCCAAATAAAATAAAATAAATATATAAAACATACTAGATAACTAGTGGTTCGCCCCGAACTGAGATCTCGCGAGTCTCCCATAAAAACAAACAAATATTATTCGTAATCTTTGACTATCAAAATAGTGTCACGAAATTCTTAACCAACTAACTTGATCTACAGTTTCATTCAAATTACAGGTAACGGGAGTTCGTTAGATTAGATTAGATAATTCCTTTATTGCAGACCATTAAATATAAACTTAAAAAGAAAATATACTTTTGATTCATAGGTATAATGGGCAGCCTTATCGCTTAAAGCGATCTCTTCCAGGCAACCTTTGGATGGACATGATCTATGTCAACAAATAAGGACGGCGACTTCATGTTAGTTGAATTTTTTGGAGTAGAAACTGCAGTTATTCTGGATTTTAGACTTTTTCCTATATTTTTGTCGCTAAAGCTACACGCATACCAAATTTCAGCAAGGTAGGCTCACTGGTGTACCCTGTGAATTTCGTCAAAGTTCAGTTTTTATTATGACTATAACTCAAAAACTACATAGATTAAACTAAAAATAAAAACGGAATCGAAATGTACTAATGAATCATACCATTACCTGTTACATCCCAGTTGATTCTAATAGTCTCATTTTGATTTTTTACTCCTCTTCACATTCATTTTTAGCTCATTTAGTCACTCCAGGAATGTGCCATCCCTACCTAGGTACCTACATATTAAATTTCACAATGATCGGATCAACGCTTCGAAAATTATCTTCGGACAAACAAACATCCATACATACATTTGGAGATCTCGCTTTACTCGATCAATAATATTGTCGCTGAGTATTTTACTTTATATTCCAGTCCACCCAAAGCATGACTTCCATGCATTTTAAGAGATTTAGTGACTAAGCTTAGGCCGTTGGGGCAGAAAGTTTCTCGAGACCACGCACTGGAAAGCGCAGCGTAGGACGCCCCCAACCAGATGGAGGACGAAGTTGCTGGGAGCCGTTAGGTGCAAGCCGCACAAGATCGTTCTGGAAATATGATGATGATGACTAAGTTTAAAAACAAAAAAAATAGTGGCACGTCAGGAGTACTAATAGAAGTGAAAACTTGAACAGACTGCACTACAGATACTTATATACGGTGACGGTAACAGTGTCCCGAGTTCAATGGTTTTTTTCCCACATCAAAAAATGCCCAACGCGCCTAAAGAAGTTTTCACTTCAAAAACTAATCTATATGTATTTGTGTATTTCACGCGATAAAGCTGCGGGCGATAATCTACGTCTACGTCACGTTCTAGGACGTGACTACGTGGTGTTGCACTGCAGCCTGCTATTTCAACGTGATTGCAAACGGATTTGTAACCAAGCCCGCGGAGAGGCAAGGAAATAAATATAGACTAGACATAGAGACATTTATAGCACATACAATAGAGTAAGAAAATATAGAGAGGCATAACTATAAACAAACTAATATAGAAAAAAAAACAAAATCGAGAAAACAGGAAATTACAGAATATAAACATAAGCATAATAGATAAAAGTAATAATTAAACAATAATAACAGAAGAAAATACAAAACAAAAGGTAGTATATAGATATATATGGTGTTTGATAATATACGCACATTAATGAAAGTGGTTATTTTGATAAGCATAATAAATAAATTTGTGAAATGTTTACCATAGAAATGTGAAATTTATTTTGGCATGTAAAAACAAACACTTTTTTAAACTTATGTTGTGCTATTGCATAATGCTTGCCATCTAACCACAGATACTGTATTGGTTTGTCTCGAAATATCTGTTGTTGTCCGTTTTAACCCAAAACCCGCAGCCATTTCCGAAAAAGATATCAAATCGGCCTTTATTTTTGGATGTCGATTGCAAGAGTAGGCAGTAAGCTTTATATCGAATTAATCACCTAAACTTAGTAGATTTTCTTTAAAATTTGACAATATAACTAGTGGTTTTTTTTGAGAAGTCTTTTTTTATGTTTTTGGAAACCGTCACTTGAATATCGTCAGTATAAACAACACCCTAACCCAAACACCCTGTATACTAATTATTATTAATCAATAATAATTTATTATTACGATGATGTAAAATTTGTAACTTTGTATGTTTATGGGTAATCTCCGGAAATACTGAATGATTTTGAAAATTCCTTCACTGATAAAAAGCGACACCATCCCTGAGTGCTACACACTAATATTATAAATGCGAAAGTTTGGATGTTTGTTTATTTATTTATTTGTGTGTTACTCAATCACGTCGTAACGGCTAAACTTATTTCGATAAAATTTGGTATGTACGAAGATTATAATCTGGATTAACACATAGGCTACCTTTTATTGACAAACCACGCGTGCGAAGCCGCGGGCGGAAGCTAGTAAGCTATATTTTATTTCGATAAAAATAAATGCAAAGCCAGGCGGGTCAGATAGTCAGTATTTTTTTTTTTTTAAGTTGGATAGAACTTCGTTTGACCACAATCTCACCTGGTCTAAGATGTAGCACGAAGATCTAGAAGAAACCTATTTACTCTTAAAGAGGCCCGGATTGTATTCTTTAGGAAAAACAGACGACGGCAAAGTGTTCCATACCTTAGATGTACGCATCAAGAACGTAGAACCAAAACGGTGTGTGCGAATGGGTGGTATATTGACTAGGTACGGATGGTACTGAGCCGTGCGCCTGCTTGTCCTTTGATGGAAAGGAGATGGCGGGATCAGATCGTATAGTTCCTGGGCACATTCCCCAAAATGTATTCTGTAAAAGATCGATAGGCTTGCAATTTTACGGCGGTGTTCGAGACTTTGGATCTTAGTCACCGCCATATATTGCTCACCTATAAGCCTAAAAGCCCTACGTTCTATCGAGTCTAAGGTAGCGAGCTGGTATTTGGCCGAACCATCCCAAAGGTGGCAGCAGTACTCCATACCAGACCGGACTTGAGCTTTATAAAGACTAAGAAGCTGTCCTGGTGTGAAGTATCTCCTGACCTTGTTGAGGATGCCCAGCTTCATGGCAGCTGTTTTAGCCTTAGACTCGATGTATGAGCTAAAGTTGAGAGTAGGTGTGAGCGAGAACCCTAGGAGCTCGAGGTGACCATTTACAGATAACGGTACATTTTGGAAAATTGGAACTTGGGTAAACTGACTCTTTTTCGCCGAGAAGAGACATGCTTGCGTTTTTGAAGCATTGAATTTGACGAGTTTGTCATCGGCCCAGTCAGAGACGGCCTTGAGTGTCAAATTCAAACGCTGCAACATCTCGTCTGTCTGCCTCTGAATTTCAGCTCTGCTATATATATATATATATATATATATATAATACAATATTTATCCAATATTGACCGCTAATGTCAGCAATTTGTTTAATCTGCTATTTTTCCAAGTTATTATTACTCAAAGACTAATTATGCTACATTAATGTATGAGGATGGTGATAAAAGAAAATGGTTTTATTATCATAATATCTCTATGATGACTACTGAGACTCAACACAGTCGGATTGTTATAATAATTTGTATTATTTTTCGTAGCCATGTTTTTCTACACCCCTTAAGGAACTTATGGACTTTATAAATTAACGAAAATTCTTTATTGTATTACAACCAATAAGACATAATAAATAACGCTTCGAAAGTTATCCTTGGACAAACAAACATTATTTATGTGATATATATATATATACTTTGAGGAGAATTTGAAATACTAGCTAGACATTATTGTTTGTTTGGTGTGCAATAAAGAGTATTTCATTCATTCATTCATTAAAAAAAAATATTCCGACCAATTGAGAACCTCCTCCTATTTTTGAAGTCGGTTAATAATTGCGCGGTTACACGTCTTGGAAGAAGGTATGCCTACATCGTGAGGGCCAAGGCATCTCCTAGAACCAGCAATTCGAAGGCCATTTTTCAATAAGACTAAAATAAAAAAAAATAAGATTAGATACGTTTTTATCGAGAACCTAAGGCACCTGAGCTATCGAGTTATAAATCAGGTCAAACAAGGAAGAAACTGGGACATAAACAACATGGCTGCTAGCGTACCTAAATAACACAGTACAGAAATGAAACTCCATTCTCAGCACAACTAATGCTGAGAGTGAGACACATATTTGTTAGGTATTGTTTTTTTGTGTATAAATATGTCTTTTTTTGTGTGTACCTTTCATAGAATAGATAATAGAACAGAAAACGCTTTATTATATACCACACTTAAATTAACAAATCAAATTTAAAAGACTTAAAACTAGATACGCGATAGTACTATTGGCGGTCTTATCGCTAAAAGCGATCTCTTCCAGGCAACCTTTGGTTGGACTGGATTTTACGAGAACGTAAAACCATATTGTGGTGTGTGTTTAGTTCCGTCACAAATAAATGTTTTTTATTTCTTTCCTTCCATTGAAAATCCATCACAATTCACTAATCGCAAAAATAATGAGAAACGCAGCCAAACCAACACGTGTTACGGTAGATTCGCTTAATTATGATCGACTACGTACGTGTGCCGTGCTAATTAGCTGTGGTCAATACCTGATTAAGGTTGCTGGGAGACATTGGGTCCGGCCGCACAAGATCGGTCCTCCCACCTCCTCCAACATGCTGTTCGAAATATGTACTCAACGACTCCAAAATGTACTCTCATGTAGAAATGGAGCACAGAAGACTGTGATAAAACTATGTGACACCCAATCATGTAACAGTGTTACTTGTTGGGATTAGTGTAACACGTGGGGAAAAATATTTCAAGCAATAACACTGTAACACGATTAGTGTAACTCGATGGGAACCGATCAATTTCGCTTCTATATATTTGATGTTGTTTATTTTATGTTGTTTGTTTATAAAACACATCACATCATAATTCTATTTCTCGAAAAAACAGGGTGCTTAGAAATATGTAGGTACGTTAACTCGAAGGAGGGTCTTTGACCTAACTTAGAAGTTGCTGCACCCCTCATCAGTGCCAGTGCGGTTCGGCAGTTGAACAGCTTGATCACCATGGTTTGTCATGGTCCAGGGCCACCGGTAGGATTTCCCGTCACGCCAGCCTTAATGATATCATACGCCAGCAGCGTATTTTGCAGCGTAAACGTTCCAGCCGCTCTCGAACCGAGCGGTCTGATACGTGACGATGGTAAGCGGCCTAACGGTATGACTCTTGTACCTTGGGAGAAGAGTAGGCCTTTGGTGTCCGACGCCACGTGCGTCGATACCCTTGCGCTATCTCATCTGTCTGGTACAGCAGTTGGGGCCGGTACGGCGGCAAATTCAGCCGAATATCTCAAGTGGCGCAAATATGGATGTCTCGACAGAGCTTACTTATTTTAGCTATTTGGGATCGAGACCCTAGGTCCATGGGGTACCGGGGCCCATCGCGTTTTCAAAATTCTTTATGGGCATCTGGTCAAAGCGACGTGTAATCCGAGAGCTGGCGCTTATCTGGGTTAACGCATAAGCATTGCAATTCAGCCAGTGTCTTGGGGACACCTTTGCCTGGTAGTGATCTGGAGCAGTTGAGCTATCTATAGATCGTTTGCAACGGTCTTTAGATGATTCAATTGTTTCTTCTGTATTTTATTGTAAATATTTGTATATTTTTTTTATTATTATATATGCAATTAGCAAAAAAAAATTTACATAGAAGTTTGTATTACGACTATTCGAAAATCGTTGATTATTACTGAAGGATCAGCTGATTTCGGTTAAAAATCTGTTTATCAGTTGGTTTAGGTAAAGGGCTCTAAGTCATATATCGTTTATTTATAAGTTCTAGGGATGATGCAAACTCAAAAAACTGCTAATATGAAAAATCTTAAAAATTCAGAAAAATATTCCCCGAAATTAAAAGGCAATAAAAAAATATAAAAAAAAACCTCTGAAAAGTTGTTAATTTTCTTGAACAAAATCATCTTCTTTGGGGTTACATATACCTATTTAGGTACCTACATATTAAGGTTAACTGGAAGAGAATGCTATTTAGCATTAAGTTTGTCTATTTTACAGATTATTTTGTGCAAATAAAGAATTTTTCATTCATTCATTTATTTATATATCGGAGCACCCTTTATTTTTATTTAAGAGATGTGAAGTTTATTATGAAAGTTTGATTGAAGTTTTTGTATTCTTTTCATAGTAGGGTATGCCATAAATCAAGGGAGGAATTCCCAAGAACCAATTTCAAACCAGAAATGAGATTCGTAGATAAACCAAGGTCACAGATAATAGACAAGATGATGGGAAGAGGATGCGCAAACTTAAGTGGCAGTGGGCGGGGCACATAGCTCGAATAACTGACGGCCGTTGGGGCAGAAAGGTTCTAAAGTGGAAAGCACTGGAAAGCGCAACGTAAGATGTCCATCCACTAGATGGAAAGACAACCTGATAAAGCTTGCTGGGAGCCAAGATCGGTCACTCTGGGAATCTAAAATCCTGGCCTACGTTCAGCGTTGAAAGTCCAGTGGCTCATATGATGATGAATGATGGATTACAAAAAACGTGATAGGCGTTTTGCAGTTTTAGCACTTACTATTGCATGTAGACGTTGTATGGAACACTTTCTATAGTTATTTACGCGAGAGAAAACAGTGGATCCTAAAAACTTCCAAAAGTTCGTCTAGTTAACCCGAAAGTTAAAGTTAGGTGGAGTTCACCACAATCTTGGTACGTATGTAGGAGTATTTTGTTCTGTAAGTTAGTTTTTTACGTTTTCTGCTAAATCCTTTAACAACTTACGCTTAAATTATTATGGATATTGTTCATACAAAAATACTAAAATCGCGATTAAAAAATGGGGTATGGGGGTAGGAGGTAAAAATACTTTACGATCTATTCTTATACCTACCAAATGTACAAAACCAAAAAATCACTAATATCGGTGGACCCGTTTCGGAGGAGTGTGACCACAAACACCGTGACACGAGATTTTTATATATTAAAAGATACTACCTGCCACCCGCGGTTTCGCACGCGTGGATTATTAATTAAAAACTTCCTACGCAGTCGCATATGTTTGAAGTTGCATATGTCCCAATTCCTGTCATAATCTGTTTACCAAATTTCAACGAAATCGGTCGTTTAGTCACGTAAATGTTACAAACGCTAATGGTGCGACTTTGTCCGTCAGTCCGCCTGTCATTTAGTAGCTGATTATCCCAGCAACTACTTGAAGGAAATTCTAAAATTAATATTATTGATATATATATATATATATATACATATGCAAATATGATATGTATATGCAAAAATTACAGGGAAAGTGTAACGAAGTCTCTCTATCAAGCACAGTTTTTTAGATTATCTGTTTTAAAAGTTTTTTGGTTTACTGGTCACATAACTAGATGGCGCTGCTTAATTAACATAAATAAACGTATCTAGATTCAGAACCCTCGGAACGTGAGTCCTACTCGTACTTGGCCGGTCTTATTTTATTCACGTCTTATTCTATAAATGATAAGTAGGTGCAATATTTACAAGATCTCAATAATTTAAAACTTATATATTGAGAGAATGATGCCTGAGGTTAGGCAAATAGTGTTTACGTTAAATAGCATAGGTTTATAGAAACCTGTACTAATAATAAAAAATAAATGTTGCTGGACATTTCACATAGCGCTATCTAGCCCCAAACTAAGCAGAGCTTGTACTATGGGAACCAGATAACTGATAGAATACTTATATACTTTTTTGTAAATACACACTTATTATGTATAGAAAAATATCCAGACCCGGAAAAAATATCTGTAGATCATGCAAACATTTGTTCCGCGGCGGGAATCGAACTCGCTACCTCCTGCGTCTGAGCCGGCTATACGCCCACTGCGCCGTACATAAACTACCTATACTTACTAATAAATTAAAGATATATACTTACAAATATAATAATATATACCTATATATAAACTACAATAAAGGAGATAAACATAACGATAAACTAGCAGTGCGTAGACAAAGAAAGAAAATGGTTGTATACCTTAGCTTTAAAGATAGGAAGAGATTTAGATGATCTAATAGAGAAAGGTAGAGCGTTCCACAGCCGCACAGCTTGAACTGTAAAGGAGTCACCATAAAATTGAGAACTGTGGACAAGGATTTGGAGACTTAGAGCTTCAGATGAGCGTAGGTTTTGATCATGCGCCTGGTGCAAGAACACAAAACGCTCCTTTAGATAGGATGGTGAAGACTTAGCCTTTCTCTTAAACGAATCCTACTTGATAAAAATGTCTTAGTAACTAATGATACCACCACCGACAGCTTACGTCAGCTGACACTTTGCTTCTCTACACCCCTTCCCATAATACTTCTTATTTCTCTAACTCCTTTTCGGTTGTGGCGGTCCGACTCTGGAATGACTTGCCATTATACATTAAAAAGGCTGAAACAAAAGAGTCGCTTAAGAGATTGGTGCGTCAGCGCTTTCTTGAGAAGTTGAAGATAATTTAGCCACCGATACAATCATGCGTTTGACTTAGGTTTGCAATGTAATTTCTATTTAACATATATATTTTTTAACATAAAGGTTTTTACGTAAGATAACTGTATTTATATTTACATGTGTTTATATATATATATAATAATTATTATGTTAGGCATTTTTATTATGTTCTTATTTAGTCATTTAGGGTCTGTATTTATAATTAGCTTTGAAATACCTTTTTTCCTGTGTCACGCCTTATCTTCTTTTAGCACGACCAGGACGACTGGTAGATAATGCTATTAGCATTAAGTCTTCCTATCACTGCTACGTTTTGTGTGAAAGTATTAAATAAATAAATAATGATATGTTAAACTTTTATGTTATTTCTTTCAGACCCATTACTTTAAATCCGCAGGGATATGGTATTTGCTTTCTTGTCTCTATAGATGCTCTGTATAGTGCATAGTCAGGATAAGCCCCCAATCATATTTAATTAATAACAGATTAAATCTCAATGACAATGTCAGAGCGGTATGACCAAGCATATTAATGAGGGATGAACTACTTTCCAAGTTAATAACTAACTTCGCCTTAGGTTAGACTCAGGTCTCAGTGATTTATAACCTTCAGTCAAAGGACCAGACAGGACAACCTTTAACTGAATAAAAAAATGATGAATATAGAATGATGAATGTAGTTTAGTTCAGGATTATAGGACATTTTTAACGTGTTTTGTTTTTTTGTTTTAATTCTTTATTGCACATAAAGAAAAATGTACCCATGGAAGACTTAATGCTAAAAGTATTTTCTACTAGTCAACCATGACAGGTAAAAAAACTTAGGTTGGCGTGCTTAACTAGGTGTTTGTTATGTACGACATTAATTTAAAACATACGTCCGGAATCGTATTAACTGATTTTAGAGGTGGGTGTAAAACCGGTAGCTTAAATATTTATCCAGTAATACATTTTCAATAAAAAAAAATTAACCTAAATCAGCGGCGTCTTTGCGACAATGCCGCTTAGACAGTTTAACAGGTGCCAAACTTACATGATGAATGAATATGATTGGTTTATCTATTTTATATAGGCTGTTTTATTGATATTGCAGGACTTGATATTAAGGCTGTTTGAAAATTTTAAACTTTCTATGGTAATTAATATGAAAAAAACCTATTTACAACAATACTAGCCATTAGCCCTACCCGTGTTTTCATTTAATGTCGTACATAACAAAACACGTAGTATATGGTTAAAAAAATTGTTTTCCTGAATTACCATGTAAAAGGCTTTTAATAATCGACGAACGCTTTCGGTAAAAATATGGTCACATTTTTAGAAGTCGTGATTTTTATTTTACGATAAAAAACATTGATGATAAAATATTTTTGATACTTTTTTATAGCTATCGAATCAAGTTTTAGTATCACTTGATGTTTTGGAATGTGGCATTGTATCATAAAATAAAGTGTTTCATCAGTTGGGTTCAAGTGTAGTTGAATCCGTTCCAAACATTTATAGAAGGCAGTAAGGTCAATTTACCAAGTATTTTTGGTCTTAAGAACTGAAATATATACCTTAAAGGCCATCTCCATCACACTAATGATACATATATTAAGCATATTTGAGGGAAAATACAAATCATACGCATAGACATAGGCTACATGAAATTCTAATAACATAAATGAAGAACAGGGAACCAAAACAATGAAGCAAATATGTATCAAAACTGAGGTATCAAATTGTATCATAATGAAGGAAGTTAATAAACCATTCCGAAATAATATAACATCTCTAAAACTTCAAGTCTTAATTGGGGAATCTAGATATTTAAGTTCATACAGGATGTTTGGTAATATACAGATGATATTCAAGTGACGGTTTCTCAAAACATAAAAAAGACTTCTCGAAAAAAAAACTACTAGTTATATTATCAAATTTTAAAGAAAAGCGACTAACTTTAGGTGGTTAATTCGATATAAAACTTACTACACACTCTTGCAATCGACAACCAAAAATAAAGGCCGATTTGATATTTCTTTCGGAAAGGCTGCGTGTTTTGCTGCGTACTCGTATTTACTAGTGCGTGGCGCATAATGCTGAGCCGGATCCTAGTTTACTGTGTATGTAGTAACTGTGTAAGTCTTTGTTTTGTTATGTCTGCAAATAAATGTATTTTCTTTCTTTCTTTCTTTCTTTCTTTCTTTTGGGTTAGAAAGGGACAACATGAGATATCGCGAGACGTCACCAATACAGTATCTGTGGTTAGATGGCAAGCATTATGCAATAGCACAACATAAGTTTAATAGTGTTTGTTATTACATGCCAAAATAATGGGTAAACATTTCACAAATTTATTTATTATGCTCATCAAAATAACCCCTTTCATTTTTGTGCGTATATTATCAAACACCCTATAGGTAACTATAGTTTACATGCGGAGGAAATGTGAATGTTGAGATGGAATATTAGAAGAAGTTTAAAAGTAGATTAGATTAGATTAGATAATTTATTTATTGCACTAAAAAAATAATACATAGGCGAACTTAATGCTAATTAGCATTTTCTACCAGCTAACCTTTGTGTAGTGTGGAGAAAGTGGTAGTGCCATAAAATAGAGATAGAATAGAGTATAGAGAGGTAAAATAACTTTAGCTTAGGTTTAAAAAAAATAAACTTACAAAAATTAATAATAATATTAATACATTTACATAAACGAAATACATAAAATACCTACATAAAGTGCTCAATTTTGTTGGGTATCTTGAAGAGAGATGAAGTGTTAAGAGTTTGGATTATAAAGTAGCGCCAGTGATAGAATAGAGAAAGTGATAAAAAATTGAGGAGTAAGAGGCTAGCGTGTTTTATGGGAAGAAAAACAAGTGACTAAAAGAGTGTTAGATATGAGTGTGGATGGATATAAAAGTAGAGGAAGACCGAAGAAGAGATGGATGGTCAGTGTGACGAATGATATGGGTAGAAAGGAAGTGACAACGGAGATGACGGCTAATAGAGAGATGTGGAGGAGGAATACATGTTGTGCCGACCCAAGTAATGTAGGAAAAGGGCAGGAAGAAGAAGATACATACTAACACAGATGGACTTGTTTACTATTTAGCTGAATTAATAAATTAAGTACATTCAAATTCAAATTCGAATTGTATTTATTGCGTAATATGAGTAACAAACAAGGTGTAGGTACAGTTTTTGTGTAGGTACAGCCATATTCAGCGCTGACGCATGCAATGTCAAAGCTTTACATGTTAGTTATTTATTTATAATAATCATAATTTTCGCAGCTCTTACCTCATATACAATTTAAAACAATGAAAAAGTATTAATAAAATTAGTCAAACTTAAAATTAACACAAAAAAAATAAAATTATGATGGGTCATACAAAATTGTCATCAGCTAGGTAATCATTAACACTATAATATGCTTTTTCTATTAATAGCTTTTTCAATTTCAACTTAAATAAATTTAAACTAGGAGCATCTAGCACACTCTTTGGGAGATGATTGTACAAACGCACAGCCATGCAGAATACACTTTTATTGTATAAAGCCGTCTTGTTTCGGGCGAAACAAATGTTATTGTTGTGTCTTTTACTTATAAGGGTTTTAAAAAGATCCATATTGTTTTTAACAAATGTCGTTGTCTCACAAATATAAAGGCAGGGAAGCGTAAGTATATTAAGTTCAGTGAAGTAAGGTTTGCAGCTATCAGTTTTCTTGAGCTTGCATATAGCTCTGATACATCGTTTTTGACTTATAAATACTTGGTCTTTAAAAGTATCGATTGGTGGTAAAAATCTAATTACATATTTATTCCGCTTTTTAACCTCACAATTTGAATAACAAGTCTATTTGCGTGCTAGATACGCGCGAAAAAATCATATTATTTAAAAAACAAAAACTCAACTTCAAAAGTTTGATAATGTTTTGATTTTATCAATTTCAACCAAGATCACCGAACGACGCAAAAGCGGAAGTACTCGTATATATCTCATTTTTGCGTAGGTGGTAAAATGCGTACGAACCCTCTGGATGATCGCACAATCTACAAGAAAAAACTCGAAATTTATTGAAATTGGTCCACAATTCTGGGCAAATTGCCGTATTTACCCGGCCCATCCTTTAAATGCAAATAAGCGTTATTATAACCTCTAAAGTAGAATTACTTCGCCAAAATATGGCTGATTTATGCAGCGCTATTGAATTTTGAGTGACTGATATGCATAATTATAGGAATCATTAGGCGTTTTATTGAAATTAAGCAATGTTCTCCATGGCGCGGTAGGCGGGCAGCCATCCGACTCGGGACTTTAGGCATTTAACTAGGTGCAAAACCGAAAAAACACGTGTGCGTAGTCGGGGGGGGGGGGGGTCAGCTAGTAGATTAATACAAAACTTGACAGCCGCGGTAACCGCATCGCCTCAAACCGCGTTGGGTGTGTAGAGTTTCTAAGTAAAACAAACATACATACATACAACGCTGATTTGCTTATACAAGTTGATTTTGATATTAATAGTGAATTTAAATGTCGGTAGTCTTATTACGTAAGCCAATTGCCGTTGCTGGTCAGGCAGGCCCTTGCATACCTACAGTACGTAGCTCACGTGTGCTCACGGCCTGACCAGCGACAGTAACAGTAATTAGCTTACGTAATAAGACTATGGGGCTTTATTTCTTGAGTTTTTCTTTTTTTACCATCTCATGATGGAACAAGCACATAACAAAGTATTTCCTCGTAGGGCACGGGCACCTTCGGAACGTGCCCTACGATGCACTGGCATGCATTTTTATTTATTTATTTATTAATTAGAACGGTGATTGCCAACTACACTAATTAATTAATTATAATTTCAATTTACATCAATTACATACAATTTACATTTACAAACAATAAAAACAAATAAGATACAATTACAACTTTTAAAATAAAAAATTAAATTAAATGCATCCATCAACTTGAGGCATACAGGCTCTTCGGTCTATACTTGCCATATTTTTGCAGGTGGGTGATCACCTAAACTAATATTATAAATTCGAAAGTGATTCTGTCGCTCTGTTGAGTTTTCATAATTAAACGACAGGACCGATTTCGATGAAATTTGGCATATAGTTAGATTATGACCGGAATTGGGACATTAGCTACTTTTACCCGACTGCACAGATAGAGGATAATGTTTTATTGACAAACCACTTGTCCAAAGCTGCGGGGTTCAGCTAGTTTTCTATAAATACAATTTTTATTATCAGAAATTCTCAAAGCTTGCAAATTTCTTGCTAATTTCAGCTGACAATAAACATAAATTGTTGCGTTTTTACTTCAATGCGAATGTTGTTTTCGATAAAGCCGGTTGTGTGGTGATATTATGAAAATACAAAATGAATTGTAAAAATATCTTGATTTTGTTGGTTCTATGTGTAACCGCCTCTACAGGTGAGATTAAACAATTTTGTAGTAAATCATATTACCTTTCCTGTACACGTTCATTCAAATACTTAAACTTTTCTTAAAATGCAGTTAGAAACTGATCTGTGGTGTTCAATTTAAAACACTCAACCACATGTAACCACTAGATTTTAATGGCATGGACTAGATTTTCAGACCTAGCCCATAAAACTTGTTTCTAAGGTTTCTATTATTTCGGGAGCCTATGGATTCAACTGAACGGTTTCATCGGTGGATAGATTTAGATGCAGTCATGACTCCTGTATTTTTATACCACTGAAGTGGCAAAAAAGCATACGGCCCACCTGACTGTAAGCAATTACAGCAGTCTATGAACGTTGGTAATGAAGCTATGAAGCCACGTACCATAATACAATCTGTAATTTGGCTCACACATCATATTTTTTTTGCTCAGGAATTAAATTTAGATTTGACTACACATTCAGTCCACCGGCAGAGGGATGGTTGAAGTTACATATCGTGCCAGCCACTTGGGGAGATGCGCAGCTAAGGTGCCATGCTGAGGGTAATATCTGTTTTACAAGGTTATATTTATATAGATTCTATTGGTTTTGATGACCGGCCATTTGAATCCTCAACCTGCATCGAAATTCAGTCTACTACTATACATCTTAGTAGGCAAACAAGACAAGATAACTTTCAGATCAAAAGTTGGTGAACATTCCAGTAGACAAACAAGACAAGATAACTTTCAGATCTAAATTTGTTATACATCTCAGTAGACAAACAAGACAAGATAACTTTCAGATCGAAAGTTGGTGTACATCCCAGAAGGCAAACAAGGCAAGACAACTCGTCTTGTTTGTTTATTGGGATGTACAATGACTTTCTATCTGCAGGTTGAGGGTTAAAATTCTGCCATGTCTAAACCAATTTTCTAGTTGAAAATAATATGTAACCATTTACACGGATCCAAGAATGTGATAGAAATCATCGACAGGAAACACGCAGTTTAATTCTGCACGCATTGCCCATGTCTTCTTGCGGATTTGGGCTAAAATAACTGAGAAGAAGGCACTTAATTTTTTTCACTATTTAGCTAACGCTGCAACTTCCATTTACTTAATACTTTCACACAAAAGTATCACACTGTTTTTATTTATTTGTTTGTTTGTTACTCAATCACGTCGTAACAACTAAACCGATTTCGATGAAATTTAGTACTTATGTAAGTAGATTATAATCTGGGTTAATACATAGGCTACTTTTTATCCCATAAATCAGGTCCCATGGGATAAAAATGGGGTGTCAAGTTAAGTTGCAACAGCGAGTTTAGCTTTATTTCTAGGTTACCTACACATTTAGTAGTGTAACGCGTACGAAATTGCGGGCAACAGCTGGTAATATGAGATTTTTTTTTTCTATTCGTTTTCAGTTTTGTTTTAAACATTACCTTGAATTCACAGGGGCAATTCTAGCATCTCCTTTGACCTACGAACTAAAGAACGCTGTGATAGATCACGTCTCGCAACAGTCTTCAGTTAATACCATATTCACAGGCGTGCACGCAATATTCTCTAAGGGCGATTATGCTTCGGTAGAAGGTACGCAATAAATTCACTTATCTGTACATGCATGCTTGACCATTCTTCTGTATTATCATTCTAACAGTTTCTACTGTTAGGTACAGGCAGCATCTCTATTACAGTAATTCTTTGGTCTTGATAAATGACTGATCCATTGCTGTCTAGCGCTATGAGAAGAGATTGTGGAACATCGGGCCAATGGACTACCGGGTAGACCATTTAATAGGGTAGACTCTACCCTATTATTATAATTATTCCATCTATACCTTATTTTGTAATATTTTAGTGCTATAATTATTTGTATTTTATTGTTATTTGATTTTATTGAGAATTATTTTTGTCGTATTGTTATAAGAGAATCAATATTTGTTCCGGGAGCGAATTTTACTCATTTAAAAATCTTGATATATAAAACAAAGTCGGGTTTGTTCGAACACTTATAACTCGAGAACGGCTGAACCTATTTTCATGGTTTTTGATTTGTTGCATTTGTCTCCGTCCCGAATAGCAGAATAACTATTAAAATATCGGAAAAATACACGCAAAAAGATATTATGATAAGATATTAGACGACCTCCGTGGTGCAGTGGGTGAATAGCCGGCTGAGACGCAGGAGGTAGCGGGTTCGATTCCCGCCGCGGATCAAATGTTTGCATGATCTACAGATATTTGTTCCGGGTCTGGTTGTTTCTCTATATATTATAAGTATGTATTTACAAAAAAAAATGTATATAAGTATTCTATCAGTTATCTGGTTCCCATAGTACAAGCTCTGCTTAGTTTGGGGCTAGATAGCGCTGTGTGAAATGTCCAGCAATATTTATTTATTTATTTATTATGAAGATAAATCATTTTCTCATACATTAATGCAGATAATGATGGCCGATGTGCATTGACAGCCCGGGTCATATGCATGTCAAGGAGGTACAAAGTTCGTTGGGTCAACTATAAATATAAAGAAAGAAATAGGACAAATGTATGTACCTCCCATTATAAAGTTTTTTACAATGTATTTTCTGATTCCAGGTGTACCACTAGCTCGTTTGCCTATAACCTGGGCGGCAGGAGAGCCTGATAACTTCGAAAATTCGGAGGAATGCCTTGCGATGTCCATCTCAAGTAACGGTAGCATGCAAGACGTGAGATGCACTGACGTCTTCCCCTATGTCTGCTATAAGAAATTAGTGCCGCTGGTGATGAGTGGCTGTGGAACTACTGATCCAGGTATGAGGTATTTACATCTAACATGAGCAAGAAACTGCACTGGGTGGTGAGCACAGGGTGAAGAATGCAGTGTCTCCAGTGTTTAGGACGGCTTATACCCGTACATATAGATAAGATAAGATAACTCGTTATTGTAATTACCACACAGAAAAAATAAAATTAAAAAGACAATACAATGAATCCTTATCGCCGAGAGCGGCCTCTTCCAGGCAATCTTTGGATGGAAAGAAATTAGTGAAGTTATAACGAAGTGCGGTGTACTAGAGATTATAATGAATTGTATGTGTAGATACTATAGAATGGAAGCCTGATAAAGCCCAAAGATATCCTGGCAGACTATCTTGATAGTTAAGTTTCCATCAGACTGATCCATTCTGGCACAGGAAATGAGTGTCTGCAAATAATGGGGGGAGGTCTTTGCTTAGTAACAGGACATGCAGAGCTAAATCCTGAACTGTGTATCAGCTCATTTTGATGAACTCTTATAGCAATAATAATAATCTCAACCCAACAATCACAAAGTTTGGATGTTTGTTTATTTATTTGTTGGTTTAATTGATTCAATAAAATAAATAAATAAATATTGGTTGACATTTCACACAGTGCTATCTAGCCCCAAACTAAGCAGAGCTTGTACTATGGGAACCAGATAACTGATAAAATACTTATATACTTTTTTTTGTAAATACATACTTATAATATATAGAAAAACATCCAGACCCGGAACAAATATTTGTAGATCATGCAAACATTTGTCCCACGGCGGGAATCGAACCCGCTACCTCCTGCGTCACAGCCGGCTATACGCCCACTGCGCCACGGAGGTCATCAAATGTTTGTTTATTACTCAATCACGACTGAACCGATTTCGATGAAATTTGGTTATAACCTGATGGATAGATTATAACCTGAATTACCACATAGGCTACTTTTTATTGCCTAAATCAGTTTCCATGGGATAAAAATGGGATGTCAAGTCAAGTTACAAGAGCGAGTTTAGCTTTATTTCTAAGGTACCACATTTAGGAGTGTAAAGCGTACGAAGTCGCGGGCAACAGCTAGTTTAACATAATTCTGCAAGGCAGTGTACTTTAAACTCGACTTTGACACAGTTAAGTTAAGTTACGAGCGTTTTTATAAGCTCAAACAATATAAAGATGCAACTATTCAAAAATATTTGATGTGTCATTTGTATTTCGTTATTAAATTTAATGTAAACATTACAGAGTACAACCTTGAACCACGCACTGGAAGCTGCTACAAGTTCCACCGTCGCGGACAGACCTGGTCCAGGGCATACATGACCTGCATGGCCGAAGGAGCACACCTGGCCATCGTGAACAGTGAGCAAGAGTCGGCCGCTTTGGCAGAACTCTTTTCCAAGTTTCCGGATAAAGTTATTTTCTCTAAGCAGCCCCATATAGCCTCTATTGGGTTTCTCGACTGGGGGGAAGGTAGATCTTGGATGACTATTCATGGTGAGTGTAATTTTTGACTTAGCCTGGTGCGAGCTGGTGGTGGTGTTAATTATAGTGTCCTAGAACATGCCTTTTGTTTTCTTGACAATAAAACTTGTTTTTTGTCAAGAAATCAAACCAGTAAAATGTAACCAAACACCCTAAAATCTGTTCAGTCAGCATAAGTCTTTAGCCTATTCTTACTTCAGGGCCAATCGTATACGATGTTCGGCTTAGGGTTATGTACCTAAAATCTGATATACCCTGGTATTTAACGGAATACAGCTGGGGTTTTTTCTACTTGACCGTTTGGACTAGGGGCCTGTACCATTATCTCATCTTAGAAAATAAACGAAAATGAACTAACTAGTGGTTCGTCTCGACTGTGATCTCGCGAGCCTCCCAAAACACCAAAAAACAAAATTCTTAGGGCGACTCGCGCAACGATGCCTAGACGTATTTAGTGGCTAAATATGATTTAAGGAGTTGTCTAATCATACAAATACGTAAAATTTAAACATTTTTAGTAGCTAAATACGTTTAGTGATTGTTGTGCAAGTCGGCCTTAATCTTTGACTAATAAAATAGTGCAACGTGCAACAAAAATTACATCCAACAAACTTGATCTACAGTTTCATTCAAATTACAGGTAACGGGGGTTCCTGTTAATTGATCTCCATTTTTTGGGGTAGAAATTGCGATTATTCTGGATTTCAAACTTTTGGCTATATTTATGTCACTAAAGCTACAGGCATACCAAATTTCAGTACTATGGGGTCACTGGTGTACCCTGTGAATTTTGTCAAAGTTTAGTTTATACTATGGCTAATAACTTAAAATATCCAAGGTTTAAACTAAAAATAAAACGGAGTCGAAATGTACTCACAAGTAGCTTTCATTTCATGCCCCACTTGACCTAAAAGTCTTATTTTCATTATTTTCCCCCTCTTGAACCCCAATATCTCAACAACTCCCCAACATTTTTTGCTCATTTAGTCACACCAAAATTGTGCCAACATTACCTACCTATGTATCAAATTTCCAGATAAAAAGTTAAAGTCAAATATTTTTATTCATTAAAATCACAAGGATCACTTTGAAACGTCAATTTTACTGCCTGTTCCTTTGCGACTAAGCCAGGAAAAAAAGGCAAGAAACAAGGCGGGTTGTTTTTTTAATGTAATAATGAAGACCTTTCATTTGACGTCCCACTTGACCTAATAGTATCATTTTCATTTTTTTTTACCCCTCTTGAATCTTAATATCTCAACAACCACCCAACATTTTTTGCTCATTTAGTCACACCAAAATTGTGCTATCACAACCTACCTAGGTATCAAATTTCACGATGATCGGATCAACGCTTCGAAAGTTATCCTCAGACAAATATACATACATACATACATAACACGCCGATTTGCCCAAGTTGATTTGGAGATCTCGCTTCGCTCGATCAATTAAATTGTCTTAGACAAGAGTTAATGCAAAAAATAATCCTCCTTTGCAATAAAGTCATATTTTAGGAGATAAGTAATTCAGTCGCAATCTTCTAAGTGATAAGGGCCAGCATTGATACGCGTGGGTAGCACAATTTGGGTATTCTACGGGCTGGAAATCTAATACGTACGTACAAAATTGTGCCATCACACTTATGTATCAAATTTCACGATGATCGGATCAACGCTTCGAAAGTTATCCTGGGACAAACATACATACATTTTGTACGCGTTTTATATAATTTTAGAATTACTTTTTTGTGTAGTGCTATCAGCGCGTAGGCATCATATGCTTACGCATAATATTATTTGTATATGTAGGTATGACAATATATATTTTATGTATTATAATATTGATATTTATCTAATTTTATGATTATATTATAAGACTAGAGGTTGCGTAGTGCGCGAGTTGCACGCAACTCGCGTGTTATTGTTTTTGTCGAAGAAGCAATCAAAGAGGATTTCGAGCTGTTAAAAGCGATCAAAAAGGATATCCATGTGTAAGAAGCAGTCAAAGACGATATCGAAATGGAAGAAGCAATCAAATCAAAGAAGATATCCAAATGGAAGCAGCAATCAAATATGATTTCGAAGTGCAAGAAGCAATCAAACAGGATATTGAAGTGAAAGCAGCAATCAAATAGGATATCGAATTAGCAGAAACTATTAAAGAGGAAATTGAAGTTGAGTAAGCAATCAAAGAGGATACCGAGGTGGTAGAAGCATTCTAAGATGACGAAGTGAAAAAAGCAATCAAAGACGATATCGAAGTGGAAGAAGCAATCAAAGAAGGTATCGAAGTGGAAGAAGCAATCTTAGAGGATATCGAAGTGGAAGAAGCAATCAAAGAAGATATCGAAGTGTAAGAAGCCATCACAGAGGATATTGAAGTGAAAATGCTATCAAAAACCATATCGAAGATAAAGACGCAATCAAAGAGAATATTGCAGTGCAAGAAGCAATCAAAAGGAAATCGAAGATGATATCGAATTGGTAGAAGCAATAAAAGAGGATATCAAAGTGGAAGAAGCAATCAAAGAGGATATCGAGCTGTTAAAAGCTATCGAAGAGGATATCCATGTGTAAGAAGCAGTCAAAGACGATATCTAAATGGAAGAAGCAATGAAATCATAGAGGATTTCCAAGTGGACGCAGCATTCAAAGATGATATCGAAGTGGAAGAAGCAATCAAATAGGATATCGAAGTAGCAGAAACAATCAAAGAGGAAATTGAAATTGAGTAAAAGACGTCGAGGACAATGATAAAAATAAAAAAACGGTTCCACCAAAAACTTATACCAATATTTTGTAAAAGTTTCCTCGAGCTATCTCTTCCCGTTTAAAAGATACGAGCGATTTAAGTTTTGTATGAAACCCCATAATTTTGTAGAGTGGAAATTGAAGTAAAAGAAGCAATTGAAGAAAACATATAAGTAGAAAAAGCAATTAAAAAGGATATCAAAGTGGAAGAAGCAAAAATAGAGGATATCGAGGTGAAAGAAGCATTCAAGGAGGAAGACCAAGTGAGAGAAGTATTTAAAAAGGATGTCAAGGGCAATGATGGTATTAAAAAAACTATTCCATCAAAAATTTGTACCAATATTTTGTAAAAGTTTGGTAGGCATAACTCTTCCCGTTTAGAAGATACGAGCGATTTAAGATTTGTATTAAAACCCATAATTTTGTAGAGTGGAAATTGAAGTAAAAGAAGCAATTGAAGAAAATATATAAGTAGAAAAAGCAATTCAAAAGGATATCAAAGCGGAAGAAGCAAAAATAGAGGATATCGTGGTGAAATAAGCATTTAAAGAGGAAGACGAAGTAAGAGAAGCATTCAGAAAGGATGTCAAGGGCAATGATGGTATTAAAAAAACTATTCCAACAAAAATTTGTACCAATATTTTGTAAAAGTTTGCTACGCGTAACTCTTCCCGTTTAGAAGATACGAGCGATTTAAGATTTGTATTAAAACCCATAATTTTGAAGAGTCGATATTGAAGTAAGAGAAGTAATTGAAGAAAATATAAAAATAGAAAAAACAATTCAAAAGTATATTGAAGTAAAAATGCCATCAAAGAGGATTTCGAAGTTATAGAAACAATTAAAGAGGATATCAATGTGGAAGAAACATTCGAAAACGAAAAGGAAGTGAGAGAAGAATTCAAAATAATGGCAAGGGCGATGATGACCGTAAAATAACGATTCCACCAAAAATTTGTGATACAAAAAAATTAATTTTCCAAAATGATCACAGTGGATGTTGCATAATAAAAAAAAATTGACGTTCCAAAATGATCATGCGGATGAGGCAAAATTAAAAAAAAATTATGTTCCAAAATGATCACAGTGGATGATGCATAATAAAAAAAATTGACGTTCCAAAGTGATCATTGTGGATGAGGCGTAATTAAAAAAATGATGTACCAAAATGATCACAGTGGATGTTGCATAATACAAAAAAATAATAATAATTGACGTTCCAAAGTGATCATTGTGGATGAGGCATAATTAAAAAAAATGATGTTCCAAAATGATCACAGTGGATGATGCATAATAAAAAAAAAAATTATGTTCCAAAGTGATCATTGTGGATGAGGCATAATTAAAAAAATGATGTACCAAAATGATTACAGTGGATGTTGCATAATAAAAAAAATAATTGACGTTCCAAAGTGATCATTGTGGATGAGGCATAATAAAAAAAATTATGTACCAAAATGATCACAGTGGATGTTGTATAATACAAAAAAAAATAATTGACGTTCCAAAGTGATCATTGTGGATGAGGCATAATTAAAAAATTGACGTTCCAAAATGATCATGTGGATGAGGCAAAATTAAAAAAAAATTATGTTCCAAAATGATCACAGTGGATGATGCATAATAAAAAAAAATTGACGTTCCAAAGTGATCATTGTGGATGAGGCGTAATTAAAAAAATGATGTACCAAAATGATCACAGTGGATGTTGCATAATACAAAAAAATAATAATAATTGACGTTCCAAAGTGATCATTGTGGATGAGGCATAATTAAAAAAAACGATGTTCCAAAATGATCACAGTGGATGATGCATAATAAAAAAAAATAATTGACGTTCCAAAGTGATCATTGTGGATGAGGCATAATTAAAAAAAATTATGTGTTGCATAATAAAAAAAAATAATTGACGTTCCAAAGTGATCATTGTGGATGAGGCGTAATTAAAAAAATGATGTACCAAAATGATTACAGTGGATGTTGCATGATAAAAAAAATAATTGACGTTCCAAAGTGATCATTGTGGATGAGGCATAATAAAAAAAATTATGTACCATAATGATCACAGTGGATGTTGCATAATACAAAAAAAATAATAATAATTGACGTTCCAAAGTGATCATTGTGGATGAGGCATAATTAAAAAAAATGATGTACCAAAATGATCACAGTGGATGTTGCATAATAAAAAAAAAAAAATAATTGACGTTCCAAAGTGATCATTGTGGATGAGGCATAATTAAAAAAATGTGGATGTTCCAAAATAAACATGATGAACGTTGCATACTAAAAAAAAAAAAAAATTGGATGTTCCAAAATGATGATGATGACCTTTGCAAAAAACTATGAAAGTTATCTCATGTCCCTCCACCACCATTATATAGAATCAAGCAAATTTACAGTAATTTTATAGTACACACAAGCCGTGGGCTCCCTACAAAAACAGTATGAAAATTACGGCAAACGAAATATACGGTTTACGGTATTCATACAGAAATATTTTGTATGGGACAATTTTTTTTTTGTATGAAAGACAATTTTTTTTTCATGGAACCGGATATAAAAAAATGTCCTCTGCAACATTAGTTTTTGCACCAACTCTCTAAGACCTATACTTTCCGAGATACGAGGTCGATGTGAGCGAATGGGGGACAAAAGGGGTACTTTAGGATTTATTCCCAACTCATCGGAACTCCCTCTATACGATCCCACCAAACATTTTCACCCTACGAGGTGGCATCTGGGAGAACAAACATGTCAATGAGTCAGTCAGTCAGTCAGTCAGTGAGTGGTAATCGAGCTTTATATAATATAACTAGAGGTTGCGTTGTGCGCGAGCTGCTCGCAGCTCGCGTGTTTTTCTTTTAGTCGAAGAAGTAATTAAAGAGGATATCGAGCTGTTAAAAGCCATCAAAGAGGATATCCATGTGTAAGAAGCAGTCAAAGACGATATCGAAATGGAAGAAGCAATCAAATCAAAGAGGATTTCCAAGTGGAAGCAGCAATCAAAGATGATATCGAAGTGGAAGAAGCAATCAAAGAGGATATTGAAGTGAAAGAAGCAATCAAATAGGATATCGAAGTAGCAGAAACAATCAAAGAGGAAATTAAAGTTGAGGAAGAAATCAAAGAGGATACCAAGGTGGTAGAAGCATTCTAAGAGGATGACGAAGTAAAAAAAGCAATCAAAGACGATATCGAAGTGGAAGAAGCAATCCAATGGATATTGAAGATGAAGAAGGAATAAAAGAGGATATCGAAGCGGAACAAGCAATCGTAGAGGATATCAAAGTTAAAGAAGCAATCAAAGAGGATACCAATGTGGAAGAAGCAATCAAAGAGGATATCGAAGTGGAACAAGCAATCAAAGAGAAAAAAATTGGATGTTCCAAAATGATCATGATAATGGTTGTATAAAAAAAAATTGAACGTTGCAAAAAAGATCATGATGAACGTTGCATAAAAAAAAATCTGGACGTTCCAAAATGATCATGATTGACGTTGCATAATATAAATGTATGTTGCAAAATGATAATGATCAAAAATTTGTACTAATATTTTGTCAAAGTTTGCTAGTGCTATCTCTTCCCGTTTAGAAGATACGAGCGATTAAAGTTTTGTAAGAAAAATCATAAATTTGTTGATTGGATATCGAAGTGGAAGAAACTATCAAAGAGAATGTTGAAGTGGAAGAAGCAATCAAATAGGATATCGAAGTGGCAGAAACAATCAAAGCGGAAATTGAAGTTGAGTAAGCAATCAAAGAGGATACCAAGGTGGTAGAAGCATTCAAAGAAGATGACGAAGTGAAAAAGCAATCAAAGACGATATCGAAATGGAAGAAGCAGTCAAAGACGATATCGAAGTGGGAGAAGCAATCAAAGAGGATATCGAAGTTAAAGAAGCAGTCAAAGATGATGTTGAAGTGGAAAAAACATTCAAAGAAGATGACGAAGTGAGAGAAGCATTCAAAAAGGATGTCAAGGATGACAATAAAAAACAGTTCCACCAAAAATTTATACCAATATTTTGTACAAGTTTGCTAGGGCTATCTCTTCCCGTTTAGAAGATACGAGCGATTGAAGTTTTGTATGAAAGACCACAATTTTGTAGAGAGCATAATGAAGTAACTGAAGCAATTAAAGAGGATATGAAAGTAGAAGAAGCATTTTAAAGGGATAACGAAGTGGAACATGCAAAAATAGAAGATGTCGAGGCGGAAGAAACAATCAAAGAGGATATCGAAGTGGAAGAAGCAATCAAAGAGGGTATCGAAGTGGAAGAAGCAATCAAAGAGGGTACCGAAGTGGAAAAAGCAATCAAAGAGGGTATCGAAGTGGAAGAAGCCATCACAGAGGATATCGAAGTGAAAATGCTATCAAAGACGATATCGAAGATGAAGACGCAATCAAAGAGAATAATGCAGTGCAAGAAGCAATCAAAAGGAAATCGAAGATGATATCGAAGTGGAAGGAGTAAACAAAGAGGATATTGAAGTGGGAGAAGCAATCAAATAGGATATCGAAGTAGCAAAAACAATCAAAGAGAAAATTGAAGTTGACTAAGGAATCAAAGAGGATACCGAGTTGCTAGAAGTATTCAAAGAGGATGACGAAGTGAAAAAAGCAATCAAAGACGATATCGAAGTGAAAGAAATAGTCAACGACGATATCAAAATGGAACAAGCAATCAAAGCGGATATCGAAGTGGAAGAAGCAATCAAAGAGGATATCAAAGTGGAAGAAGCCATCACAGGATATCGAAGTAAAAATGCAATCAAAAACGATATCGAATATGAAGACGCAATCAAAGAAAATATTGCAGTGCAAGAAGCAATCAAACGGAAATCAAAGAGGAAGGAGACCTTACAGAGGATACCGAAGTGAAAATGCCATCAAAGAGGATATCAAAGATGAAGAAGCAATCCAATGGATATTGAAGATGAAGAAGGAATAAAAGAGGATATCGAAGTGGAACAAGCAATCGTAGAGGATATCAAAGTTAAAGAAGCAATCAAATAGGATATCAATGTGGAAGAAGCAATCAAAGAGGATATCGAAGTGGAACAAGCAATCAAAGAGAAAAAAATTGGATGTTCGAAAATGATCATGATAATAGTTGTATAAAAAAAATTGAACGTTGCAAAAAAGATCATGATGAACGTTGCATAAAAAAATCTGGACGTTCCAAAATGATCAGGATTGACGTTGCATAATATAAATGTATGTTGTAAAATGATAATGATCAAAAATTTGTACTAATATTTTGTCAAAGTTTGCTAGTGCTATCTCTTCCCGTTTAGAAGATACGAGCGATTAAAGTTTTGTAAGAAGAATCATAAATTTGTTGATTGGATATCGAAGTGGAAGAAACTATCAAAGAGAATGTTGAAGTGGAAGAAGCAATCAAATAGGATATCGAAGTGGCAGAAACAATCAAAGCGGAAATTGAAGTTGAGTAAGCAATCAAAGAGGATACCAAGGTGGTAGAAGCATTCAAAGAAGATGACGAAGTGAAAAAGCAATCAAAGACGATATCGAAATGGAAGAAGCAGTCAAAGAGGATATCGAAGTGGGAGAAGCAATCAAAGAGGATATCGAAGATAAAGAAGCAGTCAAAGATGATGTCGAAGTGGAAAAAACATTCAAAGAAGATGACGAAGTGAGAGAAGCATTCAAAAAGGATGTCAAGGATGACAATAAAAAAACAGTTGCACCAAAAATTTATACCAATATTTTGTACAAGTTTGCTAGGGCTATCTCTTCCCGTTTAGAAGATACGAGCGGTTGAAGTTTTGTATGAAAGACCACAATTTTGTAGAGAGCATAATGAAGTAACTGAAGCAATTAAAGAGGATATGAAAGTAGAAGAAGCATTTTAAAGGGATAACGAAGTGGAACATGCAAAAATAGAAGATGTCGAGGCGGAAGAAACAATCAAAGAGGATATCGAAGTGGAAGAAGCAATCAAAGAGGGTATCGAAGTGGAAGAAGCCATCACAGAGGATATCGAAGTGAAAATGCTATCAAAGACGATATCGAAGATGAAGACGCAATCAAAGAGAATAATGCAGTGCAAGAAGCAATCAAAAGGAAATCGAAGATGATATCGAAGTGGAAGGAGTAAACAAAGAGGATATTGAAGTGGGAGAAGCAATCAAATAGGATATCGAAGTAGCAAAAACAATCAAAGAGAAAATTGAAGTTGACTAAGGAATCAAAGAGGATACCGAGTTGGTAGAAGTATTCAAAGAGGATGACGAAGTGAAAAAAGCAATCAAAGACGATATCGAAGTGAAAGAAATAGTCAACGACGATATCAAAATGGAACAAGCAATCAAAGCGGATATCGAAGTGGAAGAAGCAATCAAAGAGGATATCAAAGTGGAAGAAGCCATCACAGGATATCGAAGTAAAAATGCAATCAAAAACGATATCGAATATGAAGACGCAATCAAAGAAAATATTGCAGTGCAAGAAGCAATCAAACGGAAATCAAAGAGGAAGGAGCCCTTACAGAGGATACCGAAGTGAAAATGCCATCAAAGAGGATATCAAAGATGAAGAAGCAATCCAATGGATATTGAAGATGAAGAAGGAATAAAAGAGGATATCGAAGTGGAACAAGCAATCGTAGAGGATATCAAAGTTAAAGAAGCAATCAAATAGGATATCAATGTGGAAAAAGCAATCAAAGAGGATATCGAAGTGGAACAAGCAATCAAAGAGAAAAAAATTGGATGTTCCAAAATGATCATGATAATAGTTGTATAAAAAAAATTTAACGTTGCAAAAAAGATCATGATGAACGTTGCATAAAAAAAATCTGGACGTTCCAAAATGATCAGGATTGACGTTGCATAATATAAATGTATGTTGTAAAATGATAATGATCAAAAATTTGTACTAATATTTTGTCAAAGTTTGCTAGTGCTATCTCTTCCCGTTTAGAAGATACGAGCGATTAAAGTTTTGTAAGAAAAATCATAAATTTGTTGATTGGATATCGAAGTGGAAGAAACTATCAAAGAGAATGTTGAAGTGGAAGAAGCAATCAAATAGGATATCGAAGTGGCAGAAACAATCAAAGAGGATATCGAAGTTAAAGAAGCAGTCAAAGATGATGTCGAAGTGGAAAAAACATTCAAAGAAGATGACGAAGTGAGAGAAGCATTCAAAAAGGATGTCAAGGATGACAATAAAAAAACAGTTCCACCAAAAGTTTATACCAATATTTTGTACAAGTTTGCTAGGGCTATCTCTTCCCGCTTAGAAGATATGAGCGATTGAAGTTTTGTATGAAACACCACAATTTTGTAGAGCGCATAATGAAGTAACTGAAGCAATTAAAGAGGATATGAAGTAGAAGAAGCATTTTAAAAGGATAACGAAGTGGAACATGCAAAAATAGAAGATGTGGAGGCGGAAGAAACAATAAAAGAGGATGACGAAGTGTAACAAGCAATCAAAGAGAATATTCGAATAGTGGATGTCGCATAATAAAAAAAAATTGACGTTCCAAAATGATCATAGTGGATGAGGCATAAATAAAAAAAAATTGATGTTCCAAAATGATCACAGTGGATGTTGCATAATAAAAAAAAATTGACGTTCCAAAAGTGATCATTGTGGATGAGGCATAATTTAAAAAAAAAATTGACGTTCCAAAATGATCATTGCGGATGAGGCATAATTAAAAAAAATTGATGTTCCAAAATTATCACAGTGGATGTTGCATAATAAAAAAAAAGAAATTGACGTTCCAAAATGATCATTGTGGATGAGGCATAATTAAAAAAAATGATGTTCCAAAATGATCACAGTGGATGTTGCATAATAAAAAATAATTGACGTTCCAAAGTGATCATTGTGGATGAGGCGTAATTAAAAAAATGATGTACCAAAATGATCACAGTGGATGTTGCATAAAAAAATACAAAATAATTGACGTTCCAAAGTGATCATTGTGGATGAGGCGTAATTAAAAAAATTATGTACCAAAATAATCACAGTGGATGTTGCATAATAAAAAAAATAAAAAATAATTGACGTTCCAAAGTGATCATTGTGGATGAGGCATAATTAAAAAAAATGATGTACCAAAATGATCACAGTGGATGATGCATAATAAAAAAATAAAAAATAATTGACGTTTCAAAGTGATCATTGTGGATGAGGCGTAATTAAAAAAATGATGTACCAAAATGATCACAGTGGATGTTGCATAATAAAAAAAAAATGACGTTTCAAAGTGATCATTGTGGATGAGGCATAATTGAAAAAAAAATGATGTTACAAAATGATCACAGTGGATGATGCATAATAAAAAAAAAATAATTGACGTTCCAAAGTGATCATTGTGGATGAGGCATAATTAAAAAAATGATGTACCAAAATGATCACAGTGGATGTTGCATAAAAAAATAAAAAATAATTGACGTTCCAAAGTGATCATTGTGGATGAGGCGTAATTAAAAAAATTATGTACCAAAATAATCACAGTGGATGTTGCATAATAAAAAAAATAAAAAATAATTGACGTTCCAAAGTGATCATTGTGGATGAGGCATAATTAAAAAAAATGATGTACCAAAATGATCACAGTGGATGATGCATACTAAAAAAATAAAAAATAATTGACGTTTCAAAGTGATCATTGTGGATGAGGCGTAATTAAAAAAATGATGTACCAAAATGATCACAGTGGATGTTGCATAATAAAAAAAAAAATGACGTTTCAAAGTGATCATTGTGGATGAGGCATAATTAAAAAAAAATGATGTACCAAAATATCACAGTGGATGTTGCATAATAAAAAAAAAAAAAAAATTGACGTTCCAAAGTGATCATTGTGGATAAGGCTTATTAAAAAAAAAATTGGTGTTCCAAAATAATCACAAAGGATTTTGCATAATAATAAAAAAAAATTGACGTTCCAAAAGTGATCATTGTGGATGAGGCATAATTAAAAAAAAAATTGTTGTTCCAAAATAAACATGATGAACGTTGCATACTAAAAAAAAAAAAAAATTGGATGTTCCAAAATGATGATGATGACCTTTGCAAAAACTATGAAAGTTGTCTCATGCCCCTCCACCACCATTATATAGAATCAAGCAAATTTACAGTAATTTTATAGTACACACAAGCCGTGGGCTCCCTACAAAAACAGTATGAAAATTACGGCAAACGAAATATACGGTTTACGGTATTCATACAGAAATATTTTGTATGGGACAATTTTTTTTTGTATGAAAGACAATTTTTTTTTAATGAAACCGGATATAAAAAAATGTCCTCTGCAACATTAGTTTTTGCACCAACGCTGTAAGACCTATACTTTCCGAGATACGAGGTGGATGGGAGCGAATGGGGGACAAAAGGGGGACTTTAGGATTTATTCCCAACTCATCGGAACTCACTCTATACGATCCCACCAAACATTTTCACCCTACGAGGTGGCATCTGGGAGAACAAACATGTCAATGAGTCAGTCAGTCAGTGAGTGGTAATCGAGCTTTATATAATATAACTAGAGGTTGCGTAGTGCGCGAGTTGCACGCAACTCGCGTGTTATTGTTTTTGTCGAAGAAGCAATCAAAGAGGATTTCGAGCTGTTAAAAGCGATCAAAAAGGATATCCATGTGTAAGAAGCAGTCAAAGACGATATCGAAATGGAAGAAGCAATCAAATCAAAGAAGATATCCAAATGGAAGCAGCAATCAAATATGATTTCGAAGTGCAAGAAGCAATCAAACAGGATATTGAAGTGAAAGCAGCAATCAAATAGGATATCGAATTAGCAGAAACTATTAAAGAGGAAATTGAAGTTGAGTAAGCAATCAAAGAGGATACCGAGGTGGTAGAAGCATTCTAAGATGACGAAGTGAAAAAAGCAATCAAAGACGATATCGAAGTGGAAGAAGCAATCAAAGAAGGTATCGAAGTGGAAGAAGCAATCTTAGAGGATATCGAAGTGGAAGAAGCAATCAAAGAAGATATCGAAGTGTAAGAAGCCATCACAGAGGATATTGAAGTGAAAATGCTATCAAAAACCATATCGAAGATAAAGACGCAATCAAAGAGAATATTGCAGTGCAAGAAGCAATCAAAAGGAAATCGAAGATGATATCGAATTGGTAGAAGCAATAAAAGAGGATATCAAAGTGGAAGAAGCAATCAAAGAGGATATCGAGCTGTTAAAAGCTATCGAAGAGGATATCCATGTGTAAGAAGCAGTCAAAGACGATATCTAAATGGAAGAAGCAATGAAATCATAGAGGATTTCCAAGTGGACGCAGCATTCAAAGATGATATCGAAGTGGAAGAAGCAATCAAATAGGATATCGAAGTAGCAGAAACAATCAAAGAGGAAATTGAAATTGAGTAAAAGACGTCGAGGACAATGATAAAAATAAAAAAACGGTTCCACCAAAAACTTATACCAATATTTTGTAAAAGTTTCCTCGAGCTATCTCTTCCCGTTTAAAAGATACGAGCGATTTAAGTTTTGTATGAAACCCCATAATTTTGTAGAGTGGAAATTGAAGTAAAAGAAGCAATTGAAGAAAACATATAAGTAGAAAAAGCAATTAAAAAGGATATCAAAGTGGAAGAAGCAAAAATAGAGGATATCGAGGTGAAAGAAGCATTCAAGGAGGAAGACCAAGTGAGAGAAGTATTTAAAAAGGATGTCAAGGGCAATGATGGTATTAAAAAAACTATTCCATCAAAAATTTGTACCAATATTTTGTAAAAGTTTGGTAGGCGTAACTCTTCCCGTTTAGAAGATACGAGCGATTTAAGATTTGTATTAAAACCCATAATTTTGTAGAGTGGAAATTGAAGTAAAAGAAGCAATTGAAGAAAATATATAAGTAGAAAAAGCAATTAAAAAGGATATCAAAGCGGAAGAAGCAAAAATAGAGGATATCGTGGTGAAATAAGCATTTAAAGAGGAAGACGAAGTAAGAGAAGCATTCAGAAAGGATGTCAAGGGCAATGATGGTATTAAAAAAACTATTCCAACAAAAATTTGTACCAATATTTTGTAAAAGTTTGCTACACGTAACTCTTCCCGTTTAGAAGATACGAGCGATTTAAGATTTGTATTTTGTAGAGTGGAAATTGAAGTAACAGAAGCAATTGAAGAAAATATATAAGTAGAAAAAGCAATTAAAAAGGATATCAAAGTGGAAGAAGCAAAAATAGAGGATATCGAGTTGAAAGAATCATTCAAAGTGGAAGACGAAGTGAAAGAAACATTTAAAAAGGATGTCAAGGGCAATGTGGTATTAAAAAAACTACTCCACCAAAAATTAGTACCAATATTTTGTAAAAGTTTGCTACGCGTAACTCTTCCCGTTTAGAAGATACGAGCGATTTAAGATTTGTATTAAAACCCATAATTTTGTAGAGTGGGAATTGAAGTAAAAGAAGCAATTGAAGAAAATATATAAGTAGAAAAAGCAATTAAAAAGGATATCAATGTGAAAGAAGCAAAAATAGAGGATATCGAGGTTAAAGAAGCATTCAAGGAGGAAGACCAAGTGAGAGAAGCATTCAAAAAGGATGTCAAGCGCAATGATGGTATTAAAAAAACCATTCCACCAAAAATTTGTACCAATATTTTGTAAAAGTTTGGTAGGCGTAACTCATCCCGTTTAGAAGATACGAGCGATTTAAGATTTGTATTAAAACCCATAATTTTGTAGAGTGGAAATTGAAGTAAAAGAAGCAATTGAAGAAAATATATAAGTAGAAAAAGCAATTAAAAAGGATATCAAAGCGGAAGAAGCAAAAATAGAGGATATCGTGGTGAAATAAGCATTTAAAGAGGAAGACGAAGTAAGAGAAGCATTCAGAAAGGATGTCAAGGGCAATGATGGTATTAAAAAAACTATTCCAACAAAAATTTGTACCAATATTTTGTAAAAGTTTGCTACACGTAACTCTTCCCGTTTAGAAGATACGAGCGATTTAAGATTTGTATTTTGTAGAGTGGAAATTGAAGTAACAGAAGCAATTGAAGAAAATATATAAGTAGAAAAAGCAATTAAAAAGGATATCAAAGTGGAAGAAGCAAAAATAGAGGATATCGAGTTGAAAGAATCATTCAAAGTGGAAGACGAAGTGAAAGAAACATTTAAAAAGGATGTCAAGGGCAATGTGGTATAAAAAAACTACTCCACCAAAAATTAGTACCAATATTTTGTAAAAGTTTGCTACGCGTAACTCTTCCCGTTTAGAAGATACGAGCGATTTAAGATTTGTATTAAAACCCATAATTTTGTAGAGTGGGAATTGAAGTAAAAGAAGCAATTGAAGAAAATATATAAGTAGAAAAAGCAATTAAAAAGGATATCAATGTGAAAGAAGCAAAAATAGAGGATATCGAGGTTAAAGAAGCATTCAAGGAGGAAGACCAAGTGAGATAAGCATTCAAAAAGGATGTCAAGCGCAATGATGGTATTAAAAAAACCATTCCACCAAAAATTTGTACCAATATTTTGTAAAAGTTTGCTACGCGTAACTCTTCCCGTTTAGAAGATACGAGCGATTTAAGATATGTATTAAAACCCATAATTTTGAAGAGTCGATATTGAAGTAAGAGAAGTAATTGAAGAAAATATAAAAATAGAAAAAACAATTCAAAAGTATATTGAAGTAAAAATGCCATCAAAGAGGATTTCGAAGTTATAGAAACAATTAAAGAGGATATCAATGTGGAAGAAACATTCGAAAACGAAAAGGAAGTGAGAGAAGAATTCAAAATAATGGCAAGGGCGATGATGACCGTAAAATAACGATTCCACCAAAAATTTGTGATACAAAAAAAATTAATTTTCCAAAATGATCACAGTGGATGTTGCATAATAAAAAAAAATTGACGTTCCAAAATGATCATGCGGATGAGGCAAAATTAAAAAAAAATTATGTTCCAAAATGATCACAGTGGATGATGCATAATAAAAAAAATTGACGTTCCAAAGTGATCATTGTGGATGAGGCGTAATTAAAAAAATGATGTACCAAAATGATCACAGTGGATGTTGCATAATACAAAAAAATAATAATAATTGACGTTCCAAAGTGATCATTGTGGATGAGGCATAATTAAAAAAAATGATGTTCCAAAATGATCACAGTGGATGATGCATAATAAAAAAAAAATTATGTTCCAAAGTGATCATTGTGGATGAGGCATAATTAAAAAAATGATGTACCAAAATGATTACAGTGGATGTTGCATAATAAAAAAAATAATTGACGTTCCAAAGTGATCATTGTGGATGAGGCATAATAAAAAAAATTATGTACCAAAATGATCACAGTGGATGTTGCATAATACAAAAAAAAAAAAATAATTGACGTTCCAAAATGATCATGTGGATGAGGCAAAATTAAAAAAAAATTATGTTCCAAAATGATCACAGTGGATGATGCATAATTAAAAAAATGATGTACCAAAATGATTACAGTGGATGTTGCATAATAAAAAAAATAATTGACGTTCCAAAGTGATCATTGTGGAAGAGGCATAATAAAAAAAATTATGTACCAAAATGATCACAGTGGATGTTGCATAATACAAAAAAAAAATAATTGACGTTCCAAAGTGATCATTGTGGATGAGGCATAAAAAATGATGTACCAAAATGATTACAGTGGATGTTGCATAATAAAAAAAATAATTGACGTTCCAAAGTGATCATTGTGGATGAGGCATAATTAAAAAAAATGATGTTCCAAAATGATCACAGTGGATGATGCATAATAAAAAAAAAATTATGTTCCAAAGTGATCATTGTGGATGAGGCATAATTAAAAAAATGATGTACCAAAATGATTACAGTGGATGTTGCATAATAAAAAAAATAATTGACGTTCCAAAGTGATCATTGTGGATGAGGCATAATAAAAAAAATTATGTACCAAAATGATCACAGTGGATGTTGCATAATACAAAAAAAAAATAATTGACGTTCCAAAGTGATCATTGTGGATGAGGCATAATTAAAAAAATGATGTACCAAAATGATTACAGTGGATGTTGCATAATAAAAAAAATAATTGACGTTCCAAAGTGATCATTGTGGATGAGGCATAATAAAAAAAATTATGTACCAAAATGATCACAGTGGATGTTGCATAATACTAAAAAAAAAAAAAATAATTGACGTTCCAAAATGATCATGTGGATGAGGCAAAATTTAAAAAAAATTATGTTCCAAAATGATCACAGTGGATGATGCATAATTAAAAAAATGATGTACCAAAATGATTACAGTGGATGTTGCATAATAAAAAAAATAATTGACGTTCCAAAGTGATCATTGTGGATGAGGCATAATAAAAAAAATTATGTACCAAAATGATCACAGTGGATGTTGCATAATACAAAAAAAAAAATAATTGACGTTCCAAAGTGATCATTGTGGATGAGGCATAATTAAAAAAATGATGTACCAAAATGATCACAGTGGATGTTGCATAATACAAAAAAATAATAATAATTGACGTTCCAAAGTGATCATTGTGGATGAGGCATAATTAAAAAAAATGATGTTCCAAAATGATCACAGTGGATGATGCATAATAAAAAAAAATAATTGACGTTCCAAAGTGATCATTGTGGATGAGGCATAATTAAAAAAAATTATGTGTTGCATAATAAAAAAAAATAATTGACGTTCCAAAGTGATCATTGTGGATGAGGCGTAATTAAAAAAATGATGTACCAAAATGATTACAGTGGATGTTGCATGATAAAAAAAATAATTGACGTTCCAAAGTGATCATTGTGGATGAGGCATAATAAAAAAAATTATGTACCATAATGATCACAGTGGATGTTGCATAATACAAAAAAAATAATAATAATTGACGTTCCAAAGTGATCATTGTGGATGAGGCATAATTAAAAAAAATGATGTACCAAAATGATCACAGTGGATGTTGCATAATAAAAAAAAAATAATTGACGTTCCAAAGTGATCATTGTGGATGAGGCATAATAAAAAAAATTATGTACCAAAATGATCATAGTGGATGTTGCATAATACAAAAAAAATAATAATAATTGACGTTCTAAAGTGATCATTGTGGATGAGGCATAATAAAAAAAATTATGTACCAAAATGATCACAGTGGATGTTGCATAATACAAAAAAAATAATAATAATTGACGTTCCAAAGTGATCATTGTGGATGAGGCATAATTAAAAAAAATGATGTACCAAAATGATCACAGTGGATGTTGCATAATAAAAAAAAAAATAATTGACGTTCCAAAGTGATCATTGTGGATGAGGCATAATTAAAAAAATGTGGATGTTCCAAAATAAACATGATGAACGTTGCATACTAAAAAAAAAAAAAAATTGGATGTTTCAAAATGATGATGATGACCTTTGCAAAAAACTATGAAAGTTATCTCATGTCCCTCCACCACCATTATATAGAATCAAGCAAATTTACAGTAATTTTATAGTACACACAAGCCGTGGGCTCCCTACAAAAACAGTATGAAAATTACGGCAAACGAAATATACGGTTTACGGTATTCATACAGAAATATTTTGTATGGGACAATTTTTTTTTTGTATGAAAGACAATTTTTTTTTCATGGAACCGGATATAAAAAAATGTCCTCTGCAACATTAGTTTTTGCACCAACTCTCTAAGACCTATACTTTCCGAGATACGAGGTCGATGTGAGCGAATGGGGGACAAAAGGGGTACTTTAGGATTTATTCCCAACTCATCGGAACTCCCTCTATACGATCCCACCAAACATTTTCACCCTACGAGGTGGCATCTGGGAGAACAAACATGTCAATGAGTCAGTCAGTCAGTCAGTCAGTGAGTGGTAATCGAGCTTTATATAATATAATATAGAGTAAGAGTATATAAGAGTAGTAGAGTTTCTTGTGAAAGGGCTCGCCCGGGGAAGTGCTACCACCATACCTATTTCTACCGCAAAGCAGCATTGCTGTGTTTCGGTTTGAAGGGAATGGTTGCCGGTGAAATTACAGGCACATGAGACTTTACACCTGTATACCTCAAGGTAATGGACGCAGGGAAGTGCATAGTAGGCCACATTTCTAAGGAGCGTTACCTACGAGGGACACTTGTTATAGGCGATGATTACCACTTAACATCAGCTAGCTTACTCCCGACAGCTTCGAGTTCTGAATCAATCGAATTTGATTCGAATCTAATGCCTTTTCGTACTCTTGAAATCGACACGAGCGCACGATCGTGCTGTGGCTCAAATCGGAACTAACTATGATCGTCTTCAGTCGCTAGGATCGAAAAATCCTTACTCCCCACTCTCGATGACAGCTATGTATCGAGTTGTAGGATCGAAGCTAGACGTCAAATGTTACGATAGCAAAATGGCTACTTTGTTTGGTTCGAGTGAGATTGTTTACTGTGATTTACTGTGATATTTCCTCAAATTCGTCGTAATTATGGCTCGCGTTGCGTTGTTTTTCAATGTTCTTGAAGAAGCGAACCGTATGGACATTCGGGTGAGAAGAAATATGCAAAGAATGATTCGCTACAACACCCGGGCATTGGAAATGGATTCTGAAGAATTTCGGAGAAATTATCGTTTGTCCAAGGAGTTATATGATGTGTTGGTAGAAGATTTAACACCGCTCATGAAGCAAACAATCAGACGAAGTGATATTTCTGTTCTTCTGCAAGGTGAATTTCTTCTAGGTTTTAAAAATAAATCGTAAGTGTCTGTCTTCTATACATCTAATTGATTTTAAAACAATTGATTATCCAGGATACGCCGAATAAATGTCCTCGTATTTTCTATACAATCTTCATCTTCAATTGATTTAACAAAATAATTGTCTTTACAGATTTTGGTTGCATTGTCATTCTACGGTACTGGCAGCTACCAAAGAATAGTAGTAAGAAGAAATGGTATGGTAATGTCTCAACAGTCCGTATCAAAAGCTATAAGAGAAGTCACAAAAGCATTTTTAAAGCACAGAGACATTTTAACAAAGTATATAAAGTTTCCCCAAACTGCTGAAGAAAGAAATGTTATTAAAAGAAAGTAAGTAGAAGACATTATTATGTGTGTGTGACAGCATGATTGTAATAATTATTATTATATATTGTTCTTCTTTTACAGATTTTATGAAAAATTTCCTATACCAAGTGTGGAAGGTTGCATTGATGGAACACATGTGGCCATCATTCGATCTACAGAGCATGAAGAAAGATATTTTAACAGGACACATTATCATTCCAGGAATGTACAAATTGTAAGCTTACATTACCATTTTAAGTCCATGTACCTATGTGTTTTCATTATCTAATTGTAATTATTCTCTTTTATTTTCAGATTTGTGACAGCAACATGAATATTTTAAGTGTAGATGCTACATTTGGGGGTGCCACCCATGATTCTTTTATATTTAATGAGCACCCAGTAAAGGCACATTTATTAGAATTAAAAAGTTGGGGTGAAACTGTATATTTATTAGGTAAGTAAATTAAATTACAATAGCATACTAAAATCAATTATTGACCCGATAAGGATCATACCAATTCATTTTTGTATGGTTGTGGTGCCTGACCAATTACAGAGGTTTTTTTTTATTATAGGTGATTCCGGGTATGCTCAGAGAGCATATATGATGACACCTGTTTTAAATGCAGAAGCTGGATCTCCTGAGGAGCATTACACGCAGAGACACTGCTCCGCCAGGAACACAGTAGAGCGTACAATAGGGCTTTTGAAAGCTAGATGGAGGTGTTTATTGCGTCACCGGGTGTTACACTACGATCCACAGAATGCAGCCAAAATAATAAACGCATGTTGCGTGTTGCTTTAATTGACTAAAATATAATTTGTTGTGTTAATTTACTACCTAATATGTATTTTATTATATATTTAATATTATTCGTTTAATTTCTATTTTCTAATGCTTGTGCGATCTTGTCACCGCATACAATTATAGCATTAGCCAAATTATCGACTGCCTGCACAAAGCCTTCCCCAACTGTCAGCATTAGCCACTTCAGCTTCCACTCTCCTTTCCTCTATTGTTATGAGCCGTTGTCGCTCTGTTTGGAGTTGGCTCTGCTGCAATCGCCTAGGTCTGCGTGGGCTACGTCTTGAGGCTGTAATCATAATGATAATATTCGATTCAATTGTCATCAACTTATTAATGTCATGCATTTTTATTTTGTTAAGTTTTGGTCAATTATAAAAATAATATTTCATAGGGTGTCTTTTTTGTGTAGATAATAGATAGATGAACACTTTATTGTACAAAACAAAAGAAATATACAATGGGTGATCTTATCGCTTAAAATTATTTCTTCCAGAATATAATTGTAGGTAACTTAAATTCTTTATTTTTCTCTAGATTTAATTTTGTTATTTCTTGTCTTTGTTTTAAATGTAGTGTATTAGAATTTTTCTGTATTGTTATAATTTAAGTGTAATAAACAAATATGAAAATTTAAATTTATACTTACTTACTGAGGTTACATTACAAAACATCTAAAATATTATCATTTAATGAATAGGTTTATAAAAAATAGTTTGCTATTTCGTTTAATACTTACTGGAAGGAACTGACGATTGGCTAGCTGGTGGATGCACAGCTTGTGAGGTACTGGGTATGGGTCCCTCTATCTGAACCACTATATCTTCCTGTCTCAGTGGGTCTTCGGCCTATTAATTGATTAAATAATTAAAAATCGTGTTTTAACTTCATCAACACGCTTATTACAATCTAATATATAAAAATCTCGTGTCACGGTGTTTGTGGTCGCACTCCTTTGAAACGGGTCGACCGATTTTAATTTAGTTTTGTATATTTTGTAGGCACGAGAATAGCTCTCAAAGTATTTTTCACCCTCTCTTACCCCCACCCCCCATTTGTTAATCGTGATTTTAGTATATTTAAATGAACAACCACACTAATATTATAAATGCGAAAGTTTGGATGTTTGTTTGTTACTCAATCACGTCGAAACGACTGAACCGATTTCGATGAAATTTAGTATGTACGTAGATTATAACCTGGATTAACACATAGGCTACTTTTTATCCCATAAATAAGTTCCATGGGATAAAAATGTGATGTCAAAGTTTCTATATGTATTTTTGCATCCCAGAACAACGCGGGCGAAGCCGCTGGCAATAGCTAGTACACATATAATATAACCGTCGTAGATTGACGTGAAGTGTCGCGTCACTTTCACAAGAGTGTTTTATATAGTTTTTATCCCGAAGTTCCCGCGGGAACGAGAAATTTCAAGCGTGAGAAGCCGCGGGCGGGTCAGCGAGTTTTTTTTAATATGAATGATTGAAACTTACTAAAGAAACAATTAGCGGGACACTCAACTCCTGGTCACCTTCTGCGAAGCTGGATCCTCCCATTACAAAAATTAACCTTTCATCTAATTCTGAGATAGGCTGCAGCCTATCTACTCCACCACCAGTCCGGGAAGAAGAAGCATTGCGTTGGGCCACTTGTTTTTTTAAAGCATATTTCTGATCAGCCCAAAACTGAAAACAACGTAATTTAAATAAATGTTAGAAAATCTATAAGTACTTATAAAAAGGTAAATGTTTTTTTGTAATCGCTGGAATTCCTGAACCGATTTCCCTCTTCACTGAGTAATATAAGCTTATTTTAAACGGGTATCACGCGTACGAAGCCGCAGGCGGAGGCTAGCAATGAATATGGGAATGATACAGGTATTATTTAATTTTAACCGGGCAAGTCAATACAGTATGCGTTCATTGGGATAGTTAAATATTTATATTATCTCAAGTGTTCCCTGAGTAGTGCTCTTACCTTGGCCCATGTTTTGGCGTCTTTCGTTGCGCCACCCAACGAATTTAATGTAAGAGTTACTTCGTCCCACTTTAATTTTGTTAGATGGCGAGCTTGAGCTGATTTTAGATGTCCTTTAGCAATTCCTGGATTGTCTTCAAGGAATTGCACCAACTTTTCCATCTGGGTATATGATGGACGAGACATACTTAATTGTTTAGATACACTGAAATTACACAAACTTAATTTAGAAGCTCATCATCACACACTGTATGCACACTTAAATAATTAATTTCATTATAAAAGTTCAAATTAGTCTTGTACTTACACAGACTCATTCAAAAATAAATTAATTAACAAAATCTTTGTAGTGGCTGGCACACTTCTTGTAGCTACGAATATTTTGAAATTTGACGCCAACCGCGCTATATTTTTATGACATTGACACTTGACAGTTCATTGCACAGAATAAATATAGGCATAATTCGTTCTAATTGTTTGTCGTCACTCATTATTCCCAAAAAGTATTATTAAATGTTATGTAATTTTTTAAGTTTTAGCTTGATAGTGTTACTAAAACAATGTCAAATTGTTTTGTAAGTGCGAAAATGACAGACAAGTAAAAATATCCAAGCGCTCAAAAGAATCTAACCAAAGACTGACGATGACGTAATCAGCCGGATACGCATAACGACACCGTTAGAACTCGAACTGGGAGTCGATCTTTGTTTTCGATTCGAATTGGTTCGGGAGTAAGATTTTGGATCGAGTTCGAATCAGAAACGAGTTCGAATCAAAAACAAAATCAGAATCGAATCACTTTGGGGAGTAAGCCTGCAGGTGGGCCATATGCTTGTTCCATCTCCATAGTGTAAAAAAAATGTATAATTTATTTAGCATCTTTATTTTTTATAAATTGTAATATATATGTACTTGTTCTAATAATATCTGATTTACGCCGCCGTCCTTATTTGTTCCATACATCCTGTCCATCCAAAAATTGCCTGGAAGAGATCGCTTTTAGCGATAAGGCCACCCATTGTACATATGTTTTAAGTGTATTTTTAGGTTTCCTAATGATGAAAATACTTAAACAAAATATTAGATTATAACCAACATTTCGTATACAATTCATTTCAAAAGCATGTTATTTCAAAAATGATTCATTTTACAAGCAACATTTCGAATACAGCTCGTTTCAAAAACCTCTTATTTCAGCAATGTTTTGTTTCACAAGCAAACAGAGAAGTTACGTAAGAAAACATATTATTTTTTACGGTGGAAATGGGCAGCAAGGGAGAAGGGAAACAAAGTTTCATAAACCACTTTTTTCGTCAACAATTTGGACTCTGGGTGGGCTCCCGCCAGAAGCTCTCAAGGTCGCCCCTGAGTGAAACTTTGCCACATTCGACCTTCACTCCGCTACGGAGGTCGGCGGCTCGCTTCGATCGCCACCTCCCTCTTTCGCTTCACTTGGCCTCGTATGACTTGCTTCACTCAGGACCTCCCGCGAGCTTCTAGCTCCCGCGCTCTTTATATACACTCTAGGGGTGTCACGCACAAGACCTGGGGTCTGGGTGCCGCGTGTCGATTATGTCACTCTTTTTGAACCTAACCTACTCAAGTTGGGGTGCCCCATCTCGATTTAGTATATTACTCGTAATATAAATATAATATGAACCGTTTGTCAGATGTCATGTTGTAAAATGTAAAATTGTCGAATCTTCATTTTAATAAATGAACCTTTTCCTAAATCTTTTTTTGTAAAATAATGATTTGCCAATTCATATTTTTGGTAAATGTTGGTTATGAAGCGAAAATGTATAAATTAAGTGTCGGCAAAATGACAGGATACCGTATTTTCTTTAATATATTTGTATTTAATTGTGTGCTATAAAGGCTAATCTTATATTTTATTCTAGTGTTTTCAAGAATGATATCACGATTTTTTTTAATAAGTAGCGTATTAATCGGGTAGTTGCCAATAGATCCTAATTGTTCTTGTGCCTTGATAAAAATAATCTAGTCATTTTATTTTTCAGTATTAACTGAATGAATACTAGGAAAAACATAACCCTAAAATTATGGACCAGATTCAAACTTGGTTTCAATGGAAAGGTCGAAAATAATTAACTGTAATTTTACGTCATCATCTGAATTTAACTATTTGTCTTTCAGGTGAAACCCTGACAGAAGCTGGATTCAACCGCTGGTGGAACAATGGACCTGATAATTTTACCCGATCTCCCTATTTCAGCACAGAGTACTGTGGTAGCATCGTGAGGAGTGGCGTCATCAATGATGTCGCATGCGACTTGTTTATCCCCTTTATATGCGAGAAAAAAATAGAAAGCCTTCAAAAATTTGAAGATGTATTAGATAACAAATACTAGATTATATAATATCTAGTTATATGAAACTGAAATAAAATAAAAATCACGTTTCAAATACTCCAAATTTTTTTCTTTTTTATATATATAAACGGATTATTTTAGATTTTACTGACGATAGTTTGTAAAATCTAAACAACGACAACTATAGAGTTCCTTTTTTCCTTTTGAGGTATGGAGCCCTTTGACTGTCTCCGTGGCGCAGTAAGCGTATAGCCGGCTGAGACGCAGGAGGCAGCGGGTTCGATTCCCGCCGCCGAACAAATGTTTGCATGATCTACAGATATTTGTTCCGTGTCTGGGTGTTTTTCTATATATAATAAATATGTATTTACAAAATAAAACTATATAAGTATTCTATCAGTTATCTGGTTCCCATTGTACAAGCTCTGCTTAGTTTGGGGCTAGATATCGCTGTGTGAATTGTCCAGCAATATTTATTTATTTATTTTAAAAATTATGGTAGCAAATGAATATAACTACCGAATAATTTGCTTGTTGAAATATAGCTATGCTATTTGCTATTTGCTTGCTGCTCTATACACACATACATATTTGAATAAATAGGCAACGGGTTTATGCCGGTTCCTATGAACGTCAATAACCACCAATGGCTACTGACGCGATGTTCCTACGTTATCGATTACCAATGTTTATAGGAATCGGCCTAATAGCAATACCCTAATCTAATGGGTATGGTACAAAAGTTAGGGTCCCTGAATATCGCGTAGTGTAAGTACGAGTGAAAATAGGCACTCCTACACATAGATACGCCCATACGAAGATCTCGGATCAAGTCGGTTGAACGTTCGAACGACTTAATTTAACCTAACTTCTGTATCTATCTATTTAACCACCTGTTACTAACCCATATTCGCAATAAATAAATTGATTGATTGATTTTGCATTGCAAATTGGGAATACATCTTCAAAACAGTAGTTTTCACATACGATTTCTACAAGAAAATACAAAAACAGTACAACCGTGTTGGGATTTATATCAAACGGCACCGGGTGGTCGGACATGGTCCAAATTTAAAGAAAGGTGCGATTGGAATTAATTTTCCAAAGTGTTCCTGTTCTGGCTTGATGCCTCAGTGGAGGTCGTTGGAGCACAATTTTTTAGAAGACCATCATGTTTCAGGAGTATTTTGTTTCAAGCTTGTAGCAACATTACTTTGATTTGAACCACACAACTTTTAAACATTAATGTTTTAATCCTATTAATATTGTATATTCAGTGCTTTCTAGTGATTACAACACGTTCAGCATAAAACATTGCAAAAATAAATACGATTTACTTACTTTTTAGTATAATTTTACGCTTTCTTTGAGCTCTAACGTGAAACATTAGAGCTCAAATAAAGCTCTCATCAAAACGTGAACGATTTATGAGTTACGCCATCAAAATTGCTTCGCCTTTACAATAATAAAGTAAAGGTACAGTTACACATGCTCATTACTAGCATGAAAGCATGTTGAGCAGTTGCTACTTATTAGCATGTGTGTCAAAGCATTGCTATTAATGAGCATGCTCGTTTCGAGTTTGCTCAAAAATCGACAGTCGTGCGATTTTTGGGCATGCTACCTGCAGCGCGGGTAGAAGAGGGCGTACTTTTAGCGCGTCTGAACAGGTTTGCTTATTGAGCATGCTAGTAAATGGTTTTTGTAACGATCAATTTATTTCTTCTCGCATTTCTACTAATAGTCGAGTACTTGCTCCAAATTTTGCTCTTCTAATTAGCCAATCACGAACCCAAATTATCTTATTCCTTCTCTTTTTTTTCTTGACAAAAGTTTTTGGACACATTGTATTGCAACTAAAATGATGATTTTATTCAGTTCTGTGGAGACGGCCACTTGGTTTTCCATTTTTCACTACCTGCACTGGAACACTGAATACCGAAGCTTCTAGCCCGCGCTAAACAGCATGTGTGTTCAATTTGCTTTGAGCACGCTTATTTAAAAGCATGCTAAACAAAAGCAAATGTGTCAGTTTGAACAACATTCTCGTTGCTCGCGTAGTAATAAGTATGACATTTTATGAGCCCGTGTAACTGTACCTTAACCTTACTAATTGAGGGTCATGGTCCGAAATGTCAGTGTAATATTATTTTAATATTGCTATAAGAAATTAAGGTTGGCCCGCAGTCCTGTAATTTGTTCAGTTACCAGCTAGAATAAAATCTAATTAATAAACTAGCAGTGATGATGATGATATTGCAAAAGTTTAAAGTGCAAACAAGCAATAACTTTAAAAACTGAAACCCCACGACGTAATTCCTACGTCGATGGTGATCTATGTCACCCGAACCATTTTAACAAATCGATTGACACCTCATTCATCAAGAGTCATTTAGGTGCTACGGTGGGACATACGTCAATACACCTACATAGACTGATAAAACATTACCCTACCTTTTGGCTTTGCCGTTGTCGGGTATGAAAAAGTTTGTGAAGTGCATCCAGCAAACCATACTATCTATCACCGCTAGAGCCTTAAATTTGTAACGAATATGCTGGAGTCTGCTTTACGACATCGGCTCATACAAGTGAACTATTTCACGAGATGATCTTTATAGCGGCGGAAGATGAAACTTTACGGATTATAAACCGCGGGTCGGCTGAATTGAATTAGAATTGCTTAGAGGCGGTCAGCTTTCTGAGATTATTTCTTTTTGCGAGGAAATTGGAAGATAGGTCTTGGAGTTACGACGTGATAGGTTGTTGAAGAAAGCAGTCTATAGGTATGTATTTTGGCTCGTTTGTGTCAAAAGTACAGGGAGTCTTAGTGTAAAGGTCAAAGTTAACGCACAACATTGTTGTGTGAACAAGCACCTATCTTTCAAAATAGGAAAAAAAGCTTTACCCTCGAGTTTTGTGAAGTTTAACATCTTTTTGACTCGACATTGTTTTTAGATTTTAGATTCAATTGTATAAGTTTATGTTAAAAATTACTTTTTCAAAACAAGCTTTTATAAAATTCATAATCGGAACCACAAGCAGATTCAAATGAGTCTAAACACTAGTAGCCTACTATAATCCATTCAGAAGTTCCGTTGTCTAGCATTCGTCTCCATCATGAGACTACCTCCATGGTACCATATTATTGCATTGTCACCGAAGTTACATTATGTATTCCAAATTTCAGCTCAATCGGTTGAGGAGAACGTGTTTAAAATTCAGTTGCAAGATTCCACCGACATATATTACATTGCAACTTAATAAAAAGTTAGTAATAAATTCTTTTTCATCACTCGTGCTCTGAAAGTTGGTAATTTTTAACTTGATACTTGATGAGTAAATGTGATTTACGTTCCTAGGGGTGTAAGTAAATTTAAAAATAGAATGAGGCTCATTGCATTCATAATTGTCGACCTCCGTGACGTAGTGGGCGAATAGCTGGCTGAGACGCTGGAGGTAGCGGGTTCGATTCCCGCCGCGGAACAAATGTTTGCATGATATACAGATATTTATTCCGAGTCTGGATGTTTTTCTATATATTATAAGTATGTATTTACGAAAAAAAAGTATGTAAGTATTATATCAGTTATTTGGTTCCCATAGTATAAGCTCTGCTTAGTTTGGGGCTAGATAGCGCTGTGTGAAATGTCCAGCAATATTTATTTATATAATATAATAATATAATAAAACTAGATAAGATTATATTAGAAAATTCTTTATTGCACTAAAAAAAATAATACATAGGCGAATTTAATGCTAATCAGCATTTTCTTCCAGCTAACCTTTGTGTAGTGTGGAGAAAATGGTAGTGCCAGACAATAGAGAGGTAAAAAAAAACTTTAGCTTAGGTTTCATACAATAAACTTACAAAAATTAATAATAATAATACACTTAGGTACATAAACGAAATACATAAAATATACCTACATAAAGTGCTCAATTTTGTTGGGTATCTTGAAGAGAGATGAAGTGTTTAAAGAGTGTTAAAATTAACTACAACCTCGATGACAAATCCTTATTTCTATTTGAAATAAATTATATTCTTAAATGCTTAAATTTAATACAACCTCCATGACAAATTCATATTTCTATTACAAGAGGCATGTGGTTTTATTTCAATTTAGTCTGTAAAAGACGAAACTAACATTATTACTGAGTGGTAAAGTTTAAAATTAGATCAACGACCGTTCGACAACGCTTAGAAGTTTGACGTACGTTCGTATGGGCAGTAAATCGCATCAGTTTTATACGAAACCCGTTATCTAGTTGTATTATTGATTGAATGCCAACCTAAAAATAGTTCTGTAACTAAAAGGTCGATCCTGCCTTTCAATTGAGCTACCAAACTGGCTACGGATTGAGACAAAACACCGTAGAGTTAGACTAGATTCAGATGACTGCACGACTGCCAGGAAAATCGCACGTCAAATCACGCGTCCATGTGCATATAAAGATTCTAGAGGACATCACTCAAGCTCGCTGAAAGAAATACCCACAGATTTTAATGCTGGCCAGAAACAGAAATGACTTTTATCCGTCACAAATATTCTTTTTTTAAATATTCTTTAATCAGTAAGTCCTACAATTAATCCACGCGTCCAAAAATTAGAAAAAAATCATCTGCGCTAATTAATATGTATGCTTCCTGGTTTTTGAAATACACTTTTTTGGGTTTAGATTTTTTGAGGTGGGATTTTAACGAAAAACTCGACAAAAAAATGTGACGTTGGACAGAGAGCAACTTGATTATGGGCAGCGGAAACGTAGAAACCAGATGCTTGCGTACGAAATCAAATCAAATCAAAATTCTTTATTTCTCTGTCATGCTTTACAATAAATGGCGCCCTACTTGCCAAACTGAGTTTGTGAAAATTTGTATCTTGGCAATTAGTGCTCTTCCTTTTGATTAAAACTACTTACAGAGATGTGAACCAAAAACAAATTATATGAACTAAAAAAATAAATTACATTACATTATGTACATAAATTAATTATTAAAATTAATTATTGTCTTTACATAAGAATTAGGATCCACACTATTCCTATTTAATTAATAGTGGTGTGTGTGTGTGTATGGAAGCATCTTCTCTATGTGACATGGAAAATAGACCTGGCTGCGCCTTGGTTCCACGCAAAACCAGATAGTAGACTTCATCACACCTACTCAGTATTTTTGTTTTCTGGATGGCTCAGTGATTTTTGGGTAGGAAATGAATGCCTGTGCTCGGCAGGCAGGATCGTCGCAATTATATGAACAGGACATACATACTTCAGTCACTGCGCAATTATCTGAACCTAGCCTTAACTCGTCAAGGATCACGCCAATACATTTTTGTATGTTTGTGCGGCCTGTGTAATGACCGATTTACATTGACAAAGTGTTCAGCGAAGTGGCGAGCGCTTGGACAAATCACTGTTTACACTTCAGCCAGTAAAGTGGTATTTCTACGTTAAGATAGACGAGCAAAGTCGAGCTCTTCTCCGTAGTAATATATAATAATGTTTATTATTTTATATTAAAAAACCGGCCAAGTGCGAGTCGGACTCGCGCACGAAGGGTTCCGTACTATATAAATTGTCTATCTATAATAAATTGTATGAGCGCCCATACATTCAGAGGACTATTATTGGCGTCAACTATGTATGTATGGGGACATCCTTTAATCTTCAACTCTTTTTATTTTTTTGCAATTTTTCCTTTATTTGTGCTGTATTACCTCACTTTTTGCCAAATTTCGTGATTCTAGGTCAACGGGAACTACCATATGGGGTTTCGACCCAAAATCTATAGGGTACTTCCAGTTGACTTAGAATTGTCAATTTTAGTTAAAAGCATGGTAAAGCTAAATAGACAATAGACAAGAAAAAATAAATTTTTAAAAACAAAAAAAGTTGAAAATTAAGGTAAATTTTGATACTTACAAGTTTTTGCGAAAATCTAAATTTGCCCATATATTTTTATCGTGTTGACTCAAGACCTTGATTTTTATACACCTAATAGGGACTATAGACTTCAGTATCTGGTATGAATTTCATTTTGCTAGGTCCACCTGTTCCTGAGAAAATTGGTGGTGACACAGACTGTAACGGGCCGGACCTGAATGATTCCTCCACAGTAATAAATTCGGAAGATAACATTCGTTTTCGTAATATTATAAAATATTAATATTTATGAATAGCACATACTTGTTCATTCAGTCATTACGTATTTAAATCAATCTGGGATTTAGAAAAAGCTGCAATATATTATAACGCCTAGTGCCATCTCTTGGATTACTCATCTATTGTATGCGGTGTTTGATCTAGATAAATTGTAAATTGACATACTATCACGACGCTAGATGACAGTAGCTGTTGGATGAAGTGACGTGGAGATTGTACAAAATGATTTATCATCTATGGGAAGAGTTGCGCTACTCGCCGGAAGGGGGTCGACTGACTAGCAATTTGTCAATGAGCAGAGTTCCACTGCTCACCGGTAGGTGATCGACAGACTATCAAGTTCTCTATGAAATAGGTTTCAATACACGGCATTATGGGTATGCAAGTAGAAGGCGAAGCTGGATAGAACGGAATATTGTCTATGCCATCATAAATTTGGGGGTGAATTAATATGAAACTTCGTGATATTACAAAATAATAATATTATTAATAGAAAATAATTGATCGTGCAGTTTTCTATGAATTACGTGAAGCCATTTGTTTACTGTTGAATAAATTTAGTATTTGTATAAAATAATTTATCATCTGTGAAGAGAGTTTTCGCTACTCGCCGCTAGAGGTCGGAGACGGCGGTTCGGGGGCTGAAGTACGGGGGGAAGGGACTGAACGCCTTAAATACGACGGAGCGGCGATGCTCGATCTCTTTTCTCGTGCTCTGGATCCTCGTGAACTTCTCGGGACGTTTTACCGCGGGGGCTCTTGTCTCGGCTCTTGTTCCTCGTGAACTTCTCGGGACGTTTTACCGCGGGGGGATCTCTTTTCTCGTGCTCTTTTTCCTGGTGATCTTCTCGGGCTCTGGTTTTCTCGTGACCTTCTCGGGGCGCTTTCTCGGGCTCATCTCGGGAGTGGTGATATCTCGGTATCTTTTCGTTGGGGACATTGCTCGTGGGCTCTTGGGTCGCGCTCTTTGCTCGTGGGCTTTTGCCTCGTGGTCTTTCCCTCGTGATTCTTCACCCGCTAGCAGCCTGCGGAGACACCCAGAGAATACCAAGGTATGTGCTTGTTAATTTTTACTTACTGCCATTTTAATTATTGTTCTTGTGTTAATGTTTGGTAACCGGATTCGTGCAGGAATGTATTGAATTGGATCCAAACAGAGTAATTTATTTGTGTGAATTTAAATGTAATTGTTGTATATCCGAGTTATTTACATTGAGGGTTAAATGGGGTAAATTTTGGATGGAAAATGTTAGAAGCCTAGATTTATTTTATTTTGAGGGTAGGAATTTTTACTTACTGCCATTGGCAATTATTGTTCTTGTGTTAATGTTTGGTAATCAGATTCGTGCAGGAATGTATTGAAGTGGATCCAAACAGAGTAAATTATTTGTATGAAATTAAATGTAATTATTGGATATCCGTGTTATTTACATTGAGGGTTAAATGGGGTGAATTTTGGATGGAAAATCTTAGGAGCCGAGATTTATTTTATTTTGAGGGTAGGAAAAATTTGTGACGGTTAAAATGATTGTTCCTGAAATACAGAATGTGGAATTTGGATTCCATATATTGGTTCGGGAATAATTGTTTTGAATTGCGGGGTGCCTATTTAATAAGATAGTTAACGTTGGGGATTGACACCTTACCGTGGCATTTTCTTTTAGTTTAACAATGTAGTCGGTAGGAACCTTGTTAACCGGTAGGGTAGGAAACGCATCAGGGACGGTGGATTCTATAATAGTCTAATAATCAAATTAATTTGGATCATATGATGGGATGGGAGGCGTTAGGAAATACTTTCCATTACGTTCTATTTATTCTAAAGATGTACGGACAGATTGGCATCAGTATTGCATTTTAAGAAATGATTGGCTCAGGATTATATTACACTAAATACAAAATAACCTTTCACGTTTGATGTTTGTATTGGCAGCGATTTGTTTAACTACTTCTATATTCTATTTCTATTTCTATGGTCATAAAAGAACGGTGGATTCATTGGAAAACATAGCTTATGTTACAACAAAGACACAGGAATGTGTAACCTATTGACGGTATAATATTTCTTAGATTGAGTTATCTAGTAAAGGAAAAAATGTGGGTAGGAAGATTGGATTCCTAAGTTTGATACGAGTATCTGTTGTTATTCTACGTTGGAAAAGGAAATATTTTAATGTAGCATACGGTATAAAAATATATCAGTATGTAGAACAAAATTCATGTAATAAACTAAACTTAAATGAGAGGGCAATTGTGCTTTTAAGGACGGTGGTTTCAAAAATTACACTTTGTACAAGATTGAATACAATGTTGAAATTATAAGATGGACTTGTGAAGTTTGACTATGAAATGAGCTCGGATTCAAGGAAGTAAATAATCTAAGTAAGTTGATCTGATGTTGATAGAATCTTTGAAGGCTAAAGCGCTGGGCTTAATTAGAAACAGATGCGAGAAAAAGGTCGGTTTTCTATTCTACGGAGCCAAGGAAATGAAATTCCGTTAAGATTCATCAGCATTGTTAACTGAAAAGGTACTAGAAACATGAATTGAAGTAATATTCATGGTCAAACTACAGTAAACTAAAGACTTCGATAGCTAATTAAAGCACTTATCTATTTCATGCAAACTAGCCGTTCGGAAAAGTACTAAATACGTCTAGCTTCATTATGGGGTTTTACTAAGTTCTACATTTTAGTGCATTCTGGTAGTGAATTTATGAATGGGTTAATTGATAGGTTGCCTAGGTATGTTTAGGCTGAGTGTTTTGGCAGATAGATAGTAGGGGGCGGCTATTTTTAGGATCGGAATCGAAAAGGGTAGGGATCTAGAATAGGCTACGAAGAACCTAAATCGAATGGGTTTAGTTCTAAAAATAAGAACTTTACTGATTCGCAAGATAACCAAAAAAGAATCTACACTTTGGAAAAGATTATGACCTCTAATTCTCTTAATAACGAGTAGGAACAACAGACTACCCACATACAATTTTTATGTTGTCTCAAATATAAGGTTAAGTATACCTAATAATACTTTTAAATTGTGGAAGAGAGATGTCCAGTCTGGTAGTCGAATCTCATTGTCTTCACAGCGGTGGTGGGGCTGTAGACCTAAGATATTTAAACAAGTGTCTTAGCCACAATTATTAATGTCGATAATCAGTTTGTAGGTAGATCAATACGTTCCCAGTGGGTAGGCTATATAACTTTAGCACCAAGCTTACAATAGGTAGATCACAATCATCACTAACTAGAATTCTATGGGTATGTCAATGTGTTTAGATAGGTTTAACACTCTCATAAAGTAGGTAGCATGAACTTTGGTACTAGACTCAAATTCCTTAAAAGAAACTGAGTTATTACGGATATCGCGACGCATGGGTTCCTACCGCAATACTAGATAAATCACGAGGCCAAAATTATTAATCACAATACACTCTTATAGCAGATGTTAATAGGGTTGAATATTTTATAAAGTAGGTAGTTCATGACTAAATTGTAGATAGGTAGATTAGATTGTTGTCTGGGGTAAACGTGTGTAAATTCTTTGGGGGGTTTGGGGGGTCGTGTTTATATTTAAAAGGGGGGTTGTTGAGGGGGGGGGGGTTACAATTTGGTGCCGTGACCAGGATTTGAATCTGTGTTATTTCAGTTCTGAATTTCAGTATTTATGGGTAATGTTTATGTTTATTATTAAAGATCATAGTGGAAAATAGGGGCGAAGTTAATGTATTTTTTCAGAAGGGTTATTGTGATTAAATATAAATATAATTTATGTGGCGAATCTCATTCGCACAATTTGTTGCCGTAGAAAATGGATGAGGATTTGAGTCAAGGTACTAAATTCAATGCTAGAATATCAGATTGGGATATTGCGGGTAGGAAAAAAAAATGCAGTCTCTTAGAAACAGAAGCTAGGTTGAATGTACCTTCAACCTGTTTAAACGATAGCTATGTGGGTTTAAGCATAACATCATCATTATACCAGTTTGGGACGTCTTTTATCGGACAGTGGAGCGTAACATCATCATCATTATTATATTCGGCATGGGACGTCCATTGGAGGGCATAGTAAATAGTTAGCATCATCATTATACTACTATGAGACTTATATTATAGGCATAGGAATGTTTTACCAAAGTCTCGAACATCGCCGTAAAGTTGCAAGCCTATCGATGTTTTACAGAATACATTTTGGGGAATGTGCACATCGTTATACTGGTATAGGACGTCCATTGTTGGACATAGGAAATTACTATCGATAACATCATTTTATGAGTTATAGAAATTCCGTTAATATAAATAGAAAAGTATCATCATTATCACCATTACTATCTGTTGGACGTCTATTGTTGAACATAGTTGAAATTTAACATTAGATTCAAATTTATTTAGTTTAAAACTTTGTGCATAATGATTTCAAATTAATATCGGCGTAAAATAAATCAAATAAAAATAAAATAATAACAAAACGCGTATTAATAATTAAAGGAAATTGGTTTTAAATAATTGTCAATGAAATATAAATAAAATATTTTATAATATTTTAAATACAGGGAAAAAAATTAATTGTATATAATTCTAGTAACTTAAAATAAATAAACAATAATAATAACAATAATTAAACTTAAATAAAATAAAAATAATTTTAAAATATTTTTATATATTATTTTAAATATGGAAAAAAAATTCTTTTGATGGATTCTTTTAAATTAAATTAAAATGAAATTAAATTAAATTAAAATTAAATTAAAATTAAATTAAAATTAAATTAAAATTAAATTAAAATTAAATTAAAATTAAATTAAAATTAAATTGAATTGAAATTGAATTGAAATTGAATTGAAATTGAATTGAAATTGAATTTAAATTGAATTGAAATTGAATTGAAATTGAATTGAAATTGAATTGAAATTGAATTGAAATTGAATTGAAATTGAATTGAAATTGAATTGAAATTGAATTGAAATTGAATTGAAATTGAATTGAAATTGAATTGAAATTGAATTGAAATTGAATTGAAATTGAATTGAAATTGAATTGAAATTGAATTGAAATTGAATTGAAATTGAATTGAAATTGAATTGAAATTGAATTGAAATTGAATTGAAATTGAATTGAAATTGAATTGAAATTGAATTGAAATTGAATTGAAATTGAATTGAAATTGAATTGAAATTGAATTGAAATTGAATTGAAATTGAATTGAAATTGAATTGAAATTGAATTGAAATTGAATTGAAATTGAATTGAAATTGAATTGAAATTGAATTGAAATTGAATTGAAATTGAATTGAAATTGAATTGAAATTGAATTGAAATTGAATTGAAATTGAATTGAAATTGAATTCAAATTGAATTGAAATTGAATTGAAATTGAATTCAAATTGAATTCAAATTGAATTCAAATTGAATTGAAATTGAATTCAAATTGAATTAAAATAAAATAAAATTATTTTTAATATGGTAAAAAATAGCTTTTAATAAACTATACATTTTTCTAGTTATAAAAAAAAATGGAAATAGAATAAAAATAAAATAATTTTAAAATATTTTAAATACAAACCAAACTAATACTTTTGATGAATTGTGAATTGTTTTAGCAATAAAAAAGTAATAATAATAATTTAATTAATACACAAATTGTGAATTGTTTTAGTAAATTTAAAATAAAATATAAATAAAATGATTTCATAATAATAAAAAAAATTTACAAATCGTTCATTGTTCTAGCAAATAAAAAAAAAAGTACATGATACCGGAAACAGAAAAACCACCTTTGCAATTAGATAGATAGATAGATAGATAATTCCTTTATTGCACACCATTTAAATACAATCATTTATAAGAAAATACACTCTTAAACAATAGGTACAATGGGCGGCCTTATCGCTAAAAGCGATCTCTTCCAGGCAACCTTTATATCAATTAGATGTAATGAATTCATTTCACGGGGCGAACTATATTAGTGTAATAGATATGAATAATGCCTATTTTCAAATACCTATTTCAGAGGCTAGTAAGAAATATACGGGGTTCTCATTTAATGGTAAATCTTATGTGTACAATATACTGCCACAAGGATAAAAAAACATCAGTGGGAAGTTTTAGTACAGCAATGGATGTGATATTGGGGCACTAGGTTAGAGAATTCTGTGTAAATTACTTAGATGACCTAGCTATAAATAAGTACCCGTTCTCTAGAGCAACATATCAAACAATTTGATATAGTTTTGAGAAAATTACAAATGGCAGGAGTGACTTGTAACATGAAAAAGTATGAATTCTTTTGTAAATAGGTCAAAATGTTAGAATATATAATTTCAACACAGGGATTACGAACGGATCCAGATAAGGTAAAAACAATACAGGAATTTCCCGTTCCGAAAAAAGTAAAACATGTAAGAGCATTTCTGAGGTTGTATAACTTCTATAGAAGATTTATACCTGAATACAGTGTTCATACACTGATATTTATATGATATTTTAAAGAAAAGTACGGGATGGCTATGGGGCGATAGAGAACAAAAAGCATTTGACAGGATTAAAAATTGTTCTTATGAATACAGTTCTAATACAGTTCTTAATACAGTGACATCATCCAAACTTCAGTAGTCCTTACTTACAGACAGACAGTTCAGGGGTTGTAATTGCGGGAGCATTGTATTCAAGAATTCTACCTAACAGATACCAAAAAGATGTATAGAGCGTTGTGGTGGAGGAGTCATTTAGGTTTGGCTAAATTGGTTAAAATTAGATATTTGGGAAAACTTAAGTAGAATTTATAAAAAAAAATAGTATATTTATAATTAACTAATTAACTTTGATGACAATAAATACATTATTATGTTGCCGGGATTTATAGAATTTGATGAACAAAATTATACATATAATCGAGAATTCAAGTAAGATATTGGTCCAAATTGGAAATTTCTTTGTTAAGAATCCATTATCTTGAAGTCACAAATTTGATGGGAGTGTTGATTTGTATGACATAATGAAAAGTCACGGAAGTTGAGACTTATGGAAATGTCAGACTGTAGATAATATTAATAAGTGTGAGTGGAAAAAAGAGGATAATGAACGTATAGAAATTAAAATTCGAATCAGAATGGAGGGTCATGCTTATTCAACATTTACCGGAATTTGGGGCGGTTTGTTTAATTTTTATTTCATACATGCACCACAAACAGATTTTATGAAGGAAAAGTTTGGTGTTAGGTTAGAGATCTTATCAGATATTAGAAATAATGATATCTGTGATCTAAACTGCAGCTGAGGCTGACTTCATGAAATTTCACACAACACATATTAGGCTCGAACTAAGCACACTATACACGCTCCGGATTGAAGGTGGATTACTGTTCCGTATTGGTACTAGACGGGTTGTACTGGAAATAGGTAGCTATGCAAATTGCTGTGGGTGAGGTCTATGTTGCGCGGGGTATTGTTGGGTATCCACGGGAAAATCGAGAGAATGATTATTCCTTTGCAGCCCCTACAGTATACTAATAGGGTTGATCTTGCCTCACAACCAAGGTTCCCTGACACAATATATACCAGTTAGCTGGTGAGGAGGATAGTTGGTTATGTTTTGGTACATTGTAAAGTTTAGACACTGAACGGAGGGGTGATTAATTTTTAATCAGGTTTAAACACACACTACACATTATATGTATGGAAGCAAAATCCAACAAATTAAAGATATTGGAAAAAAACCCAAAGTAATATAAACAAAAATTAGTAAAACAGGAAGTTTGTAATTGGACTAGTATTGTTGAAATGTTTCCTCTTTAATGAATTTATTTGAGAAATAGATTATGATTGAAAGTTTTATTATTTTACAAGGAATGAGAAAAATTTTCCTTCGGTTTAGTATAAATAACACCTATGTAAAATTTTTGGGGCGACTGTAACGGGCCGGACCTGAATGATTCCTCCACAGTAATAAATTCGGAAGATAACATTCGTTTTCGTAATATTATAAAATATTAATATTTATGAATAGCACATACTTATTCATTCAGTCATTACGTATTTAAATCAATCTGGGATTTAGAAAAAGCTGCAATATATTATAACGCCTAGTGCCATCTCTTGGATTACTCATCTATTGTATGCGGTGTTTGATCTAGATAAATTGTAAATTGACATACTATCACGACGCTAGATGACAGTAGCTGTTGGATGAAGTGACGTGGAGATTGTACAAAATGATTTATCATCTATGGGAAGAGTTGCGCTACTCGCCGGAAGGGGGTCGACTGACTAGCAATTTGTCAATGAGCAGAGTTCCACTGCTCACCGGTAGGTGATCGACAGACTATCAAGTTCTCTATGAAATAGGTTTCAATACACGGCATTATGGGTATGCAAGTAGAAGGCGAAGCTGGATAGAACGGAATATTGTCTATGCCATCATAAATTTGGGGGTGAATTAATATGAAACTTCGTGATATTACAAAATAATAATATTATTAATAGAAAATAATTGATCGTGCAGTTTTCTATGAATTACGTGAAGCCATTTGTTTACTGTTGAATAAATTTAGTATTTGTATAAAATAATTTATCATCTGTGAAGAGAGTTTTCGCTACTCGCCGCTAGAGGTCGGAGACGGCGGTTCGGGGGCTGAAGTACGGGGGGAAGGGACTGAACGCCTTAAATACGACGGAGCGGCGATGCTCGATCTCTTTTCTCGTGCTCTGGATCCTCGTGAACTTCTCGGGACGTTTTACCGCGGGGGCTCTTGTCTCGGCTCTTGTTCCTCGTGAACTTCTCGGGACGTTTTACCGCGGGGGGATCTCTTTTCTCGTGCTCTTTTTCCTGGTGATCTTCTCGGGCTCTGGTTTTCTCGTGACCTTCTCGGGGCGCTTTCTCGGGCTCATCTCGGGAGTGGTGATATCTCGGTATCTTTTCGTTGGGGACATTGCTCGTGGGCTCTTGGGTCACGCTCTTTGCTCGTGGGCTTTTGCCTCGTGGTCTTTCCCTCGTGATTCTTCACCCGCTAGCAGCCTGCGGAGACACCCAGAGAATACCAAGGTATGTGCTTGTTAATTTTTACTTACTGCCATTTTAATTATTGTTCTTGTGTTAATGTTTGGTAACCGGATTCGTGCAGGAATGTATTGAATTGGATCCAAACAGAGTAATTTATTTGTGTGAATTTAAATGTAATTGTTGTATATATCCGAGTTATTTACATTGAGGGTTAAATGGGGTAAATTTTGGATGGAAAATGTTAGAAGCCTAGATTTATTTTATTTTGAGGGTAGGAATTTTTACTTACTGCCATTGGCAATTATTGTTCTTGTGTTAATGTTTGGTAATCAGATTCGTGCAGGAATGTATTGAAGTGGATCCAAACAGAGTAAATTATTTGTATGAAATTAAATGTAATTATTGGATATCCGTGTTATTTACATTGAGGGTTAAATGGGGTGAATTTTGGATGGAAAATCTTAGGAGCCGAGATTTATTTTATATTGAGGGTAGGAAAAATTTGTGACGGTTAAAATGATTGTTCCTGAAATACAGAATGTGGAATTTGGATTCCATATATTGGTTCGGGAATAATTGTTTTGAATTGCGGGGTGCCTATTTAATAAGATAGTTAACGTTGGGGATTGACACCTTACCGTGGCATTTTCTTTTAGTTTAACAATGTAGTCGGTAGGAACCTTGTTAACCGGTAGGGTAGGAAACGCATCAGGGACGGTGGATTCTATAATAGTCTAATAATCAAATTAATTTGGATCATATGATGGGATGGGAGGCGTTAGGAAATACTTTCCATTACGTTCTATTTATTCTAAAGATGTACGGACAGATTGGCATCAGTATTGCATTTTAAGAAATGATTGGCTCAGGATTATATTACACTAAATACAAAATAACCTTTCACGTTTGATGTTTGTATTGGCAGCGATTTGTTTAACTACTTCTATATTCTATTTCTATTTCTATGGTCATAAAAGAACGGTGGATTCATTGGAAAACATAGCTTATGTTACAACAAAGACACAGGAATGTGTAACCTATTGACGGTATAATATTTCTTAGATTGAGTTATCTAGTAAAGGAAAAAATGTGGGTAGGAAGATTGGATTCCTAAGTTTGATACGAGTATCTGTTGTTATTCTACGTTGGAAAAGGAAATATTTTAATGTAGCATACGGTATAAAAATATATCAGTATGTAGAACAAAATTCATGTAATAAACTAAACTTAAATGAGAGGGCAATTGTGCTTTTAAGGACGGTGGTTTCAAAAAATACACTTTGTACAAGATTGAATACAATGTTGAAATTATAAGATGGACTTGTGAAGTTTGACTATGAAATGAGCTCGGATTCAAGGAAGTAAATAATCTAAGTAAGTTGATCTGATGTTGATAGAATCTTTGAAGGCTAAAGCGCTGGGCTTAATTAGAAACAGATGCGAGAAAAAGGTCGGTTTTCTATTCTACGGAGCCAAGGAAATGAAATTCCGTTAAGATTCATCAGCATTGTTAACTGAAAAGGTACTAGAAACATGAATTGAAGTAATATTCATGGTCAAACTACAGTAAACTAAAGACTTCGATAGCTAATTAAAGCACTTATCTATTTCATGCAAACTAGCCGTTCGGAAAAGTACTAAATACGTCTAGCTTCATTATGGGGTTTTACTAAGTTCTACATTTTAGTGCATTCTGGTAGTGAATTTATGAATGGGTTAATTGATAGGTTGCCTGGGTATGTTTAGGCTGAGTGTTTTGGCAGATAGATAGTAGGGGGCGGCTATTTTTAGGATCGGAATCGAAAAGGGTAGGGATCTAGAATAGGCTACGAAGAACCTAAATCGAATGGGTTTAGTTCTAAAAATAAGAACTTTACTGATTCGCAAGATAACCAAAAAAGAATCTACACTTTGGAAAAGATTATGACCTCTAATTCCCTTAATAACGAGTAGGAACAACAGACTACCCACATACAATTTTTATGTTGTCTCAAATATAAGGTTAAGTATACCTAATAATACTTTTAAATTGTGGAAGAGAGATGTCCAGTCTGGTAGTCGAATCTCATTGTCTTCACAGCGGTGGTGGGGCTGTAGACCTAAGATATTTAAACAAGTGTCTTAGCCACAATTATTAATGTCGATAATCAGTTTGTAGGTAGATCAATACGTTCCCAGTGGGTAGGCTATATAACTTTAGCACCAAGCTTACAATAGGTAGATCACAATCATCACTAACTAGAATTCTATGGGTATGTCAATGTGTTTAGATAGGTTTAACACTCTCATAAAGTAGGTAGCATGAACTTTGGTACTAGACTCAAATTCCTTAAAAGAAACTGAGTTATTACGGATATCGCGACGCATGGGTTCCTACCGCAATACTAGATAAATCACGAGGCCAAAATTATTAATCACAATACACTCTTATAGCAGATGTTAATAGGGTTGAATATTTTATAAAGTAGGTAGTTCATGACTAAATTGTAGATAGGTAGATTAGATTGTTGTCTGGGGTAAACGTGTGTAAATTCTTTGGGGGGTTTGGGGGGGTCGTGTTTATATTTAAAAGGGGGGTTGTTGAGGGGGGGGGGGTTACAAGACCTTTACCTTTTGAGGTACGGAACCCTAAAAAACGGATATTTTATGTGCAGAAACTTTTAATTTGCTTTCTCATAATATATAGCATTTATTGTTGTTGATTATCTACTCAAATACTTTTTCTGTATACATACCTAGCTGTAAAGTTTCCTAAAATTCTAAATAAGTAATAAAAAAAGTTTATATCAGGTAACAATGTGCACTTACAAAATATGATTACACGGTCCATATCGAAAATATCTTATGTATATAGGGTGTTTGGTAATATACTGACGATATTCAAGTGACGGTTTCTCAAAACATAAAAAAAACTTCTCGAAAAAAAATACTAGTTAAATTATCAAATTATAAAGAAAATCGACTAAGTTTAGGTACTCTTGAAATCGCCATCCAAAAATAAAGGTCGATTTGATATGACGACCTCCGTGGCATAGTGGGCGATTAGCCGGCTGAGGCGCAGGAGGTGGCAGGTTCGATTCCCGCCGCGGAACAAATGTTTGCATGATCTACAGATATTTGTTCCCGGTCTGGATGTTTTTCTATATATAATAAGTATGTATTTGCAAAAAAAATGTATATAAGTATTCTAACAGTTATCTGGTTCCCATAGTACAAGCTCTGCTTAGTTTGGGGCTGGATAGCGCTGTGTGAAATGTCCAGCCATATTTATTATTATATCTCTTTTGGATGACTGCGGGTTTTGGCTTAGAAAAGGATAACAAGACATATCTCGAGACGTTAGCAATACAATATCTGTGGCTAGATGGCAAGCATAATGCACAACATAAATGTCTGTCTATGTCTATGTCTATAAGTTTAATAAAGTGTTTGTTTGTACATGTCAAAATAAATTTCACATTTCTATGGTAAACATTTTACAAATTTATTTATTATGCTCATCAAAATAACCCCTATAATTTTTGTCCGTATTTTATCAAATACCCTATAACAAATATACAACTATATATACAACAAAAAACTTAAAAGTAACACTTTGATTTATATGATATGCATTACATACATCTACGAAATAGTCACTATTGGTTTATGTTACACATCTGATTCCCTCTCCGTAGTGCTACGCATTGATATACAATTTTAAACACGCAATGCGAACACTCTTCCGGCGGTTACCCGGATAGATGTTCGCATTCGATAAAATGCAATTATTACTGAATTCACATGAAATGAACACTGAAATGGCCATTTCACTATCACGATTAAGGTCTTCTGTGTTCGATAGAATCTTGAGATGATTTAGCTGAGTTCCTCAGGTCATGGAGGCGAGAGAGTACAAAGTGGGATGCACATATTCCTTCGCCTGCATGGCCTCAGGAGCGGAGCATCGCCGGACTTCTTTCTTCTAGTTTCCTTACACTTACATTTATTTCAACTCTTTCTTATTTTTATTTATTTAATACAAATCAAGTACATATTATTCCGTCTGTTTGTTCCGGCTCTGATTGTTTCTCTATATATAATAAATATGTATATACAAAATAAAATACGTACTTACGTATTCTATCAGTTCTCTGGTTCCCATAGTACAAGATTTGCTTAGTTTGGGGCTAGATGGCGCTGTGTGAAATGTCGAGCATTATTTGCATTATTTATGGATCGAGCGAAGTGAGATCTCTAAGTCAACTTGGGCAAATCGGCGTCGTATGTATGTATGCATGTTTGTTTGTCCGAGGATAACTTTCGAAGCATTTATCCGATCATCGTGAAATTTGGTATATAGGTAGATAGTGATGGCACAATTTTGGTGTGACTAAATGAGCTAAAAATGTTGAGGAGTTGTTGAGATATTGGGGTTCAAGAGGGGTAAAAAAACATGAGATTTTTAGGTCAAGTGGGACATCAAATGAAAGGTATTCATTAGTACATTTCAACCCTGTGCTGTATGACCCCACAGTGCTGTAATTTGGTATGCGTGTAGCTTAAGTGATACAAATATAGGCAAAAGTCTGAAATCCAGATTAACTGCAATTTGTACCCCAAAAAACAGTAACCAAATAACATGAACTCCTGTTGCCTGTAATTTGAATGAAACTGTAGGTCAAGTTGCTTGGTTTTTTTTTTCGTGGCACTATTTTGATAGTCAAAGATTACGAATAATATTTTTTTTGTTTTTATGGTAGACTCGCGAGATCTCAGTTCGGGCGAACCATAAGTTATTTTAACTTTAATATTATATCCTAAAAACCCAAATAGTTTGTCAAAGACGATCTGCTTTACATAATAGCCATTGATCCTATTACCTGTAATCTCAGTTCTGATCTTGATAATGTATGCCAGACTCCACAATGTGTTAATCTAAGCTTAGTAATAGCAGAGTTGCCTAAGCTTATCTGAACAACTTAGCTAAGTCGTCGACTTAGGCTTTCACTAAGCAATGGTTGTGACGATTTGCACATTTCTAAATGAATAAATCAGAATGCGTGTACTGTTTTTGGAATATCTAAGTCATAATGTTTTAGAGTGGTTCGAAACGTTTCATCGAAGAAATTGGTTTTAGATGTTTAATGTTAAGTTTACATTGGAGAAATATCCAGCGTTTTGAACGTTTTAACCACAATAAAGTATTTAAATTTTAGTACTTTTTTATTTATTTAAATGACAAGAATCATTCCTTTTGGGTGAACGTTGCTGGGAGCTGTTGGGGGCAGGCCGCACAAGATCGGCCGCTTTTGGAAATCTATGGGGGTGGCATGAGTTCAGCAGTGGACATCCATTTCCCTTTTCGGTTAATTATTAAGTCCTCTTTAAAGATATATACGGGTTGTAAGGGATCTTTGGGTCATTTACATTTTCACTCATTCAATACAGCTCATATCTCTATTTTAGGTTCTTGCAATAACAGTTCTTAAAATAATTGATGAATTGTTTTGCTTTCAATTGTTCTAAAATATAAATATTACCACTTTACGAGGCATTCCACGAAGAGCAACGATTTTAAAGCACCTATTTTAAGAGCACCAATTTTATTCCACGAAGAGTAACGATATATATTTTGGCTTGGTACTCTTCGTGGAATACTAAAAATTAATTTAAATATTTCCACGAACGACACGTACAACGATTAATAGATTAAAACAATATCTCAACAAAAATATTCTGTAAGAATGTGCTAAGTCTCGATTAAGATACTTGGGCTTAAGTAGTGAGATCAAAGAAAAAGTGACTTGGTTGCTAAATATTTTAACCGACTTAAAAAAGGAGGTTCTCAATTCGACAGTATTTTTTTATGTTTGTTACCTCAGAACTTTCGACTGGGTAAACTGATGTTGAAGATTCTTTTTTTATTTTAAAGCTGGTACTTCACGTGTGGTCTCATTTCAATTTGGTCCAGTTCTGACAATGGCATCCATGAGAAAACCATATAAGTCTTAAATTTGTATTAAGTATGTGCGCGAATAACTCAATATCACGCAAACCGATTTCGATTATTATTTTATTAACCGACTTCAAAAAAAGAGGAGGTTCTCAATTCGACTGTTTTTTTTTCAGCGTAAATATTCCGGGTAACCGAAGTCAGTTGTAAGATTTTTGTAAAATGATTATTAGATAAGAGTAGTTTTGACCACAGGCATTTTGACTCCTAGAATCTTCCATAAGCTGAATAATATGACCTCTTTAAGGTAAGGTTAAATACGTTTTTCCTAGATCTTCGTGCTTCATTTTAGACCACATCATCGCTTGCCATCAGGTGAGATTGTGGTCAAACTTAAATCAACCCAGTTAAGAAAACTTAACAGTACACGTAGCTTATTAGATAGCGATATTTTTCAACGTTAATTTCATCGTTCCTTTTTAGTCCTGAGTTACAGAGCCTTGAAAATCGGCTGAAATGGTTCCAGCAGAAAAGGTATTTACGACAGTTTACTGTTTATAAAGCTGCTCAGAAAACATGTCACCAGCTCACACAAACCTACCAGAGAATACTCGCCATATTTTGTTTGAGCATACGCTAAACACGATCATGAAACCTTCCAAGTGTAGGTTTACGACTGCGAGGATGATTACACATGACTGCATTGTACTAAAGACAATGTCGGCGGTTTTATACGATTCTTAAAATTCTTTTTATTTTACATAACAATGCATCGTAAAACTTTATCGGTACTAGATACAATGTTTCAAGGTCTTTTATGGGTTTGAAGATACTTTTAAAATCAGACTTTGTTAACTTAATAGAGAAGAAACGGTAACGGAATTTTGGTTTTTGAGTTTTTTATTGATCGAGCGAAGCGAGATCTCCAAATGGACTTAGGCAAATCGGCGTTGTATGTATGTATGTACATATGTATGTTTGTTTGTCCGAGGATAACTTTCGTAGCGTTTATCCGATAATCATGAAATTTGGTATATAGGTAGTGATGCACAATTTTGGTGTGACTCAATGAGCCAAAAATATTGGGGGTTGTTGAGATATTGGGGTTCAAGAGGGGTAAAAAAAAATGAAAATGAGACTATTAGGTCAAGTGGGACGTCAAATGAAAGGTCTTCATTAGTACATTTGAACCCTGTTTTTGTTTTTAGTACTTATAATTTTTGTAGTTTTTGAGTTATTAGCCATAATAAAAACTAAACTTTGACAAAATTCACAGGGTACACCAGTGACCCCACAATGCTGAAATTTGGTATTCGTGTAGCTTTAGAGACACAAATATAGGCAAAACTCTGAAATCCAGAATATCTGCTATTTGTACCCCAAAAAAGTACATATAAGAACAAGAACCCCCGTAACACCTAATTTGAATGAAACTGTAGGTCAAGTAGGTTAGTTATGCATTTCGTGGCACCAATTTATTAGTCAAATATTAAAGCCGGCATGCACAAAGATCACTAAACGTATTTAGCGACTACACATGTTTAAATTTGAAGTATTTGTATGATTTGACAACTCTATAAATCATATTTAGCCACTAAATACGTTTAGGCATCGTTGTGCAAGTCGCCCTAAGAATAATATTTATTTTGGGAGATTCGCGAGATCTCAGTTCGGGGCGAACCACTAGTTATTTGACGAGTATCAAGTTAAGGCAGCACATACTTGATTAAAATGTATCTGGTGCCCTCCACTCGACCTCTTACAACAAGACGCTCAAGGAGGCGTTAGCTTGTGGACTGTTTGACATCTTTCTGTCAGTCCGTCCATAGTTACAGCCGTTACTATTACATTTTAAAATATGATGAGGATTTATCAACATAATCTCTGATTAAAACGGGTATTTATCGCGTATGTACCTTTTTTATTTCTTATCCCGACGTTTCGGCTGTGTTACAACAGGCGTGGTCACGGGTTGACTGGAGTACTTGGAGCTACCGTCGAGAAGTGATTGGCAGCTACAGCAACTACCCTCACTTGGTCTTCAGAATTAGAAATGTTATAATGTTAAATGTTATGCTGACTGCCTCCGTGGCGCAGTGGGCGTATAGCCGGCTGAGACGCAGGAGGTAGTGGGTTCGATTCCCGCCGTGGAACAAATATTTGCATGATCTACAGATATTTGTTCCGTGTCTGGGTGTTTTTCTATATATTATACGTATACATTTACAAAAAAAAAAAACAAGTATATAAGTATTCTATCAGTTATCTGGTTCCCATAGTACAAGCTCTGCTTAGTTTAGGGCTAGATAGCGCTGTGTGAAATGTCCAGCGATATTTATATTTATTTATTTATAATTTACGACACACTACACTAACCGTATCTACGCACTGAGGCGACCGATCACGATGAGGTTTGACTAGGCAAACCTAGTAGTGGCGGAGCTTCGATGTTTGACTATAGCATATGAATGTAACGGGCTATATAATTATTTATTGAATATATTTGCTGTTTAATTACTTCTAATGAAGAACAACGTACAAGATATTTATTTGCATAAAAAGTATACAGTAAGGTCATAAAAAAGCACTATTACAATTTAAACAACTTGTTTTATTTACCGCGATATTTTTGTAACACCACGAATTTAAAACAGTGAAGAAGGACCCGACGATTTACATAAACGTTTTATTCATGCCATAAATTTAAAATACGACTTGGATATCTTGGAAATAAAACATTTTATACATCTCGACAGATCCTCATAACTCACTGTCTTCTATACAGCTCTGTCCCAATAGCTTCACATTCTACCCTGTATAATTTACTAATCAACTATATCTGGGTAGTTAAGATGGATGTGGGATAAAGAGAATGGATCAGATAAAGAATGAGTATATTAGAGGAAGTTTGAAAGTAGCGCCAGTGATAAAAAAGTTGAGGGATTAAGAGGCTAGCGTGGTATAAGCAGCGGCACGTAAGTCTAGCGCTGAGCGATACGCAGAGGGGATAGCTGTGCATGGGTACTGTCGCGCACGCAATACAATTATAACTTTAATTAATTATTAGCTAAATAACGTTACTGACATTATTTTAATGTAATGTCAAATAGTAAGTCTAGCGCTAAACGAAATGTGGAGGACAGCTGCGCATGAGTACTCTCGCGCACGCAAATAATATTACCTATACTTTAATAACTAGATTATCTCCAATTCCAATGTCCAAAGATTTATAATAGGTACCTAAGACATAATTAACATGATGTGTTGAAGTTAATTTAGCATACCAATTCAAATAACAGAAACAACAATACAAATAAGAACGCGACTGTACACTGGATGTGCGCGGGGCATCGTATCAGTGCGGGGAACGGAATGCGACTGAAGAGCCAATCGGCGCTACGCACGCCCGCCCTTCATCCCGCTAGCCCCCTTCAGGTACCTTAATTTTAACTTCTGCGCAATAACGGTCAGCGCTAAAGTTTCGTGCCGGTACTAATATGGGCATGTCGTGCGGAGGGAAGAAAATTGTGTGACTAAAAGAGTGTTAGATATGAATGTGGATGGATATAGAAGTAGACGAAGGCCGAAGAAGAGATGGATGGACTGTGTGAAGAATGATATGGGTAAGAAAGAAGTGACAACGGAGATGACGGCTGAAGAGTTCCTTGTGAAAGGGCACGCCCGGGATATACCATACCTAATTCTGCCGCTAAACAGCATTGCTCTGTTTCGGTATGAACGGTATGGTTTCCGGCGAAATTACAGGCACATGAGACTTTACACCTGTATGCCTTAAGTTGATGGACGCAGGCAGTGCACCGTAGGGTGACCGCTTTAGAGCGGCAACAGCGTTAGAAAAAAACTAAAAATATTTATAATGGAAGCCTAAATACAACATGGTAACATCAATGTCGACCTCTCTTTGATCTAGTCATCCAATTACTCTTCTTACATAATGTATATCTAAATCAATATATTTTCCGTCTTCTTAGTAAGGATTTTAAATAGTTACCCATATTTATTTATATATAACAATTTACCTTCATAACCTTTGGATTCATAAGTCATATGTATATAAAAGCTGTTCAGTTTTATTACAATGTAGATATAAATTTTATAAACATACTTTTCTAAAATAATAACAAATATACATAATATGTACAGCTTTTATTTATTCACTTCTTTATATATTTTTATGTTACTTTGTCGCTGCTGCACTGCCTTTTGCTCCTGGTTTCAGCTGAAAATCAGCGTTGGATGCATAACATCCAACATTATGCTGAGCTGAACGCCATTTTGGTACGCAGACACGAGAGTTGCACTGTCATAATGGATTCAATTGTATCCACTGTTCCTTAATATTGTTTCATGTGACATTTTGTGTGTACCAAATAAATGATTATTCTATTCTATTCTATTCTATTCTACGGCACGTTTCTAAGTTGCGTGACCTGCGAGACAATACTTTGCTATAGGCGATGGTTATCACATCAGGTGGGCCTTATGCTTGTTCCATCATGGGATAGTATAAAAAAAGAGATGTATGGAAGAAAAATACATGTTTTGCCATTGAAACCATTGAAACCATTTTATTCATTGTAAATGTGGTATGATACAGATCTTATTTCTATAGAAAAAAAATGCCAGTGTCCAGTCACAAATTACTCTTCCGAGTGTACAATGTTACTATACTACCTATCCAGTTTTAATAAATAAAGTAACAATAATTTAATTACAGGTGCATAACCACAATAGAAAAAAAATTAATAATACTAGTTATGACATAAATCAATAATTTTAATAAAAATAATAAATTCATTTATCAATAACAGTTTCTAATTAAATTCGGATAAAATAAAATGCCAAGTTAATATTACAGTAAAATTGATAATAAGCCCTAATAAAAAAAATGAAAGTTAATATGTTCATGAATAAAAAAAAATTGAATTGTAATAAAATAATAATTATGACAAAATAATAAATGTAAAAGTAAATCATTCCAATAGTTCTTTAACGTCATAGAAGCACTTGTCTAAAAGCCACGAAAAGAGCCTTCTTTTAAGTTTTTGAAAAGTTAATATCACTAGAAATCCGACTTCACGTAATGTAGGAAAAGGGCAGGAAGAAGAAGAACTATACCCGGGCCAGTGGGGGTAAATGGGGTTGAACAATTGGATGGGACTAAAGTTCGCCAAAACCGGCGTTTGTAATCAACAGTCACGCTAGATGTTGCAACACTCAAATGCCGTTAGATCGGTTACTTGTTTTACATTTTAATATTATGTTTAACCCCTGACGTAAATTGAGGGGTGTTATAAGTTTAACGCCTATGACTGTCTGTCTGTGTGCCTGTTGTATCGTAGTTCCCAAATGGAAAGACATAGACATAGACAGATAGACATTTATTTGCTACCATAGCACACACAAATTCACACAATACATTCAAAAGGTAGAACATCAAAGAGAAAGCACAAGTAGGAGAAAACAGAAAATTACATACAACAAATATAGGAACAATAGAATGAAATGATAAATATACAATGTAATCAGGGAAAAACTAAAAAGAGCTAAGTAGGTATGTATGTGCTACTGCAGCAAATGTGTTTCAGCTCAGCATTATGCCTCGCCACCGACCGACAGCTCGGCGCTGTTATTCTGCCGAAACCTTTAGTAGGCAAGTCATTAGAACTCGTAAGAACGAAAAGGCACTAATTGGTGTTTGCATACAATTATGATAGATAGAAGTAATAAATATATTATGTAAGGAATAGTAATAATGATGAGAAGTGTTAGAAAATAAATGATAATAATACGAATAAATATAAATATACTAGAAACCTTTGCATCAGCAAGTGAACGGCGCACTGTAACAACTTGTACCAGGCAACCCAGTTTTTTGTTTTTCAATTAAATGCTTCATATAATGCTTTTTAAATGTAAATTTAGATTTTAGTAGCCGAAAAGGTGGTGGTATGTCACAGGTATGGAAAGTCCGATTAATGCGGTTATTTTAATAGAAAGCTAGTTTCACTGGGGTGTTACTCAGCTATGTTTGATGAAGATCAGGTAGCCGATCCGAAGACTATTATCACTTCTCCTTTTCGGTGAAGGGATCTCAACTGTAAAATGAAGATTGTTTATCTGTTTAAGTGTTTGGGGTGTTTTTAAATTTAGATACTTGTTGAATTCTTCTCCCCATATCGTCATATGTCGTTCCGAATATATCTTTAACTAATGCTCTCATCCAAAGGTTGTCTGGAAGAAATTGCTGCTAAGCAATAAAACCGCCCATAGTACTATTTGCTTTGTGTTTTGTGTTTTGTCTGTAAGTTTTATTTTTTATGATGTACGTATAAGTGTTTTCATTCATTCATGCCTAGTATCGCGTGATAATTATTTCCTCGGCAGTTTGGCAAACATTTATGTCAAAACAAATTAGTGGTTTAAAACATTTATAAATAAAATGGCCGTTTTTGCCAAGTTAAGAGAAAATAATTCCGTTAATTTCCTTTGACATCGTCCCTGTCTACGGTATTACGGGGCGTGAAAATTTAATCGTAATTCAGGGATCATGCTGTCCCTAAATAAAGCATTTCTGAGGACTTGAGCGAGGCCACAGTTGACTTACTCATTAGCAACAAAGCTTTGGTTATTTATTTATGTTATAAGACATAGAAAATTCATTTATTAACTACGCTATAACACAGTAAAATTTACATTAAAACTACATAGATAGATAAATAAAATCAGTATTGAAAAAATAAAATAATCTTTGAGACAGATGGACAGAAGTACTCGAGATGATGTTATAAGGGTTCCGTTTATTCCTTTTAAAGTACGGAACTTTTAAAAGATAACAAATAACAACTATATGCTGTTTGTATAGATAAGTCATCATCATATCGGCCATAAGACATCCACTGCTTAACATAAGCCTCCATAGATTTCCAAAGCGACCAATCTTGTGCAACCTGCACCCAATGGCTCCCAGCAATACAGTTCTTGAGTTTGTTGTAATGATAAAAAAAATATTCCTTCTATTCCCATCGACTAGTGTATATTTTTGTCGTACATCAACAAAAAATCTAATAAATTGCCATGAAGAAAGGAGGCTGTCTCACTCAGGTCCTAATAACCCTTCGCATAATTCACTAATCAACCCTAAGCACGGTTTCACGTTGGATCCCATTTACTTTTTCTACGGCGTGATTTCGGAGGCGCTGGGTGGATTAGGGGTTAAGCTTAATCTGCATTGTAATAAGGTTCGGATTAAACATTGTTTACAAGCCGATTTATGCAGGAACAATTTGTTTTATAGATAACTTGCTGACCCGCCCGCAGCTTCCTTTGCACGCGTGATTTGGTCTTTGGTTTGGTTTGGTTTTGTTTGGTTTGTCAATAAAATGCGTAGTTGGGTAAAAGTAGCCTATGTCCCAATCCAGGTCACAATTCATCTATATACCAACGGTACATAGGGAGTAGTAGTACCTCATAATTTTAACCACATACCTTACCCCCCCCCCACCCTCCCCATTTAGGCATGATTTTCCAAAAAAGTTGAAACACGTATTTCTTTATTTCTTACCAAAAGCCTAAATATGAATTTTCAGACCCTATTTCACCCCTTGAAGATTAATTTTTGAGACCAAAATAGCCTATGTCCTTTTCAAGGATATGTCTCCTTGCCAAGTTTAATTACGTTCAGCCGTTTAGCCGTGAAAACGTAACAAACAAACAAACTAACCAGAGTTACTTTCGCACTTCTCCGAACCGGGTTGACAGATTTTGATGATTTTTTTTTATTTGGTAGGTATGAGAATAGATCGCAAATGTTTTTTCACCTTCTACCCCCCCCCCCTACCCCCTCCATTTTTTATCGCAATTTAAGTATTTTTGTATGTAAAATATCTATATAATTTAACCATCGTTCATTGACGTGAAGTCATATACATAAAGTGTCGCATCACTTTGATAAGAGTGTTTTATGGTTTTTATCTCGAAGTTTTCATGGGAATGGGAAATTTCAATTGATTTCAATTTCAAAACTAAAGTACCAGTTAAACTGACGAAACGGCATCATCGCAAAGGCGACACCAATTTACTTTAAAATTGTTTATTGGAAATGTATCGATTACTGGATAAATATTCAACCGGAATTAAACTCACCCCTAAAGTAATTAAAATGATTCCGGATGTGTGGACTCCAACCCTCCTCGCCCATCATCACGTGTATTCTTTTAATATAAAATATCTTACAATATTCGGCTAATTTATAAGAAAAACGTATATAGTTATAGAGCCATACCATCATTTAACGATTATAATAATTGTTGTTCATATTCTAATATGAACAACAAGCTGCCAAATTTTAAATGGGGTTGTCATAGCAACGGGGCGGTCATTGGAAAAGATGGTGTTAGAATACCAAAAGATATCTATAGAGGTATATTGCGACGATATCATTGTTTTAACGATTGGTTTAGTAGAATTGGGCCCCTGTTAGTTGCCATGGCAACCGGAACAAAAAAATATCATAAATTAAGATTCTGAATACCTCACAAGGTTGCACATGGGAGGACAGTCTGCTGAGAGCTGAATATTGAGAGCTAAATACCGCACAGAATCAATATACCACTAAAATAAAACTAAAAAAGCAATACAATAAGGTCGCCCTTATCGCTGAGAGCGATCTCTTCCAGGCTACCTTTGGATGGAAAGAAATTAATGAAGTTATAAGGGAGTGCGGTGTACTTCAGATTATAATTGTTAAATTAATATCATATTTATAAAGATTAGGTAAATAATTTATTTATTTAGCAACAAATACGATTAAAAAAAAAGGATTGTGTGGTTTTATGAAACCACGGTAATAATGAAATTTTGTTTCACATTATAGACATTTAACTAAAAATTTTCGTTGGCACAAATGAGTAATAGTCTATACACTACACGGTCAGCTGATGCGAACTATAGGCGCCGCTATATTGGCCTCGGCTGCTCTGACAAGCGCCTTTCACTTTATCTCTACTCCACGGCCGACCGTCACGCGACAGGCAACACACAGACGAAAAAGTTTGAGACGATGTAATAAAAGTTTCACTTTAATAAACCAATTACATTAGTTACCTAAATATGATATATAATTATTGATATTTACACAATTTTAAAATAATATTAGCAAAACAAACAGGCATTCATCATTCATCACTTTCGCAAAATCTCAGGCATAACAACATTAGATTCTTCCATTCAACTACGAAGATATCGAAGTCTGGGTTCTTGTCAAGAAGTCTGTTGAGGGTGGCGAGGGTGCGGGGCAGTGGAGACTTGGTACGAGAAACCGTTCTGCTGAATGGAACCGAAAACAGTCATTGGCTTCTGTTACGAATTAATAATATTAGGAAAAATTAATTGAATATTAGGAAGGTAGATACGAAAGAGAAGATTATGCAAATCAGGAACGTCGGTCTTACCACGAAGAACCTTGCACATTGTTGCTGTCTGACCATACGCTCTTCTGGTTTATAATTTAACTAGCTGACCCGCCCGCGGCTTCGCACGCGTGAAATTCCAATTCCCGTGAAAACTTCGAGATAAAAACTATAAAACACTCTTGTCAAAGTGATGCGACACTTTATGTAAATGACTTCACGTCAATGAACGATGGTTAAATTATATGGATATTGTTCATACAAAAATACTAAAATTGCGATTAAAAAATGGAGGGTAGGGGTAGGAGGGTGAAAAATATTTAAGATCTATTCTCATACCTGCCAAATAAAAAAAAACATTAAAATCGTTCTACCCGCTTCGGAGAAGTGCGACCACAAAAACCGTGACACGAGATTTTTATATTTCTATGTTTCTTCTGACTACATAAAGTTCCTGCCTCTTCGCCCAGCAAAACAGATCGAGTGCATTGTGCATAAACATATTTGCACAATACCCACTTTAAAGTACTTATAACGCTTGAGGTTTAATGAAAAAAAAACTATAATTAGAATTCTTATAAAATATTTTAAGTAAGCCTTTTCACGGAATATAAAGTTCCATGTAAACTTACATCCCCTATGAATTTTGAAAAATCCTTCCTTATTGGATGCCTACGTCATAAGAGGAATACGTGTGTGAAATATTAAGTTTCTAAGCCCTAAGGGTTTGACCTGTGCGTTTATTTAAAACTTTCATCCCCTATTTTACCCTTTTAGAAATACGTAACTCATTATTTTTGCCACACTCAATTCATACGAAATTTCATGCAAATATGTCCAAGTAATAGAAAGTTTCATACACATTTTTATCCCCATTTCACCCCCTTGGGGGCTGAATTTTGAATAATCCTTTCTTAGTCATATGAGCAATATTTCTGCGAAATTTCAATTTTCTAGCCTTAAGGGCCTATGCCCTCATATGATACATCATTCAATCACTTTTGCTTTTTAAATATATAGATTACATAAATAGTTATATAATAAACTAATACATACCTACGCCGACGCCAGCTACCTCGACATTTCCGAAGTCCAAATGAGCAAACTTGAGCGCCTTCAAAACCTTTGTATTCGGTTCATAATCAGCTTGCGCAAGTATGCCCATGTCTCAGAATTCCGCGCAAAACTCAAGTGGCTACCTATCCGTCTTCGCCGGAATGCACATTATTCTATCACTTCTGTATAACATTCTCTTAAATCCCACTTCACCTTCTTATAGTTCTTATCTTCTTAGTGTTTCGAGTTTTTGTATCAGGTACACTCTCGAAACCTTCGTTCTTCCAAAGCCCTACAGCTTCGTACTCCCGTCCATAGTTCACAATTTTATGGTGACTCCTTCACAGTACAAGCTGTGCGACTGTGGAACGCCACCTTTGTCCATAAGGTCGTCCTAATCTCTTCCTATTTTCAAAGTCAAGGTATACAACCATTTTCTTTTGTTGTCTCGTAACTGCTAGTTAGTGTTTATGTTATTTATTCTCCATATTATGTAGTTCCTATTATCTATATACTTTTTGTATGTATTTAATTTTATGTATATTATTATACATATCATTAGGGATATATTATTTTATGGGTTCTGTTTATGTATATTTTATGTATGCTTAAAGGTACTCTTACACCGCCGTCTTTTAATTTTTGTTTATCCTGTCCATCCAAAGGTTTTCTGGAAGAGATCGCTTTCAGTGATAAGACCGCCCATTATACCGTTATTTAGTGTTTATTTCCTTTGTTACTGTAGTTTTGTATGGTGTGCAATTAAGAGTATTTAATTCATTCATTCATTCATGCATTCCTATATCTGTTTATTAATATATACTAACCTAACAAGTTATGTTGCCTTTATAGACCTCAATTCGCTTGCTCAGGATTTCACGTGGTCTCAAGTCACACGGAAAATACACACGTGATTGTCGCAACCTCCCCCCCCCCCCCATGGAGATCAACCGTGATGTTATTCTACGCCCCTCCTACCCTGTTTGACCGTAGTGGCTGCGAAAAATGTTGTTCTTAGAACACAAATATTTTCTGCATCTCAGAAAAGTGGGAGGCGGGAGCTTCCTCTCTGCAATTTGTCACTATCGCCCACGCTCAGGGCCTTTAATTGGAAGAATTTAAATTAAATTCCGAACGCTAGATAGCGCCGTGATTGGCGTAGAATACCATAGTCAATGTGATAAATTGATGCTAATTGGTCAGGATTGCTTCGATTTAATTTGACTGCCTCGTTAAGTTAGATTTTGTGACCAGACCACTGGCTGGAATAATAAATTATACCCAATAGTCACTATACCAATATTATTTATACCATTCCCCTCTAAAAAGCTTTTTTTATTCACTGAAAACAGTGAATAAAAAGCACTTTTAATCACTCTTTTGGTGTTGGAATTTAGAACATACCAATATATTCGATCTCCATCTCAATGCTATACAACATCCTTGCGCAAAAAATACTCGACACAAACTCATTCTGTCAATCGACAGGAAATAAATATCGCTTCACAAGTTGACCATCCTAATAATTGATCGAGCGAAGCGAGATCTCCAAATCAACTTGGGCAAATCGCCGTTCCATGTATGTATGTATGTTTGTTTGTCCGAGGATAACTTTCGAAGCGTTGATCCGATCATCGTGAAATTTGATACATAGGTAAGTAGTAATGGCACAATTTTGGTGTGACTAAATGAGCTAAAAATGTAGGGGGGGGGGGGGGTTGTTGAGATATTGGGGTTCAAGAAGGGTAAAAAATAATGAAAATTAGGCTATTAGTTTAATGTGACGTCAAATGAAAGGTCTTTGTTTGTACATTTCAACCCCGTTTTTATTTTTAGTTTGATCCTTGTAATTTTTGAGTTATTAGCCAGAATATAAACAAAACTTTGACAAAAGTCACAAGGTACACGAGTGACCACACAATGCTGAAATTTGGTATTCGTGTTGCTTTAGTGACACAAAAATAGGCCAAAGTCGGAAATCCAGAATAACTGCAATTTGTACCCCAAAAAAGCATAACCAAGTTACATGAACTCCCGTTACCTGTAATTTGAATGAAACTGTAGGTCTAGTTATATGGTTATTTATTTCGTGGCATTATTTTGATAGTCAAAGATTACAAATAATATTTTTTTATTTTAATCGAAGACTCGCGAGATCTCAGTTCGGGGCGAACCACTAGTTAAATTAAACTAGATATTGCCCGCGACTTCGTACGCGTTACACTACTAAATGTGTAGGTAACCTAGAAATGAAGCTTAACTCGCTGTTGCAACTTGACTTGACACCGGATTTTTATCCCATGGGACTTGATTTATAGGATTAAAATTAGTCTATGTGTTAATCCAGGGTATAATTTACGTATGTACTAAATTTCATCGAAATCGGTTCAGCCGTTACAACGTGATTGAGTAACAAACAAACAAATAAACAAACATCCAAACGTTCGCATAATATTAGTGTAATGTGATTTTGAGTTTATTCAAAGCTTGTGTAAAGCTCAAAATAAAACATCGCTATTATAAGTTGCAGTAGCTTTTCCGACGCAAGCGGTACATGAGAGATTAACGGCGAACGAAACACTAAACCTGGTACGAGTAAGTTCGTTAATTCAAACTTTTTCCTCCGTGTCTTGCATGAGGAGATAACGTGTTAAAGTGCGGTCGAACGGGCATGACTTTACAGAAATAAGTGCTTTTAATATTCTCAATTGAAGGTTAACTATGGTTTCATTGAACCTGTAATACATTTTATAAAGATTTTTCTGTAGGGACTAATGAAACAGAAAATCTATCTCGTCATACAGGCAGTGCCATTTAAATAGAATGGTTAAGAGGAAATCCGGGAAGCAACCCATTTGGAAAATAGGTATTTAACAAATCTCTTGCTGTCGCGCTAAGCCCTATATGCCCTATGTGCGTGCGATAGAGACAACTGCAGGTCGGACTGATTATACCTATTTAAAATAGACGAAATCACTGTTTCGTAGTCCCCTGTTTCCTCCTCCAAAACTGGACCTATTTTATTTTTTTTTGAAATATGTAAGAAAAAGAGCTTTGGCTATGTTTGTATGTTTTTTTTTATTATTTATATTCGTCAAATTTGTTTGCTGGATGTCTGAAAAGGGGCAGTCAAAATTAGCAATTTCTGTGACTTTAGAAGGTTCCTAGTTCTTATAATAATTAATTTATGGAGAAAAACTAAACGCAGGGACATGACCGTGGTACTCGTAGATTGTATGGTAAAAAAATATTTGCTCTAGTATCACTATCCAGAGAGGAAACAGGGGACTACGTTTGTATGGGCGAAACGCAACCCAGATTTCCTCTTAATTTAAAACTTAAATTTCTAACTGAAATAAAGAAAGAATGTATAAAAAGATCAGGATGATGGCTAAGTAGCAACCTATTTCTTCAAAATCAATCGACTATTACTAATTCACCATGTATAAAAGACATTTTTCTCCACGCGAATGGTTGCACAGGCCCGGTTGGATTAGAAAATTTTGTTATGGCTTGTAATGGGCTTCTTTCAAATAGTGTTTGAAACCTACATTGAAGCCACATAATCTTTATTCTATTACGATCATTGTATGAATATCAAATATTTAAGCAATGAAAATACCTGATAAATTATGAGCAATAAAGACATTTCAATAAAATCGATAATTTATCAGTGTAGTAAATAATGCAGGGCGCTAGTCAGCAAAGTCGCAATCGATGCGCATTTCCGCTCGACTGTCGTTTCCGTTTAGCCACAGTGTGGCTGTATACAGTAAGAATTGATACCTGAAACTAGAGATAACTAGTGGTTCGCCCCAAACTGAGATCTCGCGAGTCTCCCATAAAAACAAAAAAATAATATTCGTAATCTTTGACTATCAAAATAGTGCATGAAATACATAACCAACTAACTTGACGTACGGTTTCATTCAAATTACAGGTAACGGGAGTTCATAAGATAAGATAAGATAACTCTTCATTGTACACCAAAGTAAAATACAGAACATAATTCTTACAAATAGAAATTTCATGTAAATTGGTTATACTTTTTTGGGGTAGAAATTGCAGTTATTCTGGATTTCAGACTTTTGTCTATATTTGTGTCACTAAAGCTACACTCATACCAAATTTCAGCATTGTGGGGTCACCGTTGTGCCCTGTGAGTTTTGTCAAATTTCAGTTTATATTATGGCTAATAACTAAAAAACTACAAAGTTTAAACTAAAAATAAAAAACGGGGTCGAAATGTACTCAAAAAGACACTTTATTAGATTTACCACTTGACCGGATAGTCCCATTTTGTTTTTTTTCAATATCTCAACACACAAAAATTCACACTCAAATTCACACCAAAAATTGTGCCGTCACTATATACCAAATTTCACGATGATCGGATAAACGCTTCGAAAGTTATCCTCGGACAAACAAACATACATACATACTACATACATACATACTACATACATACATACTACATACATACATACTACATACATACATACTACATACATACATACTACATACACACATACTACATACATACATACATACATACTACATACATACATACAACGCCGATTTGCCCAAGTTGATTTGGAGATCTCGCTTCGCTCGATCAATAATCTCCTTTATAAATTGAGAACTTAAAGGTTAAATCAGTCCTTGTCTGAGCTTTACACCGTATTCAACCGTATTGCGCTGAGTTTAAGACAAGTCCTCATAAGAACACTTTAACTTTATTGAAAATTGAATGGGGCATGTGCCTAGCACTAGATTAAAAAAGCTGTACGTACTCCGATTCTCGTAAATTGCGATTACGTATGTATATCTAGTACTCTCACTTAGATCTTTCCATAGAAGAAAAAGTTTTGTTAGCGACCACTCTTTCAATAGACTACATGTAATATATTACGATGCTTGAGAATAAACATCTTTAAGTAATATGCGTTGGTGGCCAAACATTACCAGTTAACAATCAAGGTTGACAGTAGGTGATTGAGAGATGTGTCTGAACTGAACAGGACTTTTAACACGTCGCGTCAGCCGCACGGTTTGACGAACTGTAGGTCAAGACAGCCACTGCGTGAAGCCCGAAGACTGACACGGCGCGGTGGCTTAAATCGCTATTTATATACAATTGGCGGCCTTATCGCTGAATAGCGATCTCTACCAGATAACCTTTGGACGGAATGGACTGTGTGGACATTACCTGGGGTGTAATGGTATACGTAACATACTGCATATACATACTTATACTTATGATATAAAAAATAAAAATAACATATATGAATGAACCTAAATAATAACTACTTATATAATAAACATATTAATTAATAATATATACATAGATATTTAACAACAAATACTCAAATAGTGTTTTATGACCATACGATTAAAAATGGCAAGTGACTTGGCACATCTGATAGCTACGGCAGCGCGTTCCATAACCGGACAGCCTGCACTGTAAAAGACTTATCAAAGTAGGAGGAGCAGTGTACAGGTGTCCTGAGTTGGAGTGTGTCAAACAAACGCAAGGATCGAGGATTGGATTGATGGAGGAAATGGAATCGTTCTTTAAGATTGGAGTGTGAGGAAGGGTTAAACAGGGTGTTATATAAATGGTGAAGGATGTGAGTATTTCGGCGAAGGCGTATGGGTAACCATATGAGCTTACTGCGAAATTCAGACACATGGTCATACTTGCGCAAGCCGAAGATGAACCGGATGCCAAAGTTTTGCAAGCGCTCAAGTTTATCTAGCTGCTGTTCAGTGAGATCTGGTTAAGAAGCATCAGCATAGTCAAGTATGGGGAGAAGAAGCGACTGCGCGAGCGAAATGTCGCGCCATCTCCTAAGAGAACCTGCTCAGGCAAACATCTTAAGGCTGACTTCAGATATCTGAGGTCCCCATGACAGTTGCCTGTCAAACGCCTAAATTTTTCACCGTCTCAGTCTGCTTAACTTAGATGCCATCAAAAATAATTTGTGGAAGGCAAGGCCAGTCTATCCTCGATAAAGTGTGGACTAGATAAAATAAGCACATTATAAATGATATCTTCTTCATTTATATTTACTGTGGAGCAAGAGGCGAGCGCCTGTACCGGAAGGATCTCACTACCCACCAGATTAGGTAGTCTATTGAGATTTCAAGTTGGAAATTAGCTCGGTCGCTGTAGGGGTAGTAACATTGAAAACCGCAAAGCCGGAATAATCAGTAACTAGCTTCTAAAATAATTAATTATTAAAAAATTACAGTCACAGCTATAATGTTAGCTGTTAACTTATAGACTGTTTGTACGCGGTAAGCCTTAGAATCGCCTAGCATTTTTCAAGTAAACGTTGTTGTTCTATCGCGAAATAACACTAGAAAAACTATTTGCAATGTTTCCCCGTTATTGGCGAAGTTATTAAATTGTGAGTTGTGAGCATTGGCTGTAGAAAATTGCCCATTCGGACTGAAGCGATTTCCGAGATGTATGTACTTAGTATTTTGAAGTTGCTGTTCGATGAAGCATCGAATAAAATAGTTGGAGATTGCAAAATAATATTTCTCTGAACTTTTATTAGTTAGACAGGTTGGCGTAACCTGCCCGATGGATTACCAAGATGAACTCATTTTAGGAATGAAAGAGGGTAAAATATGAGACCATAAGGCATAGAGAATAGGACAGTTGTTTATGATCGCAGGTATCTCTATGGCATTGGCATTGGGATCCTGGGTCGACATCTCCAGTGACGTGCAGTTTCGGAGTCACTTAGAAGACATGGCAAAGTTAGCATTCAAAAAGCTCGGTGTGCTCAATAGGGCAAAGCAGTACTTCAGTGCGGGGCAAAGACTGCTTCTCTATAAGGCGCAAGTCCGGCCCCACATGGAGTATTGCTGTCATTTATGGGCAGGAGCACCTGAATATCAACTAGGCCCGTTTGACTCTGTTCAAAGACGAGCTGTGAGAATTGTTGACGATCCCATTCTCACAAGGGGTATTGAGTCTTTAAGTCTCAAGAGAGAATTTGCCTCCCTGTTTGTGTTCTACCGCTTGTATAATGGGTTGTGATCTAAGGAGTTGTTTGATATGGTGCCTGCAGGTTCCTTTTATCATCGCACTGTTCGCCATCGGCAGGGAATTCATCCACATACCTTGGAGACGATGTGGTCGCGTACCGTGAGGTTCCAGAGGAATTTCCTCTGCGAACACTTTGCTTGTGGAATGGTCTCTGTCGAGGTTTTCCCCAGGGACTATAGTATGGGGTTCTTCAAAAAGGGCGTTTTAAAAACTTTAATGGGTAGAATATGGGCTAATTATATCTTTGGTGTTACAAACGTCCAATGGCTATGGTAACCGCTTACCATCAGGTGGGTAGTATGCTTGTTTGCTAACTTAGAGGTATAAAAAAAATCTAAAATACTTGTTTTTGACTAACAAATTCCGAACAGCTAGTTAGTTCCAAAAAAAATTCATCCCATATCTGTTTATTATTAAGTACTCTGCCAGGTCGGTCCTAATCAGCATTGCCAGATTTTATTTTGTCAAGTCGGGATTTTGAAACATTTTGAGTGAAACAAGCGGGATTCTTTCGTCGAAAGCGGGACATAGTAAAAACCGATATAATCAAATGTTTTTAAATATATATCTTTTTATTTGAGTTTTAAATTACGTTTACATGACAATAGTATCAAAAATAGCCATAGAAAATGTATTATAAAAAAAATTATTTTAAATCAGGTTTACCTTACCGTTAGGTAGTTAAGTCTTTTTCGTCTTCTGAATAAAAAAACAAAAATCAAATAAATAGTTTTAATTATTAGAAAAATGTGGTGTTTCAAACAATAGTCTGAGAAGTGAGCGTTACAAATTGTAACGTACAATATGAGAATAATTTATTTATAAGAACTAATTATTCATGATATTTCTGTGAAAATTTAACTTATTATATAGTTTCCTCAGCACGCTGCACGCACGATCTAGTTATCCCCGAAAAGCGGGACTGAGCCTGTCCCGTGCGAGACATTTAATTTTGATTAAAAAATCGGAACGTCCCTCCAAAATCAGGACGTCTGGCAACGCTGGTCCTAATTCCCATAATAGCATCCTAAACATTCTGAAACACACTAATCGTAGTTATAAATTACGCTTCAATAGTCCTATTACCGAGAATTTTATGCTAGAATTTAAAATCTTTCCAGCCCGAAACATTTCTCTGAAAATTGCACTACAATGAAAACGAATGAAAATGTTATAAAAAGCGAAGGACGTAGCAAATTCCCATTTTTAAAGTCTTGTAAGTAATATTTCATAGCGGTAACGAGAAAAGATGAACTCTCAGCTGACTGGCCCGTACTGATAATACTGTTTAGTGCTCCAGTGGGATAAGAGCACATTTCTAAACCAGTAATCTTAAAGAAAATCATAAACTGGACTGCAGTTCTTAGATTGAGTCTTATATATGTAAATTATTAAATTGATCATGTCTGGGTGAATAAATAATAATAATTAATTTATTTCAGGCAACAATGTGCACATATAAAATATCATAACAAGGCCCATACCTATAAACACCTTAAAGACTAACATACATAAAACAATAAACTTAAAACTAGCACTTTTATTTGTTTGAGGGAATTTGCTTCGTAGCCGCTTCCCTGTAGGTTCCTGTAAACGATGCCGACTGCCCAGAAATCCGGATCAAGTAGCACATCTTTAAACTTCACCAGAATCTGGTGAGTGCGTGCGCAATGCTTACGCCTAATATTTTAATGATGTAAAGGTTTTTTTTATTCAACATTGAGATGGAGCAAGCCTATTAGCCATATAATGCTAGGAAGAGTGAGTTTATGGTGTTTAGGGCTGGCCCCAAAAGTTATCAAAATGTGCCACCTATCAATCTAGACGGAACTACTCTCGAGCGCGTTACTAGATTCAAGTATCTGGGCCACTGGGTCACCGAGGACCTAGAGGACAGTGATGATATAAAGAGAGAGCGCAGGGCGTTGGCCGTCCGATGTAATATGGTGGCTCGCAGGTTTGCTCGCAGTTCCAGGGAGGTAAAGGTGACGCTTTTTAAAGCCTACTGTCAGTCACTTTACACCTGCAGCCTGTGGGTAGCCTATACGCAAAGGGCGTACAACGCGCTGCGCGTACAGTATAACAATGGGCTCAGAGTGCTGATGGGGTTGCCACGTTTCTGCAATGCATCAGGTATGTTCAGTGAGGCGCACACGGATGGCTTCCACGCCATTATAAGAAAGCGGTGTGCGTCGCTCTTGAAACGCCTGCGTGGCAGCCCCAACATCATTCTGAGCACATTTGCGGACAGGTGGGACTCTCCGTTTCTGGGGCACTGGTTAACCCTCCATGCAACCCCCTTATAAGGGACGTTGCCCCAGTCACTGATAGTCCCTCGTGTCCGCGAACGTGTATTTATGTATGTGTATGTGTCTCTGTGTGTTTTTAATTATAATTAAATTTTATTGTATAATTTTATTTTTATTTAATTGGATTTGATTTAATTTAATTTGATTTAATTTAATTTGATTTGTTTTAATTTAATTAGATTTGATTTTGTTTAATTTGATTTTCGTAATTTTATTTATGAGTCAATGGCTTGAAATAAACAATTTTTATTTTATTTTTTATGGGCTTGCTCTGCCTATCTGATATTAAGGTAACCATCGCCTATAAAAACATTGCCGTATGTAGAAGGACGCAGAAGAGAATGAGTATTTTCTTTAAATTTTTCTATTTATTCAAGAAATTTACACAATCTTTCTAAATCATTATATCAATACATGAGAGATGATGTACCCTTGTTTTAGGCATACTTCGTTTTAGGAATATGTGATTTGGCATCGTTAGTTTATATAGAGAAGGAGTGCTGAAAGCTAAAACAATATTAATTTTAAATATTATTATTAATTTTGCAATTCCTATGTACTTGTGTGTTTAATTTTACTTTGTTATTTATGTCTATTGTTTTATATTATCTGTGCTGTTATTGTAAATTATAAATAGATACATTAATTTTGCAGACTACATTTAAATCTACTTATAGTATTACTAGCTGTTACCCACGACTTGGTACGCGTTACACTACTACTACTCCATATTTCAAGTCTCTAAGATCAGCGGTTTACGTTGTGCGTTGATTTTCAGTCAGTCTGTCAGAACCCGTAACGATTATTTAATATATTGATGATAATATTGTTGGTTAAGCCGCCCATTGTACCGTTATTTATTGTTTATTTCCTTTGTTACTGTATTTTTGTTTGGTGTGCGTGCAGTAAAGAGTATTTCATTCATTCATTAAGAACGGTCGATTTTTCTTTCTTCAGACGCTGGTAGTCAATTGTATCGTGAAACATCTCGCAAAAACAATTTAATAGAACCCAAACACGATACATCTACTGTTATCCATTAATGAATTCTGTAGATTCCCTCCTGCTCCATCATCAGACCCTGGTGGTCTTACCATGATAAAATTTTTCATTATTTACCTATAAAAAGCATTTATGCAAAGTTATACGTTCGTAACTGCAATTAACATTGTTTTAAAACAAACTACAACATCCCTTTTCAACCCTAGTGGGTGATTTTCAAAAAAAAGTAACTATGCCATCTTTCATTATGTACCTTGATAAGTATTTATGCAAAGTTTTACGTTTATTAACCTCAGGAATAATGTTTTACCATACAAAGTTCAACACCCTTTTTCACCTACCCAGGGGATGATTTTTGAAAATCAAAAAAATACCATTTCTCTTATTTTTGTTAAAAAATATATTTGCCAAGTTTCAAGTTTATAAATCCAGGAACCACTGTTTTTTATACAAACGTAAAACCCTCTTTTAACCTCCGCAGGGGTTGAATTTCAAAAAATCCTTTCTTAGTACCCCCTACGCATCAAGACAAACATATTCTATAAATTTCAAGATTCTACGACCAGCGGTTTAGGCTGTGTGTTGTCTGTCAGTCAGTCAGGACTTTGATTCTTATATAACAGATCTGTCGGTTTTCTCACTAGGCGTAGCCTGTATCGAGAAAACAAAATCGTGCTTTAAATAAATCTTTTACTTACATACTAATTGTTTGTAAATTTCAACCATTATGCGGGCAACTGATTCTAATTCAATGTTTTAATTTATTTAACAAGAGTCGGCAAGGCGGCAAAACCTTTAACTGGGTAAGAAAACATAGATACTCGTAGACTCTGACACTACCCAGTGTCAGGGATGGTTTATATTCGTAGATGGCTTTCCCAGCATCATTACCACCCTAAAAGTGGTCTCTTTAGTCAGCATAATACATCGGAAATACATTAGTCAGTCTGCAGTTTATGTTACACGTGTGAAGGTTTAAGTTTCACGTTCGCTTGAACCCAAACAAAATCAATTGAATACAACCACAGATACAAAGAAGGCTACACTTTAAAACAAACTTCGGCTGGTTTACCACTTATTTAGTTTACTTGGAAACTTGATGCTGTTCTGAGAATATACCTTCGTTGAATTACTAGTAAGGTATCTTATGTGTGCTTGAGTGTAAAGGCCCATTTAGTTGCAAGAGTTACTCAATCGCGTTTGGGCGAGAAATCGTACACGAGAGTTACATGTCACCCGTTTCATCTATGTATCTACCTATCATGTGTGTATTATTATTATATTATTATTTTTATTATTATTAGCCCGTAGAGTCCCACTGCAGGGCAAAGGCCTTCCTTCCCTCCTTCCACGAATCACACTATTGGCTAATTGGAACCACTCTTTCTGGTATGCATCCAGTTCATCCCTCCATCTCCGCCTGGGTCTACCACGAGGCCGCCGCCCGTTTGGAACCCATTCTGTAGTGACTTTTGGCCATAGTTCCTCTGGCATACGACAAACGTGTCCTGCCTAGTCCAATTTTGTGGATGTCAAAGCCATGTCAGCTTTCTTTGGTTTGGAGCGCAGTGTCGAGTTTCGTATACGGTCTGTGAGCCTGACTCCGAGGATGCTGCGCTCCATAGCTCGTTGACAAACACCGAGGTGGGACTTTTGAATATTGGTGAGTGACCAAGTTTGTGCACCGTATGTGAGCATGGAAAGAATGCATATATCCATTAGTTTCCGTTTTAAAGATAGTGGCTGATTTCCTTTTATGAGGTCTTTTATTGACCTAGCTTTTCCAGGCGTTTTCTGTGCGGCGAGTAATCTCTTTATCCTGTCTCGCCTCGAATAGATATACTCCTGGCCATATACTCCTGGACATATGCATATGTCTAGGAGTATGTGTGTATTATGTTCAAAAATTAATTATTTTGATTATGAGAATTTTATTGACAACACGAACGTGTTTGTTGAACGAAATGTTGACAATATAATATAAAGAAAATAAATCTTATAGGGTACTGTAGTAGTGTCTCATGCACTCCATTTGGGGTGTCGTTGAATAGGTCTTCCGAAACACTATAAAGGTACAGTACAATTTTTTGATTCAAGAGCCTGTTTATAAAATATAAAACTTCAAAGTACAAATTTTCGTTGTTTGCCCTGCCAGTCAAACCGGTATTCTTGTGTATCGTATCGAGAATTTATCATAGCTGAGTAGACTCTACTCAGCTCTCTAGTTCACGATTAGTAATAGCAACTTCTGAAAACAAACCCTAAGAGGTCTGGAAATGACTCTGAAACACAAGAACCTTTCTAAACCACTTTTATTTCCTTAAATCTACACAAAAACATTGGATAACCGAACTACCTCGCTCGACCGCAAAACCTAGAATAATAAAACGGCGACTCGCGCGCTGCGTTCAGAAATCGCAGCCGCAAGCAAACTAGATCCCAAGAAAGTTATTAGTTTAATATGAAAGAACATGGCTATAAATAAAAAGAATATTATATTAGAGCGGATTTGCTTACACTTGTGACTGTAGTTGGGAATTATTATCGTCCAACCGGAACGTCTGCAAAACGGCATCCTATTGAAATACTATACAAAAACTTAACTTGATGCGGACTCTGGTGGTACCCATTGTCAAGAGCAAGACGGGTGATGTGTCGGATAAATCTAATTACAGACCCATCTCTCTAGCCACGATCATCGCCAAAGTACTTGACAGCGTGCTTAACTCCTATTTGAATAGGCATGTTAAGTTGCACGATGCTCAGTTCGGCTTTCGGCCAGGCCTGTCAACTGAGACTGCCATTCTTAGTCTGAAGCATACTGCCAAGTATTACACTGATAGGCAAACTCCAGTTTATGCCTGCTTCCTGGATCTTTCTCGTGCTTTCGACCTCGTCTCCTACGATTTGCTGTGGCAGAAGCTGACAGACACTGGGCTGCCACCGGAGTTGGTATCAATATTTAGATATTGGTATCTAAATCAGGAAAACCGCGTGAGATGGGCGGGTGAGCTGTCGGACTCGTGTAGGCTGGAGTGCGGGGTGAGGCAGGGAGGGTTGAGTTCGACTTCGCTCTTCAGTCTGTACGTAAATGGGCTGATCGAGCGACTCAGCGGCATGCCTGTGGGCTGCTACATAGACGGTGTGTGTGTAAATAACCTGAGCTATGCCGATGACATGGTGCTGCTGGCTCCCTCGATTAGCGCTCTCCGAAAGTTACTGGTGGTCTGTGAGTCGTATGTGACATCACATGGCCTTATTTATAATGCCAAAAAGTCGGAGCTAATGGTCTTCAGGTCGGGTACCAAGTGCCCTAAGTTTGTTCCCCCCGTGACTCTCAATGGGGCACCACTAAAAAGGGTATTCCAATTTAAATATCTAGGGCATCTGGTAACTGACGACTTGGGAGATGATACCGATATGGAGAGAGAACGCAGAGCATTGGCAGTCCGGGCGAATATGCTGGCCCACAGATTCGCGCGATGTACAGACGCGGTCAAAGTGACTCTTTTTAAAGCGTACTGTACATCGCTGTACTCAGCGAGTCTGTGGTTTCAGTATACGCAAAGAGCTTACAATGCTCTGCGAGTCCAATTTAATGATGCGTTCAGGGCGCTGTTGCTGCTTCCGCGCTTCTGTAGTGCCTCAGGCATGTTCGCCGAAGCGCGAGCAGACAACTTTGATGCCATCTGGCGTAAAAAAACAGCCTCACTAATGCGCACGGTGCGCGAGAGCGGCAACACCATCCTGAACGTCATTGCCAATAAATTCGACTCTCCTCTGATGTGGAAACTCACGCAGAGGACTAAATCGCAATTAGTGATTAAGTACTAACTCTCCTAGATTTAAGCATTTTACTAACAAAATAGATCCATTGTTATCTGATAAATAAATAAATAAATAAAATAAATAAAAAAATAAACGAGCCTATTCTTAAAAGATAATTTTAGACAACGAAATAAGTTGTAAATTCTACTGTAAGCATCTATCTGTTACCTATCTATTGATTATTCTATTATCTATTGGCGATGCCTTAGTCAAACTCCGGAAATTGTTTCCGGCTAAATTATTTTTTAATCTGTTTTTTTATTAGCTTCTGCGGGTTTAGTTTGACTGCGGCCACGAGGCTTATTGTAATCTCCACTTGTTTTTTTGTCGCCCCTAGGTTATGGGGGCGTTTAAAGTTCTCCACTAAGTCCTACAGCTGCTAAAAATTGTAGAATATTCATATATGTGTTTGCCAAGATGAATGCTACGTTTACGCATTAGTGGACCACACTCACCTAACAGATGTAGAGGCGATTCTGCCGCCTCATTATAGAATCTGCAGGTTTATGTTTTGCATAGCCCTAGGTTGAGCATGTGCTTATTAAGCCGACAGTGTCCAGTCAGGGCTCTGACTATAACGCGGAGATTGTTTCTGTTTAGCGCTAAGATTCGGTAAGTATACCGTTTATCAAAGGCTTTAATCAGTGATTTTTAATCTGTTATTTCACGGTATGTTTAAAGAACTTAGTCCAGCTTGCACAACGATCCCTAAATGCATCTAGCGATTTAACATGTTTAAGTTTGACGTATTTGTATGATTTGACAACTTCTTATATCATATTTAACGACTTGCTTTTGTTTGCATCGTTGTGCAAGTCGCTCTTAGACAATAGAGAAAAACTATTTGTACTAACCTGAGGTGTAAAAGCCGTCGGGGGTGGCGGAGCCGCGGTACTCCCATAGTGTTGCTGGTACGATGACGTCAGAATCTTCTTGTGCGCAGACGCGTGCGCTCGGTACGCACTCACGCTCAATTTCATTATTCACTTACAAAAATAGTTCTTATTTACAAAGATTAGGATAAGGATTATACTTTTAAAACACGAACACTTATTTATGCGTTAGCGCAGCTCGTTTACGAGTGTTGCGCGTGATTCCATCTGAAACAAAATAAAATGGTGGGTAAAAATGTCACAAAAAAATAAATAACTAACACAATAAATCACTTTCAGTAATAAGACAAGAATATGTTGCAAGCTATTGACATAAAAGAAGAAGAAGCAATAAGACCGCAGTTTGTATTTTTAAGTTGAAACTTTTATTACATCGTCTCAAACTTTTTCGTCTGTGTGTTGCATGTCGCGTGACGGTCGGCCGCAGAGTAGGGATAAAGTGAAAGGCGCTCGTCAGAGCAGCCGAGGCCAATATGGCGGCGCCTATAGTTCGCATCAGCTGACCGTGTAGTGTATAGACTATTACTCATTTGTGCCAACGAAAATTTTTAGTTCAATGTCTACAATGTGAAACAAAGTTTCACTTTTACCGTGGTTTCATAAAACCACACAATCCTTTTTTTAGGTACTAGTCAACTTATGTTCAAGATTTTAATTTTATTTGTTACAAATATATTTACTATATGTATATACTATATACCTTGCAAACTACCTGCGTCTCAGTCATCTATTTATCCACGACGCCACACAGGTAGACTAGAGCTATTTAAAATATTGAACTTAATCGTTTTTTTTAATATATTTATCATATACATAACACAGGATTTCACATACATTACACTAATATTATAAATGCATTTCACGTTAACCGATTTCGATGAAATTCGTAGATTATAACTGGATTAACACACAAGCTACTTTTTAGCTCTTAAATCAGTTCCCATGAGATAAAAATGGGATGTCAAAGTTTCTATATGTATATTGCACCCCAGAACAACGCGGGCTAAGCCGCTGGCAACAGCTGGTTAATAATAGTTTTTTAAACTTAAAGTATTACAATAAGTTTAGTCATATCAAATAAATTTAGTCATTCTAATTGATAGATGTTAATACCTCGCTAATGCTTATCTAGCCTTTAGTGGGGCATCTTCTCGGATTTGCAATTATGGGATCTAAAACTGAAAGGATTAAGGTCTTACGTTTATTTTCACATTTCCCTGAAACCACTATCACAGCGACCTAAATACGGAATTGAAGTTAGATCCCCTTTCTGTGAGTACCATAAATAAATAATGAATATTGAAAAAAACCCGTCGACTTCACTTCACCCTCGATCATAGTGAGGTGACAGGCGGCGGCGTTGTGACATATTGTTATCGATTGTTATGATTACGCGAAAGGTGAATGTGCTTAGAGAGTTTAACTTATATGTGTCTGGAAAATTTATTGCTCATTTGGTGTTGGTAAGTTTGGATTAAATGAAAATAGTGCAAGTAGTGACGAGGGCTACAAATAAAGATGGAATTTATTCAACAGCGGATAAAATAATAGTTTAGTCACCCCGCAATGCAAGTTGTAGCGAGTCCCATGTTACATAAATGTCGAATGAATCATCTATGATAAAACTGTTTTTTTAACGAGCTCTGTTTTTGCCAGTAGGTAGCCGTTTCGATAGCCAAACTGACTGACCAACTTGTCTATGATTATAACTTATATATACACTAGTGGTTTGCCCCGAACTGAGATCTCGCGAGTCTCCCATAAAAACAAAAATATATTATTGGTACCTAATCTTTGACTATCAAAATAGTGCCACGAAATGCATAACCAATTTACTTGACCTACAGTTTCGTTCAAATTACAAATAACGGGAGTTCATGTTATTGGTTATTGTTTTTTGGGGTGCAAATTGCAGTTCTTCTAGATTTCAGACTTTTGCCTATATTTGTATCACTTAAGCTACACGAATACCAATTGAAATTTGGTATGCGTGTGCATACCAAATTTCAGCACTGTAAGGTCACTGGCGTACCCTGTGAATTTTGTCACAATTTAGTTTTTACCATGGATAATAACTCAAAAACTATAAAAATATTACTAAAAATAAAAACGGAGGCTATATTTACTAATCTTACTAACTGTACCTTTCATTTAACGTCCCACTTAGCCTAATAGTCTAACTTCATTTTTTTTTTACCCCTCTTGAACCTCAATATCTCAACAACCCCCCCACCATTTTTAACACATTTAGTCACACCAAAATTATGCTATCACTACCTACCTATGTATCAAATTTCGCGATAAGCGGATCAACGCTTCGAATGTTATCCTCGTCTAACAAACATACATACATACAAACATACTGTTACGCCGAGGCTGTTAAACAATGAGTAATAATCGTAACTTCTCGAACGCTTTTGTCTTGCTGCGTTATTGTTGTTATTGTCTGCGGTTGCGCACAATGGAGTGGCCATTGTGTCGAGGGACCGACCCTTTTCCTGGAACGATCGAGATCCTTCTCGAACAATCGAAATGTGTGGATATAAAAAGGCCGGAGAGATGGCCGGACAGTCAGTCTGAGTCAGTCTCAGTCAGTCTCGAGTCTGAGTGAGTGAGTCTCAGCGAGGCCCTGGAGGACTGACGTGGAGCAGGCTCTCGCGTGAACAGTAGTTGCTCGCGAGTCAGTCTGGATTAAGCTATACGTGCGATCATTTCGGTGACTTTAAGTTGTGCAACAGTGGTGTGAATTAGTGTGTTGTAATTACGTGTGACCAAGTTCATGTATTCATCGATTAGTGCTAAATAAAAGTGTTATTTTGGTTAAACCGATTCCCATTATTTTATCCCGAACCCTCAGCTCGTAACAATACATACAACGTTGATTTCCCCAAGTTGATTTAGAGATCTCGCTTCGCTTATCAATAACTTGTCTGTATCCAAACATTCAACAGTTATCTCTGGAAGAGAATGCTTTTTAGAATTAAGTTCGCCTTTGTACTATTTGTTAAGTACAATAAAGTATTTTCAATCATTAAATAAATTTACCGTCTGAACGACTTATCAAAAATTCAAATGTCGGAATAATATCGCAACATTGAAGCCAAAACTTCCAACTCCAAAATCGTGAATATTTAAACTTCCTAAACACATAATATTTAATATTATCTATCGATACTGGGGCGGCACTATGCATCGGCGCCAAGTTGTCGAAAGGGAGCGAATGACGTGAAAGAGGGCATGATTATTGCAAATGACCACATTGGGATCGACCTTGACCCAAGGATCGTTGGAATTAGAACAGCGATTAATACGGGATGAAAGTAGTTATTCATAAATTTTAAACAACTCGAAGCTTGGAAATATTTCTAGGAGTTTTCATTGATTTTTATCGACAACTTCAACGTATTTTAGATAAATGAGAGGCCGAACATTAAATATGATGACGAGTGCGTTATGACTGACCAGCATGCAGCATCACTTGTGCTATTAACATAACTCTCAAAGTCAAAAAATCTTACGATATTTCTATTATTTATTTGTAGATAGTAATCACAATACTATGGCTAATAACTTAAAAGTACATACTATTTGTACTAAAAACAGGATATTTACCATGATTTGTGAGTTTGACATTTGTGAGTGGACACTCAAAAACTCACAAATCATGGTAAATATCCCGTTTTTAGTACAAACAGTGTTTTATAATCATGATAGTTTCAAAAGTTAAAAACTAAATAGTTTAAACCAAAACTAAAAACGGGGTCGACATGTACTCACAAAGACCTTTTATTAAACGTGCCATTTGACCAGATAGTCCCATGTTGTTTTTTTACCCCTTTTGAACCCCAATATCTCAACAACTCCCCCACATTTAATTACCTTATATACCAAATCTCACAATGATCGGATAAACGCTTCAAAAGTTATACTCTGACAAACAAACATACATACCTACATACAACGCGGATTTGCCCAAGTTCATTTGGAGAAATTGTTTCGCTCAATCAATAAATATTATTACCTTATAATTATGAGGTATCTATCTACAAATACATATATAATAAAACAGTTAATTGGTTGCCCGTGAAATTACAGGCACACGAGTCTTAACCACTGTATGCCTCAAGTTGATGAATGTAGTAAATAAGATGCGTGATCTTCAATTGTTACCACTTGTTACACTTTGTTACCACTTAACATCAGGTGGACTTATTAAATTTCCAGGAGGTGAGACCAAAAAAAAATTTAGTTAAAAAGCAATAACAAATGCAAAAATTGCTAACTATTACAATTATAGTACTTCGTTGCAAAACAGGGCCCGTAGCCAAATTATATTCGCTACGAATCTATTCGATATCTACATACATTTGTTGTCGCTGTATCACGTGGTTCTTCTATAGCATGTGTCAAATCCCATACATTTTCGGACTTATCGTCTAGCGTCATCGCTAATCGACTGTAACTTGGCTAAGCCCTCAGATATTTGTTTTCGGTTTAAGGTAGTTTAATGTAAAAAGTTTGAATTTTCCAATATCGATATTATTTGTATAGACTCGTTACAGCACTATGCAATGGCGCCAAGTGGTCGAGAGGGAGCGCGAGTGACGAGGCCCTGAATATTGCGAATGGCAGAGCTTTATTGATCTTACTAATGTTCCTATTATGATACGAATCCGAGGTATTTTTTGGTTGATAATAAGGAATTTGAGAAAAAAATATTATTCATTCATATTTCTTTATTTGCGACCCAAAATCAGTTACTTTTTTTAGTCATGTAAGTAATTGTATTTCTGCTATTAAAGGCATTTTGCCTCCGTTTATATTATGTTCCTACAAAATAATATTCTAATATAATATTATGTACACATATGTATACTCTTAACAGGTATCTATATCTGTACGTTGTACGTATTAAGAGTCACCTTCGATGAGTTCACTAACCTGAAGTTATCATAACTTATCAGGAATCACGACAATACATTTGAATATTTTGGTGCCTTACCAATTAATATTGTTTCAAACGTGAACAATGTGCACTTAATACACATATTTTTATGTTATTTGTGGAGAAACAGGCTTACAACCAACCTGATGGTAAGCGGTCACCGTCGCTTATTGCCACCGGCAACACCTGGAGTATTGTCGATGCGTTCCATACCCTTGTACCTCTTTACACGTCGTTTCTTGAGTTAACTAGTACATTTTCTACATTTTCTGTATAAATATAATATTCTGACTAGCAGCAATTTATGTGTCTAGTTAATCTGAATTAATATATTCTCTATAATTTGCAAATGAAATCATTGGTTTTGAATTTTTGATCGAGCGCAGCGAGATCTCTAAATCAACTTGGACAAATCGGCGTTGTATATATGTATGTATGTTTGTTTGTCCGAGGATAACTTTCGAAGCGTGTATCCGATCATCGTGAAATTTGGTATATAGGTAGGTAGTGATGGCACAATTTTTGTGTGACTAAATGAGCTAAAAATGTGGGGGCGTTGTTGAGATATTGGGTGTCAAGAGGGGTAAAAAAGGGGCTATCTGATCAAATAGCATGTCTTATAAAAGGTCTTTGTAAGTATCTTTCGACCCCATTTTTATTTTTAGTGTAGTCTTTGTAGTTTTTAAGTTATTAGCCATAATAAACACTGTACTTTGACAAAATTCATAGGGTACACCAGTGACCCCACAGTGCTGAAATTTGGTATGCGTGTAGCTTTAGTAACACAAATATAGGCAAAAGTCTGAAATCCAAAATAACTGAAATTTGTACAACTAAAAACCCAACCAATTTTCATGAACTCCCGTTACCTGTAACTTGAATAAAACAATAGATCAAGTAAGTTGCATATCAATTTCGTGGCACTATTTTGATAATTAAAGATTACGCGAGATCTCAGTTCGGGGCGAACCACTAGTTGTGTTAGCTGTAATAAATTGTTTTTTTTTTAACTAAATAGATCTTCGTTTGACCACAATCTCACCTGTTGGTAAGCGATGATGTGGTCTAACATGAAAGAGGAAGATCTAGAAGAAACCTAGGCCCTGATTGTATTATTTACGAAAAACAAACGACGATAAAGTGTTCCATACCTTAGTTGTACGCATCAAGAACGTAGAACCAAAACCGTGTGTGCGAATGGGTGGTATATCGACTAGGTACGGATGGTACTGAGCCGTGCGCCTGCTTGTCCTTAGATGGAAGGGAGATGGCGAGATCAGATCTTATAGTTCCTGGGCACATTCCCCAAAATGTATTCTGTAAAAGATCTGCAGGCTTGCAACTTTACGGCGGTGTTCAAGACTTTGGGTTTTAGTCTCCGCCATATATTGCTCACCGATAAGCCTAAACGCCCTACGTTCTATCGAGTGTAAGGTAGCGAGCTGGTATTTGGCCGAACCATCCCAAAGGTGGTAAGTAGTACTCCATACCAGACCGGACTTGAGCTTTATAAAAACTAAGAAGCTGTCCCGGTGTGAAGTATCTCCTGAACTTGTTGAGGATGCCCAGCTTCATGGTTGAGTGTACCCGTAACATATTCGGGTTTTAAGAATTATTATTGTAAAGACATAATATTATTAGTTTAAAGCAAAGGCAGCGTTCTAGGTACGCCCTTAGAATGTAATATAATGACTCGGTTCAGAGAAAGGCAAACAGCGAAAGTTTTCGCTTGCAACTCGTCTTGCAACACACATCGTAACACTGAAGTTCCCCGGTTGCTTACAAACTGTTTATGTAAATTATTCTGTTTTATAGATAACAAAGCTAAAAGTTGACGCACACATAGCCATGCCTCTTAAAAAACTTTCGTGATTGATTTCAATCATTAGTATAAATACGGGATTTATCACGTACCGTCTTATCGGTGTTTCAACAGACAATAAATAAATAAATATCGCTGGACATTTCACACAGCGCTATCTAGCCCCAAACTAACCAGAGCTTGTACTATGGGAACCAGATAACTGATAGAATACTTATATACTTTTTTTTGTAAATACGTACTTATAATATATAGAAAAACACCCAGACACGGAACAAATATCTGTAGATCATGCAAACATTTGTTCCGCGGCGGGAATCGAACCCGCTACCTCCTGCGTCTCAGCCGGTTATACGCCCACTGCGCCACGGAGGCAGTCCAATGGTTCGGTTCAATTCGTGAACCTTCATCAGGGTGAGTGGGATCCGCTCCGAAAACGTCTCGCCTCGCACGTGCGATTGATTGTTGGTCGATAAGACGGTACGTGATAAATCCCGTGCTTATAATAATGATTCCTTTTAAAGTTCAATGTTTATAATGCTAGCTTAATACTGTGAATGTAATAAGCCTCGTTCTATTTTTTAAATAATCCTAGGGCCGTAAATTGTATTTTCGGAGCAGTTTTCGATACGATTCCTATAAAAACAATAATTTGACATTCACTAGATAACTGAACGGCAGAAATGTCTAAACTTAAGGGTATCGAATTAGACATTCTATTATTCCCGCAAAATCAATAAAATTGTTCACTTGTCATATTCCTATTTATCCTAAATAATAACGGTTAAAGAGATCAAAAGTTACATTGATCTTTAATAATTATAATTTCTATATTGTAGTTTAACCATTTTTATTCACTCCTTTATATATCGTAATATCCTTTCTCGCTTCTGGCAGCCTGATTATTTAACAGTTTGGCCTTTGCTTAGCAGTGGGACTGATTAATGCACATTCTCGCTTAGTTCTCCCCAATCATCTACATTTTTGTTTTTTGTTGTAACTTAATATAGCTATTATTTATTACTTATTTATTATTTTCTTAGTGTGGTAACTTATATTTATCTATATATTCATATTTTTTGTAATTGTAGTACTGTGCGGGCATCCGTGATATCTTCATTTTTAAATGGTTCCAACGGAAGATCAGCGTTGTGCCAAAAGCACAACAAATGCTGAGTTGGCGCCTTTTTGTGACGTCGGTTGTTTAGATATAGGTAATTGTGAGACACACATTTGTTAGGTATTGCTGTTCTTGTGTGCATGAATATGTTCTCTTATGTGTACCTTACTTGTGTGCTGTGCGTGTTTTGTGCCGTCACAATTTTTTTTTTCTTTCTTTCTTTTCTTTTACATTGAAAGTATAACTAGGTAGGTACATAAAACATAAAAAACCCGTTATTTCCTGACCAAAGTGAACAAAACAAAGCATTCATACGATTTCAAATCTACACAAACGTTAAAAATAGGATTTCAACGGAATTAAACTGTGTCACATTTTAAATAGGATTCAGCCGGGTGCGTAATTACAAAGTTACAAAACAAGCCAAAATGTAGCGACAATTCGTTATAAAACATGACGAAAGAGTACTGTGAAAAAAGAGCTTCAGATGAGATCTAGCACTAATGTTTGTAATAAAATGATAATAATAAATATTGCTAGACATTTCACACAGCGCTATCTAGCCCCAAACTAAGCAGAGCTTGTACTATGGGAACTAAATAACTGATAGAATACTTATACATATACTTTTTTTTGTAAATATGTACATACTTATAATACACAGAAAAACAACCAGATCCGGAACAAATATCTGTAGATCATGCAAACATTTGTTCCGCGGCGGGAATCGAACCCACTACCTCCTGCGTCTCAGCCGGCTGTTCGCCTACTGCGCCATACTAATCACTCTAATAGGTATTATGAATGTGATAGTTTGGATGGATAGTAAAATCAAACGATTTAAATAATAAACTAAAATGGCATGCACGTACTTCTAGCTCTAGTTTGTAGATACAAGAAAATAATATCAAGCGTTCAAAATTTATTCATAGGTCAACTCACATACGTACTCCATACATACGCCGATGCATCTACGAGTATGTTGACATAGAGATCTCTCTCTCTCTCTCTCAATTCTCACCCTATCAACAATAGGAGCATTGCCTATATAGGGTGTTTGATAATATACCCACAAAAATGAAAGGGGTTATTTTGATGAGCATAATAAATACATTTGTGAAATGTTTACTATAGAAATGTAAAATTTATTTTGACATGTAAAAACAAACACTTTATAAAACTTATGTTGTGCTATTGCTAATGCTTGCCATCGAGCCACAGATACAGTATTGGTGACGTCTCAAGATATCTCTTGTTGTCCCTTTCTAACCCAAAACCCGCAGCCATTTCCGAAAGAGATATCAAATCGGCCTTTATTTTTGGATGTCGATTGCAAGAGTAGGCATTAAGTTTTATATGGATTTAATCACCTAAACTTAGTCAATTTTCTTTAAAATTTGGTAATATAAGTAGTAGTTTTTCTTTCGAGAAGTCTTTTATTATGTTTTGAGAAACCGTTACTTGAATATCGTCGGTATATTACCAAACACCCTGTATAGTAGACCAACCTTCAAATCACAATGAATCGCCCAAATCGATACGCCCAACAAACTACAACTATGCCAAGATTGTAAAGTTGGAGTGGTTCCGATTCACATCAAAGTGGAAGGAATGGTTTTTGTTATGACCCTGTCACTCATTTAGGCTGCCAATAGACGGACTTCACTCATATATTCAGGTACCACATGTCTTAACTTTTGAAACTATCATGGTGTTCACTATTTGCACTAAAAATGGGATATTTATCGTGATTCGTGAGTTTTTGAAAACATACAAACCACAAAACAACATGTCTCGTCAACTGTGCTTTTTTGGTATTTTAATTGATCGACTTAATGAAATCCAAAACAACAAGCAAAATAAATAAACATAATTCTTGGATTTACTATCGTAATAGTTTTAGACGAACGTTTTATGGATGCGTTGAAAGGACATATAAAGGTAAAGCATTCATGTTTTTTTTTAATTTACCACATTTGTTGGGTATCTAATCAAGGAAGCCAATCAAACGAACAATCAAAATAAATATACTTAGATCAGTTATGCTAAGCAACGTTTTGCGCGGTCATTAATTGGATAGGTGACTGCCAGTGGCATTTTCAACTGAGCGCCTCCGTGTTTTGGAGGGCTGAGTACTTGTCAAGTGTAGAATTACTAGTAGTTCGCCCCGAACTGAGATCTCGCGAGTCTCCCATAAAAACAAAAAAATATTATTTGTAATCTTTGACTGTCAAAATAATGCCACGAAATACATGACCAAATTACGTGACCTACAGTTTCATTCAAATTACAGGTAACGGGAGTTCATGTTTATGGTTATACTTTTTTGGGGTACGAATTGCAGTAATTCTGGATTTCAGACTTTTGCCTATATTTGTGTCACTTAAGCTACTCGCATACCAAACTACAGCACTGTGGGATCACTGGTGTACCCTGTGAATTTTGTCAAATTTTTTTTTAATGGCTAATAACTTAAAAACTACAAGGCTTAAACTAAAAATAAAAACGGGGTCGAAATGTACTCACAAAAAGCTTTTATTAAACGTGCCACTTCACCGGATAGTCTTATTTTGTTTTTTTTACCACCCTTGAACCCCAATATCTCAACAACCCCTCCACATTTTAGCTCATTGAGTCACACCAAAATTGTGCCATCACTACCTACATACATACATACATACATATATACAACGCCGATTTGTTCTATTCTTTTCGCTCTATCAACAACGATTGTCAAATATAGTAGTCAAATTATCAATCGACAAGTTTCGTACTTGGCTATATAATTAAGTCGTAAACAAACTTACCGCTTTTGCAGCTAAGTGCAAGGTGCTTAGATTACATTTTGTAATGTAAAACCGGCGATTCTTTATTAACTTTTGCGTATTTCTTATAATGGCGTAAGCTTACAAACCCACAGAATACCTGCGCGCAGCAAATACTTTAATTAAACTGCAAACGTGCAGTTTACATGTGCCCGTAAAGTCCGCCTTCTAGTGCCCTTAAATCAGGCAAAAGTTTCATAACCGCAGTAAAATGAGTAATGTAAAGGTACCTATCCTTTGTTATGGGTCATTCAATTATAATTATAACCATTCTTAATTTGTACCGGTTTCTCAGTAAAACAGTTATTATTGTTTAGGACAATAAAATACGTCAAATTTAAACATGTTTAGTCGCTAAATACGTTTAGTGATCTGTGTGCATGCCAGCCTTTAACTAATAAATTAATGCCACAAAATGCATAACCAATCTTCTTGGCCTACAGTTTCATTCAAATTAGAGGTAACGGGGGTTCTTGTTAATTGGTTATATTTTTTTCGGGTACAAATGGCAGTTATTCTGGAGTTCAGACTTTTGCCTATATTTGTGTCACTAAAGCTACACGCATACCAAATTTCAGCACTGTGGGGTCACTGGTGTACCCTGTGAATTTTGTCAGTTTTGTTTTTATTATGGCTAATAACTCAAAAACAACAAAAATTTAACTAAAAATAAAAACGGGATTCAAATGTACAATGAAAAGGAGACTATTCGGTCAAATAGGATGTCAAATGAAAGGTATTCATTAGTGCATTCAAATTTTTTGTAGTTTTTGAGTTATTAGCCATGAAAAAATTAAAATTTGACAAAATTCTCAGGGTACACCAGTGACCCCTCAATGCTGAAGTTTGGTATTCTTATAGCTTTAGTGACACAAATATAGGGAAAAGTCTGAAATCTAGAATAACTGCAATTTCTGCACCTAAAAAGGGTAACCAAATACATGAACCCCCGTTACTTCTAATTTGAATGAAACTGTAGGTGAAGTTATAAGGTTATTCATATCGTGGCACTAATTTATTAGTCAAAGATTAAAGCCGGCATGCATAAGGATCACTATACGTATTTAGCGACTAAACATATTCAAATTTGACGTATTTGTATGATTTGTATTTAGCCACTAAATACATAAACTAAGCATAATGTTTATTTTGTTTTTTGGGATTCGCGAGATCTCAGTTCGAGGCGAACCACTATTAATATATTATATATATTAGAATATTAGTGTGGCCACGTGAGGCCATAGGCAGAAGCTAGCACAGAGCGAGAAATTATGTCAATAACATAAATGAATATTATAAAGCAAATCTTGTTGTTGGCATATTTCGTTTTCAGTACAAACGGAAAGAAGCTCGGGGCTGCAGCGTTATTTATTTCGATTCGATGCGAAGTAAATTGCTCGGAAAATTGTAATTTAAACTGGTTTTCTAGATTGTATTTCTCTGTGTATCGTGAAACGAAGATTGCTAAATAGAAGTAAGTGATGTTGGTTCTTGATTCAAATACAGCCACTGCCCTGGTAGCATAACCGCCATAGAAATCACACTATGTTTGTTTGTTTGTTACGCCGTAACGGCTGAACCGATTTAGATGAAATTTAGTATATACATACGTAGATTTCAACCTGGATCACTATATATGCTCCCATAAGTCAGTTCCCACGGGATAAAAATGGGGTATCAAAGTTTCTATACGAAAATGATTTTGGTCTTTGTTACCCTTCTCATCAAAGCTACGAGTACTTAACGAATTGGGCACAAACTTTGCAGAAGTTTAGTTTTAGACCTTGAATAACATATAGGCTACTTTTTATATGAAGCCGGGGCGGGTCAGCTAGTATTTATTTCATAATGATAAAATAATAAATAATGCTGAACATTTCACACGGTGCTATGTAGCCCCAAATTAAGCAAAACTTGTACTTTGGAATCCCGATAACTTATTATTTTTTTTATAAATACATACTTATCTGATATAATACAAATCTCGTGTCTCTGTGTTTGTGGTCGCACTCCTCGTCGTAAACGATTTTTCACCCTCCTACCCCCAACCCTTATTTTTGAATCGCGATTTTTGTATATTTGTATGAACAATATCGATATAATTTAACCGTCGTTCATTGACGTGAAGTCATTTACATGAAGTATCACGTCACTTTGACAATAGTGTTTTATATCGTTTTTATCCCGAAGTTCCCACGGGAACGGGAAATTTCAAGCGTACGAAGCCGCGGGCAGGTCAGCTGGTGGGCAGGTCTGTAGACCATGAAAACATTTGTCCCGTGGCGGGAATTGAACCTCCTGCATCTCAGCCAACTCTTCGCCCACTGCACTACAGAGCGCGTCTCTTTACGAATAATAGAGCAAAATTACATTTTTAGCGTAGATTAAAGTAACATTTAATTTTCTACGCGAGACGGTGCTAGAGTTTCTACTTTTTCTGTTAAACTCTCATTTTACTTTATTCTTTCGTACGGATAAACTTTTCTGTGTCCACCTTGCTAACTCGGCTGTTGATCTCAGGTATCAGGTGAAGCACAGGCAAACACGTAGTGCCTCATTAATGTTCATTTGTACAAGATGTATAGAACCGTCATGACGTAAAACATATTGAGAAGACGAGACGCAGGCACGCTGTTGTAAAACATGTATAGGGTTGCTTGAATGCTTGAAGCGGAAAGCTTGAAACTCTGTTGACCAACAGATAAACCTGTTCTTAGAAGCACAGAATTGGTAAGTTGCGTCCAAGCGTTAACAGATTGCGTCTATTCAGTGTTGTCTAACTAGTGCTGTCTGTCGTCAAGTGCAATATATATCGTATGTACCTACCTTTTATCTCGATAAATACCCGTTTTAATCAGTAATTATGTGCAGTGATCGCGAGAGTTTGAGAAATACTAATTGATCGAGCGAATCGAGATCTCTAAATGAACTCGGGCAAATCGGAGTTGTATGTATGTATGTATGTTTGTTTGTCCGAGGATAACTCTCGAAGTGTTAATCCAATCATCGTGAAATATGATACATAAGTAGGTAGTGATAGCACAATTTTGGTGTGGACTAAATGAGCTAAAAATGTGAGGGGGGGGGGGTGTTGAGATATGTTGGTTCAAGAGGGGTAAATAAAATTATAATGAGACTATTAGGTCAAATGTGACGTCAAATTAAAGGTATTCATTAGTACATTTAGACTACGTTTTTATTTTTAGTAAACTGTTTATAGTTTTAGAGTTATTAGCCATAATACAAACTGAACTTTGACTAAATTCACAGGGTACACCAGTGAACCCACAATGCTGTAATTTGGTATGCGTATAGCTTAAGTAACACAAATATAGGCAAAAGTCTGAAATCCAGAATAACTGCAATTTGTACCCCAAAAAAGAGTAACCAAACTACATGAACTTCCGTTACCTGTAATTTGAATGAAACTGTAGGCCAAGTTAAGTTGGTTCTTTATTTCGTGGCACTATTTTGATAGTCAACGATTAAGGCCGGCTTGCACATCGATCCCTAAACGTATTTAGCGACTAAACATGTTTTAATTTTACATATTTGTATGATTTGACAACTCCTTAAATCATATTTAGCCAATGTTTAGGTTAGGTTAGGCATCGTTGCGCGACTCGCCCTAAGAATATTTTTTTTATGTTTTGGGGGACTCGCGCGATCGCGGTTCGTGGTACTTGGCACTAGTATAAATCGTCTTCCATATTTTATATGTTTAGCTTGTATTGTCCCATTGCAGGGCAAAGGCCTTTCTTCTTTTTGATGTAAAACATCTATTGTGGTATCTGGTAACGCCATCTTTCGACGATATAAGGTAACTCTTCCCAATTTCTTGTCTATTGCAATATTTTTCCAAATCCTACCCGCGCCCCCCCAAATCTGACATGATGGCGCTGACTATGAAGACACGAAGAGTCGTCCCCGCACCGCAGCGCGTACAAGTCTAATATTTTTGGACTTGTGTTGAATTCCACCGCAAAATACTTAATTAAACCGTGTTTTACAAAAGGCATTAACTATAGCCTCAAACTTCATGTGGTGTTGCTGAATTTACTGACTCCTGGTGAATTTGCGAAGGTGTGCGCAAAGGAGCGTTTTCAGGCTGCTTCAAGGATCCCGAAAGATCAGTGGGCGCATTCCTGATTCCTATTTTATCATCCCGATTTTCCAGGAGTTATTTTATGGGCTGTAAAAGGCCAATTCAAAGGCATAAGATCCGCAAACGGCTTCACCAGTATCTTTGGGGATAAGACTGACTCGTATACAGTCACGGCGTAACAGCGTTTGCCGTCACGCGCATTTATATTGCGTATAGAAAAGATAAGACCATTATGAACGGGTAACTACGAGTATAATCATACATTATTTCATTAAACATCAATTTAGATGTTTCACATCTTTCGGGTGCATTTTTTTTCTCCTACTTTCTGTCCTTTGCTGCAGAAGCCAGTCTGGCAGATAAATATACTCTTTCTGAGTAACTCTTCGTACTATCAGTAGATTAAATGCGTTTATTTATGTTCTCAACTATATATTTAGACGATATTCATATTCATGATAGATATTCATGACGACCTCCGTGGTGCAGTGGGCGAATAGCCGGCTGAGACGCAGGAGGTAGCGGGTTCGATCCCCGCTGCGAAACAAATGTTTGCATGATCTACAGATATTTGTTCCGGGTCGGGTTGTTTCTCTATATATTATAAGTATGTATTTACAAAAAAAATGTATATAAGTATTCTATCAGTTATCTGGTTTCCATAGTACAAGCTCTGCTTAATTTGGGGCTAGAAAGCGTTGTGTGAAATGTACAGCAATATTTATTTATTTATTTATTCAGCTTATAAGCCACCAAAGTCGACCTCTGGTATTACCTAGAACTTTGCTTAACGGTTTACTACTCTGCATTGAAGGTTCTGGAAGATATCGTTTTTAGCGACAAGTCTCAAAGGTACATTAAATAATGTTTATTCACATATTCTTTATTCATTAAAATATCTGTTAAGTAAAGTAATATTATCGTCCGGATAATCAGAACAACCCTTTGTTCTGAAAGGTTTCCTAATTGCGTTTACCCTTTTTATTCTGTAATCCTTTTGATTAATCCTCGTTAATAGGAGGGTAGTTATAGAAGTTAGTGCCTCGACAAATTAGGGTTTTATTATTATAACAGACATTGTTATATAACAAGACATTTCAAAATTTTATGTTGTTGATTTAAAACCGTTTGATAACTCATACATTTTTTACCAAAGTGTCTTCAACGAAAACGTCTTGGTCGACGACAATCATTAGGTCAAATGGATATCAGACCATGCATATTGTAAACTTACGTAGCCAGTACGTCCTATTTGACCTAATAGTCTCATTTTTTTTACCCCTCTTGAACCCCAATATCTCAACAACCCCCCCACATTTTTAGCTCATTTAGTCATACCTAAACTGTGCTATCACTACCTACCTATGTATCAAATTTCCCGATGATCGGATCAACGCTTCGAAAGTTATCCTCGGACAAACAAACATACATACATACGATTTGCCCAAGTTGATTTAGAGATCTCGCTTCGCTACGACAATCTTTTGGTCAAATGGATATCAGACGACGCATATTGTAGAGTTACGTAGCCAGTACGGCTGTATCTTGGTTATATTAAAATATGAAATTAATTTTCTAGTAGATTTTTGACATATCTACATTTTTACGAACTGCTTACAATCCCAACTACAGACATATTAGGTCGAATACTGCTCGCAAACTAGTAGAGCCAACTCAGCTTTGTTAATTCTCCTTACGAATAAAATGGCTGTAAATAGTCGCGCTGACAGACAGACGGACCATGTAACCCTACAAATGATAGCTCTATTTGGTCTAACATAGATACTACAAAATAACTTTTGTCTATACGGCAGCGATAAGCTAAAACACATTTCTCATGTTATTTCTGCAGCCAGCGCCACCTGTGGACCTGCGGGTACTAGGCTTAACAAACCCTTGTTTTATAAAATCTGGCAACGCTTTTGCGCACGTGACTTGACTAAGATTTGGTCAACATGGACAAATAACATGGACCCCATTTATATTCCATGGACATGATTTATGGGTTAAAAAGTAGCATAAGTGTTAATCCAGGTTATAATCTACGTATATACTAAATTTTATCGAAATCGGTTAAGCCGTTCCGTCGTGATTAAGTAACAAACAAACAAAGAAACAAACAAATAAATAAATAAACAAATATCCAAACTTTCCTATAACTATAATATTATTGTGATAATACTTCAAAGCGGAAGTGTAAAATTAAACGGCGAAAATATGTTCAGCGAGATCGAAACCCATTGCAGATGAAAAGTTTTTCCAAAATAGTTTCCTCCTCAGTTTTGAGCGCACAATTAAAACAACTCCATTGTGTGCTCTCAATCTCGTTAAAAATAGTGATGGGCTTGTTGTCGTAATGACGTCATTTCCCCACTACCATTATCATCATCACATCAGTCACAAGACGTCCACTGCTAAACATAGCCTCCCCATAGATTTCCACAGTGACCGATCTTGTGCGGCCTCAAATTCTTCGTGGTCAAGCCAGTTGGTCTAAATAGTTTGACTACGAGAAAGCAAGGACGGTTGCCAGCAACCCTTATCACAGCGTCTTTCCATCTACAGTAAATAAAAATGCAATACCTCGATAACCTAGTATCACCCAAACGACTGGGCTGATTTTGATAAATGGGGAGGCAAAAGAAGGCAGTCGTAATCAAACGCTAATTATACATAGTTGTAATTCAAAATAGCCTCTTACCAAAAATGTATTTGGGCAAAATACCTTTTCAATAGAATTGTGGATATAGCATACATTCTGAAATTTGATTCTAGCTTTTACGTAGTCAGGTTTTAGTTTTATCCATACTATTTGATCGAGCGAAGCGAGATCTTTAAATCAACTTGGACAAATCGGCGTTGTACGTATGTATGTATGTTTGTTTGTCCGAGGATAACTTTCGTAGCGTTTATCCGATCATCATGAAATTTGGAATATAGGTAGGTAGTGATCGCACAATTTTGGTGTGACTCAATGAGCTAAAAATATTGGGGGGTTATTGAGATATTAGGGTTTAAGAGGGGTAAAAAAAATGAAAATGAGACTATTAGATAGATAGATAGATAGATAATTTCTTTATTGCACACCATTTAAATACAAACATTTATCAGAAAATACACTTAAATAATAGGTACAATGGGCGGCCTTATCGCTAAAAGCGATCTCTTCCAGGCAACCTTTGGATGGACAGGATCTATGTGAACAAAATAAAGACGGCGGCGTAAATCCGATATAGTACACATATATTTATTAAAAATATAGATAATATAAAATAAAATGCATAATTATAATGTATAATATAATCATAAAATTACATAAATATTAATATTATAATACATAAAATATATATTGTCATACTTACATATATAAATTATAAAAATGTAATAATTAATAAGTGGCCTAGTGAGCGATGGATGACAGATAGTGTTGTCTGACCAAGTTTTTAAAGATAGAGAGAGATTTAGCGTGACGAATTGAGACAGGTAGGGCATTCCAGAGCCTGGTAGCCTGCAAAGTAAAAGAGGAACTATAAAATACTGAGGTATGATGGGGAGTTTTTAATTGAAGGGTTTCAGAGGAACGTAAGGGTCGAGAGTTGGAAAGGTGAAGAAAGTCAAAGCGTTCTTTGAGGTAGGACGGAGTAGAAGGGATGAAAAGGATGCTGTAAAGGAGGGAAAGGATGTGCGCATTCCGGCGAAGGCGGATAGGTAGCCACTTAAGTCTGTGGCGATACTCTGAAATATGATCGTACTTGCGCAAGCCAAATATGAATCTAATAGAGAAATTCTGAAGACGCTCAAGCTTGTTGAGTTGATCTTCAGTTAAATCAAGATAGCTGGCGTCAGCATAGTCGAGAATAGGATGCAATAATGATTTTGCAAGTGCAATTTTGGTGGAAGTCGGAAGGAAGTTTCGCAGCCGTTTAAGAGAGGCAGCTGCAGCAAAGGTTTTTCGGCTTACCGCTGCTAGTTGAGGTCCCCAAGATAGGTGACTATCCACACACACCAGGGTACACCAGTGACCCCACAATGCTGAAATTTGGTATTCGTGTAGCTTTAGTGACACAAATATAGACAAAAGTCTGAAATCCAGAATAACTGCCATTTGTACCCCAAAAAAAAATTACCAATTTACAAGAACCCCCGTTACATCTAACTTGAATGAAACTGTAGGTCAAGTAGGTTGGTTATGCATTTCGTGGCACCAATTTATCAGTCAAAGATGAAAGCCCGCATGCACAAAGATCACTAAAAGTATTTAGCGACTAAACATGTTTAAATTTGAAATATTTGTATGATTTGACAACTCCTTAAATCATATTTAGCCACTAAATACGTTTAGGCATCGTTGTGCAAGTCGCCCTAAGAATAATATTTATTTTGGGAGATTCGCGAGAGCTCAGTTCGGGGCAAACCACTAGTATTATAAATTCGAAAGTGTCTGTTTGTTGCGTTTTCTCGACTAAACGGCTGAACTGCGCAGGAGGGTTATATGTTTATTGTCAAACAACGTGTGCAAAGCCGCGGGTAGCAGCTACTAACTTATATTTAAATCCTGAATGTTAACAGGTTAATCAAGACTTGTATTGAAAGCAGAAGTATGTTTATTTTGGAGCAAAGATCTCAAGCAAATCGATCACTTATTTACCACTAATTATTATCGTCCCATCCCTATGACACTCGCTACGCGGACAGAGGACCCAGGCTGTGACCCCATTCCATTTATTTCCTCCAATAAAACTCTGCACAGCTGTCGTATTTATTTTACAATCATTTCTAATTTCCACTTTGTAGTTACAAATATCGAAGAAAAAGTGCATGAATTATGGCGACCTTCTCAACCAGAAGAACCTTATAATGTAGACTCAGAGAAGAGACCCGACGATCGCTATCGTGGTAGTATTTGTATTAGTCAAGGATTATTTTTTTTGTTTTTGTTTTTATGGTTATTATTATTATATAGTTATAGTTTTTTTATAGTTTTTATAGGAGACTGGCAAGATATCAGTTCGGGGTGGACCACTAGTATATTTATTTATAAGACAAGTAAATTACCATGTCTAAAATACAAACTCTACCACCCACGAGCTATTTACATTTGCATCCATTGCAAAAGTGACTGTATTACATGGGAATAGAGTCGGCGGTGGGTAACGGCGAAACTGCTTATTGACTCTATTCCTGTTACGAAAATACGATGTCATTTTCATTCGGAAATCCAGCGAGGTGCGAAATAAACATCTAGTAGCATAATATTGGAGCCCATCATAAGTTCATAACGTTATACAGGGTGTTATACTGACGATATTCAAGTGACGGTTTCTTAAAACATAAAAAAGACTTCTCAAAAAAAAAACTACTAGTCATATTATCAAATTTTAATGAAAATCGACTAAGTTTAGGTGATTAATTCGATATAAAACTTACTGCCTACTCTTGCAATCGACATCCAAAAATAAAGGCCGATTTGATATCTCTTTCGGAAATGTCTACGGGTTTTGTGTTAGAAAGGGGCATCAAGAGATATCACGAGACGTCACCAATACAGTATCTGTGGTTAGATGGAAAGCATTGTGCAACAGCACAACATAAGTTTGATAATATAACTTTTAATCAAATTTTAAAGAAAATCGACTAAGTTTAGGTGATAAATTCGATATAAAACTTAGAATAGAATAGAATAGAATAGAATAATTCTTTATTGTACACCAGGAATACTTAAAAAAACTAATTTAAGCTACTTAAATAAAGTACAATGGGCGGCCTTATCGCTGAAAGCTATTTCTTCCAGGCAACCTTTGGATGGAAAGTAAATAACGGAGCAGTAATGGGCAGCGGTGCACAGAGTATATTTACAAATGAATGAAATAATCTATATAAAAATTATATCAAATAAAAACTGTAGGTACTTATAATCCTAATACATAAATAAATACCTAAAGATAGACTAATATATACCCAAATAATAACCTTACAGATATTCTAAAATGAGGACAATAAAATAAAATAATAAATAAATAGGTAACTCAAATGACAAGAAAGCTAGGCATTAAGGTAATGCTGCTTTAATCTCAGCTTAAAAGAGTGCTGTGAAGGAGCCCGTCTAATTTCCACAGGCAAAGCATTCCACAAGCGCACTGCTTCGACAGTGAATGATTTCCCGTAGAAGGAACTAGAGTGTACGGGTGTTTTGAGGGATAAGTTTTCCGATGACCTGAGAGTAAAAGTATTGGAAGAATGGAGATAAGCAAACCTCTCTTTAAGATAGCAAGGGGAGAAGGGATTGAATAGAATAGAATAGAGAAGAGACAGAATATGAGAATCACGGCGAAGGCGAATAGGGAGCCACTTGAGAATGATGCGATAAGGGGAAACATGGTCATATTTGCGCAACTTACTGCCTACTCTTGCAATCGACATGCAAAAATAAAGGCCGATTTGATATCTCTTTCGGAAATGTCTACGGGTTTTGGGTTAGAAAGGGACATCAAGAGATATCTCGTGACGTCACCAATACAGTATCTGTGGTTAGATGGCAAGCATTATGCAATAGCACAACGTAAGTTTATTATAGTGTTTGTTTTTACATGCCAAAATAATTTATTCATTTCTATGGTAAACATTTCACAAATTTATTTATTATGCTCATCAAAATAACCCGTTTCATTTTTGTGCGTATATTATCAAACAACCTATATAAGTGAGGAGTAGGGCTCGAAATTAGCTATTATCAGACCATTGAAAGAATGTGGTGGTGTGAAGAATAGTGGGCAACTAGCAGTATTTCAAATACGTATTTGAATTACTTGTAATTAAAATACGTGATTGAAATACAAAAATGTATTTTGTGTTTATAAGTCAATTATTTCGTAAAAATGTAATTTGTAATTGGTATTTCAAATGCCTGACGCTGAGGTATTTTGTAGTTAGTATTTGAAATACATCTAAACATGAATACATTTAGCAATCTTATTAATGGTGCGTTCTACAGGAAATAGCACTCGATAGTTTTCGTAACTATTTGTCAGCAAAATGGCGGCCCTTAAATATGTCAATCTTTAAAGTTGGCAACACTGCACCTGTACGTCAAATTGTGTGACAAATTGATAAGTACCTAACACCTGACCGTATTATGTAATTTGTATATGTGCGAAATAGTAATTTGTAAAGTTCTGGCAACAAGTGTGGTGAGTACTCTGAGTAGTAATAATAATTAGTGGTTCCCCCCGAACTGAGATCTCGCGAGTCTCCCAAACAAACCAAAAACAAAATATTATCCATAATCTAAATAAATAACTTGACCCACAGTTTCATACATATTACAAGTTACTGTTAATTCATAATTAATTAATTATAAGTTCATGTTAATTGGTTTTATTTTTATGGAGAAATTGCAGTTTTTGTAGATTTTAAACTTTTCCCCATATTTGTGTCACTAAAGCTACACGAATACTACATTTCAGCACTATGGGGTCACTGGTGTACCCTGTGAATTTCGTCAAAGTTCTGTTTTTATTATGGATAATAACTCAAAATCTACAAAGATTAACCTAATTTTAAAAAACGGAGTCAAAATGTACTAATGAAGACCTTTCATTAAACATCATATTTTACCTGATAGTCTCATTTTGTATTTTTTTTACCCCACTTGAACCCCAATATCTCAACAACATTTTTAGCTCCTTTAGTCACACCAAAATTGTACCATCACTACCTACCTATGTATCAAATTTCACGATGATCGGATCAACGCTTCGAAAGTTATCCTCGGACAAACAAACATACATACATTCATACAACGCCGATTTGCCCAAGTTGATTTGGAGATCTCGCTTCGCTCGATCAATAACTGTTTCATCACACATGCTCTGCAAGTACTTAGGTCAGTACTTGAAAACTGATTCGTAAAGGCATTTTACGGCCCTAGGGACATAAGTATATTAGATAATAGAATAAGGCTAATTAATTCCTAATATGCTAAAATTAAATACAATCTCCATGAAAAACCTTTACCTACGAACAATAACACCCTTAACTCATTTGAGTCCTAGCTCGCATTCGTAATATCATCGCGTTGTAATAAATACTATTACATTCTTTTTATTGATCGAGCGAAGCGAGATCTCCAAATCAACTTGGGCAAATCGGCGTTCTATGTATGTAAGTATGTATGTTTGTTTGTCCAAGGATAACTTTCGAAGCGTTTATCCGACCATCGTGAAATTTGGTATATAGGTAGGTAATGATGGCACAATTTTGGTGTGACTAAATCAGCTAAATAATTTGGGGGGTTGTTGAGGTAAAATAAATAAAAATGAGACTATTAGGTCAAGTGAGACATCAAATGAAAGGTCTTCATTAGTACATTTCGACCTCGTTTTTACTTTCAGTAAAGGTTTTGTAGTTTTTGAGTTATTAGCCATAATACAAACTGAACTTTGACGAAATTCACCGGGTACACCAGTGACCCCACAGTGCTGTAATTTGGTATGCATGAAGCTTATGTATCACAAATATAGGCAAAAGTCTAAAATCTAGCATAACTGCAATTTGTACTCCAAAAAAGGGTAACCATTTACATGAACTCCCGTTACCTGTAATTTGAATGAAACTGTATGTCAAGTTATTGGTTTTTATTTCGTGGCACTATAGCATAGTGCCACGAAATATAGTCAAAGATAGTCAAAGATTACGAATAATATATTTTTGTTGTTATGGTAGACTCGCGTGATCTCAGTTCGGGGCGAACCACTAGTCAATAATCGTGTGTAAACGGTCCCAAAGGATCGTCATTTCAAATTTTTATCAAGGTTACAGGGGCTATTAATGTTTCGGGCGTAAAACCTTATATCCTAAAAAACTTACTGTACAACGAACCTGCCCAATCTTTTAAAAGGATCGCCCTCACACAGCACGCTTCAAAATCAAACAAATTGGAAGTTCAACTGTAAACTCCGTGCCGGCTCATTTGACTTCGCCACTCCTCTCAAATAAAATGGACGTGAAAGGGATGTCAAACACAATGCTCTATCTATTCAAAGAGTAAGCCTGCATCGTTTTAAGCCTGGAAAGTGTTTCACAATTTGTTTTTAAAGTAGTTTGGTAAATCCCCAACGTGAAAAGAGAGGTGTTATATGTAAGACTATCTGTTGCCCGCGACTTTGTACGCGTTACACTACATAATGTGTAGGTAACCTAGAAATAAAGCTAAACTCGCTGTTGCAACTTGACTTGACACTCCATTTTTATCCCATGGGACCTTATTTATGAGATAAAAAGTAGCCTATGCGTTAATGTTGATTATAATCTTCGTACATACTAAATTTCATCGAAATCGGTTCAGCCGTTACAACGTGATTGAGTAACAAACAAACAAATAAATATCCAGATCTCCAAATCAACTTAGGCAACTCGGCGTTGTATGTATGTTTGTTTGTCCGAAGATAACTTTCGAAGCGTTTATCCGATCATCGTAAAATTTGGTATATAGGTAGGTAATTATGGCACAATTTTGGTGTGACTCAATGAGCTAAAAATTTGGGGGGTTGTTGAGATATTGGGGTTCAAGAGGGGTAAACAAATGAAAATGAAACTATTAGGTCAAATGAGACATCAAATGAAAGGTACATTTTGACCCCATTTTTATTTTTAGACAAGTTTTTGTAGTTTTTGAGTTAGTAGCCATCATAAAAACTAAACTTTTACAAAATTCACAGGGTACACCAGTGACCCCACAGTGCTGTAATTTGGTATGTGTGTAGCTTAAGTATCACAAATATAGGCAAAAGTCTGAAATCTAGAATAACTGCAATTTGTATCCCAAAAAAGAGTAACCAAATCACATGAACTTCCGTTACCTGTAATTTGAATGAAATTGTAGGTCAAGTTAGTTGGTTATTTATTTCGTGGCACTATTTTGATAGTTAAAGATTACTAATAATTATTTTTTTTGTTTTTATGGTAGACTCGCGAGATCTCAGTTCGGGGCGAACTACTAGTTATATTAGTGTAATTAGTGTCGATAAAGCTTGTGTCTGTCTGTGTGACTGTCAGTAACGTTGGAGCTCCAAAACAATGGATCGATTTATCTACATCATCCTAATTTTAGCCAGAGGAGGTCCACTGCTGTACATGGCCTCCCCTATAGATTTCCAGAGACACTGATCAGTACCCAACGGTTTAAACAACCTTTATTGGTTCACCCAGCGTTGCGATTTCCACTACAGTTTCTGCCCTAACTACTGTCAGTTCTTTGTTCAAGTTACGATGCGCCAAGTAAACAGACAATCATACACCTACCTAACTGGAAGAGATCGCTTTCATTGTATTGCCTATTTTATTCTAGCTCAGTATTTGTTTTTGTATTATTGCTGTTTATGTCGTAATTCAGTAAAGAGTTTCAATCAATCTACACCCTAAAAACATTACCCTTCTTTTGCACAGTCGGGTATAAAAGTAATTAAGTATGCGATAAATAATAAAAAAATAATGCTGGACATTTCACACAGCGCTATCTAGCCCCAAACTTATACTTTTTTTTGTAAATACATACTCATCATATACAGAAAAACATTCAGACCCGGAACAAATATCTGTAGATCATGCAAACATTTGTTCCGCAGCGGGAATCGAACCCGCTACCTCCTGCGTCTCAGCTGGCTATTCGCCCACTGCACCACGGAGGTGGTATAAATGATAACTCTAAAAAGCTGTGACAGACAGACGTACTCAGACTGCGCCAGGCCATATAAACGAAAAGTATTTCGTTGTTCAGAGTTTGTAACGGAACACTAAAATTACAGGTTTATCCCAAACATAACATAAAATAGAAAACCGCAGAGATATACAACCAAAAAATAATATAAATATTTCTTCAAACGTAGCCTTTGGGTGATGTTAAGTAATGAAATTATCATACAGCCAGTATAATAGAGACCCTTCCGCCTAGAGCAGTTAATTTTCTTCTTATTTCGTGCCAACGGTAAGCTAAACTATTTTAGAGTAGTACTTTGCCACTTCTATAGCATTGGGCGCAGCTTTGTTGGAGTCATCCCTTGTGCAGGTGGTAGAGCACAAGGGACAGGAGTGCAGATGAGACATAGGACTGACAATAAAGTTTTTACTAAAAATAAAACAGGAGCCTAAATTTACTGATAAAAACTTTTCATTTAACGTTCCACTTGACCTAATATTCTCATTTTTCATTTTTTTTACCCCCCTTGAACCCCAATATCTCAACAACCCCCCAACATTTTAGCTCAATTAGTCACACCAAAATTGTGCCATCACTACCTACCTATGTATCAAATTCTCGGACAAGCATACATACATACATACAACGCCGATTTGCCCAAATTGATTTAGAGATCTCGCTTCGCTCGATCAATAACATAGATTTGCATCGTTCTTGTGTAATTGTTTTGTTCCATGGTGTGCACTAAAGTATTTCCGATCTATCTACATTTCATTTACATCGGTTTTCCAAAAGTGATACTGATACGCTAATATCAGTTGTCTGGAAGATATTGTTTATAACATTACTGTTACCGCCCTTACAAAATAAATAAATATTGCTGGATATTTCACACAGCGCTATCCAACCCCAAACTAAGCAGAGCTTGTATTATGGGAACCAGATAACTGATATAATACTTATATACTTTTTTTTGTAAATACATACTTATAATAAATAGAAAAACATCCAGACCCGGAACAAATATCTGTAGATAATGCAAACATTTGTTCCGCGGCGGGAATCGAACCCGCTACCTCCTGCGTCTCAGCCGGCCATTCACCCACTGCGCCACGGAGGTCGTCAAATAACTTTAATAAAGCACTTAAATATAAACTATATTCATTTTTCTGACACAAAAGTTCAGAAAAAACGTACCATCAGCTCAAACTTTATTTCATCTGTGGATGATTCCTGCTTGGCATCGCGCCAACTTGCATGTACAAGTTGAGAACCGATCCCAACTTATCTATGTACAGACGGAATACAGGAGGGGTCACGAAGTCACACCTAGTGATAGTGTAAATGCCTCAGAGTGGGTATGCACTTATGAATAGCTAAAGTTATCACTGTGATTTGATGTCGCCAGTACTTTTATGTCCGGGATATCATAACGTACTCTAGGATACAAACTAAAATTAAAACATTTTTTTGACATTGTCTGAAATAAATGATCCTGGTGTCCGTTCCCGCAGACCGGCTCGGAGAGAAGACTACATTTTTATCGCGTTTAAAAAAGAGTTTTGGGTCATTAAAATAAGGTTGTTTTTTCTTTATTCTATATTGTACACAAGAAAATACATTAAAAAGTACAGAAATAGAGGGCATGTACAAAGGCGAGCTTAACCCTAAGAAGAGTTTTCTTCCAGCAAACCTTTGAGACTAGAGAGATGATTTTAAAGGTAGGTGAGTGTACACATAAGAATCATAAATATATAGAAATATCTTAAACAAATAAAACGAAATATACCTAAAGTAACTAATAATATTTTGAAAATAATAAATAAAATAAATAAACTAATATGTACAAAAATAAATATATACCTACAATAAAATAAAATTACAGAGAAAGATGCACTATCTTACATATTTTTTAATTTCATTCTGTTTTAAATGGAGCTGACTTAACGCGCTCAGTGTAAAAACAAATCAACCGTATTTCAATGACCCAAAACTCTTTTTAAACGCAATAAAAATGTGCCGAGCCGGTCTATGTGAACACCTATTTCTATTATACGCCGTAAAGTGACAGAAAGTCAACTAACGTAGGTATAAATTACGAGGATTGGAGTACTGATGAAACGACCTAAAGGGAATAATCATACCCTCTTGTAAATTAAGACAACCCAGAGGGAATAAACAAACTGAAAAGAAAATGAGAAACGAAAATATCTGTCCGAAAAAATCAAAAGAAACTTTAGGTTTTTATGTACAAAATCACACGAATATTATAAATGTGAAAGTTTGGCTGTTTGTTTAATTATTTGTTTGTTTGTTACACAATCACGTCGTAATGGCTGAACCGATATCGATGAAATTTGGTATATACGTAGATTATAACGGATTACCACATAGGCTACCTTTTATCCCATAAATCAGTTCCCATTGCATAAAAATGGGGTGTGAACTCAAGTTGCACCAGCGAGTTTAGCTTTATTTCTAGGTTACCTACATATTTAGTAGTGTAACGCGTACGAAGTCGCAGGCAACAGCCAGTTATCAATATTGAAAAGCTTTAAAAAGCCGCCTACTATTATTTTTAGCGTAGCTAATTACTGATTTAAACGGGTATTCATCGCGTATGTACCCGGGACTACCGTTGCTTTCAACACAGTTGAAACGCCGGGATAACAAATAAAAAAGGTAAAAATACGCGATGAGTACAGTGATCGCAAAAGTTTGAAAAATACTATTCATTCGTGGCAATTTCATATCTAGCTTAATTTTCTTTTATAGTAGTTTTTTCCAGTGTGTTTCTAGGTACCTATGTCGATATAAAAAGACTTTGGATATGCCCAGACTAGTAAACTAAAAGCCCTCCTCATAGATATGACTTATGAATTGTTTTTTTAGACATAACAAAAGCTGATAACGATTGTACTTTAAAACTAAATAAAAATACTACTTCAAAATGTCAAATTAAACCCTTGACAGGAAACAATAGGTACATAGAAGACTTTAAACTTACATGATTTCTCTTTTTACAAGCTTTTTATTAACTTTCAATGTATGTATGTTTGTCCAGGTGGAATCTTGCAACTGAATTTTAAAACTGTTCCCCTCAACCGATTGAGCTGAAATTTGGGATACATATGTAACTTCAGTGACAATGCAATAATATAGTACCATGGAGGTGGTCTCATGATGAAGACGGATGCTAGACAACGGAACTTCTGAATGAATTATAGTAGGCTACTAGTGTTTGGGCTCATTTGAATCTGCTTGCGGTTCCGATTATGAATTTTATAAAAGCTTGTTTTGAAAAAGTAATTTTTCAACAAAAACTTATTGCTTTAGAAGTTACGTAATCTCGAGAAATGAAAACTAATACCTCTTTGAAACGATACACGAATATCAATGATCTGTTATAAACGCAGATTCGTGTACAAAACGTTTGGTAGGGCTCGATTACGAACTCAAAAGGGCCGCGAGAACTCACGAATAATACAAAAGCTGGGATCACGAGGATGTTCCTAAATTGATCTCGCAGAAGTGACAGCTGCGATTTGGAAACCTTTTCACACCTCTTAGCTGAATACTGAATGTGTATCGTGAGGAGCAAACAGTTTCATTGCTATTATTTGCAAACACTAATGATAAGATCTTCAAAGAGGGCGTTTTATAAATGTTAAAGCACGGTAATATTATCTATACAGCATTCTGTCTTCATACAAACGGCCGGAACGTGAATCATACCTACGCTTCTCGTGTTCGGTACCCACTCGGTACCCAACCAGTCGCGAATGCGTGGGTAATGGGGGACACGGGTAATGTCGTTGTCGCAGTGACGAACGGTGTGATTTGTTTTGTAAGCAGTAATCGTGCGATTTGTGAATATTTTATTGAAATAAGTACAAGTACTAACTTAATATGGCAAAGAGCACGAATAGACTATATTGTACGGTTTTTGGTTGTTTGTGTTGCGGATTTTTTATACTTTTAAATTTAACAATAAAGCTTTTCGTATGTCTCAGTCGAGGCGCCAATATTTCTTTGTATCAAATTTATAAGGGTGGATTTTTTATTAAAAATACTAATAAAAAAAACACACACGTATTTTTATTGAACACTTCCTGTTTCATTCACTGCGAATTTCATTTTTTTTTATATAGAAAATATACAATTACAAAACTATAAAGAAATTCAAGTAGGTCCATAGATAAATAAATAAATACATAAATACTGCTGGACGTTTCACACAGCGCTATCTAGCCCCAAACTAAGCAGAGCTTGTACTATGGAAACCAAATAACTGATATAATACTTATATAATTTTTTTTTGTAAATAAATACTTATAATATATAGAGAAACGACCAGACCCGGAACAAATATCTGTAAATCATGCAAACATTTTGTTCCGCGGATAGATGAAATTAAAATACTGCAGGCCCTATCGCGTGTTTAGGTACCACGCGGGTGTAGGTAAATAATTCAAGGACAGGGCCGAGTCACAATACTGTTAGTTAACATTACCGTGGTTAAAGGGTCTGCAACGCGCGAGTGTTACTTCTGCTGTTACAAACGTCCAAAGGCTACACTGCCCTGCTAAATATTGGTTTGGAGATAAACGCGGGTAACATATTTTTTGGTATCTAAACAAAAAGTCTATGTTCACTTTTGAAGTGCGCCTAAAAAATAAGAACACCGGCCAACTGCAAGTCGGACTCGCGCACACTTATCCGTACCATTATCTATAACGACCTATGACGACCTCCTTGGGGCAGTGGGTGTATAGCCGGCGGAGACGCAGGAAGTAGCGGGTTCGATTCCCACCACGGAACAAATGTTTGCATGATCTACAAATATTTGTTCCGGGTCTGGATGTTTTTCTATCTACTTTATGTAAGTATTTACAAAAAAAAATATATAAAGTATTAGATCAGTTATCTGGTTCCCACAGTACAAACTCTGCTTAGTTTGGGGCTAAATAGCCCTGTGTGAAAAGTCCACCAATATTTATTAATATTGTTATCTATAAAAACGGCCAAAAATAATGTCTGTTGTATGGGAGCCCCACTTAATTATTTATTTTATTCTGTTTTTAGTATTTGTTGTTATAGCGGCAACAGAAATACATCATCTGTGAAAATTTCAACTGTCTAACTATCACGGTTCATGAGATATAGCCTGGTGACAGACGGACAGACATACAGCGGAGTCTTAGTAATAGGGTCCCTTTGGGTAGGTGTAACGACCCCCACCCCCCCTAAACCTATTCACCCCCTACGTAGCTTAACATAAACCTATAACTCTAGAGCCTAGTTTTCCTACCACAAAAGACGCACTTAAGACTACCTACTGATAAATTGACGATCGATTTGGCCAGTGATCGTATAGTTAAAGGAGGACCCAATTTTGTGAAGAGTAGTAACCCGATTCTTTTAGGTGGAATAAGACAAAGCAAACTCTAACCCGAATGATTATTTAACCCTCTACCTGCCTAGACTATCGCTAAAACGTAAAATTAGTAACCAATCTTCTCCAGTAGGAACCTCTAAGGTAAAACACTCAAACCCTAAAAGTATTTCCTTCCTCGCTGCCTATCTCACAAGTCCTACAGGCTCGGCTAAGACCGGAGGCTCCTCCTCCGCCTCCAGCAGTGGTGTTCGACATCCAGACTGGTTCACCCCCTCCGAGCAGAAAAGGGCTTGGAATCGTGCTGGCTAGCCACGTACCCATTAAGGGGATAATTGTTACTTATCACAAAACAGTCAGATGTCAGTTCGTTATAGATGTGTCAGCAAGAGACTCTCTAATCCCAGCTGTTATCCCACTGCGTGGTGGGGATTAGAGAAATGTGAGGGCATAATCTTTTACCAATCCTACAATTGTCAGTCAGTTTCCGTTTCAGTTCTCTGTAACCAGCCTAAGTCTTTGTCCGTTAGTTATTCAACTCACTCATCCGCATTTACTTGTGATAGACTAATAAAACCCATTCGCACACTCCTCCTTCCGTATAATTCCTCTAGTTATCTGCGGAACTAGCCTCTGCCATGAAAATGACAGCGACTGGTCCCTTGCTTTCCCGCCGGAACTTCCCCATCCTCTCAGGTGAATACCCGTCCTTCGTAATAGGCTTTAATAGAAGAATGCAGTATATAAGTTAATCTATGTTAAGAAGCTCAATACGAGACTTGTCTAGCTGGAACGATGGTGTATGCCTTTCGTAGGAAGAGTGCTCCTCACCCGGGAGTCTTAGCTCTTAGGGACTTCCGCCCATCCACTACTAGGCCAACTAAGAAGCTTATGCGCTGTCAATGTTAAAGATCCAAAAAGGTTCAGTAATAAAGTTCAGTCACTTGACTATTTGTAATGTAGAACCTCTTTCAGAAGATTGGAAAATAATATTTGAATCAAAGACAAAGTAAGTGTCATTTACTCGAGTCAGATAGACATTTCATTGTCATCCGTTGCTATCTCTTGGAGCAAATAAATCAACTCCAATTGTTGAAATGGTTCCGATTTCAGGGATCACCCACTCAAATATAAAATAATAGTTCGATGCGTCCAACGGGAATAGTTTCCCCATGGCATCGTCGAAGAGGGCTCATCACACGTGAGGCTTAGCTCTGATGGGACAACCGCCCGCCATGGTTGGACTGGTCAAAATATTCTCTCACTATTGGAGTAATCAGCGACTTAAACCCCGGAATCTTCTCCACCTCAACAACTCCAGTTGGAAGCAGCTCTTTTAAGAATGTTCTTTGACTGCTATTAATTTATTGAAATTATTAAAAGAAATAACCATCTGACTCAATTTATTGCTAGCGTAAGTAAAATCTTCCAATCTCCGCAAATTCCTGATAAATCTTAGTAACGCTTCACAACGTAGCGGACCAAGGCTTAGATAAACCTATCGGAAACTCAGAAAGGTAGCAAGCTCATTCGAGCTTGAGCTTATTTAGGACGTTCACTTTCCTAAACCCCAGCGTAGTTCGGCTAATAATCTAGACTCCGGAAAACTAATCACTTGATAGATTAGATTAGATTAGATTAGATTAGATAATACTTTATTGCACACCACGAAACAAATACATATAAAAAAAAAACAACTACGTAAATCTATGGATACAATTGGCGGTCTTATCGCTAATTAGCGATCTCTACCAGACAACCTTTGGATGGAATGGACTGCGTAGACATTACCTGGGGTGTACCTGACATACTACATGTACATACATACTAATACTAATTATAAAAAAATATAAAACTTGCATAAATGAAAACTACATGAATCTAAATAATAACTACTCATAATAATTCATAGATACATACTTAGACTTATTTAAGAAACAAATAATTAATAATAAATACATATATATTTAGCGACAAATACTCAGATAGTGTTCTCTGAGCATACGTTTAAAAATGGCAAGTGACTTGGCACATCTGATAGCCACCGGCAGCGCGTTCCATAACCGGACAGCCTGCACTGTAAAAGACTTATCAAAGTAGGAGGAGGAGTGTACAGGTGTCCTGAGTTGGAGTGTATCAGATGAACGCAAGGATCGAGGATTGGATTGATAGAGGAAATGGAAGCGTTCTTTAAGATAAGAAGGTGAGGAAGGGTTGAACAGGATGTTATATAAATGCTGAAGGATGTGAGTATCCCGGCGAAGGCGTATGGGTAACCACTTGAGCTTACTGCGAAATTCGGACACATGGTCATACTTCCGCAAGCCGAAGATGAACCGGATGCCAAAGTTTTGCAAGCGCTCAAGTTTATCTAGTTGCTGTTCAGTGAGATCTAGATAAGAAGCATCAGCATAGTCTAGTATCGGGAGAAGAAGAGACTGCGCGAGCGAAATTTTAGTGGCAGTCGGAAGGAAGTTACGCAATCTCCTAAGAGAACCCGCTGAGGCAAACATCTTACGGCTGACTTCAGATATCTGAGGTCCCCATGACAGTTGCCTGTCTATGAGAACGCCTAAATTTTTCACCGTCTCACTCTGCTTAACGTAGGTGCCATCAAATATAATTTGTGGAAGGCAAGACCAGTCTATCCTCGATATCATCCTAGAACCCCCAACGACGATTACTTGAGTTTTGAGTGGGTTAACTCTAAGACCATGTGCCTTGCTCCAGTCCAGAATACGGTCTAGGTCAAGGTTTATTCTATATATAGCTTCAGGCAGCCGCTCTACTGTATCTTGTGTGTAAATTTGAAGATCGTCTGCATAGAGGTGGTAGGATGAAGTTAATTGTTGGGATATTGAGTTTATGAAAATTGCAAATAGAAGAGGTGATAAAACGCCACCCTGAGGGACACCAGCTGATATCGTGCACCACGATGAGTAACTATCATCAATGCGTATACGCTGACGGCGCCCGTTCAGATAACTGTGAAACCACTCAATCACTGTTGGAGATACGTTAAGAGAGCGTAGGGTACCAAGAAGAATTTCGAAGTCAACGTTGTTGAAAGCGTTGCTAAAATCTAAAAGTGATAGTACTGTTACTTTTCCATTGTCCATGCCATCTCGTATATCATCAGTTATTTTAACTAATGCTGAAACAGTACTATGGCCTGGACGGAAACTGGATTGGAAAGGATTTAGAAGATTATTCCTGGAAAGAAAAGTGCTTAGTTGCTTATGAACAAGACGTTCCAGGACTTTGGATAGGAAAGGAAGAATAGAGATTGGACGGAAATCTGAGAAAGAAGCTGGATTATTCTTTTTCGGGAGAGGAGTGACTTGAGCTTCTTTCCAGAAAGTAGGGAAAACACAGTTGGTAATAGAGGAGTTAAGGATGTGACAGATTATTGGGACAATTTGATCGAGGATAGGAACAATCATATTCCGACTTATACTGTCGTTGCCGATGGCATTAGACGAAATAGATGCAATGCTCTTCTTAACATCACAATCAGTGAATTGATTTAAATTGAAAGATGAATAGTCAGGAGTTGGAATAGAAGAAAGATGTTGCAATGTTTGTGATTTCGCGTGTACGTCGAAATTAGAAGATGATGTGAAGTGCTGATTTAATGAATCTAAATTAATATGTTGAGGAATTTTATCTTGTTGACGTGACTTTCCAATTCCCAATGACCGGAGGAACTTCCAAACCTTAGCAGGATCAGAGTCCTCGACTGATTTATGAATTTAACGGCGTTGCGCGTCCCTACACACTCTATTGCAGCGATTACGACATTCGATATATTTTTCCTTATTAATATCGGAATTCCGGCTTTTGAGCTTTGCCTTTGCTACTAGCTTTTTATGCATGACGGCTCTTAGTTCAGGTGTAATCCAAGGAGCTGGTAGGTGCTTGAGCTTAATCTCCCTAAGTGGTGCATGTTGGTCAAACAGTTTGGTAATTAGTGCATTAAAAGCTTCCACTTTGCCATCGACTGTTAATTCATCGAAAACTGGCGACCAGTCTACAGAATCGGCATCACGTTGCAGATCTTCTACTCGTAGCTTCATGCCACTAAAATTTCGCTGAAGAATAATTTTGGGCTTGTCTTTAGGAGGTCGTATTTTATACGAGAGATACAATAGGTCATGGTAGGAAAAGGCTCCCGCTGCACATTGTCCATGCTTGGCAACATGCGCAGGAGAAGATACAATAATGAGATCTAGAAGAGATGGGATTGAGTTAGGATAAAAATGAGTTGCAGTAAGAGGCAGAATGGATAAATTACAAGCACTTGCAAGAGATTTTAATGAAGCTGACCGAGAGTCTTGTTTAAGCAAACACGTATTGAAATCACCCATTAAAATAGTATGGTCATAAGATGCAACTAAATTTTCTAAGAGTGTTTCAAGAGATAGAAAATAATTTATATTAGAGGAAGGACAATAATATACCCCTAGCAAAACTTTAATATGGAAGAGGCTAATTTCTATAAAAAGGTGTTCACCCGCATTGGAAGGCGGCGGTTGTGCCGACGTACTAATTATGGAGAAAGGAATGTGCGAACGGAGATATATCGCGACACCCCCACCAACCACTCCAGTGCGGTCGTTTCGGATGAGCTTAAAACCAGGGAGGGAATAAGAAGTGGAAGGAAGGCCAGGATTCAGACACTAGAATTGCATGAATATTTTTATGTTCAAAAGACGCTAACAAATCAGGAAAGTGTGCCGGAATACTCTGTGCATTTATATGTAGAATATTGAGATTTTTTGGAACGTCAGAAAGGAATGAACCTATTGAGCACGATAAAGAAGGTATGCTACTGAAACTATCATCACTGCCAGACTCACCATCAGAGAAGGAAAGGTATTCATCACTATCCGAATCATTTTCGCCAAGAGACATAGTATAATGTAATAAACAACAATATTTAAATAATTGTCTAAATATATATAAAGTGAAGATAATAATAAAAACCTAATAAATAACTACTTTATAACTTTTGTCCAACTATAAATATCCACCTGCCAGTTGTGCTTTACAGGATTGTGAAAAATTATAATTAATAATAAAAAAAAATACATAATGTTGCTAAACTACAACACAAAAACCTAACAAAATGTGAAATAGACAGCTCATCCAACCAGATTTTTATACCTAAAAATACTAAACATTAATTAACAGAAAATAAGTTAAAATTTACCCAAAAAGATTTAAAAAATAAATAATAATAACAAATTGTGGAATGGAACGTAATACGGTATCAATATCAAGCCGCCAGGTGTCATTGTGCCGACTGTCAGTCTATGAAAGTCAATCAATGTCAGTCACACTCACCAACCAAATTAGGTACCTACAACAAAGTCAACAAATAAAAAGAAACGTATAATTATTAGTGAGCGGGCGGGAAAAAGAAAATACTTTATTAAATAAATATGGGGGCAGGTTACATAAAATAAAATAAATAAAATTTGGCGGTGACTTGACTACCTCATGGTTACCTGGTCGGATGTAACTGGTTGCAATGCATGGAACAACTTATCACACACTACACTGTCTTGGATGCTGCAGCGCGCTTTGGCTTAGCAGTGTCCTTCACTACAGCCAACACTGCGGCCTCTGCTTGTCGGCTCACGACGGCGACGGGCTTGACGGTGTTCAGATCTTCGACGCATCGTACCCTGTGACGCACTCCATCATCTCCCAGAACATATACGATGCCGTCCGTCGTCCAACACTTCGATATACCGAAGCGATCACGTGCCGCCAAGAAAGCGTCGTGCCTTGTCTTTGTGAGAAACTCAGACATTGTTATGCCCGAGCCTTTCAGGTTGGTTTTGGCTGACCAGATCTTGCTACGCATTGACACGTCTCGGAGCTTGAACAAGATTGGCCTAGGGCGGCCTGCCGTTGTAGTGCGACCCATTCTGTGGCATCGACTGAGATCGCTTGCTACAAATTCACTTAGCTTGAGACGCTCTGCTACAGTCTCTGCCACAACCTGTGCAACTTCTTCTTTGGGCTGCTCAGGCACACCATGAATTAGCAGAATCTTGCGCCTTCCTCGCATCTCAAGACCATCAATCTCCTTGGCCATGAACTCAATTTGCAGCTGAAGAGTCCGAAGTGCCCCGGTGACAAACATTTACTCCATTATCTAACGCATAATCCCTGTCGGAGCAGCGAAACCTTCCTAGGATTCCCTACAAACCGAAGTGTACCTATCCTAACCTAGTCTAGCTAAGATGTGGAGATTCAAACTAGAAGTCTAAGCTTCACATTTACATTTAATTGCGAGGTGTGTGGTGTAGGCTGTCGAAGTGCAATGACCAGCCAACTAGCTATGCTGCTTAGGGAACAGGGTAGTAAGCCCTGATTTTGACTACCGCTATAACTGTGTGTGTGCTTCTTGCCACTGGCTCGGAAGCCTGGGGTGCGACAAGACAACCTATCAGGGGATAAATCGTGTATAATATAAATATATAAATACAAGACCACACAATTGCTGACCTCCCTCCACGGAAGATCGGTCACAATCTGTGGGAAGCTCTCCGATCCCAATGCAAGGGTAAAACCGGATCCAGGTGCGCTCCATCAGACCCTGGTCCTACCTAGTCTACCTAACAAGGTGGGTATATATTCAAGCCACTTACTTAGCAAGATATATAACCAATATCAAATATTGGATTTCCTAATCACAGGGGAATTCGAGCTAAAGGTTTTATGCCTAGCACTTACTCCTACACAAGTTTTATCCCAGAATTTACAATCACGGCACATGAATTTACAATAGGCTACCCCCAGCGACAACTGCCATAAATAAGTTTTCCATGGTTTTCCAGTCCTTCACAACCAGTTGTATCCAATTGCGAAACACCAAAATCCCAAGAAAACCCGTTTATGCTGGTCCATAAACCCAGCCACTAAAACTGATTTTAAAGTGCTTGTCCGGCAAACACTACAAACTTTACCAAAATCGGCAACAAAACCTCACAAAACCACCACCAAAACACGAATCCCCCAAAACGACCACCGAAAAACCGAATGCCGCCAACTTCCCCCTCCCGGACCCCGCTACCGCGCAGCCTTCTCCAAGCTTCTATTCCCCGTCTTTGCTTCCGAATTCAAATAAACGCTTCTAAATTCAAATAAACGCTTCTATATTCAAATAAAACCCAGCAAACCTCCTTTAAAAACAGTTTTCTTCTAAATACTTCTGTCATCTCTTGACCGATCGACAATGCGCGCGCAACCGCATAACTTCAAACCCGCTCCACGTACCTTCGCCCACACAAATATTAACTACCTTTCCCCAAAAGATGACTTGATTGCGATCGGCTAAAGAAATCTAAGCCCCAAAAACCCCACTTCTCGCCTACGGTTTTAAGACCATTTATAGGAGATCTTTCAATCTCGACTCTATCACTTTGTAACGTGTAATTTCCAATACACGCTACATTCTTTAAATTAATTAACATTGTTACATACTATAAAAATAAATACCACTGAACACGACATCTAGCGACATGGCGGCGAATTATCATATCACGATCTCACGCATCAAGATATCTTTTCTAAAACTCGTATCGTAGTTCGCCATGTGTGCGGTAGATGGCGTTGTAAAACACTGTACCGAATGTAGCCATAAACAATGCTTTATTTTGACTGACGGATGGATTTCGTTTCTTCTCTATGGCAACACTGATTTTATATTGTTGCGTCATGCAATCATAGTACGTGATAATTAAATTCAACGGTTACTAAAAAGATAGCGGGTTGGCTGCGCTTACTATAAAAGCCAACGCCCGTTCATTCTCGGCCTTTTCCTCACCAGAAGACCACAGCAGAAACTTCTTTCTACTCCACACAAAACTTAACCTCTCAGTTTGCTGTGACAGTGTGTTTATCTACTCTTTTCTTTTAAATTCTGTGCAACACGCATCTAAATCTGGTAAGTAATAGTGCCTCGCCTATTCAATTATCGTGTGTAATCCCCGTCTAATTCCGTTCTCTTTAAATTAATTCGTATTTTTTCTCTTCCCAAACAGGAAGTCGTTTTTCTTTTGGTCTTTTATTTTTTAAATACATTTACACCCTTTCTTTGGGTTTAAACTGACTCTTCTCATCATCACCTACGTAATGCAATCCAAGCCGTAAGAAGGCTTGACGGTTCCTCCGCACGACCAGCTAAGCCGCCACCCTCCGGGAGCCTCGACCTTTCTACGAGCCTACCGTCGTTAGCTCTGCACCACCTCATCTCTCCGGACTGGCGCCAGAAACGGTCGACGGAACAACAAAATAGGTGTATTTAATCCATATTTTTACCCGGGTTGAACCCTTAGAAACCCTATTATATTTCTGACGCACTTCTCGTCAGATGGCGCCCATTTTATTATTTTAACGGTAACAATCATACCCTCTAGAACTACCACGTGTATTTTGTCATGCTGTAAGGCCATAAGCCCAAGATTCTGTGCTCCTCCAGCGAACATTCCTTAGTATTCATACACTTTTATTGTAATCTCTAGTTTTAACTCTCTACCATCGATAAATCAAGGAAATATTGTCAACCTCTGTTGCTTTGCCACAAGTATAAGAAAATATTGTAAGTACCTACCCGCTCTACCGATTTCTATTTTAAAAATATATGTATCAAACCATACCAATCTTTTATTTCTTTTATCTTTTAATTTTAACTGCTATATCAACTCTCCCTTTATATTTTAAATTGTTACAACTTAACTTTAATAAAATGCCTTCTGTAACTTATCACGGACTCCATTGCCTCTCAAGAAACAAATCTATCCACCAGAATTTCACCTTTAACCCTAATTAATAAATCTGACCCCATCATTCCCATTTAGATCCTCGACTGCCTTTATAAGTGCTATAAATCCGTTGTGTGTTTGACAGTACGCACTTCCGCACTAAAAATCTGCTTCACCTTGTACAACATGACTCGAACTCTCCAGCAACCTAACCTTTATTTGCAAATTCAACAAGACGGTCATACCGGACTGTTACAAAGGGAACCCTAAAAATCAAGTACAGTAAACGAAGCAAGTACTGCACAATCTTCTAGCACATGCTGAACGCCGCAGATCTTGTCAGCAGAAGCAATATGTTTGTGCAAGTCCTGCGTTTCTCGTTTAATAAAAAAACCGGTCAAGTGCGAGTCGAACTTGTGCGCTGAGGGTTCCGTACCTACCTACCCATTGTCCTCTAAATATTTCGTGATTCTAGGTCAACGGGAACTACCATATAGGTTTTCGACCCAAAACCTATAGGGCACTTCCGCCTTCGGGTTGACCTAGAATTGTCAATTTTGCGTAAAAGCAAGGTCTTACAGCACAAGTAAAGGGAAAATTCCGAAAAATAAAACAAGTTGAAAATTAAGGTAAATTTTGGTACCAGTTTTCGCGAAAATCCAAATTTGCCCATATCTTTTTATCGTGTTGACGCAGGACATTGATTTATACGAGTATACACCTAATAGGGACTATGAACTTCAGTATCTGGTATAAATTTCAACTTACTAGGTCTACCCGTTCCTGAGAAAATCGGTGGTGACACACGGACAGACAGACGGACAGACGGATAAGAGAGTGACCTTATAAGGGTTCTTTTTTTTACCTTTCGAGGTACGGAACCCTAAAAATATCATGAAAATTATTTAGTTTTTGTGAAAATCTTAAAAATGACGATTACTGCGAGTACAATTAGCAGGGCAGTGCGGTAACCACTTATCAACAGGCCGTACGCTTGTTACCCACCTAGTAACAAAGTATAATTAGGAATAATATTAGATGACCTCCGTGGCGCAGTGGCCGAATTGCCGGCTGAGACGCAGGAAGTAGCGGGTGCGATTTCCGCCGTGGAACATGTTTGCATGATCATAATATTGTTTAGTTATAACAGACATCAGAATTCTCCGTGCTATAAAATAGGCCAGCTCAGACGATTTTTATTTACCATAAAATATCTTCTAGTACTTACAGATGGGGCTTAAAAGTTCTGCCTCGAATAGAATATTCTAGATTAGTATTCTTATCACAGACACTGAAACTCTAGATTTAATGACTTCAAAGTGTTTTTTAAGTGAAAACCAGTAAGTATTGCGAGTTGTTTTAGCTGCAAAATATTTCAAGTTCGCAAAAACTTTCAAATTGTTATCATTTACTTGTCGATTTGTTGTTTGCAAGTAAGTTTAAGTAAAGTAAATCTGCGATACCTCCTGACAACAGTACACAATTGTAAGTATGTATGTAGTAGCTACACCAACATCACAGGTAATACGGACTGTGACACCTTACTTGGTCCACACCAAGTAAGGAGTGGAACTCACTTCCGGCGTACGTTTTTCCGAACCAGGAGACCAGAATCTTGGAGTCTTCAAGTACAGAGTGAAAAAAATATTTCTAGGCAAGCGTGCTCGATGGAGCACATTCGAGCACATTTTCACTTACCACCGGTAGTGGTCAATCGCTTGACTATCATGAATAAAAAAATATTCACATAGTTAATTCACTCCCAAGGTTGTCCGGTAGAAATCGCTATTTAGGCGTAACACGGCCAACTGTATCACATATATTTACATTGTTCTAATTGAATTGTTTGTTTTATGGTGTGCAATTAAAACATAGATAGACTAGTGGTTCGCCCCGAACTGAGATCTCGCGAGTATCCAATAAAAACAAAAAAAAAATATTCGTAATCTTTGACTACCTATCTAAATAGTGCCACTAAATGCATAAGCACTTAACTTGATCTACAGTTTCATTCACATTACAGGTAACGGAAGCTTATGTTGATTGGTTTCCTTTTTTTGGGGTAGAAAATGCTGTTATTCTGGATTTCAGACTTTTACCTATATTTGTGATACTTAAGCTACAAGCATACCAAATTTCAGCACTGTGGGGTCACTGGGGTACCCTGTGAATTTTGTCAAAGTTCAGTTTGAATTATGGCTAATAACTTAACAACTACAAAATTTAAACTAAAATTAAAAACGGGGTCGAAATGTACTCACAAAGACCTGTTAATAGACATGCGCTTTGACCAGATAGTCTCATTTTAATTTTTTTTTACCCCCTAACATTTTTAGCTCATTGAGTCACACCAAAATTTTGCCATCACTACCTACCTATATAACAAATTTCACGATGGTCGGATAACTGCTTCGAAAGTTATCCTCGGACAAACAAACATACATACATACATACGTGAACGCCGATTTACCCAAGCTGATTTGGAGATATCGCTTCGCTCGATCAATTATAACCTGGATTGTGACATACTACTTTCTATTGATAAACCATGCATGCGAAGCCGCAGGCGGTACCTAGTGTTGAAATCGGTCCAAGCGTCTTCAAGTAATCGAGGAAGTACATAAAAAAACAAAAGATTCTGACGAATTGAGAACATCCTCCTTTTTTTGAAGTCGATTATAAATAAAAACTAGTAAAAGATGTTTCTGCTAAGTTTATTTATAAAAGTAATAGATTTTACACCCGACATGTATTCAAACTTTTGCAAATCATCCTTCTACTCTAATACATCCGTGGAAACAAGATAATAGGGAAGAAATGGACTGGCATGTTATTGGTCGAAAAATTACGCTAAGGCGCTGTGCACTGTGTACGTAACACAGCGCTAGTTTTTTAGTTTGTTCGTGGGACTTGCACTGTTCAGACGTGCTCACTGTGCTAGTACAATCTGTTATTTTATTTTTTTGACCCAGCTTGTTATTTGGACTCTTGATAATTTTGTAACGTGTGACCCAGCTGTTATTTTGGACTTTGTGATTATTTCTATTCCTGAAGACTTCACACTTGTTTAACGGACTGTTTGGTTTTTTTATCGATTTGCATACGTAAAATAGGCGACAATAATTCTGTTGAAAAAAGGCGCAAACGAGACTTTTTCTCAACTGAATGTAATGATGTCTAATGTAAATGTTGCAAATGAACACATCTTTACTTTTTATAAGTTTTGTTAACGCCCACTGACTATTTTGTATCCTTGTCTTTTATATGGGATTGTGTGATAGAAACAATACTCCATTATCTTGTTCCGGCGGATAAGGTATAGTTTTTATTTCAATCTTTAAACCTGCAGAGGGTTATAGTTATGACTGGTTTACACGATCGAAGTACAGTAGTAAATCAAGTAGCAAGTAGAGAAGTACAAACACGCTACTGTCTACTTCTCTACTGTCCAAAAATAAGTCGTTTACAAGCAGACAAGTAGAGAACTCATATAAGTAGCTAGATATAGGAGTTAAATAAATAAATATTGTTAGACATTTCACACAGTGCTATCTAGCCCAAACTAAGCAAAGTTTGTACTATGGGAACCAGATAACTGATAGAATACTTATATACTTATGTTTTTTTTTGTAAATACATACTTATAATATATAGAAAAACACCCAGTTATAACTATACTTTACTGATAATAAAACTGGTGAGACTAGACTCAAGTAATTGTAAATATCGTACAGGCAGCGTCGCCAATGATTGGTTTACACGATCGACTTGACTCGCCTTGAAATCAAACAACAAACAGGAAGGTAACCTATCTATAAATTCTATCTATAAATTAATCTGGGCTTAAAATGATTTGTCTTATTTACGAGTATCTTCGTCGGTCCTTTCTGTCTTAATTTTCTCATAATTTTTACTTCAGTTTTTGAATCGCTTTCAAATATATAGCAGCATCACTTGTTACGTCAATCATTGTATTGACTGGCGTCGAGATTAGATCGTAAATTGAATTTGACTAGATTTAACTAGTGGTTTGCCCCGAACTGAGATCTCGCGGGTCTACCATAAAAACAATAAAAATATTATTCGTAATCTTTGACTATCAAAATAGTGCCACGATATAAATAACCATATAACTTGACCTACAGTTTCATCCCAATTACAGTTAACAGGAGTTCATGTTTTGGTTACTCTTTTTTGGGGTAAAAATTGCAGTTGCTCTGGATTTCAGACTTAAGGCTATTTTTGTGATACCTGAGCTACACGCATACCAAATTACAGCATTGTGGGGTCACTGGTGTACCCTGTGAATTTTGTCAAAGTTTAGTTTATGTTATGGTTAATAACTCAAATACTACAAAAACTTTACTAAATATAAAAACGGGGTCGAACTGTACTAATGAAGACCTTTCATTTGATGTCTCATTTGACCTAACAGTCTCATTTTCATTTTTTTTTACCCCTCTTGAACCTCAATACCTCAACATTTTTAGCTCATTTAGTCACACCAAAATTGTGCCATCACTATGTATAAAACTTCACGATGATCGGATAAACGCTTCGAAAGTTATCCTCGGACAAACAAACATACATACATACATTCATAACATACATACTCGTACAACGCCGATTTGCTCAAGTTGATTTAGAGATCTCGCTTCGCTCGATCACTTAAGCAAATTGGCCGTTCTTTCTATGAATATCTGTCAAAAGTACCAGGTTATCGTGGTCCTGTTCGGTATAGTAACATGTTAAATTGCAGTGATTTTTATTAATATTTGGACAGTATCATTAAAAAGAAAACACCTCAAAACCCTTAGGTAAATGAAACCAGATCATTTGTAAATTTTTATTTAAGAATCTCAAAATAACAAAAAGGTTTTGTCGCTGACAAAATTGATGTAAAGTACACAAAATAAGCTGTTCTGGCGCTGACACTGTGGCTCTTGAAATATTGGCGGTGGTTCGGACGTGATGGATGACATCACGGGAAGCCTCAGGAATTTTACACTGACCCGAGGGACGGTAGGGACTCGCATTAGTCCAATTTTTGTGGTGGTCGTGATTTATGAAATCACCTGAACGTGGAGTTCAATTGATAACATAATGAAATATTATCTGCTGTGACATTAATTGACATAACCTGTCGTTTTATAAGCGAACACAAGCAATTGTTTATAAATCGCGCTACAACTAGACGACTTATTCGCTTACGATATGGTCAGATATGTGACCATATGTGACCATATCTGACTCCTAATTAATTTTTATGCACGTTAAAAATAAAAAATAATTGTTTTTAAAAATAATGCAGTAGAATGTAGATTCGAATATTTTGCCAGAGAACTTTAGAATATTTTTTGATGTTTTTCCTGTTTAACGAGTCAGTTTCACTAAATTCAATAAATCGCAATCGCTGCACATATTTCCATCAAACTACTAAAAACTACACACATCGAAAAAGTCTAAGCAACATAACTTTTTTAGCATTATTTTTTTTTACTTCGTTTTATACTTTCATGGAATATAAAACCTTCTTTGAGTAGTCAACCTCTTTGATAAACAAATACTAGCAGTTTTTTTCAGTACCTAAACTTTTCAGTCCATTACAACGGCATTTCATAGATGCAGTTTTATTTCTTATTCAATGAAAAAAAATTAGTAACCGCAGTAATCATTGGTTGTGTGTTGCGAATAATAGTCCACGAGTTTTTACTGTGTAATGGAGCGTCGTCATCTTACCACGGAAAAGATTCAAAGAGCTGTAGGGATAATATAAATTGAAAACAGTCAAGCCTATGTTGCCCAGCATTTCGATGTTCATCGAAGCGTAATTTGCCGACTCTGGAGGCGTTATGGTCACAGAGGTGATCCGTCTGAACAGTACCCAGGCGGAAGGCGTAGTACCACTCGTCGTCAAGACCAATACATCCAGGTAACACGTAGACGTGAACCAAAGCCGACTGCCCGAGAGATCGCATCAAGGCTACAGAATGCTGATGGTCTCGCTGTTTGTCCCAAAACTGTGCAAAACAGACTGCGAGAGTATGGTCTACGTGCACGTCGTCCAATCAGATGCCTACAGATCCATTACGGAAATCGGACTCATCGTATTCAATGGTGCAGACCACGCGTGCTACGGCCGCAAGAACGATGGGACCAAATTTTGTTCTGTGATGAATCTCTATTCGGGTTCAAACGTGATACTAGAAAAATGAGGGTATATCGTCACCCAGGAAACGCTGAATTTCTAATATGTGTCCAGAAAGTCCATCCAAGCGGTTCGATAGTAATGCCTTGGGCTGGAATAGCTAAAAACCGCAAAACGATCTCGTTTTTATAAATGGCAACCTGAATGCTGAAAATGTGAAACATGTGCTAGCTCCCTATGTGTGTCCATTTTCACAAACATTGAGACCTGAGTTTACATTGATGCACGACAATGCCCGTCCGCACACAGCGAGACCGAATCAAGAATGGCTACAGGCCGAAAATAAACGCGTTTTGCCATGGCCAGCTCAATCGCCTGACTTGAATCCCATTGAGCATATGTGTGCTATGCTCCAGAGAAGGTTCCTTAAAGATCTTGATGGGGTAGGGGTTTTAACTGAACAACAGCTAAAAACCCTGCTCAAGTTCCACTGGACCAATTGCCCCAGGAGGAAATCAATAACCTAATTGACTCCATGCAGAATCGTTGCCGACTAGTTTTAAGCAACCGAGGAGAAAACAAGCTGTATTAGATTTAATTTAAATGCCCAAATGAAGGTTATAATTTAATGCAGAAGTCATATTTTTGTTTATTTTTACCATTATTATATAATACAAAATTGTACTCAGATTCACAGCAAACTTGTATTCGTTTAACATTTTTTTAGACATATTTATCGAGTTTAATATATAAATACAACATAGAAATATCATTTAATTTAAAAATAAAAGAAATAATTTATGTCTGACGACCCGCCTCTACAACCAATGTGTCCTCCCAACATTAACTTACGGTGCTGAGACATGGACGCTCACGAAGGAGACTGTGCACAGGATTAGAGTCGCACAGAGTGCCATGGAGCGCGCCATGCTCGGCATCACACTACTAGACCGAGTCCCCAATACCGAAATTCGCAAGCGGACTAAAGTTCAAGACGTTAGCAAGCGTATATTGGGACTCAAATGGAGTTGGGCAGGACATGTGGCCAAGCGCGGTGATGACAGGTGGAGCATGGTGCTGACTGAGTGGTGGCCCTGAGATGGAACCAGGAACGCAGGTCATCCACCGGCAAGATAGATCGACGACATTATAAAAATCGCAGGTGCGATTTTTATACACAGCATTACAGCGCAGGACAGAGGCGAATGGCGACAACGAAGAGAGGCCTATGACCAGCAGTGGGATGAGAAGGGCTGACGATGATGATGGTGATAAAATTAAAAATATTCAAAAATTTATAGGTGTTGCTTAGACTTTTTTGATGTGTGTATTTCGCAAACACCAGTTTTCAAACAATCAAAGCCGTTATGAAATCGGTTAATCTATTTAGGGGCTTCGATATCGCGAACACCACAGACGAACAGACATCGATTAAAACTTAAGCACCCCAGAACTTGTGTCGGGACTCGACAAGAACTAGCCAACAAATCCTAGCAATTCGGAGCGGCTTAGAATAAACCAAAATGTTGATATGTGACGAGATTGGAATCAGAAGTTATTAACTACCGTCGAGATGGATAAATCGAGTTTGAAATTGGATTAGAGTCACACGTTGGGCTTTCAAATGAATCATGTGATCACAGCGTGCTCTCGCTCACTCGAATAACATTTTAATTTTATGATGTGTCATTATAAACTCGTGATGGCGTTATAATGAAAAGTTAACTGTTGATGAAGGTACAAATATTACCCAAAGAGTAAAACGGGACCCTATTACTAAGACTCCGCTGTCTGTCTGCCTGTCCGTCTGTTACCAGGCCAGGTTTCTCATGAACCGTGATAGTAAGACAGTTGAAATTTTCAGAGATGATGTATTTCTGTTACCGCTACAACAACAAATACTAAAAACAGAATAAAACTAGTGGTTCGCCCCGAACTGAGATCTCGCAAGTCTCCCATAAAATTGAAAAAATATTATTCATAATATTTGACTATAAAAATGGTGCCACAAAATCAATAACCAAAAAATTTGACCAACAGTTTGATTCAAATTACAGGTAACGGGAGCACATGTTAATTGGTTACACTTTTTTGGGGTACCTTTTTCAGATTTCAGACTTTTGCCTATATTTGTGTTACTAAAGCTACACGCATACCAAATTTCAGCACTGTGGGGTCATTGGTGTACCCTGTAAATTTTGTCAAAGTTTAGTTTTTAGTATGGCTAATAACTTAAAAAGTACAAGGTTTTAACTAAAAATAAAAACAGGGTCAAAATGTACTCACAAGACCTTTTATTACACGTTCTATTTGACCGGATAGTCCCATTTTGTTTTTTTACCCCTCTTGAACCCTAATATCTCAACAACCAACCGACATTTTTAGCTCATTGAGTCACACCAAAATTGTGCCATCATTACCTACCTATAGGTATATATCAAATTTCATGATGATCGAGTAAACGCTTCGAAAGTTATCCTCGGACAGACAAACATACATACATACAACGCCGATTTGCCCAAGTTGATTTGGAGATCTTCCTTCGCTCGATCAAATACTTTTCAAAATTAAACTTATATTTACTTGTAATCAGAATTCATCTTGCAGTGATTGCAAAATTTCGTGGCATAGTTTGGAAAAATATTTGTACAAAAGTACTAACTATGGAACAAAATATGCAACGAATTTTCTCGCTGAATGCTTTACCCGCGTGTGTGTTACACTGAATCAGTTTTCATAAAACAAACAGCGCTTTGTAAACGCTTTTATTTACTTAAACAAACTTTATCTTAATTTAACATTTTATTATCAGAACTAACGAGTAAAGCAAGGATTTCCAGACAATTTCTAACGTTTTATAAAGTGGGTGCACCATATCACATTAATCACACTAATATTATTAATGCCAAAGTTTGGATGTTTGTTTGTTACTCAACACGTCATAACGGCTGAACCATTTCGATGAAATTTGGTATGTACGGATTATAATCTGGACTAAAACTACTTTTTGTGGACAAACAACGCGTGCGAAGCCGCTGGCGGAAGCAAGCATTATAAATGTGAAAGTCCGGATGTTTGTTTGTTACTCAATCACGTCGTAATGGTTTGACCAATGACGATGAAATTTGGTGTGTTGATAGATTATGACCTGGGCTCAAAGATAGATTACTTTTTGTTGACAATAGACGCGTGCAAAGCCGCTGGTGGAAGCTAGTAAACTAAGAAGTTAAAGAAAACCTTATGAGGGTTGCTGGGAGATGTTAGATGTAGGTCGTATAAGATCGGTTGATTTGGAAATCTATGGGGATTCGTAATGTTTAGCATTGGACGCGCTTTAGCTCATACAGTGATGACAATGAAATTATGCTGATATCATACTTTAAACTAGTGGTTCTGTGAGAACAGTAGACCTTACGAGCCCTTATAACCATGCATTAACCGAAGACTTTATAGCAAAATATTGGTATAAATTTTAGTGATTACTCGTGTTCCCTTGGTTCTAAGAGGTCAAATTTGATGTCTACGGGTTCCATGAAGGCGAAGAGGACTGCGTAGTTTGATTGATATAGGTCAGTATACATTTTCCGAAAAAAAATCCAAAAGTTGAAATCCGTCCATATATAACGCTACAGCAAACTTCCTCCCCTTTTGCCCCCTCCACTCCCCCCTTTTGGACATTTTTTCACAACATCTTGTGTAGAATGAAGTTTTTAGTGTGCCTCTCAAATTTGATTGAAATCCGTCGATAAATAACGCTGCATATAACTTCTCCCCTTTCCCCCCTCTATTGCCCCCCCAATCAAAAATCACGATACACTAAATAATTTAAATAAAACAAGAAATTTGTGTGTCTAACAAAATCGGTTGAAAAATATGACCTGTAGGCGAGAACAGACAGACAGACAGACTGACAAACGGACAAAAGCATTCTTTGGGCATTCTTTAAACTGAGACGTTTCGCTCACTCGGTCTATTATACTTCATTTAAACTATGTACTATCCATACAAATATTATAATATATAAAAAAATATATATATATCTAACACAAACTTTTCATTTCTAATTTGGGCTATGGGGTAACTGTTCATAGAGCTGACCAACTCTACTCACGGTCTAAGGCCTTCGACGTGGATTTCATAGCCAACTTTTAAACACGCATTCCTAAAGACAGATGCGTTCAGTTGTGAAATGTGTAAACGCTATAAAAACAGATATCAAATAATGAAAGTAAGACTTATCCGCCCAACCAAAGGATGTTATTTTACAGGAAATATGAAAACATATAAACAACCTAACTTTGTTCTCATCTGTTTCTTTAACATGATTACGTATGCGCCTTTTTATGTACATACTTTACTGTTATTAATCGTGGAAATGTTTTGTTAATGTAAGAAAAACAGGGCAATACCCAAAGCTCCTGGTAAAAAGTCTTTGTAGAAGTGGAGTACAGATCTTTTTTGAAAACTTTGATCGTACAATAGGTAACCTTAAAGTATTAGACCCTTATTAGGCATAGCCAAAGAGCATTACTTATTAAACATTAATATCGTCGTATAACATTGTATTTCCTTTCAATATACAAGATGTTTGATAATATACTGACGATATTCAAGTAACGGTTTCTCATAACATAAAAAAAAACTTCTAGAAAAAAACTAAGAGTTACAATTTCAAATTTTAAAGAAAATTCACTAAGCTTAGGTGTTTAATTCGATATAAAACTTACAGTCTACTCTTGCAATCGACATCCAAAAATAAAGGTCGATTTGATATCTCTTTCGGAAATGGCTGCGGGTTTTAGGTTAGAAAGGGACAACAAGAGATATCTCGAGACGTCACCAATACAGTATCTGTGGTTGGCAAGGATTATGCAATAGCACAACATAAGTTTAATAGTGTTTGTTTTTACATGCCAAAATAAATATCACAATTCTTTGGTAAACATTTCACAAATTTATATAGCTTTTCTAAATAACCCTTTGATTTTTTGTACATACGAGTATATTATCAAACTCTATATATTGTTAAAGTATAGGTATGTATGTATTTTATATTTATTAATGCAAGTATATGTAGGATTTTTTTAGGTTTAGGTATTTATTTGTTTTTATCCTACATAAATAGGTATTTATTGTAACACCGCCTCCTCACACGTTTTTTCAATCCAGTCCATCCAAAGGTTGCCTGGAAGAGATCGCTTTGAGCAATAAGGCCGCCCATTGACGACTTCCTTGGAGCATTGGACGTAAATCCGGCTGTGACTCAGGAGGTTCGATTCCCACCGTGGGACAAATGTTTGCATGATCTACAAATATTTGTTCCGGGTCTGGATGGTTTTCTATATAATAGGTTGGGGAAAAAGTCTTTTCGCATTATAGTATGGATGAACTTGTAATAAAATCTCTTTGGCTATACTATTTGTATCTGGCTGGTTTTGGTATCATCCAAAGTTTAAATTTTAAAGAAGATAATTCCAAATTCAAATTAGGAAAATGTGTGATTGTTATTTGTTTTTTGTACTGTAAAGATGAGTGAATCTAATGAAGAAATTCGATACATTTTAAAATTTTACTACAAAAAAGGTAAAAATGCAACGCAAGCCGCGAAAAAAATTTGCGATGTTTATGGACCTGGTGCAGTGTCTGTGAGAGTAGCACAAATTTGGTTTAAGCGTTTTCAATCCGGAAATTTTGATGTCAAAGATGCACGTAGCTCTGGTCGCCCTACTACGGATAAAATTGATTCCATTTTTGAAAAAGTGGAGCAATATCGGCATATCAGAAGTAACGACGTAGCTGAAGAACTGGGAATTGACCACAAAACAGTTTTGGCGCATTTGCAAAAAACTGGGTACACAAAAAAGCTCGACATTTGGGTACCCCACGAGCTCACTGAAAGAAACCTAATGAACCGTGTACTCATTTGTGATTTTTTATTACGACGTAATGAAAGCGAACCATTATTGAAGAAGCTGATAACTGGTGATGAAAAATGGATCACGTACGACAAGAACGTGCGAAAAAGGTCGTGGTCAAAGGCCGGTCAGGCTTCACAGACTGTGGCGAAACCCGGGTTAACTCCCAACAAGGTGATGATGTGTGTGCGGTAGGATTGGAAGGGCATTATTCATTATAAGCTGTTACCACCAGGCAGGACCATCGATTCTGAACTCTACTGCGAACAATTGATGAGATTATAACAAGAAGTTGAGAGAAAGCGGCCGGAATTAATCAACAGAAGGGGTATGGTTTTTTATCATGATAACGCTAGACCTGGCTAAAGATGTGTGAATCTTTAGCCACTCAGCAAAAATTAAGAGAGTTTGGCTGGGAGGTGTTAAATACATCCGCCGTATAGTCTTGACCTTGCATCTTCAGATTTCCACCTGTTTCGGTCTCTTCGGAATTCTTTAGGCAGTGTCAGGTTAACATCACGAGAAGACTGCCAAAACCACTTGTCACGGTATTTTGATCAGAAGCCCCAAAATTTCTATAGCAATGGGATCATGTCCCTACCTGCAAGATGGCAAAAAGTTATCGAACAAAATGGTACCTACATACTTTAGTTAAATGTAAATAAACTATATTAAAAAATGTTTTGAATTTTCTTAAAAAATGTGAAGAAACTTTTTCCCCAACCTAATATATTATTGTATGTATTTACAAAAAAAAATGCATATAAGTATTCTATCAGTTATCTGGTTCCCATAGTACAAGCTCTGGTTAGTTTGGGGCTAGATAGCGCTGTGTGAAATGCCCACCAATATTTATTTATTCATTTATTGATGACCACCATGTATTAGTTTAAGTTTTCTAGATTAAGTTATTGTAATTTCAAGTAAGAATAAAGAATTATCTACCTATCTATCTATATTCTTTTTATGTTACACATTCTAATGTTATTTCAAAGACTACGAGTCTGATACTGACTGAGAACCAAACGGGTCTGATACGTGACGATGGTAAGAGGCCTGACGGTATGACTCTTGTACCTTGGGAGAAGGGTAGGCCTTTGGAATGGGACGCCACGTACGTCGATACCCTTGCGCCATCTCATCTGTCTGGTACAGCAGTTGGGGCCGGTGCGGTGGCAAATTCAGCCGAATATCTCAAGCCGCGCAAATATGGAAGTCTCGACAGAGCTTACGTATTTGAGCCATTTTGTATTGAGACCCTGGGTCCAAAGGGTACCGGGGCCCATTGCGTTTTAAAAAATTCTTTCTGGGCGTCTGGTCGAAGCGACGTGTGATCCGAGAGCTGGCGCTTATCTGGGTCAACGCATAAGCATTGCAATTCAGCGGGGCAATGCAGCCAGTGTCTTTGGGACACTTCCGCCTGGTAGTAATGTGGAGCAGTTGAGCTATCAGATCGTTTGCAACGGTATTTTGATGATTCAACGGTTTTTCTGTATTTTGGTATAAATCATTGTGTATTTTTTCTGTTATTTAAGGCATTTTGCCCAAAAAAAAATTGTTAATAACTCATATAGGTACTCCTAGTTAACTATCTTTTTGTTGAAAAATATACCATGCTTAGCTCTAAGTTATTTATTTATTATCAGCCATTCGTGTCCCACTGCTGGGCAAAGGCCTCCCCCCATTCTTTCCAGACTTCGCGGTCCTCAGCTGACTGTGGCCAATCCGTTAGGAGTTTATCCAGCTCGTCCCGCCATCTACGTTTCGGTCTGCCGCGTCGCCTTCTCGCTGGGTCAGGACGCCACTCAGTGGCTATCCTTGCCCACAGCTCACTTGGCATTCGACAAATATGCCCAGCCCAGTTCCACTTCAGCTGAGCGGCTTTGGTGGCTCTAAGTAAACTTGATAATTTATAATGACGTCTGTAGAGATCACTATTTAGCGATAAGACCGCCAATGAATCACATAGATTAATAAAGAATTATCTAATCTAATCTGTGGCGTTTTTGGCGAGTAGCCGACTAAAGTAGGTTGCAAGGTCGATTTGTGATGTGAGACAAAATTAAATGCTCGGATTATCTGCAAATATTATCCCCACATAATGTTGCTCCTCTCTCTGCTGCAAAATATTGCCTCCTCCACATAGACTTGTCAAAATAGGCAACAGTTACTTGTGCATAAGCATTAAATTGTTTAACAAACTCACACGTCATGTACGAAACGCGGACACTGCAGACTTCAGCAATATAGTCAGAAGGTTGTTGATGGAAAAGTCCTACTATACCCTTGACGAAGCTCTTGCTGACAACTTTAGTACTATTTAATTATGACTGTATTAATCAACCCTTAATTATTTTGTTATGACATGTGTTTCTGATTGTACTTATGTACTTGCTAACTTCTTAAGAGGAAATCTGGGCTGCGTTTCGCCCATACAAACGTAGTCCCCTGTTTCCTCTCTGGATAGTGATACTAGAGCAAATATTTTTTTACCATACAATCTACGAGTACCACGGTCATGTCTATACGTTTAGTTTTTCTCCATAAATTAATTATTATAAGAACTAGGAACCTTCTAAAGTCACAGAAATTGCTAATTTTTACTGCCCCTTTTCAGACATCCAGCAAACAAATTTGACGAATATAAATAAAAAAAACGAAACATGCAAACATAGCAAAAGCCCTTTTTATTACATATTTCAAAAAAAAATTAAAGTCGGTCCAGTTTTGAAGGTGGAAACAGCGGACTACGAAACAGTGATTTCGTCTATTTTAAATAGGTATAATCAGTCCGACCTGCAGTTGTCTCTATCGCACGCACGTAGGGCACATGGGGCACAGCGCGACAGCAATAGATTTGTTAAATACCTATTTTCCAAATGTCTTGCTTCCCGGATTTCCTCTTAAATGTTTTAAAGTGAATTTTTGTATGTATGATTATATTCTGTGAAAATTATGACCTTTCCAAGTGTACAGACAATGTACCTGTATGGAATAAAAATATTTTGATTTGATTTGGCTTTCCAAAATTCTGTATTTTTCATTAATTGGTAAATATCAGTTTTAGATTACTCAGATAATTAACTGTATATGTAACATGAAGGAGCGGTAGATAAGTAAGTGAGTGGTGGAGTAAGATTTAAGGTGACTTGCGCAACAAAAGGCGTTTAATAGAGTTATCAAATCAAGCAAATACGTCAAATTTAAACATGTTTAGTCGCTTATTACGTTTAGGTATCGTTATGCAAGCCGCGCTTAGATTGTTATTATTTATTTTTTAAACTATCCAGTGTGTGGGCTTTATCTCATGGGTTAAGAGCATCACACTAATATTATAAATGCGAAATTTGGATGTTTATTTGTTACTCAATCACGTCGTAACGGCTGAACTGATTTTGATTAAATTTGGTATATACGTAGACCGTATACGTTTGACGTATACGTAGATGTTTGGTATGGACGTAGTTTTTATTCGCTTCAAGAATTTTTCGAGAACAAATCCTAATACAGATTTAATTTTACGTAGGTATAGTATTTAAGTAATTTTTTTAATTTTAATAAGTTAGAGTATTAAGTAGATTTTTACCCGCTAACCTGTTTTTATTTTCTATTTTTATTGATTTTCTTTTATTTTTAATACTATTAATTTCTTGTAAACCATTCATTAATGTATCTATTATTTAAGTACACTTCGCCACTTAGCGAAAAATTTCAGTGCTCTTGCAGGGTTCATGTTTGAAACGTAAATACTTATAAGACCTATGTAAAACAACATGTATGCAATTAATGTTTGACTTTGACCTGGATCACCACATAGGCTACTTTTTGTTGACAAATAATGCGTGCGAAGCCGCTGGCGGAAGCTAGTAATACATATTCCATTACATATTTATTGTTATTATTGCTTATTGTTATTTGTATATTTTCATGTAGGTATTTGCTATCAGTATTGTTATTATCGATTATTTATTTTATTATTTTTAGTATTATGATTTTTAAATTTGTGACGTTACCCTACATAAGGCCCTGCCTGAAAACCAGCGCTGCTTTGCACAAAGGAGCTTAAAGCTGAGGCAGGACCTGTTTGGGCATGAGTGGCACGGAGCGGGGCTAGTTAGTACATCTACCTACTGGCTGGGTTCTACCCATGTTATACTCGTAATATCTCATTCTACTGTATTTTTCCTGTCTGTCTACTATTTTGTTTGTGATCCGTTCTGTGTTTCTTTGTGTGTGTCAAATAAATATATTCTATTCTATTCCGAATTAGCCTGTTCAAACAATATTGCATCATACGTATACAACAAGCAACAAAGATTTGTGATTAAATAGAATTAAAAACAAGGTCGATATCAAAAAATGTTCATATATTCGGACAGAATTCTTAAAATACCTACGAATTACTTACGAATGGTAAATAGTACACTGTTGGAATCTTCTGAATAATACATACACTCACAGCAATGAGGGCGCCTTTGCAAACAAAATAACACGGAAATAGTAGAGTTCGAGAACCGACTGCGCTTTCAGCTCATAGGCAAACAATCGGAGACTGATTCGCTCAGCATTTGTAGGTCCCAAAAAAGGAGAAAATCTCTCACAATTCATTTTTATTTTATTTCATTAATTTAAAGGCACACATTGCTTGTAGCATGTTATACGTTTGATCTAGCTTGAAATAGAATTAAACTCAACGAAAAAAGAATAACAGATACATTGAAATCTTTGGTATGTACCACCGTATGTAGTTTCTGTGTGTTTGTTACATGTATCGAAATAAATGTCTCTATAGGATAATATACGCACGAAAATTAAAGGGGTTATTTTGATGACCAAAATAAATCAATTTGTGAAATGTTCACCTAGAAGTATGAAATTTATTTTGGCATGTAAAAACAAACACTTTATTAAACTTATGTTGTGCTTTTGAATAATGCTTGCCATCCAACCACAGATACTACTGTATTGGTGACGTCTCGAGATATCTCTTGTTGTCCGGCGTTTCCGGGCCAGTGTTTGCCAAAGCGTAGATTTGCAGAGATGAGAATACCATGAGAAAATAACTAATAGCATATCGATATTCCGACATCTCTCCGCTCAGCTTTAATGGAAACGGTCAAGCGGCGATGTCTTATTTTCTACAGCGCATTCACTGCGAAGTTATAAGCAGAGAGCGCGTAGCGAGAGGATATAAGTAGCAAATCTACGCTTTTGTGGATTACTTTATTTTTGGATGTCTGATGCAAGAGTAAGCAGTAAGTTTTATATCGAATTAATCACCTAATCTTAGTCGAGTTTCTTTTAAATTTGATAATAAAACTAGTAGTTTTTTTATGTTTTGAGTAGCCGTCATTTGAATATCGTCAGTATATTACCAAAAACCCTGTAAGAAGAATGAGTAAACCTGGTAGAGACATAATGTTGTGTGTTTGTCTGTACCGAAACGGTTAAACGGATTTCAATGAAAATTTTGGGGTTTAAAACAGGAATTTCGTCTTACATTTAAGTGTATGTTCCAATTCGATCTTTTGCAGAGTTCAGAAGTAATTAACTAACCACGCGTGCTAAGCCACGGACGGTTCAGCAAGTTAGTATAACCGGCTTTAGAATAGTTTTTTTTAGAAAATATATAAAACACATTATGCGCCCCGATAGAATTTGAGGGTTGCCCTCGATTTTTTTGAGATCCCATCATCAGATCCTGACTTAATGCCAATGGACGACCTGGAAAGTATACCCTTTCAAACAAAAATTTAATTTTCGAATCAGTCTAGGCGTCTTCGAGTAATCGGGAAACATACATGTAAAAAAAGATCTTGTCGAATCGAGACCCTCCTTTTTTTGAAGTCGGTTAAAAATGGAAAATCAACAGTGGAACTCCTCGATGGATAACAGTTAGTTCGTTTTTTATTTGCTTGTAGAAAATGTTAAAGATATCCTATAACTGGTGTATTAGATACTCGTACCAAGTTGACGTCGTTGTACCGTAACACAACCTTGGAATACGATAACAGCGTTGACTGTTTATCAATAATTTGTCCCCCAAAAAGAACCACTTCCATAATCGTTACATTCCAAAAATAATTCAAATAACGGCCTTGGTACAAAACGAAGGCGCGAAAAAATTTGCGCCCACTTGAGCCTCGCTTTACTCGCTACGCCTTTTACTTTAAATAAAAAGCCATTATTTTTATCTCTTCATACCCTGCATAGTAAATACATAAACAGTAAAACAGCTTCAACCACCAGTAACTGCTGTGTCTTAGTTAAATGTTGCCCAGCTCTTTCACTATTGACAGAATCTTACACAAAACGGTAACTTGACAGGCAAAATCTATATAACCTGTTTTGTTATATACGACATTAATTTAAAACACACAACCGGAATAGTATTAACTGATTTTAGAGGTGGGATTAATGCCGATATTATAAGTATTTATCCAGTAATCGATAAATTTCCAATGAGCAATTTTTAACGTAAATCGGCGGTGCCTTTGCAACGATGCTACTTAGTCAGTTTAACAGGTACCTACTTAAATATTGAATGAATATGATTTGTTTACCTATTTTATGCAACCTGTTTTGTTATGTACGACATTAATTTAAAACACACAGCCGGAATCGTATTAACTGATTTTAGAGGTGGGCTTAATGCCGATACCATAAATATTTATCCAGTAATCGATACATTTACAATAAACAATTTTTAACGTAAATCGGCGGTGTCTTTGCGACGATGCTATTTAGTCAGTTTAACAGGTACCTACTTACATGATGAATGAATATCATTTGTTTACCTATTTTATACAGACGGTTTCATTGATATTTTGAAAAAACCTATTTTACAACAATACTAGCCATTAGCCCTACCCGTGTTTTCATTTAATGTTGAACATAACAAAACACGTAGCATACTCGTATAAAATATAGTAATATTATGAAATGGGTCAGACGTGAAGAGTACTTATGTACCCCTTTAAAGCTTATTGCGCGCACGGAGGAGTTTGAGATTTGGCATAATTAAATTTATATGGAGAAGAAAAAGCATGTGCGTATATTAAGCTAAAATAACAAAAAAAAAATTATGGTCGTATTTCGACCACTGCACTAGCAACTAGTCTACCTAATGATAAATTCATGTGGGTTTCAGTCATGGATGGGTCAGACAGTAATTACTTAGATTCATAGAATTAAATGCCTACGCTTTCAACTAAGATATCAATTCAGTTTCAGGATCCTAATGTTAAAAGGTAAAGGCTAATTAATTAATTGATCTAGCGAAGCGAGATCTCCAATTCAACTTTGACAAATCGGCGTTGTATGTATTGTTACGAGCTGAGGGTTCGGGATAAAATAATGGGAATCGAGCTAACCAAAATAACACTTTTATTCAACACTAAACGATGAATACACGAACTTGGTCACACGTAATCACAACACACTAATTCACACCACTGTTGCACCACTTAAAGTCACCGAAATGTTCGCACGTATAGCAAAATCCAGACTGACTCGCGAGCAACTACTGTTCACGCGAGACCCTTCTCCACGTCAGTCCTCCAGGGCCTCGCTGAGACTGACTGTCCGACGTGTCTTCTTCTCACACACCGGCGAAGCCGGTGTGGGGGATGCAGTGCCGGGCTTTTTGGCCCTTTCCTGCGGAGTTCTTACCGCCCCCCGTTTCAACGGGGGAGTCATCGGGTCGGCTCGCGGAGCCTCAGGTTTGCTACTCACGCGTTACTGGCCGCCCGATGCTCACTCCGCAGGGAGGATCGTCGGACAGCCGCCGCGCAGGTACCTTCAAAGGAAGATGGGTAGGGGGAAGGGATGAGGGAGGGATACCCCGATCTGACGACGCCTGGTCGTCGTCAGTGTCTGTGGCCAGTTCCCGCGGGTACGGCTTACTCTTCGGTGGTCTTTCTGCGAGAGGGGCCAGTTCTCGCAGATGAGAGTAAGTGGAGTTGTCTAGGCGCTCAAACATCCTGGTCGCTAAGCGGCCTATAAATTGATCTAGACTTTCAATTTTCAGGTCCCGCTGTATGGTGGCGTTTCGAACGTACCGTGGCGCGTTGACGATCGTCCGGAGGCATAGGCTTTGCTGACTTCGCAGTATCTTTCTGTGGCCTTTGGCTAGCAAAGCATACCACGCGGGGGGCGCGTATGTGAGACGCGGGCGGACGTACGTCTTATACAATCCAACCTTCATTCGGAGCGGAATGTTGGACTGCAGGACGGGCTTGAGTAGCGCTCGGGTTACGCTCGCTAGACCGCGGACGTCCCTTGCGTGCTTTCTCATCGTGAGGTTGCGGTCTAGAGTTACTCCCAGGTATTTCGCCGTGTGCGACCAGGCCACGGGTTGATCCTCCAGAGTGAGCTTCGGCGGCAGGGTGAGCCTCTTCGAGAATGCCACCGCCTGTGTTTTACTCACGTTGACACTCAGTCTCCATTTAGTAAGCCAGGCGGGGAGCTCTGTTAGGACCCTTTGCATTTTGGTGGCGGCGTGGTTGAGGTTCATCGACTTGGTGATGTATGCTGCGTCGTCCGCGTAAAGGGCCAACAGAGCATCTTCGGTGATGGGAATGTCATCGGTATATCGTGAGTAACACACAGGGGAGAGGCAGCTGCCTTGCGGTACTCCCGCCTCGATGGGTCGTCTGGAGGAGAGCGCTTGCTCCACGCGCACTGAGAAGCTGCGGCCATGTAGGAACGACGCTATTACCTTCACCACCTTCTGCGGTATTGGTGAGGTAGCCATCTTGTAGAGGAGTCCCGCGTGCCAGACTCGGTCGAACGCTTTTTCCATATCCAGGAATACTGCGACTGAGTGTTCGCGCCTGTTGTAGGCGGTGGTGAGGTGATGCAATACCCTAGTCAATTGAAGCGTCGTGCTGTGTTCAGACCGAAATCCGTATTGTTCTGGACGCGGGGGGATATAGGGATTAATGTGGGTGAGGAGGAGCTATTCAAACAGTTTCGATAGGCTGGGAAGAAGGGTGATAGGACGGTAGCTCTCTGGGAGCAGGATGTTTTTGCCGGGTTTCGGTATCATGATAACCCGGCCGGATTTCCAGGGGGAGGGGAAGTGACCGCTTCGCATGATCCCGTTGAAGAGCCGGGTCACGGAGGCGATCGTTTTGGGGGGGGAAGTGACGGATGGCAGCGTTCGTTATATTGTCTTCGCCGGGTGCCTTCCTTGGCTTTGTCCGACGTATGGCCCGTTGGACTTGCCCGGGAGAGAAGAAAATACCTTCTGCGGTGTCTGCCTCCTGGGTATCGGCCTTGAGGTAGTTTTCGATAAAGGCTTCCACTTCTATTGTGTGTGCCGGGTCTTTGTCTGGATTGTTTTTGAACTGTGCCTCAAGGCTATCTGCGAAGATTTCCGCTCTGTCTTCAGCTCGCTATCTGGGGTTACCATCTTGGTGTCTGAGAGGTCGAATCGGGGTTGGTGTGTTCCTAAGCTGTCGACAGAGTTTGTGGAGTGATGCCCAGTCATCTGTGGCGTCATCTATCCTTCTCTCCCATTTCTTGGCTTTGTCTTCTTGCAGCTCTGCCTTCACCTCGTCGCAGAGGGCGTTCAATTTTGTTTTCAGACGTGGGTCCCTTGTTCTCTGCCATTCTTTCCTCAGCCTACGTTTCTCTGAGAGAAGTCTGGTCAGGTGTGCCGGTGTTTTTGTGAGTCTGTTTTGACGTGGTGGTATTGAGGCTTCGGAAAGTGCCCTTTGGATTGCGCTCGTGATCTCCCCGGCCAGTTTGTCCACGTCTGCGGGGTTTTTCACTGGCCTTGTTGGGGTTGCGGTGTGTAGGGCTTCTGAGAACAAGGCCCAGTCGATTTCAGGTCTTGGTGGAGGAGGTTTTAGGGCGGCCGGGCTGGTTTCCACAACCATCAGGATTGGTTGGTGGTCCGACTGCAGTTCGTCCAGGAGTACCTCCAGTTTTGGGTGTTGAGGCAGCTGTGCGTGATCGATGACGTCTGGATGTTGGCTTGCTATGTCTGGATAGTGGGTAGGCGTATCAGTGCCTGCGACCTCGTAGCCGTGAGTATCCGTGTATTGCTGGAGAATACCCCCGTCTCTGTTTCTGGTGCTCGAGTTCCAGTTCCTGTGCTTGCAGTTCCAGTCCCCGGCCGCTATGATTGGGCGTCCCGGTGCGGTTGGCAGCAGCTTTTGGAGGTCCATATGTGCTAGGGGCGTTCCTGGGGGGTGGTAGATGGAGTGGACTTGGATGGGTGTTCCGTCTATGCAGATCTCAACCCCCAGTGCCTTCATGGACCTCAATTCCAGCTCTGGGAGCGGCTGGTGTATCAGGCGTCTCCTCACCAGAACGAGCAGGCCCCTGATGCATCTTCCTTCCACGTTCTGGTCATCCCTTCGGTATATGTGGTAGCCCGGGAACTTAGGCTTGTCTGTTGGCTTGAGGAGGGTCTCGCTTATGAGAACCACATCTATGTTCTGCTCTTTCAGTAGGGGCCTCAGTAGCAAGGTCTTGTTCCCTTTGTTCTTACTTATGAGGCCCCGAGCGTTCCAGAACAGGTTTCTCAGCTCCCTACCTTGAAGAGTTTCCCGATCCCGCTGAGAACTATTGAGATCGGGTCTCCCCCCGTTCGTAGGGTTTGCAGAACGGTCGCTGTCGTAACGGTGAGTGGTCTTGGGCGGTAGGAGTGCAGGTCTGTGCGGTTTCCCCCCCCCCCCCCTGCGCTTGGGTTGTTGCGGTGGTGGTTGTGGGTTGGAGTGCTGGCTCAGTGGGTGGTGTTCCTGCTCCTGGGGGGCGGGGGTCGGGAGGGCTCCTGGCTTGGGAGTCCGTTTCCCGATCACCGCTGGCTGAGTGGTCCGAGGGGGCTGCGGGGGGCCCGATGGGGGAGCGTCTGAGTCTGAGGATGAGGGGCCCTCAGTTACTCTCACCCGCTTGGTCTTCCTCCTCCTCTTCTTTGTGGCCTTCCCTGTCTGCGGGTTATTTGCTGGGGCCATCAGCGACTGGCCCGCGGTCTCCTTCACCGTATGGTGGAGGGGTGTGTGTGGGACCGGGGGCCGAGTCTGAGTCTGGGTCTGGGGGAGTGCGGGGTTTTGAGCTCCACTGTTCGCAGAGCGCTCCCTTCTACCTCCTCGATGGGGGGCCGCGGATGCGGTGGTATAGGCCGTGGTGCCCGCCCTCTTGTTTCTCGCCTCCTTTTTGTAGACCGGGCACGTCTTGTTATTGGCGGTGTGCGCCCCCTCGCAGTTTATGCACGTTGGGGGCGGGCGACTGCCCGACCGCGTGAAATACACAGGCGAGTGGTCGGTGGCAATTATGGCTGCTATGCCGGAAGGCTTGGCAGCGGTGACACTGGGCGGGGCCCTTTTTACCCCTCCAGCTTTCTATTACCACCCCGGGCATGTTCAGCAGCTCCGTCACATTATAAATGTCCGGGGTGAGGTTGGGGGTTTTCTTCAGGGTGCCGAAGAATATGCACCCTGGGCGACCTTTGGATGGGCGGACGGCCCGTATGGCCTCCGGTTCGAAGCCTAACCGGCGGAGGTCGCCCTCTATTTCTTCGGTTGGGGTTAATCTCCTCGGGGAGAGCGTACGAAAACCAAACGACTTTTTCCGTACGCTCTATTGTGGTCAGGTACGCCTGTACGGTGCGGTATTCTTCTCCGGTCGCTGGCGAGAATCTAACTCCTTTTCCGTACGGGCGGGCGTTTGGTGGGTGGCCTAGGCGCTCCTTGAGCGCTCTAAAGTGCGTGGCCCAATTGGGTAGCACTTCCACTATTAGTGGGGGGTACCTCGGCTTAATAGCGGTGGTCGGCTTGTCGGTGTTTGACGCGCCTTCCGGGCTAGGGGGCCGAGGGGGTGGGGGGGTGGTAGATAGTGTGGGTAGTGTGGGTGAAGGTACCTTTTTTGCTCCTGCAGCTGATGCGTAGGAGGCAGCCTTTGATGTCGAAGGCTGCTGTTGGTCCTTGGGCGGCGGCTGCGGGCGTTCGGGCCTGGGCGCGCGTTGCGGGAGTGGTGTGAGGTGGGGCTTGGCGCATCTGCGCTTCACTTCCTCCTCCGATGGGCTGTCGTCGTCCCGCTTCCTACGCAGGCCTGGGATCGGGACGTCCGGGATCTCGAGGGTTTTGTGCCTCTCCACTGCGGCGGCTTCTTCGGGTGTGGGCGTCGCTGGAGCCGAGAGGTTCCTTTCGTCCTCCTCAAGGGTGCTCCTCAGTACGCTGAGGTATTTGGTGGGGAGGCACTTTGCCTCGATTAGCCTTTCCAAGATGATGTAGCTTCTGTCGATCTCGGATCTGGGCGACAGAGGCTTCATCACCTGTGGCTTGGGCGGATTCGGCGGAGGCATCTTGTCCGCGGAGGTGGGTGGGGTTCCTACCGGCACTGGGCGCGGCATTGGGGTGCTGGGCTTCTTCTTCCTCTTCTTTTCCAAGAAGCGTTCTACGAGTATTACCTGCCCTACGATCTCGGATCGCGAACGCGAGGCCGAGCTGGACGCGCGACTCGAGGGCAGGGATGTATCGGAGGTTTCCGGGAGCAGGGAGTCCTTACGGGAGCTCCGACCTTCACGGGCGGGCCCACCGGAAGGGGCGTTAGTGTCCGACATCGCGCGTTAACACAACACGTCACCAACAGAGTCACGGCACAAAAACACACACACGTAGTTTGGGGCACTCGCCTTCGCGCGACCGGGGACTAGCGAGACGACGCCGGCACCGCGAAACCGTAATCCCGTTCGGGTTTAGCGGCTCGCGGCACTGGGTACTGCTGTCTCGCAGTCCGGAACTCGAGGGGAAAGGCGGTCCCCGCACACTTTTTACAGCGGCTCGGGCTCGGCAGACGTTTCCAGAAGAAAACGCGGCCGAGATCGTTCGGAGCAGAGGGTCCGTGCGCGCGCGAAAAACTCAGTGGACGCGGTATTCGAATGAGCCTGTCCAACTGACTGTCCGGCCATCTCTCCGGCCCATTTATATCGCGCACAATTCACAACACTAGATCGATCTCGATCGTTCCAGAAAAGGGTCGGTGTTTCGACAGAATGACCACTCTTCATTCTGCGAAACCGTAGACAATAACACAGCAGGTACCTAAGACAAAAGCGTTCGAGAAATTTCGATTATTACTCATTGTTTAACAGCCTCGGCGTAACAGTATGTATGTATGTTTGTTTGTCTGAGGATAACTTTCGAAGCGTTGATCCGATCATCCTGAAATTTGGTATATAAATAGGTAGTAATATCACAATCCTGGTGTGACTAAATGAGCTAAAAATATTGGGGGTTGTTGAGATATTGGAGTTTAAAAAGGGTAACAAAAACAAAACGGGACTATCCGGTCAAATAGCACGTTTAATTAAGGTCTTCATTAGTACATTTCGACTCCGTTTTTATTTTTAGTTATTAAACTACAAAATAAAGTCGTTTTTAAGTTATTAGCCATAATAAAAACTGGACTTTGGCAAAATTCACAGGGTACACGAGTGCTTAAATTTGGTATGCGTGTAGCTTTAGTGACACAAACATAGGGAAAAGTCTTAAATCTAGAGTGACTGCAATCTGTACCCTAAAAAAGTATAACCAATTTACATAAACTCTCGTTACATCTGCATAATTTGAATGAAACTATAGGTGTGTTTGTCCATTTTGTGGCACTATTTTGATAGTCAAATATTGTCGTAACTGAAACGTGTGCTGTCTCTATAGATCGTATTGCGACCGACAATTGATGAGACTGTAACTGCAAACAGGGGTAAACGTACTGAGATGTCCAGTCCAGTTCCGACTAACTTGGTAACTAAATGGTTTACAATTTAACATCGTTAGCGTCAAACAGGACAACGCGACGCGACGTGACACAATGCATAAATATCCAAAAGTAGCTGTGCCACATGGCCTGCGATGTCACCTAGAACTATAAGCTAGATAATTATAAATAAACATTAAAATATATATAAACAAATAGAACAAAAAATAATGCTTAAATCGTAGGTACAATGGGTGACCTTATCGCTAAAAGCGATCTCTTCCAGGCAATCTTTGGATGAAGAAGATCTATTTTATTTTTTTATAAATTACTAGCTTCCGCCAGCGGATTCGCAAGCATTGTTTGTCAACAAAAGGAAGCGAATGTTTAAATTCAGGTCATGATCTATCAGCACACCAAATTCATCGAAATCGGTTCAACGATTATAACGTAGGTAATTGAGTAACGAATAAATAAAGAAACATCCAAACTTTCACATCACACTAATATTATAAATATGAATGTTTGGATGTTTGTTTATTTATTTGTTTGTTACTCAATCAAGTCATAACGGCTGAACCGATTTCGATGAAATTTGGTATATACGTAGATATAACCTGGATTACCATATAGGCTAACTTTTATTCCATAAATCAGTTCCCATGGGATAAAAATGGGGTGTCAAGTCAAGTTGCAACAGCGAGTTTAGCTTTATTTCTAGGTTGCCTACACATTTAGGAGTGTAACGCGTACGAAGTCGCGGGTAGTTGCTAGTTTATAATATTAGTGTGATAGGGTAGCGTTTGACCACGAGCAAATAAGGAAATAGGGGTGTTTAGAAACAATACCTTTACCCATGTAGGGATACAATACATTCAGAATAACTGAGCTTTCTGATGCCTTTGAAGTCGTAAGTAAATGTTTGCTACGAGTATTAATAGTGCGCCCACGCCAGTCGTTTCTCTTCATCTTCGACGTCATCATGAAGCGTTATGATATCGTGGTAAGCCACGACATGTGTATTCTTCTGTTGCGACGTCGTGTGTATTTACGATGTTGCGTTCAGTTGACGTCCACCTTCAAGCAGCCGATCAGTCATGGAATAAAAATATAATAATAATAAATATTGCTGGACATTTCACACAGCGCTATCTAGCCCAAATTAAGCAGAGCTTGTACTATGGGAACCAGATAACTGATAGAATACTTATATACATTTTTTTTTGTAAATACATACTTATAATATATAGAGAAACAACTAGACCCGGAACAAATATCTGTAGATCATGCAAACATTTGTTCCGCAGCGGGGATCGAACCCGCTACCTTCTGTGTCTCAGCCGGCTATTCGCCCACTGCACCACGGAGGTTGTCTATATAGCAGAAGATATCGATATGGATTTTCTGATTTCCTTGGTTGAGGAATGTCCTCTGGGAAAAGATTTTAGATAAATCATTATCATCATATCAGCTATAAGATTTGCACCAGTCTTTTTATCTAGTGGGAGCAGTCCTATGCGGCGCTTTTCACTTCTGACGTCACACTTCGAGTTATATGCCCCATACACTGCCAGTTCAGTTCAGTGAATTTGTTTTAGATGAATATTTTTCCGTAGTTTCTGGGACATTGCGTCGTACTTGTGTGTGTTTTTAGTTTTGTTATACTGCTTATTCTAGTTACTGTGACACTCTTGTTTTACTTTAAATCTTCGTATTTCTTTCTTCCTTGAAACCACGCGTTTTATCACCATATGCAAATGTGGAAGAAATCTTCACTCAAACATGGAAAATTTTAACAGATACATGTTTTATTTAGTTTTCCTTTTTAAATTTATGTATTTATATTTAATTACAAAGAATCAACTTTAAACAATTTAATTCAATGTAGTTTAACATAACTAAATTTTTTTTCTTTGAGTTTAATTCCTGTTCGATAGATTTTTCTGCGACCGAAACAATGTTATAGTTTTAAAGTATGTACAGTCAGATAAAGAAATAAGTGCAGCACAATGACGACGATCTCCGTGGCGCAGTGGGCGTATAGCCGTCTGTGACGCAGTGGGCTCGATTCCCGCCGCAGGACAAATGTTTGCATGATCTATAAATATTTGTTCCTGGTCTGAATGTTTTTCTATATATTATAAGTATGTATTTACAAAAAAAGCATATATGTATTCTATCTGTTATCTGGTTGCCATAGTACAAGCTCTGCTTAGTTTGGGGCTAGATAGCGCTGTGTGAAATGTCCACCAATATTTATTTATATATATTTACTTTATTTATTTTCAGTCAATCAGTTTAATTTAAAAAGTTTTATATTTCAGCAAACATTTTAAGCCACCGAATGAACTTCTAACTCTCAAGGAACCGTTGAATTATCCCATTTATTTATGAAACTTGCATTTTTTATATGTCATGTCAGGTACACTGTGACATAGTCACATGTTGCATTCTTTAAGAATCCATTTAATGGGCATTACATTCAAATGACGACTCTTATTACGGTCGTAAGACATTAGCCTGTTTTTGATGGCGTTCTCTCTAACAACGTGAAGCAATCAAAAGCAAATAACTGAAAGCTATTATTTGTCTTGTTTACCATCCCTACGCAAATAGCAGTTAAACGTGCGTCTGTTATACCGGATAGCGATTTATCCCAAATAGCGGTTAAATTGATATTTGTTATCTTAAGCAGATCCATTGTAAAGTTTTGGGGAACTTGTTACAATTACTGCTCACAAAGTGATAACACGGTATGGTTTAAATTTATGCGCAAACTTAACTAGTTATCACCTGGGGTAAGTTCACTTATCGACCTGTGAACTAGGTAGTGACCGTTTTCGCTTAAAATTAAATTGTTTGTCGGTCTAAATAAGTTCTTATTTTTCGAAAAACAAGAAACCTTCATAGAATATTGACAACCTCCGTGGTGCAGTGGGTGATTAGCCGGCTGAGACGCAGGAGGTAGCGGGTTCGATTCCCGCCGCGGAACAAATGTTTGCATGATCTACAGATATTTGTTCCAGGTCTGGTTGTTTCTCTATATAGGTATTACTATAAGTATATATTTACATAAAAACATGTATTCTATCAGTTATCTGGTTCCCATAGTACAAGCTCTGCTTAGTTTGGGGCTAGATAGCGCTGTGTGAAATGTTCAGCAATATTTATTTATTTATTAATATAATAAACAAGCAGTTTACCCGCGACCCCGTTCACGTGTACTTAAAATATTATCTTATAATAGCGCCAATTATCGAAAATCGTATACATCCGAAAACGTTGTCTGTCCGTTTGGGTTAGCTAAGTCATAGTTAAACCAAAAGTTTATTATTTTGCAAAGTTTTTCGTTAAACCTGAGTGCCTCCCACACACAATCTGACTTTTTTATTTAAGCCTTTTTACCTCGTTACCGTTTTTACCTCGCTTAGTGGACGCCACGATGTGTCAACTTCTATTTTCATTATTTTCAACTCATTCATTATTAATTTTCAATATTTTATGTCAAGAAACCTTATTTTTCCCTAAACTTAAACTATTATATGATTTCCTGATGGTACATAGTATTTCCTTGATAAGTTTCATCAAGATCAGTCCAGCGGTTTAGTCGTGAAAACGTAACAAACAGACAGACAGAGAGACTTTCGAAATTATAAATTAGTATGGATATTGAAGTATGGATTATACACCCAATATAAAAAATCAACCTGGTAATAACAGAAAAAAATAATCGTGACGTGCAGTCAGTGATCCTATAGCTAAGACCGATGTTTTCCAGACGACTTTGAAATGGACTAGAATGCCAGCATTCAAGTAAATTCAAGGATACTTTATTTCGAGACGTCTCTTTTAAAATATTTTTGGGATCGCATGGACATCATCATCATCGCCCACAGCCCACTGCTGGGTCCTCTTCGGTATCACCCCACTCTCTTCGGTCCTAGTTCTCTCTTAAGATAAAAAAAAATATTTTTTACATAATTTTAAAGTCAAAGTCAAATATTTTTATTCATTAAAATCACAAAGATCACTTTGAAACGTCAATTTTAATGCCTGTTCTTTCGCGACCAGGCCAGGAAAGAAGAGGAGAGCTAATGGAGCTCACACGCACCAACGATTTCTTTGTAAAACCCTAGAAATTAGAACAAATTCTGCTCATAGAGGCTTGTGCAAAGAAATCGTGCACGTGTGTGAGGCCCATTAAATGCCACAGATAGACATCACCCGGGGAAGTACTCGCACCATACCTATTTCTGCCGCCAAGCAGCATTGCTGTGTTTCGGTTTGAAGGCTATGGTTGCCGGTGAAATTACAGGCACATGAGGATTTTAACTTGTATTACTCAAATTGATGGACTTAGGGCAGTGCATCGTACGGCACGCTTCTAAGGAACGTGATCTACGAGGCAATACTTTGTCATAGGCGATGGTTACCACTTAACATTAGGGGGACCATAAGATTATTCCATCTCTATAAAGCATAAAAAAAGCGTAAAAAAATGGCACTCCGGGAGTGCTAACAGAAGTGAAAACTTGAACAATTACAAGTGTATTATTTAATTGTCAGGAACGGTGTCGGTAACTGTAACAGTGTCGCAAGTTCAATGGTTTTTTCCCATCTCAAAAATGCCCAACGCGCCTAAAGAAGTTTACACTTCAAAAAAAAGTTGGATGTTGCAAAACGATCATGATGATGCAAAATGATGTCGCATAACCATGAAAATTTGCTAAGAAACCTAAAAAAAACAAATTATGCACAGAGGTGTCAGTGACAGTGTTACGAGTTCGATGCTTTTTTCCCACTTCAAAAAATAACCCAACGCGCTTAAAGAAGCTTTCACTTCGGTGTCGGAACGGTAACAGTGTTGCGAGCTCAATGGTTTTTCCCCATCTTAAAAAATGCTCAACGCACCTAAAGATAGACTACAAAAAAAATACAGACAGACAGACGTATACATCAAACTTATAACACGCCTCTTTTTGCGTTGGGGGTTAAAACACTACTTAGTCACAAGTAAACCTCAATCTCGAGTAGTCTTGACCAGCTCTGCAGTTTATGACACATTAATGCTGTAAAAAGTTATGGACTGCGGACACTATCTCTTCAGCAGTCGTAACTACATTGTAAAGATTCGTTTAACGATATTTGTCAATTTGTTGCTGGATGGTAAAGACACATTGGAAAACTATAAATACTAGTGGTTCGCCCCAAACTGAGATCTCGCGAGTTTCCGATTAAAACAAAAAAATATTATTTGTAATCTTTGACTATCAAAATAGTGCCACGAAATAATTAACCAAATTACTTGACCTATATTTTCATCCAAATTCCAGGTAACGGGAGTTCATGTTAATTGGACTCTTTTTTGGGATAAAAATTGCAGTTATTCTGGATTTCAGACTTTTGCCTATATTTGTGACACTAAAACTATACGCATAGGTACCAAATTTCAGCACTGTGGGGTGGTGGTGTACCCTGTGAATTTTGTCAAAGTTTTGTTTTAAGGCTAATAACTCAAAAACTACAAAGATTAAACTAAAAATAAAAACAGGGTAGAAATGTACTCACAGAGACCTTATATTAAACGTGCCACTTGATCAGGTAGTCCCATTTTGGTTATTTTTACCCCTCTTGAACCCTAATATCTCAACAACCACCCCACATTTTTAGCTCATTGAGTCACACCAAGATTGTGCCATCATTACCTACCTAGATACCAAATTTCATGATGATCGGATAAACGCTTCGAAAGTTATCCTCAGACAAACAAACATACATACATACATACATACATACAACCTACCTACCTACAACCTATATACCTAGGATTACATACTTACAATAATGACAGATGCCTTGAGTATTGATTGCCGCGTTTACGCTGTATTTTCAAAAACAGGAAAAAATTAACCTGTGTTGACTCGGCCCATTTAACCCCTACAACAGTTAAAAATGTGATAACTGGGCCGCGGCTCAGAGGCCAGTTGCCCCCTAAGCCAAAACTAGACCAAAAATCATGAGCGAATTAGAATCATTTAAAATTATACCTTAAAAAACTTATTGGCTCTTCATTTTATTATCCTATACAACTTGTTTTGTTATGTACGACATTAATTTAAAACACACATGCGGAATCATGCTAACTGATTTACCAGGAGGGTTTAATAATGGTAGCTTGAATATTTATCCAGTAATCGATACATTATAAATAAATAAATATTCAGGACATTTCACACAGCGGTATCTAGCCCCAAACTAAGCAGAGCTTGTACTATGGGAACCAGATAACTGATAGAATACTTATATGCTTTTTTTGTAAATACATACATACGTATAATGTATACATTTCCAATCAACAGTTTTTAACGTAAATCGGCGGCGCCTTTGCGACGATACCGCTTAGCCAGTTTAACTTACATGATGAATAAATATGACTTGTTTATCTATTTTGTACAGGCCGTTTCATTGATATTTATGGACTTGATATTAAGGTTGTTTGAAAATTTAAACATTTCTATGGTAATGAATTTGAAAAAACCCTATTTTACAACAATATTATTAACAACAATATTAGCCCTACCCGTGTTTTCATTTAATGTCGTACATAACAAATCACGTAGTAAATATCTTGAGAGTTCCGTTTTCTTCTAGATAACATAAATTTGCACCAACATTGATAAACGACAGATACTATTCACACACATACAAACAATGATATAGAGCTCCAGAAAGCTAAGCACTTCATATAACACTGTGTAAGCTATCTATCAAACTAACACCCACTTACTTACGACAAGCAACATTCTGTAAAAGGTTTATTTATTCTTACAAAAATAGGTTGGGTCTAAAAAGACTTACAAATAATTCTGTGTTAGGGTAAAACCCTTAAAAAGGTTACTTATCTAATAGCTCTCGATAGTTAAGGACCTACTTACTTACTCATTTATTTATTTAGTTACTTTATGTTTTTTTTTAAAGATTGACCAGCTGAAGTGGAGATAGGCTGGACACTTGGCAAGGAGGACGGACGGACGGACGGAAAGACGGAAGATGGACCAGGGCAGCAACAGAGTGGTGGCCGTGAGAAGGGCGCAGACCAGTTGGCAGACCAACAGCCGGATGACATAGCGAGAGTTGCGGGAAGGCAATGGATGCGCTTGGTACAAGAACGGATAGAGTGGCGTGATAAACAGGAGGCCTATACCCAGCAGTGGGGGATGTGGGTTAATCTACCTGAAGAAGGAACAAGCATATAACCCACCTAATGTCAAGTGGTAACCATCCTCTATAAAAAAGTGTTGCACTGCTCTGTGATCAAATTGAGGCATACGGGCGTAAAGCCTCAAGTGTCTGTAATTGCACCGGAAACCCTTCAAACCTAAATAGGTACAGAAATGCTGCTTGGAGGCAGAAATTGGTATGGTGGTAGTACTTCTCCAAGTGAGCTCTTTCACAATGGTTGTATTTTTTTATGAAAACCAATAAATGTGAGGATTTATCCGCCGGTAGGATTTTCCGTCCCGCTATCCTTAATAATATCATCCGCCGAGCTTTTTGCAGCGTCAACGTTCCAGCCGTTCTCGAACCGAATGGTCTGATACGTGACGATGGTATGGCCTGACGGTATGACTCTTGTACCTTGGGAGAAGGGTAGGCCTTTGGTGTCGGACGCCCCGTGCGTCGATACCCTTGCGCCATCTCATCTGTCTGGTAGAGCAGTAGGGGCTGGTGCGGCGGCAAATTCACCCGAAGATCTCAAGCGGCGCAAATATGAAAGTCTCGACAGAGCTTACGTATTTGAGCCATTTGGGGTCGAGACCCTGGGTCCATGGGGTACCGGGGCCCATCGCGTTTTCAAAATTCTTTCTGGGCGTCTGGTCGAAACCTCTTGAACCTCAATATCTCAACAACCCCCCAATATTTTTAGCCCATTTGTCACACCAAAATTGTGCCATAACTACCTACCTATATACCAAATTTCAGGATGATCGGATCAACGCTTCGAAAGTTATCCTCGGACAAACAAACATACATACATACAACACCGATTTACCCAAGTTGATTTGGAGATAATGAAGGTAAGTAAAGAAGATACATTTTCTTCTTTTTTTTTACACCCCAAACTTAGCAAAGCTTGTGCTATGAGAACCAGATAACTGATAGAATACTTATATACTTTTTCTTATAAATATATACTTATAGTCTGAACTACGGACTTATTTATGTCGTCGACCCATCTCGCTGGTGGACGTCCCCCATTAGTTCAGACTGGCACAGGATCGGGAAGAATGCCAGAAACAAAGACAGGCCTATGCCCAACAGAGGGTCGACACGGGAACCCCAAACAAATATCAGTAGAACATGCAAATATTTGTGCCGCACTGGCAATCACACCCGCTACCTCTTGCGTCTCAACCGGCTATTCGCCCACTGCGCCACAGAGGGCATCATTAAAACAAGTTAATTTTTATAAAATTAAAAATCCTCTGACCCCTTCTTTTTAGGTCGGGGTTAAAAAATTACGCATCTGACTCGGTTCATCCGTTTGGGAACTCCGATGTCACACTCAGACAAACAGACAGACACAGGCGTCAAACTTACAACTAGGGTTGCCAAACCGTACTACTCGTATCATTGACAAGAGTGTTTTATATAGTTTTTATTTCGAAGTTCCCACGGGAACGGGAAATTTCAAGCATGCGAAGCCGCGGGCGGGTCAGCTAGTAAAATATAGTATTGTACTATATTTCGATTCTGCGTACTTTAAACTGTTGAAGAAATAAATAGCATAAATAAACAAAAATAAAATAAATATTGCTGGACAATTCACACAGCGCTATCTAGCCCCAAACTAAGCAGAGCTTGTACTATGGGAACCAGATAACTGATAGAATACTTATATACTTTATTTTTTTGTAAATACATACTTATAATAATAGGTCTTTACCTATGAAATTGCCGTTCTTCAGTACTGGTCATTTCAAATAGAAAAAAAGTTAGGAATGGCTTTGTATTCTAAATTCAAATTAATTTTGTTTTAAAAACATGGCATTCTATTTACAAACTCAGTCTTTTGTTTATTGATTAGCGTTGTATTTTCATTACATTTGAACATTGTTCGTCTAATGGATACTTTAAAAATTTGTGTAATTATGAAATATGAGTTCCGTCGTGGCACCAACGCGACACGTAACATCAAAAACGTTTACGGAGAGAACTGTACAAACGAACGCACAACCCGTTATTGGTTTTCTCGGTTTTGTTCTGGAAATTTAGACTTGAAAAATGAAGCTCGTGGTCGTCCGGAGACTTTGGTCAACAATGATGAATTAAAGGTGATTGTGGAAGCTGACGAAACTCAATCTATAGCTGAGCTAGCAGCAGCTTTTGATGTTAGCATCAAAACAATTTTGATCCATTTGCGATAAATAGGCAAGGTAAAAAACTTGATAGATGGGTGCCCCACGAACTTAACGATCGCCAGCGCAACGTACGCGTCGAGACCTGCCTCGCGCTGCTCAATAGGCAAAGAAGTGAAGGAATTTTGAACCGAATTATTACGTGCGGTGAAAAATGGATTCTGTTCGACAGTCGAAAGCGCTCAGCAAGTTGGTTAGATCCTGGTTCAGCACTAAAGCAATGCCCTAAACCAAAAATGACCCCCAAAAAGGCGATGGTCACTGTTTGGTGGACTAGTGCGGGTTTGATTCACCACAGCTTTTTACAAAACGGCATGAGCATTACTGCAGATGTATACTGTGAAGAACTGGAGACAATTATGGAGAAGCTTGCACATCGGCAACCAGCTTTGGTCAATCGGTCGTCCCCACTGCTCCTTCACGCGACGCGACAACGCGCGACTCCATACCGTAATACAGACAGTCTCCAAGCTGCAAGAGCTGGGGTTGGAACCTCTCCCTCATCCGCCATACTCATTAGACCTTGCACCTACTGACTATTACTTTTTCCAAAATTTAGACAAGTTTTTAGTGGGTAAAAAAGTTAAATTCCCGAGAGGCAGTACAAAATGCCTTTGAAGAGTTTGTTGCCTCCCGTCTAGCTGATTTTTATAAGAAGGGCATCAATAAACTGCCAATGCGTTGGCAAAGATGCGTCGATTGCATGGGTGGTTACTATGAATAACAGAAATAAAAAAGTTAAAAAAAATAAGTACTTTCACTTATACCATACAAAACGGCAATTTCATAGGTAAAGACCTAATATATAGAAAAACAACCAGACCCGAAACAAATATATGTACATCATGCAAACATTTGTTCCGCGGCGGGAATCGAACCCGCTACCTCCTACGTCTCAGCCGGCTATTAGCCCACTGCACCACGGAGGTCGTCAAAAAAACAAAAATGCAAAAATTTCAACACACAATCTTTATTTTTAAATGAAAGATTTGCAAAGATAAAACCTTGTAGTGAGTTTAGTGATAAAACTACGCCTAAAATAGTAGCATATTTTTATTAATACTGAATATAATTTACCAAATTTATTTAAAGTAAATTAATTCCTCCTTACAATTCCCGCCACTGGGGCATTCACAGAAAGGATATTTTCGGTTATGAATTCGAAATGTCGAGAAGAAAGAAACAGACGTAGTATCTCATTAATAAAAAATGAGCTTTTGATTTACATTAATTTAAAAATTGAATGTGAAAAAGCATATAACACTTTTATTTTAGACAAAAATTGTTAAAAAGAGCAAGAAGTGCCCAGATATATAGGGTCTTACCACAAAAAAAATTAAACACAGTTTAGCGCGTGTTTAAAAACATCCTACTCTATCCATGTAACTGTTCCCTACTCAAAGGTCGTAAAAAATTTGGGCATCTTCATGGATAGCTGTATGTCGTGGGGTCCTCAGCTCGAATCTGTGAGCCGGAAGCTATTTGCCTCTGCTGGTTCGCTCAAGAGACTGCGAAACTTTCTTCCGATAGCTACTAAAATTGCGCTTGCACAATCTCTTCTTCTCCCAATTTTAGATTACGCTGATTCCTGCTATCTTGACCTCACGGAGGAACAGCTCAATAAGCTTGAGCGTCTTCAAAATTTGTGCATAAGGTTTATTTTCGGACTCCGGAAATACGACCACATCTCCGAATTTCGTATTAAACTCAAATGGCTCCCCATTCGACTTCGCCGGAATACTCACATCCTATCCCTCCTTTTCAACATCCTTCGTAATCCGTCCATACCTTGTTATCTGAAGGAACGCTTCGAGTTCCTTCATTGCACAAATTCCCGAACACTCCGATCCTCTGAAAACCTCCTTCTCAAAACACCGATGCATAGAACTAGTTTCTATGCAAACTCCTTTTCCGTCCAAGCTGTCCCATTATGGAATGCCTTGCCGGTCTCCATTAGAAAATCCTCCTCACCTTCCGTATTTAAAGCTAGACTCAAAAACTTTTATCTCCATGAAGAGTCGTGATTATTCATCTTATCTATAATATTATTAATATATGTATATATTAATATATGTATGTATGTAAGTACATATTTATTTATTTTATATATGATATTTACTTATTTAAAATTATTTATGTACCTATTGTTTATGTATTTAAGGTTAAGTAATTTTTCTTTTTTCTATTATTAAGTTTATTCTTTTTACACCTCAGCCAATCTTCCATTATGCAATGATCCTCTCCATCCAAAGGTTGTCTGGAAGAGATCGCTTTGTTAACCCTAGAGTGGTCGCGTGGATTACCTATGTAATCCACACTTACGGAATTGTAAAATTCTCAAAAACCGCTAACGTAAATTATGAGCGCTTTTAGGTACTTTACGTTAAATAATTGACAAACGCACTCAGTGCTGCGCGCGAGATTTTCTTGTAATTATCCAGAAACCACAGCGACAACGTCAGCACAGACACCAACTCGATCCATAGATCGCTGCCACGACTGCGGAAGAAGCCGCAATAAAAGCACTCGAAAACTATGCAACACGTGCAAAAAGTTTATTTGTGACGATCATTCGAAGGTTGTTTGTCTGTCTTGTTTAGAAAACATTAATTAGTATTTTTGATTTTTTGTGCCATTTTAGAGGTTTTTTTTGTTTTGTTGATTTTTTTTATATTCAGAGGTTGTGATTCGTTTTTATTGATTGCTTTTAATACAACAATACTTAATAACACTATTACAATAAGAATTAAACATAGTTGAAGCTCAAATGTATTTTTATTTGAATTTATAAATGGTATACAATAGTACTCCACGCGACCAATCAGGTCAGGTTTTAGTACGCGACCACTGTAGGGTTAAGCGATAAGACCGCCCATTATACTTACATTTATTTGTTTGATTTTTATTTTTATATCTGTTGTGTTTAGCTTGTAAGGTATAATAAAGAATTTTCATTCATTCATTCATTCATTCATTCATTCATTCATCCTATACAAAAATTGTTAAAGTGAAACTTCTAATGTGACTTCCAGGTTGCGTTAAACGTTTAACGCTACAATGGAGCGGGTATGAAAGCACTGTTGCGTTAAACGTTCAACGCTCCTGGGGAGGGAGAATAGAAAGAGACAGAGCGAGAGTGAATGCGTGGCACATATCCTCCGTCGTCCGAGACACATTCTCGGAGACCCGGATACAAAATCACCTCCCCTACGCGGAAGTGATATCATCTACATCAGACAGAGCAAACACTTCACAGATACACCGACCTCGTCGGCGAGGTCGACAAGTCCCTTCAGTCGCCGCCTATACGAGGTACAAACATGTACCCGGGCGTTTCTCTACTATCCCCACCCCGGCAACAGCCCAAGCCGAGGCTCGTACCTAAGTGGTGCCCTTGCGCTAGTTGCCTAAATAACTTACTGGGCTGAGCGCCATCTGCGCTCGCCAAAAGTTCGGTTAAGCTGTCACGGCCTCAGAGGCCAACAGCGAGTTTAGTCCATTAGAAAAAAAATGCGTGGCACTCGAACGCATGCGCGTAGTATAGGTACCTGTTACAGGCCAGCGCGAGCGTTAGCAAGTAGCGTCCAATATTCCAACGCAAGAGGGAGAGAGAAAAAAAGATACACAAAGGTAAAAAGTAGAAGAGAGAAAGAGAGTAAGTCGATAGATCCCAAGCACATGCGCGTGGTATTCTTGCTATGCAGCGAAGTAAACAGTGTGAGCGTCGTGAAATTAGCTGAAATACGTACTTGTTGTTCTATTTTAATTTATAATATTTTAAGTGTAAACTTCTTTAGGTGCGTTGGGCATAGAAAAACTTATTTAGGCACGTTCAGCATTTTTTGAGATGGGAAAAAAACCATTGAACTCGGGTGAACAAGTTTACACTTCTGTCGGCACTCCCGGAGTGCCAGTTTTTTAATTTGTCGTAAATTTTTTAAACACTCGTTAAGCTGTTGCTTCTTTGTCGCGACAAGGATAGTTTTAATAAAAATAAATAACAAATAATATCTTTGTTTATTTTTTTGGGTTTTCCATGAAATACTATATTTTTACAGCTTATTTGAAAAATACTATATTTTTCAGAAAAAATATTGGCAACCCTACTTATAGCACCTCTCATTTTACGTCAGCCAGCCACCTAAATATGTAAAATTAGTGACAGGAGTGCGACAAGCAATCGGTCGCCAAACGTCAAATTTACCATACCAAAATAGTTATGTCTGTTGCCGTCCCTTCGCTACAAACTAATGTTTCGCGACCGACTTCTTGTCACACTGTTATCGCTTACTTAATTATCCACCCGGAGTTAAAAATGGCCATTACGAGTAAAACGAGCGTAGCGAAACTATCAGGCTTGGACTATATATTAAATTAAATTAAATAGTAATTTATTTCCGATATCCATGATCCATATGTTAATAGTATTAAAATTACATTAAATTATAATGATATTAAAATTAAATCAAAATGATATTAAAATTAAATTAAAATTAAATTGCAATTACATCAAAATTAAATCAAATCAAAATTAAATTAATATATAGAAAAATAAAAAAATATATAGCATCCGGCGCCCGTATTACCTAAGCCAAATTGCTGTCGCTTCGCTACCGCTACTCAGGCCATCCCTTTCACACATGAGGTACGTACTGTACATGTGAAAGTGATGGCCTGACTAGCGATAGCGAAGCAACAGCAATTTGGCTTAGGTAATACGGCCCCCGGTTTCCCCGACCCTGCGAATGCGGAGCATGTCCCGGTAATAATCGGAGTCGGATGGTCGGATGCTATATAGTCCGAGTCTAAGAGTTTTTAGCCCGACTATTAAACTCTAAAAAGATGCTGTGGAAATAACTTATTAAAATAATGTTCCAGGAACTCCAGTGGCAAGCGCCACAACTTACTATACTAGGTACTTTAAAATTTCTCTTCAATTAGCTGACCCGCCCGCGGCTTCGCTCACGCGGATTGTCAATAAAAATATTACCCTCCTTCTGCGCAGTCGGGTAAAAAGTAGCCTATGTCACAATCCCTCTAGTCTCCTGCACTAAAGAATACCTCATAATTTTAAACCTTTACTTTATCCCCCCCTTAGGGATGAATTTGTATAAAACTTGAAACACGTATTTCATTAATTCTTACCAAAAGCCTAAATATGAATTTTCAGATCCCTAACAGGAATTATGGATTGCCCATACAAACTTTCAACCCCTATTTCACCCCCTCTAAGATTATTTTTTGAGACAAAAGATATCCTATGTCCTTCTCCAGGATATAATCTCCTTGTCAAATATTATTACGATCCATTCAGCCGTTTAAGCCGTGAAAAGGTTACTTTCACATTATTAAGTATGGATGGATGGATTTATGTATCTAAAGGCCCGAAAAGCAATATTGATCTTGACCAAGGCAAGCGCTACCATCATTGGTTTTCATATGAATATAAAACGAAATATGCATAGTGAGCCAATAAACCTGATACCCAATAAGCAATATACCTTACAGGTACTATTAAAATGTAAATTTTTCCCGCCTCAAATATCCCTTAGATTAATGCGGGCAACTGGTTTCAAAATCCCACTGATTGCCAATGGGTAGTGATTGTGAACAACTTGGCAAGACTGCCCTGGACATTTAAAGCCTTAGCACTAAAGGCGACTTGCGCAACGATATCTAAACATATTTAGTGCCTAAATATGATTTAGAGACTTGTCAAATCATACAAATACGTTTAAATTAAACATGTTTAGTCGCTAAATACGTTTAGGCATCGTTGCGCAAGTTGTCCTTAGAGTAGGATTGGTTGTTTCTATGAATGTCGCCACTTCTTTTAATAAGTACGGTGACAGCGCGCAAGCCTACTCACAATTTCACAAATCAATCCAAAACAGAACCCGGACGCAATTTAAATTGACAGGTATCTATCAAAAGTTTACCACACAAACCAAATATAAACAACTAAATCAATGCGTCAATTACAACTTAGGCTAGGAGTATGTTGGTGAAATCATGCATTAGACTTTTTAGACAACATGTACGAATCTACTTTTCTTACTCTTAGTAGCCTTGCCTCTTATCCTTATCAGTCTGCTATTTAGATGCGTGAGTTTGGTTCGCGCACCGACAGTTCCGTAAAAATATTTTATATAGGATGTCTCAATAAGAGTGCACTTTTTAAATATTGTGTAATTTTTTTTTGTGTATATGGCAACTCTGAAATTTGACAGCTGTCATCTGTGATTGTTCCGATTAATACAAATGGAGCGTTACACAAAAGAAGAACGTGTTATCAATGTGAAAACTTATTATTAAAATGGAGGTACCTTATAGGTTTTGATTTATTTGCGAGCAGAATAAGCGACATAAATGGCCACATTTTTTTAATTTATCTTACTTAAAAGCTTGATTTTTTTACAGCTCCAAGGGACCGTAGACTTACGTATTTGATATTTCAACTTGATACCTCCACGCGTTCCTAAGAAATAGGGTCTTAACAGACGGACAGACAGACGGACAACGATGTGATATAAGGGTTCCTTTTTTTCCTTTTTGGGTACGGAACCCTAAAAATTAACAGTAGAAACTGGCTTATCGCTATTATTTGTACCTTATTAAATCCGTAAAACCAAAAATTCTTTAAAAATTCAAAACTCAGCTAACAGGTGACTGTAATTTTATTTAACTTTGAAATCATCACTCCAATACCAAATTTTAAATACGCCCAAAATAATGAAGACCCTAACTCTATTTATAAAAAAGAAACACGTCTCGATCAGATTATTGAATAACCCGTAACATGATAACAACGGCGTTACCGAGTAATCCCCTTACCCCCCCCCCCCCTACCCCTTCACTCCCCCCTTTCACTTACGAAATATTTTCTAAAGAATATCCTGCTTTTATCCTGATTACTTTGAAAATAGCCATTTGAATCTGAGAATTCTAAGATTTTAGGACTTTGGAGACTTCCGTAATGGCTTGTTTCAATAAAATTTTCTCATCACACAAATATTAAAGCTAAATTTTTCTCAAATTTATGAATTTCTTAATCTCAAGAAACTGATGACAACAAGTAACTTTAAAAATAAAATATAACCTACTTGAGTTAACAGAAAAAACCAAACTAATGAACCAATTTTGATGAAATTTCTATGTGACCAATCTGAAAATATATCCTTACAAAAAATATATAAAACACATTATGCGTCTGTATAAAATTTGAGGGTTGCCCTCGATTTTTTTGGGATTCCATCATCAGATCCTGACTTAGTGCCAATGGAAACCTCTGGAAAGTATACCCTTTTTACAAAAAAAGAATTTCTCGAATCGGTCCAGGCGTCTTCGAATAATCGGAGAACATTAATAAAAAAAGATTCCGACAAATTGAGAACCTCCTCTCTTTTTTAAATTCGGTTAAAAATGATGGAGCTAAAGAATATTCTACAAGTCCGGCATAACGTAATTAAAGTCGCTGGAAATGGTTTCCAGTTATATTTTTTATTCTAGATGTATCTCTCAGCGTAATCATATTTTGCATAAATGGATAAAAGTGTTTTTGAAAATGATAATTGGGTAACTTATTACTTGATAATCACACCATACGCGTAGCAGCCTTAAATATAAAAAAAAACTTTCTATCTTTTTCAAAACGAATAAATAGGAATAATATACAATTACTATAAATACAAACAAATTGTTGTACTCTAGTAAGAATAGTAGAGTTCCTTGTGAAAGGGCTTGCCCGGGGAAGTACTATCACTATACCAATTTCAGCCACCATGCAGCATTGCTGTGTTTTGCCTTGAAGGGTATGATTGTCGGTAAAATAACAGGCACGTTAGGCTTTACACCTGAATGTATAAATAAATGAATAGACAGGTTTCTAAGGTGCGTGGTTATAAGCAGCGGCACGTAGTCCAGCGCTGAGCGATACGCGGAGGGGATAGCTGCGCATGGGTACTGTTGCGCACGCAATACAATTATAACTTTAATTAATTATTAGCTAAATAACGTTCATGACATTATTTTAATGTAATGTCAAATAGTAAGTCTAGCGCTGAACGAAATTTGGAGGATAGCTGCGCATGAGTACTGTCGCGCACGCAAATAATATTACCTATACTTGAATAAATAGTTTATCTCCAATTCCAATGTCCAAAGATTTATAGTAGGTACCTAAGACATAATTAACATGATATGTTTAAGTTAATTTAGCAAAAAAAATCAAATAACAGTAATAACAATACAATTAAGAACGCGACTATACACTGGATGTGTGCGGGGCGTCGTATGAGTGCGGGGAACGGAATGCGACTGGAGAGCCAATCGGCGCTACGCACGCCCGCCCTTCATCCCGCTAGCCCCCCTCGCTACCTTACTTTTGACTTCTGCGCAATAACGGTCAGCGCTAAAGTTTCGTGCCGCTACTAATACGAGGCAATACTCCGATGACAAAACTCTATCTGTGGAAGCGATAGACGGTCCCAGTAAATTGTCGTAAAAAGCTTGCATGATATATTTTTATCGCTTTATTCCGTACTGAATCAATCTCATTTGTTCGTTTCTGACAAATAAATAAATAGTGTTGTTAGTTTCTTATATTTTATTTCAAACATTCCGGTTATTAATTATATTATCCAAACTAGAAACATATTTCATTATATTTTATTAATTCAACAGTTAAAAAGTTTATAAATACAGAACACACAAAAATAACTAGGTACTCCTACATGATTCAAACAGACAACAGGCGTCCGATAATATTATTTTCACAACACCTGCTCGATAATGTCAAATTGTATGTCATGTAAACCTTACCGAAAGCAGGTGATTTAATCCCTATTGCTGAACCGGGAGTAAAGTCGTATTGTATTTTATTATGCCCTCGCGGGCATAATGTGATTTGAATTTGGAACTTTATCTATATCCAAATTTGAACCAAAGAGACCCACACAATAAGAACTTATTCGTAAATCGAACTTACCTCTGCACAGAATACACCAACCTAGATTTGGTTTTTATTGTCTCTCAGAAAGTGTGAAAAGTAGAGTATTCTCCTCGGGGATAAAGCAGTCTGCGTCTTGAGTGTGCTTATATCCCTCTCTGCACTCAGGATTCGAGTAACTCCCTCGCTCCGCTTATGAGCTAACTATAGAATCCTTCATTACGTTCGGGATTCAATATACTCGTAGCACCCGTGGCGCAAGACACTGCTTTATCCCCTGGTATAGTACCAGCATTACTTCTCAGTCATACTTAGGGCGACTTGCGCAATGATGCCAAAAAGTAATTTAGTGGCTAAATATGTCTAAAGGAGTTGCCAAGTCATACAAATACGTCAAATTTAAAATGTTTAATCGCTAAATACGTTTAAGGATTGTTGTGCAAGCCAGCCTTAATGTTGCATTGACAGGCATCTAGATTATATTATTGCAACTTGAATTAGACTATGATTGAGATTTTATAATTGACAACCTCCTTGCTGCAGTGGCCGAATAGCCGACTGAGACGCACGACGTTGCAGGTTCGATTCTCGCTGCAGAACAAATGTTTATTGTTACAGTGTTTACAATATATAGAGAAACAAACAGACGGTTGTTTCTCTATTTATTGTAAGTATATCATCATCATCATCATCTCAGCCCACATCCACCCACTGCTGGGTATAGGCCTCCTCGTTATCACCCTCTACGGTCCTGTGCCAAGCGCATCCATTGCCATTTGGCAAATAGTCGGCTGAGACGCAGGAAGTAGTGGGTTAGATTCCCGCCCGGAACAAATGTTTGCATGATCTACAGATATTTGTTCCGGTTCTGGTTGTTTTCCTATATATTATAAGCATATATTTACATAAAAATGTATATAAGTATTATATCAGTTATCTGGTTCCCATAGTACAAGCTCTGCTTAGTTTAGGGCTAGATAGCGCTGTGTTAAATGTCCAACAATATATTATTGTTTTTTATTTCTATGGGAAATATTGAAGTTGAACTTCCTTCAACTGTAAGTATGTATTTACATACATACATATGTATTCTATCAGTTATCTGGTTATCTGGCACAGTGGTCAAAGTTCAGCCGTGAATAATTTTTTTCAGTATTTCACCCCTTTTCCATATAAACTTACACTCTATGCCAAATCTCACACTACTCCGTGCACGCAATAAGCTTAAAAAGAGGTAAGGTTCATTTTTCTCTTCACGTATTAAAAATTAATCTAATAACTGTATCAGAAACAACTTCTAAGAGTTAAACCACAAACAAATATTCAAGTTCAATAAATGCATAAGAAATATTTTACACGAACCAAACCGCTGGCAAAACTCTATCATAAGAAAGACGGAAGATGCAATCTGACTGATTCAAATAGTTTTCCCTAGCGTTTGCTGTTTTATTCTGCACGATAAATCATATTTTCTTGAAAGGTAGCCATTTTTATTGAATTTTTGGCTCGGAATGCGGCCTTCTGAAGTGTTTCGAATTTTCTTCGGAGAGTTACTGGATTTGTGACGAATGCAAAACAGATTTTAAAATTAAATTAGTAATGTGATGCTAAGCCAGTTATACAAGCACTATTTTGGATAGAATCTCATGTCTTAGGCACTTATCCGATCGCTACCGATCTGCGAGTGTGTAATTAGGATAGCTTTGCCGCTGGACTATAAATTATTTTAAAAATATCACTCAGCGTAAAGATACGAACTTCCAAACTTAGCCCGGCTCGCAAACGACCCCTAAACATATTTATCTACTTAACAAAGCGATCTCTTCCAGACAACCTTTGGATGCATTATTGATGATCATTGCATAATGGAAGATTGGCTGAGGTGTAAAAAGAATAAACTTAATAATAGAAAAAGAAAAATTACTTAACCTTAAATACATAAATAATAGGTACATAAATTATTTTAAATAAATAAATATCATATACCTACCTAAAATGGTTACCTCTGGCCTAAAATGCATTGTAGCATAAGTCACCCTTAATGATGATGCACAAAATATATAAAATAAATAAATATGTACTTACATACATACATATATTAATAATATTATAGATCAGATGAATAATCACGACTCTTCATGGAGATAAAAGTTTTTGAGTCTAGCTTTAAATACGGAAGGTGAGGGGGTTTTCTAATGGAGACCGGCAAGGCATTCCATAATCGGACAGCTTGGACGGAAAAGGAGTTTGCATAGAAACTGGTTCTATGCATCGGTGTTTTTACACAATTAAATTACAAAAAAATATAATAAATCAATAATAATAATTAAATGGTATACCTAAAAACTACAACTAATCTAGATATTTTTGTTTGCTAGTATACGTACCATACAGCAATGATTCATATACTGGCAATCAAACCTACTTGCAAACACGCATAGGATGCCGCTGGAGCTAGCCCGAACCCTGCGCAACAGAGAAGTACACCACTTTCGCATGACTGTGTAGAAACAGTCAACTCGCGCAGCGGCAAACATCCCCGAAGCGCTGCAGAATCTAGGCAGCCCCATCAGTTTTACTTCGAGCAACGAGCGAACCTGCGGGCTATCATGTTCGCTCTAACAGACAACGCCCTACGCTCTCTCTCCATATCTGTATCATCTTTCAGGTCCGAGGTTACCACGTGTCCGAGATATTTAAATTATTCCACCCTATTTAGTGGAGTTCCATACAACTTTATGGGTGGGATGGAGGAAAGACGTTTACCTCTGGCCTAAAATGCATTGTAGCATAAGTCACCCTTTAATGACGATGCACAAAATATATTTTGATTTATTTTCCCATCATACACAAATTTATGCAACTAATCGGACCAGATATATGTGGTTAAAAAACGCTAAAATGGTTAATCTGCCATAGATTATAATCCATTCAAACCAATCTCGAAGACAAGTAGTTTTTTACAAACTGAACGGGAAAAAGCTGTCGATGCTTACACGGAAATCAATAATGTTACAAAGTTGTGAGCCCACATCAAAGAGGCAGGCGCTTGTTCCATTAGTTTATTGAAGATCTCCAGTCGAGTGGAAAATCGATCCGTGGCAAACAATTAACGATTGTGTTTTGTAGTAGCTTAAACTAAACAGCTAAGTTAGTAGGGCAACAAAGGACAAGCAGACGCACAGCAAAAATATTACAGGTAACGGGAGTTCATGTTAATTGGTTCCTTTTTTTTGGGGTATAAATTACAGTTATTCTGGATTTCCTACTTTTACTCATATTTGTGACACTTAAGCTACACGCATAATAAATTTCAGCACTGCAGGGTCACTGGTATACCCTGTGAATTTTGTCAAAGTTCAGTTTTTATTATGGCTAAGAACTCAAAAACTATAATAACTTTACTAAAAATAAAAACCGTGTCTAAATGTACTAATAAAGAACTTTCATTTGACATCCCACTTGACTTAATAGTCTCATTTTCATTTGTTTTACCCCTCTTGAACCCTAATATCTCAATAACCCCCCCACATTTTTAGCTCATTTAGTCACACCAAAATTGTGCCATCACTACCTACCTATCTATAAAATTTTACTATGATCGGATCAACGCTTCGAAAGTTATCCTCGGACAAACAAACATACATACATATATACATACGTACATACATACAACGCAGCTTACGAACTCGCTCCGCAAACAGTGAAGCACGTCAATGCTCTCCGCAACCTGATTCAGTGCTTGTATGATGCGCGTCAGTCGCGCTTTGTTGAGCAGGGTCCACCATCTCCTTTCCACCAAAGAACAACCAGGCGCACGGCTCAGTACCATCCGTACCTAGTTGATATACCACCCATTCGCACACACCGTTTTGGTTCTACGTACTTGATGCGCACAGCTAAGGTGTGGAATACTTTGCCGTCATCTGTTTTTCCTAAAGAATACAATCCGGGCCTCTTTAAGGTAAGAGTGAATAGGTTTCTTCTAGATCTTCGTGCTTCATCTTAGACCACATCATCGCTTACCGACACGGACACAGGGCAATGCATCGTAAGGTACGTTTCTAAGGTGAATGACCCACAAGGCAATACTTTGTTGTAGGCGATGGTTACTACATAATATTAGGTGGGGCATATGCTTATTCCATCTCCAGACCGTATAAAAAAAAACAATTAATTGAAAGTGATTGGACTAACTATCCATGCTAAGCTATGTTTTGGTCTGTAATGTAACGTCGTTTGTGGTGGCGATTGGGCGGAAGATAGATTGGGCTCGATTTATTTCAGTTCCTATGCACACCAAAAGAGCGAGTTTGTATCTTTGAACGAGTAAAATCACATAAATTGTACGATTATTATCAACAAGAATTTTGTTATTGCGTTACCGCCTCATGTTATACGGTTACAACTACCATACTGCGGATAATAAATGCATTACCTCACAGATTAAGTCCAAATAGGACATAGCCTACATGGCATTAGATATAAATATACATACATTTTATTCAAACTTTATGATCACAAGGAGCTTTTAGTTACGTCAGGTTATAGAAAAGCAAAATAAATCAAATGTTAATAATATCTCACAAAGTGAGAGATGCAGCTCTATAGGGGATTTATCAAATAATATTAAACCTTAAAAAAATAAAGCGGCTGTAAAAAGCCTTGTCCGCTAGCAAACTTTTATAGCTGTTTTGTGGGCTTTGTTAAACTAAATAACATACTACATAACACCTGTCCAACATACTATGATTGGAAACGTAGAACTCTTGACACGCTAAGAAGAAGTAGTTAAACTAAATAACTAACTAGCCTGTGTGATCCCACTGCAGTACAAAGGAGGCCAAAGGAGGCCTTTGCCCTGCAGTGGGATCCCTTTTGTGTGTCCCAGTGGATTCCCTTTTTCCGTTCTATCAGATCTTGAGATTCTACTGGCCAGGATACCGAACAGGCGTCAAGTTTGTCGCGCCATCTCCGCCTGGGCCGACCGCGTGCTCGCGATCCTTGTGGAGCCTACTCAGTGGTGGTTTTAGGACATAAGTGGTCCAGCATGAGGCACACATGCCCGGCCCAGTCCCATTAATTTGGAGGACTTGTGGGTTACATCGACGATTTTAGTATGTGAGCGCAGTATCGTGTTTCTGCGCTTCATCCTTTTTGTTAAACTAAAACTATTTATTCCAAATTTCCGTGTCTAAGAGAAGATGCATTGCCGCCATCGCTTTGAAGACATACAGATGAAAGTCACATATGCCTGTAAAGATGATCACGTTATTTCCGTTTGGTTATATTGACAATAAATTACAACAGTACGGCTGACTCTCAGTGGCATATATCTTTACAACCTCCATTAGAAACAGCCTAGATTATAAAAACATAAGTTATATAACTTTTTCAAAACAAGCTTTTATAAAATTCATAATCGGAACCGCAAGCAAAGTCAAATGAGCTCAAACACTAGTAGCCTACTATAATCCATTCAGAAGTTCCCATGTCTAGCATCCGTCTCTATCATGAGACCACCTCCATGGTACCACATTATTACATTGTCAACAAAGTTATATAATATATTCTAAATTTCAGCTCAATCGGTTGAGGGGAACGGGTTTAAAATTCAGTTGCAAGATTCCACCCGGACAAACATAGATACATTGCAAGTTAATAAAAAGCTTGTAAAAAAGGCCAGAAATAATCTAATTCGAGAAAACTTGAAAGTGAAAAGCAATATCCTGTCCTTTCCAATAATCAAAGAGCGCATGAAATCAAATATCAACGTGTAGGAGTACTAGGAGTAAAGCCCCTTTCGAATCAGATTGCTTTAAGGACATTCTATCTGTGTTATATTTATAAAGCCCACGATACACATTCTAAAAAGTAGCATACCAGGCACTGGCAGACCATATGCCAGTGCTATAAAATAGCTGAAGGCTTAGAACGAATTTATACTTTAGATTCAAGCGAGATGATAGTAAAAGAGGATTGGCGTACCTACGTTTACATTGTGAGTGATAAAAATATATAAATAATCATGATCCATGAACGGTTTTTATTTGCTTAGGTCTAATCTCGGTAATCTGCTTTTGGCTAAAGAAAACAGACAGACCAGGGCATTTGAAAATGGTAAAAGTGAAAAAAATAGTAGGATGAAACCCATTGGAAAAGGAAGAGAATTTAACAAAAGTGAAAGGAAAAATAATTTACGGGCAATCTAAGGTCGGGAAATGGAAGGCGGTGAGTTTTTAAGGGTAAAAAACGGTTTATCTCGATTTCCGAAAAGTCCTATGGAAAAAAATTAAATAGCAACGTTGCAGGTAATAATGTAGTAAGGAAAGATCTACTTTTGTATTGAAACTTTTTTCACATAACCTCAAAATTTGTGTGAAAAACTCAAATAATCAAGTTTTTGGTTTTTTATCTTTTACTAAAAAATATGTTTTTTCTAAATTTGGTGAAAACTTACCTTTTTATGTCTCAAACACACTGTATTTTTTTTTTATTTAAAATATTTTTTTACCTTATTTTGACTTAATATCGAAAATCGTTATTAGGATTTTTTACATAAATTTTGAGGTTATATTTTCTTACTTTTCCAATGGGTTTCATCCTACGATTATTTTTTTTGGTTTCAAAAACTATCGACCCTATTCTAAGAGTTGATGTATAAAATGTAAAATACATAAGCGTTTGTTCTATGACGATCCTGGTCCAGTGATGATTTTGCTAGTGAACAGGCACTTTAATTCCAATTTTGTATTAGTCTCGATTAGTTTAAACTTTATGCACTAATAAAAATAAGTTGATACCGCACTGTTCTGGCCTTTTATGTCGTATTAATACATGCCTGTAACATGCTTGCTAGTTAATAAGCCCTTCGTAAAGTGGCATTTGAGAACTGAAAAACGACGAATCTTTCGCTCTTCACTTTCCTACAGGGGTTAAAAATTTAAAACAAAATAAAAAAATACTAAAGTTTGTACATGCTGGCATGGTTTTATGCGAGCTAGGCACAGTGTAACATCAGCTTTAAGCTTAGAAAGGACAGTGGGATTTAAAATAATGTAACAATATGGCTATGGGATTGAGATTACACTTTTTACCGCGTTTGAAGTCTAGTCTAGCCCACGACTTTACTCGCGCAGTACACGGGTAAAATGTAATTTATTTCAAGTCATCGTCTAAGACGAGATAAGTTTTCCATATGCAAGGATGTAATAATACCCTTTCTTACCTCGTAACACCTAAACAACTGAGTGGTTTTGATAAATATGATGTCAAAAGGATCATTGAGTTTTTGAGAAAGATAAAGGGTGCAGCAAGTGGTATAAAAATGGTGGCCGCTTGGTGGTATTAATTTCGTCAAATCAAATGAACTGGTTGATGCGCTAAGTTCATTTAGATAAGGTACTAGTTAATCCTTATTAGATACAATACGCCAAAACGGTACAGCATCCTGACGTCAAACATTCACATTTTCTGAATGATATTCGTAAAATTGGTTGGATCAAAGTTGGGTCTGATATTGGCTATTTAGTTAACGTGAGGTCATGGGACGACTAAGTGATCGACGGTCAAACTACAAAAACTATTACATCAGAGACCAGAATGCTCTAGGTTCCATAAAGCGATGAAAAATCATGGGCTTCGAGTATGACTGACAGAGAGGTTCACCATCAAAGGACAAGCAGGCGCACGGCTCAGTACCATCCGTACCTAGTTAACATACCACCCATTCGCACACACCGTTTTGATTCTACTTTCTTGGGGCGTACAGCTAAGGTATGAAATACTTTACCGTCGTCTGTTTTTCCTAAAGAATACAATCCGAAATAGGCTTCTTCTAGATATTCTAGATTCTTGACTTGACGACCTCCGTGGTGCAGTGGGCGAATAGCCGGCTGAGACGCAGGAGGGTTCTATTCCCGCTGCGAAACAAATGTTCGCATGATCTACAGATATATGTTCCGGGTCTGGCTGTTTCTCTATATATTATAAGTATGTATTTACAAAAAAAATGTATATAAGTATTCTATCAGTTATCTGGTTCCCATAGTACAAGCTCTGCTTAGTTTGGGGCTAGATAGCGCTGTGTGAAATGTCCAGCAATGTTTATTATATATTTATTTTATTTATTCGTACTTTATCTTAGATAACATCATCGCTTACCATCAGGTGATGGTGGTAAAACGAAGATCTATGCAGTTAATTATTTTTTTATATCAACCCTCCCTCAAAATTACCAATAGCATTAAATTGTAGCCTAAGGCTGCCTTTAAATGAGCTATTTGATGAGATTTGACAAGCTGAAAGGTTTTCACTCAAAACACAAATGTTATTATTACTAGTGGTTCGCCCTGAACTGAGATAAATAATAAAATAAATAAATATTACAGGACATTTCACACAGCGCTATCTAGCCCCAAACTAAGCCGAGCTTGTACTATGGGAACCAGATAACTGATAGAATACCTATATACTTTTCTTTTTTTTGTAAATACATATTTATAATATGTAGAAAAACATCCAGACTCGAAGCAAATATCTGTATATCATGCAAACATTTTGTTCCGCGGCGGGAATCGCGGCGGGAACCCGCTACCTCCTGCGTCTCAGCTGGCTATTCGCCCACTGCGCCACGGAGATTGTCATCTCGCGAGTCTCCGATTAAAATAAAATAAAATATTATTTGTAATCTTTGACTATCAAAATAGTGCCACGAAATGCATAACCAACCAACTTGACCTACAGTTTCATTCAAATTACAGGTAACCCGTTCTGTAATTTGAATGAAACTGTAGTTCATGTCATGTGGTTAGATATTTTTGGGGTAGTAATTGTAGTTATAGATTTCAGACTTTTGCCTATATTTGTGTCACTTAAGCTTCACGCATACCAAATTACAGCACTGTGAGATTACTGGGTATCCTGTGAATTTTGTCAAAGTTCAGTTTTTATTATGGCTAAGAACTCAAAAACTATAATAACTTTACTAAAAATAAAAACCGAGTCTAAATGTACTAATAAAGAACTTTCATTTGACATCCCACTTGACTTAATAGTCTCATTTTCATTTTTTTACCCCCCTTGAACCCCAATATCTCAACAACCCCCCCAATATTTTTAGCTCATTTAGTCACACCAAAATCGTGCCACTACCTACCTATGTATCAAATTTCACGATGATCGGATCAACGCTTCAAAAGTTATGCTCGAACAAACAAACATACATACATACAACGCCGATTTGCCCAAGTTGATTTAGAGATCTCGCTTCACTCGATCAATTATTTTCTCTCGTAAAAGGGAACATTATCCTTCAGGCCTACTTATATATTCTGAAGCACATAATTGTTAACAGTCTCGATTTCGGCCTTGTCTTTGCCACTCAGTAAAATTAGTATTTGAATGATAGTGAATATAGTCGTAATATTGCTGTGAAAACAGACGACAAAGTGGAGCGTGCTCTATGACAGAGTTCATTAGTGCTAAGGTGACAACTTGAGGCGAGAGGTAGGGTAAGGCTATGCACTTGTGAAGGCCTAGCTTTGACGCATCTATGTGGTTTTATTTATATGGTACTAGCTGACCCGCCCGCGGCTACGTACGCGTGGTTTGTCAATAAAACATTACCCTCCTTCTGTGCAGTAGTCTGCGTGCAGTGTCAGTGCTGTGTAGTCTTAGTGTATCCTATGTTTCAAGTACATTCATAATCTATCTAGGTATATAGGTACCAAAGTCCATCGAATTCGGTCGAGCCGTTAATTCATGAAAAGGTAAAAAACAGAAAGACATAATTACTTTCAAATCAATACGTGCGTAGATAACCTGGATTAACACATAGGCTACTTTTTGTTGACATACAACGCGTGCGAAGCCGCTGGCGGAAGCTAGTTATACATATTAACCTTTCTCTTGAATTACTATATATATTGTTGAAAACTGCATTAAAATCCGTTGAGTAGTTTAAAAGATCTAAGGTAACAGACAGCGGAAGCGACTTCGTTTTATACTATGTAAAGATTAATAACGATGGGCAGATGTTAATACTTTCGCTATACCTACATCGTAATGCAAACGAAAAGTCAAAGTCAAATATTTTTATTCATTAAAATCACAAGGATCACTTTGAAACGTCAATTTTACTGCCTGTTCCTTCGCGACCAAGCCAGGAAAGAAAGGCAAGAAACAAGGCATTTCAATCCCAAGCTTCTCTATCATCTAAATAATCCGATATTTTATAGTAGGCTCTTTTATAAAGATTTTATTTAAGTACGTTTTTAAATTTGTTAATTGTCAATTTTTATACATCGAAACACTGTAGGTTCCGCGTGCATGAGCCAAAATGACGCTATCTCTGTACGGCGTCGAGGCGTCCATATTTTTTTTACAGATAAGAAACTAATAAATCCAATGAGAGTCAGCCAAGATGGGCGTAACCGGATGACGTCAATTTATAGCCTATTGAAATGGAATAAATAGGAGCGAGACAATAGAACAGGATTGTGGGACCTGCTACCCCAGTCCGGCCACAAGTGGAGTTTAAAACTGATATATTGGCAAATAAAAGTTCGGGAACGCGTATTATGTGCTGAAACATATTGAACCTGAAAATATATTTCAAGCTTTATTGTAAACGAGAACGTATGAGCCGTTATTTGATTTCGGTAGATTTAAAAATTCACTAGTTTGTTCGTAGTGGTCAAACTGTTGTTAGAGTTATAAGGGCGTCCCAAGGCATCTTATTAGTGAAGGTCCTATATATAGATTGTAATCTTTTCATTGATGATCTCTCTGATATCACCTCTACACGATGGGCCATGATGGGCGATCATAGACGATCACCATCGTGTAGAGGGCATAATTGTCTATAATCGCCCATGATCGGTGACGATCGAGCGTAATTACCGCTATGTCGGTTTTTCGGACAAACATCAAAGGAGTTTGCGGTCATGATTCTAAGCGCATCCATACGATCACCGATCACTCAATTCTTATTTGTTTACGGTACGGTACGGACGCGTGATTTATATATAATGTGTTATATAATGGTTATATACACTAAATAAATAAATAGCGGCAGCTGCTACTGCTTAGACGTCCATAATTAACAAATGTAGCTGCGCAATCATGGTAGCAATCAATGCGCATTCTGTGATTGTCCATTATGGCCCATGGTGTAGAGGCTACATTAAAGTTGGTCATTATAAACTTAATATTGGCTCCGTAAATGTGACTCACGACCCTAGAGTCGTAAACAAATTTGAAAATAGAATGGTCCATTGCATTCATCATAAGCTAAATACAATATTCACGACTAATTCTTATTTCTAAATAAAAATAGAAGAGGTTAGTTCATAAATACTAAAATTAAATATAACCTCCCTGGCAAATTATTATTTCTATGTAAAAATTAATGAGGTCATATTTTAGTAGAGAAAAAAACACGCGCTGGAAAGTGCAGCGTAGGGGGCCCTCCACTAGATGGAAAGACGACCTGAAGGTTGCTGGTACTCGTAGGTAGCCGTTGGGTGCAGGCCGCACTAGATGGGTTGCTTTGGAAATCAATGGGGAGGCCTACGTTCAGCCTTGGACGTCCAATGGCTGATATTATGATGATCATTTCCCGCAACTCGTGTCTCAATTGGTTACTTACTCACCTATATAGCTCGTCAAATTATCTTAGTATCCTTATGTATTTTACCTGAAACAAAAACAATAGAATGTAATGTATTTTACAACTACATCTGTAGTCAGTGAAGTAGGCATTCAATCTGGCTTCGGTCCAGGCCACGATCGTAAAGTGGGGGGGGGGGCAGAGTTATGCATCGTTTGATGATCCGAATAGATCATTTGGTAGGTGTTGTCGTATATATCATTAACTACGCTATATTTTGCCTTCTATTACGTTAGGTCGGATGAGCACGAATATGATAGAATTCATAGACATATATTCTACCGATAGACAAGACTATTCTTGAAAAAAGTCAAATGCTGGTGAGCTAGAACTAAAGTTCACCGCTAAAACATTATTTATGTGATCTACTATTAAAACTTTTTTTTTCTGATGGACTAAACTCGCTGTTGGCCTCTGAGGCCGTGACAGCTTAACCGAACTTTTGGCGAGCGCAGATGGCGCTCAGCCCAGTAAGTTATTTAGGCAACTAGCGCAAGGGCACCACTTAGGTACGAGCCTCGGCTTGGACAGTTGCCGGGGTGGGGATAGGAGAGAAACGCCCGGGTACATGTCTGTACCTCGTATAGGCGGCGACTGAAGGGACTCGTCGACCTCGCTGGCGAGGTCGGTGTTTCTGTGAAGTGTTTGCTCTGTCTGATAAAGATGACTCAGCTTCCGCATTAGCGGAGGTGATTTCGTCATCCGGGTCTCCGAGAACGTGTCTCGGACGACGGAGGATACCAACTATTAAAACATGCAGCGCTAGATCGCTTATAAAGTTTAGTTTACTCGCGACCAAAACGTTCCTGACAACGCGTTCCGTTCAACATAGTGTAACAACCTGTCGTCCCTATAGATTTTAACCACAGACGTGACACAGCTTTTGTACCTACAAAACTTCATTAGTATTCATACTCTATTTAAAAATGTATCATAGTAATGTAATAATTGAAAATATGGTAAAGTAGAATGAATTGTAATGCGTTTATTTAAGCTCAAGTACGTTAACAATAGTTTGAAATCAAACTGTCACCTGATGATTCACTGACACTTCTTGATGTATTTTTGCAGTATCGAATCACGTCGTCATATGACAGGTATCATATACCTACTCGTACTAAAAAGGAAGAACATAATATAAATATTAAAAAATATCTAACTGGCTAGAAAACATTTACATAAACAAATTAAAACACTTTCTAAAAACACCACGTCAAGTCCGTGTTCAATCACATATTTTTACTTACAACCGGTTTTGTAATGGAATATCTGACTATTTTAGTCTATGATTTTAGATGGCGTGGAATTGAAAAAAAAATTGTTTATTATATAAACAATTTTTTTCTATTGTGGTATTAAGATATTATTACCTATTTATTCACTTGAACAGCCAATAATTGTATTTACTTGACTACTGAATTGTTATTTATGTCATACTTTGATTCGAATTCTCGTATTAATAGTACCGCTCCGTACACATACAAACTGCGTGAATGTCGAAGCCGCACTAAAGTAAGGTACGGATTGCAGTGCAGTTCAGAGGAACAGAGTGAGTGTTCGGATCGCGACATCTAGTGCGTAGTACATGTATATCGATGATAGAATTAGAATATTTTTTATTGCACACCATCACACTAATATCATAAATGTGAAAGTTTGGATATTTGTTTATTTATTTATTTGTTTGTTACTTGGTAACGTCGTAACGGCTGAACCGATTTCGATTAAATTTAGTACACACGTAAATTGTAACCTGAATTAACACATAGGCTACTTTTTATCCCATAAATCAAGTCCCATGATAGAAATGGGGTGTCAAGTCAAGTTGCAACAGCGAGTTTAGCTTTATTTCTATGTTACCTACACATTTAGTAGTGTAAATAAAGAAGGAACTTATATATTTTTCCTGTAAGTATAAAAAATTGCTTATACCTATCAGTTGGCTTGTAGTTTGAATTGTCAGTATAAAACTTAACATTGTTTAATATCATCTTCACTCTAGTTCTTATTATTATACGTATTATAATAAATAAACAAATATTTTAGTGTAACGGCAGCAGATACACCGTATGGCAGTAGGACGTTGTCATATTTTGAAATCCAATAATTATAGTCCATTGATGAATGAATGAATAAGTAAAAATTCTTTATACTTTACAAGCTAGACACAACAGATTTAAAATAAAAAGAATACAAATAAATATATTCATAATGGGCAATATTATCGCTTAACAAAGCGATCTCTTCCAGACAACCTTTGGATGGAGAGGATCATTGCATAATGGAAGATTGGCCGAGGTGTAAAAAGAATAAACCGAATAATAGAAAAATAAGAATTACTAAACCTTAAATACATATATATTAGGTAGGTACATCAATAATTGTAAATAAATAAATATCGTATACGAAAACAAATATATGTACTTACGTGCATACATATTAATAATACATTGACATAACATTGATTTGCATGGTCACTCTACTCTCAAAACAAAACTCTCTAAAACAAAACGATATCAGCGCCTCTAACCGTAGATAATGTAATTATGTTACGATATGATCAGTAACGTTTGACCTATCATGAAGTAGCCTTGCATTCATATCGTCAGCTGTTCATATCGTCAAACGCTGATTATTCATTGATTTGGCCATTTCATGATGTGGGCAGTGGGTATTTTCCATTTCATGAAATAGCACCATTGCATGAAATGGTCGGCCACATCATGAAGTGATCAACTATAAGATTTGGCCACGACACATGCACCCTGCAGGGCGGATTATTAATGAAATTGCTGTGAAAATACAATTTAATAATTTATCGAGCGAAGCGAGATCTCCCAGAATCAACTTGGGCAATTCGGCGTTGTATGTATGTATGTTTGTTTGTCCGAGGATAACTTTCGAAGCGTTTATCCGATCATCGTGCAATTTGGTATATAGGTAAGTAGTAATGGCACAATTTTGGTGTGACTCAATGAGCTAAAAATGTGGGGGTCTGTTGAGATATTGGGGTTCAAGAGGTGTAAAAAAAATTAAAATGAGACTATTAGGTCAAGTGGGACGTCAAATTAAATTAATTATTAGTACATTACGACCTCTTTTTTAGTTTTGGTAAAGTTTTTGTAGTTTTTGAGTTATTAGCCATAATAAAGACTGAACTTTGACAAAATTCACAGGGTACACCAGTGACCCCACAGTGCTGTAATTTGGTATGCGTGTAGCTTTAGTAACACAAATATAAGTAAAAGTCTAAAATCCAGAATAACTGCAATTTTTACCCTAAAAAAATAGTAACTAAATAACATGAACTCCCGTTACCTGTAATTTGAATGAAATTGTAGATCAAGTTATTTGGTTATGCATTTCGTGGCACTATTTTAATAGTCAAATATTATAAATAATATATTTTTTTTGTTTTTATGGGAGACTCGAAGGATCTCAGTTCGGGGCGAACCACTAGTTAAAATCATCTCATTCTATTTGTTCTCATTCCATTTGAATCGTTTTGACATCTGAAATTAAAACCACAATATTTTTCAAACAAACAGACCTTCCGATCCAACACCATCAATCTTGTTGTAATAGCGCCGACGTGAAGAGGCCTTGATTAATTGCTTTGTTAATTAATTGACAGTACACAGATATTTTAAATGATAAAGGATTTCTGTGTTTAAAATAAAAATTTCATGGTTTTTTGCGTGATTGTCAACATTTTCATCATGCAGGTTGATTTACCTCGTGTTTTTATGCTTTTTTCTTTGCTTTATAAGCTAATACTAACGTGTAGCCTTAAGGCCATGGCGTATTTTAAACGCATAAACTAAATAATAAATAAATATCGCTGGACATTTCACACAGCGCTATCTAGCCCCAAATTAAGCAGAGCTTGTACTATGGGAACCAGATAACTGATAGAATACTTATATACTTTTTTTTTGTAAACACATATTTATAATATACAGAAAAACACCCAGACCCGTAACAAATATCTGTAGATCATGCAAACATTTGTTCCGCGGCGGGAATCGAACCCGCTACCTCCTGCGTCTCAGCCGGCTATACGCCCACTGCGCCACGGAGGCAGTCGAAAACGATAAACGACGCGCGTTTTAGGCGTAGAGGCCCAAAAAGCAGATTGCAGCATTAGTATTGATTCAAACGCGCATAGAACAATGATTCGTCCAATGCTATCAACGCTATTGTGTTTATAGTACTTAATTATTCGTAATTTTCTATAAGCTTAAAGTTTCGATTCTTCCACAGCATTATGTCATACGGTATACTGCTGTGGGGGAGTGCTGCAGATATAAACACCGTTTTTGTGCTGCAGAAGAGGGCTGTTCGTGCAATTTATAATATGGGCCCCAGAGAATCATTACGCAATAAGTTTAAAGAAATAAATATTATGACATTCCCTTGTCAATACATCTATGAAAATCTAATGTATGTTCACAAAAATATTAATTTGTTTAAGAAAATAGCGATAATCATAATTTTAATACTAGAAATAAAGATAAACTCGCTGTTGCCACTTGTAGACTCCATAAAGTTAGTAAATCGTTTAAAGGGCAAGGTGTGCGCTTTTATAACAAACTCCCAAGGGATGTACAAAAATTGACTATTAACAAATTTAAAAACGTAATTAAACAAAATCTTTATAAAAGAGCCTACTGTAAAATATCGGATTATTTAGATGATAGAGAAGCTTGGGATTGAAACTGCTCCAACTCGTTCAAAATGTTACAATTTAGACGTAATTTCTTTTGTGTATTATGTATTGTAAAAGGATCATTAAAAGGCAAGAAAACAACCAGCCTTGTTTTCTTGCCTTTCTTTCCTGGCTTGGTCGCGAAGGAACAGTCAGTAAAATTGACGTTTCAAAGTGATCCTTGTGATTTTAATGAATAAAAATATTTGAATTTTGAATTTTTTTTTCGTGTCTTCGTAATTCTTAACGGCTTGGCCAATTTTGATGATTTTTTTAGTAATTTTAGGGTATCCTTGATGGTTTTTAGCAATAGTTAGACCCGGTATGCGCAGTGGTCGTGATTCAGTTTATATTTTTTTAATGATCAAAATTTAAACTATTACTAAGACCACTCAGGTGACCCCATAAGTACAAAAATCATTAAAATCGGTCAAGCCGTTTAAGAGAAGAATTACAGAACAATTTGTTTTACCACGCGTGCGTTGCAGCTGGCTGGTCAACTAGTATAAATAAATAAATAAATAAATATTGCTTGACATTACACACAGCGCTATCTAGCCCCAAACTAAGCAGAGCTTGTACTATGGGAACCAGATAACTGATAGGATACTTATATACTTTTTTTTTGTAAATACATACTTATAATATATAGAAAAACACCCAGACACCGAACAAATATCTGTAGATTATGCAAACATTTGTTCCGTGGCGGGAATCGAACCCGCTACCTCCTGCGTCTCAGCCATATATATATATATTATATATCAGTATATTTTATAAAGTTTAATATTAAACGGGTATCTATCGTGTATTTTTATAATAATATTTATTGATCGAACGAAGCGAGATCTCCAAATCAACATGGGCAAATCGGCATTGTATGTATATATGTATGTATGTTTTTTTGTCCGAGGATAACTTTCGAAGCGCTGATCTGATCAACGTGAAATTTGATACATAGTGATGGCACAATTTTGGTGTGACTAAATAAGCTCAAAATCTTGGGGGGTTGTTGAGATATTGGAGTTCAAGAGGGGTAAAAAAAATGAAAATGACACTATCCAGTTAAGTCGCAAGTCTAATAAAAGGTCTTTGTGAGTACATTTAGACCCCGTTTTTATTTTTAGTTTAAACCCACAGATTACACAAAAGGCAGATAGAGTGTACGCAACCAACAGTATGACGCCACTTATCATTCATGTGTGTGTGGCGTTTAGAAATAGCTCTGTAGGGACACGTGCATCAGTGTGCGTGTAATGATACCAGAAAAAGAAAAAACTCCCTGTATTTTTTTTATTGTCCTTTTACGACAACAGGTTCTAAAATTTTATTTGGATACATGAATTTGTTACTAATTGAATACAAATTTGTGTGAGTATTAGGATTGAACAATGAACACAACGCAAAATGTTGAATCCTGCCAATTATTGTCTTGCCTGCTTTGGCGAATAATAGAAACCCATTCCTCGCGTAAAACAACATCTGTCGGCAATCTGCAAAAATCATAAAATAATAAAACTTGACACTGATTACAGTAAGTACACGTTAAATATAACTAGCATCCTCCATTCATTCCACTAATAATATAAATGCAAAAGTTGGTGAGGATGTTTGGATGTTTGAGACTCAATCACGCGTAAACGGCTGAACGGATTTTAATGAAATTTTGCACATATTGAATATGATCTGGATTAACATATAGGATATTTTTATCCCGGTAAAATGTTCTGGCAGGATATTTTTCCCGAAGCGAAGCGAGGGCAGATCGCTATTACTTCTCTATATGTACCATTTATTATATATGTGTATATGTATATGTACATGTAATGTATATACATTACATATACACATACGGAACTAAATTGTTATACATATACAATTATATTTAAAATCCCGCATAAGATATTAATCACCGAATTTTAATCACCGAAAGTAAACGGCAATAACATAATTATAGAAATACATCCAAATTCGGAATAACAATTTAGGCGTGAGATTACGCGTGGGAATCGAACCCACGTCCGTACATTTAACAGTCAGGCTAACTAACGCCTAGATCAACAGGTAGTTTCCCCAATTGAAGGGAAAACATTTTGCCGAAAACTGGCAACACAGTCGAACTAATGTCGAGGTTTTGTGTTTCGAGACAACCGTTTAATTATTGGGTGAATAAATAATAAAATCAATTAAATAATCTATAGTTACTTGTGAAATGATATTCCATCCACTTTTTTTTTTGTTTTTGGGAACAACTTTTACACTGTTTAATAACACAAGACGGCATTTTTGACGGAAAATAATGAATCACTCGAGACGTTTAAGCAGTACGACGCTATCTTTAGCACTGCCGCGAGATTGTATTCGCTTTTAAATTTGTATTCGCTTTTGTGACTTCACGCGCACGTTGGGCGTGCTCTATCTGCCTTTTGTGTAATCTGTGTTTAAACCATGTAGTTTTTAAGTTATTAGCCATTATAAACACTTAATTAAATAAAAAAAAAGAGGTACCAATTTACATGAACTCCCGTTATCTGTAATTTGAATGAAACTGTAGGTCAAGTAGGTTGGCACAACAATCCCTAAACGTATTTAACGACTACACATGTTTAAATTTTACGTATTTGTATAATTTGACAATTCTTTAAATCATATTTCGCCACTAAATACGTTTAGGCATCGTTGCGCAAGTCGACCTTAGAATATTTGTTTTTGTGTTTTGGGAGACTCGCGCGATCTCAGTTCGGGGCGAACCACTAGTAATATACCTACTGATGGTGTAAGTTCAAAAAATACTATTATATAAAAGTAAAGTAAAAATTAAACAACTTTTATTCAAAGGAAAAGCTGTTTCCGTGTTTCCTCTTTCCTATAATTTCCGTTGCTGGTATTGCTTTTACTAAAAACTTATTATCAATTTTAAATTAACTTCCTATCTAACTTAACATAACAAAGAAGTCTCAGAGGCAGCCCTGTTTGAAACTCAGCTATTGTAGCCGCGTCGTTAGCAGATGACTTTGTCGATATGATTAGTAGCTCATTTTATATTGCAAGTTATAATCATAAGAAATTATATCAAAAGCTTATAGACGAAGCACTGAAATTGACATCTATTTACTTATAAATTAATACAACCTATTTTGTTATACATCAATTTAAAACACACATCCGGAATCGTATTAACTGATTTTAGAGCTGGGTTTAAGAGGAAATCCGGGAAGCAAGACATTTGGAAATAGGTATTTAACAAATATATTGCTGTCGCGCTGTGCCTTATATGCCCTATGTGCGTGCGATAGAGACAACTGCAGGTCGGACTGATTATACCTATTTAAAATAGACGAAATCACTGTTTCGTAGTCCCCTGTTTCCTCCTCCAAAACTGGACCGATTTTAATTTTTTTTTCAAATATGTAATAAAAAGGGCTTTGGCTATGTTTGTACGTTTCGTTTTTTTTATTTATTTTCGTCAAATTTGTTTGCTGGATGTCTGAAAAGGAGCAGTCAAAATTAACAATTTCTGTGACTTTAGAAGGTTCCTAGTTCTTATAATAATTAATTTATGGAGAAAAACTAAACGTAGGGACATGACCGTGGTACTTGTAGATTGTATGGTAAACAAATATTTGCTCTAGTATCACTATCCAGAGAACAAACGGGGGACTACGTTTGTATGGACGAAACGCAGCCCAGATTTCTTCTTAATATCGGTAGCTTCATTATTTATCCAGTAATCGATACTTTTCCAATAAACAATTTTTAACGTAAACCGGCTGCGCCTTTGAGACGATGCCGCTTAGTCAATTTAACAGGTACCTACTTACATGATGAATGAATATGATTTGTTTACCTATTTTATACGGATTCTTTGACTGATATTTAATGACTTGATGTTAAGGACGTTTTAATTTTTAAAATTTTCTATGTTAATGAATTCGAATAAAACCTATTTTACATCAATACTAGGCATTAGCCCTACCCGAGATTTCATTTTATGTCGTACATAACAAAACACGTAATATAATAAATGTAAAAGTCTGGGTGTTTGTTTATTACGCAATCACGTCGTAAGGGCTGAACCGATTTTGATGAAATTTGGTGTGTTGATAGATTATGACCTGGATTTAATAGGCTACTTTTATGACATACAACGCGTACGAAGCTTCGGGCGTAAGCTAGTTTAAAATACATTTTCCTTTTTAGTTTAACTAAATATTAATACGTGAAGAAACAAATTTGTACCCACCCATGTTTAAGCTTCTTGCGCGCACGAAGGAGTGTGAGATTTGGCATTTATGAATAGTTGACCAGCCCCGGCTTCACATGAATTTCAAAATAAAATATAGTTATTGAGTTCAATACAAAAATCTCATAGAACAAAGCACTTTCAGAATTTAAAAAACTATCAAAATTTATTTTATACAAACCTTGTCTTAAAAATTTAGAACGAAACAAATAAAAAACAACCAAATCGGTCGAGCCATTTTTGAGTTTTTGCGAGACTAACGCACGGCAATTGATTTTTTGTTTTTATCAGTGTTAGAATACTCAGGAATCTATAATTGTATCCGAAATTGATTCAATATTGACATCAGATTATTAATCACGCAAGATGCAAGATTCCCGCGGTTGAAATCAGTTCCACCAAATTAACTATTTCTGGAGATTCACTGTATTTGTTCATATTGTTACGAGCTGGTTCGGGATAAAATAATGGGAATCAATCTAACCAAAATAACACTTTTATTCAACACTAAAACGATGAATACACGAACTTGGTCACACGTATTCACAACACACTAATTCACACCACTTAAAGTCACCGAAATGTTGGCACGTATAGCCAAATCCAGACTGACTGTCCGGCCATCTCTCCGGCCTATTTATATCGCACACAGTTCACTACACTAGAACGATCTCCAACGTTCCAGGAAAGGGTCGGTGTTTCGACAGAATGACCACTCCCCATTCTGCGCAACCGCAGACAATAACACAGCATGCAGGTATATTCCACACCAAGTATTACGTATTCCATGACACCGTAGGTAAGACGAGAGCCTTCGAGAAATTTCGGCTATTTCTAATTGTGTAACAGCGTAACAATATAAGTCTTGGTTCGTTTTTGTCTATTATTCCCTGCAGACGTTTTGTGTTCGGCTAATATCAAGCAATTTGACGTGTGCCACCGTGATGTGGGTCGCCTTGAAAAACTTATTTCATATCTGTGACGTAGCACTGAGCTACCCAATAAAATTAGGTGATATCTCGAGAACAATATATATCTTGGATATTTTACCCGTTCGGAACCCGTGTATGCCTTTGGGATAAAAGGTTATTTATACTTGTAACAGGTTCTGATGCGATTTGTAATTAGGTTTGTAATTGTAACACACCAGAAACGGTCGCTGAAGTAAAGTAAGATACTGAAACATAAATGGTTGACCTAGCGAGCAAAGCGAACGAAGCGTCTCTGTTTCGAGATTGGCCAAAAAATAGTTTTCTCCGGCTGCTTGTCTGTCTGTTCTCGCCCACATGTCGCATTTTTCAAGCAATTTTGATGAAAATTTGCAAACAAGTTTATTGATTTATAAAATTTTTTTAGTCGATCAAGATCTTTGATTGGGGGAAAATAGGGGGGGGGGGGAGTTTGTTGTAGCGTTATTTAACAACGAATTTCAATCAATTTTGAGAGACACACTAAGGACTTCATTCTACAGAAGATGTTGGGAAAAAAATTACAAAAGGGGAGAGTGGAGGGGGGAAAGGGAGGAAGTCTGCTGTAAAGATATTTAAGGACGAATTTAAAGTTTAAATTTATTTTGGAAATCTTATACGTACCAATTCTCTTCACCATAAGGAGAAGAACCTGCAGATACCAGATTAGACCTCCTTGAACCAAGGGAACGCGAGTAAAATAAGTTGCAAAGATTAGGCTAAAAAGCATACTCTACAAAACAGCGACTAAAAACTCTGACCACTCCCATATTCTTCATAGACAGTTTCCTAAGAAAATGATTAATGTTTTCCTCTGATAGCAGAAAAAACGTTCAAGACTTGTAAAATGATACCAATCCGATGAGAGATTTGACAGATGCTCCTAATGAGACCGCCGCAGCCTTAATAGCTTGGGAAAGGAGGTCAGTTCTGAAGATGGATCCTTGAAGTTCCAGAAATATAGGATAGCTTTATTTGAGCAGTTTGTCCTAAAAACGTGTTAGTACAACCCATCTCCAAAAGTTTGTGTTAATATGTTTGTTAAAGTATTATTTTAAACCACTTTATCGGTGTTTTGAACAAAGTTTCGGTTCAATTCGTGAACAGGGTGAGTGCGATCCGCTACGAACTACGTCTCACCATTGTCGGTCAAAACGCCGATAAAACGATACGTGATAAATTCCGTATTTATTTTTTAAATGTGTTTGAAACAAGCTTTTACTTTATATTGTATATCATATATCTCTACTTATAGGTATAACTTTACATTTGTATATAAAAACAAGACCAGTCTATTTCGAGTAGGATTCGCGCACCAAGGGTTCCGAACCTACCTAGTTTTATGTTAATTTAGCGCCACCATTTGGTTATGTGAGTGGTAAAAGCGTGTTAATAACACACACTTTTTTATTATAACTTACAAGTTAATTTTTACAAAATTTAAAAAATCCAGTCCCCGCTTTTTGCAACGGGTTTAAAAACCACTTTAAAAACCACTCGAGTTAAACTATCTTTCCATTTAAAAAACCGCGTTCAAATCGGTCCATCGATTCGGGAACTATAACATGCGCGACTTAACTGTGCACTTCCTTGGAATGCGACCCCACTCCCGCTACCCCGCGCGGCGCTCCGCTGTGCCTCATGCGCTAGTAACTATTGCATCACTGTGATGGTGACGTTACAGTGCGAGGTGCACAGTTAAGTCGCGCGTGTTATACGATGCCACAGACAGACCTAGGCGTCAAACTTATAACACTCTCTTTTTGCGTCGTTAGTTAAAAATACACACTAAAGATCTCCACGAATCATCTAACAGCCAATAATAGCATAACGGCCATAACGGCCAATCCCCGTTATAATGTTTTATAAATAAAAAAAAAAAATATATATTGGTGGACATTTCACACAGCGCTATCTAGCCCCAAACTAAGCAGAGCTTGTACTATGGGAACCAGATAACTGATAGAATACCTATATACTTTTTTTTTCTTTGTAAATACATACTTATAATATATAGAAAAACATCCAGACCCGGAACAAATATTTGTAAATCATGCAAACATTTGTCCCGTGGCGGAAATCGAACCCGCTACCTTTTGCGTCACAGCGGCCCACTGCGCCACGGAGGTTTTAATATAAAACAATTATAATGTCAATTTCAGCTTTAAATATCGTTAGATTGAACTTCACAGTCTCCGGCTGGAATCCTGAAAAACAGTTTGTAAACAAACGACTGTTTAATTAAGATAAGGGTTGGGAATAGCGTAATTGGTGTCCCAGGACCTTCATTCCCTTCATTAGAAGTAAAGAGCAACTTATATTGGTGAAAATTTAACCCTTTACAAGCTTGATTATTCTGTCTTAACATCTGTATGGACCACGCACCTAGCGCTACCTACACTAAAGGAAATCTGACAGGTTCAATTTAACGTCTATCATTTTGCATGCCGTGATAACACGCGTGATAATTTTGACAACAAAACGAGAAACTGGTCGGCATACCACCTGCCGTACCAATCGATTTTCTTCAACTTTTCTTGTTAGCACAAGTAAGGAGTGGAACTCACTTCCGGCGTATGTTTTTCCGAGCTAGTATAATCTCGGAGTCTTCAAGTCCAGAGTGAATAGGTTTTTTCTAGGCAAGGGTGCTTTATCTTCGAGCACACCTCACTTATCACCGCAAATTACCAGGGACTGCTTTTGACAAGTAACATGCTTATAACTGCTTAAAATTACTATCAAGAACTGTAAAATTCCTTGAAAATTGTTTTATCAACCGTCTTATAACGTTCTCGTGAAATCCAGTCCATCCAAAGGTTGTCTGGAAGAGATCGCTTTTAGCGATAAACCGCCACTAGTATTTCTGCGTGTATTTGATTTTTATATTGTTTTTTTTATTTTAAGTGTGATTTACAATAAATCATTTTCTATCTATCTATCTCGCTGGGTGGTTATGGTAACGATTATGCTAGGCTGTCTAGTAGGATTGCGAGCTCCAATAACAAATCATTCATCAGATTGACTTCTGCAGCCCTGTCAGGTTGCTTAATGGGCGTTTAGCCTTAGTCAAGGACAAATGGAAAACGCAATATGAAACTCAACAGACCGGTAAAATGTCCACCGAATTTCAGCTCACTTTTTGCACTGACAGTTTTGCCCACAAATTTAGTGTTTTTTTGCTAACATAACAAGGACAGCGAGAAACAATTAACTGAGAAGCTAAGCTGTCACAAGCCACGGCCATTTTTATAATTATGGATACAATTAAAAAAACAAAATTAATTAAATAATTAATATTGAATTGAATAAATCCTAAAATATCTGCAAAACGCCAATTGAAGAAAAAATTTAAATTATCTATACCTACCGACGATACTAGCTGACTCGTCCGGTGTCCACGGATTTTTATAAAACAAAATATAGCCTAGCACTCAGGGATAATGTAGCATTAATGAAAGAATTTTAAGAATCAAATCAGTAGCTTAGGATCCCGTACATCCAAAAAAACAAACTCACAAATTTTACCCATTACGTAGAGTACTATTCCCATCTTTGGCATGGGGCTCCAAAGTACCAATTGCTTCGTTTTGACTCCCTTCAGAGAAGAGTCATTAGAATCATCGGCGATCCCAAACTCGCCAACAGGCTAGAACCACTGAGTCAACGCCGTGACATCGGATCGTTGTGTTTTCTACCGCCTGTATAATGAGGAGATTTTACCACCGCACTTCTCGACACCGTAATGAAGCTCATCCACATATCATCGACAATTGGGTATCGCGCACCACATGCTTCACGCGATCTTTTCTACCCCATACTTGCAAGATGTAGAATGAACTACCATCTGAGGTATTCCCGTTAGGCTACGACATGGCACGCTTCAAGAGAAATGTTAAAAGGTTTCTACAGGGCAGGGAATGCATCGACAATACCCCGGGTGTTGCCGGTGTTAATAGGCGACGGTGACCGCTTACCATCAGGTGGGCCGTACGCCTGTTTCCCCACAAAAAACATAAAAAAATATAGAAAAATTAAAACAACATACTTAGATAAAATAGAACAATGTAAACCTATGTGATAGGGGGGGCTTGTGTTCCATGCTTTAATAGTTGCAAAGCCTAGCTTGCTTCTTTCCGCTTCTCTGACCTTCCTAGTTTAGCCGCTTGCGTAGCATAAGCACAAACCTGCCTTACTCATCTCTTCTTAGATAAGTAGGGTGCGAATGGTCTTGGGAGAGTGCAGCGCCAGTCACCGATCCCCAAGGCAAGCCTGGCGTGCTATCCCTCACGTGTTTGCCCACTGTTATTGGTCTAGTTATCTCTGAAATAGACGTAACTAAAACCTCCAGACGAAAACTGCGGGGCCCGAGTAACCCCGCGGGTCCACCATCGGCCGGACAGATGTTGGATAGCTCCTCAAGGGGGGGGAGGTGAGTAATGCGGGGTCTCAACCCCACGCCTCCCCCCCCCCCCTCGGTGACCCAGCGCCGCGGTGAAGGGGGGCGAGGGTAGGACTACTCAAATCGAGGTTGGTGCTGCTTCCCCCCCTATCACCAAAAATATGGGACGATGCCGCATGGGCAACGGCATTGGCCACGCAATATAGCAATATATAAAATAGAACAAGGTAAACCTATGTGATACAATAGGCGGTCATATCACTCACGACTCTTCTACAAAACCTCAATGGGAATGAATTATTTAAGTATTACCTGGTATTTAAGTTCTTAGTAAATAACCATTCGTGATTCATTGTGATTTAAACCATATATTCACAAGCTATATAAGTTTAAAAACTTAAACCCGACTACCGTAATACCACGTACATAATACGTCAATGGTATACTATCTCACGCAGACCATAATCGAATCGACTGACACCTCATTCATCAAAATCGAATGAGTAGTTTAGGCGCTACAGTGGAACATATGTACATCCATAGACTGCTACAAATAAACCCTTTCCTTTGCCGGAGTCGGGTAAAAAGCAGAGATTGAATCTTAAATATGCGGGTCACATAGCACTAATAACTGACGGCCGTTGGGGCAAAAGGTTCTACAGTGAAGACCACGCACTGGAAAGCGCAGCGTAGGACAGCCTTCCACTGGATGGAAAGACAGCCTGGTAAAGGCTACTTGGAGCCGTTAGCTACTGGCCTCGCTGGTTCGCTCTATGAGGGAGGCATATGTTCAAAAAACCAGCCAAGTGCGAGTTGGACTCGCGCACGAAGGATTCCGTACCATTATCTATAAAGATGGCAAAAAAATCATGTCTGTTGTATGGGAGCCCCACTTAAATATTTCTTTTACTTCAATATATTTTGCTTCTGGCAGCCTGATTATTTAGCAGATTGGCCTTTCCTTAGCAGTGGGACTGATTAATGCACATTCTCGCCTAGTTCTCCCCAATCATCTACATTTTTGTTTTTTGTTGTAACTTAATATAGCTATTATTTATTACTTATTTATTATTTTCTTAGCGTGATAACTTATATTTATCTATATATTCATATTTTTTGTAATTGTAGTACTGTGCGGGCATCCGTGATATCTTCATTTTTAAATGGTTCCAACGGAAGATCAGCGTTGTGCCAAAAGCACAACAAATGCTGAGTTGGACGCCTTTTTGTGACGTCGGTCGTTTAGATATAGGTAATTGTGAGACACATTTGTTAGGTATTGCTGTTCTTGTGTGCATGAATATGTTGTCTTGTGTGTACCTTACTTGTGTGCTGTTTGTGTTTTGTACCGTCACAAATAAATGTTTTCTCTTTCTTTCTTTCTCTTTCTATAATTATTTATTTTTAAATATATAACTAAATATTCTATGAATATTTCAAGCGTCTACAATGCCGTTATCAATATCAAGCAGAAGCGAGCAAAAAAATCACGTTTGTTGTAGGTATGGGAGCCCCTCTTAAATATTAATTTTATTCTGTTTTTAGTATTTGTTGTTATAGCAGCAATAGAAATACACCATCTGTGAAAATTTCATTGTCTAACTATCACGGTTCATGAGATACAGCCTGGTGACAGGCGGACAGACAGACAGCGGAGTCTTAGTAATAGGGTCCCGTTTTACCCTTTGGGTACGGAACCCTAAAAATGACGTCCTATGGATGATACGATGATGTTCATGAACCTTATAGAAAACGAGTGCATATACGCATTCAATTTTAATGACATTGATAGGCTAATGAGTCTGTATTTTATTAACGTCATTTACCGTTTCCCTTTTAGAACCGTTCACGTAATGCAATTTCAGCGTTGCCCGTCGCTGTATAAATAAACTTCGTTACTAGTTCACAGGCCTGGGTTTACGTTAAAGTATTAAAGTTTTAAAAACAGTAGTTTCACCCTACAGACTGAGAAACTTTGCAATTGTTCTTATTTTTAGGAACCCAGTCTATTTGCGAGATAATTAAAAGAAACCCGTTTATAATCATCTTATCAGATCATACGCAATATAAATACGCGTGTAGGTAAACAATTATTGAAGTGAAACTTCTAACGCAACTTCCAACAAGGTTGCGTTAAACGTTTAACGCTACCATGGAGGGTTATGAAAGCACTGTTGCGTTAAACGTTCAACGCTCCTAGGGAGGGGGAATATAAAGAGACAGAGCGAGAGTGAACGCGTGGCACTTATAATCATCCAAACCCTTTGGTACACACCTATCCGGTCTACCCGTTGGATCCGCCCGCCAAATAAAATCCTCCGTCGTCCGAGACACGTTCTCGGAGACCCGGATGACGAAATCACCTCCGCTAATGCGGAAGCTGAGTCATCTACATCAGACAGAGCAAACACTTCACAGAAACACCGACCTCGCCGGCGAGGTCGACGAGTCCCTTCAGTCGCCGCCTATACGAGGTACAGACATGTACCCGGGCGTTTCTCTCCTATCCCCACCCCGGCAACTGCCCAAGCCGAGGCTCGTACCTAAGTGGTGCCCTTGCGCTAGTTGCCTAAATAACTTACTGGGCTGAGCGCCATCTGCGCTCGCCAAAAGTTCAGTTAAGCTGTCACGGCCTCAGAGGCCAACAGCGAGTTTAGTCCATCAGAAAAAAAAATGCGTGGCACTCGAACGCATGCGCGTAGTATACCTGTTACAGGCCAGCGCGAGCGTTAGCAACGAGTAGCGTCCAATATTCCAACGCAAGAGGGAGAGAGAAAGAAAGATACACAAAGGTAGAAAGTAGGAGAGAGAAAGAGAGTGAGTCGGTAGATTCCAAGCACATGCGCGTGGTATTTGAAGGTTTCACTTCTACCACGTGTAAATTGCACACATGCTTTTTTTATTTATCCGTACGTTTGATTTTTGTCAAATATTGATACATGACATGAAACCCTAAAAAAATATAAAATAACTAGTTGGCCCGGCGAACTTCGTACCATCTTGACATGCGTATGACGCGGGCTGCCAATGTACGTCAATCGGCCATCATAAGCTGATCTATGTATGAGAAAATGAATTTTATCCATAATTTTTTTGCGTGAATTTTTCCGTTATTTTAATTGTTATTCTGCTATTTAGGGCGAAGACAAATCCAACAAATCAAAAATCATCAAAATTGGTACGGCAGTTCTTGAGTTATAAATGGTGTACCTAACCCGACTTTGTTTTATTATATGTAGATTAAAAAACCTTACACTAATTCTAATTCCGATAAAACGGTACATGATAAATCCCATATTTATTTTACATATTTTTTGATCGAGCGAAGTGAGATCTCCAAATGAACTTGGGCAAATCGGCGTTGTATGTATCTATGTATGTATGTATGTTTGTTTGTTTGTTCAAGGATAACGTTCGAAGCGTTGATCCGATCATCGTGAAATTTGATACATGAGTAGGTGATGGCACAATTTTGGTGTGACTAAATGAGCTAAAAATGTGGGGGAGTTGTTGAGATATTGGTGTTCAAGAGGGGTAAAAATGTGTCTTTATTGGTACATTTATATTCCTTTTTTATTTTTAGTAAAATCCTTATAGTTTTTGACTTATTAGCCATAATATAAACTGAACTTTGACAAAATTTACAGAGTACACCAGTGATCCCACAGTGCTGAAATTTGGTATGCGTGTAGCTTTAGTAACACAAACTGCAATTTGTGCCACAAAACAGAGCAACCACAATACATGACCTCCCGTTACCTGTAATATGAACGAAACATTATATGGCTATTTATATCGTGGCACTATTTTGATAGTCAAAGATTACGAATACTATTTTTATTGTTTTTATGGGAGACTCGCAGGATCTCATTTGAGGTGAACCACTAGTATTATAAAGAGGAAATATTTGTAATTTTATATGTTTGTAACGAATAAACTCAAAAACTACTAATACTATTTCAAACATTATTTCACCATTAGAATGCTACATTATATCTGAGTAACATAGGTTACTTTTTACCCTACTGCGCAGGAGGATGGTAATGTTTTATTGACAAACCATGCGTGCAAAGCCGCAGGCAGGTCAGCTAGTTTAAAATATAAAATATAACCGGTGCGGTGGCGGGCACAGTAACCACCATGTGAATAGTAACAGGGACACAGCCACAACTGTAAAACGGAAGTTTACTCGTACGTTTTAACAATTGTGCCGTGTGCCTGCACTTTATCTAGCCGACGGAAATGGTCAAAACTTTTGTGGTTACCTGCACAAATTGTAGATGCATTAGAGTTGGCACGCTGTAAGCTAGGGTTGGGTGGAATATACCATGTAGGTCCCGACAATCTATTATCTAGATTGTACTTATAGTAGAGGAGACGTGGAAGATCGACCTTCACCGATCTGATAACCAGATGAGACATATTTTTTATCAAATATAATTTATAAACAGATATGTCTATAATTACTTGCCTATCTAAAAGTGATTATGGTTATTTTTAATTAAATTAACTTTAATCGATTTTTTTTTCATCACTTTCATTCTTTTGATAACCAAATGAATTTTATTTCACTGTTAGTTTTTAACACACAGAATATGCCTCAGTAGGCTTGCCTAATCATTTCTGTGTATAGCTACCTGGCAAGCCGATGTGAACAGGTAAGTCAATATAGGTGACTCCATCGTTCTGCTAACTTATCGAAAGTTATATCAAATTTTAGATTACTTTATTACAAAATCAGTCATATTTCAAAATCATTGCCTGCAAAAAATCATACTTATAGTACTGTTGCCTAGCTAAAAACTTTTAGATAACACTTTTAGATAGGCAAGTAATTATAGGCATACTTGTTTATAAATTATATTTGATAAAAAATATGTCTCATCTGGTTATCAGATCGGTGAAGGTCGATCTTCACCGGCTCTTAGACCATTTTTCACGCCAAGGAAAGACGACATAACAAAGATTGCTGGCCTTTGAACCTAACAATCGGTTTAAGATGATTGCATCTTCGCGCCTGGTGAAAATGTACAGTATTAGTTAGGCAACACAATCGTTGTAGCATGGGAATGATTGATCGAGCGAAGCGAGATCTCGAAATCAACTTGGGCAAATCGGCGTTGTATGTATGTTTGTTTGTCCGAGGATAACTTTCGAAGCGTTGATCTGATCATCGTAAAATTTGATACATAAGTAGGTAGTGTTACCACAATTTTCGTGTGACTAAATGAGCTAAAAATGTTAGGGAGTTGTTGAGATATTGGGGTTCAAGAGAGGTAAAAAAATGAGACTATTAGGACAAGTGAGACGTCAAATGAAAGTTCTTCATTAGTACATTTACCTTTTTTTAGTTTTAGTAAGGTTCTTGGAGTTTTTGAGTTATTAGCCATGGTAAAAAATAAACTTTGACAAAATTCACACGGTACACCAGTGACCCCACAGTACTGTAATTTGGTATGTGTGTAGCTTAAGTATCACAAATATAGGCAAAAGTCTGAAATCCAGAATAACTGCAATGTGTATCCCAAAAAAATTTAACCAAATTACATGAACCCCCGTTACGTGTAATTTGATTGAGACTGTAGGTAAAGTTAGTTGGTTATTTGTTTTGTGGCACTATTTTGATAGTCAAAGATTACAATTAATATTATTTTAGTTTTAATCGAAGACTCGCGAGACCTCAGTTCGGGGCGAACCACTAATTTAGATAAATTTTAGAATATATGTATATTTGAATTTCTACAAAGTTATTCTTCCATTCACACGCCACCATTCACTATTCACGCATCATTCACAAGTGTGTCCATCCGCCGGATTTGTCGCTGGCAACAAGACAAGGCGAGCGCCGCGCCGCACTTAGCGCTCAAGTAGTGTGTGGGCGATGACGGATTTATCCACTGATTTGTAAGGCGGCGTGCGGTTCGACGCTCATGTAGTGAATGGTGGCCTTTAGATTGTTTCCATTTATCTAGACATAAGCACCGCCATCTGTCAAAGCACAGAGATAAGTTCCGGGAAGTTTTGATTTATTACCTCGCGCCGAAGGCATCTGCCTCCCACTCCTTGAAGACACAGCTGGTAATTAACACACGGACTAAATGGATCCACAGGTGCTATAAACTACAGCTAAATAGTTTTATTCATAATTTAGAAGGTATGACAACAAAAGCAAACACGTCACACATTACTTTTATCACCTCAATTTCTTGTTATGCCATGAATACACTAATTAATAGAATCTGCTCTAGTTGCAATAAGCGCTTCTCGAGTGTTGATATCTTTAACAATAGCTAGACGGCTACAGACTTTCAGCGTTTTGGAACCCGGTTATTGCTAGGTGTGCGCGTCGTGATCGATCGTCTCAGTGCGTAGATACGGTTAGTGTAGTGTGTCGTAATGTGTACGAGGATATTTCTAATTCTGAAGATCAAGTGAGGGTAGTTATTGCAGCTCCCACACTTCTTGACGGTAGCTCTAAGTACTCTAGTCAACCCGTGACCACGGCTGTTGCAACACAGCCGAAACGCCGGGATAACAAATAAAAAAGGTACATACGCGGCAAATACCCGTTTTAATCAATAATTATTCAATAGCAAGCAATCATTTAAAAAATAAATACTACATTTATTGTCAAAATTATAATATTGATATATTTCAGTGTAACAACATTTTATAACACATTTGCTCGTAAAGGGTCTCTTATTTCACCAATTTCAATATCGTAATGTATGTCATTACGTACTTGTGCGTTATTGTAATGTAAAACGCACGAGTTTCTTTTTATTAAGGTAAAACGTACGGTTTATCAAGATGCTCCGTCTATAACGAACGATACTTTTTAAATCTTAGCAAAGAGTTTTTATGTCAGACAAGTGGTCAACATTTTATGAATAAAATTAACTTTGGAGATAAAATATAATAAATAAAAATTTAATACTATAATTTAATTAATTTTGACATTAAATTACAATAAATTACAACCATAATACAACCATCTGTAACAAAAACAAAAAAAAAATTAATTTACTTTATTAGAAATACTGTCTGTTTTTGTGCCTTTTCCTTAAAAAAAGCGCTGATGCGCGCGTATCGCTAATTTGTGAGCAAGTAAAAATTAATACGCGCGCCTTTTCTTTCCGAGAAACTCCGAGTTTTATTTATTTCCTCGCAAATATGTTATAAAACGTCGTATGACATACGGCGCTTTGATAATTACAGCCTCTGCTTTCTTGTAGCCCTCGCCTACGGCTCGGGCTAGCAATATCGCCTCGGCTGTAAGTTTCAACTTACCGCACTTATATCATAATGTACTATTTAACCTAACTATCTCATTTACTCATTATTATATTATCAATTATCACTGTTATACATAGTTCAATTGTAGGAACTCTACAGCGTGTTTGGTTATACTGACGATATTCAAGTGACGGTTTCTCAAAATATAAAAAAAGACTTCGCGATAAAAAAACAACTAGTTATATTATCAAATTTTAAAGAAAATCGACTAAGTTTAGGTTATTAATTCGATATAAAACTTACTGCCTACTCTTGCAATAGATATCTAAAAATAAAGGCCGATGATATCTCTTTCAGAAACGGCTGCGGGTTTTGGGTTAGAAAGGAACAACAAGAGATATCCCGAGACGTCACCAATACAGTATCGGTGGTTAAATGGAAAGCGTTATGCAATAGCACAACATAAGTTGTTGTTTTTACATGCCAAAATAAATTTCATATTTCTATGGTAATTATTTCACAAATTTATGTATGCTGCTCATCAAAACAACCACTTTAATTTTTGTGCGTATATTATCAAACACCCTATATAATGGACGTGTTTAAGTGCTAGAGTTGGTTTTTTTTTCATATTAGAAGCAGTGGTTTAGTTTTACTAGGATGTTATTGTTTTAGTTTAAAATTATTGTTAGTAATAAATTCAGATAGGTTGATATATAAATATATATTTTTTTAATTTATTTAATTTTGGAAAACTATCGCGACATATTAAACAGAATAGTTACAGTAAATAATAATAAACAGACCATTTAAAAGTATCCACTGATAGAATCAGATTATACTAACGAGGGCGCGGGCGAGCCCGATTTACATGACGAGTATCACCATCCCAAACGGCGAAACGAGGACTCGGAGGTGTTGGCACATCAAAAACCCGGTGTTTTTTGCAAACACTATATTGAACCCCGTCATTGAATTGTTCCTTGTACACGGCACAACGCATTTCGAATTTCGTAAAGTATCAATTAGCAGCGGTATAAATATGTCGTAAGCGAAGCGTACCCGCAACCGTTAATTGGTTGTATAACCGTAAAAGCATAATTTTAGAACTGTTTTATATTTGTAGCTGTGGTATTTTCAATATAATAAAATATTTGCTAAGACTTTTAAAATCATCGCAAAAATTACGAGCCAGACTGAATTTGAACCCGTAAGCTTCCAAAACTTGTTCAGCTCGTAATTTTTGCGAGCGTCATTAGATATAAAAAAAACATTATTATAAATACGGGATTTATCACGTACTGTCTTATCGAAGAGAGCAGCAGTGATGATAATGATGATGACGTAGCCTGTCAACACGCTGGGCTATCGTTAACGCAATCCCCACCACCGCGCCCGTTGGCTCGACGATGCCCGTTGACGATGAAGGTTCCCGAATTGAACCAAAACATTGTGGGTCGAAACACCGATAAGACGGTACGTGATAAATCCCGTATTTATTATAATGATTGAAAAAAAAAATGTTTTTAATTTCCTCGCATTTATGATGAAATGTTATGTGTTATACTCTGATGTAAGCTATAAATAACACCCTCGATTAGCATCCTCGCTTGCATTCGTCCGCTCATACGCCAAAATATCTCGGGTGAACAATCGCCTTACAGCCCTTGTATATCAATGTACTATTTCGTATTTTATTCCACAAGTACCTGCTTAAGATGCAAGTAACCAACTGGTCTGATCTAACTTTTAGTATCTGATTCCGAATACTGCTTCCAACTGCTCCCACATCAAGCCTACATCAATAAAAAAACATGTATAATAACTAGTGATCAGATATTCGGATGCATAATTACCTAAAGTTCAAAGTTGGCTAGTATGGATAGCACTTTTTTATCGAAAAAATTCCGTGATTCTGGGGTCAACAAATTTCTCATGTGTTAATTATTTTAAATTATTTATCTACTTAACCTAGACATCCCTGAAAACGGCATAGGTGTTTATTATGGTATGTCATTCATCCCTCATATTAGTCTAAAGAAATTCACATTCTATGAAAAAACGCATACTTTGGCACATGGGTATATTAGGTATACATAATGCCTTGTGACAACGTAATATGGTTGCTTTTCGATACGTTTACTGTCAGTAATTTTTGGCGAAGCAAAAACAACCTTGTAACAAGTGTCAGATCGGGCCTATTTAGACCTCAGGGAATATAAGCATTTTGTAAGTGTGCGAGTGAGATGTCAAATTCTACCTGCTTAATATTTAACGTTAAATTAATATGCATCCAATCCCGGGATCCCGGGATTTTATTTATAATAAAAACATTCTAAAAAGCCGCTTTCATAATTTGTTAGCCAAAATTCAACTTTAGGTAAATATGCATCCGAATATCCGTTCACTAGTAATAACATACATGTGTGATGTGTTGTTGAACCTATAAACGTTTTGAAGGGCGTTAAACAAAAGCTGTAAAATGTCAATTTTCCGTGGATTCATCTATCCGAAGTGTATAAATGATCTCCGTGTAGTCACTCGACACTTTCGGACCCGGGTAACGAGGCGCGGACGTCAATGGACTCAATCGATCTTCGTTACATGCGACCTATCGTTGCCCGTTGACTAGGTATACTTTCATAGTGGAATAGTATAGATAGATGATGCATTCTCTGCGTGCCTCGAGGTTTTGACACGCGACTGCACTGAATTATTGGTGCTACATTTGTTACATGTTACATTTGTATTCTATTTGACTATGAAGGATTAATAATTCTGTATATGCCCACGGTTTGCGTAAGTATCTGGATTTAATGTCTTAATGATTTAATGTTTGACAACCTCCGTGGCGCAGTGGGCGAATAGTCGCCTGAGACGCAGGTGGTAGCGGGTTCGATTCCCACCGCGGAACAAATGTTTGCATGTTCTTCAGATATTTGTTCCGGGTCTGGATGTTTTTCTATATATAATAAGTATGTATTTACAAAAAAAAATTATAAGAATTCTACCTGTTATCTGGTTCCCATATTACATGATCTGCTTAGTTTGGGGCAAGATAGCGCTGCGTGAAATGTCCAGCAATATTTATATTTTTATATTTTAATGTGTGTTGTTTGGCTCACACAGTACGCAGGACTTTTACTCACATACCTGTTTGCTCTGTCATAGACGTTGACTATCGTTGATGACCTCCGTGGCGCAGTGGGCGAGTAGCCGGCGGTAGCGGGTTCGATTCCCGCCCCGGAACAAATGTTTGCATGATCTACAGATATTTGTTTCGGGTCTGAATGTTTTTCTATTTATTATAAGTATTCTTTATTCTTTATTGCACACAAGAAAATACATTTAAAAATACGATAGAAATAGAGGTCATGCACAAAGGCGAGCTTAACCCTTAGAAGAGTTTTCTTCCAGCAAACCTTTGAGGCTAAAGAGAGAGATGATTTTAAAGGCAGGTGAGTGTACAACAACATAAATAAATATATATACCCAAAACTAATATGAACTATACTCAAAGTATATTATAATATTATAATTATAATAAATAAGTTATAGACCTAATAAATAAATAATAAATATTGCTGGACATTTCACACAGGGCTATCTATCCCCAAACTAAGCTGAGCTTGTACTATGGGAACCAGATAACTGATAGATTACTTATGTATATACTTTTTTGTTTGTAAATACATACTTATTATAATATATAGGACAACATCCAGACCCGGAACAAATATCTGTAGATTTATCCTTTTCTTGTATATTACGTAACTATTTTATTTGTCCCGTTTGTTCGTTATTGCGTGTCAAATGTGTAAGGGCGGTGCGTGGGGGCATAACTACAATAATATGTAAAAATAAATCGCGACGAATGAAGCCGTTCACATTATTGTGATCGAAGTTAACTTGTTAAGTTCATTCGACCATATATAATTTCTTGTGTTTGACACTTGTCAAAATCAATTGTGAAATAAAGACTAAACTCTCAATATGTGACTAAAATCCATAATAATATTATAAATTCGAAAGTAACTCTGACCATCTGCCTCTCTGTCTGTTTGTGTCTCGTCTGTTTGTATCTCTGTCTCATTGTTAGCCTTTCACAACCAAACGGCTAGACGGATTTCAATTAAATTAGATGAGATTATGGCCGGAATTGAGACATGGCTACTTTTTACCAAGCTGCGCAGAAGGAGGGTAATGTTTATTATCAACAAACCTTGCGTGCGAAACCGCGGGCGAGTCAGTTAGGGTCTAAAATTTCTATACGTATTAGAATATTATACTGTCTTATAAATAAATATTCCATTAGTTCGATAATCTTGGAAGGTTCGTTCACGAAATTAGATAAACTTGACGACAGTTCGCCTTAGGGCCCGTCAAAGTTCCTGATAAATATTACATAACTGAGAGTTTGACAGCAATGCCCAGAGAGCTTAGCCAAGTTACATTCGCTACGATACAAATCGTTTTCGAAAGTCGTCAACGCTTTATCAAAAGCGAAGATAAAAGATCGTATTACGAAGAGTCGTATTACGTTTACCCTGACGAACGCTAAATCCATTCGTCTGTTCATTAACTCTATGTTTAGCTATGGAATTCCGTCAGTAAAGTATGTAGGTACATTAATCGCCGCTGTCATTGCGCTGTCATTGCGGAACGGCTTTACCGATTTTTACCAAATTTTATATGCGTATTCAGTAGGTCTGAGAATCGGCTACTATGTATTTTACATACCCCTAAGTGATAAGAGTTGTTCACCCTTACATTTTTTTTAAATTTTTTGACGAAATTTTTTGTTTTTATTTTTTTATGATACAGCATTCAAAAATACATACACCCCTAAATTTTCACACTTCTACCATAAACCCCTATCTCAGCTTAGCAACACAAAATTTATTGATTCTAAGGCGGTACGAAGTTCGCGGGGTCAGCTAGTAAAAATATACAAGTTTGTACTATGAGGATAGAAATCATCACAGACACGTTTATTAAAACTTATCATTATTACTTAGGCAATAAAGTTCATTATGCTGTACAGTGTTATCATTTAATTATGCTTTACGGGAAATCCCCGATCAATTTCATGAGTATTGCGATCTTGTACCTAAATGTATTTCCATCACACATACTTACGAAATTGACAAAACTACTAAATTCTACAAAGGCGTTTTGAGCTAGGTACTAAAGAATCATAAGTTACGCTCGTAATATACAAAAAAAGTAGAAATCTACCAAAGGTGGTCATTAGCATCATAATAGTCTGTGCAATTAATAACGAACGAGTCTCTCATAGAAAATCAAAGCAAAATGCTGCCGCGTAAACACATACTTATACAGGTACATTAGTTTACCAACGGACTGAGTCAAAACATTCAACCTAATCACAACTACAGCACATATTAATAAAGTCACAAATCCTTTAAATATTACTATCATTCGTCTCAAATAACGAGCATAGTATTAAATTACACTATGAAAAGATTTCTAGCAGTCGTTGTCGCTTTGTCGTAAATGAAGTTTTGTGCCTAGCCAAGTTACAGGTGTCGTATCGAACGTTAATTCCATTGGTCTGTGCGTCAGCTCTATGTTTTGTCTATGCCCTTCGTCAGCAAATACTAAATACCCCTCAGTGGAAGGCCGCCATCTTAGATATGCGCAAGAGATTTGACGCGCGTTTTTATCCACAGCGCCATCTGTGTTACCATGTCTGAACCATCGCGTAGTTCACTTAAGTAAGTAGAGTAAATCCATATCCGTGTGTTACTTGGTTCCACCGTTCGTTACTAGGTGGCGCTGTCATCAACAGTTATGAAAGTTTGATAAATTGTGAAAGTAAAGACAAATAAGTTATATCGTAATAAAGCACTAACAAAGATAACAAAATAAATAAAAATAATTATATTTCTTTACAAAAAATACCATTTAACCGAGAAAATACAACGCAATACAGAAAACTTAACTTGAAGACTGAGCTCAGCTGATAATAAATCGCCATTTTGTGTCGTTGTCTACAGGGTTCTGGCGTTCGCTTGATTCTTGGCAAGAAAATCGATGACAAAGCGGTAACGCTTGTCGTTTGTGTATTTTGGCTACGAAAATGTATGAGAAAGTAATCGTTCGACACAGTCGATTCGTTTGATGTAAATTGTTGTCGATGGGTCACGTGATATTTTCGTGGCATTGTGTGAACCCCATACATTTTAATTCCACAATAGATTCGACAGCTGACGTTTTCGCTTGTCAAAATTGTCTTTTGGCTACGGATTTGTATGAAAGTAAGTTTGACCCCGCCGAATCGTTTGATGGAATGGATTGTTATTGACACTTGGCTAGGAATTATATGTTCGTTGTCGACAGACCACGTGGTAAATTTATAGCATGTGTCAATCCCATACATTTTCGGGCGTATCGACTGGCGTCATCGTTTATCGACTGTAACTTGGCTAAGCCCTCTGAACTTTGAGCGAAGAATCCGTTTATGAATTAGGGTGATATACGATCGTTTCCTAAAGTAGATATATTAAATAAATAAATATTGCTGGACATTTCACACAGTGCTATCTAGCCCCAAACTAAACAGAGCTTGTACTATGGGAACCAGATAACTGATAGAATACTTATATACTTTTTTAAATACATACTTATAATATATAGAAAAACACCCAGACACGGAACAAATATCTGTAGATCATGCAAACATTTGTTCCGCGGTAGGAATTGAACCCGCTACCTCCTGCGTCTCAGCCGGCTATACTCATATCCATACTTTTAATCATAAAAATAACGATAAACTCCCTGTTGCCACTTGTAGACTCCATAAAGTTAGTAAATCGTTTAAAGGGCAAGGTGTACGCTTTTATAACAAACTCCCAAGTGTTAAACAACAATTTACAATTAACAAATTTAAAAACGTAATTAAACAAAATATTTATAAAAAAGCATACTATAAAATATCGGGTTATTTAGATGATAGAAAAGCTTGGGATTGAAATTGCTCCAACTTGTTCAAAAACGTTTCAATTTAGACGTAATTTATTTTCTTTATTGTATGTATTTTCAAAAGGATCATTAAAAAAACCAACCCGCCTTGTTTCTTGCCTTTCTTTCCTTGGTCGCGAAGGAACAGGCAGTAAAATTCACGTCTCAAAGTGATCCTAGTGATTTTAATAAATAAAAAGATTTTGATTTCGATTTTGGATGACAGACATACGTGTGTATGTTATACAAACTTATAACCTCTTTTTGCTTAAGAGTTGAATCCATCTGCCCACGACTAGAATTTGAACTCACAAACTCGATCGGAAGTCGAACGTTTAGCTATTATGTTTTTTTCTAAACGATCCCAAGGCAGTAAGTTGGTCACTGTGGAAATCTCTGGGGGAGGCCTATGTCCAGCAGTGACGTCCCTATGTGTGATTATGGTGACTTTGGTGACAGAAAGGCATTAGTTGATCGAGCGAAGCCAGATCTCTAAATCAACTGGGGCAAATCGGCGTTGTATGTATGTATGTATGTATATGTGTGTATGTTTGTTTGTCCGAGGATGACTTTCAAAGCGTTGATCGTGAAATTTTATACATAGGTAAGTAGTGATGGCACAATTTTGGTGTGACTAAATAAGTTAAAAATGTTGGGGAGTTGTTGAGATATTGGGGGTCAAGAGGGGTAAAAAAAATGAAAATGAGACTATTAGGTCAAGTGATACGTCAAACCAAAGGTATTCATTAGTAAGTTTTGACTCCGTTTTTATTTTTGGTAAAGATCTTGTAGTTTTGTAGTTATTAGCCTTAATAAAAACTAAACTTTGACAAAATTCGCAGGGTACACCAGTGACCCCACAATGCTGTAAATTGGTATGCGTGTATCTTAAGTATCAGAAATAGAGGCAAAAGTCTGAAATCCAGAAAAACTGCAATTTGTACCCCAAAAAAGAGTAACCAAGTTTCATGAACTCCCGTTAACTGTAATTTGAATGAAACTGTAAGTCAAGTTATTTGGCTATTTATTTTGTGGCAATATTTTGATAGTCAAAAATTACGAATAATATTTTTTTGGTTTTTATGGTAGATTCGCGAGATCTCAGTTCGGGGCGAACCACTAGTTATATAATAATAATAAATATTCTTGAAGCTAAAATAATCTTACAGCTACGTGCACATCCGATTAACCATAATTACTTAGCACTTAAAGTATCACTTATTTAGGCATTTTCCTTAAACATAAAACTTTTAAGGTCACGGCCCTGTTATCAAACCGCCGACTTAAGCTCCGTGATTATAACTCCCTAATTACCGTCGTTTGTAAAGAGATTCACTTTCTCCCTTTCCCTAATCTTGAAAATTACTTAATTAAGTTGATTCTCTTGTAGACAATTTGGTTTCAGTAAAAAAAAACCTTTTGCGATACTTTATTTATACGAGGGGTTTCGCATTTTATGAGATTACAATCGTGACTAGGCAGCCGAAGCTTTGTGATTGTAAGCAAGATTTATAAACATGAAAACATGTTCCTGTAGCACGTGGACTCTTCAAATCGAACAACGATCACGACGCACACACCTAGCAATGAATAGTTCCAGGACGCTGAGGGTCTATAGCCATCTTCCCGATTCTTCTTCTTTCGTGTCGATGTCTCAAGGCTATAGCCATTTTGACCAGTACGTCGCCACGTTCATGGCAGCGTCGGAGCAGGTCATCAGTTGCTCCATCGTGCAGGTGGTAGGACAGGATGGGCATTTAAGGACGTGTGCCATTGTTTGGAGCTGGGCACCACATTGGCATTGCGTCGCCAATTTGTCTATAATACCCCATTTACTAAGATTACACCTGCAGCGGCCGACTTGGGTACGCAGTCTGTTGAGGGTCCTCCACACTGGCCAAGGTAGGTGTTGACCAGGGGGTAGTTCCTCTGTAGGTGTAACATAGCCAGGTGGGGGGGGGGGGCTTTATTTAGTTTCCACAGGGTAACGCGGGCATCACTTGCATTATTTGCATTATCTTCCCGATTGAAATTTGGAAATTTCTTGATTTCAATCGCTTCACGAACCATTCTCTTGTAATAATGGCGTTCACTAGAGATAACCTTAGGATCATGAAGTTTAATCCAATGATTCGGTTGCAAGTCTACCAGATGCTCTTCTATCGCTGACTTGTTTACCGATATGCTCTTTGACACGCTTGGCTATGGTACGAAAAGTATGGTATAAAGAGTAGTTGTTCCTTGTGAAAGGCTCGCCCGGTGAAGCCACCATACCCATTTCTGCCACCAAGCAGCATTGCTGTGTTTCAGTTTGAAGGGTATGGGTTGCCGGTGAAATTACCGGCACATGAGACTTTACACCTGAATGCCTCAAGTTGATGGCATTGCATCGTAGAGTACGTTTCTAAAGTGTGTGACCTACGAGGCAGTACTTTGTTTTAGGCGATGGTTACATCAGATCCATCATCATCCATACATCAGGTGGGCCATATACTTGTTCCATTTCCAAGGTGTGAAAAAAGAAATCGGCGCTAGTACTGAATTTCATAATCAGTCACGAGCTTGAGCAATGTTTTGATAATAAAAAGACATGTATCAAATATTAAATAACTAGCTTCCACCCGCGGCTTTGCACCCGTAGTTAATGTGTAAAAATAATCCATATCCTTCATAAAAATACAAATTTTATAAAATCGATTTAGCCTTTACGACGTGATTGAGTAACAAAGAAACATCCAAACTTTCACATTTATAATTTTAGTGTGTGTTTTAGAAAGTGACTTTCACTCAACTACAACTCTTTGTTGGTTTTGGCCTCTTCTGCTACGGCAATAAGTTGTATACACATAAAATACCTCGGATCTCGGATTCTTACTTGCCAAAAATACATACGAATGTGCCAAATAATCATTAAAGTTTTAACATCGAATGGGATCTTATTGCGAGTAAGAGCCTTGAAAAGATTCCATGTGATTACAGTCATATACTCGTATCATACCTACGATTGTAAAGCCGCGTGTCGATTATGTGCTCCAAGAGAGCGAACATTGGCGCGCGCGCCAGCCGCGCGAAATGGATACGCATTGGAACGCGCGCCAAATTGTTCGTTGGAACGCTCAAACGTGAAGCGGGCCATTCCATCTGGTGTCGATTTTTTACCGCGTATCAAAGTAGTTGATCGAGCGAAGCAAGATCTCCAAGTCAAATTGGGCAAATCGGCGTTGTATGTATGTAAGTATGTATGTAAGTATGTATGTAAGTATGTATGTAAGTATGTATGTAAGTATGTATGTAAGTATGTATGTAAGTATGTATGCAAGTATGTATGTTTGTCCGAGGATAACTTTCGAAGCGTTGAGCCGATCATCGTGAAGTTTAATACATAGGTAGGTAGGGATGGCACAATTTTGGTGAGACTAAATGAGCTAAAAATGTTGGGGGGTTGTTGAAATATTGTGGTTCAAGGGGGGTAAAAAAATGTGACTATTAGGTCAAATGGAGCGTCAAATGAAAGGTATTCATTAGTAAATTTCGATTTCGTTTTTATTTTTAGTAAAGTTTTTGTAGTTTTTGAGTTATTAGCCATAATAAAAACAAAACTTTGAAAACATTCACAGGGTACACCAGTGACCCCACAGTGCTGTAACTTGGTATGCGTGTAGCTTAAATGTCACAAATATAGACAAAAGTCTGTAATCCAGAAAAACTGTACCCCAAAAAGGGTAACCAATTCATATGAACTCCCGTTACCTGTAATTTGAATGAAACTGTAGGTCAAGTTATTTGGTTATATATTTAGTGGCACTATTTTGAGAATCAAAGATTACGAATAATATATTTTTGTTTTTATGGGAGACTCGAGAGATCTCAGTTCGGGGCGAACCACTAGTTTAGTATTGGCGCGCGCCCCAGTTGGGACGGGCTTTTTTGTATCTTCGTGTTTGTTGCGTTTTGAGATGGATAGCCAAAGTTCTCGAAAATTAATACAATTATATGGTACAAAGGAGTTGCTGCGGAACAGTAAAAATCGCTTTTATCATAATAAAGCGCTTAGAGAAGATGGCATAACGCCATATTAAAACACTGAACATGGCGATTGTTCGCCAATTTTATTGTGCGCCATCGTTCAATATACATGTTGAACGATCAAACACTGGAACAGCTGTCACGCGCGCCAGGCATGTTTAGTTGAGACACTTCGAACATTTGGAACGTGTTAAGAGGAAATCTGGGCTGCGTTTCGCCCATACAAATGTAGTCTCCTGTTTCCTCTCTGGATAGTGATACTAGAGCAAATATTTTTTTACAATACAATCTATAAGTACCACGGTTATGTCCCTATGTTTAGTTTTTCTCCATAAATTAATTATTACAAGAACTAGGAACCTAACACCTAACCTAACACAGAAATTGCTAATTTTTACTGCCCCTTTTCAGACATCCAGCAAACAAATTTGACGAATATAAATAAAAAAACAAAACGTACAAACATAGCCAAAGCCCTTTTTATTACATATTTAAAAAAAAAATTAAATTGGTCCAGTTTTGGAGGAGGAAAGAGGGTACTACGAAACAGTGATTTCGTCTATTTTAAATAGGTATAATCAGTCCGACCTGCAGTTGTCTCTATCGCACGCACATAGGGCATATAGGGCACAGCGCGACAGCAATAGATTTGTTAAATACCTATTTTCCAAATGTCTTGCTTCCCGGATTTCCTCTTACGCGGAACGCACTGACGGCGCGGTCATTCATGGCGCGCGCGCCAGAACCGCGTAATCGATACGCGGCTTAAACCACATTGGACCCCGTATCCTAGTAGATTTGTTTTACCAACATTACCTTTAGCTCTTTAAACAAAAATACTGATTGATTAGATACCACAAACCAAACAGTTAATCTTAATTAACCATCACGTTTCCACGCCAAGTTTTTGCGAAGAAACCGTAATACCTTGAGTAAAAGTTGGTTACTTCTAAACAAAGTAAGGGATCCCTAGATCCCGGACATATCTACTTTTGAAATTGTTTTCAATTTCATTTCTAACCACCAAGGACTTTATATTATGTTGTACATTGTTGTCTTTGAAAAGTTGTTTGCACTGTAGGTGTTTCTCCAGATGTATCGCAGTACTGTGGTGATAACTCCTACTTAAAAGTAGTACAATGAATTGTCACGGTGCCTAGTGGAACAATGGAAGTGATATCATCGAGAAAATACGCTTAAAATTCCATCGATCGTATTTAGCTTTGTATTTCCTTGGCTTGTATGGTATATAAGATATCAACAAGTACCCTATGTTTCAGCTTAGGTTATATTATACTACTAGCTGACCCGCCCGCGGCTTCGCACGCTTGAAATATCCCATTCCCGTGGAAACTGCGTGATAAAAACTATACAAAACACTCTTGTCAAAGTGACGCGACACTTCATGTAAATGACTTCACGTCAATGAACAACGATTAAATTATATGGACATGGTTCATACAGAAATACCAAAATTGCTATAAAAAAGGTAGGGGGGGTTCGAGGGTGAAAAATACTTCACGACCTACCAAATATACAAATAAAAATCATTAAAATCGGTTGACCCGTTTCGGACGAGTGCGACCACTAAAACCGGGACACGAAATTTTTAGATCATGTCATAACCAATAATATCGAAAACTTAAAACAAAATTTAAGCATCCAACATTTGGCTATCGTACTTTATAATTCTTTATAAAATATACTTCTTAGGGCAACTTGCACAACGATGCCTAAACGTATTTAGTGGCTAAATCATACAAATACTTCAAATTTAAACATGTTTAGTCGCTAAATACGTTTAGTGATCTTTGTGCATGCCGGCTTTTGACTAATAAATTGGTGCCACAGTAAATTGACCTACAGTTTCATTCAAATTAGATGTAACGGGGGTTCTTGTTATTTGTATATATATTTGGGGTACAAATGGCAATTATTCTAGATTTCAGACTTTTGCCTATATTTGTGTCACTAAAGCTACACGAATACCAAATTTCAGCATTGTGGGTCACTGGTTTTTATTATGGCTAATAACTCAAAAACTACAAAAACTTTATGAAAAGTAAAAACGGGGTCGAAATGTACTAATAAAGACCTTTCATTTGACGTCCCTTTTGACCTAATAGTCTCATTTTAATTTTTTTCTACCCTTCTTGAACCCCAATATCTCAACAACCCCCCAATATTTTAAGCTCATTGAGTCACACCAAAATTGTGCCATCACTACCTACCTATATACCAAATTTCGCGGTGATCGGATAAACGCTTCGAAAGTTATCCTCGGACAAACAAACATACATACATAAATACATACATACATACATACATACAATGCCGATTTGCCCAAGTGAACTTAGAGATATCGCTTCGCTCGATCAATAAATCATAACTTACATATTGCACTAACACTTAAAGCTTTATCAATACTTCCTTAATGGTTGAAAGAGCAGTTAAATTACATTCTACATTGGCAATTCAGGCAATCGAAGTAATAAACAATGCGTGCTGCATTGCAATCTTGTCGAACTTTAGTGTGTGAATGAAATGCTACTTAATTTATTGGGTAATGTTTCATTGTCGAGAACTGGGCATCGAAATAGGGGACGTCCACCAGCGAGATGGGTCGACGACATCCATAAGACCGTCGGTTGTACGTGGTTCAGACTGGCACAGAATCGGGAAGAATGGCAGAAAATAGAGAGGCCTGTGCTCAGCAGTGGGTCGACACGGGCTGAGAGTGATGATGATGTTTTGCGTAATTCAAATGCAATGGATGCCTCTATAGATCGTAATGCGCTCTAAAGTTGATTGAAGTTAGAATAACGAGATTCGATTATATTGTTACCAAATTTTATACCCTACTATTTTTTGTCTCTGAATTTAAACGAAGGCAAAGGTTCAGAGCGCAGCTCATTAATATAATTATATACTAACGTTCTTCGAAGGATTCGTCACCATAAACAAATAACTACCATATATTTAATGTACATCCACGTAACACACATGTAGATACTACATAAATAAAGTGATCATTTATTATTTTTAAACAAAAAGATCTTGCATTACTAGGTATTTATTAAAAAAAAGGACATGAAAAACCATATATTAGTTATATTAATATGAAATTTTAAAATTACATTGCGGTTGGAGACGCTATTGTTTTGTATTATTATGATGACCTCTGTGGTGCAGTGGGCGAATAGCCGGCTGAGACGCAGGAGGTAGCGGGTTCGATTCCTGCCGCGGAACAAAATGTTTGCATGATTTACAGATATTTGTTCCGGGGCTGGTTGTTTCTCTATATATTATAAGTATGTATTTACAAAAAAAATGTATATAAGTATTATATCAGTTATTTGGTTCGCATAGTAGAAGCTCTGCTTAGTTTGGGGCTAGATAGCGCTGTGTGAAATGTCCAGCAATATTTATTTATATTTATTTAATTGTCGGTGGAGTAAATTAGTTTTAAATGTCGTGTCTAGTTTAAAAGTATAAATGGAGCTTATCACATGATTTATCTATATTAGTCTTTGTATTTTGACTTGTTTTCGCATGTCACTCTCTATCTTCTCCGTGCTGGCCGCGCTGCATGTATTATAAAAGGATCAACCAGCCTTGTTTCTTGCCTTTCTTTTCTGGCTTAGTCGTGAAGGAATAGGCAGTAAAATTGACGTTTCAAAGTGATCCTTGTGATTTTAATGAATAAAAATATTTGAATTTGCAGCTGTCACCCGCGCGTTTCGAATCCAATGAATATACTTGTAAGTAAGTAAGGTTACGTTTAATGAATTTATCGTTTGGTCACCTTGTAAAAGCGAGACATTTTTGCTCTGGTCGGGGACAACAGGACAGACAACCTGAAGGCTGGACGAATAGTCACATTATACATGCGTAAAGTCCCCGTACTAGGATAGTCTAAATAGTGGGAACTCGCCCGGGTTTAGATCATCCATCCTCAGTTTGATGTCTTTGCGGATGGCTGGAAGAGGATCGAGCGAGTGTGTCTCAGTTATTGTGAGAATATATAATTATGTATACCTATGTTAAGCTAGTTATTTTAAGTCCCTAATGTATTTGTATATCTGTTGTTTTTTTTTGGGTATCTTTTTAAATTTAATTTATTATTTGATCGAGCGAAGCGAGATCTCCAAATCGAATCGGTGTTATATGTATGTATGTATGTTTGTTTGTCCGAGAATAACTTTCAAAGCGTTTATTCGATTATCGTGAAATTTGATGTATAGGTAGTGATGACACAATTTTGGTGTGACTAAATGAGTTAAAAATTTGGAGGGATTGCTGAGATATTGGGGTTCAAGAGGGGTAAAAAATTGAAAATGAGACTATTAGGTAAAATTCTTAATTAGTACATTTTGATCCCGTTTTTATTTTTAGTTTAAACCTTGTAGTTTTTAAGTTATTAGCCATAATAAAAACTGAACTTTGACAAAATTCACAGGGTACACCAGTAACCCCACAGTGCTGAAATTTGGTATGCGTGTAGCTTTAGTGACACAAATATAGGGAAAAGTCTGAAATCCAGAATAACTGCAATTTCTAGCTCATAAAAATAAACCAATTTACATGAACTCCGGTTACCTGTAATTCGACAACATAGCCCTTCGATAATATAGACCTTCACCAACATAGCCATTATTCTCTACATGGGTAGAGTATTACTGGGATCGAATACCTGGGTAGAGTCATTCATATAGACATAAGTATTCGCAGCATGTATCACAAAAAGGGTCGACAAAAACAACTTATCTTAATGGCTACGAACGGATTTAGGTTGACTTAAAAGTGGGCCGCCTGCGATTGCCTGAAAGCTGGTTGCCTTGCTATAAATTAAGTATATTACTGTGAGGTTTCAATTATTTCCGAGCATTGGAATGGAATTAAATACTGTTTCATGATCTGTCGAGTTGAATGTATATTTCAAAGAGATAATTAATCATTCTAGATACATAGTTCCTACAATGTGTTTACACAATACCTTTTACATGTTTAATAAATGAATATAAATAAATAATAAATAAATATTGCTGAACATTTCACGCAGCACTATCTAGCCCCAAACTAAGCAGAGCTTGTACTATGGGAACCAGATAATTGATATAATACTTATATACATTTTTTTGTAAATCCATATTTATAATATATAGAGAAACAACCAGACCCGGAACAAATATCTGTAGATCATGCAAACATTTGTTCCGCAGCGGGAATCGAACCCGCTACCTCCTGCGTCTCAGCCGGCTATTCGCCTACTGCACCACGGAGGTCGTCAATTCGTCGTTAATACTAGCTGATCCAAATTTGGAGGGTTTGTCAATAACAATACTACCCTCCTTCTGCGCAGTTGGGTAAAAAATAGTCTATATTCCAATACAGGTCATATCCATATACCAAATTTCATCGAAATCGGTCCAGCCGTGAAAAGTCGTGCAGACGTGAAAACGTAACAAACAGAGACAGAAATAGAGTTACTTTCGAATCACACTAATATTATAAATATGAAAGTTTAGATGTTTGTTTGTTACTCAAATAACGTCGTAACGGCTTAACCGATTTCAATGGAATTTGGTATGTACATAGATTATAACCTGGATTAACACATATGCTACTTTTTGTTGACAAACAACGCGTGCGAAGCCGAAGATATAAGTATAGATTGCAAACTGTGTTTGCATATAAAAGGTTGTTCACAAAATACCATATGATTTTAAGAATTTTACGTATCAATAAACCAATCAAAGTCTAGATCCCTAGATATCTAGAATTCAAAGGAATCCAGCCAGTATTCAAATAAGGTATAATACAAAAGCTCTATCATCAACTTCCACAATGCAATTCAGTGGGGATTGTCGAACTCATTTACACATTTCTAACCAAAAATCGGTCAAAATCGTGGAAATGGTCCTGTCCTGGAGGTATTTTTACTCTTTTTTAGGGTTCCGTACCCAAAGGGTAAAACAGGACCCTATTACTAGGACTCCGATGTCTGTCTGTCCGTCTGTCACTAGGCTGCATCTCATAAACCGTGATAGTTAGACAGTTAAAAATATCACAGATAATGTATTTCTGTTGCCGCTATAACAACAAATACTAAAAACAGAATAAAATTAATATTTAAGGGGGCTCCCATACAACAGACATGATTCTTTTGCCGTTTTTATAGATAATGATACGGAACCCTTCGTGCGCGAGTCCAACTCGCACTTGGCCGGTTTTATTTTACTATATGTAGGCTAGCGTTTGACCATGATCTTGCCTGATGGTGCAGTCAGGCACACTCTGTCAAAAGCTAGCTAGTGTTTTCTACTTTCAAACCAAAATATGCTTTAAAACCGTTATACTGAAGTTATTCTATGTGAAACGTTCATCATAAGTCACAGCCGGCTGAGACGCAGGAGGTAGTGGGTTTGATTCTCGCCGCGGAACCAATGTTTGCATGATCTACAGATATTTGTCCCGGTTCTGGTTGTTTTTCTATATATTATAGGTACATATTTACAAAAAAATGTATATAAGTATTCTATCAGTTATCTGGTTCCCATAGTACAAGCTCTGCTTAGTTTGGGGCTAGATAGCGCTGTGTGAAACGGTCATCATAGGTCACAGCCGGCTGAGACGCAGGACGTAGTGGCTTCGATTCCCGCCGCGGAACCAATGTTTCCATGATCTACAGATATTTGTCCCGGTTCTGGTTGTTTTTCTATATATTATAAGTACATATTTACAAAAAAATGTATATAAGTATTCTATCAGTTATCTGGTTCCCATAGTACAAGCTCTGCTTAGTTTGGGGCTAGATAGCGCTGTGTGAAATGTCCTGCAATATTTATTTATTTATACCAAATATCATCGAAATCGGTCCAGGCGTTTCGGCAAACAAACAGACAGTCAGGCACACTCTGTCAAAAGCTAGCTAGTGTTTTCTACTTTCATACCAAAATATGCTTTAAAACCGTTATACTGAAGTTATTCTATGTGAAACGGTCATCATAGGTCACAGCCGGCTGAGACGCAGGACGTAGTGGCTTCGATTCCCGCCGCGGAACCAATGTTTCCATGATCTACAGATATTTGTCCCGGTTCTGGTTGTTTTTCTATATATTATAAGTACATATTTACAAAAAAATGTATATAAGTATTCTATCAGTTATCTGGTTCCCATAGTACAAGCTCTGCTTAGTTTGGGGCTAGATAGCGCTATGTGAAATGTCCAGCAATATTTATATTTATGTATATATTTTATTCTTTATTCTTTTATTCTTTATTGCACACAAGAAAATACATTTGTAAATACAGAAAAAGAGGTCATGTACAAAGGCGAGCTTAACCCTAAGAAGAGTTTATATTTATATCATTATCATATATATTCAGCTCATATCTACTCACTTTAACTTATGCCAATTTTCGCTACTTCAACTTTGAATTACTTTAATCGGTACGCGTTTCTAGTTCCCCGACCGTGCCAGGTTCTTGCTAAGCTCGGTCACGTACGTCTATTGACCTATTACTTTATTACGTTCAATATTTTCTTGTTCAGAGTTTTTCCCAGAAATTGCCGGAAAATATCTTAATTGGACATCTATAGGGATCTACAGAGATTTATAACTCGTCTGATGATAAATGGCAGAGTAGACCCATTTCCTTAGTTCACTTTGGAACAGTAATTTAAGTCTTCGGTAAGGATGATGACCAACTATTTTTTCTCCAAGTGTTTTATGATCTGCCGAGTCAAAAATTGATAAAACGGGCAATTTGTTAGTTTTTTTTCGTTCAATAAAAACATCAACTTATTAAAAGACAATCAGTAACACTTTTAGTCATAAAATTTGAAAGCTTATCAAGCTGAGGTAGCAGTGGGCAGGGCAGATCGCTCGAAGAACTTATGGCCGTTGGGGCAAAAAGATTCTCGAGTAGAGCCCACGCACTGGAAAGTGCGATATGATGATGAAAGTCAGAAAACAGATAATTCTTTTGACATATCCTGATCAAAGACCTCTTTTTCACATCAACATCGCAATCTCTTACCAATAATGTAACGATTCTGATCCACTTGTACAAATCGCACTCTTAAAAGGGATATGGAGGAGACATCTAATCTCAGTGAGAAACGAAAGGCCATTATGTAAGCGAGTTACAAATGGTTAGAAAAACTGTTTCACAACTTTTCGGACTTGTAGTAATGGTTTGAAGTCATTTTACAACTACTATGAAAAGCATTTGAAAGTAATAAGTTTAGTTTTCCATTAATTCGTAGTATTTGCGTAAAAATCTTATATTTGTTTAGCAAAGTGTATTTTCAACATAATATTATCAAATTTGTGCGCGCCGATGTAACACACCTGAAGTTAGTTTTCCGGTCTGAAGTTATCCAAGTCGTGTGAAAATGATATTAATATACTATTACTCCTATTACATACCATACCTGGTCAGCATACCACCTTGGCGTACTAGTCCAGAGTGAAGGTTATTCCTAGGCAAGCGTGCTCTATCTTCGATCACACCTTCACTTACCATCAGGTGAGTTAGTGGTCAAACGCTTGGCTATCATCTATAAAAAAACTCACGACATTTCGATGATTATTTTTAAGGTTCCAGAACAAAATAAACGACCACAAAACATACATAACAAAAAAACACAGATAACACACAAAAAAAGAAAGAAAGAGTATCAAGAATGGTCAGACAACTTTAGTACTTCATCATACACTATTTTTCATTCTCTCAATTTTATTCCAACATACTTATTTGAACGTACAAGAGCAGTTTTTTAAGCATTACATTTGTGAAGTTGGCTCGGAGCCACACAGTTCAAAACTAATTGAGTCATTACATCAGGTACTTTAAAGAACTTAATGTTTTACTGAAATAGGAACTGAGTCCAAGACGCATATTTTAAAATGAACTCTTATCAGTTCCTCGGCAAAAGTCTTAAACGAATGAAATAAATGACCGAATGATCGAATGAATGAATGAAAAGTATCAGATACTATAACCGACTTTTGGCGCTGATGGATTGGAAATCCATTAAGAGAATTTTTGAGCTCTGGTAATCTCGTGTTGAAAGTTTTTAAAATTTATGCGCGGAAGCGTTTTCATGGCAGTTTATTTTTGGTTATATGACCGCCAGTAACACTTTATAACATCATAGAATATTTGTGCTGATCTGACCCAACATGTTGAATTGTAGCAGGTATTTTGTAATTCACACACTAACTTTATCTAAATAGGTAAATACTTATGGTAAATATATAATTTTTCTCTTTTAACTAACAAATAGGGACACGGAGGACTGGGCAGGACACGTTTGTCGTATGCCAGAGGAACTATGGCCAAAAGCCACTACAGAATCGGTTCCAAACGGGCGGCGGCCTCGTGATAGACCCAGGCGGAGATAGAGAGATGAACTGGATGTATACCAGAAACAGTGGCCTCAATTAGCCAATAACCGGGATTCGTGGAAGGCGGGAAGGGAGGCCTTTGCCCTGCAGTGGGACTCTACGGGCTAATAATAATAATATAACTAACAAATAAACTTAATAAGCATAATTTAAAAAATGTGAGTGAGAAGCCTGCATAATTTTCAGTTGTCTGTTAAAAAAATTGGCCAAGTGCGAGTCGGACTCACGCACGAAGGGTTCCTTACCATTATCTGTAAAAATGTCAAAAAAATCATGTCTGTTGTACGGGAGCTTCACCTAAATATTTATTTTATTCTGTTTTTAGTATTTGTTGTTATAGCGACAACAGAAATACATCATCTGGGAAATTTTAACTGTCTAACTATCACGGTTCATGAGATACAGCCTGGTGACAGACGGACAGACAGACAGACGGACAGACAGCGGAGTCTTAGTAATAGGGCCCCTTTGGGTACGGAACCCTAAAAATATCAATAACTGGGTTTATCTCGACGTACCATCATCATGTTGTTGGTAATGGAAAATAAATCCTTACTCAAAATACCTTTCTTACATCATTGACAAAGATAGCAACGTCGTCATGAATGATTGAATGAGTAAATAAACACGCGCGGCTAAGCCGACATCGGGACCGAGTGCTGAATTTGGATGATCTACGCGTTAAGGACTTGATGAGTTATTAATCGATACGCCTACTAGTGGTTCGCCCCGAACTGAGATCTCGCGAGTCTCTTATTTTCCCCTAACCTGTACTGTCCCACTGCTGGGCAAAGGTCTCGAGTCTCTTATAAAAATTTATAAATCTTTGACTATAAAATAGTGCCCTGAAATGCTTAACCAAATAACTTGACCTACAGTTTCATTCAAATTACTAGTAACGGGAGTTCATGTAAATAGGTTATACTTTTTTAGGGTATAAATTTCAGTTATTCTGGATTCAGATTTCCTATATTTGTGTCACTGAAGAAAGAAAGAAAGAAAGAAGAAGAAAGAAAATACATTTATTTGAACCCACATGATATCGCACATAATAACAACAAAGAAAAAGACATAAAAACACAGTAAAAATAAGTTTCACACTGACAGAAAATGATGGTGTTGCGTGGGGACAAAATGGTCCCTGTCTCAGCATAAGCTGTTTTGTACCACGGTGGATACGATGCAGCGCTGGTTTTCTGACAGGGGCTAGGTGACCACACGATCATTTGAGAAGATAATACTAATAGAAAATTTAAAATAAAAATAACATGTAGACAAAATAAACGAGAAAATACCCAATACATAAAATACACGGATCGCAGAATAAATAGCTACGAACATTACATGAATACATTGAAAAACAAATAACAAGAAGATAAGAAACAAAATAAATAAATAATTAAAATATCTAGATATTATTTAAATATATTAATATTATATAACATTGTAGCAACCCAGCGCGCGCTTGAATCGTGCACCGCTATGCAAGCCATCCCCACCTGAGATCCACGCACGCACACAATGCCGTTTGGCTCGCGGCTGGCCTATATAAGGAGCCACGCGCCTTGAGAGCTCAGTCGTTTTTCGGTTAAGCTGTCACGGCCTCAGAGGCCAACAGCGAGATTAGTCCATTCGAAAAAAAAAAAAGAGCTCAGTCGTGCTAGCGCGTCCGCCGTTTCCAGTATTGGAAGGGTGGTTCTACTAGCTTAGCCGCTCTCTCCCGGCTTCTCCTCGCGCCGCGTGCGGTCGTTTCCTTGCGTTGTTTCGTGACGTACCCCGTCATGAACTCGCCGGGAACGCACCCCTTTCGTTTACCTAATTCTACTTACTTGTTCTAATTAGCCCGCTACAAACTGGCGCTCAACGTTAAGGCACGAAAACAAGCAAGCCCAAAAGCCAGGACAAGAAGAATGAAACAAGAACCGGACACCATGAACCTTACAACTGAGCAGTTTGAGAAGCTGCTATCCGCTATTGGCAATCAGCAGCGACGCGGTTCCTTCGCCAGTTGTAAAATCTCATTCAATGGTGCTAGAGATACCGAAACGGTGGAATCATTCCTTGCTGCAGCGACGGTATTTAAATCGGTGGAACAAATCTCTGACGAAGATGCCATCAAAAGCGTCCCTCTGATTTTAAAGGAAGAGGCAGCAATCTGGTGGAATGGAGTAAAGAGTCAGGTAATGACATGGACAGATTTCGAGGCAAGGGTTCGCCATGCGTTTGCTCCCAAAAGACCTGCATACCAGCTGTACCAGAATATTGTCTGCATCAAGCAAGGTGAGGATGAGCTGTCAATAATATTAGCTACGCGGACGATATGGTGCTGCTGAGTGCGTCGATCTGTGGGCTTCGAAAGTTGCTAAGTATATGTGAGAATTATGCCAACAGCCATGGACTAATCTACAATGTAAAGAAAAGTCAGTACATGGTCTTTCAGGCCAGCTCGAGACGAGTTACGGAGGTACCTCCAGTAAGGCTTTACGGTTCTAACCTGGAAAAGGTAGAACAGTTCAAATACTTGGGTCATTTGGTTACGGCTGACCTGAGGGACGATGCTGATATTGAGCGGGAGAGGAGGGCTTTGTCGGTCAGAGCAAATATGATAGTCCGCAGGTTTGCACGCTGTTCAAGAGACGTTAAAATAACTCTCTTTAGAGCATTTTGTACTTCATTCTACACGTGCAGTCTGTGGAGAAACTATGCTCAGAGATCGTACACAGCCCTCAGAGTTCAGTACAATAACGCGCTGAGGATGATGTTGGGGCTTCCCCGCTTCTGCAGCGCGTCAGGAATGTTCGCGGAGGCGCGCATAATTGTTTCTATGCGACAATGCGCCTGCGCTGTGCATCCCTGGTGCGGCGGGTGTGGGTGAGTACCAATGTCCTCCTCAGCGTGATTACAGACCGCCTCGACTGTCTATCTGAACCACTGCTGTAAGCTCCATGTGCCACACAAGCCCTTCCAAAGAGCATTATGAGTATTTGCGAGTGAGAGTACCTGACTGTTATTATTATTTGACTCATGATTATTTCGTTTTTAACTAAGCACACTTGTACTAACCCATTTGACATGTTTAATTAACTTTTTATTTTTACTAACAAATATGGATCTTTGACATCTGAACTAAATAAATGAATTGAATTGAATTAGTTTCTTTTACCCCTCTTGGACCTCAATATCTCAACAACCTTAATTAAACTTCTCCCTCTACCAAATATGCAATACATTTTTTTTTTGTTTTGTTACGATGGGAAAATGCTTTACGCAACTCGAAGAGAGCTGAAGGGGTCTAACGGACTCTCCGTAGGTTAACAACCAACGGCATGCCGACTAAAACCCCACCGGTATTTCTTCATTCCCCTCAGTGCCAGTGCATCATCAAATCGCCCATCCTGTCTCGGGGTCCCGGTTGAATTCAACTGCTCCCTGTAGATGGATGTCCGCCTTAAGAGGACCCATCTGGACCCCCCCCCCGGGAGGGAGAAATGTCCTGGAATATTAAGGACTTTCCCCGGCGTAGGAGGCCTGTGCGATGCTGGGTCGGAGCTCCCAGCACCCAAACCCTGCTTGTCCTCATAGAGCGGAAGAAGGCGAAGAAGCTATATTCGCCTTCTCCCAGACCTTCTGCGGCACGGCTCAGCAAGAGGGTCCTCCTCTCGTATACGTTTCGCAGTCTCCTTTTGCAACCTCACCTCCTCACAGGGTGTGACAACGGCATCTCAGGCTCCAGCGCTGTCAAGCATGGCCTCGACTACGCTCCGCAACGAGAGATCCAGTCTACTATTGCCACCAGTGCCTGACGTTGTGTTGCCCAGGAACCACAGACCACCAGCGTACGTACTGTGTCTTCATGGGCACCACAGTGATGGCACTCCATCATCGATTCCCATCCGTCCGATCCCATACAGGGACTTTGCGGAGCAACCATGACCCGAAAGCACCTGTGTTAATCAGAAGGTAATCGACCGTTATTGACCTAGCGAGCCACTTTTTGCAAAAATATGCAATACCTACAACTAGTGGTTCGCCCCGAACTGAGATCTCGCGAGTCTCCCAAAACAAAAAAAATATTCGACTCGCGCTACGATACCTAAACGTATTTAGTGGCTAAATATCATTTCAGAAGTTATCAAATCTTACAAATCGTACAATTTAAACATGTTTAGTGGCTAAATACGTTTAGGGATCGTTGTGCAAGCTGGTCTTAATCTTTGACTAATAAAATAGTGCCATGAAATAAATAACCCAAGAACTTGACCTACAGTTTCATTCAAATTACAGGTAACGGGAGTTCATGTTATGTGGTTGCTCTTTTTTGGGGTACACATTGCAGTTATTCTGAATTTTAGACTTTTGCCTATATTTGTGTGACTAAAGCTACACGCATACTAAATTACAGCACTGTGGGGTTACTGGTGTACTCTGTGAATTTTGTCATAGTTCAGTTTTTATCATGGCTAAGAACTCAAAAAATACAAAACTTTACGAAAAATAAAAACGGAGTCTAAATGAACTAATAAATACCTTTCATTAAACGCCCCACTTGACCTAATAGTCTCATTTTCTTTTTTTTTTTGCCCCCTTTTAAACCCCAATATCTCAACAAAGCCCCCCCCCCCCCCGCCCATTTTTAACTCATTTAGTCACACCGAAATTGTGCCATCACTACCAACCTATGTATCAAATTTTACGATGATCGGATCAATGCCTCGTAAGTTATCCTCGGACAAACAAATACATACAATGCCGATTTGCCCAAGTTGATTTGGAGATCTCCCTATATATCAAATTTTACGATGATCGGCTCAACGCCTCGAAAGTTATCCTCTGACAAACAAACATACATACATACAACGCCGATTTACCCAAGTTGATTTGGTCAATAACTGTTTGTCCACATTACACAAAGGTTAACTGGAAGAGAATGTTATCTAGCATTAAGTTTGCCTGTGCACCGATAATTTTTATTTTGTGCAATAAAGAATTTTCATTAATTCATTATTTCAGGAGCTGGGAACCATTGCATGGAGGCCGTGCAGTCTCTCAGTATTGCTCAGAGTAAGTAAAGATCACTTCAATTCCCTGAATTTTTCAGATTCAGAGATTAGGGTCAAGTAGAAACTATTGGAACAAACTCGAAGATTCTAGAAACTCAAATAAGGTCTGTTTGCTCTTACTACCTACACAGGTAATGATTAACTGTATGTAGCAAGATAGGAGTAGAAAACTATAGATAATATACTAGTTTCGTCAAAATGTAGCCTTAATTTGATAAGGTGTATTTTCTTGTAAGTACCTATTTTTAAATAGGTAGGTAAAAGGATCTAAAAAAACATCAAATCACAAGAAGCCGTTTCTTGTTTCTTGTCTGATTCTTTCCTGGCTTAGCCACGAAGGAACAGGCGGCGAAATAGACGTATCAAAATAATCCTTGTGTTTTTAATAAATAAATGAATAATGAATTTGAATTGGTACCAAATTGAACTCAGTTCTTTTGTTTTAGGGAATATCGGATATTGAGGATTGTACTTACATCAACATTTTTGTTTGTGAGAAATACAATGCTGGCTTTTCTGTAGACATACATTCAGTCCAGTGATTACTTCGCTGGAATAAAATGCTGTTGGAATAGGATAAGCTTAATACACCGGTATGCTTGACGTCAGTACAGATCTTATTCCACCCACCCTAGAATTAGAATTAGGTTAGAATTAGGGTCATCATATTTTACAAGCTTTGATTTAACTTGCAATGTATGTGGGCTGAGACGCAGGAGGTAGTGGGTTCGATCCCCGCCGCGGAACAAATGTTTGCATGATCTACAGATATTTGTTCCGGGTCTGGTTGTTCCTCTATATATTATAAGTATGTATTTACAAAAATAAATGTATATAGGTAAGTATTCTATCAGTTATCTGATTCCCATAGTACAAGCTCTGCTTAGTTTGGGGCTAGATAGCGCTGTGTGAAATGTCCAGCAATATTTATTATTATTATTTTTAACTAATACTTTTGTTATATAAGTGCAATAAAGTATTTTCAATCAATTCAATCAATATACATACTCATTTTAGCACGACCAGGATGACTGGTAGATAATCCTATTAGCATTAAGTCCTCCTAGAACTATTCTGTTTTGTGTGAACGTATTAAATAAATAAATACACCGAAAACCAGCTAAGTTTGATTATAGTGCCATAAACAATAAAGAGAAAACCATCTTCTCTTTTTTTGGCTCCGCGCAAACGAGTCACTGCCGGCCACCGCTACCAGTGGGCAGCAGTTCACACGCTTTTTCATACGCTTTGTATCGATTCGCCGGCCGATAGCGGCCACTTGCTACAGCGCGGCAGTCTGCGACTCACAGCAGAAGCGCGACAGCCACCGATACTGCGGTCAGTGCCTCGTTCGCGCAAAGCCTTAAGCTTTATGTTCAAATCGTTTCACTTCCGGGATTCATTTATATGCCTCTGGCTTACGTTAGCTTATATTAGCTGTCAATTATTTAATTAGCAGAATTTATAAATCGATTCATCCACAGGAAGTTACTATCTGATTTGTCATATCAACCTAACAGAGAATTATTAATGATTCTTTTATTATTTCTGATATGTTTACGTTGTCCCAGACACAAAACAGCTGCATTTCGTGGCAGCTTTAGATATGCTGCCACGAAATGTTGGAACAATCTGGATCCTAACTCTAGAACTCTAATACCGTTTGGTCTTTCAAATAATCTTTAAAAAGTACTTGTTGAGTTTTCAAAAGTTTTCACACGTAGGTGGTTGTTCTGGGCCTGGTTTCTAGCAATATAATAAATAAATAAATATTGCAGGACATTTCACACAGCGCTATCTAGCCCCAAACTAAGCAGAGCTTGTACTATGGGAACCAGATAACTGATAGAATACTTATATACTTTTTTTTTGTAAATACATACTTATAAAGAAAAACAACCAGACCCGGAACAAATATCTGTAGATCATGCAAACATTTGTTCCGCGGCGGGAATCGAACCCACTACCTCCTGCGTCTCAGCCGGCTGTTCGCCCACTGCGCCACGGGGGTCGTCATAATAAGTCATAATTCTAATTATATAATTTTCAAAGCTCTGTTTATTATGCCTGTTGACTGTATTATATTTTTATTTTTAAATGTATAATTTTAAAACTATTTTAATTAAGTCTGTTAACTGTTTATGATTACGTATTTTCATGTTTTGTATGTTTTAATAGTTCGTAAGTAGGTACATACATAATAAAGTCCGAAAGTTTATATCTACTAGTAATACATATGTATCGATAGGTAATTGTAAACACAGTTGCTGACTTGCACGCACGGCAATGGCACCACGGAAAACCAGCGCTATAGTAGTATAAATATGCTACTATAGCACAATGCTGAGTGGTGACCGTTTTTGCTCACAAATTTGCTCATTAATTTATACTCATTTGTCTAAGCTTTAATGTACACTTGTGATGCAAAATAAACGTTTTTCTATTCTATTCTATTCTATTAAAGGAAGTAATACGTATTAATTTGTATGTACATTGTAATTAATGATTTTAGTTATGCATTTTGTTGAATACTTAGTATATTAAGCATATATTAAATTTATGATGAACTTACATTCTTTTTTTGTGAAATTTAACACTATTTATACAAAACTAATTAGACGCAACGATAACAGTGAGTCTGATGATCAGACAGCTAAATGTCACTTTACTTACTATCTGCATTCCAAATCCATTATATCCATAATCTAGGTATATGACTTCCCATCTATAATCTCTATTATATTTATATTAACTAGTGGTTCGCCCCGAATTGAGATCTCGCGAATCTTCCGTATAACGTATTTAGTGGCTAAATATGATTTAAGGAGTTGTCAAATCATACAAATACTTCAAATTTAAACATGTTTAGTCGCTAAATACGTTTAGTGATCTTTATGCATGCCGGCTTTAATCTTTGACTAATAAATTGGTGCCACGAAATGACTTTACCAACCTACTTGACCTATAGTTTCATTCAAACTAGATGTAACGGGGGCTCTTGTTAATTGGTTTTTTTTTTCGGGTACAAATGGCAGTTATTCTGGATTTCAGACTTTTGCCTATATTTTTGTCACTAAACTTTTGTACTATGGGAACCAGATAACTGATAGAATACTTATATACATTTTTTTTGTAAATACTTACTTATAATATATAGAGAAACAACCAGACCCAGAACAAATATCTGTAAATCATGCAAACATTTTGTTCCGCGGTGGGAATCGAACCCGCTACCTCCTGCGTCTCAGCCGGCTATTCGCCTACTGCACCACGGAGGTCGTCGATTATAACTAATGTATTCAAAAATTTTATAAAATAAAGTTGCTATCGGCGTCTGTCTGTTTGTTCGCTTAGATCTTCTAAACGAATCAACGGATTTTATACGGTTTTTACTATCTATAGAATACTAGCTGCCCCGCCCGCGGCTTCACACGCTTGAAATTTTCCGTTCCCGTGGGAACTTCGGGATAAAAACTATATAAAACAGTCTTGTCAAATTGACGCGACACTTCATGTAACTTCGTGTTATGAACGACGACGGTTAAATGATATGGATATTGTTTATAGAAAAATACCAAAATCGCGATTAAAACATGGGGGTTTGCGTAGGAGGTTGAAAAATACTTTATCACCTATTCTCATACCTACCAAATATACAAAAAAAATCATAAAATCGGTCGACCCGTTTCGGAGGAGTGCGACCATAAATGCTTTTAGCATTAAATCCTCCACGCGAACAAACGAATTAAACAAACAACAAAAACCGAAACATCCGACTTTTTTTATATTAGAATTTTATTTGTATAATTAATATATTATAGAAAGTAGAGAAAAACCGATGTTTTGTAATCAAGTAGTAAAAAAACTTTATGAGATACATTAAATTAGTACATTGTAGCTATGCGAAGCCGGGGTGTGTCGCTAGTCACACTAATATTATAAATGCGAAAGTTTGCATGTTTGTTTGTTTGTTACTCAATCACGTCGTAACGGCTGAACCGATTTCAATTAAACGTACGTTAAATTGTACGTAGATTATAACCTGGATTAACATATATACTACTTTTTGTTAACAAAAGACGCGTGTAAAGCCGCTGGTGGAAGCTAGTGTATGTATATAAACAAATTTTATGTGCCAGTCTATTAAACCCAGCTTTTTATAAAAACAACCAAATTAGGAGCCAAAAAATAAAATAAATTGTAAGCTAAGAGAAAAACAAATAAAACAAAGTCGTTTACATTTACTTCAGAGTTAAGCTATTATGTTTGGGGCAAAGGTTTTATAGGCGCAGCTGTACAGACTTTAGTTTCGGGTCTTGTCACACAAGCGGCACAAAACTTTAACCCAACAGTTTCACCTGTGTAAACAAATGTGCTAAACGTAAAATAGATTGCCAAGACTTCCGTAAGATAGATAAATTTCACTTTAATATTACACTAAATCAACGAATACTTAACATAGCAACTTAAATAGATACAATGGGCTTTTTGGATTGACTGAGTTATTTTTTATGCCAATTAGGTAGCAAACAAGCATACGGTCCACCTGATGGTAAACGGTTACCGTAGCCTATGGACGTTTGTAACACCAAATGTATTTTAGTGCGTTGCCGACCCTTTGACATTTTCAAAACGCCCTTTTTTAAGTCCCTAGGGAAAACCTTGACAAGGACACCATTCCACAAGCAAAGTATTCGCGGGAGGAAATTCCTCTGTAACCTCACGGTATGAGATCGTCTCCAAGGTGTGTGGATGGATTCCCTACCGATGGAAAGAAAAAGAAAGAAAGAAAATACATTTATTTGACACACACACAGGACAGACTATTGAAAACGGAACATATACAGAACGAACATACCTACTTACAAACAGATTTTATTAACAAAGAAAAATTATACAAAGAAACAGGAAACACACAAGATAAAAATTAAGTACATATAATATAGGTAGGTAATTACAAATAATATGGTCTTCCGTGCTGTGTGGGTCAAACAGGCCCCGTCTCAGCGTGTTGCTGCTAACCATCCGAGGATAGTAAGCGATGGCGAGCGGTGCGATGATAAAACGAACCTGCAAGCACCATATCAAACAACTCCTCAGAACACAACCCATTATACAAGCGGTAGAACACAGTAGACACAGGGAGGCAAAATCTCTCCTGAGACTTAAGGGCTCAATACCGCTTGTGAGAATGGGATCGTCAACAATTCTCACAGCTCGTCTTTGAACAGAGTCAAGAGGCCCTAGTTGATATCCAGGTGCTCATGCCCATAAATGACAGCAATACTCCGTGTGGGGCCGGTATGGGCCTTATATGGAAGCAGTCTTTGCCCCGCACTGAATTACTGCTTTGCCCTGTTGAGCACACCGAGCTTTTTGGATGCCAACTTTGCCTTGTCTTCTAAGTGACTCTGAAACTGCACGTCACTAGAGATATCGATACCCAGGATCCCAATGCTCTTAGAGATAATTAAGGGTGTGTTCTAGAATTGCGGACCTACAGTAAATGGTTTTTAGCGGTGAACGCACAAACCTGTGTCTGTGGGGTTGAACTGAACCAAGTGTAATTCACCCCAATCGGAAACTCGGGTTAAAATGCCCTCATATGGTTATATGAGTTGAAAAATAATTGAATTTTAGAATGTAGCAACGTTACAAAAAGTATTTGTGGTAAAATGGCGGAGGACGATGGAGCGTAGTACATATATTTGAAGTCAGACTCAGAGACCGCATATAAAACACCATACTGCGCTCTAAGACAAAAGTCGCCAGCTAAATTGAAGTGGAACTGGGCGGGACACGTATGTCGAATGTGCTATGACTTGTGGGCAAAGATAACCAACGAATGGGTCCCACAAGGCGCGAGACCGCGTGGCCGGCCCACGCGGAGATGGCGGGACGAATTTGAAGCACATAGTGCGAACTGCTCGACAGAAGCCCTAGACCGGGATGAATGGAAAAAGGAAAGGTAGGGCTTTGCCCAGCAGTGGGATCTAGCGGGCCCTTTAGATTAGATTTGTGATAAATTCTATTTAAATAAAAATGTAATGCTCTTAAGCGCACCACTTTCCAACAGCTTTAGATTTGGCATTTTTGTTAGGTTCGTAACAGTCCAAATAATGTTTTTGGCGAAAGGAAAATTCGAAAAGTAGCCCGGAATATCAGAAATTTCTGGAAATATTGCTTATTGCTTGAAAAAAAAACCGCATAGAAATGCGGTTTTTTATGAACTCAAACCATATAGGCTATATTTTATTTTGAAAGACGAGCGGATTCGGGGTCTGTCAGCTAGTAATAAATAAGATTCTGCAGGGTCTTAGGGTTCTGAAGGCGAACCTGAAAGGAACTTCGAAAACTTTTATTACAAATATAGGATTAATCACATACTGTTTTATCGGTGTTTTGACCAACAATATTTCAGTTCAATTCATGAACCTTCATCAGAGTGAGTGCGATCTGCTCCGAACTACGTCTTTGCGTCTTACGAATTGACCCGAAACATTGTTGGTCAAAACACCAATAAAACGGTACGTAATAAATCCTGTATTTATAATAATGACTAAAAGGAACTCTTATAAGGTCGCCTCATATTATCTGTCTTTCCAACCGTCCTAGTCTGTAATTGATTGATTACCCATGTTATAATGGTGAACATTAACAAAAAATACTACGTAAAAAATTTGCAAAGCGATAATAATGTGTTCATAGAAATATCTGCAAACATAACAGGAAAATTAAGGGAACTCTCTATCTACTACGTGTTTTGTTATCTACAACATTAAATGAAAAAACGGGTAATGGCTAGTATTGTTGTAAAATAGGTATTTTTCAAACAACATTAATATCAAAGATACAATAAAATAAAATAGGTAAACAAATCATATTCATTCACATGGACGTAGGAACCTGTTAAACTGACTGCGCGGCATCTTTGCAAAAGCGCCTTCAATTTACATTACAAATTATTTATTGGAAATGTATCGATTACTGGATAAATATTCAAGCCACCGGTATTAAACCCATCTCTAAAATCAGTTAATACGATTTCGGATGTGTGTTTTTAAATTAATGTCGAACATAACAGGTTGTATATTATCAGTTTAGTTTTAATCTGTCTCAAAAGAATATTCGGTTTCTGATCACTTTACCACGCACTTATGTAGATGTCGCTGTTAAATTAACTTAAATCTATAGTTTCTAGTTTCTTTTCCATTGACATTATTTGACATACTATGATTATTTCTTCGCTATATTTCATTCGTCCTATGAGGGACTCCGCATGAAACCCTACCTTTAGAAAAAGGCCTATTAAACTATAAAAGACAGACTAGGGGGGGGGCACTCAGTCCCATCTGTGAGAACGGTAATAATGAGTCGATACTCCAGAGTCCATTTTAAAAAAACCTATTCCATCTTAAGTGGGAGAGTGTGTTAAGGTGACCATTGGGAAATTGACGAGTAAAGGGAAAATGTTCGTTGATATCGGCGTCGCGTGAAATTGAACTTAACATTGATCTTCGGGGCTATTTTATGGCGTTGAAAAGCTATCGGATCGCACTACATTTTTTTTTCAGATTCTGATCCAAAACGCTATTTTGAAACTATTTCGGATTGACCATAAAGGTCAAATACCTTTCAGACACGAATTCGGATTCGATTAGTTTACAAAATAGCGTTCTCTGATTCCAACTCGAATCCGAAACCACTGTCGGACCAATCCGATAGCTTTCCGCCGTTTTAAAATAGCCCCGTTGGATTAGTTGAGCTATCTACAACGTCAACGTTTGACGACCTCCGTGGTGCAGTGGGCGAATAGTCGTCTGAGACGCAGGAGGTAGCGGGTTCGATTCCCGCTTCGGAACACATGTTTGCATGATCAACAGATATTTGTTTCGGTTATGGTTGTTTCTCTATATATTATAAGTATATACATTACAAAAACAAGTATATAAGTATTCTATCAGTTATCTGGTTCCCATAGTACAAACTCTGCTTAGTTTGGGGCTAGACAGTGTAGTATGAAATGTCCAGCAATATTTATTTATTTATTTATTTATCTACAACGTCAATATATTTATATTTTATGCATTATTCCCTAGTTCTCATAATTTTAATTTCAGACATCTTCTTTGACCTGACATCAAACGTTACACTAACAAGCATCCAAACTTGGGCTTGGCTAGAATTATATTCACAACCCGGACGCAAAAATAATACATATAAGCTACGTAGCCTAACGGGAAAACCTCAGATGGTAGCACAAAGGCGCCAATCTTACGCCTATGAACTACCATCTTAGGTTTTCCCATTAGGCTACGACATGGTACGCTTCAAGAAAAATGTAAAGAGGTTTCTTCAGGGCAAGGAACGCATCGACAATACCCCGGGTGTTGCCGGTGTCAATAGGCGACGGTGACCGCTTACCATCAGGTGGACCGTAAGCCTGTTTCCCCAAAATAACATAAAAAACTAATAAATATCTGACTCTGTCTCTGTTTTTGGCATCGTAGCTCCCAAACGGATGGACGGATTCGAATGCAGTTTTTTTAAATAGAAAACTAGTTTAACTGGGATGGATTATAACAATTTAAGTTTTTAATCTCGGACGCAAAAGAGGGGGTTGGGGTTGTTAATTTAGATAAAAATGGATTTCTTATACATTAAATTATGATTTAAATAAATTAATAAATAAATAAATTATTTTATTCAACAATATAATAAATAATAAATGAATAATAATAAATAAATATTTGTGGATATTTCACACGGCGCTATCTAGCCCTAAACTAAGCAGAGCTTGTACTATGGGAACCAGGGAACTGATAGAATACTTATATACTTTTTTTAAAGTGAAACTTTTATTTCATCGTCTCCAACTTTTTCGTTTGTGTGTTGCATGTCGCGTGACGGTCGGCCGCGGAGTAGGGATAAAGTGAAAGGCGCTCGTCAGAGCAGCCGAGGCCAAGATGGCGGCGCCTATAGTTCGCATCAGCTGACCGTGTAGTGTATAGACTATTACTCATTTGTGCCAACGAAAATTTTTAATTAAATGTCTATAATGTGAAACAAAGTTTCACTTTTACCGTGGTTTCATAAAACCACACAATCCTTTTTTTGTAAATACATACTTATAATATATAGAAAACATCCAGACCCATTTATGATTAAGAATTATGGTTTATGATTTATGACTAGGCGAAAAAAGTGTAAGAGTTTTCCGTCACGACTCTTTCTTTAGTGTAGACGGTTATCCATAGCGCGTATGCTATAAAATAATATTATAATTATTATTTTTATATTAAATAAAATTAATAAATTATATAATATTTATTCATTATTCATTATTGTATACAAGAAAATAGATAAAAAAGTACAGAAATATAGGACATGTACAAAGGCGAGCTTAACACTAAGAAGAGTTTTATTCCAGCAAACCTTTGAGGTATAATTTTAAAAGTAGCCAAGTATACATATAAGAATCATAAATATGTAGAAATATCTTAAACAAATAAAATGAAATGTACTTAACGTAACTAATAATATTATGAATACACTAAATAAACGAATATATACAAAAATAAAACTATTTATAAATAATATATGGTTATATACTATATATTATATATATGGTTTATAAATAAATAATATGGATAAATATAGATAGGTACTTAATCTATAATAGGATTGAATGTACTATAATGATTAATATAATTGTAAAATAAAATAGCATAATATAATATACACAATTACAACCAGAATGTAATTATTATATAACCTCAACATGGCTGAACAACTTATTTATGTATGGAAGGTAAAGCAGTGCCTACAGCACACGTCCTGTACTTAGTGTAGGTACTGCTACTAGTTACTGTTACTAGTTGCTGTTAGTATGTACTCACTGTACAAGCCAATAATTGAATTTTAATTAAGTTTAATCAATAATAAATAAATAAATATTGCTGGGTATGTCACACAGCGCTATCTAGCCCCAAACTAAGCAGAGCTTGTACTATGGGAACCAGATAACTGATAGAATACTTATATACCTTTTTTTTGTAAATACATACTTATCATATATAGAAAAACATCCAGACCCGGAACAAATATCTGTAGATCATGCAAACTTTTGTTCCGCGGCGGGAATCAAACCCGCTACCTCCTGCGTCTCAGCCGGCTATTCGCCCACTGCGCCACAGAGGTAGTCTAATATAAATATATTATGTTTTGTTATATGTATATTGCTTGATTGAAATGATTTTGATTTTTTGATATATTTTATTATTAATAATTATATTATTATTTAATTTAATATCAATATTATTATTTCAATAATAATATACTACGAAAGGAACTGCGTTCCAACCGAGTGTTCCACTAAAGTATTTTTTATCCATTAAACTATTCCATTAATTTTACTCCCCCGAATTATTTCACAAGAAGCTCTGCTACTAATAATAAGATGTTTTTAGTAAGTGATTTGAGAACGCGTCGTAAACAAGTGCTAAACTATGTTGTGCACAGTTTAGTTTACGGGAAAGCATATCGTAAAAACATCAAATGAACTTGTGTGTGCTAAGAAGTTATATTTACCCAAGTTATCGTGTTTACGAACACGTTTGCCGACAGTAAAGGTTACTGAAATGGCAGCCAAATTATTTATGTAGCTCTACTGTATTTATACATATTTTATGATACGAGATATCTAATTGGATAAACAAGTGTACAATAAAGTCTTAAAAACTAGGTAATGGCGCTTTATACTTGTTTGCCCGTTACGCGCATCGCAAACTACTGATTACTGAGGGCGCTCTTTTACTATAAAAAACTACATAATAGAATAAACTAATAAATGAACGTTTTAACATTAAAGTACCTACGTTTACATAGGATATATCATCATCATCATCATCAATCTATAACTGTTCACTGCTGGGCGTATGTCTCTCCCAGGATGCGCCATTGAGCCTGATCCTCAGCTCTTCTCATCCAATCCTTGCCAGCCACAGCGCGCAAATCGTCACTCCATCTAGCCGGAGGGCGTCCTACACTTCGCTTACCTAGACGTGGTCTCCACTCCAGAACACGTTTACCCCAACGGTTATCGGTTCTGCGGCAGATATGACCAGCCCACTGCCACTTCAGCTTGCTGACCCTCTGAGCTATGTCGATCACCTTGGTTCTCTGTCGGATAACTTCGTTTCTGATTCTATCCTTCAGAGAAATTCCGAGCATAGCCCTTTCCATAGCACGCTGAGCGACTTTTAGTTTGTGGAGCAGTCCCACCGTAAGTGTCACAGGTAGATACGTCAGAAAACTAGTAAGTTTTAACTACGAGTATTGTGCTAAAATGAGATTCAAAAACTCCATTCATGTGATATAAAGGGTGTATTTTCTATACACTAGGTATATCTAGTATCCTTTGGTTCGGAAAGATTGAAGAGACTAGAGCCTAGATGACTTTTATGTCTTGGACGGGAGCCAGCACCCGATTATCGATGCCCGAGAATATATTATTACGAATTTGTTGTTATACTGCCATAAAAAGAATACGTTTTTTCTGCTTATATAATAAGTTATAGCGTTATGTTATAATCCATCAATTTATATATCTTAAAAAAAGGGGGAATATGGTCAGCTTTTTCGCTTAAAGTTACTTTCAGTAGTTCACAAATGAATTTTTGTCACTATTACGGTTCCCCCCTTTCACCATCTTTTCCAACTACGAGTAACCTTCGTGAGCCTCAATATCAATAATTTACATTATATTTTTTTTTACTAACCTATCTCGTCCCACTGCTTGGCAAAGGTTTCCCCCAAATCCCTCCAAGCATTCCTATTCGTCGATATCTCCCACCATCCTCTTTGGAAGGTGTCGAAATCATCCCGCCAATGGTTTCTCGGCCGGCCCCGACGTCGCCTTCCGTCTTCAGGCGTCCATGGTGTTACAATATGGGCCCATTTCTTAGAATGCATTCAGCCAACATATCATATTATTTAAATAAAAAATGTGTGCGTACCATATTTCAATGAAGTAAATTTCACTTTGTCAAAACATTAAAATGACCACGTTTACATTATATTTTATTTCTTGTTAAGTCTATATAATTTTAATTGGAACATAAAATATATGTATACAATATTTAAATAAATAAATAAAAAATAAATAAATATTACTGGGCATGTCACACAACGCTATCTAGCCCCAAACTAAGCAGAGCTTGTACTATGGGAACCAGATAACTGATAGAATACTTATATACTTTTTTTGTAAATACATACTTATCATATATAGAAAAACATCCAAACCCGAAACAAATATCTGTAGATCATGCAAACATTTGTTCCGTGGCGGGAATCGAACCCGCTACCTCCTGCGTCTCAGCCGGCCATTCACCCACTGCGCCACGGAAGTAGTTTTTTTTTTTTTTTAGTTAAACGTTAATTGAATGTATTTTCACTTTGTCGAAACATTAATATGATCCCATTTAATTTATGTTTCAAAATCTCGTTAATGACCTATAATGTATGTATAAATAAGCTCTGGTCAGTGGAAGTCGTGCCAAATGGGAAAGAAATTAGCATTTATAACAGCCATACAATTAAACATTCCTACAAATGATGACCTATTAGCCGTTATCTCGACAATGAGCATCGCATTTCAAAACCCAAAAAAGAAAAACTGCCATAATTACGATAAGCCATAGTCAGGAAGGCAGAGCCGCATAGTTCTGCATTATCATGATCATAATTAGCCACATTCGTTCACTGCTGAACATAGATTTCCAGACCGAAAGATATTTGCAGCCCGCATCTAACGATCATCGCAAACTTTATTAAGTCGTCTTCTCAGACCGCTGCATTCTCAGACCTGCAGCTAGTCACTTATCAGCGTGTTATGTGCCTTTTTGCTTTTACATTGTAATTCTAATTAAGTCATTCGTCTTGAGAATGAAATTAGTCTTAGACGTTTCAATGTAATTTTATTTTAATTAAAATCTTTATAGTTTAGATTTTAGAAACTTATTTAACGTTCCTGTAAAGTTCAATAGCTACCACAATTCTATGAAACTACGAGCACCATAGTATCATTACACTCAGTCCTGTACTAAGTATATGTATTTATGCAAAACATGTGAAAGGTTTTTGGAACTGTTTGATACAGACCGCACACACAAAGTAGGTTGCTTGGCAATCACATGGCTTATGTTCAAAATTAGGCAAACTATTGCTGATGTGATTATTTAAACATTTGTTCCTAGGTGGAATCGAACCCTGACAATTCCTAACCAGCTATGGTCTATATCTGTAGACAATGGTTTATTGAGCCTTTGACGTAAAATAATGATTACTGGCTCCTGGACTCTGTTTGTGAGCCGCTTAATGACCCCACATTCTTCTTGGAAACGCTCCTATTCACACATAAATCAACTTTATCCAGCTTCATTTATATACACCCTGATTATTTGCATGAAAAGGTTTATATTCGTATTACATCACATGGACTCATAAAAAGTTAGATCAGCATGAAAAACTCGTTCATTTCCACTTTTTAGAGTTCCGAATCAAAATGGAAAACGGAACTCTTACGCCTCGAACTGAAGGTACTTGAAATTTGTATATCACTATCGCTACTCACTACATAGTATAAAACAAAGTCGCTCCCCGCTATCTGTCGATCCCTATGTATGCTTAGATCTTTATAACTACGCAAAATTTTTGAATCTAGTATTTTTAATAGATAAAGTGATTCAAGGGGAAGGTTTAGAGGTTTCTAATGTGATGTCGTAAATAAACACATTTTTTTGCGCTTACATTGCAAACGCTGGCTGAACCCTATGAGATAGATCAAAATAATGTACCACACTATTGTACACCTTAAAATGATCTACAAAAAAATTTAGATAGTATATACCTATCTCTTAGGGATAACCCACAATAACCATTTTTATCCTTTACTTTTTACGAGAAATAAAGGCTTGTTTACGAAGTTATTTTAAGTAATACAGCATTAATCCTTACCCAATTAAGTACCTTAAATACATTGTGCATTTAATATAGATCAATATGACCCTTAACAGCATGTAATTTCAATGAATATTTTCGAAGATATTACAGATTTAAAATGCAGGGACATAGCGGTTGCAGCGGTACCGGCCGGGAGCCGGCGGCGCGTGCCTATAAATAGCGCGTCGAAGGCCGCGCTTCGCCCTGTAAAATCCTCCGTCGTCCGAGACACGTTCTCGATGACCCGGATGACGAAATCACTTCCGCTAACGCGGAAGCGATCTCTAAGTCATCTACATCAGACAGAGCAAACACTTGACAGATACACCGACCTCGCCGGCGAGGTCGACGAGTCCCTTCAGTCACCGTTTCTCTCCTATCCCCACCCCGGCAACTGCCCAAGCCAAGGCTCGTACCTAAGTGGTGCCCTTGCGCTAGTTGCCTCTTCAAATAACTTACTGGGCTGAGCGCCATCTGCGCTCGCCAAAAGTTCGGTTAAGCTAAATATAACGGCCTCAGAGGCCAACAGCGAGTTTAGTTCATTCGAAAAAAAAAGCTTCGCTCTGTAGGACTTTATGATTAACAGCGATCGTTCGCGTTTATCGGAGCTCTCTAGCTAGGAAAATAACAATTATTATGTAATAAAAACGTGATTTTCAGCGCGACAACGTAATCCGTACATACGAGTATACGTACGTTACGATAAATTTAAAAAATATATTTTTAAAAATTTTATGATAGCATTTAAATACTAAAAAGAATTCTTTTTTAAGACAAAATGTGATATTCAACAATTATCAAAAACAAAAGATACCTATTCAGTTCTTTTTGAACTTATATACTCTCAATTCAAGCCGAGATCGTTTGACTCTAAATTCAAACCAAGATCGTTTGAATTTAGAGTTAAGGCAATTTAGTATTAGGGCAAGTATTTTTAATCATCGAAAATCGTACTTTAAGGTAAGGTATATAAGTTAAAAAAGAATTAAATAGAATAGGTATCTTTTATTGTTGATAATTGTTGATTATCTTTTGTTTTTAGTCGAACGGATCGTAAGTAAAATATTTTTTACTGCAGTAAAATAATTTAACAAAACATGTTTGTATTATCTAATGACAAAAAAGCTGTTAACGTTGTATATAAAGACATTCTGTAGTAGGTATATTCAGTATCAGCATTGCACCCGTGCGAAGCCGTTGCGGGTTGCTAGTTATTATAATAAGTACTTGCCCAACCTTATTCCAAGACACACATTTAATTTTTTTCAAATTGTAATTGCCATTAAAGTTCAAGACGTTGTTAGCTAGAGTATATTGGGACTCAAATGGAGTTGAGCGGGACATGTAGCCAGGCACGGTGATGAGAGGTGGAGCAGGGTGCTGACTAAGTGATGGCTCCGAGATGAAACCAGGAACGCAGGTCATCCGCCGGCAAGATGGGTCGATGAAATTATAAAATTCGCAGGTCATATGTGGGTTAGAACAGCGCAGGACAGAGGCGAATGGCGACAACGAAGAGAGGCTTATGCCCAGCAGTGGGATGAGAAGGGCTGACGACGATGATGAATGCCTTAATTTGCACATTTCAAATCAGTTTTATTTTTTTTTTGTTATGATGTTCTGGTGTTATGAAGAACGAAAAAATTCCGTAAAAAAGTGTTTTTTATATTAGTTTTTGCAGAGAACGCTAATAACATGTAGATTTTTTTTAATGCACGAAATAAATGTATCTATAAACAGGAAAACTTGCTAGAAAGTTGTGTAATGTGGAAAAACTATTTATTACGTAGAAAAAGTTTCACATTGCAAATTTAGGCAGTTCGCCGACTAGTTCACCTCACTTGGCAAACTATCTGAGATATATTCAACCTCGGCTCACAATCTATCGCAAAAGATTTACTCCACCGGTTCGACATCAAAATCGCAATTTGTATGGATGTAAATGGCTCGTGGTTCCGACAGCGCATCTGGGGGCGCTCGAATTGATTTGTGAACGTTGAACGCCTCTGAGTGGTATTCGGAGCCTTATACCGGGGTGATTGATTACTAAAACCCAAAAGAGTCCTCAAAAATATACATAAGGGTGATGTACCTCATAGGCGGTTATACTACGTGTTTTGTTATGTACGACATTAAATGAAAACACGCGTAGGGTTAAAGGCTGGTATTATTTTAAAAATAGGTTTTTTTTCAAATTATTTGTATTGTATTTAATTAAATTATATTGTATGCGTGTTGTGTCCCACTTTCAAATTTAATTTCACATGCATGATGTTAAAATTATTTAAATTCACAAGGATAATTTTTAACCGTCAATTTTACTGCCTGTTCTTTCGCGACCAAGTCAGGAAAGAAAGGCAAGTAACAAGGCTGGTTATTCTTTTTAATGATCCTTTTAGAATACATAACAATAAAGAAAATATATAACGTCTAAATTGTAACATTTTTGACTGAGTAAAAAATTAACGTAAAAAAACAGGTTGAATAACGTTTGTAACTGTATCATTCGATTATGAGGCTTTACTAACTAAAGCCAGCAAATACTTTCCAAGTCTGTACTTATGTGAAGGCGTATCAATTTTTTCATCAGCTATCGAACATTTCCAATCAAAATAAATGTGCGTTATAATTCATACAATTGCTTTATTTCATATGTTCGTGATGTCAGATTCAACGGTTCATTGACTCAAGAAAATAAGACTCTGACTTTATTCAAGGTGAAAACACAAGAATATCGTAAGACATTGTATTCTTTATTAGTCTATGTATAAAGGTGGAAATGCAGTGTTGGGAGAAAATATCTGGGACCGTGTGAGTGCGTCCACTGAATGCCATTATGTTATTTGCGTTATTCATAAGTTGAATATCATATAACAGAATCCACGTAACGATTCGATAGGCTTGTGTAGAAATTAAATGCTTTTCTTATATACATTACGTGTTTTGTTATGTACGACATTAATTTAAAACACACGTCCGGAATCGTATTGCCTGATTTTAGAGGTGGGTTTAATTCCAGTAGCTTGAATATTTATCCAGTCACCGAAACATTTTTAATAATTATTTTTTTACGTAAATCAGCGGCGCCTTTGTGACGATGCCGAATGCATTATATGATATTTTGAGACTTGATATTAAGATTGTTAAAATTTAAAAATTTGTATGGTAATGAATTTGAAAAAAACCTATTTTACAACAATACTAGCCATCAGCCCTACCCGTGTTTTCATTTAATGTCGTACATAACAAAACACGTATATTGTATCCATAGATTTACGTAGTTGTTTTTTTTTATATGTATTTGTTTCGTGGTGTGTAATAAAGTATTATCTATCTATATATCTATCTATATTAAGTCACTTATCTGTTTCCCATATTACAAGCTTGACTTAGTTTGGGGCTAGATAGCTCTGTGTGAAATGTCCAGCTCTATTTATTTTTAAATTCTACACCATGGGTCATGAACGACAATTACAGAATGCGCAATGATTGCTACCATGATTGTGCAGCTGTCTACACTATAGGCCATGATGGACAGTCAGAGAATGCGCAATGATTTCCACCATGATTGCGCAACTACAATTGTTAATTATGGACGTCGAAACAGTAGCAGTTGCCGCTATTTATTTATTTATTTTATAACCAAAATATAACGCACGCGTCCGCACCGTACCGTAAACAAATACGAACTGAGTGATCGGCGATCGTATGGGCACGCTTACAATCATGGCCGCAAACTCCTTTGATGTTTGTCCGAGAAACTGACATAGCAGCAATTACGCTCAATCGTCGCCGATCATGGGCGATTATACACACTTATGCCCTCTACTCGATGGTGATCGTCTATGATCGCCCATCATAGCCCATCGTGGAGAGGCACTATTTCGTTGGTAGAAAAGTGAGCTTGTATGAGCTTATAGCTTACTTCAGTTTTATCTGTGCTATAACTATTGCCCCAAATGAATGTCTTTTACTTTACTTTAGGATCGAAGTTTTTAGAAGCTATTAGTTGTTTTAATCTATGTTTAAGGATGTGGTCGTTTTCTTGTGCTATAATTTGTTTTAGTATGTTGTCATATATTTTCTGGTATTACATTAGAACCTAAGCTGTGCAGTTTTAGGGTTCCGTACCTCAAAAGGTAAAAAAAGGAACCCTTATAAGATTACTCTCTTGTTCGTCTGTCCGTCTGTCCGTGTGTCACCATCGATTTTCTCAGGAACCGGTAAACCTAGCAAGTTGAAATTTATACCAAACACTGAGGTCTATAGTCCTTATTAGGTGTATAAAAATCAAGGTCCTGAATTAACACAATAAAAAGATATGGGCCAATTTAGATTTTCGCGAAAACTTGTGAGTACCAAAATTTACTTTAATTTTCATCTTTTTTTATTTTTCGGAATTTTCCCTTTACTTGTGCTGTAAGACATTACTTTTAACCAAAATTGGCAATTCTAGGTCAACCGGAAGTAACCTATAAGTTATATGGTAGTTCCTGTTGACCTAGAATCACGAAATTTGGCAAATAAAACAAGGTCAAACAAAAAAAATCTAAAAAATAAAAGAAGATGAAAATTAAAGGGTGTCCTCATATATAGTTGAGGCCAATTAAGATTGTCCTCTGAGTTGTATGGGCGTTCATACAATTTATTATAAATAATGGTACGGAACCCTTCATGCGCGAGTACGACTCGCACTTGGTTTATAATGTTGATGTAGGTAGTTCTAGATTGTACTTGTACATAAATTGGAAGTGACGTGGTAGATCAGTATTTTTTTTTATTGCAGGTACTTTCTGACGTATTTACACATTTAATACATGTACACGTATATTGAGGTTAAAGTCAGTATTTTAAGTTTAAAAAAGTATGGCTTACATCTTTCTATTACATTTATATTGGCCAAGATGTGAACACATTTGTTTTGGGATATGAACAGTTTCTCCTCTTCGACACTGTTTCCCCAAATTATAATACCGGTCCGGTATAACTCCGGGAGTCCGGTGGTTACTTGATGTGCGCGTCGTGATCTTTCAACACAGTGAATAGCTACGGATAGTGTAGTATATCGCAATATGAACGAAGACATTCCCTGCAGCTGCAATCACTTCTCGATGGTAGCTCCGAGTACACCAGACTGCCCGCGACCACAGCTGTTGCAACGCGAAAGTTAAAAAATACTATCTTACGTTTCTATAAACCACAAAGTGAATTATACTCAATATTGATATAGTCCAAACTCGGGGTTTGTCAGCGAGCCATGGAGCGCAGTATCCTAGGAGTCAAACTAATAGACCGCATTAGAAACAGTGAACTGCGCTCCCAAACACAAATCGCGGACGTTGGGCACCAAGTAGGCAAGTTAAAGTGGGATTGGGCGGGACACGTTTGCCGCATGTCGGAGGAGTTGTGGGCAAAATCCAGCACCGAGTGGATCCCAAAAGACAGAAAACGACCACGTGGCAGACCGCGACGCCGATGGAAAGACGAACTCGACTCGTATATGGAAGACTGGACTACACAAGCATATGATAGAGTGGAGTGGAAGGAAGAAAGTGAGGCCTTTGCCCTGCAGTGGGACAGTACAGGCTCCAAATAATAATAATAATAATTGATATTGATAAAGTTCGCTCAATAAGGAGTAAAAGCATAAAATGTACCTTAGTAAGTAACTTAATTATAATATTACTTTAAGGGGCTGCATTCAATTTTATTTATGGGCCAACATTACCAGGATATTCATTTGGTTACTCGTTTTTTGGGTACACAATGCAGTTATTCTGCCTTTCAGACTTTTGCCTATATTTGTGTCACTAAAGCTACACGAATACCAAATTTCAGCATTGTTGGGTCACTGGTGTACTCTGTGAATTTTGTCAAAGTTTTGTTTTTATTATGGCTAATTGATTGATTGATTAAACATATTCATTGCACTTATATTACTAGTACAAAGACAAACTTAATTTGTATAAAATAGGTAAATAGATCATATTTATTCATCATGCAAGTAGATACATGTTAAAGTGACTAAGCGGCATCGTTGTAAAGGCGCCCCCGATTTACGTTACAAATAGTTTATTGGAAATGTATCGATTACAGAATAAATATTCAAGTTACCGGTATTAAAGCCACCTCTAAAATTAGTTTATATGATTCCGGATGTGTGTTTTAAATTAATGGCGTACATAACAAAACACGTTGTACATATAGATTATTTTTTATTAACTTAAGCCATGATATCCTCAGTTCTCGCTTTGATATATTATTTTGTATCACGTCTGAGCCCGGCGCGGCCTAATCGTCTCTGATCGTAATATATTGCGCGGACGACAGCGGTTTATTGAAAACGGTTGAAAATGTAATTGCTTTCGCAAGAATTCTACCAGCTTAATTGCCTCTCAAAGAAACTTAAGTATAAAAGAAATTGTGTAAATATGTTTATTATATTATATAGTATATCTATACTAATAGTATAAAGAGAAAATATTTGTAATTTTGTATGTTTGTAACGAATAAACCAAAAACTTCTGGTCCGATTTAAATTTTTTTTTCACCATTCTAATGTTACATTATCCCGAAATAAGATAAAATAGTTTTTACCCAACTGCGCAAAAAGAGGGTAATGTTTTAATTGAAAAATGCTCATAACTTGCATGCGAATCGAAAATATATCATAACTTGTATAATTTCTCTTTCAAGTATTCCTTTCCTCTCTTGATCCTTTCCTAATTTAGTGTAGGTATCTACCGGGTTTTGTGTTTATTCTGTTTGCCTAATGTTTTATTTGTCACTTGAAAATGCACAAAACCGTGCGACGCCAAAAAAATAACAAATAACGACTTACTTTCTTATCCTTAATTTCTATTTCAGCCTTCTTCTTTGCACTTGGTGTAGCAGGGGCTTCTTGAGGCACTTGGCTCTTAAGCCTAACAGGCTTGATCCTAGTTCCGGGTCTGGCTGGTTTCTTCTCAGTTGACCCAATCTCTATGCCTTGAGCCTTGAGCGAATCCAGCAAAGCTTGAGCCCTAGCCTTTTCAGCTTTTTGCTTAGGCGTCAGTAATTTACCCTCTGCTTTAAGTCTTTCTTTCCTCTTCTTTTCCTTTTGTTTCTTCCGATGCTTTCGTTCCTTTGCAAGTCGGATTGCTTCTTTCTTTCTTTGCTGCATGCGCATGCGAAGCTGCAGATTGGTCCGCTTGTAATATTATAATGAGGAAAGATTTGTATTTTTGTTACAAATAAACTAAAAAACTACTGGTCCTCATTCAAAACTTATTTCACCATTAGAATGCTACATTATCATTGAGTAACATAGACCACTTTTTACCCAACTGCGTAATATTTTTCTTGAAAAACTACGCCTGCAAAGCTGCGGATTGGTAAGCTAGTTATATTATAGAATCACGGGTTTTTTTATGGGGGGTAGCCGGATCAAAAATACTGAATAGACGAGGGAAGATGCACGGAATAACAATAATGATATTTAGGTATTTTATGTTACAAAGTTGGATAGTGATGTGGGTATTTGATTTATTTTTATTGTTTTAATTTAGGTGATAAAATATAAGGTTTGTACGCTAAAATGGCGAATCCTAGAATAGTTCAACATTAAGCTTCACCATCTCTTGTACCTAGGTTTACAGACAATAAACGAATTATGAATTATAAATTATTATGACTTATGAATGTATTTTTTTTTACCTAGCCTATGCTGTCCTACTGCTGGGCAAATGCCTTCCCATTATCTCTCCACTTATCTTGTTCCTGTCCAAAACCTGCCAGTCCCTGTAAAAAGCGTCCAAAACGTAGATTAAAAAAATAAAAAACATTAACATTTATAGATTAAAAAATAAACAGATGACGAAAACGAAAATTACATAAAATTATGAATTCTTAACAATAGTCACATAAATTGTCGAAACCTTACGACGTGAATAAGTTTCTTCTAGGCAAGCGTGTACCATTGTAGACTGCACCATCACGTACCATCAGGCGAAATCGTGGTCAAACGCAAGCTTATAATGTAAAAAAAAGGATTTGTTTACCTATTTTATACAGATTCGCATGTACATTGTTGCAAAAATATGGCGTTTGAATAAAATAAAATAGTACAGTAGCGTTTCATTTCGTCTATATTATATTTACTAAAGAAATATAAACCAATCCAGCCGGTTTAATTTGAGCGCCGTGACAAAATATGGTCGACGCTTATACCGTGCATTTGTTTCGTGTTTAAACAAGAACGAGCGAGACAAAACATGGACAACATTTTGTCGGGGTAACCATGACAGGTTGTACATACAAACATAACAAGTCGGTCACACCGAACCTTTTCGCTCTTTGAGTTGATACGAAACGACAAATAGGTTGGGATGTAGCTTACGGCAAAATAATAGATGAAGCCGTTTTTATGGTCCAACAAATACAATAAACTGATTTATTTTCAAATGAAATCAAATCAACACGTTTATTTGAAAAAAAAATATATATATGAATTCTAAATTTAAAAAACCATGCGAGGCAAAGCCCTTCAGGCTACCCCTAGACGTGTATGTCAGTGAGATTAGAGCATATCAAACGTGACGTAATAACATGTTCTGCACTACACACTGACTTTTTTTTGAATCGTGAAAGTTTCAAAAGTACTTTAACTTTAAAGTTTACCTTCTAATGTTACTAAATAAAACAAAGTCTTTGTGTATCTATAATAGTTCTTTTAGAAATCCGCCTTAAAAGTTTTCTGAGTTTACCGTTAACAAAACTAGATGGCATAAATCTATCGCGCGTGTCTCACCCGCACTTAACCGATCTTGTTTTTATTTTTTACGTGTCGTTTACGTTTTATGCAATGTCTTGACCCTTATATAGATGCCCCACACTATATTTAATTTGTGTGATTCATCTCGATGTCTGTTTAACGTTACGGCGCTATCACACTGGCGATTCGGCAGCATGTCACCAGCAAGGCGATCTCACAACTTGCAAGCGGGCGAATTAAGGGTCAGACATTAGACACGCAGATTTCAGATTTCACCCCCACTTCACCGCGCACCCGCCATTAGATTTACGCCAAAGCAACAACTAGAGACATTATTACAAATAAACTTCTCGGAAATTTGTGGAACTAAACGGCTACAAAGTACTGATAATTGCTCTCTATACTCGCGCCATCTGTTTAGGAATGCGGGAACTACGTTTCATTGCAAATAACGTGATGAAACGCCATCTATACATTCGCACACGATACGCTGGTTAGATGGTTGGTCAGTGTGTCACAGTAAAATAAATGTAGTAAGTCAGAAATTTATTTTTTTCATTGAAAGTGTTATGTGAGCCCAAAAATAGAAAGTTTAAATAGTATAAAATATTCCGACATTAATATTTATTTACAGAAATAATATCATTGCAAGTCAATACAACAACCAAGTCAGACGTATTGAAAGAGATACCGAATTTTTTTTTTCTATCAATATTACCTAATGATATCGTCCACAACATAATTTTACATGATGGACATACTCGGATTTATTACTATTCATACCCACTTTTGCGCACTGCGCAGAGTTCTCATGGTATATGTCCGTTAGTAGATAAGTATAAAGTTAGTATTATGTACAAAAATTGACAATTAACGAATCTAAAAACGAAATTTAATTTCTCCTACTTGTTTTGCATACGGTAAGCGTAACGCAAAGAAATTTATTTTACTCAAAAGAAATTAACATTTCACTTATATATCATTCATTACACGTAAGGGAAATGTTAATTTCTTTTGAGAAAAATTTTAACTTAAGAATTTTAGTGATTTAAGACTGTCCAAAAATTTAACTAAAAAACATTTTAAGAATACCCGCAAATAAATATTTGTTCAAATGTCACCCTCAGTATGGTACAAGATCGCTCGGGGTGACACTGTGAGAAACCAAGAAGTCCATTCCAGATCACAAGTCTTGGAATTGTCCGTAAGTGTTCGGATAACACTGTTACGCCGAGGTTGTTAAACAATGAGTAATAATCGAACCTTCTCGAACGCTTTTGTCTTGCTGTGTTATTGTTGCTATTGTTTGTGGTTTCGCAGAATGGGGAGTGGCCATTGTGTCGAGGGACCGACCCTTTCCTGGAAGGATCGACATCGTTCTCGAACAATCGAAATGTGTGCGATATAAATAGGCCGGAGAGATGGCCGGACAGTCAGTCTGAGTCAGTCTGAGTGAGTGAGTCTCAGCGAGGCCCTGGAGGGCTGACGTGGGAAGGGTCTCGCGTGAACAGTAGTTGCTCCCGAGTCAGTCTGGATTTAGCTATACGTGTGAACATTTCGGTGACTTTAAGTGCTGCAACAGTGGTGTGAATTATTGTGTTGTGATACGTGTGACCAAGTTCGTGTATTCATCGTTTAGTGCTGAATAAAAGAGTTATTTTGGTGAAATCGATTCCCGTTATTTTATCCCGAACCCTCAGCTCGTAACAATTTGGTATCAGAAGTGTAATAAAATAATGCCGGTTCTACCAATGGATAACGTGGACGGTGTCAGGACGAGAAGTCAACGACAGCAGGAAATGGATGAAAGGCGGTTTGGGGAGTCTCCGGTTCAAGAAGCTCGGCAGAGTCGTCAGCCGATGGAGATGGAATCAGCCGCCGCCGAATCATTTGGAGCACCATCATCATCATCCGTGGGCAAGCTCCTGTGACAGGTGATCTTGCTGCTATTATGGCAATGCTTTGTCGTCAGGAAGAGCAGCGCCGTCAGCATTAAGAAGAGAAGCGTCGTCAACAGGAAGAGCAGGCTCGGTTGCAGGAGGAACAACGCCGTCAGCATTAAGAAGAGAAGCGTCGTCAGCAGGAAGAGCAGGCTCGGTTGCAGAAAGAACAGCGACGTGAACAGGTGGAGCAGACTCGGTTGCAAGAGGAACAGCGACGTCAGGATAAAGAAGAGCAGCGTCATCAACAGGAAGATCAGCGACGTTGGCCATAAGAGCGTGCTCGACTGATGAGGGAATCGTTCGGTTCATCTGGAAAGGAATTCCAGGAAGTGAAAGAACAGATAGAAATCATGAGAGCCGTGTTTTGGAGGCTGGAATTGGGATCGCTGATGAGAAAGGGACTCTGGGTGTCCTGAAGTACTGGAGACGGCAATGTGGCTCCTATAGTTGCTACATCTTCAGCGCGAGGTGCGCCTAAAATTGTTCGTGTTGATCGGCTGCCGCGATATGGGGCTAAGAATGCTCGGGACGAGCATGTTTTAGGAGGGGGCAGTGTTACGCCGAGGCTGTTAAACAATGAGTAATAATCGAACCTTCTCGAACGCTTTTGTCTTGCTGTGTTATTGTTGCTATTGTTTGTGGTTTCGCAGAATGGGGAGTGGCCATTGTGTCGAGGGACCGACCCTTTCCTGGAAGGATCGACATCGTTCTCGAACAATCGAAATGTGTGCGATATAAATAGGCCGGAGAGATGGCCGGACAGTCAGTCTGAGTCAGTCTGAGTGAGTGAGTCTCAGCGAGGCCCTGGAGGGCTGACGTGGGAAGGGTCTCGCGTGAACAGTAGTTGCTCCCGAGTCAGTCTGGATTTAGCTATACGTGTGAACATTTCGGTGACTTTAAGTGCTGCAACAGTGGTGTGAATTATTGTGTTGTGATACGTGTGACCAAGTTCGTGTATTCATCGTTTAGTGCTGAATAAAAGAGTTATTTTGGTGAAATCGATTCCCGTTATTTTATCCCGAACCCTCAGCTCGTAACAACACTATGAAAATAGAGATACTATTTGAATTTGACGTTGTGCATTTGGTGAATCATGGAGGCTAAAAGGCTTGACACTTTGAGCACGTTACTTTTCTGTATATAATAATAAATTAAAAATCCTCAAAATCTATACGGAATTCCAAGGTTTGAGAAGGTGCATTGCCAATAATTGTACTTTCACAAGTTATAATTTCATTGGTTATTTTTCGTTTCTTGTTATCATGTGACGAGGTCGTTCTCACATTTGCTTGACGTTTCCTGGGGACTGATGCACCTCGCAGAGGTAAGCTTCTTGTCTGCCTGGGATTAGTCTTCCATATATGATTTGATACATATCCGTTGAATGCTTAAAGCCTTCCACTATAATATCGGACTCCATGCCAGTGGAGGGTTGATCAAAATAAATAAATAAATAAAACTTAATAAATAATAATAATAATATTAAATAAAAAAAGTTGATTTATATTTGCCTTTTTAGTTTACATTTTTCTATTCTTTTTGTTTATTGTATTTGAATATGTACGACAGTTTATTCTGAAATAATTGTAAAAATACATTATATTATTAAAGTAAAGCAGATTTTATAACTTGTTAATGAATGTTAAATTTAAATAGTTAACATATTAACTTGATATAATGAGTTTTATACTGTTTTTATAGTTTATTGATAATACAAACAGGCAACAACAATGCAAACATCTAACCGTTCAAAATTTGGAGTGTCACACGGTAATGTGTCACAATTTTCATCGACTGTCCTCTCACTCAGGCCGAAGCTGAAAAGTTTTTTATAATATGTATAGGTACTTACTCCAATATATTTAATGTAAAAGTTTTTATACTCTAATATATGTACTTATTTTATAGCCAACTTAGCAATTTCAACTAACTAGGAACGTAAGTAGTTGTAACTTGGTCAACGTAAGACATGTGAACTTTGTCCTACTGTTACAAATTTTCTTATACTGTGCCACGACGCGCCATGAAGCCGCGCTGATACAAAGTAAGTAGATAATATGAATGGCTGCATGTAATAACTTACAATATCCACATACTTAGTATATACACATACCTACCTACCTAATAAATAATTATGATGGGTTTTCCTTACCTTTCGCCGGATTGTGTCAAAAGGGGCTCATTTGCATCTTTCTTCTTTGACCTTACAATAAACATAGCTTTGACTGACAAAGGTTTAAAAATCAAAAGTTATGATTTCATATTAAAATATTCACTAGGTACATGACTAAATAAAAGTATACTTGTACAAAACATAGAAACAACTAAAGGTAGAAAAAATATGAAAAAAAAAATCATGTAGGTATATTCACTAGGTACATGACTAAATAAAAATATACTTGTACAAAACATAGAAACAACTAAAGATAGAAAAAATATGAAAAAAAAATCATCTAGGTACTATGAGACTTGAACTCCCTTCGCCAGATTATGTAGATAACTCTCCAGTGTAGAGAACCGCTGGGCTAACAAGACTTTTACTTTTACGTTGAAAATAAGAATATAATATGTCGTCAGTGCCGCGGCACAAAAAACCCTCCCTGGATGAAAGATTTTACAAAATCATACTAAATATTATCAAATGTCAATATATACGCGCAAATAAAAGGCTTACTTACCTTACTTTATCCATCATGTGTTTCGCGCGCATAATGCACAATTTTTTAAATGATTTTTTACCCATTTGTGTGGGTTTAATTTTCGTTTCATTCCTGGAAAAAAATTGCACAGGTCCATCTAGCAACGCGGATCGCCGCGGAATGAGATTGAGCGCGAAGTAAAATACGCGAGTAAAGAGTGAGAAGAGTGCGACATGATGTTGAAGTGGCTCCGAATTAAAAAACGTAAGCGACATTTATAAAAAACATAACTACTGTGCAAATAAGTCACTTATTCTAAAAAATAGGTTTATAGTTTATTTTCTAATTATTTGAAGCATATATTTGTGAAATATCATATCAAAATACCTCAATGTGTAGAATTAACTTGGGAATGTCGTAATTGTCAGAGGTGTCTTTGAAAATTTTTTTTACTGACATTTTATTAATCATTCGTGTTTTTAGATCAGCAGTTTTGTTACTTATATCCTTGAGTATCGTGTATTTAAACTTCAATACCATAAAGCAAGCAGAATAATAATTGTCAGTGTTGCAATATTGAGTCTTCTGGCTCTTAAACGTTCCAGTATAGTTTCTACAATATGACTTACTATTTACGGTGGGTTGCATGTGTTTCCTTATTGAACAAACGCGGCGTGCAGGTCGCGAACTTTAATTTAGCCATTTTTATATTGTCCAGCGTAAAATAACGGGAATTTGACTGCCTCCGTGGCGCAGTGGGCGTGTAGCCGGCTGAGACGCAGGAGGTAGCGGGTTCGATTCCCGCCGCAGAACAAATTTTTTTTGCATGATCTATAGATATTTGTTCCGTGTCTGGGTGTTTTTCTATATATTATAAGTATATATTTACAAAAAAAAATTATATAAGTAAATATTCTATTAGTTATCTGATTCCCATAGTACAAGCTCTGCTTAGTTTGGGGCTAGATAGCGCTGTGTGAAATGTCCAGTGGTATTTATTTATTTATTTGAGTACAATTATAAACTCTCAGAAGAAAGGCACAAAATTACAAAATGTATTGTATGGTTCTTTTGTTTCCGGAAGTTGGGTACTAAAATACACAGTAACAGTGGCTCTCACCATTGTAACAAGTAACTGCTAACCAAACAGAGTCGTTTCCGCCACTGAATCGAGTCGCAAAGTTTTAGGGGTCCTGACTAGTTACAGAACTGTGGACACAGTTGTTTGAATTTAAATGCTGTCTGGTAGCAAGAATAGTGCGAATACGTTGTATATGTGTTTGAGAACGCCAATAATAGAATCTTGTCAAATTCAAGAGCCGTGGTAGACTAGTGAGAGATCCAATTCCTTCCCCGACTTCCGATTCCCGACTGTACACCAATTCTTTTGATGAAAAAATAATTTATGAAGAAGCTGGCATATAGAACCATAAACTCGTGGGGCATCAGGTAAGTAATCTAATAAGCAGCGCTGGTCTTCCCGTCATGTCACGGTAATGGTCAACTTCTATGCAAAAAGTGGACATGCACGCAATGTTTAGACTTGCCTCTGAATTGTAAGATATCCTCTTGTAAGATATCTTCACGGGTTACGGGTTTTCTTCGTACTTAGTAAGAGATCAATTCAATTCAATACAATTCATTTATTCCATTGTACCTAGATTTACAAAATTGAGGTACAATGCTAGGTGGTAAGGGTTTTATATGAGCACCACATTTTGCCTTGCGGCGTAGAAGTATTTTTCGATATATTTCGATCCGAGGATGTCTATCATAAGTATGAATATAGTCAGGAGTTTTACTATCATTAAGTATTTTTTTATATAAATTATAGGCTAGCGTTTGAACACTATCTCGCCTGATGGTAAGCGATGATGCAGTCTACGATGGTACACGCTTGCCTAGAAGAAACCTATTCACTCGTGACTTGAAGATCCCTAGGTTGTAGTTATCAGAAAACACAGACTCAGGCAAGGCGTTCCACTCCTTGGTGGTGCGCATAATAAAGGTGAAAGAGTATCGCTTTGTGCGTATGGGAGGTATGTATGTATATTATGTATATTAAAGTTTCAATCGAATCTTGATGCCTCTTAATACAAAGCTTCGCGTAACTAAAAGGTGAAGCTGCTTCTAATAGATCATAATGGAACCGAAGTAAACTGATTAAAATTATGAGAACTAGGGTAGGCAACCTGATAAAACCAGTAGTATTTTCTTAGCAACTTTCATTGCTAACTTTTATCTACATATTGATTTTTTAAGTGAAAACTTCTTTAGGCACGTTGGGGAATTTTTTGAGATGGGAAAAAACCATTGAACTCGTGACACTGTTACCGTTACCGACACCTCTGTATATAAGTAATAATAATAATATAATAATATAAGCCTTTAATACTGTTCTTAACTTAGATACATTATGCTATCGACAAACGCTTTAGTATATTTCATCATTTGTAACAGCTTGTCCTTCGACAAAGGCCTCCTCTAAAGATTTCCACTTTATCCTGTCTCTGGCTGTTCTCATCCATTCTGGACCGGCTATTTTTTTCAGGTCATCTTCCCAACGTCTTGTTTGTCTACCTTTGTTTCTTTTACCGTCTCTTGGGTACCACTCGGTTATTAATTTGGTCCATTTCTCTTTTCTTTCTCTCAGAATATGTCCTGTCCATTGCCATTTTAACTTTTTACACACGGTTTTTTACGTCTCTGAATTTCGTAGTGTTTTTTATTTTGCTCAGCCTTACTCTGTCTTTCCTCTTGACACCAATTACACTTCTTTCAATTCCGTTTTGACAGACTTTTATTTTATTTATCTGTTGCTCAGTTAATGCCCATGTCTGGCAACCATATGTCAAGCATGGTAGTATGCACATATTGAACACCTTCCTCTTTTCTTTTATTGCCATTTCTTTGTCCTTCATGACTTCGCTAAATGACCTACTGACACCTCTGTATATAAGTATCTCGTAATTATTTAAGTTTTCACTTCTGTTGGAACTCCCGGAGCGCCACTTTTTTTTTATTTGAAATAATATAAAAATCTTGGCTTGTAAAGTCTTATTTTTTTGAAAAAGTTACATTATTGATGAGTACTTTTAAATATTTTTAAATGCTTCTATCACAAAAGGTTTATTTTACGGAACCTTTAATTAATGTCTGACCATAACTATCACCCCTTGAAGGCCGGGGCCACGGACAGTTGGCTTTGTCGCGCATGTCTTCAGGAGGAAGAAACGGTGGAGCACGTGATGCTTCACTGTACGGCCACGAGCGATATCAGGTTGAGGATGGGTTTGCAGGAGCTCATCGAATCCTCATCCGCTAACACAACGGCATTCACGGGGATCTTGGAAAGCTGCATCCATCAACCCAAAATCCTGCTCCGTTACTTCAAGGAGCTAGGATGGCTGGGGTCAGGTTAGAAGCACAATACACCCCAATACGGAACGTCAGTGCAGATCTTATTCCCCCACCCTAGAATTAAAAAAATCTATTTGCCATTGGCCAATACACTATGAGTATTATTTTTATAAACTCTAAAATAAGTAATTGAAGAAACTAGAACTGGACAAATATTAAAAGTTACTTTACAGTGAATAGATATTCTGTAAAAGCTAATCTGAATAAATAAAGTCATTAACTGCAATACGGAGAGACGCAAACTGAATATGAATGCGGGTCGAATGTGTTGAGAAAGAATGTAGTTCTGTACTGTGAGGAAAAAGATAATTTCTTTTTTGGGTTGAATATATTTTTTAGGAATATTTTATTTAATAATAAATAAATAACGCTGGAAATTTTACAAAGTGCTAACTAGTGCAAGATTGTAGTATAGAAACTCGATATCTGATAGAATACTTATTTTTATTTATTTAGAAAATTGTATTTATTTTGCAATGTTTGTTAGTTTGTTTAAGATAAATCTTGCAACTGAATTTTAAACTAGTTCCCCCCCCTCCCCCCCCCCACCTAATTCTTATTCTAATTCTAGGGTGGGGGGAATAAGATCTGCACTGACGTCCCGCATTGGGGTGTATTGTGCATTACCCCCCTTCTAACCTGACCCCAGCCATCCTAGGTCCTTGAAGTAACGGAGCAGGATTTTGGGTTGATGGATGCAGCTTTCCAAGATCTCCGTGGATGCCGTTGTGTTAGCGAATGAGGATTCGATGAGCTCTTGCAGGCGCGTCCTCACCCTGATATCGCTCGTGGCTGTACAGTGAAGTATCACGTGCTCCACCGTCTCTTCCCCCAGAGGTGATGGTTAAGTTCGCATTACAGAATCATCACAGAACACTGCGAACTTACCCCCCCCCCCCCCCCCCCCCCCCGCCCTATAACTATGAATCCTATGAATAAAAACTATGATATCCTTTTAAACTGTATATGACTAATTCAATCATTTAAATTCGATTATGGGTCAATAAATCAACCCTGAAAAGAAAATATTTTACAAATGCAGAAACCTCTATTAATTATGAAGTCAGTTACAAGTGTATCCTTCTGAAATGTAATAGGGGCATGTGGGAATAATCTCATTCTTTTATAAGATTCAACTGACAGCGTAATGGTATGTAGAAAAGTATTTACTTATACTTTAAATACCCTCCAGTTGCCTATTTTGAGGATATTCAATTACAGAAAAACATTATTTTTTATTATTATTGAACTCCCGTCCATAGTTTACAATTTTATGGTGACTCCTTTACAGTACGAACTGTGCGACTGTGGAACGCCTTATCTTTGTCCATAAGGTTTTCCAAATCTCTTCCTATATTCAAAATCAAGGTATACAACCATTTCCTTTCGTTGTCTCGTAACTGCTAGTTAGTGTTTATGTTATTTATCCTCCATATTATGAAGTGTAGTTTATTTATATATTATTTGTATATGTTTATGTTTATTATTATACATAATCAATAGGTATATATTATTTTATGGGTTCTGTTTATGTATGTTTTATGTATGCTTTAAGGTATTCTGCCGTCTCTTGATTTTTGTTTATCATGTCCATCCAAAGGTTGTCTGGAAGAGGTCGCTTTTGGCGATAAGACCGCCCATTGTATCGTAATTTATTTCTTTGTTACTGTATTTTTGTTTGGTGTGCAATAAAGAGTATTTCATTCATTCATTATTTTATAAGTAGGTTTTTGTTAGAACACGTTCAAAGCTTTTTTTGACAACGTGAGTTAGGAAGTGGTTTGGTAATCGTTTTTTTTGTGTAGTTCCAAACTTTAAACACTATGAAAAAAAACAGGTCTAGTAATAATTTTGTTTCAAAATCCCGGTATACCCCGTGTCCTTTTGTAGAAAGACTATTTTATGAGATATACTAGCTGACCCCGTGAACTTCGTACCGCCTTAGAATCAATAAATGTTATGTTGCTAAGCTGAGATAGGGGTTGGTGGCAGAAGGGTAAAAATTTAGGGTTGTATGTATTTTTGAATGCTGTATCATAAAAAAATAAAATCCCTTTTGTAGAAAGACTATTTTATGAGATATACTAGCTGACCCGGCAAACGTTGTTTTGCCATATAAAAAAATAAGGGTTGATCGTAGAAGGGTGAAAATTGAGGATTGTATGTATTTTTGTATGTTGTATCATAAAAAAATAGAAATTAAAAATTTTGTCTAAAAAATAAAAATAAAAATTTAGGGGTGGACTACCCCTAACATTTAGGGGGATGAAAAATAGATGTTGGCCGATTCTCATAGATACCGGATAAGCACAAAACATTTCATCAAAATCGGTCAAGCCGTTTCGGAGGAGTATGGCAACGAAAACTGTGACACGAGAATTTTATATATAAGATTTAATTTGGTGTCAGAATCATAGATATCTGAAAACATAGAAATGTAATCTGATAAAAATTGCAGAAAAGCTTTGCAGTCACTAAAATATTCATCGTCAGTTCATGATCATATCGTCGTCTACTTCAAAACTTTGTTATTAAAAATTCAATAAAAAAGTTGAATTGAGTTGCAGAGGCCTTCGTCAGATTGCTGTCTGTATGGTTTGGTACCTGCGGGAATTGACATGGATTTTGTTGTGAAATGAGAATACATAACTATCTTGGGGATTGATATAGTCGTGAGCTATATTATCATCATACTAATATTATAAATGTGAAAGTTTGGATAGACACAGCCATAGACAATTATTCATTCACTACATTAGCACACAATATACAATACAGTTACATTTTAAGACAAAGGAAATACAAAAAAAATAAACAATGAAATAGTATAAACTTAAAAAATAAACAAAAATTAAAAAGGAGAACTTGGTAGATACTGTGTGCTACAGCAGTAAATGGGACTCGACTCAGCATTATGCCCGCCGTAAAGGAAAGCGCTGATATTCTGTCGAGACCGCTCCATTTAGCCACTAGACCTTGAGCGTCCCTACTGTGTTGTCAAGTGAGAATATTATGTGTCATAGTAGATATGTCATGGTGTGTCAAAATATAATAATAAATAGAAGAAAATGTCAAAATAGTATATCTAAATATATAAAATAAAGTCGGGTTTGTTCAAATACTCGAGAACGGCTCGACCGATTTTCATGGTTTTTATCTGTTGTATTTGTCTCCGTCCCGAATAGCAGAATAATTATTAAAGTATTTAAAAAAATTATGGCGAAAATTCATTTTCTCATACATAGACGTAGCTGATGATGGCCGATTTACAATTCTACCGTCATATGCATGTCAAGGCGGTACGAAGTTTGGCGGGTCAGCTAGTTAAGTAATAAAATAAATAAAGACAGAAAATAGGTGTATACATCAAATTAATAAATTGGTTACAAGAATACCCCAATCGGCTAGCACGTGAAAAGTGCACTAATGCTTCCCGCACCAGGCAACCCAGTTTTTTGTTTATTAATAATTAAAGATTTTAAACGTTTTTTAAAGATGGATGTTTGTTTAATTATTTGTTTGTTACTCAATCACGTCGTAGCGGCTGAGCCGATTTCGATGAAATTTGGTATATACATACTTTATAACCTGGATTACCACATACGTTACCTTTTATTCCATAGTTTCCATGGGATAAATATGGGGTATCAAGTTAAGTTGCAACAGCGAGTTTAGCTTTATTTCTAGGTTACCTACACATTTAGTAGTGTAACGCGTACGAAGTCGCGGGCAACACCTAGTTATTTATAATTTTACAACTCAAACACTTAGCCTGGATCTTTAACATAGGCATTATCTGGGCCAAAGCCAAAGTAAGAGGCTTTTTAAACCGGAACAAATATCTGTAGATCATGCAAACATTTGTTCCGCGGCGGGAATCGAACTCACTACCTCCTGAGTCTCAGCCGGCTATTCGCCCACTGTGCCACGGAGGTCATCAATGGGCGGCCTTATCACTGAAAGTGATCTCTTTCAGGCAACCTTTGGATGGAGCGAAATTTACGAAAATACGGAGTGCGGTGTTCTGTGGAGGATACATTTATAAACAAGATAAAGTTTTTTTTTGTTTTTGCAATTTTATTATATTATTTAGCAATTGCAAAACGTTTAATCCTTAATAATTAACGTAAACTGTATCTCTTTTATTCAGGAAGTTAAAGGCTGGTACAACACATTGATTCACATACAGAGTGTATTTGTGTGAACAATTGGACTGTAGAATGGACTAATACTTATCGTAATACTTAAAATACTTATAAAATAGACTACTAGGTATATAGCAAACTACAATAACAGATAAAATACTCAAATAACAGGCAATGGAATCAAAGGACAGGTAATGTTGTTTCACCTTCAACTTGAAGGTGTGTAAGGAGGATGACCGTCTTATTAACCGGCAGAACATTCCACGGCCGAACAGCCTGGACAGTAAAAGAAGTATCAAGTTTTCTGATTACCTAAGAGTATAGATTTTGGCCACAAGCGTGCCCTGCGGGGTATTTAAGATTATAATTATGTATGCGTACTTCGTGGTGATAGGCACTTATTTAGTCTTTGCATCATCATCATCATCATCGTCAGCCCTTCTCATCCCACTGCTGGGCATAGGCCTCTCTTCGTTGTCGCCATTCGCCTCTGTCCTGCGCTGTTCTAACCCACATACGACCTGCGATTTTTATAATGTCGTCGACCCATCTTGCCGGTGGACGACCTGCGTTCCTGGCTCCATCTCGGGGCCACCACTCAGTCAGCACCCTGTTCCACCTGTCATCACCGCGCCTGGCCACATATCCTGCCCAACTCCATTTGAGTCCCAATATACGCTTGCTAACGTCTTGAACTTTTGTCCTATGTAGTCTTTTATTGATGTTAAACCTAGTATTGGGCGCGATATTAAATAAGATCTAGAATTGGACTATAAATTATAACGGTCTAATTTTAAGAGTATTGGGACTGTCGTATCATCATATAAGTCTTGGTTTATTTGATAGCATCACTAAATAACTAAATCCAGCAAAAAAACTCTGACAATGATGTGTCGAGTAACTCGAGGTTTTAGTTAAAATTTGCTTTGATCTTATATTCATTTTTTACTTTGTTTTAATTCGAATACCATCAAAATAAAACCAGCCAACCGAGTCGGCTTAAATAAACAGGTTCAGTTTGCCGGTTTGAAGTAAAATTTAATAATTTCATTTCCACATTTGCGTGTGCTTTGATCAAACAGACGATGTTTATTTATTCACCAAACTTCAAATACAAACAGTTAGTTTATTAGGGTTCCGGACCAAAATGGTAAAAATAGAACCTTTATAGTTTTACTTTGTCTGTCCGACAGGTAAATTATAACAAAGTCTCTACCTATAACCTAAACCTTTTTTGTTTAAGTAACGTGTTTTAATTATCTGTATTTAATTGTCTGTCTTTACTTATCCACTATATGTAGTTTCTGTGTGTTTGTTACTTGTGTCGAAATAAATGTCTATCTATAACAGTTTTTTATAAATCTGTCTTAAAAGATTTCTTGGTTACCGGTCACATAACACTGGATGGTGCTGATTAATTAACATAAATAAACCTATCAAGGCTCTGAACCCTCGATGCGAGAGTCCTTCTCGTACTTGAGCGGTCTTGTATTTGAAGTTTGTTAAATAAATTCTTAGTATCCGCATTTTTTACATTTCAATGGTATCTACCATTGAAATGTATAAAATGCGAATACAATATATATATGTATATATGTTGCAGTTTGATAAAAACTGTTAGATGATAAATCAGTCTGTTTATTTGATATTACAAATTGGTTCGTTTTCTAACAGGCACTCTTTACGTTAGCCAATTAGCTAACCATCAACTTGAAGAAATTGAAGAAATTGTGGGCATAGAGGCCGAAACAAGCGTAAGGCAGTACTTTCTACACTACGTACTCACGTCACATTGCGGTTTTAAGATTCGACAATTAGACAAACACAGAATAATAAAAAAAAAAGTGTGTGTACTTATGTACACGCGTTAGAAGTTATACTTCTTTGGCGTATGGAAAAAAATAACTAAAATGCAGTAGTGATTAACGATAAATATTAAAATTAATCAAAAAGATTTTATTTAAATAATTTATTAGTATCACCGTCGTATATGAAATTGAAAGAAAGAAAGAAAGAAAGAAAAAACATTTATTTGTGACGGTACACAACACACACAGCACACAAGTAAGGTACACACAAGATAAAATGTTCATGCACACAAGAATAACAATACCTAACAAATGTGTGTCTCACAATTACTTACATATATCTAAACGACCGACGTCACAAAAAGGCGTCCAACTCAGCATTTGTTGTGCTTTTGGCACAACGCTGATCTTCCGTTGGAACCAAAATTGATTTAATAAAAACTCCAAAATAATATTTATTTATTCACACTGTTTAATTGTACCATTACGAAACACGTGTTCTACATATAAAAATACTAGAATATACAACTTGAACATAGTTATCAATTTTCATACCACCTAGAACTAACTTCATGCTGTTAAATTTAGGTGTCGGTGTGCACGCGCATCGTAAAAATTCACTCTCATCATTTTTCTCTATCGCGCCAAAAGAAGTATAACTTCAAAAATACGAGCCTTACAGTAGTCGCATATGATGTGTAACATCATTTTTATTGTACACAATATAAACAAAAAATTACAAACAAAATAGAAAACACAAAGCAAAACTTAATCTTATCTACCGAATTCATCACTTTGAAAGTTGGTCATTGAAAACTCGATAACTGTTCCTTAAATGCGATTAACCGTAAGAAAATTTAAAAACAGAATAAGGCTCATTTTATTCATAATATGCAATGATGAAATACAACCTCCATGATAAATCCTTATTTCTATTAAATGAAAGAGGCCTTAATATAGTCTCGTAGTGAAAAACATCTGACCACCGCGGTCAAATCAAATAGCGCGCGCTCGTTGGTCAAAGCGCTTCCCCGGTTTCCTGTTACAGATTTCTGTCCCTTTCGCCAAAATCACTCCCACAAACCGAGAGGAAAGATGTTACACATCAAAAACAGTGTTATGGTTCAAATACAACCTCCGTGGTGCAGTGGGCGAATAGCCGGCTGAGACGCAGGAGGTAGCGGGTTCGATCCCCGCTGCGGAACAAATGTTTGCATGATCTACAGATATTTGTTCTGGGTCTGGTTGTTTCTCTATATATTACAAGTATGTATTTACAAAAAAATATATGTATATAAGTATTCTATCAGCTATCTGGTTCCCATAGTACAAGCTCTGCTTAATTTGGGCTAGATAGCGCTGTGTGAAATGTCCAGCAATATTTATTTATTTATTTAATACACCAAATCCGTCATCGGCCGTAGTATTACTAGGGCATTAGCGGCCGAACTCGACCGACCAAATCAAACGTATCTACACTTAATAATAATAATTTATAGTAATATTTTAAAGAGGAAAGATTTGTATGTTTGTAACGAATAAACTCATAAGAAACTGGTCCGATTTAAAAATTCTTTCATCATTAGAATACTATACTATCCTTATATCACATAGGTTATATTTACGTATGCCCTGCATAAAGATACATTTACTTTTATCCCAAAATGTTTAAAAATCAATGTCCACCCATGAGAAGCCGGAACGGGCCGCTAGCGTAAAATAAAGACAGCGTGTACACTACTACAATCGAAATCATTCCGGTTTTGGTGTACGCGCTACGATGACGGATTTGGTGTATTCGATCATCCGTTTTATATTAAGTTAATCACATGTGCTCAGGACAAAAATTTACACTCGATTCGTTTCCAAGGCCTGCTTCGTTAAAATGTAATCGAGTGGAGAGCCATGCTTCCTGATTGGACAGCCCTCGACCTGTCGACCTCCCTCAATCGACCACACCCATGGATTGGTTTTTGCCTATAATAGCCCGATTTTCCGATACAGGAAGTAAGGTGCTGATTTTTTATTAATTGAGCCTGTCTGAATGAAAAGAAGATGTCTTTCATGTTTTCCCGTAATATAGAAGACTGATTCTCGGTATTAAATGAGAAAACACATTTTATTTAACTGACACAGGACAGACTATTAAGCACAAATCTAATTATATCTAGGTTAAATTCGATCTAATCGATTCTTGTCAATCGATTCTTCATCATATCAGCCACAGGGCGTAGGACGCTGAATATAGGCCTCCCCCATAGATTTCCAAAACGATCTTGTGCGACCTGCACTCAACAGCTCCCAGCAACCTTTATCAGGTCATCTTTCTATCTAGTGGGGGCCGTCCTACGCTGCGCTTTCAAGTGCGTGGTTCCACTCGAAAGCATTTTTGTCCAAACTGCAAAAAACCATAGTAAATTTTCAGTTTACTGAGATAAAATAATTTTCAAATTAAATAATTTGTTTCGTACTAAAACAAAACAAAAAAAACCGCTGACAACTGCTAAAAGTAAAAAAAGCTGTTTAACAGTATCAGCGCTCGTCTCTTCAACCATGTACTGGTTGAGAAGACGGGCGCTGGATTTATGTTACGTTGCATAAATATGTAATGTATGTTAAAATACAATCTAAAATCTGAAAAACTAAAGAAACTCAAAACCAAACTAAAGCTAAAAAATAAGTTGAATTGTGAAAAGTGCTATCTTGGACTGGTTGACCTGATCTTTATGTCACATAGCTTAGAACCACCCAAGATAAACTAGCTTTCTATTAAAATAAACCGGATCCGAATCGGTCCACCCCTTTCGGATCTACGATTCCACAGACATACAGATACACAGACACAAAGACAGGCATAGGCGTTAAACTTATAAGATAACATAACTCTTTATTGTACACCAAAGTAAAATACAGAACATAATTTTTACAAATAGATTTAGTACAATCGGCGGTCTTATCACTAAAAGCGATCTCTTCCAGACTACCGTTATATGGACAGGATTATAATTTACATGACGGCGGTACATCTATACAAAATTAAAAACATATACAGGGTGTGGTGTAATGAGTGGATAATAGGGTACCTGCGGGTAGGGGCCATTGTGGCGGTTCAGAAAAATATTTGTTATGCTCAGTAAAAGTGCCTCGGTTTTCGAGATATTCGACATTTTCGAAATTTAAGAAATATTTCACCCTTCGTCACTATTTTTGGCGCCAAGACTGCAAATGAAATATTTTTTGTATCTATTTTTTGGATAGTATTCTTGGATAGATGTGCTATCGAATGGAAACTATTATTTTTATAACACAAGCACAGTTATGTTTTTAAAATAAGATTTCACTAAAATTTTACTTGCTTTCGTTTGTTTTCCTGACCTTTACCCTTCTGTGGTGTAAAAAAATGTATGGTCACTTGAATGCCAAATTTTAAAAAAATTAGCCTATTTCATCGAGATTCCGAAATGGTATATTACATATCATTGTCACAACTTGATTCAAAATTAATTCCCACCAAACTTATGAAGGCGTAATTTAAAGAAATATTTTTAACTATTATTAGCAATAATTGTCTACTGTTCGCAGAACTACAAGTAATTCTTGGAACAGATTGGTTCCCGGCCCAGCGGCAATCGACACTATGTCTATCTTGCTCTTTCATGCTATGAGTGAAAGAGAACTATCGTTTCGCGTAATGCATTTTTATGATTTTCGAGTCAGTGTGCTATCATACTACTCCCGTACAACAACGTGTTATCCTGTTTTGGATTGATACTCGTTGATTTTGTTTCATTAGAAGATAGAAGAAGAATGTGGCTGCAGCACGATGGTTGCCCCGCTCATTACGCCCGAAATGTTCGACAATACCTCGATGAAACATATCGTCGACGATGGATCGGTCGTCACAGAGCAAAGAATTGCGAACAGGATTAAAAGATCTTTTATCAAAAGGTGCAGAGCATGCATCAGAGCACGTGGTGGCCTTTTCGAACACCTTTTGTAATAGTAAATTTAATAAATTAAATGCATTTAAATTTTATTGTTTCGTTTTATTTCGTTACCGAATTTTAAACTAACGTTTTTAGGTGATTTTAAGTAATGAAGTAAATTTTAGTACTATTTGTAATTTTATAATAATTAGCTCTACCCATTTTAATAGGAATTACTTTTGAATCAACTTGTGGAAATACCATGTAATATACCATTTCGGAATCTCGATAAAATAGGCTAATTTTTTTAAAATTTGGCATTCAAGTGACCATACATTTTTTTACACCACAGAAGGGTAAAGGTCAGGAAAACAAACGAAAGCAAGTAAAATTTTAGTGAAATCTTATTTTAAAAACATAACTGTGCTTGTGTTATAAAAATAGTAGTTTCCATTCGATAGCACAACTATCCAAGAATACTCTCCAAAAAATAGATACAAAAAATATTTCATTTGCAGTCTTGGCGCCAAAAATAGTGACGAAGGGTGAAATATTTCTTAAATTTCGAAAATGTCGAATATCTCGAAAACCGAGGCACTTTTACTGAGCATAACAAATATTTTTCTGAACCGCCACAATGGCCCCTACCCGCAGGTACCCTATTATCCACTCATTACGCCACACCTGTATACTATAAACCTAAAATACTAATAATAACACAAGTTTAATTATAATAAAATAAGCAACTATAAAAATGGTTATCATGAATTAACAAGCAGTTACAACTTCAACGCAGGGACAGATAATGGGTTTAACACCCATCTTTTGAGTCGGGGGGTTAAAAACCATGTGTTTAGGCAGTATAACCTTTAGTTACGTCAACCTTTGCATTGATACGTCCGAGAATAGATCGAAACATAATTCCATATCTCATTACGAGAGTCGGCCTAATACAATATTTCTAAGCATTTAGAAAGTAGCAGAATAACGTCCTTTTCTTACGTTACTGCTATATAATATTAAATAATCATATTATCACTGTATGGAGCTCAAGAGAAAGTGAAGATTGTTTAGGAGCAAAAGCCTTGTCTCGTGTGATGGATGTGTTTATACTATACCTACATAATATACTCGAAGAGCGCCGCGTTTATGTACCGCTGGATCAATCTAAGATGCCGCATCTAAGAAAGTACTACCTTAATATTTAATATGTACTTAATATGTCGGCATGATCTACAGATATTTGTTCCGGGTCTGGATGTTTTTCTATATATTTTAAGTATATATTTACAAAAAAAAGTATATAAGTGTTCTATCAGTTTTCTGGTCCCCATAGTACAAGCTCCGCTTAGTTTGGGGCAAGATAGCGTAGTGGGAAATGTCCAGCAATATTTATTTATTTTATTTTATTTGTCTTCAGTGGTTCTATCTAGCTTTGTTGTCATCTAAGACAGCAACTAATGGATTTAGAATGGGATTTCTGTAATCTGACCGTTTTTCGATAAGGATTTTCTCGCTCTTGGTCACAATGCCTGAAGGTAATTGGAATGTTACAGTTAGATTTTAGATATCGAGTTTTTTTTTAACTGGCAGAAAAGAAGCGCTTTTGTTCGGTCTTTTAAGGGTATAACGAATGCATTGAAAGCACAGATTGTATATTCGTTCGGTCAATAAATGATACGTTAAAAAAGTGGCACTCCGGGAGTGCCGACAGTAGTGAAAACTTGAACAATTACGGGATATTTAGAGGTGTCGGTAACGGCAACGGTAACAGTGTCACGAGTTCAATGGTTTTTTCCCATCTCAAAAAATGCCCAACGCGCCTAAAGAAGTTTTCACTACTTATATACAGAGGTGTCGGTAACGGTGTCGTGAGTTCAATGGTTTTTTCCCCATTTCAAAAAATGCCCAACGCGCCTAAAGAAGTTTTCACTTCAAACAATATAATTTGGTCTAAAATAACGTTAATAAAAACTTTTTTTTTTACCTTCTGAGACCTATTTGGCACAGTGGGTGAATAGTTGGCTGAGACGCAAGGGGTTGCGGGTGCAGTCCCCGCTGCGGAACAATTTTTACATGGTCCGCAGATATTTGTTCCGGATTTAAATATTTTTGAATGTATGTATTTACAAACAAAATTATTTAAGTATTCTATCAGTTATCTGATTCTCATAGTTCAAGCTTTATTTGTACTAAAAACGGGATATTTACTATGATTTGTGAGTTTTGTGTATCCCGATATTTCGACGCAATTACCATCCACTCGCAAAGACTTCAGTTGACCCGTGATCATAGCGCATGCAACTGTGTCGAAATATCGGGATACTCAAAAACTCACAAATCATGGTAAATATCCCATTTTTAGTACAAATAATGTTCATAGCCATGATATTTTTAAAATCTTTGCTTAGTTTGGGGCTTGATAGCTGCAATTTAATACCATTGGCAACTGAACAAATACGAACGCCAACAGCATACATATTTTCACATTTTACGAATTTTAGCATAGAGTTCTAGAACTGATACATATGTCTATTATAGGCGTACACAACACTGAATTGAGTTAGACAACATATTTAAGCAACTTATGATCTAAGATTTAACGAATCTAATAAACTGGCATACTCATTCACGAACTAGTTCTGAATGAGTCTATCTTGGGCAAACTCTGCGATTGGGTAGATACAACCTCGAGGAAGAAGTAAACCAGCGAATTCTTCTCGTCACCTATCCCAAATGCCTAAAAACGAAAGTATTTAACCAGTGCGTCCTACCTGTGATGACCTACGCAGCCGAAACGTGGACACTTACGGTGGGACTGGTCCACAAACTGAAGGTCGCTCAGCGAGCTATGGAAAGGGCTATGCTCGGAATTTCTCTGAAGGATAGAATCAGAAACGAGGTTATCCGATAGAGAACCAAGGTGATCGACATAGCTCAGAGGGTCAGTAAGCTGAAGTGGCAGTGGGCCGGTCATATCTGCCGCAGAACCGATAAGCGTTGGGGTAAACGTGTTCTGGAGTGGAGACCATGTCTAGGCAAGCGAAATGTAGATGATGACGATTTGCGCGCTGTGGCTGGCAAGGATTGGATGAGAAGAGCTGAGGATCGGGCTCAATGGCGCACCCTGGGAGAGACCTACGTCCAGCCACTGCTGGATGTACTCGTAGGTCTCTCCCAAGGTGTTGTCAGTGGACTGGATCCTCAGCTCAGCTGTCAGTGGACTGTTATAGGTTGATGATGATGGTGAATAAAACTGCCTACAGGTAAAGGTACTCTCACATAAAAATATAAGAATAAGTTTTTAAGTACAGTCACCAACTAAATTAGTAGGTAACAAGTTAAAATTATACATAAGTCACATGAAAACATATATTAATAAACATAATATCTCTAAAGAGATTCTTATCTAAATATATAAAACAAAGTCGGGTTAACTACACTATTTATAACTCAAGAACGGCTGGACCGATTTTGATAATCTTTGATTTGTTAGATTTTTCTCCGCCCCGAATAACGACCGGACTACCTCCGTGGTGCAGTGGGCGAACAGCCGGCTGAGACGCAGGAGATAGCGGGTTCAATTCCCACCGCGGAACAAATGTTTGCATGATCTACAGATATAATATTTGTTTCGGGTCTGGTTGTTTTTCTATGTATTATATAATAAGTATGTATTTACAAAAAAAAAGTATATTAGTATTCTATCAGTTATCTGGTTTCCATAGTACAAGCTCTGCTTAGTTTGGGGCTAGATAGCGATGTGTGAAATGTCCAGCAATATTTATTTATTTATTTAATAACTATAAAATACCGGAAAAATTCACGCAAGAAGTAAAATATGTAGAAAATTTATTTTCTCATACATAGATGGCTGATTAACAATTTTACCGGCGACGTACGTTGGCAGCCCGCGTCATGTGCATGTCAAGGCGGTAAGAAGTTCGCAGGGTCTGCTAGTTATACATATAAATACATAACAATAAATTTATTCCTTTTGTTGGTGATGAAAGTGTCCCAGGACTTTCTTTTTGAAATTGGTAGCAGAATCGCTAAAGATGTCATGGTCTTCTATTATCCTGATTTATCTGGTTGTATTGGTTACACAGTCTTACAACTGGGGCATGTAACCCATTATTGGTGCGACAGAATGAAATGTAGAGAATTTTACTAATCGGTCGCCTTGGATTCCTGGTAGGAACAGCTAAGCTAATGTTCTCTAATATTCTACTGCAATCAAGATGATTAGTAGCTGCTTTATGAAAAAAGGATAATTCTTGATATTTTCATCGGTAATCTATAAAATCTATCCTGAAATGTTGTCTAGAGAGGTAGGGTCATCTATCTGTCATCTAATAGTTCGTCAGTGTTCAAAACTGTGACGCAGTCAGCAATGCAGTCCTGGAGTAGCCTATAAGCTATTTAAGCAATTGCTTAGGGCATCCCGTCTAGGGGGGCACCAGAGATGACCGAGAAAAAAAACGAGCACACGAATGTTAAAGCAATTTCAAATTTCGCGCGTTTTAAATTGTCGTTGACGTTCGGTTTGGGCGTAGTCGACCAATCGATCAAGTCGCGGCCGGTCGTAAAAATATAGCTGAATCTTAGGACAACATGTGAAATCATGTTGTGCCGACCCCACCTAGCATGGGATAAGAGCAGGAGGAACAACAAATACAATATTCTACCTAAGACACGTATTAACTTTTTTTTTTATTGATTCTTTATATGTATGTAGATAACTCAAGGATAGGGGGGCCCACAGGGGAAGATTGCTTAGGGCATCAAGTTACCTTAATCCGGCACTGCACCAAAGCCTACCTCCTAAAAAACTAATAATGTTTACTATCTACTTTATTCCGACAATCATACAGTTTAAAGTGCAGATACGACGGAACATGACATAATTTATTAGAAGCAAATGATTGCAAAGTGGTGACAAATAGGTCGCAAGAGTCGCGCGGGGTCGATTCGCACTAATGAGCGGTTTAATCCCTCCTCGACCATTGTATTGGACTGTTTTTACCGCTTCCTCGCCATTATTTCTCACAGTTATGTCACTTACAATAAAGCATTATTATTGTGTCTGCACGTATTGATACGTTTTGATGTAGATAGATGGCGCTGTGTGAAATATCCAGAATTATATTTATTTTATTTTATTATGTATATTGATCGTGATTTTCCTGCATTTATCAACGAATTCATTCCGCGATCACTGTACATAATTATTGATTAAAATGGGTATTTATCGCGTATGTACCATTTTTATTTGTTATCCCGACGTTTCGGCTGTGTTGTAAAAGTCGTGGTCACGGGTTGATTAACCCGTGACCACGCTCTTACGATCCAAATTCCTTGACGAACGATATCAATGAATAATTAAATAAATATGGCTGGACATTTCACACAGCACTATCCAGCCCCAAACTAAGCAGAGCTTGTAATATGGGAACCAGATTACTGATAGAATACTTATATACTTTTTTTTGTAAATACATAAATTATTATATATAGAAAAACATCCAGCGGCTCGAACCCGCCACCTCCTGCGTATCAGCCGGCTATTCGCCCACTGCGCCACGGAGTCGTCAATCCATATCAATATTACGCACTAACAAGTAACTTTTTAACAACAAAATATAATCGACTTAAGAAAACAGAAAATCTAAAAGTAAACGGGAACTCTAAAATGAAAAGTGATTAATTAAACCTCTATTTTTTTTTAAAGAATTTTTTAATCCCCTCTTTACCTCTCTGGAAAGTACCTTCAAAATGATTTTACCTCAGAACTTTAAATGGAGCCACCCTAGAATCAAATTTCACATCAAATTTTTTTTTAAGTAGATATCAAATGTGTAATCAAATTATTATTTTCATAAAAATCGACTGTAAAACTAACTGAAAAGAGGTAATATTCCTTTGTCGATATTCTTCAGTCGGTCCCTCGATGTGAAGGACCATGACTCCTTCCCATCGTCTTGTGGATAATTGATCTCCATTTGGAGCGGCTTGTTGTAGAGCTCAGTTCACCGACATTTTCAGTTGCAGTGAGATCTGGTCAGTTATAATATATTAACCAAACTAATATGAAACATAATCCTCCTCTTTAAGGTGAGAGTAAATAGGTTTCTTCTAGATCTTCGTGCTTCATCTTCGACCACATCATCACTTACCATCAGGTGAGATTATGGTCAAACGAAGTTCTATCCAATTAAAAAAAAATCGTATGTCTCTCTGTATGTTTGTTACGTTTTTACGACTAAACGGCTTAACCGATTTCGATAAACTTCCATACACAGATTATGACCAGGATTGGGACATAGATTACTTTTTACCCGACTGAGCAAAAGGAGAGTTATATTTTTATTGAAAAACCACGCATGCGAAGCTGCGGGCGGGGCAGCTGTACTCATTACTCAATCATTATGTACATGATCATTATGGATCCTGTTTGGGGGCAAGAATATTATGGAGAGAGGAGGATGTCAACTAGATATATTTAAATAGATAATATTATAATAGATTTGTTTTACAATTTATATATGTACTTTAGATGGACTATTACATAGGTAGAGATTCTGGTCGATGAAACAACTAATGAAAGGCAAACTACCACTCTGCTTTAAACGCAAACTCATGGACATATGCGTTCTCCCCATCCTCACCTACGGTGCACAGACTTGTTCTTTGACTCTTCAATATAGGTCCAAACTCCAGATATGTTAGCCGGCTATGGAGTGCAGTATTTCGGTGTCAAGTTATCAGACCGAACAAAAACTCACAAACAAAGATTATGGATGTCACAAAAAATCAGCACAGCTCAAGTGGGAATGGGCCGGCCACGTCTGCCGCATGCCTGAAGATCTACGGGCAAAGATAACAACTGATTGGGTTCCTAGTGCAACACTCCCACGCGGCAGACCACCAGAAATGGTGTGACGACTTGGATGTGCATTTTCCAGACTGGCCCACTATAGCAAGGACAGAAGAAACTGAAAAAAGGGGAGGAAGGCCTTTGCCCAGCAGAGGGACAACACAGGTTAAAAATAAATATATATTAATTACTTAGGTAGGGTTGTCTATTCTATCGCAAGTCTAATCAGTATAATAGTAGTAAAATATATACTTCCTTCTTATACAGTCGGGTAAAAAGGAGAGAGCGTTTATTTCGTTAATTTTCGTAGGTAATCAAAAAATGGATGAAACATTTAAAAACATCAAATGACTATTACGAAAATGGCACTACCAGTGGGTCGCCCCGAGATTCGCAAAGTGAAGACTTTTAGTAGATTGATATTATAAAAGACATTTAATGGACCCACTCAGTTTTACTAAGTACAAAAACACAGGTTATAAACAAGAAGAGAAAGAACGGTACGTGATAAATCCCGTATTTATAACTAGTGGTTCGCTCCGAACTGAGATCTCGAGAATCTCCCAAAATAAATATTATTCTTAGGGCAACCTGCACAACGATGCCTAAACATATTTAGTGGCTAAATATGATTTCAGGAGTTATCAAATCATACAAATATTTCAAATTTAAACATGTTTAGTCGCTAAATACGTTTAGTGATCTTTGTGCATGCCGGCTTTAATCTTTGACTAATAAATTGGTACCACGAAATGAATAACCAACCTACTTGACCTACAGTTTCATTCAAATTAGATGTAATGGGGGTTCTTGTTAATTGGTTATTTTTTTGGGGTACAAATGGCAGTTATTCTGGATTTCAGACTTTTGCCTATATTTGTATTATTAAAGCTACACGAATACCAAATTCAGCATTGACTCACAGGGTACACCAGTGACGTGGGGTCACTGGTGGACGTGGAGTTTTGTAAAAGTTTTGTTTTTATGATGGCTAATAACTCAAAAACTACAAAAATTAAACTAAAAATAAAAACGGAATTCAAATGTACTAATGAAGATCTTTCATTTGACGTCCAACTTGACCTAATAGTCTCATATAAAATTTTTTTACCCCTCTTGAATCCCAATATCTCAACAACCCCTAAATATTTTTAGCTCATTGACTCACACCAAAATTGTGCCATCACTACCTACCTATATACCAAATTTCATGATGATCGGATAAAAGCTACAAAAGTTATCATCGGACAAACAAACATACATACATACATACATACAACGCCGATTTGCCCAAGTTGATTTGGAGATCTCGCTTCACACGATCAATTACTTAGGTAGGGTTGTCTATTCCATCGCAAGTCTAATCAGTATAATAGTAGTAAATCATATGCGAGAGTTACCTTGTGACATTAGTTTCTAAGGCCGCTTTGATCCGAGTGAATGTCGGAGCTACTCGTAAATAAGTTAGCTTTTGATATCGCGTTGAAACGGTTTGGATCGAAATGAAAGTGATTTAGTTGAGACAGAGATAAACTACAAATACAACGTATAAATACACTTAAATCACCTTCTCAGTTTAGTGGCCTAGACTCACAAAAAATGTATAATTAATACGTACATAAACTAATTAAATTATTTATTTGGAACTTCTTCTTTCGTGTCGATGTCTCAAGGCTATAGTCATTTTGACCAGTACGTCGCTACGTTCATGGCAGCGTCGGAGCAGGTCATCAGTTGCTCCATCGTGCAGGTGGTAGGGCAGGATGGGCATGCAAGGACGTGTGCTATTGTTTGGAGCTGGGCACCACATTGGCATTGCGTAGCCGATTTGTCTATAATACCGCATTTACTAAGATTATTCCTGCAGCGGCTGACTTGGGTACGCAGTCTGTTGAGGGTCCTCCACACTGGTCAAGGTTGGTGTTGACCAGGGGTAGTTCCTCAGCAGGTATAACATAGCCAGGTAGGGAGGCTTTATTTAGTTCCACAGGGTAACACGGAAATAAATTGCATTATTTGTGGTGGCTTCTGTGGATGGCAAAAACCTCTGCGACTGCGTAGCCGTTTTCTTGGTGGAGTAACGCCGTACAAACAGTGTCGGACATCACCTTCCTGTTTTGCCTTTTCTGTAGCACAGACAATGTCTCGCCGGATGTCAGGTGGCGCTATACCTGCTAAAGGGCCTGCTTGTGTAACGGGGTGGGCTTCAGATATCCGGTTATTAAAGTGAAACTTTTATTACATCGTCTCAAACTTTTTCGTCTGTGTGTCGCGTGACAGTCGGCCGCGGTGTAGGGATAAAGTGAAAGGCGCTCGTCAGAGCAGTCGAAGCCAATATGGCGGCGCCTATAGTTCGCATCAGCTGACCGTGTAGTGTATAGACTATTACTCATTTGTGCCAACGAAAATTTTTAGTTAAATGTCTATAATGTGAAACTAAGTTTCACTTTTACCGTGGTTTCATAAAACCACACAATCCTTTTTTTATTCTATTTGTCTCGTTTAGTGCAGTGTCTACTTTTCTAGCGTGGCTTAAACGATGCCACACTGGGCATGCGTACTCCCCAGCTGAGAAAACTTAAACAATGGTAAAACAAATGATGTGAAAATCGAAGACACTTGCAGAAGTATTAAATTGTGTCGACCTCAACGCCCTCCTCCGGAAAATATAAAAGTAGTTCCACTCATAGAACATTAGCTAAACAGTACAATAAGTTTTTGGATACCTGTAACAGGAAGGACCTATCGGCGTGTATATGTATGAGGCTGTGTCTGTCAGTGTGTGGGTGTGCTAGGCTACTTAGCAATCATGAGTTCTGTCGTTTCACTGAAGGACAATGTTTGAAGCCATTCCAGGCATTTAAGTTTGCACCTAAAGGGAGAAGATACATACATAAGTGTCTATTTAATCTGTTATAAAATAGTAACGTATGTACATATATTAAATTTAAAAAAAAGTGACACTAAGGGAGTGTCGACAGAAGTGAAAACTTGAACGATTACGAGATATTTATATACAGAAGTGTCGGTAACGGTAACAGTGTCCCGAGTTTAATGGTTTTTTCCCATCTCAAAAATGCCCTACGCGCCTAAAGAAGTTTTCACTTCTTCAAAAAAGTAAGTAGGTAGCTTAAGTTGTATAAACAACTTTTAAGTTTCATTATAATTTATAACCATAGTGTTACCATGGCTTAGTATCAATAAGTTTATTCCAATACTATTTATAACTTTAGAAATTACCATCAGATTACCATTCTATAACTTCCTTCATCTAACTTAACTAGAGAATACCTCGTTGAGTTTACTACAAATCTAGTAAATCAGAGCTCTATGCGGTTGCTGGTTCCCTCTTGTTCCACTAGTAACAGGATGTTAGTCTAAAGATTAACTTAACAAATCAAATCAGAAACAGCATTCTTATAATCTATAATTATTGTTAAAATGGTTGACTCACTTGTGCATAATAATATCTCAACTAATATTAAAAAGAGGTAACATTTGTATGGTTTGTTTTGATGTAGGGGGCTCCGGAAAAACCGATACAACTCTTAAAATTATTTCACTCATAGTTAACCAACCCAAAGTCGAAACCCGGCGTCGCACAAAGGTTGTGGATACCCACGGTATGAGGATCGCAGGGCTGAAGTGGAGATGGGCTGGACACATGGCTAGGAGGGATGACGGGCGTTAGACGAAGGCGAAGTCGTGGCCAAGGGATGCTCGTAGATCAAAAGGCAGACCACCCGCCCGATGCTCGAATGACATTGAGGGCTTTGTCGGTCAGAGCAAATATGATAGTCCGCAGGTTTGCACGCTGTTCAAGAGACGTTAAAATAACTCTCTTTAGAGCATTTTGTATTTCATTCTACACGTGCAGTCTGTGGAGAAACTATGCTCAGAGATCGTACACAGCCCTCAGAGTTCAGTACAATAACGCGCTGAGGATGATGTTGGGGCTTCCCCGCTTCTGCAGCGCGTCGGGAATGTTCGCGGAGGCGCGCATCAATTGTTTCTATGCGACAATGCGCCTGCGCTGTGCATCCCTGGTGCGGCGGGTGCGGGCGAGTACCAACGTCCTCCTCAGCGTGATTGCAGACCGCCTCGACTGTCCGTATCTGAACCACTGCTGTAAGCTCCATGTGCCACACAAGCCCTTCCAAAGAGTATTATGAGTATTTGCGAGTGAGAGTACCTGACTATAATTATTATTTGACGTATGATTATTTAGTTTTCTTTGTTTTTTTTTAACTAAGCACACTTGTGCTAACCCATTTGACATGTTTAATTAAATTTCTATTTTTACTAACAAATATGGATCTTTGACATCTGAAGTAAATAAATGAATGAATTGAAAGCGTAGCTGGGTGTCAATGGATGAGACTCGCAAGGGACCGGAAAGAATGGCGTAATAAAGAGGAGGCCTATACCCAACAGTGGATGCAGATGGGCTGAGATGATTATGATAGATAACTACACTATCCCTGAATGCCATAGGATATATTTTATTTTGATAAAACTCCGTACGAAGTCGGGGTAGGTCAGCTAGTGTCATCAACCTGTAAAGTTCTTTGTTTGGCGCATTAAATCAACATTCTACTCTGCTATTACCGGTCTCAAGGCCAGATGAGGATGAAAAATCATCTCCTGAGAGATCACAGACCCAGACATGACAACGGTGAACTGGTGGCACTCAACCGAGCGGTACCAAGACATATAGATACCGCGATGTGAAATATCCAGCATATTATTTATTTATATACATTTTGAGACCTGCGCCCAACGGCTCTCCTAGCAATCTTTATTAGGTCGTCTTTTCAGGTATCAAGGAGGACTTAGATCTTCTCCAAGAACTCCATGGAAGGCCCTGCTATTATTATCTGTTCAAGGGACATATTCCCCCAAGTATGTGCAAATCTCAGAAAATTCTTAAACCAGGCCTATTCACAACACTAGTTATTTACGTAGGAAAATGTGTGCGCTTCCAACGAGACCTTCCGCTTCGTATCTCAAGTTTATCTCGGACTTCTAAAATAGCTTCGAGTGCTTGTCGACCCCCTGAAGCAAAAGGATTGTTACAAGTTTGAAGCCTTAGTGAGTGTGTGTTTCTGCGGTATTGTAAAAGATGCAGCAACTGAGCATTTTAAAACATTCTTGTTTTAATGCTATGTTGTTTAGATCATTTTGAATCGTCAATTTTCCCTAGTTCTCCACGGAAATCACCGGGAAGATTCGTTTACCAAAGATTGATTGATTGATTTGATTGATTGATTGAAAATAGGTACTTTATTGCACTTATAAAACCAGTTCAAAGGCAAACTTAATGCTAAAGAGCATTCTTTTAAAGATTAAAGATCTATATACAATTACGAAGAGAAAACTTTTATCCCTTTTTAAGCTTATTACGCTCACGGAAGCGTTAGAGATTTCGCCCGCGGCTTCGCACGCATAGTTTGTCAATGAAATGGATCATGGCTACTGATTTATGAGATAAAAAGTAGCCTTTATTCTAGGTTTAGAATTAAACTTTTGCAAAGTTTATGCCCAATCCCTTCAGCGGTTTTGACGTGAAGAGATAACAAAGAACAAAATGTATTTCTATACAAACTTTAACGGCTCAGTGTTACCTCATGGGAACTGATTTAGGAGATAAAAAATAGCTTATATGTTATTCTAGGTCATAAACTAATTTTTTGCAATGTTTGAGCTCAATCCGTTCGGTCGTTTTGGCGTAAAGTTGCGCAAACGAAGACCCAAATCCTTTTTGTATAGAAACTTTGATACCCCATTTTTATACCATGAAAACTGATTTATGAGATAAAAAGTCGCTTATATGTAATTCCAGGCATAGAACTAAACTTCTGCAAAGTTCGAGCCCAATCTGTTATGTAGTTTTGGTGTGAAGGGTAACAAAGACCAAAATCATTTTTGTATAGAAACTTTGATACCCCATTTGTATCCCATGAAAACTGATTTATGAGATAAATGTTAGCCCATGTGATGATCCAGGTTATAATCTACGTATAAATTTCATCGAAATCGGTTCAGCCACTATGGCGTGATTGAGTAACAAACAAATAAACATCCAAAGTTTCACATTTATAATATTAGTATGATACGAGCTGTTAACCTCGACTGCGTTCACGTAGACTTGAACAATTATCGCCAATTATCTAAAATCGCATAGTCATAGTTAAACCAAAATGTTTTTATATTCCGAACTCTTTGGTCTTTGGTAAACCTTTAGTAACTCCGTAGAGACGAAGATGTGTCAACTTTTATTTACAAATCTATGGCGCAGTCCAAGTGACAGTTATAATGTCATCAGTCCTTAAAGTGGGCTACCGATAACAATGTAGCTGTTTGTGATCTTTAAGAACTAAAAACCTAATTTAAGAACCTAATTCCCTAGCGGTTCTCCCTCTGAAATATCATTATGAACTTGCTAATTCTAGGACATCATCTTAATAGTGTCAAGAGTCTAAGCCAATTTCCACTATAGCCAAGAATCATTTTAAACCAGCAGCGCAGCGCTTTCAAATAAGAAAAACTGCACTGAAATCGATCTATCCGTTTCGGATGTACAATCTCACGAACAGAAACACTGACTAAAAAGGCCACAAAAAACATTTTTTTTTTACTTTATGGGTTAAAAAAGTGTATTCAATAAATTATCTGTTTTAAAAGCTGTTTTAAGTTCGACTTTTTTATAAAGTTCAACACCGGGATTTTATTTCCTAGAAACAATTCCGAAGTAAACAACAAATAACAAGAAACGAAGAAAATTGCGTTTTATAAATATGAGAGGGGTTCTTTGTTATTTATTGTTAATTTAATATTGAAATAACAAACTTTAAGTAGAAAAATAATTTTACTCAACAAGTTTCTACGAAATTAAAGGTTTCCATTATAAGAATTTATATTTGAAACTAGTTGACAGGCCCCGACTTCGCACGGATTTCAAAATACAGCCTAATGGTCTTGAGTTCATACAAAATACCCATCGAAAAAAAAACACTTTCACTTTTCCAGTATTTTAAATTTTCCTGAGCAACTTTTCAAAATTGTCTTTCACACAAACCTTGTCTTAAAAATTAAATCGGTTGAGACATTGTAGAGTTTTTGCGAAACTAACTCGAGAGTAATGACGGGTAGCCAGGTCCATACGATCACTTTTCACTGACAGTTTTGACTGTACAGTATGTAGCATAATACTGTCAGTTTTTGGACGAATGATATCATAAACCACCGTCAGTTTTAACTGTTCAGTCAAAACTGACAGTGAAAAGTGATCGTATGTAGCCGCTATAACGTTGCATTTATCATTATTATATTTGTATTCTGTGCATTTTTACTCTACTACTTATATTCTATATTCGGAATAGAGTGAATGTTAATTTGACTAACATTTAATTACAAAAAGTAATTAACGTAGGATTCTAACGACTTAGGGTATGATGCACATCTACATGGTTCATGCGTTCAGAAGCTATCGTAAAATATGGAAACTCTCAAAAATATGTAAATCTTAAAAACAGTACACTGGTTTTTAAGGCGGTCGCGTCTCGCGTCAGGTTAATTGGTGGTCTCGCTTATAATCTCTGGTCACTATTCGCGGTAATCAGACGCCACGATTGGCTAAATTAGAGAGCTCTAAGACACACATTAATTATAAGCCTCTAACAAAATGAAAGATTCATGTAGCTAGCTACTAATCTACATCATACATTCGTCGGGTACACTTGGGAACAAATGAACGCAGCGCGCAAACAATGGCAAGATAAAGCGGTATTGTGTTATAGCCGGAAAGCTGATGACACATTTAAGAAATGATAAATAACGCTTTTCAAAAAAAATTACACATCGCTATCTAGCCCTGTAACCGACATAATACTTATATTCTTGTTTTGTGAATATATACTAATAATATGTAGAAATACTCAAACCCGGAACAAATATCTGTAGACTATACAAACATGTCCCGCAGCGGGAATCGAACCCGCAACCTCCTGCGTTTCAGCCGGCTATTCACCCACTGCGCCACAGAAGTCGTCAAATAGTATTTAACTTTGTGAAGAATCTGGAATAGAGAATAGCCGGGTCTACACCAGACGACTGGATCGTCTAGTGTAGACCCGGCTATTCTCTATAATAATACGTCACATAATGTTATATTCATTAAAAAAATTCCTTAATTGTGAAATTCATTGTAAAATAAAATAAATTCAAATTAATCAATTGTTCATTCCTTTATGCTCTTCAAATTCGAGGACACTGTAGAATGTTAACTTAGAGTTAATTAGAGTTTGCGCATCCTTCACCTTGTCTGGCGCTGCGTTGTATACGCGAGGAACCATCAAGTGCGGCAAGGAGTGCGACTTGACCAGCCTTCGTACTGTAACCGCCAGCCTGCCGGCCGCGGCAGCGCGTGTGTTGAGTGTGTGTATGTCTGCTTGTTTTGGAAATAATTCCAGATTTTGGCGAACAAACACTGCCATTTGAAATATAACGAGGGACGGGAAAGTCATAATTCTAAGCCGCTTAAATTTAGGTCTCACAGTAGTTCTACGCGACGAGACACGTGCCCGTATACCCCTTTTTTGCATTCGGAAGACGCGATCCCTTTCGGCAGCACGTCCCCACAGCTCGGCGCCGTACTGGAGCAAGGAATGTACCGTCGCGAAATAGCATGTGCGCACTACATCATCGGACACTACGCGAGCCAGTCTATTTTGACGACCTCCGTGGTGCAGTGGGCGAATACCCGGCTGAGACGCAGGAGGTAGCGGGTTCGATTCCCACCGCGGAACAAATGTTTGCATGATTTATAGATATTTGTTCCGGGTCTGGTTGTTTCTTTATATAGTATAAGTATGTATTTACAAAAAAAAATCTATATATGTAAGTATTCTATCAGTTATCTGGTTCCCATAGTACAAGCTCTGCTTAGTTTGGGGCTAGATAGCGCTGTGTGAATGTCCAGCAATATTTATTTATTTATATTTATTTATTAAGTACGTAACATGCACTCTATAGATAACCACACCGAAAGCAGTTGATTAAATCCCTACGGCTGAGCCGGTAAAGTTGTACTGAATCTCATTATGCCCTCGCGGGTACAATGTGATTTGAATTCGGAACCTCATCTGTATTAAAATTTGAACCAAAGAGACCCACACAATAAGTACTTATTCGTAAATCGAACTAACCTCTGCACAGAATGCACCAACTTAGATCTGGTAGAGGTGAGTCTCCTCGTGGAATAAGACTGTCTGTATCTTGAGTGTGCTAATATCCTTCTCTGCACTCAGGATTCTAGTAACTCCCTCGCTCCGCTCGTGAGTTAACTCTAGAATCCTTCGTTACGTCCGGAAATCAATATAGCGCACGCAAGACAATGCTTTATCACCTCGTTTAATAATCTACTATTAATTTGTAATGGTGGTGGTAATTTATAATGATCGCAAACTGTCAACGAATACAAAAAATCATCATTAACACGTAGAAATAAAATATTAAAAAACCCCCAACACTTAAAAAAGCCTAGAGATCCCTTCGCCAAAACAAAATAAATTGATCCAGCGCATGTCGAACCACGCATAGTGAAGGATTCCGTAGCCGGTACGGATTACAGTAGGATTTATTTTAAAATTACAAACAGACATTCCAATTTTATTATTGGTATATAATGCTTTTACTGCCAGAGGTAGTCCATACACGAGATGATTTTATTTTATTTATTAATACTTAAATTCACAGTTACCGTACTTATAATATAAACAAATGAACATAGCACTGAACTTAAACCAAATTGAATTTACATTATGTAGGTAATATGCATTATGTCATTATAATAATTGAGTAGAATTAGTTAAGTTTTTGTTTATATATTTTGTTTATTTTATAAGTATTAGTTAAGTATCTACCAACCATTTTATTTTTCATATTTATATACTTAAATTTATAGTGTTGTGAGTGGAAATAAAGCTTTCTTATTTTAATTGTTTATGTTAATTGTATAATTGTAAATATTATCCATTTAGCCATTTGTAACAATTAACTCTGAATTAAAAGGATAAAGTTACGAAACTAATTGGTTGTTCGTTAATTTCAACCCTAATCAAATTTTGGTGTATTTACGTCAATAATGGTATATTTATGGTAATCTCGGGTAATCTTTTGTTAATGTATCTACGAGTATATCGTTACAAGAATCATTTATATCACACGCCGTAATTACATAGGCGTAGTTTTTTGACGTGAATACATTATTAAAATAGTTTCCATAGTGGGGGGCAATCCAAAAAACGAATGATAATATATCATCTCTATCCAAAATTTAATAACACCACTGGATAGTTAAAGGATCAATGAATTCGTTACGGTAAGTGAGGACTGTGACGCACGCGGTGGAGGGAGAAACGCCGCCATTTTGTGGTCATTTTGCTGCGTTACAAGATTTCCATTTAGGCCGAAGTACTGCTAAGTGTTCAAACATGATTATAACATACATAAAATAGCGTATTTTATATTTGGTATAGAAAATATTACCTGATACGTCCACGTACTCACGTACAATACACCGCCGTGTCCATGACACAGCCACACCCCATTTTTTTCAGTTTCCTTACCCTGCTGTGTTTATGGCGCTGCGCAAACGCAAACACCTTTTGTTGCTGACACAGGACACGATTACAGGAAATCATGGATTTCCGTGGCAATCCGTGTGTTAAGTCAAAGCAACTGGACACAAGCACTGTCCTCTGTGTAGGTACTGGTTGATTGCATATTGATTGTATGAAAATAAACTAGTGGCTCGCCCCGAACTGAGATCTCGCGAGTCTACCATAAAAACAAAAAAATATTAATTCGTAATCTTGGACTATCAAAATAATGCCACGAAATATAAACCAACTTACTTGACCTACAGTTTCATTCAAATTACAGGTAACGGGAGTTCATGTTAAATGATTAAGCTTTTTTGGGCTACAAATTGCAGTTATTCTAGATGTCAGACTTTTGTCTATATTTGTGATACATAAGCTATACTCATACCAAATTACAGCACTGTGGGGTTACTAGTGTACCCTGTGAATTTTGTCAAAGCTCAGTTTTATTATGGCTAATAACTCAAAAACTACAAAAACTTTACTAAAACTAAAAACGGAATTCAAATGTACTAATAAAGACCTTTCATTTGACGTCTCATTTGACCTAATAGAGACTATTTTTTCATTTTTTTACCCCTCTTGAACCCCAATATCTGAACAACCCCCCAAAATTTTTAGCTCATTGAGTCACACCAAAATTGTGCCATCATTACCTACCTAAATACCAAATTTCACGATGATCGGATAAACGCTTCGAAAGTTATCCTCGGACAAACAAACATACATATATACATACATACATACATACAACGCCGATTTGCCCAAGTTGATTTGGAGATCTCGCTTCGCTCAATCAATTATTCAATGTTAGTTTGTATCTGACACAAAACACAAATGAATCTCCACTAGCAGCGCCTTAGCCTTCCTTTGTTTCCTCAATCAGATTGTTTTTTTTTCCCAACGCGTAAGATAAGGTAAGGCTAACTGAAATGTGTCTATCTGAACCTGTAAAAATGTCATCATCAAACAGCACTGATGATGAGGTACTATTTGATTTTATTATAACTAAAGATATAGCACGCCGTACGTGATGAGATTACATAGCTTTAGATACAACTGCTTTGGGTTATGGCTAAACAGCCACTCTATACTAAATGTAAATTTTTTAAGGCGCACTTTGTCATATTGTGACCTCGACAGCTATCGTGTTATGGATGCACGGACGCGTTTCGAAAAGTTTTAGGTAAGCCACGGCAGGATGGTTAGTGCGAAATCCCTATTTATAAGAAAACCACCAGGTGGCCAGGTTTTACCATCAGATGAGGTAGTGGTCAAGCAACTGTCATCAATAAAAAAAAGCTGGCCAGCCGTTCGGACATCGGAATGACGGACATACTTGGGATTCTTGAATTGCAATATCTTTGCATAATGATTTGGTAGCTTCACTCTTTCCAGATTTTTTTAACCATAGAATATATATAACGATGAGAGATTTTTACAGATTAACATAACAAAAAAACGCCTATAGCTAATTGACTTGTTAAATGTATATGTGTGTTGTTATATGTATACCTTTGTAGAAATTTGAAATACAATTTTGATTAAGATCTCAAAGGTGCTCCATCTCTATTCTGAAGTTAATTTGGGGTGAAACCCGTCCGACCCGCCACAAAATATCAGATGCTGCCAAGAAATTAAGTAACTTACTGTGTTATTATCTCAAAAAGCTATTAAATAAGGTGATTTGCTAATTTCAGTTCCGTTAAAAAGTACTTTAATGGACAATGCAATAGAATTGTATGAATGTTAATTCCGTGGCTTTGATTAAAACGAAATGTCTATGTACCTGTTTGTTTATTAACTTTATGCGTTCGTGAGGCTACCCATGGATCCCATCTGAAAACCAGCGCCTCTTACCGTCTTCGGATGATTGCAGCAATACGCTGAGACGGGGCCTGTTTGGCCCACACATCACGAAAGACGATATTATCTAGGTAATCTCCTACCTATGTATACGTACTAAATTTTTATCTTGTGTTTTTCCTGTATTTCTGTATATATTTTTTCTTTTTAATAATTTATAATCTTTATATAAGTAGGTAAGGTTCTGTTCTGAATGGTATGTCCTGTGTGTGTGTCAAATATATGTATTTTCTTTCTTTCTTAAAAATCAATACTAATATTATAAACTCAAAAGTAACTCTGTCTCTCTGCCTGTCTGTGTGTGACTGGATTAATTATGATGGAATTTGGTATGTAGATAGATTATGACCGGGATTGAGACATTGGCTACTTTTTACCCAACTGCGCAGAAGGAAGGTAGTGTTTTTATTGACAATCCACGCGTTCGAAGCCGCGGGAGGAAGGTTGTAAATTAATTAATTGAAGTTCATTAACGTGGGTGCTGCGAATGCCTCTTACTTACTTTGCCACATAAGTGATATAAATATAATTGGTCAAGCGCGTGTAAACCACGCACAGGTCTACTACCAAAATCTGTTTTAAAAACTGATAATGTTTAAAAATAAATTACAAAATGTTTTCATTGCGAAAGCCTACTATAACATTCAGGAATACTTGCTAGATAAATAAATCGTTACTGTATAATTGACGACCTCCGTGGCGCAGTGGGCGAATAGCCAGCTGAGACGCACGAGGTAGCGGGTTCGATTCCCGCCGCGGAACAAATGTTTGCATGATCTACAGATATTTGTTTTGGGTCTGGATGTTGATCTATATATTATAAGTATGTATTTACAAAAAAAAGGTATATAAGTATTCTATCAGTCATCTGGTTCCCATAGTACAAGCTCTGCTTAGTTTGGGGCTAGTAGCGCTGTGTGACATACTTATAATACATAGAAAAACATCCAGACCCGGAACAAATATCTGTAGATCATGCAAACATTTGTTCCGCGGTGGGAATCGAACCCGTAACCTCCTGCGTCTCAGTTGGCTATTCGCCCACTGCGCCACAGAGGATGTCGTATGTATGTATGTATATAAGTATGTATGTATGTATGTTTGTTTGTTTGTTCGAGGATATCTTTTGAAGCGTTTATCCGATCATCGTGAAATTTAATACATAGATAGGTAGTGGTGGCACAATTTTGGTGTGAGTCAATGAGCTAAAAATATTCAGGGGTTGTTATATCGGGGTTCAAGAGGGGTAAAAAAAAATAAAAACGAGACTATTAGGTCAAGTGGGACGTCAAATGAAAGGTCTTCATTAGTACATTTCAACTCGGTTTTTATTTTTAGTTTAGTCTTTGTAGTTTTTGTGTTATTAGCCATAATAAAAACAAAACTTCAACACAAAATTCACAGGGCCAGTGTCCCCACAATGCTGAAATTTGGTATGCGTGTAGCTTTAGTAACACAAATATAGACAAAAGTCTGAAATCCCGAAGAAATGCAATTTGTACCGCAAAAAACAGTAAGCTATTCACATGAACTCCCGTTACCTGTAATTTGAATGAAACTGTAGGTCAAGTTAACTGGATATGCATTTCGTGGCACTATTTTGATACTCAAAGATTACGCGAGACCTCAGTTCGGGGCGAATCACTAGTGAATAAAAAGATCATGCCAAATTTCATATTTAAGCTAAATAAAGTTTACGAGTTAACCAACTGTAACTGGGCCCGTAACCAAATTACATTCGCTGCGAAGCAATTCGATTTCTACATGCATTTGATGTCGCTATATCACGTGGTATTTCTATAGCATGTGTCAAATCCCATACATTTTCGGACTTATCGACTAGCGTCATCGCTAATCGACTGTAACTTGGCTAAGCCCTCTGATCAGACAGAAAGACATGGCGAAACTATAAGTCAGTACAAAATAAGTGACAAATCCTTTTACCGTCTGATTTCACAAACTGTATCCCAAGGTTTAGAGATACTACAAGATGAAAGTTGTTTTAAAAAGATTCGAGCGAGTGTCGCAAGAGTGGAGTGCTTAAGCTTTACAAATGGTGGATGCAATTACGTCCTGTGGGAAACAAAGAGATCCCGCGTGCTTCCAGTATGTATTGCGGGGCAAAGAAATAAGGTTAAACTGGGGGTAGAGTGAAAAATGTTGTTATGTTTTTCTGCTGGCTCTTTGTGACTCAATAATACCCGTCTGCTGTTTTGTTATGCCAAGATGGACGAAGGAACTTCACAATTAGATGTTGTTTACTTCTTCTTAACAACAATAAATTAATGAAGTTATTAAAAGTAATATCAAAATAACTAGTGGTTCGCCCCGAACTGAGATCTCGCGAGTCTACCATAAAAATAAAAATAAATGTTATTCGACGATCTGGATGGGTTCCATTCTGACTGACAGGAGATTTCTGGAGAACGCAAGGAATGGAAGGAAAGGGGGGAGACCTTTGCCCAGCATTGGGACAGTAAAGGTTATTAAAAAAAAAAAGTCGTAATCTTTGACTATCAATATAGTGCCACGAAATAAATAACCAAATACTTGACCTACAATTTCATTCAAATTACAGGTAACGGAAGTTCATGTTAATTGGTTACCTTTTTTGGGGTACAAATTGCAGTTATTCTAGATTTCAGCCTTTTGTCTATATTTGTGATACTTAAGCTACACGCATACCAAATTACAGCACTATGGGGTCACTGGTTGTCAAAGTTTAGTTTTTATTATGGCTAATAACTCAAGAACTACAAAAACTTCACTAAAAATAAAAACGGGGTCGAAATTTACTAATAAAGACCTTTGATTTGACGTCTCATTTGACCTAATAGTCTAATTTTCATTTTTTTACCCCTCTTGAACCCCAATATCTCAACAACTCCCCAAAAATTTTAGCTCATTGAGTCACACCAAAATTATTATTGTGTCATCATTACCTACCTATATACCAAATTTCAACAACAAACATACATACACACATACATACACACACACATACTTACAACGCCGATTTGCCCAAGTTGATTTGGAGATCTCGTTTCGCTCGATCAAATATATAAAAAAACTAGCTGACCCGCCCGTGGCTTCGCACGCTTGAAATTCCCCATGTTATCCCCTTTATAAAAGCAAGTTTCCATGGGAACCATGGGTATGGGAACCATAATTTAAGCGTCGCTTATTGGTATGAAGTTATTTACATGAAGTGTCGCGTAACTTTGACAAGAGTATTTTATATAGTTTGTATCCCGAAGTTCCCAGGGGAACGGGAAATTTCAAGCATGCGAAGCCGCGGCGGGTCAGCTAGTGAGTTATAATAACAACCTTAACTCCAACAAAACATGTACATAATTCTTTGTTTTTTTGCGCCGCAAGTGTAGAACAAAGCGGCGACGCCCTGAGAGATAAGGCGTTAGAATTAATTACTTCAGTATTATCCTCTTGTTCAATTACAGTGTTTTCTTTAAACCGCTTTCCCGCACTTGAAACTATAGTTTATTAAAAAGCTTTCAACGCTACTAAAGCAAACAAAACGTGGTTTTAGCTTTATTTTGTGCGACCACTGCGCGCTATTATTCTTTTATAGCGGCTGTATCGGTCACCTAATTATTACTATTAACCGACGAAAAACAAAAGCGGAGACTTGTGATTCACGTATAAATAATGCTGGACATTTCACACAGCACTATCTATCAATTCATATCATCATCATATCAGCCATATATATCCAGAGCGACGGATCTTGTGCGGCGCACGCAATGCTGCAATTAAAGTAATCACATTACACTAATATTATAAATGAAAAAGTTTGGATATTTGTTTATTTATTTATTTCTTTGTTTGTTTTTACTCAATCATGTCGTAACGGCTTAACCGATTTTTAAATTTTGTTTCACATCAAAATATTTTAAATTTAACTTGAACTAGCTGTTGCCTGTGACTTCGTACGCGTTACACTACTAAATATGTAGGTAAGCTAGAAACTTGCACAGCAACTTGGCTTGACACCCCGTTTGTATCCCATGGGAACTGATTTATGGGATAAACGGTAGCCTATGTGGTAATCCAGGTTATAATCTACTTTTATACCAAATTTTATCGAAATCTGTTCAGCCGTTACGACGTGATTGAGTAACAAACAAAAAAATAAATGAACAAACATCTAAACTTTCGCATTTATAATATTAGTGTGATTGGGGGTAGAACGTCGTATATCAATAACTGTAAAAAGTCAAACGTATAGAAATAGAAAAAAGAATAATAATAGTTTGCCGTACATACGTGTATTTATATTGCATATTATGCAATATAAATAATATAGAATAGTTTACCGTACATAGTTTTTTCTATTTCTTTACTTTTGAATTTTTACAATGATAAAATAAGATAAGATAAACGGTTTTCTTTAATTATTAATTATTTGATGGTTATTGAAATAATTAATAATGAAAGAAACCCGTTTATAATCATCTTATCTTATTTTATCATTGTAAAATATGCTATATAAATACGCGTTATGTACGGCAAACCATTCTTTATTCTTTTTTCTATTTCTTTACTTTTGAATTTTTTCAATGGTAAAATAAGATAAGATAATTAGAAACGGTTTTCTTTAATTATTAATTATTTCAATAACCATCAATTTATATGTTTCACAACTGCCGGGCGTCCCGTGACTGCCTTTTTGCGCGACTTTTACTTTTCAGTTTTATCTGTCCAGTTTCCAACTAAATTGAAGCATTTCTCATGACCTAATAACCAGCTGAAGTGAACGAGAGTAATTGATGAAACCCCTCAAGTGATCTGTTGTTGTGCCCGTGGTGGCAGTAGGTACCTACATATTATGTTTCTAATATGTCAAGGAGTTGGGTGTGGGGCTACTGTATAAACATATATATTGTATTTATTTTCACACAAGCTTTTATTTAGCTTGCAATGTTTGTATGTGAGTTACTACGTTTAAGTTCTTGCGAGCTGAATTAGAACCACTTCCTCTTATCCTAAGAAGTTGAAATTTGACATGTTGGTTCAGTTTTGATGAGAATGCATTTTTATGTTTAGCATGACCTGATTCTACACCCTGGATTAGCTCCAGACGAAGGAACTCCTCAACAGCCAACATCACATACACGAAATTATGCATTTAATTATGATAGCTAATTCAAACTTCCACCGTGACATAGCTACTGCACTCCAAGAAGTTGACTTCCACGAAAGAACTTCTCATCGATCAACAGCATAGACAAGAAATGTTGTACACGTCACCTAAATTTAGTCAATTTTCTTTATAATTTTATAGTATAACTATTAGTTTTTTTTTCAAGAAGTCTTTTTTTAGGTTTTGAGAAACCGTCACTTGAATATCGTCAGTATATTACCAAACATCCTGTATGCCCAATTCTACGATGATCGAATCACTTCGAAAGTTATCCTCGGACAAACAAACAAACATGTTTTAATAGTCAAAGATTATAAGGAAATATTATGTTTAGTTTTTATGGGAGGCTCGCGAGATCTTGGTTCCACTAGCCACTAGTTTTGTCGATTCGTATAAACCTATTCACTTATATTCAATTCGCTGATCGCTAGCACTATAACTGTCTCTGACAAGGAAAGTAATAAACGAAGACTTTAACCCTTAATTAATTAAACTGGCAGTTACTCCCGCCTTAAATCTTATACTCCTAGCTGTTGGTACATTGAAGATGTTTCGCATTCCTTTAAACTCATAACACTAACTTTTACCTGGGGTGAGTAGGCAAGGTAGTGGGATAAAGGTCTCGTTGGTCTTTCAGCAGGTCTTCTTAAAGTAGACAGGCTTTCTTTATACTACTCGATATCTAAAAATATCCCAATTATTATCATAGTAAAGGTCTTTATTAAATTGTATTTCCGCAAATATTATAAATGTACTCGTACATATATAATGTCAAATATTATTTATATCAATATTATATATAAATTAATATATGCTTCAAATATTGTTTGTTAATGTTTACAATAAAGCGTTTTCTAGCTATCTATGAATATCTTCTCTACCGTTCTTTAACAAGTAACTTAAGTTTCCAATTTTTCAAAATTTTAATAGGAATTTTCCAAATCGGTTGATAAATGATGGAGTTCTGAGGTAATACCAAACCTCTATATAGGTATATTAGTCCTGTGAAAATTTTCTTTTTTTTACCTTTCCTGTGCACTACCTACACATCTTTGTCTACAATACACAAAGGTTATCTGGAAGAGAATGCTCTTTAGCATTAAGTTCGCCTTTGTACTAGTTTTATAAGTGCAATAAAGTATTTTCAATCAATTGAATCAATAAAACCGAATGGCGTCACTATAAAATTTGAAGTTTGCCCTCGATTTTTTGGGATCCCATCATCAGATCCTGACTTGGCGCCAATGGGATCTGGGAACCTTTTAAACGAAAAAATAATTTCTCGAATCAGTTCAGACATCTTCGAGTAATCGGGGAACATACATAAATTGGAAACCTCCTCCTTCTTTTGAAGTCGATTAAAAAGAGAAATTAAATGTGAAAACATAACTTATAGCGCGTAAAACTCTTTTTTATAGCAATAATACTACGCCAAGCTAAAGAGATAAAGTAAAATAATGCGCCCATTGTGCCTAACTTTATTGATATTATATATTGCAAGTGTGCGGCATTATAGTTCACATACGAATCGACCGATTCAAACGCAGTTTTTATAAAAGAAAGCTAGTTTAACTGGGATGGTAACAATAAAATTTCAAACTTTTATTAATAAATATCTAAGTACTCATCATTTTCACTTATTTAAAACTAGCTGTTGCCCGCGACTTCGTACGTTACTAAATGTGTAGGTAACCTAGAAATAAAGCTAAACTCACTGTTGCAACTTGACTTGACACCCCATTTTTATCCCATGGGATCTGATTTATGGGATAAAAGTTAGCCTATGTAGTGCTCCAGGTTATAATCTACGTATACACTAAATTTCATCGAAAACGGTTTTGCCGTTACGGCGTGATTGAGTAACAAACAAACAAACATCCAAACTTTCGCATTTATAATATTAGTGTGATGTCATTAAAATTTCAAAGTGGTTAAAACAAACCAGAATTCAAACAATGTAATTTTCCTATCAGCCAATAGAAACCACAGATAAACATATTCTAAGCGCAATAGATCTTGCCACCAAAAACAGACATCTACAGACATCACAAACATCTCTGAGCATTGTTTTCCCTCACGCGGCTTGTTCTAACCGCACACAATTAACCCTTATACCGCTACAATAGCAAGTCGAGACAATGCCACGTACCTATTCTGTGGTACTGTTACCGAGAAAGTGCTTAAACAAGACGTGTGAAGTACGAGTAGGACTCACGCACCGTGGCTTCCGAACCTAATTAGTAAAGTAAAAGTATAGTATAAAGTTTTTTTATTTCTCACAAAAAATACACATTTGCTATCAATCGAGCTACTATACATTTAAGAATAAGAATATTTTATTAAACAGAGCTTAAACAGTTGTACTTAAATCTTATAATTTATCATTTAAATTTCTGTATTAAGAGGAAATCTGGGCTGCGTTTCGCCCATACAAACGTAGTTCCCTGTTTCCTCTCTGGATAGTGATACTAGAGCAAATATTTTTTTACTGTACAATTTACAAGTACCACGGTCATGTCCCTACGTTTATTTTTCTCCATAAATTAATTATTATAAGAACTAGGAACCTTCTAAAGTCACAGAAATTGCTAATTTTTACTGCCCCTTTTCAGACATCCAGCAAACAAATTTGACGAATATAAATAAAAAAATGAAACGTACAAACATATCCAAAGCTTTTTTTATTACATATTTGAAAAAAAAATTAAAATCGGTCCAGTTTTGGAGGAGGAAACAGGGGACTACGAAACAGTGATTTCGTCTATTTTAAATAGGTATTATCAGTCCGACCTGCAGTTGTCTCTATCGCACGCACATAGGGTATATAGGGCACAGCGCGACAGCAATAGATTTGTTAAATACCTATTTTCCAAATGTCTTGCTGCCCGGATTTCCTCTTAATCAGATTAGTTACATGCATGAAGTGACAAGCTCGATAAGACCCTGCTGCCCGAACTAGTTTGAGACTGTATCTCGTCGGGCAGAATACTTATACCTATATATATATTTTTTTTGTAAACACATACTTGTTATATATAGAAAAACATCCAGACCCGGAACAAAATATCTGTAGATCATGCAAACATTTGTTCCGCGGCGGGATCGAATCCGCTACCTCCTGCGTCTCAGCCACTGTCTTCGCCCACTGCGCCACGGAGGTCGTCAAATAATGGTGCGTTATGTAACGCGAAACCAGCGTATTTACGCTGGTTTCTTCTGCGAACCTGCAGGATTTGAAATGAGCTTCCTTCGGAGACTTTTCTACAGGGTTTCAATATTGACTCATTCAAAAAAAATATAACTTTTATTTTGCTAATAGGCATCTATAACACGACAAGTGTAACAGACATCTATAGTCCACGGTGACCATAAGGCCATAGAAAAAAATATTAACAATTTTTGATCACGTATGTCGCTAACTGTACCTATATTTCAATAGGTATGCGGATATGTGAAAATAGAAGTGGTATGCAATATTTTGCTGCTACAGCAGCAATATTTTCAAGAGATCTACCGGTACGTCGACGCAGAGGAGACTTAATGTCCACAACCAACCCAGTTTATATAAATTTTTTGACTACTCTTAGAATTGTCCTAGCTTAACTTTCTCCAATTTAATAATGAGTTTTCACAATGATGACACGTATTTCTTATGTGTAACACTCTATTTTTACTAATCGGAACAATCACAGGGGATAGCTGTCATATTTCAGAGTTGCAACATACACGAAAAAAAATACACAATATTTAAAAAGTTCACTCTTATTGAGTGCACTCTATATAACACTCTAATAGTCTGTGGTAAACCAGAACATTTAAAGGTTTAAACTCCGCCGCTGCTGCCTCCTTCATAGATTCCCAGAGCGACTAATCTTGTGCGGCCTAAACCCAACGGCTCCCAGCAATGTTTATCAGGTCGTCATCCCATCGAGAGAGGGAGCCTCCTAAACAGCGCTTTTCAGTCCTCTCGTGAATCGTTACGCTGCACAGCATCATAACTTACGGTGTGGAGCTTTGAGCGCGCGCTGCTGACGTAGACAGAGTCTTCGTAATGCAGAAGCGCGCAGTGCGCGCCATCGTTGGTATGCCAGACGACGTGTATTATGCCGCGAGTATTTTAGAGAATTGGAAATAATGACGCTTGCTTTGAATTTAGTATGATTAAGTTTATTAGACCTTGGTAGTTGACCTATAACTTGGTGTTATCAATAAAGATATTGTATTGTATTGTATTGTAATCTTTCTGCCCCAACGGCCGTCAGTTCTTCAAGCTATGTGCTCCGCCCACTGCCACTTCAGCTTGGTAATAATCTGGGCTTGGTCAATGTCTTTTAATTCCTGATGGACAATACAAGCAGAGAAAACTAAGCCTCGGGTTTATCACAATTTCAAAATGTAATATATTTCTCGAATATAACATTCTGAGCGTTTTCGAAACACGCGAAATTATGCTGACAGTTCGATGAAGCGGGATTTTTTCAGGAGATGAATAAGAGCCAGGTTTTATCAGGTAACTCCATACATAATTAATTATCAATCGCGGCTTCGTAATTACTTTTAAAGGTTTTAGGTTAGGAATAACACTACCAACGCTGATAGATAATTATGATCAATCATTTTGAACCTTTTTAGTTAGTTGTAAAAAAGCTTCGAATAAACATTTATTGGAAAGTAATTTCTAAATTAAATTATCCTAAATCCCATTGAAGTATTCTGATAAATCCAACAATCACGGCTCAAAAGCCTGACAAAGGTTTAATTAAAAACGTATTGTACTAAACTAGTGCTCATTCAATACACTCTCTAATTAACGGAAATTCGAATATCATTTTCCACTAGAATCAAATTTTCAGCCGAAATATAGTATGGGTCCAGCTGTTTAGTACTGAAAACATAACAAACAGACGAAGAGACAGAGTTACTTCCTAATGCGAATGTGTCTTCTTGTAAATGTATATCGTATAATAAGTTGTTGCAATTTTAACCAGATAATTTTAATAATTTGAAACAATATACAATTTTAAATTGACCGGGCCTGGTTATTGACTGGGCAAGGTCATTGAACTAGCGGGGTCGTTGAACAGATTATTGATCGAGCGAAGCGAGATCTCTAAGTCAACTTGGGCAAATCGGCGTTGTATGTATGTATATATGTATGTATGTTTGTTTGTCCGAGGATAATTTTCGACGCGTTTATCCGATCATCGTGAAATTTAATACATAGGTAGGTAATGACGGCATAATTTTGGTGTGACTCAATGAGCTAAAAATGTTGGGGGATTGTTGAGATGTTGGGGTTCAAGAGGGGCAAAAAAAAATTAAAATGAGACTATTAGGTCAAGTGAGACGTCAAATGGAAGGTCTTTATTAGTACATTTTGACACCGTTTTTACTTTTAGTAAAGTTTTTGTAGTTTTTGAGCTATTAGCCATAATAAAAACTAAACTTTTGCAAAATTCACAGGGTACATACACCAGTGACCCCGCAGTGCTGTAATTTGGTATGCGTCACAAATATAGGCAAAAGTCTGAAATCTAGAATAATTGCAATTTGTACCCCAAAAAAGGGTAACCAATAACTTTCGTTACCTGTAATTTGAATGAAACTGTAGGTCAAGTAAGTTGGTTTTTATTTCGTGGCACTATTTTGATAGTCAAAGATTACGAATAATATTTTTTTTTGTTTTTATGGTAGATTTGCGAGATCGGATTTCGGGGCGAACCACTAGTTTTAAGATGCCACAGATTACAAAAAAATATTTTGTTTTCTGTGGCATCGTACAATAATCTAGTTCCCTAACATTTTCCGAGCAGCATTTATCGATTTTCTAGATATTTTGATGATAAGAAAAGAGTTTCAGTTTCATTTATTTGCAAACAATGCATATTGTGTCGGAACATTTGGTACAGTAAAAAATTAATAGTAAATTCATTCAAAAAATATTAATAATAATTAAGGTTACAATAGAACGTGTACGAATAAAGTCAGATCATATGATAATTAATAATACTTATGGTCAAATTAACAGATAAAATATATAAAATACAATAATCATGATATGTCAAAATTCCAAAATAATATATTTCAAATAATTATAAGAAATACATGTTTTGCGTCCGGTAATTAGAGACTTGTCCTTACAAAATTCGTCAATCGAGTAAAAACACTTTTTTAAACAATAACTTCTTAAGTTTACTTATGAATTTGAATGTTCTATACAAGGTGTTTGGTAATATACGACAATATTCATGTGACGGTTTCTCAAAACATAAAAAAAGACTTCTCAAAAAAAACTACTAGTTATATTATTTTAAATTTTAAAGAAAAGCGACTAAGCTTAGGTGATTAATTCGATATAAAACTTACTGCCTACTCTTGCAAGCGACATCCAAAAATAAAGCCCGATTTGATATCTTTCGGTTTTGGGTCCCTTTCTATTACAACAAGAGATATCTTGAGACGTCACCAATACGGTATCTGTGGTTAGATGGCAAGCATTATGCAATAACACAACATAAGTTTAATAAAGTGTTTGTTTTTACATGCCAAAATAAATTTCACATTTGTATGGTAAAGATTTCACAAATTTATTTATTACGCTCATCAAAATAACCCCTTTTATTTTTGTGCGTATATTACCAAACAGCTATAGATGGTTTTATAGATGATAGGCAAGTTATTAAAAAGCTTTACACAATGTTCTGAAATCCTCAGTCTAGGTACAAAGTTGTTTGACGACCTCTGTAGCGCAGTGGCCGAAAGGCCAGCTGTGACGCAGGAGGGTTCGATTCCCGCTGCGGCATGCAAATTTTTGAATGATCTACAGATATTTGTTTCGGGTATGGAGGTTTTTCTATATATTATAAGTATGTATTTACGAAAAAAAAAGTATATAAGTATTATATTAGTTATCTGGTTCCCATAGTACAAGCTCTGCTTAATTTGTGGCTAGATAGCGCTGTGTAAAATGTCCAGCAATATTTATTTGTTATTATTAAAAAGTCATTTTATAAATCTTTTCTTCTAGTGCTCTCTCTTACTGCCCTTTCTTCTTTAGTTACAAGTCTATTTAGGTATCTTTGCATGAGTTGGTTTGAGATATGCGTACCATGGTCCTTATAGCTCTTTTTAGGGTTCCGTACCTCAAAAGGTAAAAAAGGAACCCTTATAAGTTCACTCTCTTGTCTGTCTGTCCGTCTGTCCGTGGGCCTATCAAGTTGAAAATCATACCAGATGTATACTGTATACAGATACTATAGTCCCTATTAAGTGTATAAAAATCAAGGTCAACACGATAAAAAGATATAGGCAAATTTAGATTGTCGTGAAAACTTACACCAAAATTTACCTTAATTACCAACTTTTTTTATAATCGGAATTTTCCCTTTACTTTTACTTTACCTTGCTTTTAGCCAAAATTGACAATTCTAGGTCAACCGGAAGCACCCTATAGGTTTCGGGTCGAAAACCTATTTGGTAGTTCCCGTTGATGAAATTTGGCAAAAAGCAAGGTCAAATAAAGAAAAAAATGCAAAAAATTTAAAAAGTTGAAGATTAAAGGGTGTCCCAATACATACATAGTTGACGCCAGTTAAGATAGTCCTCTGAATTGTATGGGCGCTCGTACAATTAATTATAGATAATGGTACGGAACCCTTCGTGCGCGTGTCCAAGTCGCACTTGGCCGGGTTTTTTTTTTGTACAATGAAAAACATTTTGTAAAAAGAACATTTTATGGATACATTTATTTTTTGAGTAGAAATCGTCCCTTCAACATGATTAGTTTAAACCGCAACACCTTATATTGTCTTAACGTATTTTGTCTTGAATAAAGATAGAGTTGCATACCTTTGCATACTTGTGCAGCGCCTAGAACCATCCAATGACACTTCCAAATACTTTATTGCAAAACAAAAGCTGTAGAGCGGAGAATATTTGGGATGTCTTGACGCCAGTCAGTAATTATGCTAAACGCTAGTTTTCACTAAAACAACTGTGCTATACCCGAGATATCTTGTTGAACTTCGCCTTGCAATTTAAGATTCTCCAAACTATTTGTTACTAGCCACATGATCACTTGAAGTTTTTTTTTTTTTTATTCCAATTTATTATAAGGACCTGTTCAATCATTGAACATGAATGTTCATACATAAGTACGAACATTACCTTATTCATGTACACACTTCAATTTATTATTCTTGAAAAACCTAGTTATGCGTTATTGAAATGCTCAGCATTGCAGAGTCAGCTCGACCCTAATACAAAGGTTATAAACCCAATAAAAGATGCTGTGTTGGGTATGTACACCGACGACACACAAATATAAAATTGTATTAGTGTTCATAAGGAAAAAAAATATATAAACTAAAATATAAATCAAATAAAATCACTTACCAACAAGTCGTCGAGTTTCACTCATCTCCAAGCTACCTAACTAGAAGACCCGGGGAACCCCTGGACCAGCAGCCCAAGAAGTGCCTAGCAGACGCTAGAGGAGCAGCCCAGGCCCCAGCAACCGCTGGTCCAGCCGCCCACAGAAGTACCTAGCAGCCGCTAGAGGAGCAGCCCAAACCCCAGCAACCGCTGGTCCAGCCGCCCAGAGACGCCCCCGGCGCCCGTTGGACGACCAACCCAGACGTGCCCAGCAACCGCTGGAGGAGCTGCCCTGACGCCCCCAGCGCCCGCTGGACGAGCCGCCCGGTCACATTCAGCGCCCGCTGGACGACCGGCCCCTTCTGAAATTCAGCATCCCCTCACTGCGGCCAAGACACCTTTAGCCGTCCGTAGATCGGTCTTGTGAGTCTGCTTGACCGGCAGTGAGAAATCCCTGTCCTGTGTACATTGCACGCCGTACACAACCCCCTCTCCTACCAACCTTCCGTCTGTTACCTTAGGGTTCATGGTAACAGACATCCCGTACTATCTATATATACATTATATGTTTATATGGTAGGTTAGGGCACACACCGTTCGTAGACACTCTGTCTACGCGACGTAACTAAGTAGGCAGGTACAGTAGGGTAGAGCAGGGTTAGGTTGAGACACTTAGTGCTTCGCGTACGCAGGCCAAGTACTGAGTACTAGGTGTCTCTGAATTAGGTAGCAACTACGTATTTTCACCTACTAGTCACACACCCGTGCGTCAACCTAGGGCGCATGTAGGGTTACGTGCCGATTGGTAGGTGATCTTGCGACATGATCCGCTACCGTACGAACGACAAAGGATTTATAAGGATACATGTCGGTCCTATCACACTTGAAGTTCATATGAGTTCATAGACTGTTGCTATGCCAGGAAGTAATAAATATTGCTGGACATTTCACACAGCGCTATCTAGCCCCAAAATAAGCAGAGCTTGTACTATGGGAACCAGAACTTTTTTTTTATATACATACATACATACAATATAGAAAAACATCCAGACCCGGAACAAATATCTGTAGGTAATGCAAACATTTGTTCCGCGGTGTGAATCTAACCCGCAACCTCCTGCGTCTCAGCCGGCTATTCCTGTTAAAGTTTTTTTCTATTTTTCAAAAATTATAAAGGAAACTGAATGAAATAATTAAATCATTAGTAATTTTTTTTTGTTAGAAAATTCCGGCTTTTTTATCTAAAAACTCTGATTTGAGACTTCTTTATCCCAGGGGCATAATAAGGGTGCCACGGTATAACCACTCGCAAGCACTCTGCTAAGAAATTGACAAATAAATAACGCCAGTATCCATTTCCTAAGGAAACTCAAATTCAGCAATCGTCAGGTCCTCATAAACATAATTGATTGTTTAGATGAGAAATTTAGAATATTGAGTTTTCATGTAAAGTATCCAATGAATTCTAATGATTATCGTAATTTTCAGAGTCTTTTGACAAATTCTACAAATTGATAGCTGTAAGGTGAAGGCTAAACTCATAACTAACCACTATTGCTAAGGCCTATTTAACCGAAATCAAAAAAGGAGGATGTTCTCAATTCGTAGGAATATTTTATTATGTATGTTCAGTGATAATTCTTTACCACGTTTAAGCGATATCCGATTGCAATGATTCTTTTTTTGTTAGAAAGGATATCATATATTAGGATAGTTTGAGAGTTTCGTTTTCGAAATGTTTATTTGGTTCTATCCATTTAGTGTCTAACTTTAATCTTAATTTATGTTTAATAATATATCTATAAGCACCCGTTTTTGGTCCACATATTGCTTCGGTTACGCCCAACAACAATTTTTAAAACGTTAAGAATCCCCACGGACGGGTCTAAGTAACTTGTTTATTTATATACAGGAACACCAACAAAGAAAGCTCGTAAGTTTATAAGCTACGAGCTCATAAACAACTTAATTTAGCATCATACGAGATTCCATGAGAATTTTTATCACATTCCCTACACACGACAAGATATTTTTTATGTTAAATTTTTAATAACTGTCTTGTTCGTGTAGTTATAGCTTTTTCTCAAACATGCTTGGAAATTTGAGCAATATTTTGACAACCTTCTTCGAGATAAATCGAAATTGCTGTACTGGCCAAATACATACGAGCAGCGGTCGGCAAAAGTTGTATGAAACCCCATATCTGTCGTGGTTTGGCGGCCAAATAAATTACATAGTAAACTCATATCTGTCGTGTAATTTAAAAATGGAACGATCTTTTACTCCGAAACATGGCAATCAATGAGGTAACTTATCAAAGGTTTTATTTAAACTTCGAACTGGCTTGCAAATAGAACGCTGTTTATTGGAAAAAAAAAACAAATGATCACTTTAACGCGGGAAAAAATATTGTTGTTCGTTGTTCGTCATTGATTTTGAAAAGTAATTGTATTTTTATTTTATTTTATAGTTTCCGCGCATTATTTGAGAAAAATATTATACAAGACTTTGCCACAACTAAGCACTGATGGACTTACGTATGTGCGTCCATCAATGCCTCTTTCGCTAGCCGCTGCAGTAATGGTCTATTTTATCGTGTGTCTTAGCTTAGATAACTAACGCTCATTGTAAGAAAATAGTTTAGCATAGGTACTCGTTTTTAGCACAAGCTCAATAATTGCTATAATTGTTTTGATTTAGATAGATAATGTGTCTGTATGTAATTTTCCATTATATATAGTTTCTGCGTGTATGTAACTTGTTTTTTTTTATCAATCTATCTAAAGTAGCGGAACCATCAAAACATGGCTGTAATAAAGGGGCTGACATTAGATAGATTTATAAATTGCAAATAAGTATTTTATAAGTTAATAGGTAAAATCATCAAATCACATTTCCACACCATATTAGCATTCATCGAGTGTCAGAAACGATGCTTAGTATTAATAAGTACTCTGTGACTATACGGCGCTATGGTTTTGGTGGCTGAAAAAATTATATCTTACGATAATTACAGCAATTTAATATTTTAATTTAATGTTTTCATTGAAGAAGCACTTGTTTTCTGCCGTTATTCATAAAAAATACTCGAAATCAAAAAAAAGCAGGAACATCTGATTTAAAGACATGCTTTATCGATTTTTTGATCGAGCGAAGCGAGATCTCTAAATCAACTTGGGTAAATCGGCGTTGTATGTATGTATGTATGTTTGTTTGTCCGAAGATAACTTTCGAAGCGTTAATCCGATCATCGTGAAATTTGGTATATAGGTAGGTAGTGATGGTACAATTTTGGTGTAACTAAATGAGCTAAAAATGTGGTGGGGTTGTTGAGATATTGGGGTTCAAGAGGAGTAAAAAAAACAAAATGAGACTCTCCGGTCAAGTGGCATTAATAAAAGGTCTTTGTGAGTACATTTTGATCCCATTTTTATTTTTAGTTTAAACTTTATAGTTTTTAAGTTATTAGCCATAATAAAAACTGAACTTTGACAAAATTCACAGGGTGCTTTAGTGACACAAATATAGGCAAAAGTCTGAAATTCAGAATAACTGCAATTTGTACCCCAAAAAAGAGTAAACAATTAAAATGATGTCCCGTTATCTGTAATTTGAATGAAACTGTAGGTTAAGTTAGTTGGTTAAGTATGTCGTGGCACTATTTTATTAGTTAAAGATTAAGGCCGGCTAACACAACGATCCCTAAACGTATTTAGCGACTAAACATGTTCATCGTTGCGCGAGTCGCCCTAAGAATATATTTTTTTGTGTATTGGGAGACTTACGATCTCAGTTCGGGGCGAACCACTAATTTGTTATATTTATAATTAACAACTACAATTGGTTAAGGAGTTTATCTTAGACATTGTTTATCATTTGGACCGGGATCTCAGGTGAAACAAATATCCCGGCGAGTTCAGTTAGGATGGGCTGCCTTTAGCAATCTTGATTCAGTCTTCAGCTCTAAAATTCCGCAATGCCTTAAGACAAAGGTTTTCAACCAATGTGTCCTGCCTATCCTCAAATACGGTGCTGAAACATGGCCAATCATGAACGAACTTATTCACAAAATTAGAGTAGCTCAGAGAGCAATGGAGCGTGCCATGTTAGGCATCTCGCTGTTGGACCCGAAATACGACGCAGAACCAAAGTCGTGGATGTGGGTAGAAGGATCAACCAGCTGAAGTGGAGGTAGTCTGGACACTTAACAAGGAGGAAAGATGGAAGATGGACGAGGGCAGCAACAGTGGTGAACCAAGAAGGGCCAGTTGGCAGACCACCAGCCAGATGGTCGGACGACATCGCGAGAGTTACGGGAAGGCAATGGATGCGCTCGGCACCGCAGACAGTGGCGTGATAACGAGGAGGCCTATACCCAGCAGTGGGTGAATGTGGGCTGAGATGATGATGATGATATTTATAATATTTATATCAAACCTTTATTAATATTTTGTGGTATACATCAAATGAGTGAGGCAAGTTAATTAAGTGGTCAAACACCCTTCATTTCCATAAACGTGGAAACAATTAATTTTAGAAGCAAGCAAATCCACATTTTAAAGGAAAAGGTAAAATTTGCGCCAAAGCAAAAATCAACTGTTAAAGAAAAATTACACGGCTAAAATTATTCACGTATAATTCCAACCATGCATGTATTAAAGGAATTAAATTTAATAATATGTAATTCTACTTTAGATTTTTGCTACTGAATAAAATTGCAGATGTTTGAATGATCTGCAACTTAGGGTTACTTATGCAACGATGCCGAATGAACGTATTTAGTGGCTAAATATGGTTTAGAGAGTTGTCAAATCTAGCTAGCCGGGCTTTAAAAAAATATTTTTTTTATGTTTCAGCTTGCCACATAACCGCAATTTTATCTCAAAGCTGCCCGCCATTGATTTTGTTAGTGTGCGTGACCGACCACGGACCAGCGACCATTTTCTATTAGACTAGTGGTTCGCCCCGAACTGAGATCTCGCAAGTCTCCCATAAAAACAAAGAAATATTAGTTGTAATCTTTGGCTATCAAAATATTACCGCGAAATAAAAACCAAATCACTTAACCTACAGTTTCATTCAAATTACAGGTAACCGGAGCTCATGTGAATTGGTTAATCATTTTTGGGGTAGAAATTGCAGTTAGCCTGGATTTCAGACTTTTTCCTATATTTGTATCACTAAAGCTATGTGCATACCAAATTTCAGCACTGTTGGGTCACTGGTGTACCCTGTGAATTTTGTCAAAGTTCAGTTTTTACTATGGCTAATAACTTAAAATGTATAAAGATTTTACTAAAAATAAAAACGGAGTCGAAATGTACTAACAAAGACCTTTCATTTGACGTCCCACTTGACCTAATAGTGTAATTTTCAAAATTGAACAAAATTGTGACATCACTACCTACTTATCTATCAAATTTCACGATGAGTGGATCAACGTTTCGAAAGTTACCCTCGGATAAACAAACATACATACAACGCAGATTTGCCCAAGTTGATTTAAAGATCTCTCTTGCTTCACTCGATCAATAATGATGACAACAAATGTCATTGTTATATCATCCATTGGTCACCACAGAAAACACAAATCGACTGGGCATCCCTGGAGTGGGTACTGGAGTTTTGAGGGCTGACCCTGCCTACAAAATAATATAGGTACCCTCTTTGTTTTTTGTCTTTTGTATCTTTTTGCTCTTGTGCATACTCGTAGGAGATTCAGGAAATCATACCGAACACTTTGGTTCGGTAAGGACACTTGTGGCGATCTACAACACTAGTACGCAGGGGCATCACTAGGTGAGATGGTAGTTCTGCAACTGTCAGTATACGCGCCTTGAGAGAGGGATTTTTATTTTATGCCCCAGAATTGCTAATCTAAGTTTTATGTTTTCCTTGTTCTAATTTACTTATGTACCTAGCTTAGAAGAACCCTAATACGACTTGGGACGTCGCAAAACCCCCACACACTATGCTATGTATATAAATAAATAAATATTGCTGGACATTTCACACAGCGCTATCTAGCCCGAAACTAAGCAGAGCTTGGGATGGAAACCAGATAACTGATAGAATACTTACTTAAATACTTTTTTTTACTATATACTTATAACCTCCTCCTCTGCCTCCGTGGCGCAGTGGGCGTATAGCCGGCTGAGACGCAGGAGGTAGCGGCTTCAATTCCCGCCGCGGAACAAATGGTTGCATGATCTACAGATATTTGTTCCGTGTCTGGGTGTTTTTCTATATATTATAAGTACGTATTTACAAAAAAAAAGTATATAAGTATTCTATCAGCTATCTGGTTCCCATATACATATATATATATATATAGCTCTGCTTAGTTTGGGGCTAGATAGCGCTGTGTGAAATGTCCTGCAATATTTATATTTATTTATTTTATAATATATAGAAAAACATCCAGACCCGAAATATATTATATATAATTTTATTCTTTATTGTACACACATAGATGGCACAGATAAAAACAGCTTAGAAAATGGACAAGTACAAAGGTGATCTTAACCCTAATAAGAGTTTTCTTTCAGCAAACCTTTTGAGATAGTTGATTATAGTGGGGGGGGGGGTATTATTGAATTATTTCAATAGAAAATGAAAAACAACTTTAGTTTATAGAATTCTGCCTTTTCTAAAATAATCGTAGAAAACTTTCGTGATTGATTTCAATGATTATTATAGATACGGGATTTATAACGTACCGTCTTATCGGTCTTGCCTCGCGAGGCGAGACATTATTCGCAGCGGATCGAACTCGCCCTGATGAAGGTTCACGAATTGAACCGAAACATTGTCGGTCGAAACACCGATAAGACGTGATAAATCCCGTATTTATAATAATGATTAAAATAATCGTAATAACCTATTGCATAAGCTTATCAGATTTGTACGCTACCGTAATAAAAAATTAACATAAACCTTACAAAGTTATTTATGATGTGACAATTACATTATTGGCAATTAGAATACGATATATTACATCTCTGTGGCGTATTGTATTGGGCTAGCAACACCTCGTTTCATTTCTGAATATTAATTGGTCTGCCGCACCCTCTTCCTGCCTAACTCGACCTTTTTCTTGTTAATTGCTCTCATTTTCTCATCTTCAAATCTGAAACGCTTTATTAGCCTTAAACAACGTTTAAAGTGCGCTTTGTTAACGATTTTATTCTGCGGTAAAGAGCACTGCCGATAATTTGCGGTTTCTTTGCCACAAACACTTTTTTCCACCTGTACTAAAGAGTACAACAAAACAAACTTAACTATAAAAATAAAGAAGTTTCTGTATGAACACTAGACCTGATCATAAATGATAAGTAATACTAACTTTTGCGTACGACTTCGTACACTACTAAATGTGTAGGTAACCTAGAAATAAACCTAAACTCGCTGTTGCAACTTGACCTAATTTTTTATCCCATGGGATCTGATTTATGGGATAAAAAGTAGTATATGTGTTAATCCAGGTTATAAGCAACGTACATACCAAATTTCATTGAAATCGGTTCAGCCGTTACGCCGTGATTGAGTAACAAACAAACACACAAACAAATAAATAAAAAGGCATCCAAACTTTCGCATTTATAATATTATATATAGTGTGCTTCGTCTGTAATTATTACTGTAATTATATTAAATTTATTCTAAATATCCTTATTAGGGGATGTACACCAGCGAGATGGGTCCACGACATCAATAAGACCGTGGGTCGTACGTGGTTCAGACTGGCACGGGATCGGGAAAAATGGCAAAAACAAAGAGAGGCCTATGCCCAGCAGTGGGTCAACACGGGCTAATAATGATATAAATGATGGTAATGATGATCCATAGTTACTGTAATCATCATCATCATCAACCTATAGCAGTCCACTGCTGGACGTAGGTCCAGCAGTCTCCCAGAGTGCGCCATTGAGCCCGATCCTCAGCTCTTCTCATCCAATCCTTGCCAGCCACAACGCGCATATCGTCACTCCATCTAGCCGGAGGGCGTCCTACACTCCGCTTTCCTAGACGTGGTCTCCACTCCAGAACACTTAAGTTACTGTAAGTTTTGTCTAAATTCAAATTCAGTTATTTAAAAAAATAGTTTATATCTCTATGTCGCAAGACGAAGACCTTTTATATGTAACAAAAATACAGATTACAAAAATAGATATGTTTTAAAACAACATGGTTCGTTTTCCCATTTATAATCGTTTTATTCAAACTATAACAAAAATATAGCCTCGAGGTTGGACTGATGATGAACCAGTCAAAGACCCAAGTTATGACCAATAGCAAGAAACGTAGGGTCAAGGTAGATGGGCAAGAGATACACTATGTCGATGATATTTATCTGGGCCAGATAGTCTCTTTCAAGAACAGACAAGAACGAGAAGTAGACCGTCGTGTCGATAACGCTTGGAAGAGCTACTGGTCCATAAAAGAGCTAATGAAGGGCAACCTTCCACTGTCACTTAAGCGAAAACTCATCGACATGTGTATCTTACCTATCCTAACCTACGGTGCTCAGACTTAGTCATTGACAGACTCACAAAAGTACAAACTCGGGGTATGCCAACGAGCGATGGAGCGTAGCATTTTAGGTGTTAAGCGAACCGATAGAATCCGCAACACTACTCTACGCTCTATGACCGGAATCATCGACGTGGGGTACAAGGCTGCAAGACTCAAATGGGACTGGGCGGGTCATGTCACTCGAATGCACCCTGAAAGGTCGACTAAGATCTCCACCGACTGGCAACCTGCAAGACGACGGCAACGGGGCAGACCGCGAAAACGTTGGCACGACGATCTGGATGGGTTCCATTCTGACTGGCAGGAGATTTCTGGAGAACGCAAGGAATGGAAGAAAATGGGGGAGACCTTTGCCCAGCAGTGGGACAGTATAGGTTATTGAAAAAAAAAATAACAAAAATTTGCTCGCCGTTGATCGGTCAAGTATGAGAAACCTACCTATCTATAACAACTTATGTACTTATTGAATTAATTATAGGTAATTGTAATTTTCACCAAGTTAATAGGTGAAGTACAGATGTGAAACAAACCTATATAGCTGTATCAATTTATGTACCATTCTTCTAGCAAATAAATTCGATTTCATTTCGTTTCTTTTAAAAAAAATATGGCACAAAATACCCAAACTCACTCCTTAAACCTTTCGCCTCCTACAAATACACATATATGGTGTTTTATAATATATGCACAAAAATGAAAGGGGTTATTTTGATGAGCATAATAAATAAATTTGTGAAATGTTTACCATAGAAATGTGAAATTTATTTTGGCATTTAAAAACAAACACTTTATTAAACTTATGTTGTGCTATTGCATAATGCTTGCCATCTAACCACAGATACTGTACTGGTGACGTCTCGAGATATCTCTTGTTGTCCCTTTCTAACCCAAACCCCGCAGCCATTTCCGAAAGAGTTGTCAAAAATACATGCCTGCCTAAATCTACGGTAGTAGGTAGGTACTAGTAGCAAATGGACGCTTTTGTGGATTACGGCCTTTAATTTTGGATGTCGATTGCGAGGCAGTAAGTTTTATATCGAATTAATCACCTAAACTTAGTCGATTTTCTTTGAAATTTGATAATATAACTATTAGTTTTTTTTTTCAAGAAGTGTTTTTTTTGTTTTAAGAAACCGTCACTTGAATATTGTCAGAATATTACCAAACAGGGTATACAGGCTATACAGGGTGTGAAGCTGTATCAACTTAAATACCATGCTTGTAGCAAATAAAATTAATCTCATTTAAAAAAAAATATGGCACAAAATATCCAAACTCCTTAAAACTTTCACCTAAATATCTAACGCTTTGATAACAAAATAATCTTCCATTATTCTATAATGAAAAGACTTTATGAGACCCTCGGCCAATTTGGCTTTGAGGGTTAGTGAATGTGAGTGGCCCTTGAATTAAAACGCCCTCCCGGCGCGGCACACAGGAATTTATTTAGCCCGGTAGGTTGGTACACTCTGCGGCTTCAGGATTTGAGGATTATGATACACATGAGCTGAGAGTGATTGCAGAGATTGAACGAAAATTGTTTTCTTTTGGCAAACAGTGTGGGAACTTTAGGCAGTCTTGAATACCACTAAATTTTAGCTAAAACATTTTAGATTGATACACAGTATTGCCATATTATGCCTCATGTCAAATCGATGAAGTATCTACGAGAACACTTACAACGCAAGAAAGGTCATAAAGGGGTGGATAAAGGTATGGAAGCAATTCTAACTATCTACCTAAATTAAATTCACTGCCTAGCACTTTAAACATTGTCTCAAGTTTCTTGAAAAACAACGTCGCTTACTTTTTGCTTGCGGCATGATAAATTATTATCTGACTTAAAGTTGTTTTGTCTGGGATTCCTTATCTTATTTACTGGTTTAATAACATTTAAAAAGATTGTTTACCTTGAGCAATGCAGCTTTGCCATACCTGAAACGATAATATATGATTATTATAGGAGTAAGATAAGATATTCAGCTTGAATATGGATAAGTTGTAGAACCTGAATACTTTATTGAATGTAATGAGTAGTGTTGCCAGGTGTCCCGATTTACGCGGGACATTCCGATTTTGAGAGGTCTGGTGACACGTCCCGATTCATGTTTCACTGATCTCCTTAATCCGTATTTATTTATTTATTGTATGTAAAAATTGTTGAATAGGTCTGTGGCGGGGGGGGAGGGGGGCAGGGGGGGATAGAAATCTCTCTCTCTTCGAGTCGTTATCCTCAATGCTGAAAGTCGTGACCTCCTCCATGGGTGATTTTTTCCTTGACTATGTTTCGCCATCGATGTCTGTTGGCGGCGACATGTAAGTCGGAACTGGTCAGACCAACGTATCGGACTACGACCCCGTGGTCTTACCACGTGAAGGATTTACCAAATGTGTGGGATAGAAATACCCACTTTTTAAATGGGATACATTTAATAAGAGAAATAATAGACAATAATTTACATGACTATAAAAAACTGACAATCCGATAAAAGTAAATAATTCACAAAAACCAGTTTTTTGTAACCATTCTAGCTGGCCCGATTTGAAAAATCCCGATTATTTTAACCTTCTGTTCCGAAATTTGACACACTGGACCTGGCAACACTAGTAATGAGTTACAGATGCTTTATTGTAATTGAATTAATTGAAAATTAATGAATAACGTTTAACGATCACAGCATCAAAACTGGCTCACTATAAAACGTAGGATATCCGGCAACGAGATGGGTTGACAAGACAAAGTCGCAGGCAAATACATGGGATTCGCACAAGATCGTGATATTATGGTACAAACTATAAAATATACTTATGAGCTTGTAAAAAGTAAGCTTATACCGAGAGCTTACTATATTTAATTGGGCGGCACTGTGCCACTACAACTATTTCATCAGGCTTTGTCCGATCACAATACGCGGGCCACAATGGCGATTCATCGACCCTCCCGGGATGGAGGCTTTCACGATTCTTTGCCTCATTGTGCCGCTTTGTAACAGTGGCGGACTGATTGAGCGAATCAAGTGCGATTGTCTACTGATTTACCTACCTGAAGAGCTATTATTGAGTGGTTGTAAAAGTAACCAGGCTTTGGGTTTGCGTGTTTTTGTTTGTTTGTTTGTCCGTCCGGAGTTTTGCTGCTGATTCACTCCTACACCATGAGCGCTTTAGAGCTGTATTTCGGCATGATGGTTGCTAGTAAATTATGAACTAAAAACTAAAAATTAACTTGTTTGTAGGATATTAGGCTAGTTAACACATCGTGTTGTGGCATATCGTTGAATAGTTCTTTCAAAAACATTATAAGGTTTCACCAACACTTTTTCGATAAGCATGGAAACAAGCAATATAGTCTGATTTTAAAGATTTACTTGCCATGTGACATATAAAAAGAGGGTATAGCCATAAAATGCCACGTTGGATGAGAACCGTGGATGCCCCACGGTTCTATGCTACTTGTAGCCTCATACCCGTAAACCGTACATGCAAAGGGGGACCAGCTGTGAGTGAAGTCGCAGGATAGCACAAATCTTTTAAGCTGACTTAGGTATCAATTACTGCTTTATTCGAGAAACTACGTGATGTTTCTCGTCCAAAATACTTCAGTGTCTGAAGACAAAATACTTTAATCAGTGTGTGTTACCAGTGATGACACATGGCACAGAAACGTTGTCTCTCACTATGGGCTTCATAAGAAGGCTCAAAGTCGCTCAGCGTGCTATGGAGAGGGCTATGCTTGGTCTTTCGTGTTCGTGTTACGAGATTGAATCAGGAATGAGGAGATCCATAGACAAACCAAGGTCACAGTCATAGTCAAGAGGTTTTGAAAACTGAAGTGGCCGTGGGCAGGGTACATAGCTCGAAGAACTGACGGCCGTCGAGGCAGAAAGGTGCAGCGTACGACGCCCCCCCCCCCCTAGATTGAATGATGTCCTAATGAATGTTGCTGGGAGCCGTTGTGTGCAGGCTGCACAAGAGCGGTCGCTCAGGAGATCTATGGGGGAGGCCTACATTAAGCAATGGATGTCCTGTGCGTGGCTGATATGACGATTGCGTTATTCGATTGAGTTGAAAATATAACACTACTTAAAAACCGTATAAATAAACAGCTCCGTAACAGCTTATGTCAGAGCAACGCTATCTGTTCCCCAAAAAAACCCCTCATTAAATCAAAGTATTCGCCCATGCTATTAATACTCGTACATCTTTGTCAGCGTATTGGTGATTCATTAAGAGGAAATCCGGGCAGCAAGACATTTGTAAAATAGGTATGACGTATAATAGACGTCGGTATAATACGACCTCCGTGGTGCAGTGGGCTAATAGCCGGCTGAGACGCAGGAGGTAGCGGGTTCGATTCCCGCCGAGGAACAAATGTTTGCATGATCTACAGATATTTGTTCCAGGTCTGGTTGTTTTTCTATATATTATAAGTATGTATTTACTAAATATATATATATATATATATATATAAGTATTCTATCAGTTATCAGTTATCTGGTTCCCATAGTTACAAGCTCTGCTTAGTTTGGGGCTAGATAGCGCTGTGTGAAATGCCCAGCAATATTTATTTATTTATATTTATTAAAAAAAAAATTAACAAATCTATTGCTGTCGCGCTGTGCCCTATATGCCCTATGTGCGTGCGATAGAGACAACTGCAGGTCGGACTGATAATACCTATTTAAAATAGACGAAATCACTGTTTCGTAGTCCCCTGTTTCCTCCTCCAAAACTGGACCGATTTAATTTTTTTTTTCAAATATGTAATAAAAGGGGCTTTGGCTATGTTTGTACGTTTCGTTTTTTTATTTATATTCGTCAAATTTGTTTGCTGGATGTCTGAAAAGGAAAAGTAAAAATTAGCAATTTCTGTGACATTAGAAGGTTCCTAGTTCTTGTAATAATTAATTTATGGAGAAAAACTAAACGTAGGGACATGACCGTGGTACTTGACTCCGACTCAACAAATTCTTCAAAGGCATTTCGTACTGCCTCTCAGTATCCGTAATCCCAAACAATTATCTGTGGTTTATTGGATTAAAATAAACTTAAATTATTGTTGGTAAGCCTAAGCTTAAAATTCGCAGACTAAAGAAAATACCTAAAAACAAAGATTTTTTATTTTCTACCCTTCGACTATAAAATGGTTGGACGTACAAATGGATTGAGACTATATTTTAGTCCACCTGAAAAGAATGACGAATACCTTTCAAATCAACATTTCAATACATTTTACTCGCAAGAGTTATTTCGTCCGTTTCTTTAGATATTGTTTAAAAAATAATCTAAATGTCCTAAAAACATTATTTGGTTTTAAAATGTTTCGTCTAGTAAATTATTCTAAAAAGAACAAATCCCACATTAAAAAAATCCTGTGGTTCTGTTTCCCAGCCCCCACGCTAGGATAGCCTGGTCTAGTCACATCTAAGAAAAGTTGTTTGGAGATAACTAGTGGTTTGCCCCGAACAAAGATCCCGCGAGTCTCCGATTAAACCAAAAAAATCTTATTTGTAATCTTTGACTATCAAATATATTTTTATTTATAAAATATACAATAAAAACAAATGCAATAAAAAATATACTTCGTGGCACTATGCCACGAAATATAAAACCAAATAACTTGACCCACAGTTTCATTCAAATTACAGGTAACGGCAGTTCATGTAATATAGATACTCTTTTTTGGTGTACAAATGGCAGTTATTCTGGATTTCAGACTTTTGCCTATATTTGTGCCACTTAAGCTACACGCATACTAAAATACAGAAAGAAAGAAGAAGAAAGATAATACATTTATTTGACACACACCTGGTACCTGTCACTGGTATACCCTGTAAATTTTGTCAAGATTCAGATTATATTATAGCTAATAAATCAAAAGCTATAAGAACTTTACTAAAAATAAAAATGTTATCTAAATGTACTAATAAAGACCTTGCATTTGACGTCCCACTTGACCTAATAGTCTTTTTTTTTACCCCTCTTTAACCCTTATATCTCAAGAACCCCCCCCCCCACATTTAACTAATTTAGTTACACCATAATTGTGCCATCACTACCTACCTATAGGTATTTACCAAATTTCATGATGATCGGATCAACGCTTCGAAAGTTATCCTCGGACAAACAAACACACATACATACATACAACGCCGATTTACCCTACTTGATTTAGAGATCTCGCTTCGCTCATCAATTATCCACATTTATATTTATCTAGCTGACGGCTTCGCATGGATTTCAATATAAAATATAACCTTTAATGGTCTTGAGTTCAAAAAACCCCATAGAAATAAGCACTTTCAGTTTTTCTAGAGATGGATCAAGCATATTATCCTTCGCCTATAACAAAGTATTGCCTCGTAGGTCATTTACCATACCCTTCCAACAGAAACATAGCCAGTATGCTTGGCGGCAGAAATAGATATGGTAATTCTTCCCCGGGCGAGCCCTTTCACAAGGAACTACCGTATGGTCCCCGTGTGAGCTCTTCTGTGAACAACTCTCGCTGTGTGACATTTAATATAGAGAATAGGGAGGCTGATCGTAATGCGACCGAAAGTTGTCGAGGACTGTAAGACAGCGGATTGAAACGCAAGTAATGGTAAATAAGATGCCTTTTTATACGGCACGTATGAGCCTTTAAGGGCAAATATTTTACTGACAAGAAAATATACCGTTTTTGCTTGAATACGAAATGGCAAGGTCCTCTGATTAGCATAACATTTGTCCGCTCGTCGTAAGAGTACATCCCACAGCCATGTCTGTCTTGCACACCAAGAGAATACGAATAAAGTCTCTAGCGAATGCCCACGACTTCGCTTGCTTTGCGGTATCTGATGAAATATTAATCTTCCGGGTTAGATTAGTTAGATTAGATAATGGCGGCGATTCTGTTGTTTACACTGACTAACTAAAATCGTGTAACATACGAACGGTCTTATTTTGTTCACACTAAAGATCAAATTAGAATGACATTTAAAGTGACATTTCTAAATTTAAGTATTTTTAAATAAGAAGGTGTGTTTGCGGGCTAGTTTTAGTCAACACCAATTTGATTGATCACTAAAACTAGCCCGCAAACATGCCAACATAACAAAAATTACGTAATTTTAGAAATGTCACTTTAAATTTAATTCTAATTTGATCTTTAGTGTGAACAAAATAAGACCATTCATATTTTACACAATTTTAGTCAGACTAAAGAACAGAATTGCCACAATGCACACCATTCAAAATAAACAGCGTCTCTGTTTATTTTGAATGGCTCAGCATCGTTGGCGTCAGCGTAATCGAGAATGGGATGCAACAATGTCTGTGCAAGTGCAATTTTGGTTGAAGATAACTGGCTATCCATGAGTAGGTACCCCAGATTTTTGACTACCTTGCTGACAGCTATTGATGTACCGTCAAATTATTATATCAAGCCAATCGATTTGAGTAATCATCCGCGAGCTATTGAAGTTTACGAGAAGGTTAAAAACTAATTTTAAAATTTTATAGTAGACTAGCTGGTACCCGCGACTTCGTCTGCGCAAGATTATTAAGTACTTCGAGTAGCTTATTATCTTCTCCATATCTATCTTTATACCAAATGTTAGCCTGCTTACAGATTATTTCTTTTATTTATATAAATATTTACTGGTATTATTTAATGATTGTATTTAATGAGTTAAATTAGCATTATCAAAGCAATATTAACGGAAGTGAGCTATAATTAAATTTGTAATTTATAGTATCTTGTTTAAAAATGTTAGCTTTGCCTACAAATTATGATTTTGATTTATATAAATATTTACTTGTATAATTTAATATTTGTTTGCAATTTATTGATTTAGTAATTCATGATTAATGAAATATTGACGGAAGTAATCTATTTTATATTTGTCATTTAAAAATACATTGTTTAAAATACTCGATTATTTATTTAAATGTTATTAAATAAATAATACGATTTTAGAACCAATTTTTGTCCCTTAATTAACTGTTAATTGTTTTGTTAAAGTTGAATACCTCGACGGAAATCCGGTTGCTGTCGAAAGTTGACTGTTTAAAAACTTGGGAACACGTTTTATTCCAACGGTTTTTTATTTCTTGTTCGCCAATTCGACAGCACCTGGCATTCGTTCTGGAGCTGTGAAGCAACGCGGTCATAACCGTAATTGTAATTTCATAACGATTAAACAAAGACTTTGAAAATTTGAAGGTGTTTTTATATTGAATTCTTTTAAATTCAGAAGTGGAACAACGCACGCCTTGGGAATTGAAGTTAAGTACTTATGATATAATTATACTGGTATTATTTATTCTAGAAATCGTTCATTTACGTTCGATTTTTAAAATTGTTACGTTACATAAGTGATACAAATGTACTAGAAGAAATACTTTGTCATAGCTACGCAAATATACAGGCACGCTCTGGTAGAACAATTAAATCTGTTTTTTTTTTTGTGCCTGTCAACGATTTACGGAAGCATCTTATCGGATTATAATTCCATTTATTAAAATTTTTCTTTCTTTACTGTATAATGCAGAAATGGGTAAATCATCCATACTATTATTAAATACGAAAGGGAATTCCTTTGTTTGTTACGATTTATCGTCGTAACGGCTGAACGGATTTCGATGAAATCTTGTATATAGATACTGAATATCTTGACTGAACTGAATCTTGTATATAGACTGGAATAAGATATAGTTTTTTTTTTTTATTGACAAGCCACGTGTGCGAAACCACTGGCAAAAAGTTAATAGTGAAGGAACAAAGAAGGTTCGTGGAAGACGGAAACTTCGTAGTAGTACTTCGTAGTAGTAGTGAATCCTCTGGTGTCGGGGTCTGTTTTAGGCCACTAATAGCTTAATTTATTTTAAAACGCACTGTTAAGTAAATAGGTTTTAGTGATATTTCACCTCTTAAGGCATCATTTACATGTTTTTTGTGTGTATCTAATAGAAGGTATGAAGCTAATGGTATCCTTGTTTTATTTCGGAACAGAATGTCTAAAGACCGGTCGGTAAGTGGACAAAAAGGGTCTGATCCCTTAAATGTTCAACCGGAACGGGGCCGGTCTCGGACCAGAGGCGCGACGCGTCAACGAAGAGGCCATTCTCCAGCCCGGTCTGGCATTGCAGGCCCTCCAGAGCGGCGTAGATCCAGAAGACGATCACGTTCCCGCGTCGCAGGCTCCTCCGGCGGTCGTCGGTCCAGAAGCAGATCGCGCTCTGCCATACTGGGTGCCTTCACCCGCTGCCAGCCCAGAGGGTCATCGCGCTACGGCAACGCGGTTGCTTCGGACTACCGGCGATCCAGAGGAACGCCAGGATCCAGAACTAGGGCGCACAGGAGCAGTCGAAACAGGTCAGACACTCCACATTTACACCAATGGATATCACTAGTGCAGGAACGTAGGATTAATAATAGGGAACGTAGTTGTACTAGGCAGAGGCGTCACATACTACGTACCCCAAGGAGAAGTGATACTAGGTCACGCAGCCCTGTCCGGCTTCACCGTGACAATCGAGGTACATCTGTGACGCCACGGCCATCCATAAATGAGGCTATGCCAAACGAGTTACTGAAATGTATAAAGGAGTCCTTGAAATCGATCACAACCGTAAATCCACATGGTAAAGATAGATTTTCAAATCATAATGTAGTTCCAGAATTCGACCCTAAAGCAAAGAACCAAACAATTGTTTCGTGGTTAAACAAAGTAAAGGAGAGCTCTGAGATTTACGGTTGGGATAGTAAACAAACTGCTCATTACGCTCTCCCTAAACTTGTTGGTACTGCAAAAAAATGGTATGAAGGTCAACCTTCGCTATTGCTCACGTGGGATGAATGGGTGGAGAAACTTAAGTCAGCCTTTCCATCCTATGAAAATTATGGTCAATTACTTTCGGAAATGTTAACTAAAAGAGCAAAGTTTGGAGACGACTTGGAAGAGTATTATTATGAAAAATTAATGTTATTGAATCGGTGTCACATTATTGGTAGAAACGCAATCGATTGCATTGTGCACGGGATCGATGATAGGTCTGTTAGGTATGGTGCAGAGGCTGTAGGTTTTGAGGATGCAGATAAACTATTGGGTTACCTTAGGAGTGTTAAGCACGATCGTACAGATAAACTCAATAAAAAAACTGTGCGTCCTGTTACCGAAACTTTCCGTAAACCATTTAGGAATGATATAAATATTATCAAGTGTTTCAATTGTCATGAAATAGGTCACATAGTAACTAGTTGCAAAAAACCAATTGTTAAGTGTCAACGATGTAAGCGTATAGGTCACGACGATCCCAATTGCAATAGAAACGTGTGGAAGGATAAAGCTGAAGTAAAGACCTTGTGACTAAATAATAGTGGTAATTTACAAGCTGATGAAAAATTTATCAAGCTTGTTAAGATAAATGATGTTCCATTAACGGGGTATGTAGATTTTGGTAGTCAATGTACTTTGATACAGGAGTCGGTTATAAAAAAGTTAATATCACCAGAAAAATGGCAAACTGATAATTTATGCACTCTAAAAGGATTTGGCAATACATTGACATCTGCATTGGGTATGACTCCTTTGTCACTGACTATTGACGGTGTCAGTATTGATGTAGATGTTGTCATTGTTCCTGATAGTTACTTAAAATACCATATGCTAATAGGTCAAACAGCTACTGAACAATCACACATAGAGGTGTTTAAATCTGATAAAGAATTGGTTATTATTGACAAACGTATGAAAGAAAGTGCACGGCTGGTTCTGAAATCCCTTAAAAGTGTTACGGTCCAGGGTAGTGTTTCTGTAAAAGTTCACTCGGGAAGTAATTTTAGTGGTCTTGTCTTGGTTGAAAGTGGTCATCGTTTAAACTATAGAGTCAAAATTGGTAATTATAACCTAAAAAATGGTACCGGCTATATAACTGTTTTAAATGAACATAACCGAGAAGTACGATTTAAGGAAGGCGAAGTAGTTGCACGTGCATGTACTATTCGAGAGCCGTTAAAATGTGGAACTAACAGCATAAAGTCTATTAATAGGGTAGAAAAGGTTTTATCTCCACTTGAAATCGAGGACTTTAACATTGATAATAACTTAGACGATAGCCAGAAACTATTGTTATTGAACATTTTAAACAAATATCGTGATTGTTTTGCAAAGGACTTGTCAGAACTTGGACAAACAACAATTACCCAAATGGATATACAGTTGAGGGATGCAGAACCAGTTGTGTATCGACCATATAGGTTAAGTCAGCCCGAACGTGACGAAGTTAGGATTATGATTGATGAACTTTTGAAGTATGGAATCATAAGGGAGTCTCAATCGCCATATGCAAGCCCAATCTTGTTGGTAAAAAAGAAAACTGGGGATAAACGACTTTGTGTCGATTACCGCGCATTAAATAGGAAAACGATTAAGCAACACTATCCATTGCCGCGTATTGAGGATCAGATTGATCGTTTGGCTGGAAATAAATATTTTTGCACTCTGGACATGGCATCTGGTTACTACCAGATCCCATTATCAGAGGAGTCAAAAAATAAAACCTCTTTTGTTACGCCTGATGGGCAATATGAGTTTAACCGAATGGCTTTTGGGCTAGCTAACGCTCCCGCGGTTTTCCAGAGGGCGATCAATTTGGTCTTAGGCAACTCACGGTTTGATAGTGCTTTGGCTTACATGGATGATGTATTGCTACCAAGTGGGTCCTTTGAGGAAGGTATTGACAAACTAGAGATCACACTTAAAAAGTTTAAAGATGCAGGACTAACGCTAAAACCACAAAAGTGTCACTTCTTTCAAAAACAGGTCGACTACTTGGGGTTCGAAGTTTCTCACGAAGGAGTGAGACCAGGCACTAGAAAAATTGAGTCTGTTAAGAACTTTCCTAAACCAAAAGACGTACATAACGTACGTCAGTTTATTGGCCTCGTAAGTTTTTTTAGACGTTTCATTCAAGGCTTTGCTGAGATTGCTCGACCCCTGACAAGATTACTAAAAAAGGACTCTGTTTGGGTTTGGACACAAGAACAAGAACTAGCGTTTGATCGGCTAAAAAGTGCACTTATGTCGCGGCCTGTTCTGGCATTGTATGATCCTAAACTCGAAACACAAATACATACGGATGCTAGCAAGCACGGAGTAGGGAGCGTTTTATTACAAAAGCAATGTGATGGTGCTTTAAAGCCCGTAGCTTATTATAGTAGACAGACTTCGCCTGAGGAATCTCACTTCTCGTCGTACGAGTTGGAGACTCTTGCCGTCATAGCCGCACTTGTCAAGTTCAGATCTTACGTACTTGGATTAAACTTCACTATTGTAACTGACTGTAACTCTCTCAGAGCTACGTTTTTAAACCGTGATATGATACCTAGAGTGGCACGGTGGTGGTGTTTGATTCAAGAATACGACTGTAATGTAGCTTATAAATCTGGTAAAGGCATTATTCATGTTGACGCGTTGAGTAGAAATCCGACCTCGGATAGTGTAGGAGTTATCAATGCTATTGAATCTTATGATATAATGAATATTACCGATGATTGGCTAACAACAGTTCAGTTAGAGGATTCTGAGATACAGCGTATAAAGAGGATATTGTCCGATAAAGAATTCGATGATGTAGTTGAAGTCCGTAAAAACTTTGCCCTTAAACGTGAGAGAGTTTATAGAATCACCGATGATGGGTTAAGATGGGTGGTGCCGAAGGGTTGTAGGTGGCAAATACTGCAAAAAAATCACGATGAGATCGGACATTTTGCTTTTGACAAAACATTAGATAAAATTAAGCAATATTATTGGTTTCCTCGCATGAGAAGATTTGTTAAAAAATATGTTAATGCATGTTTAGAGTGTGCACATAACAAATTACCCTCTGGAAAAAAGCAGGGATTTTTACATCCCATACCCAAAGACACTACACCCTTCCACACCATCCATATTGACCACGTTGGCCCGTTTGTAAAGTCAAAAAGGAAGAACTGTTATATTTTAGTAATTATAGAATCATTTACAAAATTTATTGCTTTAAAGGCTGTGAAAAATACCAAAACCAATTCTACTATATCCGTTCTCAAAGACTATTTTGGCACTTTTGGCTTACCAAAACGTTTAGTTAGCGACAGAGGGACGTCTTTTACAAGTAAAAAATTCAAAGTTTTTCTTAAAGAAGTCGGAGTACAACATATTAAAAATGCGGTTGCCTCGCCTAGAGCAAATGGCCAGGTAGAAAGGTATAACCGGACCATTCTAGATTCATTAGCTGCTCAGAATCATGGTAAAGATGAGAGACTTTGGGATGATAGGTTGTTACAAGTGCAATGGGGCCTTAACAATACCGTTAACAAAGGCACCGGCAAAACCCCCTCTGAAGTTTTGTTTGGCCTTAGGCTTACCGGAATGAGTGAGGGCAATATTGTTTCAGAAATTAGTTCTGATATAGTGGGTACTTTTGATGGTGGTAGTGGTAACGCGGAAAGTAATAATTTACATCAAATTCGAAGTCAAGTAGACGAACATACAAAAAAATCTCAGGAACAACAAAAAAATAGGTTTGATAAAAAAAGGAAAAAGCCGTTAGAATTTAGAGTGGGAGATTTAGTTAGAATAGAGAGGGCATCACACACGGTAGGTAAGAGTAGAAAATTATTGCCAAAATGTTCAGGGCCGTATAGGGTGACTAAGGTTTTGGACAATGACAGGTATGAAGTAACGGACACGCCAATAACAAAAAAAGGAACATCTGTGTACAGAGGTGTATTTTCAATTGATAAAATACATCCTTGGCTTTGTTTTACAAGCAAAGATAGTGAATCATCTGATTGTGAGAGCGCTAATGAATAATTAAATTACTTATCACTAAAATTATTGCATACCTCGTGTGATTTATAATACCTATGAATGTATGATTTAAGATGGAAGTTGTTTTCTTTTATGATCATTTTTTTTTAACATTGATTGTACAATCCATAAAACTTTTTGTAAATTATACCCATACTTATTGTATTTGTAAAGTGATTATAGTGCATTATTATATAATTGCTATAAGAAAAGATCTATGTCTACTGATTCTCATGTAAGTGATGATAATTATCTTTTGGAGAATATATGATTATTAAACTTAAGTGAAAAAGTATAGCAAAGTGATAAAGTGCAAAGTGAACCTTACGGCTATGAGCGTACCTACATATTGCTATGAGCGTACCTATAAACTGCTATGAGCGTATCTGTGTCTGGCTATGAGCGTACCTAAATAAACAAGCGTATACAATTAAGAAGTGCAATGTGCACAATCACAAGCGGGGACTATAATTGATTATGATGATACTGAAATTGCGGTATTGTTAATCTTTGTTGCAATAGTCCCCGTCTGTTTAAAATATATTACAAAATATATTGTAATAAGATATAAATTCTAATCTGTAAAGCTCAATGTAACATTAGTTTGACATAATTACCTATATACATATTTGTATTTTTTTTGTTTATACTAATGCTGTAGGATTAAAAATTGGAATTGGAATTGGTAGGATGAAAATTGTATAATTTTATTATGGTTATAAAAATAATATGAACTTAGGTAATAATTTGTGTGTATTTTTTTTGTTTTTCTTACTTTCTTTATGTGTATTATTTATCTTAAGTCCGCGAGGACGCGAACCATTGTCAGGATGGACGAATTGTTAGCCTGCTTACAGATTATTTCTTTTATTTATATAAATATTTACTGGTATTATTTAATGATTGTATTTAATGAGTTAAATTAGCATTATCAAAGCAATATTAACGGAAGTGAGCTATAATTAAATTTGTAATTTATAGTATCTTGTTTAAAAATGTTAGCTTTGCCTACAAATTATGATTTTGATTTATATAAATATTTACTTGTATAATTTAATATTTGTTTGCAATTTATTGATTTAGTAATTCATGATTAATGAAATATTGACGGAAGTAATCTATTTTATATTTGTCATTTAAAAATACATTGTTTAAAATACTCGATTATTTATTTAAATGTTATTAAATAAATAATACGATTTTAGAACCAATTTTGTCCCTTAATTAACTGTTAATTGTTTTGTTAAAGTTGAATACCTCGACGGAAATCCGGTTGCTGTCGAAAGTTGACTGTTTAAAAACTTGGGAACACGTTTTATTCCAACGGTTTTTTATTTCTTGTTCGCCAATTCGACAGCACCTGGCATTCGTTCTGGAGCTGTGAAGCAACGCGGTCATAACCGTAATTGTAATTTCATAACGATTAAACAAAGACTTTGAAAATTTGAAGGTGTTTTTATATTGAATTCTTTTACAAAATTCTTCAAAATTGGTTTTGCGGATTACTTGTGAAGGCGTAATAGACAGACAGAATTACTTTAAGAGACCCTTGTTCTATATTGAGTAATGTATATATGTACATTGAAACTAAGTATTTTCGATAATGATCTTACTGATCCAATGATGTCATCGCAGAACGGACACGACCGTCAATGACGTCTGCCCTCACGCGTCTGCCCGTGTTCGGGTCGCGCACTCAGCGATCAGCGACTTCTTCCCCCACCTCGCCCGCCGCCGTAGTAACGCGCACTCCAGTAATAAAATCGTCGTAACTATTAAAATATTAATTATCGTCTAAATGATGTAGTGTAAAAGACGAAGTTTAATAAAAGTATTTATTTTGATATAAAAATCAATTTGTTACTACCAAGTGTGCATTAGAATTATATTATCAATTTTTATTGTATTTATGGTTCACTGTTTTGGCGATAATGGCTTACTCATAAACTAATTAAGATAACCATTTCTCTTATATACATTATATACGTGTAAACTCTACAGTTTTTGCAGCGTACGCCAGATTAACTCGCAGATTTTTTCCGACTTACTTGACAATTATCGTTACATTTTTATGTGTTATACTAATGTATAAGCTATTTTATTGAAAACTTAGATTAAAATCCATTCGGTAGTTTTTTCGTGAAAGAGGAACAAACATCCATAAGTACATACAAATTTTCTCGTTTATAATATTAGTAGGATTACGTTTCCGAGTATATACTAAATTACATACACATGTCCGATAAAATTATATGATTTGTGAATTATTATTAGCATTTAAGTACAGAAAATATTTGTATATACAAAATAATATAGATCTATAATTAAATGCGTTATAAGCTTCAGAATTGTGAAGCTCGCAAAAATGCAAAATTTTAAATTATGATAGTTTATTTCCTCGTCATTGGTCGGTGAGGTGAATGACCTCTATTGCCATCCTATTCCGCGCGGACCACAGAGAGCGAGTTAGTGCGAGCTAACCGCATTTTAGGAAACCAAGGCTTAAGTTAGATATTGTTCAGAGCGAGTATTTTATATGAGCTTATGTATAAGCTGGCAAGTCGGTGCCTGAGACGCGTTAGTTCCGGATTGCTAAATGTGTGCCAGTTAAGTACGCCAGGAACATCTACCTAATCTTTAGCATAAGCTAAGTGCGCAGTAAGCACAGCTAAATACAACAGGCAATAACGAGCGCACACATATACTATGTGTTTTGTTATGTACGACATTAAATGAAAACAAGGGTGGCAATGGCAATTATTGTTGTATAATAGGTTTTTTTCAAATGCATTACCATAGAAAGTTAGTCCTAAAATATCAATGAAACAGCTTGTATAAAATAGTGAAAGAAATCATATTCATGTAAGTGGGTACTTGTTTATCTCACTATGCGGCATCATTACAAAAGCGTCGCCGATTTATGTTAAAAACTGATAATTGGAAATGTATCTATTACTGGATAAATATTCAAGCTACAGGTATTAAACCCACTTCTAAAATCAGTTAATATGAATCCGGATGTGTGTTCTAAATTAATGTCGTACATAACAAAAGAGGTTGTATAGACGTACGCGTACGAGGATCTCGGATCAAGTCGGTCGAATGCCAGCCGCGACTGCCGCGCTTTGGCGAGACGTAAATAATGTTTTGTTTGTAATAATTTGTTATCTGACTGTGAATTTACTTGTGATTGTTTACGTTCAAATGATAACGTAATAACGAATAAACGATCTTGTCAATTTTGTTGGTGTAATTTTAAATAATTGATCGAGCGAAGCGAGATCTCTAAGTCAACGAGGGCAAATCGGCGTTGTATGTATGTATGTGTGTTTGTCCGAGGATAACTTTCGAAGTGTTTATCCGATCTTCGTGAAATTTGGTATATAGGTAGGTAATTGTGGCACAATTTTGGTGTGACTCAATGAGCTAAAAATTTGGGGGGGTTGTTGAGATATTGGGAGAGGGGTAAAAAAAATTAAAATGAGACTATTAGGTCAAATGAGACACCAAATAAAAGGTCTTTATTAGTACATTTCAATCCCGTTTTTACTTTTAGTAAAGTTTTTGTAGTTTTTGAGTTATTAGCCATAATAAAAACTAAACTTTGACAATAATCACAGGGTACATCAGTGACCCCACAGTACTGTAATTTGGTATGCGTGTAGCTTATGTATCACAAATAATAATAATAATAATAATAATAAACTTTTATTGGAACCACAAAAAATATGTCATAAACAATTTTAAATATAGGTGCTAGTTTACATATTATAATTATAATTTTGATGTATGCTTAATCATTAGGAAATTATATAAATCAGCTTAAGTAATAATTATTTAACAATGTTATGCATTAACTTTGACCTCCACACTAGGATTCCCTGTATTGTGGAGATCAAATACAAAAAAGGTTAATCATGGTAGTGCAGTGTTCGGCAAGTGAATTTAAATTTAAAATGATGTATCTACTTAAATGAATATCATGTGTTAATTTAAAGTAAAGTTAATTGTAATCTAATTACGTTTATAGTGTTAAATTTGTTTTGGTATATCTATGTATGTATATAATGTGTGTTTATCTATTATGGTTAGTGCTATAAGTATTATGTATGTGCGGTTGGTTATCCTACTGTTGTTCTATCTGTCATACTGAAGCATTGTCTCAGTCTCAGTATAGTCCTTTTCAAGAAGCCACTTTCGTAGAATTATCTTACATCCCCGCCTTGTCAATGGATAGAAGTTCAGTATTTTATTTATTTTGGAATATAAGAAGGGCCCTAACCAAGAAAAAAATCTACAGAAGAATTGGGTGCGTCTAATAGGGGGTTTCCACCGGATGTGGCGATAAGAAATGATAACTTTGGTTGGTGCAATTTTGTGATGTCTCAAGATGACGGAGGTAATAAATAACTGTCTTATTGTAAGATGGCTATATTCCTTGTATAATTCATTTGTTGGATAGTAAAACGATTTCTTGTAAGCAACTTTTAGAACCGATCTCTGAGCACGTTCCAATGTAAGCATGCGAGTCTTACAAGCCCCTCCCCAAGCAGCAATACAGTAATTAACTATGGACTGACAGAGACTTGTGTAGACGAGTCTAATTACCTCACAAATATAGGCAAAAGTCTGAAATCTAGAATAACTGCAATTTGGACCTCAAAAAAGAGTAACCAATATAAATGAACTCCCGTTAACTGTAATTTGAATGAAACTGTAGGTCAAGTTAGATGGTTTTTATTTCGTGGCACTATTTTGATAGTCAAAGATTACGAATAATTTTTCTTTTTTTTATAGTAGTCTCGCGAGATCTTAGTTCGGGGCGAATCACTAGTCTAGCACAGTGCCGCCAGGCAGCATTGCTGTATTTAGGTTTGAAGGGTATGGTTGCCAGTAAAATCACAGGCACATGAGGCTTTACACCTGTATGCCTCAAGTTGATGGACGCGGAGCAGTGCATCGTAGAGCGCCTTTCTAAGGTACATGACCTACGATGCAGTACTAGGTGGGTCATATGCTTATTCCATCTCCAGGTGGTTAAAAAAATATATAAATTGTAGATACCAGTCTTAAAATCAAGATCGGACCGGGCATAACTACTGTAGGTATTTATTTTGTGCTACGTATGAAGTTGAGAAGAGTGGTTATTATGCGTGAAACTGCATTTCATCAAAGTTGGTTAGTTTGACAGCTTTTAGTTAGTCTCCGAGTTTCGAAATGAGGAACAAGTAATAATTGTGTGCAAATACCACGGTAGTTTTTTTTAACTATCTAGATCTTCGTTTGACCACGTCTGACGATGGTCTAAGACGAAGCACGAAGATGTAGTACGAGTGTACTATTTGACTCCGATTTCTCGTAAGTCCATAAACTCCATAAAACTCTTATCATAAAACTTTTAGAACATTTTTTAAAACATAATAATAGGTGCTTTTTCGATATTAAGTCAAAATAAGGTGAAAAAATAAACATTTTAAATCAAAAAAATTACATTGTGTTTGGGACATAACAAGGTAAGTTTTCACTAAATTCGTGAAACAATTTTTTTTTTGTAAGTGATAAAAATAAAAAACCAAAAACTTGGTTATTTGAATTTTTCACATAAATTTTGAGGTTATGTGAAAAAGTGTATTACAAAAGTTTGCCACTTTGCCATTTAACTTTTTTCCATAGGACTTGTAGTTTTGCCGGAAATCGAGATAAACCGTTTTTTACTCTTAAAACCTTACCCCCTTCCACTTCCCGACCTCAGATCGCCCGTAAATTATTTTTCCTTTCATTTTTGTTATACTCGTATTCTCTTCATTTTCCAATGGGTTTCATCGTACTATTATTTTTTTTTTCCAAAAATTATCGACCCTGGTCTATATGTGGTAATCCAGGTTATAATGTACGTACATACCAAATTTCATCGAAATCGGCTCAGTCGTTATGACGTGATTGAGTAACAAACAAACAAATAAATAAACAAACATCTACACTTTCACATCTAAATCTAAATTTATAATGTTAATGTGATAATCTAGTTATTTAAGTATTCCTGGTGTACAATTAGTTGCTATTCTATTTTTTTATCATTTGAGTATATCTGCATTAGGTTTTGTCATAAAATGTACATAAAACGTAAATTTAATAAACTTCTTTATCCAATCTCAAACGCACTATGCACTATTAACCTGGGAAGTGATGAGTAAGTCATATTTTTTTGTTTCGATCAGAATAAATATCTGTTTTATTTTAAAATGAATAAATTATAAACAATAGCTCCGTAAGTAAAGAAAATACTGAAAAACTTATCTCTTAAAATAAAAGCTGATCAGAAATTAACCAAAACCTCAAAATTATGTTTATATCATCAATGGATTGAGGCGTATTTGCATTTCACAATTGCATATGGCATCCATTTTGCTTAGAGGATTTTTTATCAGCAAAAAAAAATATTTTTGAGCATACAACAAAAACAAGAAACAATTAACAATTAATTATATTTTACTTAAAATTATACAATAATAATGTGCTTAAATAATTATATTTGATTCTCAATAAAAAACAGCTAAAACACAATCGCATATTCGCTTTGAAAACCAACACGTCAGCCATGTTGAATATTTAAAAATACAGGCTCGTGATTGGTTGAAATGGATTGAGGTGATTTTGCATCAAACATTTTGTGGACTGAGGCGTCTTTGCTTGTAATGTTGATAATTGATGTCCATTTACTCAGGACTAAAGCTATTTAGAATATTACATTTTTATTTGGATGAGTTGCCAGGACAAGACGAACAAAATTACATTCACAGATTTAAAATATTCGAATTTGGACTGAGGCCACTTTGTTTCTATACCCCTCAAGTATACCCTTTTATACAAAAACAGAATTTCTCGAATCGGTCCACGCATCTTCAACTAATCGGGGAACATACATTGCATTGCAGACGTATAACATCACAAACAACAAATTGAAGTAAAGAAAATGCCGTGTAGCTCGACAAAGAACGTGATAGGCAATTACTTCTCTCTGAAGAAGAAGTCCTGCCGACATCTAATAGAAGATTTAGCTATAGATAGATCTTTTATAAATTGCTTGTGCAATCGCTCGAGGAAGCGTTGGCGTGACGACCTCGATGCATTCCAAGATGGCTGGTGGGTCATGGCGAGTGATCGTGAGATATGAAGGAACATGAGGGAGACCTTTACCCAGCAGTGGGAAAGTATAGGTTAAGAAAAAAAATCGCTATAAATTAATTTCACAATTTCCAGGACCAATCCTCGAATTAAAAGTTTTATTGAAGTCAAAACTTCTTTAGGCGCGTTGGTCATTTTTTGAAATGGGAAAAAACCATTGAACTCGCGACACTGTTACCGTTACCGACACCTCTGTATATAAGTATCTCGTAGTTGTTCAAGTTTTCACTTCTGTCGGCACTCCCAGAGTGACTTTTATTTTTTATACGACTTTGAGATGGACAAGCTTATGGCCCACCTAATATTTAGTGGTAACCATCGCCTATAACAGAGAATTCACAGGGTACGCCAGTGACCCCACAGTGCTGTAATTTGGTATGCAAGTAGCTTAAGTGACACAAATATAGGCCAAAATCTGAAATCCAGAATAACTGCCATTTCTACCCCAAAAATGATTAACCAATTTCCATGAACTCCCATTACCTGTAATTTGAATTAAACTGTAGGTCAAGTAGTTGGTTATGCATTTCATGGCACTATTTTGATAGTAAAAGATTACAAATAACATTTTTTTTTATGGGAGACTCGCGGGATCTCAGTTCGGGGCGAACCACTAGTTCGGTCAATTGGGACATTAGTACATAATAGACAATATACTATTAATACGTTTCAACCCTGTTTTTTATTTTTTTTTTATTTTTGTAGTTTTTGAGTTATAAGCAATAATAAATACAAAACTTTGACAAAATTCACAGGGTACACTAGTGATTCCACAATGCTGAAATTTGGTATTCGTGTAGCTTTATTGACACAAATATAGGTAAAAGTCTGAAATCCAGAACAACTGCGTTTTGCTCCCCAAAAAAGAGTAACCACTTTATATGAACTCCCGTTACCTGCAATTTGAATGAAACTGTTATAATAATAATAATAAATATTGCTGGGCATTTCACACAGCGCTATCTAGCCTCAAGCTACGCAGAGCTTGTACTATGGGAACCAGATAACTGATAGAATACTTATATACTTTTTTTTTTAATACATACTTATAATATATAGAGAAACAACCATACCCTAAACAAATATCTGTAGAACATGCAAACATATGTTCCGCGGCGGGAATCGAACCCGCTACCTCCTGCGTCTCAGTCGGCTATTCGCCCACTGCACCACGGAGGTCGACTATTGGTTAAGTTATGTGGTTTTTATTTCGTGACACTATTTTGATAGTCTCAGTTCAGGGCGAACCACTAGTTATAATAAATCAATGGCTGCGACTATAAAGGTAAGGAGATAAAGAGATAGAGGAGATAAATCAAAGTTCTTGTTACAGCACTAATGAAGCCTCGGGAGACGACATGTCGAAACAAACTGTTTTTGTTGCTTGTTTCCGTTTGTATGACAGTTGGAATATTGCTTCGCGTGTTGTCCTTGATTGCTTTAGGCCAGGGTTTCTCAAAGTGGGGTACGCGAATCCCTAGGGGTTCGCCATTCGACGGCAGGGGGTTCGCGACAAGATTTACGTAATGGTGGCTTGATGACTGGCAGACACGTGCGGTACACTTAGTGGCGCGTAAAAGGATGATTTTGATAGATTTTGGTGCAGCAGAAAAGGAAGAGTATCCCGAACACTCACGCAAAGCGGTGAACTTCCTATTACCCTTTGCTATACTTATGTGAGAGTGGGTTTTCAAAACTGGTCATGATAAAAACTAAATACAGAAATCGACTTGATACCGAGTCAGAATTAAGGTTAAAATTGACCAAAATTACTCCTAAAATTGACTCCATTTGCGTCAAGAAACAAGCACACCCATCACAATAATATTAAAAAGATATTTCTTTTGGCATTTTATTTGTTACCTTTTATTGAAATAAAAACCTTATTTTTTCAACAGTCAATTTTATTATTTTCTTTGGGGGGGAAGGCGGATTTAATTAGTTAGTTAAAAGGTTCACTGTCACCTGGAAACCTTAACAGGGGTTCGTGGAGCCGAAGGTTTGAGAAACCCTGCTATAGGCTTATTCTAAAAACACAATTAGCTGAAAGGTTTGCAAAAGCTACGCTTTCCAGTGCCGGCAGTTCTTCGAGCTTTGACAGCCCACTGTCACATCAGCTTGCTAATCCTTCGGGTTATGACTTTGGTTTGTGTACGGATCTTATTTCTGTTTTGATCTCATACCCAATACATACTGTTGCCAGTACACAGTGGTCGAAATTCGACCGTAATTCATTATGTTTTCGTTTTTAGGGTTCCGTACTCAAAGGGTAAAACGGGACTCTATTACTAAGACTCCGCTGTCTGTCTGTCTGTCTATCTGTCCGTCTGTCACAAGGCTGTTTCTCATGAACCGTGATAGACAGTTGATATTTTCACAGATGACGTATTTCTGTTGCCGCTATAACAAAAAATATTAAAAACCGAATAAAATAAATATTTGATTGAGCGAAGCGAGATCTCTACATCAACTTAGGCAAATTGGCGTTGTATGTATGTATGTTTGTTTGTCCGAGGATAACTTTCGAAGCGTTGATCCGACCATCGTAAAATTTGATGCATAGGTAGATAGCGATGGCACAATATTGGTGTGACTAAATGAGCTAAAAATGTTGGGGGGATTGTTGAGATATTGGGGTTCAAGAAGGGTAAAAAAATGAAAATGAGACTATTAGGTGAAGTGGGACGTCAAATAAAAGGTTTTTGGTAGTACATTTGGATTCCGTTTTTATTTTTAGTAAAGTCCTTATAGTTTTTGAGTTTTTGGACATAATAAAAACTGAACTTTGACAAAATTCACAGGGTACACCAGTGATCCCACAGTGATGTAATTTGGTATGCGTGTAGCTTAAGTTAACAAATATAAGCAAAAGTCTGAAATTCAGAATTAATGCAATTTGTACCCCAAAAAAGAATAACCAAATTACATGAACTCCCGTTACCTATTTGGATATTTATTTCGAGGCACTATTTTGATTGTTAAAGATTATAAATAATATTTTTTTGTTTTAATCGGAGACTCACGAGATCTCCAGACCACTGGTTATAAAAAAAGTTCCCAGCGGCGGCGGCGAGGATAAATCGTTTACGATATCTCATAACCACTCGTTTGCTAAGAACTTTTTCAATTTCCTGATCTGATACGATATCATCTTGAATGTTTAATTAAACAAGTATGTGCCCGGAAGAGTCGATGAGTAATGGGAGGTCAGACGCTCTGTAGTTTATTGTGAGGGCGTGCGGGATGGTCGCATTCTTGTCTCAGGAGCTATTAAGGTTGAGGACACGATTCCGTACTGTTTGCGCTTCGATTCAAGTTTCGAATTAATTTAACAGATTTAATGAAGTCGTGGTGGAGTGTACACACAAACAAAGAGAATCTTCTATCTCATTTGGTATAATTTAAATCTAAAAGATGATGAAATAATTAAGTGAATTTCTGTGATCGTTTGCAACGGTCTTTAGATGATTCAACTGTTTCTTCTGTATTTTAGACATACAGGGTGTTTGGTAATATACCGACGATATTCAAGTGACGGTATCTCAACACATAAAAAAAGACTTCTCGGAAAAAAACTTCTAGTCATATTATCAAATTTTATAGACAACTAGCTGACCCGGCAAACGTTGTTTTGCCTAAAATGGCTATTAAAAAATAAGGGTTGATCGTAGAAGGGTAAAAATTTAGGGTTGCATGTATTTTTGAATGCTGTATTATAAAAAAATAGAAATTAAAAATTTTGTCTAAAAAATAAAAAAAAAATTAGGGGTGGACTACCCCTAACATTTAGGGGGATGAAAAATAGATATTGACCGATTCTCAGACCTACCCGATATGTACACAAAATTTCATCAAAATCGGTCAAGCCGTTTCGGAGGAGTATGGCAACGAAAACTGTGACACGAGAATTTTATATATATATATTTTATATATTAGATATTAGATTTACTAAGTTTAGGTGATTAATTCGATATAAGACTTACTGCCTACTCTTACAATCGACATCCAAAAATAAAGGCCGATTAGATGTCATAAGGCTGCGGGTTTTGGGTTAGAAAGGGACAACAAGAGATATCTCGAGACGTCACCAATACAGTATCTGTGATTAGGTGGCAAGCATTATGCAATAGCACAACATAAGTGTAATAAAGTGTTTGTTATTTTAGCCAAAATAAATTTCACATTTCTATTGTAAACATTTCACAAATTTATTTATTATGCTCATCAAAATAACCCCTTTAATTTTTGTGCGTATATTATCAAACACCCTATATAAACAGTTGTATATTCTTTCTGTTATAAAAGTCATTTTACCCCGACTTCCTTTATAGAATCTTGGTTGTAGATATATCTTATTCGTATTAAATGCCCAAAACTTGTTTTGCGTCTCGGTGAAACAAGTAGTGGCTAGAATTTATATTAGGAACTAGATGAGCGGCCCGCGGCTTCACACGCGTGGTTTGTCGATAAAAACATTACTCTCCTTCTGCGCAGTCGGGTAAAAAGTAGCCAATGTCCCAATCCCGGGCATAATCTATCTGTATACCAAATTTCTTCCGTTTGGTCGTGAAAACGTAACAGAGACGGATATACATAGTTACTTTCGAATTTATTACATTAGTTAATTAATTAATTATGAATAACAGACAAAAACAATCATAAGACAAGTAGTGATTTTAAGTAATTAAACACAAGTGAAGCCGAGTAGTTACTAGAGATACAATTGTAAACTGTATTACTAGTGGTTCGCCCAAAACTGAGATCTCGCGAGTCTCCGATTAAAACAAAAAAATATTACTTGTAATATTTGACTATCAAAATAGTGCCACGAAATAAATAACTAACTAACTTGACCTACAGTTTCATTCAAATTACAGGTAACGGGAGTTCATGTTATTTGGTTATACTTTTTGGGGTACAAATTGCAGTTATTCTGGATTTCAGACTTTTGCCTATATTTGTGTCACAAAAGATACACGCATACCAAATTACAGTATTGTGGAGTCTTTGGTGAACCCTGAGAGTGTTGTCAAAGTTCAGTTTTAATTATGGCTAATAACTTTAAAACTATAAGAACTTTACTGAAAATAAAAAATGTACTAATAAAGACCTTTCATTTGATGTCCCACTTGACTTAATAGTCTCATTTTCATCTATTTCTACCCCTCTGGAACCCCAATATCTCAACAACCCCCTAACATTTTTAGCTCATTTAGTCACATCAAAATTATGCCCTCACTACCTATATACTAAATTTCACGATGATCTGATCAACGCTTCGAAAGTTATCCTCGGACAAACAAACATACATACATACAAAGCCGTTTCGCCCAAGTTGATTTAGAGATCTCGCTTTGCTCGATCAATTATAATTTATTTAGGGCCCAATTCACCGTCGAAACGAGTTCAAGCTCAGTTTACGCGGTTAACTGAGTTCAAGGCTACAGTTTCCATTTCACCAACATCAACTAAACGCAGTTAAAGCTCAACGCGGTTCAAATTCTGAACGTCCAATTTTCGACGTTTAGAGAGATGTCAATCAAAAGTCAAGAAGTGTCATTGACTTTATTTTGCGAAATATCGGTTACAGAAGTATTTTTTTAATATTATTCATATAGTCTATATCCAGAATGAAAAGAGCGTTGGCTTTTGACGAAAGTGATGATTGATGATTGTTCGTCGTCCAAGATGGATACGCGAAAGAGAATAACACTTCTACACCCTTGATGACAAGGATTTTGTGTCCAGATTTCGTCTAACGAAACCAACAGTTATGTCTGTATTGGAGTCGATTAATGATAAAATCGGATCTACTACGGGCGTAACGACAAACAAAACGTGATTATGACAGTTTTGTTTGACAATTGCGTTTCGATCGTATCGATATTGATAAGTTTAGTTGCACCAAGACACTGTTTGATGTTGCAAATACGAAACCCATCGCTTTTTTGTCTATGGTTCTAGATAAACTTGGTTTTAGTAAGCGAAATCAAAACGGAGCTGGTGAATTCGGTTTCATGAAAACCGAGATCAAGTAAAACATTTGAACTCAGTTAAACAAAACGTGGTTTTGATTCCGAAGAAAATGGTGAAATTGGCCCTAAGTTGTGTATGTAGCAATAAATACATTTGTAATTTTTTTCATTTTTCAATTTACGTAGTCCTTGGTAGCATTCCTATTTAAACTGATCAAACCTGTACCCTACGTCCACATCGTTAGAATATTAATGCTAAAGCGAATGTTAATGCTGTGTGTCTCTGTATTTCGTGTGATGAATGGTAGATAGAATAAATAAATAAATAAATATTGCAGGACATTTCACACAGCGCTATCTAACCCTAAACTAAGCAGAGCTTGTTCTATGGGAACCAGATAACTGATCGAATACTTATATTTTTATTTTTGTAAATACATACTTATAGAAAAACATCCAGACCGGAAACAAATATCTGTATATCACGCAAACATTTGTTCCGCGGCGGGAATCGAACCCGCTACCTGCTGCGTCTCAGCTGGCTATTCGCCCACTGCGCCATGGAGGTCGTCAATATGAACATGCGTTATAGCTAGGTATTAACCGTTCGCTTAATTTCACGTCCATAGTTTCATAGTCCTCGCTCCACTCAGCTTATAACTCACATGTCGCTTAGGGTCCGCTTATGGTAAGCTTGTGGGGCTAATATGGTATTTTGTAAGTAATCTTGAGTCGGGTTGACTATCAAAAGACACAAATAAGCCTAAATGAGATGAATTTATAACTAGCATACACTATTAATATTATTTTAGATAAAGAAAGGTTTTATGAGTAGTAATTTAGATTTAAATGTTACCTATATATCAGGAATCGAATCGGAATCTTCGCCTACATATACCTACCTATATATATTTTATTATCAGTTTAAGATAGTAACATAATCTAATGCGCGGTAGTACAATGGACTGTCTAATTGCTAAAAGTGATTTCTTCCAGACAACCTGGGGTCGACTGGATTAAAAGAACGTAAGTGCTAAATTGCAGTGCCAGATTAAGCAAGTGCGGGGCCGTATAAAATTCTGTGTTTTATTATCGCCTAATAATCCGTTGCCGATTATCTGATGCGGGTTGTCTTAGTTAGAAAGGGTGATGTTTCACGTTTTTGTGAAATTAAGTAAATTCAATATCTTAATAAAAAAAAACTACAAACTACGTCTTAATAAAAAAATATGCTCAAGCGGAGGTGGAAAGGTTTGGATACGCGGGCCCCCTTTTGCGCGGGGCCCGTAGCAATTGCTTCTTTTGCTACAATTGTTTTTGCTGCTAAATTGGAATAATCGACCTGAATCTCGTTGATAGGAAATACATTGATCGGCTGAAGATTGAGAGAAATGGGAATTGGGGGAGACCTTAGTCCAGCAATGAGACAGCATACGTCATTAAAAAAAACTGCAAATGGATCGTTAAATTTACATTCGAACACGTGCAAAAATAATTTTGATCTGACTGAAGCCCTCATTATTTGAACCTTTTTGAACAGCGAAATACAAATCTCAAACATGTTAGGACAATGAGCTTACAGGCAACGAAAAGAGATATGTCGAAATAGGATAAAACGTTTTCCGATAAACCAGTCACAGTCACATGATATTTCTGAAGGAGTACCTACTTAAATAGATAGTTTGAATTATACAAAGACATTTTACTAAGAAAACATTCATTATCGTCGACAGAGATCTTTAAAAGTAATGTTTTTTTTTTTGCCTGAATAGGTATTGATCACTTTGATGAGTATTTTCATGTGAGTTCTTTTATTTTTGCATAAATGTGTCTATTTAAAACACTCAAGATACGCGGAAAAACAGACAAAACGCTGTTAAAACTACAGAGTCAACCGTTAGTTCCGTGGTGGATGACCTCCGTGGTGCAGTGGGTGAATGGCCGGCGATCCCCGCCACGGTACAAATGTTTGCATGATCTACAGGTGTTCTAGGTCTGGTTGTTTCTCTATAAGTATGTATTTACAAAAATAAAAATATATATTAGTATTCTATCAGTTATCTGGTTCCCATAATATTTATTTACTTAGTTATAACATAACAGGGGCCACGGATAGTGGGCTATGTCGGGGATGTCTACAGGATGAAGGGACAGTGGAGTACATGCTGCTGCACTGCACGGCCACCCACGAAGCCAGACTGAAGACGAGACTGCACGAACGCATCGAGTTATCTTTGACGTCAGCAACGACCTCAGGGACTCTGGAAAACTGCTGCCACCAACCCAAAGTCCTACTTCGCTACTTTAAAGAGTTGGGATGGCTGGGGTCAGGTTAGAAGGGTGGTAATGCACAGTACACCCTTATGCGGGACGTCAGTGCAGATCTTATGCACAGTCAAGCATTTCATTAGGTTAAAAATAAATTATAAAGAAAATTCATTTTCTCATACATAATAATGGCCGATTGACAATTCTTCCGGGGTGACGTAGGTACATTGGCAGCTCGCGTCGTATGCATGTCAAGGCGGTACGAAGTTTGGCAGAAAAAAATATTTTCTCATACATAGATGCAGCTAATGATAGCCGATTGACAATTCTGTCGGGGTGAGGTACATTGGCAGCCCGCGTCATATGCATGTCAAGGCGGTACAAAGTTCGGCGGTTCAGCAAGTCACACTTATTTATTATAAATGCGAAAGTTTGGATGTTTATTTATTTATTTATTTGTTTGTTTGTTTGTTTGTTTGTTACTCAATCACATCGTAACGACTTAACCGTTTTCGATTAAATTTAGTATGTATGTAAACTATAACCTCTATTAACACATAGGCTACTTTTTATCCCATAAATCAGGTCCCATGGGATAAAAATAGGGTGTCAAGTCAAGTTGCCACAGCGACTTTAGTTTTATTTCTAGGATACCTACACATTAGTGTAACGCGTACGAAGTCGCAGGCAACAGCTAGTTATAAATAAAAATGTCTTAAATATATTGCTGGACATTTCACACAGCGCTATCTAGCCCCAAACTAAGCAGAGCTTGTACTATGGGAACCAGATAGCTAATAAAATACTTATATACTTTTTTTTGTAAATACATACTTATAATATATAGAAAAACAACCAGACCCGGAACAAATATCTGTAGATCATGCAAACATTTGTTCCGTGGCGGGAATCGAACCCGCTACCTCCTGCGTCTCAGCCGGCTATACGCCCACTGCGCCACGGAGGCAGTCGAATCTAAACTTTACCTCGAGACTTCTCAAACAAACAAATGTATACAGAATTGTTTTCTTTCGAGCGAAAACTATGATGACAGTGATAAATAATGACAGAACTAAATCTCTAATACACGTACACAAAAGCTGAGAGCTGTTCAAAAGTTAATATTTACGTCAACAGAACTTAGTCAATTCAATCAATAGCATCTAATCTATTTCCGTGCTGGGGCAATCCCGGGAGACATGGAAAATGAGGAAAATCTACGGTGGAGATAGATTGCTCCCTCGTTATATGCATTCCTGCAACCTTACGCGGTTTTACTTAGGTTACCATATTGAATTTATATTCCTATTATTTGAAATGGAAATTCGTGAAATTTTACGTACGAGTATACCTCTGGTATTCATTATTTCGACTTTTTTAACAATACCTACCATGTAATATTTGATATATTTTTATGTTTGATGTTAGAAGACGTGTTTTTGAAAATGAAAAAAAAAATGAAAATGAAAACATTTATTTGACACGACACACTACAAAATATAACACAAAAGAAGATGGTGACATTCAAGTAATGTCGAATCTTGACTTCTGGCTCTAAGAGTGGGTGTAAATAGAAGGATATGTAACAAGAATGCCAGAAGTCAAAGATTACAGGATAATCAAAAAATACAGGAATATCTCACGCAACTTCCATCATAATTGCAAATTCCAGTCATGCCAAAATGGCGTCAGCTCAGCATGTGCTAAGTAGGAAGGCTAGAACCTAGCTACTTAACGCTGGTATTCTGCTGACCCCAAATAGTTGTTTTAACAAACAAATTATGATTACAACAAGTGACTTCAGTCACATTATTTGTAACAAAACTCCTCCGAAACGACTTCACCGATTCCTATGAATTTTTATCGCCATTTGACCGGACAGTCCCATTTTGTTTTTTTTTTTTAACCCTCTTAAACCCCAATATCTCATCAAACCCTCCACATTTTTAGCTCATTGAGTCATACTAAAATTGTGCCATCACTACCTACCTATGTGCCAACTTTCACGATGATGGGATAAACGCTTCGAAAGTTATCCTCGGCAAAAATACTTACATACATGCAACGCCGATTTGCCCAAGTTGATTTGGAGATCTCGCTTCGCTAGATCAAATATTATCTTTTGTTGTAATAGAATCTTTAGATAATATACTGAGTGGTAGCCCCGAGATGGAACCAGGAACGCAGGTCATCCGCCGGCAAGATGGGTCGACGACATTATAAAAGTCGCAGGTCGTATGTGTGCTAGAACAGCGCAGGACAGAGGCGTATGGCAACAACGAAGAGAAGCCTATGCCCAGCAGAGGGATGAGAAGGGCTGACGGTGATGATGATGATGAAATCTATTTCCTAGAAAACAGGACCACTCAATCTTCACTACACAAAGGTTAGCTGGAAGAAAATGCTTATAGCATTAAGTTCACCTATGTATTATTTTATTAGCGCAATAAGGAATTTTCTAATCTAATCTAAAAACTTTTCTTATGTATTTTCCACGAGATGTAGTTAGAAAGATCACATGTTTAGTGATCTAAAATCCAATAATTCAAGCCAAACCTCATTTCCTCGCTGGCAACACCCACTTTCCCAAATTCGGAGTAAAATGTTTTCAAAGTTATCCAGAAGTAAAAATTACAGCTTCAATTGAGTTAGAAGGTATCGCGGCAGGTTCATACCACTCGAACTTACTTATTTATAAGTTGGAAACTTTTTAAGTAACTTTATGATTTATTTTCCTGATTCTTTGGCATCGAGAGTACCTATATTGCACAGGTGGAGGTTTCCGCGAAAATATATAGACAGGAAAACTTATATATAACAAGCTTTTATTGACTGACTGCCTCCGCAGCGCTGTGGACGAATAGCCGGCTGAGACACAGGAGGTAGTGTGTTCGATTCCCGCTGCAGAACAAATGTTTGCATGACCTACAGATATTTGTTCCGTGTCTGGGTATTTTTTCTATATATTATAAGTATGTATTTACAAAAAAAAATGTATATAAGTATTCTATCAGATATCTGGTTCCCATAGTACAAGCTCTCCTTAGTTTGGGGATAGATAGCGCTGTGTGAAATGTCCAGCAATATTTATTTATTATTTATTGAACTTTTATTAAACGTGTGTATTTCAGTATACCAGAAAATTAACCATCAAGTTAAACACGTTTAATAAGAATACTAAAATTTACTTGACTGAGCACACTGAGTACATACGTGCAATGAAGAATGTCAACTCCAACAGTTCTGCATTGGCGAAACATGTACCTACCTACTAGATTCTGATTCGACGCACTACATACGTTTCGACAAGGCCCGGGTCTTAGCGAGAGAGAAGTTCTTCGTTCCTCGCAATATCCGAGAGGCGATAGAAATAAGTCGTGTGCCGAACTTTAACAGAGATAGAGGATGGATTCTACCGCCAGCCTGGAGGCCATGCCTTCTTGATGCAAGCGACAGAAGAGAGAGTGAACCTGGTAGAGACATAGTTAGTGTTATGTGTTTGCCTGTACCGAGAACTACCGAAGATAGCAGCAGTGATGATAATGATGATGACGCAGCCTATGAACACGCTGGGCCATCGTTGACGCAATCCCCACCACCGCGTCCGTCGACACGTGCGCAGAGGGCTGCGGCGCGAAGTGCGAGACGAGACGTTATTCGGAGCGGATCGCACTCACCCTGATGAAGGTTAACGAATTGAACCAAAACATTGTCGGTCGAAACACCGATAAGACGGTACGTGATAAATCTCGTATTTATAATAATGAATACTAAATTTTATCCCATTCTTGGCTTATTCTTGGTTATGTTTTGTTGTTTCATTTGTGACCTCCAAAAAGTTTGATAATTGAAATGATGGTCAAAATTAAATATGCATCTTTCAGATGTAAGCAGATAGATAATGCATATATTGCACACCAGAAAAATAAAGAAATATAAGAAAATATACTCATAAATCATAGGTATAATGGACGATCTTATCGCCAAAAGCAAATGAGCTATATAGTTTTGCGTGGAAGTAAATTTATTTCTTCTCATAAACGGTCGGTATCAAATGCCCATCAAAACAATGAGACCATTTTAAACTGAAACATTTTGTTTTTAAGATACAAATCGAATGAGTTGGTATAAAATTGATTAGGTACATTATTTGGTTCTTTCTGTAGGTAGGTAACTTTGAAACTGTAATTTGGTAACTGATTTCTAGCAAAATTCCCAAAATGGGCACAAAAGTAAGTTAATCAAGTTCTTAACGAAGCTCATAGCAAAACATCATTTTTCACGGGATCTCATAGAAATTCCTTCATTCCGAAACATGCCATCCGCACTAATACGGACCACTTTATTACACGAGCGTTTTACCTACTTTTCTTTAGATTTATGAGCTCATATGATTCAACACTTGAATTCTTTCCTAAGAGAGAAAGTGGTCTCTATATACAAATACGTGAAGAGAAAACTTTGTATCCCTTTTTATGATATGATTAACAGGGCCTAAGTTCTATAAGGATCCTAATAATTATTTTCAGATATTGTCATAACCTAAGCAAAGGTGTCTGAAACATAGGCTACTTTTACCCGGCTGCGCAACAAAATATAAGACGAAAATAGAGGGCACGTACATAAACGAGCTCATAACCCTCTTCTTCTTCGTGTCGATATGGTTCATATGATTTTAAACATCAAATGTTGTTTTGCCAATACTTGACCACTGCAACAGCGTTATCTGTGACGGAACATGTATCCCTCAGGGTGCAAGAATAAGGGCGGAAAGAGGAAGGCGGAAGGGTGGGAAAAGGACCCTCTACGCGGCGCACGCTAGAAACAGATAGGCCCGGTAACGCAGGGTCTAGGCTGACTAATCCTTTCAACACGATTATAGTTTCAGCTTAACCCTAAAAAGAGTTTTTTTCCAGCAAACCTTTGAGTCAAAATGAACGTACACATTCGTTACACATATAATAGAATAGAATAGAATCGAATAGAATAGAATAGAATAGAATAGAATAGAATATAAGAGAATAGCATATAATAGAATAGAATAGAATAGAATAGACTAGAATAGAATAGAATAGAATAGAATAGAATAGAATAGAATAGAATAGAATAGAATAGAATAGAATAGAATAGAATAGAATAGAATAGAATAGAATAGAATAGAATAGAATAGAATAGAATAGAATAAAATAGAATAGAATAGAATAGAATAGAATAGAATAGAATAGAATAGAATAGAATAGAATAGAATAGAATAGAATAGAATAGAATAGAATAGAATAGAAGAGAAGAGAAGAGAATAGCATAGAATAGAATAGACTAGAATAGAATAGAATCGAATAGAATAGCATATAATATAATAGAATAGAATAGAAAACGTTTATTTATTTGGAAAACCAACTGCTAATTATACACAATATGAAACAAAATAAATAAAAGAAAGCCAATAATAGGTTTTCACGACTAAACAACATAATAAAAACAAAATGTGAAGTGAACAATAAAAAGTCTAAACAGAGTGGTTATAAATAGATAAATTAGGAAGTTAACGTAAAAGCTACTTAAATAGTACTTAAAGTATACTTGTATCGCCAAAAAATTCAGAATAGATCTAGATCTAATCGCTTACTCAGCTTATTAAAGTTGTCGCTTGCTCGCCACAGAAATGAATTTTGCATCACGAGTGTACAATGGCTTAGACAAATGGTTATAAATTAATTAACAAATTTGTGAGCAAAAACGGTCACCACTCAGCATTGTAGTAGCATATTTATACTACTATAGGGATGGTAAGGTGGTGGTTTTGAAAATTAACAATTAAAAAATAAAAATATAATACAGTAAACAGGCATAATAAAAAGTGCTTTCAAAATTAAATAATTAGAATTATATTGCTAGAAACCAGGCCCAGAACAACCACCTACGTGTGAAAACTTTTGAAAACTCAACAAGTACTTTTTTAAAGATTTTTTGAAAGACCAAACAGTAGTATATGTAGTATTTGTATCTAGCTACCTAGATCCGGCATTAAACTATTCGTTTTATATACATAAATTAGTGGTTCGCCCCGAACTGAGATCTCGCGAGTTTCCCATAAAAACAAAAACATATTATTCGTGATCTTTGACTATAAAAATAGTGCCACGAAATGAATAACCAATTAACGTGACCTACAGTTTCATTCAAATTCCAGGTAACGGGAGTTCATGTTAAATGGTTATATTTTTTGGGGTAGAAATTGCAGTTATTCTCGATTTCAGACTTTTGCCTATATTTGTGTCACTAAAGCTACACGCATACCGAATTTCAGCACTGTGGGGTCACTGGTGTACCCTGTGAGTTTTGTCAAAGTTCAATTTAAATTATGGCTAATAACAACTACAAAGTTTGAACTAAAAATAAAAACTGAGTCGAAATGTACTCACAGATACCTTTTATTAGACGTGACATTTAACCGATCGTTCTATTTTGTTTTTTTTACCCCTCTTGAACCCCAATATCTCAACCACCCCCTAACATTTTAGCTCATTGAGTCATACCAAAATTATGCCATTACTACCAAGCTATATACCAAATTTCACGATGATCGGATAAACGCTTCGAAAGTTATCCTCGGACAAACAAACATACATACATACAACGCCGATTTGCCCAAGTTGATTTGGAGATCTCGCTTCGCTCGATCAATAAGTATGTTTGCGGTCAACATCTTTATAAATTCGAAAGTAACTCTGTCTCTCCATCTATCTCTTTGTTAAGTTTTCACGACCAAACGGCTGTACCGATATTAATGAAATTTAGTATACAGATCGATTATGGTCGGGATTAGGACATATGCTACTTATACCCGACTGTGCGGGAGGGTAATGTTTTCATTGATAAACCAATCGTGCGAATTTGTGGGTGGCGGCTAGCAATAAATATACATGCCCGTCTATCTCTATAATTGAACCAACCGTCAACGGGTAACAACACTGTGGCTTTGGTTTCCTAGGAGCATTCAAGATATAATTAACGTATGTCGCACTTCCGCATGTTACATGAGCGTTTCGGAGAAAATAAGCCAAATGACAAAGGATTTTCATTTACCGTTTGATCTCTGAAAATGTTCAGATTTTCCGAAAAGTGAATCGAAACTTACAGCGGCAGATGTGAGACATCCATACCAAAAAGAATGCGAAATAGTTCACAGCTCCAAACGCTTTGTGAAAAGTTTATCTGTCTCGCATTTTTTCGAATAATATTCTTGTTTTGTCGAACGGGAAAAAGACTTTGCAAATTCGTATTAAAGAGTCATATTCTGAGAACTGACTTACACTGAATCGTGTATATCCTATGCAAATCATTTGACACTCACTAGATAACAGAACATCAGAAATGTCTAAACATATGCGTATCGAATTACTTACGTCTTATTTTTCCTACAAAATTCACACAAGTATTTTTTTATGGAAAAGGATTATGTGTTTTTAGGGTTCCGTACCTCAAAAGGAAAAAACAGAAGCCTTATAGGATCACTTTGTCGTCCGTCTGTCTGTCTGTCTGTCAGTCAAGACCTCAAGAACGCGTGGAGATATCGAGTTGAAATTAAAACCATATATTCAAGTCTACAGTCCCTTGAAGCTGTGAAAAAATCAAGACCGTTTATGATGCAAAAAACATATATTTTTTTCGTTGATCTAGAAATATGAAACTTGGCAAGTAATATCGTCTTATACTCCAAGTATAGGGAAAAATATGAAAACTATAAATGTGTAATTAAACCATAAAAAATATTTTCTCTATATAAAGTACGTAATTAATAATCGAAAATGTCGTTACAAAATTGTTCGGTTTGCGAGTCCGACTCGTACTTGTTCGGTTTTTTTTTGTTGACAAACCACGCACGCGTAGCCGTAGATAGAACCTTTGTATATTATACCCGTAATTTGAAAGTAACTCTGACTCTATGTTAAGTTTTCACGACTAAACGGCTGTATTGATTTCGATAAAAATTGGTATATAGATAGATTATGACCTGTGTAGAGTTCCTACCCAGGCTTCAATGATAGACTCGGTACTGTGCAAAAGTGGACCGTATGTACTTTTCTTCTTAGTTGCTAGATTACAAGGTATAAATCGCGTTCTTGATGATCACAAATTTCTGGTTAGAAACGGTTTACCTTTATACAAAAATACTCCTCGCCCTAGCCATGGTGCGGGGATCGTAATTCACGTTCTCACAAATCATGTTATACAATTTCTACTACATCGAAGTTTCCAGCAAAGTTAGACGGGGACTTATATATAGCTATCTCACTCTTTTGACCGTTACAACTTTAAACCGTTACAATCTTAGCTACCTATTAACATTTGAATTTGATTCGATCTTATAACTACCTAATACATTTTAAATCTAGATTCGATCCTGCCCCGTCTTTGATCGTCCGTTACAACCTGGATTGAGACATAATGATCCATTTTAGGATTAAGCACCCAAAGGGTAAAACGGGGCCCTATTACTAAGACTCCGCTGTCTGTCTGTCCGTCTGTCTGTCACCAGGCCGTCTCATGAACCGTGATAGTCAGAGAGTTGAAATTTTCACACATGTATTTCTGTTGCCGCTATAACAACAATTACTAAAACCAGAATAAAATTAATATTTAAGTAGGACAACATACAACAGACATGATTTTTTTCCCCGTGTTTATAGATAATGGTACGAAACCCTTCGTGCGCGAGTCCGACTCGCACTTGGCCGATTTTTATCAAAACCACGCTTGTGAAGCCGCTGTCGGAAGCTTGTAGTCCGTAAGAGTTGAAGACAGCAGTGGAAAACTGCTATCGCGTTTCATACAACCAGATTTAAAGACTCTAGGATTAAATTCAGTAATCCTTATAAATCCCTAAAAAGATAAATCTCAAGTTGATTAAATCCCAATGTCGTTTACATGAAAATATACAGCCTTGTAGCTTAATTATGAGATTGTAGGAACTTTATGATTTATCATTTTAATTTCGATTAATGGAGGCAAGATGATAAGACTTGGAAAAGGTGGATTGGACTTAGGGGTCAGTTTTGTCGAGTTTGGACCTTAAGTAATGTTAACTTATCTGATTTGTATTGGGTTTTTTTATACTACGTGGAGATGGAACAAGCTTATGGTCCACCTGATGTTAAGTGGTAACAATCGCCTTTATCAGAGAATTGCCCCGTAGGTCACGCACGTTAGAAATGTGCTCCACGATACACTGCCCTATGTTCATCAACTTGGGGCATACAAGTGTAAAACCTCATGTGCCTCTAATTTCACCGGCAACCATACCCTTCAAACACAACAATGCTGCTTGGCGGCAGAAATAGGTATGGTGGTAGTACTTCCCCAGGCGAGCCCTTGAAAGGTAGTGTTTTGTAAGACTTTATTTATTACATCGCTAACTAAAACAGTGATGTCATTTTTACATATATATTACTGGGTGTTTATAATTTGGGAAATATTATTTGCCACATTTTGCTTATTATTTTGACGACCTCCGTGGTGCAGTGGGCGAATAGCCGGCTGAGACGCAGGAGGTAGAGGGTTTGATCCCCGCTGCGGAACAAATGTTTGCATGATCTACAGATATATATTATAAGTATGTATTTACAAAAAAAAAGTATATAAGTATTCTATCAGTTATCTGGTTCCCATAGCAAGCTCGGCTTAGTTTGGGGCTAGATAGCGCTGTGTGAAATGTCCAGCAATATTTATTATTTTATTTTTTTACTAGCCTACATTTTCCCACTGCTGGGCAAAGGCCTCCCTCAACTCCTTCCACCTATCATGATCCTTAGCAAATTCCCACCATTCTTTCTCGGATCCATTGATGTCGTCAGGCCAACGCTTTCGCGGCCGACCCCGACGTCGCTGTCCATCTTCCGGTACCCAATCTGTTACAATGTTGGCCCATTTCTCCGGAAGCATTCGACTCACGTGCCCGGCCCAATCCCACTTGAGCTTCGCGGTTTTGGCTCCCACATCAGCAATACCAGTCAATGAACGAAGCGTGGTATTCCTCACCCGATCGGCTCTCCGGAATCCTAGAACGCTGCGTTCCATTGCCCTTTGGCAAATCTTGAGCTTGGACTTCTGCAGCTCGGTCAATGGCCATGTTTGCGCACCGTAGATTAGGACGGGCAGGATACACATGTCGATGAGTTTCCGCTTCAGACTCAGAGGAAGGTCACCCTTCATGTGCGCCTTCATGGACCAGTAGCTCTTCCAGGCATTTTCGATACGGCGATCGATTTCCTTATTATGTATTATATAAAATTTAACATATTCAAATTTATAAATACAATTTAAATTGAAGTCCCTCAAGCCCCGAGCCAACTCCCACAGAGACTATTCGATTAGAACCAAAGTGAAAAGTTACTATTTCTGTCTTAATATTTCTGCTGTAAAATTAGGGTTATTGTCTTCATGTTTATCTATTATTAGCTTCTGCCAGTGGTTTCGCACGCGTTGTTTCTCAGCAAAAAATAGCTTACGAATGCAGGTCCATTATCTATCCACACATCAAATTTGATCGAAATCGGTTCAGCCATTACGACGTGATTGAGTAACACACAAATAAACAAACTTTCACATTTATAATACTAGCTTCCGCCCACGGTTTCGCACGCGTGGTTTGTCAATAAAAGTAGCCTATCCAGGTTATAATCAACGTACATACCAAATTTCATCGAAATCGGTTCAGCTGTTATGACGTGCTTGAGTAACAAACAAACAAAAAAGTAAACAAACATCCAAATTTTCGCATTTATAACATTAGTGTGAGATTTGATACCAAGACAAAGTCCGAATAGCATTTCGTGTGCAAACAAGCCGTCTTTCTGTTCTGTTTTGTTATTTTGTGCAGCGAGACTGTAACGCGATTAGATGGAAGCCGTATGAACGTGACAATTCAATGTTCCGAGTAGTAACGAAGTGTGAACGGACTGCTCTCAGATCACAATACATAGTTACATAGTAATTACTAATCGCAAAAACCTACACACTTGGGCCACTGAACTGTGACTACCAGCCGTGCATACATCTACACGGAAATATATTTCCTCATAGAATGAAATTAAGGTAGGTATTTCTATTCGACTTCAGAAACAGAAAATTTAAAATATTTGCAATTTGAAGAGTTTTATGATTTACTCGTGGATCCTATCATCAGATATTTACCAAATAATATACATGGGACTATTCTTGAAGTACCTTCTTTCTAACAAAAAATAATCGTTGAAATCACTAAAACGGTAAAGAACTTAATGCTAAAGAGCATTCTCTTCCAGATAACCTTTGTGTATTGTAGATAAAGATATGTAGGTAGTGCACAGAAAAGGGAACAAATGAAAATTTGCACAGGATTAATAAAAATAGCATAATATAGGTACATACTACTTAAATAAACCTACTTAAATACTTTATATGATAGACTAAACTATACCAATATCGGATAAAAATAAATTCTAAACAATAGAAGAAGTGATAAGGAAAGATTAAGTTGCTCATTTTTGGTCGGTTTAATTTTAGTAATCAATAGTGTGCGATGCTCGTGAAGGGCAAAGAAGTATAAAGTGCCATTACTTAGTTTTTAAGATCTTCTTTTACGCTCGTTTAAGCAAATAAATATTTTGTATCTTGTACCTTCTAGCTTAGTCCGTAAAAACAAAACATGGTTTCTTTTGTTTGTTTTGTTTTGTTTGTTTTAATTATTCAAAAAGAAAAATGTACAAATGGAAGATTAGATTAAGATCGTGAGTGTGGGCTAAAAAAGTAAACCTCGATTTTAGGTAATGAGGAGAGTCTGGGTCTTTCAAAATGGAAAACAGGAGACACGGTAGGTATTCTTAAATTTCTCCTGGTTAAAGAGTATAACGTTAAAACTAACGATACTCGTATCGTGTACGTAAACCACGTTCGCTAACATACATAAATAAATAAATATTGCTGGACATTTCACGCAGCGCTATCTAGGCCCAAACTATGCAGAGCTCTACTATGGGAACCAGATACCTGATAGAATACTTATATACTTTTTTTGTAAATATATACTTATAATATATAGAAAAACATCCAGACCCGGAACAAATATCTGTAGATTATGCAAACATTTGTTTCGCGGGGGGAATCGAACCGACTACCTCCTGCGTCTCAGCCGGATTCGCCCACTGCGCCACGGAGGTTGTCATACATACATGTTCAATACTTGTTGTGGACTGTATTTGATGTGAATAAAACCTTCGATTTCTTCTTCACTTGTTATTATTTATTGAACTGTTCTAAACGAAGTCTTAATGCTGAATACAATTTTGAGGGCGGCCGCCGCTACTTTTATAGGCCGGGATCTAAAATGTTATACTGCCGATTCGATAGTGTGGGAGAGGGACGGGTGTATCGCGCCCTCCCGCTCGCACACTATAAATATACAAAAACGGCGGCGCCCGGCTGCCGCGCTCAGTTCGGCGGCGGCGACCCTATCGTTCGTTTCTAATTTCTAAATTTATACAATGCATTTTCTATCCTAGATCTAGCTCGGCGTCCGCTACAGTTCCTCCCACCGGCGCAGCTTGCGTAGCCTCTTCTTTTTTCAGGACGATGAGCTTTCTCACGGGCCGCTTGAAGACGCCAGTCCTCGTTCGGACGTCTGCCACTCGTACTCCGCCGTCTGGACCCGGATAGGCGCGCTCGACGATCCCCATGGGCCACACGTTCCGTGGCAAGGTGTGGTCGACTACGATGACGATGTCCCCGACTTGTAGTCGCCTCTTGTCGTCCGACGGTTCTCCTCGTGGCACCAATGTGGGCAGGTATTCTCGGACCCAGCGCTGCCAGAAATGGTCAGCGAGCGCTAGGCTGGCCTTCCAGGTGCGTCGATCGGTTTCGCTGTGCTGTCCGGCGGTGGGCAGGCCGGCGGATGACCCCAAGAGGAAATGGTTTGGAGTCAAAGCTTCTGGATCTTCATGACTCACGCTGACATGTGTCAAAGGTCTCGCGTTCACAGAGAACTCGGCTTCTGTCAGTAGGGTGAGCAGGACTTCCTCGGTCGGTTCCTTTTCGTTCAGTGTGGCGGCTAATGCGACTTTGATGGATCGCACCAGTCGTTCCCAGGCTCCTCCCTGGTTGGGAGCCCCTGGCGCGATGAAATGCCACTCCAGTCGGTGTAGCAGGGCTTCGTCTTGCAGCGCTGGTGCCCACTCGGCGTAGGCTGCTCGCAGCTCGTTGTTGGCCCCTCGAAAATTGGTCGCGTTGTCTGAGTACATGGCGCGCGGCCAACCTCTCCGCGCCGCCATTCTTCGCAGTGCCATGATCGCAGAGCTCGTGGATAATGACGACACGAGCTCCAGGTGTACCGCGCGTGTGGTGAGGCACGTAAACAGTGCGCCCCATCTTTTCTCTCGGCGGCGTCCAATCTTCACTATCATCGGCCCGAAATAGTCCACCCCGCAGTGGGTGAATGGGCGGTGGTAGGGCTCGAGGCGTGCTCGTGGCAGGTCCCCTGTCGCCGGAATCAGAGGTCTCGATCGCTTCCTTCGGCAGAGGGCGCAGTCCTTCTCAATGGTGCGCACGGTGGGTCGTAGATGAATGATCCAATATTTCTGACGGAGATCATTTGTCACGCGCTCGCGGTTCGCGTGCCCTGCTGCGCAATGCTCTCGCAGCACGATGAGTTTGGTGATCCGGTGGCGGCCGTCGAGGATGATGGGCTGTTTGACTTCAAGAGGTGCAGTGGCCGCCCCGATGCGGCCTCTGACTCGCAGGATGCCGTCTTCCAGGACCGGGTCCAGCCGAAACAGTCGGCTCGTCCTGGTAATCGGACGAGATGCTTTTAGTTTCTGCAGCTCGTCTTGGAAGCTCTCCTGTTGGGCTTGACGTAGGAGAGTGCGTTCCGCTTCCTCGATGTGTCGATGTTCTAATCCCGAGGCTCGGCGCCGACACAAGTCGATGAATGCCAGCACGCGGGCCGACGCTCTGACTAGCGTCTCGTATTTGGAGAAGCGTGCGGGATCTGGCAGCCACTCCCCTGCTTTGTTTTCTTCCGTAACATGCAGGATCACTTCTTCCTCGCCATCTTCGCTCGACGTCGTTTCTGTCGGCCACTGATTCTCGGGGCGGAGCAAGAATTCTGGGCCCTGGAACCAGCGATCTTCTATGGAGATTGGTGTGCTCGCGAATCTCGTCGCATCGTCGGCTATGTTCTCCCTGGTGGGCACCCATCGCCATTCTTCCTTGTGAGTGAGCTCTGCTAGCTCACCCAAGCGATGGGCGACGAACGGAGTGTACCGTCTCGCGTCGTGCCGCACCCAGTGAATCACCGTCATCGAATCGGTCCAGTACACTGTTCTCTTGACTTGGACTCGATGTTCTTTCTTGATGGTGTCAGCCAGTCTGGCACCGATGACAGCCGCCTGCAGTTCCAGGCGGGGAATGGTCTGCGCGCGTTTCGGAGCCACTTTTGACTTGGCGGCCACGAGACTCAGTCTGACGCTTCCGTCGGGTCGTGTGTCGCGCCAGTATGCCACAGCAGAGTAGGCCTGTTCGCTGGCGTCACACAGAACGTGCAGCTCCAAGTTTTGGTCGTCTTCCATCGCGTAGCGTCGTTCCAGTCGCAGACCCGAAAGATCGGCGAGGTGTCCCAGCCATGTGGCGAAAAGGTCGTTTTCCTCATCAGGGATAGGCTCGTCCCAGGAGATGTTCAAGCGCCACAGGCTCTGCAGGATGATCTTTGCGCGTATGGTGCAGTGGCTCAGCAGTCCAAGAGGGTCGTATATGGACATGACCGCGCTGAGTGCTTCTCTCTTGGTAGGCGCGCGACTTCGTGCACGCACTTCGGCGGGGACTCTGTTCATTGAAGTGTTAAACCCCAATTCATCTCGCTCGGCGTTCCAGTACAGCCCGAGTATCTTGTTCTCTGGCCCGTTTCTTCCAAGTTGAGTCGGTGTGGTCGCTCGCAGTTCTTCGGGTACGTCTCGCAGTACGCTATTGTTGCTAGCGCTCCAGCCTCGCAGTGTGAACTCTGCCGCCGCGTGAACTGCTTGTACTTCAGTAATCACGCGGTGGGCTTCCTGTTCATCCTCGTAGCTCGCTACCAAGTCATCCATGTAGTGATCTCGAGTGATGGCTTCGTAGGCGAGAGGGTGAGTTTGAGCGTGTTCTTTCGCATTGTGGTTGCGTACGTAATGCGCCATGAAGGGAGAGCTCGCGGCGCCGAATATCATGCTCGTCATCTTGAAGTGATGAGGTGGTTTCTCTCTGTCGGCGCCTCTCCATAGGAACTGTTGTGCCGGTTGATCTTCCCGACGAATCTTCACTTGGAGAAACATCTCCTGTACATCTGCCGTGACTGCGATGCGTTTCTCCCGGAATCGAAACAGGATGCCTGGTAGTGACATCAGTAGGTCCGGCCCTTCCAGGAGATGGTCGTTCAGGCTGACTCCGTGGCTTTTTGCTGCTGCGTCGAAGACAAGCCTCTGTTTCCCCGGTTTGTTGACGTTCTGTACCGCGAAGTGTGGCAGGTACCAACAGACCTTCTGCAGCAGGTTCTCTATCTGCTCGGTGTATTTTCTAGCGAAGCCTGGGTCGGTGTCCATCTTCATTTCCATTTTGTGGAGGCGACGGAGCGCTCCACTGTAGCTCGGAGGCAATTTCATGCCGTCCGCCTTCCAGGGCAGCCCGATCTCGTAGCCCTTGTCCGTCTTCTTTATAGTTCGCTCGATTATTCTAGCGGCTCGCTGATCCGCGTCACTCACATGTGGCTTATGAGTGATGCCGAGCGCTTCGATGCTGAAGTGGTGTTCCACCAAGTCGTGGAGATGATTGTTCTGCTGCTCTCTCGCCTCCACTCTTCGTTCCGGAGTGTAGACGTGCAGGACGCTGTTTCGATCTTCGATGATGGTGCGTGGCACAGTCCCGTGCACCACCCATCCTAGTCGAGTTTGGGATGCGGCCGGTTGGTTCCGTTTACCGACGCGCAGTTCTTGCGTTACGATGTATTCCCAGTGGTCTGCTCCCACCAGTATTCCAGGCCGTACGGTATCGTAGCACACTTCCTCTTGCGATAGATCTCGGAGATGTTCGTACTCCAGAAGCGTGCTCGGTATGGATTGTTGAATCAACTTCATGCCTCTGATTGTTCTTGCTTGAAATTTGTGCAGCTCTCTGTCGGTTCCCCTCAAATGTATGGTGACCAGCTTGCTGTTATTTTCTTCCTGTGTCACGTTGACTCCTTGCATCCGTAGTGGTAGCAGCGATCCCTTGGCACCGATGTTCTGCGCCAACTCCTCATCGATCAGCGAGATTGTAGCCCCTTCATCCAGGAGGGCGTGTGTGCGGATCTCCCCCCGTGGACCCACGACAGTGACTGGACACATCTTCAGCAGCACTGTCCTCTTGCTGGTGGCGGTCGGTGTTGCCATCGTCAGGACAGACTCTGCGGTGCCTGCTTCGGACCTCGGGTTTTCGGGACGTTCCTCCTTATCTTGCTGATGCAGACTCGTGTGATGAGGTCGTAGGCATTGTCCTATGCTGCACCGCTTGGCCTTGCAGTGGAGGCGCATGTGTCTCTTGGCAATACATTTGAAGCAGAGCTTGTTCTTGCGCACAAGCTCCCACCGTTCGTCTACGGATAGCGCTGCGTATTTCGGGCAGTCCGGTAGCTTGTGCGGCTTCTCACACATCGGGCATTTGTCTAGTTGTTCGTCTTCAGCTACATTGTACACGGCGTTCGGTTTCCTTTTCAGCCTGGCATCGGTGATGGTCGGCCTGGGTTCTCTCTTGGCAGCGGTTGCTATTGCAGATGGAGCGTAACTATATCGGAGCGCTCGGTCTGCCTCTCGCATGAGGAAGCGAGATAGCACGACGATTTCTGGGTCCGCTGTTCCTTCTTGTTCGTTTGCGTAGTCGCACCACCGCGCCTTGATGTGAGGGCTCAGCTTTTCCAACACTTCTCGGGCCAGCATGGGGTTAAAGAGGTACCCCTGGCGGTTGATGCCCTTGATTACGCAGACCACGTTCTGAAGCTTAACAGCGAACACGTTCAGTTCTACCGCTGATGATCCTGGCTTCGGCAGCCTCTTGAGGTCATCTAAGGCTCGGTCGATGATGGCCTCAGGTCGCCCGAAGCATTGTTCAAGTGTCTTCAGGATGACCTCCGGATTGCTTGCAGTGCACAGCAGGGCAGACACCAGTTCCCTAGCTTCTCCTTTCAGGCAGCTCCTTAGCCGCTGCAGATTTTCTGCCGGTGTCAGCCGGTATATCGTCGTCGAATCTTGAAAGGCGGCCTTAAATGCCAACCACTCATTTGAAGCTCCGGAGAATGGTTGCAAGTCAGGACACTTGATCCTGGGTCTGGCCAGCTTTTCCATAGCCTCGGTCAAGGCGTCGACATTACTTCTTGATCTGACGGGGGTGGTTGATCTGTCCCTCACGTTGAACCTCAGGTGTCGGTCGTCCTTGGTTCCGGACCTCGGCACGTCCCGTCGTTCCCTTCGTGCATCAAGGGTGTTCGATTGGAGCCAGGCGTCAACCTTCTGATGATGATCGGTTCCGTTATCACCGTGAAGGCTTTCCTGGTCATCCTGAATGGCCGCTAGGCTTACAGCCAACCGCTTCTTGATAAGGTCTGCCTCGATCTGAAGCTCCTTTCTTCGCAGGGCGGCTAGCTTTTCTTCAGCCTCCAGCTCCACCATCCGTGTCCTCGTGGCAGTGCTTGCGGTCGACCGTACCGATTGTGCGGGGGACCGGGGTCTGGCACCCCCCGCACCGTCATCGGCGGCCACGTTCGTTGGCCTTGGTTCGATCGCGACCCCGCCTCGTGGGTTTGGTGACGCAGGTGGATCCAGCGATAGTCTTCGTCTTCGTTCTCGTTCGATGGCCTGAAGATCGGCTCCGGCTTCTCCCTGCAGCTCGCGTTCCAGTTCGCGACGTTCCGTGTCGCGCTCCTGGTCTGCGGCGTCTGCTTGGCTCCGGGTTACCACCATGGTAACGTCGTCGATTTTTCAATCCGTCGAATTTTCTGTTCTGATCCGGCTTCTGATCCGTGTTCTGATCCGTGTTCTGATCCGCGTTCTGATCCGGCTTCTGAAGGACCAAACTGTTGTGGACTGTATTTGATGTGAATAAAACCTTCGATTTCTTCTTCACTTGTTATTATTTATTGAACTGTTCTAAACGAAGTCTTAATGCTGAATACAATTTTGAGGGCGGCCGCCGCTACTTTTATAGGCCGGGATCTAAAATGTTATACTGCCGATCCGATAGTGTGGGAGAGAGACGGATGTATCTCGCTCACACACCATAACATTTTACTGCCGATTCGATAGTGTGGGAGAGGGACGGGTGTATCGCGCCCTCCCGCTCGCACACTATAAATATACAAAAACGGCGGCGCCCGGCTGCCGCTTATTCAAAATCGCTTCTTGCGAAAAGCCTCAGGCTCGCCCTGGTACTTTCGCAATAAAGACCTACATCGCGATTTGAAATTAGAATCAATAGCCAGGTTCATGAAGCTCGCTTCCAAGCGGTTTTATGAACTTGCCTCTAATCATCCGAACCCTTTGGTACACACCATTCCGGTTTACCCGTTGGATCCGCCCGCCAACAAAATCCTCCGTCGTCCGAGACACGTTCTCGGAGACCCGGATGACGAAATCACCTCTGCTAATGCGGAAGGTGAGTCATCTATATCAGACAGAGCAAACACTTCACAGAAACACCGACCTCGCCGGCGAGGTCGACGAGTCCCTTCAGTCGCCGCTTATACGAGGTACAGACATGTACCCGGGCGTTTCTCTCCTATCCCCATCCCGGCAACAGCCCAAGCCGAGGTTCGTACCTAAGTGGTGCCCTTGCGCTAGTTGCCTAATAAACTTACAGGGCTGAGCGCCATCTGCGCTCGCCAAAAGTTCGGTTAAGCTGTCACGGCCTCAGAGGCCAACAGCGAGATTAGTCCATCCGAAAAAAAAAAAAAAAAAAAAAGCCCGGCTGCCGCGCTCAGTTCGGCGGCGGCGACCCTATCGTTCGTTTCTAATTTCTAAATTTATACAATGCATTTTCTATCCTAGATCTAGCTCGGCGTCCGCTACAATACTTTTAATGTAAATAGCGATAACTTATCCTAGAGTAATAATAATTTTGATTAATATCAAGACATGTCACGGAGTAATAACGAGAAGATAGTGCAATGATAATCTAATCGGTTGTCGTATCCTATTGACAGTGAGTCAACCGGATGCGCTATCGCTAATAGATATATGTACAATCTGCTAGGCACGAGTACATTACCTGATTTACCTTGCTATATTTTAACCTCCGACGCAAAAAGAGGGGGTTTATAAATTTGATGCCTATGTCTGGCAAATGAAGTAATAGCTTCAATGCGATAAGACCGCCCATTGTACTATTTGCTTTGTGTCTTCTATTTTGTCTGTAATTTTGATTTTTATGGTAAACAATAAAGTGTTTTCATTCTTTTATTTAATAAGGCACACACACTTTACACATTAAAAGCAATATAAATAAAACCTAGCTAAAAAAACAATTTGATCTGGCTTGAAACGTAACTTATGTGCGTATGCGCACAGTAAAACAGAAATATACTCGTCGAGGAAACTAAAAGAAAAGCATATAACATGAACAGACACATAACTGTAAAGTAGAAAAAAAAACAAACAATAATTAAAACAAAAAACAAACACTTAATAAATAAAAAATACCTATTTAAACTATCAACTGAATTGGGTATCCCACGATGATACTATGAGCGTCTGAAGCCACCTTCAAATGGAGGATGTGTTTGAGTTGTGTGACAAATTTATATAGCTTAGAGTTAAAGATATTCAGCTCATTCTGGCTCTTTCGTCAGTGCTTGTGTATCTGTCTGTCTGCGATGGCACGTCATTCCCCAACGGATGGACAGATTCGAACGATTTTTTTATTAGTAAGTTGGTTTAACTGTGTTGGTTGTTAGCATCGAAATCGGTCCAGTCGTGAAAACGTAATAGACAGACAGAGAGGCAGCGTTGTTTTCGACTGTACTAGCTTCCGCCCGCGGCTTTGCACGAGTGGATTGTCAATAAAAAGTAGCCTATGTGCTAATCCAGGTCATAATCTAGAGACACAACAAATTTCATAGAAATTAGTTCAGCCGTTATGACATGATTCAGTAACAAACTTTCTCATTTATAATATTAATTGCTGTTGCCCGCGACTCCGTACGCGTTACACTACTAAATCTGTAACCTAGAAATAAAGCTTAACTCGCTTTTGCAACTTGACTTGACACCCCATTTGTATCCCATGGGACCTGATTTATGGAATAAAAAGTAGCATATGTGTTAATTTAGATATTTAAAATTTCATCGAAATCGCTACAGCCGTTACGACGTGATTGAGTAACAAACAAACGGACAAATAAAAATATAAACGAACATCCATCAACTTACTCATTTATAATACCTATTAGTGTGATATAGCCCCGTGGTTTCATGATTTTCCATAAAATGAGGATGGAATGTTTTTAAAAGAGATTTGATCCATAAGTTTTACATACAGCTTAATTTTTTTTTTTGCATTTTCGTTGTTTAGGTTCTCGGATGGTGTATAACTAAAAAAAATATGCAGTGCTACATATTTTTTTTAGAACAAATGAATGTTTTCTTTGAGAAGAAATTGCTAACTACAATGTTTAATGTGCTTCCAGTTCTCGATTGTTCTTTCCAACCTTTATGTCGAATGGAACAAATAATAAATAAATACACAAGTAGAAACATTGATAGAAACATAAAACGCCCACAAACACGTGTCCCGCAAAATAAAATCAATTTATAATAGAAGGTATCAAAATGATTGCCTGTGGAAAGTGGAAATCGAGATATTCGACAAATGCCAGTTGGTAGGTAAATAAATAAAGGCTATAATGTATTTTACTTAGAAAACTTTCGTGATTGATTTCAATCATTATTATAAATACGGGATTTATCACGTACCGTCTTATCGGTGTTTCAAACGACAATTTATCGGTTCTAGAGGTAAATACTATCTAAATACCTCGGGTTTCATGTGACTGTACGAGCAACACATAACCCAAATTGATGGGTAAATGACAGATATTTTGCCTGTACAAATATTTACCTTATAACTTGAAATCGAAGCAATCAAACATGCCACCCTCTTAACTACGACATCAACACAGTATCGTCAAATTTTATCTTTAGGGTCGATGAAACGTCGAACGGCTTATTTCATGTACAAATTCATTGACATTCGAACTTCAGAGATAAATATTACGGCTTAGAAAACTGGGCCTAGAAAAAGATAAGTTTGCACTGCCCCTCACAGACACAAAGACGACCTATGTAATCCATGAAGGCCTATGTTCAGTCTCCTACTACATTTTATTCTTTATTTTTTATACGACCTGAAGATGGAAGAAACTTATGACCCACCTGATGTTGACCATCGCTGAAGTGGTAACCATCGCCTATAACAAAGTATTGTCTCTTAAGGTCACGTACCTTGTAATATCACTCACTTTTTTTTTCGATTCTGAATGTGATATTCACGTTATTTAATGTAAATACTTACATGGGGAGATAGATTCTGTGTTTCCTTTTGAAAACTTCCCCTAAAAAACCTGGGAGTAACTCTGAAACACAAAAACCTTTCTAAGCCACTTTTATTTCCTTAAATCTACACAAAGACATTGGATAAATGAACTACCTAAACTCGACCGCAAAACCTAGCCTAAATCTGATCACCGCGCGCTGCGTTCAGAAATCGTCTGCGTAAACAAACTAGATCCCAAAAAGGTTATTTTAATAAGGTTATAATATGAAAAACATGGCTATAAATACTTCATAAATACTAAATTGAATATTATATTACATCGGGATTTGCTTACACTTTTAACATACTTTAACATTTTCATCATTATTTTGGTCAGAAAACTCTAAATTCATTCTCAAATCCTTTATTACATTTATGTATGGATGGAAAGAGCAGAATTTTCTCGTCACAGGAATATAAATGATGCTATATTTGTTTAAACTTTTTAGGACTAGAAACGCAAAAATAAACAGACCTGACAAGGGTACTGACATGTCGTTTTAGACATATATATTTATTTACTTTTAATTCTTGGTAAAACCGTAAGTTTTTACTTGGAATTTACATAGAACCTCTAAATTTGATGTAAAGCTGTACTGGCCGCTAACTATAATTTTGTAATTAAATTTTGGAACAGGTCAGAATAACATCGAGATCATCCTTGAAAAAGACAGTTTGCCCTTGGGAACAACCGGAGAAAGATCTTGGAGAGTAACCGTTTAATCAGTCTCATTTTATCAATCAGTCAGTGCAGCCCGGTAACAGTTTGTTCTTGACTGCGAAGCCTTACTGGCTTGAGCCTGGGAGCCTGACTCCTCGAGGTTGGAGTCCTCACGTCTCCCTCTGGGACCCTCGAGGCCGGAGACCTTAATACATCCCTGGAGGTCTAGCCTGCTACATCGACCGAGATCTGGTGGCCTACCTTTGGAATCTCCCACCGCTAACATATTGATCTTACTTCAACCAGAACACGGTAGAGCTACTTCGTTCTATAGGCTTCTCGTTGACGTTGGCTAGGGACCTCACTAGCCCTCAACACCAAGGTAAGCGCGCATTCTACCGGCCCTGCAGACTCCCGGATTTATCGATTGTGCGCACCATAGTGGGACAATAAGTATTTCGATAAGTAACGTATTCATTGTATAAATCATTGTATTAAATCATAAGTCGTTGTAAAATCCCTCTTTCTTTTCAAACCGGTAGGTCTAAAATTCAACTTGACTTACAGCTCAGAAGAGTCTGAGAGTGGTAACGCTACAACCTTAGAAACGTGACCTACAATGCCTGAGTCCATCAACTTGAGGCATACAGGTGTAAAGTCTCATGTGCCTGTAATTTCACCGGCAACCATAACTTCCAAACCAAAACACAGTAACTAAGTTTGAAAAATACTACAGTAACGCTGCTTGGCGGCAGAAATAGGTATGATGGTAGTACTTCCACATATATTTTTAATGATGGTGATTTGTGTAAATCTATTACAAGTGTTCTACACTATTTTTTACCTGCTGAATTTCTGGGGCGAATTTCTGTGTAGAAAAAAGCCCTTCTGACCCACCGTACCACTGACAATAACCCCAGTGGTACGGTGGGTAATTATTTTTCCCTACGATAACACCATAGTGCTGAGACACGGATTGTGATTACAATTTATGTATCTAAAATGTATTATTAATTATTTTATCATAATACACTCATTAAGGAGGGTATGCTCTTTTATCTCCATGAAGTGCATTAAAATATTATGATCAACATAGAGGAGCTCTTTTCTAAATCCGTAATGTTAGAATAGAATAGAATACTCTTTATTGCACACCAACAAAATTAAAATACAATAAAAATACACAAAAATTAATTAATTTTTGTTAATTAGAACTCTTTACTTGCATTTTTAAGTATATAATATGTCTTGTAATTTTACGTTGAAAATATACTGACAGAGAATTTTATTAATGTTTTATTGATCGAGCGAAGCGAGATCTCTAAATCAACTTGACCAAATCGGCGTTGTATGCATGTGTGTATGTTTGTTTGTCCGAGGATAACTTTCGAAGCGTTTATCCGATCATCGTGAAATTTAGTATATAGGTAGGTAATGTTGGCACAACTTTGGTGTGACTCAATGAGCAAAAAATTTTGGGGGGTTTTTGAGATATTGGGATTCAAGAGGGGTAAAAAAAATTAAAATGAGACTAGGAATTAGGTCAAGTGAGACGTCAAATGAAAGGTCTTGATTAGTACATTTTGACCCCGTTTTTACTTTTAGTAAAGTTTTTCTAGTTTTTGAGTTATTAGCCATAATAATAACTGAACTTTGACAAAATTCACAGGGTACACCAGTGACCCCACAGTGCTGTAATGTGGTATGCGTGTAGCTTATGTATCACAAATATAGGAAAAGTCTGAAATCTAGAATAACTGCAATTTGTACCCCAAAAAAGGTTAACCAATTTACATGAACTCCCGTTATCTGTAATTTAATGAAACTGTAGGTCAAGTTAGTTGGTTTTTATTTCGTGGCATTATTTTGAGTATCAAAGATTACGAATAATATATTTTTTTTGTTTTTATGGTTGGCTCGCGAGATCTCAGTTCGGGGCGAACCACTAGTTTTATTAAGAGTTGTTTCTAAGACAGTTTTTGCACGAGCTAGGAAAGGTATTTGACGCATTGAAATATGCAGAAATAGATTTCACCCATTCTAGTATAGGTTTTAGCGGTAAGGTCGTCTATTGTACCTATGATTTAAGCATTAGTTTATCCATATGACATATGGTATAGGTATAACATATTTCCCGTTGACCTAGAATCATGAAATTTGGCAAAAAGCAAGGTAAAAAAGCAAAAAGCAGCACAAATAAAGAAATAATTCCAAAAAATAAAAATAGTTGAAAATTAAAGGGTGTGCCCAGTTGACGCCAATTAAGATAGTCCTCTGAGTTGTACGAGCGCTCATATAATTTATTATAGATAATGGTACGGAACCCTTCGTGCGCGTGTCCGAGTCGCACTTGGCCGGTTTTTTATATTTTAATTGTGTGCAATAAAGATATTGGTGGTGATTTTGTTCTTTACGTTGACAAACTAAAATTGTGTAAAATACGTACGGTCTTATTGTGTTCAAACTAAAGATCAAATTAGAATGATATTTATAGCGACATTTCTAAATTAAAGTATTTTTAAATAAGAAGGCGTGTATGCGGGCTAGCATTAGTCAACACCAATTTGATTGATCACTAAAACTAACCCGCAAACATGCCATCATAACAAAAATTACTTAAATTTAGAAAAGCCACTTTAAATGTCATTCTAATTTGATCTTTAGTGTGAACAAAATAAGACCGTTCGCATTTTACACAATTTTAGTTTGTCAGCGTAAACAACAGAATCGCCATCATTATCTATCTAAATATAGATTCTTCTAAAAGTGTGACCATTAATCTACAAATATCCATCAGCAAAAGGAAGGTCTAATTCAAGCCTATCTGGCCAAGTATCTGATTTATGATAGAACCTTTTTCCATCTGCAGCGGGTAGCTTTAATTAAGCCTCCTTTATAACCGAGTGAGTTTGAGCTCAATTCGATGAAATCTGTGAATTCGAAGAACCGAAGACACATGTGTTGTAACGGTGTCTAATGTGTACGTAGTTGGCCAAAACTATTTACCGCCATTGACTATCGATAAAAAACTTATCCTTCCAATTAAAATCCCTAGAATTAAATTTGAATGAGCCGTGGTGGTCTAGTGGATGATGTATCGTGATTTTTTATTTGGGGGTTGTGGGTTCAAATCCTAGCAGTGCATCAATGAATTTTTTCGCTCGAAAAATATGTAGGTATTAAGTGCGCATTTACACGCGTTTTATAGCGGAAATAAATAAAATAAATAAATATTGCTGGACATTTCACACAGCGCTATCTAGCCCCAAATTAAGCAGAGCTTGTACTATAGGAACCAGATAACTGATAGAATACTTATATACTTTTTTTTTGTAAATAAATACTTATAATATATAGAAAAACATCCAGACCAAATAACAAATATCTGTAGATCATTCATACATTTGTTTCGCGGCGGGAATCGAACCCGCCACCTCCTGCGTCACAGCCGGCTATTCACTCACTGCGCCACAGAGGTCGTCAAATGTAAGAATCAAATGTCAAATGGAAATCATCGTAAGTAAACCGGCATTACTCTAGAATTAAAAATTCAAATGCGGTTAGTGTTCTACGAGTAATAAGTGGATTTGGGCTCGAGTTTGGTTCTAACAAGAGCCATTTTATTATAACGTGCAAGATCCATCTAACGACAAACTTTTTTTTTTATACCACTAATGTAGCAAACAAGTATACGGCTCACCTAATGGTAAGCGGTTACTGTAGCCTATGGACGTTTGTAACACCAAAGGTATTACTCGCGCGTTGCCGACCCTTTAAAATTTTCAAAACGCCCATTTTGAAGAACCGCATACTGTAGTCCCTAGGGAAAACCTCGGCAGGGAGCCCGTTCAACAAGCGAAGTGTTCGCGGGAGAAAATTCCTCTGGAACCTCACGGTACGCGACCAGATCGTCTCCAAGGTGTGTGGATGGATTCCCTGCCGATGGCGAGCAGTGCGATGATAAAACGTACCTGCAGGCATCATATCAAACAACTCCTCAGAACACAACCCATTATACAAGCGGTAGAACACACACAGGGAAGCAAAATCTCTCTTGAGACTTAAGAGCTCAATACCGCTTGTGAGAATGGGATCGACAACAATTCTCACAGCTCGTCTTTAAACAGAGTCAAGTGGCCTTATTTGATATCCAGGTGCTCCTGCCCATAAATCACAGCAATACTCCATGTGGGGCCAGACTTGCGCCTTATAGAGAAACAGTCTTTGCCCCGCACTGAAGTACTGCTTTGCCCTATTGAGCACACCGAGCATTTTGGATGCCATCTTTGCCTTGTCTTCTAAGTGACTCCGAAACTGCACGTCACTGGAGATGTTGACACCCAGGATCCCAATGCTCTTAGAGATGGTTAAGGGTGTGTTCTGGAATTGTGGGCCCAGAGTAAATGGGATTTTTTTGCAAACAAAATGCACCTTGTTGCAATGTATCGTTAAAACCGGAAACACATTTTGTCCGAGACTGAAATGCGTCAAATATTTTTTAAAACGAAATTCAAATGTTGCTATGTGAATGCTAGCACAGTTTTTGATAGATAACTTTTTTCGTACACCGCATTAAAATTTACAATACAAAATTAAGAATAAATAACTAATTAGACTCACAGCAGTACACGCAGGGTTCTTAAACTGATCTATTCCAGACAACCTTTGGACTGAAATTTACAAGTTGTGTTTCACTAATTCATTTTGAGTAGTTTTTAATAAAAATCGAATAAATGTCAAAGAAGAAAACATTGTTCTTTGACCTTGAATGCTTCTTAGCGATAAATAGATGGCAATGAAATACAGTGAGGTGTCATAAACAGCTCTAATAAACAAATTGTAAATCAGATCGAGTAATCCGGCGCGAAGGTCATTGGCGACCCCCGGCCTACCGTTTAAGGCGTAGAACAGGGAAAATAAATGAACGCCACCAGTAGATATATGTAATCTGAATAAAATTAATAGTAATAAATAAAATAATAATTTTCTTGAAAGGGGCGGTAGATTGTCCAAACTAGAGGCGCTATTATTAGAAACTACCCCATAGCGGAATAAAACGTTTAATTCTAAATCATGTAGGTACATTTTTCCTGCGTTATTTAAAAATCGCAGATACGCTAACCACTTTAAGATGAAAATAGATGTAATGGTATGTACCGGTAAAGCAAACCAAAACGAATACACTTACTTCAGTCAAGTTTCAGATGTAAGCAATACCAATTTAAAAGCTACCGTCCATCCTAGCGTTCTCGTGAAATCCAGTCCATCCAAAGGTTGTCTCGAAGAGATCACTTGTAGCGATAAGACCGCCACTTGTATTTCTGCGTGTATTGTTTGTTTTTTATATTGTTTTTTTATATTAAGTGCGATTTACAATAAAGCGTTTTCTATTCTATTCTATTCAATTTGGGCCAATCGTTGTTTTGACAATCTTCTGATTTCACCCAATATAACTTCCGCCTCTATGTAAGAGCCGCGCAAGCCTCACTCTTTCACAAGTCCTATTTCAGCGCTCCCAGTTTGCTTCAACACATTGCCACTTTCGTCTTCAAAGTAATTTTATTTCGGTTTTGCTGTAATTTTCGTTTTCCGAGTAACATTTATCATCGGATCTGCAGATAAGATTTTTTTTTATTTAATTTACTATACCTATGTCAAATCTATTCAAATTTAACTTTTGCATCAGTGATTTTCTCACTTCTTGATCCAGCAAGAGGTGGTACATATCATCATCTTAAATAATATAACATAAGATGTATTAAGACTCACGAGCGGACGGTCACTGGCTCGTCAATTATTAGTTTCCTATAGAACAAGTTTGGGGCTAAATAGCGCTGTGTGAAATGTCCAGCATTTTTTGTTTATTTATTGAGAGAAGTTTAGACCGTATCTATCTAGCGAAGATGTTTTATGCGCGGTGGTAAGTTCGCAGCTTTAGGGAGGGAGGGAGGTAGCAATGTCAACAAATAGAAACATATCCTTTGGTGAAGGCGGTTAAACAGCATGGTCCATAATTTAGTAATGTCAAGTACCTAAGCGTTAGATGTCTTTGGTGGATCCACTTGTATCGACCTCTTCTCGATCAGTGATAAGGCACGCTAGGCCCTGTGAATATTGGTGAAAGTCATCGGTTTTCGTTCAAGGACAAAGCGGTTTCCTTTAATTAAGTGATCGTGCGTTGAATGTTACGTCTGGTACTTTTAAAGGTTCCGTAGTCCGACTAAAACCCGTTACAGTTTCACCATTCTATCTGTGGGTAGGTGTGTCTGTCTGTCCGTCCAGTAACAGTTGTAAAGCTGAAATTTGGAGTTATGATACATTTCAACGACGTCTAATGCATTATGAAATAAAAACTAAAAAACTTGTATTTTTAGGTTACCCCATATGTATGTTAGGGGTGTTTTTTTACTCGTGCCCCCAATGTGTTGAATTTCGGCCGACTCGATATCGATCCTTGAATGAAATAAAGCAATTGAAAATCTATTGTGTTTTATTTTTGGGAGTCGACTAGTTAAAACACTATAAGGTTTTCGACTGAAACAATCTATCATCATTAATCGGAGATTAAATAAATTAATAGTAAAAACATTTATTAAAACAAGTTTTTATGTAAGTGGCCTATGCGTATACAAAATTTCATGTCTGTGCTGTTGACTGTAGAAGAGTTCTTCGTCTGGAGCCAATTCAGTGTGTAGAATCAGGTCATGCTTACCATAAAAATGCATTGTCATCGGAACTGAACCAACATAGTGTTACGCCGAGGCTGTTAAACAATGGGTAATAATCGAACTTTTATCTTGCTGTGGTATTGTTGTTATTGTCTGCGGTTGTGCACAATGGGGATTGGTCGTTCTGTCGAAACACCGACCCCTTTCCTGGAACGACCGAGATCGTTCTCGAACAATCGAATTGTGTACGATATAAATAGGCCGGAGAGATGGCGGCCATCTCTCCGCTGTCCGGCCATCAGATGGCGCCATCTGATGGCCGGACAGTCAGTCAGTCTCAGCGAGGCCCTGGAGGACTGACGTGGAGAAGGGTCTCGCGTGAACAGTAGTTTCTCGCGAGTCAGTCTGGATTTTGCTATACGTGCGAACATTTCGGTGACCTTAAGTGGTGCAACAGTGGTGTGAATTAGTGTGTGATTACGTGTGACCAAGTTCGTGTATTCATCTTTTAGTGTTGAATAAAAGTGTTATTTTGGTTAGATCGATTCCCATTATTTTATCCCGAACCCTCAGCTCGTAACAATATCAAATTTCTTCTCCGTAGGATAAGAGTAAGTGGTTCTAATTCAGAATTTGACCTTAACTAACTAACAAACATTGCAAGCTAAATAAAAGCTTGTTAAAACACTAAAATTCGTAATTTCAGACCGCACTGAACGTTGAAATAATTTCATAATCTTACTATGCCACGCCGCGACGCTGTCCCGTCACGCCCGCTGTGTGCGGGGTTGAACGCAAATCATATCATGTCGTATCGAGTGTGTCACATCGCATAGCGTGAATCCGTTACACTCCATGGAATTTAAAATTTATTTTAGGATTCCTATAGATTTATGCAATTTTTAACAAAATGTGAAGGAAAATATTGAGAGGAAACCCGCGGCTTGTGAAAATGAAAACGTCATCAAATACTGCTCGTAGAAAATGCTAACGTTAGAACTGGTGGTGATCTGGCTAAAGATGTTTCAATCTATATTCTGCGGGGGTTCTCAATTATAACATTTAATTTTCGCACTTTTGATCTTGGTTTAATGTAAATATTGAATGGCTTACTAGGTTCATGATTCGCTTGTTTACTTTACTCTCGTTCTCTAGGCGGTCAATCAGCACATTATAAATTATTGCTACTTTTAAATAGATATCTTCTTTTTTTAGTATATGTATAACCAAATATCAAAGCAACTAATTTTAAACGCCTACAGTCGACGTTTTATTAATATTAATGAAGATACCTTAGCGATCAATGTTCCATCAAAACTTTTTAAGCATGAATAAATGTCTTCCAACTTAAAGGTTAATAGAAACCGTAATGCTGCCTACACGATCGTCCAATCCTCCAACTCCAAACTCCCAACACCCACGAGGCTTTTCTTGAGCGTACGTGTGTTTGATCAAAGCCCAAAATATTTTATGAGCTAGCTTCTAGGAACCGATTCATTCTCAATACAACATAAAATTATATCGCGAAAAACTGCCACTCGAACGCCAACTCGACTGAGTTAAGTCCAAAGTACACAAAACACACATCCATAATATCGAAGGTTAAGCAAGTCGCTGGAGAGTATTTCTTCGAAGAGCACATTATAATTCATTGTATATGTGGGCGCAGTTATTTTTTCAATCTTGCTTAAAATATAAACTAGTGACTTGGCTCAGTTTTTACTGGGATTAAAAGCTCATGCAGTGTTCAGTATACTGTTGGCACATGCCAAAATCCAAACACATTTGAGCCTTTCACCAATTTATTTGTATATTTTACGTTTCACATCGGCTTATTTACACGTGAAACCCCCTTTTTTCCATCTCAATCTACTCAGGACTTCCGTTCGCGTCGTGCTTACACATGAAAAAAGTCCCTCCCACCCCTCTCCTGCTCTTTTTTTAAAATCAACCCACCGTTGCGACCCGCGCGCCACAGACCCAAAATATAATCCGCCGCGTGCCTGGCACGACCGGAACCGAAGTCCAAAAAACAAACCTTAACATAAAAAAACGTAAACCTTCACAAATAACATTATTAATTCAAAAAATAATTTTAGGCTACTCAAAACAATAAGTAAAATTTATTTGTTTTATTTATAACTCGCGATAAACAATATCGAATCGGATCGAATTAGATCTAATCGATTTAGAAGGCAAGTGTATGCAATTCACCATTTCATTACACTGCATAATGTGGATAAATATGATTTAAGGAGTTGTCAAATCATACAAATACATAAAATGTAAATATGTTTAGTTGCTAAATATGTTTATGGATCGTTGTGCAAGCCGGCCTTAATCTTTGACTATCAAAATAGTGCCACGAAATATTAAACTAACTAACTTGACCTACAGTTTCATTCAAATACAGGTAACGGGAGTGGTTGCCCTTTTTTGGGGTACAAATTGCAGTTATTCTGGATTTCAGACTTTTGCCTATATTTGTGTCCCTTAAGCTATACGCATACCAAATTACAGCACTGTAGGTTACCTGGTGTACCCGGTGAGTTTTGTCAAAGTTTAGTTTTTATTATGGCTAATAACTTAAAAACTATAAATACTTAACAAAAAATAAAAACGTAGTCTAAATGTACTAATGAAGATCTTTCATTTGACGTCCCACTTGACCTAATAGCCTCATTTTCATTTTTTTTACCCCTCTTGAACCGCAATATCTCAACAACCCCCCAACATTTTTAGCTTATTTAGTCACACCAAAATTGTGCCATCACTACCTACCTATGTTTCAAATTTCACGATGATCGGATCAACGCTTCGAAAGTTATCCTCGGACAAACAAACATACATACACACATACAACGCCGATTTGCCCAAGTTCATTTTGTGATCTCGCTTCGCTCGATCAATAATTACCCTAACACTATTTACCCTAATTCTAGTAATTTTAATTTGAGTCTACTAAAGCTTTTTTTTTTTAATTGGATAGAACTTCGTTTGACCACAATTATCACCTGATGGTAAGTGATGATGTGGTATAAGATGAAGCACGAAGAACCTATTTACTATTACCTTAAAGAGGCCCGGATTGTATTCTTTAGGAAAAACAGACGACGGCAAAGTGTTCCATACCTTAGCTGTGCGCATCAAGAACGTAGAACCAAAACGGTGTGTGCGAATGGGTGGTATATCGACTAGGTACGGATGGTACTGAGCCGTGCGCCTGCTTGTCCTTTGATGAAAAGGAGATGGTGTGATCAGATCGTTAGTATTCCTGGGCACATTCCCCAAATTTTATTCTGTAAAAAATCGGTAGGCTTGCAACTTTACGGCGGTGTTCGACACTTTGGGTATTAGTCTCCACCATATATTGCTCACCTATAAGCCTAAAACCCCTACGTTCTATCGAGGCTAAGGTAGCAAGCTGGTATTTGGCCGAACCATCCCAAAGGTGGCAGCAGTACTCCATACCAGACCAGACTTGAGCATTGCAAAGACTAAGAAGCTGTCCTGGTGTGAAGTATCTCCTGACCTTGTTGAGGATGCCCAGCTTCATGGCAGCTGTTTTAGCCTTAGACTCGATGTATGAGCTAAAGTTGAGAGTAGGCGTGAGCGAGACCCCTAGGAGCTCGAGGTGACCATTTACAGATAACGGTACATTTCGGAAAATTGGAACTTGGGTAAACTGACTCTTTTTCGCCGAGAAGAGACATGCTTGCGTTTTTGAAGCATTGAATTTGACGAGTTTGTCATCGGCCCAGTCAGAGACGGCCTTGAGTGTCAAATTCAAACGCTGCAACATCTGGTCTCTCTGCTTCTGAATTTCAGCTCTGCTGGCTCGAGCATTAGAAGTGTACCTCTCCACAACTGTACTGTCGTCTGCGTACCCAATGATACCGGGCATGAGCATATCATTGATATGCAGCAGAAACAGCGTGGCAGAGAGTACTGACCCCTGAGGTACCCCGGCGTTAATAGCTAATTGATCAGATGAGCGGCCATCAATGACTACCCGAATGGATCGTTCCCTCAGAAAGTCTGCAAGCCAATAGCAGAACTGAGCTGAAAGTCCATATGAGGGAAGCTTGCCAATAAGGCTGGCATGCCAAACTCTGTCAAAAGCTCCTTTAAGATAGGTGTAAATAAGGCATTAAGTGTTAGGCAACATACCTGCAGTACCACGAGTACTGCAGGAGTTTATAGGCGACGGTGACCACTTAACATCAGGAGGCCCGAAAGCTTGTGTGTCTACAAGTTTAATATAGAAAAAAACTTAAGCTCGCATAACGATATTATAGAGGATGTAAGAATGATGGATGTCCATTGTATTCCACGTTTAACGTTGCATAGACAATGAGAGCTTATCATTTATGATTTTTTTTATAATTGCCTTCATGGAGAGGTATTTTTGTTTTTTGCCAAATGTAAGTTTAAAAGTCAAAATTTACATATTTTATTTTGATAAAAATCCACGCAAAGCCAGGGCGGGTCAGCTATTCTATTTTAATAATAAATAATAATAAATATTGCTGGACATTTCACACAGCGCTATCTAGCCCCAAACTAAGCAGAGCTTGTACTATGGGAACCAGATAAGTGATAGAATACTTATATACATTTTCTTTTGTAAATACATACTTATAATATATAGAGAAACAACCAGACCAGGAACAAATATCTGTAGATCATGCAAATATTTGTTCCGCGGTGGGAATCGAACCCGCTACCTCCTGCATCTCATCCGGCTATTCGCCCACTGTACCATGGAGGTATTATAAATACAAAGATCGATTTGAAACGGCCGTGAAAACCCCTCAGTATCGAGATTGGATCGAAACCTGAATTAGACTAGATTTTATTGCGAGACTTGATGTTTTGTGTCCTAGCTTGACTTAGCTGTCATTAATAACTTTCTATGTTCTATTTTATAAAGAACTTTCTCCTAATCCCACTCAAGTAAAGCCGTGGGCTAAAGCTAGTAGACATATTTTTAGATACACCTAATCAACCCGAGACAATCGGAGTTTCGAAGTAATGAAAATGCTCAGCGTATTAGATATATCGAGACTTATTCGTGGGTATATTTACAGAATCAGGGATGGGGACGGGTTCTATTATAATGGAGCCACTGACAAATAAACGACCACTTCGCAAATTGTGTCTATAAAAAATATCACCATCATCATCAACCTATAACAGTCCACTGATGGACGTAGGTCTTTCCCAGGATGCGCCATTGCGCCCGATCCTCAGCTCTTCTCATCCAATCCTTGCCAGTCACAGCGTGCAAATTGTCACTCTATCTAGCCGGAGGGCGTCCTACACTTCGCTTGTTTAGTAAACCACAACGATTATCGGTTCTGCGGCAGATATGACCGGCCCACTGCCACTTCAGCTTGCTGACCCTATGAGCTTTGTTGATCACCTTGGTTCTCTGTCGGATAACCTCGTTTCGGATTCTATCCTTCAGAGAAATTCCCTTTCCCATAAAAACAAATATCTGTCTTTAAATTAGTTTCTCTGTTGAAGTTCACTCATTACAACTGTAGGACATCCATGTTGAACATAGGTTTCCAGAGTGCTCAATCTTTGAGGGAGCTGTATATGATTATATATATTCTAGGTCGAATATTAATTTAGCTGTCATCTAACAGTATGCTTTCCAGTACGTGCTCACCATTCGAAATGAGCCATGTATGATATGATATGTGCACGGCTGAAATATCATATCAGTGCACGTCACATAAACCTATGCTTCCATACTAATATTATTAATTCGAAAGTAACTCTGTCACTCTGTCGATCTGTCTGTCTGTTTGTTACGTCTGTTTTTCACGACTTCGATAAAATTTCGATAATATTGGATATATAGATTGATTGTCACCGGGATTGTGATACAGGCTTCATGTTACCTGACTGCTCAAAGGCGGGTTCTGTTTTGATTGATAAACCACGCGTGTGAAGCCGCGTGCGGGCGGAAGCTTGTATAGACATTGGTGGCGATTCTGTTGTTTAGGTTGACTAACTAAAATTGCGTAAAATACGAATAGTCTTATTTTGTTCACACTAAAGTTCAAATTAGAATGACATTTAAAGTGACATTTCTAAATTTAAGTATTTTTAAATATAAGGCGTGTTTGCGTGCTAGTTTTAGTCAACACCAATTTGATTGATCACTAAAACTAACCCGCAAACATGCCATCATGCAATGTCACTTTAAATTTCATTCTAATTTGATCTTTAGTGTGAACAAAATAAGACCGTTCGTATGTTACACAATTTTAGGATACAATTTTAGTATGTTAGCGTAAACAACAGAATCGCCACCATTAAGACTATGCCATTCTAAAGTATAATGTACCTACATTTGTCTACATGTAATAGTATTTTTGAAATTTTCGCGATCATTGTACATAATTACTAATTTAGGTATTTATCACGTATGTACCTTTTCTAATTTGTTTTTACCGTTTAAATCAATAGTTATCTACATGTAATGTTATTGCGTTCTGCTAAAATAAGTACCATACCTATTTCTGCCATTCTGCCAAGCAGCATTGCTGTGATTCAGTTTGAAGGATATGGTTGGCGGTGAAATTAAAGGTTCATGAGGCTTTACACCTGCATACTTCAAGTTGGATGCAGGGCAGTGCATTTTTTTTCAGGGCTTTGTTATAGGCGATGAATACCACTTAACATCAGGTGGGAAATATGTTCCATCTCCAGGTCTTCTCATTGCCGTCCCTGTCACGGCTCGAAGGTAAGTTAAACAAAGGACTTACCTTAATCCGCACAGGTTGAACAGTTGAGTAACTCCGGTGTCCGAGCCACCTTCCAAACTTCGCGATATTAATTCTTAACTTCTGTTTCTGGTGTGAGTTTACTTAATAGATAGCCTGCTCTAGTATTAAGTTGAACTTTCTTGTCCATTACGAAGTTTATTTTGATCTTAGGCCTTAGTTAGGAGACTTTTATTATTAAATACACAGTTGCTCAAATGACTGTTTACAATCATCATCATCATCGCTGTTGCTACTTGTAGACTCATAAAGTTAGTAAATCGTTTAAAGGGCAAGGTGTACACTTTTATAACAAACTCTCAAAAAGTGATGTAGAAAAATAGACAATAAACAAATTTAATACCGTAATTAAACAAAATCCTACTATAAAATATCGGATTATTTAGATGATAGAGAAGCTTGGGATTCAAATTGCTCCAACTCGTTCAAAATGTTTCAATTTAGACGTAATTTTTTTTCTGTATTGTTATGTATTCTAAAAGGATCATTAAAAAAAACAACCAGCCTTGTTTCTTGCCTTTCTTTCCTGGCTTGGTCGCGAAGGAACAGGCAGTAAAATTGACGTTTCAAAGTGATCCTTGTGATTTTAATGAATCAATATTTTTGACTACACTTTGACTGATCATACCAGCCGCTGGACGTCCAATGCTGAACATAGGCCCATCGATTTCAGAAGCGATCATGTGCAGCCTGCACCCATCGACTCCTAGCTACCTTTATCAGGTCGACTTTCCATGGATTTATCGTGTACCCACTTTAGTGTACTTTCAGATGCTGAAATAAACACTAAAATAACAACCACAATGGTATTGACAAATGAAAATCAACAAAAGGCTGCAAAATAAGCAAGAACCCTCCGCAGTGCGGAATATCTATCAATACAATGCAAGGTGATAAAACAATAGATGGGATTCCACTGAATACGTCGAAGAATATTCATCCAAAGACTGAACTGAATCCGTGGACTATAGAAGTCGGTATTTCATAAGAGCGGAATGCGCCGGTCATTTTCAGCCCCGACAAAAGCTCACACAGAACTAAATTTAACCCTATTCATAAAAAACTCGGTGAGTCAAAAACAAGACCTGTCAAGTACGAGGGAGACTCGCGCTCCAAGTGTTTCATTATTAGTTTATTTTAGTAGCTGTAATTCAATGAAGATTTTTCTATCTATACTTCTCAGCTCAAATAATTGGTTATTTTCTTGGAATAAAGCTGGAAATGTATAACATTTGTACAACCATAGATTTTAAGCGAAGTACATTTTAATTTCTAGACGCAAAAACAAATATTTAACTATTAACAATATAAATAACAAACAGACATTAATTAGCCATTATCTAGCCTCACAGGTTTTCTGGAACTAAACTCTTCTTAGGGTAAGTTTGCCATTTTACATATTTTCTGTGTCTGTATTTTAAAATATATTTTCTTGATTAACGAATAATTTATGTAGTAAACCGTATGTACATAAACACACAATACATAAAATAATTCTATTGGAAACAAACAGAGCAAAGGTACAATAAAACAGCAAAAAAACAAAAAAGAAGAGAATTAAATACTAAATACTATTTACTAGCTGATCCGCCCCGGCTTGGCACGGATTTTATAAATGTATGGAGTCAGTCATGGTTTGTATGACTTTTGAATTTGCGATCTAGAAGGTGCTAGAGGTATAATGTAAACGCTGTAATGAATGTAATGTAATGTATTATAATGTCAGGGTGTCCGTGAGGTCAACACTGGCCTCAGCAGAAGACCAGCGCTGCAGTATGGCAACATGCTGTAGTTAATGCTGAGCTGAGGACGCTTTCACCACCACACTTATCATTTTTAGTTAGTTTATAATGTTAGTAAGTTTATTAATAATGTTTTATTTTGTATCATTTGTTTCTGTGTCCATATGTGGTGGTCTGAATAAATATTTTTCTTTCTTTCTAAATAAAAAATTCATAGCGAGGTAGTAGCTCAACTGCTAGCTAAATTATAAATTAACTAGATGTTACCCGTGACTTCGTACGCGTTACACTACTAAATGTTGAGATAACTTAGAAATAAAGCTAAACTCGCTGTTGCAACTTGACACCCCATTTTGATCCCGTGGGAATAATCTACGTATATTTTATCGAAATCGGTTCAGGCGTTATGACGTGATTGAGGAACAAACAAACATACAAATAAATAAACAAACATTAAAACTTTCACATTTATAATATTAGTGTGATGTAAACAAAATTTCTATAATTTATTATGTTTTTCTTATTACTTTTCGCAAAAGCTACTTAAATCAATCCAAACTCGGGGTGTGATGTAAATTCCTTTTAAATCTGATTTCAGCCGGCGACCATCTCTCGACATCGTATCTCAATCGCAATATGTTATCCTGTATCTTTAACGGACGTTAAACCCCTGATCGGAAAATAGGGTTGCTATATACGAAAATTGGAATAAGCTTTTGATCATTTGATCTCATTTACACTTGTTTATTACAGAATAGGTACTTACCAATATTTTAGATTCAACAATGAATGAATGAAAAAAAAAAGAATGAAAACATTTTACTGTACACATTAAAAAAATTACAGACAAAATAGAAGACACAAAGCAAATAGTACAATGGGCAGTCTTATCGCTTTGAAGCAATTTCATCCAGACAACCTTTGGATGGAGAGGATTTAGTTATGTCAAAGATATGGTCAGGGGTGACTTTAAAGACTAAGATGTGGATGTAGAGAGTGCAACTGATACATAAATACTTAATAAAATACAAATAGACATAAATACATAAATTATTAAATTATAAACCTAAATATAATATATAAAATTATGATATATAAGATACAGCAGAAGGCGGATTCCCAATAACTCCCATTGTTAAATCTATTTTGGTTTCGATCTAATCTCGTTTCTAGACGTGGACTTGTTCGGCACAGGTGGCCTGATGATGGAGTCGATCGAAGAGTTTTCTAAGGCACAATAGAAATTGCACAGCACTTCGCGAGAACGTCTCGGCACGGCAGTTTCAAACCTGGGTTAAACATGGGTATTCACGGAATAGTTTCTTCAGGGATGAGAACGCGACCAAAAAGTTCCAGTCGTACAAGCTAACTCATCTGCGTCCGCGATGCGAAGGAGCGGCACGGAGAGGCGCGCGGGGTGGGGCGCGGTGGTTATGACCGAGCCTCTTATCCATAGATTTCAAAACGACGGTAGTCGTAGAAAAGGTGGATGACAAACAAAATTCATTTACCCTATTTATAATGAGCAAAGATTCAACACTAACTGTATACCTTTCATCAACATTAACATTGACATTGTTTTTATCTTTGTTTTTTCTAATTACTTGTCATAAAATTATTTCATATATGAAACTAAATATAACATATTGACAAATATAACTTATATTAATATTTGGACATACAATGGAACTATTATTTATTTAAGACCTAATATTAACACATATGTTCAAGCAAATAAATAAATTTCATTTCATTTCAAAAACGGTCCAACCGTTTAGTTGTGAAAACGCGAACATAACAAACAGACAGAGAGACTGAGTTTGTAATCTTCTAATATATAAAAATCTTGTGTCACGGTTTTTGTGGTCGCACTTCTCCAAAACGGGTAGACCGTTTTTAATGATTTTTTTTTTGTATATTTGGTAGGTATGAGAATAATATTTTTTCACCCTCCTACCCCCACCCCCCATTTTTGATCGCAATTTTAGTATGTTCCTATGAACAATATGTATATAATTAAACCATTGTTCATTGACGTGAAGTCATTTACATGAAGTGTCGCGTCACTTTGACAAGTGTTTAATATAGTTTTTATCCCGAAGTTCCCACGGGAAAGGGATATTACAAGCGCGTGAAGCTGCGGGCGGGTGATCTAGTATTAGTATTAGTATCTATCAACCGACAACGACTCGTTTCTCTTTGAAAAAGTGACAAAAGTTTGACAGTTTTTAAGAGTAAAGTGAGTCGTTATCGGTTACCGCAGCTTATAGAAACCGGCCATAAGGGAATATTGGTTTGACCTACAACTTTTCCACCACTTTTTCAAGCTTTTATACAATTTTTACGTTACAAAACTTTATATATGTCAACCCTACGTCCGAGATCACGCTGACGACGGCAGCAATCGATTGGGACCAATACGGAGCAAGACATTACCTAACTGCTGACTGTATTGGCCTTGGGTATTGGTGTGTATTTATTCTTCTGGAGATAATTAAAAATACGAGGATTAAGTTGCTTTCTTACAGTTTCTAAGGTAACTGTATTATTGTTTTTTCTTTAATCAATTTCTGCAGTGATATAAATCCATCCATATATTTTATTGATCGAACGATGCGAGATCTCCAAATCAACTTGGGCAAATCGACATTGTATGTATGTATGTTTGTTTGTCCGAGGATAACTTTTGAAGCGTTTATCCGATCATCATGAAAATTGGTATATAAGTAGATAGTGATGGCACAATTTTGGTGTGACTCAATGAGCTAAAAATGTAGGGGGATTGTTGAGATATTGGGGTTCAAGAGGGGTAAAAAAAAACAAAATTGGACTATCTGATCAAATGGCTCATCTAATAAAAGGTATTTGTTTCGACATTTCGACCCCGTTTTTATTTTTAGTTTAAACTTTGTAGATTTTAAGTAATAAGCCTTAATAATAACTGAACTTTGTCAAAATACACAGGGTACACCAGTGACCCCACAGTATTGAAATTTGGTATGCGTGTAGCTTTAGCAACACAAATAAATAATATAATAATATAGACTAAATTCTGAAATACAGACTAACTGCAATTTCTACCCCAAAAAAATGTAACCAATTCAAAAATGTAAAAATGACTGCCTCCGTGGCGCAGTGGGCGTATAGCCGGCTGAGACGCAGGAGGTAGCGGGTTCAATTCCCGCCGCGGAACAAATGGTTCCGTGTCTGGGTATTTTTCTATATATTATAAGTATGTATTTACAAAAAAAAGTATATACGTATTCTATCAGTTATCTGGTTTCTATAGTACAAGCTCTGCTTAGTTTGGGGCTAGATAGCGCTGTGTGAAATGTCCTGCAATATTTATTTATTTATTTAATTCACATGAACTCCCGTTACCTGAAATTTAAGTAAATTGGTTATTTTTTCGTGGCACTATTTTGATAGTCAAAGATGACGAATAATTTATTTTTATTTTTATTGGAGACTCGCGAGATATCAGTTCGGGGCGAACTACTAGTTTTTTACAAAACAATAATTATGAGTATCACTCTTATCTGGATTTTAACCTTTATGTGCTAATAATCACTCTTTCTCCTCGAATAACTCCTATGGGTATTTTCACGCAGAATGCTGATGTGATGTATGTTTGATATGGGGTCTATCAGATACATTAAAATTTAATCTCTGAAGGAAGATGAATGAAGGCAGCAACCGAGTGATGGTCACGTGAAGGATGCAGAGATTCGTTATTCTAGTAGTATTGTACTCTTATAATAAGCGATTTTAGTTTAAAAATTAATACCTAAACATTACTAAAATTATCATTAAAGTAAATTATCATTTACCTAAACGCGCTGAGGATGATGTTGGGGCTTCCCCGCTTCTGCAGCGCGTCAGGAATGTTCGCGGAGGCGCGCATCAATTGTTTCTATGCGACAATGCGCCTGCGCTGTGCATCCCTGGTGCGGCGGGTGCGGGCGAGTACCAACGTCCTCCTCAGCGTGATTGCAGACCGCCTCGACTGTCCGTATCTAAACCATTGCTGTAAGCTCCATGTGCCACACAAGCCCTTCCAAAGAGCATTATGAGTATTTGCGAGTGAGATTACCTGACTATAATTATTATTTGACGTATGATTATTTAGTTTTCTTTGTTTTTTTTAACTAAGCACACTTGTACTAACCCATTTGACATGTTTAATTAAGTTTTTATTTTTACTAACAAATATGGATCTTTGACATCTGAACTAAATAAATGAATTGAATTGAATTGAAATTATAGTCAAATCATAGTCTGAAGAGATTTCATGAGTCTCCCATAAAAAAATGTGCAATCTTTAACTTTTAAAATAGTGCCACGAAATGAACAACCATATTACTTGATCAACAGTTCTTTCAAATTAATAAGTAACGGTAGTTCATGTAAATTGGTTACCCTTTTTTGGGTAGAAACTGCAGTTATTCTGGATTTCATACTTTTCCCTATATTTGTGTTACTAAAGCTACCTGGACACCAAATTACGTGGATACCAAATTACAGCAGTGTGGGGTCACTGGTGTACCCTGTGAATTTCGTCAAAGTTTAGTTTTTATTATGGCTAATAACTAAAAAACTACAAAGCATAAACTGTAATGTACTAATAAACGGATAGTCTCATTTTGATTTTTTACCCCTCTTGAACCCCAATATCCCAACAATCACTCCACATTTCAGCTCATTTACACAAGTCACACCAGAATTGTAAATACTATCACTAACTACCTATATACCAAATTTCACGATGATCGGATCAACGCTTCGAAAGTTATCCTTGGACAAACAAACATACATACACACTAACATACATACAACGCCAATTCGTCCAAGTTGATCAGGAGATCTCGCTTCGCTCGATAAGTAAATAAATAAATAAATATTGCTGGACATTTCACACAGCGCTATCTAGCCCCAAACTAAGCAGAGCTTGTACTATGGAAACCAGATAACTGATAGAATACTTATATACTTTTTTTTGTAAATACATACTTATAATATATAGAAACACAACCAGACCCGGAACAAATATCTGTAGATCATGCAAACATTTGTTCCGCGGCGGGAATCGAACCCACTACCTCCTGCGTCTCAGCCGGCTGTTCGCCCACTGCGCCACGGAGGCCGTCAAAGTACCATGGATTCACGACACCCTGACCCAAAACAAAAACTTGCCGATCATGCAAACAATTTATGTTATTTTAGTTCGTTTAATTGCACTATTTGTACTAAAAACGGGATATTTGTGAGTTTTTGAGTATCCCGATATTTAGACGCAGTTGCATTACTTTACTTAATTGCAATTACCTGTCTGCTAACATAATTCTAAGATGTTATTATTGTTCACTAACAAAATGGATGACATGTCTAAAAAATAAATTAATTTAACTAATCAAAACTTTGTCCTGCAACTTTTTGCGCAGTCTACTCACCCACCGTGCCACTGAGGACATCAAAGTATAAATAAATAAGATTTTATTAAAGAAAGCCATACTTTCACTGCTAAAGCTGAAACTTACGTACGTTAAACTTCTACAACGTCATTCTAAACTCATTAACTATACCTTCAGTTTAACGTTATTTCTCCCTTTTCTTCTGCAAATGTCAGACAGAGAGAATGAAAGTGAACGTATAGTTTGAATAGCGGGGCTAAATCACGTAAAGACGTTACTTGTTAAGATTTTTGAAAACTCGACACTAGAGCAAGCATTTTCAATTTGCCTCGTAATTCTCTCACAAGCAACTCGAAAAAGAAGTCGTTATTGAAATGCACTCTAACAGTTACGAACTTAGTTCCAGTTTCCTTTGAGTTTTTCTCATTGCCTGTATGTTAGTAATACTCCGTAAAAAGAACCTCTTTTGAGAGAAAACGGTAGTGCAAATAGCAATTGGCGTGTATTTTATAAAAACGAAGAAAAAAAAATTGGATCTTTTGAATCTGGCAATACTTCACACCAGGTTAGTTGCTCAACTTACGAGTATACCAAGCACAAGTCCGATCATGTCTGGAGTACTGTTCTCACTTCTGGGACGGATCAGCGAAAAACCAGCTAGAGGCTCTAGATTCATTTGCATGACGAGTTAGCAGATGCAAGGCTCCACAGCCTCGAGCATCGTCGAAAGGTTGCAAGCCTCTCGGTTTTTTATCGGATACATTTCGGAGCTTTTCAATCTGATCCCACCATCCTCATTCTATCATCGGATAAGCAGACGCTCCGCGATGCGCCACCGCTACATGGTAGACATACGCACAAAGCGGTACTCTTCCACCTTTATTATGCGCACCGCCAAGGAGTGGAACGCCTTGCCTGAGTCTGCGTTTCCTGATAACTACAACCTAAGGGTCTTTAAGTCGCGAGTGAATAGGTTTCTTCTAAGCAAACGTGTACCATCATAGACTGCATCTTCGTTTACCATCAGGCGATAGTGATAATAGTGATAGTAGGAGATAGTGGCCAAACGCTAGTCTTTAATATATTTATTGACTGCCTCCGTGGCGCAGTGGGCGAATAGCCGGCTGGGACACAGGAGGTAGCGGGTTCGATTCCCGCCGCAGAACAAATGTTTGCATGATCTACAGATATTTGTTCCGTGTCTGGGTGTTTTTCTATATATTATAAGTATGTATTTACAAAAAAAAAAGTATATAAGTATTCTATCAGTTATCTGGTTCCCATAGTACAAGCTCTGCTTAGTTTGGGGCTAGATAGCGCTGTGTGAAATGTCCAGCGATATTTATTTATTTATTTTATTATTTATATTTAAAAAAAATCTGTCTGTTATGTTTTCACGACATAACAGCTGGACCGATTGGATGAAATTTGGTATATAGATAACTAGTTGTTGCCCGTGACTTCGTACGCGTTACACTTTTAAATGTGGAGATAACCTATAGAAATAAAGCTAAACCCGCCGTTGCAACTTGACTTGACACCCCATTTTTATCACATGGGACCTGATTTATAGGCTAAAAAGTAGTAGTGAAAGTGTCAGTGCTATTAAAGGGCAAGGTGTACTTTGCCCTTTCAACTAGCATCAACTACGCTTTTATAGCAAACTCCCAAGAGATGTACAAAAATTGACAATTAACAAATTCAAAAACGTAATAAAACAAAATCTTTATAAAAAAGCCTACCAGACGACCTCCGTGGCGCAGTGGGCGTATAGCCGGCTGTGACGCAAAAGGTAGCGGGTTCGATTCCCGCCGCGGGACAAATGTTTGCATGATTTACAAATATTTGTTCCGGGTCTGGATGTTTTTCTATATATTATAAGTATGTATTTACAAATTCTATCAGTTATCTGGTTCCCATAGTACAAGCTCTGCTTAGTTTGGGGCTAGATAGCGCTGTGTGAAATGTCCACCAATATTTATTTATTTATATCAGATTATTCAGATGATAGAGAAGCTTGGGATTGAAATTTCTCCTACTCGAAAATGTTACAATTTAGACGTAATTTATTCTCTTTGCATGCATTTTAAAATGATCATTAAAAAGAACAACCAGCCTTGTATCTTACCTTTCTTTCCTGGCTTGGTCGCGAAGGAACAGGCAGTAAAAATGACGTTTCAAAGAAATGCTTGTGATTTTAATGCATAAAAAGATTTAGATTTTAACCTAAGAACACATGAACAGAGCATCTTCCCTTTACCTAGAGACAGTAAGAAAAGTATTATTGAACACATTCTTAGTTTATAAATATACTGAAAACTAGGTCAAAAAAAAATAGGTAATCATTTCATATTAAGTAATATGAAATTTGGTAGATTGTGACTATTATGTGAATTTGCTAGGTTCGCCCCGAACTGAGATCTCGCGAGTCTCCCAAAACAAAAAAAAAATTCGACTCGCGCAACGATGTCTAAACGCACTAAATAAACATTTAGTCGCTAAATATAATTTCAGAAGTTGTCAAATCATACAAATAGGTACAATTTATCGTATTTAGCGGCTAAACGTGTTTATGTTTAGTCGCTAAATACGTTTAGGGACCGTTGTGCAAGCCGGCATTAATCTTTGGCTAATAAAATAGTGCCAAGAAATAAATAACTAACTTACTTGACCTACAGTTTCAGTCAAATTACAGGTAATGGGAGTGCATGTTATTTGGTTGCTCTTTTTTGGGGTACAAATTGCAGTTATTCTGGATTTCAGACTTTTGCCTATATTTGCGTCACTAAAACTACACGCATACCTAATTACAGCACTGTGGGGTCAATGGTGTACCCTGTGAGTTTTGAGAAAGTTCAGTTTTTATTATGGCTAATAACTCAAAAACTACATAACCTTTTATTTGACGTCCCACTTGACCTAATAGTCTCATTTTCATTTTTTTTACCCCTCTTGAACCCCAATATCTCAACAACCCCCCCCCCCCAAACTCATCTAGTCACAAAATTGTGCCATCACTACCTACCTATGTATCAAATTTCACGATCATCGGATCAACGCTTCAAAAGTTATCCTCGGACAAACAAACATACATACATACATACAACCCGATTTGCCCAAGTTGATTTGGAGATCTCGCTTCGCTCGATCGATATTAAGGTAAGAGTCAAATCGTAGGAATTTTAGGGACACTAGGAATAATAAAGAAATAATAATCTTACATTGGATTGTATAGCGAGCGATACATAAATAGTATAGCATCCTCATCGTTTGACGCGCTTTACCGTATCCTGTAGCTAAAGTATTAAAACTTACTTTCCTCTACTTTTAGGTGACATGTAGTTTCGTAACTCTATCGTGAGAGGTCATTTCTCTGCCGGGGGCGGGACATGACCGGAATCGAAGCAATAATCACATCGCCAAGTCGATGTCGGCCGCTTCAATCACAAATTGGAACGTGTGTAGTTACAGCTTAACCACAGCTGAACTATTCTGCAAATTACTATTATTCTGTACATGTTAAATGGAAATGTTAATGTTCTAGTAATTCTAGTGTATATACAAGAATGTTCTAGTAATGGATAATGATTATGACTGCTGTTTAATTAAATGTAGTTTCAAGCTAGATTATAGCTCACAAAGAACCTCTACTAAGATTTACAAAAAACTAGCTGACCCCGCGAACTTCGTACCGCCTTAGAATCAATAAATGTTATGTTGCTAAGCTGAGATAGGGGTTGGTGGCAGAAGAGTAAAAATTTAGGGTTGTATGTATTTTTGAATGCTATATCATAAAAAAATAAAAATCAAAAAATTTTGCCTAAAAAATAAAAAAAAATAAGGGGTGGACCACCCTTAACATTTAGGGGTATGAAAAATAGATGTTGGCCGATTCTCAGACCTACTCAATATGCTCACAAAATTTCATGAGAATCGGTCAAGCCGTTTCGGAGGAGTACGGGAACGAACATTGTGACACGAGAATTTTATATATACAAAAAATATAACCAAGTATGCCTTGAAAATTGATGCTTATATCTACATTCTTGTAATTTAAGGTTTACAATAAATAATTGACGACCTCCGTGGCGCAGTGGGCGAATAGCCGGCTGAGACGCAGGAGGTAGTGGGTTCGATTCCCGCCGTGGAACAAATGTTTGCATAATCTACAGATATTTGTTCCGGGGCTGGATGTTTTTCTATATATCATAAGTATGTATTTACAAAAAAAAGTATATAAGTATTCTATCAGTTATCTGGTTCCCATAGTACAAGCTCTGCTTAGTTTGGGACTAGATAGCGCTGTGTGAAATGTCCAGCAAAATGTATTATTATTTTAATTCATTCATTCATTCATACGAGAATTGGGGTATAGTTTTGATGAATCACTCTGTATATTTGCGTGATAGATAGTCTACTCAGTCTTGTGGATTGATGTGTTATCTGGTGCAAATAAATCGGAGGTGTATTGATCCCTTCGTTAACAGCCTCTAATATTTTGGGATTTGTGAAATTGGTTGGTTAATACCAACTAATGAAACAGAGATGAGCTGTCGAAGTCCACATGCGGGTTATCTTCAATAGGTATATTTGGGAGTAGTTAGAGGCAAATCCAAACATTGTATTTGGCGTGTGCCCAACTGGTATTGTTCTGCCAAACCAACAGAACATAATATTGCACATATTTATTTTATAACTCAGGCCTTTGACCTGAAACGTTTACATAAGCATTGCCGCAGCCAACCATTGACCGAAGCCAACGTGTACCTTTTAGTATTAAACCTTCGCGATCACTGTACATAATTATTGATTAAAACGGGTACTTATAGCATATGTACCTTTTTTATTTTTTATCCCGACGTTTTGGCTGTGTCGCAACAGTCACGAGTTGACTGGAGTACTTGGAGCTACCGTCGAAAAGTGTGGGTAGCTGCAGCAACTACCCTCACTTGGTCTTCAGAATTAGAAATATCCTCGTTCATATTACGACACACTACACTAACCATATCTACGCACTGAGACGACCGATCACAACGCGCACACCTAGCAATCACCGGGTTCCAGGACGCTGAGAGTCTATAGCCATCTTCCCGATTGAAATTTTGAAATTTCTTGATTTCAATCGCTTGACAAGCTATTCTCTTGTAATAATGGCGTTCACTAGAGATAACCTTAGGATCATGAAGTTCAATCCAATGGTTCGGTCCCGAGTCTATCTGCTCTGCTATCGCTGACTTCTTGACTACCTGACAATTTTTGACAACTGCGATATTCTCTTTGACACGCTCGGCTATGGTACGTTTGGTTTGCCCAATGTACTCGTAAGAGCGGCCACAGCTACAGTCTATCTTATAAACACCAGGCATCTGCAAAGGTATAACGTCCTTTGGAGTTCGTAAATGCTTGGCCATCTTTGCACCGTCGGGATAACAAATAAAAAAAGGTACATACGCGATAAATACCCGTTTTAATCAATAATTACCTATTAGACCTGTTTAAACCTGTTAGACATAGGTGATTCATACGCACCTAAGGGTGTTCCATCTGGAGACTACTTTTGAAATACCCTTTATCACCTAGTAAAATTCTAAACTCACTCATTCGAGGCAAACATTATGAGTGAACTCTTACAGTCACATAAATATGCAAGACCACCACACTCTTGGAAAATCGCTCAAAAATGAGGTATTCAACTTTACCTAGCGCCAAGATTACGTGCGCCTTTGTGTGGTACACATAAGTACTAACTTCCACGTAATAACACTTCCCATATCAATGTAGGCCATTGTAAGGTCTAGATAGATATGGAGCACCAAAAAACTCTTCCTTTGCTCTAGTGCCAGTTAAAGTCACCATAAAATTGTGTACCTAATCTCTTAAGTCGATTGCAGACGGCCGACAATAATCGGTCTAAGGATAGTCAGCCAAACACAAGACTTTCAATACGTTAAATGTCGCCCAAAAATCAAACAGAAGTCGGATAGAGTTCTACTGATCCGCGTTGATAAGCATCAAGGATAGAAAATACGATTGATCACACGCTAGAAAAACGCCGGACTTAAGACGTTTGTCTAATCGACGGAAATCACCCACCGACTTTCTGCAACTCTTATTGACGTAGTTGGACGCAAATTGCTGTCCGATTTTTATCGTTCGGCTACGTTGAGCCCTACCATACACGCAATAGAATGTAATTGGTGGCGATGCAATTAGCCGTGACTTTATAGCATGTAATAAAAAGAACGTCTCAATGTTTACGAGATGACACGCGCTCAAATTACGATGTCTTTCTGAGACATAAGAGCGGCGGGATGCGATGTAATTATAAAGCGCTAACACAGGCTTTTTCTGAACGTAGTCAATAGATAAACGCTAACTAAGTTGAATGTTTATAGGCTACTCTGCTTTTTCGAAATATAAAAACAATAACATTGTGCAAAATAACTAGTGGTACGCCCTGAACTCACGAGTATCCCATAAAAACAAAAAAATATTATTCGTAATCTTTGACTATCAAAATAGTGCCATGAAATATATAACTAACTAACTTGACCTACAGTTTCATTCAAATCACAGGTAACGAGAGTTCATGTTATTTAGTTATACTTTTTTGGGGGTAGAAATTGCAGTTATTCCGGATTTCAGACTTTTGCCTATATTTGTGTCACTAAAGCTACACGGATACCAAATTTCAGCACTGTGGGGTCACTGGTGTTTTGTCAAAGTTCAGTTTATATTATGGCTAATAACTTAAAAACTACAAGGTTTAAACTAAAAATAAAAACGGACAATTACTACAAATATAAACCACTCACAAATTGAAAATACATAATCATTTGAAATAAAATCTGTTTCACTAAAGTAAATCCAAGGCCGCAATGAAAAGTCCTTCTAGTGTCTTGAGTCTCTTATCGACTACTTAGCAATACAGGCAAGTCTATTTAATAAAACTTGTAAAGTACCAACCACTCGCCTTTAAGCTTCCTTCTTTTGTTGGCGAAAGTTGAGAATAAAGAGCTTCTTAGTATTCGTCGCCTAAATCCTTATTTGCGGCCTCACATTCTACTTTCACCGGCATAAATTGAAACTTTTTTCAATTCAGTATACAATTCCCAATTTTCTGCTTAAAATGTAACATTCTAAAGCATTTTCTAGACACGCACTGTAAGTTTTGGTTGTTGCCAAATATAATTACGCATTAAATACAAATAAACATGACAATTTAAGTTACTATTTTTTTATACTATCTGGAGGTGGGACAAGCATATACTAGGGGTGATCCAAAAGTAGTGATAATCAGTTATTTCTAGTGCACACAAAAATACAAAAAAATATCAGTCACTTGCTCAGTTACCACTAGTTCGGGAAAAAAAAATCATATAAATAGGCCACGATTCCCGGGAGCTACATTCATTTGAATACGGACTGTCAAGGAGTGAACATAAAAATGGAAAAACACGAAATCAGAGCTGTCATTAAATACCTCTGCTTGAAAAAATGTGTACCAAAGACATACACAGCGACTTGGTGGAAACATTAAGGGACTCTTCTCCTCCATATTCCACAGTTGCACGCTGGGCTAAGGAGTTTAAGCTGGGAAGAACATAGACAGAAGACGAACACCGCGAAGGACGCCCATCGACGTCCCTCACTGAAGAAAATGTAAAAAAAGTTGAAGAAGTTGTATTGGAAGATCAAAGAGTGACTATCAGGCATGTAGCTGAGGTCACAGGGATCTCATATGGCAGCATTCAAAGAATCCTTGCGAACGAATTGCATATGAGAAAGGTCTCCGCGCGTTGGGTACCGAAAATGTTAAACGACGAGCAAAAGAAGAAACGAGTCGACATGTCAAGAGCAAATCTCGAAAAGTTTCAGGCAGACAAAGATAATTTTTTTGTCACGTTTTGTGACCATGGACGAGACCTGGATCCACCATTTTGATCCTGTAACAAAACAACAATCGATGACATGGAAACGATCCGATGAACCGACGCCGAAGAAATTCAAAGTGTCAAGCTCAGCAGGGAAGGTTATGGCGTCTGTTTTTTGGGACGCTAAAGGAATAATCATGGTGGACTACTTGGAAAAGGGGGCCACTATTACAGGCTCCTACTATGCAGAACAAATAAGAAGATTGCGGGAGGCTATTAAGGAGAAAAGCGAGGCAAACTGCGGGCTGGAGTGCTGTTCCATCAAGACAACGCACCGGTTCACAAAGCTGCAATTGCCATGGCTGCCATTCAGGAAGCGGGCTTCGAGCTGGTGGAACACCCCCCCTATTCACCAGATCTAGCCCCCAGTGACTTCTATCTCTTTCCACGACTCAAGGAACACCTCCGAGGCAAGAAATTTGACGATGATAGCGACGTGATGGCCGCGGTTGAGGACTTTTTTGAGAGTCAAGATAAAGATTTTTTTCTAAGGGAATTTTATGTTTAGAAAAGAGATGGACTAAATGTATAGACTTGCTAGGAGACTATGTTGAGAAATAAATTTATTTTTTTATTTTATTCATTGTGTTTATTATTGATTATCATTACTTTTGGATCACCCCTCGTAGTCTACCTAATGTTAAGTGGTAACCATCGCCTATATCAAAGTAATGCCTGGTAGGTCACGCACCTTAGAAACATGCCCTACAGTGCACTGCTCTCTAACAACTTGAGGCATGTAAAGCCCCATGTGCCTGTAATTTCAGCGTCAACTATCAAACCTCAAGGAAGAATGTAGGCACTGAGAGCCCTCGCAGTCACCAGACGCGCTTAGTGCCTTCATTTGGTCGCAGGCTGCAAACTCAACAATAGTCGCCGACGTGGCTTGTTCGCGGCGACTCGAACGTGCAGATTTTCAACGGAATGTACGTAATCTTGACCACAGTTTGTGGACATTGCTGAGATATTGTTTGCAGCCTAGTGGCCTAGTATGTGGGGGCTTTTATCTTCTAGAACTTAACTCATAAAGAAATCAAAACAATATAAAATTAAATCATCATCATCATCATTCTCAGCCCGTGTCGACCCACTGCTGGGCATAGGCCTCTCCTTGTTTCTGCCACTCTTCCCGATCCTGTGCCAGTCTGAACCACGTACAACCCACGGTCTTATGGATGTCGTCGACCCATCTCGCTGGTGGACGTCCCCTATTTCGATGGCCAGTTCTCGGCCTCCACTCTAAAATTAAATAACTCAAGATAATTCATTAAGAAAGATCTTTCGAAGTACTCATCATAGACTAAAATCTATGCCTGAATATGCCACTTGAGCAGTAAAGTTCTATTAGAAAAATAAGCCGACACCATCAGTGATTTTCTAAATTTAGGCTAGGGAAATAAAATCTGCACTAACTTAGGGGTAAGGGTATATTGTGCATTAACTCCCTTTTAATCTGACGCCAGCCATCCCAACTCTTTAAAATAGCGGGGTAGGACTTTGGGTTAGTGGCGTTTAGACTCAGTGAGGTTTAGGCGAAGTTGTTTTCTCAAACAAAGAATCGGCAACAATTAGGTACGTTTGCGACACCAAATTGGATCGCCCCCAGTTATTTATTTAAATGAGACAAGTTTAATTTACTTTTGTATTCAACCTCGTCGTATAATCACTTACTTTGTGGATTGGTTTTCTTAATAACTTTTGAAATAAATTCCTATAAGTATTAATTAGTTAGCTATAGCAATGGTCGGTGTATATTTGCATTGTCCGATCCATTTCTATATAAATAAACTGACTAAGAGCGTATCGGATCATGCGCCTATCGTATACAGGGTGTTTGGTAATATACTGACGATATTCAAGTGACGGTTTCTCAAAACATAAAATAAGACTTCTCGAAAAAAAAACTGTTAGTTATATGCTTAAATTTTAAAGAAAATCGACTAAGTTTAGGTCATTAATCCGATATAAAATTTACTACCCACTCTTGCAATCGACATCCAAAAATAAAAGCCGTAATCCACAAAATATGTATACACTAACCAAGAGCGTAGCGGATCAGGCACCTATCGTATATTTGTTATTTTATTTTATTAATTCAGGTCAACCAACGATTGTTATACTTACCGATACATTCACATAGAATTCACAAGAGCAATCAATACTATACAGTACGTATGAAAGCTAATTGCACAATCAATTAAAGGTTAACACTGCATGCAATTAAATAAAATGAATAATTTTAAAGATTTATACGGCTTTATAATAGGGGAGTGAGTATCGGATAATTTTGTTTCTCAATAAATTAAATAAACAATATCTAAAGCTCTAAAATTCACACAATTAAGAAGTTTTTCATGTTTTTTGGAAAGTTTCCACAAATGTATAAGTTGGAAAAGCATAATTTATAATTTTTTACAAAACATAATGTTATGATGAAAGTTTGACAGCTGACAGGGGAAAGTTTGACAGATGACAGTTGAATTTGACAGATGAGAGCCGAGTTTGACAGATGACATTTGAGTTTGACAGGTGAGAGCTGAGTTTGACAGGTGACAGGTGAAAGTTTGACAGATGACAGTTGAATTTGATAGTTGACAGATAAAAGTTTGACAAATGACAGTTGAGTTTGACAGTTGACAGGTGAAAGTGTGATAGATGACAGTTGAGTTTGACGGATGAGAGACGAGTTTGACAGCTGACAGGTGAAAGTTTGACAGATGACAGTTGAGTTTGACGGATGAGAGCTGAGTTGGACAGCTGACAGGTGGAAGTTTGACAGATGACAGTTGAGGTTGACAGGTGAATGGTGAAAGTTTGACAGATGAGTGCCGAGTTTGACCGATGACAGTTGAAAGTTTGACAGATGACAGTTGAGTTTGACAGATGACAGTTCAGTTTGAGAGTTGACTGGTGAAAGTTTGACAGATGACAGTTAAGGTTGACAGGTGACAGGAAAGTTTGACAGCTGAGACGTGAAAGTTTAACAGGTGAAAGTTGAGTTTGACAGATGACAGGTGAAAGTTTGACAGACGAGTGCCGAGTTTCACCGATGACAGTTGAAAGTTGAGTTTGAGAGGTGACAGGTAAAAGTTTGACAGATAGCAGTTGAAGTTGACAGATGAGAGCCGAGTTTGACCGATCTCAGTTGAAAATTTGACAGATGACAGTTGAGTTTGAGAGGTGACAGGTGAAAGTTTGACAGAGGACGGTTAAATTTGACAGATGAGAGCCGAGATTGACAGATAACAGTTGAATTTGACAGCTTTTATCTAGAGTCTAGAGATGAAGAGGAAAGATTTGTATTTTTGTATGTTTGTAACGAATAAACACAAAAATTACTAGTCCAAGTAAAAAAAATATTTTTACCATTAGAATGCTACATTATCCTTGAGTAACATAGGCTATATTTATTAGTAGAAAAAATTAGGGATCCCTACTAAAACATCAATATTGTAAACCGAGGTGTAAAAAAAAAGAGTGTGTGTACTTATGTACACGCGTTAGAAGTTATACTTCTTTGGCGTATGGAAAAAATGTAATAATTTTTAATTAACGATGTAAATAAATTATACATACCGACAATTAACCTCAAATCTATAAATGCACTCAAAACAGTTTATTCAAATCAGTTTTATCACTAATATTCAATATATATATATATATAGATATACTAATAAATAATAAATTATTAGTATCACCGTCGTATATAAAATTGATTTAATAAAAACACCAAAATAATATTTATTTATTCACACTGTTTAATTGTACCCTTACGAAACACGTGTTCTACATATAAAAATACTAGAATATACAACTTGAACATAGTTATCAATTTTCATACCACCTAGAACTAACTTCATGCTGTTAAATTTAGGTGTCGGTGTGCGCGCGCATCGTAAAAATTCACTCTCATCATTTTTCTCCATCGCGCCAAAAGAAGTATAACTTCAAAAATTGCCATATTTTTTTTTTAATTAAATGACCATCCGTACGAAGTCGGGACGGACCGCTAGTCTGCTATATAACAGAAATGCTAGATACATTATTTATACGTTACCTCTATATAATCGGATATTCAATAACAGAGGGCAACACGTGTACTAATAGAAAACTGAATATTAATACTGATGCGAATATTTTAACGAGTAACTGTATATTTATTTACATACTATTTATTTAAGTCTCATTATGTAACCATAATAATTTATACTACCACTATTACCTACTTAAATCCGTTAAACGTATTCACTCAATGCTTTCCTAATATTTGATCAGAGGGTGTCGTATTTACCAGCAAATTATTTGATTACTCCAATAATACAATGATTAATAAATCAATGCTTAAGCATTAGGGATGGGATAACCTGTTTATCTCTTAATGGATTATTCGTAATATTAGGTCTCAACAATTGTATTATTTTACTTAGAAAACTTTCGTGATTGATTTCAATCATTATTATAAATACGGGATTTATCACGTACCGTCCGTGTTTCGACCGACAATGTTTCGGTTCAAATTCCTCCCCAAGGTTCACGAATTGAACCAAAACATTAACAAAACAACACATCGCTTTGTTAAGCGATAAGACCGCCCATTATGCTTACAATTGTTTGTTTTCTTTTTTATTTTTATATCTATTGTGTTTAGCTTGTAAGGTATAATAAAGAATTTTCATTCATTCATTCACTGTCGGTCGAATCACCGATAAGACGGTACGTGATAAATCATGTATTTATAATAATAATTGTATTATTATTTTGTCAATATCATAATCAAACTTTTGCCGTCTTAAAATCGTAAAATTTTCCCATTTAACGCGAACTGCAAAGATGGCTGCAGACTTGGAAAAATGAGTACTTATCTAGTAAAACAGTCGATACCAGTTTAAAAAAACTGTGTAAACTCTGATCACACCACATCTCTCGGCCTATGTAGGGCAAGTCTAGCAGTCTTATAGGAACTGTCGAAATGAAATATCCAATCGTTTATCCGTTTAAAGTTTTTACTTCTGAAATTGAAAGGGCATGTTCCTAAGGTGCGTGAGGCAATACTTTTTTATAGGCGATGGTTACCACTTAACATCAGATGGGCCATATGCTTGTTCTATCTTTTTTTTATGGTACATGGAGTTGGAACATGCTTATGTCCCACCTGATGTGAAGTGGTAACCATCGCCTATAAAAGAGAACTGCCTCGTAGGTCACGCACCTTAGAAATGTACCCAACGTTGCACTGCCCTGCGTTCATCAACTTGAGATCCAGGTATAGAAAAATTAAAAAAAATAGATACTTAAATTAAATAACTCGACTAACTCGAAATAGATTTTTGCACAAATACAAAATGTCTGATCTAAAAGGTGTCTAAATTTACGCATTAATTTGAACATCAGTATCATATTACAGGGTATATGTACTTACTCCTAAACTACCTACCATCTAAGCTAAAAAATGAATATGTACATGTAAGCAGAATAAATGAATATGAATATTAGCCATAAGACTGCTTACATAGGCCTCCCCATAGATTTCCACAGCGACCGATCTTGTGGGGCCCAACCGCCGCTTAGGACAATACTTCTGAAGTTTTATAAGTCCATTATTTATTAAGTATGTGTCTTTAAAAAAATACATTAAAGAAAACCTTTATTAGGTCGACTTTCTTTCTAGTTCCGTCCTACGCTTCCCAGGAAATAGGTAGATAGAAATGAAAACACAAAAGTAACATAACAAACAAAAGCAAAATATCTAGAAAATTTTTAATTTATCATGTTATGAAAAATGCTATTTTGATATGCGTATCCGTCTTTGTACAATTAGCAACCACTGTATTCAGTTTCAAGCGACAAAACGATCAAAATGTTGGCTATAATTGCCTTTATTAATTAAGTTCAATTTGCATCCTAGCACATTTGAAATACTAATTATTATAGGTCCTACTCAAAAAAGTGGTCAGTCGTATTAATAGACCGAACAAGGTTTTGCCCTTTTTGAGCTTTCTGGTGTGTCTACACTCCACCATATATACTATAACAATGCTCAATCTCTGGGTGCGCGCAATACGCATTAAAGGATTACAAAGTTTTCTCTTCACGTATATATAGATGAGTTGCAGAGACAGTCAAGGGGCACCAATTCGATTTTCAAAATAATACTTAGCCGAACCCATAAGATAAAGATCCATTTGACCGCTGTCAATTCGAAAATCGTACCTTACCGTAAATGCTTGCCAAATCCCATCACTACCATTAGACTCAGATTGAAAGGACTTAGTGGCTTTCTTACAACCCCCACCCCTTCTTCCTATTCTGTATCTTGAAAATGTGGTGACTAATGTTTGACAAGTAAAACGCTAATCAACTGCAGTAATCAGTATTCATTTATTCACCATTTGAATACATTGCATATCACTCAGTAACCAACTCACACACGGAGACCTCTATGATAGGAAAGGGCCCCCCCTTTCCTACGGCAAAGCTGTGTGAGGAAGCTAAGTGAGGAAAAAACACCAATACGGGTGCTGGGCTGTACAAGTGTAGGAAAATATAGTTACTGCATTTTTCCCTCAGTCACATTTCAGTTTCCTCGCACATTTCTAGCGAAAGACTACTCTAGTAGAAGCTAAGAAAATGTATCAATATATTCTGGTTTTTTCCTCGCATAGCTTTGGTGGAGAGTTGCCCTAATATCAGACGAACATTGATACCGATAATGTAAGATTTTGTGCGATTAGAAAATGAACTTTTTTAACATAAAACTGTACGTAAACCAGTACACTGCCTCTCGGCAAACTAAAACCCACTTTTGACATCAGCTGTGCTTCGATCAAAATTACAGATACCATAATAATCAATTATTAAACTTAATTCGTTTTTATTTCTTACGTAAAAAATGAGGAACGCATGTGATTCATAACAATAGACTCACAAAAAGCGCTTGGCGGATATCATTTTTTTTATACTACTTGGAGATGGGACAAGATTATGGCCCACCTGATGTTAAGTGGTAACCATCGCCTATAACAGAGAGTTGACTAGTAAGTCATGCACGTAAGCAATGTGCTCTACGATGCCATCAATTGTCCATCAACATAAGGCATACAGGTGTTAAGCCCCATGTGCATGTAAGTAATTTCACTGGCAACCATACCCTTTAAACAAACATGCAATCACACAAGAAGCTCTACTACTCCTAATCTGCGAATACAGTCAAAACCGTTAAAACGACATCGTTTACAACGACCTATCGGTTATTACAGCCAGATTGTATGGTCCCGTCCGAATTCCTAGTAAACTATTCAGTAAACAAACCGCTTATAACAACATCGGATACAGCGATTTTTATTTTTTTATATTTTATTTTTTTCTGACTCGTTTATATACATAACCTATACTAGATAGATAACTACATATGATAATATAACTACTGTATTTGTGTATATGACTGTATTGCTTAAAACGACTATCGGATATAACGTCGGCAACTATACGGTCCCTTCGATGTCGTTATAAACGGTTTTGACTGTAATTATATTTGCTTCATAGAATACATATAAACGATAAAGGCAACTAGGATATAAGTATAGCCAGCATACTAAGCTGATCTCGTCGCCAATAGCAAATTAGACCACTCCGATTAACATTGTTTGCGCGACGTGATACAATAATGATTAGATTATGTTACGCAACCAGTATCCCCACTCTCGTTATTTTAAATTTAGTGAATTTTCTGGCGCTTTACAGCTTAGAGCATAGCTTCTCGTTACGTCAAACGCTGCGTTAACAGGCATCGAGGTTAGATCGAAAGTTGAATTTGACTGGATTACTTAATTGACAAATTAATTACAAGGACAATTACAAAAATTGACAATTAACAAATTTAAAAACGTAATTAAACAGAATCTTTATAAAAGAGCCGACTGTAAAATATCGGATTGTTTAGATGATAGAGAAGCTTGGGATTGAAATTGATCCAACTCGTTCAAAATGTTACAATTTAGACGTAATTTATTTTCTGTATTATGTATAGTCATTAAAAAAAACAACCAGCCTTGTTTCTAGCCTTTATTTCCTGGCTTGGTCGCGAAGGAACAGGCAGTAAAATTGGCGTTTCAAAGTGATCCTTGTGATTTTAATGAAAAAAATTTTTGACTTTGACTTTGAATTACCGGAAATGGTCCATATTCATGTAGGCAAGATTGGAAGACATAGCAAAAACCGCAGGTCATACGTGCGTCAGATAAGCGCAAGATAGAGGCCAATGGCAACAATGAAGAGAGGCCTATGCCCAATAGTGGGATGAAAAGGGCTACAGATGATGGCCTTCTGAGAAAATAGCAAAGTTTTTATTTTATTTCTGAAACAAAATCTGATCACGTACAAAATAAATTAAGCTTGAGAAGGTAAGTAAAGATAAATGAGTAGGGGAAGTAGACTAAGGTCTAAACCAAAGGCGTTAAGATGTTATGATTTTGCTTATTAGTAGGATTGAGTAACCAATTCAACTCTTAGATTTGAGTATTTTGTTAGTACATCTAATAACTACCGAGCAGAGTCATTTAATGGCCCATTAAACGTCTCCCTATTATAAATCTCTGGTAAGTACCATTTAAACACAATTTCATTGCTTTGGATGTAGCAGTAACTGATATTTACATTTTAAGAATACGCCTAAAACAGGTTATCGACGATAACAACATAGCTGAGAACAGACACCAACTTCGATTTTTATTTCTGTGCAAACATTATTATCAATAAGCCGCTTTTTCACAGAATATTGTAAATAACTAGTTGCAAATACATAATCTATCTTCTGAAATAATTTGTAAATATTATAATCTGAAAAATAAACAGTTTCTACTACTTTACCTTAATCAAAAGTTCCATAACCATTCTCAAAGCTGAACTATTCCTAAAACACACAATTAACAATTTGCACTCGAAACCAAACGAAACTAACTGAAAGTTTTGTTCCAGGTAAATTACTAATTAATATTTGAAATATTTAGTTTGACAGTTAAAATTTTTAAATAAACCGCGATGGCGGGATGGTTTGAGTCCGGACGGATCCCGCCCGCCTCGAACATTTTATCACACTGAAGTCTGAACGTCGCTGAAATCTGCTGTTAGGGACGTACCATAATTGTTTGCAATGATCATTTTATCGACATGTCACATCACTAGTAGAGAATAACAGTGCATTTCTGTACATTTAATTTACATTAAACATTGTTAAACAATTAATCGTCTTATAAAAGTTTGTTGGTAATAAAAATTGCGTTCACGGTTTTAATTTTTTTTCACTACTATGGCCTCTTTTAGTTAATAGAAATATAGATTGATCATGGAGACTGTATTTCATTATAGCATATTATAAAAGTGGATTTTTTTATTTATAAATAGAAATAAGGATTTTTCATTGAGGTTGCATTTCATTTTAGTATATTATGAATGCAATGAGCCTCATTCTATTTTCTAATTTATTTACGGCGTTTTACTAGAGTCGTGTTTACGCATCAGGTATCGAGATAACAATGACCAACTTTCAGAGCATGAGCGATGAAAATAACAGTTGTACGACGGAGAAGAAAGGAATGTAGATTTTTTTAGACAAATATAACTGACAAGATATATAACGTTTATTTGCAAGAACAACATCTTAGATTATAATTAAGCACATGTATGTTCTACCCTAATAGGACATGCAAATGTTCAAATAAAATACAAAATAATTAAATGAGAGCAATTGAACACAAAATAAATAAAGTCAAAATATGAGTTACAATACAATGGAATATAATAATTAAAATTGAATGTCCCTGTAATCTAAGTATTCATTTAATGAATAATAAAATTTGATTATACGCCATTTTCTTAATTTAATGTTGAATAAATTTCCAGATAGATTCTTTAAATCCTCGGGCAGATTATTGCAAATCTTAACAATCATATAATATGCCTCATTTTACGTCATTGTAAGTTTATATTTTGGGTTGTGCAGTCTGTTGTCAGGTCCATTCAATAGTTTTCTTACACAGGTTTCTTTATTTTTTTTAAATAGTTCTGGATGCTGCTTTACAGCCCTTTCCCACGGAAACATCCCATTTTTTGCAGGTACAGTTTTTTTCAGAAATCCGTTTAGTATCCTAGTCGAGTATCCTGTTTGCAGTATTCAGCAAAAAACAGGGATCAGGAAACTCGTGTGAATTGAACGTATTGAAGCACGTACACTACTAAGCGGGATCCTGCAAAAAACTGTACCTGCAAAAAACGGGATGTTGCCGTGGGAAAGGACTATTACAAGCTATAATTATGAAAGAACTAGTGGTTCGCCCCAAACTGAGATCTCGCGCATCTCCCAAAATAAATATTATTCTTAGGGCGACTTGCACAACGATGCCTAAACGTATTTAGTGGCTAAATATGATTTAAGGAGTTGTCAAATCATACAAATACTTCAAATTTAAACATGTTTAGTCGCTAAAAACGTTTAGTGATCTTTGTGCATACCGGTCTTAATCTTTGACTAATAAATTGGAGCCACTAAATGCATAACGAACCTAATTGACCCACAGTTTCATTCAAATTAGATGTAACGAGGGTTCTTGTCAATTGGTTTTTTTTTTGTGGTACAAATGGCAGTAGTTCAGGATTTCAGATTTTTGCCTATATTTGTGTCACTAAAGCTACACGAATACCAAATTTCAGCATTGTGGGGTCACTGATGTACTCTGTGAATGTTGTCAAAGTTTTGTTTTTATTACGGCTAATAACTCAAAAGCTTCAAGGATTAAACTAAAAATAAAAACGGAGCTCAAATGTACTAATGAAGACCTTTCATTTGACGTCCCATTTGACCTAATAGTCTCACTTTGATTTTTTTTGTACCCCTTTTGAACCCCAATATATCAACAACCCCCCAACATTTTTAGCTCATTTAGTCACACCAAAATTGTACCATCACTTCCTGTATCAAATTTCACGATGACCGGATTAACGCTTCGAAAATTATCCTCAGACAAACAAACATACATACAATGCCGATTTGCCCAAGTTGAGTTTGAGATCTCGCTTCGCTCGATCAATTATAAGACCATATGCAAGTTATTCTTCCGAAGTAATAATCAAAGATCTTTTAACATCATAATATAATGGGTAGCTGTTTTTATTAAAATTATCTCACTTCGGTGTATTAATTGTACATCTAATTGTAAGTAACTAATGATTCGCCCTGAAATGAGATCTCGCGAATGGTAATACAATCCCGATCAATTAGCAGATCAAATCGCTCATTATTAATAGGTGTTTCATATAATATTAGCTAACATGTGCAAGTTTGAAATCGTGAGCATCCTGTTTTTGGAATGTTGTGCTTCATAGCTGCAATAAAACACGCCGTTTTACGCAAAGCCGTAAAAACGAAGCACCTTTTAAAAACAACTTTAATTCGGTATTTCGAATTCCGCTTATATTATTATTAACCATTTTGAATCTCAAAAGTCCAAACTCAAGGTTTGCCAAAGAGCCATGGAACGCAGCGTGTTAGGGGTAAAGATAATCGACAGAATCCGCAATACCACACTGCGCACAAAGACCGGCATCGCAGATGTTGATGACAATACTGCCAGGCTGATGTGGGACTGGGCGGATCACGTCATTCGTATGATTACAGACAAATGGGCAACATTCGTTACACAATGGGTGCTTGCAGATGGGTGTCGAAGCCGGGGCAGGCCGAGGAAGCGTTGGCGTGACGACCTCGATACATTCCAAGATGGCGAGTGATCCTGATATATGGAGGAGCATGGGGGAGAGCTTTGCCCAGCAGTGGGAAAGTATAGGTTAAGAAAAAAAAAGAACCTCTAAATTGCCGAACCTTAGTTTATAAACTTAGTTACCTTTTAAACTTTAATTTTGATCAAATTTTCGATTGTTTGGTTGCTTTAAAAATCTTCTTGAAATACCTACCCCCTATTATGTATATTGAAAAAATCTGGTAACCACTTAACAAGTAGGTACTTGAAACGCATCAACTGCTTAAAATTATTTTCAAAAACTGTCATTCTCTCAAGAGTTTTCAAATCACTCAGAGACCAAATCTCTCTGGGTGACTTTTAAAATTGAGAATATAGCTGATGAATTATACAAATTCGAATGTCAACTTGTTTATTTGTTTGCAAGTCACTTCACACGAAATTTGGTATGTTTAATTATGATCAGGATTGGGGCATAGGATTTTGTTAACAAACCATGTGTGCGAAGCCATGGGCAGAAGCTAGTAATTTATAAAATGAATAACAATCATATCAAGAAGCATCCACATCCGCGTTAATCAGGAGCAACCTCTTGATTATGCACCTCGCGACAGGTTTGCACCGAGAGCGTCAATCACGCCAATATTACTGTATCTCCATTACATAATCGGGGAGCCAAACTACAACTTCGGAATTACCAACTTAATTTTTCTCCATCTGGAGAAAGACTGCATTTAACGTACGCGTTATATGTATTGCGTAATCAATAAAGTATCGATAATATTCTATCGATAACATCTCTTGTCTACACATCTTGCCATCGTCTCTGACAGGGCAGCAGATTGGTACGCTACGCGCATGCGCCCTAGCTGTTTTTCTCAACAAACTTGAATTTTTTTCTTCTATGGTGAATCCTATAAATCTCCACACCAAGGCGAGAGACATGAGACCCATTTGCGTGGGAATCAAAGGTTTTTAAACGAAAACATAGACATAAGTCAGTAAAAGTTGAATGAACCTTAACCATCTCGATCTGTAGAGCAATTTAAAGTTATAAAAACTATTTTATTATTTGACTTCTAATGTCCAAAGTTTCAAGTCGTTTCATATTTTTCAAGCTTGGTTGCGTACAACACGATAATTTTAAGTTTTTCAATAACGCACTTGAGGTCTTTTTGATTAAAATATATGAGTATTCTTAGGCATTCTACTTTGTTATTCTTTATCTCACTTTTATTACTAGAACCCGTAAAGGTTTCACTTAGGTTTTTCAATAAAATAAATTTTATGTTTTTGCCTTTTGATAATTAAGTTGGCGAAAGCTATAACCTAAAATTTCTTTTTGAACCCAATATTTACTCCTGTTTCTCGCGATCAATCACCGGGTAGAATGAATTAATGAATGAATAAAAATTCTTCATTATACCTACTTATTTTGTGTTTAGCATAAACACAAAAACAGTATTAAATATTCATTTATTGCATAATAGTGGTATATCAAAAATATATTGCAAAGGTTAGTTACGAGTATGTGAGAAATAAATAAAAATAAAATTACAGAAAAAGAAAAACAATATTCAAAAATAAACGTAAGGATAATGGGCGGTCTTATCGCTGACGAAAGTCCGGGAAGACTCAGGCAACAAATCCATCGGGGCATATTTTTTAATAATTTCTTTTAATTTTATTTTTTCCATTATCTACAGCTAAATATGCATATCCTGTATGAACAATGAAGAAATATTAAAACAACATTTGTCCCACAACTTTACGAAACTCGACAGTTATAATTGAAGAACCACTTAGTAAAAATCGACTTATTTCTCTTGAAAATAACAGTATATCAGCTATTATTTCGCACGTTTAAGGTAAGTAACCAAGACGCAAGTCTAAAAAATAACTGATGATAAAAAGTTGATAATTTTCATGGGCAGAATCTTTGCCGAAACATGTATTTCGGGGCACCTTGTATAGTAGGACGTCCTACGAATATTCGGAGTTGTACAATATTTTCGGTCGGAAGGCCGGAACGTAGTAGCATTTCGTAATTGCTACGCTCACACGGCGCGCTACAGACCGTAGCACTTTGCGTAGCGCTGCTACGCTTGGTCTACGAACCGTGTCTACAACGAATTCAAGTTACGCTAAATCATAGAAAAACTAATTATACTGACTAAACTGAGTGCAGGAATATAAGGGACACCTTTTTTCTTTTTTGGGTTCCCGGCTAAAATGTTAAAAACGAAACGGCTCAAAATACACCGTCATCGGCCGTAGTATGCTCGGACGTTGACGGCCGAACTCAGCCGACCAAATCAATCGTATGTAAAAAAAGAGGGCGCCTACTGCGGCCGATGACGGATTATTACTTTTTTTTAACTGGTTAGATTTTCATTTGACCACAATCTCACCTGATGGTAAGTGAAGGTGTGATCGAAGATGGAGTACGCTTGCCTAGAAAAAAACCTATTCACTCTGGACTTAAAGACTCAAAGATTATACTGGTTAGGAAAAACATACGCTTGGAAGTGAGTTCCACTCTTTACTTGTGCTAACAAGAAAAGTTGAAGCAAATCGTTTGGTACGGCAAGGTGGTATGCCGACCAGGTATGGGTGGTACTTCTCGGTACGTCTTCTTGTCCGGTGATGGAAGGGGGAAGGATAAGGTCATGCGGTCAGATCTTGTGCACATTCACCAAAATGAATCTTGTAAAAAACTGAAAATCTAGCTACTCGGCGTCTGTGCTCTAGACTTTGTAAATTGGCTTCCACTAAGGAGTCATCACCAATGAGTCTAGCAGCACGTTGCTCAATCGAATCAAGGGCTTCAAGCTGATACTTGGCTGAGTTATCCCAGAGATGGCGGAATCAGATCGTATAGTTCCGGATATATATAATAATTGCCTATTGTACTTACCTTAATTTTTGTGTATTTTTATTGTATTTTTAATTTTGTTGGTGTGCAATAAAGAGTATTCTATTCTATTCTATTCTATATCGGATTTGATATATTCGAGCCGTTATGGTGCGACTTTGTCCGTCTGTCACCACAGCTGATAATCTCAGCAACGTCTGAAGTTCATAACTTGATTTTTTAATAATTTGAAATGATCCTGGCCCACCTCTCTTGCAAGAAAAATAAAATATTTTGGGGCTAAATAGGTGGAGTACAAAACAGGACAAATATGTCAAGTGGGGTTTCAAAGAAAAGGACGTCACATTGCAAACTCTTCTTTTATTTTGTTTTATGGCGTACCAGATGGGGCTTCGCACGCGTGGTTTATCTTCAGCGCAGTCGGGCATAAAGCTGGAAGTAAAAACAAAAAAAGCCAAAAGAGTAACGTCTTCTTTTATTGCATCGGAACCGACGACTTGGCGAATGCGCCTGGAATCTCAATGGGGCAGTAATTTGTTGCAAGACTTACAAGCTACATTGATTTTAACTACGATACGTGATACAGGCTTCTTGGAGATATAATAATAATATATATTATTCCTGCATATTTGACCTGCACCTAACGGCTCCCAGCAACGTTTATCAGGTCTTCTTTCATAAATTAATTTCAGATTTTTCGCTTTGCAAACTTCGGAGATACGGATTTTTTTCGTAATTTTTCATTCTTTTGCTCGCTCGTACGCTAAAATATCTCGGGAGTAAATGATCGCTTTCAGCCCTTGTATTACAATATACTATAATATAGGTCTGGAGAGCCCCACTGCGCTGGGTAACTTAATATTTAGATTACGCTGGGTGTCTTCAAGTCGCGAGTTCTCGTTCTTCTAGGCAAGCGTGATCCATCGTAGTATGCATCATCGCTTACCATCAGGCGAGATCGTGGTCAAACGCAAGCCTATAATGAATAAAAAAAAACGCCACTCTATATTTTTGTAGTGATGTGTGCTCTGTGCGTATGAATGGGTATTGGGTATGCGTATGTGAGTCGAGGGTGTGACAGTGTGTGTTCGTTCGTTTGTATGTTTACCCAAAACGGGTGATTCTATTCATGATAAGTAACTTTTACCCGACTACGATGAAAGGTTAGTGTTTACTGCTGTGATCGGAGGCTATTCGGAATAAAAACTTTTTAATTAGCCTCCGAACTGTGAAACTTGTTTCCAGCTTTTACGTAGTTGGGTGTTCGTTACTAAACATTTATTTTATGTAAAGAGTATTAGACGTTATTGACGACCTCCGTGGTGCAATAGGCGAATAGCCGGCTGAGACGCAGGAGGTAGTGGGTTCGATTCCCGCCGCGGAACAAATGTTTGCATGATCTACAGATATTTGTTCCGGGTCTGGTTGTTTCTGTATATATTATAAGTATGTATTTACAAAAAAATAAAATGTATATAAGTATTCTATCAGTTATATGGTTCCCATAGTACAAGCTCTGCTTAGTTTGGGGCTAGATAGCGTTGTGTGAAATGTCCAGCAATATTTATTTACTTATTTTATAAAAAGAAAGAAAATATGTTTACCGTAACTTAACTAGCCATGCAGAGTAGGTACCAAGATGTGTCCATGAATTAGGATTAGGACAAGTGTAAAGAAACTGTTTTCTCAGGGGATTTTTGAAGGAATAAAGTTCGAAACAGAATCTACAGAGGCAGGAAAAAACTCTGTATTCGGAATTATGCAATACAAGACCGGCAAACAATAAGTACTAATAATTTATTTTTTTCAACCTATATTGTCCCTCTGCTGAGCAAAGGTCTCCCCCAAGTTTCTCCATCTATCTCTGCCCTGTGCGACACTCCACCACTCCTGATCGAAGGCAACAAGATCGTCTCGCCAACGCTTTCTTGGCCGACCCCGACCGCGTCTTCCAGCAGGGATCCAGGTTGTGGCTAGATTAGCCCATCTATCGGGGTGCATTCTGCTAATGTTTCCCGCCCAATCCCATTTGAGCCTAGCTGTTTTTTCTCCAACATCGGCAATGCCTGTCAACGAACACAGCGTGGTGTTTCTCACTCGATCAATCCGTTTGAATCCGAGAACGCTGCGTTCCATTGCCCTCTGGCAAATCTTGAGTTTGGACTTCTGTGACTCGGTCAGCGACCATGTCTGCGCACCGTAGGTTAGAACGGGCAGGATACGCATGTCGATGAGCTGGCGCTTAAGTGTAAGAGGAAGGTCACCCTTCATGTGCTCCTTCATGGACCAGTAGCTTAAAAAAATACAAAAAAAAAATACAATAAATGTCGCCGCCGGCACGTACGTCGCGGCCGGTACACGGACTCTCGCTAGGTCGGACTCTCGCGCCATCTACCCTCTCAGTTTGGCGGTGCGCGCGGAAACCGCAGCGCTAAAGGATGCGTTCGAACACTTACCCTTGTCATTTTAAGCCCGCGTTACACAAGTTAATACTTCCCGCCCCCAACTTTGCGTCTTGGGTTAGAAACTGATATAGCTAAGAACCACCCTAGTTAAACTAGCTTTCTATTTCAAAAAACCGTGTCCGAATCGGTTCATCCAAGAGGGAACTACGATACCACAGACAGGCATACAGACAAACACAGACGCATAGCCAGATATAGACGTCAAACTTTTAACACCCCTTTTTGCGTCGGGGTTAAAAAATAACATAAAGAAGTCGATGCTTTGTCAGTAAACTTGGGCATTACGATGACGGTGATTATCCAAACTGTTCACGTTCCCGTTCCATCAGCATTTGGGTGACCGCCCATATCATTTTCACAGTACAGGAGGCATGGTCTACATGTCAGCCACGGCTATAAAAGTTATCGCGATGTCTGTGGCTTTTGGGTGGCCTAAAAACTTCAACACCGGAGTACCCAGGCCGATGGCTAATATGTAGAGAATGCTACAAATTTGATAACACAACTGTTTGTTATATATTACTACCCCACCTCTGTTCATATTACCCTACCTTTAATTGTTTATACTTACTACCCTACCTTTGTTCATACTTACTACCCCGCCTGTTCATATTACCCTACCTTTAATTGTTTATACTTACTACCCTGTCTTTGTTTATACTTACTACCCCGCCTCTGTTCATATTACCCTACCTTTAATTGTTTATACTTACTACCCTGCCTTTGTTTATACTTACTACCCCGTCTCTGTTCATATTACCCTACCTTTAATTGTTTATACTTACTACCCTGCCTTTGTTTATACTTACTACCCCGCCTCTGTTCATATTACCCTACCTTTAATTGTTTATACTTACTACCCTGCCTTTGTTTATACTTACTACCCCGCCTCTGTTCATATCACCCTACCTTTAATTATTTATACTTACTACCCTGCCTCTGTTCATATTACCCTACCCTTAATTGTTTATACTTACTACCCCGCCTCTGTTCATATTACCCTACCTTTAATTGTGTATACTTACTACCCTGCCTTTGTTTATACTTACTACCCCGCCTCTGTTCATATTACCCTACCTTTAATTGTTTATACTTACTACCCTGCCTTTGTTTATACTTACTACCCCGCCTCTGTTCATATTACCCTACCTTTAATTGTGTATACTTACTACCCTGCCTTTGTTTATACTTACTACCCCGCCTCTGTTCATATTATCCTACCTTTAATTGTGTATACTTACTACCCTGCCTTTGTTTATACTTACTACCCCGCCTCTGTTCATATTACCCTACCTTTAATTGTTTATACTTACTACCCTGCCTTTGTTTATACTTACTACCCCGCCTCTGTTCATATTACCCTACCTTTAATTGTTTATACTTACTACCCTGCCTTTGTTTATACTTACTACCCCGCCTCTGTTTATACTTACTACCCCGCCTCTGTTCATATTACCCTACCTTTAATTGTTTATACTTACTACCCTGCCTATGTTTACACTTACTACCCTACCTATAATCATATTTACTACCCTGGCATATCAGCCCCGAAGCGGGTCTTGGGTATCGACACTACAGCCACTCTGGTCCGTTCAGCGCCACTTAGTTCAGTTCCGCTACCTCCCGATTCTTCGTCATTCGCAGAGTGCTATCTTTTTGCCGCACTGGGACTAGGATTTTTCTTAGTGGGTACCTTTCTTTCCGTAATCTCTGATTATGCTTAGGTATAATATTTATTGATTTTATTTTAATAATTACAACGTAATGCATGCTCATGATAATTTTAATAATATATTATCAATAATATTGCTGTTAAAAATCGTGCAATTATGTAGTTTGTGCTACTGTAATTTGTACTCTGAGCCCCAAAACACAAGCTTATTTTGTGAGCTTAGCTTGAGGCTCTCTGCAAGCAATGTATTTAGCCACTAAATTTGTTTAATAGCAATATGAGTCCGTATAGATCAAAATTGGCAATGTCATTTTGAGTAAAAATTTGTCAAGTGCAACACGAGAAAAACTGACCGCAATATTGAGATTGGCATCAATTGGGCTGTGTCTAATGTCAAAATCAAAGGCGACAATCTGTCTTGCTCGACCAATCATAAACGTTTCAGTTGGGCGTTTTAATGGAGTCGTTTTTTCGATTGATCAACATTCTGAGAAATGACAGATTGCCTTTGTTCTTAAACGACTCATATCATAAATAGCTTTAGTAAGCTTTTAAATCTTTCTGAAATAAATGATGTGATTCATTGACTTATTTTGCTGAAGGTAGAGCAGTACATTAGGAAATAGTGTTTATAAATGATAGAACAATAACTTCGATTGTACGCTTTATTATCCCAACGTAAAATAGTCTTTACTTAGCTGTAAAAAACTCAGTTTAAAATTAATATTTCTGTAACTAGGTCATGTTATGAAAATGCGTATTTACCACACACGAATGAACGAATCTCATTAAAAATCAATGTATTTGGAAATATCTACCTACTTACAGTATTTGAAGAACTGGAATGTAGTTTTTTATGCTTATTGGCTTAATGTTACTTCATGATATTGTTATCCATCTCCCTTTAATGTCCATGTTTAAATGTTCCTAGGTTACGCTAAGACAAGTCTAAAAAAGCTGTTTGAAATACTTCTTTCGTATAATAATTGCTCGACTCGGAGGCTTTTACTTCTTATATCTTTTTCCTCCTCTTTTCGGGTGTAGACGGGAACATTGCGTCGTCAGCGCGGATCAGCCGGTTCACTGCGCGATTCAACGAGACATCTGTTACCAAAAAACATATATGTTATGTAAAGTAAACAATATATATGACTGTCATCCCAAACTCTTAAATTTAACATTTAAAACCCGTATAAGTGACAGAGCTACGAACCATCCTAGTTAAACTAAAACCGTATCCGAATCGGTGCATCCGTTTGGGTACTACGATGCCACACATAGACATCAAACTTATAATACCACTCTTTTTGTGTCGGAGGTTAATGATAAAGAAGGCAAGCCCTCCATAGACGCTTTAGATTATCAAACGAGGGGATAAAGCAGTGCCTTGCGTCAAGGACGCTATATTGAATCCCAAACGTAACGAAAGATTCTATAGTTCCAGAATCCTGAGTGCAGAGATGGATATAAGCACGCTCAAGATGCAGACAGCTTTATCCATGAGAAGAATACTCTACTTTCCACACTTTCTGCGAGACTATAAAAACTAAATCTAGGTATTCTGTGCAGAGGTTAGTTCGATTTACGAATAAGTTCTTGTGTGTGTATTAAAATTTTAATAAGATGAGGTTCCAAATTCAAATCATTAAAATTATGCCAGCGAGGGCATTATACAATGAATTGGAACTGAACAGTGTGTGAGCGTACCTCACGCGGAATGCGGCTTAGCTGAGCACATACGCATATTTAATCTAAGCCTAATTTGAAGTCAGTTTATAATCACAAAAAATAAATAAATATTGCTGGACATTTCACACAGCGCTATCTAGCCCTAAACTAAGCAGAGCTTGTACTATGTGAACCAGATAACTGATAGAATAAACTTATATACTTTTTTTTGTAAATACATACTCATCCAGACCCGGAACAAATATCTGTAGTACATGCAAACATTTGTCCCGCGACGGGAATCGAACCCGCTACCTCCTGCGTTTGAGCTCCCACTGAGCCACAGAGGTTGTCAATGAATTATTTATGTCGAATTAGTGCAAGTATTTTTTATATCTTAATTTCTAATTGTCTAAGATATCTATGCTATTGTTTACACTACAATGTTTTCGGTAAGCAGATTGTGTCAATTGAATCACGCAAGCCAAATCATGTTTTATGATTATATTAATGACGGTTGAAAATGAAACGAAAAATATAAAATTTTCAAAACCTTTAATGTGATATAATTTAAACAGTCCACTTACTTTCTTAGTTTAAAAATTCCTTAAAAATTGCATGAAAAATCAAACAAATGCATAAAACTTCAGACTTATTCGTATACTTTGTATTGTTTATTTTTCATGCAATATTTATTACCTTAATGAATAATGTGTACTTTAGTTTCCGAAATTGTACTCGAAAAGGCAACATTGATATAGTTTTAACAATAATTTATCTTATTTAATATAATAAAAATATGACAGTCAGCGTTAAAGTCACTGGTTGGTATCATAAAAAAAAATATATATATAAGTAACAGATTAGCTAGATCAAACATTACTTGGACGGGTGGCACATTAGCTTTACCATTAAACACGTCCTTGCTTCGGTATAAAAGTTTACAAGCCTTGAAACCTTCATCATTATCATCTGAAAATTTGATGCTGAAATCCCCAGTTAATAGAACTAGATTTTACGATGATTCCTTTACAGTTCAAGCAACACGTCTTTGGAACACATTACCGGTCTCAATACGGTAAGCCCCATCATTAGCCACATTTAAAACAAGAGTGAAAACATTCATCTCAGAAACGTCGTAGTATCGCTATAGATATGTATGTTTATGTATATTTTTATTTAATTGTATTTATTGTAGGTATATTATCGTCAATGTAGGTATATTTACTTATATTGTTATATATTACTATATATTGTTTTATCTTATTGTAAATGATCAGCGCTCTCCTTAAATTTAATTAATGTTTTGTTAATGTATACACCCCCTTCCATTATTGTAATGATACAAAAATTCTCTCCATCCAAAGGTTGACTGGAAGAAATCGCGTCTAAACGATAAGACCGCCCAATGTACTTGTTGCTTTATGAATTTTTATTTTTACGTTTGTTTCTTGTGTGGTGTACAATAAAGTATTTTCATTCATTCTTCATCGATAGGAAATTCACTGCCGAACATAGGCCTCCTCCATAGACATACCTTCGGGGGTAATACATCACTAAAATCGTTGACATGTAATATCGTCCTGTCAAAATATTGATCCACGATTAACTAGTTTCTGAGTGCAATCACACTAATATTATAAATGCAAAAGTTTGGATATTTGTTTGTTACTCAATCACGTCGAAACAACTAAATCGATTTCGATGAAATTTGATATGTACACACGGCTACACATCAAGCTATTCATTTCCCGTCTATGCTGACCTCTCATTGTACGGAAAACCTACACAATGCGAAGTCAGCTTATACTGGAATTGTATAGCTTGAGGTGTAGCCGTGTGTACGTAGATTCTAACCTGGATTAACACATAGGCTACTTTTTATCCCATAGATCAGTTCACATAATGATCCCATAATCATCATGGGATAAAAATGGGATGTCAAAGTTTCTATATGTATTTTTGCACCCCAGAACAACATGGGCGAAGCCGCTGGTAACAGCTAGTCCAATATAAAAAATCTCACGGTGTTTGTGGTCGCACTCCGAAACGGGTAGACCGATTTTTATGAATTTATTTATATATATTGGTAGGTACATATGAGAATAGGACGTAAAGTATTTTTCACCCTCCTACCCCCACCCCACCCCCCATTTTTTAATCGCGATTTTAGTATTTTTGTATGAACAAAATCCATATAATTTAAGTTATTCACATGAAGTGTCGCGTCACTTTGACAAGTGTTTTATATACATAGTTTTTATCCCGAAGTTCTCACGGGAAATTTCAAGCGTGCGAAGGCTTGGGCGGGTCAGCTAGTTTTTTAATATAACGTGAAACCCGGTGCTAATTAATTAAACTCATTGTTATAGTATAGCGTATGGATAACATACTATTTGGCATTGTGTGGTTGAATTTACGATTTATTTTTTAGACGTTTCAAGGAGCAGGCAGCAAAATTGACGTTTCACAGTGATTTTAATGAATAAAAATTTTTGCCTTGGCGTTCGCACAAAGTTATCATAGCATGCAAAATGATAGACTTCAAATCGGACCTATTAGATTTTCTTTAGTGAAGTATAAACGACATATAAATGATAGAAGTGACGGTTCAAACGCTATTTGTTATAGGACTAGTATAGCTACACTTCACTCCTACCTAATAATAACATCCAAAAGGCACATACGTACTTAGTCTTGACCTCAATACTTATATTCCTAGATAGAGCGTGAACCTCCTAAAAAAATGTATCTCTGCGGAATAAAAGAGTATAATGATATTTATTGTAGAATGTAGAAACATTGTACAATGTCATTTTACGGTCTTAATTTATTATTCCGTAGACATAAACATTTCTAGGATATTCATTCTGGTCTGGCAGAGACCTTGAAGTCTAAAAACTACGTCTTATTTAAATTTATTCACAGTACGTATATAAAACATCCTTCTCTTGCAATATTGCAATGAATAATGTCCTTATCTTGCAATTAATAAAGTCATAATCTTGCAATTAATAAAGATTATTTAACATTGACGTAATGAGGCAGTGGGGCGTGCAATTTAAGGCGCATGCCAGACATAAGTGACGTGAGACGAGGACGAGGCGAAGACGTGGCGCCCCTTTAATGTCCTTTCAATGTAATTTTTCCGACCAATGACTCTACCACTGACTATCAAATAATTGAGCTAACAATATAAATTGCGAATAAACTTGAATCTAAAAAAACAGTCTCAAATAATTAAATACAACAATAATAATTTAACCCCACAGTTTCCAACCTACTATTAAAGCCATACCCAAACCATCAAAGTAAATTTAAAAAAGAAAAAGTCCTTAATGTGGTTGAATTCCTATACAAACGTCCCGTGGCGATTCACTAGATAACAGAACAGCAGAAATGTCTTAACATATGCATACTTACATCTTAATGCAGGGTATTTGGTAATATACTGACGATATTCAAGTGACGGTTTCTCAAAACATAAAATAAGACTTATCGAAAAAAAAACTAGTTATATTATCAAATTTTATAGAAAATCGACTAAGTTTAGGTGATTAATTCAATATAAAACTTACTGCCTACTCTTGCAATCGATTTGATATCTCTTTCGGAAATGGCTGCGGGTTTAGGGCTAGAAAGGGACAACAAGAGATATCTCGAGACGTCACCAATACAGTATCTGTGGTTAGATGGCAAGCATTATGCAATAGCACAACATAAGTTTAATAAGGTGTTTGTTTTTAGATGCCAAAATAAATTTCACATTTCTATGGTAAACATTTATTTGTTATGCTCATCAAAATAAGCCCTTTAATTTTTGTGGGTATATTATCAAACACCCTATATTGTCGCAAAATTATCAGATTAATAAATATCTAAGTATTCATCATTTTCACTTATTTTAAATAAAAGGGTTTTTTTAATTACTATGTTTTTTATAAACAAAAGTGTACAATATTATTGATTTTGCAAAAATAATTAGACGTAACTAATTTCATACGCATATATATGTTTAGACATTTCTGCTGTTCAGTTATCAAGTAAATTGCCACTAATCGTTTGTATAGAAATTGAACCACCTCAAGGAGAACTAACTCTTCTTTAGGGACTAACTCTAACTTTAAAAGGTAGAGTTAGTCTCCTAGTAAAGTTTTCTTGTAGCTGTAACGGTTCTAGTGGCTGCCCTTTAGGTCCCATCTCAACTTTCCACCGTATTTACTAGCCAAGATAACATTTTGAACTAGATTTGACTTATTTTAGCAATAAATAATACTTTAAAAGAATAAATATTGTGAAATAAGTTAAGTACAAATGTATGTATAAATTAACTCTTATAAACTACAAAACATAAACAAAATAATATAAAATATTAAAATGATAATAAATAATTGAATATTACAACTAATATGTGAATACATGCAATCTTACGAGCAATCCCAGCTAGAATATAATATTATATTATGCTAGAAAAAATGGATCCACCATAAAAATGAGTTTTACCAAAAACAAGAAAGAGGCTCATTTCAAATGTGTTTAATTATTATCCACAGAATGATCAAGGTTCATTCCAAATGAGAGACAGAGGCTAGTTTTAAATGTATTTTACCAAACACAGAAAGAATGAGGCTCATTCCAAATATGATTTACCAAACACAGACAGAATGAGGCCTGTTTCAAATGTGTTTTCTCAAGCACAGAAAGAATGAGACTCATTTCAAATGTGTTTTACTAAACACAGGAGGACTGAGGCTCATTTTAAATGTGTTTTAGCTAACATAAGGAGAAAGGCTCGTTTTAGCGAAGTCATTATAAATACTGTTTATGTTTTGTCTGTTCAAATAAGTGTTCAGACATTGTTTTGGTCTAGCTGCACTGTTAACCTCCCGATTCGAGACCGCTTTAATTTACCGAATTTCAACCTTATGTAAATAAAAAAAAATATATACTTTTTGTACTTAAAGGCCTGACCGGACAGTTAGCTAGTGGTTATCCGGCAGTGAGAGGCTCTTTAATCTTTTCAAACTAGGCTTTTAAATCTCTCTTTCTTTAATTATGGTTTCGATAGAATGGGCTATTCTTCGGCACCACCTCTTGGCCACTTTATGCAATCAATGATTCAAATTTAAAACTCAAAAATTCTTTATTATATTACAAGAACTGTGTGTTACATGGGTTGGGATCTCCTCTGTTAAGTTGCCTTAAAAGAATTTTTGAAGCAAAAAGTGGTATCGAAGCGGGGTTCTAATTCATGTTCTACAGAAACCTAGTCGACGAGTCAGGGCCATGTTCAGTCAGTGTTGTATGATCCTTACAGTGAAAGAAAAAAACATGCTTTCACGCAGTTTTTCTGTATTCTAGCAAACATTTTGCAAATACGAATGATATCAGGTACACACAGGTATACACTTAATGTGTTAATATTTTTGATAAAGTTTGTGGACTTGAGTGCAATTTTCAATTAAATAACTATCAAAAATCTTTGCTAGTCTCGATTCAGTTTAGATCTTAGTTCTGTGTCAATTTGGTTGCGTTATCGAAACAAAATTGTTGCTTAGTTTGTTAATTATGTTTGTTTACTTTCTGTATGGTTGATCTGGATTTACAGCCACTGTTTTTTTTTTTGATAACTGTGATCTCCAAAGAAAATTATCATCATATCAGCCATAGGACCATAGAACATTACCTGCCAAATAGTACCAAACGCAACGGCAAAATAAACCGGCCAAGTGCGAATCGGACTCGCGCACGAAGGGTTCCGTACCATTATCTATAAAAACGGCAAAGAAATCATGTCTGTTGTATGGGATCCCCACTTAAATATTTATTTATTCTGTTTTAAGTATTACAAGTTTTACGGAAACAGAAATACGTCATCTGTGAAAATTTCAACTGTCTAACTATCACGGTTCATGAGATACAGCCTGGTGACAGACGGACAGACAGACATCGGAGTCTTAGTAATAGGGTCCCATTTTACCCTTTAGGTACGGAACCCTAAAAACAAGCATTATTTGCAGGATTACTAACGAAACTCTGAACTTTATGTAACAAGGAGGATTTTTAATAAAACGTAATTGTAATATCAGAAAAGGAATTTTAAAGCGTTTTTACTACTTTAGAATCAGCGTCAGAATTTCAAAGCGTTTTCATTTTTAGTCTATGTATGTGTGTATGTTCCACCGTAGCGCCTAAACTACTCATCAGATTTTGATAAATGAGGATTCTACCGATTCGTTATTATGGTGCGGGTGGCATAGACTACCATCGACATAGATATTACGTAGTCGGGTTTCCGTTTTTAAACTTATATAGCCTTTATACCACCTGGAGATGGAACAAGCTTATGGCTCATCTGATGATAAATGGTAACCATCGCGTATAACAAAATATTGCTTCGTAGGTCACACACCTTAGATACGTGCCCTGCGTCCATAAACTTGAGGCATACAGCTACTTTAAAAATAATAAAAGTAGATTATCAATGATTTTAAATGTTGCTTAGTTAATATGTTGTTTTCGTTCACTGTATGTATGTATGTAGTGTGTAGTGGTGGTGTGAGACTACCAACCGGGCGTGGTGTTGGCGAGGCGTCGCATGCGGCGCGTGTTGCGGTCCTGGTCGCGGATCTTCTTCTCCATCTCCGCGTTGGTGAGGGTCTCCAGGTGCGGCGCCCACTGCTCCGCTTCAGACGGCTGCCGGTACGGCGTCTGTGCCAAACAACAAACATTACCACTCCTTTTACAGACAAACGTATAGACCCCAGTTTGTTAAAATACTGAAATCATATCTTGTTTTTTTTTTAACTGGATAGATCTTCGTTTGACTACAATCTCGATGTGGTCACTAAGAAACCTATTACCTTAAAGAGGGCCGGACTTATTATGTTGCAAGTTTTGAGAATACAAAAAATACAATCGAGAGATTCCCGTAAACATAAACGAAAAGGGTTGCCAACTTGGGGGATTTAAATTCCCTAGTTTTTTATTTAAATTAAAAAAAATGTTACCTAACGCGTTGTTCGAACCCCCCTCTCGCCCCTGTAACGCATCGTAACGTTTTACAAGCCCCCAACCCCCCTTCCCCACCCTCCCAAATTGTATTACGTAATACTTGAACGGTCCCTTAGTCGTGAAAGCGTAACAAACAGACAGAGAGACAGGATTACTTTCGAATTTATATTATTAGTAAGGATTCCATAAATTCTTTAGTAAATAAGGAGCGACCACACGTAAAATGAGTTGACGACATCATCAAGAAATGTCCGGGTATGAAAAATGACGGGAAAAACTGTCATCCACTTTTTATTTGTCCATTCGATAAAGAAAATGGTTTCAAATGCATGAGTCCTAAGATATGATTTTTTTTTCGTAATATTCTATGGAAGTCTGAAAACCCATAGAAATAGCTTTAGTTAGTCAAGGTGTAAATTTCCTTTATTATGCAATTACTAATATAATTTTAGCTCTATAAATAAACGAGAAATTTGATTTTAACCTTATTTTCGATTTTTTTTTCTGTTCTTCACGTTCACAGATTTAATTCTTAAACTAAATTATTCTTTAGGTCAAACTTGATAAGTGTTAAAAATTTCAAATCGTTGTTTCAAGGGATTCGTGACTTATCAGGATTTCAAGAAAAGCTTAGAATCGCCACCAACTCTGACTAAATTTAAAAATTCCGAGAAATCGGACCAGCGGTTTTTGAGTTTATTCATTACAAACATACAAAAATACAAATCTTTCCTCTTTATAATTATATTCTCTTCATTTGTAATTACACTCTGTGCACCGCTGTCCATTACTGCTTCGCTCATTACTTTCCGTCCAAAGGTTGCCTGGAAGAAATCGCTTTCAGCGATAAAGCCGTCTATTATATTTAGCGTTAACTAGATTTGTAAGTATTCCTGGTATGCAATAAACCATTATTCCATTCTATTATTAATTGAACATACCTCTACAATCGGTAAAGGCGCCTCGCTGAAGGCATACGTCCGCTGATGCCAACTCAACTGCCCACGGATGCTGTAAGCGATGCCGGTCACAAACTCCCCTCCCAGACCCAGCTCCGAGCAGAGTTTCATCGCAAACTGCTCAGGATTATTTTCTTTCTCAGCCATATCCCATTCCACCTAAAAAAATACTCAATACTTAACTCAATCGTTTATTGTATTCCAGAATGTAATAATATGTGATAATTGATAGGTACACTATCATTATGGCCCCTGTTGGGCACAATCATATTATGGAGAGAGGGACGTCATTAGATGTCTGTTAGATTATATTTATTTTAATAAGAAAACATTCATATCTAATGTCAAAGTAGGTAGTAGGTATCTAAAATTTTTCTGGTGCGTTTCTTGCGAGGTCCCAAAACCCTTTGACATGCATTGAGACCGGCCACCAGGGAGATTTTAATGGGTCGTCGAGTCCGACAATCCCACATAACCCGTATTGTACCCTGCATGCAATGCGGGTATGTGGGTGCAGATTTACTCACCGAAAAGAAAAAAAAACTATAAGGAGGTATAAGGTATCTAAAATTTGTCATTAAAATATTCGTCAATTGTATAGTAGATTTAAGTAGTTTGTAGTTTTGGCCACCAACAGCTGCAAACGGCTGCTTCATATTCCACCAAATTTAAATAGATTAGTGATTCGTCCAAAAAATCAGGTAATTTTGACTGAATGTAAACTAAAGAGTAAATTGTCGACGAAATGAACCTACCGTTTCATTTAAATTACAAGCAACGGGAAATCATGTTAAGTGGTTACTCTATTTTGGAGTATGAATTGCAGTAATTCTGGATTTCAGACTTTTCCCTATATTTGTGTCACTAAAGCTACACGCATACCAAATTACAGCTCTGTGGGGTCACTGATGTACCCTGTGAATTTCATCAAAGTTCAGTTTTTATTATTAGTAATAACATAAAAATTATAAGCCACAGCGGCATATAATAATTAAAACGGGGTCGAAATGTATGTACTGAAGACCTTTCATTACATTTCCCACTTGACCTGATGGTCTAATTTTTATTTTTATTTACTCTGAGCCTCATTGTTGAGATATTGGGGTTAAAGAACCACAATATCTGAACAATGGAGCGCATTAGCTCATTTAGTCACACCAGGATTATGTCATCACTACCTACCTACTACATACCAAATTGCACTGATGATCAAACTAACGTTTTGAAAGTTATCCTTGGACAAACAAACATACATACAAGTCCGATCACCCAAGTTGATTCGTAGATCAATCAATTGAAAGAAAAATCAAATTTTGTCGGCGCTATGGGTGAATAGGTCAATGCTAATCTTACATTTAAAGGGTGATTGTAACACGCATTGTTCCATACCTGATCAACGAGCGATGTGTTCCCCACATGTACATTCAGCTTGATAATCACTCTCTGATCTGGATTCTCCTCTGAAAAGCATAACATATCCCACTTAATATTATATTATGTATGACAAGCTTCCGCCCGCGGCTTCGCACGCGTGGTTTGCCAATAAAAAGTAACTTATTTATCAATCCTGGTTATAATCTACGTACATACCATATTTCATCGAAATCGGTTCAGCCGTTACGACGTGATTGAGTAACAAACAAACATCCAAACTTTCTCATTTATAATATTAGTGCGATACGAGATTTATCACGTACCGTTTTAACGGTAAGTTAAACACGGAAGTTTTCTAAGTAAAAAAAAGAGTAGAACGTAATATTCCCGCGACGACTTACGCAGTGCGTTGGACGAATAACCGGCTGAGACGCAGGATATTGCGGGTTCGATTCCGGCCGCGGAATAAATGTTTGCATGATCTACAGCTATAACGCAAACATTTGTTGTTTCTGGTCACCGGGTCCAACCGGGGCAAACATTTGTCGGACTGGCTCTGGTTGTTTTTATATATATTGTAAGTACGTATTTACAACAAAAAAAAGTATTTAAGTATTCTATCAGTTATCTGGTTCCCATAGTACAAACTTGCTTAGTTTTGGGGCTAAGATGGCGCTGTGTGATATTATTTACCATATACTCAACATCGAAATACGACGCAGAACCAAAATCGTGGATGTGAGTAAAAGGACGAACCAGCTGAAGTAGACATGGGCGGGATACTGGGCAAGTGTCCCGCCCATCTCCACTTCAGCTGGAGGAGGAAAGACGGAAGATGGACGAGGGCGCAGACCAATTGGCAGACACCAGCCAGATGGTAGGACGACATCGCGAGAGTTGCGGGAAGGCAATGGATGCACCCAGCACCGGAGAGTGGCGTGATAACGAGGAGGCCTATACCAGTGGGTGGACGTATTACCTATGATAGCTGGCGGCTCGCTGGGATAGCCATCAATCTGTTGGCGGATGGACATGGCTATCGCCGGGATGAAGGTATTGGTGTTCAGCTCTAGATCATCGCATAATACCTCGGCGAACTGCTCCGGGGTTATAATCGATTCTGAAATATTTGTGATACATTATAAGTTATATCCGCTGGTTTGTCGTCGTAAATCATTAAATTCTGTTTATTATTTACTGGATAATGAGAACTAGGTTTGGGTGAAGGTCTGCCGTAAAATTGTGATGGACTAAGGAGCTAACCTTGTCTTAAAAATATATAAAAGTCATGCAAGTAAGCATACCATTCTTATTCCAAGTAAATGTGTCCCTCAGTTTTTGCCCCTCAATCTCCATGTCAAGTCGGATCGGCACCAGAACTTGTTTCTGTGATGAGTTTTCTAGCATCGCTGTCATGTCTGTGTCATCAAAGCACAGAGGGAATGTTCTTATCTGAAAAAAAAAAAGATGTCAAGGAGAAAAGGATATTTAGGCATGATTAGCCTCTTCCACTGACTCTATCCCTACTAATATTATAAATTGAAGACTCGAAGGCCCTTGTTAGGACTCAGCTGACATGGTCCTTCGAGTCTCACAGCACCCTAGGTATGGGTGAGGGAGGGGAGATGCCTGCACCCCTCTCTAATTTTAATTCTAGGGTGGGGGAATAGGAGATCTGCACTGACTTCCGGCATTGGGGTGTATTATGCATGACCCCCCCTTCTAGCCTAACCCCAGCTATCCTAACTTCTTGAAGTAACAGAGTAGGACTTTGAGATGGCAGCAGCTTTCCAGGGTCTACCTACGTGGATGTTGATGTAGTAGCGGTGTTGGTGAAGGATGCGGATTCGATGACCCCTTCTCAGTCTGGCAACATTTGTGGCAGTGCAGTGAAGTATCACATGTTCCAGTCTCCCTACCGAAGGCATCTGCGACGAATCCCACTGGCCCCAGTCTTCAAGAGGTGATGGTTAAGTTCAGTGTCCCATAATGATTCCCACCATCATCCTTAATCTGCACCCCTCTCTTCACTTCGCCCACCGTGTAGTGGGCTGTCGTCTGGACAACCACTAAAATCCATACTAACACTATAAATTCAAAAGTAACATCTCTCTGTCCCTTTGTTGTTTTTACGACTAAATGGCGGGTCCGATTCCGATAAAATTTGGACCTGGATTGAGACATACCCTACTTTTTATCAACTACGCGAGCAAAGCCACGGGCGGGAAGCTTGTCTGTGATAATATTTGCAAATCAAATAAATCATTAGTAATTAACTATAGACAGCCTAATAAAAAATAAAAAATTGTGCGTAACTAAAATCTATTTGTTATGTTATTTTAGTGCTAGCATGCTCAACCTTCGACCACACTATAACTTGACGTCAGGTGAGGTAGTGGTTTACTAGAGAAATCATCACCAAAAAAATAAATAATAAACATTATGAAAGAACAACATACAAACCCATTTTTACATGTGGAATGGAAGGAGGTATAGTACCTTCTTATTGTGCACCCTAGTCCTATTGATTGGAGTGGCTTGTGGCACTGCATCGAGATGAGAGGAGTTAGGCATGACAGGTAGCCATGATGGATTCTGTGACTTCTTGCTCTTGCTCTCTCGAGGAGTTGCCAGCTCCTGGCTGACTGATACCGCTTTGTACCTGAAATATTTGAGCTCTTCTTTAGTAGATAATCAGTTAGTTGAGCCTATTCAAAAATTCAACAGGGTAATTAATTTTGGTTACTGTGTTGATTTGAACCAAGGGCTCATTGTAAGGTTTATATATTTGATCTTGTCATTTATAGTAAATATTAGAGAAAACTACTAACTAGTGTGTTAATTGTTTTGTCCAAGCTTTTTTTTTTTTTATCTATTTTTTAAGGAACTTGCGTCGTTCAATACGACGATGTCAGTTCCATAATTGGCTACAGTAATTAATAACTATACAGCATCCTCCTTCAGCAGGTCGTATATGGACCGGTAGAACATGATCTACCGGTCCATATAGCTGAGTCAGATGTTTGCTCATCTAATACACTCTGAAACAGGCCCACATCGACCTGGTTGAATTTCAGCACTCTGTACAACTCCTCTCTCATAGATTGACTCCGGACACACTCTGTTAAAAAGTGGTATACATCCTCCACCACTCCACAAGCATTACAATTAGGAGTATCTATTTTTCTCATTAAAAATTTAAAGCCGTTTAGAGGCATATGCCCGGAGCGCAATCTATGCCATATCTATGTTGGTAAACCATGGTATGTGAGCATAGTTCGATAGCAGATGCCCTTCTCCCGGGAAGCAATATCAAAGTATTCCTTCCATTTATATCTTATACCTTCTCTATATTTATGTACCAATTCTGAATAGTCAGGTTTCACAAAAACTTCAGTACCATTTGAAATTGCCTCCCGAGCCAGGGCATCTGCCACTTCATTACCATGTATGTTGACATGTGAAGGAATCCATTGAAATCCCAAAGTCGATTCCCCAGCTACCAGCTCCAGAACCTTATTAACAATAGTGTAGGCAAGCGATACACTTCTGCGGCCAGAGGCGCAACGAGCCACATGTTGCAGTGCACTTCTGCTGTCAGACAGAATAACCACTTTTTTGAGTCCTGAGCTAATAACATAGGACAGCGCCTCCGAGATCGCAAACAATTCCAGTGTCATAATACAATTGTATGTATTATTATTATATTATTTCCAAGCTTATAACTTATTTAATTTTAATCACACTAATATTATAAGTGCAAAAGCTTGGATGTTTGTTTGTTTACTCAATTACGTCGTAATGGCTGAATCAATTTCCATACAAAATGTTGTATAGACAAATAATAACCTGGATTGAAACATAGGCTACTTTAATTGACAAACCAAACCTGTGCAGCTACAGCTGAAAGCAAGTAACTTTATTAGATGTAGAAATATTATATGTAAAATATATTTTGTATAATGTTTATCTATATCTAGCTTCCGCATGGTTTGCCAATTCAAAGTAGCCTATGTGTCAATCCAGATTATAATCTATGTACATACCAAATTTCATCAACAAACCAAATAAATAAATAAAGATCCAAACTTTCGCATTTTTATATTATAATGGATACAACTATAATCAACTACCTCTATCTTCAAAGGTTTGCTGGAAGAAAACTCTTATTAGGGTAAAGCTTGCCTTTGTACATGTCCATCTTGCAAGCTGTTTTGTCTGTAATCTATTTGTGTACAATAATAACAATAAAAACGCACTTATCATCATTCCCATCTATAATATCTTCTACTTCAGCAGCTTTCAACAGCGATACAGAACTGGACAGCACGTGAGGACCGAGACCATTATCAACCAGGCGTTTCCTCTCTTCATTAGTCAGGGTCCTTCTGACCATGCCAGGATACTTCTTATAGAGGGACCCGCGAAAGAGACGGAGGTAGTTGCCGACCTAAAAATAATCAAGGTTCAAAATGTGCCTATTGGGATGTGCTGCTTGAGTTTTTGATAAAATTATGACCCAAGAACAATTACGGTTGTTTATTGGCAATAAATTATTGCTAGCAGAAAATTGGCAAAATAGCCGGGATAGTAAAGCACAAGCATAGTTATTTATATGTGGATTTACCTCCGAACCAACACAGTAGAAATCTCCGCCCTCTTCTATTTGGAAACTTATCGGCTTATCGCCGTACGTGCGTAGTGCCATCTTAGTGGATTTTCTTTCCGCTTTTCTAAAATAAAACTATTTTCTCAAAAACAAAATAGACGCCACGAAAATAAGATAATGAGCTGAGTGAGTGAATGAAATAAATGATTATGACAAGAGAAGAACGAAACGAACGAACCAAATTATGTCAATAAATGTCAAAGCAAAACCACAGAATTTAAAACTAGTTACAACTTGATTAAAAAAATAATTGACTTCACAGACTACTACTACGTATACGTAGGTAGTCGACTATCAAAGTTGGTCGTTATTTTACTTATATAGATACTTAGAGATAACACGTACCGTCTTATTGGTGTTTCGACGGACAATGTTTCGGTTAAATTCGTGAACCTTCATCAGGGTGAGTGCGATCCGCTCCGAATAACGTCTCGCCTCGCACTGCGTGCCACAGCCCTCTGCGCGCGAGTAGACGGGTGCGGTGGTGGGGATTGAGTCAACGATGGCCCAGCGCGTTGGCAGGCTGCATCATCATCATTATCATCACTGTTGCTCTCTTCGGTAGTTCTCGGTACAGGCAAACACACAACACTACATATGTCTCTACCAGGTTCACTCACTCTTCTATCGCTTGCATCATGAAGATATGGCATCCAGGCTGGTGGTAGAACCCATCCTCTATCTCTGCAAAAGTTCGGCACATGACTTATTTTTATCGCCTCTCGGATCTTGCGAGGAACGAAGAACTTCTCTCTCGCTAAGACCCGGGCCTTGTCGAAACGAATGTAGTGCGTCGAATCAGAATCTAGGGCATGTTCCGCCACTGCAGAACTGTTGAAGTCGTCATTCTTCATTACACTTAGATGTTCAGTCAACCTGGTAGATACGTTTCGCTTTGTTTCACCAATGTGGCATTTACCTTAGTCACACGGTATCATATATACGTCGGGGACGCCCAGAGGGTCTCTGTCCTTCGGCAAACGTAGTAGCTGCCTCAATTGTGTTTGAGGACGAAATATCGTCTTGATGCTGTCCTTATGGCGTAACAAGTTTCCGATCTTAACCGTTATTCTTTTCACAAAAGGTAAGTAGGTATGCTACTGCTCTATTTACGGTTGTTATGCGTGATCTTGTGGATGTATCCGCAATTCGACAGCTCTGTCTCCATCCGTAGCCGTTTTGCTCTAGCACCCCTTTTATGTGTGAGAGCTCGGGGTTCACGTACTGAGAGTCACATAACCTTAGTGCTCTATTAATCAGAGTACGCGGTACCGAGGCTAGGTGAGCTGGATACCACCACTAGGACGGTACGTGATAAATCCCGTATTGATAATAATGGTTGGTCGTTATGTTTAATAAGAAGACACAAGAATCCGTTTACAAAATAAATAAAGCTTCAAAGTAGCCAAATAGTCGTGTGTGTGGTGCATGTGCATATGCGTGCGTGTCCCCATATCCCGCTTTGTCCCGACCATGCTACCAGTAAAACTGCTTTTCTTGATTAATACGAGATAGTCATCTTTGACGTTGAAGCCAGGATTCAGTTTGAAATTCCCACCTATCCTTTTTCCTTTTTAAAATCCGGGCCTCTTTATGGTAAATATTCGTTTCTTCCAGATTTTCGTGCTTCGTCTTAGACCACATCATCGCATAAGTGAGATTGTGGTAAAACGAAGATCTATCCAGCAGGGCTAGCACAGCGATTTCCTTGTCTACTCTTCAAAGAGACGACAAGGCTCAGACCGCAACTTGTATTTCTGCGTGTATTGTTATTTGTTTTTTTTTTAATATTGTTTTTCAAATTTTAGTGTGATGTGCAATAAAGCGTTATTCTATTCCAATCTCTGTCAATTCTTCCGAAATTGTCTTTGCCACGAGCAGCCTCAATAAGTTTTATTCCTAGACAAGAGAAAGATTCTCTGCCTATAGCAACGTACGTTGTATATATAATTAACTAAATATCTAACCAAAAATTATTGGCAAGCGCGTGATTGAGAAGAGTGCGAAAGAGACAACTTGAGAAGACAGTGTAGTCTAGGCATCGTAAGACCTAGACAATTTCAGAAGAAAGTTGTCTATTCTTAAATGTCAAAGATAGAGAAAATGATGGCTATCGTGCTCGGCGATGTAGACTACTGTCGAGGAAGTGTCGACAACGTTTCTTCCCGTTCACTCTCGCAATCGCCGTGCTTGAGACGGTCGACAAGTGTCTTCTTTGTTCCGATAAATGACTCATGACTAAATCCTCCTCTACAGTTACTGTGCTAGGCCTACAGAAGACCTATAAACAAAAAAAAACTCAAAACCTTTCCCACACTTCCCAAACATCAATGGTCGAAGTGTGGAAGACCTATGTTAACTGAAAAATAATCGAAATTGACACTTGGCATTGACATATTTGAAAGTTAGCATTCACCCAAGAAATAAAAATAAAACAAAATAACGAATCAAAAACTTCAAAAAGTCAGTTTTGATTGTGTTGCGTAGGGGGGAGGTTGTCGCAGCCGTTGCTCGCACGATTAGAGCCTAGCATATTTCCAAAATAATGACTTCAAGGACAGGAACATTCAAGAACCCGTTCTCTAGACCATGGATGTCAGAGACGGGTGCAGCGGCTGCGGCTGGAGGCGGTGGGTCGGTCGGCATGAAAGGTGTTGTGGCCGGCGGTATAACTGGAGGCATTGAAATTTGTATTACATTCCCTACTGAGTATGTTAAAACTCAGCTACAGCTGGACGAAAAAGGTCAGTGTACAGTCAAATTGCTAATCTACGCACTTTTATTGACTAAATGATGGGCTTTCAATAGTTTTTGTTGTAAACATCCACAGATAAATACATAATTAATTAATTAGGTACATTTTTGAGGTCATCACTTTTATTGCTCTAAGAAATGGAATTACTATTGAATGACTTGTTGGGTATTCCATAAACTTTCCACTGTTATCTAATCCTCAAATTATACCGTACTTGTTACCGCTAAGTTCTAATCAGATTCTGGAACAAACTGCATATATTTTTTTCAGGTTAGAAGATTGCCCTTGAGAATTCTATATTCAGTTCATTTAATAATAAAAAGTCGGCGGAATATTTACCGCGATTTGTGGACTTTGGTCATTAAAGTGTAGCTGTTATGTCAGAACAAACAAATAAATACCAAGGCTATCTATTGATTTGAGATAAATAGCTAGTTGCTAATGTATGCCTTTTAAATCGAATCAAATAGCATTTACTGAACCTAATGGTAGGCTATAATTTCTTCAGCTACAATACTTAATTGAAAACAACTATTTTACACAGTTGACAAATTCACCTGTTACAATAGACCATCACTGGCATTTTGAGGAATGGCACTGTCTAATCCCCATTTTTTTATACTACTTTGCGATGTTACAGGAAATGGTCCACCTGATGTTAAGTGGTAGCCATCACCTATAACAAAGTATTACCTAGTAGGTGAGGTTTATACAAATATGCCATAAGATACATTGCCCTGTTTCCATCAAATTGAGGCATACAGCTGTAAAGTCTCATGCCCCTATAATTTAAATATAATAGGTATGAATTTATTTCAATCCAATAGCGAAATATACCTTTCCATAAAAAAGCACCCTGTAATGTACATATGCTTATAAATTCACCCTGTATACCTAATTCTGGCTTTGCTAGACTGACAATTTGACACTTCTCTTTATTTTATTAATTTATTTCTGTAGGTAGGTATCTAATTTCACTAATTTGTAATAGTATACTTACAATCAGGAATGTCAAACCTATATAGTTCTAAGAACAGGCACTAGAAACTGCTACACAGTATTTTACTAATGCATTTTCCAGTATTAATATTGTTTAAGTTACATATATAAAGTTCACTGAATTAAATTGATCACTGAATAAACTAGTGGTTCTCCCCGAACTGAGATCTCGCGAGTCTCTCAAAACTCAAAAACAAATATTCTTAGGGCGACACGCGCAACTATGCTTAAACGTATTTTCTGGCTAAATATGGTTTAAAGAGTTGTCAAATCATACAAATACGTAAAATTTAAACATGTTTAGTCGCTAAATACGTTTAGGGATTGTTGTGCAAGCCGGCCTTAATCTTTGACTAATAAAATAGTGCCACAAAATAAATAACCATCTAACTTAACCTACAGTTTCATTCAAATTACAGGTAACGGGAGTTCATGTAATTGGTTAGTCTTTTTTGGGGTACAAATTGCAGTTTTTCTGTATTTCAGACTTTTGCCTGTATTTGTGATACTTAAGCTACACACATACCAAATAACAGCACTGTGGGATCACTGGTGTACCCTGTGAATTTTGTCAAAGATAAGTTTTTATTATGGCTAATAACACAAAAACTACAAAAACTTTACTAAAAATAAAAACGGGGTCAAAATGTACTAATGAAGACCTTTCATTTGACGTCTTATTTGACCTAATAGTCTCATTTTCATTTTTTTTTACCCCTCTTGAACCCCAATATCTCAACAACCCCCCAACATTTTTAGCTGATTTAGTCACACCAAAATTGTGCCATCACTACCTACCTATGTATCAAATTTCACAATGATCGGAACAACGCTTCGAAAGTTATCCTCGGACAAACAAACATACATACATACAACGCCGATTTGCCCAAGTTGATTTGGAGTGTTAATTATTAAAAAGTCTTAGTTTTTAAGTTTATTGTTTTATGTATGTTAATATTAATGTCTTTAAAATATTTATATATAAGGGCCTTGTTATCATATTTTGTATGTGCACATTGTTGCCTGAAATAAACGTTGTATTGATCGAGCGAAGCGAGATCTCCAAATCAACTTGGGCAAATCGGCGTTGTATGTATGTATGTATGTTTGTTTGTCCGAGGATAACTTTCGAAGCGTTGATCTGATCATCGTGAAATTGTATACATAGGTACGTAGTGATGGCACAATTTTGGTGTAACTAAAGGAGCTAAAAATGTTGGGGGGTTGTTGAGATATTGGGGTTCAAGAGGGGTAAAAAAAAATGAAAATGAGACTATTAGGTCAAGTGAGACGTCAAATGAAAGGTTTTCATTAGTACATTTCGACCCCGTTTTTATTTTTAGTTTAATATTTGCAGTTTTTAAGTTATTAGCCATAATATAAACTGAACTTTAACAAAATTCACAGGGTACACCAGTGACCCCACAATCCTGAAATTTGGTATTCGTAAGCTTTAGTAACACAAATATAGGCAAAAGTCTGAAATCCAGAATAACTGCAATTTCTACCCCAAAAAAGTATAACCAAATAACATGAACTCCCGTTACCTGTAATTTGAATGAAACTGTAGGCCAAGTTATTTGGTTATCATTTCGTGGCACTATTTTGATAGTCAAAGATAACGAATAATATTTTTTTGTTTTTATGGGAGACTCGCGAGATCTCAGTTAATAACTAGTGGTTCGGGGCGAACCACTAGTTATTAAATAAAATAGGTCCATACTAGGTAATATTGTAAATTCAAAAGTAACTATGTGTCAATGTCTATCTGCTTGATTGCAACATTTTCATTTGAAATATAGATAGACCTGGATTGAGACATTTTATCAATCAATAATTTTTCCATCTATTATCATTTTTATCATTACTCAATAAGATAAAAAAAATTATTACGTAATTTTGTAGCTAAAACTGTGTTATCAGAGGCTCATCAATCACTAAGGTCCCTCACCTTACGTTGGTCCTGACCTACAAACTCATGGCCAAATACTAAACCATTCATTGAATAAATCTTTTGGTACTATGTAATACATTATTATATTATATAAAGCTCGATTACCACTGACTGACTGACTGATTGACTCATTGACATGTTTGTTCTCCCAGATGCCCCCTCGTAGGGTGAAAATGTTTGGTGGGATCGTATAGAGGGAGTTCCGATGAGTTGGGAATAAATCCTAAAGTACCCCTTTTGTCCCCCATTCGCTCACATCGACCTCGTATCTCGGAAAGTATAGGTCTTAGAGAGTTGGTGCAAAAACTAATGTTGCAGAGGACATTTTTTTATATCCGGTTCCATGAAAAAAAAATTGTCTTTCATACAAAAAAAAAATTGTCCCATACAAAATATTTCTGTATGAATACCGTAAACCGTATATTTCGTTTGCCGTAATTTTCATACTGTTTTTGTAGGGAGCCCATGGCTTGTGTGTACTATAAAATTACTGTAAATTTGCTTGATTCTATATAATGGTGGTGGAGGGACATGAGATAACTTTCATAGTTTTTGCAAAGGTCATCATCATCATTTTGGAACATCCAATTTTTTTTTTTTTTTTAGTATGCAACTCTCATCATGTTTATTTTGGAACATCCACATTTTTTTAATTATGCCTCATCCACAATGATCACTTTGGAAAGTCAATTCTTTTTTTTATTATGCAACAGCCACTGTGTTCATTTTGGTACATAATTTTTTTTAATTATGCCTCATCCACAATGATCACTTTGGAACGTCAATTATTTTTTTTTTATTATGCATCATCCACTGTGATCATTTTGGAACATCATTTTTTTTTCAATTATGCCTCATCCACTATGATCACTTTTGGAACGTCAATTTTTTTTTTTTTATTATGCAAAATATTTTGTGATCATTTTGGAAAATCAATTTTTTTTAAATTATGCCTCATCCACAATGATCATTTTGGAACGTCAATTTTTTTTATTTTTTATTATGCAAAATCCACTGTGATCATTTTGGAACATAAATTTTTTTAATTATGCCTCATCCACAATGATCACTTTTGGAACGTCAATTTTTTTTTATTATGCAAAATCCTTTGTGATCATTTTGGAAAATCAATTTTTTTTTAATGATGCCTCATCCACAATGATCATTTTGGAACGTCAATTTTTTTTTTATTATGCAAAATCCTTTGTGATCATTTCGGGAAATCAATTTTTTTTAATTATGCCTCATCCACAATGATCACTTTTGGAACGTCAATTTTTTTTTTACTATGCAATATCCTTTGTGATCATTTTGGAAAATCATTTTTTTAAAATTATGCCTCATCCACAATGATCATTTTGGAACGTCATTATGCGACATCCACTATTCGAATATTCTCTTTGATTGCTTGTTACACTTCGTCATCCTCTTTTATTGTTTCTTCCGCCTCCACATCTTCTATTTTTGCATGTTCCACTTCGTTATCCTTTTAAAATGCTTCTTCTACTTCATATCCTCTTTAATTGCTTCAGTTACTTCATTATGCGCTCTACAAAATTGTGGTGTTTCATACAAAACTTCAATCGCTCATATCTTCTAAACGGGAAGAGATAGCCCTAGCAAACTTGTACAAAATATTGGTATAAATTTTTGGTGGAACTGTTTTTTTATTGTCATCCTTGACATCCTTTTTGAATGCTTCTCTCACTTCGTCATCTTCTTTGAATATTTTTTCCACTTCGACATCATCTTTGACTGCTTCTTTAACTTCGATATCCTCTTTGATTGCTTCTCCCACTTCGATATCGTCTTTGACTGCTTCTTCCATTTCGATATCGTCTTTGATTGCTTTTTCACTTCGTCATCTTTTTTGAATGCTTCTACCACCTTGGTATCCTCTTTGATTGCTTACTCAACTTCAATTTCCTCTTTGATTGTTTCTGCCACTTCGATATCCTATTTGATTGCTTCTTCCACTTCAACATTCTCTTTGATAGTTTCTTCCACTTCGATATCCAATCAACAAATTTATGATTTTTCTTACAAAACTTTAATCGCTCGTATCTTCTAAACGGGAAGAGATAGCACTAGCAAACTTTGACAAAATATTAGTACAAATTTTTGATCATTATCATTTTACAACATACATTTATATTATGCAACGTCAATCCTGATCATTTTGGAACGTCCAGATTTTTTTTATGCAACGTTCATCATGATCTTTTTTGCAACGTTCAATTTTTTTTATACAACTATTATCATGATCATTTTGGAACACCCAATTTTTTTCTCTTTGATTGCTTGTTCCACTTCGATATCCTCTTTGATTGCTTCTTCCACATTGATATCCTATTTGATTGCTTCTTTAACTTTGATATCCTCTACGATTGCTTGTTCCACTTCGATATCCTCTTTTATTCCTTCTTCATCTTCAATATCCATTGGATTGCTTCTTCATCTTTGATATCCTCTTTGATGGCATTTTCACTTCGGTATCCTCTGTAAGGGCTCCTTCCTCTTTGATTTCCGTTTGATTGCTTCTTGCACTGCAATATTTTCTTTGATTGCGTCTTCATATTCGATATCGTTTTTGATTGCATTTTTACTTCGATATCCTGTGATGGCTTCTTCCACTTTGATATCCTCTTTGATTGCTTCATCTACTTCGATATCCGCTTTGATTGCTTGTTCCATTTTGATATCGTCTTTGACTATTTCTTTCACTTCGATATCGTCTTTGATTGCTTTTTTCACTTCGTCATCCTCTTTGAATACTTCTACCAACTCGGTATCCTCTTTGATTCCTTAGTCAACTTCAATTTCCTCTTTGATTGTTTTTGCTACTTCGATATCCTATTTGATTGCTTCTCCCACTTCAATATCCTCTTTGTTTACTCCTTCCACTTCGATATCATCTTCGATTTCCTTTTGATTGCTTCTTGCACTGTATTATTCTCTTTGATTGCGTCTTCATCTTCGATATCGTCTTTGATAGCATTTTCACTTCGATATCCCCTGTGATGGCTTCTTCCACTTCGATACCCTCTTTGATTGCTTCTTCCACTTCGATATCCTCTTTGATTGTTTCTTCCGCCTCGACATCTTCTATTTTTGCATGTTCCACTTTGTTATCCCTTTAAAATGCTTCTTCTACTTTCATATCCTCTTTAATTGCTTCAGTTACTTCATTATGCTCTCTACAAAATTGTGGTCTTTCATACAAAACTTCAATCGCTCGTATCTTCTAAACGGGAAGAGATAGCCCTAGCAAACTTGTACAAAATATTGGTATAAATTTTTGGTGCAACTGTTTTTTTATTGTCATCCTTGACATCCTTTTTGAATGCTTCTCTCACTTCGTCATCTTCTTTGAATGTTTTTTCCACTTCGACATCATCTTTGACTGCTTCTTTAACTTCGATATCCTCTTTGATTGTTTCTTCCGCCTCGACATCTTCTATTTTTGCATGTTCCACTTCGTTATCCCTTTAAAATGCTTCTTCTACTTTCATATCCTCTTTAATTGCTTCAGTTACTTCATTATCCTCTCTACAAAATTGTGGTCTTTCATACAAAACTTCAATCGCTCGTATCTTCTAAACGGGAAGAGATAGCCCTAGCAAACTTGTACAAAATATTGGTATAAATTTTTGGTGCAACTGTTTTTTTATTGTCATCCTTGACATCCTTTTTGAATGCTTCTCTCACTTCGTCATCTTCTTTGAATGTTTTTTCCACTTCGACATCATCTTTGACTGCTTCTTTAACTTCGATATCCTCTTTGATTGCTTCTCCCACTTCGATATCGTCTTTGACTGCTTCTTCCATTTCGATATCGTCTTTGATTGCTTTTTCACTTCGTCATCTTCTTTGAATGCTTCTACCACCTTGGTATCCTCTTTGATTGCTTACTCAACTTCAATTTCCGCTTTGATTGTTTCTGCCACTTCGATATCCTATTTGATTGCTTCTTCCACTTCAACATTCTCTTTGATAGTTTCTTCCACTTCGATATCCAATCAACAAATTTATGATTTTTCTTACAAAACTTTAATCGCTCGTATCTTCTAAACGGGAAGAGATAGCAGTAGCAAACTTTGACAAAATATTAGTACAAATTTTTGATTATTATCATTTTGCAACATACATTTATATTATGCAACGTCAATCATGATCATTTTGGAACGTCCAGATTTTTTTTATGCAACGTTCATCATGATCTTTTTTGCAACGTTCAAATTTTTTTTATACAACCATTATCATGATCATTTTGGAACATCCAATTTTTTTCTCTTTGATTGCTTGTTCCACTTCGATATCCTCTTTGATTGCTTCTTCCACATTGGTATCCTATTTGATTGCTTCTTTAAATTTGATATCCTCTACGATTGCTTCTTCCGCTTCGATATCCTCTTTTATTCCTTCTTCATCTTCAATATCCATTGGATTGCTTCTTCCACTTCGATATCGTCTTTGATTGCTTTTTTTACTTCGTCATCCTCTTAGAATGCTTCTACCACCTTGGTATCCTCTTTGATTTCTTCCTCAACTTTAATTTCCTCTTTGATTGTTTCTGCTACTTCGATATCCTATTTGATTGCTTCTTTCACTTCAATATCCTCTTTGATTGCTTCTTCCACTTCGATATCAACTTTGATTGCTGCTTCCACTTGGAAATCCTCTTTGATTTGATTGCTTCTTCCATTTCGATATCGTCTTTGACTGCTTCTTACACATGGATATCCTCTTTGATGGCTTTTAACAGCTCGATATCCTCTTTGATTGCTTCTTCGACAAAAACAATAACACGCGAGTTGCGTGCAACTCGCGCACTACGCAACCTCTAGTTTCTGTTATATTTTTTATTGTGTGGGTATTGAAACAAACTGAATTATTTTTTTATAATACTTAAAATAAAGAAATACATTAAAAGAGGTATTTGTTTGTAAGTTTGTTGTAATGATTTATCTCCGGAACTACCGAATCATTTTGTAAATTATATCGCTGGTAGAAACCGACACTATTCCTGAGTGCTATAAGCTATATTTTATTTGGATAACAATCCGTGCGAAGTCTAGCTTGGCCGCTAGTTATTTTGTAGCGTCAAATTAAGCATGTTTCAATCACCGGGAAGAATCAGGTAATAAACTCGGCTGGTTTACAAAGAGTTGTTATTTATATCTACACTAACTTCCCCCCGCGGAGCGGCCTCGCACGTCAATAAAAAGCCTATGTCTAAATCTATTTATAAACCAAATTTCATCGTAATCGGTTTAGCCGTTTACTCGTGAAAACGTAACAAATAGTCAGACTTTAAAATGTATAATATTAGTGTGGAAGAAGTGTGAATCTAAACTTCTATATAGATTATGACCGGGATTGGGACATATGCTACTATTTACCCGACTGCGCAGGAGGGTAATGATTTTATTGACAAACCACGCGTGCTAAGCCGCGTGCGGACGGGTCAGCTAGCCTCATTGCCTCATTTAAATAAATATAAAATAAATAAAATATTACTGGACACTTCACACAGCGATATCTAGCCCCAAACTAAGCATAGCTTGTTCTATGGGAACCAGATAATTGATAGAATACTTACATACTTTTTTTTGTAAATACATACTTATAATATATAGAAAAACAACCAGACCCGGAACAGATATCTGTAGATCATGCAAACATTTGTTCCGCGGCGGGAATCGAACCCACTACCTACTGCGTCTCAGCCGGGTGGTCCCCCACTGCGCCACGGAAGTCGTCAAAAAAAATGTATCATCATCAGGATCTTTGAGTACGAATTAATTTTTATTTGAATAATGTGCAAGTCTAACACGGCCTCCAGGTTGTAGCCAGATTAGCCCATCTTTCGGGGTCACCCAAGAAAGCGTTGGCAAGACGATCTTGTTGCCTTCGAGCAGGAGTGGCGAAATATCGCACAGGATAGGGACAGCTGAAAAGACTTGGGGAAGACCTATGCCCAGCAGTGGGACAATTTGATAAAAGAAAATGTGTAAATGACCCAAGACTCGGACCCAGAACATACTTTTCAGATTTTCAGATAATATTTAATAATTTTACAGGAGGCACCAGGAAATACACTGGCATTGGAGACTGCGTCAAGAAAACTGTACAAGGCCATGGCTTCCTCGGCCTCTACAGAGGTCTCAGCGTGCTACTATACGGATCCATCCCCAAATCTGCTGTCAGGTAAATACCTAGATTGATTGATTATTGACCTAGATAGATGAATGATTGTCTCATCCAGGCCGGTTTCCACTTTATGAATTACGTTCATGCGCTCTCATATGACTTATATACCCTATCTTTGTTATGAACGTGCGTTTGCAGATACTGCACGTAAGGACATTGTCCTTGTAATGTCATTAGGTGGTTTATTTTTCAGGGCGTCGCGTTTTTGGTCAAGATCGCGCCTTCTGTCGTCTTCAAATGACCAAATATTTTGCTGGACTTGTCTACTCCATTCCGTGCGGTTTTCCGCTAGTTTTTCCCAACAAGAGGGCTCAATGTAACGTAGATAATACTTAATACTTCTTCTTCAGGCCTTTTCCCATTTTTATTTGGGTTCGGCTCTCCTAATCACTAGTCTCCAGATATGTCTTTTCTGGATCGTCATTGGGTCTTATGTTGTTATTCTCCAGGTCTTTCTTTATTACAGCCATCCATGTTAGTCTTCCGCGCTTTCTCGGTCCGATCTTAAAATCCAGAACTTTTCGATTCATATGGTCTACCGGCCTCCTCATGACATGGCCGTACCATCGTAGTAGTGTCTCTACTAATTTATCTGGTATGGGTCTTACTTTGAAGGTTCCTCTGATATAATGGTTCGGCACTTTGTCTGAAAGGGTGACTCCGGCAGACCACCTCAGCATTCTCATTTCGGCGATGTGTACTTTGTCTAGATACTTTATACCAATTGATCGAACGAAGCGAGATCTCTAAGTCAACTTGGGCAAATATGCGTTGTATGTATGTATGTATGTTTGTTTGTCCGAGGATAACTTTCGAAGCGTTTATCCGATCATCGTGAAATTTGGTATATAGGTAGATAATGATGGCACAATTTTGGTGTGACTCCATGAGCTAAAAATGTTGGAGGGTTGTTGAGATATTGGGGTTCAAGAGGGGTAAAAAAAAAGAAAATGAGACTATTAGGTCAAGTGAGACGTCAAATGAAAGGTCTTCATTAGTACATTTTGACCCCGTTTGTACTTTCAATAAAGTTTTGTAGTTTTTGAGTTATTAGCCATAATAAAAACTAAACTTTGACAAAATTCACAGGGTACACCAATGACCCCACAGTGCTGTAATTTGGTATGCGTGTAGCTTATATATCACAAATATAGGCGAAAGTCTGAAATCTAGAATAACTGCAATTTGTACCCCAAAAAAAGAAGTAATCAGTTATCATGAACTCTCGTTACCTATTTTGGCACTATTTTGATAGTTAAAGATTACGAATTTTTTATTTTTTTTACGGTACTCGCGAGATCTCAGTTCGGGGCGAACCATTAGTTTATAAATTAGAATGTAAGTCTGTCAGTCTGTTTTTCACGACTAAACGGCTGGACCGCTTTTGATGAAGTTTGGGATATAATCAGGACAGGGATTGGGTGTTTATTGACAAACCTCGCGTGCGAAGCCGTGGGCAGCAGTCAGTTCTTATCGAAAAGTTTTTCTTTTCAACATAATTATTTTACTAAAATACCGCTACTTCTCCTTCTTCCGTGTCGATGTCTCAAGAATAGCCATTTTGACCAGTACGTCGCCACGTTCATGGCATCGTCGGAGCAGGTCATCAGTTGCTCCGTCGTGCAGGTGGTAAGGCAGGATGGGCATGCAAGGACGTGTGCCATTGTTTGGAGCTGTGCACCACATTGGCATTGCGTCGCCGATTTGTCGATTGATTTGTATGTGTAATTCCCCATTTACCACTCATGACGGTTTTACTTTCCTGCAGTGTTTTTTAACAGTCCTGTTTGTAAAGAACAATGGATTTACAACTTTAAAAATAGATTGAAAAATAAACATAGGATTATTGTAGGATTACTCCTCTTCCTCAAATTTTGTCGACTGTTTAAAAATCATCCTGTATACCTATTTATGAAATACATAAAACAAAGGTTCAAAAAGGTATAATTCTCAACAATCTCCTACTACTTAAAGCCTCATAATTCTTAATATCCTGTAACTATTAAAAGTTTATTATTCGACGGTTTTCACTCAAGAAATGTGCAACTGTACTTAACTACCCAGAACATCGAAACATTCAATATCAATCAATATCAATATATTTTTATTTGGTACATAAAACCGTGTACAGAAACAAAATGGGAACGGTGATACCCGCAGGAGTAAAAATACTGTGTCGCAGGCGTCAACGCCCTCCTTCATAAACCATAACAAAATAAACAGTTCCTTATATTACGAGAAGAATTAGAGAAGCTAATGTTAATTTTAATGTTAAACAAATTGCAAGTATCAAGTATCGATACGATTACAAATACATTAACAAGAATGAAATTTTGAAATGTTAATTTTTTTTTTTTAATTGTAGCTATAACAGCGTAGAGTACATGCGTGCGTGCAGTGTATAAGAATGTGGGGGTGTGCTAGTGTGTGAAAGGTGTAGTATGGGGTGTGTTTGGCGAATGTGTGTTATTCAGCAAAAAGCAGAAGATTTTCAGTGTCATCGTAGGATAAGGATAACAGCCATTCTAAGCATTTCAACTTGCATTTGTAGTATGGTAGTGGAAAAATGTTAAGCGATTGGTTTAATCTGTTATACAGTGATGGACTTATGTAGTGGGAGTGGCGACTAGCTAAAGCTGTACGGCGACGTTCGATCAAACAAACCTTGTCCGATCTTCGTTTTGAGTTAGTCAACTCAGGATCATAATAAAGTTGTAAGTGTTTCCGAAGGACAGTTTGCAGAATAAAGAGTTGTCGGACCGAGGGTACTTGGCATAGTGAGAAAAGATCAGAGGTTGGGAAAAGGAAGGGTTTCTTAGATAATACCTTAAGCACAGCTCTCTGGGCTCTTTCAAGTCGAATCATTCGGGTTTTGACCGCACAGCCCCATGACGAGATGCAGTAGGAGAGAACAGACTGGGCGAGGGCAAAATATACTGTTTTTAAACTTTTAAAATCGAGAACTGATCTTAATGCTTTAAACACGTATATAAGTTTTCTGACTCGTGAGATAGTTGATTCAATTTGGGGTTCCCATGACATAGAGCTGTCGATCAAAACACCAAGGTACTTGTGAGAATATGTCCTTTCAATGGATGTACAAGTGCATGTGTTGGAAACGGAATCAGCAGGACAAACATGGGCACACACGGAAAGAGAATAGGGGGCTTGTGAGGCTAAGTTGAAGGCAAAAGGAATGAACTTTGTTTTAGAGACATTTAGAGTTAGGAGATTTGACCGAAGCCAACTCATAACTACTCTTAGGGTGTTTTCTGAACGCACTTGAACCTCTTGCCAGCTCCGACCATGAACGAGAAGAGCAGTGTCGTCGGCATAAGTAATAATATTACAGTTTGGAATGGATAAATTGCACAAATCATTTATGTAAATTAAAAATAATGTAGGGCATTAAAAATAATGTAGGGCATTAAAAATAATGTAGGGCAACATTGTCAACACTATAAATATGTTATCAGCTATTTTAAATAAAAGCTGATAAGTAAGACGCTTAAATAATCTTGGGTGATAAGTAGTATTTATTTAGGTAATCATTTGTACGATAACAGATGTTGTATTATAAACAAGCTGGTTTTATTTTCGTAACCGTATGCTCTGTTATTTGTAGATATTGGTACTGTTGGTAGGTACCTTGGTTGGGGATCCTAGACCTGCATACCGATAAAGTTGCGCCATGTCCGTCCGTCTGTCCGCTCGTTACAGCCGTTTTACTTGAAGACTATATAATTCCTGATACCTACGACGATGCAGGGGATCCTAGACCTGTACACCCATAAAGTTGCGCCATGTCCGTCCGTCTGTCCGCTCGTTACAGCCGTTTTACTTGAAGACTATATAATTCCTGATATCTACGACGATACAGGGGATCCTAGACCTGTATACCCATAAAGTTGCGCCATGTCCGTCCGTCTGTTCGCTCGTTACAGCCGTTTTACTTGAAGACTATATAATTCCTGATAGCTACGACGATACAGGGGATCCTAGACCTGTATACCCATAAAGTTGCGCCATGTCCGTCCGTCTGTGCGCTCGTTACAGCCGTTTTACTTGAAGACTATATAATTCCTGATATCTACGACGATACAGGGGATACTAGACCTGTATACCCATAAAGTTGCGCCATGTCCGTCCTGTCCGCTCGTTACAGCCGTTTTACTTGAAGGCTATATAATTCCTGATACCTACGACGATACAGGGGATCCTAGACCTGTATACCCATAAAGTTGCGCCATGTCCGTCCGTCTGTGCGCTCGTTACAGCCGTTTTACTTGAAGACTATAAGTGCTGTAGACCTGAAACTAAACATGATGGTTCGTTTTAGGGACGCCTAGTAAATTATGAAATAAAAACTAAAAAACTTGTGTTCTAAGGTAGAAGCGAGGGGTGTTTTTGTTTTAGGTAACGAAATATGAAGCTTCTAAATAGCCATTTTCATAAGTCGTGCGTGATAAGTTGCACACCATTTTTGAGTGCAAACTGCGACTCCATATAATGCACGCAGCCCACCCTAGATGTGTACCTCGGATTCTAGGCCCTACAAACAGATCCATTAAGACCTGTCTCTCTCTAATTATGTAACATCAGTAGTTAAGCGGTCTCACGTTTCTGTTAAATGGAGCAGCTGATAACAAAGGTTCATTATGTCAGCCGACCGCTACAGGATCGCGATTCGTGATACAAGTATACTCAATGACATTCAGGTCGTTTTCATCATGATAAAGTTACTAATCTACATCGGTGGCGATTCTCGCTTATTAACTAAAATTACGTAAAATACGATATTTTTATTCCGTTCACGCTAGAGACCGAATTAGCATTTAAAGTGATTTCTAAAATGAAATTATTTGGATTAAATTAGCATGTTTGCGGGTAGGTTGTCAACACCAATTTTCTTGCTGACTCTACCTAAAAAACGCCAATTAAACGAAATTAACTTAAATTTAGAAAAGTCACTTTGAATGTCATGCTTATTCGGTCGTATTTTACGAAATTTTAGTTAGTTAATAACAGAATCGCCACAACTATCCACAGTTATCTACCTAAGTTCCACAATATAAGTGGTGTCAGATATCAGTCTATAGGTATGGGTTTTGCGTCCTCTGACTGAATCTTATGACAAAGTTTGTGGGGAAGTTTTGGTCGACAATGTCTGTCACGTGACGGCTGGACCGATTTAGATATAAATTGGAATATGTATATTGTATAGCGTGTGGCCTTGAACTAAACATAGACTATACCTATGCGAGTAAAGCTAAGCTTGTAGTATGGGAACCAGTTAACTGATTAAATGCTATTAACATGCTTATGCTTTTATGCTTTTTGATATCTGGTTCCCATAGTACAAGCTCTGCTTAGTTTGGGGCTAGATAGCGCTGTGTGAAATGTCCAGCGATATTTATTTATTTTATTTATTAGCTAGAGACTGGTAGCTAGTATCTTGTGTTGTGCTGTGTTATGGCTTATATAAAACCGGCCAAGTGCGAGTCGGACTCGCGCACGAAAGGTTCCGTACCATTATCTATAAAAACGGCAAAAAAATCATGTCTGTTGTATGGGAGCCCCACTTTAGCCCACTTAAATATTTATTTTATTCTGTTTTTAGTATTTGTTGTTATAGTGGCAACAGAAATACATCATATGTGAAAATTTCAACTGTCTAACTATCACGGTTCATGAGATACAGCCTGGTGACAGACAGCGGAGTCTTAGGGTCCCATTTTACCCTTTGGGTACGGAACCCTAAAAAAGTAGGTAGGTACCCAGATAAAAAGTAGCCTATACTTTAAGTTTACCAAGTATCTATAAGTGCCTCAAATCGTTTCAGACGTTTTGACCTGATTGAAGAAGAAACAAACAGCCAAAAATTCACTTGCTAGCTAAAAGTAACTCCTAAACAAGTCTCGGAATATGTATTTTAGATAGGTACCTGCCCATTTGGAAGGCCTCGATAATTAGGAAATGCGTCATGACGATACTTTAACATACACACGTATATACCTTATAGTCCTAATAAAAGAATCTTGACAACAAGCGATGCTAATAATTTCGTCGCGACCTTGATACATGTTTTGATTGAACTGATTGTTTAAGAAACCATGGAAATACACCAACATTGATAACATTCGTAAATCGTAAGCGCTCTTTCAGTTTACTAATTAGTAGACTGGCCGGTTTTAGTTGATAGTGTATATCTACTTTACTATACTACTAACAGTTAATACTTATTTTTATATAGGTATTTGAAACACCTGATATCTTGTAATTACTAATTACTAGCTGTTGCCCGCGACTTCGTACGCGTTACACTGCTAAATGTGTAGGTAACCAAGAATAAAGCTAAAATCACGGTTGCAACTTTACTTGATACCCCATTTTTATCCCATGAGAACTGATTTATGGGATAAAAGGTAGCCTATGTGGTGTTCCAGGTTAAAATCTACGTTTCAAATTTCATCGAAATCTGTTCAGCCGTTATAACGTGATTGAGTAACAAATAAACAAACATCCAACCAAACTTTCACATTTATAATATTAGTGTGATTTTACACACTGATATCTTGTAATTACTTATTATTTGGAGCCTGTACTGTCCTACTGCAGGGCAAAGGCCTCCCTCCCTTCCTTCCTTCCACTCCACTCTATCATACGCTTGTGTAGTCCAGTCTTCCATATACGAGTCGAGTTCGTCTTTCCATCGTCGCGGTCTGCCACGTGGTTGTTTTCTGTCTTTTGGGATCCACTCAGTGGTGGATTTTGCCCATAACTCCTCCGACATGCGGCAGACGTGTCCCGCCCAGTCCCACTTTAACTTGCCTACTTGGTGCCCAACGTCCGCAATTTGTGTTTGGGAGCGCAGTTCACTGTTTCTAATGCGGTCTGTTAGTTTGACTCCTAGGATACTGCGCTCCATGGCTCGCTTGTAATTACTTGTTTTGAATAAATGCTGATTTAACCCAATACCTGTACAATGTCTAAAAAAAAACCTACGAATGTTGAATGAAGGTGAACAACGAAACACCTATTTTTAACCGACTTCAAAAAAAGGAGGAGGTTCTCAATTTGTTGGTTCCTTTTGTTAGAAAGCGCGTACCTCAGGGGTGTGGTCCTATATAAATTTGGTCAATATCTGATGATGGATCCATGAGAAAATCGTGAAACTCTTTAATTTGCAAATTTTTTGATTTTCTGTTTTGTGAAATTGGTTATATTTTTGTAATAAAGTTACTTGTATTGAACACGCTAATCATAATAAACGTTTGCTTTGAACATAACATCTAATTATCTTCCAGATTCGGTGTATTTGAGCAAGCTAAGCTGTACATGGTGAAAGATGATGGCACCCTCTCGACAACGGGGAAGCTCGCGTGCGGTCTGTCCGCTGGAGTGGCCGAAGCCATCTTCGCCGTCACGCCCATGGAGACGGTCAAAGTCAAGTTCATAAACGATATGAGGATGGAAAAGCCGAGGTTTAAAGGATTCTTTCATGGAGTCAGGACTATTGTGAGGGAAGAAGGTGAGAATAACACGGACCTATAAGACATGCTAAAGGCACGTTTATGGAGATGTTGTTTGTCGCGTCGCGCGGTGCTCCGCCGCGAGCAACGCGTTTACATGAACGCTCTCATACATGGCCATATGTTTGAGTTGACAGCGCCGCATCTTCATAAACGTGCCCTTAGATTTATAGGCCTTTATAATATTAAATAACTCTCAGATTTTCAAACGCTTAAAAATAATTTAGAAAAGTAGAAGTGCATTGGAGTGAATTGCGCATAACCCGCTAACCTGGCCCCATCCAACTATCCCAACTCCTTGAAGTAACGGAGCAGGACTTTGGGTTATTGCAGCATATTCCAGGATCTCCGAGGATGTTTTTGACGCGGTGGTAGATGACTCAATGAGAGTAGATCCATTTTCGGTCGGGTATTTTTTTTGGCAGTCCGTATCACTTATTCCACCGTCTCTTTCTTTTGAAAACATCCGCGATCCTCAACAAGTTCCTATTCCCATTTATAGTACCTTATCTACTCCTGCAACTAGTACCTTATTTAGGAAAGTACTCCTAAAATTAGTACCTTATTATGGGAAGATTTTACTATGTTAATGACGATAAAATGATGTATGAAGTATGTAACTGATTTAGTATTTTATTAATAAACATGCTTTAACCAGACGTAACGTATGCATAATCTCTAGATCAAATGACCAAGGTTGATTCAATGTCAACATACTTTACCATCTTGTGTAGAAGTTAATGGTAAGGAAAATAATTGGTTAAGCGTGTCGGACCAAGCACAGTGAAGGGTTCCGTAGTCAGTAAGGATGTGTCTTAGTTATTTATAATACAAAGTTAATTTTGTAGTCGATTTTGGTAATTTTGCATGAACATTATGTATATGAACTGTTTATAAATCCAACTACAGACATATTGTTACAAAAAAGTAATAGGTGGCGCTGTCTGAAGATACTGCACCATAAAATATGGTTTATATGCCTAAATCTCAAAGATACAATATCAAAATTTGCCTAAAACAATCTCACTTTGTCAGTTAAAAACATTTTTTTTCCTCGGTAAATATGTTGACGTGGCAATTAATATTGACAATTCACTTTCCTTAGATAATCAGAGTATGACAGAGCAACGCCATCTCTTAGCAGTTATAAAAAACATGGCCGTGAAAACCCCTCATTTCATAAAAAATCCTAATTTTGAGAATATTTTTCTAGGTATTGGTGGAGTATACAAAGGAGTGTCAGCCACTGTGATGAAGCAGGGCAGCAACCAGGCCATCCGGTTCTTCGTGATGGAGTCTCTCAGAGACTGGTACAAGGGAGGTGATAGAGATAAGCCAGTGCCTAAATATATTGTGGGGCTGTTCGGTGGTATTGCTGGTAAGTTGTATAATTGTATAAGTATAAAATATCTTCAATTATAAGTGTGACAAGGTGGCACCACCAACTTCTGTGCTGGAAAATTCTTTTCACCTGTATTTAGTACCCATTTGGTACCTGTAGTAAAACATTTGGTACTTCAACAGATTAAAAAATATTTAAAATAAAATAAATAATAAATATTATAAATATTGCTGGACATTTCACACAGCGCTATCTAGCCCAAATTAAGCAGAGCTTGTACTATGGGAACCAGATAACTGATAGAATACTTATATACATTTTTTTTTGTAAATACATACTTATAATATATAGAGAAACAACCAGACTCGGAACAAATATCTGTAAAATGTTAGTACTGTCGGCGGCGCTGATACTCAAAATATCAGGCGTTTGAAGTATTTAGTTTAGAAAATGTGATTTTTAAAAACTATGTTGAATCCTGAAGGTACCAATTCTTACTAAATCTTAGTGTAATCACTGTTATGGTATGTGTTGTAATTTCTTAATATCAGCGTGGCGCCGCCATCTTGATGTTGGACGTTGGCGGTGCCACTAAGTTTCTAAATATTTTTTAGGTACTTACCAAATGTTTTACTACAGGTACCAAATGGGTACTAAATGCTTGTGAAAATAATTTTTCTATACAGAAGTTGGCGCTGCCATCTTGTCGCATACAATTAAAACCCTCAGTTAATACTAATCTTACTTTCTTTACCAGGTGCGGCGTCAGTGTTCGGCAACACTCCAATCGACGTCGTCAAAACTCGAATGCAAGGTCTCGAAGCGGCCAAGTACAAGAGTACTTGGGACTGTTTCATCAAAACGTGGAAGGCGGATGGCCCTCGAGGCTTCTACAAGGGCACCGTGCCCAGGCTCAGCCGAGTCGTGTTCGACGTGGCCATCACATTCACCATCTACGACACCATCATGGATGGCTTCAACTACGTATGGAAGTAACATTAAGTCTTAATATTGACATCGCCAAAAATATTAGATTGTGACGATTGTAGAAATAGGAAAGTTATTGATGAAAACTATAGCAGACGATGTATAGTTCGTTTTTAACCGGCTTAAAAACAAGAAGGTTCTCAATTCATCGGAATCTTTTTTTATATATGAATGTTCCCCGATTTCTCGAAGACGCCTGGACCGATTCGAGAAATTATTTTTTTGTTTAACAGGGTATACTTCCCAGGTGGTCCCATTGGCACCAAGTCAGGATCTGTTGGTGGGATCCCAAAAAAATCGAGGGCAACCCTTAAATTTTATAGGGACGCAATTCGGTTTTATGTTTTTACCTCAGACCTCCATCATTTATCAACCGATTTGGAAAATTATTTTATTTGAAAGGATACTTTTATATTGGTCTCATAGAAATTTCATCAAAATTCAATAGTTCGGTTATATTTTTGTTAAAAAGTTACTTGTTAGGTGTTATTTCTGATACTTATCCGCTAAAGCGAATTGGATATTTATAACTTTTTTAAACTGATGCTGGATTGAACTCAAACGTGTATAGTTTTTGAAAGATGTATGCTACTTGTCTGCTTTTCTTTGGTGGATTTTCTTAAAAGTTGAAATGTTAAATGTTATTGTCCCATGTTTTTGATGTTATACGATATCAATCGTTCTTTATTCATGTTATTGTGGATGTACAAATACTGTAGCTGTGCTGAGTGCAGGGAAGTCATAACTATTTTGTTTTTAAGTGTAAACCAGCATCGAACTGTACAACCGTAAGCTTACATTTGTAAGAATATTTTTATGAATTTTTATTGTAGTGTGCGTTTTATTTGACATTTGAGGGATTTTATGTATTTATTTTTGTTATCTGGTGATTTATTGTGATTTGTTTGTTACGAGTATTCAATGTGGATGTATTTTTTATATATTTTTCTGTTTTAACTTTTAAATCCAAGTTAGTAAGTAATTAAGTACTAAATCGTTTCTTTGTGTGTATAGATATGTTTATTTAATTATTTTTCTACTGGGTTTTATATTTACGCTTCTGCTTTTACATATGGAATTTGAGATGCTTTTGCCAAAAAAGAACTATTCCAAACTGCGACGGTCTGATGTAAGCGAATTTAATAAGACTTGTTACATTTTTTACCAATATTTTTTCTCTATAGTTACTTACTAAATATGAATTTTCGCATTTTATGTACTATTTTTTAATCAATATTTTGAATTACACACTATATTACCATAGCATTTTTGTAATTATTACATTCCAATGTTTTATTCAATGACACAGAAATAGTTCGAATTTTATATTTTGTTATGGTTTAAATTTTAATTTATTTGACTCGTGTTTATAATTATTTACGATTTGTTTTTAAATAAATACAATTTTGTGAAACTATTCTCGACTTTTTATTCGCCACATGTGACCACGTTTAGGTTCAATTTGTAAGTAGTCACATCACACCAAATTTTATATCCATACTATTATTGATCGAGCGAAACGAAATCTCCAAATCAACTTGGGCAAATCGGCGTTGTATGTGCGTATGTATGTTTGTTTGTCCGAGGATAACTTTCGAAGCGTTGAGATCCGACCATCGTGAAATTTGATACATAGGTAGGTAGTGATGGCACAATTTTGGTGTGACTAAATAAGCTAAAAATGTGGGGGGTTGTTGAGATATTGGGGTTCAAGAAGGGTAAAAAAAAATTAAAATGAGACTTCTAGGTCAAATGAAAGGTACTTCATTAGTACATTTCAACTCTGTTTTTAGTTTAAGCCATGTAGTTTTTGAAAAACAAAACTGACAAAATTCACAGGGTAGGTACACCAATGACCCCACAATGCTGAAATTTGGTATTCGTGTAGCTTTAGTGACACAAATGTAGGCAAAGGTCTGAAATCCAGAATAACTGCAATTTGTACCCCAAAAAAGAGTAACCAATTAACCCTTAATCAAATGGAATACTTTTTGTGAGATAAATAAAAACTGAGATCGGTTCTTAGGTGAATTTTGCGAGTAGATTTCAAATCTTATGATAAAAACTTGGAAAAGTGGGGGGAAAGGGGGGTTTTGCGGTGGGAAATAGTTTCCCCTTGTTCATAACGCCATTGCAAAATATCACCAAGTGGGAAATTATTTCCCATTATCCGGCATAGGTTACGAGTTTTTCAAGAATTTTAGTACTGTTTTTATACTAGCTCCTCACCCTGCTTTGTTTTATATTTTATGAATACTAAATATAAAATTAAAAATTCCAACATGAAATTGCAAAATTAAACAATAATGTTAGGGTTACAATGGGTTTAATGAGAAAAATACAAAAATACAAATACCTAATAATAAAAAACTTAATTATGAAAATCTCTATGACGAAAATTAGACGATCTCTATGACATAGCGAGTGAAGGTACCTATTTCAATTATTGAGATGAACTCGTGTGAAATTCTTTGAAACAATTTTTAGCACACAGAGGTACTTTACACGTAGTGCATTCTATTTTGGTCCTTTGTTCTCTCTTCTTTGTACTGCAGAATCTACACCTTTTGTAAGTGCTGATTTCATCTGGCAAGTGTATGCCCACATTCAATAAACGAATTTCATCCGGAACACCGAAGACACCGCCTTTCTTGTTTTTAAAAACTGTTCCTTGTTGTCTTGCTTGTATTTTCCGAGTAGTGTAATTGTCTATAAGTGCACGTGCTAAGCGCAACTTGAAATCACGATGTCCATGCAACGTTGCAACATGTGTGTAGTTGTAGGTAATAAATGCGTTTATGATTGACGCATCAAACAAGAAGAACAGAAGTCTCATCCAAAATTTTCTTGATTTGCGGCTAATTAGGTACGAAGACCTGAAATGGTCGAACAAATCAACGCCACCCATACTAAGAGTATAAGTAGCAATTGCTTTTGGACAAAGAATTTCTCTTCTAGAGCCATCCTTTTGCGTTCTTTTCACGAACATAACATCTCGTGGCTGATGTGCTGTGGAGAGTACTGCTACTTCTTTGGTATCAAACCACTTGACGGCTGTGATTGGCTCTGCTGTGACAGCTGCAAAGTTGTGTTTTTCTAGTCTCAATGCTTTCGGTTGTTTTTTCTTTATCATATCAGGGAGATCTTTTCTGTTACTTCTAACTGTTCCTACGCTATAAATTTTCTTTTCATACAGGTCTTCCAAAAGGTTGCAGCTGGTAAAGAAATTATCAAAGGCTATTAGGGTATTACTAGGTACATTATTGCAGAGCTTCATCACCACATTATAGCCAAGTCCTTCATTCTCAATATTGTCGCCTTTTCCAGTATATATATCAAATTGATATAAATATCCGGTTTTTGCATCGCACCTGGCCCAAACTTTAAAACCTCTCTTAATAGGCTTTTTGGGCATATATTGCTTTAATGAACTACGGCCCTTAAATTTCACCATACTTTCGTCAATCGATTGCACAGCTGAGTTGTGGGCTTCATTCTGATATACGTTATTCAGTTCTGTAATCAGAGGTCTCACTTTGTACAATTTATCGTACTCCGAAGACCCTCTTGGTGGTTCCATTGAATTATCATTCAAATGTAAGTTTTCCGTAATTTTTTTAAATCTTACGAGCGGAAAAGCATGGGCGATTTCATTGTTAAAGTAAAATGGGTCTGTTGACCAATATAACTCCATGTCTGGGAGAGGATTTAAGCCCATCAGCACAAGAACTCCTAAATACGCCTTAATATCTTGTTCAGTAACAGGTATCCAATTATGGCTATTTTTTTGACGAGCGTATCTATTTGTTTGTTCCACTATTATCAGAATTACTTTATCAGGAAAAAACCTCTCGAAAACAGTCAGTGGTGTAGTTTTGTGAGTGTCACTTACCATGGGTTGAAATAGCTTTTCAAAGATGGAACATCATGGGCTAAGTCTACTGTTTTCCATTCTCTTGGTTGAGAGCGATCCCTAAGTACCACATTGTGATCTTGTTGATCATCTTCCAAAAAGTCGTCTATTGGATTGTTATCTAGAAAATAGTTGTCTAATCTGGCAATTGTAGCTTCTTGTTCAATTGGTGCACTAATAGGAGATACAACATCTTCTTGCGGAATTTCAAGATATACTGCCTGAGGACTGCCTTGATTTTCATTTTCTTGTACTTCGAATTCGCTATTATAAGTATCTTGGTCGAAATTTAAATCATCTGATGTGGTAATGCCAGCGGTGTTATTTGTGTTGTCAAATTGATGATTTAAAACTGACAATAATGATTCTGTAGTCTGTATAACGGGTTCATCTTGTATATTCACATCATTATAATCATCTCCCACGCCAAAAATTTCTTCAAGACGCTGTTCTATCACGTAATCGTCGGGTTGATTCAAGTAGGTATCGGGAATAGAGTTAATACTATTGGCATAGCAAGTGTCGTCTTCAGAATCAGATCCAGATAAATCGGATATATCAGCCAAGTTATCGACAGCTTCTTCGAGATTCTTCTTGGTAAGTACTTTTGGCATTCATTTTTCAAAGTTGCTAGGGATATAAAATAATATAAATCAAAAAGGAACTAAAATAGTAAACATATTCTGTTCAATGAACTGACGCACATTTTTTATATACTTAGTTAAAGTTTTTTTGAAGACAGGGACAGACAAAGGGAAATTATTTCCCACTAATTCAAGATGAAAATTCTCCAAGAAATCTAATTGTTTTCACGGTTCTTTTTCAGCTAAACGTTCGGAAAATAAGTCTAGTTTAGTTTATTATAACGTGTACTCACTTACCAGATTTTTTTTTTCAAAAAACTTTCTAAAATTCGTAACACAGCAAGTATTTTCGCGGAAAAATCACAAATTGTGAGTTCGGCTTTGACATACGACGTCAGATTATCAACTTCTTGACAAATGTTGCCATTAATCAGTAAAAAATATATCCAAGATTATTTTTCTCTATGGTTGGCACGGCTAAGTCTAGACATTTAAAAAAAAAACGAATTTGCTAAGCCGGACGAAGTGGGAAATAATTTCCCCTCATTTTATTAAGGGTTAACATGAACTCCTATTACCTGTAGTTTGAATGAACTATAGGTCAAGTAAGTTGGTTATTTATCTCGTGGCACTATTTTGATAGTCAAAGCTTACGAATAATATATTTTTGTTTTTATGGGAGACTCGCGAGATCTCAGTTCGGGGCGAACCACTAGTTATTATAAGCCTGTTGTGTCCCACTGCAGGGCAAAGGCTTCCCTTCCCTCTTTCCACTCGTCTCTGTTATTCGCAAGTAGGTAAAGGCCAATCCTTGAGATAGGAGTTTCGCCTGGGCCTTCCACGCGGGCGTCGTCCGTTGTTTGGGACCCTGTGGTGGTCTTCGCCCACATTGTGTCTGACACAACGTCCGGCCCAGTCCCACTTGGGTCTTCCAGCTTTTTGAGCGACGGACGTCGGCTACTTGTGTTCGGGAGCGCATAACCGAGTTCCTGATTCGGTCCGTGAGTTTCACGCCCAGGACACTACGCTCCATTGCACGTTGGCATACCTCAAGGTAGGACTTTTGACGATTTGTTAGCGACCAGGTTTGCGCACCATAGGTGAGGATGGGGAGAATGCATATGTCCATGAGTTTCCGCTTTAGAGAAAGTGGGAGCGGTCCTTTCATTAGGTCTTGCAATCTCTTGTTCTTGTCTCGTCCGGAAAGAAACTATTTGGCCCAAGTATGGACAAGTATGTACTCATGGACATATTCAATCCCCACACCTACAAGCGAGCGAGCGGAAGTGAGTTCATGACTGCGACCGAACCGAACGTTAACGACAATTTAAAACGCGCGGATTTTGTAATTGCTTTAACTTTCGTGTATCTACTTTTTTTTTCTCGGTTGTCTCTGGTGCCCCCCTAGACGGGATGCCCTAAGCAATTGTTTAAATACCTTATATGCTAATCCAGGACTGCAGTTGATCCAACTAAAGAATGTTGCTAATTATCTACAATTATTATTGATAATCGAGATAGTTATTCTGGGGCCCAATTCTACTGAAACAATCGCTTCTCTATGACAATGGTATTGACGCAAAATCGCCAAAGATATCTTTTGGTATTCTAACACTCAATTACCGCCGTTAGTATAAAAAGTACTCTCTGGCTATGACAACACCATTGAAAATAAGACAAGAACAACAATCATGAAAGCTCGATAATAGTATTTCTTAAAAAAAAATCAGGATCGGGTCCCATTACCCACGGGCAGATATCGACTAGTTACAAATACGTTTACTCTGTATACAGGAAGTTTGCAAAATAAGGGAAAAACCAAACAAAACTTTGAGTAACAGAATAGTATATTTCCAAAAATCTGTAAAAGTGCTTAAATTAACACTGACTAGGTATATATTACACAATTATTTAATTACCATTTTAAATCACAATATTGGATTGTTTTCTATTTACATATTGGAATGACCTTTACATTCATACTAATATTATAAATTCGAAAATAACTGTCTGTTTGTTACGTTTTCACGACTAACCGGCTGGACTGATATCAATGAAATTTGGTATACAGATAGATGATGACTGGGATTGAGACATAGACAACTTTTTACTCGACTGCGCAGAAGGAAGGAAATGTTTTATTGACAAACCACGCGTGCGAAGCCGCGGGCGGGTTAGGTAGTTATCGATACTAATATTAAAAATTCAAAAGGAACACGACTAAACGGCCCGATCGATATCAATAAAATTACCAAATTTACCAATACAGATAGATTATGACCGAGATTGAGACAGACTACTTTTTACCTGACTGCGCATAAGGAGGGCAATGTTTTTATTGTCAATAGCCCTATGATTTTGGGGGCGGGGACATGAGCCCATTAACCTCCCTTCCTGGATCCGCTACTGTATAATTTGCATATCTACGCAAAGGGGTAGTACTTATAGCCCATCAGGCTTGTTCCTGGCACACACCTGTGGTCCATGTTACAGCTCTCTAGAATGTCCATTTCGGCTTTGTTCAAAACAAAATCGAAAATGTTGAGGTTCTCTTCTAAGCGTGATTTCGTGAACGATTTCGGGAGCGCTGGAATTCCACGTTGGATCTGCAAGCCATAAAGGAAAAGTGCTGAGCGCGTTCATGAGCGTTCCGAATCCTTGACAGCACTCAACTGTCATCAGCGCGATAACTGAATCGGTACGCAAAATAGCTACGTGAACGCTACCAGCGATCATGTCGTGTTTAGGTATTCATGACAATACAGTGGTATGAGTTGACTGGCATACGATTGTGTGCTTTATTTATATCAAGCTAATATTGTAATATTAATGGAGCAGATTGCCAAAATATATTCAATTTATAATCCAATCTTGCTTGGGGCAACTGTCGTTATGTTTTTAATTTTAATTGTATTACGTGAGTTGGCCCCTAGATCTTCATCACACATAGCTAAGAACCACCCGTTAAACTAGCTTTCTTTAAAAAATCCGCGTCCGAATCAGTCCAGCCATTTGTGAATTAGGATGCTACAGACGTAAAACTGCGTCAAGGCTTAATAATTGGTGAATAAATATGCAATAAAATTAGCAATCCTTACCAAATATCTCAAAGCGATCTGTGCGCGCGTTTTGTCATGCTTGAGGGTCAGCTCGGTGAGCCTGGGGTCAGTTTTGATGACATCCAGCCCGATGAACTCAGGCCTTGCTTCAGATATTAGGCCGAGGGGAGTGTACGCAACAGGTAGTACCGATTGCTGCTTGCAGTAGTTCACTAATTTGTGCTGAGTTAATGTAGGGTTTATCTGTGATAAGAAAACAAGTTAACAAGCTGTTGGATGCAGGCCGCACAAGATTGGTCACCCTGGAAATTATTGGGGAGGCCTATGTTCAGCTGTGGTTGTCCTGTGGCTGATACAATGATGATGAGGTACGGTCTGTGCGATCCAGGGTATGCATAGTCCGTACAAGCCTTAATAGTTACCTCAAACTGATTGCAGACTGGTTTAATAGTAGCATTTTGAAGCAGTCTTTCAAGTTGTTCCTCATTAAAGTTGGAGACTCCTATAGATCTGGTCAGACCTGCCTTGAGGACCCCTTCCATACCCTTCCATGTCTCTATGTAGTCTACACCAGTATCCTTTCCATCAGCCTGAAATAATATCAAATCTATAATTATGAAGGTACCGTAGCTTAAAACATAGCTCAACTATAAGAGGCAATACACCCCACTAAGGGATGTCAGTGCAGATTACATACCTAAATTTAGTTTTAATTTCGCTATTTTAACCATGTATCATTATTATAAATACAGGATTTATCACGCACCGTCTTATCGGTGTGTAACCAGTAATCACAGTAGCGTAATCTTTTAATGTTATTATAAATTTAATTGATGTGTATTTTAATTGGTAGTACCTGCAACTTCAACAACACAATTTAATAAGTTTGTACCTTAGGGTAGGAAGAAGAGGCCTAGAATTACAAAAATGTGCTGTCATTTGTTTCACAAACAATAAATGATTATGATTGTGACTTGACAACCATACAAAACAGGTTAATATCTCAACTGGTACTAAAATTTAAATAGATTTCTATTGAATTTGATTAATTAATTTGCAGAACAATAATTGATCTCACTGCATCACAAATACCTTTTCCTTTCTTCTACAGAGTAAGGGCATTAAAAGATGACCCAGTTTGATTGGACCCAGCAACCCATTGTGTCATTCTTATTTATGACCCTACAGCTCAAAATAATACCTTTATCTATTTAATCTAACCTTCTTACACACCTTCAAGTTGAACAACATTACCTAACAATGTCATCTTCCTAGCGTTATTTATTTACTATTTAAGTATTTTATGTGTTAGTATTATATTGGTTACATGCTATGTGCATATACCTATATATTAATCTATTTTATAAGTATTTTAAGTATTAGCCTCTGGACATGACCTCTATTTCTGTATTTTTAAATGTATTTTCTTGTATGCAATAAAGAATAGGATAAAACTAATCATATTTTTTTATTATACCTAAGAACATATGTGTACATAAATGTATCCTCCAAAAGACACCGCACTCTGTATCTTCGTAAATTTCGCTCCATCCAAAGGTTGCCTGGAAGAGATCGCTTTCAGCGATAAGGCCGCCCATTGTATTGCCTTTTTTATAGCCTAGTGCTTATTTTTGTGTTATTTCTGTTTGTGTGGTAATTCAATAAAGAGTTATCAATCTATCTATCTAACTAGCCTGTTTGATCCCACTGCAGGGCAAAGGCCTCCCTTCCCTTTTTCCATTCTATGAGATCTTGAGATATCCACTGGCCAGGATACCGAAGAGGTTTCAAGTTTGTCGCGCCATCTCCACCTAGGCCGACCACGTGGTTGTGCTCTTTGTGGGACCCACTCAGTAGTGATTTTATGCCAAAAGTAGTCCGGCATGCAGCAAACATTTGTCTATCAGTTAAAAATAAATTGTATTTATACTTACACTGATTGAGACTGGCCAATGTATGAGATACAAGTCCACATAGTCCAGCTTGAGTTTCGACAGCGATGCCTTCAATGCTGGTAACACATCTTTTTCTGCATGAAAATCATTCCACAGCTGAAATATTGAAACCAAAATACATGCACACAATATTTTTTAAGGGTTTTCTTTTCTCAGTGTTATAATTTACTAGCTTCCACCCAGGGCTTTGCACATGTGGTGTGTCCATAAAATGTAGCCTAATGTAGTAAATGTTTCAATCTAGGTGATAATCTATCTGTATACCAAATTTTGTTGAAATCGGTTCAGCCGTTACGACATGATTAAAAAACAAAAAAACAACTCAAACTTTCGCATCTTTAATACTAATGTGATGGATGATCCCTATGACCACACAAATGGATTCATACTAGGTATCTACCGGTTATAACCTAAGGTTTTCAAAAGATACTTATCAACCACAACTTTGTAGGGAACTTGAAAGTGTAGTTATTGTTTATTTTTATAATTAAGATATTATAAGAGGAACCTTAGTGGTGACAAACAGGTCTTCTCGCTTCACTACTCCCTGTTTGATTGTATTCAAGATGCCTTGTCCAACTTCCTCCTCATTCTTGTAACATGAAGCTGTGTCAATGTGCCGGTACCCTATGTCTATGGCATCTTCCACAGCTTGCCTGAACTGACCAGGTTCAGCTTTTCTCTGAAAATAAAAGTTTATGGAACTATAATTTAAACTTCTATTTTAATTTGATCATTCTAATATATTACTAATACATACTATACATATATATATATAATACTAATAATATAATAAATATCGTTCATATATATATAATATATTACTAATATGTACTGGAAGTTTCGTAAATTACTTCACAGTTACATACATAATCATATAATTTATAGGTCATATTTTTTATTCAATAGTACCTAACTATTTTACCTACTGTTCCAAAGCTTCCGAAGGTCGAATAGAAGACACCCAACTTAACTTACAGCATAGGTTCCTAGGCCTACCATCGGCATTTCTTTTCCATCGGAGAGTTTGACTGTTAGAGATTTTGGAGCCATCTTATAATATCGCACTACACTGTTTATAGGTTTACTTTTCTCAAAATTCAAAACTTTTGTACAAACTGAGCAGCCGGTGAGTGATAATGATTTTTTTTTTTTTTTTTGCAACTCTTGCAAAATTTGCAAATTGATCGTTTTAGCCTATCATACAGTCTATTAGTATTTCTCTATGGTTTGTATTCTCTTTGGTTTGCACTTTTCCAGTTGTTGTGTTTTGTTTTGTCTGCTGTTGACTCATTGGTTCCACCTTACTACATGTCAATGTCATGTTATGTCAGTGCAGTTTCTAGGAGTCAGCATAGCATTGCTTGATTGGCATCGTGCAACCAAGCATTCAAGAAATAGTCGTTATTACGAAATGTTATACAACACTAGTCCAAATGATACCAAGACAGATCTCTACACTTTTAGCATGATAGAATTTTGACAGACACACACTCTAGGTAGTTTCTTTCTTTCGCTTCATTCTCTCTCGGACTCACTCATACATGTGCTTAAAATCAGCTGTTTCTTTGATTTCTATAAATTAGTTGAATTATTAATATATTAGTTGAAGTATAAATTTGTTGAGAGCTGAAAATTTTATCTACAAACTGTGCATCTTAGCGTATTGAAGTTGTTGACTATAACCATAGGAAGATTAGGTGGAGAGTTTGAGCTTGTATGAAACTGGCTAAGCACCAATTATGTCGGGATTTACTGTAGATGCTTTTGGCAAAGAAGCTGTACAAACAATCGTGACTCTTCTAAGTTCTAATGTGCCGAAATCGGATGTTACAAACATCAAATCTGAACTGAAAACTGAATTCCTCCTTGCAAAGAAGAAAAGTAAAATAACTAAGAAGAACGCCAGGAAAAAGAAAAAGCAAGTGCTAACCAGAAAAGAAAAGAAGATATTAGGATTTTATGAGAACGCAATATCTAAAAGTTTAATCTACAAGGAATTTCTGCCCATGAACACTGTCTGGCTGAGATACATGAACAGTGTCATAGATATCCAAAATAAAACAGTACCAGTGCCATCTGACAAAACATGGGAATCATTTACACAAAGCATTTATAGAGCAGACTTCCATGGGAGTATACTAACTGTAGTCCGTTCAAAATGTCCAAGCTATGTTGGTAAAACTGGAATATGTATAATGGATACCAAAAATACCTTCAAATTACTATCAGAAAATAATGTTGTTACCACTATACCTAAGAAGGAGTGTGTGTTCCAAATAACGTTGAAAGATATGAAAATACAAATATTTGGCAAACATTTAGGCGTGAGACCAGCGGAGAGAACCACAAAGAAAGTTAAAGGACATCTGCATCCAGATTTGTAACAAAAAATAAAAAAATGAACAACATTTATATGTTTTTATTGGGATTGATTGCTCATTCTAAGCTTCCTTAGGATAGTCTGACAGTTTTCAATATTCCCTGTACAGATTTCCAAATACATCTGTAGAGGCAAGACCTTTGGAGAATTTATTTGTAGAAGGATTTTTCTTGCTGTTACTAAGTCTCCTCTAAGAATATGGCAGACCGCTGCTTTCGCCCACACTGATACAGCTATCATGTCCCTTGTTTGATATGGAAGAACTGAAACTAGGTCATGTATCATTGGCGGGTGCAGGTGTTCAACTGCATCAGTTATCCTGTCTAGATTGATCAGTGCTTCAGCAGCATAAATATGTGCCCAAGCTTTGTGAGCATTAGAAGCATCAGTTTGATTCAACAGTTCATTTGCACTTATCATAGCTTGTAAGGGATCCTGTAAATGTAGTAAGACATAGCTCTGTAACACGTATGTGGAGTTCTTTAGGTCACACCTCTGTTTCCATGTGATCGGAGGGCCTGGGGGTGCTTGAATGATAGGTGCATTGACATCAGCTGGAGGGTCTTGATAAGTCAAAAGGAACTCTGCATTTCTTAGACATAGAACTGCAAATTCTAGAGACAATGACGGCATTGCAAAGGACTCTACTGGAGAATGTGAATAGTGCTCTTTTGATTCTTTTGATAGTAGAACCCTAGTGTGAGCTCCGCTGCCCAATTTCTTCATTGTGTACTGTGTAGCTTCATCACTGCAGCATTTTTTGATGCAACACTCGGCCAGGTGTATCCAAATTTGTGGGTTGTTAGGGTAGTGGCGAGCCGCTTCAACAAAGCACTCAAATGCACCTTCACAATTGTTAGCTGGAAGTAATGCTAGGCCCAGATTGTAAATATACACAGGCCTGTCTCTACATGCTATGAGTCTGTCACTGTCTTCACTGTCCATAGCTCTGAAGTGTTCTTTTACTGCATGCTGAAAGTATTTTGATGCAAGAAATGGTTTTTTTATTGAAAGATAGATCACACCAAGGTTGTTATTGAGAGCTGCCCATATATCTTCACCCTGAGTCTTCAAATCATAGTTGTATTTCATTGTTCTATACTTTCCTAACATATTGGCTGCTTCTTTAACATCATCGCTTAAATAGATTTGTTGAGCCAGTACAAAAACATTTTCAATTGTGTCCGGTTTCAAATTCAACTTATTTTTCTGTCCAACCATCAACTGAGCTCTACAAACAAGTCTTTCATATAGTTCACTGATTTCTGGATTGGTCTTGACTTTATCGCCGTGAGATTTAGAAATCTCTAAGGACTTTTCAAATGTCCGTCTGCATAGAGTGGCTTCTAATAGGAGTAGTATGACTTGTTGGAACAATCTTGGGTCTTTTATGTTCTTGCTGGTGAGTAGCTTCTCCAGAATGACCACGCATTGATAATAGTACCGCGAATGGTACAGTACGACCGCGTAATTATACACCACGAAGGGTGATAGTGAATCCTTAAGTTCAATATCAGGGAAGCTTTGCCCTGTTTGCTGAGCGATGGCTTTCTTGAATTTGCTGACGTTCTTCATATCGTCCAGGAAGAATTCCACGACTGCTTTGTTATGCTGTACCCGTTTATTGTTGGTTCCGACTAGACCTTCCAACTCCTTCAAATGGTGTAGGGCTGATGCATAATCTTTTTTTAGAAAACATTGATGGGCCAGCACGGCGGGTTCTTCGCGATCTTTAGTGGACATTGTTCGAGAGTGTTTACAGTGCACGCAGCAGTTAACCGCAGTTACGTCGCGTAAGTAAACTAATGCAAATTGCAAGAAAGAGTATTTTTGACGCGCCAGCAGCACAGAACGAACACTATTACGCACACAACTTTACAAAGTTTACAAGGCCAGCAACATGGACAATACTCGGACACGAAACTGTTAGGATATTATTGTTCTGTGCACGAAACGGTCGAAAAGCAAATGAAAGCACCGACCGTTTTTTCGACCGATTTTTGCGAGATAGTGCTGTGCTGCGTTACTTCCGCTTATAGCGTTGCCACTGCAGATGCACTTAATAGTCGGTCATTACCTGCCTAAACAACATCAAAAAAACAACTACTTACTGTAGATTTCCACTAGTAGCTTAGAGCAATAAACCAACCGGAGGCGCCATTGACAGGCGTTCCCCTCTGCCAAAGGTACAAGACCGCCGGTCATACCGGTTATATAAAACTAGTTGCCGCGCGCCCCGCGCCATTCAGCGGATCACAATGAGTGCGGAACGACGTGAGCTGAAAATGCCGAATTGTAACGTGTTTTCGTGTAATAAAAGATCAAAAACATCTAGTGTACAAAAGGATAACATTACTTTTCACCTGTAAGTATTATTACGTTTAAATATTATCAAGTAGTACATTAAATTTGCAAAAAACTAAAAAATATTGTCAATCTAAAAGTGTTGCTACTTAATGGTAGTAGGTCTACTTTAGGGCAATTTTTAAAGTTGTCTGTATAAATATTTAATTAAAAGTTCTTTTTCACATTCGTTAATATCAACATAATTTATTCAATAAAGAAATGGTACTAACCATAAATAACGTGAAACATAATTGTAGATGCTGATTGAATTAACGATGAATTAGAATAGAATAGAAAAACGTTTATTTTGCTTCACGAGTGTACATTACAGCTTAGATAAATGAGTTTATATTAAAGAGCAAATTTGTGAGCAAAAACGGTCCCCACTCAGCATTGTGCTATAGTAGCATATTTATACTACTATAGCGCTGGTCTTCCATGGTGCCATTTTTGTGTGTGTTAGCAAATTCATTTGTTCTTTTATTTTCAACATATATTTTTATTTAATGCTATAAATATAGTATGCTTAAGTTTGTACATTATTAATTATTAGCATTTTATGCCACTTTTAATTTGCTACTCTGGCAACACAGTACTAGGAAAGCTAGTGATGGGACAGCACAAAAACAATTTTGTCGATGTAAACATTATAAAGTATGTTATTTTTATCATTTATTTTTCAGACATAAAGAAACAGCAACGTCCCTCGCTCTCGATACATCGGAAGAAAGTGATATAATTTCAGAAATAGAGATCGAACCATACTTATCCCCTTTCGGAGAAAAGGTTGTGGAATACATAGCGGGATACGTAGTATTTTCCACTATTAAAAGAATTAAATGCTGTACATGCGTAAAGGGCTTATGTGGAGAGCCTAATAAAAAAAGTATAACGTACCAAAAAAGTAGAGGTAGTCTAATGTACGCATCGAAGGAAGTTATTGATTTATGTCGTCTTAGCGAAGTGGAAATCCGGAAGCACTTGTCTCATGACAAAAAAGTTAGCCGCTCTTGTACGCCCCGATGGGTTACAAATAAAGTGTTACAACATTATGTTGGTAGACAACTGTTCAGAAAACATCGAAAGTCACTACTTTGATAATGATTTTGTTATGCATAATATTGAACTTGCGAAAACGGCCATACAAAAGTATACACAAAAATCATATATAATACAATATCATATAAAAGTAACATTGAAATAAGTTACTTGTCTAAAAAGACTGACCCTAAGAAATGTATTAGGTACATATACACAAAACTTATTCATTTTAAGAATCAATAGTGTTTCTAAAAATAATTAATAAACATTTTGCTAATACGCGCGATAAAACTGCAATAACTGTAACGCTTACATAATTTTTACAAATAAACTATTTTATAAAAGTTGTTTTTTTATTCTCTGTTTCACCACAAAATATCGATAAGTTTATTATTTATTATCGATGTGTTCCTCGCACTATCAGTGTTTACTTCGAGCTGACGTCATCTCTTTCACGGACAGGTTGTCTGTGTGTGTGTTTATACTTGTGTGAGTATAGTTTATGCTGGTGTTTGATAATTTTGTAGTGTGTGTGTGTGTAGTGACGTATCGAAAAAATGCATTTGTGTTAACAGTATTTGTGTGCGTTGCCTCGTCCCCCGCGCCGAAAACGGCAGACTTTTTTGTATAGAAATTAGCGCGCGTGGCGCCTCCGGTTGGTTTACTGCTCTAAGACTAGTAGTTTTTGGTGCAGCAAAATTACTGTGTTTTTAAGCTCACTCCTTAAAATAAGGCGTCTTGTCTTCCGAAAAAACATCTATTTATTGTGTTGTGTACGAGTTTTTAATTAGAGTTTAGTTAGTTTGTGTGAGAGTTTATTGGTTTGGGATCCAAAAATTAGATTTTTGTGCTTTTGTACGAGGAAAAAAGTTCTACGGTTGGCAACCCTGCCGCTCGGTTTCGTTCGTTCATTTCATTCTTTTTAATACAAAAATCGAGGTTCGTGATGTTTACATTTGCGATTGAAATGGACAGGCGTATTTCTACTAAAATGATGAATAAAAACTACCACAATAGCTCTCGAGAGTAACGTATATGTGTGCCATGTCTCGAAAATCTATATTCTTTCTCGCTGCTGCTGTTGTGTTGCTGTACTTCTCGATAATCCTGTTTATGTTGAGTCCTCTGCATGGGTCTCGGGGGAGCTATTACGGCAGTAATTATATGAACCACCTGTCGTTGCGGCAAGTGCCCGTCGTGAACTGGTGTAAGGAGCTGCAGTGGCGATCGCCGCACACCACCAACGTGACCGCCTTAGTGTCTTACCCTGGGAGTGGAAATACTTGGCTTAGATATTTATTGCAGCAAGTCACTGGTAAGTTATTGGACACGTCCTCGAATTGCATAAAATAGTTTATTTCTGCCAGTAAGTATAGAAAAACCAATCATCAGGTTATTTTTCGGATAAAAATGTTCTATCTCATTTATCACAGAGAGACTGGGCCTAAAACTCCCCCACCGAACATGTCTCTTCTACCACGAAGGTACGAGCGAATGAGAATCCGACCCCGCGATGATCAACATCACCTGATGTTGCGTTGCTTCCATCTTTGCCATCATCCAAACTGCATAGATGATATTCGAAGTATACTAGTTAACTTATTACAGTCACCATCTTCAAAGATATTTATAAATATTTGAATCCCAATGTCTGTATAAGTAAATTACTAGCTAACCTGCCCTAGCTTTTTGTGGATTTTTATCAAAATAAAATATAGTGGATAGCACTCAGGGACAGTGTAGAGTTCTATCAGTGAAAGTGATATTTGTTTCAAGTAAAAGAATTTTCGAAATTAGTTTAGTAAATAGAGATTACCCATTACATCCAAACAAACTCACAAATTTTACCTTTATAATATTTGTGTAGATAGACTCTACCTACTAATGGAATTGGAATTAAATCAAATCAAAAATATTGATTTGTGACAACATCCTAAATTGGAGCATCACACCCTGGTGTGGACATCACACCCCAATGTGGGATATCATACCCCAGTGGAGGACTTCAGTTCTTATTCCTCTAGTTTCAAATTAAAATCAGAACACCAACATACTATTAACAAAACAACACACACAAGTAACATAAAACAAAAGAATGAAATTTATTTATCAGTTATTCAGTATTGATATTTAAAATGCAACACAACATTAGTTATTTAGGTACATAAAAATTTAATTAAAGTACTTATTCTAATAGACTTACTTTACCTCTTAAGATCTCATAAACAGTCGTTATGTTGCAGGAATACTAACAGGTTCAATATACATGGACTATGGTCTCAGAGTGCATGGCTTCCCAGCTGAGAATGTGACGGACGGCTCAGTGCTGGTCGTGAAGACCCATGAAGCTCCCCCATTGGACTTGAAGAAGTTCAAGTCAGCTGTGCTGCTCATCAGGAACCCTAGAGATGCTATATTGGTGAGTATTCAAAGTTTATTCGTAGTACGAGGCATGCCTTTTAAGTTCTGTCGTTTCCATATTTTCCGGCAATTTTGAATTTGGAACTGTTCTATATTCGAATGTGTTTACATTTTGAATCTCAAAACAGTTGAAAGTATTAGGATTAATGCTATTGTTTAGTCACAGTTTCGATTTGAATCTGTCAGGTCACGTACGAAAATGAATCTTTCTAAGGAAAATGTTCGTGCAATAATTTTCTACAACTTTAGAAGAGGCCTGACACGGCTTCAGTGTTTAGAAGAGCTAACATCTGTGTTCAGTGATGTAGCCCCATGTCTGCGGACTGTCGAACGCTGGTATTTAGAATTCCAGCGTGGACATACTAGTGTTAGTGACAGATTTCGCGAAGGACGCCCAAAATCCGCCTTCACTGAAGATAACATCATTGCTGTGAGACAACTAATTCTCGAAGATCGTCATGTGACGTATCGAGAGATAGAGGCTCTATTAGGCATCTCAGGGACAACCATTCAGAAGATCTTGCATGAAGCGCTTGGTGTGAGAAAGCTAGTTTGCCGTTGGATACCGCATCTGCTTTCCGACGATCACAAGGCGGCCCGCGTCAGATGGTGTAAGAAAACTCTGCAAAGGTTCAACCGAGGGGAGTCAAATCACGTCTACGACATCATAAGTGGTGACGAATCTTGGATCTATGCCTACGATCCTGATTCCAAACAACAATCTACAATCTGGGTCTTTCAAGACGAGCCAAAGCCGACTAAAGTTGTTCGTTCTCGAAGCACTTCAAAGAAGATGGTGGCCACGTTCGTTGGAAAAACCGGCCATGTTGCGACTATTGCACTTGAAGATCGTAGAACGGTTAACGCAGAGTGGTATACTACAGTTTGTTTACCACAAGTCATCGCCGAACTTCGAAAATCTAACTCAAAGCGACGCATCATCCTGCACCACGACAACGCAAGCTCACACAGCGCTCGTCAAACGATTGAGTATTTGAAGCAGGAAAAAGTAGAAATTCTTGACCATCCTCCATACAGTCCTGACCTAAGCCCTAACGATTTCTTTACATTTCCTAAAATTAAGAAAAGTCTTCGTGGTCAAAGGTTCCAGTCCGGTGAAGAAGCAGTCGACGCTTTCAAGTCAGCCATTTTGAACACCCCCACTTTAGAGTGGAATAAATGTTATAATAACTGGTTTGAGCGAATGGAAAAGTGTATTAAGCTACGCGGTGAATACTTTGAAAAACAATAAAAAGTACTATAAGGTTCTAGTTGTGTTTTTTTCTTCAAACGACAAAACTTAAAAGGCATGCCTCGTAACAAATGCTGGTGTCTTAGTGTAAAAATTACAAATTACAATTAAGTTTAAAAATGATTCTTAATTGTAACACAGTATAATTTGTAAACAAGCTCCCTAGCTCCCACCATAAATATATAAATAAATATTCTTGGACATTTCACACAGTGCTATCCAGGCCCAAACTAAGCAGAGCTTACACTATGGGAACCAGATAATTGATAGAATACTTACATACTTTTTTAAAATATGTACATACTTATTATAAATAGAAAAACATCCAGACCCAGAACAAATATATGTAGATCATTCTACCTAAATTCTGTGGATCTGGATGTTTTCCTTTTTATAAGTATATTAATAATTACAAAAAAAGTCCCGAATGAGGTCCATGACACAGCCACACCCCGTTTTTTTATTTTTAAAGCCACAGTGTAAATTTTAAAAGCCTCACTCGCCACCTGGCTGATATAATTTACGCGTGTGTACTTTGTTTCTATGTGTAGTTATTCTAAGACGATGATAATTTTTATCCTTATTTTGACCATCTTTATGTTTATACTCTTTTGGGCTCCTTTCTGTTATTGTTAATTTAAGCTTTCTATGTTGTGTATATAGTTTCAGTTATGCCGTGAATGACGTCATTAAGTTTATGTTGTGCAACTCACACATCTTCACATCATTACTCTTTAGGAGCTTGAAGCATGTACAGATGCCTTTTATCTGGTAAATATAATTTGCTTTAATATTTTGTATATTATTTGTTTTTCATGCTTACGTTTATAGATAATTTTAAATAATAGTACCCATAGAATTGTCGAAATACTTGTAAATATTGAATCTCAAAAATTTGTTTTTGTGAGATACCATAGATAAATAATCTGCATAGTTCTTTAAATATATACAACCTGTTTTATTATGTACGACAATTATTTAAAACACACATCCGGAATCGTATTAACTAATTTTAGAGGTGGGTAGATACTGAGGAAGTTACCGGTGGATACATTTATCCAGTAAGCAATACATTTTCAATAAACAATTTGTAACGTAAATCGGGAACGATGCCGCTTAGTCAGTTTAACAGGTACCTACTTACATGATGAATTAATATGATTTGTTTACCTATTTTATACAGACCCTTTCATTGATATTTTAGGACTTTATATTAAGGTTGTATGAATATGTTTTTTTTTCTAAAATAATTAATTTAAAAAAATCATATTTACAACCCGTGTTTTCATTTAATGTCGTACATAACAAAACACGTTGTATATTACTTTTGTTATTTACTAGTTGAGCCACCCTGGCTTTGCACGGATTTAAAAATAATTATATAGCCTAATGGTCTTGAGTTCATACAAAAATCCCATTGAAAAAAGCACTTTCAGTTCATAGAAAAAATAAAATTTTAATTTAATGTCGTACATAACATAACATGTTGTAAATAGATTTAAATAAATCGACTTCAAAATAAGAGGAGGTTCTCAATTTGGCTCTATGTTTTTTTGTTTGTTACTCTATCTCCGTCAGAAATTAACCGATTTCGATGATTATTTTTTTATTCTATCTATAGTATAGGGTGTATCGCCATGGTGGTCTCATATAAGTTTATTGAGGATTTGATAAAAACCGGAAACTTCTCAACGCCTCACAACAAACGCATTGCGATTCGGTTATTGTTTTGCAAATCGCAAGGAAATATCTATTTGGGGACATACCAGTGGTCAACTGGCCTGATCATGGATCTACACAACTCCTCAGCTCAGTTCTCAAGGGTACCTATTGTATTGGAGATCACAGGCAACATTTATAAGGTCAAACAACCTTAATGATAAACATTTCTGTGAAGTCGGTTTTGTTCTTTTTTTAAATATATTATTTGGACAATGTTTCTTTAATTTTATTTGTGCCATGATTAAAACTTGTCACTTTCAGGCAGATTTCAACAGGCTGCATAAAGGGCATATCGGTTCTGCCCCAAAATCTGCTTTTGAGAAGAAGTCCCATGAACACAAAAAATCAGGTAATAAACAATTTTTATTAGATTAATTTAGTCGATTAATCGTCAGAATTTCTTTTACTGGGAAGCCTTGCTGCGCCAGATAATCCGTAAGCGTTCTCATTTAAAAAAGAAGTGAGATGAAAAAATCACCTTATTTCAAGGACCCAAAACGATAATTTAAACGCGATAAAAATGAACTGCCCCCTCCGATCCGGACTGTGTGAACGGACACTAATACTTTTGCACTAGGCAGCCAAAAATAGCTGCCTAGTGCAACAGAACGCGCACAACTGCAGCACTGTACCCAGAACGCGACAAGGTGAAGGCATGAGTCTAACTCAGCTGTACACGCGATTCATTCAATTGTGTTTGTGTTTATTACTCATTAACATATTTCAAAGAATTTAAGTTGGTCGTGAAAATAAATAAACAGATTTTGATGACATTTGGTACTTTACTCAGAAAACTTTCGTGTATTTCAATCATTATTATAAACTAGCTTCCGCCATCGGCTTCGCACGCATGGTTTGTCAACAAAAAGTAGCCTATGTGTTAATCCATGTTATAATCTACGTACATACCAAATTTCACTGAAATCGGTTCAGCTGTTACGACGTGAAAGAGTAATAAACATCTACACATGCCTACATCCATACAAACTTTCACGTTTTTAATTAGTATTTAATACCGTTGACGCCGATAAAACGATACGTGATAAATCCTGTATTTATAATAATGATTGAAATAAATCACGAAAGTTTACAAAGTAAAAGTGTTTGAATTTTTGAATTCGTGTACAGATTGGGCGAAGTACGTGTCAACACAGCTGACAGTATGGGAGAGCCTGCACAAGCTGTGGCTGACGCGGTTCCCCGGCGCCGTGCATGTCGTGTTCTACGAGGTGCTGGTCCGCGACCCCAAGCGGACTCTCAAAGCCATTCTGATGTTTCTCAATCATACCGTTACTGATGTAAGTACGTGTCAAATGAGATATCCCTGGGGAAGTACTATCACCATACCTATTTCTGCCGCCCGGTGAAATTTCAGGCATGAGGCTTTAGCCCTGTACCTATGCCTCAAGTTGATGGACTCAGGACAGTGCACCGTAGGGAATATTACTAACGTTCTTAACCTACGATGCAATTATTTGTTACCACTTAACATCAGGTGGGCCATAAGCCTGTTCCATGTCCAAAAAAAATTCACAAGTTTCCTTTTTATTTTTATGAAATTTTACTTATGCGAGCTGTACACCGGGATTTTATACATAAATATTATAGTAATACTTCATTCCCCTCAAGAACAGCTTCCACCAGGGCACGACCTGCCGTGGCCAGTATGGAAGTCCTTAAATAGGCTTCGCACACAGGGTAGTCGCTGCAGAGTCAATATGTGCAAATGGGGGTTCAGGGATCCCAGCCAGACGCAATGCAACTGTGGTGATACTCACACTTGACCGTTCTTGATCCAGGCGGATATGAAATGCGCTCTCGCAAACAAAGAAGGAATCTACAGACGCAAGAAGAAGCACAAAGACTTCGATCCATTCACAGTGGAGATGTACCGCGCGCTCGACGCAGCCAAGAACAGGGTCCTGAAGACGGTCGCTATCTATCGCAGGAGGAACGAGGACGAATCTTATATTAATAGGTCGAATAAGGACGGATATTATGAATAACTATACTAGACGCCAACGCCAGCCCCCGTTTGGGGGGGGGGCATCAGGTTTCTCAGGCATCAGGGGGGCATCAAGCAACGATGATATTGCCATCTCGCTCTTGCAACCCTTACGGGCGCCGTTAGTGATGCGCCGAGTACCTATCGATAACACTAATTACCAGTACCAAGTATTGAAAAGGATACAAACATGTTTATTGGTTGGCCCTGTCTGCCACCAGGCTTGGCGTATACTATAGTATTGAGGGTAGTTAGATAAACAAGCAATCAGTTAAAAAACTAAAAAGCCCGACTGCAGTTGAATTGGCTCAAGTTTAACTTTTTCAGATTTAAGATCTTGTTTTTGAGAGCAGTATTATTTGATGGTTCACAAGCAAGAAAATACCATTTTCATTTTTTAGATACTTCTTGCAGCTTAAGTTCACCCCAACTCATTTATCTAAATTCCTGTAGTTTGGGTGCTACGAGGTAGTTAAGAATATTACATACTAAACCTGGCTTGCACAACGATCCCTAAACGTACCTATTTAGCGACTAAAGCTGTTTAAATTTGACGTATTTGTATGATTTGACATCTCCTTAAATCTCATTTAGCCATTAAATATGTTTGTATCGTTGCGCAAGTCGCTCTTAGTACGTTTATTTTGGCGCTTTAAACAACTTTTCAACAGAAATAAGCTGCAAAAGTTATAAAAAGGTGTTAATGATAAGATTTACCAAAAACATCGATAGGTCAGCCATTGTGGCCCCTAAAATACATAACAAATTAGGTCTCAAATATAAACGGGTCCTAATGGTCAAACTTTTAGTCTGATTTGTTGTCCTCCTGCCGCGCCAGATGGCAGCAGTCATTCGGTTTTTTTCTATTTAAGCAGTTTGACTACAAGGAAAAATATTCCTGTTGGACCAAACAGTTAGACGAGGAGGAAGCTATGTAAAGTAAACGCCCCAAAATTCTAGAAAACGATGTCTAGATTCTAAGGCCCGTCCAATTTGCTTGAAATATTAATAAGAAAAAAAATTAAATAATTTCCTGGTTGTAATTAAAGTGTAGCCGAAGACATGATATAATTCCCTATTGCTTCTATCTTAAAAGTCATCCAGCGAGAGTTGGTCATGGTTGGAGTGATATGACAATTATTGAAAGTAAAGGTACTATTGGGAGCGACGCTGCCGGCTGCAACTGCCGACCGAACCGTGCAGCTGCCGCGGCACTCGGAAGGTCTGTCATAGAAACCAGTACAAACCAGTAGTACCGCTGCGGCCGACTGCGAGCAGCCGCGGCACTTGCAGTTGGCAGTTGCAGTCGGCAACTGCAGTCGCAATGCAGGTTTAAGTTGATAAGCGTTTAATTTGTCAAAAGTTAATCAATAGGAACCTGCGTTTTAACCTCAGACCACATAATAATGGTACACGTTAGAAATATGAGAAAATATTGTAAATTTTGCTCAAAAAACCTATGGGCTCGAGACGCTCAAATGCCAAAGTTAAACAATACTTTTAATGATTTGTTTTAGCTATAAAGAATCTCTTGAGTATGTGTTAAAATCATCATACTCAGTCGGAAGACGTCTACTGGTAGACTACAGTAATTAAAGTAAGCTAGAACTGACTCGAAGGGCACGTCCGCACTAGGACACACTTTTTGGCTACACGGGTACGACATAAATTGCAAAAATAACTTTTCAAACTATCATGGTTAACTACCATTGTCGTTTCTAGTGCAAATAGTAAATTGCAAAAATGTTTATCACATATACAGACAATGCCATGCCTCTACATGACCATGTCGCGAAATAAATCCGCCGTAGTGCGGTTTGACACTTTCTCAAGATGATACGAGTCGTGGTCGGTTACCGACGGATATAGGAACCCACCACTAATCTTTCACTACCTATAAAATGGAAATCCGTTTTACTTAATTATGTTAGACTGTTTATTATTTTTATTTATTTTATTTTAGGAACGTCAAACAGTTATACATTGTGTAACAAGTTACATGATATATATAATAGTTAGTTAATGTACAACCCGCGGCGTCATCCACAGATTACTTAATTAAGAAATTAATAATTCGCTCAAGTCTATGGTCGCAAACTTATGTGTATCATAGAGTACATTGTGGGTGATCAGGCAGAAATTATAATATGAAAATCATCACAAAAGAAAATTTGCTAACAAATTAATACATATTAACAAACCTAAAACGAAAAAAAAATGTTATTTAAGACTTTAATTTTGTTGCTCATCCAGTAAGAGAAATCGAACTTGTTATCATTCTCTTATAAGTGATTTCTGAGTGAAAAAAGATGTCGATTTGAATGAATCGTTCGTTGTACGATTGCAACATGCGTTGTATGAGAGAATGTTCGCCGGCATCCATTCGGTGAGTGGGAGTACCTAGTAACATAACTTATTAATATCGATGCAATCAAACTTGTGGCAAATCCCATCTAATGTCATAGCTTCCAAGTAGATTCTCCTGTTTTCAAGTGTTAAAAGGTTCTATCGTTCTAGAGGTCACTGTATGGTGGCTAGCAACGATGCCACCTATAAATAATAAATAAATATTGCAGGACATTTCACACAGCGCTATCTAGCCCCAAACTAAGCAGAGCTTGTACTATGGGAACCAGATAACTGATAGAATACTTATATACTTTTTTTTGTAAATACATACTTATAATATATAGAAAAACACCCAGACACGGAACAAATATCTGTAGATCATGCAAACATTTGTTCCGCGGCGGGAATCGAATCACTGCGTCTCAGCCGGCTGTTCGCCCACTGCGCCACGGAGGTCGTCACATTATGCACTGAATAAATGTGTATCTAAATATATTGGGAGACTCAAAAACTTACAAAATATCCCGTTTTGGTGAATATACACTGAACAGTTTATAAACTGTTTCGTAATAAGTTTATTTATTATTTAAATTATCAACGCAAAGGTATTTTTTCTGTACTCTTTCCAGTAATTCATTGTATTTATTGTAAAACGGATTCCAAATACATGTTGCATATTCTGTAGTATTTATTTGCAAGCTGTATATTTTGTTCGTAAATATAATAAATCTACAGAGTTCTTGCGACCGCTTTGTCAAATAAATACCTAGTGCGTCTTCCGGTTAGTAATAATCGTTGCGATTTTAGTTTAATTTCCTAGTCATTTTGCATATAAATAAGTTTAACTATTTCTAATTTAGTTAAGCTAGCTACATTATTTATAGTCCACTCAAATTAGGGTTTCATCTCGGAATGAGAGATTATAAGCTGGATACTCGTCATTTCGGCGGTCTAAAAGAACCATCTAATCATGAACTGCATCGTGATCGGTATTGGTAGAGCGTCACTCATAATAGTCCAGTCAAATAAGTCTCTTAAATTCTCGTGTCTGCGTCGTGAGTTATTCAAGGTCAACCTTTTTGACTGGACTACTACTAGTGGTTCGCCCCGAAATGAGATCTCGCGAGTCTCCAATAAAACAAAAAAAATATTCGTAGTCAAACTATCAAAATAGTGCCACGAAATAAATACCACTTAACTTGACCTACAGTTTCATTAAATTTACAGGTAACGGGAGTTCATGTTAATTGGTTACTTTTTTTGGGGTAAAATTGCAGTTACTCTGGATTTCAGACTTTTGCCTATATTTGTGTCGCTAAAGCTGCACGCATACCAAATTTCAGCACTGTGGGGTACCAGTGACCCCACAGTGCTGAAATTTGGTATACGTCACTGATTTACTTCTGTGAATTTTCTCAAAGTTCAGTTTTTATTATGGCTAATAACTTTAAAACTACAAAGTTCAAAACAAAAATAAAAACGGGATCGAAATGTACTCACAAAGACCTTGTATTAGACGTGCCACTTGACCAGATAGTCCCATTTTGTTTTTTTTACCCTTCTTGAACCCCAATATCTCAACAACCCCATTTTTAGCTAATTTTAGCTCATTGAGTCACACCAAAATTGTGCCATCACTACCTACCTATATACTAAATTTTATGATGATCGGATAAACGCTTCGAAAGTTATCCTCGGACAAACATACAACGCCGATTTGCCCAAGTTGATTTGGAGATCTCGCTTCGCTCAATCAATGAGTGCTCTACCAAGACTGATTGCGATGTAGTTCAAGAAATATTTAGTGCATAATGAAGCATTTTTTTTTGAAGCATTATTTGCGAGCATTTTTGAGTATTCCTTATTTAGGTACTTTGCTAATTATGAGAACAAATAAAAAATGTTAATTTTTTAACGCTAATTTAAGCGATCTCTTCCAGACAACCTTTGAATTGAGATATATTTAGTGTAGTTTATACCCTAATTAATTTTATAATGTGAGTATTTAAATATGATTTAAATATAATAAAAAATGAATAAGTGTGTCTAAATATATCGGGACACTAAATAACTCACAAAATATCCCATTTTTGGTGAATATAGTGGGAACTGAACAGTATAAACTATTTCGCAAAAAGTTTTTTTTTAGGTCATGATAGGCCTTATCTTTTGAATTGTAAAGCATCGAAACTCTACAGAGTTCAAATTACGGCCTATAACTGCACTTGGTTATTATTGCACCTACATCATTTTACTGTACTAGCAATCATTCTGACATTCCTAAAACAATTCGTTATATTTACATATAAAATCATAAATGCATTTATTTATTGTTAATTATTTTTAAGTTAAAGTTTTTAAATCTGTTTTATATTTTTTAGAAAATGTTACCTTATTTATTATTTACAATTCTGTAAAATTCTATTAAAATTATATAAATTATGTGAAGCAATCTAAAAAATAAAATGAATGTCCTGAAATATTCCTGTCTTTTTCATTTTGAGATCTATTACTGTACCTACATCATAGTTTGAGTCATTAGAACAGCCCAACTTTATCCAAATTAATGAATACAAGTACTTAGTGTAAGCAAGGAATACAATATCTGTGACAATACTATATAAAGGTGCGGCCACACCGAAGTTACTTTTTGTGGGGCAACGTTTACAAAATGTTGTGAGCAACAATGAATAACAAAAATAAAGTGCCGACAAAAATGAAAACTTGAACAATTACGAGATACTTATATGTATATAGAAGTGCCTGTAAAGGTAACAGTGTCGCGAGTTCAATGGTTTTTACCATCTCAAAAGAATTCCAACGCGCTTAATGAAGTTTTCACTTCAAAAGAAACCGAAATATAAGAGAACGAAATAAAATGTTAGTTTTATCGTGTTGCTCCACGTAAGTAACTTCGGTGTGGACGCACCTTAATACAAATGTATGTATTGTCAGTGTCATACGGGCACTTCCACTTTGTAATATTTGGAGAATTTGAGCTATCTAAAGCAGTACATCTAAGTGGTCTGTGATTTAAAGATCGTTTGCAACTAGAAGTGGATTAATTGTATTTTTATTTGTTAAATACTTACTCGTTAAAAAGTACATGTGTACGATCCTGCGCTAGTCTCATCCATCGACAACTATTAAGGGTGAAGCAAATAAAATGCAAGTTTCATAAAACTAAATAATGCTTTATTTCACATCGTGTCATTTGGTCACAACGTTTGCACTCGACAATGGAACACGCGTACCAAACATTCAGCTATAAAATATATGCAGATAACAACAATCCCTCGATTACAATTACACATCTGTACATTCATATGCTGACCTCAACATCTTATTAACTCATCTGTACCAATGATGCTTTAACTTATATTATGTACCAATTGGAATTTACATATAATAAAAAAAATTGGAAAAAGAAGAATGTTGGATAGTGAACTGCAAAGTCCACTTGTAGATTCCAAAAACGATTGAAATAAAAAAAAAACACCAAATGTGTCAACCTATTTTAAATAAAGAAACGAATCTAAAATGGCGCAGGGAATTTTTTTTAACATATCATCAAAAATGTTAATAATTTATTGTTTGCAGTTGCAATTATTTTAACTCAATAATATCTAATAAATTACATAGTTTCATTTTCTGTTTGCATTAAACAATTTAATAGGAATTCAGCTTTCCATACGTATTTTTATTTGATTTAGCTTCATTAAATGTCCAAGATACAATCTATTTTATAGTCACGGAGGGTTCAGCGACCGGACAGATTAAAGTAAGGCATCTAATAAATAAAACATCATTGGCCTGCACAGTACAATTTAGAGGAATAGTACAATTTGAATAGGAGATACAATAAATATCTGAAAGCTACCAACTGCTTAACATAAATAGAGAGTGTTATTAGGTCCGTTGTATCGAAAGCGGTTAACTGTACAGAGGTTATAATATAGGCAATATTACAATATTACTTTTGAAAATAAACCGAACCGAGCCGTAAAATTTAACTTCTAACAACGTTAAACTCTTAATAACAAAATTATCATCAATATCACAAATAAAATACAAACTCTACGCCTCTCGCGCATAAGGACTATCCACCAAGTCTAAGGCACTTGTCTCACCGCCGGCGAGTAAGCGATCAGCTATCAACTATTTTCTCGCTCAAGAAACGAACAAAAGATATAGATTCTGTGTCAGTAAAAGAGACACGTATATTAATAGTTCATCGCTGGCCGTTCACACTGCCGGCGAGAAATCGCTCTCCACTATTTTGTCGCAGCGACTACAACTCTCGCTCAGCGATACACGCTCAGCGATGCTCGCTTGGCGGTCAGAACACACGCTGTGAGATGATGAGCGAGACAACTATAGGAACTACACACTCGCTTCTCGCTGCTCGCCAACTCATTTCTAGTTTCTAGCTCTTTCGCTTCTCGCTCATCGCCGGCGGTGAGACAAGTGCCTAAATGATAAACGCTAGGATTCCCTGTACCGCGATACTGTGGGTATGAACACACTGAGGACCATTCTCCCATAACAACGAACATATTCTAGCTACTAGTCAGCGATATAAGTTGATTAACAATTTCAGATTTAATATTATTTTTTTCCAAATAAATTAACGATTTTTTTCCTTGTTAAACTACGTTATCAATGAGCTAAGGTGTCTTCAATACAGTTGAACAAAATGCCTAGTTACAGTTTATTTAGATATTAAAAACTGAATTTGTTAACCAATTTATGTTGCTGACCGTACCATGTTTATCACAAATGAGAATATTCTAGATTTCGAAATAACGAGAATAGTGTTGTATGCACTAACGTTAATGCCGGAATCTACAATCGCTATGGAACGCCCGCCAGTGGACTTGCAAGAGCGAGAACGAATGACGGTATTACTCAGATTGAACAAGTACTCGTTTCTGTACAGACTGATGACTGAACGATAGGACAAGTCAAAATGAATGAACGTTAGTGGATGGGCCGCTAATGTTCCAGTAGTATAATTATAGACTCATTCTCAGGATACGTCTATTATAGGGATAGTCCAAATGCATATGATTTAGTTGTATCAATGTACTAACGCAAATAAGGCTACGGCTCTTTAGTTGAAGACATTACACCCTAAAGCAAGTTCAGTCGTACATCCATACATTGAATAGTAAACAGAAATGTATTTCATACATTTTAAATTATTGGAAATATATCGAATATACAAAATTAAGTCTTATTACAACACTCACCGATTCGAAATTCCACTGACAGCCACACATTCTATTTCGTTCACTCACAGCGTCAGTAGGACCGAGTGTGAAACAAAACTTTACTGTACAAAAAAAAAAAAACAAAAATGAAAAACACTATAATACAAAATAAAAGAAGAAAAATAATAATAACAAGTTTTTATACAAATAGTCTCGCGTTGTCTGTTTACCGCTTTACAAAGGGGCCAGTTTTTACAACCATTCTCTTGAAAATATTTAATTTAACTTGATTTTACAGATTTATCTTGCAAAAAAACCCTTCAGAGACAATAATTACAAATCACATTTACTTCAGAACTGCAACGTTCCATAGACACTCTATAGTGAAACAATCTTTTAAATCTTAATATTCACAAACAAAATGTATTGTAAAACAACTAAATATTACGATAAAATCAGCCTTATAATATTTACTAGATTTGTCTAACTACCTTCCTAAAACCGGCCCGCTCTCCACAAACCAAGACACAAAGACTAAGTTCCACATTCACAGCAACTAGTATCGACCAGCAAGTATGAACCAGAGCGTAGGAATGTATGAACACCCACTGCAGTCACTACACGTCTCACGCCCTATATGTTTATGTTTACTCTGATGTTTCACAATAACACCATCTCCTTTCCACTTTGGCATAAGACAGAGACAGCTTAGTCAACTTAGCATTCGCATTTACACATTCGATTTTTACAATCTTTAAATCAACGCCATAGAGTTCAAAATCAATTGAAATTATGCTGACAAGTGATGAAGTACATACAACAAACGTAAAATTAGTTGAAATTAAAACGAGTTAGTTGAAGCGGTATGACTAGTATTGTAGGTTAAACTGTTTCGACTCTATTCAATCTAAAAATGCGATAAATAATTAAAAGACCATACTTAGAAAAGTAACATAACGAATACGTACCTACATAGACATGGAACAGTCAAAAGACCATTATTTCAACTTTAAATTCTAAAATATTCATCATTTTGTTAATCGGTTAATGTTTATTTCAAAGTGTAGTCTAAACAGTTTCACCTAAAACATTGATGACAATTCGACATGAAACCATAACATAAACGCTTAAAGTCCAATTTGCCGTGACACTGCCGATTTATTTAAAACTATTGTATATTAGCACTACCGGTAAGGCCTTTATGTAGGTTAGGTAGGAAGTAAAATTTCCACATTAACAGCTGACACAGGTTTCAGAATCGAGATGTTTCACTTCTATAGTACAGTAATTATTTAAACGAAGGCTTTCGATTATATAGCATTCTGATATAAAAATGTATACGACATATAATAGCTAATATATATAATTATTTGGCCACTATACATTCTGTTATAAGCTAATATATTCCGTTAAACATATTTTGTACTATAAACGTATATATTTTCAATATATAATGTTTATAAGGCTAAATAACTATGTTTTATCGTTTATTGCTTGTCATAGGATAGTTATATCACAATCACTTATTTTGTGCTATGTATATTGCTAATATGAAAGCGCTACTTAAGCGCTATATATACATTTAAAAATAAATACTAATATGTATTTTGATATAAGAACTAATCAGCAAGGTCACAGTAATTGAACTAATACGATGGTAATATCGCGACACGAATCGGACATCTGGGACGATTTCTTATTTCCACTCTCGAAGCTTTCTGTGTATTGAAGTTGTGGGACCCCTTTTAATACCTTAGCGAAGGTAAAGTTACGTACAATCAGTGAAAAGTGCGTACACAAGTGTTTAGTTGCTTGAACGACAACTAACCTTTCCTTCAGTTCTAATGTCTTTAGTTGATAAGTCAGGAATAGGTTTAGTGTTGGTTTGAAAATCACTGAACGTTCAATCTTGTCTGACACTAACAGCTTCAGTTTCCTGTTCATACATCGTGTAACTAACACTGTGGCTTCTTTCATCTTGAATGGAGGTAGCAATAGTTCTGGTTTCACACTTGAATATATGAAGGGTCCATTTAACAAATCCAAAATACACAAATGTTTCAGATTTACAAAGGCAGAATTTTCTTCGTCCGTGCAGTGTGTGACTGACACTGTTAATTCTGGTATCTTGTGTATGTCTAACACTGACAGTTCCAGTATCTTGTGTACGTTTGACACTAACAGTGCCGGTTTCTTGTGTATCAATACTGAAAGCTCTGGTATCAAATGTATGTCTGATACTGACTCCGGTATCTTGTGTAAGCCTGACACCGACAGTTCCAGCCTCTTGTGTATCAATACTGACTGCTCGGGTACCTTGAGTATGTCTGACACTGAGTCCGGTATCTCGTGTATGCCTGACACTGAGTCCGGTATCTTGTGTCCGAGTGAGGGTAGATGTGGTTTGGTGGGGCGTGGGCCGGGCGCGGGGCTGTGACGTCACCGCAGCGCGCGGCACCGGCGGCAGACGCGCACGGCGCCGCACTCTCCCCACGGACTCATCTCGGAGCAGGAACTACAGAATATGCCTCCGCAGCGTCTGTCGAACGAAGTCGCATTCAATATCGATTGTTTCTTTTTTTGATTGGTTAAAGGGAAAAATATTTAGGGTAAGTACTATTATTATTTTGGTCAGAGTGCGTTGCGATAGTGATGAGGGTCGGACGATGTTGAATAAACCAGTGAAATTCTATATATTTTGATGTTTTGACAATGAATACCAATAAACAACCTCAGTCCAGTTCAATTCAATTTTTTGGATGCATTTTAAATTTGAGATATCAAAGCTTTATCTTCCATTAATAAATAATAAATATTGCTGGGCATTTCACACAGTGCTATCCAGCCCCAAACTAAGCAGAGCTTGTACTATGGGAACCAAATAACTGATAGAATACTTATATACCTTTTTTTTGCAAATACATACTTATTACATATAGAAGCACATACAGACCCGAAACAAATATCTATTGATCATGCAAACATTTGGGAATCGATCCCGCTACCTCCTGCGTCTCAGCCGACTATTCGCCCACTAGGCTACGGAGATCGCGTTATCATAAGCGTCTGCGGTTTGAGTTGCTATATCGTAGGATGGTGTACCTGCAGTGATGCCTGCGCCTCGCCAGCCAGAAGTGATGGTGGCAGTGCTGGCAGCGCGGCGCGGCGCTGTCGGGCAGCCACACCACGCCACGCGCCTCCTCGCCCACCTCCACCTCGGACGCGGAGCCGCTGCTGCTGGACACGCTGCCGCTGCCGCTGCACGCGCTGCCCACGCTGCCAATGCTGTTCTTCTACAAAAATAAATATTCTTCTACATCATTCAATATCATTGTGATAGAACAATTGGTTTTAAAAACTACAAGCATTGCTGGGTCTACCGCTCCTTCACGTGTACATACTCAAAGAGGCGAAAGCTAGCATATACAGTACAGAGCCAACATCCAGGGCAGAAGAAAAGGTTTGAAATCGGATTGGATTGGACTTGAAATGTACTAAACATGATTCCACGGTATGCGCTTCAAAGGCACTATATCATGGAAATGTACTCTAGAGCTGGCTGAACACCCAGTTACACTTTGAGTCAGGGTGCCTAAACTGGTGCACGGATGGTTCCAAAGTGGAGTGGATGAAGGCTGTATAGTTTAAAAGCGACCCAAGTTTTATTAACTTGGTAAAATACGACTCCATATTCCAAACAGAGGTTACGCCATTCAAGAATGTGCGGAAACCAATATGCAAAAGCGATACGCCAACTACATCAATTCTGACAGCCAGGCAGCCCTAATGGCTCTGGATTCGAAGGTCATCTCGTCGACGGGTTCCGGGACACGCAGGAATCGACAGCAAAGAATGTGCTAACACATTCGTTCTGACTGGACACTGTCGGCTTAATAAGATCATGTTCAAGCTGAGCTATGCAAAACATAAACCTGCAGACTCGGCAATGAGGCGGCAGAATCGCCCCTACATCTGTTAAGCATGTGTGGTCCACTAATGCGCAAACGTAGCATTCATCTGGGCCAACACATCATTAGCCTGGAGGAGCTAACAGTTATCACTCCTAAGAATATCCTTCAGTTTCTAACAGCTGAAGAAACTATTAACGCCCCCATGAACTAGAGGCGACATAAACACGAGTGACGATTACAATAGGCCTCATGGCCGCAGTGATACTAAAGCCGCAAAACTTAATGAAAAAAACAGCACACATTTTTAAAGACAATGAAGAAGAAGAATAAAGAACATGAAGATTTATTATCCCTTTTTTCCTGAAGTTCTGAAGTCGGTATTGTGGAAGGACTTGCTCATGGACTCATTTAGGACCATTTTATTCGTCTAATTTATTTTTGGTTGACTACTGAAGAGGGTAATTCTTACCTTGGTGTGTGCAGGTACAGTCGAGGTGTTGTTATGGGGTGATGTCAAAGGCGATGTGGGCGCAGGCGCAGGCGATGACAATCGTAGCGCTTCGCGCGCTTCCCTTAACTGACCGCTCAGTTCTTCTACTACTTTCTGTAATAGAAAATATAATCTTTGACAAAATTTCCATCATATTGTTAAAATGTATAGATTAGGGGGCAAAATTTCTTCCTCGTGGTCAAACTTTTAGAAAAATCTTTTTTATTTTACTCAATTTTAGTGTTCGCCCCTCTTTTTCCGTATAAACTAACTATGCCAATTTTTATACTACTCCGTGCGCGCAAGAAACTAAAAAGGGGTAAAAGTTTTCTCATCACGTATCTATACTACATACGTACTATACGTTTGCTTATGACACCGCAATCCTGTCCTGCGATAAGTCCTCAGACCTAGCATCTAATACTCTGCAAGACCAATTGGTACAAACGGAAAAGTGGCTCAGGAAATGGAGAATTCGTACAAGTGCCGCTAAATCTTCCCACCTTCGCACTCCGTAGAGGAAACTGCCCTTCAGTCTACCTTAGTGGGGACGTTCTTCCACATAAGGCATCTGTTAAATACCTCAGCTCCAAACTGGATAGACGCTTGACATGGAAGGACCACGTCAAGGCTAAGAGAGCAGAACTTGACATTCGATTCAAGCCGACGGTGTCTGCTTAACTAGCGCCTGGTTTACATCAGTATCCTTAAACCACTGTGGACGTATAGGCTATAAATTTGGAATACGATCAATCCAATCTCCAATCGTGATATTATCCAATGCTGTCAGAATAAAATCTTGCATTCCATTTCAAATGACTCATGGTTCTCAACCAACAAGGAGATCCATGAGTACCTAGAAGTTCCCACAATTGACCAAGAAATGGGCTTCAGAGGAAAAAGATACCTATATCGCCTAAAAAGTCATGAAAATCCGCTGGCAAGAGTGCTGGTGGAAAATCATTTTGACACAAAGCGGCTGAAAGTCCATGTCTTGGACAACCTGTTTGCTGCTTCAAAATAAGGGTAAATAACGTGTCTTGATCCCGAACGCCATAAATAAATCAACCCATCCGCCTATCATCCTCCAACTGATTGCGGATCATAATGAGAACAAAAAAAATCGTATAAATAAATAATGACCGAATCCGGGACATACACTACTTTTTACCGGACTGCGCAGGAGGGTAGTGTTTTATTGATTAACTAGTTACTAGTCAGCTAGCTTATTATAGAATAGATAATGCTTATTGTACACCAGGAATACTTAAATAACTAGTTAATACTAAATATAGTACAATGGGTTCGATGAGTGTATATAGATACCTGTTCAAAAATTGTTGTACACTTACCCGTTGGTATAGTATGATCTGATGGAGCCTGGCTTGCAGCGGGTCAGGCGCGGGCGGCAGGCCGTCGATGGCGTCGGGGCGGGTTGGCGCCGGCGCGGCGAGGGCGGGCGCCGCACCCCCCGCACCGCCCGCGCCCGGCCCCGCGCCTGCTGCGCCGCACACGCAGCGCACGCGCGCGCCGTTCACTGCGCACCCACACACACCGCACCAGCACGCGCCGCCGCCGCCCGTCTCGCCTGATGTTTCTATACCACCTAACAAAAACATTTATTATTTTAGTAAATGTACATTTCACAGAGCTAATCAAACACTAAATTGTATTATGTGTTTTGTTCAAAAAATGTTCCAAAATTTGGTATGTTTACCGCTCACGTAACTAGATGGCGCTGCTAACTGAATACAAATATAGATACTTACTAGTAGTGTTCGGTTGCCTCAAGCAGTGGCAGCACGCGAAGCGGCGCGGCGAGGTGGGGCACAGCGTGAGTTGCGAGCCGCGCGCGCGCGCGTGCGCACTCCGCCGCGGCGCCGCCGCTGCCTCTCCCTCGCTCTCCGAGCTGAGACTGCTCGACGTGCCAGCGCCTGATACAAAACATTACTATGTATATTTTATACTCATCCCAAAAAATACAAACTTAATGAATAAGTGGTAAATCCAGTCTATTCCAATGTGGTCTGAAAGAGATCTCTCATAGCGATAAGATCACCGATTGAACTTTCCAATTAAGTATTACTTTTATTGTTGCCCAACTGGTTTATGTGGTGTACAATAGTGTTTAATTGATAAACCACGCGTGCAAAGCCGCGTGCGGATGCTTGTAAGTTATAAATAAGAGGTAGGGATGGTCTACTCTAAAAATGAACGTCCCTCCACTTCATTACTGTGCATAAACATCACAGCAAAATAATTTAAAATGGGTCTTGTGATAATAGTGATCATAGACCATTTCGCTTTGACGTAGAATAGACGGTATCTACATAATAATTGAAATCTATGTCAGCTTCTTATTTCCCAAAGACAGTACCTAGTAATAATTAAATTAAAAATGTAATTCTTACTCACCATTAAGTTCAACATCTAGGAACTTGGTAGTAACCTCCTCAATTCCATTCAGCATGCCATTAAATCCGTTCAAGCCGTTAACTCCATTAACTGTTCTGCTTTCAATTCTCTCCACATTATGGTTCAACAGATCCCCTTCAGTACTATTGTGGTTGTCTTGAGGCGAGGCCTCGTGGGAATTCCCTCTGGAGTTAGGTAGTGAGGCGGGTAGTGAGGGCGGTAACGAGGGGGGTAGGGAAGGTAGTGACGCGTGCTGAGTGTCGCCTACGTCGAAGGTGGACGACTGGTTGCTTGATTCTGATATGGAGCGCCATGTGATACTGATGTTTCGGGTGCGACCGGATTCCCGGGCCGCCTGGAAATAACAGACAAATATGACGACCTCCGTGGCGCAGTAGGCGGTTGCAGGTTCGATTCCCGCCGCGTAACAAATGTTTACATGATCTACAGATATTTGTTCCGGGTCTGGATGTTTTTCTACACATTATAAATATGTAACTACAAAAAAAAAGTATTTATGTGTTCTAACAGTTATCTGGTTCCCATAGTACAAGCTTAGTATTATACCAAGCACCCTGTATATGTCGCACCTTAATAACGAATTGAATGCCACCTCATTCATAGATTGCTAAAAACATAACATAGCTTAGCTGTAGTCTGGTAAAATATTTGCCTTTGTCACCCGGACCATAATAACGAATAGATTTATCAAAATCGGATGAATAATTTAGGCGCTACAGTGGAACATTCATCCTTCCTTTTAGGTTTGCCGCAGTGGAATATAAACTCACCTCAGCTATACTAATAACATCAGTATACGGATCACACACAAAAACCGGCTGCTCCTCCGGCGACTCCACATCAATGGACACCGTCCGTCCTCTGACGCCGTTCAGGTCAATGAGCGGCGCGACGGCGTCACTCGCGGCGGTGACGTCGGCGGCGATGGTGGGGGGGCATAGTTCGCGTTCTAAAGAACTTGATCCGCTGGTTAGGTCGCGCGGTGGGCGCGAGTCTTCGAAGTGGTCTGGGTGTAGGCCGTCCACCTGTACACAATGCAATTGTTATAGAAAAACTTACTTTAATATGATTTTATGAATAATATAGATACTTGTTTCAGGTCTGAATGTTTTTCTATATATTATAAGTATGTATTTACAAAAGAAAAGTATATAAGTATGCGATCAGTTATCTAGTACAAGCTTTGCTTAGTTTGGGGCTAGATAGGCAATGCCATAGGGTGCGTCTTACGCTGCGCTTTCCGGCACGTGTTCCCCATTCTACAATCTTTTTGCCCCAACTGCCATCAGTTCTCCGAGCTGAGGTTCTTCCCTCGTTGGTTGCTGGGAGCCGTTAGGTGCAGGCGGCAAAAGATCGGTTGCTATGGAAATCTATGGGGGAGACCTACGCTCAGCGGTGGACGTCTTATAACTGGTATGATAATGATAGAAATGTTGTCTATTCGGTCAGGGACTTGCACCGCCTGCCATCACCACAACCTACTTACTTAGTTACTATTCGTATTACATGAAAAACCAATATGGCCGTCACGGGACGCTCGGCAGATTTGGAACATCTAATATGATGGTTATTGAAAGAATTTATAATAAACTGTTTATTTTTGTAATCATACCTTATTTTATCATATGCAATATAAATACGCGTGACGGCCCAACGCTCCAACGTTCCAACAGCCGAAATTGATATTTGATTTGACGATAATTATCTTATGGCATCGCTCAGACGTGACGCCGTGACGGCATGCCGTCAGAGCGTGATGTGATGACATTTTAGTTAGTCTCACCCCCAATAAATAGGCTCGCTAATAGATGTTTAACATCAATAATATTTTTCAAATTTTCGCGATCACTGTACATAATTACTGATTTAAACGGGTATTTATCGCGAATGTACCTTTTTTTTTGTTATCCCGACGTTGCGACTGTGTTGTCTCCCCGCGACCACGGCTGTTGCAACACAGTCGAAACGTCAGAATAACAAATAAAAAAAGGTACATACGCGATAAATAGGCGTTTAAATCAATAATAATATGAATAAGTTACCTGATCACGAGTAGCGTCGCCGGGCTCGGGCTGCCGCGGCATGAGCGGCAGCTCGTCCACGCAGCTGTCGGTGAGCGCACTCCTGCATTCCCTTCTGGCGTCGCACTCGTTCATAACCATTGATAATTTCCTGCAAGTTATAAATACTAATTCAAGTATTACGTGGATCAGAACAATGCAAGACAGAGGCGAGTGGTGACAACGTCAAAGTCAAATTCATTTTTTTTAATATATAAATAAATATTGCTGTACATTTCACACAACGCTATCTAGCCCCAAACTAAGCAGAGCTTGTACTATGGGAACCAGATAACTGATAGAATACTTATATACTTTTTTTGTAAATACATACTTATAATATATAGAAAAACAACCAGACCCGAAACAAATATATGTAGATCATGCAAACATTTGTTCCGCGGCGGGAATTGAACCCGCTACCTCCTGCGTCCCAGCCGGCTATTAGCCCACTGCATCACGGAGGACGTCTAGAATACATAACAACACAAAAATACGAAAAGAGGGCTAAGCCTAAAATCTAGCACCTCCAAAATGATGGTGCAATGAGGTAGATAAAGTCTATGTAATTATTTAAGTACATATTATTGACGTAACTAAGTGTTCTATTGTGTCCATACAGTTTGAATAAATGAGTATGAGTATATCATATGAAGCCTTTTTACACGCCACAGAAGGGAGTCTGATGTGAATATTAAAATAAAGGTACAAGAAAATGACTTGTAAATAATCCATATCCTTGTAAGTAATTCCGTATTCTTTTAATTCATTTATTTATTAACTTAGATTATTAACTTATCACTTTAATTTAGGTCAGATAACTTAGGTCGGTAACTGAATCAAGACTTAAGCATAGATTTTTTTTACCGATTTTTTATTGAAAGTCGACAAAAATCTCGCTATCAATAGGTACTTACATAACATCAGGAGCAATGCTGGGGTCACTGCACCGTCTCTGAGTAGTGCGCTTCTCGCCTTCGTTTAATAAGTTATCGCACGATCTCGTTTTTGTCATTAATCCTGAGGAAGCAAACAAATTAATGACAACACTTTATTGTACACCATATAAACAAAAATTACAAACAACATAGAAAACACAAAGCAAATACAGTAGTCTCAGTAATCCGGCACTTCAGTAGTCCGGTACGTCCAACAATCCGGCACTCTCCGCTCACGCTTCCCTTACCCCTCCCTACTCTGGTTCCGCACTAGCGCACATATTTTATTTACTTAATATGCACTTTTATAAACAATCCAATAATCCGGCACATTCTAGTTTTTAATAGTGCCGGATTAGTGAGACTCTACGGTACTGTAGTACAATTACGATGCCAAATACCCCCCCCCCCCCCCCCCCCCGAAAATTATAACGAACTCTTTATCTAGAATAGTTTTTAGTTATCAAAAGGTTTCTTGGCTTACTAACTAGATGGTGCAGTTTAATTAATATAAATAAACCTGTGTAATGTAACCTGTGTGTAAATTTGTTTGGTACACATAAAATGACACATGAAACAATTATAAAGAACAGTAGATACAATTGAATCTAACAAGACAGGTCGACTCATGTGTCTGCGTACCAAAATGGCGTTCAGCTTATCATAATTTTGCTGTTGGATGTTATGTACCATTAGTATGTTGTGTTCTAGGTAGATCTTGCTGCAGCCGCGGCTCGTCGATCTCGTCGCTCGTCTCGCCGCGCTCGCCGCCGAACATGCTCGTCCACACTTGGATAGAACGGACGCTGTAATCCGGCCATAATACCTGCGGAGATATACCATCATATAAAATTATGCTTTGAAAATTAGTCATGGGAAATTTAAAATCTAATATATATAAGTTTTTTGGTGAAAAATTACTTTTCAAAACAAGCTTTTATAAAATTCATAATCGGAAACGCAAGCAGATTCAAATGAGCCCAAACACTAGTAGCCTACTATAATCCATTCAGAAATTCCGTTGTCTAGCATCCGTCTCCATCATGAGACCACCTCCATGGTACCATATTATTGCATTGTCACCGAAATTACATATGTATTCCAAATTTCAGCTCAATTGGTTGAGGGGAACGGGTTTAAAATTCATTTGCAAGATTACACCCGGACAAACATACATACATTGCAAGTTCATAAAAAGCTTGTAAAAATCTCATGCCACGGTGTTTGCGGTCGCAATTCTTCGAAACGGATCGAACGACTTTAAAGATTTTTTTTTTATATTTAGTAGGTGAGTATTGTCGTAAAGTATTTTTCACCCTCCTATCCCTACCCCCCCTTTTTTAATCGCGATTTTAGTATTTTTGTATGACCAATTCCATATAATTTAACCGTCGTTCATTGACGTGAAGTCATTTACATGACGCATCACTTTGACAACAGTGTTTTATATAGTTTTTATCCCGAAATTCCCACGGGAACGGGAAATTTCAAGCGCGCGAAGCCGCGGGTGGGTCAGCAAGTATAGTAATAGTAATTGAATCAAAATCAAAACCTTAAAAAACTGACCTGAAATCTGTGTCTAGTGTCAAAACCAAGGCGACTGTCTTGGTCGACCAATCATAAGCATTTATTCCATAATGACCTACAGCAGATTTCAGTTTGACATTTCAATGGAGTCATTTTTTTTAATTTATCAACAATCTGAGAAATGTCAGATTGCCACCTTTGACACATTTAGGCACTAAATTCGATTGGGCATCGTTCGCAAGGCGCCCTTAGTGTAAAGCTGAAATTTGACCTGATGATGTCGCACCCCATCGTGTGGCGTATCGTTAAATAGGTCCTTCAAAAACGCTTTTTCGATACAGAAGTCAAAGACGATCACCGTGGTTTATTTATTTATTGTGAACTTTCTACATGTAACTAAAACAAAGTGAACACTGGAAACTGCATTAGTAAAATACTGTAAATAATGCTTAGTTTGGGGCTAGATGGCGCTGTGTGAAATGTCCACCCATGTTGTTTGTATAGCTAACCTGGTCCAGCTGGTTGGTTGGCGGTTGGTAGAGATGGTTCCTGTAGGGCGGCGCGCGCAGCAGATGCCAGACGTGCGCCGCCGTCTCGCCCAGCCGCGCCTCTCCGCGCTCGCGCGCCGTGTTGCACACGAACGTGCCGAACATGCACGAGTGCACGTGCGTACCCAGCTTTATCTGCACGTAACATATTACTTACAATACAACACACACACATACACATCTACTAGATCTGCAGTGCACGCATATGCATTACTTACATTGTACATAATTGATTAAAAATTTTAGATGAAGGAAAAACAAAACGCTCGCAAAAGTTTGAATTCTTTCATGCTCTTCTTTTATTAATACAAATATTTTTTAACTTTCCTCGGTTAAGAGGAGTTTCCAGATTATGAAATAAAATTCGAAAAAACCGGCCGCCAATAATGATTAATCAATTACTTAGTTTATACCATTTTATCGTCATTTTTACTTTATTTGAAGTGTCATTAATAATGACAAATTATATAAAAATAACACTATTCAATGAACATTTAATTCGAGATGGCCTAAAACTACCCTCATTAAAGGAATTCTTACCAAGTAAGCCTCATTGAATTCAAAGCTGCACGGATACTGCAACGCCATCTGATGGACCCAGTCCAGCCACTGTAGGAATATAGGCGAGCGCTCGTTGGGTTCTTCAGGGCCGAACTGGTGGCCGCATCGGTCCGCGAACTTATGTCCAAAATCCAGCCATTCCCGCTCGATTAGTATGCGGAAACCCTGCGACAAAAAGCAAATACAATTCGTACTATTATTTTAGTCTTCTTAGTGTTCTTTGTATTTTATGATGTGTGTATGTGACGAAAAAAAAACTTTTATTGATGTGGAACATCTATTCACGCGCCCTGAGCGTATTTATATTGCAAATTTATGAAATATTTGCACACCAGGACATTATCTGGTAGAATGTTTATTGAGCACATTAAGACCAGTGTAAAATTAAACTAACTTTCTGAATAAATGATTTTTATTCTTTATTTTTATGATAAGATGAGAAAGTAATGTCCCCAGGCCGTTAGGCCACCGTTTTTTTTTTACTCCTAATTTCGTTTTATTAAAATCTCCCATTCAACTTTGATGTTTCACATCTGCCGGGCGTCACGTGACGGCCAGCTTTATTTTTATTTTTTTTCTTCTTTCTAATAACGTTCTATAATGAGGGTTCAGCAGCAGTTGCGCGGCCCCCATGATCTTTGTAATATGGTGGCGCCATCTAGTTTTACATTCGGAAACTAGTTGTGAATAACAAACCTCTAGCGTTCTATAATGAGGGTCCAGCAGCAATTGCGCGGCCGCAACGATCTGCGGCGTCCTGTCCCAGCCGTCGGAGCAATGCACCAGCACGGGCCGGCCCGCCAGTATGGCGCGACATACCACGCCGGCCGCGCGCGCTATGCCCGACACGTACTGCAGCCACAGCGTGCGTTCCAGGTTACTGTGCCAGCTGTGGACAACACCAATAATACTAATCCTGGGCATTTCACACGGCGCCATCTAGCTCCAAGCTAAGCAAAGCTTCTACTACTTGTAAATACTTATAATGCACTAGCTGACCCGCCCGCGGCTTCGCACGCATGGTTTTTCAATAAAAACATTACCCTCCTTTTTCGCAGTCTGGTAAAAAGTAGCCTATGTCTTTCCCTAGGACATAATGCATCTCCTTGCCTTTCATTGCAATCCGTTCAGCCATTTAGAAACTAACAAACAGAGTTACTTTCGCATTTATAATATTAGTATGGACTAGTATGGATAGCGAAACAACCAGATCCGGAACAAATGTTTATTTTTTTATGACCTCCGTGATGCAGTGGGCGAATAGCCGTCTGAGACTCAAGAGGTTGCGGTTTCGATTCCCATCGCAGAACAAGTTTGCATGATCTTTCTGATATTTGTTTTGGGCCAGGTTGTTTCTCTATGTATTTATAAAATAGTCTTATCATTTAGAATGATTTCTTCCAGACAAATTTACAACGGCGCACTATATGTAGGTATATCTTGACCATAAAACTCGTTCAATTAAATTAAGTCATCAAATTTATTTATCTAGGTTAATTCTGTCAAAAGTAAAACAGCGCACGTGAATAAACATGTGACTTGCTTCATGCAAGTACAACTGTAGGTAATTTACATAACATTGCAATGAGCACGTCATTTTGCACTTGATGAAAAATATCCGTGTTAGTTGATCCGGCGAACTTTGTACCGTCTTGACATGCATATGACGCGGGCTGTCAATATAAGTCGGCAATCATTATCTGCATTAATGTATGAGAAAATTATTTTTCTTCATAATATCTTTTTGTGTGATTTTTTTCCGATATTTTAATAACTATTCGGGGCGGAGTCAAATCCAACAAATCAAAGATCATCATATTCGGTCCAGTCGTTCTCGAGTTATAAGTGTTCGAACAAACCCGACTTTGTTTTATATATTAAGATTTTTAACATCTCGTAAGAAAAGTGTAAAACATCAATGGGTTTTGTCGATATGAATTACAATTAAGAATAGAATGTTGTAAATTAATTTTACATCCGCGATATTTTTCTGATAAATTCTGAGAATCGGCTCTGCCCCTGACCCGCATTACACGAAAAACCCATTTCAATGCGGGTCACGGACAGAGCCGATTCTCAGATTTTGACGACTGTTTACAAATTCACCCTGTATGTACCTAAAAGGTCGACTATCGTACCGTCAGCATTATTAAAATCCAAATTAAAATAAAAACGTAGTTTATAAACGCATTCTTAAAGGGTCCGGGTACCTTTACTTTCAAAGAGGGTCATCCATACTGATATTACAATTCGAAATTAATTCTGTATGTTTGTTACGTTTTCACGACTCAACCGATTTAGATGAAATTTGGCATATAAATAGATTATGACCGAGATTGAGACATAGGCTAGTTTTAGCCCGACTGCGGAGGTTAACGTTTTGTTGACAAACCATGCGTGCAAAGCCGCAGGCCAGTCAGCTAGTATTATTTAATGGTCTATAATAGGTACAGTACATATTGAGCAAATTGGCGATACGTAAACAAAACACGTTCGCTATGCTCGCTTCAAAAACGTATAAGGGAATTTATGACTTGCAATACTGTCTGAAATTTAAATTTCTCATACATTGTGTAGGACTAAATGCACGTGTTGGAATTCCTTTGTGCTTTTGTTTTGGAAATTGGCCAAACGTCTTGTAGCTTTAGGTAAATAAATAGAGAGCTTGTTTACGTGGACTTTTGAACTTATATATGCATAAACTCTAGTTGCAAATAAGTATTTTTAGATCTGTTTGGTCTGCAAGTCAAATATTCCGACTTTTATTTACTAAACACACATTGCCTCAATTCTAATAATAAATTATTCTATTGGTCATAGACAAATTCGTAAATGTTTTGTCTATCTATAGGCTAGGAGTAAAGCTGATGTATATCAGTACTATGTGAGGCAGTTTTGCAAATACAGCTATACATTTGCATTTACTATTTTTGCTGTGAAACATCACATAAGACCAACTCGTATGCCGGCACGCTCTGATCTGACGGCATGCGTCCAATGAGATAAGAGGTAAGATGTAAGTAAAGCTTTCAGATCAGGTCAGATGTCGTGTATCAATAATTGTAAAAGTCAAACGTACGGATAAAGAATTGTTTGACGGTTTTTTAATTATATATTTTTTCAATAATAATCAATTTAGATGTTTCACATCTGCAGGGTGTCCCGTGACGGTCACATCCATACTATATTACAAATGCTAAAGTGACTCACTTTGTTTGTTACTTTATCACGACTAAACGGCTGAACGGATCGTAATGAAATTTGGCAAGGAGATAGATTATATCCTGGAGAAGAACATTGGCTATATTTTGCCTCAAAAAATAATCTTGAAGGGGGTGAAACAGGGACTGAAAGTTTGTGTGGGCAATTAATAATTTTTCAAGGGATCTGAATATAAATATTTTGAAATATATTATGACCGAGAATGAGACACAGAAGGAGGGTAATGTTTGCGTGCGCTTCAGCTAGTGAGTATAAGCCCTTGTGTAGTTGCTCACTTGGCCTGGTCGCTGGGCTCGGCCGCCAGCGCGCGCATCTGCTGGAAGCTCCTCCGCACGTGGTGTATGTTCGGCATGGACATGAACTGTATGTCCGCGTTGGGATAGTACTGCGCGCACTCGCAGCCGCCGCCCCTCGCCCGGTTCGTCACAGCGGACGCGTACGAACGGGCGTCCACGATTAGGAGTTTGATTTGCTGTCATAACAAAATAATTGGTTAATGAGTTACATTTGGTCATTGTTCGTTATATCTATTTAATATATAAAAATCTCGTGTCCCGGTTTTTGTGGTCGCTCTCCTCCAAAACGGGTCCACCGATTTTAATGAATTTTTTTTGTATACATACTTGGTAGGTATGAGAATAAGTCGTAAAGTATTTTTCACCCTCCTGCCCCACCTCCCCATTTTTTAATCGCAATTTTAGAATTTTTTATCCCTAAGTTCCCACGGGAACGGGAAATTTCTAGCGTGCGTAGCCACCGGCGGGTCAGGTAGTGTATTTATATATTGTTTTTGACACACTAAGTTGCCTATTGTGCTCCTATTCTTGCACCCTGAGGAATACTTGTACCGCCATAGATAACGCTGTTGCAGTGGCCAATTATTGGCAAAACAACATTTGACATTTAAAATAATATGAACCATATCGACACGAAGAAGAAGAATCATAATCATCATATCCATATAAGAATTTCGAGGTATTCATAAGACAGGCTATTCAGCCCTCTCAACATTAAATTCCCTTAAAAATTATCTGTTATAAAATTATTAGTCATAAGGTGTGTTTTTTGTTGCTAAACTAAATATTTTTCATTTTTCATCATCTATAGCCTGACTTCACCCACTGCTGACCTCCCCAAGAAGAAGAATAGTTCACTTATCTTTTATTGGGTAAAATATCAAAATTCAAATTTACTCCGTAGATAGTTGTAAGCGTTGAATTGCAATTGAGGTTTAATGAGTGCCTAATAATATGGTTTTACTAGGATCTGTTTGTTTGCTGGCAACAACTAGCGCTCTCTTAATATAAACACAAACATCTTGTACCTACAATGTATCCCAGATCCACAAACAATAAAGATTTATGAAAGTTAAAGACCTGGACTTTACAAAAGTCAGCTCTCAATCTAGTCCCTTAGTTAGCCATTTTCCCACTCTTAACCACACTTGTTTTAACAGTTATGCACATAACTATTAAAACATATAGGAAAAATTATAGGCATAGTGTTTTCACTGTATACCTACTAACGTATTATTTAATCAGCCTACAAACACTTTAATTTCTTGGCGCATTGAACTATATATAGCGCAGTCAGTGGGATAAAAAAATCCTGGCTGCGCCAACTATTTTAAGAGCTCACCTTATTAGTAGGCGGTGCTAAGCCAGGGTCAGCCCCGCATGCGGAACCCAGTGCGGCTAGTAATCGTTCATCCTCGCTAGACCGCCAGCCAAGCCAGCCTACTTCAGGCTGGGAGGAACGGGCGATGACGGCGCCATTGCCACGGTGACGCCACACGACAGCCGGTATCCGACGCATCGCTCTAAACCTGGAAATAGATAACAATATAGATAAAGTTAGAACTAAATGATTTATTAATCATAATAGTATTATGTCGGGAAGAGAAGTTCTCGCGTTCAACGTACGATGACACCCCTCTAGATGGAAAGAGGCAAAACATTGGTTGCTCTGATTGTCAAATATATGTGTCCGTTCAGCAGTAGATGTCTTATAGCTGATATGATGATGATTATTTTAAACCGACGTCAGTGTCAAAATAGGCGATTCATCTGTTCTAACACACAAGTGAATTTATATAAAATTTTAAACACCTCGACTTTTTGTTTCGGGAGAACTAGCTAAGAACCACCCCAGTTAAACTAGATTTCTATTCAAAAAAACCGCGTCCGAATCGGTCCATCCGTTTTGGAACGACAATACCACGGACAGACAGGCAGCGTCAAATTTATCACACCCCTCTTTTTTGGTTGATAAAATACTAGAAAGGAGGGTGTGCTATGAGACTATGACAACACTGTTATTACAAGAGTCATATACGAGTGTAAAACCAATATTTGCATAGCAGCTGCCAAAATCAATCATGATGTTATCGATTGATTTTGAAATCGTATCAAAAACTTGAATACTCGTTTACGATACCGGTTGATGTTTATGCAGGAAGTGAAGATTTAGCATCGATAAACAAACATTAGTGTTAATTATAAATCAATGCATAATGTTCTGTTTTCTTTATAAATGTGTCCTTTACTCAGCTATACAACTTGCCTACAACACAAATTTAATATTAAGAATGATCTATAACAATTATCTTCCACAGCATTATGTCATACGGTATACTGCTGTGGGGGAGTGCTGCAGGTATAAACACTGTTATTGTGCTGCAGAAGAGGGCTGTTCGTGCAATTTATAATATGGGCCCCAGAGAATCATTGAAATGAAATATTTTATTTTATCAACAAAAAGCACACCTTATGACTAATAATTTTAAAACAGATATGTAATTATAGGTAAAGTAAACTTATTGTTGAGAGGGTTTATTAATTACATGATTTAGTCGGTGGTCTTCACACTAGGCCAAGCCTGTATCGCGAAGACCTTGAAGTACTTGTATGGATTATGCAATTGTTTACACCTCGGACTAATAAAATAACAATTGATAACTTATAATACTGTAACATAATAATAACCTAAATTTGTTAATCTTAAATAAATATACAACATATAATAAAAATGTAATAAAATATTAAATATCGATATAAGTATAATAAATATATAAAAAAATAATACATAGGATAAATATTTGGGACTTTTAGGTTGTAACACTCAGAATAGTCTCAGTATCAGAGTACGTCAGAGTAGTTAGCCACTTTTGTATTATATATTTTGACTCTCTTACGGGTTTATTTATTAGATCGCAAAATTTTAAAACATTATTATAAACACATGCTCTTATAAACTGACCAAAACGTTGCGCAAAGGATGTACTAACGCATATCAACGATCTGCTAAAGCCTGGAACCTTTGGGTATGCGGACGACAGCACAGTTGTGGAGAGTTACACATCTACTGCACGAGCCAGTGGGGCGCAGATTCAGTCTCACAGAGAGGCCATGGTTGAGCGCTTAAACTTGTCCTTAAAGGCGGTCTCCGACTGGGGCGATGCCAACTTGGTTAAGTTTAATGCTAATAAAACCCAGGCGTGCCTGTTTTCTGCGAAACGGAGCCCATTTCATCTGGCTCCTACTTTCCGTAATGTACCCGTGCCGATTTCTGACCACCTCGAGCTTCTTGGTATCTCATTAACACCCACTCTCAATTTTGGCTCATACATTGAGTCGAAAGCCCAGCTGGCCGCTAAGAAGCTTGGAATACTTGCAAAGGTGAGGCAATACTTCACACCGGGACAGTTGCTCAACTTATACCAAGCACAAGTCCGATCATGTCTGGAGTACTGTTCTCACCTCTGGGACGGATCAGCGAAGTACCAGCTAGAGGCTCTAGATTCAATTGAGAGAAGAGCCAAGAAGCTCATTTGCAATGACGAGTTAGCAAAAGCAAGGCTCCACAGCCTCGAGCATCGTCGAAAAGTTGCAAGCCTCTCGGTTTTTTATCGGATACATTTCGGAGAGTGTGCTGCGGAGCTTTTCAACCTGATCCCACCATCCCCATTCTATGATCGGACAACCAGACGCTCCGCGTTGCGCCACCGCTACATGGTAGACATACCTCCCATACGCACAAAGCGGTACTCTTCCACCTTTATTATGCGCACCGCCAAGGAGTGGAACGCCTTGCCTGAATCTGTGTTTCCTGATAACTACAACCTAGGGATCTTCAAGTCACGAGTGAATAGGTTTCTTCTAGGCAAGCGTGTACCATCGTAGACTGCATCATCGCTTACCATCAGGCGAGATAGTGGTCAAACGCAAGCCTATAATTTATAAAAAAAAAAAAAAAACGCAATAAGTTTAAAGAAATAAATATTATGACATTCCCTTGTCAATACATCTATGAAAATCTAATGTCTGTTCACAAAAATATTTATTTGTTTAAGAAAAATAGCGATAATCATAATTTTAATACTAGAAATAAAGATAAACTCGCTGTTGCCACTTGTAGACTCCATAAAGTTAGTAAATCGTTTAAAGGGCAAGGTGTACGCTTTTATAACAAACTCCCAAGGGATGTACAAAAATTGACAATTAACAAATTTAAAAACGTAATTAAACAAAATCTTTATAAAAGAGCCTACTCTAAAATATCGGATTATTTAGATGATAGAGAAGCTTGGGATTGAAATTGCCCCAACTCGTTCAAAATGTTACAATTTAGAAGTAATTTATTTTCTGTATTATGTATTGTAAAAGGATCATTAAAAAACAACCAGCCTTGTTTCTTGCCTTTCTTTCCTGGCTTGGTCGCGAAGGCACAGGCAGTAAAATTGACGTTTTAAAGTGATCCTTGTGATTTTAATGAATAAAAATATTTGACTTTGACTTTTATCTTCACTTAATTTAAACGGAAGATATTATATCTTAAAAGTGCATTCATGTGTATCGCGATACATGAATAAATCGTCTCAAAATGGATATATATGTACAAGTAACTTAAAAAAAAAATTAACGGACTTCAGATAATAATCGATACCGGTTGTTTTTATCCATATTATGTCGTGCAGAAGCCTTTGAAAATTAAAGATTTTGATGATTTTCTCATGGATCGCAATCAGATCTTGGCCAAATTTAAATGAGACTACCCCTGAGTTCACGGGGAGCATAGGTGTTCTCACAGAAATAATTATCAAAATCGGAGAACGCGGCAAAGGATCATCGAACATACATAAAAAAACCTTCTTTCTTTGAAGTCGGTTAACAACTCCCTAACTGAGATCTAGTTTGCATTATTAGTAGCTGTTTAGTTTCTTGCCATACCATGGAAACTGAGGTCAGTAATCCGAGGCAAGCCAGTTTAGCTAAGCTGGTCTAATTTGGCTGTCGTTTAGATGTCTCACAAGTCACAGTGCAGTGCTAAATAGTAACGGTTTGAGTAACCCTGTTGTGAATCATGCAATGCAATTGAAATCTAAAGGGGTTATCGCGTGGGTTGTTATACTCGTATTACAAACCCGTATTATGCTGAGTTAGGGTCATTTTTCCAACTTATATGTATTTTATTGTAGATAGTCTATTTTAAGTTATATTTTGTACCTCATTCTTTTTTCCTGTGTGTTTTTAATGTAACGTTGCAAATAAATTTTTATTCTATTCTATTCAATAGCGGCCCATCCACTAACGTTCATTCCAGCCGGAATCTACAATCGTTATGGATTGAACGCCAGGGAATTGCAATCGAGAAAGAATGACGTGACGGTATTATTCATAACAATTGTTCTGAGTTTTATTCCGTTGCGTTTCTATACAGATTAAACGATACGACACGTCAGAATGAATGAACGTTAGTGGATGTATAGCTGCCAGATGGCAGCTACACAATCTAGACACATGCCAGACTAGCTGTTGCCCGCGACTTCGTACGCGTTACACTACTAAATATGTAGGTAATCTAGAAATAAAGCTAAACTCGCTAATGCAACTTCAGTTGACACCCCATTTTTATCCCATGTGACCAGATTTATGAAATAAAAGTAGGCTATGTGGTAATCCAGGTCATAATCTATGTATATACCAATTTTCATCGAAATCAGTTACGACGTGATTGAGTAACAAATAAACAAACATCCAAACTTTCACATTTATAATATTAGAGTGTGTTTGTTTTAGTGAACTGCTATGGAATCAAAAATAATCGATATTATGAACTTATTTAAATTATCATACTCATATGGGACGTTTCAAATGATTACAAGCTTGTGCCCGAGGCTTCGAACGCGTAGTTTGATTTGATCCGGGTCATGATCTATCCAAATTCCATCGAAATCGGTCCAGCCATTTAGTCTTGAAAACGTTACAAACAGACAGAGTTACTTTCGAATTTCTATTATTAGTATGGATAAGCATCTGAAAATGTCAGCTGTCTCTGTATAATTTTGATACCTATTGGACTTGACATGTCCAATACTGTGACGTCAACATCATTACAAATTGAATTCCCAAAAAGCTATGTTAGTCCCAGTTTCGACTCAAAGAGCATAAGTACTATATGTATAAATTGTATAATAAATAAAAATAAATAAATAAATATGGCAGGACATTTCACACAGCGCTATCTAGCCGCAAACTAAGCAGAGCTATGTACTATGGGAACCAGATAACTGATAGAATACTTACGTATATTTTTTTGTCATACAGAAAAACATCCAGAACCGGAACAAATATTTGTAGATCATACAAACATTTGTTCCGCGGCGGGAATCGAACCCGCTACCTCCTGCGTCTAAGCTGGCTATTCGCCCACTGCGCCACGGATATTAATAAATAAATATTTAAATTATTAACAATAACATTTGAAATTTGTTTAAATTTAAATCTAATCATCTATTAATGACATTAAGGCCGACTTGCGCAACGATCCGTAAATGTGTTTGGTCTCTAAATATGATTCAGAGAGCTGTCAATTTATACAATTACGTTAAATTTAAACATATTGAGTCGCTAAATAAGTTTAGGGATAGTTATGTAAGCCGGCTTATAGTATTAAAATAAATTTCTGCGGACATTTCAGACAGCGCTATCTAGCCCCAAACTAAGCAAAGCTTGTACTATGGGAACCAAATAACTGATAGAATACTTAAATGCTTTTTTTTTGTAAACATTTGAAAAACATTCAGACCCGGAACAAATATTTGTTCCGGATATTATTTCTTAGTTATTCATACATCATTTGATTTCTTTATATGGCATTTAATTAGCACGTCACTATGGCTAAATGTCGTGAAACTATTTATTTTTGTGACATCTGTATATTCTACCCATGTTCTGGCAAAAAATAAATAATTTAATTTTTAATCTTTGAGACTTTGAGAGGTGCTCTTACTAAGAAGTGAAGTTTTACAGCAGAATGCCGTAAGATAATTAAGAAAGAGCGTACCTAGCGACGGAATCGAGATCCTCGTCACAGATGGCAGCTGGTACGACGAGTAGCGGTGGGTAGGAAGGACAGAGCTTGAACTCTGCGTTAGCGGCCGTCACTCGCCAGGCGCCTTTCGACGTGAAACCTAGCCTTTCCAGCTGAAACAAACATATTATTATGGATTTGGACGGTACACTGGTTTAAAATCAAAATCATCATTCATTAAAATCACAAGGATCACTTTAAAACATCAATTGTACTGTATGTTTCTCCGCGACCAAGCGAGGAAAGAATCAGACAAGAAACAAAGCTGGTTATAACTCTTATGTTATTATTATATCATATTTTATAAAAATAAAAAAAAGCATGTGTGCAATTCACACGTGGTAGAAGTGAAACCTTCAAAAAAAGAGAACCTCGAACATAAGAAACACTGTATAATGCTTCCTCTCATTTTCTCCCACGTTAAATCTGATGAATTTATGTGTCTTTCTCTTTTTACTGTCGCTTTTTCGTTTCATCTACTTTCAAATTACAACGATGCTAAAGAAGTGTTCACTTCAAAAAAAAGCATGTGTGCAATACACACGTGGTAGAAGTGAAACCTTGAAAAATGTTGGTTTCAAGAAGTGAAAACTTCTTTAGCATCGTTGTGATTTGAAAGTAGATGAAACGAAAAAGCGACCGTAAAATGAGACAGACACATAAATTCATAAGATTTAACGTGGAAGAAAATGAGACAGGAAGCATTATACAGTGTTTCTTATGTTCGTCGTTCTCTTTGTGCTTTGCTTCGTACTCCCTCCACTCGTGTTAATAATTATCTAACTTTGCATCATTACTAAAACCTTCCCGAAATTTTACATTCGTCTCATTACCTTGAAATCAAAATTTTTGAAGGTTTCACTTCTACCACGTGTGAATTGCACACATGCTTTTTATTAATCAAGGTTGCTGGGAGCCGTTTGGTGCAGACTGCACAAGATCGGTCGCTCTGGAAATGTAGGGGGGAGGCCTTCACCAGTAGACGAGCCATGGCTGATATGATAATGATGGTACCCAGAGCGATACCAATGAAACGATCTAATTAGATGAGTTAACTTACTTCAGGACCAAACCAGTGTCTATGCGCGGAGTTGGACGCCTTCAGAAGTGCGCGGTGGACAGAGGAAGGTGGCTGTTCCTTCGCCCAGGCCGCGTATGCCGCCGCAAAGGTCTCCTGGATGGAGCTCATGGGCGCCATAGCAGCGTTCAGTCGCCTCCACCATTCCACGCACTGCTCGCCAGTTGTAAATGAGCATCTGTACAAATCAGTGGTCAGTCAGAGACGATACCTTTGTCTGAATTGGATTTAGTTAAAATAAATAAGATAAAATGAAATGTAACTACACAACTTAACGCCTAATGATCCGATGGAGAGCGCTGAAGTTCGGGAAACCTATATTTCTAGTCCGAACCCCCAAAATATAAAGAGCACAACACTTCTATTCATATATATTCTATATTATATATTCTGCAAAATATTGACTGCAGTTTGTGGCATGATCGTTGATTGGATTAATACTATCGACTTTCTATACATTAATACTTGAAGAGAAAACTTTGTATCCCTTTTTAGGGTTCCGTACGTACAAAAAGTTGAAAATTAAAGAGTGTCCTCATACATACATAGTTGACGCCAATTAAGATAGTCTATTATCAATTAGAGGACTAGCTTAATCGGTACCAACCTCAAATAAGGTAAATAATTAAAATTGTGCTATTGAATAAAATAAATATTTAAGTGGGGCTCCCATACAACAGACATGATTTTTTTGCCGTCTTTATAGATAATGGTACGGAACCCTTCATTCGCGGGTCCGACTCGCACTTGGCCGGTTTTTTTAAGTTTATTGCGCCCTTGGAGGAGTGTGAGATTTGGCATAGTTAAAGTTTATATAGAGAAGGAGGGAAAAAGGTAATATTAAGATAAAAAAACACGGTTTCGAACACTGTGCTGGGCTACTAGAACTAATTAATTGTGCTGTCTATGTTAATGAACCGAGATTTGTCATCAAATCAAGGTTTGGGTTTTTTGTAGCGTCAGTTTATTTATAAATAAATCTGCCTAATTGGTACTAAAGCTGAGCCAAAATAAAACCAAGTCGTGAGAGATAACCGCTACGGAAAAACACCAAACACTTGAAAAGGTTGTGACATCAACCAACGTTATTACAAATGCGGGATTTATCACGTACCGTTTTATCGGTGTTTCGACCGACAATGTTTCAGTTCAATTCGTGAACCTGGATAATCCTGATGAAGGTTCACGAATTGAACCGAAACATTGTCGGTCGAAACACCGATAAAACGGTACGTGATAAATCCCGTATTTAAATAAATAAATAAATATTGCTGGACATTTCACACAGCGCTATCTAGCCCCAAACTAAGCAAAGCTTGTACTATGGGAACCAGATATCTGATAGAATACTTATGCACTTTTTTTTATGTATTTATAATAATGATTGAAATCAATCACGAAAGTTTTCTAAGTAAAATCAACCAACCTATTTAAATTCAAATTCAATCGTTTATTTGCTAGATTACACAAAAGATACATTAAAAGGTCTTAAATCTGTTAATTATCGGACATTTCACTCAGCGCAGCTTGTACTATGGGAACCAGATAACTGATAGCATACTTATATACTTTTTTTTTGTAAATACGTACTTATAATATATAGAAAAACATCCAGACTTGGAACAAATCTGTAAATCATGCAAACATTTGTTCCGCAGCGGGAATCGAACCCGCTACCTCCTGCGTCTCAGCCAGCTATTTGCCCACTATACCACGGAGGTCGTCGATGTAATGATGGTAGAATTGGTAGAATAGACAGTCCATGCAATGCAAAGCCTTTTTTTTCTATTGGCAGATTGAAATGTCACTCAACAGCAGAGTTAAGGTAAGACCGCATTAGAGCGGAGCTGCGCGGTGCGGCACGCCGCGCCACAAAGCGTCAAAATATTGTTTCAATTATTTTGAATGGCGCATGTCGCACTAGAGCGGCGCTGTAGTAGGCGTAGCTGCGCGTCGCGGCATAGTTGCCTCCAAAAGAATATTGTGAATTGCAGCGCCGTTCTAATGCGGTATTACCTTTAGCAATAGCAAACAGTAGGTAGAAACCATGCATTGGCAGAAAAGGGTAAACAAATGTCAAAATCTGAGCTTTATCTGCGCCACGGAGGTCGTCGAATTGCAGTTGGTCAAAGTCTGCGTGGCCTTTGTGATAACAGGCAGGGCAATACTCGGTATATGAAACTATTACGAAGGCTATTATATCATTATAAAAGTTTATTTTTAATTAACCTAGTATTTGAATGATACGCGTGCTACAATGTTGTTAATTTTAATTACAGAAATAAAACATTATCCTGTTTTTCCCAGGACTTTTATGGCCGGCAATTCAATTACTGTGCATCGATAAACAACGTACATTGTATTATGTAAGGTAGCAAAGCAATATAAATGTTGTAACTGAAAGATAATACATATTACGATTGTTTTGTTCCAAGATTGGGAACATTAGGTTCAAAACAGGGTCAAAACGATATCACAGAATTAAAAGCTATCTTATTATTGAATGGAAATGTACTAGAACACTTTCCAAATACAGTTACTATGCATATTATCAGTCGTTCGCCCCAATTCACCGTTGCTGCGAGAATACGTTAATCGTGTTAACACAGTCAAATAGTAGCTCATTATCTTGCTTTATTAACATTAATCGTAACACGTAACGTAATAATATAATTAGTATTTGAAGTTACTTATTTGTATTAATAAAATTGAATAATTTGAGATATACATATGTTACACTAAAAGTTTCCGGAATTACATATACAATATTTAAAATATTATTACTACATTTGAAAATGGAACTCTTTAGCCGTAGAATAAAAATTGTTTCATCTGATTGTGAATTGTTTTCACATTGTGGCGTCATTTTAAAAATTGCGTGATTACAATAAGATGGATTTAACTCGGGAAAATTTTCGTTGCATGATTTTTTACGATTTTAAGTGTAATTTGACAGCTCAGCAGAGCGTCGTTCGGCTTCAATCTGCTTTTGGCGATGGAACACCATGCAAGACGACTGTTTATGCTGGTTTGCAAATTCAAACGCGGTCGTGTCAATCTCCATGATGAAATTCGGGAAGGTTGCCCGTGCACCGCTGTGAACCACAAAAACAATGATGCTGTGCGCCGTATGATCGAAACAGACAGGCATGTCACCTACCATGAGATCCGGACACCTTTGGACATAGGCATGAGTCAAATACAGTCAATCCTATACAAACATATGGGTGTGAGAAAGCTGTGTTCTCGATGGATCCCACACAATTTGACTGCTGCTCAATAACGGACCGCATCACTTAGTGCCATACTATGCTTGCCAGATACAACGAAGGGGCTTTCAATTTGGTGTGGGACATAGTAACAGGTAACGAAACATGGATTTATAGCTATGATCCCAAAACGAAGCAACAATCGAGCGTATGGGTCTTTCGAGATAAGCCGAAACCAACCAAAGTGGCGCGCGTGAAAATTGCCTCGAAGCGGATGATTGCTTCTTTTTTTAATAAAACTGGGCACGTGGCTACTGTTGCTTTAGAAAATCATCGTACCGTGAATAGTGACTGGTACACGACCATTTGTTTACCGGAAATTATTGACAAACTCCGTGAAAATAACGGTAAACGCTGTATCATCTTGCACTACGACAATGCAAGTTCCCACACGGCCAGACAGACAAATGAGTTTTTGAAGGCGAAAAACGAGTCATCCAGCATACAGTCCTGACCTGGCACCGTGTAACTTTTTTCTGTTTCCAAAAATCAAGAACCAATCACGCGATCAACGGTTTTCATCACCAGAAGAGGCTGTCGAATAGTATGAAAAACATGTATCTGACATCACCACGGAGGAGTGGCACAAATGTTTTCAAAATTGGTTCAATCGTATGAAAAAGTGCATTGACGCAAAGGGAGAATATTTTGAGAAACAATAAATTCATTTTTGACCATTAATAGTATTTTTTTTATTATTGATTCCGGAAACTTTTAGTGTGGCCCTCGTAATAACGAAGTCTTACTGACAGATTTTTTCGACATTTTCTTTGGTAGAATTTGTGTACATCAAAAGCAAGACATTGATATCTTAGAAGCAGGTCTTGCAGAAGATACGTAAGCTGAGGACGAGCCATCCCTATAATTTTTTATAATTTATTCAATTAGAACGGCAATTATACCAATTTACACTAATTGAGAAGATAACAATAAAACACAAGAACAAAATTAAATTAACATAATAATGATAAACACGTCAAGATAATTATAAAACACTAATAACATTAAATAAAAATTTAAATTGTCAAACTCTTTCTCACTGTACTCCAGACATAGGTACAACAATTAGGATATTTCCCAATGCCAAACAAATCACAGTCCGGTTTAGTCTGTAGAAGAGCGTTAAGCGCCGTGAAGGTGCGAGGCAAGGGTGATTTAAGCCCATCACAGACGTAGCTATAATATATGTATAGCAATATACCGTGCTATGCTGTGCTATAATGTATATTATAGCAAGCTGAGACGATGTAATAATATATAGTTTGCCTTCATTTCACGATGGTCGGCCTAGTTTCTATGCTATGCAATAATATAAATAAAAAAAAATATTTTCACCGTCGCTGGCGAATGTTGTATACACCTGTAATTGGTGCATGTATCAGAAATGTGCTTATGACTATCGTCATAAATCTGGTAAAGTATATAGTGATTAACTATAAAGTGATAATATATGTGTACTGTTGGTGTATCTTTAAATAAATAAAAAAAAATACAGTATAGCTTGGTGACGTCATAGAAATATAAATTATAGCTGCGTGTGTGGAAAATTGGTATAGAAGATATATCGCGCTATGCCTTGCTATGATTCATATTGCTATATATTATAGCTACGTCTGTGATGGGCTTTAGAGTGCGCGACAGTTCTACACAAGGGCACACCAAAGAGTCTGGTTCCTACTCCGACAATATTTGCATGCAAAATGTACCTACACAGGTGTAAGTAAAATCTTTAAAATTTCGTTTTTTTTTTACTACCTGGAGATGGAGCAAGCATTGTTCCATCTGATAATAAGGTTACTTAACGGAAAAAAAAAATAGTCTATGCTATTTCAACAAAATACTTACTTGAGTTGACGTCCATTTTTGCACAACACAACCAAATGCAACAGATCCCGAATCTCCAATGCGTCTATAAGACGGATGGGTATGGAGACTCCGGGGCCGTTGCGACGGCGAGGCTGCGCGTGCAGACGGTAGTTGGACATGGCTATGATCCCGCTGTCTGCCATCCGGCCTACCCACTGCGAAAAAAATCCTATTGTATTAAATTTGCCTACAAAATATAAACTAAAAATAAAAACGGTGTCGAAATGTACTCACAAATACCTTTTATTAAATGTGCTACTTGACCTGATACATTTTGGTTTTTTTTTACCCCTTTTGAACCCCAATATCTCAACATTTTTAGCTTATTGAGTCACACCAAAATTGCGCCATCACTACCTACTTATATACCAAATTCCATGATGATCGGATAAACGCTTCGAAAGTTATCCTCGGACAAACAAACATACATACATACATACATACAAAGCCGATTTGCCCAAGTTCTTAAGATTATAGCTGCTGTAGATGGGCATTTAGATTCTAAATTGCTATGTATGTCAAACTGAATTGAATAAGTCAATACATTTTGAGAAATGTCAAGAAATAGGAACTTTAGATGAATAAATTAAATGTCAGATCGTAGCTGCTGTACAATACGCCATGTGTTTGACTATTGGTAACGTTCCCGTTGACCTGGAACTAATTAATAGTCAAAGGGAGGACTCGCGACTGGCAAAAATGAATGAACCGTGAACAACCTATGCAGATTACTGGTTCAAATAATTTTCTTTTTTTTATAAGTCAATGTATGTACTACTCATACATTGACTTATAAAAAAAAGCATATGACAATCGGTCGTAAGTAAATATGAACTAAAGATGATGATGATTTTTCAACAGATTTTTTACAGATCTCTGGTGTTGAAGGCATTGAAGCTAATGATCCCAACTCCATATTCAAGGATTTATTTTATACTGGTTAAGAGCGATATTCATTAGCTTTTGTTTTGTGAATATAAGCATAAGTTTTTTGTTGAAAAATTACTTTTTCAAAACAAGCTTTTATAATATTCATAATCGGAACCGCAAGCAGATTCAAATGAACCCAAACAGTAGTACCCTACTCGTACAATACTCCATTCAGAAGTTCCGTTGTCTAGCATCCGTCTGAATCATGAGACCATCTCCATGGTACCATATTATTGCATTGTCACCCAAGTTACATATGTATTCAAAATTTCAGCTCAATCGGTTCAGGGGAACGGGTTTAAAATTCAGTTGCAAGATTCCACCCGGACAAACATACATACATTGCTAGTTAATAAAGAGCTTGTAAAAAAAGAAGTGACTCTAGAAAGTACAGAAGCAAATAATTTATATTGAAACAACCGAACTACAAATCTGAAGCGGCAATCATCTAAATTTCACATTGTAACTTATATGTACTAGAAAAGCTGGCCAGAGATCAATTATCGCTAGTTGAGAGTAGGTCCCAGCTGTGAAAACATAGGTACTGTATAAATTTTAGATGACGTCAAAAAATATATTTTGGCGCGAGTAACAAGGTTATCTGAGTATTTGTTGATCTAGACATGTGTAACACCAGATAGAGACCACACTCGGGCTGATACGAGTTCACTCTGATTATTTATATATAGTGATAGCGATAATGATTTTCGCGCAAAAAACTGCAGATACCTGGCCCGTTATGTACTGTCCAAATAAAATAGCAAAGGCTCTCCAATTCCTCGCCCTATTGGCCCTTATGATAGGACTTGATAAGTGGTTTGAAGCCACAAACCATAAAATGATATGGGTTGGACACGTCCTATCTACTGACATCATACATGTTCAACAAAATGAAACGCATGAAGAAATCAGGGAAGAGCAATGATAAGCTTAGGACCTAAATTGAAGTCTCTGCGAAATACAACATTTTCAACAGGTTACATACAATCGAAGGAATAGTGACAGTTTTAATTGATCGAGCGAAGCGAGATCTCAAAATCAACTTGGGCAAATTGGCGTTGTATGTATGTACGTAGGTTTGTTTGTCCGAGGATAATTTCGTAGCGTTTATCCGATCATCATGAAATTTGGTATATAGATAGGAAATGATGGCACAATTTTGGTGTGACTCAATGAGCTAAAAATATTGGGGGGGTTGTTGAGATATTGGGGTTCAAGAGGGGTAAAAAAAAATGAAAATGAGACTATTAGGTCAAGTGGGACGTCAAATGAAAGGTATTCATTAGTACATTTGAACCCCGTTTTGATTTTTAGTTTAATTTTTGTAGTTTTTGAGTTATTAGCCATAATAAAAACAAAACTTTGGCAAAATTCACAGGGTACACCAGTGATCCCACAATGCTGAAATTTCTTTAGTGTAGCTTTAGTGACACAAATATAGGCAAAAGTCTGAAATCCAGAATAACTGCCATTTGTACCCCAAAAAAATATAACCAATTAACAAGAACCCCCGTTACATCTAATTTGAATGAAACTGTAGGTCAAGTAGGCTGGTTCAGCATTTCGTGGCACCTATTTGTTGTTAGTCAAAGATTAAAGCCGGCATGCACAAAGATCACTAAACGTAATTAGCGACTAAACATGTTTAATTTTCAAGTATTTGTATGATTTGACAACTGCTTAAATCATATTTAGCCACTAAATACGTTTAGACATCTTTGTGCAAGTCGCCCTAAGAATAATATTTATTTTGGGAGATTCACGAGATCTCAGTTCGGGGCGAACCACTAGTATAATATTGTGTATTCCTAGCTGATAAGGGTCAGTCGTCGAACTGCAAGGAACGCAAATAAAGCGATGCTAAATAGTTGGTCGCGTAATAGTGGTCGTTCAACCCAGTGCATCCGACCTGGTGACCTTTAGGTCAACTACCGTATCGATGCGTATGTAATTTTATCTAATACAGTCATTAGTTGAAATGTACGTCATACGATTAATTATTATTTTGCTGGTCTGTAATATTATTTATCTGGTAGTAATTTTAGAGCTGAACGGATTACGGTGGCTTCTAGCTCAGTGCAAATTCCAAATTATTAAGTAAACTTGATGGCAGTAATCTAAAAACTGTTATCTAAAAATTGGTACCCCCAGTATATCTTTCAAATAAAAACTTTATACGTGAAAAGTTGTGAACCACAGAAAAGTTTAACATCAGTCTACAATAACCATTAACCCACAAACCGACTCTGCATTTGAAACGTCCTACACTAGGCAAATTTAGTAAGAACATATACCTACCCATCCCAAAACTAATGAAAAACCAGCAGGCCATTATAAATATTAAGAAATTAATGACCCTTGGTCCCAGTTGTAGAGGCAGAAAGCCTACTCAAAAGATTCGTTTCGTGACAATTTTTTGTAAAGGTTTTATCAGCTTGTATCTCACCTGCACAAACTCGCCGCATATCGGCGTGAAGGGCACATCCAGCCCCGACTCATCATAGTGCGTCCTCAGCCGAGGGTACAGATCTGCGGCACGAACCCGGTGTGGTGGCGGTTCGGGCTGAGGCGGCGCGCGGAACCGCTCGCGATCACTCATCTCGCTTGAGGATGGCGTTGCCACCTGCAACAAAAAAAACAACGGTTATTTCTATGAAACTTTAAACTGTCTTCAGTCGTGACTAGGGCATAGACGAGAAGGATCTACAATTAACATTTCCTGGTAAATACAAAGAACGATGACCTTGACCTAGCATAATATCGCACTCATCGCATTATTCTGTGACCAATTTAAAAATAGCATGATCTTTGTAGGTATTATTCTCTTCATAGACCATTCTCATAATGGGTTTTTTTTAAAAAGATGTAAGGCAAACTAAACTATATAAGCTAAACAAAATAAAACAAAAGTATTTACTCTCCATCCGCAAAGTACCTGAAGAAGTGCAGATATATAGTTTAACACAAGAGGCATCTGATACCGACACATACATTACACTAAATTCTAATTACTTCAAACAGAACCGTCCTTACTACTAAAGGGCTGTCAAGTGACTAACTGACCTTAATTGATAATTCAAAACATGATAACAGTCCTAGGGGAAAAGTTCCTTATTGTTCTAAGAGCGAGGGAGAAAGTAGTCATGTGGACTAGCCTGAGCCCGTCTATTTAAAAACCCTAATCACGTGATCTAACCTTAGAATAACGCAAAACTGATAATTCCATGTATCTAAGCTTGTTGGTGCCAAATCCAAAGTTAGAAGCCAACTGTCTGCTATCGAAATATATGAAATCAATTTATTTATTGCGAATATGGGTTACTAACAGGTGGTTAGTGATCATGATATCAGCGATAAGGTCGCCCATTGTACTTTGTGCTCCAAATCAACTTGAGCAAATCGGCGTTGTATGTATCTATGTTTGTCCGAGAATAACTTTCGAAGCGTTTATTCGATCATCGTGAAATTTGGTATATAGGTAATGAGCTAAAATTTTTGGGGGGTGGTTGAGATATTTGGGTTCAAGAGGGGTAAAAAAAAAATTAAAATGAGACTATTAGGTAAAGTTAGACGTCAAATGAAAGGTCTTCATTAAAACATTTTGACCCCATTTTTATTTTTAGTTAAGTTTTTGTAATTTCTGAGTTATTAGCCATAACAAAAACTAAACTTTGACATAATTCACCGGGTACACCAGTGACCCCACAGTGCTGAAATTTGGTATTCACGAATATAGACAAAAGTCGGAAATCTAGAATAACTGCAATTTGTACCCCCAAAAAAGAGTCACCAATTAACATGAACTCCCGTTACCTGTAATTTAAATGAAACTGTAGGTCAAGTAATTGGTTATTTATTTCGTGGCACTATTTTGATAGTCAAAGATTACGAATAAGATTTTTTTTGTTTTTATGGTAGACTCGCGAGATCTCAGTTAGGGGCGAACCACTAGTATTTTAGTGTTAGTTATGTTGTTAGTGTCAATAAAGAGTTCTTATACTTTCTCCTACTTGTTAACAATTGACAGGTGGTCCAACCTCGACGTTACTTATACGGAAAATGGAATGTACGGTAAACAGCAATCACGTTCGCAACTCCCATGCAATGAGTACACACAAACAACCAAATATGTATAATCAGCGTTCACATATTCCAATCAGACCGGCTCTACTCGAGCGCATACCTTATGCGTCCCGTTCGTTGGCACTTACAACTTGTAACTACTGGCATAAACAACTGTCTGATTACTGGAATCATTAGAAAGCGACCTTGCGTTACCTAAGCGAATACCTTTGCGAACGTGAGAGTATTACGAATGCAGTATAACCTTAAGAACAACCTGAAGAAGAGGAATTTAGAAAACGGACATGACACTGTACACCACTTAACTTTGCATAAGTATGTGATACTGTAAAAGAAGAGTCACATTTTACACCCGTCATACCCACAGAAGACACAAGCTATCATAATTGGTAGCCACAAAATGATTCCCCGGCTAAAGTTTGAGCAACTTCCACCTGTAGTTTTTAATGGGGCTCAGATAGGTATCAGTCAGACGGTGAAAAACTTAGGTATTATTAAGGACACCAAGCTATCGTGGGTGTCATGTATTGCCGAGATCAGCCGAACAATGTTTGCGTCCTCAGCCTCGTTGCGAAGACTTCGCAACTTTTTACCAACCGCTACCAAAATTACACTTGCTCAATCTCTTCTACTCCCTATCTTAGATTACGCCGACGTCAGCTATCTCGACCTTTCCGAAGTCCAATTGAGCAAACTTGAACGTCTTCAAAATCTTTGTATTTGGCTTGCGCAAATATGACCATGTCTCAGAATTTCGCGCAAAACTCAAGCTCCCTATCCGTCTTCGCCGGAATGCACATATTCTGTCCCTTCTTATTAACATTCTTTTCAATCCTTCTTCACCATCCTATCTAAAGGAGCGTTTTGTGTTCTTGCACTAGACGCATGATCGAAACCTACGCTCATCTGAAGCTCTAAGTCTCCAAACCTCTGTCCACAGTTCTCAATTTTATGGTGACTCCTTTACAGTTCAAGGTTATGTTTATCTCCTTTATTGTAGTTTATATATAAGTATATATTATTATTATTATTATATTTGTAAGTATATATATTTAGTTTATTAATAAGTATAGGTAATTTATGTAGGTTTATGAACATACTCGTAGATACACCGCCGTCTTTTTGATTTTGTTTTGTCCAGTCCAGCCAAAGGGTGTCTGGAAGAGATCGCTTTTAGCGATAAGACCGCCCATTGTACTTACCTTAATTTTTGTGTATTTTTATTGTATTTTTAATTTTGTTGGTGTGCAATAAAGAATATTCTATTCTATTTCAAATTCTTTGTGGTTTCTAGCAGATAACTGCAGGAAAACAGTAAGTATTACTCGTATGTTTGTAAAACTGCCTGATGATGCGATGCGATAAATAGTTTTGACCGGGGATTACCCAAGGTTTGGACGCACGCTCGTACAATAACAAAATGCTCACCAGTTTTACAAGCACTATAAAGGTTTTAGGTGATGTAAATGAATGCATTCTTAGAAAAAAACCGGCCAAGTGCGAGTCGGATTCGAGCACGAAGGGTTCCGTACTATTATCTATAAAAACGGCAAAAAATCATGTCTGTTGTATGGGAGCCCCACTTAAATATTTATTTTATTCTGTTTTTAGTATTTGTTGTTATAGCGGCAACAGAAATACATCATTTGTGAAAATTGCAACTGTCTAACTATCACAGTTCATGAAATACAGCCTGCTGCTGATAGACGGACAGACAGACAGCGGAGTCTTAGTAATAGGGCCCCGTTTTACCCTTTGGGTACGGAACCCTAAAAATCAACTTAAATGACAAAGAAAACACATATGTATGTCGAAAACAAATTCTTACAATTGCTAGAACATCAACCATTCTACAGTCCAAATAAGAATTGTCCAAACACTTGAACCAGCATTGATGCAACCAAACAGAAACAAGTACTTAGGAAAGCAAACATTTTTACTGCCATACGAGGGCTCATTGGCTCACGTTCAAGTACCAATAACAAGTGACAATCAAGAGTTGCTGCAACAAGGTTTTGTAAGAGGAAATGTTTCTTCTTTGCAACACAAGTTTGTAGCATAAAGGACGTAACAGCATCGTTATAAACAAAGATCAAAAACCTGCATTAGAACTTGCTTAATATGTTTTACAAAGGAGAAAACGAAGTAGCGCTCTTGGACCCTAAAGTCAATTTTTGAATTTCTAAAAGTGCGCAGAATACTTCCCAGAAAAGTTGTGGAATATGTGTCAGGGCTCAGCTGCAGCTGGAAACACTTGTGTATAAAGTTGGCTTGACAAGTTGCAATTCGTAAACAACTTCACAAGACAGCGATTGCAATGTAAACAATGTATCTGACACGAATGCTTAGCATTGTTCTTCAAATTTCAAACGCACTCGAGGTGCACAGCGTTTACCTTACTCTTTGGAATGTGTCGTTCGCTACGAGTTTTTATGAAGACATGGTATGTTAATGTTACACAAGTTACAGAGAAGTTAATAGGGTGTGGTGTGGTAAGAATAGAATAGAATAATCATTTATTTCAGACAGTGTCCGTCCATACAAAATATCAACAATCACAAATAAATGAAATTAAAACCAAAAACATACAAATGAATAAGAAAGGTAAGAAGTTATGACGTTAAGGTTAAGAGGACGTTTTAAGAGTAGTAGTTTCTTGTGAAAGGGCTCGCCCGGGGAAGTGCTACCACCATACCTATTTCTACCTCCAAGCAGCATTGCTGTGTTTCGGTTTGAAGGGTATGGTTGCCGGTGAAATTACAGGCACATGAGGTTTTACACCTGTATGCTTCAGGTTGATGGACGCAGGGAAGTGCATCGTAGGGCACATTTCCAAGGAGCGTGACCTACGAGGCAAACTTTGTTATAGGCGATGGTTACCACTTAACATCAGGTGCCATAGGCTTTTTCTATTTCCAGTAAAAAAAAGGAAGCAGTTAAGTAACTGTAGGGTCAGAGCCCAAGAGGGTGACCGAAAATTTTCCTCAGCAGATGTGAATTTTAACTAGTGGTTCGGCCCGAACTGAGATCTCGCGAATCTACCATAAAAACAAAAAAATATTATTCGTATTCGTATCTTTGACTATCAAAATAGTACCACGAAATAAATAACCAACTAACTTGACCTAGTTTCATTCAAATTGCAGGTAACAGGAGTTTATGTTAATTAGTTACACTTTTTTGGGGTACAAATTACAGTTATTCTAGATTTCAGACTTTTGCCTATATTTGTAATACTTAAGCTATACGCATACCAAATTACAATACTGCGGGGTCACTGGTGTACCCTGTGAATTTTGTCAAAGTTTAGTTTTTATTATGGCTAATAACTCAAAACCTACAAAAACTTTACTAAAAATAAAAAACGGGATCGAAATGAACTAATGAAGACCTTTCATTTGACATCTCATTTGCCTAATAGTCTCATTTTAATTTTTTTTTACCGCTCTTGAACCCCAATATCTAAAAAAAGCCCTAATATTTTTAGCGCATTTATTCACACCAAAATTGTGCCATCACTACCTACTTATGTATAAAATTTCACGATGATCGAATCAACGTTTCGAAAGTTATCCTCGGACAAACAAACATACATACATACATTAATCACACTAATATTTTTTTATTATAAATGCGAAAGTTTGGATGTTTGTTTGTTACTCAATCACGCCGTAACGGCTGAACCGATTTCGATGAAATTTTGTATATACGTAGATTATAACCTGGATCACCACACAGGCTACCACTTATCCTATAAATCAGTTCCCATGGGATAAAAATGGGGTGTCAAAGTTTCTATACAAAAATGATTTTGGTCTTTGTTACCCTTCATACCAAAACTACTAAACGGATTAGGCACAAACTTTGCAGAAGTTTAGTTTTAGACCTAGAATAACATACAGGCTACTTTTTATCCCATAAATCAGGTTCCATGGGATAAAAATGGGGTGTCAAGTCAAGTTGCAACAGCGAGTTTAGCTTTATTTCTACACACACATTCCTACACATTTAGTAGTGTAACGCGTACGAAGTCGCGGGCAACAGCTAGTTACTAATCATTTTTAACATATTTTTTTCTAATTTTGGATAGATGCAAGTATATATTATTGTTGTTAATTGATTTTATTGACCCAACTATGTATTCTTTTGCATTAACTCAATTTTTATTTACTTTGAGTTGCTTGCTTGTAATTATTTTCTCACTCGCTGTATTTTTGTAATGACCGAGTTCGTCAGATAAACAAACACAAATGTTTGTTTTTTATTTCGAGTTCCCCGGAAAATAATGTTGAACCGGCAATTGACATTCAGTGACAATTCAGTTTCCTTTCTTAATCAGAGCATGTAACAGCCACGCCATCTGTTAGCAATTATAAAAACATGGCCGTGAAAACCCTTCATTATCATCAAGGGTTCAAAATTAAGAATACCGGTCAAATTCATAATGTACTATCTCTCTATCTCTATGTTTATGAAAATATCATGACATTGACATTTGTAAAATTGTGACACTCCGTAGTCACGCCACAAGATAGAACCGTATTTCTCTATGATTTACTCTATGATAATTGTAATGACAGACAAGAGGCTAATTTGTTTGTTTTTTGTTCTTATGTGGTTTTATTGTATTGTTAATGATTGTTATAATTAATTGAATAATTCGTGTTATTGGTTATTGTACCGTTCTAATTATAGATCAACTACCTAAATTAATTAAATTGGTCTTAAACATTTGACTTCTCTTGTCAATGACAGAATTAAATTAATTTGGAGTAGTGGCCACCTCTACAGCCTCACCAACTGCCTTAATGAGCTATTATAAAATGTTACTGTCATGCTATGATTACGAATAAGAGTTTCCCTAACAAAAGTAGCTATTCCCCAACTATTGGTTAACAATTTGTCGTAAATTACTCAATAAAAGGAAGTAAAGTGAAAGCGACAACAGGTGGTCGGTCAGGGCGAGGTAAGAATGATTGATGGAGGCAAAAAAACGTAGGACAGAGCCCTATTATAATAGCATTTGTGTGAAATTTGTAACGGTATTGTATTGTTGTTGGTTGTTTCAATAGTAAGAACGCTTTACCAGTAAGTTTGATAAAAACGGACAACTGAATAATCAATCTCAATCAGAGGTTTTCACGGCCATGTTTTTAATAACTGCTAACAGATGGAGTTGCTCTGCCATACGCCGATTATCAAAGGAAAGTGAATTGTCAATGTCAATTGACGTGTCAACATTATTTTCTGAGATCGAACTGAGATCTCGCGAGACTCCAATAATAATAAATATCTCCCTTCTTGAACCCTATCTCAGCAACCCCAGCACATTTTTAGCTGATTTAGTTACACCACAATTGTGCCATCACTCCCTAAGTACCTATATACCAAATTTCACGATGATCTGATAAACGCTTCAAAAGTTATCCTCGGACAAACAAACATACATACATACATACATACGAGGGGTGATCCAAAAGTAATGATAATCAATAATAAGCACAATGAATAAAATAAAAAAATAAATTTATTTCTCAACATAGTCTCCTAGCAAGTCTATACATTTAGTCCATCTCTTTTCTAAACCTAAAATTCCCTTAGAAAAAAAATCTTTATCTTGACTCTCAAAAAAGTCCTCAACCGCGGCCATCACGTCGCTACCATCGTCAAATTTCTTGCCTCGGAGGTGTTCCTTGAGTCGTGGAAAGAGTTAGAAGTCACTGGGGGCTAGATCTGGTGAATAGGGGGGTGTTCCACCAGCTCGAAGCCCGCTTCCTGAATGGCAGCCATGGTAATTGCAGCTTTGTGAACCGGTGCGTTGTCTTGATGGAACAGCACTCCAGCCCGCAGTTTGCCTCGCCTTTTCTCCTTAATAGCCTCCTGCAATCTTCTTATTTGTTCTGCATAGTAGGAGCCTGTAATAGTTGCCCCCTTTTCCAAGTAGTCCACCATGATTATTCCTTTAGCGTCCCAAAAAACAGACGCCATAACCTTCCCTGCTGAGCTTGACACTATGAATTTCTTCGGCGTCGGTTCATCGGATCGTTTCCATGTCATCGATTGTTGTTTTGTTTCAGAATCAAATGATAGTCACTCTTCGATCTTCCAATACAACTTCTTCAACTTTTTTCACATTTTCTTCAGTGAGGGACGTCGATGGGCGTCCTTCGCGGTGTTCGTCTTCTGTCGATGTTCTTCCCAGCTTAAACTCCTTAGCCCAGCGTGCAACTGTGGAATATGGAGGAGAAGAGTCCCTTAATGTTTCCACCAAGTCGCTGTGTATGTCTTTGGTACACATTTTTTTCAAGCAGAGGTATTTAATGACAGCTCTGATTTCGTGTTTTTCCATTTTTATGTTCACTCCTTGACAGTCCGAATCCAAATTAATGTAGCTCCCGGGAATCGTGGCCTATTTATATGATTTTTTTTTCCCGAACTAGTGGGTAACTGAGCAAGTGACTGATATTTTTTTGTATTTTTGTGTGCACTAGAAATAACTGATTATCACTACTTTTGGATCACCCCTAGTACATACAACGCCGATTTGCCCAAGTTGATTTGGAGATATCGCTTCGCTCGATCAAAAAAAGAACATTTTTGTTTGTTTACCTAACGAAGTGAGATTCTTTTAGATACATTTTGATATAATGTCTTTAAGATTTTGGCATATGAACCATATTTTTTGGCGGCTTATATCCAGACAGCGCTTTCTGTTACGCTAGTTGAAACTAGTTTGTTTTTAAATTAAAAATGTGAAGCCTTCATTATTCTCGTAGTTTATGGAATTCCTGAACTTACGGGCAGTACAGTTGGTTATGTGATGATCTATTTGCACTTATATGAATGCAATTGAAGTCTACAAGAACCATGGTCATCAGATTTCTATTTTTAGATATTGAATGAACACAAGTTAGTATTCGTATACTGTACGATATCGTTATCTAACTTCAATCATAATAATGATAATTTAGATTCCAAGTGGCCGAGCAATAAATATTCACGTAGCCTAATTGGTCTAACATTCCAGTCTAATGACGTTACTGCCCCCCTGAGGCGGTTCTCATGTACTGTCTCTACTTGTACTTAGTATGTCATGCTTGTGAATCATGGCATCTAGGCCGGCTTGATTAATATGTTTTTTTATTGAGTTCAGTGATAATTTGGTTTGATGATGCCATGCACTGCCTAGTACATTTTGGTCTTTATATTATACAGCCTGATGTGTATTGTGTATTGAAGTTGCAAAACCAGTCAAGTGTAAGTATACCCTGCAAGTTGTTATGTATAGAGATAAGTACATTATGTAAGATATTTTTCGACCACCAAAACAAAATCCGGTTTGAATCCGGTTCGAAGGACCACTCGATTACAGGACTCATATTCGTTACGCATAAATTACGTTGTTTTTGCCTTTTGGAAATACAAAACAACAGATACTTGTTTTGTTGTAATGGAAGATCAATTTATCATGAATATTCGCAATTATAAACTAACACTTTCCGCCCACAGATCTCTCGGTACATTCACCCAGGTTCAACGAACACGACATTTTGCACACCCAAAAAAGGACACAATAAAAACTGAAATCCTTTTTGTTGTGCACTTTTTGTACTCTGAAATACGACCACCGTTGAATAATAAAGAAAATATACATGACATAATCACAGCACCTCACAAAAACTAGATTGAAATCGGAGCTCGATACTGTTTTTTGTGAAATGTAACGTAAGATAGTTGAAATCCACGTACCTGCTTGTATTTCATATACAATGATGGGTTCACGACGCCGAAATAATCGTACATTTAAAAGTATTAAATAAACAAAACATTAAAGTTCGAACAGACCAAGTGTCTATAGTACGGGTGGGCGTCCGAACTGACCAACCGACCAACTATGAAACGTTCAACACATCCCGCAGAACAAGGACCTATTGATTTGATCGAGGTAATAGCTGGTTTTCGAGTGGAGTTCGCTGACCTTTTTTATAGTAAAACCCAAAACCTTTGAGAACGTCTACGCATAAATTATTCAAATAAGAATTTGCGTGTGAAGAATAATCTTTTATGGTTCACTGTGGAGATTCTATGATAAAGGATTGTAAAATAAGGTTTGGATAGAATCCCTAAAATTCAGGAGAGTGGGGCGGGCCATTTAGTGTTCGTTTAAAAGTCAACTGCTGTTTCAGTGATTGTAACATCTTATTTCAACAAAAAGTCGCTGTAGTTTTCATTCACAAATGTATGAATGAACACACATTGGTATGCACGAGAACCAAATGATAGTATTCTAGGAATGACCTGATAGTGTCTGTTCTGTATCCAGAAATAGATTTATCGGACGATCTGAATTGGATCCTTCCTGAACATGTACAACGAGTAAATTGTTAATAAATTTTGAAGCAATTCTAAGACATTTTATGTTTCCAATGGAACACACGCACGTCTCAAAAGTTGAGTGACCTTCATTAGGTTCTAAAAGGGTACTTAAATATTGAGTCGTGACATGATTAGATTCTGCAGCTGGCGAAGACGCGTAGTTTCTGTTATGCACCATCTTAATCCCGTCCTCAAATGGTTCATACATAACCCTCGGTGACGCAACACCATTGTCTCACAAATCTGAGCTTTGTCACGAATACGAATTTTTAATTGGGTAGTAAGGTTAGGTCATTGCACCTATAAAACTGTGTGCGTATACAATGAAGATATTTTGATTTTAGGACAAAGCAATTTATTTAGAGGTTCTCATTTATACTCAGGATCAAAATTAGAATACTGATGAGTAAATCACAAAGGATATTATTTAAAAGGTAAATTATTTCATGAATTAAACAAGTGCATTTGGAAAAGTAAACATCCATTATCCTGAAACAAGCCAAGAATAAAAACTATGAAGATTTGACGGTATGTTAACAAGAACGCAAAAAAAACAATGGAACCGACAATCTTCTGCATTTACCGACAGCTGACAAGGCCTATCGGCAAAAAAAGTTAACAAGGACGGACCACAGAATACTACCGTGGAATTGACTACGTTAAGCAACGTTGGCGGATACGTGGTAGGGGCAAGCCCTCACTTGCGTAACCTCACGCGTGACTAATCCGAATGGTGTGCGTAGGAGATGGAGAGTAGAGGCCGTTTAAGGTCGTGCATGCGGGTCGAGCATATGGCATCCGTGTGTTGCTAAATTTCCACTATTGATCAACACATGCGGGTTACAAACACGTATTATTTCAATTTGTGTTGTGTAGCGTTATCGATTGGTATGGGACTTAACCCTTTTACAATTTTACGACTGTCCCATCTGTAGCATTTAAGAGACATGAGGTAATTTAAAACTTCAATTTGCTCAGACACGTTTTAATCATGGTAATAGGAATTTACTGCCAGAGGATATGTTTCAGACTAGCTGAATGATATACTACACGTCAGCCGAGTCATTCACCCGAGCGGGGGGCCGCACGTTACATTCAAAGGCTCATTCAAGGCTCTTATACGAATACCTTCACTTGTTTATGAGGCCCTGGTATCAACTTCGGAGTATTAGAAAGAGATGGAACGTCTAGTATTGTGGAGCCACTACACTTTTGTGTGTCAATCTTCGTTTGGGGCGACAATAGATGCAAAACATCCGGTGCATACGACTGTGGGATAATAGTTATCGTGTGATGTTAAACTATTCAACAGAAGTCATAACAAATTTACTTATCCTGTTACCAAAATGCCAATTTTTTTAAAATTAATCTACATGTTATAGCTATAATTAGTAGATAATAGTAATTTGATTAAAAGAACCCATATGAAGTTGTTTTATCTAAGCCGATGTTGAGTGTCTTCCGGAGTGATGTCAAACATTTCGGATGAATAGTAGAAGACTGCAAATTACGGCAGTTCATCTACCGCACAAATTTTCGTTAGCTCCAGGAAACTTCGTGAAAATCATGTTGAGAAAATTAGATTAAAACCCAAATTTTTACAATGCTGTAAGCCAAAGCGACAGAGAATAATAATAAATTGTTAAAAATAATAGGTTGCCAATGAACCAATGAAATTGCCGTTCTTCAGAACTGGTCATTTCAAATAGAAAAAAAGTTTGGAATGGCTTTGTATTCTAAATTCAAATTAATTTCGTTTTGACATTTTATTTTATATTATTTTATTTTATTATGTTTTAACATGACATTCTTTTTACAAACTCTCTTTTGTCTTTTGTTTATTGATTATTATTATTAAATAAGTACCTTCACTTATTCCATACAAAACGGCAATTTCATAGGTAAATACCTAATATACAAACAGAGTAACAATGAGTAGACATGCTTTGGTAATGACTCACACACAAGTCCCACGCACGCATCGGACTTTGAGTTGGATATTATCGTTAATGCAACAACCCCTACTATAAGTCTCAATTGCACAGACAGACTAATGGATGTAATGATGAGATTACCAAGTGACAATGATTGGCTGACAATAAAAACAAGACTTGCAATGATTTTATCAACAAGGGAGCTGATGCAATTGAAGATAGTAATCAAACTTTTGAAGAGACAAAGAAAACCATTTGAAACTGTTCTTGTTCAAGCCAGATATTGACAGCATTGTCCGCATTGTTCAATGATGTCTTTAGTTTGAGTAACTGTTAATTTTACTGTTACTCTTAGATAGTTCTTAGAATTCAGATCGAAAATTCCGGTTAATTTAGAAACTATTGGTCGAGTTATCTAACAGCATCGTACCGTTCCTAATTTTTGCAACAAACACAGATTTCGGTTATGGCAAATATATATAAAAAGAACGAAATATTTTCGGACAATAGATTTTTATTGTATCGTTTGTATTTGATCCACTCTCCTTATTTCATTCACGTGCAGTGTTCTGATAGTATTTATATAGAGTTTGTTCCGTTTGCGTCTAAAGTTCAAAATAGTTCAAATGAATGGGGGCGGATCTCAGACCGTCTATACAATTATTCAGTTTCAAGGTCAGGGATCTTGCCCCGTTAGTTTACTCGGCTGCAGACTTATTTAGTAACTTTATGACTTATGACATTCATTTTATTGTTATTTTGTTCTGGTTTAGATAGGATATTATGGTTTCAACTGGAAACTAGCATTTCACGGATTTTTGTCTGTCACAAAATTTTAGGTTAGATGAAATCTTTATTATTTAAGTGAACATTGCAATGCCTTGGCCTTTTTTTTATGGGGTCATTTACAGCATTCTCAGTTCTGCTTTTATCGTCTTTCTTTGTTTTGAAGATGTCTGTTTATATTACTGAGTGAGTCGATAAAACCAATGCCATAATGTATTCAATCGATGATGAAATCTAACGCACATGCTGGTTTGCCAACATTTCCTGCTCTATTAAGTCACATTACAATGATATTTATAAATACACTTAAAGAAACAATAACATACCTTGCAACAAAATCAGATGTGCGATGCACATTTTTAGCTTTTGAGCTACATCTGACTGAAGTAAGTTTCGGTACTGAAAGTGCAAGTTTTACAAACCTGTGAGTAATCAGGCGAGGGTGGCCTCGGAGGGTACTTGGAGGCCATGCGGGCGCCGGCAGCACAGCCCTGCGCCGCAGCCGGCTCATCCTCCGTATAATAAAGATGCACGAAATCCTCCGTGTCCAGGAACGTATTGATCAGCATAATACACACTCACATACAAAACTAACTAATAAATAACTTAACGCAGTCTAAGATCAGACTTTATGAGCACTAGTCTACAATCACGGGACGCTGGAAACACGCCATCGTAATGTTTTATAACGTTCCATTATCATAAAAGTCCTCATAGTGATTGTCATAATCATAAATCTATGTAAGTATTTTATAATTATAAATAAGTTAATATTTACTACACATGTATAAAATCACATTTGCACCAATCGTACATTTATCTGGGGAAAAACATTAATGACATTGTTATCGTGTATTGAAGCGAGGTCTCCCATCATCAGTTACGCCATCAAACAGCTGTTTGAAGGTCATCGTGTAGTCGTTTTTGTCACCAAATTTACACCATTTTTGATACTAATTATTTCAAGGATTCATAGACAAAATTCTATGATTTGTGTTCGTTTGGCAATTTAATTGTGAAGATCTTTGATGGTAAATTATTGTATTGTCACATTCTAAATTTATAGTAATTGCAAATTAATGTTCCAGTCCAGCAGTTGTTAACATTCAATAGGTTCCAACAAACTGTATTAAACATTGTTCCCTAAGATATTACAGGAAACACTGAGCTGATAAAGTAATGAATGGAAGACGACGCTTCAACAATAACTTGTCCTTATAATGATCAAATCACAAGGGAAGGGATACGTTTCAAGGACTTGATGATAAACACTAGACTTCATTATACAGAGGCCACAATGAACGTCATAAAAATATGGCATTTGTTTGAACGATACGTCTGTTCTTACAGTGTGATGATGAGAGAATGTTTTAACGAATAAGAACGCCTGTTGTGTACAGTTCCAAAACTATACTGATGGTGATAACTAGTGGTTCGCCCCGAACTGAGATTTCGCGAATCTCCCAAAATAAATATTATACTTAGGGCGACTTGCACAACGATGCCTAAACGTATTTAGTTGCTAAATATGATTTAAGGTGTTGTCAAATCATAAAAATACTTCAAATTTAAACATGTTTAGTCGCTAAATACGTGTAGTGATCTTTGTGCATGCCGGTTTTCATCTTTGACTAATAAATTGGTGCCACGAAATGCATAACCAACTTACTTGACCCACAGTTTCATTCAAATTAGATGTAACGGGGGTTCTTGTTATTTGTTTTTTTTTTTGGGCAGTTACTCTAGATTTCAGACTTTTGCCTATATTTGTGTCACTAAAGCTACACGAATACCAAATTTCAGCATTGTGGGGTCACTGGTGTACCCTGTGAATTTTGTCAAAGTTTTGTTTTTATTATGGCTAATAACTCAAAAACTACAAAAGATAAACTAAAAATAAAAACGGGGTTCAAATGTACTAATGAAGACCTTTCATTTGACGTCCTTTTTGATCTAATAGTCTAATTTTCATTTTTTTTTTACCCTTCTTGAACCCCAATATCTCAACAACCCCCCATTAATTTCAGCTTATTGAGTCACACCAAAATTGTGCCATCACTACCTACCTATATACCAAAAAAATTCATGATGATCGGATAAACGCTACGAAAGTTATCCTCGGACAAACAAACATACATACATACATACAACGCCGATTTGCCGAAGTTGATTTGGAGATCTCGCTGCGCTCGATCAATAAACAATTTAAAGATGCTTTATGATTTGTGAAGGTTTGCTCACAGACGGATTCTTAAAATGGCAATGAATACGAAGCAAAACACAGTCCAGACTAATATACGACAACATAACCTTGCTTCAAACAGATACACTTGAAAAACAAGAAAGCTACTAACACTAACTACTGAAAGGATCAAAACCTTTAATTCTGATCAAGATGATGAAGCACCAATACCATTGTTGTTGTAAACGGCTTTTGTTTATTATCAATTGTCATTCATCCAAAGTGTTATCGTAAACAAATACGACATTATGAATTCATCTAGAATCAAAGAACTTCCAAGCGGACGGAGCGGATATGGAACCAACACATTTGAGGGTGGCACACATGTATTGTTAGAGTATTTTTAACCAACTTCAAAAAAACGAAGAACGAAGAGGTTCTCAATTCGTTGGAATCTTTTTTTTATGTATGTTCCCCAATTACTCGAACTCGCCTAGGCCGATTCGAGAAATTCTTGTTTTGTTTAACGGGGTATACTTCCCAGGCGGTCCCATTGGCACCAAGCCAGGATCTGGTGATGGAACCCTAAACAAATCGAGGCCAAGTCTCAAATTTTATAGGGACGCAATTTGGTTTTATGTTTTTACCTCAGAACTCCGTCATTTATTAAACCGATTTGCTAAATTCTTTTTTTATTTGAAAGGATATAAAGGATACACCGATAAGACGGTACGTGATAAATCCCGTATTTATAATAATGATATACTTTCATAGAAATTTCATCAAAATCAGTTCAGTAGTTTGGTTAAGTTTGTTCACTCATCACTCATGCTCTGAAATTATCTCTCTGAATTCATTGTAAACTCGATATCGGCCCCGTAAAAGCGACAACGTAGCGGCCCTAGGACCGTAAGAAATTGGAAAATAGAATGAGGCTCATTGCATTCATAAAATACTAAAATTAAATACAATCTTCATAACAAATCCTTATGTCTATGTAAAATTAAAAGAGGTTATGTTCATAAATACTGAAATTAAATATAACCTCGATGAAAAATCCTTATTTCTATTTAAAAATGTTAAAGGCCGCATTCATAATATGCTTTAATAAATACAACCTCCATGACAAATACTTATTTCTATTAAATGAAAGAGGCCATAGTCTAGCAGTGAAAAAAAAACCAAAAAAAACCCTCGATTAGCGTTCTCACCGGCATTAGCTCGCTCGTACGCAAAAAAAAAATCTCGGGTGTAAAAGAGATCGCTTACAGCCCTGACAATGTACTATTGTTGAAATCATGAGAGATTTATGGAAAAATTAGTTATATAAGTTTTACCCTTTTTATAATATTTTATACAAAACATTGGTTTGATTTGAACATTTGATTTGATTTCATTTAATTTCTATATCTATTTGTAATTGTAACCTATAATATATGAGTCAATGGCTTGATATAAACAATTTTATTGTTATTTATTTAAAGGCATTCGATTACAAAATCTTACCTGCTTCTTATGTATTTACGTATTTAGGCCTACTGGCTGTCTATATGCAAAACCATTCAACCATTGTAATTCAGAATCATATGCATTTTAAATAATATTATTTATAAATAACCCTTATTGATTGACAATAATATCATGCTTTTCAACCCACTTCCCATTACGACTCGTGCTCAATAAAGCAGTATTCTAGGACATAAGCACGAAAGCAAAGAGGAAATGTTGTGCTAAGGTGTGATAGGAAATCAAGAAATATCGTGTTGCGAATCTCGTAAACGTCGAACGGATGGCTGCCCTACTTTCAGCGCTCCGCGACGGAGCCAGGAATGCGGTCACCGGCGCCTACTACTGCTGGTTCATGTTTCACCAGTAACTGCGCTTAAAACGCATCACGGCGCAATGACAATCGCTAAGCAAAAATCACAAAACCCCATTGTTTCTCAACAAAAACCGCGCAAATGCTTCGATCGAGTCGAATCGAAGATAATTCAAAGACTGAATCAGGTAATATCTGGTTTCGACAAGGTCAGTCTTTGGGTATGTAAATTGCGATTGTTACTACGATTTAAAGGAAATTAGTTTTAAATCAAAAAACTTTTTTAACTATTATAAAACCAAATACACGCATGAACTCGATTGAAGAGACTAACCGCTCGATTAGTGATTGCTAAACTTGTTTTAAAGGTGTAAAAACTATAATTGATAAATTCCGCGGCAATTATGTGGTATTTGGAACAACAACATCCAGATGGTACAAGTTTTAAATGGCGGGTGTTTTTGTGTACTACCCATTTCAAAATAATAATTATGTCGAGTAACCCGCTCGGCGCGTATAGCCGGACCACAATCTAACGCTCGTTAGCCAACATTCTCAAGTTTCATACGGCCAGAATGTTTTTACATCTAATGTAACAAAATTCTCGCGAAATCAGCTCTTAAGACTTTGGAACATGATATGCTGCTGCGGTTTGTTTTATGGTTGCAAGTAACGCGATCGCTAGACGACGAAACAGTGCGTGGTCTGACTTTTAGAACCCCAGTCTACAGTTAGGAGCTAAAATTATTTTTGAAAAACTTCGTTCCAGAATTCGATCAATGCCAAGATTCAGTCGACTAATTGAGGACACCTAATTATGTATTGCTCCCGTCCTGACGTCATAAATAATTGTATATATGGCAATAATTCGATATGTTTACTATGCCGATACACTCATAGGATTTTCCGGGCCATGATTCCAGCCAACCTTTAGTCGCGATTACCGCTTGTAAGAACCTGTGAAGTAATTAGATGAGAGAACTGTCATTAATTGTTAGAATGCGGAACGCTATGTTTATCGCACGTATATTGAGTTAATGATAGCCAATTCTAATACTTTTTTTCATATAGTCTAGATGGGATACGCCAAAAGAAAATCAGTGAAGCTAATGGTGAAACCTTTGTCCAGCAGTGGGACAACATAGATTAAGATTAGTCTGAATTGGACGATATTATGAAGGAAGACAAACATTTTGAGATGGATTTAAAAATCTTGGATTTTTTGTAAGAGTTCGGATAACACTATAAAAATACTCAAGGAAGACATAACTTAAAATTAGAAGAATTTTCATAAAACTTCTATCAAACTTTTTTATTTTTCAAAGTAATTGGATTAGTAATGAATTTATAACACAATCTTGATGAAGTGATAATTAGTTAGGTCATCAATTCCGAGTTCATTACGCAATAAGTTTAAAGAAATAAATATTATGACATTCCCTTGTCAATACATCTATGAAAATCTAATGTAGGTATGTTCACAAAAATATTAATTTGTTTAAGAAAAATAGCGATAATCATAATTTTAATACTAGAAATAGAGATAAACTCGCTGTTGCCACTTGTAGACTCCATAAAATTAGTAAATCGTTTAAAGGGCAAGGTGTACGCTTTTTAATGTTAAAATTTTTGTAAAATGTTACAATTTAGACGTAATTTATTTTCTGTATTATGTATTGTAAAAGGATCATTAAAAAAACATCTAGCCTTGTTTCTTGCCTTTCTTTCCTGGCTTGGTCGCGAAGGAACAGGCAGTAAAATTGACGTTTCAAAGTGATCCTTGTGATTTTAATGAATAAAAATATTTGACTTTGACTTTGAGTCAACATCCTTTCTATTATTTCACTTATTTATGTATGTAATCATAAGTGCTCATTGATAAATATAATGAGCTTTTGTATCCTTTATGAAATTGAATTAAGCATTAACTCATGCCTTTATGCAATACCATTTGACGCATAACTAATTTACTTATCTTTACTGAAATGTACATACTTAACTTTCTTTTGCATAACTTTATAATTGTTATTGCAAGTACATTTAATTGACCCATTGGTTCATGGACATAACGTGACGTCATAAGCGTGGAATAACTTAAAAATTTAGGTTAACCATTTTTATCTAATTGAATTGAAAATAAGTATATTTTTATGGAGGTTCTAGAATTCCCAAACATGTTATTTGTAATTGGTTACATCACGAATGAGACCAAGGTTGACAAATGAAACTACGCTATAAAACAATTCGTAGAAATTACAGCAAAGCAGAATTATGATTAAGAGATAGAAAATATAAAAATATAGATATTACTAGTATATAACAAATGTGTTCATGGGCATATATAAATCCGGTTATTAAGCTATGGGCATCACTTCAAGCCGAGCTTTCCATCATTATCGCATCAATTAAGCTGAAGTCAACCTTAACGTTGCATGATCGTAATTGGACTGATAAAAACATCTTTGACGACCTCCGTGGTGCAGTGGGCGAATAGCCGGCTGAGACAAAGGAGGTAGCGGGTTTGATTCCCGCCGCGGAACAAATGTTTGCATGATCTATAGATATTTGTTCCGGGTCTGGTTGTTTTGTTATAATATTATAAGTATGTATTTACAAAAAAAAATATGTACATAAGTATTCTATCAGTTATCTGGTTCCCATAGTACAAGCTCTGCTTAGTTTGTGGCTAGATAGCGTTGTGTGAAATGTCCAGCAATATTTATTTAATTTGATTTGTTTATCTTTAAATTCTATAATTTTCTTTATAACTAGCTGTTGAGTCTCAGAACAAAAGATTTCGTATCGTCAATACAATAAATAATTAAAGAAGCGAATGTAAGTTCTCGATATTGGTACGAGAAGAGCTAGTCAAAGAGGAGTAGGCAGGTATTCAAAGACTACTTATCAGGTTTAAGAGAGTGCTGCATGAAAGGCATGGAAAACAGTCCCACCAGTAGGTCGTCACTATAATGAGGTGAGAGAACGATATTAATAAGATAGCAGCTGTTTTTACATACACGTCTATTAATACTCACGTACATTAATACGTCTTGCAAACCTATAGTGCGTGTGGCGTATGGTGTGAGACGTAATCAGACAGCCGATTCCCCTCCGAGACCAGTGAAGCCCTGCTACATTACCTTAGACGTTCAGGAGAAGATAAAACGCCAAGGCAAAAGTTAGTAAATTATTATTGTCTACTCGACTAACCAAAATTTAGAGTAGTAACTATTTTTCTTGTGGTTTAATATAAACCCGTACCGACCTTGTTGAAAAAATCACCTGTATTAATAATACTAATGATTATTTGCTAAATGATAATGAACTAAAATAATAAATAGGATATGTATGCTATCGTGAGAACCTACGGTGCTGAGACGTGGACGCTCACGGTAGGACTAGTCCACCAATTTAAGTTTGCGCAGCGAGCTATGGTACGGGCTATGCTTGGAGTTTCTCTGAAGGATAAAATCCGTAACGAGGTTATCCGACAGAGAACCAAGGTCACCGACATATCTCAGCGGATTAGCAAACTGAAGTGGCAGTGGACTGGCCATATATGCCGGAGAACCGACAACCGTTGGGGTAAACGAGTTCTTGAGTGGAGACCGCGTCTCGGAAAACGTAGTGTGGGGCGCTCCTCGGCTAGGTGGAGCGATGACATAAGAAAGGTGGCGGACAGAAACTGGATGAGAAGAGTCGAAGACCGGGCTCAGTGGCGCGTATTGGGAGAGGCCTATGTCCAGCAGTGGACTAATGTGGGCTGATGATGATGATGATGATATATGCTATCGTGAGAACAGCTGTAACTCGACAGATTAATAAAATAATTGAAGAAAGAAATAAGGAAATGCAATTCCAACCACTTATGGTTATGATTGCATTAAGTAAGATGGAGGGAGTCTGTATTTAGTTTACTTACGAACGTGGAAGTCAAAGAGATTGATTTACATTACGTTACCTGGGCATAGAACATATTATATCAGTTAGTAAGTAGGACACAGAGTCATAGTTAGTACGTATGGGAATGCAGACGAAAGCGTTTATGCAACGAACCGGGCGCCCGCGTGAAAAGAAAACCAACCAATGGTGAGCGCCCACGTACAAATACAAACAAGTCATGTGAGCGAGGCGCCGACACCGACCATGACCTTCACGTGCGTTAGTCGCAAAACATATTCATGGTGCACAATGCACTAGTAAGGCATGAAGTGCACCAACAAAGGGCTATAAATAACCCGGACAAAAAATCTTCAACTGTTATGTTATGAATTACAAAGTTGCGATTGGAAGCTAACTTTTACAATAGGATTTATAATGTGCACATTTTAATTAATCAGCAAGGAATGTGCAAAAAAAAATCTGTTTTCAACAGCACATTGTATAAAATACAATGCAATGAAGCAAGCACAATGACAGAGATAACGTAAGTTTCTATTTTCAAAGCAGTTTTTGCAACAAATTTGCCGAATGTTTTTTGAAAAGTGAAGGCTGTGGTTTCAGTAAAGATGAACATCATCGTGTGCTCATGATTGTAATTATGCTAATGTTGGATGCATGAGTTATTTATGTACCGGCGACGGAGATATGAGAAGGCTCTAGAGTTCTTCCGCGTTTTGTAGAAGCTAATAAACGCTTCCGTGATGCAGCAAGATTGCTGGGTCATTGAATCTACACTACAACTTTACTAGAGATGATGCTGATTTTCGATCGAAGCTAATCACTTAATTACGGATAGATATGCAAAGCGCTTGACTTGACAGTAACTAAGAGTAACTAAGAGAGTAAAACAAGGAATAAGGGATCTAAAAAAAAATATAACTTATAAGTGTAGGTACTTTTTCCTAAAGTCTGCAAGCTTTCCTGCGAGGTGCACTGAATCCTTTTGAAATAAGTTCTGTCACATATTCAATCCGATTCAAATTCTAAGAGTTAGTAAAGGTTCGATCATGGTCCGATAGAGAAAGATTGAGGAAATGAAAGTAGTCCTACGATTGATCCTTAAATGTCACTAAACATATCAGCTGCACTAATTAAAGCGGATGTTGTAGTGACATTCTCTGTGATCAAGGTCGTCTAGATGTGGACCGATGAAGGTCGTTTGCACATAAGATTATTTCTAAAATATAATTTTGGATTAAGTTCGTTGTCTCGTATTTAAAATTGACCTAGTTACGCGTGTGTAGGCTGTACTTTAAAGCAATAAGATGGTTAAATGTAGTTGGTTAGAAATCTATACCAGCTTAGAGGAAATCCGGGAAGCAAGACATTTGGAAAATAGGTATTTAACAAATCTATTGCTGTCGCGCTGTGCCCTATATGCCCTATGTGCGTGCGATAGAGACAACTGCAGGTCGGACTGATTATACCTATTTGAAATAGACGAAATCACTGTTTCGTAGTCCCCTGTTTCCTCCTCCAAAACTGGACCGATTTTTTTTTGAATATGTAATAAAAAGGGCTTTGGCTATGTTTGTACGTTTCGTTTTTTTTATTTATATTCGTCAAATTTGTTTGCTGGATGTCTGAAAAGGGGCAGTAAAAATTAACAATTTCTGTGACTTTAGAAGGTTCCTAGTTCTTATAATAATTAATTTATGGAGAAAAACTAAACGTAGAGACATGACCGTGGTACTTGTAGATTGTATGGTAAAAAAATATTTACTCTAGTATCACTATTCAGAGAGGAAACAGGGGACTACGTTTGAATGGGCGAAACGCAGCCCAGATTTCCCCTTAAGCACCGAATCTTGAGTTGAACAGAATAGATTTACCAATAGTCTCGATGATTCAGTTTTCTATAAGCATAAATCTTGAAATTTCTAAGCTTCAGCAGCCAGCCATGCCGCGTCCCGTTGCTTTACGCTCGTGACTTGAGTTGATTTATATTGAGTACGGGAGAGATTTATTGGAACGAGTGGATCGGGAGTGAAAGTAGACTTGGCATACACCGCGATCACAAGTGAAAAGCATTTAGAAGATGCATATAAACTTGTACAAGTCACGTGAATCGTGAGATAAAGGTCGCGACCAACATGTCTTGGCAATCGAGCATGTTTAATTTTGTTATCTATACTAATATTATAATGAGGTGGGTTTGTTTGTTTGGATGAAGGGGGGTAATCTCCGAAACTACTGATCTGGTTCTGAAAATTCTTTCACTAATAGGTAGTTTCAATATCCCTGAGTAATATAGGCTATATTTTATTTTGATGAATACCGTACGAAACCGCGTTAAGTCAGCTAGTAACTTATAAGGATACAAAACAAAGCAAACCTAAAAACAAAACCAAAAATAAAACCTTTGTAATGGTGTGACTGATAGTGTAAAAAAACGAAGTTGATTTCATGGAAGAAGTTAATGAAGTTTTAGAGGACAAAGAAAAAACGGCTAATGAAATCCCAGTAATCATGCACGCAAACCGTTCGAGGTAACTGCGACCCAAATACATAACGATAAAACGATGGACTACGATTCAGACTGATTTAACACCAGATGAGGTCAGTACTTGTTTCATAAACATTAAACATCCTTTACTTTATTGTCGAAATCAATCATACAAGTCTCAAAATCGTTAAGTACCTGATCAATTTACTGAGAAATTGACAACATCTAAAATAACTATCGGTGGTTTATCAATTCTTTAATTAGGCCACAAATAGATATGTTTTACTCACATTAAACATTTGTAAAATGTCGTAATCTAATCGTTTTATCGCTATTATACTTTTAGACTTTATTTGGGCAATATACAAGATATTACTGAATCAAAATAATAAATAACAAATGGATTGGGTGGCAGACACCGGGGTGGATTTTAGGCTAACCACGCGATAGAAAAGTGGGTGCGACGGACCTTAGTAACGATTTTCTGAGAGCCAGCTGAGACGAAGTCAACGTGTGGACATGCGCAGAAGCCACAGAAGCCACGTGGTGAACAGACAACTTTTAATTTAATTTATTGAATGTGTGGAATGCACGAGTGAAAGCGAAATTTTGAATCGTCCTTTAATTTTGTCAACGTTTCATAATTGTTTTACGGTTTTCATTTCTAGCATGGCGAATAAACGTGCAATAGGAGTTCCCTTGCAATGTATTGTAACGTATCTAAATTCTTAATTATTATGATGATTTTGAAAACAAAGTTAGTTTTTTTTTAATTTAGCATATTGGGAAGCATGGCAAAACTCATTGACTGGTTCGCGTGTTAAGTCAATAGGTATTCCCACAATCCCGGTGCAATGTCATGGATGCTCCCTCAGGCATGCGCAATGGAGTCCCTGGGGCCACGTGGCGGTTCCTCATTGCATAACCTCATTCTCTGTCCTCGTTATAATACTGCAGACTTTTAAGACGACTCCCATTTCAAAGTAATTTTTTATAAAGTTGTGAAGAAGATGGAAAATGTACAAAAAATCATATTTATGCCAATTTTGTTATCTCTATCTGTATCTAGAAGCTAGAAAAATTAAAAATACCAATATTTTTATGATTACTATCGGTGAACATAATGGAGGAAAGTGATAGATATCTATCTCCGGGCAGAATTTTCGAGAATCCTGGAATATATCTGAGAGATTTATATTCGGCGTACCTCTCTCAATGTTAAAGATGAGCTATACTTATACAAGTAATATAGTAGATGTAACAAATACTAAACATCGTCCTGCTTGCGACGTATGTATTCTAACCAAGTTAATTAGAATGCTTCGTATGTCTGCATAATTTGCATATATCATCGACGTACAGGGTAAACGAACCGCAATGTTTAGCTTTAAGACCACTAGACATAGACAATATGAACATAGAGATTTTCACACCACCGGTTGGCAAGTTTTGAAATATGTTTGAGCGCCGAGATTAAAGTTTGAGTTTTAACGCCTGGCTACGATATCATAGTAAGTACAGCTGGTATAGTAAACCACCAGGAAGTGAGCGTTAAGAGAATGTCTCCGGCTACGCCTACAGAGCCCTACACAAGTACACTGGTACTGGTACCTGGTAGTACTATGGCACGCTGTGGCCACATTGCATTATGACGGCACGCACACATTGATAGTCTCAGGCCCACACAGGTACAGGACAGACTGCAGAATGGGTAGGGAATTCTGCCGCCATGTTACTTGTTTTAGCACTAACCGGGAAAACGATTCATTATCAAAACTTTGAATGATGTGTATTGTATTGTAATAACAGCAATCCATTGAATGATGCCGAATTGATTAGCCAATATTTTCTTGAACATGTGACCTCGGTTAAATCGTACTTTAAACAAAGCGAACTCTACGCTTGAGGAATTCAAAACATTATCACACATCATTAAAGTTTTTGTAAACATACAATGAATGTTATCTAAATATTTTCATTCAACTGGTTAAATTGCACCTTCAATGTGTTTAGTTACATTACAATTTAACTGCTATTAAATTTCAGTTAATGGTAGAAGATACGGAAAGCGAAACCCGCCATAATGTAGCGTAGACGCCACGAGTACGTTGTAGACTACGAAGGCCTAGAGTAATCACATACATAAAGAAGTAAACGTTGCATTTACATCCTCTCATTACTAAAATACATTCTGCTACAAATAATGACATAACAATCCACAAACGCCATATTATTATGAAGCCATGTGCCGAACACGTCGGCGCGCACGGTTTGCCATATTAGAAATTCCAATGCGGACCTTTTAAAACTAATCGTATCCCGGAGCACTTTACAATATAATCCATTTGTATTTATCGGAGACTTCACGAAACCACAAATACGCGAACTGGATGTTGATAAGAGCGCGGATGTGGTGTATATCCATATTATGGTAGAAGAGCAGCGGGGTCGCATGGATCATGCGACGGACGCGCGCGGTAGCTGCGGGGCAACTGAAGGCGTGCGCGGCGCGGCGGCGGCGGCGGGCCGGGTGTCAGCATGCAGGGAGGGCGGGGAACTCGGCGTCTAGTAGAGGCAGAGTACAGAGTACAGCGCCCAGAGGCCAGAGGCCCGCCGATTGTGCAACGTCAGCGGGCGCGTGCGTGCCGAACTGCCGACTATTGCCTCCAGACTTCGCAACAAAAACTTCTACACGCTCTCGCGTAAACCAGCAATGTTTCCACACTACTAGTTATGTAGGCTCGCTCTGAGGATGTATAATTCCCCATGGCTATTAATTTAAACGTGTGCAGTTCCGAATGTTTTAGGCACACGATTCCACTTCAGCTGTCAAGGTTGGATTTGTTAACACGTTTCTGATTCCAACATATTGTTTGCACATGCTTCAATGACTTGCAAAAAGATTTGCATGTTTTCAGCTTTATTCGAGAGCGAATGAAAACCGTGCACTAGAAGAATACAATCGAAAAGTAGGTAGATTAGGTATTGCAGTTGCTTTTGTGATGAAGAATGATATTTAAAATTCTAGAATATAAGTTAAAGCCAAAAGCATCGACGATTATAGTAATAACAAGGCGCGGTGGTGTAGCATTTGAATGTGATGAATGAACTGAACATGCCAAAGCCGAAACCAAATATTCTTAACAGCTCATCACAGCAATTGTAACGTCTTTACTGGAATCTGTGTCAATTGTGTTTATTTGACATTCTTTTAAAGATAGACAAAAAATATAAGGTGTTGGGTGTTGCAAACTATAAATAAATAATAAAACTAATAAATGTGTAATGTTTTTTTAAAATCCATATTTCTTAATATTTTTATTTTGTGCCTAACATGTTGTGATGAACATGCTTATAGGTAATTATTATTTTACCTAAAACAGAAAGATTACAGATATATATTTTTTCATGTTGCGGTGTTGGTGTGATATTATTTGAATTGTTCTTCGTTTTTATTGATCGAGCTAAGCGAGATCTTCAAATCAACTTGGGCAAATCGGCGTTGTATGTATGTATGTATGTTTGTATGTCCGAGGATAACTTTCGAAGCGTTTATCCGATCATCGTGAAATTTGATACAGAAGTAGGTAGTAATGGCACAATTTTTGTGTGACTAAATGAGCTAAAATATTTTAGGGTTATTGAGATATTGGGATTCAAGAGGGGTAGAAACAAATGAAAATGACACTATTAGGTCAAGTAGCACGTTAAATGAAAGGTAATCATTAGTTCAAGATAGGTGGTTATGCATTTTGTGGCTCTATTTTGATGGTCAAAGATAATATATATATACTATATAATGGGGAGTCCGAAGCTACTCGGGAAGCCGGTCGTGGCAGGGGGCCGGTCTAAACCCCTGTCATCTGTTAATGTCGTCGGATATCTTGATGACGTCATAAATGGATGATACTTATATATTTTTTTTTTGTTAACGACTAGTTTTAAAACCTTTTTGATTTTATAATATCCACTGTTATTGAAAAAAAAACCATTTTGCAATGTTTTTATTCAATTTAGAAAATATGAAATTTTATGAATGGCAATTAACACGCGCTGTAGTATCGACTTTGTAACTATGGCATGGCGACAAAAACATAAAATTGAATGCACAATGAAGCCGATTGCGAAAATATTTGTACGCTTGCATAGATTTTATGTAACCAACGCGATAACAGTTCAGTTTATGATATACGCATTCCAACAGCCACCATATCTCATCATCATCATCATCAACCTATAGCAGTCCACTGCTGGACGTAGGTCTCTCCCAGGGTGCACCATTGCGCCCGATCCTCAGCTCTTCTCATCCAATCCTTGCCAGCCACCATATCTATCGTGGCAAATAATCGATGAATCGATTACTAAATTAAGCGTGGCACGTAACAAAAATGACAAGCCTTCGTTAAAACTACCAATACATTTAAAGAAATCCTTGCAAAAGTGGATAAACAAGTTCCTTCTGCAATGGCAAGATCAATCCTGACTCAGTGAGATAATAAAAATCAAGCGGATATACCAGTAAATGGGCACAAATAAAATACAGTCTCAAAGGTCAGTGCGATAATGGAACAGCGATATTTTCAGTAAATACACATCAAGTTTTCACTATGCGATTCTCACAGGCTGACTTTTGCATACACTGCTCCTTGTGAAAGATGAATGATTCAAGATAGGAAGGCAAAAGGAGTAGTAGGTGCATTGCATTGCGAAAAACCAACAAGCTGGACATCGTTCAACGGTTCTGGTGAGATACTAGTGGGCGGAAGCAAGCAAATTGTAAGCCCATATATTTCACCCACTGTCGGGCGCCAACAAAATGTACTCTAGTATCTGACGTCTCGCACTTTCCAATTAATGCAGGAAAATTTCTGTAAACAATAACTTTAATAATCTCAAAATAATAATAACACTTACATGAGAATCAGTAGACATAGAAAAATGACTGTAAATTATTGAAAACAATTTCTAATTGTGGCAAGGGGCGTAAATCAAAACTTACGCATCAAGTATCGAGCTAACAGTGATGAAAAATAATTCTAGAAACATTACCTATATTATTCTAGCCTACTTCCGATATGCTCACATATGATAGGTCTGAGTACCAGTGATTAATTAAATAATAAATAATAAAATAAATAAATATCGCTGGACATTTCACACAGCGCTATCTAGCCCCAAACTAAGCAGAGCTTGTACTATGGGAAACAGATAACTGATAGAATACTTATATACTTTTTTTTTGTAAATACATACTTATAATATATAGAAAAACACCCAGACACGGAACAAATATCTGTAGATCATGCAAACATTTGTTCCGTGGCGGGAATTGAACCCGCTACTTCCTGTGTCTCAGCCGGCTATACGCCCACTGCGCCACGGAGGCAGTCAATTGTTTGAGCACTAAGCTCAATGCAGGTGCGGATCTTAGAGGTGATATAAATCTGCATTTGGTCCTAACACAGCATCATTTCCGGCCGCACTTCCGTAAACAACCTCACGGATCGGAAATAAACTAACGACATACTTTGAATTAACCATCAATGCAACGGAATTTAAATCACCGGTCAGCAGATGATGTCAAAAACAATGTCCAAACGAGCTGCTGACGAAGGTTTAGGGTGAGCGGTAGTCAGTTTTGTATAGTTTACTAGCTGTCCAATCCGCAGCTTCGTACGCGTAGTTTTTCAATGAAAACATTAACCTCCTTCTGCGCAGTTTGGTAAAAAGTAGCCTATGTCACCCGGGGATAGTATAGCTTCCCATCGGTGAAAGAATTTTTTAAATCGGTCCAGTAGTTTCGGAGCCTATTTAATGCAAACAAACAATCAAATCTTTCCTCTTTATAAAATTAGTATAGAAAACTCATATGATCATCGTGAAATTTAGTATATAGGTACAATTTTGGTGTGACTAAATGAGCTAAAAAAGTTGGGGGGGGGGGGGGGGGGGGGGGGGGGGGGGTTGAGATATTGGGGTTCAAGAGGGGTAAAAAAAACCAAACCCAAATAGTGAGACCAAATAGTCTCACTATTTGGTCAAGTGGCACGTCTAATAAAAGGTATTTGTATATTTCGACCCTGTTTTTATTTTTTGTTTAAACCTTGTCGTTTTTAAGTTATTAGCCATAATAAGAATTGAACTGTGATAAAATTCACAGGGTACACCAGTGACCTCACAGTGCTGAAATTTGGTATGCGTGTAGCTTTAGTGACACAAATGTAGGGAAAACTGCAATTTCTACCCCAAAAAAGTGGAACCAAATAACATGAATTCCCGTTACCTGTAATTTGAATGAAACTGTAGGTCAAGTTAGTTGGCTAGGCATCTCATGTCACTATTTCGATAGTCCGAGATTACAAATAATATTTTTTTGTTTTTATGGGAGACTTGCGAGATCTCAGTTCGGGGCGAACCACTAGTTAAAAACATTTTATTGTTTAGCTTAATTCGACCTTCCTTCTCCATGAATACCTACTTTAACTATGCTAAAACTAACTAAAGAACTAAAACTTTAACTATAATTTGAAAAGTATTTTTAAACAGATGTCATTGCTCTATCAATAACAAGCAGGTTATTTGTAAAGAAACTTCTTTCACTTACGTGCAAGCATATAGCCATAAACTTTCTTTTTTCCCATGGGCTTACGTCTTAACGGATGTCAAGTTTACATAAATTCGTGGATCTTTATTTAAACCGTATTATGGCATTGAAATATTTATCCTATACCAGAAGCAATAGGGTGTATCTTAGTCTTTTTATTGAGATATCAGCAGTATTTTTCTGTGGATTCCCAGTCTCACGCAATACTTAGCATATTCATTGTTCAGAAGAATTTGCATCAAACACGTAAGATGTAACTTAACACTAATGTCTTCTTCGGGAAACGGCTACGCCTAATCTCGCAAGCGCCAGCTTCCGTACAAAATAAATGCTCAGAAACTTACAGCTTATAAGTAACTATTGTAAGAACATGACAAAAAGATGCTACACACAATTATCTCTTTTTGTTGAGGGATTTAAAAAACATAAGACGCGAAAAAGGACGGTCCAATACAATTAAAACAGGGATACAGAGGAATAGAAAAATGCGTGCAGGACGTCACGTAGCCATAACACAAACGGTGTCTACTACAGCTCTTATTAGGGCAATGTCGGCTATAGAATTTATTAAACGTTTTCGTGAAACGGTAAACATCATGTCGGTTTAAGGATTCGTGTAACTTATTGATTACAATAGTTCTTATTATTTATTACTTAACACAGGCTTTAGACCTGGACCTTTACAAAGGCATTACCGGGGCCGAAGCCAACGAGTAAGAGGCATGTTTGTTTTTATAAAAATCACTATGACAATATGGAGGTGAGACAGTTGGTAGTACTATTGCAACACATGGATTAGAGTTCGGGCTATTGTTAGAGTAATGCTTATGAAATAGAGTATGGGTTATCAGAGAAATGAGATACGGCACCTCCCGATCTTGTAATATTAAGAATGATTGAGGCAGGTGGTGACTAGCCGTCCACTAAACGGGCCCCCATAAGTGCCGCCAATAGAAGGCAGCGTAAGGGGCAACGTTGGTGTGGGCGGTTAAAGGGTTTTGACAGGTGTGCTGCAGTTTCACTAAGCGCTACTCCCGGTCTTATGCCTTTAACACTTCAACCCTTGGAGCATAGGTTCCGCTCTTGCGACTCCACCCTTGACCGGCCAACTAAGGCAAACCAAGGGTCAGCGGTTTTTGTCAACCCCAGGGAGTAACGGGGCTCCGCGGTGTCGCCACGCACCGAACGCTCGTCACAAGCGTGCCCTGCGGGATATTATTATTATTAACTCATTTATTTCTGATTAAAATCCTTAATAACTTAACAACTAACACAGAATACGATAGAACTTATTTTCATTGTTCTAGTCTTTTTTTTGCTACATTTTAGAGACAATTTACTTACACGTTGTATTTTAGGAGAATACCCATTACCCATAGAATGCAATGCACTCCACTTACTCAACTAACAATTAACAGCGGTAAAATAAATTTCCGTAACTTTTAGTTCATAAACTCTAAACTCGAATACTTGTTGTCTAATAAACCTCTTCAAGTCATCAAAAAAACTATAGCATAAAAAAACCCTGAGATAGAAAAAGTTAAATAATTTAAACAGACAGGACAGGACCGGAGAGAATGCCGTGATAACGAGGAGGCCTATATCCAGCAGTGGGTGGATGTGGGCTGAGCTGATGATGAATTTAAACAGAACAAATTTTGTCTTTTCGAATCCAGCTAGGACATTATTCCTTGGACTTCACCAGTTTTCTAATAATATGAATTTAATACTGCTGCCTATAATAAAAGTAGGAGAAATCATGTCTATTAAAATATAAGGGAAACTTGATGATGTAGTTTAGAAACACGAAGGTCGTAAAATGGAACAAACAATCTTATACTTAACCATAGTTACAGGTTGTACCTGTACCTTCAATAAATGGTGACCGATTACTATATTTACTACACATGGCTGTTCAGAGTAATGTGAAAAAGTTGTATCTACTATCTATACCTATTACCTTACTAGCTTAGCGTAAAGCATGCGCTACACGGTTTGAAACGATGGCTTAAAACAGATGTTTTAAACCGTGTAGATAGTGGTATCATACCAAATTTCGCAAGACCTTTAAAAGCCCTTGGTAGACAGGCGCGCCCAGCAAACCACTGGCAGAAGCGGTGGCTTACAACTTGTTTCATACCAACTAGCCTCTTGTTTAAAACGTACCGTACAGGTAACGAGAGTTCATGTTATTTGGCTATCCTTTTTTGGGGTACAACGTGCAGTTATTCTGGATTTCAGATATTTGCCTATATTTGTGACACTTAAGCTACACGCTTACCAAATTTCAGCACTGTGGGGTCACTGGTGTATTTTGTCTAATTTCAGTTTTTATTATGGCTAATAACTCAAAAACTACAAACACTTTACAAAAAATAAAAACGGAATAGAAATATACTAATGAATACCTTTCATTTGACGTCCCACTTGACCTAATCTAATGTAAATCTAATGTATGTTCACAAAAATATTAATTTGTTTAAGAAAAATAGCGATAATCATAATTTTAATACTAGAAATAAAGATAAACTCGCTGTTGCCACTTGTAGACTCCATAAAGTTAGTAAATCGTTTAAAGGGCAAGGTGTGCGCTTATATAACAAACTCCAAAGGGATGATGTACAAAAATTGACAATTAATAAATTTAAAAACGTAATTAAACAAAATCTTTATAAAAGAGCCTACTATAAAATATCGGATTATTTAGATGATAGAGAAGCTTGGGATTGAAACTGCCCGAACTCGTTCAAAATGTTACAATTTAGACGTAATTTCTTTTCTGTATTATGTATTGTAAAAGGATCATTAAAAAAACAACCAGCCTTGTTTTCTTGCCTTTCTTTCCTGGCTTGGTCGCGAAGGAACGGGCAGTAAAATTGACGTTTCAAAGTGATCCTTGTGATTTTAATGAATAAAAATATTTGACTTTTGATTTTTTTTTTGACCTAATAGTCTAATTTTTTTTACTCCTCTTGAACCCCAATACCTCTACAACTACAACCAATACCCCCAACATTTTAGCTCATTTAGTCACACCAATTTAATAACGAAATAAGTCATTTAGCCATTACTACCTACTGTTAGGAGCTGAGGGTTCGGGATAAAATAATGGGAATCGATCTAACCAAAATAACACTTTTATTCAACACGATGACGATGAATACACGAACTTGGTCACACGTAATCACAACACACTAATTCACACAACTGTTGCACCACTTAAAGTCACCGAAATGTTCGCACGTATAGCTAAATCCAGACTGACTCGCGAGCAACTACTGTTCACGCGAGACCCTTCTGCATGTCAGTCCTCCAGGGCCTCGCTGAGACACACTGACTGTCCGGCCATCTCTCCGGCCTATTTATATCGCGCAAATTTCGATTGTTCGAGAACGATCTCGATCGTTCCAGGAAAGGGGTCGGTGTTTCGACAGAACGACCAATCCCCATTGTGCGCAACCGCAGACAATAACAACAATAACACAGCAAGACAGAAGCGTTCGAGAAGTTTCGATTATTACTCACTGTTTAACAGCCTCGGCGTAACACTACCTATGTATCAAATTTCACGATGATTAGATCAACGCTTCGCAAGTTATCCCATCCTTAAGACAAACAAACATACATACAACGCCGATTTGCCCAAGTTGATTTGGAGATCTCGCTTCGCTCGATCAATAAGGAGCCATGGCGTCTTTGTCAAAGTCAAATATTTTTATTCATTAAAATCACAAGGATCACTTTGAAACGTCAATTTTACTGCATGTTCCTTCGCGACTAAGCCAGGAAAGAAAGGCAAGAAATAAGGCTGGTTGTTTTTTTACTGATCCTTTTAGAATTCATAACAACTCAGAAAATAAATTACGTCTAAATTGTAACATTTTGAACGAGTTGGAGCAATTTCAATCCCAAGCATCTCTATCATCTAAATAATCCGATATTTTAAAGTAGGCTTTTTTATAAAGATTTTGTTTAATTACGTTTTTAAATTTGCTAATTGTCAGTTTTCGTACATCCCTTGGGAGTTTGTTATAAAAGCGTACACCTTGCCCTTTATATGATTTACTAACTTTATGGAGTCTACAAGTGGCAACAGCGAGTTTATCTTTATTTCTAGTATTAAAATTATGATTATCGCTATTTTTCTTACATAAATTAATATTTCTGTGAACATACATCTGATTTTCATAGATGTATTGACAAGGAAATGTCATAATATTTATTTCTTTAAACTTATTGTGTAATGATTATCTGGGGCCCATATTATAAATTGCACGAACAGCCCTCTTCCGCAGCACAAAAACGGTGTTTATGTCTGCAGCACCTCCCCACAGCAGTATACCGTATGACATAATGCTGTGGAAGTAGCTGAAGTAAACTAGTCTAGCTGTGTCTACGTCTGTAAAAAGACGGATCTTTTTGACTACGTATGCCGTAGAACTAAGTCTCTTTGACAACCTATCAATGTGATGTGAACCTATCATTGAAGCGTATTATCTAGAGTTATACCTAAGAGTACGGTGCTGTCCACAAGATACAACTCCTCGTCTTTGATTTTTATATCTGCTTTAACTTGTGTAACAATAGGTAGTATAAATATAATAGTGCAAAACAAGCGTTCCACACACGTCTATTCAGCACGAGCATTTCAAATATACTGAAGTTTGGGGTTTTAAACCGTGTAGACAGAAGCGATCTACCAAGATCACCTTTGTAGAAACTGTGGTTTCGAACCGTGTAGCGCATGCTTTACTATCTTTCGATCTTGCTCACAAAGCCTTTACGAAGGGTATAATTTTTAACCTCCCCGGCGTTAACAGAAGGGTGTTTGACGCCTGTATGTGGCGTAGTCCCCAAACGGATGGAAAATTTAGACGAGGTTTTATTTAATAGAAAACTAGTTTAACTGGTGTGGTTTTTAGCTATGTGTGATGAGGATCAGGTCAGCCGATTCGAAGATAACAGCATTTTTACTTTTTGGTGAAGGGATCTTAACTGTAAAATGGAAACACAGTAGTCTCAGTAATCCGGCACTTCAGTAGTCCGGTACGTCCAATAATCCGGTACCCCCTCACGCCTCCGTCACCCCTCTCTACTCATATTTTTATATAATGCTTTATTTTATTTATAGGGTTCAAGAGGGATTAAAAAAATCAAAATGAGACTATTAGGTCAAATGGGACGTCTAATCAAAGGTCTTTATTAGTACATTTCGGCCCCGTTTACTATTATTTATTAGTTATTGAAGTATTAACTTGTAGTGTTAGCCATCATAAAAACTGAACTTTAACGAAATTCACAAGGTACACCAGTGATCCCAGTGCTGAAATTTGGTATTGTACAACTTAAGTGAAACAAATATAGGGAATAGTCTTAAATCCAGAATAACTGCAATTTGTACCACTATATTAAAATTAACCACCATTACTTGTAATTTGAATGAAACTGTAGGTCAAGTAAGTTGGTTGTGTTTTTCGTGGCAGTATTTTAATAGTCAAAGATTACAAATAATATTTTTTTTTGTTTTTATGTAAGACTCGCGAAATCTTCGTTCATATCTTAATCACCTTATTCGTATAAGTTGAGAGGGTTGCAAGTTGCAACTTTAAGTGTCAGAGTTTTTAGGCCACCCAAAGGCCTCAGACATGACTCATCGACTTTTAAAAGCCTTATTGATTACCTATCAATAGCTTCCTTCCATAAGGCCAGTAAACCATCATGTCTGTGTATTTTTATGTGACAGTCCCAAGGTATTATTAACCTTATGCGGCTTCGTCGCGTGGCTCGGCCTATTCATGCGTTGATTTACACCACGCTTCACATAAGCACTTGCTTTAGGCTATTTATGTGTTACGTCCAAAAAACACCTGGTCTCTCAGTTCTTTACACAGTTTCGCACTTGTGTCTTGTGTAGAACTTTGTTGACGTTAGTATTAGCAGCCTATTGTGTTTGACCTCAAAGAACGCCGATCAGCAAACACACCCGACTACTGCTTTTACGTTGGGGGTTAAAAACTGACATAGCTAAGAACCACTCAAGTTACTAGCTTTCTATTAATAAAACCGCGTCCAAATCGGTCATCTGTTTGGAAAATACGATGCCACAGACACCCACGCACAGACACAGAGACAGGCATAGACGTCAAACTTATAACACCCCTCTTTTGCGTCGAGGTCAATAAGGATTAGTGGGTGTCAGTTTAGAAATGCTCTACAATTCTACATAATACAAACGTTCGGATAGAAATGTGTATACCTTAAATTAACATTCAAAAGCGACTCTACCTGTTTAGTTGATCGAGCGAAGCGGATCTCCAAATCAACTTGGGCAATTCGGCGTTGTATGTATGTTTGTTTGTCCGAGGATAACTTTCGAAGCGTTGATCCGATCATAGTGAAATTTAATACATAGGTAGGTAATGACGGCACAATTTTGGTGTGACTAAATGAGCTAAAAATGTTGAGGGGCTGTTGAGATATTGGGGTTCAAGTGGGGTAAAAAAAAATGAAAATGAGACTATCACGTCAAATGGAACGTCAAATGAAAGGTCTTCGTTAATACATTTCGACTCAGTTTTTATTTCTAGTAAAATCTATGCAGTTTTTGAGTTATTAGCCATAATAAAAACTGTACTTTGACAGAATTCACAAGGTACACCAGTGACCCCACAGTGTTGAAATTTGGTATGCGTGTAGCTTAAGTGACACAGATACAGGCAAAAGTCTGAAATCCAGAATAACAGCATTTTGTACCCCAAATGAGCAACTAATTACATGAACTGCCGTTACCTATAATTTGAATGAAACTAGATCAAGTTAGTTGGTTTGTTGTGTGGCACTATGTTGATAGTCAAAGATTACAAATAATTTTTTTTATTTGTTATTATGGGAGAGTCGCGAGATCTCAGTTCGGGGCGAACCAGTAGTCTATCTATCTTTATGGAGCCCACATTCGTCAACGACTTCTTTGAGCAAGGCTAGAAATTTGAACAAATTCTTCCCATAGCTATTGCGCAAAGAAATCGTTGACGTGTGTGGGGCCCACAAGGGGCCGTCCATTAATTACGTGAGGTATTCAGGGGCGGGGGGAGGGGGGTCTAGCCGAATCTCGCCCAATCTCACGTGGGGGAGGAGGAGGGTCTCGGCTAATATCACATAATTTTTATTTTTATTTTATCATTGTAAATCCAGATAACGAGAGAAGCAATCTTGAAATAATGAAGCCAATTGTGTTTTTTAAATAAGTCCAACGCATTTACCTTATGAATATAAATTTTGACAAATCTCACGTGAGATAAAGAGAGGTGGGAGGGGGTCGAAACAAATCTCGCGACATCTCACCAGGGGGGAAGGAGGGGTCAAAAAATCGTCAAAAACATCTCACGTAATTAATGGACGCCCCCTAAGGAGAGATAAACTAAACAGGTAGAGTCGATTTTGAATGTGATTCTTTCAGTGTGATTTCAGAATGCATCAGATTTACACTAAAATTCAATTGATATAAAGTAGAAGATTGCAATTTGATGGTGCATTAAAGATAAAATGCAAAGCAAGCCTCAGGCTCTGGATAGACTTACAACGCGGTCTTCGGATAAATATGGTAATCAAGATTCTACTGACTACATGAGCAGTAAAATATGGGTATATTGACTCTACCGGTTCTGTAAAGTAGAACTTGTAGTAAATATAGTAGCAGAAAATCTTGCAATAAACTGATAAGAATTTACCATCAATGTACTACCTACATTATATGTAGGAATAAAGATCTAAACAGAAAGAATTAAAAAGAATTTGAATCCATTAAAAAGATATTGAAGGAAAAACTCAGCGACATGTGTATCCTGCCCATAATGACCTACGGAGCTCAGACTTGGTCCTTGACAGAAGCACAAAAGTCCCAACTCAAGATTTGCCAGAGAGCGATGGAGAGAAGTAGTAAGAGTCCTTGGAGTGAAGCGAATCGATCGGGTAAGAAATACCGACCCACAAGCCAAAACCGGCATAGCTGATGTAGGCAATAAGACCGCCCGCTTAAAATGGGATTGGGCAGGCCATGTGGTTCGAATGCATCCAGAACGATGGGCGAATCTAGTCATCCAGTAGACACCGAACGGACGACGCAGTCGTGGTAGGCCCAGAAAAAGATGGAGAGACGACCTGGATGCATTCAAAACAGATTGGTCAGATTTGGCTGTGATAGATGGAAGGGAGATGGGGAGACCTTTGCCCAGCATAGGTCATCTCCCAATATAGGTTATATAGGACAATATAATGTAGGTTAGTAACAAAAAAGATATTATAAGTGAACTTCAGTCTTCAGCGTGTTGAATTAGCAGGAACATGGATATAAAGAGCAAAATAACATTTTATTAAGTTCCATTCTAAGATTCTACCTTTGCCCAGCAGTGGCTGGGCAAAGGTCTCACCATCTCCCAATATAGGTTATATAGGACAATATAATGTAGGTTAGTAACAAAAAAGATATTATAAGTGAACTTCAGTCTTCAGCGTGTTGAATTAGCAGGAACATGGATATAAAGAGCAAAATAACATTTTATTAAGTTCCATTCTAAGAACAATAATATATTGAAGCGATTGTTAATTCTTTTTTACCCCTTATTTTGTAGCACCTGCCTATTAAACGAATATTTCGAAGGGATCGTTTTACTGTTATGTATGACAGTACTGTAGGGTGAATACAACGCAATAAGGTACATACTGTGTTGTATACTGTGTCTGGCGGGTAAAATGGCCGTCGTTTAACCTTGAACCGGGGGAACTGTCTGGACCAGATTGTCAATAATATCGATTAGGTGGGGGAAGTGTGAGGTGTGGTGAAAATTGTGTTGATGTATTTAAACGTCCAGTTAGATGTCCACCCATTTTCATTATATGTCCTACCACAATTGTTGAGATATAATGAAAATGGAACAATAAAATATAGTTTATTGCATTTCAAATCCAAACTCTATGAACACCTAATCTCTCTTCGAAATAGAAAATAAAATTGAGCACTTTATGTACGTATTTTTATGTATTTCGTTTATGTAGGTATGTGTGTTATTAAATATATACATTTTTGTAAGTTTATTTTATGGTAAAGTTAAAGTTCGTTTATCTATTTTCTGGCACTACCACTTAATCTGCACTACACAAAGGTTACCTGGAAGAAAATGCTAATCAGCATTAAGTTCGCCTATGTATTAATTTATTAATTTAAAGAATTTTCTAATCTAATCTGTATCATTTAAATCACTTACCTACCTTAATTGAATTCCGGGTTATGTGACGATTATTCATCAACCCTCTTATCACGATATTATCGAATCTGATTAGGAATGGTTAGGAAAGACCTATGGTTTTACTATTTGTAGTTTGATAGGCTGTTATCATATTGTGATGCGTAGTATTTTACAAGCTTTTTATTAGCTTGCAATGTATGTACGTTTGTCCGGGTGGAATCTTGCAACTGAATTGTAAACCAGTTCCCCTCAACCGATTGAGCTGAAATTTGGAATACATATGTAATTTCGGTGACAATGCAATAATATGGTACCATGGAGGTGGTCCCATGATGGAGACGGATGCTAGACAACGGAACTTTTGAATGGATTATAGTAGGCTACTAGTGTTTGGGCTCATTTAAATCTGCTTGCGGTACCGATTATGAATTTTATAAAAGCATGTTTTGAAAAAGTAATTTTCCAACAAAAAACTTATTTAACCTAATTAAAAACCGGAGGAGGTTCTAAATTCGCCGTAATATTTTTTGTGTATGTTCAGCAATAATTTTTTACCACGTCTGATTTCAATATTATTTTCGTTAGGTACCTTGGGGGTGATTAAATTGGTCAAGATCTGATGATAGGATCCATTAGAAAATAATCTGCGCATTTTTTCAAATTTCTGAAGTCAGTTAAATTATTGTTAAAAAGTTATTTGTAACAAAATATAACGATTTAGTAGACTGGTAGCAAAAACTCTGATACTTAACTAATCAATACAAATAGCAAAGTTAATGACTCACATTAGGAAGCGGACTAAATTGTGTACCTTTTAAAATGAGGAGAACTTGCTATTTGTCTCGTCTCTCAATATCTTACCTGGAAAGGAAAATTATAAATTAGAAAATAAATTAATAAGAAATTTATACATAGTCCTAACACGAAGCTAGGATTCCCAGAATGGTGAGTATTAGCGTCGAGTCACCTCGGAGGAGAGTTGCACAAGTAAATAAACCCGATACAAAACCGCAGAAGGTCGTCCAAGATCGTCCCGCAATCAACGCGGCACCGGTCGCGGTACGATACGAATCAACGACACTGCACGCAGTGGAGCCGACCATCAAGATCTACCTCTCGCGAATAGATGAGAGTACTTCAGGAGATGATGTACTCCGATTCATGAGGGAGAGGATCCAGGGCCGGATTACAGGCACGTTCTGAATGTCTCAACAGCGACTGGGGTTCAGTAGGATCACTATACTTTGCGCGGCGAACCTTGATCCCTATGACAGTTCGTGTTAGTGATGGGTCGTGTCTTTGGTCGTGTCGATATTTTTTTTTAGACAAAGGCGTGGCTTGGATTCAGCCACGTTGGTAAACATGTTTAAATAAAATATTATAATGTGCATTTTTAATGTCCATTATGTTGTTGTTGTATTAATTTAAGATTTTTGGCATAGATTAAGTAGGTAAGTAAAACGAAAGTTTCCAACCTTGTTATTTTCTAATAATGTTTAACCCGGTAAACACGTTTTTGCTATATAAGTATATATTTTATCATGAAAATGAATGTTCCCCATTTATTTATTTTGTCTGAAAAAGTGCACTCGTTTCCATTACCGACATTTTTTTATCGATACTTGCCGCCCTAGTCGATAAACGTCACACGACGTAAGTTTTGCAGGACGTAAACATAAATTCAGATTGAGATAACTTCTTGTAAATGTTAAGAATTGTTAAAAATATCATCGGAATATCATTACTAATGGTATAAAGCTCCGTAAAATTTATAAATGGCATTTTTAGACGCCCCTAATATGATCCCAATTTAATGGTGACGCCACTACAATGTTATATGGTGGCATTAGCTGTCAGTGTCATAGGGATCAAGGTTCGCCGCGCCGAGTATAACTTCAAATTCAACGCTCTCTAGATTCTGGCGAAGTATAAGGATGTGGCTACTTGATCCGGATTTCTGGCCATTCGGCATCGTTTACAGGCGCTACAAGGAAGCGGCTACGAAGCAAAATCCCCCAAATAAATAAGTGTTCGTTTTTAAGTTTATTGTTTTATGTATTTTAGTCTATTTTTTTATTCCAATTTATTATAAGGACCTTTATAAGGATACATGTCGGTCCTATCGTATGTACAAGTTAATTGAATCAAAGATACAAACAAAGCAAACAAAATAAAGATTAACAACAACAATTAACTTATTTAAATCGATCCGGCACCGCAACCATACAAAAATGTACAGGTGTGATCCCTGACGGGTTAACTTAAAAAAAAAAACAATAATTAGCCACAAGTAAATGACGTTACCTACCTATCTATATGTATGTCACTTGTGGCGACTTACTGCACTAAATAATTCCTTAGCTGCATCTGATGTAGGGTCAGCTAAGATTTCATTGAAAATGCCCACGTCGAATCTGTTCAAGTTGTAACTGGCCACCAGTGACTGTCTTTCTATTTTAGTCTATACTATAAGGTATTTATAGATAAGGGCCTTGATAACATATTTAAAGTCTTTTTGCAATAGCTAGTCACTTATGACAGGTCAATCCTGTAATCAGCATATATATGTATACATATATACATAATATAATAAGTGCGGTAATCAGCACAGCTCAAGTGGGATTGGGCCGGCCACGTCTGCCGCATGCCCGAAGATCTATGGGCAAAGATAATAACTGATTGGGTCCCTAACGCAACACGCCCACGCGGCAGACCACCACGGAGATGGCGCGTCGACTTAGATGTGCATTTACCAGACTGGCCCACTACAGCAGGGGACAGAAAAAACTGGAAAGAGGGAAGGGAGGCCTTTGCCCTGCAGTGGGACAACACAGGTTAAAACTAAATAAATAAATTATGACAGGTCCATAGAACGTAACATATTACTTAAATACATCAAGTGACGTCAAACCAAAAGTTGTATATTTTTATTTAGCTGCGAAAACATTAAGCAAACTTTTGTACTAAAAACGGGATATTTACCATGATTTGTACCCGTGATCATGGCGCATGCAACTGCGTCGAAATATCGGGACACTCAAGAACTCACAAATCATGGTAAATATCCCGTTTTTAGTACAAATAGTGTTAATAACCATGATAGTTTCAAAAGTTATATTAAGCAAACTTTCAAGAAAAACTACTAAAATTAACGTGTCATTAAAATTTAAACAAAATAAACTGTGTCACAGGTGACTAGCTATTTGAAAAAGACTATTATGTATGTGCACATTACATTGTTGTCTGAAATGAACCTTATATTGGTGTTATTTTACCGACGACCTCCGTGGCGCAGTGGTCGTATAGCCGGCTGAGACGCAGGAGGTATCTTGTTCGATTTCCGCCAAGGAACAAATGTTTGCATGATCTACAGATATTTGTTCCGTGTCTGGGTGTTTTCCTATATATTAGAAGTATTGTATTTACAAAAAAATGTATATACGTATTCATCAGTTATCTGGTTCCCATAGTACAAGCTCTGCTTAGTTTGGGGCTTGATAGCGCTGTGTGAAATGTCCAGCAATATTTATATTTATTTATTGATTGAGCGAAGCGTGATCTCCGGATCCACTTGGGCAAATAGGCGATGTATGTATGTTTGTTTGTCCGAGAATAACTTACAAAGCGTTGATCCGATCATTGTGAAATTTGATACATAGGTAGGTAGTTATTGTGTGACAATTTTGGTGTGACTAAATGAGCTAAAAATGATGGGAGGTTGTTGAAATATTGGGGTTCAAGAGGGGTAAACACAATGACAAAATGACACACAAAACAAAAAGAGACTATTAGGTCAAATAGGACGTCAAATGAAAGGTATTTATTAGTACATTTCAACCCTGTTTTTATTTTTAGTGTAGTCTATGTAGTTTTTGAGTTATTAGTCATAATAAAAACAAAACTTTGACAAAATTTGCAGGTTACACCAGTGCTGAAATTTGGTATTCGTGTAGCTTATGTATCACAAATATAGGCAAAAGTCTGATCTAGAATAACTGCAATTTGTACCCCAAAAAAGGATAATCAATTGACATGAACTCCCGTTACCTGTAATTTGAATGAAACTGTAGGTCAAGTTAGTTGGTTTTTATTTCGTGGCACTATTTTGATAGTCAAAGATTACGAATAATATTTTTTTTGTTTTTATGGTAGACTCGCGAGATCTCAGTTCGGGGCGAATCACTAGTTTCTTAGGAACAAGAGTACATACCCTAAACAAATAATTGCAGATCAAAAACGTTTGTCCTGCAGCGGGAGTCTAACCTGCAATTCTTTCTACCCGCCCACATCGCTACAGACAGAGGTTATCATAATAAATAACGAATAGAATATCAGATCCTGTTTAGTCAAACTACTAAATTGTTAATTTTTATAAAATTTAAAAATCCCCGACCCTCTCAGCCCAAGGGTTAATAACTGACATAGCTAAGAACCACCCCTGTTAAACCAGCTTTCTTTTGAAAATAACCGCTTCAGAATCGGTTCATCCGTTCGGGAACTACGATACCACAGACATAAAAAAACTTCAAACTTATAACACCCCTTTTTATGCTTTGGGGTTAAAAATTCTCATGTACACATGTGTCTGCGACGTAAATAAAAGACCTATCGCGGTGGGGCGCCACGATAAGATTGCATTTTTTACAGATAGTGACGCCGATAAGAGTGATAAGAAAGCGATAAAATAATCAGTTTTTGATATAGGTATATTTATACCTACGAATTTGGGATGTTAGATTAACGATTGCAATAAGTTGTTTAATAGTTAACCAAAGATAGTACAGTCAGTTGAAATGATAATTTGAGGCGCTATCCTATCAAACAACCAGTAAATATAATAATCACTTTACAATTTCATTAAATAAATAAATATCGCTGAACATTTCACACAGCGCTATCTAGCCCCAAACTAAGCAGAGCTTGTACTATGGGAACCAGATAACTGATAGAATACTTATATATATATTAGGGTGTCCCTTATTTTTCAAAGTTTATATTTTTTAACGCATAGGTCTTAGTTTTGTTCATTAGTACCTAAAACACTCGGGAATTAATTTTTACCTTATTTGGAGAACGGAAACCCGTGCCGACTTGCATCGAATCATGTTCATACAAGTTACGCGGAAATAGCGGCGCGTACTCGCCGTATTTGTCATTTGTTATTAGTTAATCTCGTGATGAACACATATTGTTTTACGTTAAAAAATGGCAGTGGAATTAAGAAGCAATAAAAAAAGTATTTTCTTAGTAGGTGACTTGAACTATCAAATAACTGGGGCAAAGTTACCGTCTAACCGTCAAGTTCTTGCAGTCCTCTTTTTTAACATTCGTGAAGTTAAATTGAGTGTTAGTGAAAGCGCAAATCTCGTCGTTGGAGAGTGTATTATATTCTGGGAAAAAGCTAGAATCCCTACCAGAGCTATTCCTAACTGCGTAAAGAAACTTGTGGATCTTCACCATGCTTGGAGAGAGTTGCAAAAAAATTCCAAAAAAACACAAGATATTTACAAGCACCGTGAGAAGGACTTTCAAAACAATTTAGATAATTTATTCGACATAGCACACGCTAATGCTTTGGAATGGATGAAAATAGAAGAAGATAAAATCTTTTTACAAAAGCAAAGAGAACCAGGGCGTCCAGGATGTTTAGCCGGTGTAGATAAAAAGTTAGCTGAGATAGAAGAAAGATCCAGACAGAGAAAATTAAAAGAAGAGAAAAAAAGACATGATCAAATCTGTTCCGAGAGTTTATCTTTAACTACACAAGATCTTATGGAGACACCAGGATATCCCGATCAACCTACCAGCTCTGATGAAAGCATCGACGAACCCTTACCGTCGACATCTCAAACGGTAAGTTCTGGAAGTATTACAAAAAGGGGAAGGAAAGATTTCATCACTCCTAAATTAGTTGCAGCTTTGGATAGATGTCAATTAAGCATAAGAGATTCCGTATATATACTTCAGGCTGTAGTGGAAGCCCTAGATCTTAGTAGTGATGATTTCCCGATAAACAAGTCGTCTATTCAACGCATTCGTACAAAGACTAGAAAAGATGGAGCGGAATCTATAAAATCAGATTTTCAGAATAATTTACCTGAAAGTGTGACCGTTCATTGGGATGGAAAATTATTACCTGGACTGGACGTAAGAAGTTCTAAAGAAGAACGCCTGCCAATCCTTATATCATTTGAAGAAAAGGAACAACTTTTGGCTGTGCCTAAGCTGGAGAGCTCTTCTGGTCAAGATCAAGCTAAAGCTGTGTTAAACGCACTTTATGACTGGAACCTCGAGGACAAAGTACAAATAATGTGCTGTGATACAACTGCATCTAATACAGGGCGATTGAAAGGAGCTTGTGTACTTTTGGAACAAAAGCTAGACAGGGAATTATTACTCTTTGCTTGCCGCCATCACGTTTACGAACTGGTTTTAAAGTGTGTATTTGAAACAAAAATCCACCAAATAACAAATAGCCCTGATATCCCGATGTTTAAAAAGTTTAGAGACAGCTGGAATACTATTAATTCTGCTGCTATTGAAACACACAGCCACATCGTCACACAACATTTTTGTAATACAAAAATTAAAGAACTGTTGACATTTTATAATGAAGAACTGCAAAAATCTATTGTACGTGACGATTATCGAGAACTGATTGAACTGTCTATTATTTTCTTAGGAGGCGATAGTGAGAAAAAAATTAAAATAAGACCTATTGGAGCAATGCATCAAGCAAGGTGGATGGCAAGAGCTATTTACTGTTTGAAAATATGTTTGCTGCAATCTCAATTCAAAATTAGCGCCAAAGATAAACGAGCACTCCAAGACATTTGTTTATTCATTGCAGTTGTATATGTGAAATCATGGCTGGGATGTAGTCTGGCGGTGAAGGCACCAAATCAAGATTTGTCCTTTTTAAAAAGGCTTAAGGAATACGAAACTATTAACAAAGAGATCTCCCAAGCAGCTTTGAAAAAGTTTAGTCAACATCTTTGGTACTTGTCAGAAGAAATTACTGTTTTGTCACTCTTTGATGATGAAGTTGATGAAGCAACCAAGAGAAGTATCGTAGAGAACTTACAAAGAGAGAGTTTGTATGATTCTGGGAAGAGATACATTCCATCGAAGGAAGATATGTCTGATTATTTGCATGGTAAGTGGGAATACTTAATTTTATGTTAAAGTTAGCTATTAATCATTAATTAAAAAAAAAACGTAAAAGGATCTAACGCTAAGCTTACTTTACTATGTCTTAAATTGTTTTAATAAACTGATAATAATACTGTCTTGTCTATTGTTACAGGAAAATCATTGAGTGATTTTGTGTCTATCAAGAGCAGAAAATTATTTTCTCGTTTAAAAATTGATGATAACTTCTTGGAGAAACCTGTTTCTACGTGGGAAGAAGATGTTGCCTATTTACAGGCAAAAAGAAAGGTTTTTTCTTTAAGGGCAGTGAATGATACAGCTGAAAGAGCTGTAAAACTTATGCAAGATTTTCATGGTTTAATTACTGCAAAGGAAGAACAGAAACAATTTTTACTACGCTGTGTACAAGAGCACAGAAATCTTTATCCAGACTGTAACAAAGAGACCCTTAAAAGAAAATATCCTTGCTAATCTGTAATTTTATGTTCTTTTAATAAATAAATACCTATTTTCTTACTAAATTTTTATTATTGTTTTTATAAAATATAAATATTTCATTTTGTTTAGTTGAATATCGAAAAGGGTCAAAGGCAGCTATTTTCAAAATCTTTACGGCCTTGTCGGCACGGGTTAATGTTGACATAGGAAGATAAAATTTTGTATTTAAGTAGATCTGGGTAGTTTAAAAAGAATTACGGGGTATGCATTTCGATATCCGAAAAAAAAATTTTCACGTATATAAGGGACACCCTAATATATATATATATATATATTTGTAAATACATACTTATAATATATAGAAAAACACCCAGATATATATATATATATATATATATTTGTAAATACATACTTATAATATATAGAAAAACACCCAGACACGGAAAAAACACCTGTAGATCATGTAAACATTTGTTCCGCGGCGGGAATCGAACCAACTACCTCCTAAAAACTACTTACTAATTACGTATTTAAAGTACTTACTTTAATTTTCCCCATCGAATAAGCTTAGGCATCGTCGCCATTTTCGAGTTTTGGCGAGACTAACGTACGGCAATTGATTTATATATGCATAGATTAATTTTATTCATATATTTCAGCTTTTTTAAATGAGTAATTGGGTCGTTTCGATGTACCTTTTCAAGTTGTTTGTTTTTCAATTTTTTTTTGGAGGGGGGGGGGGGGGGGTTGGACCATGACCCACCACGCTGGTCCAGTTCGGGTTGGTGGGTGTTTCGCCAGAGCTTTGTTCGTTAATCAGCAGGGGGTTATAGGGGGTGATAATCCAATTCTGAAAATTAATTCACTAATAGGAAGCTACACTATCCCTGAGTGCTATCCATACCTACTAGTATTATAAATTCGAAAGTAACTCTGTCTCTATGCCTGCTTGTTACGTTTTCACGACTAAACTAAAATTTATTATACAGATAGATTATGACCGGGATTGGGGCATATGCTACTTTTTAACCGACCGTGCAGAAGGAGGGTATGTTTTATTTTTCTTATACATATATTTATCTTTATTGACAAATCACGCGTGCGAATCCGCGGGCGGCAGCTAGTAGGATGTTTTTATTTGAAGAAAATTCGCGCGAAACCGTGGCGGGTCAACTAGTGTTAAATATAATTATTTTCTAAGTACACTTTACATTATTGTATATCTGAAATTGAATAGTTGCAGGCTCGCTTGTTTACAAAATCATATAGCCTGATTTCGCGATTATAGCTTAATAGCGGGTTCCTATATCCGTCGGTAACCAGCTACGACTCGTTTCTCCTTGAAAACGTGTCAAAAGTTTGACACTTTTGCCTTTTTTGCTTAAGGGGACTGCCTCCGTGGCGCAGTGGGCGTATAGCCGGCTGAGACGCAGGAGGTAGCGGGTTCGATTCCCGCCGCGGAACAAATGTTTGCATGATCTACAGATATTTGTTCCGTGTCTGGGTGTTTTTCTATATATTATAAGTATGTATTTACAAAAAAAAAAGTATATAAGTATGCTATCAGTTATCTGGTTCCCATAGTACAAGCTCTGCTTAGTTTGGGGCTAGATAGCGCTGTTTGAAATGTCCATTGTCCAGCGATATTTATTTATTTATTATTATTTATATAACCGAGGAACCCGCCATAAAAATACATAATCTGAAAACTAAAGTTATGTTTGATGTTCTGATGACGACGGTGACGACGTATTAAAATTATTATTATCCTTGCCAGTATAAATATCCTAAAAGGTTAATGCCCTTCGCGTTATAAACAGAATGAGCTACCAAGGTCTCATACAATGCGCTGAAACGAACAGTTCAGCCTTGATTCGCATTCAAATTAATCACTACTTTTACCCGATTACGGCGAAGCAAAAAGAGGGTTGTGTTTAGCAATGTTTGTAAGTATGCGTTTATCTGTTTCCTCGTAGCTTCTAAACTACTAGTCAGTTTTTGACAAATAATGTGTCAAATGATGCTAGTGTTAGTGATGTTCCGCGTGTCATAGGCTAAATGACGTTATTCATAATTTAGTATGAGGAAAAATAAATACAAATATTATGACTGAAATTCAATGTTCAAAGTCCTGTATGTATGACTGATATGTACTTATACAACGCACAGCCCAAATTGATTAATCCAAGATTAAAATTGGGTGTTCCTTTTGGACTATACAGACAGGTGTACTATTAATTGATCGAGCGAAGCGAGATCTCCAAATCAACTTGGGCAAATCGGCGTTGTATGTATGTTTGTTTGTTTGTCCGAGGATAACTTTCGAAGCATTTATCCGATCATCGTGAAATTTGGTATATAGGTAGGTAATGATGGCACAATTTTGGAGTGACTCAGTGAGCTAAAAATTTTGGGGGGTTATTGAGATATTGGGGTTCAAGAGGGGTAAAAAAAAAATGAAAATGAGACTATTAGGTCAAGTGAGACGTCAAATGAAAGGTCTTCATTAGTACATTTCAATCCCGTTTTTACTTTTAGTAAAGTTTTTGTAGTTTTTGAGTTATTAGCCATAATAAAAACTAAACTTTGAAAATATTCACAGGGTATGCGTATAGTTATGTACCACAAATATAGGCAAAAGTCTAAAATCTAGAATAACTGCAATTTGTACCCCTAAAAAGGGAAATCAATTAACATGAACTTCCATTACCTGTAATTTGAATGAAACTGTAGGTCAAGTTAGTTGGTTTTTATTTCGTGGCACTATTTTGCTAGTTAAAGATTACGAATAATATTTTTTTGTTTATATGGTAGACTCGCGAGATCTCAGTTCGGGGCGAACCACTAGTATTATAGAAGAGAATGTCATTCTCTAAGAGAAAGAACTTAAACCCTATACGTAAAAGCACACAGTTTCAGAATGCAGACCAAATCCACTATTCATAATGAACAAAAGTTCCCGAAACACAAGCCCATACAGAAAGTTTGTTTGAAAGGTGACAAAAACTTTGTTTCAAAGTCCAGAACACAAATTAATTAATTTTCACTGTTTTTAAACAAAATGTGCTTTTTAACAAGCCAAAGAAACCTTTTACGAGTATAATCAAGAACTTTTCTTTGAAGGATAAAATATTCACAAGCTACTTTACAACATTGTTTTTCTCAAACAAATCCAATCACAGCTATCTGAAAGTAGGAATAATATTTGTATTTAGATAAGCAGGTCGTATAAATAACAAGTGCTCTATAGCGAGTAAAAATAGAATTTACTAGTAATTATGCAATGATAGTAATACTATCGCAGCACTACAAAACAAATGACTGGTACACCCTTGAAACTGTGAAGGTCATATGTGTTGTTAATGTACAAATGAAAATATCTGATACCCTTTATCAGCAGCATTAAGTAACAATTTAACAGCTAGAAGCGATAAACACACTAGAAGTCGTAAAGAACTTTATGTAACTAATATGGATTGGAAAACCTAAGTTTGGAAACGGAACGTCACATTTTATCATATATAGTAAAGTCCAAATCTAGATAGGCATTTAAAAGATGATATTCGAACGATATAACAATCACAAACAATAAGTTTTTTATTGAAAAATTAGTTTTTCAAAACAAACTTTTATAAAATTCTTAATTAGAACCGCAAGCAGATTCAGATGAGCCCAAACACTAGTAGCCCACTACGATCTACTCAGAAGTTCCATTGTCTAGCATCCGCCTTCATCATGAGATCACCTCCATGATACTATGTTATTGCATTGTCACCAAAGTTATTTATTGTTTCCTAATTTAAATGCTTATACAATGTTTCGTGTCTGTGCTGTTGACCGTTGAGGAGTTCTTTCTTCGGAAGCCAACTCTGAGTGCAGCAGCCATGGCATAGTGGAACTTAGCACGGGCTATCATAATTAAATGTGTATACTAAATTTCATATCTGTGCTGTTGACCGTTGAAGAGTTCCTTCGTCTGGAGCCAATCCAAGGAGTAGAATCAGGTCATGCTTACTATAAATATGCATTGTTCTTCAAAATAAGCGTGTATTCCCAAATTACAGCTCAATCGATTGAGTGGAACAGGTTTAAAATTCAGTTGCAAGATACATTGCAAGTTAATAAAAAGCTTGTAATAGATATGTCTTGGGAATTGATAAGTCAGAATAGATTAATTTACAAGACATAAATAGAAAGTTGAATTGCAGAAATTGGCACCAACTTCCAAGTAAAATTTTCCTTCAATTAGGATCTTATTGAAACGAATCAAACTACTCAAACGCTCAGTCGGAAGATAATCAAGATATTATTCTGGACGGAATCGGGAATAGAAATTATAATCTGAAGTTTGAATCCAATTGAAATGTTTTAAGTGAGTGAATTATGCAGTAACATAGTATAAAGCCCTGCTAGTCAAAGACTCACTTGCGTATTACGGTAATAGACCGGTTCTAGATCTAAATATAACTTGGACTCGATGGCGAAAAGGACTACAATCCCACGATCAGAGTTAGCCAAGATGGCGTTAGAATTCACAATTGTTGCTATCAATAGATCTAATTTTACTGTACTAACTTCAATCAATGTTTTATCGTTGATTTATTCATTAGACACAAACTCAGTAAACTCATCTTTACATTACCAATCGATTTATTCTCTTCGAGTTGTAGAAAATTGGAAAACTTTTAAAATCAGTTCGCTCTAAATCAGTTCGGTTATGGATCGATAACATAAAGGTCTTTGTTCTGAATAGATGTAGAAAGTTACTTAAACTTAGTTCCGATTCAAGTATTAAAATCCTATTTGACGATCACATAAATTGATAATTCTATAATTTCTCCTTTCGAAGAGCTCTACAAGTGTAGTATTGGAGTTAATGAGTGGTGAGGGATTAGATAAGTGTCCCGTAGCTTAGGATACACCCTCGGAAAAAGATATAGGTATTGTAATTGATCGAGCGAAGCGAGATCACCAAATCAACTTGGGCAAATCGGCGTTGTATTTATGTGTGTATGTAAGTATGTGTGTATGTATGTATGTATGTTTGTTTGTCCGAGGATAACTTCGAAGCGTTGATCCGATCATCGTGAAATTTTATACATAGGTAGGTAGTGATAGCACAATTTTGGTATGACTAAATGAGCTAAAAATGTTGGGGGCTTGTTGAGATATTGGGGTTCAAGAGGGGTAAACAAATATGACAATGAGACCATTAGGTCAAGTGAGACGTCAAATGAAAGGTCTTCATTAGTACATTTCGACCCCGTTTTTATTTTTAGTAAAGTTTTTGTAATTTTTGAGTTATTAACAATAATAAAAACTAAACTTTGACGTAATTCACAGGGTACACTAGTAACCCCACAGTGCTGTAATTTGGTATGCGTGCAGTTTAAGTATCACAAATATAGGCAAAAGTCTGAAATCAAGAATAACTGCAATTTGTACCCCAAAAAAGAGTAACCAATTACATGAACTCCCGTTACCTGTAATTTGAATGAAACTGTAGGTCAAGTTAGTTGGTTATTTATACCACGGCACTATTTTTAATAGTCAAAGATTACGAATAATATTTTTATTGTTTTTATGGTAGACTCGCGAGTTCGGGGCGAACCACTAGTATTTTTCCCTTGCTGTAAGTTGACGCACGTATAACGGTTCGCATTTACGAATAGTATTGCATATATAATTTTCTGTGAGAAAAACAACTCTGAAATGGACACAGGACTGGATATAAATAGCATGGAATGGTGTGTACGATACGGCATTTTGATATGGCGTCGGCAGAGTGCTTTTTTCTGAGGTGCAAATGAAAGCGACAATTCCATAAGGTAATAAATAAGTATTTTGATTAAAATTACTTTTTCAAAACAAGCTTTTATATAATTCATAATCGGTACTGCAAGCAGATTCAAATGAGCACAAGCACTAGTAGCCTACTGTAATCCATTCAAAAGTTCCGTTATCTAGCATCCGTCTCCATGATGAGACCACCTCCAAGGCACCATATTATTGCATTGTCACCGAAGTTACATATGTATTCCAAATTTCAGCTCAATCGGTTGAGGGGAACGGGTTTAAAATTCAGTTGCAAGATTTCACCCGGACAAACATACCTACATACTTTGCAAGTTAATAAAAAGCTTGAAATAAAATACAAAAATCCTGTCATTTCAATGGTAAATACAACGTATAAGAACTTCTGAAAGTCAAAACACTTGACAAGACGTGGCATCGTTGGTTGCCAAGTGGAACCTTGACCGAGAGTTGGCTGAGGATAGAAGATTGAAAACCAATTGGTCAAGGATATCCCAATTAAAGGTCTGCAGTTCGCAAGTGGTGAGTCATTTTGAAGGTCACATCACAGTTAAAAAACTAACATATAGAAATTAGGTGTCAAGTCATCAATATTGGACTGCTTAATACACTGTAAACCAGCCGGGTTGCCCGGTTATTGGTTGCGGGGAACTTAAATTGACGGTTCCAAATGATATCATTTTAAGGAAATGTTTCATTTGAGTTTTGAGACTGTGTCAGCATCTATAAAATAAATATACGTGTCAAAAATGTTTCTATTTCTATTTATATCTGTTTCATCTAGGGGCATAAATCGCTTACTTAAGGTTTCCAGTTTAAGTATAGCGTGCTAGCTTTTTCTCTCGTCTCAGCGATTCCTAAGTCTTAATTATGAGTAGTGATCGGATATTCGGATGCATATTTACCTAAAGTTGATTTTTGGGTAACAAATTATGGAAGCGGCTTCTTAGAATATTTTTAATAAAAATAAAATGGCGGGATCCCGGGATTGGATGCATATTAATTTAACGTTAGGTAGAATTTGCCATCTCACTCGCACACTTACAAAATGCTTATATTCCCTGAGGTCTAATAGGCCCTATCTGACACTTGTTACAAGGTGGTTTTTGCTTCGTCAAAAATTACTGACAGTAAAAGTAGGGAAAAGCAACCATATTACGTTGTAACAAAGCATTATGTATACCTACGAGTATGTGCAAAAATGTGCATTTTTTCATAGAATGTGAACTTCTTTAGACTATATGAGGGATGAATGACATACCATAAAAGCTTTAAGGGATGTTTAGGTTTAGTAGATACATAAATAAAAAAAAATTAACATATGATAAATTTGTTGATCCCGGAATCACGGAATTTTTTCGATAAAAAATTTGCGATCCATACTAGCCAACTTTGAAGTTAAGGTAAATATGCATCCGAATATCTGATCACTAGTTATGAATTAGCTACGAATACGTGTACTATACACTCTCTTTATTTTAAGGAAACTTGTATTTTATCTGTGAATTTGTGATACCTTTAGAGAAAATAAATTAAAGCTCAAAAGTCTCCCAGAGGTTCATGTCTTTCACGTCAAAGATCTTAATATTATACGAAGGTAACTAACTACCACCATAATCAGAAGAGTTTGAAACTCTCAATAAGCTTATGGCTTGTGTGCAGCCAAGCCCAGTCAAGGTCAGCGGTGCATCTGCCGCGAGCACGCACAGAGGCCACCCCAATACTTTATTTTAAAACATTATTACTCGAAGACCAAAGCGCTGTTTTAAAAGTGCCGTACCTTTGATGTTTTATTGAGCTGAATACGAATTAATAGGCCCGTTTAAGGAGGACATAAAAGTGGGGAAGAGTTGTTGGCAATATATTGGCCTTTTCAAAGCTAAAGTAAGTTCGTAACACTTGTGTCGAGGCTGATCTATTGTGAACTAGTAGACAAGCTACGCTATATGCTCTTTATTTTCTGCCGTGTATTTCTGCTGTGCTTGAAAGAAGGCTCTACGAAGCCAACTGAATTCTTTGAGTATCACACAATTTGAATTTGATTCAGGAGCACCATGTTGGCCAAATTTTGCGCGCGTCTATCTGAAGTTTGTTTTAGTAAAACGCTCCAAAGTCATTCTTATGATTACAATGATAAAAGATTATTTGGCTTTGTCGAAACGATGTAGCTCGCAATGTAAAATTACCAACAAAGAACCAGCGACAGGAACGATCTAGCGATCTGTCTGGTACTTATTTATTTCGTTGCTGATCGGATAAAGCCGTAATCTTTTTTATTACTCGTCGGTTTAATCAAAGACCCTTTTATCCTTGAAGCTGTTTTTAAAATGTATTCAACGAATCTTATATGTAGTATCCGAGTAAAGTTTGTTTACGATGCATCAGATATACTCGTATTTATGTACAATGCAATGGATATGAGATTATTAGCATAAGCGTGTAAATACTCGTAAAGAGATCGTGACAAGGCGACGTGATTCCACGAATGATATGGGATGGACGATACCAGATAAATAGCAATTATTGCATAGTTCAAGGCTTACGTACCATACTATACACAATGTGTTAGAAATCTAATTTATCAATCTCATCACACGTAAACCACACTAAAGTTAAGCGACGTTCCTCGTATTCACTACATGGATTATATATAGTCTCTTCTGGTTATAAAAGTCGTCAAGCCATGTCGGAGGTCTTCTGTATATTTGAAGTTTTCTCACAAAGCCAAATTAAATTTACTGATAACTTTTATACAAGTAATATATACTTAAAAAATGCTTTGTCCTGAATGACTGATTGACGGATCAACGCATAGCCTAAACCGCTGATCGTAAAGACCTGAAACTTGGAGGGTGAGTCCTTTGTATGACGTAGGCATCCGATAAGAAAGGATTTTCCGAAATTCTACACGTAAGGGATTCAAAAAGGGGGGCAAAGTTTGTATGGGACAACGTGATTCCTTGGTCCAATCTACTTCAAATTTTGCATAAATCTTTATTAACAGAACTGATGGAAGACGTGTTTCGTATTTTATTAAAATTCATCCCCTAACGGGGTTAAAAAGGGGTAGAAATTTATTTTGGCAGTGATTTGTTTTGATGTTGATATCAATACTCCTTAGTGCTTTTGATTTAAATTACATTTTATTTTGACACATTTGAAAACCAATCCGATTTTATTCAATAAAGGTTGAACTCACATAAAAACATAAGCAAATACTCTTTAAAATTGTAATGTCTCGAAAGTCACCGTACTATATTTGTACCTCATTTGAAAGTTTATAAGCATAAAGAGATTATGCACTTTTGGCCTTATGGGGACGTAGAGTACGAAATTTGAAATGGTAAGGACTAGAACATTTTGATCAGAAGAAAATAGTTTTACCCGACTGCACAGGATGGTAATGTATTTATTGACAATCCACGCGTGCGAAGCCGCGGGCGGGACAGCTAGTAGTACATAAAGATCATGTTGGTGTAGCATGCAGTGAAACCAATTTATCTAAGAGCTTACACTTTGCTAAGACAAAATAAAACACAATCAATATCATTATTACAACAATATAATTCCTATGAAATTAATTGAATCTGCAACCATGAAATATATACAATTAGATTTTTAAAGTGTTTCATTTTATTGCTAATAGATAGTAAAAAATATGCATACCTAATATTGTAACAAAGCTACTTGTGATCGGAGAGTGGTCTGGGGGACTAGCAGACCACTCCGAGACAAGGGCAAGGCGCGGAGACGCGAGGGCGGCGGGAGTGTCCGCGCCGCACTCCACAGGTTTATTACTTCATTCACAATAGTCTCTTCACAAGTTACTCTGTCTAGGGTGACCAAAAACTCTCGACACCAGAGATAGCGGACCTCATACGGACTAACACATCCACCCATATCTGTCACTGTAATGTATTACCCTTAGCATGCAGCATGCTCCTTTAGCATCAACTCACGATTCTAATTCCTGAAGTCTTATCCAAGAATGGCCCGTAACATGGACTATCTTTTGTTTTTGAGCCGTAACTTAAAAAAAGAGTAAAAAAAGGGTTTACAGCATATACAAAAATATTTCAGTAAAATCAGGAAGTCGTAAATAGTGAACAATTTTTCTAAACACTTGGGCAAATCGGCGTTGTATGTATGTATGTTTGTTTGTCCGAGGATAACCATCGAAGCGTTTATCCGATCATCGTGAAATTTGATACATAGGTAGGTAGTGATGGCACAATTTTGGTGTGACTAAATGAGCTAAAAATATTGGGGGGTTGTTGAGATATTGAGGTTCAAAAGGGGTGAAAAAAAATTAAAATGAGACTATTAGGTCAAGTGGGACGTCAAATGAAAGGTCTTCTTTAGTACATTTAGACTCCGTTTTTGATCGAGCGAAGCGAGATCTCCAAATCAACTTGGGCAAATCGGCGTTGTATGTATGTTTGTTTGTCCGAGGATAACTTTCGAAGCGTTTATCCGATCATCGTGAAATTTGATACATAGGTAGGTAGTGATGGCACAATTTTGTTGTGACTAAATGAGATAAAAATATTGGGGGGGGTTGTTGTTGAGATATTGAGGTTCAAAAGGGGTAAAAAAAAATTAAAATAGTAAAAAGTACACCAGTGACCCCACAGTGCCGTAATTTGGTATGCGCGTAGCTTAAGTAACACAAATATAGGCAAAAGTCTGAAATCTAGAATAAATATATTTTGTATCCCAAAAAAGAGAACCATTTTATATGAACTCCCGTTACCTGTAATTTGAATGAAACTGTAGGTCAAGTAAGTTGGTTATTATTTCGTGACACTATTTTAATAGTCAAAGATTACAAATAATATTTCTTTTGTTTTAATTGGAGACTCGCGAGATCTCAGTTCGGGGCGAACCACGAGTTATTACGAGTACAATCATTTGTTTGTGATAATTGTAAACGCGAAAATGCAAAAATGCAAATAAGTATCTATGTTGCTATGCAATAAACTATTTATTCTTAGTTTTGGATTGTAGGTGTGCCAGAGAAACTAGAAAACAATGCGCTATTTTTGAAACTGTGTCGAAGAGTCTACGAACTAAAATTTGTTCATGAATTTGAAATATCGTCCATTGATACAAAGTTGAGTGAGAATGCAGAAAGGATTGTAAGGCTTTTGGTGAATAATATGCTTAGCCCGTGTTTCTACATCACGCAAAGTAACGGAAACTGCGTGGTCAAGAGTCCAGAGACTGGAACGATTTTGAGGACGGATTTAGATTTTTTTTTTTTCGAATGGACTAATCTCGCTGTTGGCCTCTGAGGCCGTGACAGCTTAACCGAACTTTTGGCGAGCGCAGATGGCGCTCAGCCCAGTAAGTTTTTTTAGGCAACTAGCGTAATGGCACCACTTAGGTACGAGCCTCGGCTTGGGCTGTTGCCGGGGTGGGGATAGGAGAGAAACGCCCGGGTACATGTCTGTACCTCGTATAGGCGGCGACTGAAGGGACTCGTCGACCTCGCCGGCGAGGTCGGTGTTTCTGTGAAGTGTTTGCTCTGTCTGATATAGATGACTCACCTTCCGCATTAGCGGAGGTGATTTCGTCATCCGGGTCTCCGAGAACGTGTCTCGGACGACGGAGGATAACGGATTTGGATTTTTTTTTTCGAATGGACTAATCTCGCTGTTGGCCTCTGAGGCCGTGACAGCTTAACCGAACTTTTGGCGAGCGCAGATGGCGCTCAGCCCAGTAAGTTTTTTAGACAACTAGCGCAAGGGCACCACTAAGGTACGAGCCTCGGCTTGGGCTGTTGCCGGGGTGGGGATAGGAGAGAAACGCCCGGGTACATGTCTGTACCTCGTATAGGCGGCGACTGAAGGGACTCGTCGACCTCGCCGGCGAGGTCGGTGTTTCTGTGAAGTGTTTGCTCTGTCTGATATAGATGACTCACCTTCCGCATTAGCAGAGGTGATTTCGTCATCCGGGTCTCCGAGAACGTGTCTCGGACGACGGAGGATTTGAAACGGATTTGGAGCACGCGCTGAGTTATATTTATACCCCCGCTTCTGCAGCGCGTCGGGAATGTTCGCGGAGGCGCGCATCAATTGTTTCTATGCGACAATGCGCCTGCGCTGTGCATCCCTGGTGCGGCGGGTGCGGGCGAGTACCAACGTCCTCCTCAGCATGGTTGCAGACCGCCTTGACTGTCCGTATCTGAACCACTGCTGTAAGCTCCATGTGCCACACAAGCCCTTCCAAAGAGCATTATGAGTATTTGCGAGTGAAAGTACCTGACTATAATTATTATTTGAGTTATGATTATTTTTTTTAAATTATTTGTGTATATGAATGTAATGAGTCGAATATAACTAAATTATTAATTGAATTAACTAAGCACACTTGTACTAACCCATTTGACATGTTTAATTAAGTTTTTTATTTTTACTAACAAATATGGATCTTTGACATCTGAAGTAAATAAATGAATTGAATTGAAATTATCTCTGCCTGCGCGAGCAAATTTTCATAGGGCCTTCGATTTCAGCAGGTAATCAAATTTTATAAACCCTTTTAGGATATATCAGTAAGTAATGAATTTACAGACATAGACGTTTCAGCTTAAATATTACTTTAGCAATTCCCTTATCTACCAGGAGTCAGGAGATTTACCAAGCATACACCCATAATACTAGAGTAAACAAGTACATTAGAACAAACCTTGAGCAATCAAGGGAGTGCTACCCATACCGTTGCTATACAGGGAAAATAATCTGGTATCAAGCCACTAGAGTGTCTTAGAATAGTTCGACGATAGACTAGAAGGTCAATTCACGAAATAAAATAGAATCCAATACAAGTTTCGATCTAATGTTGATGCCTATCAATGCAATACAAGGCCGACAATTGCCTTAGGCTGCAAGCAGCTTCCTTAGACCATAATATAAGTTGATTGACGTTATAATTATGAGAATTGAGTAATTGATCGAGCGAAGCGAGATCTCCAAATCAACTTGGGTAAATCGGCGTTGTATGTATGTATGTTTGTTTGTTCGAGGATAATTGTCGAAGCGTTTATCCGATCGTCGTGATATTTGGTATATAGGTAGTTAGTGATGGCACAATTTTGGTGTGACTAAATGAGCTAAAAATATGTAGGGGGGGGGGGGTTGAGATATTAGGGTTAAATAGGGGTAAAAAAAAACAAAATGGGGTCGAGTGGCACGTCTAATAAAAAGTCTTTGTGAGTACATTTCGATCCCGTTTCTATTTTTAGTTTAAATCATTGTAAAAACAATTTTGGTGTGATTAAATGAGCTAAAAATGTTGGGGGGTTGTTCAGATATTGGGGTTCAAGAGGGGGAAAAAATGAAAATGAGGCTCAGGCTATTAGTTCAAATGGGACGTCAAATGAAATGTCTTCATTCGAGTACATTTCGACTCAGTTTTTATTTTTAGTAGGCTTTGTAGTTTTTAAGTTATTAGCCATGATAAAAACTGAACTTTGACAAAATTCACAGGGTACACCAGTGACCCCACAGTGCTGAAATTTCGTATGCGAATAACTGCAATTTCTACCCCAGAAAAAGAACAACATTACATGAACTCCCGTTACCTGTACTTTGAATGAGACTGTAGGTCAAGTCAGTTTGTTATCCATTTCGTCCAATAATTTTTTTTTGTTTTTATGGGAGACTAGCGAGATCTCAGTTCGGGGCGAACCAGTAATAACGACAGACCACAATCATTTTTAATTATTTGATTATAAATAAAATAATGAATTATTGGTAAATTGCTACTAATTTAAGATAACAAATTGAAAATAATAAAATAAGGATTCCAAGTGATGCATGAAATAGGTAATTCAGAAGCGGTGATCCGTATTTCTATGGTGATTACTGCAATCAGCCAACGCGATCAGCCGTGGTTGCAATGATCGGGTATTGTCTGCTTGCAACTAAATCGAGTTGCTGGCCAGAGTTGTAGTCTGCAAGATTAGTAGAGTCTGTTAATAAGAGACAGAAAAGACTAGATATCCTGTAATTCGTGCAAACTCAATAGCATAAATGTACTTGTCTAGATTGTCCCCTTTTAACACCCGATGCAAGAGGAGTGTCGTAGGTGGATGCATTTTGGGGAATGAGCCCAGGAACTTCATGATCTGATCCCACCATCTCCTTTCCATCAAAGGATAAGCAGACGCACGGCTTAGTACCATCCCATACCCCGCACTCACCATTTCGATTCTACGTTTATAATGCGTACAGCTAAGGTATGGAACACTTTACCGTCATCTGCTTTTCTTGAAGAGTACAATCGAATACAATTCATGATAAAAAAAATAAGATGAATTTGTCTGTCTATCAACCTGTGGTATCATCATAAATCCCACCGGATGAACCCGGTTAGGTTTTTTGTTGGAAGCTGGTGTTTGCAGATAGTTCTTAGCTAAGTACTTATTTTTGAAAAATCGGTGTAAATTGTGAATCGGTTATTTGGTGCTTCCAGATCAATAATCTACATATTCTTCACCATAGATAAGCAACGTTGAACCTCTTGTATGGCCTGAGAGACCCCAAGTCTCTGTGCCACATGTGTCCGTCCAATGGTCAGTTTCTTAAATTTTGTAAAACAGTGCTTGTGGACGTTGCCTCTACATTGATTAAAATCTATACCTTATGCTAATTTGACGACCATTGTATACTATGTGTAGCTTAGCTTTTAAATATTTGTTCTATTTTAAGCTCACGTCGTCTTTCATAAATTCTTAGCCCAAGGATAATGTTTACACAAATTAAAAGTCTTACAAGTCTACACTTCAATGGTAGATATAAACACACCATTAAACGAAGAACTTGTTTATGGTATAGAAAATAGAACCAAGGGTGGGGGGAGGTCAATAAACTCCCAGGAAATGTGGTCTCATATCTCGGCGTTCACGATATGGCGTTTGATAAAGTGGTGAATAGATTTTAAATGGTAATTTATTTTATAAATAGGTTTTGGTTGGGTGTTCGTGAGAGAAATAGTGGCTGGTTAATGTGACGGTGAGATTGATGTTGTACATATATACCTACATAATGGCCCAGAAAGTAGTGCAAACGGAACATTCGGAAGAACATTTTTAGACGCATCCGAATCACCCCTTTGAATAAGTATTTTCTACGATTTATTTTGTAGCGAAAACCACAAACATAGATTGTTATCTAAAGACATTTTTTTTAATCTATTCTCTCTTTAGAAGGAAGTGCCTTCTCTCCTGTAATTTCTAACCATTTATTAGGCTTTTAGGAAACTATTTCCGAAAAGCATTCATTGAACTACGGTTTTCTGGGTCTGCTCATGTAGATATATTTGTACACACGGCTACGCATCAAGCTATACTTCCAGTATATGCTGACCTCTCATTGTACGGAAAACCTACACAATGCGAGTTCAGCTTATACTGGAAATATATAGCTTGAGGTGTAGCCGTGTGTACATGTCTTTTTTGTAGATCTTTTGTCTGTAATCTATTTGTTTTGTGTGCATTAAAGAACATTGTGTACATCTGCTGAATCTGACACCTATAATTAAATTCCATCAAGCTGTTTGAATGCTGCGAAGTAATAATGGCGCATATTTACACGCGATAAATATACCCTCCTTCGGCAGTCGAGCAATTATAGCATAGGAAACAGCTAAGTCTATAATTTCATTCTAAGTCTGATCTATCTTTCCAGAAGACGAGCGGGCTAATTGGTGAGTGTGAAAGGAGTCGATTTTACTGGAAATGACATATATAGTTAAGTGGGATGCTAGAAATTACTCTGAAACTAAAATAAAACAAATCGGAAACGGAACACTAAACTGAAAAAAAGTTAATAAAATGTCTACTTAAATTTTAAAAATATTTCTAACAGTACCACACACACTGGGATGCAAGCTATTTTTTTTTCATCCCCTTTTTACCTCGATGAAAAGTACCTTCAAAATTATTTGATCTAAGAGTTCTGTTTTTACCATTTTCGTTCGGAACCCTAAAAACTACAAATTGAGAAACTCCCCTTTTTCTGAAGTCGGTTAAAAATACTCTCGAGTCCTCGAAAATGACACGGTAGAACAAGTCCTTATCCAAATTTTGAACAAAAGTACAACAGAAAAATTGAAGAGTTTAATGATGTTCTCATGGATCATCATTAGATCTTGACCAAACAAATCACCTCTCTTTTCAGTCGGAGGTTAATAAACAATGCTAAGTCACTTCCAGTCAAAAACATAATTCTATTGAATATACTAAGCTGCAATTTTAAATAGGTAGATACTTCTGGATATTATAAAATACTTAGCAGTGCTAATTATCATAATTCAACACTGCAACTGCCAAACAATTATGTTGTTGCATTGTCATGAGGTTTCGAATGCCTTTGAACAATGTGTGAAGAAGGAATGTCATTGATTTTATCTCATTCATCATTCTGCACATTAAATAAAGGCAATGTTTTCCTTCCTAAACAAAATACATTATTATTTACTAAAAAAATACATTCAAAAGTTAAATTACTAGCTTTTGTTTTTCTATCTAACACTGTCTCACTGCTCGGCAAAGGCCTCTCTCTCTCTTCCTTCCACTTGTCTCGATCCAGTGCGTGACTAGAATCTCTTTGGAAGAGGACCAAGTCATCGCGCAAGCGCTAACTTGCGATTAAAGAAACTCACACCCATACAAACATGCACACATTCACATGAACTCTGAAATCAATACTATTTATTTCGGACAGTCAAGTAACAAACAAATCTTTAAAAATAAAAAACTGAAATGAATCAGCAATGAAACAAAAAGTAAACCTCAAAAGATTGTACTATCAACAAACAATTTTACTGATAAGATAAAAATAATTTAAATGAGGTGTACAGCGCCATCTGTTACAAAGCCACTTAACTAAGTGATGCGGATTTTATCGTAAGGTCAATGTGGTCAGGTGAAGCTAAACAAACCAGATGACTCCTTGACATTTTTTCCCCTTTTATCAGCTTGTTTCATGCTGTATTAACAGAGTTTATTCATGTTTTAATGATATTGTAGAGGTAAAACATTATAATCATGTGACTAAAAGGGCAGTGTGTGAATTTACTTGTAGGAAGGTAGGTACATATGTATTTGAGTAATATGTTTTTTTGAGATTCGAAGATGGATGGAACTAACTTATGGCCCACCTGATGTTAATGAAACGTTCTCGTGAAATCCAATCCATCCAAAGGTTGCCTGGAAGAGATCGCTTTTAGCGATAAGACCGCCACTTGTATTTCTGCGTGTATTGTTGTTTGTTTTTTATTTTAAGTGTGATTTACAATAAAGCGTTTTCTATCTATCCATCGGTCACCTTTAACAAAGTATTGCCTCATAGGGCACGAACCTTAAATACGTGCCCTACGATGCACTGCCCTGCGTCAATCAACTTGAGGCATACAGGTATAAAGCCTCATGTGCCTGTAATTTCACCGGCAACCATACCATTCAAACCGAAACACAGCAATGATGCTTCGCGGCAGAAATAGGTATAGTGGTAGCACTTCCTCGGGTGAGCCTTTTCGCAAGGAACTCTACTTCTAAAATATTTTTGTATTAGTCAGTAAGTTCTGCATATTGTGACCAAATCTATCTAGCTTAAGGCTGACTAAATTGAGAAAATGGCACAAGTGCTGGGCAACTCCACTCCATAGTGTTGCAATTTGCTACCAGGTGCTGAATAACTAATCTTCAATTGATGGATGTAGACACCTCAGACATTGTATTAGGAGTAGGAGCTAAAGTAATTAAACTCCATCAGGAATGCATGGAATCTACTAGCAGGCTGTCCTTGCCTGCTAAAATAAATAAATAAATATCGCTGGACATTTCACACAGTGCTATCTAGCCCCAAACTAAGCAGAGCTTGTACTATGGGAACCAGATAGCCGAGAGAATACTTATATACTTTTTGTTTGTAAATACATACTTATAATATATAGAAAAACACCCAGACACTGAACAAATATCTGCCGATAAACTTTAACTATGCCAATCTCACAGTCCTCCGTGCGCACAATAACCATAATATGTGGATCAACTCAGTTGGCAACCTTTAAATATTGCTAGCTTCACACCTATAATGGTATTGATCTTTAAACTTAGAAAAATCTCAAGTATTATTTTCCTTAAGTGTAGTCTGGCTAAGTTAGTCCTTTAACATAAATCATTTATGTAAAGCAACAGCATATTGATTGGCTTGTTAAGGTGTCAGTCCTGGCTGTATCCATATTATACTAATATCAATAATTTGAAAGTAACTCTCTCTGTCTGTTTGTTATGTTTTAACAACTAAACAGCTGGACCAATCTTGATGAAATTTGGTATATATATAGATTATGACCTGGATTGAGACATAGGCTTCAACTGATGAACAAGCTAGTGGAAGCTAGTAAATCATGAAAACATGTTAGAGGTCTTTAAAGTCAAGGCTTACATACTGACAAACTAAACAGCTGGAACCAACTTAGCAACTCAGGTGGAAAGATGAGTTTAATTATTGTAATATCTATAGAAAATATAGAGCACGCTTATCCTAATTGGTCTGTTTACATAGGGACAAAATAACGCAGGAAAACTTGCAGACAACAATGACTTAAGCAAAATAAATAAAAGTAATCAAAATAATAAATGATAACAATAGTGGAGATTGTATAGATGAACCTAGATAGACCTACACTTGAGAGCAATAAAATCGCACATCCGCACATTTTTACTTAAAAGTTAAATTTTTTTTATTTGGAGCTTACAGCAAATTAAAATCAAATTAAATTAAAGTGCATAATCTAGGCATTCGCAGAACTGATAAAGGGTTGACATTTACCTTTAAAAACAACTCATTAGCAACAAAACAATTTACAAGTTATGTCAAAAAATCATGAATGTGCGATTTTTTTGCTCTCAAGTATAGGTTATGACTTTACATAAGTAGGTATTTTACAAGTTGCAATTAGCAGGGACTGAGTTGTGTTACTTCTGTTACCGTAATAAGCATAAATCAATAAATAAACAGTTTCTCCAAGTAAATCCCTTTGGTATTAAATATTTTAATTTATGGCCCCAAAAAAACTTGTTTAGTTGTAGGTACTCAATGTATCGAATTGCATATTTTATTCCGCAATTAAATTAGTATGTAGTATGCCTTGAACTAACAAGGTAAACAATTATCAATACTTTGGTCATTCATTGTCTTCACCAGTGAGTGTACTTTACTATCGACTGTATCATGTCGGTCCAAACAAGTTGTTTTCTGATCAGGATTCTATAGCACTTAAGAACAAAGAAATGAGAGGACAATCTGGTATTTTATTCGATGGCTCAAGGTTGACAAAAAGATGTTCCAAGTGGGCATTTGCTCATGTCACTTTGTACCTATAGAAAATGCGCAATAATCGCTTACCTGTTTTTATGTAATCGGGATCCAACCGGAAGATGTAACACCAGAATCAAAGCCTAGATAACAAAACAGGCTCCTTGCAAATAATCACAATGTAAAACTGATAAGAATAATCCGCTAAACAGTGAAAAATGCAAGACAACCATCAGAAAACAGCGTCAACGTCAAGCAAAAACAACCGAAACCAAAGAAAAAAAAAATGGGCAACCGACAGAGACGCACAATAACTTATTTTATTCTATGGAATACTGAATTTATATCGCTATTGCGGTTTGCTTTTGGAATTTACGTGCGTTAGAACAAGACAGCAGTAGAAAGAGATTTTGACATCCATCATTATATGAAAGAGATGCCAAAAACGATTCACAATACCATAGAGAAAAACAGCTGTTCATAATGTTCACAGCTGTTTGTATTTTTTACCTGTGGTTTATCGACGAATTATTCATTCATCAACTCATTCATTTTGGATCTGCCAGTCAAGATTTTACATTCACTTCACTCAATAAACTTCATTCATTCAGTTCTTCGTCTTGTGTTTCTTTTTCGTATTTTTCAGTAAAATGTGGTATATTTTTACTTGAAATCAACGGAATTTTCGTCCATAACCTCGATTTAACTTGCTCCATGCGTATTACAATAGTTTTCTGCTAAAATACTCGAGCACTACATAAGTAGCTCAAGGAATTGATTATGTCAAAATATGTCTACAACAGTAACCTTTCGTCATTGTGAAACAGATAATTACGTCTAATTAGTTGCCGAAAAGAATACAAACTCCGAAAGTGAGCACCATGGCGAAGGAGGAAGACGATGACAACTTGCCCGATAAAGATGCGGCGAAAGAATTTTACGCTCGTTATGAACCAAAAGAAATAATTGGAAGGTAAGCGCTGTGAATCTAAATTGGCGATCACTAGCCTCCTTCGTGATTGTGTTGGTGCCAATTTTCAAAGGAACTAGGGAATTATGTAGAGTTGCCACTAAGCTCATAAGTGTTCGTGTTTGTAAGTCTTCTTTGACCTTGAAGGGGAAACTATTGACTTCCTCAGCTCTTGATTGCGTGTATATAATAAAATTGCAGGATGTTAGTATTAGCAATAAGTACCTATTTAGATATAAAAATTTGACGATGCCATGTTCGAGGCCTTTGGATGGCACACAGGCACTCTGATGCAGAGTTGCCCAATAACAATAGCGAAATACTAATCCACTAACTCACTGAATACCAAACTTAGGTTACATTATTGACCTAAAGCAGTTTCTAGCCACACAGACAAGCTACGCTTAGCATTTTTGATATATGACTTAATATTATCACAAAAGCGCTAAACCATAAACCTAACCATTGTCCTGGTTTCCACTAAAAAGTTATACAACGGTTTAGTTTAGCAATTTAACAACGGTTTCATAGATTACTATTTAGCCATAAGACCGCCAATTGTGATTTACACATACAGATTTACGTAGTTGTTTTTTTATATGTATTTGTTTCGTAGTGTGCATTAATGAATTATCTAATCTTATCTAACTTTATTTGAGGTAAGACCCAATTTTAAGCTGTAATCAAACTGTTTATTGAACACAAAACATCTCTCATACATTGCTATTTTAATAAATACATTTTATTTTAGAGGAATTAGTTCAACGGTCAGAAGATGCATAGAGAAAGAGACTGGTCGGGAATATGCAGCCAAGATCATAGATCTCAGTCAGGAGTCTCAAGATGGAGTGGACACTCACACAATGAGGGATGCAACTCGACAGGAGATCCAGATACTCAGGCTGGTTGCTGGACATCCTTATATTAGTGAGTGAGTTGTTTTAAGCCCCTGATTTAGAAATATTTGATTTTCGACAAATCATTTGAGTGTATCATAATATTGTAACGCACTATCTAAGATTATATCCTACTAATATTGAAAGTGAAAATGTTCATATCGTGAAAAGTTTAACATTTGGATAAAATTTGAAATAAATACTAAAATAAAGCAACAAAAAAATGATTTATAAAGTGCCTGGTGGTGAGTTACAGCACTACCTATTTATATAACAATGCAGCTGCTGTGGTGTCTGGAGTGTAATGTAATTGTGCACATACATTGTTTTGAAGACCCTAATAGAATGTAGATGGGTGTTTATTATTTTCTTCCATTTACAAATTATAAAGAAAATCAGTTTATAAACTTTTTTTTTTCAAGTTATAACTGCGATCAGTTTTACAACTATGAGCAAATTGTTTCTGGGTTTTGTGTCGAGCAGAGTGCACTTCTAAATCTCACTCTCCATTCTTTTCAGTCACCAAGCAGGTTTTGTGAGTTGTTGTACTAGCTTATTTGGGTGTATTTTCAGCTTTTTCTGGTAGGCTTTATCATTAGCTTTGATCTCATCAGAGATCGTGTTGATTCGAAGTATGTCATGCAGCTCAGTATTTCTGATGAAGCAGGATGAATTTTAAATATTTTTCAAGAGGTCATTCTGGTAGCGCTGGATGCAGTTCACATTGGAGGTACAGGCCAATCCCCACAGTTGGATCCAAATAAGTCCAAATTGGCTTCAGTACAGTCCTGTGTACAAGTAATTTATTATTGACTGATAGTTTTGAGTTACTATCAAGAAGCCAGTAGAGACCTTTGAATCTCAGATTGAGTTGAACCCTTTTAACATGAAGTTGTTTCTTCCATGTTCGGTGGTGGTCCAGGTGCATGCCTAGGTATCTGACAGATTCACTGTGTGGGTGTGGGTGGTTACCAAGGTTCATTGCAGTGCAATGGCCTTTTCTGAGTGTAAAGGAAATTTTATTATAAATTATACATATAATAATTACATTGTAAATATTTGCAGTTGAAACTAGGCTGGCAATACATTCGGTAATTTTTTTTAATATTGATAACTCTGTTGCTGGTAGTTTGTTCTGATAATTCTTTTTGATATAAATAACAATTATGTCACTCATTATTTGATCAGATCAGTTATTTGCATGTCATCATTAATAAGCAATCCAAAATTAAAATCATTAAGGTATCCATACTAAGGCATATTAAAGCTTCATACTTCAGAGATTAGATGATGTTGGTCTCAGCTATGAGAGTTTTTAAACCATGTTGAAAGTTTTCAGGCGGTCAAAAACTTCGGTGTAAGCGATCAATACGAGGCATGCCTTTTAAGTTTTGTCGTTTGAAGAAAAAAACACAACTAGAACCTTATAGTACTTTTTATTGTTTTTCAAAGTATTCACCGCGTAGCTTAATACACTTTTCCATTCGCTCAAACCAGTTATTATAATATTTATTCCACTCTAAAGTGGGGGTGTTCAAAATGGCTGACTTGAAAGCGTCGACTGCTTCTTCACCGGACTGGAACCTTTGACCAAGAAGACTTTTCTTAATTTTAGGAAATGTAAAGAAATCGTTAGGGCTTAGGTCAGGACTGTATGGAGGATGGTCAAGAATTTCTACTTTTTCCTGCTTCAAATACTCAATCGTTTGACGAGCGCTGTGTGAGCTTGCGTTGTCGTGGTGCAGGATGATGCGTCGCTTTGAGTTAGATTTTCGAAGTTCGGCGATGACTTGTGGTAAACAAACTGTAGTATACCACTCTGCGTTAACCGTTCTACGATCTTCAAGTGCAATAGTCGCAACATGGCCGGTTTTTCCAACGAACGTGGCCACCATCTTCTTTGAAGTGCTTCGAGAACGAACAACTTTAGTCGGCTTTGGCTCGTCTTGAAAGACCCAGATTGTAGATTGTTGTTTGGAATCAGGATCGTAGTCATAGATCCAAGATTCGTCACCACTTATGATGTCGTAGACGTGATTTGACTCCCCTCGGTTGAACCTTTGCAGAGTTTTCTTACACCATCTGACGCGGGCCGCCTTGTGATCGTCGGAAAGCAGATGCGGTATCCAACGGCAAACTAGCTTTCTCACACCAAGCGCTTCATGCAAGATCTTCTGAATGGTTGTCCCTGAGATGCCTAATAGAGCCTCTATCTCTCGATACGTCACATGACGATCTTCGAGAATTAGTTGTCTCACAGCAATGATGTTATCTTCAGTGAAGGCGGATTTTGGGCGTCCTTCGCGAAATCTGTCACTAACACTAGTATGTCCACGCTGGAATTCTAAATACCAGCGTTCGACAGTCCGCAGACATGGGGCTACATCACTGAACACAGATGTTAGCTCTTCTAAACACTGAAGCCGTGTCAGGCCTCTTCTAAAGTTGTAGAAAATTATTGCACGAACATTTTCCTTAGAAAGATTCATTTTCGTACGTGACCTGACAGATTCAAATCGAAACTGTGACTAAACAATAGCATTAATCCTAATACTTTCAACTGTTTTGAGATTCAAAATGTAAACACATTCGAATATAGAACAGTTCCAAATTCAAAATTGCCGGAAAATATGGAAACGACAGAACTTAAAAGGCATGCCTCGTAGCACCCTCGACTTATTAGCGCCATCGCTCGCATTTGCTCGCTCGTACATCATAATATCTCGGGTGCAATTGATCGCTTACGCCCCTTGTATAACAATGTACTAATAACTACTGTATTTGTTTGTTCCAGTTGAACTACAAGACGTGTTTGAATCAGAAACCTTCATATTCTTAGTATTTGAGCTGTGCAAGAATGGAGAGCTGTTTGACTACCTCACGTCTGTTGTCACTCTGTCGGAGAAGAAGACGAGGTATATTATGAGGTGAGTATCTAGAGATATATTCAGACCATGTGCACACATGTTCGTTTTTTTTATATTAAACTTATAGACACACAAGCTGACGGGCCTCGTGATGTTAAGTGGTCACCGCCGCCTATAAACTCCTGCAGCACTCGAAGTACTGCAGTCGCGTTGCCTACCACTTAAAACCCTATTTACACCTCTCTTGAAGGCGTTCATTTTGAAGTCCACTGGAAAAACCTCCGGAGGAAGGTCATTCCACATCTTGTAGGTGCGTGGAAGAAACGAGCGGGTGAAACACACCGTGTGAGACATCCACGCATCTACAATATGTAGGTGAGCAGTTCTTTCCAGTCTTAAATAGCTACTAGTTTATTACGTCTAAGCCAGTTAGCCAAGTTCATTGGTTGCAATTTTGAAACATGGTAATTAATTTATAATATTAGTGTGACTGTAGACAAATACATCACAGACAAAACCTTACAAAGAGGACTTGTTTAACGGCGGGCTTACCAAGAGTTTTCTTCCAGCAAACCTTTGAGGATGGCTGATTGGTGCATTTACACACTACTATAATCAGCTAAAAATAAAAATGGGGCGTCAAGTCAAGTTGCAACAGCGAGTTTAGCTTTATTTCTAGGTTACCTACACATTTAGTAGTTTAACGTGTACGAAGTCGCGGGCAACAGCTAGTAAAGAATAAGGTGAACTTAAAGTTGTTAACTTTTATATTGGTGTTATTTTAAATAAATGGTATTCTATTCATTCCTGAGAATTGAGTTGGTCTACGCCGAGATGCTTTTTCGTCTTAGGACACCGAGTTATTTTGGACGACAACGTTGAAAACGTTACGAAGCTTACCGAACGCGAATCTAACTCGGCTGAACAGCCGAGTTGCATTCGCCGACTGACCTCTTTCTAGCGCACTAGATGGAAAGACGATCTGATAAAGGCTGCTGGGACCTGTTGAGTGCAGGCCGCAGAAGATCGCTCGCTCTGGAAATCAATGGGGCAGGTCTATGTTCACCCGTGGACGTCCTTTGACTGATATGAAGAGGATGGTAAATGTGCTGAGCCAACTCTATCTGTACACCTGTCCCGGGCGCTACATCAGCTGTATTACACCCAGTTAGCCCGCCGTAACTGTTAAGTTCTTCGTTTTTGAAGAGCTAGCTAAATGTTCCTGACAAGGCGTGGTGATGTCTGGTGGAGTAGGGCAAAGACAAATAAGAGAAGCGTTGGAGGTCTAGTGGCAAGATGGGTCGACGACAAGAATATTCTTACGTTTTCTTACGAAATCGGTTAAGTAAAAATAACAAATTTTCAACGGTAATTGTTACGTAGCACAGGTTTCGTAGGGGGCCGAAGAGCCTAACCATTAACCACATTAGAATGTAGTCAGACTGTGGATGACAATGATGAGTAAATCTCAATAAATCGGATACCTAGTAATGATGCCACAATAATCACTGAACTTTGAAACGTTTTTTAGAGGTAGGTACTTAAATCTGTGCTTATCATTCGAGGAAGACTGGTGACGTCATTCCCCACTCAGTAACATCATGCGTATTTATAACTATTATAAATGTTTTATCACATTATAGGCGTATTTCTTTGTAACTCTCTGTACCTTGAAAAGCAGACCGAAGTAAATACATTACTTTGCGAAATGTACATAGGTCAGTTGTTCTATTCCGTGCCAAAATTAGATCGAGATCACAATGACTAACTAGAATATGTCTTAAGACATACAGGAAATACAATCAAATTAAATACGGATTGTTGCCAAGCCCAAATTAAAAGAACTGGTCGAGCCCGTTAGTCTTTTCATGTATGTCTAAGAAACATACCCACTATCACTGACGGACGGATGTATCTGGCCGTTTACAATACAATACTTTATTAATAACTCCATAGTTACAAGTCATTTTCAACAATAAATTATTATAATAAAAAAATAACAATTAATTAACACCAATAAAGTTATTAGTTTAATTATAATAAAATTCAAATTCATTAATAATTTGTATTAGTCCTGGTGTGATATTCTACAGTATAGGTAGTTCATAAAACTCATCTACTCTATAGAATATCTCACTCAACAACCATTTTTTAAGCCTACTCTTGAATATAGGCACGGACGCTGCTGTCCTTATCAATTCTGGCAATCTATTGAACACCGATGGGCCCATGATGTATGCGGACCTCTCGGATTTGGTCAATTTGTGCGACGGAGTTACAAGATGATGCTGAAATTTGTTACTGCGTAGGGCACGCGATTTGTTAACGCCCCGACGCTGAAACAAGTCCAAATTTGTAAAGGTAAACAAGGCCACCTGGTATAGAAGGGCACAAGCGCTGGGATGTCTGACGAAAATCTGACTCCTCAGATGTTTTTAGGGTTCCGTACCCAAAGGGTAAAACGGGACCCTATTACTAAGACTCCGCTTTCTGTATGCCCGTCTGCCACCAGGCTGTATCTCATAAACCGTGATAGTTAGACAGTTGAAATTTTCACAGATGATGTATTTCTGTTGCCGCTATAACAACAAATACAGAATAAAACAATAAATTTAAGAGGGCTCCCATACAACAAACGTGATTTTTTTGCTCGTTTTAGCTCGATATTCATAATAATAATAATAGTCATAATAGTTATTTATTGATAATCAACATTATACGTCAACATATTATTTTTCATGTACGTACATACAATTGTACAATATAAAATATAAAATTCATATAAATATAATTAGTCCATTAATAAATAACAACAACAATAACACTTAATTAATATAAAATAAATGATTCTTCATTTACGAGCTATAAGCTCGTCGAAGTTATAAAAATTTTGCTCAATAAGCCAGCGTTTTATTCTTTTTTTTAACATTATTAAGCTAGGAACCTGCGTGACTGTGTCGGGAAGCTTGTTGTAGACGGCCGGACCTATGACATGCGTCAGCTTCGACGATTTAGTCAGTGTTCTCGATATCGACTCGAGCATTTCATAACGAGAACAGGTAGACGCTTGAAACATTCACGGAATATTTGATTATTTATTCACTTTAAATAACTAGTGGTTCGCCGCGAACTGAGATCACGCGAGTCTCCCATAAAAACAAAAAAAAAATCTTTTACTATCATGAATGCCACGAAATAAATAACCACCTTACTTGATCTACAGTTTCATTCAAATTACAGGTAACGGGAGTTCATATAATTTGGTTACTCTTTTTTGGGGTACAAAATGTAGTTATTCTGGATTTCAGACTTTTGCCTATATTTGTGTCACTAAAGCTACACGAATACCAAATTTCAGCATTGTGGGGTCACTGGTGTACCCTGTGAATTTTGTCAAAGTTTTGTTTTTATTATGACTAATAACTTAAAAACTACAAGGATTAAACTAAAAATAAAAAGAGTGTTGAAATGTACTAATGAAGACATTTCGTTTGACGTCACATTTGACCTTATAGTATTATTTTCATTTTATGTACCCCTCTTGAACCCCAATATCTCAACAATCCCCCAACATTTTTAGCTCATTGAGTCACACCAAAATTGTGCCATCATTACCTACCTATATACCAAATTTCACAATGTTCGGATAAACGCTTCGAAAGTTATCCTTGGATAAACAAACAAACATACATACATACAACGCCGATTTGCCCAAGTTGATTTGGAGATCTCGCTTCGCTCGATCAATAAATAATTAAATTAAAAAAAAAAACAAATATTTAAGGGGGCTCCCATACAACAGACATGATTTTTGTGCCGTTTTTATAGATAATGGTACGGAACCCTTCGTGTGCGAGTCCGACTCGCACTTGGCTGATTTTACTATAAGTTGCGGACGCATCCTACGCGTGTGCACGCCGTTAGATAGAGCGACACGATGTCCGACACGGCGGCGTGCAGATTATAAGCCGTTTCCGATAGTATGGTTCTAACTTTAGTGTGGTGAGGGGTCTCAGTGCCATTACAATGAGCAGAGGTTAAAGTAGTTAGTATACCATGTACACCACCTGGCAGTTCTATCTCACACACACACATACATTCTGGATGGTGGGCATGCAACTAGCATCCAAAATGTTTGGCAAACATTCTTACCTATTTGTTACCCGCAAACGGATATGAACGCCGCGGCAGGACCACGAGATGATCTGCATTATTCTGGATCCATTTGAGCAACAGTCGGCGACTTTGGATAGATGTGTGAGAAAAATACGATATTCAGACAACAATTTGCAAAGAAACATCAATGTAGAGTCGGACATTCCTATGCACTGATCTGTGGGCTATCTGCCAGTTTGTCACTATTCTATTTGTAGAAACAAACATTATTCATCATCATGAGATGAAAGTGTTAATGTTACTTTATATGACTGGATTGCGCCTTTTCTGTGAGACTTGTCTTTTCTGAGTGATACTCAAATCCGTATGGTCTGTAAGAAACCATTATTATCATGATCTCAGTATGGAGCTAGTTCTGGGTATTGTAATTATATGGGGAGCCCCCCCGGCTAGGTTGAAGGAAGTCGGCGGGCAAACAGTGGATGAAAAGAGCCGAAGACTAAGCTCAGTGGCTCATTTTGAGAAAAGCATATGTCCATTATCCGGCAGTAGACTAATGTGGGTTATATGTATGATAATAATCTTGCACTTCCGGCAATTTAGCATGACTAACTCAATTATGGGATACCTGGCACTTCCGGTAACGCGGTAAATTGTGTCACAAGACTCAGTTCTATTTCCGCCGCAAATTTTGAATGACTTGAAAATATTTATTTCGGGTCGTTGACTACCACGGCGAATGTTCTGAAGAGCTGTTCAATCTAATCCCTGCTTCCCACTTTTACCATCGAACCTCCCGCAACCAGCAACGAGCTTACCCACATATTGTAGATGCGTGGAAGTCTCATACGGTGCGTTTCACCAGCGCGTTTCTTCCACGCACCTGCTAGATGTGGAATGACCTTCCTCCGGAGGTTTTCCCGGTGGGCTTCAATATGAACGCACTAAAGAGAGGTGTAAATAAGGCATTAAGTTTTAGCCAACGCGACTGCAGCACCTCGAGTCCTGCAGTAGTTTATAGGCGACGGTAACCACTTAACATCACGAGGCCCGTCAGCTTGTGTCTCTAATATATATAATATTTAAAAAAAACTCGTTTATCGAGAAATACATATGTACGAGTATTGACTTTTGGGTGTGATAATTCATGATATTTTTATAAACTGAAACTGGTTTCAAGAAAGCTTGTGTATCCTTAACTTTGACCATGCTATCGCCCGTATGCATGCGAGTAAGAATAATTGATAAGAAACCACGTAATATACCTGAGATATTTTTAGACATAGGCTTTGCTGGCCCACTTAGCGCTAAAATATAAATTGCTGATAATACCACTTCACTTGATTTACATAGATACAAAGAAAAATCTTCCATTATTCTTGGGAGTAGAATAATAATACTCACCATCATAACAGCCACTGAATGTCAACTGCTGAACGGCCTGAACTCAACGGCTCCCAGCAACCTTCTTTCCATCAAGTTGGGGGCGTCCTAAGCTGGGCTTTCCAAAGACGTCGCGAAGTTCCCGGACGCTGCCTAGCCGAGTTGGATTTGTCGACTGATCTCTTTATCGAAGTTGGACTTGCCTAACTGGACTGTTTGTCCTAGGTAGACGTACTCGTCTACAATCATATGATATCCGAGCTGGGGCTAAGTATTTCTCAAAGGAAAACAAAAGTCTGCGTTTTTACAAGAGGGTATACTAGGAATCGAGATATATATAATGTAAATTTAAATTTAAATAATGTGCATGTACAACAAGTCGATAATGTTAAATATCTGGGAATGTGGTTTGATAGAAGCTTAAAATAGGGTAGGCATATAAATGAAACTAGGGACAAAACATTAAAATTTCTGAATATGTTTAAAGTTTTGGCTGGGGCAAAATGGGGCATTCACCCTAAACACTTAAGGCGGCTTTACATCTCTTTAATAAGAAGCCGATTAGATTACGGTTGTTTTCTGTATGATATCAGCGCTAAAAGCCATTTATACAAGCTGGATAAAGCACAGAATCAGGCGATGAGAGTGATAGGTGGGTTCATAAGAAGTACTCCAATCCACGTAATGGAGAGTGAGCTGTGCCTCCAACCATTGTTTATTCGGAGGAAATACCTAGCCGCTAAATTTTGGTTAAGGTCTAAATCAATTAGAGAGAATATAAATATAAAGGTTTTAGAGGAACTCCACGGTTTATGTCAGGGTGTATACTGGAGAAGAAAAAAGCTACCTTTACTGGTCGAAACACATAGACAATATTTTAACCAATCTATACACTCAGACTCCAAACTGCTAATCTACTCTCTTACTGACTGGATAAGTAGGTACGATTTATCTATCAATATTAGGACCTCAATTGAAAGTCTAGCGTGTGCAAAGAGGTATGTAGGTATTTACAACTTACGAAATCTATGTACAGAGTTCTTGACCAATAAATATACTTCACACTATAAGCTGTACACGGATGGATCAAAGGACGTATCTGGATGTGGATCGGCTTTTGTTGATCCACAGATGGATATCTGTGTTCGATTTAAGGTAGGCGCCGACGTTTCAATTATGCACTGCGAACTTATCGCGATATCAGAAGCTTTGTCATATATTTCATCGCTAAATCATAGTAAATTTGTCGTTCTATCGGACTCTAAAAGCGCCCTTTATCATTTGGCTCGGTTATCCTCGAGTATTCGAGGACTACCGATAGCCTATACCATCCTTGATACCATCTGTAAACTTAGTGCAATGTATAAAGATGTAATTATACAGTGGATACCTTCACATGTGGGTATCACGGGTAACGAGGAGGCTGACCAAGCGGCGAGACAATCGATAAATGACGGTATTGTATACAGTTGTTTACCGTTACATAGCGAATTATTGAGCGGGGTTAAATTGGGTTGTAGACGGCTGTGGCACGAGTATTTTGATGAGCGCTCACTTACTAAAGGCATTTGGTACAAAACCATCCAGTACCAACCTCCTCTGTACCCGTGGTTTGATGGTCAAGAAGCCAGTAGGAAAAATATTGTGGCACTGTTAAGACTTCGCTCCGGACACATTCCGTCAAACAAGTTTAAATTTTTGATGGGTATTTCAGATTCCCCTAACTGCTCAGAGTGTGATATTGTAGAAGACGTTCATCATGTGTTGACGGAGTGTGTTCGGAATGAGTCACAAAGACAAGATGTTATATTTAGGTTTGGTTATGGTGTAGGTATCTGCAATAGCATTTTAGCGTCCCCGCTTTCCGAGGAAGCAGAGATGCTGGTCAAACTGTATCTGCACTGCCTACATATATAGTTTGACTAGCATCCAAAAAGCGATACATGTTCATTCTGGTGTCGGATTTGTTTTTTTTGCTATAAATGTATCATTTTTGTACGGGGGTGACATAGTCACTGTGTGACAAAACCCCTCATTAAAAATAAAGAAAAAAAAAAAAAAACATCGAGACAAGAGTTCCCACTGAGACCGGGATGGGCGCCACATGGACACTCGACATGATTTTCCTCCTGTCCATGTTCATGTAAAGGCACTCCTGTTGTGAAACGCTATTGAGATCATCGATAGGTCTTCCTGCGATTCTGTCATGACCACGATATCGAAGGCCATTGACATTGTTGCCGTCTTAAAATAAAGCATCTTTTCCTTAGTTAGTTTTCATAACAATCTAGTTATAGTTTGGATAATATTTTAAACGTCTACTAAGACTCAATAACAAGCACATAAGATAATGCAATTTTTTAAGCTCAGATAACCGGCTTTCCTCCGTCTCCCCAGCAAAATTTATTTATTAATGCGTCAATGATCGCGCCTATGCATTTTTGTATGGTTGTGAACTTGTGAGGCCTTAGCGAATCGCGTCACATCTCTGTGGGCCAGTCTGTAAATGGGTACCTATGTGTGCGTGTATGATGCATTCAAATTAAACATACGTATTCGCGTATAATCTTCTCGTTTGAACCAGTGGTGAGCGAACTCTTGCGTTGTTATAATCTCCTAGTTCCTAACTTATTTTGAACTGTTCAAATAGTTTTGTCTACAAAATGGCTATGAGTTTACATTCCCGACAAGATTATCAAGAGATTTTGGATCCGGTGGCTGTTATCGTGTGTGTTGTGGTTTATTGTTTTTTAATCGAGCGAAGCGAGATCTCCAAATCAACTTGGGCAAATCGGCGTTGTATGTATGTATGTTTGTTTGTCCGTGGATAACTTTCGAAGCGTTTATCCGATCATCGTGAAATTTGGTATATAGGTGTGGTAATGAGGGCACAATTTTGGTGTGACTCAATGAGCTAAAATTTTGGGGTTTTTTTGTGATATTGGGGTTCAAGAGGGGTAAAAAAAATTAAAATGAGACTATTAGGTCAAATGAGACGTCAAATAAAAGGATGTTTTTACTTTTAGTAAAGTATTGTAGTTTTTGAGTTATTAGCCATAATAAAACGAAACTTTGACAAAATTTACAGGGTACACCAGTGACCCCACAGTGTTGTAATTTAATATGCGTGTAGCTTATGTATACAAATATAGGCAAAAGTCTGAAATCTAGAATAACTGCAATTTGTACCCCAAAAAAGGGTAACTAATTAACATGAGCTCTCGTTACCTGTAATTTGAATGAAACTGTAGGTCAAGTTAATTGTTTTTTTATTTTGTGGTACTATTTTGATAGTCAAAGATTACGAACAATATTTTTTTGTTTTTATGGTAGACTCGCGAGATCTCAGTTCGGGGCGAACCACTAGTCTATAAAGTATTTAGAAAATAATAATTCATATCAGGTAGAATATAAAGTTTATTAAATTTGCTTAGATTGTTTTTATCCAACTGTGGGTAAGCTATGTGAATGAAAATTCATATCAGGTAGAATATAAAGTTTATTAAATTTGCTTAGATTGTTTTTATCCAACTGTGGGTAAGCTATGTGAATGAAGCACAAGTTAATTATTACAAAATTGTATAACATGTGATAGTGGGAGTGGCTGCACTAATTTCTACTACGACTCATCTGGTAAAAATATTTAAAGGGTAAAAAAAAGTCCATCCGGCTGAATGCCCGATTTTTTTACCCCTTATAAATATGGTCAGGATTTGATGATGGGATCCATGAGAAAATCATCAAACTCTTGAATTTGCATACTCGTAACTTGTCAAGTATGAATAAAATGATGTTTTTATCCACCAGACAAGTCCTTGAAGGCGTGCGCTACGTGCACAGCAAGTGCATTGTTCACCGCGACCTGAAACCGGAGAACATCCTGTTGGACGACCAGCTCAACGTGAAGATTACTGACTTCGGCTTCGCTAAGGTGCTGAAGGAAGGGGAGAAGCTGTTTGGTAAGCATCTGAGAAGAAGTTTTATTGTATAACTTTAACTAGGGCAGAGAAACTATTCTAGGACTTCAGTGAGTTACAATAATGACCTCTTTGGCGCAGTGGGCGAATAGCCGGATGAGATGCAGAAGGTTGCAGGTTCGATACCCGCTGTGGAATAATTGTTTGCATGGACTACAGATATTTGTTAAGAGTTTGCGTATTTATCTATATAAATATTATAATTATTAATTTACATAAAATATGTATAAGTATTCGATCAGTTATCTGGTTTCCATAGTGCAAACTTTGCTTAGTTTGGAGTTAGATAGTGCTGTGTGAAATGTCCAGCATTATTTATTAATGCACATATTTGATCGAGCGAAGCGAGATCTCCAAATCAACATGGGAAAATCGGCGTTGTATGTTTGTTTGTCCTTGGATAACCTTCGAAGCGTTAATCCGATCATCGAGAAATTTGATACATAGGTCGCAAGGTAGTGATGGCATAATTTTAATGTGACTAAATGAGCTAAAAATGTTGGGGGGTTGTTGAGATATTGAGGTCCAAGAGAGGTAAAAAAAAACAAAATGGGATCCGTTTAAGTGACACGTCTAATAAAAGGTCTTTAGGAGCACATTTTGACCCCGTTTTTAATTTTACTTTAAACCTTGTAGTTTTTAAATTATTAGCCATAATAAAATCTGAACTTTGACACCTGTAATTTGAATGAAACTGTAGGTTAAGTTAATTGGTTAATCATTTCGTGGCACTATTTTGATAGTCGAAGATTACGAATAATATTTTTTTGTTTTTATTGGAGACTCGCGAGATCTCAGTTCAGGGCGAACCACTCGTTATTGCAAAGTAAATGATGCAGTTTTACTGGTAAAAAATTAGGATCATATGAAGCTATCTGTGGTATAGTGAACTCTTAATATTGCGGATCAAGAAAAGTTCTGCTGTTTACGGAATGGAACTCGCTACCTTTCGTTTCACGTGTACTCGCAGTCATGGCTCGAAGCATTTCCGACACTAAGTTTAATGTTACAGCCAGTTCTCAAACAATAAGTTAGTTGCATAGACATATGATACTACACAAAGAACCTTTATATTAACCCCCGACACAAAACGAGGGGTGTTATAAGACTTGAACCTGCGGCATAATAGCATCCAAGGTTTAAAATTAAAGATGGATCACGACTATATTAGTCCCAATGATTGTCATCCTCGAATATCTAAAAAGGGTGTTACACTACGTGTTATTTACGTCTAATCCTAAATCGGGATGGTGTAATAAGAGAAAGGCAGTAAGGGTCCCTAGTTAAAGGGGCCCTAAATAACGTGCCCTATTTTTGCATCTATTATGCAAACATTCACATAAGCCTTCCTGTGACAGGATGCATGCCCATCGCCTCTTAATTGAATACTAACCATTGACATATGCCTTCGAATTGATGGTTCCCTCACGATGCTTTCTTTCACCGTTATGAGCACGTGGAAATGGGAAGTAGAAAGAAAAATCCGTATCGTGTAGAAAAATCCATTGGTGCAAGGCCAGGATTCAAACCCACCACCTTCAAATTGGAAGTCGGGGAACATCACATTAGACCCACATTAGATCAAATATGAAAGTCAAAGTCAAATACTTTTATTCATTAAAATCATAAGGATCACTTTGAAACGTCATTTTTACTGTCTGTTCCTTCGCGACCAAGCCAGGAAAGAAAGACAAGAAACAAGGCTGGTTGTTTTTTTTTAATGATCCTTGTACAATACATAATACAGAAAATAAATTACGTCTAAATTGTAACATTTTGAACGAGTTTGAGCAATTTCAATCCCAAGCTTCTCTATCGTCTAAGTAATCCGATATTTTATAGTAGGCTTTTTATAAAGATTTAGTTTAATTACGTTTTTAAATTTATTAATTGTCAATTTTTGTACATCTCTTGGGAGTTTGTTATAAAAGCGTACACCTTGAACTTTAAACGATTTACCAACTTTATGGAGTCTACAAGTGGCAACAGCGAGTTTATCTTTATTTCTAGTGTTTAAATTATGATTATCGCTATTTTTCTTAAACAAATTAATATTCTTGTGAACATACATCAGATTTTCATAGATGTATTGACAAGGGAATGTCATAACATTTACTTCTTTAAACTTATTGCGTAATGATTCTCTGACCGGTTTGCAAAAAAATCCCTAAACGTATTTAGCGACTAAACATGTTTAAATCCGACATATTTGTATGATTTGAGAACTCCTTATATCATATTTAGCCACTAAATACAGGCATCGTTGCGCAAAACGTCTTAAATTTTTTTTTTGGCAGTTTTGCGAGATCTCAGTGCGTGCCGAACTACTAGTATAATTTAAAACTACAACTAATAAAAGTTTTTATTCTCAGAATTTTAGAGTAGGGAAAATAATAGCACTCGATATTTGGCAACACCAGCAAAATGGAGGATCATTATTTACGACAATTACAAACCGAACAATGTATTCAATAAACAAATAACACAATATCTAAGTGCGCTACGTACGTATGAAATGTGATCCCAGCTGATTGTTTACACGTTGGGACGACACAAGAAGGCATAACTTAATTATATTGAACACTGTAAAACACGTCACGCGTGACGTCACAGAGTAACTAATGGCGTTCGCTCAATTTGAGTAGATGTTGATGCTTCAGTATTAGGCGTGTTCACTTGTTCTTGGGTTTTATCTATTCTGTGGTTGGTATGAAGGTTTACTGACCGTTACAATGGGGTATGTTCATTTAACGATGGGATTAATAGCATAGATTTCAAATGAGTTGTAATATGTATAAACGTGAGTAGACGTCAAAGACTTATTGAATGACGCCCTCTTCTATTAAGTTCTTAGCCCCTTGACCTTAAGATAAGAGGGAGGGCTGGGCTGGGTTAAAAAGTAATGAGCTAATAGCTAACTATAAGAGATCGCTTTCAGTGAGAAGGCCGCCCATTGTATTGCCTTATTTATTCTAGCTTTATACATATTTTTGTATTATTTCTGTTTGTGTGGTAATTCAATAAAGAATTATCTATCTATCTATCTAACCTTGGTGTTAGAGTCAACGATCAATAAAATACTAGATATACGATCGGCCCGTCAAGGACGTCCACGCTGGAGAGTGCTTAAACGCCGCTTAAGCACTCTCGGCTCTTAGTCGCGCGCTTGCCGTCGAAGTGACAACATGCCCAAGTGCTCCGTCAAAAGTTGCAAAAACAACACTTTAACTACATTAAAAAAAGATGGAATTTCGTATTTCCGGTGAGTATTACCTTAAAGTTTGATAATTTGATGAATTTGATTTTGAATTAGTCTATAATATGCTTTAAAATAATATTTTACGGAAATATTTGTAACTACAGACACACGACTACGCTACGCTACTGTCCCTTTCCCTCGCGTTGCATCGTTCATTTATCTGTACGTGACCGAAGACCAATGAACCGGACTACATTAAATTTCGAATGAATGGAGTCGCATACTAAAAACATTTTAACAAGTTTAAAAAACAATTTTATTAGTAAGCATTATATACTAATCAGATGCGGCCAATTCTAAAACTACCTTCATGAAACAAACAACTATCGTGTTTTATTTTTATCAAATTCATTAAAAAAACACGCGGTAGCATACCCTACCGTTAAATTGTGGACAACGAGATAAATTTTCGGTACTAAAAATACAGGCATTTTTACCACCAGCGCCACCAAGCCCCTTTATCTGAAGTACAATAGCCTAATGTCAACTGCTCGTTATCTGTTACAAAATACACAATTAACAGCAAAAGAGAAATTGAAACTCTTAGCTAGGCTTACAGCACTCTATATCTTTGTCCTACTTCTTGCAATATTTACTTTTTGCTGATTTCTGCCTATACTGTTAAAGTTCTAGTACTAAACATGGTTCTGCAATATTGTATACAATACAAAATTCGATTTTATTCAAAACTAGAGGTTGCCCGGGAACTTCGTACGCGAGGATGAAAATGTTATGACCCTCCTTTTTGCATCATTGACCTCGGTCTCATACATTGAAGGGAGATTTACGATTTTATTATTGTAGAGAAGAGAATTCATCTAGGACCCGAGTAGTCGGCAAGACAAATTAATCGAGCCCAAAAACTCGATGAGGTGGCATCGTTTAATCACAGTTCCCATAGCCATCTTCTGGCTCCATCATCAGACCCTGGATATCATCTAGGTAAAGAATACTCTTTAAGACTAATCGAACGAGCCCACACTCGATGTAACTATGTCATTTTATTACAGAGTTCCCATAGCCTGGCTCCGTCATTAAACCCTGACCTGGATATCATTTAGGATCCGAATACTAGTTAAGACAGATCAAATGAACCTAAAGTCGATGTTGTTGTGTAGTTTAGTTTAAGCATCTGATGATGCACCATCTTACTGCATCATGAGATCAGCTTCATGTCGCATATGCATGCAAAATTTCAACTCAAATCAGAAACCGGGCAGGTCTAATATCGCAATATTTTATTACCTATAAACGATAGACAAGACAACGAGGCACATTAAACTGAATAGGAGCCTGTAAAAATGAAAGATTTTATCAAACTATCCGATTATTAAAAAATCCGACTTTTGAATTTGGTTAACAAATGATTTATCCCTACGTAATAGATTCGAAATTTCATTTCTCAACAAAAAAATATTGTGTACGTTTCTACTCCTCCACACTTCTGTTCCGAACGGAGTAATTTTACGATCTTCGAACAGCAGATTTTGAATCCGACCTTATTGCCATACCGTTAAAGTCAACAGTTTTTTAAAGGACAAAAGAAGGCAATAAATTTTTACGACTTAACAGCTGCTTCATTTCATAACGTCATATCTCCAAAATGCGAATGCTTGAAATGAAACTTTTAATCTGCGGAATAAAGTCGAGTTTAGACTATTTAACTTTTGGTATTAATAATGTTAGGCATTTTCGGCACTCACACAAATGCTCGCCGCTTTTCGGCGGTGAGTTTGTTAGGGACAGTGATTCCTGAGATTATAATTTCTTTGGTTAGAGTTTATAGGCTAAGTACTTATGGTGATTCTTTTTTCTTTGTTCATGAATAAATAAAGCTGTTTCCATGTAACTAGTGGTTCGCCCCGAACTGAGATCTCGCGAGTCTCCCATAAAAACAAAAAAATATTATTCGTAATCTTTGACCATCAAAATAATGCCACGAAATGCATAAACACTTAGATTATTCTGAATTTCAGACTTTTGCCTATATTTGTGTCACTAAAGCTACACGCATACCAAATTTCAGGCCTGTGGGGGTCATTGGTGTATCCTGTGAATTTTGTTTAAGTTCAGTTTTTACCATGGATAATAACTTAAAACTACAAGGTTTAAACTAAAAATAAAAACGGGGTTGAAATGTACTCACAAATACCTTTTATTAGACGTGCCACTTGACCGGATAGTCCCATTTTGTTTTTTTTAGCCCTCTTGAACCCTAATATCTTATAGACAATAGACAATAGACAATAATTTATTTGCTAAATAGCACACATAATACATTTACAAAACATGATTTAAAATGTAACAGATGAAAACATGTAAGACATAAACAAACAATAGGTGTAATAAATAATTAATTTTAAATATGAGGTAGGTATGTTGTGTGCTATAGCAGCAAAAGGGCCTCGACTCAGCATTATGTCAACTGGGTTAGTAGTTGACGCTGTTATTCTGCCTAGACCGCTTAATCACCCACCAGACCCTGTGAGAGCAAAATTATAATTGTGTGATGTCAATGATGAAATATGTGATGTCAATGATGAAATTATGTGATGTGTATGATAAATAAAAATATAATAATGCCAGGTGAATTAATTATAAAAATTACATACTTACCTAAATAAATTACAAAAAAAAAAAAAAAAAAAAAAAAAAAAAAAAAAAAAAAAAAAAAAAAAAAAAAAAAAAATCTTAACAACCCCCCCACATTTTTAGCCCATTGATTCACACCAAAATTGTGCCATCACTACCTACCTATGTATCAAATTTCACGATGATCTTATAAACGCTTCGAAAGTTATCCTCGAACAAACAAACATACATACATACATACAACGCCCGTTTGCCCAAGTTGATTTGGAGATATCGCTTCGCTCTATCAACCACAACATCACTACGATCTTATTCCACTAATAGTAACGCAGATAACGTTGTACTATTTTTACGTGATTCTGTTGGTTGATTTTTACATTTCGCCTTCGCTTAGTTTTGGTACATGAATCTCAATTGATGATAATAAGAAATATATAGTACTACAGTCAAAACCGTTTATAACGACATCGTTTACAACGACCTATCGGTTATTACAGCCAGATTGTATGGTCCCTTCCATTGTATATTTATATGACTGTATTGCTTAAAACGACTATCGGATATAACGTCGGCAACTATACGGTCCCCTCGATGTCGTTATAAACGGTTTTGACTGTATTTGTATGCTCGCGACTTTGTCTACAATTTTCTGGATCTCGACAACACCGCCACCTACCGGACCAATTATGAATATTACCGTCCAGACACCCTCTCAAACACACTAAAAAAAAACAAAAATCGGTCTTGCCGTTTTTGAGTTTTAGCGAGACTAACGAACAGCAATTGATTTCTATATACTACGTGTTTTGTTATGTACGACATTAAATTAAAACACTGGTAAGGCTATTGGCTAGTATTGTTGTAAAATAGGTTTATGTCAAATTCATTACCATAGAAAATTATAAATTTTCAAATAACTTTAATAGGTAAACAAATCATATAAGTAGGTAGCCTGTTAAACTGACTAAGCGGCATCGTCGCAATGCCACCGTCGATTTACGTTAAAAATTGTTTATTGGAACTGTATCGATTACTCAGTTAATATTCAACCACATTACACCCACCTCTAAAATTAATTAATACGATTCCAGGTGTGTTTTAAATTAATGTCACACATAACAAAACAGGTTGTATAGTATTCGTTAGTTTTTCATGATAATGTCAATATTAATAATAGCATCTCAATTAGGACTTAGCGACTGAAATAAAACGTCATCGCGAATTATTGTATAAAAATAAGATATTTACTGGTAGCTTTTATCCGATATTAACAAAACATAACTTGCAACTTTTATATCCTTGTACCACCGTGGGTAGAAGCCAGAAGCAAGTGTTTAAAGCGCCATTTCTATTATTTCAGAACTTTGTGGTACGCCTGGATACTTGGCTCCGGAGACACTGAAAGCCAACATGTTCGAAGACGCACCTGGATATAGCATGGAAGTCGATATGTAAGTCTTGTCACACAGGTACTCGAGTGGAAGCCACGCACTGGAAAGTGCAACGCAGGACGTGCAACCCCCCCCCTCCCTAGATGGAAAGACGACCTGCAAATGGTTGCTGGGAGCTGTTGGGTTCAGGCCGCACGATCAATCACTCTGGAAATCTATGGGGAAGGCCTATGTTCAACAGTGGACGTCCTGTGGCTGATATGATAAAAAAATATGGTAATACGAGTCGAATACGATAGTAGTAGCCAATTAACTCTTTTAGGTGCAAGACAGACTATTCGTTTTACTCAAATCGGTTAATTTCCAGTCATGACCTTTTAATGTGGCAGAATCCGTATCATTTAATTACTGAAAACTCTCAAGTATATCAGTAGTTTTACTGCCTTTGTCTAGCAATACTATGATACAGATTAGGATAATGTATTGACGCAATGCCAATCTTGCATAACGGATTTTAATTAATGGTAGCTGAACTTTGACACGGTTCTTTAGTGCCAATTATTCCAAATTTAACATTGTATATTTTACAAAAGATAGTGCAACTTTTTAATACATATAAAAAGTAGTATAAGTGAATTTGTAATAATTAAATGGTCGGCAATAATTATATACTCGTCCACGTGCAGATCAGTTCTTAAAAATTATTATTGAATGAATGAATGAAGTACTCTTTATTGCACACCAAACAAAAACACAGTAACAAAAGAAATAAACAATAAATAACTGTACAATGGGCGGTCTTATCGCTAAAAGCGATCTCTTCCAGACAGCCTTTGGATGGACAGGATAAACAAAAATCAAAAAAAGGTGGTGTAAGAGTACCTTTAAGAATACATAAAACATACATAAACAGAACCCATAAAATAATATATACCTACATATTGATTATGTATAATAATAAGCATAAACTTAAATACATACAAATAATATATAAATAAACTACACTACATAATATGGAGGATAAATAACATAAACACTAACTAGCAGTTACGAGACAACGAAAGAAAATGGTTGTATACATTGGCTTTGAAAATAGGAAGAGATTGGGACGACCTTATGGACGTTGGTAAAGCATTCCACAGGCGCATAGCTTGTACTGTGTAGGAGTCACCATAAAATTGTGAACTATGGACGGGGGTGCGAAGCTGTAGAGCGTATAATTATTATTATATTTTATACCACTAAGGTGGCAAGCAAGCTTCCGGGCCACCTGGTGGTGGTTACCGTAGCCTATGGACGTTTGTAACACCAAAGGTATTACATGCACGTTGCCGACCCTTTAACATTTTTGAAGAAGCCCATACTGTAGTGACTGGAAAACTTCGGCAGGGTGGCCGTTCCATAAGCAAAGTGTTCGCGGAAGGAAATTATTCTGGAACCTCACGGTGCGCGACGTCAGTTTCCAAGGAATGAGGATTTGTCGATTGTTAGCACATTCAGTCGGTATAAAATTTCCGACAGTCTGATTAAATGTATCACAATAAATTTATGGCTAATTCTAGAAGTAACATTTTTGTGTTGATTTTCAGATGGGCCTGTGGCGTTATCATGTTCACTCTGTAAGTTATACTAATGTATTATTTATTAACAGAAACAATATACAATTATTTACAATAAAATACCGAAGAAACATGTAAAGTCCGTTGCAAACGATAAATAGATAGCTCAACTACTCCAGATCACTAGCAGGTAGAAGTGTCCTCACGACACTGGCTGCATTGCGCTGAATTGCGCAGCTTATGCGTTGATCCAAATAAGCGCCAGCTCTCGGATCACACGTCGCTTCAACCAGACGCCCGAAAGAATTTTGAAAATGCGTGGGCCACACATTATTTATTGAACACTATTATGAGGTCACAAACTGCGTAGGGAGTTTTTTTGCATCTGATCTTGGAGCCTTTAAAATAAACATCTCCATCTTCTAAAAAAGAGGAATATATGATTTCCTTCGTATGAAATGAAAAGAAAAGAAAACAGTTCACAAGATTACTATAGGAAACACAATAATGGTGTGATACAGATATCTGACAGAAAAATACTTAATATATTAACTTTCATTTTAAAAAATCAAACACCGTTTTTACTATATATTTGCTTAAAAGGAGATACCTTACCTTTAATGTACTATTTATAAGTTACCGAAATAAACAGATTTTTTTCTTCTTTATATTCAACATCTGTCTTTGGGTTTAGACCGAAGCTAACTGCCTAATTAATCGTAGATTGCCCTGTATATATTTTAAAATACTGTAGAAATATTAGCTAAACAAACCAATTATGTATTTTCAGACTGGTCGGCTGTCCTCCCTTCTGGCATCGGAAACAGATGGTGATGCTACGGAATATCATGGAGGGGAAATACTCGTTCACCAGCCCCGAGTGGGCTGATATATCAGGTAAAAACTCAGACTGCGGGACAAATATTTGCGTGGTCTACAGATATTAGTTCAGGGTTTGGTTATTTTTCTATATATTATAAGTAGGTATGTAATAAAAAAATATCTAAGTATTAGTATTCTATCGTGATAAGTGGAAGGAGTTGAAGGAGGCCTTTGCCCAGCAATGGGAAAATGTAGGCTAGTTAAAAAAAAAAGTATTCTAGCTATCAAATATCTGGTTCCCATAGTTCAAGCTGGTTGGCTAGATTTTTTGGTTTGGATAGTTTGGGGCTAGATGGTGCTGTGTGAAATGTCCAGCATTATTTATTAATATCCTCCCTTGCTAGACGCAAAACACAAGTTTATATACTTAGTTAGAACAACGTAGCAGTATTTGATTGTACGATATACAAGGTGTAGAATGTGCCATAGTGCGAAGAAAGCCCAAATGTTTTTTTATTCCAATCTCTTTGGACACTTGTCTTGTCGGGATCTCAACTAATATTTTTTAATCTGTGCAGAACTGTAACGATTGGTTGATTTTCAAAATTGTATGGCAAAAAATCTTAATTGTTCCCAAAGAAACTATCCTTTGTCCTTTATCATGATACACATTATTGATCGAGCGAAGCGAGATCTCCAAAGCAACTTGGGCAAACGGGCGTTGTATGTATGTATGTATGTTTGTTTGTCCGAGGATAACTTTCGAAGCGTTTATCCGATCATCCTGAAATTTGATACATAGGTAGATAGTGATGGCACAATTTTGGTGTGACTAAACAATCTAGAAATGTTGGGGGGTTGTTGAGATATTGGAGTTCAAGAAGGGCAAAAAAAAAAGAGACTATTAGGTCAAGTAGGACGTCAAATGAAAGGTCTTCATTAGGCCATTTGAACCCCTTTTTTATTTTAGTTTAATCCTTGGAGTTTTTAAGTTATTAGCCATAATAAAAACAAAACTTAGACAAAATTCACAGGGTACACCAGTGACCCCACAATGCTGAAATTTGGTATTCGTGTAGCTTTAGTGCTATACAGAAAAGCAAAAGGCAAAAGTCTGAAATCCAGAAAAACTGCATTTTGTACCTCAAAAAAGTGTAACCACATTACATGATCTCCCATTACCTGTAATTTGAATGAAACTTTTTTGATAGTCAAAGATTACAATTTTCTTATTGTTTTTATTTAGTTTACTTGTTAAGTTTATCAAGATCGGACCAGTCGTAAAAACGTAACAAACAAACAAATGTTTCCTACATAGCACAAAATATTAGCAAGCTGAAGTGTCAGTGGGCAGGGCTCGAAGAACTGACGGCAGAAAGGTTCTCGAATGGAGACCACTCACTGGGAAGCGTAGGACGGCCCCCGACTAGATGAAAGACGACCTGATATTGTTTGCTGGGAGCCGTTGGGTGCAGGCCGCACAAGATCGGTCGCTCTGGAAAACTATGATGATGATTGTTTCAGATGACCCCAAAGATCTCATACGGCGGTTCCTAGTTGTGGAACCGAGCGAAAGGATTGGCATTAGAGAATCTTTAGAACATCCCTTCTTCAATACTGTGGTAAGTCTCCTTACAAATTATGCTTTCCTAGTACTCCTAAACTAGTATTATTGTTCAAATTCTTAAGAATATTGATTTTGAATAAAATATTTAAATATCTATTTTAAAAAGCTTTGTAACTAATTTAATATACTGCAAATTACCATTCTTTTTTTAAATGTTCTGACTTTTACATGCACTTAATATCAGTGTTGCACTTAGATAGAGCTTGCAAATAGCACTTCTATATTACTCTGTATTCCTAGCAATGCTTATCGGTTTTTAGTTTTTCAACAAAAGCTTTATTAGTTTGTTGTTTTTTTCTTATTTGTTTTAATTGGAGTTTAACTAACACTAACACGGTTGTGTTGATATTTTACAACTTTGTACACATAATAGATGCTTATGTTATTTTAAATCTACGTCCAACATAAAAAACCCTGAATTATTTTGTTTAAAACTATTGAGAGAACATTTATCGTTTTGCAATTAGTGTTACTAAGATCTTGCCTCTAATACAATCATGGCGAGAAAATAGTCGTAAACACGATGTCACGCCAAAACAAATTCTTAATGTCGGGTAATTTCGATTATATTTTGGCATCGGACCATTGTCTGTATAACGACATATAAAACTCCATATCATTGTTTTTGTATGAGAGTTTATAAGGATGGCCTATTTAACACAACTAATTAACTTGTCCAAATTTACAGTTGGCTCACGTATGGCGTTTGTAAAATGTTAATTTATATAGATGCCTACAGAAAAATCATAATGATTGTGTACATATCAGTTATCCTATTGCATATTTTCGGCCTATCCGAAGCACATAGAACTGTGTAGGATTTGGTGTACTTTGATAGTCAGATTGGTCGTCCACCATAGAAAACTGAAGATCTTCCATTGAGTGACTATTGTTCCGGAGTTCTTGAGATCTTGGCTCAGTGGAAGATCTTCCGTATTCCTTGGTAGACACTTCTTACCTGTACCGCCAAATCAACGTGCACACCAAATCCTTCATCGTATTAACCGTCCTGTGCGTGAAATCTTAATAGTTTCTACGACAATTTTCTCGCATAAGTATTAAATCTTCTTTCAACTGGAAACCAATACACACATACATTGTTCCACTAGCTATGGGACCAAGATATGAAGCCGCTGAAGCAGTCGCTATCCACCGCCGGCAGGAAGATGTCTCGGATCGAACAACTCACTATGGTATGGTTATAGAACCAATGTTTGCGCATGGTCCGAGAGAGTGACCGGGTTTTTGGGGAGCCATGAAACATTCCTGTCTTTTATGGTGTGATGTTGTACATGTCTTCATGACTTACGAATTCATAGTATGCTATGACGACTGAAATTAACATTATGACGAGTTTACATGACATTATAACGACTGCACTAGATATTGGCAAGATCTCATGCACAACTGCCATCATATATATGAGACCAGCAGTTGCCATTATGATGACTGCATTTGAAATAATCCCGGCCTATCCACTAACGTTCGTTCCTCCTGACTTGTCTTTCAAACTGTACAAAAATGTGACGGAATAAAACTTAGAACAATTGTTATGAGTAATGCTGTTATTCTTTCTCGCTCTTGCAAATCCACTACTGGTGTTCAGGCATGTGATCAGCTCAAGCAAAGCCATCCAGCGCCTCATGATAGATGAGCTCATGTTCCCGGCAAAAACGGTCAAGAAGCTGTTGGTGCTTCCACGCATGAGGCTCACCAGGAATGCCGTTCTTTTTCGTATGATCGCATATAAATCATTGGTTCGCGCAAACATCCCTGATGCGCTACAGAACCTTGGCAGCCCCAACAACATCCTGAAGCCGTTATTGTATTGGATTTTTAAGGCGTTGTAAGGTTTCTGCGTCATTCCATAGCGATTGTAGATTCCGGCAGGAATAAACGTTAGTGGATACTCCTCTATTGGCGAACTTAACTATAGGAATACCAGTTGACATTGTAACGCCTGCCCTTGACATTGTGATGCTGACGGCTAAATTTACATTTTGACAGAAATAACTTAATGACAGCCGCACACCAATTTGATTACAATGTTGCATGTATCGACCTATTATTATGGGGATAAACATGGTGCGCATATCATTGGTTTTATCAGAAACCGTCTTTTATGTTGATATGTTTCGTAATGGGGTTTTACTAACACAAATTGAGTTTGTTTTCGAATAAGGGATACTTGTTGTTTTGTTCCGAAATACATTGTACATAGTTACTTTTAGAAACAGTTTCACAGTTGCATTGATTGACTCATACTTTGGCAATACTAATGATAAAACAGACAGTCAGGAGCCAGAACTGAAATAAACCAATTAATCGGACATAAAATATATGTAAAATGTTTATATCTTAATCAATTCGTTCTGCTGACTGTACTGTTTTTACAAACTAATAAATGAGTTACTATTAGACTAGTATTAGCAGATTTTTTTTAAAACTGAGTGTTCCTAGTTATAAACATTGGACAATTTTCAAATTATAAATTACACAAAAACATTGTACACATACACAATTTCCTAGAATTAGCTTATCGCTTCGTATAATTTACCTGCATGCTTTACTTTGCTTTGATTCGTCAGCTGCTTCGACAGATCGGCCTAATCCATTTGTGTGCTTGCATGGGCACAATGCGGACGTCGGCGACGGGTAAGAACGGCCGTACACGTTGCGACGGTCCTACGGACTGTTCGTCGAACAGTCGCAACGACAGTTCGATCACCATACAGGTACGCTTTACGACCCAAGGCCGTGGGACGTGCCGAGGGCCGTGCGACTGTCGTAACGTGTATGGCCCTTTTAAGAAGGTAGCACAGCATAATATTGCTGAAGGTAATGCTAGGCCATTGTTGTGTGAAATGCGCATGTTAGGCTAAGCCGGGGATCACGAGGATTGGTTTTTGAGTTTTAATCATAGGAAGCTATAGAAAATCTTGACTTTACTCTCGTTTCTCTCGGGCCTAAGCAGTTATGTTTCTGTTTTAAACAGGAATAACACAAACCTACTTAAAATCTCGGTTAATAAAACGAATCTCACACGAATTCCCCACAACCAAATTGATCCCTCTGATGTCCAGATATTGTATTGTCTACCCATAGTCTGTTGGTTTCCTCTCCCTTGTAATTGTCGATCTGAGCTAAATATAAAGAGATTTTTATCTCGGCTAGGTAAGTTGTGTGTTCCTACAAAGGTCTCATTACTTTTTTCTACGTCCTTTGTTATCTAACAATCCTTGGGAAACAATAGTTATCGTTTAGCATTCATATTCCATGCGGGCTTTATTCACTGTTATACTACGTGTTTTGTTATGTGCGACATTAAATGAAAACACGGGTAGGGCTAATGGCTAGAATTGTTGTTATATAGGGTTTTTCAAATTCAATGCATTTATTTTTTCAAATGTTTGCATGATCTACATATATTTGTTCCGGGTCTGGTTGTTTTTCTATATATTATTATAAGTATGTATTTACAAAAAAAAAGTATACAAGTATTCTATCAGTTAGCTGGTTCCCATAGTACAAGCTCTGCTTAGTTCGGGGCTAGATAGCGCTGTGTGAAATGCCCAGCAATATTTATTTATTTTGATACCATAGAAAATTTTAAATTTTCAGACAGCCATAATATCAAGTCCTTAAATATCAATGAAACAGTCTGTATAAAATAGGTAAAAAAATATGTAAGTAGGTTAAGTCCTGTTAAACTGACTAAGCGGCATCGTCGCAAAAGCACCGCCGATTTAAGAATTCTTAATTGGAAATGTAGCGATTACTGGATTCAAGCTTCCAGTATAAAACCTGCCTCTAAAATCAGTTAATACGATTCCGGATGTCTGTTTTAAATTAATGTCGTACATAACAAAACAGGTTGTAATAACTAAAACCGGTGTTTTCAGCAAATAAAAACCGGCGGTTTCAACGCTCGCGCGAAACTTCGTCTGGCATTGCTGACGGTGCGCGCTGCGGTGCGACTGCGGCATTTGCCGAAGACGGCGGCGCGCGCCCTTCCACTGCACGATGCGATGCGCGATCCATACACTATGAGGGTACTGAGAAAGGTAAAGCTTTAAAGAATTATGTTTATTAAGGATCAAAGTTAAACACAACTTTAGTTTTCAGGAACTTGGTTGGGGGGGTTTGATTCTCGACAATTACGAGAACAACAAATTTTAGTGTTCTAAGACTTTTGTGAATTCGATGATTTTTATTGAAAAATTACTTGGTAAAAATTTTAAGTTTAGGTCACAGAGCTTAAATCAAGTTCAAGTTAAGAAAGCGCATGTTAAAACAAAAATAAAACAGCTGATTTAAAATCACAGTAAAACGTTTTGTTAATTAATATTTTTTCTATGAAATTTTCATGGTCGGAATCACATACTAGTTCCGAGACACCTGTATAGTCAGATAGTGAGATTGATTGACTGAACTTTGACAAAATTCACAGGGTACACCAGTGACCCCCATTGTGCTGTAATTTTGTGACACAAATATAGGAAAAAGTCTGAAATCTAGAATAACTGCAATTTGTACCCCAAAAAAGTAACCAAATAACATGAACTCCCATTACCTGTAATTTGAATGAAACTGTAGCTCAAGTTGTTTGGTTCTTTATTTCGGGGCACTATTTTGATAGTCAAAGAATACAAATAATATTTTTTTGTTTAATCGGAGATTCGCGACATCTCAGTTCGGGGCGAACCACTAGTACACATTATATACTTGCGTTTGACCACGATCACGCTGATGGTAAGCGATGATGCAGTCATCGCTGTGATCAGCCGATATCTCATTGTGATAGCGGTGTCGCACCGCAAAGCGTCTGGTTGTCCGATGATGGAAATGGTGGGATTAGGTTTAAAAGTTTCGCCGCACACTATAAAAAACCGAGAGGCTTGCAACCTTTCGTCGATGCTCCTTCCTCACACTAGTGTGGGGATCACTGATCCAACATAATAGTAGTAAATAAAGTTGTCAGCGTTGTGCACTGCACTAGTTACCTAGTAAGGTTAGAGTTTAAGATGTATATGTGACTGCTGTAAATAAAATAATGTTCATATCCATTTTACATTTTCTAGGTGATAGACGGCTGCGCGTTCCGCGTGTATGGGCACTGGGTGAAGAAGGGCGAGGGGCAGAATCGCGCAGCGCTCTTCGAGAACACGCCCAAAACTGAGCTGAAGAGCCTGTACATCAGCAATCTTAGTCGATAGCACGCGGCGGACGAACCTCGAATATGGGAGGCCAAGGTTAGTAGTTTCTTGTGAAAGGGCTCGCCCGGGGAACTGCTACCACCATACCTATTTTTACCGCCAAGCAGCATTGCTATGTTTTGGATTAAAGGGTATGGTTGCCGGTTAAATTACAGGCACATGAGGCTTTATACCTATATGCCTCAAATTGATGGACGCAGGGCAGTGCATCGTAGGGCACGTATCTAAGGTGTGTGACCTACGAGGCAATACTTTGTTATGGGCAATGGTTACCACTTAACATCAGGTGGGTCATAAGCTTGTTCCATCTCTGGGTGGTATTAAAAAAAAAGCCTCTTCATACCTTCCACTCACATAAGTGCTAACCCATTTAATATTCGCTAGGACAAAGTACAATTGATTAAAATTCACATACCGGTTTGTACATATGTATACTTATCGAAGCTAACTTCACGGCTGCTAATGTTAACTGCATTTTTCATCTCGATTTTTTTATGTCTTGTGTTATATTGACAGACTTTTATAAACAACTGTCAAATTGACATGAATATGTGACATGTATCCGTTTTTCTTGTGCATGATTTTTTACATTTACTCGCACACGACAGTTGCCAAAGTTAGTTGAAATGAAAATAACTTGAAAATTGAAACAAGTAATTTCATTTCAACCAACGACACGAAAACTAATGGAAAAGTATTTAGTATTCCTATAATTATTGTTCTTAAAAATACAATCGGGCAACTATAGTAGCTTTCTGCACTTCGGCTTGAACCATTGCTGGCTTAAACATAACTACTGTTGTGTTGCCCTAACCTAATTATTTACCTCAAATAGTGCAAGTGAATCACGTCTAATAAAACCTGTCTGCAACGTCAACAACCATGCGGACGGAACGGGATAATTTAAAGTTTAATGTTATATTCAGCGTTGCCAGCTTGAGATTCCGATAAAGTACGACAGGATTCCCAAAAAAGTACGGTCTTTATCTTGAAGGTACAGTTTTCGAAAACGGCAGTCAATAGCCGCTTGCTAGCTTTAATGAGACAAAAAAAGACATTGATACCTTCTTCCTTCCTTTTTCCCACATTACGTGGGGTCGGCACATCATGTATTTTTCTTCCATACCTCTCTATCAGCTGTCATCTCCGCTGTCACTTCTTTCTTACCCATATAATTATTCACGCAGTTCATCTATCTCTTCTTCGGCCTTCCGCTACTTCTATATCCATTCACATTCATATCTAACACTCTTTTGGTCACATGATTTTCTTCCCTCCACATGACATGCCCATACCACGCTAGCTTATAAAAAAATGTCATTGATATAATGACACAAATAAATAAGTTGATGTTACTTAGCTTTTTATACATATTTAAACAAAGGAAATTTTGTTTGGCATAATTGGCAATTTGTCTGTGGGCTTCGTTTACTTCATAATAAGTTACAAGATTGAATGAGATTAGTACAGAAAACCGTACCTTTTGGTACGTTCTGGCAACGCTGGTTATATTGGCGCGTGTTTATTTTATTTGTTTATTTATTTTATTTGTATTTGATTAGTTATTGCAAATTAGGGTTGTGTTTGGCATGCTTTTTGCGCACCGCTTGGTCAGTGTGTATCATGTTGTGCTAACAAGAATATTAACCTGTCATATCCTTAGAAGAAATACTGACAAATACTGGTAAGTGTGGCTTGGTTTTTCATAACTTTCTTTTGGTATAATGCATGCATACCGATCTTGTGAATGTTTGATTTTAATCATTTGTATAACACCTTAATTTGCACGAATATTTTCATCATCATTGTTCATCAGGGTTATAGGATAAAATTTTGCATACCCGTAACGTTTCAAAGTTCTGTCAGTATTATAATGATAGCGAGATGATCTGATAATGAATTCGGATCTATAAGGTTTGAACTATAAATATAATACCGAAGAATTTGAAGCGCTATAGTGTACTTCAAGACTCGTGGCAGACGGGCCAATCAATAACACTAATTACTGGTAATTAGTGTTATCGATAGGCACTCGGCGCATCACTAGCGGCTCCCGTAAGGGCTGCTAGAGAGAGCGAGATAGCAATATCATCGTCGCTTATCGTACGTTTTATGACCCTGTCTGCCAGGAGCGTTGGTGTCTAGTATATAGTACCTAATATTTCTAGTTCTAGCATACGACGCCAAATAATTAAGGGTGTTCGGTCAGGCCCTAACTTAAAACTGACCGTATTTAGGTTCACTTTGATCATCTCAGGCTGAAAACTATTAAAAAGCTGTATATTTCAAAAGTGATCCGTTTTTTTGTTGTAGGAGCAAGTACCAGGTCAGCAGGACCGGAGAAGAGCTGAACGAAGCTGCTGTCGAGTTTGTGTGTAGACATTACCGCAATGCGCACGCTAGGACAAATTACATGTATTAACCATTTGGATGTGTGATTTTGATTAGGTTGATACAGTTTTGAGGAGTAGATTAATTATAATTCTACTTGGAAGTATAATTCTTCATTTAGCTAGAAAACAATAAGTTTTTTTTGTTAAAATATTATTTTTTCAAAAGAAGCTGTCTTAAAATTCATTATCGGAACCGCAAGCAGATTAAAATAGCCCAAACGCTAGAAGCTTACTATAATCCATTCAGAAGTTCCGTTCTCTAACATCCGTCTCCATCATGAGATCACATCCATAGTACCATATTTAAGCATTGTCACCGAAGTTACATAAGTATCTTACATGTGTATTCCAAATTTCAGGTCAATCGGTTGGGGGTTTAAAATTCAGTTGCAAGATTTGACTTAAACAAACTAACAAACATTGCATTTTAAATAAAAAAATTTAAATAAAGATTTCCTAAACATTATATTTTATGGCGACGGATACAAAGCAAGACAAATTTAAATACAAGTAGATCAATCTATAGGAGATTGAACAGGCAATAACGTTAGTAATTTATTTAGGTAGATAATAAAAAAGTATAAAAAAAAATGTTTTCAGTAGTTCTAAAAGTGACTGTTCTAAAGACACCCTGTTGTTGTTTTTGAGTGATTTTTCTGAATTTTTGATTGTTATAAATATATATTGTGATGTATAATTTTAGGATAAATCAAATTTTCAAATTTTGCTAAAAGCAATAGTTTTGCTTTAGTTACGTGTTGGAGATTATTGTGAAACCCATTTTGAGTGGGGAGAAATAATGGGTTTGTATCATAGTGATAAATATTCTCTCGTTACGATAAGGTTCACATTTAGTTAATTTAGTATTATATAGTACCGAATAGGGTATTTCTGTTTTAGTATGTCTTAGAGTTGTTGAAGCGTGATTTAGAAACAAATGCATACATTCTGCAAGCAATATTTTACAATAGGTAATTGTAAGCGTGTTTTAAACGTTGGTTTTTATTATTGTCCTTAAAAGGTGCCTTCTAGTGTGGTGCATATTTATTTAAAGTCTTGTTGAAGCAATATTTCAAGGGATCAGTCATTTTGTCTTGTAAATTTTTTGTGTGTGTTCTGATATCACCTTTAGAAATCGATTTTCACTTTAGATCAAAATTATTGAGATGTAGAGATATATACATATACGTATATATTGAGAGGTTATAGAGAACACAAATAAATGTATTTTGATGAGTAATACTATTTATGCAAATATTTGGATGGTCTGTGATCTGAAAGTTTATATTGTGCTTTCGCAGCTGAACCTTTTTTTTTTTTTTATAAATTATAGGCTAGCGTTTGACCACTATCTCGCCTGATGGTAAGCGATGATGCAGTCTACGATGGTACACGCTTGCCTAGAAGAAACCTGTCAGTGTTTTCTGATCATACTGTAAATAAAGTACTGGAATATTAGTTTTTCTTATTTTCTTTGGTATCCCACTAAACTACTTAAGCCACGAACCTTCAATAGGGTAGAATCGCTTATATTGGCAATTTAGGGTATATTTTCATATCAGAATATTTTTAGTCATTAACAGGCAAGCGAATATTGGGGCTCAAGTGGAGTTGGGCAGGACACTTGACCAGACGTAGTGACGACAGGTGGACTAAGGCACTAACCGAGTGGAGGCCGAGAACTGGTCATCGAAATAGGGGACGTCCACCAGCGAGATGGGTCGACGACATCCATAAGACCGTACGTGGTTCAGACTGGCACAGGATCGGGAAGAGTGGCAGAAACAAGGAGAGGCCTGTGCCCAGCAGTGGGTCGACACGGGCTGAGAATGATGATGATGAACAGGAACTAGCCAAAATAATTCTGCTGTTCTTTTATATCAATTATTACTTTCCATCTAAAGGTTGCCTGGAAGAAATCGCTTTCAGCGATAATGCCGCACATTGTGCTATATTTAGCATAAACTAGTTCTTTATGTACACCTGGTGTACAATAGAGCGTTATTCTATTCTACCTGAAGAAACAAAATGCCTAACTGTATTTTTCCAAGCGATACTTTATTATGATATGCAAAATTCCACTTGCGTGATTTGTCAATAAAACATAACCCCCCTGCAGCAGTTGGGTAAATCGTAGCCTACATCTCAATCCCGGTCATAAACTATTATAAATTTTGACGATTAAAATTTGGCGACCTCCGTGGCGCAGTGGGCGTATAGCCGGCTTAGACGCAAGAGGTAGCGGGTTCGATTCCCGCCACGGAGCAAATGTTTGCAAGATCTACAGATATTTGTTCCGTGTCTGGGTGTATGAATTTACAAAAAAAAAGTATGTAAGTATTCTATCAGTTATCTGGTTCCCATAGTACAAGCTCTGCTTAGTTTGGGGCTAGATAGCGCTGTGTGAAAGGTCCAGCAATATTAATTATTTTATTTATATAAATAAACATTGAAATCGGTTCAGCCGTTTAGTCGTAAAAACGTAACAAACAGAGATTGAGTTACTTTCTAATATTAGTAAGTATGGATGATATCAATCATATGTTGGATTTTCAATGATTATTTTCTAAAATTTGTGAATGCCTATTTGTGTTGTTAAATCTATCTAGAAATGTTATGGTTCTTAGAAAAGACCACGTTCAAAATAAGGTTGAAAGTTGAGTGAAAATATCCGTAAATAAATTTAGGTGAGCGTAGTAAACACGCCCGTAAACCTCTAATCTCGCCGCGAAGACGCAATTACGTTCATGTGCGCTTTATTGCCATTGCCACATAGTGTTTCAACACGAAGCGCTATTTTGGCTCTCAATTATGTAGTATGTGCTTCTATATTATATCAGGTTTAAGCTGGCGAACACATCCCATTTAATTGCAGTGCCATGCGTCTCCACGTAGACACTTCACTTTAGCTAGCCACGGACTCGTAATGATATGTAATGGCCCAATTATAAGGAAGGCCCGCAACTATCGGAGTGCCTACGCGGCGGCGAAAGGAAGTGAAAGTCCGCCGTTCAAGTATCGCACGTGATTCACTTGTCACTTACTAAACATAATTGTACTTATAGTTGCGTATTTTGTTATGTTATATCCGCCAGCAAAACTAATAAAGCAACATTTTTGCAATAGATAAACAAAGGTTGAGCGTGCCGCGTCACCGGCCGGGCACCCGGCACCGGGCGGGGGCATGCATGCGACCGCTGCAATGGCATCGATCCCGACCGCGGCGCGGCGTAACTTTCTACTGGTGCCATGTGCGCGTCACGTGACCGGCGCTGGTCGCCATTGGCTAGCGCCGGCGGTCACGTGACGCGCGCGTCGCGCTGCCATTGGACGGCGGCGCCGACGGCCACGTGAGCGGCTCTAGTGGCGCGTGGCCCAGTCGCGGCGTGACAGCGGGCGCGCTCGTACCGCGCGCGGCCGCGACATGAGCTCGCTCGACACGCTACTTGAGGCGGCCCGGTACATCGAGCTGCAGGAGCGGCGCCTCCAGACCGGTGAGTAGCTGACAGCCCCCGCGTGAGAACCGGTCGCCGTCCCCGTGCGGCGCGCCGGCCGCGAGCCGACGCCCGACGCTCTTGACCTTGAACGCGGCCGCCCCCGCCCCTCGCTCCCGGAGCGGCGCGACCGTAAACAAAGGAACGCCTGAAATTCACTTGCCAGCACGCAACGCGCACGTCCACACCCGCCGACCGCTCCGTCAGATCTACCGCGCACGTTTCGCTACCATACTATAGATAGGAAAATCTGCGAAAACGTATAACAATAAATAGTTGGTGGGCGTCAGGTGAGCTGTGTACGTGGTGAACGCATGACGCATCCGTGTGGCAGGGGGCGCTGCAGCCGGTCAGCTGATCGACGCGTGGAGGGGCGGCGCACACGCAGCGAACTGCACAATGCATCCATATTTTAAGGACTGATTCGATTCCTGATATAGTTTTACCGAATTACACTGCTATCGTAGCGAATTTGTTTTGATCCAAAAATCCGAGTCAATGCCAAAAGCACTCACGCGCCGGCTTTGAGTTATTGTTGAAACTCCTACGAGACATACCGAAATAGTGCAGGACTGCATGCATACGACATACTACATAACTCATGAGAATCATAATACGTTACGTTTGTTGCTCAATTACCCGTGCGACTGAACCTATGTAGATGCAAATTGTCGCCTGAAAATAACCAATTATGATTATAGGCCTTTAATCAGGGCAAAAAAATAGGTAGGCCATTGGTAAAACGAAGCTAATATGTACTAATGTAATATTCTCAAAACTTGCACTTTCGTTACGGTACAACGGATTGCTTTGACGCACTTTTAGTTTTGAGTGACATTCGAGCTTTACAATACGCTTATCTGTCACGTTCTTCGACGTTTGTTCTATTCGTGACTCACTATTCACTGGAATACCTTTGATAGACACACAGATAATTTAAATAAAACCGAAAGAAGGTGTATGGAAAAGTCACTACAAAGATATTAATTATAGGTAATCGCATAGGTTACCCAATAAGTTCAGCATATTCAAATACTAGTTAGGTTGACCTTAGCTGAAATGCATTGGCAAATAATCAGCGTAAGGTGAATGAACTTTGAATGTTGTTCTATTAGCTTTGTTTTGTAGAATTCTGGCTGAGCTATTCTTTAGGTAAGGGTTTGAGAGGTATTCAAACGTTGTTTACTTGTAAAAACTGGCACAAGGCATGGTTGCGTAACGGTGCGTGAGCCCGGTGCCTCTCGGCCATTGTTCATTCGCAGTGCAGGCTACAGGGCTGCCAAACTGCGGCCCTACACTTTTTTATCTCTTTATTTTTTACCCAATAAAAATACTATATATACAATAATATTTACCCAATAAGAATAAAAATAATAATAAATAATAAAAATATTTTTTACCTGACTACGGTAAACTAAAAGGAAGGGTTATGTTTTTAGCAGTCTGTGTATTTACCTATGTTCCACCGTGTTCTAAACTACTCATCCGTTTTTGATGAATAAGATGTCAAAAGATTCGTTATTATGGTCCGTCCGCGTGACATAGGACAATATAAAAATCAAATAACAAGACACGTGGAAATACAAGCTGCGGTCTTATCGATAAAAGTGATCTCTCCCAGACTACTTTTGGATGAACTGGATTTCACGAGAACGTTATAGGACGAGTTAAAGTTTTTAAACTGAAATTGCTTGTTACGCTCTTGTAATTGAAAGTACATCCCCCTCCCTCCATTACTTAGCTTGTAAATCAACCGGTGACAAGTAAAACGTATATCAACTGCACAAAGCTACATTCATGAATAGTCAATCGCCCTCATGAATTGTCAAATCACTCAGTGACCAACTCTCGCTGGGTCCGGAACTTGCCCGGACAGTAAGCAGCCCTGCGCTAGTCGATGAACTCACTGTCTCGTGTATTATCGAAACCGCCGATAAACGGCACGTTAAAACAAATTTACTGCTGCCGTTGTTTTGAAGTGGTAAGTGTTGTCCAACACTGATTTATACATTTTTCCGTCATCAAATAGTGACGGGCTTTAGGTTCTAACCGGAAAATTGTGTCGGTTTACTTTAACCTTTTTCCTTGCAACTATAACAAACTGAGACTGCTTGCATTATTTGCATTCAAGTTGGGATTTGGATTTTATAAAATCTTTAACTTGATAGAAAGTTATTTGGTGCAATACTATCGCAGTGAAATGACGAACTTCATAACCGGTCATCATAGTATGACGGAACTGCTTAATCAGAAATCCTTTAGACATAGACATACATTTGTTCAAACTTTAGGATCACTAGGAACGCTTAGTTACATCAGGTTACAAACAAATGCAAAGCATAAAGTCAAAGATGCAGCTGTATAGGGGCTTTGTCAAATTTTTATATATGACAGATTTTTGATCGAGCGAAGCGAGATCTCCAAATCAGCTTGGGCAAATCGGCGTTGTATGTATGTATGTATGTTTATTTGTCCGAGGATAACTTTCGAAGCGTTTATCTGATCATCATGAAATTTGGTATATAGGTAGGTAGTGATGGCATAATTTTGGTGTGACTCAATGAGCTAAAAATGTGGGGGGGTTGTTGAGATATTAGGGTTCAAGAGGGGTAAAAAAAATGGGACTGTCTGGTCAAGTGGCACGTTTAATAAAAGGTCTTTGTGAGGACATTTCGACCCTGTTTTTATTTTTAGTTTAACCTTTGTAGTTTTTAAGTTACTATCCATAATAAAAACTGAACTTTGACAAAATTCACAGGATACACCAGTGACCCCACAGTGCTGAAATTTAGTATGCGTGCAGCTTTAGTGACATAAATATAATTATGAAAAAGTCTGAAATCCAGAAAAACTGCAATTTCTACCCAAAAAAAAAACCAATTAACATGAACTCCCGTTACCTGTAATTTGAATAAAACTGTAGGTCAAGTTAGTTGGTAATGCATTTTGTGGCACTATTTTGATAGTCAAAGATTACAACAAATATGTTTTTGTTTTTATGGGAGACTCGCGAAATGTCAGTTCGGGGCGACCCACTAGTTATATTTTTATTCAAACAAGATGATGGTGTCTCAACTTGATCTAAAGACTTCTGCTTCTGACATAACTTTTGTTATTTACCTAAAGGGACACATAAATGTCCGTAGAAATGGTCGCCTATCGCGACTCTTTACATATAAATGCCAGTTGGAAAGCAGTGGTATTTTCACAAGGCCGGCGATACCACCTTATCGTGTTTGCTTTACACTATCAGTGGCCAATATGGCCTGCACAGTAAATAAGTAAACAGAGGTCCTGCTCGAAGTTATGCCCTACAGTAACTTTTTAGCAAAAATATAACTGACTTAACCAAACTACTGAACTGATTTTAATGAAATTTCTATTAGACCAATATAAAAGTACATCCTTTCAAATAAAAAAATAATTTTCCAAATCTGTTGATAAATGACGGAGTTCTGAGATAATAACAAACATAATCCCTATAAATATTCCTATAATAGTCCCTATAAAATTTGAGGGCTGCCCTCGATTTTCTTGGGATCCCATCATCAGATCCTTACTTGGTGCCAATGGGACCACCTGGGACGTATATCCTTTTAGACAAAAAAAGAACTTCTCGAATCGGCCCAGTTGTCTTCGAGTAATCGGGGAACATACATAAAAAAAAGATCCAGACGAATTGAGAACCTTTTTTAAGTCCGTTAAAAACACGTATATCTGGCCTCAAGATTTGTATCGATCCTAGCTTAGGTGAAAGTGTAATTATTGATCGAGCGAAGCGAGATCTCCGAATCAACTTGGGCAAATCGGCGTTGTATGTATGTATGTTATGTATGTTTATTTGTCCGAGGATAACTTTCGAAGCGTTGATCCGATCATCGTGAAATTTGATACATAACTAGGTAGGGATGGCACAATTTTGGTGTCTAAATAAGCTAAATGTTGAGGGGATGTTGAGATATTGGGGTTCGAAGGGGCAAAAAAAAAAAAGAAAATTAAACTATTAGGTCAAGTAGGATGTCAAATGAAAGGTCTTCATTAGTACATTTCGACACCTTTTTTATTTTTAGTAAAGTTCTTGCAGTTTTTGAGTTATTAGCCATAATAAAAACTGAACTTTGACGAAATTCACAGGGTACACCAGTGACCGCACAGTGCTGAAATTTGGTATGCGTGTAGCTTTAGTGACACAAATATAGGCAAACGTCTGAAATCCAGAATAACCGAATAAGAAAAGAATTTTTAACCCAAAAAAATTGTAACCAATTAACATGAACCCCCGTTACCTGTAATTTGAATAAAACTGTAGGTCAAGTTAGTTGGTTTTGCATTTCGTGGCACTATTTTGATAGTCAAAGATTACAACAAATATTTATTTGTTTTTATGGGAGATTCGCGAGATCTCAGTTCTGCCCGAACCACTACCTAATTCAATATTCTTTGTTTCTTTAGAGCTGATAGACGGATCGTAGATACCGGAACTTTCCGATAAATAATGGCTTTGATTACATTACAGGTTTTATAAAAAAAAATACGTTGATTTTATCGAATTTTAGTTTGTATTTTCAAATAAGTTTTCCCAAGCATGCAGAATTCGTATACGTTCCGACAACCGATTAGTTGATCTGAACAGAACTGTGATTATTTTGTACTGTGAGATTTAACTGTTGTCTCGTTCTCACAATGTATCCGGATTATCCTAACGTCCGTGTGACTGCATGCGTTTGTGTGTGTAAGTGGAAGTCCCGTAGAATGGACATGAATCACTGTTTGTCAGAGCACTGTGCAGTCAGTAGTCACTGGTAGGTTTGTCGGCTTCACCGTTATTCGATCGTGATTCGATGCCATTTTGCGATACCCTATCTAGCATCCGTTGTCTCCTACAACTCTATGTTGAACTGATCATTAAATAATTCAATAAAAGCAAGTGCTACTTGGATCTAACCCAGTCTAATTATCCATGGAGATAATATCCATAAGATAAAACAAATAACTCTTTTTCAATATTTTAACATACTTTAGATAACAGAAAAAACTACTGAAATGATTTTAATGATATTTCCATGGGACCAACCTGAAAGTATGTATTCTTTCAAATAAAAAAATATTTTTCCAAATCGACTGATAAATGACGGTGCTCTGAGGTAACAAACATTAAAAAAATACAACTGAATTGAGAACCTCTTTTTTTAAGTCGGAATAAAACGTCCAGTCTCGTATTCTAGAACCGTGCTCAAGCGTGAACGAGACACAAGTGTAGATTTTTTGACAGCTTCCAACGAAAGTGGTGGTTATTGGCAAGTAAAAAGGTAAATTAACTGTGTCTCAATCCCGGACATAATCTTTTTATTACTAAATTTCATCGAAATCGGTTCAGCCGTTTAGTCGTAAAAACATAACAAACAGACGGAGGGACAGAGCTACTTTCGAATTTATAATATTAGATACAACGCCTGGTTGCAAGTTGCAGAACTAGCTTTTCCTTCAAAATAAAAATTTAAATCACATTAATGAAATAAACAATTCAAAAACTATATATTGAATTATTTGCCGGGCTATTGAACTGGTCTGAACTTTGTGGTTCTTAGCAATGCATTTATGAATGAGATGCACCATGTAACGCATCTACATCTTATTTGTTACACTTTCAGATCACGTGGCAGGAAGCCCTTGTTTTAATTTCTAAATATTTTCTAAGACTGGTATTTCCGAAGATATTTAGATATTTTTTTAACAATTAAGAGAAGTCAGGTACTTCGCAGCCTTCAGTGTTTCTGAAAATGGTGAATAAACAGTGTTTTTATAAGTAACTACCTGACCCCGCAAACGTTGTTCTGCCATATAAATTATCAAAGAAATCAAATGCAGAATGAAATGTCTAAGTGACGCGACACTTGATGAAAACGTCTTCACGTTAATGAACGACCATTAAATTATATGGATATTTTTCACACAAAAATACTAAAATCGCGATTAGAAAATGAGGTAGAGGTAGGAGTGTGAAAAATAGTTTGCGTCCTATTCTCAGACCTGCCGAATATACACAAAAATTTCATAAGAATCGCCCAAGCCGTTTCGGAGGAGTTTTGTTACAAACACTGTGACACGAGAATTTTAAATATTAGATTGACCAATCGAAGTCTGTCTGTTTGTTACGATTTTTGACTAAACTGAGACCGGCTAAGTTTTAGCTCGTGGTCAGTAAACAAGATCGGTCAAGTTCCCTCCCATATCTCCAAAGTTTGCGAAGTAAAAAATCTGAAATTAATATGGTTGATAGATATATTTGCAAAATACAGGAAAATTATAGGGAATTATCTATCTAGAAAGTTTTTGAGATATCTGTCTTAAAAGTTTTCTTGGTTTACCGGTCACAACTAGATGGCGCTGCTTAATTATCACACTAATATTAAAAATGCGAAAAATTTGGAATGAGTTTGTTTGTTACTTAATCACGTCGTAATGGCTGAACCGATTTCGATGAAATTTAGTATGTACGTAGATTATACATATACACCTAGATTACCACATAGGCCACTTTTATCTCATAAATCAGGTCCCATGGGATAAAAATGGGGTGTCAGGTCACTACAGCGAGTTTAGCTTTATTTCTAGGTTACCTACACATTTAGTAGTGTAACGCTTATGAAGTCGCGGGCAACATCTAGTCATAAATAAACCTATATACTCTTACTTGATCGGACTTATTTTAACTTTGTTATTAGATTCTGCTTCCGATTATGATTTTTTTTTACTAATTTTTGAACAAAAAAAAAATTTATTACTTGCTTGTAGAATATATAAATTATTTGTTGTGGTTTTCATATTTTGTATCAATCAGAAACCGATTTTGAAGTGCCTTAAACCTAGCTCCATTTATGTTGGTTTTGCAAATTATTTTTATTCAATTCATTATTTCTGTCCGCAAGTTGTTGTTTTCCTCATTTTAAACAATCCTATTTTGTTATTGTGTCATGCATCCATAAATTATTTTCTACTAGTGTCTTGCTACGGCTTTACTTATGTAGCACCCCGATTGTACACACATTTAATGTGAATCTGAGTTATCAATAAATGCAAAACAAACAGTTACTCCGCTTAATTCTATGATGTTATTACTAACTGACCCATCTGAGGTTATAATATTAATAACTAAATTAAAAAATAGTAATTCAGTTGGTTCAGACAACATCTCCACCAATTTCATAAAAAAATTTAAATGTGAGCTTGCTCTACCAATCAGTTTTTTGTGTAATTTAAGCTTTAATAGCGGAAAATTTCCTGATGAATTTAAAAAAGCTATAGTTTGCCCTATCCACAAAGCAGGAGATAAATCCCTCGCATCGAATTATCGACCAATATCACTTCTTTCTACTTTTTCAAAGATTTTAGAAAAACTCATGAATAAGAGGCTCGTCAATTACTTAGAAAGTAAGGGTTTATTATCGGAAAACCAATTTGGATTCAGAACGGGACGCTCAACAGACGATGCTGTACTAAAACTGACAACTCTTATATCATCTCATCTTGACAATAACGATAAATGTCTCGGGGTTTTCCTTGATCTTCAAAAGGCATTTGATACTGTATCAATCCCGATACTTTTAACTAAACTGGAAAATTTAGGTATAAGAGGATCGCCCATCGATTGGTTCAGAGACTACCTTACGAATAGGACTCAAGTAGTCAGGATCGACAATTTAACTAGTGATGATGCAGGATGCTCATATGGGGTTCCCCAAGGTAGCACACTAGGGCCTACGCTATTCCTTGTTTACATTAACGCACTGTGCAAAATGAATTTAAAGGGTGCAGATCTTATAATGTTTGCGGATGATACTGTACTTGTATTCCATGATAAATCCTGGGATGGTGTGAAAAAACTGGCTGAAACAGGTCTATGCGCAGTCGGTAGTTGGTTGGAGAATAATCTACTCTCTTTGAATACTGCGAAGACCAAATATGTATGTTTTCACAAGTCCGCTGCATCTAGTCCCTCTAATTTCAATGTGACAATACATACACATCCATGCAACACGCTTGGGGAGCATAGAATCCCATGTAGCTGTGATGAGCTGGTGAGAGTTACATCTATTAAATATCTTGGAGTTATTATCGATCAGAAGCTAACATGGCAAGAGCATTTGACTGTCACTGCGAAAAGAATAAGATCTCTTATTTATATATTTAAAAATCTCAGAGTTGTAGCTGATGATAATCTCTTAATTAAAACATATAAAGCACTAGGGCAATGCGTCATAAAGTATTGCATTACTTCATGGGAGGTGCCCCTAAAACATAAACTTGAGAGCAAAAAAATCGCACATCATGATTTTTTGACATAACTAAAAAAAAACAAAAAATATTATGTTTCTGTAATGCAGATTCATAGTCTATTTTAATACCTATCCAGTGGTATCTGATTTGTCTTTCAATCATTACATAAAAATGCTTTTGTGGATCAATAACCAAAATGCATGTTTAGTAAAAAATTCTTTATTCAAGTATTGGTGTCAAAGTTATGAAATTAAAAGATAAAATTAATTTAAAGTTTGTTATTAATACCGAGTGTTCCCTCCCCTAGCCTGAATCACTGACTCCATCCGTGTTTTCATTGATGTTACTAGACTTTTGATAAAGTCTTGAGGAATGGCCTCCCATTCCTCTGCGATCGCCTGTTGCAGCTCCTGTAGAGTCGATGGAGGAGCATCTCGGCCTCGAACTCTTCTTTTCAGCTCGTCCCATAGATGTTCGATGGGATTGAGGTCTGGGCTTCGAGCTGGCCACTCCATAACGGTCACATCCACCTCTTGAAGGTACTCGATCACTATGCCAGCAGTATGCGGTCTTGCATTATCTTGCATAAACAGAAAGTTTTCGCCGATAAACCCAGCAAAAGGTACGACGTGGCTCTCGAGTACTTCCTCAATGTATCGTATGGAAGTCAATCCTCTTGATTGGCGACCAGTATTCGGTCCGGTGATGAAGGCAAGCTCGGTTTTTGCTTCCATAGACATGCCTCCCCAAAACATGATTGATCCACCGCCATAGGCGACACGTTCTGTTATGCAGCATTGGGCAAATCGCTCTCCCGATCTTCTATACACCTTCCCCCGTCCGTCGTTGCCATGCAAGCACATCCTGCACTCATCAGAGAACAGGACTGCACTCCACTGCTCTGTAAAAATGTGCGGATGTGCGATTTTATTGCTCTCAAGTGTATGTACATGTTGGAAGTTGAAAGAGCCCAAAGAGCCCTTCTTAAAGTAATGATGTAAATGCCATACAGATATCCTACAAATCTCTTGTATAAAAAACTTAGAGTCCTTAGTGTTCGTAAATTATACTTATTTCAGTGCATTCGTAGATATCACCGCTTCACGGTTCCAACTTTAAATTTACCCGAAAGAAGAATTAAACGTTACTCTATTCCCAATTTGTTTAGCTCTCTGGCTCGTAGACAATATAACTATAACGCATCTCGATTATATTCTAAGCTTGATTCTAAACTTAATATATTTAAATATAGTAATCACCAATTAAAAGGCATATTAACGCAATGGTTCGATACATTTGATTACGCCGGTATAGAAGACTTACTCAAATAAACTTGAGCATACGCACACATATTCGCTCACACACACACACACACACACACACACACACACACACACTCACTCACTCTCACTCACTCTCACACACACACATACACACCACATTTCTTTGATTGTTTTGTTATTTCGTTTTTCATGTACTAGACTGTAATATTTATAGCATGTCATTCAGGAGTGAACTGTTTCCTAGGCCACAGCTTACGCTTTTCTGGGAAGCAGGGACACAACTCATCTATGTAACTTTTATGGTCACAATAAATATATTTATGTTTCTATTTAAACGTAATGTTATAAATGTATTTATTCTAATAAATGTTATACAAATCGACACTGCCGTGAGAGATAACTTTTTATTGAAAATCCACTCAGAAATAATTAAAAAAACCGATAAATGCGATTTGACTCGCGCCCCGCGAGTTCCGTAAACATATTTTTTATGTGACATAAGTACAAATTAACGATTTTCTGTTTTTCCTTTTACTTGTGCTGTGAGACCTTGCTTTTTGCCAAATTTCATGAACGGCGGACGGGAAGTACCCTATAGGTTTTGATTTATTTGCGAGTGTCAAAATATGCTGTATAAATGGCCGTATTTTTTGATTGCGTTAACTTGGAAGCTTGATATTTGACTCGTTTAAATCAGTAATGATGTGCATTGCGAAAGTTTGAAAAATACTTAATCTAGGCATTTATAATATTACCAGTGAAATAGATAGTGATAACTCACGTACACGTATACGTACAGATAGGACTGATCCGTATAATTATATAATAGTCATTTCTATACTTGCACATACTGTAACTAGGCATGTGGCGGGTTATGCAAGGGTTACCAAATCGTGCATAGATTGTTACTTAAATATACGTCATAGAATCTTACATCTTTATAATCTTACACATAAATCAAGCTGTATATGTTTAAAAACTGAAATCAGAATACGTAATACCCATGTCTATGGCAGCCGATGGCACCCGCACCATAATAACGAATCGATTGACACTTCATTCATCAAAATCGGATGAATAGTTTAGGCTCTACGGTGGAATATATTCATAAATAGACTTCTAAAAACATTTTGGCTTTGCCATAGTTGGGTAAAAATACGACCGGTCAAGTGCGTATGAGACTCGCGCGCCTAGGGTTCCGTGCCTACCACATTTATAATAATTTAGCAGCGCCATTCTTTATACTACACAAGAAAATACATGAAAAAGTACAGAAATAGAGGAGATTTACAAAGGCGAGCTTAACCTAAAGAAGAGTTTTATCTAGTTATGTAAACTCAAAAAACTTTTAAGGTTGATTTCTTTAAAACTACTGTAGATTGAGATTCGTTTTATTTTTCATGAAATCTTTGCATATAATATAGGTTGGGGAAAAAGTCTTTTTGCATTATAGTATGTACATATGAACTTGTAATAAAATCTCTTTGGCTATACTATTTGTATCTGGCTGGTTTTGGCATCATTCGAAGTTTAAATTTTAAAGAACATAATTCCAAATTCAAATTAGGAAAATGTGTGATTTTTTATTTGTTTTTCGTACTGTAAAGATGAGTGAATCTAATGAAGAAATTCGATACATTGGAAAATTTTACTACAAAAAAGGTAAAAATGCAACGCAAGCCGCGAAAAAAATTTGCGATGTTTATGGACCTAGTGCAGTGTCTGTGAGAGTAGCACAAATTTGGTTTAAGCGTTTTCGATCCGGAAATTTTGATGTCAAAGATGCACGTCGCTCTGGTCGCCCTATCACGGATAAAATTGATGTCATTTTTGAAAAAGTGAAGCAAGATCTGCGTATCAGTAGTTACGACGTAGCTGAGGAACGGGGAATTGACCGCAAAACAGTTTGGCGCTTTTGAAAAAAACTGGGTACACAAAAAAGCTCGATATTTGGGTACCCCACGAGCTCACTGAAAGAAACCTAATGAACCGTGTACACATTTGTGATTCTTCATTACGACGTAATGAAACCGAACCATTTTTGAAGAAGCTGATAACTGGTGATGAAAAGTGGATCACGTACGACAAGAACGTGCGAAAAAGGTCGTGGTCAAAGGCCGGTCAGGCTTCACAGACTGTGGCGAAACCCGGGTTAACTCGCAACAAGGTGATGCTGTGTGTGTGGTAGGATCGGAAAGGCATTATTCATTATGAGCTGTTACCACCAGGCAGGACCATCGATTCTGAACTCTACTGTGAACAACTGATGAGATTAAAGCAAGAAGTTGAGAGAAAGCGGCCGGAATTAATCAACAGAAGGGGTGTAGTTTTTCATCATGATAACGCTAGACCTCACACATCTTTAGCCACTCAGCAAAAATTAAGAGAGTTTGGCTGGGAGGTGTTAATGCATCCGCCGTATAGTCCTGACCTTGCACCTTCAGATTTCCACCTGTTTCGGTCTCTTTAGAGTTCTTTAGGCAGTGTCAGGTTAACATCACGAGAGGACTGCCAAAATCACTTGTCGCGGTATTTTGATCAGAAGCTCCAAAATTTATGTAGCAATGGGATCATGTCCCTACCTACAAGATGGCAAAAAGTTATCGAACAAAATGGTACCTACATAATTTAGTTAAATGTAAATAAACTATATTAAAAAATGTTTTGAATTTTCTTAAAAAATACGAAGAAACTTTTCCCCAACCTAATATTTATATCAAACTTCATATTTAAGGTTTATCGTTATTTTTCAGTATTACTCCATTACTAAACAAGATACAACATAAAGAAAAAAAAATGTTTTAGAATTGGCAATCTAAGCTCTTTTTGAAGTAAAACTTCTTAACGCACGCTTGACTTGGGGCGTAAGCTGGTGAATGCGTGACGAGAGCGCTAAGAAAAGTGTGATCGGGCGAGGAGAACGGAAGTTGAGAGGGAGATGTAAGTTAGTGAAGATAGAAAGAGAGATCTACGTTTCGTATATTACTGTAAGGGCAAGAGTATATTACTGTAAGGGCAAGAGAGAAAGGTGCGAGCACACATTTTCTTTCTCTCTTTTAGTTTTACTTCAGTCGTGTGGTCTAAAGCACACTCGTTTTTTTTATCATAACACATTTGATTTTGTAACCCTACTTCGAAATTTTGATCCCCCACCATTAGCTTTTTTAAATGGGACAACATGGGCTAATAGGAATAACCGAAAGACATATAATGAGCCAAATTAGGTAAAACCGCTACCCATTTATGAATTGTCACGAACCTATTCACTCGCGACTTGAAGACCCCTTGGTTGTAGTTATCAGAAAACACAGACTCAGGCAAGGCGTTCCACTCTTTGGCGGTGCGCATTAAAAAGGTGGAAGAGTACAGCTTTGTGCGTCTTGGAAGTATGCCTACCATATCGCGGTGGAGTTCATGTTATTTGGTTACCGTTTTTGGGGTAGAAATTGCAGTTATTCTAGATTTCAGACTTTTCCCTATATTTGTGTCACTAAAGCTACGCACACAAATTACAGCACTGTGGGGTCACTGGTGTACACTGTGAATTTTGTCAAAGTTCAGTTTTTACTATGGCTAATAACTCAAAAACTGTAAGGACTTTACTAAAAATAAAAATGGCGTCTAAATGTGCTAATGAAGATCTTTCATTTGTCGTCCCACTTGACTTAATAGTCTCATTTTCATTTTTTTTTACCATTTGTGAACCCCAATATCTCAACACCCCCTCCCCCCCACATTTTTAGCTCATTTAAGCACACCAAAATTGTGTCATCACTACCTACCTATACACCAAATTTCACGATAGTCGGATAAACGCTTCGAAAGTTATCCTCGGACAATCAAACATACGTACATACATACATACAACGCCGATTTGCCAAAGTTGATTTGGGAGATCTTGCTTCGCTCGATCAAATATGTAGGTATATCAATACATAAATGTTTATAACAATGACAGAAAATAAACGGCTGACCGCGTTAGTCGTCCTAAAGAGAGAGGTGTAAAGAAAGCGTGAAATACTGAATCGTCAACACAAAACACGTATCTCGTTACACATGTCATCAATGCGATTCCCGTGGTTACTTTACCAAGAGCTCTGAAGTTTGGGGTTTTTTGATCCATTCCATGTAAACATCAGGATTTCAACTGTTGAGTTATCCAGTCTATCCAGATTGACTCCAGCTGACTTTCGTTCACGTGGTTTACCGTTTAATTAATTTCCAATGATCAAAGCTGTTCTAAGAGCAACCATAGTGTAAGTTTAATTTTATTTACTTGTTATTTTTTAAATAACTGTGTAGGATAGAAACCGTTGACCTGATACTTACCTACCATAGGCAATGATAAAACAATATCCTCTGAGTTGGAGGTTATTAATGTCTGAATCAGATTGTAACAAAAAACAAAAATTGTTCTCTTATTAGTACATTATTGATCTTGATATTTTTTTTATTGATATTTGTGTGTTAAGTGAGCGTGCTATGTATTTTTATAGCACGCCAACGCTGTTTGAAAGCGGCTAACCTGGCGCAAGTACCAGGCGCCCAGACGCATAGGAATCGCAACGCACAATGCGAGTAGCTCGCAAGGCTTTGGCGCGGCACAGAATACACAGTACTGTACAGTTCAATATACTAAGCGTCCTCAAACCAGTCGTCGGTAAGCGCAGATGAAGTAGTCGCATTATCGTACATGTTTCTTAATCGTGACATTTAATAGATCTACAGCGCGTAGACGATAAGAAATTAACTTGACAAAATACGAAATCAAAATCTTTTTATTCATGAAAATCACAAGAATCACTTTGAAACGTTATTTTTACTGCCTATTCCTTCGTGATCAAGCCAGGAAAGAAAGGCAAGAAACAAGGCAAATACAGAAAATAAATTACGTCTAAATTGTAACATTTTTGAACGAGTTGGAGCAATTTCAATCCCAAGCTTCTCTATCGTTTAAATAATCCGAAACTAGTAGGATTTTTTATAAAGATTTTGTTTAATTACGTTCTTAAATTTGTAATTGTCAATTTTTGTACATCACTTGGGAGTTTATCATAAAATTTGTGCCCCTTAGAAAATGACAAATAAGAATCCAGTCTGTACGCGACCACGGCTGTTGCAACATAGTAGAAACATCTAGGTAACAAATAAAAAAGGTGCATACGAAATACCAGTTTCAATCAGTAATTATGTACAGTGATCGCGAAACTTTGATAAACACTTAAAGAAGACTCGTTCTTCTGACCAAGCATCTTTTTTTGCTGCAAGTCGTTGTGTATACTTTATCCAGCATTTTATGCTTCTGTTAGCAGTAGGTATGGCTCGTGAGCGAAACATATATCACTCATTTTAGATAGCAATATCATTCAGCACGCTAGCGACCAATTCAATAACACTTATGATTCGAGCAAATTCTATTCAAAACGGGTGCTAATCGTCCGATTTCGTGGAGAAGATTTTGCGCTTTCATTTCAAGTTCGGTATCGCTCGCATGCAAGACTTTTGTCTCGAGTGTGTGAGTGAAACTTGTTCAGTTATTACAAATGCATGTTCTGTGGCCAGTAAGTAGCAGATGCCGAGGTCGCTCCTTTCACCATTCTGTCCGCCGAGTACTGACGACCTTACACGAGCCTTGATGATTGTTCGCATCGCCGCGCCTATTCGGACGAATTCGAACTAATTACCGCTTTACAAATAGGCGTCAGACATGCAATGTACTATCAAAAGGTCTCAAAAATCAAGAGGCTGGGCAAAATGTACGGGTAATGCAATTCAGAAAAATAATTTACTGAAATTTACCGAAAGATATAACATATTCATTGATGTGTTGCATTATCCTTAAATGTCTTGAATATTTGTTTCCCCTAAATGTACCTAAACAACAAAAAATTACACAGAAATGGGTAGAGAATCGTAATTTTCCTTGAAGTGCCAATTTGTGGCATGTTAACCTGCGATGGGTGCAAAATTGTCCTTAAACTCTGTTTAAATTAGGATATAGTGAAACCGCAAATCATGCGTGATTGGTCAAGTAACTAAAGTTACGAAATTTACCAAACATCGTGTACCACCATCATGCGTACTGGTGGGTGTCATCGTGTAACACCCACTAGTAGTTTAAGAAACAAATGTTTATTTCCTGCACAAATACCGGACTGTGTTCATAAGCTTGTATATAGGCATATGCCTAACGTTTCAGTATCTATGTACTTAAATAAATAAATAAATACTTCTGGACATTTCACACAGCGCTATCTAGCCCCAAACTAAGCAGAGCTTGTACTATGGGAACCAGATAACTGATAGAATACTTATATACATTTTTTTTGTAAATACATACTTATAATATATAGAGAATCAACTAGACCCGGAACAAATATCTGTAGATCATCCAAACATTTGTTCCGCGGCGGGAATCGAACCCGCTACCTCCTGCGTCTCAGCCGGTTATTCGCCCACTGCGCCACGGAAGTCGAAGTAGGTAATGTTTACTTAAAACATTACCCACTTACAACGTTCCAAATACTTTCGCCTCTGGCTACTAGATTATTTGATTTAGTATTTACGACCTACAGAGACATATTTAAAATCAGAAAAAGGATGAACCACCACAAAATTGCCAGGTAAATCTCAAATTCATGTATTTGATGCCCTTCTCGCCTACGAGCTACCTACTCCTGTATACTCTTCTAACTTTTATCATTACTCCTTCACTGTACAAGCTATCTGTCTATGGAACTCTCTTACTCCACACATTAGAATTGCCAAATCCTTTCCCATCTTTAAAACAGTTCTATTTAAACATCTGTCTGCATTACAATGCTGATTTCTCATTTTCTCATCTATCGTTACGTTAACGCTACTCTTGGTTTTATTTCACCCTTCTATTATGCACCTATAACGTGTATTTAATATACCTTTTTTATTATTGGTATGGAATATTTATGTACTATACTATATTAATATGTACCTGATCCATTGATGAATACTTATATACATATATATATATATTTATTTTTTGCTTATGTAAGTACACTGTTTATTAAATATTTAATTACTTTTACTAAAAGCTACCGTCCTTATAACGTTCTCGTGAAATCCAGTCAATTCAAAGGTTGTCTGGAAGAATTCGCTTTTAGCGATAAGACCGCCACTTGTATTTCTGCGTGTATTGTTTGTTTTTATTTCAAGTGTGATTTACAATAAAGCGTATTCTATTCTATTCTATTATATTTTACGAACCCTTCCCCTTTAACATTACTATCACACACAGATGTCGATGCTTACACTGTTTCCTTTGTCTTGCCACATATTCGTTACGCAAAATCAATGTTTTTGGCCTCTGATCGGATCCTGAATTCCGCAAATAGAATCTAGGCACGCTAGGTCGCATCGCAACAACCTGCTAAACCGGCAGGTGAGGGGAGCTGGTGTTCCCCGGAGCGGGTGAAAGGGGGGACTTTACCCCCCTTCTGCCCTCCCCTCCCCCGGGTATGCATGCTGCACCGAGCCAAGGTCAGCCGCCACACGCATGCGTCGCGTCCCCTCTATCCCCTCGGAACCAGCGGATTTGCGCTCCTGTGACTTACACGACCTCCCCCTTGATATTGCCACCCTAGTTAGGTAGGCCAATGTCAAACCTATTTAGACCATTAGGTCAATCGAAAAGATGCGTTATACTTTTTAAATTATATTTATATATGTTTGCAACTTTTTGCCCTTGAGCCGTAGTTGGTTCTTGTTGTTTTTTTTCCTAAAAGGATGCTGTTCGTTTCTTGGATTGATGTGAGTGCTAAAATCTGCTTCACCTTATTTGTCGACAAGCGTTTAGCAAGTCTGCAATAAAAATAAAGATTTCATCCTTCCGCTTCCACCGTACATTTTCACAGTTCACAGTTAAACTGCAATTATGTCTGTCCTGTGCTTCTCTATTCATAGTCGCTCATCTATCTCGTAAACTACTCTGAGATAAACGTATCGCTTAGGTAGCTATATGAGATAACACGTGCCACTGGTTACGGCGTAGGAGGCTCAGTACTTAGCTCGTAAAACATTGGTACATGGCAAAATCCTATTAGAAATATTAAAAGCCCCTGACGTAAACCGTAGTCTTTTGCGTAATGTTTTGCAGCATGTTCCAATGGATAAACAATCGCAGCTTCTGAGTTGTATCCAGTCCGGTAATTCAGCGGATGATGTCATGTCGAACCAGAGTTTCGTCGTCCAATCCACAGGTTTGCGTTAAGTTCTGCGCTAACTATTGTTCTCTGACCGCTTTCTTCGAGCGAAGAGATAGTGTCCATTGATTGTCTGTTTGCATAGGCACGGCAAGAACCGCAGCGCCGTTTGCGTTGTCTCGTCGTTTAATTAGAAAGCTAGACGTCGGCGTCGTGCTTATGGAATAGTGCGTTGCTAGCGCTACCTACTCGACTCCTACGTTCGCGGATAGATCGCTCTCGCATCGGCTGCACCGTTCCATTCACCTTATCCGACGAGGTTCACTGACTCCGGCGCGGCCGACTCCTGAACACGTCATCTGCGTGCTAATGGCGATGCCGATGGCGGGCGAGAGGCTCTTTAAATTCTGTGGGTGTCCTGCGGCGAGGCGACCTCGTTTCGGCGAGCGGAGTGCGCGTGCAGCGGCGTTATGTAAAGCCGAGAGCGGTGCAGCGAGCGTTGCGCTCGACCGCGTGCGCGCCCCGTCCGTCTCCGCCGCGCCGCGCCGCCTCCCCTCGCGATTTGGACGGCCGTTTCACTCGCGCGGGCTCCGGAGGTCGCGCACCTCCCGCCTCTCGCCCTCCTCCGAGACGGCCGTCCGTCCGCGGCGCTCGCTCAGTCGTCGAGCGTATCGCGTCGGCGGCGGTGGTCGCCAAGTGCGTTTTAAACCGTGATATCGTCCGCGCTTCCGTTTCGGGAGTTCTCTGTTCGGCTGCGTTTACGACGGTCACGAACGCGTCGAGCTGACGGCGTCTGTCGAAAATAGCGTGCGTTATCATCGCGACCTCGAGCGTCGAGACGAGATAGCGCGAGGTCGGCGGCACCTGGCCCCACGTGCGCTGCTGCGGCTGCAGCGACCTCCAGGGCCGCTGGACGGTCAGCCCTGGACCGCTCTAACAGTAGCTCTTCGCGCTATCTCGACTCTTAGATCAGTTACAATTAAATCGCGTTCCGTAATCCACCGACATCATTGGACAGGTTTATCTTTTGTCTTCGTTCAACTGGCATATGTTTTATCAGTTATCATTGATGATCATCAAGTGGGAAAAACTGTCTCACACCCGTGTAGTAACGAAACATTACATAATATTTTCTACATATAAACTCTGTCTTATACTGTTGTTTTAATCGCTTCGATAGTCGATTTGCTGCCCAGTTTTTGTTCTAACCGAGCGAGCACTACAATCTCAGGCCGGGTGTAGGCGATGCTTCTTTAATAATATGTTAGCGGACAGCTTGCTGCAGATACTACGAATCACACAACATGCAAAAGAAATTACATACCTTGCGAATTCGGACAGCTTGTATGTTATCAGATCTGATTGCTGACGAGTACGCCTAACCTAGTGGCTTTTAGTCGGCTCGTGCTGACTGAAAGCCTAGTAATGTATAGCATAACGCGCTTTGCGACTAAATTGTGTATTTATATATTGTTTATTTAATTTTGTGTCATAATTTAATCTTGTTTTCAATGTCGTCGGTTAGATGGGCCAACAACCGTACCACAAACTTCCTGACAAGTTTAAAATTGTGATACAAATATTAAAGCGTGCTTTTCCAAAGAAACATGTTAAACCGTATCATCTAAAGCAGGCTATAATGACGTGCTATAGGTGAATGCACAGGATGCAAGCCCGAGGATCAATGCTACTAATCTCATCAGTATGTATAAAACATTACTTCTTTTTTTCGAGCGCTCAGGGTCGTGTAAAATCTACAACCCAAAAGATTTTTTGGTTTGTTGATCCTTGTAATAAACGGACTAACTTTGAAAGCTGATGATTGAGGGATTTCTTAGTTTGGAAGTTAGTGGAGTCTCGATTTAAAAGTTATAAAAAAAACTGCAATAATAAGTTGCTAACAGTCGTTGAAGGTTGATTTTCTGGGCCTTTTGTTTCAACTGGTCCCACTGGTTCTACTAAACCCGCTACCAACCCCCGGTCGTACATTCATCAACTCGCAGTTATTTCCAATCTAAGTTTGTCCGTGTAAACTACATTATCTTCCAGGATAATAGGAATATCGATGAACAGTTAAAGCGCACCGTACAATCGAGATTCGTAGACTCCTATTCCAGAGCTCAGACCAGTCTCGCAAAAACAAAATAATAGCACCTGTATGTATCATTTTGAATATCGCCTATTTTGCCCTATTATAACTTTACCGAGTTCATCAGGGTCAGATAATGTAATACTTAACTTTAAAACAAACTACAATACCTACATAGGTTCATACAACGCCGATTCGTCCAAGTTGATTTGGAGATTTCGCTTCGTATGAATAAGCTTTAAAAATGCTGTCATTTATGGGCAAGAGCACCTGGATATCATCTAGGGCCACTTGACTCTGTTCAAAGACGAGCTGTGAGAATTGTTGACGATCCCATTCTCACAAGCGGTATTGAGCTCTTAAGTCTCAGGAGAGATTTTGCCTCCCTGTGTGTGTTCTACCGCTTGTATAATGGATTGTGTTCTGAGGAGTTGTTTGATATGGTGCCTGCAGGTACGTTTTATCATCGCACCGCTCGTCATCGGCAGGGAATCCATCCACACACCTTGGAGACGATTTGGTCGCGTACCGTGAGGTTCTAGAGGAATTTCATCCCGCGAACATTTCGCTTGTGGAATGGTCGCCCTGCCGAGGTTTTCCCTAGGGACTACAGTATGGGGTTCTTCAAAACGGGCGTTTTGAAAATTTTCAAAGGGTCGGCAACGCGCGAGTTACGAACGTCCATAGGCTACGGTAACCGCTTTCCATCATGTGGGCCGTATGCTTGTTTGCTCCTTAGTGGTATAAAAAAAATAAAAAAAATTGAAACCCGACTACGTAAGAGTAGTAGTGTTTCTTGTGAAAGGGCTGGCCCGGGGAAGTGCTACCTCCATACCTATTTCTACCGCCAAGCAGCATTGCTGTGTTTCGGTTTGAAGGGTATGGTTGCCGGTGAAATTACAGGCACATGAAGCTTTACACCTGTATGCCTCAAGTTAATGGACGCAGGGAAGTGCATCGTAAGGCACATTTCTAAGGAGCGTTACCTACGAGGCAAACCTTGTTGCAGGCGATGGTCACTTAACATCAGGTGGACCATACTAATATCGATGGTAGCCTATGTCACCCAGACCATAATAACGACCTGATTGACCCCTCATTCATAAAAATTAGATGAGTAGTGTGTGATGACACTACTGTGGGACATACATCCATATTCCATAGACTGCTAAAAGCAATGGATTTACGTTTAGCTTAGATGCTGCTTAGATATTTGTTTAGGTAACTACTTACTACATACTTGGTTAGTGTTTCTATGTAAGAATTAAACGAGTCAAGTGCAATCTATTTTGTAATGTGGAGGGTTTCGTATTACAGATAAAAGATAAACATTTTTTATGTCGAGAAGTTACAAGTAGTTTTTTTATTGTGTAATTTGTAACTAGCAAGAGCTGTCTGTCACCACATCATATTGCTTTAGTATAACTAGTGGTTCGCCCCGAACTGAGATCTCGCGAGTCTCCTATAAAAACAAAAAAATATTATTTGTAATCTTTGACTAAGTATCAAAATGCACATCCAACTCACTTGACCTACAGTTTCATTCAAATTACAGGTACGGGATTTCATGTTTTTTGGTTACCCTTTTTTGGGGTAGAAATTGCAGTTATTCTGCATTTCAGACTTTTGCCCATATTTGTGTTACTTATGCTACACGCATACGAAATTACAGCACTGTGGGGTCGCTGGTGTACCCTGTGAATTTTCTCAAAGTTCAGTTTTTATTATGACTAATAACTCAAAAACTATAAAGACTACTAAAAATAAAAACGGAGTCTAAATGTACTAATGAAGACCTTTCATTTGATGTCCCACTTGATAGTCTTATTTTATTTTTTTACCCCTCTTGAATCCCAATATCTCAACAACCCCCCAACATTTTTAGCTTATTGAGTCACACCAAAATTGTGCCATAATTACCTACCTATATACCAAATTTCACGATGATCGGATAAACGCTTCGAAAGTTATCCTCGGACAAACAAACATACATACATACAACGCCGATTTGCCCAAGTTGATTTAGAGATCTCGCTTCGCTTGATCAATGATTATATAAAAATAAAATACATTTATTTCAGACATATTTTGAAACAATTATTCATTAAATCTATGTTAGTGGGACTAAAACGCAATAAAATAAACAAACATAATGACTAAAGTTAAACGGGTATTTATAACGTATTTATCTTTTTATTTATATTCCCGACGTCTCAACTTAGTTGCAACAGCAATAATTGTGTGTTGTTTAAAAAGCGATAAACGGCCGTTTAATATTAGTAATTAAAGAAAGAAATAAAGAAAATATTATTAATTATGTACAGTGATCGCGAAAGTTAAAAACAAACAAAGAAACGAAAGACTAACCAAGACAAAAGCAATCTTAATTATTAGGGGCAGTGTCGTACGTAGTAAAGAGGGTATACTTAGAATCCAGAGCAGGCTAAAACCTTAAGGTGTCATTCACTAGATAATTGCGCAGTAGAAATTTCTAAATATAAGCGTATTAGTTACGTCTTATTATTGTCAGTACATTTATTAAAAAATACATTTGTTACTGTTCAGTTATCTAGTGAATGTTCACTCATTGTTTGTGTATAGGAATCCTCGATTGAAACTGCACCAATTTCCGTCAAAATAAGCTAAGAAACATTTCGCAAACATCAGCTTTCAATCATCATTGAAATTAGTCCATTCGTTTAGGAGCTACGATGCCACGGACAGACAATCAGATTTATAAAATCCCTCATTTTGGTTCGGGATCAAAAATAAACTAGGAGTGTAGCGAGTTAGCGATTAATATGTAAAGTCCTTCATCATTATTACTACAGCTTGAATTTTCCAAACTATATTAAGGTGCGCTGCAGTAGATGACGATATATTTGAAGGTGTACAATTTTTAATTGTATTCGTTTCCATTGCGCAGCATCTCATCGAAGGCTACAAAAAGTTTCTCTATATCCTTATTCAAACATTAATCGATCAAGAATGTGTTAATGACAATTTGAATTCCATAATTGCGCAACTGATTATTTGTTACGATTTTGCGCAATATAATTTGTTTATAAATGCAAACGTCGCTGCCCTACATAGCTGTACTTAACTTCCACGTGCGGCTTTGTTTGATAAATCATTTAATACTCGAGTCGGAAAAATGACTGAATGCATCAATTTGAATATATTTTGATAAGTCTAGGTTATTTACTTATCTCTACGTAACGGCATTTTCTGTCCGTCCTGGTTTTTAGATTTATACGTCACAATTAAATTAATAACTAGTGGTTCGCCCCAAACTGAGATCTCGCGAGTCTCCAACAAAAACAAAAAAATATTATGTGTAATCTTTGGCTATCAAAATAGTGTCACGAAATGCATATCCAACTAACTCGACCTACAGTTTCATTCAAATTACAGATAACGGGAGTTCATGTTATTTGGTTATACTTTTTTGGGGTAGAAATTGCAGTTATTTTGGATTTCAGATTATTGCCTATATTTGTGTTGCTAAAGCTACACGCATACCAAATTTCAGCTCTGTGCGGTCACTAGGTGTACCCTGTGAATTTTGTGAAAGTTCAGTTTATATTATGGCTAAAAACTTAAAAACTACAAGGATTAAACTAAAAATAAAAACGAGGACGAAATGCACTCACAAAGACCTTTTATTAGACGTCCCACACGACCGGATAGTCTCTTTTTTTTACCCCTCTTGAACCCCAATATCTCAACAGCCCCCCAACATTTTTAGCTCATTTGGTCACTCCGACATGTTGCCATTACTTCCTACCTGTATACCAAATTTCACGATGATCGGATAAACGCTTCGAAAATTATCCTCGGACAAACAAACATACATACATACATACATACAACGCTGATTTGCCCAAGTTGATTTGGAGATCTCGCTTCCTCTATCAAATATACAAACAGCTTCTTGATTACACTGCTTTGAATCTAAACGTGTGCCATATAAAGTGTATAGTAAAGGTCCTAGAGTGATCTAATTTCCGTTTCTATTGCATAGGTTCTTCGTCATCACACAGCTTGGTCAATGCAGGTAGCAGAGTATAGCTTTGCATCAGTAGCTGTTACATAATATAAACACAGACACGTGTCGCAGTTTATATTGCTTTATAAGGTGCGCATGTGTGCGCACTCGCGTCAGCTCTACGCTCAGACTTTACTCAGAACCTATCATGGTTTGACCTACTCCTCTTTATTATCCTGCATTGTCGCCTTCTTTCAACTGTTTATTATTCCCTGCGTTTTCAATATTCTTAGATCTTATTGTACATTGACTCTTCAACAATTCTTTCATCTTTGATGAAGTTTATAATTCAACTGTCGATAATTATTATTCTTCTGTTGTGTTCATGCTTTAACTGCAACCTTATATCAAAGACACTTCGGCTAATGAAGGGTTGTGTCCAATATGGTTGGAGCAGTAAATATTATCTTCGGTTTATCTCTCTCACATTTGTATTTACAGCCTTTCGTTTTCGGTGTCCATATCTATGTTGTAAAGAGTTCAATGTTTTCTTGTGTGATGTCAGCAAAGTCGCGGGCACGTGTAGTAATCGCTGAGTAACTGATAACGTACGATTCGCTAACGCCAACACCTGTTCCTTGTTTCACTTTTTTTATTTTGTCACGCCCAGTTAGAAATTAGCAACTTACCCGGTGCGTCACGTGAACGAAGCGGTCACACCAATATAATGTGTTAGTTCTTACGTCAAAAATAGAAATTAATATATTTGCCTCTTGTAAAGCTTCAACAATTTGCAATCAGTTTATTGTTGTTATACTCGTATTCGTCAGATTTTATTGCATAAAATAATTACTTATTTTCCGCATCCTATGTTAAGCAGTGGACTCCCTGTGGCTGATATGATGAATAAGTACTTATAATGACTTTGACTGTTTCTATAAATGATGTTAATTCGTGAAACTTTGCGAGAAATGCGCTGGTATTTAAACGCCCCAATCTAGTCATTGTTTTGTTCGAGTTGGAATCGACTATGTCTGCCAATTGAATCGTCCGCGCTACCAGGACCGCATGATGTGGGTAGAGGTAACTGTCAGTGGCAGGTGCGGGAGGGGGTGAGTGCACGTGCCGTCGCGCCATGCGCTCGCCCCCCGCACTTGTTGAGCGATGGGTACCCACCGTGCCAACTTTGCCAGCGCTACAAAACGGCCATTCTTGCCGTTGCCGACAGACAACCTATTCACACATGCCGCTTCTCATTCTTGCAAATGTAGTTGTAGTATTGATTTAACTTGGTTGGTCCATCTTATGGCTTCTTTAGTTTCGGGGTTCAAAGGATCGTGGAATATCTGTTTACCGAAACTTACAAGCTAACAAGCATTTGTGTGGAATAACTTTTACATTGTATGCTGCTACTTTCTTTATAATCGGCAGGGTAGATTCTTGTCTAATATTGTTAAGTTTTGTTTAAAACTTTCTATAGGTATTTACAAAATCAGGTTTGAAAATTTGGTCTGAACATAAAATGCTTCCAACATTGTTTAGTATGAAAAGCTACGTTGTAGTATCATCGTTGCGTAAAACTGCTCTTGTGTCACAACTTTGGGTGACAATTTTTACGGCTTCAGGCCCGAATTTTTTCTATGATGTCGATGGATTTCTTCGCCTAAGATTTTGATAACTTTTAATAAAACTTAAAGCCATTCAAGTTTCATAATCAAATGAAACTTCGTAGATGGTACTGTGAATAATGAATTGTTTTACAGTTTCATCGACGATCTACAAAACACAATGATACGCGAGTGAGTTTGAAAGGAGTAAATTTAGTGAATTTTTAATGAAAATAAGGACGTAAGTGAGACTATGACAACAACCCACAGGGGTAGTTAGTGAATACTGCGGCCCATCATAGGATGGGTGTACTTATGGAAACCACCGACGTAACACTGGATACTGCCGGCTATCGTAGTGGGCGAAGGGAGCCTCAATACTTCGGTGCGATGGGTACCCCTGGCGAATATTACACGGACACGGTCCACACCATAGCCATAAATACAAGGGAGACTGAATACGGGAAGATCGTAGAGCCGATACCGATTACACTGAAAGCTTATAAGCCGTTCCACATGCATCAGATTCCGCTAAACGGCATTCCGATAAACGCTCCCTTGAATGGATACGGGCTTGCGCCACAGCAGACTATGAGTTCCTATGTGACTGTTCCTCGTTTGGAGTACGAAAAACCCTCTACTTCGCAAACTATAAGTCCTGTTAAGGAGCCAGTCAAAACTATTCTTACTAAGTCAGAGCTCATCAAAGCCCCACCAAAGAAGAAATGGATCAAAGAGTATTTAGGTAAGTTCATAGAATTAATAACGGGTCCGTTGTAACAAACAAATAAACGTTATTAATACATGTGTCGATTTGTGAATGCAACTGCGCTACGACCTTGCCGTTGACCTCGTGTCGTTTTTGCACGACAAATCCAAGAGCACGCCTCACACGCCTATCCACGAAACAATTTATTGAGCGTTGAGCGTGTCAAGATATTATTTATTAAACATTCGCCTGTCAGGTTTATGATTGTCTAACATTTTTTGCGTTATTTCTACTTCATATCCGCAGTCCTTCGCCGTCTGGACGGTAGTATAGTCTATGTATAACACGAATCTATATTTTTGACAAAAGAAATATTACGAAAGGAAAGTAGTTTGCTCGTGTTAAACAACTTATTTCAAATTGTCAGCATTTAATTGAGAGTGTAGTTATAACGATTAGTCTTTTGTAGAAAGTGCTGTATCAAGCGAGTCTAATTAAAAAACGTTGCGCATGAAACGATGAAATTAGCTTTGTGAAGCCTCACACAGCTTCATTTCATGCACTTATTACCGCACTCTGTTATACAGGGAAATATTGATTAACCATTCGGTTAATGTATCTGAAGACTGGTCTCATACTGATCTGATATTTTTATTAACATTACAAAGGAATCAAAACATTTAGTCAAGTATTATTTATAAGTATATTGCAAGGCGGCTCACCAAGGCGTCTGAAGGTCGCCTCGTTAACATCACGCGTGTACACACATTTTCTGATCACGTATGGACACGCAATCTCTCTTTTCACGACCTTCGGGTGTATCCTAGTATGATGTCATATGGACTTCCCTCCTAAATTAAGTATTGAATCTCTGTTACCACGTCACATACGTGATCTATGCGTAGTGTTGCTAAATGCACAATCGTGCGCTTATGATGTCATCTCCTGGATCGGATACGAAAGAACCTAGTGCTTGGCAAAGGTGCCTGGATGCTGATTCCGATTGCCATCATCAACCACAACCCGACTTTACCCACTGTTGTATAGGTCTCCCCAAGTTTGGCTCTCCCCGATTGCCCTATCGTCACAAATTTGATGTAGCAGGTTACATTTTGAAGCACGTCAAAATAAATTCCGGTTGTATTATAAATTCTCCGCACTGTCTTGTCCGGAAGGGCATCTAAAAAGGTGAAGGGAATCGTAAAATTGGGATATTCCGTCCTATGACGAGGGTTCCACAAGTTTGTTTACTTTGGCATCCACTTGCTGTAAATAGGCCGTCACGTTCACGGATCCCCATACATTTTCTGTCTCTTGAAACACGGTCGATATGCAAGATATTATTTCTATATCGTACCTTTGTTATTCATTGGAGGCTCAGGCAATAATTTACAAATCTATTAACGTTTTAATAAAACTGTCATCATCTCCGTTTGTAATATCTAGAAGTTCTAAGAAACTTCTTTCGGAGATTTCTTACAGCAAACATATTGTGGCCTTCCTCTCCGTGCTAGTTTCGAACGTCAGTTTTATCACACCATCGTCTTATCTATCGTGTTCGTTATCTCACTCAGATACAACGAATTTATGCTAAGCCATACATCGGCCATAACAAAACAATTAGTTGTGACTAGTTTGAGCAACTAATTAATAGAAAGAAACGGCGATATATGTATGTTGCCTTTACGTAATGGATGTCTGTGTCGCACACATTGACAGAATCTCGTAATCCAATAAAGATGGGCATTTGTTTGCTATATTATTGCGTAACCGGTGATACTACAGTTTTGATAAGTAGTCTTTAATCATTGCGCATCAAGGTGATGAAAAAATCAGTATTTCATATTTTATGGCCCATAGAAGGAAATAAATATAATCTACTTATGTAGTCAAGAGTGTTTTACATTGTGATAACAATTTCTTACTTAGTGATGTAATTTCAGTTTTTTTCTGTTGCAAGTTTGCAACGTACCTACTTAGGTGTAAAGGCGATATCACATTTAGTCTTTTTCGATTAGTAGATAGGTACAACTCGAGTGCAATGTTTCTTGAGACGTAAAAGCCACATTTTGTTTCGTAAACATCTGAACGACATTTGTTTTCATGCGGTTATCTTATCTGTTTTCTTTTGTTTCGCTCTATCAAGCGATTAGCTCCGAGTACGTCATTACAGCGTAATGAGACGTTTTCGAGATATTCTGAGCTTTCTGCCGTTGTGATAGCGTCACTATTTGCCATGATTTTTATTATCTCGATACACTTATAGTGTAGAGTTCTAGAAATACTAAGACCTCTAAGAATTAATTGGAAGCGTGCTTCAATATGTTGCATAGTAAGTTGTTTAATAACTAATGACAGTGACATTTCTTAAACCCAAAAGTCAAAGTCAAATATTTTTATTCATTAAAATCACAAGGATCACTTTGAAACGTCAATTTTACCACATGTTCCTTCGCAACTAAGCCAGGAAAGAAAGGCAAGAAACAAGGCTGGTTGTTTTTTAATGTTCCTTTTAGTAATACATAACAATACAGAAAATAAATTACGTCTAAATTGTAATATATTGAACGAGTTGGAGCAATTTCAATCCCAAGCTTCTCTATCATCTAAAATTTAGATATTAGAGAAGCTTGGGATTGAAATTGCTCCAAATCGTTCAAAAATGTTACAATTTAGACGTAATTTATTGTCTTTATTGTTATGTATTTTAGAAGGATAATCAATAAAAAAAAACAACAAGCCTTGTTTCTTGCCCTTCTTTCCTGGGCCGCGAAGGAACAGGCAGTAAAATTGACGTTTCAAAGTTATCCTTATAATTTTAATAAATAAAAAATATTGATTTTGGTACTTATTATGGGCTAGTAATGTAGCACGTGTTCTACCAATGACTTTATTACGCTCGTTTGTTCGTTACACATTGTATTGTTTGTTACGTATTGTTGTTCGTGGTCCACCTTCTCAGTCCACTGGTGGACCATGGGCAATTTTTATTGCCTGTACTCGACCTGGGTAAACCAAGGGCATAGCTTGGTCGATCATGATTTTATTCTTTTGTCCTGCATTCAATTGAAATAGAAATGATTGTATGAATAGGTATATATGCGTTTTATTTTAAATATTAAAAATACAGGTCCGAACATATAAAAATAAGTGCGGCCCGCACTGATACTCTGGAAACATATGTGGCCCTGCTATAGCAAAAGATTGCCGACCCCTGATCTAAATAACCTTTTAATGTCCTTGTTTCCTTCTCACAGAGTTAATTCGTTCCTATGGTTATGGTATAACAAAGCATTATCATCCCAGGCCTGTCTCATTGAATGATGCATATGATACAATGATGCCTATGCATAGCCAAAAACCAATTTATCCATCTAATAATTTACACGTGTCATACTTTTGTCACGTAACGAACGAGCGCCGTAAAAATATAGAACGAAAGCCGAGGACGTATTCGCGAGGTTGATGACATTGCGATAAAAATGTTTGTTATATCGTATCTAAATGTAATCACTGGTATTTTACCTGCCAATGGGTTGTCGGCATTGTCGCTAACTAACCTACCGAACTACATCAACGTTGCTATCGGATCCCTTGCCCTTAACCCGTAATTAGTTTTCTAATCCTCGTCTGCGCTACCGAGCCAACCGAGCGATACAATTTTATTTTGCTTGCAAATTGACAATCTTGTCGACCCTAATTCTCTGGATTCCATGAAATCCATACCATCCGACGACTTCCAACTACCAGGGCCGCAGAGCGCGGTGAGAGTCGTAGAAGTAGGGGAAAAGTGAGGTGGCTATGCGAGCGGCATTCCGCGCTTCCCTTTCCCCCGGGTGCACCGAGTGCGTTCGGCGAGCGCGCACCGCGTGACGGCCAGTCACGTGCCAGTGCCCCACTCGCCGCACCGCTTATCACTTCCAGACCCGAAGGCTCCCTACCCCCCTCCATCGCAGAGGCCATCACGCTCACATATTGCAACTCAATTACGTGTTGCGCCGACTCGCGCCTTTGTTCTGATACTTTTGGAATGCACGTAGAAACGCTGGCTCGTATGCAGGCGGAAAACTGCCTTCAGTATTAATCGTTGAATTACATATTGTAATTGCTGAGGACGCGATGTTACATACGCATCCTATTATATTCCATTTAATATGGTTATCTTTGTGGTAATGTTATTATGACAATAAACGGGAAAATGTCTACACGTGTTTGCGGTCGATTGTTACTCAATGTGACATTCTGGCTCTCACCATATCTGCTGGTAAAAGCTATTAAAAGAGAAGTTTAACATAAAGCGCCTCTTTTATAATGTCACTATCTAGTGTAAAGTGCGCTTAACTTATAAATACATCAGGTTATCATTAGTTGACAGTATATAATACCTAACCTAAATGCAAAGTTGCACCGACACTAAAACCTCAGAATACGTTCTTTCTGTATTCTGAGACTAAAACATAGATTTTTGTGAAAATAAATCATTGAAAACTGTAAGTTCTATCTCGATCTAGTTATCATACTTCATGGGCATTAGAGTTATAATGGATTATGCAGTAAATCTAAATACAATTACAGATTTTTATATTTATCCACACTTAACTTATATTAGTCTTATAACAAATTTTATTTATTTAACATTGATATCCCAAATGAACGAATACAACTTTATTTAAGATCGCTAGCTATCGAATGTTCTCAACTAACACTTAATAAAGTGAGGGAGAGGAACACCGAAATATGCATTTTGAAACATCTGATGAAAATCGCAAATATTTGTCTTGATAAAGAACACAAACCAGACGATCGTAGTCGCTATGCCGATGCCGGCCGTCCAGTGGAAAGTCATTGATACCAGCCCACCACTCCGCACCGCGGTTTCACTCGCACATGTGCGTTCCAGTGCGGGAGACAGAAACACACAAATGTCATACATAATATCTTGAAAACAGACCTTATCGCCAAGGCATACGGCCTATACTTTTGTGATGGTTGCTACCAGTGTTGTGTTTCGCGGTCGTAGGCGCGCTTCCATGCGCCTCCTACCAGGCGAACATAGCACATCAGGAGCATAATTTATTTCTTGTGTCACCGCGTGAAACCGGTTGCGTGGTTTGCGATTTTCTAAGCATTTTAAGGCTTTGAGATCACGTGTACACTGGCGCTTTGTCCACAAGAAAAAACTGTAATATTTGATAAGTCTAGATATATTCTCAAAAAAACTGTCATATAGAAATACTGGTGGCAAATTGGTTTTTGTTTAATGGTATTAATGATTTCCAATTAAGTAACATTAATACGGGAAAATGCCCTAGTAAACTCGTGGCTTTAAATGCACGGCAAATCGACACCGTTGCACAATGATCATCGTTTTAATTAAAGCAAATGATATCATTTATTGTAATGGTCTCCCTAATGAGTTTATGTCGGGTGAGTGTAACGATTCATTATTTTAATTGAAATCACCATTAAGCTTGTGCTTTAACTCCTCAACAACGTAACTTGTTTAATACCGGAGCTGCTTTTACATTCTACCTATATCTACATATAATGTTGGATCTCAAAATAGTTCCGTTATAATTGACCTGAGGATAAACCAATCCACTATCTATATGAAAACTAGGTCATGAAGTTGTACATGCTACGTACCCCCATCTTATTCCAAGGTCGGTGCGAAGGTCCACCCAGCCTCCTATCAGGGCCACAGTTTATTGGTACTCCAGAGCTTCTACAAGGTCTGTGACGTACGCTACCCTACTCTACTAGTTGCATAACTTCCCACCCTCGGGTTATGCCGTCCTAGTATCTGCGTTCGACAGCTAATAAGCCTTGTTATCATAATTTTATTTTTTCATGTCAGATACAAATACTAAATAGGTAGATCGAATTGCGTAACTAAGGGTTAAACACGATTCAGTGTAATTTGTGGACTGGTACAAACATGAATTTGCAACTTATATTTTGGTTTCAGAAATCGCTTAAACTTGTATTGCTAGCTGTACAGTGTTCAATATAATAATAAATAATAATAATAATGCTGGACATGTCACACAGCGCTATCTAGCCCCAAACTAAGCAGAGCTTGTACTATGGGAACCAGATAACTGATAGATACTTATATACGTTTTTTTTGTAAATACATAAGTACTTATTATACATAGAAAAACATCCAGACCCGGAACAAATATCTGTAGATAAATAAATAAGTAAATAAATATTACTGGACATTTCACACAACGCTATCTAGCCCCAAACTAAGCAGAGCGTGTACTATGGGAACTGATAGAATACTTATATACATTTTTTTTTGTAAATACATACTTATAATATATAGAGAAACAACCAGACCCGGAGCAAATATCTGTAGATCATGCAAACATTTGTTCCGCGGCGGGAATCGAACCCGGAATCGAATATTCAATACATTTGTTGCTTTCACACGGTGACCAAGGTGTTACAAGTAGTGGGTAAATTGTTTCACATATGAACCCTGGCAGGGTATTGCAACAGGAAGGCAGATCATGTTTTCGTACCTAAACAGGTAGGCATGCTGTTTACACTTTTAATAATACAAAATTTATTCTATATTTTAATATCTTTCTTTGCGCTTAGGTTATTAATTATTTCTACTTATTTGATTATTAATATTATACTGGCATACCTATCTATGATACATACCTATCCATGTGTTTGTGAACTAAGGAAAGAATAATAATTTATCCTTATGGAATCTTCAGCGCACATAAAAATCACGTAACGAAATAAAACTAACTGAGTGCTCCTGAAACCTGTATATTCACAAAACCTATTAACATACAAATAATTGAAATTTATGTTCCTAGATATTCAAAATAATCTCACTTTTCAATTTATAATCAGAGTAACTCAAAAATTATGATAGTTTAATTAAAATATTGACGTCATATGAACTAAATTGAAAAGTAAATTTAGTAAATGATAAAATTTTCTACAATATTGTTTCAATTACGGCTTGGCCACATATATCATTGATGTCAAACTATTGAAATCTATAAACAGTATGAAAACATTTATTTGACTTCAATACTCATTCAATTACCTAAATTGTTAACTTCGACGGTTAACCCTCATCGTATTGAATTCAGAATTATTTGTATTTTCTCTTGTGTACTAGGCGAAGTCTATATTCTATAGGTCGTCGTCGGTCGTCGTCCAAAAGTTTTCAGATGTTCGTAAGTGTTCCCTTTAACTTAGGTACGTATTCCCTCCTTCCATATCTATATGAGAACTAGTTTGAACTGGCTCGTATTGTTAGGGCAATGAATATGAGGTAATGTTTATCCCTTATGGCATCACTACAAAGTCAGGATATATCAAAGTCAAGCGGACAGAGACCCGGCCACCTTTGTCAGACTCAGTGAATTGTTTATATCGGTCAATTCACATACTTAATATGATTCTACTTATATTTGTCTGTATATTATTGGACGTCTTGTAACATGAACGTTGTCCAAAACAACCACTAACGTTTGTTCGCATTCAGTTTTATTTGTTTAACTTCGAAAATAATACACGTGTACCCTAATAGCAGATTATATTTGAGTTCATTTTGAATGTGTTTGTATTTAGTCTATCTAAGTATCATTTTGTTACTATAAACTTGAGCAGTTACAAAAACGAGACAAAAGAACTTGTTATGAAGTATGTATCATTAAATTGTAGGTATAATTTGCTTGAATATCCGTCTGTAGTTCCAAGAATTTACTGAATAGCAGAAAAAGTATTTGATTAACATTTTATTGGATAGAGACAGCAAAACATAGAACCGCACAAAAAAAACTACGAGTATCTATTACCTGGCGAACGGAGATTCTTTAGTAGCGCCACCGTCAGTTTTTTTACTGCTACGCGTCGCTTGTTTTTCTGGCAGCTAGCAGCTGATTTTCGGCGTGGCAACTACTACAAATGCCAAACAAACTCGGCACGCGCGTAACCACATGTACTGACGTAATTTACCGGTCAGGCCACGCCTCCTCTTCCGTCCCGCTCCAACCAGCTGATTTCATCGCCTGTCTCGCTCACCAGTGCAGCGTGACTGATCGTACAACTCTACAAACTATTACAATCTTAATGCATTACGAGATAACGTTCATTGTCGTTAAACGGTAGTGCGAGGCGGCATCGCGGTCCCGGCGCTATCTCGCTCGCTCGACACGCGTTTGCTTTTCGTCGCGGTGCGTAGAACTCCTACCGGTTTCTGGTCGCCTGGTGTTTTGCCGCCACGGATTGCAGCCGCGGACGAGCGGTTGACACGGGTTTGACAAGCGTCGATCGGTCCGCCAGCTAACGCGTACAAAACGTTTTATTTTTTCGTGCTCATTGATTATGACGTAATTAGATAATAAGGATTTGTGTTTATTTGTTTGCAGAAGAGGAGCCAAAGGCGCCGGTGTCGCTTCGTGTGGTGACGGCGGTGTCAGCGCGCAGCAACGGCGTCAATGGTGTGGTGCGGCCGTCGTCGCCGCTGGCGGTGACCCCCTGCCTGCCGGTACCGGTGGCGCTGCCAGTGCCGGTGCCGGCGGCGGTCGCGCTCGTGCCCCCCGCCCCAGCACCCGCCCCCGCACCTACCGTCACCGAACCACCCCCCGCGCCGCTCCACGACTTCGCACAAGAACATTCCAGGCCGCGTACTACAAGCAACAATCATGGGTATGTTCGCCTGGTAGTTGAGATGTCAAAAACAGCTGTTCCACTCGACCAAAACAAGAATTAGTAGTCGCGCCTCGCGCGCATCGTTTTAGTAAGTGACGAGTTGATAGGTTTTTTATTAGGGATACTTGTATAATTTTGGACTGACACTTTTATATGAATACTACGGGCAAAATGTTATTGTGAGATGTTTTTCATTCAAATAAAAATTGAACATATCAAATAAAAAGTAGATAAAATAATAAAAGAATAATGGAAAATAAATAATGATATACATTCTAGGTAGGTGAATTAAATAGTATTCTAAAATAGCTTAGCTCAGACACAAAGTGTTTATCTTGTTGCTAATTACGATGACGGTCTCCAATATGCAATTAGCAGACTATTATTACGCAACTCGAAGAAGGAACTCTTGTAAATTACTTAACAGTTTGCAAAAACTGCGAACTTTTATCCGAGCCATAAATTACGATAACACTAAAATATGTTAAACGAAACAATTGTTATAATGATGACATCAGCCACTGTATCAACAGAATAACAATTTTAAACATACTATTTTATAAAAATTGTAATAATTTTATACTTAATTGTGCTTGGATTGGAATATAAGTATTTTTGACGATACTAGACCCATAGCTTGATGTTTCTCTAATTCTTTATCTCAGTTAAGATTTGGCTTAAATAAAGGTGATTATAAAACAAGTTAAATTATATGCTTCAGCTAGAATATAATTCAGATCATTGACGTTAATAGATTATACCTGCATACTGGGCCCTTCGCCTATTATTGATTGATTGATTAGAATATATTTCTAACCCTCGAAAACAACAGACACGTTCATAGATTGTTTTCTTATATAAAGAAAGAAAACATTTTATTCAAAACTACAGAGTAAAAAAGAAAAATAAAAGACAACAACAACAGAATCTAACTTAAGCACTAACCAACTTAAAAACTGTGTGGGGATGAATTGGTACTCAGCATGATGCTACGGCATGTTCAGTATTCAGTATTTTATTGCGTTCATACAAAGTGGATTAAAATATGTATTACATGTCAGATCTTGTTGACTAGTCAAGAGTCCAGCACTTCATATGTACCCTGCAAGTAAGGGTGTAGCAATATTAAAGCTAACAGGCAGGTCTAGTGGAATCAAAGTTGGCCGATTTTATGTTTTGAATTTGATTGCTTAGTGAAATCATTTACATGTCTTGTCGTTAAAAAAGTCGTCTAATGTGTAGTCTAATTTTAATATGCCTCAGCGCTGGTCTTCCGCTGAGTCCAGTTTAGATTACCTCACGTACATCTTGATCAATATCACATATTATAGATATTGACATATTGATATAATATATAAATATATTATAGATATTTTTTTTATTTTTTTTTACCATAATATGATTGCTTTACCGCTTCAACATATCTGATGGTGAGGAATTAGACCGGCTCCCCACCAGCGCCGGCTTACGTAGTAGCTACGGACTCCCCTTATATTGTTGACATTGTTATTGACATATTGATATAATATATAAATATATTAAAATATAATATATTGATATAAGGTTACTTTGCCACATAAAAATGTAAGCAGGTCGTAATGGAAATTGTAATTTTATCCTTGCCTTTCTGCTCCTGTTGTGCGCAAGAATCCTTATTCTTATTAGTGTTGTGTCAAGGTTTGGATAATCGTGGATTGAATAATATATCGTATCCTTGCCGCGTATGCATCATTCATAGCAGGTGGCATAGGCCTTTAGAATACGGACAATTGTACTGCACAATGTTATTCAATTACTTGTAATTGGGGTACACTGATACGATATAATTTGAAATTTGTTTCGGTACTTTTTTCGAATTTAATGTGAATAAAATTATATCACAGATGACATTCATCGTCTGGTTCATCAAAAAAAAATATAAGTATTTTATCAGTTATCTGGTTCCCATAGTAAAAGCTCTGTTTAGTTTGGGGCTAGACAGCGCTGTGTGAAATAACCAGAAATAAATGTTTATTTATTTATTTTTTTATGGGAGTAATAAGAAACCCCTAATAAATTGTTTACTGTATCGTGTGGGTTATAATATGTTTAGGATTTCAACTTTTGGAAAATGTTTTCACAATCGTGAGATTTTATTTCGGGGCAAGCCACTAGTTAATACTGCGGCTAGTTTTAAATTATCCATCTAGAACCCAATTTTTGTTTTTGTACTGCCATCAAGTCCCATCAGCTATTTACAACTTTACAACCATGAACTTGTGGCGACTTTTAGTCTAGGCTAACCAAGATCTCCCCGTCGTCGATCAGGAGCTTTGCTAACCTAGTCTTGAACAACCCCTCGAGAACTATACGACTACTTTTCGTTTCCAGTTCCATCGGCTGTTTTCAACTCTATGACTAACAACTTAGGAGCTGCTTTCTTGCAGGCCAACCCAGATCCCCTCCCCACCGTCGGTCAGCAGCAGCAGCGGCAGCAGCGGCAGCGCCCCGCGCGCCGGCACGCGCGAAGTCCACAACAAGCTGGAAAAGAACCGTCGCGCGCACCTCAAGGAGTGCTTCGAACTACTCAAGCGACAGCTGCCGGCCACGCCGGATGATAAGAAGTGCTCGAATCTCTCCATACTGGGTTCCGCCATTAGGTATATACAGGTGAGTCAACCAAACTGTCATAATTAGTCGTATACGATTTTCCGTGCCACCTTTACACATCACTCACTTTTACATTCTCTCTCATAGGGGGCAGGGGTGATTTAGGCTGTGCGTGGTTTGTCAGTCTCTTTTTTAGTGTTTATATATCAGGCATTCACGTAACGGTTTTGTGCATTTCGATAGGTTTATCTGTACGTCTGGAAGGAATTGCTTCTAAGTGATAAGAATAGTAGTTTTGTGGTTCTGATATTTTAGTTTCTTTTGTTTACAATTAACTATTTCCATACCATCCATGGCTTGGTCCAGATAAAAATTTGATCCATTAAATCTTAACCGGGTGAAAGTATTTACGCCAAAAATCAGCTATTCCATACATTTGATCAGCTAGTTAATAAATTGTCAAATTTACACTGATCTTATTTCACATCCAATCAACAATATAGATCCCGTTATCAAAGCAACAATAGAATTTTAATCAAATGAACTGAATATTGAATTTATTTGATGTTAACTTTTCGTCGTGTCTCCTCATATTTATGCAACACATGCCTCTCCTTGGACTAATCTTTATGCCTACACATGTGATTACAAAGAAGGGCAGACATTTACGTAGATACATGTTTCATTTACATTTGTTTACTCTAAGTCCTATATTTTATTTTAATTACCTATTTATGACGTTGGTGTCTCTCTTCTGACTTCCAGATGTTCAAATCTAAATAATTATGAACAGATTCGCACATTGACTTTTTACGGGTAGCCACAGACTTGTTTATCACAAGTAGAGGGCACGATATTGACAACCTTACAATTTGATTAAACCGTGAATGAAACTCCTGCGAAGACTTGTGTGACCTTCTTCGCTTCAAGCTGGGTCCACGTGGCGAATCACTGCCCCTGACCCCTATTCTGGTAGAGAGGCTTTCGAACAATTCAGCGACATCTGTAGCCTCATTTAACAATTTCACCTCCACGCAAAGTTTTTTTTTTTTTTATTCCAATTTATTATAAGGTCCTTTATAAGGATACATGTCGGTCCTATCGTATGTACAAGTTAATTGAATCAAAGATACAAACAAAGCAAACAAAATAAAGATTAACAACAAAAATTAACTTATTTAAATCGGTCCCGCACCACAACACGCAAAGTTCAAACCTTACATAGGCAAGTGACCTTCTGATATAGAGACCTATTCAAAATTATAATTATAAACAAGTTAACTATTTACTTTGAGATGTGTTTTATTGTTTTAATACTCTTAGAACTAATAAATAATAACAGTGACGTCAAATGAAAAGTAATTTCGTAAAGGCTTTGTGTACAAATACCCCATAGTTTTTTAGGATTACAGAAAAGACGTACAACTTTCTAGTTGAGAATTCGTCACGTGAATGGCGCGAAGTACGTCTACGCTTCATTGATAAATTTCAACGATTTTAGAAGATTGCTCGAGCGGTTGAACTTTAACCTTTTAACAACCTTTATCAAATTTTTCCTTTATTAATCTTTGTTTCCGTGGAGCACCCAGTTTCTATTATAAGACTGAGGTATTTTTACTAACTTAAAGTACAATTTTGTTTCATTTTTTATTTAAAGCTCGTACAGCTACACATTGTTTCACTTTATCAGGGTTTTTATAAGTTCAAAACAAGCTTCCATGATAAAAATGATACCATAAATCTACGCAGACGGGGAGTAAACAGTTATATAACGATGAAATATGCGTACCCAACCCCTGAGAAGCGTAACTTGTTTCCAAAGTTCGCGACCTTCTCAAGTATTATAGCGCCCTGGTCTGCCTGCAGGTGCTTCGACGTAAGGAGCGGGAATGCGAGCACGAGATGGAGCGACTCGCCCGCGAGAAGATCGCGGCCCAACAGCGACTGGCGGCGCTCAAGAGAGAGGTCTCGGTGCGAGCGACCGTACGCCCGCGGACTATCGGTACGTTGACCTCCTGCGCACTTCTGCTCGCCTGGTACTTTCCGCCGAGATTATTTAATATTTGGCACTGTTGCGTACTAATTTCCAATAGTAATAATTAATAATTTTAATAATTGAACGCAAATAATAATTATGCGACGGGTCTAACTGGTAATCGACGGAAAGTTGTTTTGCGGTAAACAAATGAGTATCGAACGCGTGGTGCCACCTGTTGGCCGCGCGTGGCATATGAAGTTTGTTTCGTTATGTTTGTGAAGTTGCTACAATTAACTGTTACTAAACATGCATAATTTATTTTCAGATCCAATTTCGGATGATAAGATTAGAGAAGAGCAAGTTAACGGACAAGTTTTAGGAATAAGTGTAAGTACTTTTGCTAATTAACTAGCAGCAGTGCCAAGCTTTATGGCCGCTCTAAATACGCTCGCGACTAAAAAACTGACTTGTGACGCAAACGAAGAAATTATGAAACAAATGACAAGAGCTATCTTTTCTAATATATCTTTGTCCGTTTCAGATCGCCACCTCACCCCCGCGGCCGATGGACTCGCCCCCGCACACGTTGAACTTGAGCACGAAGCTGCGTACGCTGCCCATACAGATCACACCCACCACCTCGCAGGTATGCGCTCCTGGTACTTTGATACAATTTAGAACCCTCCTAATCCGAGATTAGGATTTAGGAGTTCACCTTACGACAGCGCCATCTGTTGGTAGGTCATATTTTAGACTGGCGTTTTTGCAAGTAGTGTTTCAGAAATGGTTCTGGGTAATTGTACGTTTTGGTTGGATAATATGAAACCTTTAGTTTCGTTACCTGTTCTTTAGAGGGCGCTGTCGTGTCCTGTGGATTATTTTCTGGGTCATAAATATAATGTTACAATTTAGACGTAATTTATTTTCTCTAATTTTATGTATTCTAAAAGGATCATTAAAAAGAACAACCAGCCTTGTTTCTTGCCTTTCTTTCTTGGCTTGGCCGCGAAGGAACAAGCAGCAAAATTGACGTTTCAAAGTGATCCTTGTGATGTTAATGAATAAAAACATTTTGAATTTTAATATTTCCAAAACTAAACAGTGGTTGTATTATTTTCAGCAAGTTGTCCGGACTTCGTACGGACGACATAACACCCTTACTCTAACTACGTTAGCTCCTGCGGATGTGACTTCTCAACAGGTAAAATATTACTCATATTGTTATATCCAACTTCTCAGTGGCGCGGCGGTCATAATAGGCCTTGTGGCCGCAGGGATATTAAAGCCACAAAATAAAATAAAAAAACAACATCCCTCTTGTCTTTGACATTGGCGGTCCCCCACCACTGTCCCACACATCTGTCAAGTGTCCATGGTGTGGGTGATGTTGGCCCACTTATTAGGATTTTTTTATAAGATGCAGTGACGTCACAATTCCTTACCCCACCTAATGTTAAGATGGTTACCACTGCCTATTACAAGACTTGACCGATATGTACTCTATTGCGCTCGCTACCCTGAGGCATACACGTGAAAAGTACAATGTGTCTAAAAGATTGTGGGATGACCTCCGTGGCGTAGTGGGCGAACAGCTTGCACCGCTGCACAAGCTTTGCTAAGTTTGGGGCTAGATAGAGTTGTGTGAAATTTTTTCCGAAAAAATGTCCGTAAATTTTTTTTTATTTGATTGTATCAGCATCTTCAAATCTGTTTTTTAAAAATGTTTATTTATAATCTGTGTCTTATAATCTGACGGGGGAAAAAAATATATCATCTGTTTTTAATTAATTTCAGAACGGGCATACGTTAGAAAACGGTGTAACTAACGCGCTTAGCACGTTGGTGCATCCAGCTCAAATACATTTGCCCATTTCACAGGTAAGTGACAGATTCATCCACTTTTCCGGTTTCTGTTCTATTTAGTTTTTAGTTATTGTAGGTAGGCTATTGGATGAAAATCTTCACTAAACCACTAGATGAAATGCATTACTCTTTTGGAGATAATAATTACTGATTTAAAAGTGTATTTATCGCGTATCTACATACCTTTTTTGTTTGTTATTTCGACGTTTCGTGTGTTACAACAACCGCGATCGCGGGCAGACTGGAGTACTGGAGTCTTGAAAATGTAACTAACAGAGAGACAGTGTTACTTTCGAATTTATAATATAGGTTTGTACTAGCTGACCCTTCCGCTTCGCATGCGTGGTTTATCAATAAAACATTACCCTCCTACGCAATCGGGTAAAAAGCAGCCTATCTTTCAATCCCGGTAATAATCTTTTTATAGATAGATAATTCTTTATTGTTACACCAAATTACAATAACTTAACCTAGAAAACTTAAAGACTAAAACATGGTGGTACAATGGGCGGTCTTATCGCTGAAATCGATCTCTTCCAGGCAACCTTTGGATGGACTGGATTGAAAAAAACAATTACCAAATTTAATCGAAATCGGTCCAGCCAGCAGAGAGACAGAGGGCCAGAGTTACTTTATTATTATTATTACATACATATAAGCCTGTTGTGCCCCACTGCAGGGCAAATGCCTCCTTTTCCTCTTTCTACTCGTCTCTGTTGTTCGCAAGTAAGGGCCAATCTTTGAGGTAGGAGTTTAGAGAGAGTTTAGTTTAGGAGAGAGTTACTTTATATTATTTAATATTAGTATTTAACATCAGTATGGATTATTCTTAGCAAACATACCGTTTAGTTGTGAATACGTAACAAACAGACAGAGAGACAGAGGAACAGGGTTACTTTAGATTTTTTTTAATTTTAGATAATTGTATTGTATTGTATGTATATTGTTTTGTAGGTAGTGAGTACCGGCGGGCTCGTGGTGGGTCCGGCGCTGCAACTGCTGTCCACGAGCGCCGGCCTGCGCGTCTTGCAGGCGCCGCCGCCGGCTGTTCACACCAATGGTGACCACTCTTTATTATCTTACTTGCTACCTATATTCATTTCTCAACAATCTAATCTAAATGGATGTTATTAAATAGATAGGTGAATAAATTATCAAAATATAATAAATAAAATTTAATGTCTCTGTAATATAAGTATTGATTTAAATAATAATATTTGACAATCACTCGAGCCGTTTATTATATATTATTTTATTTAATAATTTAATTTTACAAGCAATTTACATAAAGTTTTTTAAGATTTCCACATTTGATATACCCTTCAATGTATTAAGTTAGACACAGCCAATAACTGAACCAGTATTAATTTTGTTCCCGCAGGTATAACCACTGGGGACAATCATAGGATACCAAAATCTGAAAATGGAATCATCTCATCAACACCCGTAACCACAGGTAATAAACAATTATTACAAAATATATCATACCACTAGCTGACCCACCCGCGACTTCGCACGGGTGGTTTTTCAATAAAACATTACCCTCATTTTGCGAAGGTAGCTAAAAAGTAGCCTCTGTCCTTTCCCAGGATATAATCTATCTCCTTGCAAAATTTCATTACGATCCGTTCAGCCGTCTAGTCGTGTAAAGGTGACAAACAAACAGAGTAATGTATGTATTATACATATAAACCTTCCTCTTGAATCATTCTATCTATTGCTAAACACTGCATTAAAATCCGTTGAGTAGTTTAAAAGATCTAAGGGAACAGACAACGGAAGCGACGTCGTTTTGCGACTTTTAACTGCGAAAGTAACTGTTTGTTTGTTTGTTACCTTTTCATAACTAAACGGCTTAACGGATCGTAATGAAATTTGGCAACAAGATAGATTATATCCTGGGGAAGGGCATAGGCCAATTTTTACCCGAGTGCGCAAAAGGAGGGTAATGTTTTTATTGAAATACTACGCATGCGAAGCCGCGGGCGAGTCAAGTCAAGCAAGTATTAAGCTTCATAGTGAACAAACTAGTGAACTCATCGATGGTATAAAAGGTCTACATTTAATATATTGTCAGTTTTTAATCATTATTATAAATACGGGATTTATCACGTACCGTCTTATCGGTGTTTCGACCGACAATGTTTCGGTTCAATTCCGAACAAGTGCGAGGCGAGACTTTATTCGGAGCGGATCGCACTCACTCTGATGAAGTTTCACGAATTAAACTGAAAGAAATCACGAAAGTTTTTTAAGTAAAATTGTCAGTTTTTGCTTTCGTTACCTATTATGGTATCCTATTGTACGTTACCGGACCAAATATGACGCGCTATACATGTTATGTATATAGAAAGATGCATTTAATTATTTATACCATCGAACACACACATACATATTATTAACAAAATAACTCGATAACAAACAATTTAAGAATATACATAAAAGCGTAAAACATAAACGATTAGGTATAAGTATAAAAACAAGACTGGTCAAGTACAAGTAGCACTCGCGCAATAAGAGTTCCGAACCTATATAGGTTTATTTATGCAAATTAAGCAGCGCCATCTAGTTATGTGACCGGTAAACCAATAAAACTTTTAAGACATATCTTAAAACTGTTCAAGCCGATTGGTTCAGACTATTTGTCCGCATTACGTAAAGGTTTACTGGACGAGAATGCTATCTAGCATTAAGTTCGCCTGAGTGCAGATTATTTTTATTTTGTGCAATAAAGAATTTTTCATTCATTCACTCAGTAATTGCTGATATTATCAGCTGTGACAGACGGGCGGACGGATGGACAAAGTCGAACCATAAGAGTTCCGTTTTTAACATTTTGGTCTGGAACACTGAAAAGATCATAACTAACAATATGTTATGGATTATTATGATTTAACAAATAAATACTTGCGACTGGCTTCGACCGACTTGATCATGGATCCATGTACGCTCGCGCTTGCCTGCTATCGCTCGATCTATTAGATCTTTACATAAGAAATTGGCGATTTGTATGGAAAAAGAAAAATTATTTTATTTAACTGAAATTTTTAAGTTATTAATAATAATAAATCAAAGTATGAACCATCGTTATCTATGAAGTTTTGCCATTTTATCGGTAGTTAATTGATTCCTTTGCTGAAAAAATTGTGGGAGCGAGAATCAATAAAATCTTTGAAGGCGGTTTTGACAGTCTCATTGGAATTGAATTTTTTTCCTTGCAAGAAGTTGTCCAAAATCCGGAAAAAGTGGTAACCTTTTGGAGCAAGGTCCGGGAAGTACGGTGGGTGTCGGAGACATTCCAATCGCAGCTCCTCTAATTTAGCGACCGCCTGTTGTGCAGTGTGCGGTCTAGCGTTGTCCTGAAGCAGCAGTGGGCTAGAGCAGTTGACCGGTCTTGGTTGTTTAACGGCTAGCTTTTCCATCATGGTTTGCAATTGTTGACAATACAGATCTACCGTGATCGTCTAGCCAGATCTTAGGAAGCTGTAGTGGACGACACCAGCACTGGTGCACCAGACACTTACCAGTACTTTTTTCTGAATCAACTTTCACTTGGGGCAGGATTTGGCCGGTTCTCCTGGGTTCAACCATTGTGATGAGCGTTTCCGATTTTATCACTTACACCGAAGCCTGCCGCTGACTCTGACGTGGTTTGCGATGGATCCGCTTCCACGATCAGTTTTAATTCTTTATTATCAACTAGGGTCTCCGGCGAGGTTTGTTCTGTAGGTCTAAACTTCCAGAATGAAAACGTAGAAACCAAAACCGTACCGTGTTTTCTTTTACGGTAGCTTCCCCATACACATAATTAATCCTTCGAGCTGTTTCTGCAGCGCTGGTGCCACGGTGGAACTCGTATTCGTAAATAACCCGATATTTTAAGTTTTCCATATTGTGAACAAAACGATGTAAAAGAAAAATCAAATAGCGCGAAAAAAAATGAATCACTAAATTGAAAACTACAAATACACAAGCCTAAATTTGAAATCAATTTGAATTTGGAATTCTTAACCAAACGCCAAATATTTGAGATCAAAGGGGCCAGTTTGACAAAACGCCAATTTCATATGTAAGGCCCTAATACTAAACTTAACTTCTGTACTATTTTGTGCACAGCACGATTCAGGTGGCCACTTAAAGAAAACAAAGTTTTATGAACCATTGATACGCTGAGAATAAGATGATTGAACAATAAGTTGTTAGTTACAGATGGAAGCATGGTCGTGAGTGGACTGACTCCGATAGTAGTGTCTCAGCCGGGCACGCACTTGTTGCAAACGCATACACTCACGCATAAGGTTTGTACAATCTGTCGCTATATATATCTTTACATAGTATAAAATGAACTCGCTTCCGCTGTTCTTAAACTACCCAACGGATTTTAATGCAGTTCTCAGCAATAGATAGTGATTCAAGAGGAAGGTTAATATGTATAACTAGCTCCGCCAGTGGCTTCGCACGCGTTGTTTGTCAACAAAAAGTAGCCTATGTGTTAATCCAGGTTATAATCTACGTACATACCGATTTGAACGTAACTGTGTCTCTGTCTGTTTGTTACCTTTTCGCGACTTAACTTCTCTACAGATTTCGATGGAATTTGGTACCTTATACCTAGATAGATTATGAATGGACTTGAGGTATATGATACACTTTACGCGACTGCGCAGAAGGAGGGTAATAATTTATTGACAAACCACGCGTACGAAGCCGCGGGCGGGTTAGCTAGTCACATTATAAACTCGAATTGGACCAAAAGCAACAAATAGCTCTAAAAAAAGTATTAAAGCTCTGCTTTGTTTGCGGCTAGATAGCGCTGTGTGAAATGCCCAGCAATATTTATTTATTTTTTACTAGCTTCCTCCAGCGGCTTCGCACTCGTTGTTTGTTAATATAAAGTAAGCCTATGTTTGAATCCAGGTCATAATAATTATATCAACACACCAAATTTCATCGAAATTGGTTTAGCCATTACGACGTGATTGACAAACAAAAAAACAAAGAAAAGTTAAAGAGCACTATCTTTCACAGTAATTTTATATTATTATAAGTATATATTTATATTAAGTATATATTCTTATTCTATATAATTTATTTATTATAATTATAATATTATTATAACATACTTTAGGTTTTATATGTCATATTAGTTTTTGGGTATAGATATATATTTATTTATGTTCTTGTACACTCTCGTACCTTTAAAATCATCTCTCTCTCTCTCTCTCTAGCCTCAAAAGTTTGCTGGAAGAAAACTCTTCTTAGGGTTAAGCTCGCCTTTGTACATGACCTCTATTTATGTATTTTAAAATATATATGCTTGTGTGCAATATAGAATCAAATAAATAAACAAAACATCCAAACGTTCGTATATACTTCCGTACTAGCTTCCGCCCGCGGCTTCGCACGCGTTGTTTGTCAATAAAAAGTAGCCTATGTGTTAATCCAGGTTATACTCTACGTACATACCAAATTTGATTAAAATTCATTCAGTAGTTTTTGCGTGAAAGAGTAACAAACATCCACACATACATCCATACAAACTTTCGCGTTTATATTATTACTGGGATTTGTGTGATTTATTATTAACTTTTAAGATAAATTAAAAAATCCCTCTTATTTATCAGTGTTATTGTACAATATCCTCTATTTCCAGATGATGGAGACTCAGATGGTGAAGGGGTCAGTGAGCGCGCAGTACCTCAGCGCGACTACCATCGTGAAGCCGGTCGTCGTGCTCTCCAGCGCGCACGCGCACGCGCACGCACACGCGCATGCGCCCTGAGCGCGTCGCGCTGACAACACTGAAGCCGATCGCACTTCACAGGACCGACCTGGGATCGACCATTTCAATAAACCAAGACAATCTGAATCTAGCAGATCTAAACATAAAAGCATTCATAAAAATGCTTCGTATGGAGTAAACTATAACTAAAGAGAGGAGAGGGAAGATTCTACAAAGGTGGCCGAATGTTAAGTTACGGTTACTGAGGTCAGTTGGACATGCGGAGGAATAAAGCTGTCAAATGGAGCCTTATAGTTTGGTCGACTATAGGTGTGGAGGATTCCGTCGCGTTACGCGTAATGCCGTTTTGTGTTTGTGTGTGACTCTCACTGCCAAAGGAAAGCAATACACCATTCCTGTGACGTCCGCTGTCTGGGAATCATCAAGAATTGAAATACAACATGAAAATGAAGTCATCTAATGAAGATCCATTCAGATTTAGTCGTAAGAACATATTTATGTCCTTAAATCTTAAACAATCTGTCTACTTAGAATATATAGTGTGATTGTATAAATTGAATGCCGCAAACTACGAGGTTATCCAGCAGTGTGTCAAAAAATGGAGACTTTGTTTTTCGTCTCGAGATGAATGGATTCTTGATAGGTTAGAGATTCTGTATGATTCTGAGATCCGTGGTTTTCACGGGTGTTCCTCGATCGACCGATTAGTTGCCCCATCAGTCCGTCTAACACATTTCTCTATGGTACATGGTGTGAGGCCAGGAGAACATACAAAAATATTCATTGGACGACCTCCGTGGCTAGTGGGTGAATAGCCGGCTACGATGCTGGAGGTTGTGGGTTCGATTACCGCCGCGGAACAAATGTTTGCATGATCTACAGATATTTGTTACGGGTTTGGGTATTTGCTTACTTTGGGGCTAGATAGCGCTGTGTGAAATGTCCAGTAAAAAAATTGACTGGACTAGGTGTCGGACGAACGGGGAACATCCATTTTGACACAGCATAGATGGGTTGAACGCGGCCACGCGTCTTATGTTAAGATCGCGTCTTATTTAAATATACATATATGCAATACCTACTTGTAAGATGGTGATAGCGAAGTGACAAATTGTGATGTGCGAGCGTCTACCGGCCAAATTATATTATTTATTATATATATATAATATAATATTATATATATAATATTATATATATATATATGTGTATATATAATATTATTTTTGTACAACTATTCCATATTGTGATTGCAAAACAATAATTTAATTATTTATTTATTTAAAGTTCGGAGCGGATGCCTTGAATTAACTTAGAAATTAGGACAGCCGTCTTTTGTATATAGAGGTTTAAACTTACAGTTTAAAGGTCAGTGCACACCGCAACGAGTAAGCATGATGTATCGTGATGTACCCTGATGCGGTGTGAGCTGACTTTAACACTTTAGAATGCAGTTCTGCAAGCAAGTCTCATATAACATGAATGGTTTAAATTAATAATTAGTAAGATTATAAATAAAGTGTACTTGTTACGTATAGAGTGTACTGAGATAATTATTTTTTGTAAATCTGTGATGCTGGGTAGGTACTATAGTGATGTACAAAATCGTCTTTAGGTGTTGTCAATTCTAACTTGTGTCGATGTAAAAACTAAGATATACTAATGTGGCTTATTCGTGTCGAAAAATGCAATATTTTAAACTACTTTGTGATAGGCACTAGGAGACCATGATTTGAATAGGCTCGTCTATCCTGCTCTAGTGCATTTATTTGACTGAGACAGATGTAGTTTGTAGGTTTGTGGATTACATTGTTGAAGCCTTATTTGGATGTGTGAATAATCGAAAGATTGAAAATAGAAAATCTTTTAAAAATGTAAATTTACTTTTAATTGAAGGGCGAGATGTTTTTATGTACAATTGTAAATATAGAACGCTTCTGAAGTCTAAGTGAATTATTAAAATGGTCCCTCATAGCGCAGGCCCACTTCACCCTGATGTTGCGTCTCACAGAAGATCGTCTAGACTAGAAACTTGATAACCCCAACTATAAATAATAATAAAATACATTTATTACAGACAAACAAGCTCCATAATTTGCTAGTAACAATTATTTCTGCCTAGTTGGCAGGTTGCCTGGAAGAGATCGCTTTCAGCGATAAGGCCGCCCACTGTATTGCCTTATTTATTCTAGCCTAGTACTTATTTTTTTTATTTCTGTTTGTGTGGTAATTCAATAAAGAGTTATCTATCCATCTATTTCTTACAGCTAAATTAATACCTCAACCAGAACAAAACTAAACACTATAAAATACACAGAAAAGAAAAATATATTGCTAAAAAAAAATCCACTATGTTATATTTAGTTTGTGTTGAACGAATGAATGAATGAATAAAAACACTATTGTACAGCACTAAAGAAACAAACATAAAAAAATAACAAAGCAACAAGCACAATGGGCGGTCTTATTGCTTAGAAGCCATTTCTTCCAGACAAACTGGATGGAGAGTATTTTTGTAATATAGATTTGTCTTGTAACGGGTTCTTTCTTTGCCTTGGTCAGGCCTTAACCTTTTTGTCCTAACGTGCCTCCAAAAGACTTTAAATTAAGTTAATAAAAGCTTAAATTAGCTTTATTATTAGGTTAATTAGGTGCGTGAGCGATGAAGTCTTGTGAGAGATGATGAAAGGTGAATGTAGAATTAACCAGTGCCTCTCGAAGGCAATTATAATGCATTTCTTGATTATTGATTGCTCACGATCATTTACGGTACTCTTGTAAGCAATATCACACTAATATTATAAATTTTAAAAGGCACGCGTAACGGCTGAACCGATTTCGATGAAATTTGGTGTTTAAGTAGATTATAACCTGGATTAACATAGGCTACTTTTTGTTGACAAACAACGCGTTCGAAGCCGCTGGCGGCAGCTAGTTGGTATATAAATCAGTTTACTTACCACTGACCGTATTATGGGTGCGGTATTTTGACTCACATGTAACGCTTAAGATGAAAAGGGAAAGGTTATTGTAAATACTTTTGTAGGGCATTTATTTTTATCTAATAGTACCTGTCTAAATAGATCTGCCTCTTTTAAACGAGGAAGTAACATTACGCCCTTTGATGTAAGTAATGGAGTTAAATGCAAATTTTAAATTCTAAATGTGTAACTATTCTAAAGTAAAAATTTAGTAAAAAATCTGGTATATACGAATGTGACAAGGTTCTATAGCTCTTAAAAATATTGACACTTATTAAGTTTTAGTTATTGAGCGTTACTGTTACGTAGTTTTTTATACTCAGGGACGGATTAGGCACATTCCTAGGGGCCCCGCACCGACTAGGGGCCCACGGGGGCCTAGTCGATGCGGGCCACGCACCTAGAAAAAAAAAACGTTTCATTCGTGACATTCTCCAATAAGATCATTTCAATGAAAGCAAAAAGCAGGAGTCGGTCTGATCGACTGACTTTTGTAATAAATAGAAAAATAATATAATAGAAAAATATATTTTTAAAAGTAAGAAACGGGGGAAAGAAAGGGGGCCCCGAGAATTACATTGCCTAGGGGCGCCGATTGGGTTAATCCGGCCCTGTTTATACTGGCTTGTATATCTTGATGGAGTTAATACTAACTGTGCCAACTACAGTTAAATAGTGCTTATTTAATGATAGGCTACTAATACTAATAGGTTTCTCCGTGCTTCATCTTAGACCACATCATCGCTTACCATCAGGAGCTTGCGGTTAAACGAAGATTATCGAAAAAAAAAGTTAAAAAAAAGGCCGAATCTCTTCCAGATACCGAAATCTCTTGAGAGGTATTCATTTATTGTTATAGTGTTATCCGAACAGTTGCGGAAATTTCTAAGATTTTAAAACCATCTCAAAAATGTTCAAGCCTAGATGGACTCTGAGAGGTTTTTCCTATATTAGCTGTATTGATGTCGCATAAGCTACCGGACTCTGGAACTAAATTTTTAAATAAAACTCGGTATCTAGACCATCTGCTGATTATGGAAGATACTCTTTTGACCCGTATTCTAGATTAAACTCAAAATTAAATCGAGACTAGAGAAATCGAGTTTTTGATAGTTTAATCTGTCGATAAATCTACGCTTAACTATTAACGTTTGAAATTAGTTCTGGATTAGTTTTAAAATCATTTCAAGAGCTTTAACTAGAGCCTGTCTGAGGTAAACTTTGTACAAAACATTCTTAAGTAGGGTTTTCACTAAAACTATTTATTTCATTCAACGAAAATAACTTGCAGTGTATAATGAGTGTATAATACGTACACAACCCCATATTTTTGTGTGAATATTTAAAAAAAAATCAGTTTTTCTGCCAACAATTAGCTTGTTAGCATAAAATTGCTAAAATTTGACAGGCAATTAATATTATTGCAATAATTTAAATTCGATTGATATGTAGAAATAGTGTGGAATGATTGCAATAATTACAATTTGGATAAATAACTTAAGACAAAATTTGTGTTATGTAATCTATACTAACAAGTATGTTTTTATTTTTAAAATACTACAATTATCTTCCATTTGAATATAAATTTTTATTTAAAAAGTAGAAAAATTAGGCCCCGCTCCACAAAGTATGCGAAACAGTATTTTTCAAAATTGTTAAAAGATATTTTGTCACTTTGCCTAAAATAGGCGAGAAGATATGTAAAAAATATATAAATAAGAGAGAAAAATATTTTAAAGATAATAATATTATGAAGCTGAAAATGCTCATGTAAATAAATATAGTACCTAGTGTATAAAACTCTTAATAACGTGACAAATACAAAATGAAAATATATTTATTATGTGTTTTTGTTTGTTCCTTTTCATTTAATCCCTTTAGTGGTTCGAAAGTATATCGCTGTATGTCTGTTCGTTACGTTTTCACAACTAACGGCGGGACCTACATATCTCGATGAAATTTGATAAGTTAAAGGTAAGATTAGATTGGAAATCACTATACAAATATCTGCTGATTTCGGTTAAATTTCAGTATGTCAGTTGTTTTAGGTTAAATACCGTTTAAATAAGGTAAGTTCTAGGAAAGGCGCTCAAAGCCTAAAAAAGTAAGAAGTAAAAAGAAATATCTAGAAAGATGTTAAAATTAATATTATTTTGCTATAAATCTTTGTTAAAATTCCATCGTCGGAATCAGTCCGTTCAGGCTTGAAATACTACTTCCTACTATTTTTTTATAAATAAAACGGGATAGTACTAAATGTTTGTTCGATTGTGGCAACACTGTATAATAACCGAAGCAATATTTATGTGAGCGTGCATCGTAGGGCACGTTTTGAACGTGCGTGACCTACAAGGCAATTCTCTTTTATATGTAGACAATGGTTACCACGTAACATCAGGTGGGCCATAAGCTTGTTCCATCTCCATGTAGTATACAAAAATAAACATTGGCTTTTAAATCCAAATTTAACATTTTTACTACATTGCGAAGCCGCCGGCGGCAGCTAGTTAATGCGCTGTATACCTACTAATTACTTTAATCATCTTTCACATAAGATTACCTTCTTGCTTCAATAGTTTTAATTACTTAATAGGGGACCCCTATTTCTTTAGTTTTCTATTTGAATGTACTGACCATATTTTAAAGTATTTTATGGGTACTAAAATGTTATCTATTGCAAGTTGATTGACCTATTACATTACACAATTTTTGACAAGTAACTTTTATGACAAAATATATCCGTCATTATTATACATTAGAAGAAATTTGAGGGTTGCCCTCGATTTTTTTGGGATCCCATTATCAGATCCTCTATGCAGATGATTTGCAAATTTATACCCAAGCTCCTGTTGGGTGGTTAGGTAAAGCCATTAATGGCATAAACAATGATTTGCAGAATATATTACAATGGAGCAACTCATATGGGCTTAAAGTCAATCCGTCAAAAACCCAAGTAATAGTAATAGGAAGCTCGCGGATGATTACTCAAATCGATTGGCTTGATCTCCCAAAGGTAAAATTTGACAGTACTTCAATAGAAATCAGCAAGGTAGTCAAAAATCTGGGGGTACTCATGGATAAGTCACCTATCTTGGGGACCTCAACTAGCAGCGGTAAGCCGAAAAACCTTTGCTGCAGCTGCCTCTCTTAAACGGCTGCGAAACTTCCTTCCGACTTCCACCAAAATTGCACTTGCACAATCATTATTGCATCCTATTCTCGACTATGCTGACGCCAGCTATCTTGATTTAACTGAAGATCAACTCAACAAGCTTGAGCGTCTCCAGAATTTCTCTATTAGATTAATATTTGGCTTGCGCAAGTACGATCACATTTCAGAGTATCGCCACAGACTTAAGTGGTTACCTATCCGCCTTCGCCGGAATGCTCACATCCTTTCCCTCCTTTATAGCATCCTTTTCATCCCTTCTACTCCGTCCTACCTCAAAGAACGTTTTGACTTTCTTCACCTTTCCAACTCTCGACCCTTACGTTCCTCTGAAACCCTTCAATTAAAAACTCCCCATCATACCTCAGTATTTTACAGTTCCTCTTTTACTTTGCAGGCTACCAGGCTCTGGAATGCCCTACCTGTCTCAATTCGTCACGCTAAATCTCTCCCTATCTTTAAAAACTTGGTCAGACAACACTATCTGTCATCCATCGCTCACTAGGCCACTTATTAATTATTACATTTTTATAATTTATATATGTAAGTATGACAATATATATTTTATGTATTATAATATTAATATTTATGTAATTTTATGATTATATAATACATTATAATTATGCATTTTATTTTATATTATCTATATTTTTAATAAATATACGTGTACTATATCGGATTTACGCCGCCGTCTTTATTTTGTTCACATAGATCCTGTCCATCCAAAGGTTGCCTGGAAGAGATCGCTTTTAGCGATAAGGCCGCCCATTGTACCTATTATTTAAGTGTATTTTCTTATAAATGTTTGTATTCAAATGGTGTGCAATAAAGAAATTATCTATCTATCTATCTATCTATCTATCAGATCCTGACTTGGTGCCAATGGGACTCAAACCTGGTCTATGACGGATCAACAAAAGTCCAAACTCGGGGTTTGTCAGCGAGCCATAGAGCGCAGTATCCTAGGAGAAAAAATTAACAGACCGCATTAAAAACAGTGAACTACGCTCCCAAACACAATTCGCGGACGTTGGGCACCAAGTAGGCAGGTTGAAGTGGGACTGGGCGGGCCATGTCTACGCATGCCGGAGAAGTTGTGGGCAAAATCCATCACCGAGTGGATCCCAAAATACAGAAAACGACCACGTGGCAGACCGCGACGCCGATGGAAAGACGAACTCGATTCTTATATGGAAGACTGGACCACACACGCGCATGATAGAGTGGAGTAGAAGGAAGGAAGGAAGGGAGGCCTTTGCCCTGCAGTGGGACAGTACAGTACTCATAATAAATCTTATTCTTAGGGCGACTTGCACAACGATGCCTAAACGTATTCAGTGGCTAAATATGATTTAAGGATTTGTCAAATCATAGAAATACTTCAAATTTAAATATGTTTAGTCGCTAAATACGTTTAGTGATCTTTGTGCATGCCGGCTTTCATCTTTGACTAATAAATTGGTGCCACAAAATGTATAACCAACCTACTTGACCTACAGTTTCATTCAAATTAGATGTAAAGTGGGTTCTTGTTAATTGGTTATTTTTTTTAGGGTACAAATGGCAGTTATTCTGGATTACAGACTTTTGCCTATTATTTGTGTCACTAAAGCTACACGAATACCAAATTTCAGCATTGTGGGGTCACTGGTGTACCCTGTGAATTTTGTGAAAGTTTTGTTTTTATTAATATGGCTAATAACTTAAAATCTACATAAATTAAATTAACAAAAAAAAAACAAAAACAAAAACAGGGTTCAAATACACTAATGAAGACCTCTCATTTGACGTCCCATTTGACCTAATAGTCTCATTTTCATTTGTTTTACCCCTCTTGAACCCTAATATCTCAATAACTCCCCAATATTTTTATCTCATTGAGTCACACCAAAATTGTGCCATCACTACCTACCTATATACCAAATTTCATGACGATCGGATAAACGCTACGAAAGTTATCCTCGGACAAACAAACATACATACATACAACGCCGATTTGTCCAAGTTGATTTGGAGATCTCGCTTCGCTCGATCAATAATAGTGTTATTGATTTTGCGTAAATGACTACCCGTAACTCGCCACGCATATATTTCGGCCTTTCTATCATTCAGTGAACTTGTTCATGGTTGTTGTTATAGGTACTACCTAAAGAAAATCGTTCAACCTTAAATTGTTATTTTTCAGTGATGATTGTTTTGGCAGTTTTCCTTCATATTTTCTCGGAAGTTCCGCCGACTGCATTTGCACTGCAAATCCTTCCGCACTGATAGCCTTCGCTATGTCAACGAACTACAAGTAGGTATCACCTACTTCTATGTAATAATTGTGAAATATTTTACTTAGAAAACATTCGTGATTTCTTACAATTATTATTATTGTATAGGTACGGGATTTAAACACCCACTATTAAATTTGATTATAATTGATCGAGCGAAGCGAGATCTCAAAATCAAGTTGGGCATATCGGCGTTGTATGTATGTTTGTTTGTCCGAGGATAACATTCGAAGAGTTGATCCGATCATCGTGAAATTTGATACATAGGTTGGGGGGTTGTTCAGTATTTGGGGTTCAAGAGGGGGAAAAAATGAAAATGAGACTATTAGTTAAAATGAGACGTCAAATAAAAGGCGAGATCTCAAAATCGGCGTTGTATGTATGTATGTTATGTATGTTTATTTGTCCGAGGATAACTTTCGAAGCGTTGATCCGATCATCGTGAAATTTGATACATAACTAGGTAGGGATGGCACAATTTTGGTGTCTAAATGAGCTAAGTGTTGAGGGGTTGTTGAGATATTGGGGTTCGATAAGGGCAAAAAAAAAAAGAAAATGAGACTATTAGGTCAAGTAGGATGTCAAATGAAAGGTCTTCATTAGTACATTTTTACACCGTTTTTATTTTTAGTAAAGTCCTTGTAGTTTTTGAATTATTAGTGATAAAAACTGAACTTTGACGAAATTTACAGGTTACACCAGTGACCCCACAGTGCTGTAATTTGGTATGCGTGTAGCTTTAATGACACAAATATAGGCAAAAGTCTGAAATCCAGAATAACTGCAATTTGTACCCTAAAAAAATAACCAATTAACAAGAACCCCCTTTACATCTAATTTGAATGAAACTGTAGGTCAAGTAGGTTGGTTCATAATTTCGTGGTACTATTTGGATAGTCAAGGATTACGTATAATATATTTTTGTTTTTAGGGGAGACTCCCGAGATCTCAGTTCGGGGCGAACCACTAGTAATATAAAGGTAACTAGCTGACCTGCCCGCGGCTTCACACGCGTGGTTTCAGCCCCGGATCTAAACCGGGGCACTTGCCTCGGGCGGCAATTTCAGGGGCGCCCAATTTTTTGTTAAATTTTTTTTTGAAAAACACTTGTTTGCTGGCATCCAGGGCACGTCTTACTATAGATTATTCCACGTCAGTGGTCCACCTACATAGTTCACCTGGCTGTTCATTTGATTTGGAATGGAAAGCATCAAAGTTTAGGACAATTTCATACGTATGCAAGTGGTTAAATGTAGAAAAACTATCCATTTATCTACTTGATAAATCTGTCTAGCTTTTTACTTAGTCAAAGGATAGAAAGAACTGGGCTTAGGTGTAAGAATGATGAAACTAAGGTCTATTCTGGCATGTTCTTTGTCAACCCAGCAGTGGGTGATGTCAGGCTGCGGATGTTGTTGATGATAATGTAAAGAAAGTAAATACCTACCTAGAAGGATTCTACGAGCATTACCTAATAGGTAACTTACCTACCAATTGCACCTTCGTAATGCAAGTGTTTTTTAAACCAGATGGGTAACGCAAGGTTATAGTTTGGGACCTCTGCTATACCTAAATCTAGTTACATCGTTATTATAAATACGGGATTTATCACGTACCGTCTTATCGGTGTTTCGACCGACAATGTTTCCGTTCAATTCGTGAACCTTCATCAGGGTGAGTGCGATCTGCTCCGAATAACGTCTCGCCTTGCACATCAGTGCATGAAGGTTCACGAATTGAACCGAAACATTGTCGGTCGAAACACCGATAAGACGGTACGTGATAAATCCCGTAGTTATAATAATGATGATTGAAATCAATCATGAAAGTTTTTTAAGTACAACTGGTTACATAGTTTTTAAAATCTTCTCGAAATCAAATTGAATTTAAATAATTTAAATAAAAGACTAACAAGGTTGCTCTTATCGATCGGTGTACATTTTCGCCGGAATATCCTTTATCAGGAAGTGTAACGAACTTGCTAAATACTATTAAGTATTCTATACAAGTGTGTACTATGACTGATCCTTGCAAATTTTTCGATATAAATACGCAACGCTCGCGAAATTTTATCATACTCTCTTGCGCTTTCTGTAAGCTTGGTACTAACATATAAACACGTATCGAAACGAATCTTTTCTTTTTTTAATCGGATTTAATATTAATTTATGTCTCATTAAGACCGAAAAGGACTAGTTATCAAGGGAAGATCAGCCACCAAAACATACCTATCATAGGAATCGAACAGTTTTTTTTTCATAAATTTTAACAAGTGTTCAGTTTTCTCAAGATGTTTTCTATAAAACTTATCCATCTAATATTCCTACTTTCCTGCTACCACGCGCTGCCAATAGAAGATGATGCGGTGGAAATCACTGCCAATGATATAGACGATAACAGCATTGAAGGAGAACTGATTATAGATCTGACTGGATTGGGACCGGAGGCTTTTGGAGTGCCAACAAACGAAAGTGGTAAGCCCTACCATTTGTATGCACGAAATTTTTTCAGCAAAGACGCGCCCTTGAAGCATGAGCGACTTTCACATGTACGACTTAAATATGATTTAGTTAGAGAATTGTCAAATCATACAAATACGTCAAATTTAAACGTGTTTAGTAGCTAAGTACGTCTAGGGATTGTTGTGTAAGCCGGGCTTAAAGTTTATGTAATTTCATAGCAAGTTTTAATAGTCTTTATAACAGTAGAAAAAAAACGTTTTATTAAAAGCTGGGTTATATAAATTTTCACCTGATAAACTAATGGTCCATGATCTTTAATTGATCGAGCGAAGCGAGATCTCCAAATCAACTTGGGCAAATCAGCGTTGTATGTATGTACATATGTTTGTTTGTCCGAGGATAACTTTCAAAACGTTGATCCGATCATCTCGAAATTTGAAACATAGGTAGGTAGTGATGGCACAATTTTGGTGTGACTAAATGAGCTGAAAATGTTGGGGGGTTATTGAGATATGGGGTTCAAGAGGAGTAAAACGGTTTCATCAAAAGTACAGCTTCATTCAAATTACAGGTAACGAGAGTTCATGTTAATTGGTTACTCTTTTTTGGGGTACAAATGGCAGTTATTCTGGATTTCAGACTTTCGCCTATATTTGTGATACTTAAGCTACACGCATATCAAATTACAGCACTGTGGGGTTACTGGTGTACCCTCTGAATTTTGTCAATGTTCAGTTTACTATGGCTAATAACTCAAAAACTATAAAGACTTTACTAAAAATAAAAACGGGGTCCGAAATGTACTAATGAAGACCTTTCATTTGACGTTCCACTTGACTTAATAGTCTCATTTTCATTTTTTTTACCCCTCTTGAACCCCAATATCTCAACAAGCCCCCAATATTTTTAGCTCATTGAGTCACACCAAAATTGTGTCATCACTACCTACCTATATACCAAATTTCATGATGATCGGATAAACGCTACAAAAGTTATCCTCGGACAAACAAACATACATACATACAAACAACGCCGATTTGCCCAAGTTGATTTGGAGATCTTAGATCATTATAGGTAGGTACCTAACAAGAGCTACATAAATACGTGGGCGCTAAAAGGTTCTGTGCTGTGTGGTGCCCCAAAAAGTATCAGTCTCAGCTTTGTGTTGATCCACGCTTAGGCGCTAAGTGCAGACCAACGTTGGTTTTCAGACTGAGCTTGTTATAGTGACCTCACAACCAGAGAGAGAGACCAAAGAAACATGAAAAAGAGGCATTAGTAAAATACATACATATAAATAATTTGATTAATAAAATAAATAAAGGACGGTATTATGAAAGAAACAAGTGTAGCAACCCATAGTAGATCTACTTGTGTGTTTAAGATAAACCTATATTCGTCCTTATCTCTACAGTCAAAATTACAAGCAAGTCTATTTACATATTTAATTGTAAAATTGGGTTAATATATCAAATTAGATTGTCTGCTGTCATGTCGCAGAGTGGAGCTGTCACCAGTTCCGATAGCTGGTGTGAAACGACATGCGATCCCGTCGTGACGGCTGTTTCCGCGCGTTAAGATATCATAATTGCTTATTTTGTTTCCAATATGGTTGTGCTTATTTCCATTTCAGTAATTAGAAATTTAGGTGACTATGCCCTACATTTCGATTAACCTTGCATTTTTTTAGGAAAACCCGAGAAATGTTAGTGGTTTATATGGGTAGGTATTTATGGGTCTTTTATAAAAGGACCTTGTAAAATACCAATAGGTTTTTGGAGTCCCCAATAATATGGTCATTATTGCATTACTAACTGTTGCAAGAAATAAAGCTAAACTCGCTGTTGCAACTTGACTTGACACCCTATTTTTATCCCATGGGAACTGATTTATGGGATAAAAAATAACCTATATGGTGATCCAGATTATAATCTACGTATATACCAAATTTCATCGAAATCAGTTTCGCCGTCACGACGTGATTGAGTAACAAACAAACAAATAAACAAACGTCCAAACTTTCACATTTATAATATTAGTGTAATGTAAAAAAATTGCGAAAAACAATACACACTAAATTAAACTTCTAAGACAAATTAAAAGAAAACTATTTTCTTCTGACCAAAATGTTCTAGTCCTTACCATTTCAAATTTCGAACTCTACGTCTCTATGAGGCCGTGTCCTAAAAGTGCATAACCTCTTTAAGCTTAGAAACCTTCAAATGAGGTACTCATATAGTACGGTGACTTTCGAGACATTCCAATTTTAAAGAGTGTTGTGTTCTCTCAATTTTAGGAGACAGTCTATCAACCTGGAACGAGACCTCCCTCATGAACCCTGAGGAGATGGGCGAGTACGGCGAGGGAGATATCCTAATCCCGCGAGGACCTTACCAGGCCAGAAACGGAATTCGCGACAAGTCACAACTCTGGACCAACGGGCATATACCTTATGTCATCGAAGGACACTTCAGTATGTTCTAGGATAAGCTTACAAAGTTAAGACAGCATTAGCGAATAAAGGCAGATTTTTTTTCACGGAAGATATTGGGTAAACTCGTTCTCTACCACTGGGCACGTGTCTTTTTTAGGGTTCCATACATCAAAAGGAAAAAACGGAACCCTTACGGGATCACTTTGTTGTCCGTCTGTCTGTCTGTCTGTCAAGATCTTGGGAACGCGTGGAGATATCGAGTTGAAATTAAAACCTGGTCTCAGGTATAACTCAGGTCTACAGTCAAACAATCAAACTTCTAAGTTAACATAAAAAAATATGCGGCCGTTTATGCCGCAAAAACGTATATTATGACACTCTCCTGGGAATCAAAATTTATAGGGTACTTTCCGTTGACCGAGAACTATGAAATTTGGCAAGTAAAATCGTCTTACTTACAAGTACAGAAAACAATCTCAAAACATTTTAAATTAAATCACAAAAAATATAGTCGTTATTTAAAGTATGTAATCAATCATCAACTCTGTCGGTACAAATTTGTACGGAACCCTCGGTGGGCGAGTCCGACTCGCACTTGTCTGATTTTTTATAGCACATTATCTTTAAAAAACGCCAAGCCTCTGGGTTACAAAGCAAAATTATTCTCCAAGACGAATGAAACTAACTTTTTCAAACTTTCGCGATCGCTGTATATAATTACTAAATAAAAAATGTACATACGCGATAACTACCCGTTTAAATCAGTAATTATGAAGCTAACTTGTAATAAAAATAATGAGAAGTTTGTTATCTTATCTTTCAACATGTGTGCGAGTGTGCAAGAAAGAAGGGGCTGGAGTCTCAATACTAAGAGGATACGAGTATCCGATGTGACTCATGCTCATTTAAGTAACAATTGACACGTAATTAGCTGACTACTTCCTTCTCCTTTCAGATCAAGAGCAAAAAGACACCATTAAGAAGGCGATCGCTGACTACCACCGCCTCACCTGCCTCCGCTTTGTGCCTTACAATGGACAACAGGACTATATCACTATTCAGGGCAAGAGTACGGGTTGCTGGTCTAGTGTTGGACGTTTAGGTAAACATTTTTATACTAGGGACGCCCACGGCTTCGCTCGCGTAGTATCCGAATAAAAAGTAGCACGTATATCGTGTCAGCTCACGGACTCTATCTATCCAAAATTGACTTTTAGATTTTTTTTAAAATTTATTATAGGATAGCGTTTCACCACGATCTCGACTGATGCTAAGCGATGATGCAGTCTACGATGGTAGATGCTTGTCTAGAAGAAACCTATTCACTCGCGACTTGAATACCCCTAGGTTGTAGATTACAGGAAACACAGACTCACGCAAGGCGTTCCACTCCTTGGCGATGCACATAATAAAAGTGGAAGAGTACAGCTTTGTGCGTTGGGAGGTATGACTACCATGTAGCGGTGGGCAACGCGGAACGGCTGGTTGCCCGATGATAGAATGGGAATGGTGGGATTAGATTAAAAAGCTCCGCAGCACACTCTCCGAAATGTATCCGATAAAAAACCGAGAGGCTTGCAACCTTTGACTATGCTCAAAGCTGTGGAGCCTTGCATCTGCTAACACGTCATTGCAAATGAGCTTCTTGGCTCTTCTCTCAATTAAATCTAGAGCCTCTAGTTGGTATTTCGCTGATCCATCCTAGAGGTGAGAACAATACTCCAGATATGATCGGACTTGTGCTTGGTATAAGTTGAGCAACTGTCCCGGTGTGAAGTATGGCCTCACCTTTGCAAGTATACCAAGCTTTTTAGCGGCCAGCTGGGCTTTCGACTCAATGTAGGAGCCGAAATTGAGAGTCGGTGTTAATGAGATACCAAAAAGTTCCAGGTGTTCAGAAATCGGCACGGATAGATTACGGAAAGTAGGAGCCAGATGAAATTGACTCCGTTTCGTAGAAAACAGACACGCCTGGGTTTATTTGAATTAAACTTAACCAAGTTGGCATCGCCCCAAGTCGGAGATCGCCTTCAAAGATAAGTTTAATCGTTCAACCACGGCCTCCTGACTGAATCTGCACCCCACAAGCTCGTGCAGTAGATGTGTACTAACTCTCAGCAACTGTGCTGTCGTCTGCATACCCAAAGGTTCCGGGCTTTAGCAGACCGTTGATATGCAACAGGAAGAGAGTTGCAGAGAGTACCGGCCCTTGAGGGACCCCGGCGTTAATCGCGAATTTACCGGACGAGCGAGTAAGAGGCAGCTCCCAGATTCAGAATAATGGTTCCTATATCAAGTCTCCGAGTTCATGTTCAGTGTTCAGGTATTAAAGCAAATCGAATGAAAATATGTTTATTCGTTATAGATACATTGTTTATACACATGGAAAGGTCATAATTTTTACAGAATATTATCATACAAAAAATGACATTAAAACATTCAAGGATAAGTTGACAAGTACATAAGTATAATTAGAAACACATGTCATACATAACAAAATAATACAGATTTGATTAATACAGTCATAATTAAATAGTCTAAAGTCATCAGCAAGAGCTTCTTCAAGGGTAGTAAGACCTTTTTATCAACAACCTTCTGACTTTATTGCTGAAGTCTGAAGTGTGTAAGTTTATTAAACAATTTAATGCTTATGTATAGGTAGTTGTTGCCTATTTTGGCAATTTTAAGTGGGGATTCATCATATTCTCATGATTTTTCGTGATTCACTTAATAACGCTGTTTTCCAGGTGGTCGTCAAGAAGTTAACCTGCAGATCCCGGGCTGCGTGTCAATGAAAGGAACAGTACTCCACGAGCTGCTGCATGCCATCGGCTTCATGCACGAGCAGAGCCGCCCGGAGAGGGATGACTTCGTGTACGTGCGTTACCAAAACATCAAATCAGGTAGGTGTTTCACCACTTCCAAGCCAAAAACAGATGTCAAAAACTGCCTAGTCAGTGGAACTCTTCATATTTCGAACGCTGAATTAATACGTCCGCATTTTCCAAGAATCGATGATACTTAGTCTATTTATCAACGTTCAACACGTCTTAACGTTCGTTGCATGATTTAATACGAAAAAGATGTCGCTGTATGACCTATGGAATATGGCGCAACTCACTTAAAATAAATTGAGGGCCCGTATTCCAGAATCAAGTCTAAATCGAGACTTAAGTAGGTACTTACCTATAGATTTTGACAGTTCTCTTATTCTTCAAAAATCTGTGCTTGATTCTCGATTAGGTACCGGTGAAACATCAACATACCAGCTGAACAGAACGACCACTGCTTAACATAACTCTTAAACATAGTTCCAGATTATGAGACGAAAGCCCGTCATTTTATGAAATAGCATCTAAAGCTAAGTTGCCGTGTGCCTTGCCTTCCTCGCAGTACTAACTTCTAGACAAACTAGGACCCTAGTTTGAACCCTTTAATCGGATTGATATAATGGTACCTCTTTAAAAACGTAAAGTTTCTGGTATACTAACCAAAAACCGGCCAAGTGCGAGTCGGACTCGCGCACGAAGAGTTCTTTATTCTTTATTGCACACAAGAAAATACATTTAAAAATACAGAAATAGAGGTCATGTACAAAGGCGAGCTTAACCCTAAGAAGAGTTTTCTTCCAGCAAACCTTTGATGCTAGAGAGAGAGATGATTTTAAAGGTTTGTTACCAGGTTCAAAGGCTTCCGTACCATTATTGATCGAGCGAAGCGAGATCTCCAAATCAACTTGGGCAAATCGGCGTTGTATGTATGTATGTATGTTTGTTTGTCCGAAGATAACTTTCAAAGCGTTTATCCGATCATCGTGAAATTTAATATAGGTAATGATGGCACACTTTCGGTCTGACTCAATGAGCTAAAAATTTTGGGGGATTGTTGGGATATTGGGGTTCAAGAGGGATAAAATAAAATGAAAATGAGACTATTAGGTCAAGTAAGACGTTAAATGAAAGGGCTTCATTAGTACATTTCGACCCCGTTTTTACTTTTAGTAAAGTTTTTGTAGTTTTGGAGTTATTAGCCATAATAAAAACTAAACTTTGACAAAATTCACAGGGTACACCAGTAACCCCACAGTATTGTAATTTGATATGCGTGTAGCTTATGTATCACAAATATAGGCAAAAGTGAAATCTAGAACCCCAAAAAAGGTTAACCAATTAACATGAACTCCCGTTACCTGTAATTTGAATGAAATTGTAGGTCAAGTTGATTGGTTTTTATTTCGTAGCACTATTTTGATAGTTTTGTTTTTGGGGTAAACTCGCGAGATCTCAGTTCGGGACGAACCACTAGTCCATAAAAAAGGCAAAAAAATCATGTTTGTTGTATGGGAACCTCACTTAAATATTTATTTTATTCTATTTTTAGTACTTATTGTTATAGAGGCAACAGAAATATATAATCTGTGAAAATTTCAACTGTCTAACTCTTACGGTTCATGAGATACAGCCTGGTGACAGACGGACAGACAGCGGAGTCTTAGTAATAGGGTCCCGTTTTACCCTTTGGGTACGGAACCCTAAAAAGAACTATCAACATCCTCTACCCATAGAGCCTACTATAACAAACATAGCAAAGGATATGAATACATGTATTGAGTTGTTTCAGGAGCGGAAAACAACTTCAAAAAGGCAGATTCGAGGAATTCAGACGGGTATGGCGTAGCATACGACTACAATAGCGTTATGCATTACTCCGAATATGCCTTCTCTAAAAACTCACAGAAAACTATTGAACCTAAGGTAAGTAAATACCATCATCATTATCATTGCCAGCATAAATAAGACTTACAATTCAAACGCCACTCTAACCAATCTTATGCTATTCACGTTCGTCTAACCCTATCTAGTCTCATAGCGTTCACCTACCGGGCTGATGGCCTCTTGTGGTTCGTTCGTGTTATGTTTAGCAATGTCTTTAATTGATCGAGGGAAGCGAGATCTCCAAATCAACTCGGGTAAATCGGCAATGTATGTATGTATGTTTGTCCGAGGATAACTTTTGAAGCGTTGATCCGATCATCGTGAAATTTCATATATAGGTAGGTAGTGTTGGCACAGTCCTGGTGTGACTAAATGGGCTAAAAATGTTGGGAAAAAATCATACATACTTACATACATACAACGCCAATTTGCCCAAGTTGATTTAGAGATCTCGCTTCGCTCGATCAATAAATAAATAAATCTTTATTCAGCGTCTTAGTGCTAAGATTAATATTACGGATAAATATCTGAATATAGGAAATACTTTACCCCTACGCCTGAACTAGGAAATCCTGTGTTTCAGGCGAATAACGGCTAGACGGGTAACTTATGATTAATCAAATTAATAAACTTGGAATCTAATAACATACCTAATGAAAAAAACGTACTAAGCGCTACAATAGGAAGATAAAAACAACTCTTAAACCTTATTTTATTACTGCTAGTAACTCCTCAGTTTTCTCATGAGATAGATTGGATAGAGCAGACGTAGGGCTTTTATACAATTTGTGAAATTCATTGAGTGGATGCTTAATTTACGATTGCGTCTGTTATTTTGAAATTTGGAACATTTCAGAATAGAGGGAAAGGTAATTAGGGCCGGATTATCCTTAAGGTGGATTAGGCAACTGCTTAGGGGCCCGCACCGACTAGGGGCCCACGGGGGCCTAGTCGATGCGGGCCACGCACCAAAAAAAAAAGTTTCATTCGTGACATTAAAATAAAAAATAAATATAAATATTGCTAGACATTTCACACAGCGCTATCTAGCCCCAAACTAAGCAGAGCTTGTACTATGGGAACCAGATAACTGATAGAATACTTATATACATTTTTGTTTGTAAATACATACTGATAATATATAGAGAAACAACCAGACCCGGAACAAATACTGTAGACCATGCAAACATTTGTTCCACGGCGGGTATCGAACCCGCTACCTACATATACGTATAGCCGGCTATACGCCCACTGCGCCACGGAGGCAGTCAACTCATCATCATCATTCTCAAATAAGATCATTTCAATGAAATCAAAAAGCCGGAGTCGATCTGATCGACTCGACTTTTGTAATAGAAAAAATATTTTAAAAAGTAAGAAAAGGGCCCCGTGCATTGCATTGCCTAGGGCCCCGATAGGGTTAATCCGGCCCTGCAGGTAAATATCGGTTGTTAAGTCAAGTCAGATCCCTAACTGATTGTCAAACACCAACATAAATAGCAGGAATGGCCTTTAGCAAGTTTGCGTTTTGAGTAAAATACCACTGATTTTCCTAAATATTTTTTAGGTGAGCGGAGTCAAATTGGGACAGAGGCAAGGACTGAGCCGCGGTGATGTAAGGAAAGTCAACAATATGTACAACTGCAAGAAAGAGTAAGTATTATTCTAAATACCACTCACTACACGTCCAGTTCTAGATAAGATAAACAACGTATTCTATACATGCTTTGTATTTAGCATAATAGTTTGAAAAGGCTCCCTTCAAAGTACAAAGACTCATGATTGATTGGTATTCATCACTTTATCATCAAATTCTTCCACGGCTTACCCTAATAAGATTAGGTTTGAATAGCAATATCAATCACCAATATTGGCAACCTCTCCGAGTAATTTGGTAGATAAAATATCTAACAAGCTTAAACTTTCGTTTATTTGATTAATAAATATCCATTAATCCTACCGTCCTATCAAAGCTGGGATTCTGTGATATGTCAAATAAAATGCCTAAGACATTAATTAACAAGATATAACTATCGATTATAATTATTATCCTAATCAAGTCAGCCATTATTGTTATTTGTTTTCTTTATGTTATTTGTGGGGAAACACGATTACGGTCCACCTGATGGTAAGCGGTCACCGTCGCCTATTGATACCGGCAACACCCGGCAATTTGAGTATTGTTGTAAATTAAATATTATAGGCGATGGTTACCACTTAACATCAGGTGGGTCATAAACTTGTTACATCTCCATCTAGCAAAAAAAAACGATAATTTGGATTGCAGGGAGCCACAATCAGGATGGGTCGGTGGTGTCTATCAAACATATTACGGTCACAGAGCCTTTGAAGTGGACCAATAAGTTAAGATAGTACATAACTATATTTCTTTGTAAATCTTTGGTTTAAAATTATGAAAAGATCTGCTAAATTATAAGTGTGACTAGTCCTTTGATTTTGTACGAAATTTCTATTTAATTTTAATAAATATATTGAAGTATACGAACTCAATGTTTTTGAATTCAACACCTTCGTAATTAGTGCTAAAAAATGTCAAGAAAATCGCGCTATGTTTCACACATGTGTAAGTTTTATTTGCTCAAGTCTAATGTAACTAAATTGTCGATACTTTTTCAAAACACCGTCAGAGTCTGCTGTTGGTTATGTAGCTCAGGAATTCTTCGGCTAATGTGTACCTAGTTAGGATTTCTTCTCATATCTTTCTATCTCGGTTGAGAAGACGCACTTCAGGTAGTTGTATGCCCGCTCGCAGTAATTAGTTTCACCTGAAAATATCAAAGATCTATCCAGCACCCTGTTGGGTATAGGCCTCCTCTCTATGTCGCCAGTTTAATCGATCTTGAGCAAGTCTGATTCATTGCTGTCCAACCTCCGCTAAGAGATCGTCAGATCATCGGGCTGGTGGTCTGCCCTGCTGTCGACATCCATCTTTTGGCCGCCACTCTTAATATATATATATATCCATCGAGTTAATTATGTCCACGTGTTAATCGATTTGGTATGTGTTCAAAATCATCATATTGCAATCTGGCCTTCATGAATGGCCAATTGAATTGATTGAACCAAATTGAATGGTAAGCAATGCTCATTTTTATCACGCAAAAAGAGGGGTGTTATAAGTTTAACGCCTATGTCTGGGTGTACTTTGGTATTTCCGTGGCATCATAGTTCTCAAACGGATGGACTGATTTACTGGGATGGTTCTTAGCTATGTCATTTTAACACCCAATGCAGAAAGAGGGTATTATTAAATTTTATAAAAATTAACATGTGGACAATAATGTCAGTGACATCCAGAATCATCAAATATAGATGGATGACTTCGTTGCCGTACAACGAAAAACTTGGACAGAAATGGCTATACCCCAATCTGTTCTGAATACAGAAAACTGATTCCATAGTCGCTCTGGATACAAACCCAGAAAAGTATCTAATAGATTACATATGACAATGGTTAATTCATTTAAACCTGGTGAAATGATTTTACTTCGCTCAGCACACATAGTAGCGATCTCTTCGATGCCATCCATTGGGGTTCCATTCCTCTCGCCCGCGAAGATCATTGCCGTTCGCTCCGGGTCGAAGGCTCCATCAGAGGATGCGATCTCTAACATCTCTAAAACGCATCTCGTGAAACACTGGAAATGAATGAATTTTCTGAAATTAGTACTCTCTACATTTCTATCAACCTTCAAAACGTTTTGTTCTATGGTCCTATGGGCTAACAAATTTTTAATGTGATTAACTATACCCATCGAAGTTCAACCGTATTGTTTTTTTCCTTTAATTCTCCATATAAAACTTAAATGCCAAATCTCTCACTCCTCCGTGCGAGCAATATGCTTAAAAAGGAGTACAAAGTTTTGTCTTCACATATATAGATTCTCAGTAATTAATGGCAGGAATGGTACTTAAAACCTACCTTTGGTGTTTTATCAGTTTCGTCCGGGAAACTGCCGCTCTGGTTAAGGGCTTCCAAATATGCTGAAAATTTGTAACCAATTAACCATTTTTTTTCAAACCATCTAATTAAAATTTTCAAATCGAAATGATAATTCTACTACCGTGTTAACCTCTTAAAACCCAGAACTTAAACACAATCCATCAAGCTAACTATCATTTTCCTTGGATTACGCCTCATTATCTCATTTAATCAGATTTGCTCAATAGAGCCAGTTTGGTTTAGACGGATTATAGAGTTCGTTTGAAAACAGTTCTTAACAGGTACATCACAACAAAACTTATTGTAACATAACTTACACATTTCCACTCTGAAGGTTTCATTACAATCGCTCATCGCACCCATCAGATCATAGTCAGCCTTTGACTCCACGGACCCTTCCTCTAGGTTCCTCATATCCTTGTCCATCTTAGAATCTGGGGCTTCAGTCGTATTCTCATCCTTTTTAGACTCTACGTTTGTTTTAGCACAATTGATAAAAGTTACAAGGGCACATGTGGCCAAGATAGAGTAAACTATTATTCTCGGCATTTTTAGGACTTTTCACCTGAACTTCTCAATAAAGTAATGGTTAATGCAAATATGATGGTATAAGTACGCTGTGATTTGAATTGGGCAGATGTAATCAACAATTTTTTACAGACTAGAAATTGTAGAATGTCCTAGACAGGAAATTAAACACCGAAATAATTGCCAGTTATTAATTCTCATTTTGTAGCGATAAACTAATTATAATATTTATGATGTTAGTAAAGTTTCTTTATATATATTGAAAACAGGATCACCTTTTGTGGATACAGAATGTTGGTCACATCTGCATTCATGTTAGAAAATGGTTGTCGATTGTATGTTATTACGGTAGCAAACCCATCTACTTCAATTAATTTCGTTTTAATTCGCTAAGTACCCGGAAACTTTTAAGTGATTTCAGTAATTTGCTCGTCAAATAGGTCGATAATTGCGTAAAGGTCGCTAACGCAATTTAATCAAGCCATCGCAAAATCGCTCGAAGCGTATCTCGAAAAAATATATGGAAGTCCATTACTTAACAAAGACCTCATAACTATATGCTATGACGAACGATCCTGTACGAGCCGTTTGGCTTATCATAACCTAGTTTAGGGTAAAGATATGAATAAAACCTCCAGATATTCAAGGATTAACATATTTACTAAAGTAATATAGTGTGTATTAGTGTTTGCTATTAAAATGTTGTCCATGAAATTTGCATGCAGTTATTAGTCCCTCGTATATGTGATCGTCGGATTGTTCTGTCCTGACTCATAGTTCTGCATCGTATCCTCTCCTTCTTCTCTATACTCTTCACCCTTATCCTCATACCGATCCCCTGTCTCAGAGTTCATATCAGGCACTGTCGTTGTGACGTCAATATCATGTTCTTGGTAGTGGTCCTGGTTGTTCTCGTGATGTGATTCCAGCTTGTCTTTATCGGATTGGTAGGTATCGTCCATATCTTCGTTGTATGTTTCTTGGTTATCCTGGTGATGCTCTTTTTCGTGGTGGTAGGTTTCTTCATTTTTGTCTCTGAAATATATTTGGAGCTAAGCTTAATTTAACCATTCTACCAGCTAATTTACCAGCCATGAATTTACCAGCATAGTATACAGTAACCAATCCTGACATCTAAATTTATGGGCTAGCTGAAGGTCTCCAATGTGCCTTGTCTTCCAAAGCAAGAAAAAACTCAGTTTTTAATAAATGCCTAAGCAATTAGCTTCCTATTTGCGAATCTGGATGATGAAGGTTATTTCAGGAGGTATTAGTGACACCATTTATTGTATTGTGGGTATACTTTTTATTTCGCATTCTTCCAACTTGGCTTTAACTTACCTATCGTCATGCATTTGGCCATGCCCCGCCTCTCCTTTATCCTCAAACTTGTCTCCCTGTCCGTGCCAGTACTCCGCCTCCTTGCTCATGTCATCCTGGTACTCCTCACTCTCGCGCTCATGATTTGGGATATCTATCTCCATTTTATCAGGAGATCTGATGCCGCGGTGCCCATGAGCTGTTTTTAGAGCTGCAAGAGTTATATAAGTACTATTATTAAACGGAAATACGGTTGGTCGAAAAAAATTGAAAAGTATGCATATCATTACAAGAAGACTTAAAAGATAGAAGATTATGTATCTCTAGTATATTTCTTACTAGAGTTGGCTTCTAGACCAAATTACTAATATATTTAGTTTAGCTTAAAATAATTAGATAGCTTCTAATAAGCTTGGTTTCAGCGGATTTAGTACTTTAAATTTAATTATTTAACTTACCGATAAAGATCAAGCAAGCCTTAACAGCAATCATGATGGAGTGTTGAAGTCTTCAGCTCGTAGGGCATGTTTTATACAGTTTATTATTATAGGGTGCAGCTTTTCAAACCTAATTGCAGGCATTCTCGATTGTTCATTTGATATGAGACACGCAAACCTGCGTAAATACATGCATATATGTATTTACTCAGGACATTTTTTACTAAAAGTAAACTAAACTAAGTTGCGAATACTTTCTTCTCCGAGTTTTTAAAAGGATACAATAAATTATAAAAGTAAAAAAATCCGTTAAATGCGATTAAAATAGTCTAAATATTTCAGAAAGCAGGTACTTAAAATACCAACCTTACCCCAAAATACATAGGTACAACCAAAAGCGAGCTCATTAATTCTTATCTACATTGAAGGGGTACAATTATGAATGTCTATGCACCTACAATCTAATCTCCTAGAAAATTATGTTGTATGAATATTTACAGTGTATTTAATATTCTGTGTTGAAAAAGTTGGAACATACAGTGACATACCACAGAAATGGCAAGACTATGTTATGGTTTTTTAATAGTATTTTTACTAAAACCAATGCTGGGAGAGTGCAAAGGTGAGTTATTTTGCAGGCGGGTTAGCTGCGAGTCTTAAACTTAGTGTTTACATAGATAATTTTACGGTTTACAAATAATTCTCAATACATAGTATTGCTTTTAATATTGAAAACGCAAATTATACTTTTATATAATTATTCAAAAATAATTTATTTTTATTAGAATATGATGAAGAAACAGACCATAAAGAGGTTTTGGGAGACGAATATGAACAGATATTTCACAACATACCGACACTTTTTGAATATCTTTTAGAAATGCTTGAAGATAGCCCGGAAATCCTCGAAAAAAATGATGTTATGTTTTTTCAAGAAGTACCCCAGGAATTTTGCGAGGGCGAAGTAAAAAGAGAAGCCATAAGAGAAGACAAGTGTGATGATAATTTAGATAGGGATAATTTTAAAGCATTAAAAAGAAACATTAATCCATATTATTTAGCCAACACAGGGCATGCAAATAATGGTAATGATAGAGCTTTTCTTGTTGACTTACCAATTACTACAGATTTACCTGTCACCATAGACACTGAAATGACAACTGGAATATTTGAAGACACCACTAATATTAACGGAAAAATTAAACCAAGAGATACTCGACGTAATAGAAAAGCTGAAAGAAACGTAAACTCAAAAATAAATAAAGGAAACTATATTAAAGTTGAGACAAAGAAGATGAAACATAAAAGAAATGTTGTTAATGTAGGAGATAGTTTCCTAAAACCAATAGATTGGACTCAGTTTTATTTATCACCTGAAGAAGTGGAAGAACAAGCGATAAAGACTGAGCAAGCGATAGAAGATCATAACAGGAAGGACAGGTGATTTATTTAATAAATTGATACAAGTTGTGTTGATTTTTATTCAAGTGTTACATTCTTAAGGATTACATTTGTATGATTATAGCCAAGTAAGTAGTTATACTGCCCAGAATCTGAAACAAAAAAAAAACATACAATTTATGTTATAACGTTAAATATCTTTGCTATAGAAACGGTAACATCAAGTCAACAACTCAGTTTGTATAGTTATTACCATCCTGTGATGGATGACAAGGTTTTAATAAAACTCTGATCTTGTTTTATTATATGGTTATATTTGAAACGAAAATTATAAAATAAATAAACAAATAAATATTGCTAGATAATTCACACAGCGCTATCTAGCCCCAAACTAAGCAGAGCTTGTACTATGGGAACCAGATAACTGATAGAATACTTATATATATACATATATATTTTATAAATTATAGGCTAGCGTTTGGCCACTATCTCGCCTGATGGTAAGCGATGATGCAGTCTACGATGGTACACGCTTGCCTAGAAGAAACCTATTCACTCGTGACTTGAAGATCCCTAGGTTGTTATATACATTTTTTAAAGTGAAACTTTTATTACATCTTCTCAAACTTTTTCGTCTGTGGGTTGCATGTCGCGTGACGGTCGGCCGCGGAGTAGGGATAAAGTGGAAGGCGCTCGTCAAAGCAGCCGAGGCCAATATGGCGGCGCCTATAGTTCGCATCAGCTGACCGTGTAGTGTATAGACTATTACTCACTTGTGCCAACGAAAATTTTTAGTTATATGTCTATAATGTGAAAAAAGTTTCACTTTTACCGTGGTTTCATAAAACCACACAATCTGTAAATACAATACTTATAGAAAAACCACCAGACCCGGAACAAATATCTGTAGATCATGCAAACATTTGTTCCGCGGCGGGGATCGAACCCACTACCTCCTGCGTCTCAGCCGGCTATTCGCCCACTGCACCACGGAGGTCGTCAGATGACAGACAGACATGAAAATTAAATAAGCCCCGGAGAAATAACCATTTGTGAGTGTGATTAGTTACGATCTATTTTGATTTCTGTGTGAGTTATTTATACGTTAACTTGTTGTTCTAATACTTAGGTACTTTCTGATGTTGCCAAATGGTAGTTATTTATATAATAAAATGAGTAATGATTTTGAGTGGGATGATGAGTTATAAGTCAAATAAATCTTATACAATTTATCGAACACATTTTACTAAATTTTAAGTGGTTTTGTCAATACTTCCCAAACCAAAATTGATTTGGAAGTTAATAAATTCTGAATCCTTACGCAGGTAGCAGTGCGCATAGGCTGCTACGTGTGTGGTAGAATAAATTCCGTGCGGTGCGAATGAACTATTCGTCCACAACTTACGTCCAACTGTAGATGGCTGAGTCATTTGAACTCGTTCGGCTCTATTGTTCGGACCGCAATCGCATTAGCAATCTGAACCTTATTTGTATGGGACGAGGATCTACCTTGCCGTAATACAGTTTACAACTAGCGCGAGAGGTAATGGTGTTCGTGCGTAATGCAAATCTACCCTCAAAAAATCGTATGTTTATTTCACAGATTACACAAAAGGCAGATAGAGTGTACGCAACAAACAGTATGACGCCACTTTTCATTCATGTGTGCGTGGCGTTTAGAAATAGCTCTGTAGGGACACGTGCATCAGTGTGCGTGTAATGATACCAGAAAAGGAAAAAACTCCCTATATTTTTTTAATGTCCTTTTACGACAACAGGTTCTAAAATTTTATTTGGAGACATGAATTTGTTACTAATTGAATACAAATATGTATGAGTATTAGGATTGAACAATTGTTTAATTAACAAGTTTATTAAACACTTAAATATTTCATGTACCATTGTAAACGCATTGTAAAATTACAGAAGAAATAATATGTGAAGATTTTTATAACTAGCGGTCCGTCCGGTGTTTATTGAGGTTTACATGGACTTTAATGTCCTCCTGGCCGAAGTACGGCTACGGCGACCATCTCGCAAGAGACTAGCCAACAACGCAGGATATATTCCTGACTCCGGACTGTTATTAGAATTTGAAAAATTACAATAACACTTTGGCGAATAATAGAAACCCATTCCTCGCGTAGTACTACAGGCAACGGGGAACTTTTTGCTGCACTAAATTACATACGTGATTTTTTTATATAGGTTCAGTATCACGTACTGAATATAAAAAAACAAAATGCTTACAAATTTTGCGAACGGAAGTGCCTTAAATTTGCGAAAAACCGTTTTGGCCTATATTTCCGTAGCCGAGCGCTTGAGGCCAAAAATTATCATGACCTTTTTTGTAGACAATTAAATTTACTATCTTTTTTGTTTAATAAATTTTTTTGTGACACTTACCGTTTACAACTTATACGATTATTATTATTATTATTATTATTATTATTTTTTTTTTATTATCGACTTTTGGACCTATATCTCTTTTAATAATTGTTTAAACAATAAAATGCTCATAAGCTAAGTTGTAAATTGACACATTGTCTGCAACTTTGTCTTAGAACTTTTTTTGCTGAAGTTAATATTTTCGGAGTTATCACGCGTTCATTTTGAAAGTTCTGTGCCTTAGCGGTCAAGGTCACTAATGAAATACATCTAATGAAATCTCCGTGAGCTGTCTTAATGGGATCTCATTGAAATCTCATTATACAGCCATACTACGTATATATATATATATATATATATAATATATATATAAATAAATAAATAAATAAATATTTCTGGACATTTCACACAGCGCTATCTAGCCCCAAACTAAGCAGAGCTTGTACTATGGGAACCAGATAACTTATAGAATACTTATATACTTTTTTGTAAATACATACATATAATATATAGAAAAACACCCAAACACGGAACATATATATACGTAGTATGGCTATATAATGAGATTTTAATGAGATCCCATTAAGACAGCTCACGGAGATTTCATTAGATGTATTTCATTAGTGACCTTGACCGCCTTGACTTCATTAGTGATACAGAACTTTCAAAATGAACGCGAGATGACTCCGAAAATATTAACTTCAGCAAAAAAAGTTCTAAGACAAAGTTGCAGACCATGTGTCAATTTACACCTTAGCTTATGAGCATTTTATTGTTTAAACAATTATTAAAAGAGATATAGGTCCAAAAGTCGATAAATAAACAATAATAATCGTATAAGTTGTAAACGGTAAGTGTCACAAAAAAAAATATAAAACAAAAAAGATAGTACATTTAATTGTCTACAAAAAAGGTCCTAATAATTTTTGGCCTCAAGCGCACGGCTACGGAGATATAGGCCAAAACGGGTTTTCGCAAATTTAAGGCACTTCCGTTCGCAAAATTTGTAAGCATTTTGTTTTTTTATATTCAGTACGTGATACTGAACCTATATAAAAAAAATTTCGCGTATGTAATTTAGTGAAAATTGGACAACAGTAAATATTTCCCCGTTGCCTGTACTATAGAACAACATCTGTCGGCAATCTGCAAAAATCATAAAATAATAAAACTTGACACTGATTACAGTAAGTACACGTTAAATATAACTAGCATCCTCAATTCATTCCACTAATAATATAAATGCAAAAGTTGGTGAGGATGTTTGGATGTTTGAGACTCAATCACGCGTAAACGGCTGAACGGATTTTAATGAAATTTTGCACATATTGAATATGATCTGGATTAACATATAGGATATTTTTATCCCGATAAAATGTTCTGGTAGGATATTTTTCCCGAAGCGAAGCGAGGGCGGATCGCTATTACTTCTGTATATATATCATTTATTATATATGTGTATATGTAATGTATATACATTACATATATACATACGGAACTAAATTGTTATACATATACAATTATATTTAAAATCCCGCATAAGATATTAATCACCGAATCACAGTAAACGGCAATAACATAATTATAGAAATACATACAAATTCGGAATAACAATTTAAGCGTGAGATTACGCGTGGGAATCGAACCCACGTCCGTACATTTAACAGTCAGGCTAGCTAACGCCTAGATCAACAGGTAGTTTCCCCAATTGAAGGGAAAACATTTTGCCGAAAACTGGCAACACAGTCGAACTAATGTCGAGGTTTTGTGTTTCGAGACAACCGTTTAATTATTGGGTGAATAAATAATAAAATCAATTAAATAATTTATAGTTACTTGTGAAATGATATTCCATCCACTATTTTTTTGGTTTTGTGAACAACTTTTACACTGTTTAATAACACAAGACGGCATTTTTGACAGAAAATAATGAATCACTCGAGACGTTTAAGCAGTACGACGCTATCTTTAGCACTGCCGCGAGATTGTATTCGCTTTTAAATTTGTATTCGCTTTTGTGACTTCACTCGCACGTTGGGCGTGCTCTATCTGCCTTTTGTGCATTCGCTGGTTTATTTATATAAAAACTTAGCACTTACGTACAACTGTTTTTTAAGTTCTGACAAACAAAAATTATTCTTATTCTTATTCTTACTAATGAATAAACGAGATTTAAACTACTCATTGCCCTATGGTTATTCCTAGATGGAGTCAGGAGTATACATTTGGGTAAAGTTGTCGATGATGGCCGTCCAATGCATAAGACTAGTTTTATTCGGGGGGGGGGGGGGGGGGGGGGGGCTAGAATTGGACCTATATTTAAAAGTAGGCTCAAAAATGGTTATTATGTAAGATATTCTATAGTGTAGATGAGTTTTATGAACTACACTATAGAATATTGCACAAGGAAGGAGGGAGGTGTTATCTATGGCATAGTATATCGACTTGTAACTATGGAGTTATTAAAGTATTGTATTGTAATATATCTATAGATAACGATTTCAGTGACTAAGGGAATCGTAGCATGGGATCAAGACATTATGTGTGTGACTGTATACAGTCTGTCACCGCATTCACGACATTAATTTAAAACAGATATGCAGAATCGTATAAACTGATTTTAAAGATTGGTTTAATACCGGTAGCTTGAATATTTATCTAGTAATCGATTCATTTCCAATAAACAGTTTTTAATGTAAATCGGCAGCGCCTTTTAGCCGATGACGCTTAGTCAGTTTCATAGGTACCTATTTACTTACATGATGAATGAATATGATTTATTTACCTAATTTATACAGGCTGTTTCATTGATATTTTAGTACTTGAAATTAAGGAGTGCCGACAGAAGTGAAAACTTCAATAAAATCAGACTACACTACAGATACTTTTATACAGAGGTGTCGGTAACAATCAGTGTCAGTAGTCAGTGACAGGTATCGGTAACAGTGTCGTGAGTTCAATGGTTTTTTCCCATCTCAAAAAATGCTCAACGCGCCTAAAGAAGTTTTCACTTCAAAAATTCCGGGGAATTAATTTGGAAAAAACCTATTTACAACAACACAAGCCATCAGCCCTAACCGTGATTTAAATTAATGTCGTAAATGCGGTGACACGCAGTATAAGAACAGTTGTCGATAGGAAATTGCGTGGTTATTTTTACTTACTGTAGCCACGAGACTCCTAGAAAGCGTGGTAACCTTGAGTGGTGAAAAGGACACCTGGTTCAAGAGGAAATGTCTGTAGAACAGATCTAGTTCGGCGGAGAGCGGCTCGTATAAGGAACTGGTGTAGCGCGTCAGGTGGCTGATCTGTTCTTGAGTTACTTGTATCTGAAAGAATGATATATTTTACCAATATTTAAGCGTGTAGTGCAGCACCAGATTAATGTTTGTACATAACAATGATATTTTGATTTTGGTTCATGTTATTAAAAAAATAGCAGTCCACTGCTGAGCGTCTCTCCCAATGTCCGTCATTGAGATCTTCGACTCTTCTCATTCTCATCCAGATGCAACGTGCCGATTGCTTTATCTATTCGAATACTATTTATTTAGCTAGATAATCATCATCATCAGCCCACATTAGTCCCCTGCTGGACATAGGCCTCTCCCAATACGCGCCACTGAGCCCGGTCTTCGGCTCTTCTCATCCAATTTCTGTCCGCCACCTTTCTTATGTCATCGCTCCTCCTAGCAGGGGGGCGCCCCACACTACGTTTTCCGAGACGCGGTCTCCACTCAAGAACTCGTTTACCCCAACGGTTGTCGGTTCTCCGGCATATAAGGCCAGTCCACTGCCACTTCAGTTTGCTAATCTACTGGGCTATGTCGGTGACCTTGGTTCTCTGTCGGATAATCTCGTTACGGGTTTTATCCTTCAGAGAAACTCCAGGCTGATATAAACATATAAAAAATAGAGCTAGATAATAAAATGAATGATCGAATGAATGGAAACACTTTATTGTACACATTATAAAATAAAAATTACAGACAAAATAGTACATACAAAGCAAATAGTACAATGGGCGGTCTTATCACTTTGAAGCGATTTCTTCCAGACAACCTTTGGATGGAGAGGATTTATTACTGTCAAAGATATGGTCGGTGGTGCACTTAAGATATGGATGATTAATTTTATGATATATAAAAATTATAAATAAAAAGAAAAATCTAAAAACACAATTGCAAAGAGAAATACAAAAACAGGTTTCCGTCTGTGATTATCAAAATGTGTAAGCTTGTTTTATTTTATTCATTTATTATTACGAGTCGTCCATCAATATACAATAACACTGACAATTATTTTCCTAATTTATGTTAGTTTTGAAGTCGGGTTCTTTTTAAATAACTATTTTTTTTTACTTTTTTTAATGCGAAAAATAAATAACTACCATACTCACTAATACGAGTATGTTTGTCAATAACTTTGGGTCGTGAAAGCGGAAAATCTAAAATTAATAATTTGCTACTTATCATTTGTGGGAATTATTGTATACTTTAAAAATATCTTTTAAATGCTACCTAACCTAACTCTAAACTAAATTTTTGATATATTATCCTACCTCACTCTTGTGATTCATACGATTCCAAATAAAATTTCATTTGTCAAAATCTGATAAGGCGATTAACATACAAGATGCGCCAAATAAAAAGACATACATACATAGTTACATACCACGTGTCCTAAATTGCGAATGGTTCGTAATTTTTGAGGGCAAAAATATGGCCATTTTTAAGCTTATTATTTTGTAAACGGAATAAACCGAAAAATTATGTCACTCCTTAAAAGACCTATTAAACGATACCCCACACGATGGGGTACATGATATGAGAAGTTTGTACATTGCAGCTACCTGATTACTATCAAATAAAAAACAATAATCCGTTGAGTATTGAATATTATTTAGTCACCTCTTCAATAGTCAAGTGGCATGGCTCGATCACCATCAATAGGTTCGTGCCGTGGACCATACACCACACTATCTGAATCACTATGAACTGTGTATTCTCGTTGGTTCTTTTAGTAACTGAAACACAAAACTAAACACACCAATACGAAAACACAATTTACAAAATACATATTGCCTAAATTTAGTATTACGTTACTCTGTTATGATGCAAACACACACATACATACAAACATGCACAAACAAACACACCTAAATAAGGATCAACGTAATATTCTTCTGTGATCGATATTTTAAGAAAAGGTTATAATTAGGTACATTTTCAACCGATTTGGTTGAAATTTTAACTGTGTTATTTAAATAACTAGTTTGTCGTAGGCCAAACCGGTTTATCCTAAGCCTGTCAGGACAAACTAGTTTTGCCTGAAATCGGGTTCGGCAGGTAACATTACAACAGTACATAGTTTGTAACCTAATTTATTGAGCGAAGCGCGATTAAGTCAACATGGGCAAATCGGCGTTGTATGTAGTATGTATGTATGTTTGTTTGTCCGAGGATAAATTTCGAAGCGTGTATCCGATCATCGTGAAATTTGGTATATAGGTAGGTAATGATGGCATAATTTTGGTGTGACTAAAAGAGCTAAAAATATTGGGGTTCAAGAGGGGTAAAAAAAATGAAAATGAGACTTTTAGGTCAAATGGGACGTCAAATAAAAGGTCTTCATTAGTACATCTCAACCCTGTTTTTATTTTTAGTTTAGTTTTTGTAGTTTTTGAGTTATTAGCGTAACAAAACAAAAACACAAAGTAACAAAACTTTGTCAAAATTCACAGGTTACACCAGAAACCCCACAGTACTGTAATTTGGTATGCGTGTAGCTTAAGTGACACAAATATAGGCAAAAGTCTGAAATCCAAAATAACTGAATTTTGTACCACAAAAAATCGTAACCAGATAACATGAACTCCCGTTACCTGTGATTTGAATGAAACTGTAGGCCAATTAATTTTTTATTTATTTCGTGGCATTATTTTGATGGTCAAAGATTACAAATAATATATTTTTTATTTAATCGAAGACTCGCGAGATCTCAGTTCGGGGCGAATCACTAGTATTACACATTGGATACTTTGTATACATTTACCACTAGTGGTTACTGGTTATTTGGGTGTAAAGTCGGGAGAAAAGTGAGTACGTACATGTATTGTTGATCAAATAATATGGTGAAATGATCAGATGTAGCAGAAAAGAACTGAGCAGCAGCAGCAACACTGGACCATGTCGGTGATCCACCTCTCTCACTACGTCGCATATAGACACGTATGTTAGAGCGAGACGACGGACTTTCTCGTGTACTGGCCGAGTCTTAAGGTCGTCAACTGCGGAAAAGTGGAAGAATAAAACAGAAAGGTCATTGGGCATTTTGTTTGGACATATGACCCACGGCGCACAAAAACGAAACAGGGCTAGGTATGTAGTTAAATGTATATGTTACTTAATGGTATGGGTCGCATTATTGCAGGATATGGGAGAACCGCAAAAAAAATTTTTTTAATTAATATTATAGCATTTTTAAAATAATTATTATAGCATTTTTAAATTATTATTATAGCATTTTTATAATGAACTAAGTAAAAACTATTGGCCTGACTGTAAAAATACTTTGTAAAACAGTTGTTTTGAACAATTTCCAGGAATACGAAAATAAAATCCATTTTGCGGTAATAATATTTTTATTCTGCATTATCAAAATCTATAGTTAATTCATCTAAAAAGGCTGCAGGCGCGTCTATCACGTCTTGATGCCTGGCCCATGACAGAAAGTATACGACGCTTACAACATGTGCACAGCTTCCGACAGTGCGACGGCCGTGTATACACGAGCAGTAATACTGTTGGATGCTATTTCTTCCAATATGGGTAGGATCTACTAAAATATAGGTGTAGTACTGCTTTGCACGGACGTGTCGTGACTGTATTCTGCCTCTTATCAATATCTTATTTTCAATCATTTCTTGGTGCCGGTATAGTTCGATAGTGTATACACCATCCTCACGCATGTGCTCGTGGCAATACGATCTTGCGATTCTCAAGTGGTATGATCCCAACGTAAACAATATTAATTCGTCAAATGTAAGCCGAGGAAAGTCATCAAAATCCGGATCATTGCCATCGAGTCGCACAAACGCTACTCTTTGCCTGTTTAAATTATGGTTAATCACATATTCTGCCATCTCATTGGGTTCATTCATTCGTTCATTTATAATTCTTATGAATTGTTCCGCATACATATGGTCCTCATATGGATGGCGAGTAGCATTAATTATGGCCGCAGTTATTTTGAAGTCGACCATCATGTTTCTCATGGCAACGTTAAAATATACATGGCGGAAGATTTTAAAATCTTTCTTGAATCTGCCGTTAATGGTTTCCACTACCCACCGGATCATTGTTATTAATCTAGATTTATTAGCATCTAGTGTCGTCAGTTGTTCTCCTCTTACTCTTGTAGGCGGCATGTGAGGATTATACCCGCATTCCTCAATTTTATCAATCGAATCCCGAAATCCACGATCCAATATAAAAACATCATTAACTCTCAAGAACCCATGAATCGGAGAATCTTCTTGCATCAGGTCACGCATAATGCTTGCGTCCGAAGTAGTCGCAGTGTAAGGCCCCGTAACATCTACTATGTAGCCGTCGGTACATACTATAAGGAAGGGTTTTACTAAGTTCCGAAACTTATGAAGACTGTAAGTTTTGCGCTGGAAAAGGAAATTCGAACTCTTTTGTAGATAAATATATGTTCCATCACATACGAGAATGGCCGCCGGTTCATTATAGTTACCACCAAAAAAATGGCTTGGAATTGCAAGATTCTTGGCCACCACATCTTCCCTAGTAATATGATTTAAGCCCAAATGCTGTGGAACAAAATCATTACTTAAGCATTCTCTTGCTATCGCCAACTTCCTTTCTAGGGTTCTCCTCGACATATTGAATTTAGTGGCTAATCGCTCATCTGGTTCACCGGTTCTTATTTTTGTTAAAAAAATTCCAAGAACTGTGGCAGGATGAACTGATCGATCACCCAGTGAAGGCGTTTGGTTCAAAATAACATTAAATTGATATTTTGTTAGTCCCGTCCAAAAGTGAAATTCATTGTCCTCTATTTCTTCAATATTTTCGAAATCAAGGTTGCTTCTTTGTTCGATACCCCATTTATATAAATTCATCATACCAACAACATGAGTACTGTCAAAGTTTTCGTGGGATGTAGTGTTGAGCAAGTCTACCCAATCATTCCTCATAAAATGAGCATTGCAAACCCGAGCTAATTCTGGTATATAAAAATTGTGATTGTGTAAGAGTTGGAACTTAGCATATAGTGGAACATTATGGGCCACTACATTTCTACAGTTTGTAAAAATACAATGTCTCGCTGTATTCGATGCTCGCTTATATCCTCTAGGCGTAACAAAACTAGGCTGCAATTGTACTTGATCTTGCACTGGTTGCTCTTCAACTGGCTGATCTTGTACTGGTATATTTTGTACTTGTTCATTTTGTACGGGTTAATTCCGTAAACGACGATCTAACCTTGACCAACAAGCATGGCACATGGCCCGTGAGCCATTAAAAGTAATCTGAAACAATTGAAAAAAAAAATATATATTCCTCCATTTATCAAGAAGTAAAATGAGCCATTACATTGAGCAAAGCAACATTTGTACAATCAAGAGCACGCGACGAGTCATACACATACGATGACAGTGTAGTGTACTTACCTCACGTGGTATTATTTCTTGCAATAATAAATCTACAAGATCCCTTTGTCTTTCCAAAAAGAGAACTGTCAATATGTGTTTTCGTCGACGTAAAACAGATCGATTACACGACACGCAACTATTTTGTCTTTCCATGTTAATGTAAACCAATCGTCAAGCAAAATCAGGGGTCCATAAAACACGCTCAAGTAATCAATAAAATGCAAAAATCGGAAACACGAGTTTAAACGCACAGATCGAAACGAAGGATGACGTACGACTGCGGGGCGGTCAGAGCGGGTGGAGCGCAGGCGGCGCGTCGCACGCGCACTTCGATACCTTACTGTTATTTTCTACCTGTCGAAAGTGCGAGCGAGAGAGACATACAATCTGTTATGCGATACAAACATTTTTCTTATGCTTGTACATACATTTTCACAATGCTGACAGTAAAATCTTTAGTTTTTAGTCTAATAGAATTATAGTTAGACTCACATACATACTGTTACATAACATTTTTCCTCCAGCAGATACATAAAAAAAATTTACATATTTAGAAAAGTGGAATTGAATACTTTACTTTAAAAGTGATTTGAACACTGTGCGCGAAAAAAAAAAGTGGGTCAAAACCGCCCAATGATCTTTCTTAGTAATATGGTTATGTGTGGGTATAGTATAGGTATGTTTTATTGAAATACACAAAAAAGCATGTGTGAAATTCACACGTGGTAGAAGTGAAATCTTCAAATACCACGCGCATGTGCTTGGGATCTACCGATTCACTCTCTTTCTCTCTCCTACTTTCTACCTTTGTGTATGTTTCTTTCTCTCTCCCTCTTGCGTTGGAATATTGGACGCTACTCGTTGCTAACGCTCGCGCTGGCCTGTAACAGGTATTCTTCTGCGTTCGAGTGCCACGCATTTTTTTTTTTTTTTTTTTTTCGGATGGACTAATCTCGCTGTTGGCCTCTGAGGCCGTGACAGCTTAACCGAACTTTTGGCGAGCGCAGATGGCGCTCAGCCCAGTAAGTTTTTTAGGCAACTAGCGCAAGGGCACCACTTAGGTACGAACCTCGGCTTGGGCTGTTGCCGGGATGGGGATAGGAGAGAAACGCCCGGGTACATGTCTGTACCTCGTATAAGCGGCGACTGAAGGGACTCGTCGACCTCGCCGGCGAGGTCGGTGTTTCTGTGAAGTGTTTGCTCTGTCTGATATAGATGACTCACCTTCCGCATTAGCAGAGGTGATTTCGTCATCCGGGTCTCCGAGAACGTGTCTCGGTCGACGGAGGATTTTGTTGGCGGGCGGATCCAACGGGTAAACCGGAATGGTGTGTACCAAAGGGTTCGGATGATTAGAGGCAAGTTCATAAAACCGCTTGGAAGCGAGCTTCATGAACCTGGCTATTGATTCTAATTTCAAATCGCGATGTAGGTCTTTATTGCGAAAGTACCAGGGCGAGCCTGAGGCTTTTCGCAAGAAGCGATTTTGAATAACCTGAATGGCACCAACTTTAGGAGAGTGGGCAAATACTACAGATGAGTATGTCATAATGGGGCGAATGCACGCTTTGTAAAGAGTCACCTTATTTTTAAGGGACATTTTACTTTTCGCGCCTAGAAGTGAGGACAATCGTCCTAGGGTGAACTTTGCTTGGTTGCACCTCTTAGTGATGTGCAACCTAAAGGAAAGACGCCTATCGAGGATGACACCCAGATATTTGGCTGATGGGGCCCAGCGAATGGGCTGGCCAAATAGAGAGATCGGTTTGGGAGTGAGGTTTCTCCGTGAGAAGTACACTGCTGTACTTTTCGACGGGTTTACCTCGATCCGCCACTTGCGGAACCAAGTGGCTAATGAATGAAGGGCAGCCTGCAGCCTTATACCCACCCGATCGGGATTCCGATTGGATGTGTACAAGGCTGTGTCGTCTGCGTATAGGGCTATTTCCACTTGAGGAGTGCGGAGGATATCGCTGGTGTACAGCGTGAACAGGAGGGGGCCGAGAACGGAGCCTTGAGGGACTCCTGCTCTGACTGGTCTAGGACTAGAGAGAGTGCCTTCCACGGTGTAGCGAAAGCTGCGACCTTGTAGGTAGTCTCGTATGATGAGCACGAGTCTGTCTGGGACTCCGAGTTTGAATAGCTTGTAGATCAAGCCGTTGTGCCAGACTTTGTCGAAAGCTTTCGCTACGTCGAGGAAGACGGCACCAGTATCTGAAGGCCAGGTACTTTGCCAGTTGGAGAGGACATGCTCCGTTATGCGGAGCACCTGTTGTGGGCATGAATGTTGGGCTCGAAAGCCAAACTGCTCGTCGGGAAGGAGTTTGAACTCATTGACATGAGCCCAGAGGCGCTTCATTAGAAGACGCTCATATATCTTGCCTAGACTATTAAGTAGGCTAATGGGACGATAACTAGTTGGATCGTTTGCCTGTTTGCTGGGTTTTCGGATGCCAATGACGTTGGCTTCCTTCCAAGCATCAGGGAAGGTGCAAGTTTCCATAGCCGCATTGAAGATGCAGACTAGGATATGGATAAGGGGAACAGAGAACTGTTTGAGTACTCTGTTAGAAATGCCGTCGGGGCCGGAGGCTTTCTTTGGGTGTAGGGCCTTGATAGTGTCAAAGACTTCAGAGGGCTCAATCGGATCAGTGCCACGCATTCACTCTCGCTCTGTCTCTTTATATTCCCCCTCCCCAGGAGCGTTGAACGTTTAACGCAACAGTGCTTTCATACCCCCTCCATGGTAGCGTTAAACGTTTAACGCAACCTTGTTGGAATTCGCATTAGAAGTTTCACTTCAATAAACGACAATATTTTAAAATCTTGAGGTAAATAAATTATGGTACATATACAAATATTTGGAAGTTTCTGTGGGGTTCTCTTACGGAATCTTTCTCATCGATTACTAATACTTTTTAGGGATTCCTTTTAAGTAGAAACCCCAAAAAGTGGTTAGTGTCGTAAAGAGCAAAAAAGATAAGGGATAAAATTGGTACCTGGTTTGACTTTTCCAACGAATGCTAAACTATCTATAACTGAGTTCACTGATTTCCGCTTTTTGTTGAGCATTCGCTTATCCATTGGAGATTGTATTAGCATTTTCTTGGAATCGGATATCGCTGCACCTAAATTACAAAAATGTATAAAATATAGGGAAATGTATAACTACAACCCAAAAACGGGTATCCAATATAACACTTATACTGTAAAGTTTAAGACATTGTTTTATTTTATACCTACTTATACTTACTTACTTAGGTATACTCGTAATTACTTAAGACCCATCAGATTTTTTTTTCGTGTTTGGCATGATTTGGAAGGACTGACTTTTTGGGAAACAGATCAAAAAGTGTGAGCTAAAAACGTGCATAAAAATATCACTCCCCCTTCCATCTTCTGGGTTTTCAAATACGATATTGACTCTAATGATATCTAAATTTAAAGAAAATGCTATTCAATGCAGTACTTTTACAAGGTGCATCATTTATATCATTTGTTCGCATCAATTAACATAAAAGGTTATTATTTCCGCAATGTTGACGTATTGGGGAAACGATGTTCTAATTATGTCTTTCCTTATATATTAATCTTTAATAAACCCAGTTTGATATTATTATAAATATTACTCATAAACTACTAACGGCTCCATTTTATATCAATATAATTATTGTTATTTATCAATGTGTAGTAAATAAAATATACCTTCTACTTCTTTCTAAATTGAAAGTAGGTAATATAAGAAATGTACACGGATGGTAATATTGAACGGAAAATCAATTTTTTTTAAATATCCCCATCAACCCTCCTAATAGTTATTTTATTAAAGTGTTATTCGATACTCAATTTGATCGACAAAAGATTGCTCGAAATCGAAATATCACTAACTTATATATATTAAAAAAAAATTACCGCCACGGGACGTCCGGTTGTAAACGGACGTAAATTGAAGGTTATTGAAAGACATTATAAATAAAGAAAACCGTTGGCGAGTAGCGAGTGTCGTCCAACGGCCTAACGACTTTGATATTTGATTGATAGATTATAATAACTTATGGCATGCCTAGCTCTGACGCCATGACGCCATGAGAGCGTGATGAAATACTTGTCGGTCTCACCCCCAAGGCTGGCGCAAATAGAAGTTTTACATCAAATCCTCCTTCTGTAGGGTAAATAGCGAAATAAACTGCTAATTAATTGTGATTTTTATTAACACTCACGTGATCTCAGTGCGGGGCAAAATACTAGTATAAATATTGTGGATTTTTGGCGTCTTAACTTTTATTGATTAAAACGGGTATTTATCGCGTATATACCTTTTTTATTTGTTAGCTTTTTTATATCGATAGCAGAGCATCTGGTAGACTCGAGACCGAATCATTGGATTGAACTTCATGATCCTAAGGTTCTCTCTAGTGAACGCCATTATTACAAGAGTTCGTGAAGCGATTGAAATCAAGAAATTTCAAAATTTTAATCAGGAAGATGGCTATAGACTCTCAGCGTCCTGGAACCCGGTGATTGCTAGGTGTGCGCGTCGTGATAGATACGGTTAGCGTAGTGGGTCGTAATATGAACGAGGACATTTCTAATTCTGAAGACCAAGTGAGGGTAGTTGCTGTAGCTTCCCACACTTCTCGACGGTAGCTCCAAGTACTCCAGTCAACCCGTGACCAGCCTATTACAACACAGCCGAAACGTCGGGATAACAAATAAAAAAGGTACATACGCGATAAATACCCGTTTCAATCAATAAGTATGTACAGTGATCACGAAAGTTTGAAAAATACTGTCTTAAATTTTACTCGGTAAATCAAGATTTACCTTGCGATATGTTTCTCAACTTCTTATTGAGCGCTTTGAAGCTCTGACGAATGTGCAGTGTAATCAACATGAATTGAAAGATTTGCAGCTGTGTTATCCAGAAGCAGCCATAGTAGAACATGTACATGATGCAGATTGCTGAAACAGGTAAATCGTTGACCTTTTGAAAAACGCTAGACAGTTTTGATCAATGACAAGGTAAGATTGGTCATAACTTTGTCATGTTTATTTAATGCCTTATCATTTTTAGTGTTCCGTAGTCGAACTAGTAACCCATAAGGAGTTTTTATTCACGCGCCCAATTGTGTTGGGTTTCGTTGAATAGCTCTTTCAAAAACACTATGAGGGTTCCTCAACACTTTCGCAACATTAGTTTACGAGCAGTAGTTGAGCAACTTGTGTCTGTAGATGGGTTTCTAAACAGTTCAAATAATGTTTATTTTAGCTACATCGCCTTGTAAAAATTGTCAGACAACATTTTTCCGTAATCCTTAAAGAATTTCCTTCTAAATAAAAACAAAAATTAATCGCGCTTGAATATTTCGAGGTGACTTTTTTTACAACTTTGTGACTCGTCCATTTATGTCACGTTCAAATCATCAGATTATTGAAATGTGCACTTTTCTGAATGTAATTAACTTACTTTGTCTTAATCTGACGCGCTCGAGTTTTTCTAAGGATCGATTTTTTTTTACTAATCTGATTGGCTGCCCTCAACGCACGCCCCTATATTAAGGGCCCATATATGGTGGGAGTACATTACAGTGTGCTAGGTTTCTCCCCGTGGTTATCTGACGCGCTTGAGTAAAACACAAAATCCCCGCTTGGGTTCACCTACTATAAACGTACATAGCATAATATTTGACGTATTTGTATGATTTGACAACTCTCATAAACATATTATATTTCAGGCACTCATTGCGATTAGGCATCGTTGCGCATGTCGCCTTAAGATACTGACTATGACTTTATCACGCGATGTTTACTTATAATAGTTCTGCATTTAGCAGTACTTACATTAATCTTAAGTTAAGCAAGATATATTGTAACCATCGTTGGTAGACCTAATAATAAAAAATAAAAACCTTTCCGATGCGTGGCCTGACACGCGCTTAATCAACTTATTGTCATTATAAATCGGCTCTAGCCGCAAGTTGTGTGCTCGCTCAGAGACAACTGAATTTTTAACTAGGATTAAATCTTCCAAATTATGTTCTCATGTAAATAAATAAATAAATATTGCTGGACATTTCACACAGCGCTATCTAGCCCCAAACTAAGCAGAGCTTGTACTATGGGAACCAGATAACTGATATAATACCTATATACTTTTTGTTTTGTAAATACATACAATATATAGAAAAACATCCAGACCCGTAACAAATATCTGCAGATCATGCAAACATTTGTTCCCCGGTGGGAATCAAGCCCGCAACCTCCTGCGTCTCAGCCGGTTATTCGCCCACTGCGCCACAGAGGTCGTCATATATTTATGTGGTGGTTAAATTTAGCATTTCTTAAATTTCTTTTGGAAAACTTAGTGTTATGGTAAAATATAAGTGTAATATTACGTAGCCCATAGTCGCCATGTTGATGGTATATGATCATTGCAAGCATCCTATGGTCTGCGATAGTCAACCCTATCGTTATGAGGCACCATAGGACAAACAGAATGCTTTTCTTCATCTCATTTCTTCTCGGCCAGTGGGTGATGTTCAGTTCATTGTTAATCTGTAAATTTTATTTTCATTATTATCTGACTCAGCAGTAGCTGAGTTTATAGGCAGTCTCATCCGTAAGGAAGGGAGATAGAGATGCATGGGTTGTAAGTGGTGTTGCCAGGTGTCCCAATTTGCGTGGGATGTCCCGATTTTCAGGGATCTACTGACACATGCCGATTCACCCTTGATCGGGACGCCGTGTGTCCCGATTTTTCACTAACACAGAGCTATCCAAAAATTAAGTTAGAATAAATATATTCTACGTACCTAACTAAATTTTTGGATAGGTCTGTGAGGGCGTAAATAAATACCTACTTTATTTAAGGGATACATTTCTTAACAGAAATAGTATACTATTATTTATGTCTATTAAAAAAACTAACCACTCGATAAAAATAAATGATGATTCACAAAAACCTGTTCTTTTAGCTATTTTAGCCCCGATTTGAAAATCAATATACCGATTATTTTAACCTTCTGTTCCGAAATTTGCCACACTGGACCTGGCAACACTAGGTGTAAGTATCCTGTAATATCTCTTCTTTCGTCTGGGTGTTGCCTACGTTGTCGCTGACCCATCTCATCTCTAAATAAGGTACATCCTTCAGCATTTATATAACATCCTGTTCAACCCTTCCTCACCTTCCTATCTTAAAGAACGCTTCCATTTCCTCCATCAATCCAATCCTCGATCCTTGCGTTCATCTGACACACTCCAACTCAGGACACCTGTACACTCCTCCTCCTACTTTGATAAGTCTTTTACAGTGCAGGCTGTCCGGTTATGGAACGCGCTGCCGGTGGCTATCAGATGTACCAAGTCACTTGCCATTTTTAAACGTATGCTCAGAGAACACTATCTGAGTATTTGTCGCTAAATATATATGTATTTATTATTAATTATTTGTTTCTTAAATAAGTCTAAGTATGTATCTATGAATTATTATGAGTAGTTATTATTTAGATTCATGTAGTTTTCATTTATGCAAGTTTTATATTTTTTTTTATTTTTATATAATTAGTATTAGTATGTATGTACATGTAGTATGTCAGGTACACCCCAGGTAATGTCTACACAGTCCATCCAAAGGTTGTCTGGTAGAGATCGCTAATTAGCGATAAGACCGCCAATTGTATCCATAGATTTACGTAGTTGTTTTTTTTTATATGTATTTGTTTCGTGGTGTGCAATAAAGTATTATCTAATCTAATCTAATCTAAGGTATGCAGTATTAAGTTATTATGGCATAACTTAGCTGCCCTTAAGTAAGGCATTAAGCGCCGCGATAGACAATTAATTTCCTAAGAAATTCAAATTGCTCACTTCAGGGCCGCCAAATGAACAGAACCCAATATATGCGTTTGGAATTTGTAACCACCTAGTTCAAATTACCTTCTGCAGATGATTTAAGCAATCGATCATGGATCTCATGCCGCTCGGAGCTGCCACTGCTCCGAGGAATGTCAGGGTCATTATGATAGATGCATCAAGAATCCATACTATGCGCCGGATTGGAGTTTTCATGCGGATTGCACCTCCCTCTATTAGGACTTCACCTACCATAGTAGCAATTGTTACCAAGTCTGGAATATAAGAAAAGCAAAATAATTTGCTGGTTGGTCATCAATATCAGCTTCATCTAACTCATAACCCGATTCATATTTCGTTGATCTGACGTAGCGTGCGGTTTGGGCGACGCTCAAACTCTCTGCATCACCGACTTTGATAATGTATGGTCTTCAGGCGCGGGGACTACGGGAAATTATGTAAGAATTGCACTATCGTGATTGTCTGCCTCTTTCACTCCTTTACCTTATCAGCCTCTATTTATTACTACTATTAAACCTCCAAACTATATCTACTTAACAGTAACCTGATGCAAGGTAAGTATGCGAGTATGAGTTTTTAGAACAAGATTGAAATACGAAAACGATTAATAATTATATTTTATAGAAGATATTGCTCTTAAATAGCGTTTACTGTGCGTGCTATTTGGCCTTTCCATTTATCTATACATATAAAAGTCCTAAATGACTGATTGACGGATCAACGCACAGCCTAAACCGCGAGAAGAGAGGATTTTCCGAATTTCTACCCCTAAGGGGATGAAAATGGGGGGCAAAGCTTGTATGGGACAATGTGATTCCTTGGTCCAATCTACTTCAAATTTTGCATAAACCTTTTTTTAACAGAATTGATGAAAGACATGTTTCGTATGTTATCGAAATTCATCCACTAACGGGGTTAAAAGGGGTAGAAAGTTATTATGGCAGTGATTTGCTTCAAATTTGATATCAATATTTCTTAGTGTTTTTGATTTGCCGGCTGAGACGCAGGAGGTAGCGGGTTCGATCCCCACTGCGGAACAAATGTTTGCATGATCTACAGATATTTGTTCCGGGTCTGGTTGTGTCTCTATATATTATAAGTATGTATTTACAAAAAAAATGTATATAAGTATTCTATCAGTTATCTGGTTCCCATAGTACAAGCTCTGCTTAATTTGGGGCTAGATAGCGCTGTGTAAAATGTCCAGCAACATTTATTTATTTTATTTGAATTAAATTTTATTTTGACACATGTTTGAAAACTCAATCCGATTTGAATTAAATTTTATTTTGACACATGTTTGAAAACTCAATCCGATTTTATTCAAAAAAGGTTAAACTCACTTAAAAACATAAGCAAATACTCTTTAAATAGGAATGTCTCGAAAGTCACCATACTATATTAATACCTTATTTAAAGGTTTCTAAGCTTATAAAGGTTATGCACTTTTAGGACACGGCCTCATAGGGACGTAGAGTTAGAAATTTGAAATGGTAAGGGTGTATATTTGTTACTCAATCATGTCGTAACAGCTACACAGATTTAAAAAAATTTTAGTATGTACATAGATTATAACCTGGATTAACACATATGTTACTTTTTATCCCATAAATCAGGTCCCATGGGATAAAAATGGGGTGTCAAGTCAAGTTTAGCTTTATTTCTAGGTATATACACACTTAGTAGTGTAACGCGTACGAAGTCACGGGCGTTCAGCTAGTCATGAATAATTTAAACTGGAGTCGCGTTATTCTAAAAGCTTTTATTGTTACTTTATTTATTTATGTCTGTCAGGAAGAGGGGCATGATGATAAGCCAAAGGTTTAGTGTCTAAAGAAATACACAACTCAAATAATTAATTTTAATCGCCCAAAAATAAATAGGCGTGATCCTTGACGGCTTAAATAATAGCATTTGTAGAGCGGTCACTGTTTTAGTTAAAAAACAGTTTATCTTATACTTATTTATATAGTTTTTATACTTACTGATACCTGTTACTAGGAGACATCCGTACACACTAAAACAAGGCGACACGCTAATGCGCCATCCACCACGTTGCTTAACAAACCGCAGCGGGGCTATACCTGCAATCCGAGACACTTGGAGCACAAGAGCCAATGCTCCTGATACAAAAGCATTACTTTCATCCATACCCTTTCAAGAATTACAATGGAAGAAAACACGTACACTTAGTTTGAAAGGATAAGGAATAATAAAAATCTGTTTGTTAACGCTTATTTGCCTGAATTCAGTTGTATGCCAAGTCATATCGTGGATCGGTGAAGGATGGATAGGTCACATAATCTATCTATATACATTATAGAAATGGTATAGAGTACTGCTGCTACCTTTGGGATGGTTCAACCAAATACCAGCTCGTTACCTTAGACTCGATAGAACTTTAGCTTTTAGGCTTATAGGTGAGCAATATATGGCTTTTACAGAATACATTGCGGGAAATGTGCCCGCCATCTCCTTTCCATCAAAGGAAAAGCAGGCGCATGGCTCATACCATCCGTACCTAGTTGATATACCACCCATTCGCACACACCGTTTTGGTTCTACGTTCTTGATGCGTACAGCTAAGGTATGGAGCACTTTGACGTCGTCTGTTTTTCCTAAAGAACACAATCCGGGTATCTTTAAGGTAAAAGTGAATAGGTTTCTTCTAGATCTTCGTGCTTCATCTTAGACTACATCATCGCTTACCATGAGGTGAGATTGTGGACAAATTAAGATCTCTCAATGTTAAAAATAAACAAACGAATCCCTGTTTCCTTTGGTCACGCCATAACTTAAAACGATTACCGATTTTGATGATTTTTGTGTGTGTTTCAGTGGGTCCCTGGATGGTTTAAATTCACAATTAGACCCGGTATATGGCGCTGTTGTCGAGATCCAGAAAATTACAGACGAAGTCACGAACATGCAACTAATTATTTTGTGAAAATACTTTTTAAACTTCAGATGGGCGTCGAAACCAGGGCAGGCCGTGGAAGCTTGATAGGTGGACCTTATATAATGGAGAGATATGAGGGACACTTCTCCAGCAGTTGGAAAATACAGGTTAAAAATAAACTTCTACTCCTTTATCATAACTTACATTTCATTTGTTTTTTATGGTGTGCAATGAAGTGTCTTCTAGATAAGTAGATCAAGAATCTACCGTCATTTGACTTCCTTGAAAGCTGCAATCTGGATCTCTTATGGTAATAGTGAAATGGAACTCTGATATTCGTGCCCTGTTTAGACCACATCATCGCTTCTTATCAAGTGAGAATAAATTAATCTTTGCGTCAATCACCCTAATATCTATCGAATAAATTCGCTAAGGAATATCCAGAGGCTATCATTCTATGACACTAATTTATAAACGTCTAGGGTGTTTGTGTAAACAGATTTTTTCTTGAAAATTGTTGGGCTTGTTTTGGTCTAACGATGTTTAATTTTGATCGGTATCTGTTGCCTTCGCACGACTAATGTCTAAATAGAAAAATGTCAAAAAAAGACGAATGTCCAAAGGCATGTCCAATTAGATATTTGACCAGTGATAAAATTGCCCACACTTAATAGCTAGTGGTTCGCCCCGCGCTGAAATCTCGCGAATCTCCCAAAATAAATATTATTCTGGGGCTAAATATGATTCAAGGAGTTGTCAAATCATACAAATACGTTAAATTTAAACATGTTTAGTCTATAAATACGTTTAGTGATCTTTATTCATGCCGGCCTTAATCTTTGACTAATAAATTAGTGCCACGAAATTACACTTAACAGTAAAATAAAGCAAAAGTCCTTAAACTATAAAATTTCGTTATTATTACCTACGACAAAATATAAACGCGAAAAATTTTCCTTATAATATAAAAAATAAGGAGAACATAGAGAGGTTTGTCATATTAATTTGCAGATCTGTAATTTCGTTATCATGCAGTGATTTTAAATATTTCGCATATTTAAAATCTAAAATTATAATATAAAAAATAAGGAGAACATAGAGGGGTTTGTCATATTAATTTGCAGATCTGTAATTTCGTTATCATGCAGTGATTTTAAATATTTCGCATATTTCAGATCAATTACTAGGTAGGTATATCAGACTTTCGCCGATTTTTCTCCATGGAATAAAAAAGGTTGATTTTCATTTTATTATAATATCGTACAGATTCTTTTCTAATATTATATACAAATTAACATAAGTTAGGATTCTTGGGTATATTATCAGCTACACGTAGATGCCCTCTAGGAGGTTTGTAGTTCGGTGTTTATCATCCAAACAACTCAATAATACGGTTGAAATTTTCAAAATCCACTGCTTTTCGAAATCATTTTTGAACATTATGAACTGTTCACATGTCATTATTTAATATTGTCAACCAACAGTCCTCGATATGATTTTCTGGTAATGACGGCAAGTTTCTGATTAGTTTTATAACTTTATTGCAGTCTTTTATAACGTTAAGTCCCAGTTGTTCTGCTTTTTTTGTAATTGCCTTTGAATATGAAAACAGCATCCCTTAACCTGGACTTCTGGCAATACCTGCTGCAACGCATTGATAACTGCTAGCCAGAAATCACACTTAAATATCTTCATATGAATGTTCAACCTTGTCGTTAGCAATTCAAAGAACCTTACTTATGTAAAATGTTTGCATGATCTACAGATCTTTGTCCTGGGTCTGGTATTTCTCTATATATTATAAGTAGGTATGTATTGTATATAATAATAATAATAAATATTGCTGGACATTACACACAGTGCTATCTAGCCCCAAACTAAGCAGAGCTTGTACTATGGGAACCAGATAACTGATATAATAAATATATACTTTTTTTTGTAAATACATATTTATAATATATAGAACAACATCCAGACCCGGAACAAATATCTGTAGATCATGTGAATATTTGTTCCGCGGCGGGAATCGAACCCGCTACCTCCTGCGTCTCAGCTGGCTATTCACACACTATTTATTTATTATTAATGGCTATTTATTATAAGTACCTATGTATTTACAAAAAAAATGTATATAAGTATTCTATCAGTTTTCTGGTTCCCATAGTACAAGCTTTGTGGGCTAGATAGCGCTGTGTGAAATGTCCAGCAATATTTATTTATATATTTATAAATTTACAAAAAAAATGTATACAAGTATTCTATCAGTTATTTAGTTCCCATAGTACAACCTCTGCTTATTTTGGGGCTAGATAGCGCTGTGTGAAATGTCCAGCAATATTTATTATTATTTATAGTTATTTCATGATCGACCGTGTCAGCACGACGATTCCTTATGTAAGTACCAGTATTTTTAAATTTCCGTGAATAAAAGAACCATTATTTGACATTATATTTTATTCGTACATAAATCATTCAGATTGTTTTTCCTTCACTTCGCTGTTCTGGGTTTCCGAGTTCTGCCCCAACCCAGGTATATCACTCGCGGACATGGGCCGCATCATTGCTTGGAACGTTCCCAACACTACCTGGGTATCACTTCCAGCGCCTCCCAACCCACCGATTTGCCTTTTTTTCTTCATCGGTTGAAAATCATCCATTGATTGCAAGTCCATCCTCGAATTTTTTCCGTTAAATAATGTTTCACCTGAACCTGTGTAATCATAATCAGGAAAGTACAACATTTTCGGTTTTTCTTCATTAGTTTCAGTTAGTTCCGAGCGCTCCATGTTCAAGAAGAATTTTAGATTGTCACTTGATACGAGGAAATTCTTAATGAGAATATTTTTGTAGAGCTCCATTTTGTGTTTGTCGGTTTGCTGTTGAAAAACACCGAAATCGTTCACTTGTACAAAGTTTAAAAAAGGATTTGCGTAGATGGTAGAAATAAGTAGCAACAATATTATTAACGACATCTTTGCGTCGTCGGTACTCAGCGCGTTATGGTTTGTAGATATTGCTAGCTGGTTCAGTGTGTGAATAACTTAATACTGACATGCCAGTTGATAAGTTAGTGCAATGTTTTACGGCACTAATTTAAGTTTTATCTATTCATAGCATATGGAGCGTTACTTCAAAGTACCATTAAGGTTTTCGCATTTTAAATTACATCACCATCATATCTTCCACTGGCTGGTACATGGCTTCTCCCACAGGTTTCCAGAGCAACGGGTTTTCTGCGACCTGCACCAAACAGCTCCCAGTAACCTAGTTAGGTCATCTTTAAATATATTGAGGTGTCATTTTACTCTGTGCTATGTAGTTATTTAACAAAATCTTAAATATATCTCTATGCCTTCAATCAAACTGAATCTCTCAAAGCATCACTCAACACTAATTTTAAAACACGAGGGTTTAGTTCATAGAATAACATTTATCATACTAATAAACTCTTTATGATTAAAATACATATCGATGTGATATGAGCCGGAGAACTTCTGTTTACGCCCGTCGTCAGTGTGATTTCCGCCCGCCCAACATCTTCACGCATTCGGACGTCGGGTATGCGAGAATCAGTTTTGTGAAAAACAATTTTATTGTTTGCAAGTTTTTATTTTTACGCGTTTTTGCGTTGCAAAAAAAACTGCATGTTTTTATTTTATTCGCGCTTGGTTGTTTCATGAAAAATACAATTTAATTGACACAATGTAAAGGTATTGCGAACTTCATCCTAAGTTTTCGTTCCCTTCTCTCTCTACTTGGAGTTTTTGTACTAATGGGTGAGTGTTTGATTAGAACTTATTAAATGTATTAGATTTTTTGACAACTAACTGTAGCCCGCGACTTCGTACGCGTTACACTACTAAATGTGTAGGTAACCTAGAAATAAAGCTAAACTCACTGTTGCAACTGGACCTGACACCCCATTTTTATCCTAAGAGACCATGGGATGATTTATTGGATAAAAAGTATGTGCCTATGTGTTCTACGTCTAATCTACGTACATACTAAATTTCGTCGAGATTAGTTCAGCCGTTACGACGTGTTTGAGTAACAAACATCCAAACTGTCGCATTTATAATATTAGTGTGATGTGATTACCCTGGCAATTTATTTAGTATACAGGTTGCTTCAGAACATATATTTTTTTAAAGTACAACTATTTATTTAATTATTTCAAAGGAAAACAGCAGATTTTTACCTGGTGTTTCCTAAAATACATTGAATTAATCATAGATCAAGTGTAGATAATGCCCCTCTTTCATTGTTTAGGTATATATATATATATATATATTCGGAAACCCTGTATATTAACGTAGTGCGTTTATATGTTTATGAATTAGGAAATTTGTATTTTTTGTATATTACCATTATTTTCTTAAGGAAAACAAGTAAAATTTACAATTTAAAACACCCGTAAAGAACCCGTAAAACTGATATAGCTAAGAACCACATGACCATTATTACCAACCCATTTTTAAAATAATAAATTAATTAATATTGCTGGACATTTAACACAGCGCTATTTAGCCCCAAACTAAGCATAGCTTGTACTATGGGAACCAGATAACTGATAGAACACTTAAATGCTTTTTTTTTGTAAATACATACTTATAATATATAGAGAAACAACCAGACCCAGAACAAATATCTGTAGATCATGCAAACATTTGTTCCGCGGCGGGAATCGAACCTGCTACCTCCTGCGTCTCAGCCGGCTATTCGCCCACTGCACCACGGAGGTCGTCATATTTGTTATAATAAAATCCTCTCCATCCAAAGGTTGTCTGGAAGAGATCGCTTCTAAGCGATAAGACCGCCCATTGTACTATTCGCTTTGCGTTTTCTATTTTGTTTGTTTTTTTTTGTTTATATCGAGTACAATAAAGTGTTTTTAATCATTCATTCATTCATTCCCCTAGTTAAACTAGCCTTCTATTTAAAAATACCCGCATCCGAATCGGTCTTTCTGTTCCGGGAACTACGATGCCACAGACAGACAGACAGACAGACAGACGCACGTTATGCAGACATAGTGATAGTTGCAGACATGCAGACGTTTCAAAGTGATCCTTGTGATTTCAATAAATAAAAAAAATGTTTTTTTTTTTATTTTGATAGGTGTTAAACTTATAATGCCGCTCTTTTCGTGTCGGTGGTAAATGATGATGAATGATCAATTACTGAATCTCAAACAAGATTGAATCAAAACAATGAACGATGAAACAAGGTATGATAGATATTATAATTATGACACTCCATAAACAACTATCATGAAACATGAAATACTGTGGTGTGAACAGCCATTACTGCGAATTCATATTTCATAGGTACATTAATTTATTTTGAATTCATTTGTCGACCTCTGTGGCAGAGGGGGAGTAGTAGATAAAAACGAGAAAGGTTACGGATTCAATTCCGCTGCGGATCAATTGTTCGGATGATCTGCAAATATTTTTTGGGTCTGGATGTTATGGTATTGTTACACCGAGGCTGTTAAACAATGAGTAATAATCGAAACTTCTGGAACGCTTTTGTCTTGCTGTGTTATTGTTGTTATTGTTTGCGGTTACGCACAATGGGGATTGGTCGTTCTGTCGAAACACCGACCCCTTTCCTGGAACGATCGAGATCGTTCTCGAACAATCGAATTGTGTACGATATAAATAGGCCAGAGAGATGGCCGGACAGTGAGTCTCCGCGAGGCCCTGGAGGACTGACGTGGAGAAGGGTCTCGCGTGAACAGTAGTTGCTCGCGAGTCAGTCTGGATTTTGCTATACGTGCGAACATTTCGGTGACTATAAGTGGTGCCACAATGGTGTGAATTAGTGTGTTGTGATTACGTGTGACCAAGTTCGTGTATTCAGCGTTTAGTGTTGAATAAAAGTGTTATTTTGGTTGGACTGATTCCCATTATTTTATCCCGAACCCTCAGCTCGTAACAGTATCTAACATACACACCAAGTTACGGTAGCAATAAAGAACTTGAAATAAGATTACAACATCACATTTCAAGTACTTAACTTTAAATAACTCCTGAGGGCTTAGCCAAGTTACAGTCGATTAGCGATGACGCTGGTCGATACGTCCGAAAATGTATGGGATTTGACACGTGCTATAGAAATACCACGTGATTCAGCGACAACAAATGTATGTAGAAATCGAATAGATTCGTGGCGAATGTAATTTGGCTACGGGCCCAGAACTATATTACTACCCTGTCCCACGGTTTTACCTTCACCAAGCACCCCACTGCCGTTGTTCATTAAAACGACTTCGATACCCCGTGCCGTCTCTCCAAAAACCACTTCCATTCCAGCACATACCACTTAGATGTACTACGTACAGACGGTCATGTGACGTACATTGGAGTTGGAACGTAAGGACCGAATGGACCGATGCCACATTAGATTTTAGCAAGTGTTTTTTATTAAATCTCACCTTCACTCATTCTTTTTTTTAATTTAATTCGATATACAACTTACTGCCCACTCTTGCAATCGGCATCCAAAAATAAAGGCCGATTTGATATCTCTTTCGGAAATGGCTGCGGGTTTTGGGTTAGAAAGGGACAACAAGAAATACTCGAGACATCACCAATACAGTATCTGTGGTTAGATGGCAAGCATTAAGCAACAGCACATCAGAAGTTTAATGACGTGTTTGTTTTTACACGCCAAAATAAATTTCATATTTCTATAGTAAACATTTCATAAATTTATTTATTTATTATGCTCATCAAAATAACTCTTTCATTTTTGTGCGCATATTATCAATCACCCTATATCGAATGCCCTACCTAGTAAACCTCTGTCCATGTAATGAATTCACCAGCGCCTGTACGGTTGCGACACTCCGACCTATTCCTGTCGAAATCGTAATAGGTACCTTAAAGCAACAGAGTAACACTAAATTTCTAATTGTAGATTGTTTAATTAACACTGCATTCAGATCCATTTACCTCACCAATACACAATGTGAAATCAATGGATATCGCGTGATTGTCCTCCGTAAATTAAAAGTTTAATTACATAATGAGGTAATTGTGTTATTTATAATGCAAAATACTGATCGCTGTTGGTATAATAATTATAATAAAAAATGCTGGACATTTCACTCAGTGCTATCTAGCCCCAAACTAAGCGAAGCTTGCACTGTTGGAACTAGAGAACTGATAGAATACTTATATACTTTTTTTTGTAAATACATACTTATAATATATAGAGTAAAAACCAGATCTGGAACAAATATCTCTAGATCATGCAAACATTTGTTCCGCGGCAGGAATCGAACCCTCTCTCTCAGCCAGCAATTCGGCAGCTGCGGAGGTCGCCACATAATAATTGTACGATTTTCTATAAAATTAGGGATTTATTTTTGTGTTATAAAGTAAGTACCTTTCTAAACTAGATCATATTCGTGTTAGTATAGTGTGTCGTAATATGTTTGAAGACATTTCTAATTCGGAAGAGCAAGTGAGGGTATTTGTTTCAGCTGCCATCACTTCTTGACGGTAGCTACAAGTACTCCAGTCCGCCCGTGACCACGGCAACACAGTCGAAACGTCGGGATAACAAATATAAAGGTACATACGTGATAAATACCCGTTTTAATCAGTAATTAAATATTTGATCGAGCGAAGTGAGACCTCCAAATCAACTTGGGTAAATCGGCGTTGTATGTATGTATGTATGTTTGTTTGTTCGAGGATAACTTTGGATGCGTTGATCCGATCATCGTGAAATTTTATACATAGGTAGGTAGTGATGGCACAATTTTGGTGAGACTAAATGAGCTAAAAATGTGGGGGGGGGGGGTGGGTTGTTGAGATATTGGGGTTCAAGAGGGGTAAAAAAAATGAAAATGAGACTTTTAGGTCAAGTGAGACGTCAAATGAAAGGTCTTCATTAGTTCAATTCGACCTCTTTTTATTTTTAGTAAAGTTTTTATAGTTTTTGAGTTATTAGCCATAATAAAAATTGAACTTTGACAAAATTCACAGGGTACACCAGTAATCCCAGTGCTGTAACTTGGTACGCATAGCTTAAGTATCACAAATATATAGGCAAAAGTCTGAAATCCAGAATAACTGCAATTTGTACCCCAAAAAAGAGTAACCAATAAACATGAACTCTCGTTACCTGTAATTTGAATGAAACTGTAGGTCTAGTTATTTGGTTTTTATTTCGTGGCACTATTTTGATAGTCAAAGATTACGAATAATATTTTTTTTTGTTTTTATGGTAGTCTCGCGAGATCTCAGTTCGGGGCAAACCACTAGTTAGTTTAATTCTTAAAGGTCTTAAGGTTATGTTTTGTAAACCGGACCTAACTCTAAAATAAATAAAAGATTTTATAAGTATGCACCACCGATAAAACTCGAAGACATGCCTTGACATTCTGTTGAACCATATTATGAAAATATACCTTAACGTAATATTTTGTTTCCATTCACTGTCCATAGCATTTACGTGAAATCTTATCTACACTAATATTATAAAGAGGAAATGTATTTTTGTATGTTTGTAACGAATAAACTCAAAAACTACGGATCCTATTTCAAAAACTGTTTCACCATTAGAATGCTACATTATCCCTGCGTAACAGAGGCTATATTCATTACTAGAAAAAGTTAGGAATCTGTACTAAAATTTCAATAATATAACCCAACCCACTAATATTATAAACGCGAATGTTGCTGTGAATGCAAATGTTTGTTACTCTTTCACGTCATAACGGCTTAACCGGTTTCGATGAAATTTGGTATTGACGTAGATTATAATTTGGATTAACATAGGCTACTTTTTGTTGACAAACCATGCTTGCGAAGCCGCTCGCGGAAGCTAGTAATATTATAAGTTCGAAAGTAACTCTGTCTCTTTGTCTGTTTGTTACGTTTTCACGACTAAACGGCTGGACCGATTTCGATGAAATTTGGATTAAGTTATGACCGGGATTGAGACATAGGCTACTTTTTTTCCAACTGCGCAGAAGGAGAGTAATGTTTTTATTAAAAAACTGTGCGTGCGTATTTATATAAAAAGTCCATTTACTTCAAAATGACACAACTCAAAATGATAAACAAGAAATAACGGACGTAATATTTGAATAAAAGTAAAGAAAAGCGTAGGACCACAAAAAAAAACTCACGGTATTTGTATTCCGACCAGTCAATGACATTGGTGTAGTTTTATCAATATATGATGTCATAAACACACCTTTAGGTCATAAAAATCAGGCATGAATTTATGGATGATGGAGGTATACAAATATTATTTGAATAAATGTTGAAAACTGTTTTTTCGCCGAGTCACTATTTCTTGGGCACCTTATTTTGTTACGAACTTATTTGTGATGCAGGAAAAATTCAGATTACGACTAACGACTAACGGCGCTTTAGTCGTAATCTGAATTAGCTCACTAATTTCAACCCTGACGTGAGACGGCCTGGTTGCACAAATGGATAGTGCGTTCTCGTATCAATAGAAAGGTTGCGGTTTAAGTCCCGTCTAGTTTAGAAATTTTAGAGATGGTTTTTAAAATCTTAATAAAATAGTATCACGAAATAAACGACTAACTTTCTTCACCTACAGTTTAATTCAAATTACAAGTAACGGGAGTTCATGTTAATTGGTTAATCTTTTTAGGAGTAGAAATTGCAGTTATTCTGGATTTCAGACTTTTCCCTACATTTATGACACTTAAACTACTCGAATACCAAATTTCAGCACTGTGGGATCACTTGTGTACCCTGTGAATTTCATCAAAGTTCAAATTTTAATGGATAATAACTTAAAAACTAATAGGATTAAACTAAAATTAAAAACGAATAAAAACCTTTTATTAGACGTTTAACCTAGTAGTCTCATTTTGAGTTTTTTTTACCCCACTTGAACTCCAATATCTCATTAACCCCCAAATATTTTTAGCTCATTTAGTCATACCAGAATTGTGCTATCACTACCTATATACCAAATATGTCAAATTTCACGATTATCGGGGCAACGCTTCAAAAGTTATCCTCAGAAAAACAAACATACATAGATACATACACAACGTCGATTTGTCCAAGTTGATTTAGAGATCTCGCTTCACTCGATCAAGAATGCTAGAATTTCAGTTTCAGCAATCCTTTATTCAATTTGTTTATTTACTTACAAACAAGCCCAATCAATCTGTGGAGGCGTGGTCATACTCATCAGTATTGACGGTAAATTATAGACATTATTCCTTTATGGTGTACGGTAGTTCCATAGCTTGATCACTGGCCTTACCCTTGCTGACCAAGAGTAAACCGTTGCCAGGGTTGGTGTTTAAAACTTTGTCAAGTTCTAAATAAGTACTGCTAACAAAGTGGAATCCAATTGTACCCAATTAGGGACTCATTGATTTTTAACCGACTTCAAAAAAAGGAGGAGGTTCTCAATTCGTCAGAATCTTTTTTTTACGTATGTTCCCCGATTACTCGATGACACCTGGACCGATTCGAAAAAATATTTTTTTGTTTAATAGGGTTGCCCCATTGTTCCCAGGTGGCCCCATTGGCACCAAGTCAGGATCCCAAAAAAATCGAGGGCAACCCTCAAATTTTATAGAGATGCATAATTTATAAACAGATTTTTTTATTTGACGACATTCGTGGTGCAGTGGGCGAATAGCCGGCTGACACGCAGGAGGTAGCTGGTTCGATTCCCGCCTCGGAACAAATGTTTGCATGATGTACAGATATGTGTTCCGGGTCTGGTTGTTTCTCTATATAATAAAAGTATGTAAATATTTACAAAAAAAATGTATATAAGTATTCTATCAGTTATCTGGTTCCCATAGTATACAAGCTCTGCTTAGTTTGGGGCTAGATAGCGCTGTGTGAAATGTCCAGCAATATTTATTTATTTAGTCTTTATTTTTTCAGTTGAAAGAAACTTTTCAGAAACCTTCAGGTTGGTTCCATAGAAATTTCATCGAAATCGGTTCAGTATTTCAGTTAAATCGGTTATATTTTTGTTAAAAAGTTACTTTTAAGAATATCAAATACCACAAGGTGTTCTTCAAAAACAAAAGCATGGAAAGAAGAGATTTTTCATTTGTCTTTTTAAAATCATTGCAGAAATTAACAAAACTCTGCGTAGCCTACAAAACAGGAAAACCTATTCTAACAGGCCAAACTAATCGTCTTCCGAGCAAATATAATGTTACGAGCTGAGGGTTCGGGATAAAATAATGAGAATCGATCTAACCAAAATAACACTTTTATTCAGCACTAAACGATGAATACACGAACTTGGTCACACGTAATCACAACACACTAATTCACACCACTTAAAGTCGCCGAAATGTTCGCACGTATAGCAAAATCCAGACTGACTCGCGAGCAACTACTGTTCACGCGAGACCCTTCTCCACGTCAGTCCTCCAGGGCCTCGCGGAGACTCACTGTCCGGCCATCTCTCCGGCCTATTTATATCGTACACAATTCGATTGTTCGAGAACGATCTCGATCGTTCCAGGAAAGGGGTCGGTGTTTCGACAGAACGACCAATCCCCATTGTGCGCAACCGCAGACAATAACAACAATAACACAGCAAGACAAAAGCGTTCGAGAAGTTCGATTATTACTCATTGTTTAACAGCCTTGGCGTAACACTAACATTAGTACTTGTGGTTTTATAATCTGGTACCCTTCTGTTTTTGCGCCGGGGGTTAAGCATCGGGGTAGGGATTGCATGAGTGTAATATTGTAATAATTTAAATTGCGAGCGTCACAACAACCTTCAGTCAATTCGTAGCCTCAGGTTGAAACCCGTCAATTATTGTACATTTAAACTACATATACAAAATATTCCTGTTCCCATAAAAAGCTATATAGTGAACGAATGTATCAATTTACGAATGATGCATGATTACTTGTGAATTATTTACTGTTTGAAAACAGTACTTAACTGAAGACACTTACTCAGTTAGCAGTTTGGATTTCGGAAGTGATGGCTTACGTTGGTAAAAATATGATTTCGTTTGGAGTGAGTAAAGAAAAAGTTAATGATCAAAAATGACCTACACTTAAACACAGTATGAATTTAAATACTGGATCGTCGTACATTAATAAGTTTATAAGAAATGGTAAGTAAATTGTGAGAGTTTATCAAATAATTGTGTTATTTAGAAAAGTTAAACGATGCATTGGCGTAATATTATGTATAGCTTCCGACTGTAACTTCGCATGCATTTTTCTAATATATAAAAATCTCGTGTCACGATTTTAGTGGTTGCACTCCTCCGAAACAGGTCGACCGATTTTAATAGTATTTTTCGCCCTCCTACCTCCACCCCCATTTATTTATCGCGATTTTAGTATTTTTGTATGAACAATATCCATATAATAACCGCCGTTCATTGACGTGAAGTCATTTACATGAAGTGTCGCGTCACTTTGACAAGAGTATTTTATATCGTTTTAATCCCGAAGCTCCCACGGGAACGGGAAATTTCAAGCGTGCGAAGCCGCGGGCGGGTAAGATAGTTTGTCAATTATTATATCAATTATAGTAATCAAACATTTTTTATGCAGATAAATATCTAGAGGCGAAGGTTATGAATATACTGGATTATGGACACGGCCGTTCCTCAAACTTGATTGTTTACAAATTCAAAGTATATATACATATAAGAAAATTAATTAATTTAGGTAAAATTATTTAAGTATTATCCAAGAGTCCTGTATCGAATTCGCCTAATGAAACAATTTTTTTTATAAATGGAAATTGTAATGGAATTTACTAGTGGTTCGCCCCGAACTGAGATCTCGCGAGTCTCCGAATACCAACTGAATAATGGTTATTATTGACATATACTGACTTGAGCTACAGTTTCATTCAAATTACAGGTAACGGGAGTTCATATAAATTGGTTTTCTTTTTTGGTGTACAAATTGCAGTTATTCTGGATTTCAGATGTTTGCCTATATTTGTGTCACTTAAGCTACACGCATACCAAATTACAGCACTGTAGGATCACTGGTGTACCCTGTGAATTTGGTCAAAGTTCAGTTTTTATCATGGCTAATAACTCAAAAACTATAAAAACTTTACTAAAAATAAAAAGGGGTCGAAATGTACTAATGAAGACCTTTCATTTGACGTCTCACTTGACCTAATAGTCTCATTTTCATTTTTTTTACCCCCCTTGAACCCCAATATCTCAACAACAACGATGATGATGTAAAATCTATAAAATGTAGTTTAAACTGCTACTTAGCACTTCAAATTTGACTATGGTTTACAGACTCTCATGAAAACAAAAACAAAAATGTACCTAATCTTTGACTATTAAAATAGTGCTACGAAATAAATAACCAACTGACTTGACCTATATTTCATTCAAATTACAGGTAACGGGAGTTCATATAAATTGGTTTTCTTTTTTGGGGTACGAAATGCAGTTATTCTGGATTTCAGACTTTTGCCTATATTTGTGTCACTGAAGCTACAAGAATACTAAATTTCAGCACTGTGGGGTCACTGGCGTACCCTGTGAATTTTGACAAAGTTCAGTTTTTACTATGGCTATCTAATATACAATTTTCATTTTTTGTACCCCCTGTAACCCCAATATTTCAACCACGTTCCACATTTTTAGCTCATTTAGTCACACCAAAATTGTGCCATTACTACCTATTTATGTATCAAATTTCACGTTGATCGGATCAACGCTTCGAAAATTATCCTCGGACAAACATACATACATACATACAACTCCGATTTGCCAAAGTTGATTTAGAGATCTCGCTTCGCTTGATCAATAAATAGAAATAATATTCTGCATTTCTTTTCGTTTCATCGAAAACTGCCGATTTTTATCTAACCATCAACTACGAGTAAATGGAGTGTTTTCGTCGGTATATATCTGTCAATATCGTAATGCCGGTATCGTGTTTCAGATAACTGTAGTTAATAACCACCAGCGAATAACACATGGCAATAACACTTACTCGTGATTGTAACTACATCAAATCCCTACTCAGCTAACACGTTCATGGTGATGCAAACATCACATTAATATTTTAAATGGGAAAGTTTGGATGTTTGTTTATTTATTTATTTGTTTCCATATAAGTTGCGTTAACTTAATATTATGTTTAATCAGCTATTATACATTTATTTCTACAAAAATTAAATTGTTAAAAATTAATAGGTTAAACCAACCACTAAAAGAGGTTATTACAAGACAACATTTTTGGTATATTCGAATCTAAGTCTAAATGATAATTTAGTAAAAGTCAACATGTTAACGAAGTTGAGTCAACAAAATAACTAAGTTAAATATATATAATCAGGTAAAATTTACCTTTATAGTTCAACTATTTTTATTTTGTTAATCAACAAATCATGTCGGTAGATGCAAAAATCAACCTAAAATATAGGTTGAAAAAAGGTTAAAACAACTTATTATTTCTTTCAGTGTCAATCACGTCGTAATGGCTTAACTGATTTCGATGAAATTTGGTGTATAGGTACGTAGATTATAACCTGGATTACCACATAGGCTACTTTTAATCCCATAAATCAGTTCCCATGAGATAAAAATGGGGTGTCGAGTCAAGTTGGAAGAGCGAGTTTAGCTTCATTTATAGGTTACCTACACATTTAGGAGTGTAACGCGTACGAAGTCGCGGGCAACAGCTAGTGTTTAATACATTCATCGTGAAATTTAACTTCTTACTATCTCAAACATTTTTTAAACATTACTTATGTATGCATATTATTTTTATTAATTTAGAATAACTTTCCTTGTTTACTTTTTGAATTAATTTTGTATCAAATTCTCTGTACCTACTCTTGAATGTCAATGTCTCCTTTAGTCTTAAGGTGGGGCACTGGAAAGTGCGACACAGTTTTGACTACTACATTTTTCAGTGTTTCATCTATGTATCTATCCTGTGTGTATTATGTTCAAAAATAAATGATTAATTGATTGAATATCATCATCAGCCTCAGCCCGACACAGCACGCACAATACTGTGTTAGTTTCATCCATAGCGTTTTTTTATAAACTAGCTTCCACTCGCGGTTTCGCACGCGTGGTTTTTCAATAAAAAATGGCCTATGTGTTAATCCAGGTTAAAAACTACATACCAAATTTCATTAAAATCGAGATTATACCACCGCACTTCTCGACAACGTAATAAAGCTCATCCACATATCATCGACAATTGGGTATCGCACACCACACGCTTCACGCGATCTTTTCTACCCCATACTTGCAAGATGTGGAATGAGCTACCATCTGAGGTTTTCCCGTTAGGCTATGACATGGCACGCTTCAAGAGAAATGTTGAAAGGTTTCTACAGGGTAGGGAACGCATCGACAATACCCCGGATGTTGCCGGTGTCAATAGGCGACGGTGACCGCTTACCATCAGGTGGTCTGTAAGCCTGCTTCCCCACAAATAACATAAAAAAACCATTCAGTAGTTTTTGCGTGAAGGAGTAACAGACATCCACACATTCATCCACAAACTTTCGCGTTTATAACACTCGACCCAAACTGAGATCTCGCGAGTCTACCATAAAAACAAAAAAAATATCATTCGTAATCTTTAACTATCAAAATAATGCCACGAAATAAATAACCATATAACTTGACATACAGTTTCATTTAAATTACAGGTAACGGGAGTTCATGTTATTTGGTTTGCTTTTTTGGGGTACAAATTGCAGTTATTCTAGATTTCAGACTTTTGCCTATATTTGTGTTACTAAAGCACACGTATACCAAATTAGAGCACTGTAAGATCACTGGTGTACCCTGTGAATTTTGACAAAGTTTAGTTTTTATTATGGCTAATAACTCAAAAACTACAAGAACAAGAAATTTCGATGTCGAAATGTACTAATGAAGACCTTTCATTTGATGGTTCATTTAACCTAATAGTCTCATTTTCATTTTTTACCCCTCTTGAACCCCAATATCTCAATAACCCCCCAACTGGCCCGAACATTTTTGACTGATTTAGTCGCACCAAAATTGTGCCATCACTACCTACCTATGTATAAAATTTTACGATGATTGGATAAACGCTTCGAAAGTTATCCTCGGACAAACAAACATATATATACATATACATACATACTTACATACATACATACAAGTTGATTTAGAGATCTTGTTTCGCTCGATCAATTCATGGGAAGTATGACTGTCGTAGACCTTCTACAAATATTCGTAGACCACAAACATTGACGTAGAATCACATCAACCTTTTGTTAATATTTAAATTACTAAAAAGTCATCACACTAAATTACTAAATCTATCATGAAATACAAAGTTTTAAAATGTTACTTTTATTAAAAAAGAAAACGGACTAAGAAAGGTATATTTACCGGATAAGTGTGTCATACATGTGTTCTTGTGTTGTCCTCGAATAGACAGGTAATAAGGGAAAGAGTTTCTTATAGACACGCGCGATATTTTTACTATGATATTACACTGAGTGGGAGTGTCCAGTATAAGTTCTGTATACTCAGTGGTAAGCACAGTACCTATAGGGTGTCTCAATAAGAGTGCACTTTTTAAATATTGTGTAATTTTTTTCCGTGTACGTGGCGACTCTGAAATTTGACAGCTATGACCTGTGATTGTTCCGATTAATAAAATTATATTGAATTGGAGCGATTAACATAACAAAAACGTGATAAAAATGTGAAAACTCATTATTAAAATGGAGAAAGTTACGCTGAGACAATTCGAAGAGTAGTGAAAAAATTTTAAGAAACTGGGTCTTTTGTGGAGTCTCCTCTGCGTCGACGTACCGGTTGATCTCTCAAAAATATTGCTGCTGTAAACGAGAGTGTGGCCGAAAACCCGAAAACGTCAATTCGGTACCGTGCTCAACAACTTCAAATTTCACAAAGCACTACGCAGTGAATTTTGACAAAAAACCTCCACCTTCACCCGTACAATATTCAGCTTACTCAGGAGCTTAAACCAGTAAACTATGCAAAGCATTCGTTCAATGGGCAATAGAGCAAAGTGAAGTGAATGCCGATTTTTCGAATTGTGATTACATTAGGTGCACTTTCTAGACCAAAAATTACGCAAAGTTTGCGAGCAGTAACTTTAACCATTTTTTGTAAAATGAGTTTTCACAATGATAACTAGTTCTTCTTTTGTGTAACGCTCCATTTTTATTAATCGGAATAATTATAGGTGACAGCTGTTAAAATTACATCACTCCTAAATTTAGAAGCCCTATCTGCTATTTAATTACAAGATTATTTTTAGCAGACCTAGATATAGTCTGATCATATATCCAGTAGATACGAGTATATGCTCTTGTTTTGGGAACGTATTATGGTGTTTTTAAATAATATAATTTTTAATTAAATCTAAAATAAAACTATGATTACGTTCACACCGATTTCAAGGTAATTTAATAATAATAATAATAAATAAATAAAAATATTTTATTTCAGACCAGACAGATCCATAATTTTTGTTAGTGACACAGAAAAATCCTACTTATAAAATATTGTTAGTAGGTACACAAAAAGACACTCTGGTGCGTTTCTTGCGAGATCCTAGAACCCTTTGACATGCATTGAGGCCACCGGGGAGGTTTTAGTGAGTCGTTGACTCCGACAACCTCACATAACTTGTATTGTACCCTGCATGCAATACGGGTATCTGGATGCAGATTTCCTCCTCGAAAAAAAAAGGTACATAAAAATACAAGATAAAATATAAATGCGGCAATATTGGAACATGAGCGACTGAGACACCAGTCATGTGATTGGCTTAAGCAAAGCCATCCAGCACCTCATGATATATGAGCTCATCTTCCCGGCAACAACGGTCAGGATGTTGTTGGTGCTTCCACGCATGCGGCTCACTAGGGATGCGGTTCCTTTTGTATGATTGCGTAGAATTCATCGGTATGCGCATCTGCAAACATCCCTGATGCGCTACAGAACCTTGGCAGCCCCAACAAAATCCTGAAACCATTGTTGTATTGGATAATGACGCAATTCAAAGTACAGAGAGCTAACACGGCGGTCGATACTCAGACTGCTGTGTCGGTTGAAAAAACAAAACTTAAATTCTAAGAAGTGAATTTGCAAAACTATACTTCTAAATTTATCTAGGACAGAGGGTTGAGGTGTGACCATAATTCATCGAGTTTAGAAAATATTATTGTTATTTTCGTAGAAAAGATTTACAGCGATAGTCTTCTCTGTCTCAAACTTTTTCGTCTGTGTGTTGCATGTCGCGTGACGGTCGGCCGCGGAGTAGGGATAAAGTGAAAGGCGCTCGTCAGAACAGCCGAGGCCAATATGGCGGCGCCTATAGTTCGCATCAGCTGACCGTGTAGTGTATAGACTATTACTCATTTGTGCCAACGAAAATTATTAGTTAAATGTCTATAATGTGAAACAAAGTTTCACTTTTACCGTGGTTTCATAAAACCACACAATCCTTTTTTTTCATTATTACAGTAAAGTACTCGTTCCAACGGAGCAGTTAATTAAAAAGTTTACAACCACTCGTGAAGTGATAGATATGACAAGTTATTGGAGTGCCCTCAACTGCAGGAGTTTCTCATGTTATACACTGACTGATCGTTACCGGGAACTAGTTGTTTGAATATTACGCAACATTGTATGTATGTTTGTGAAATAAAATAGCAACACTAGGTATGTCTAGATAAATCAACAAAGCAGAATTTGTTATTGCTTCCGAAGTAAACATGATTTTTTGATTTTTTGTAAAGGTCATTAAATTTTGTGGCCGCCTTCTCTGAGTAGACGTTTTCTTAAATTTAAAGGTGTGATTATACTGACGTCACGTTGACGTTACAAATATTTTAATTTCGTACTTTGATAAATCTCAATATGACCATGAAACTGAAGTTCCAGGGTGTCCACTTTCAGGGACACAAATTATTTTTATTTGGGATCTAAGGGATTTGTTTTTAACTTGTTCTGGAGTCTAAACAGACGGGACTGTATATTGTTTCCTAGAAATACTGTTTGAGGAGTCCTTTAATTATCATAGAAATGTGGTTTCCAGGTTTGGAGTCTGCTAAAGTGGAGGGCATTCCCACGGAGACAGTTCCGACTGAGTCGGAGCGTGGGTCCGACCACAAGACCAACTGTGTGGTCGGCGGAGCGCATGCATTCATACTAAGGGTATGCTTTTTTCCTTTTAAATCATCATTCAGATTTCAAATTTGACGATTTCAAATATAATTTGAAAGAATTTGATAGCTTTAATATATTCATCAAATCAATCTACGTATTAATGCGTAAAGAGAAAACTATGTACCCCTTTTTAAGCTTATTGCTTAAACACGAGGAATTCGAATTCTAAAATTATTATAAAAAAAAGACGTGTGGTACTCGGAGACTGCCGCGGTAAAGCTATTGCATAGCTGTTTTTATCAACTTATGCAATTATAAATACGATACGAGGGGGATTACGCATGCGCAGTAACGCCGATACAACCAATGCCACCTAGAGGCGAGTTGCTGAACTAAAGAGACAAGCGTGATATTTCAAAAAGTCATTAAAAGTTCTGCTATTCATCGATAGATGGCAAAACTAAAAAGTATCACCGCTCTGCCGGTCGGAGTGGGGGGTGTTGGTTATTTTCGTTACGGAATTTCTGGATTCGGTCTCCACGCTCAAGGCCCGCGATAGAAGCTATGCAATAGCTTAAAAATTAACTACGTTCGAATGTCGACCACTATGCACTGGCAAGTAGTATGAAATACCACTAAGAAAAGACTAGAATAATAGATAAAAGATATTAACTCAGAAAATACCAAATTTTGTTTGAACCGTTTACTCGTGAATAGACTAATAGTCAGAGAGAGAGTTAATTTCGAATGTATAATACTAATGTAAATGCATTATTATTATTATTATTATAAGCCATTTATTCCCAAAATTACATATACAATAGTTAATACACTTTACACAAATAATTTACATTAATTATCTCACAATATTCATTATTCCACATTATTATTGATTATTTTATTTTATTTATTTATTTTGGGTACCCATCTTTGGGTAAAGGCCTCCTCCATCCGTCGCCACAGACCCCTGTCTGCGGCAAGTCGCGTCCAGGTAGAGCCAGCGACATCGATAATGTCGTCTCGCCAGCGGCGGTTCGGGCGCCCGCGCGCGCGTTTGTCTGATCGTGGGTACCAGTATAGCACTCGTTCTGTCCATCTTTCATCCGATGTCCTTGCCACATGGCCGGCCCATCTCCACTTGAGCTGACAAGCAAGTGTGGCTGCGTCGATAATGTTGGTTTTATCTCTTATGTCTCTATTTCTGATACGGTCTTTCAGTTTAATATTAAGCATGCTTCTCTCAGTGGATCGTTGAAAGACTTGTATCTTCGTGACAATATTTTTCGTTAGAGCCCAATTTTGACAGCCGTATAGTAAGGTAGGGAGCACTGTAGAGTCCATGGCTTTCTTTTTAATTGCAATAGGCATTTTAGCTTTGAAGATGTGTTTGAGCGACCAGTATTTGCTCCAAGCTATTTTTATTCTTCTTTCTACTTCTCGCAACGATTGGTTTTTAAATGAAATGTTCTGTCCAAGGTAGACGTATTCATCGACGTATTTGACGACATGGTTTTGTACTAGCAGTAGTTTTTGAGTACTGTTTGTTAGAAGACAAGTTTTGTCTGCGTTCATATGTAGACCGCACTTACGACTTTCGTTATCTAGCGTCTGTATCATATGTGTCAGATCTTCATGGCTTTCGCTTATTATGAAAATGTCGTCAGCGAATCGTAGATGGCTTAAATACTCTCCATTTATATTTATTCCCATTCGGTCCCAGTTTAATTTGTTGAAAATATGTTCTAGCAGCGCTGTAAAAAGATTGGGAGAGATAGGATCGCCTTGTTTCACGCCTCTTTTTTATCTCAAATGGTTTTCCCACTTTATCCATTCTTACCGTAGCTGTACTCCGATTGTATATTTCCATGAGAATATGTATGTATTTTCTCTCAACTCCTTGTGATTCCAAAGCACTCCATAGTGCTTGATGCGAGATAGAGTCAAAAGCTTTTGAGTAATCTATGAAGGCAATGTAGAGTTGTTTGTCATATTCGTTGTATCGTTCTATCACCTGTGTCAGAGTAAATATGTGGTCCATTGTTGAGTACTTAGATCTAAACCCTGCCTGCTCTCTTGGCTGATGTTGTTCTAGGGTGCCTCTTACTCTTTTTAACAAGACACTTGTGAAAACCTTGTAAATCGTTTGTAATAAGCTAATTGGTTGTAGTTGCTTATATCCAAGTGACTACCCTTCTTGTAGAGCAGGGTGATGATAGAATTCTCCCATTCTCGAGGAATACCACATATGTCAAATATGGTATTGAAAAGATCAGTCAATATGGGTGATATCGGTTGTAATATTGCTTTCAGAATGTCATTTGGAATACCATCTTCTCCTGGACTTTTTGCTGACTTAAGATTTTTGATAGCTTGGTATACTTCAGCTTCTAAAAATGGTGGTACTTCATGTAGTTCTTCTTGATTTAGAGTATGATTGTAACTTGTAGGATTTTTATAAAGATCCCTGTAGTATTCGGTTGCTATATCGACTATTTGTTCTCTGTTCGTCGTTACTCTGTTGTCTTTATGTTTTAATGAAGTTATCCATTCTTTGGATGTTGTTAGTCTCTTTTGACCTCTCTTGACAGATCCTTTGGTTCTAATTTCTTCTTCGATTATGTCCAGTTGGTATTTTAATTTATTTTTATATATTTTCTTTCTGATTTTTCGGTATAACTTTGTTAATGTTTTCTTTTCGTCTTTAGTTTTATTATCTTTATTCTTTAATTTAGTTCTTTCTTCTATCAACTTTATTATATTGCAGCTAAATTTGTAAACATCTGTTTTTTCTCTTTTGGGTAACATTTTCATGCTCTCTGTTATGGCGTTTATTATGTTTATATATTTTTCTTGCATACTTGTGTTTTTATTAAGGTTCTTTGATAAACTTTCAAATGTGTTTTTTAAGGACTCTTTTTCAATCGGTAGAAGTTCTTTGCTCATGTGTCCGTATGACTTTCTGTCTTTAACTTTAAAATTCAAGATATATGAAGCTCGAAGCAATCTATGGTCTGAGGGGTATGTCGTTTTAATTACTTGTAGATCGTTGATTTCCTTTATATTTTTGGTAAGAAAAAAATCGATCTCATTTTTCACTTTTCCATTAGGCGCTAGCCAGGTCCATCTTCGTTTACTGTTTTTCTTAAAAAAGGTGTTCGCTATCCTTAGTTGGTGTTGAAAACAGAATTGTATTAATACTTCACCTCTATTATTTCTAGTCCCGTAGCCCCATGGGCCCATCACAGCTCTATCTTCTGGGTTTGGTTGCCCTATCTTAGCATTTAGATCACCGATTATCATTGCATATTCTGATGTGTTTTGTAGAACCTGCGTGACATCTTCATAGAACTTGTTTAATTCTTTATCTGGTGCTCGGTTTGTAGGTGTAAATGTGTAAGGTGTAATGTAAATGCTTACTTATGACAAAATAATGCCATAACGAATGAACGAAGGAGAAGTTTTACTCAGAAAACTTTCGTGGTTTCTTCCAATCATTATTATGAACCACGAATATAACCGAAACATTGCCGGTCGTAACGTATGTGATAAATCCCATATTTACAATAAAGACTAAGTAATGTGTTTATGCCCAGATATCCAGTTTCTTCGGTTTGGCCCCGCTGAAGTTCAAATCTAGTGCCAATGGATTCACTGTTACCATATCGGGCGCTATGTGCGTATACAGCTACATTCTAGTCACAATTTTAGGTAAGTGGTTAACTACGTATCTACTTCCGGAGCATATTATATTGCTATACCTAACTACCAGTGCATTTTTACATACACAGCGACAAGATCGCAAGTTGTACTTCACGATTTCATTAAGTATCTTTATGTTAGCTAATGAAAGTAGACAGAACCGCATCTTTAAAAAATATCAGCATGGCTGCCCAAAAATTAATTTTTGTTGGTTTTTTAAACGAATAAAAAAATGTAACTTGTGTTGTCCATACTAATATTAAAAAGAGGTAAAGTTTGTGTGTTTGTTTGTCAAAATACAAGGCCATTTAATGACACGTAAAGTCTGCGACGTGTGACGCACTTGTGCTGTTTCGTGTAGTCGCCCGCGAAAACGACGAAACAATACACTTTTCGGCCATTTTTCATCTTATTTGGATGAGGTCAAAAACCTTCAGTTGGAACACTATTTAATCCATCGTGTTCAGGCTCACGTTGGCTCTCTCATTCTTCTTAGCGTGTCAAGAGTTTTCCGTTTTAATTTATACTATGTTGGACAGGTGTTTGGCCACAACAATACATAGCAATAGGTGAGGCGGTCATTAGGTCCTCTATCGTGCAGGTGTTAGAGCACAAAGGGCACAGTAGCAAGTGGTGTATTGACTGCGCAAAATAAGCAGCTCTCTTTGAAAACCTTATTTTTCAGTGATATGCACAATATTCGGTCTCGTCGCGGAGATCAACGTGGGTGTGGAGTTGTCTGTCCGAATGTCGTCGCGGATGTCTCAGGTGGTGTCCACGTGTGACGTGCTGGTGGTGGTGGCCACGGCTGGGGCTGGGGTCTACGGCGCGCCCAGGCGGATGAGGAATATGCTCAAGTTTATGGACAATGTCGCTTCGGTGAGCATACATTTCACTAAGTCCACTAAATAATAGGAATCATCAACATATCACTGACAATATTTAGTGGTTACATGTACAAATGGTAAATCTTATTGCTACTATAATTAAAGATGACAGATTGCATGCACTCAGTTTATGCCGAGTGAGTACATTTATTGAATTGTAATAATAAAATAAAACGGCATGCACTTACTTCTAGCTAACCTTAAAAACTTTACAGCTAATTAAAAAATAATTACAAAAAATTAAAATGAATAATAATTCTTTGAATTGTGACGTAATTATAAATAAGTTTTGATCTTATATGTCAACAACAACGAGGAGTGAGCTGAGAGGCACAATGTTTAACCAGGGCCTATTATGTAAGCCAGTTGTTGCTATCGCTGGTCAGGTCGTCCCTTACACACGTGAGATTATTGTAATTACCACACCGAAACACAATGGTCACACAACACCTTATCACTGAGAGCTATCTCTTTCAGGCAACCTTTGAATGGAAATAAATTAGTGAAGTTACATAAGAACAGGACATATAGTGTTAACGTCCTATTAATAAATTTTAGGTATTATAATGCATACGCTATAGCGCACCCCACTAGTGCGGCCCCTCACGCCCCTCCTGCCCCTTCGCCTCCCGGCCCTGTGCCGACGCGTCGGTCCTCCCGCCTCCATATGCGGCGCCCGGCCGCCCTTCAGTTAGTAACAGATTCCCGAGGCGAGGGTATGCGCGTGCGCCGCCCTATTATTAGTGGCCTTAACGGCTCAATCCTAGCGATAAGATTCGTAATTGTGTAGAGGATATTGTATTATGTGTTTACTGAATAAAAGTGTTGAATAAATATCTCTATAACGCATACATTATTATGAAATACGAACTAAAAGTATGAAAGGGACAGCCTAGAAGGGTGAAAGGGCTCGTTCGGGGAAGTACTACCACCGTACCTATATCTGCCAGGTGCCGGTGAAATTACAGGCTCATGAGACTTAAACCTGTATGCCTCAAGTTGATAGACGCAGGTCAGTGTAGGGCGCGTAGGTGCGTGATTTACCAGGCAATACTTTGTTATAGGCGATCGTTACCACTTCACATAAGGTGGGCCATAGGTTTGTTCCATCTCCAGGTGGTAAAAAAACCTAATCAGTGACCGGAACAGCAATTGGCTACCGGCCTAAGGCTACTTATAATATATATGTAAGGCCGGTTTACAACCAATTACGAAAAAAATAAAACGAGAAAAACCGTTTAAAATAGAAATTTACCATTTTATTTTATTTAAAACGGTGTTGATGACTATATTTTCTTAACATAACTACATTTTCTTGATTTTACCGAGGTAGGGATATAACGGAGTACCTATAAACTGTAAAGATTTTTTAAATGTGTGATATACTGATATTGATATACTTAGCGGTATACTTAACGATATAAATATTCAATTTGATTCGGTTTAAAACGAAACTCACACTTTAAAAGGTAATGTAGGATACTTTCTATTGATTTTCTCGACGAACCATGACGTTAGGTGACCAAAAATTGCCCATTGTTCTTTTATTTTTGTAGGCGAGTTTCAACCGTTTAAAACGATTTATTTGGGCTTTAAAATGGCATCATTTTATTTAATACGTTTTAAATCGGTTGTTTTACAATATAATCTACCATTACTGTTAACATCATGGAGTTTTATTTTTTAGGTAGACAATATCATAGGTGGGCAATATTCTATAATGACGGAGCGCAAGCTCTGCGCGCTGCTGCTCGCGATCCTCATCTTCTTCTCAGTGCTGCTGGCCGATGACTTCTGCTTCTACGCGATGCAAGCGCAGAAGCTGGAGAGGCAGTGTGAGTATCCAATTACTGCTGTTGCTTGAATCATAGACCAGGGTCCCAGCAGGCGCCGCTGCGCCACCGCTTTCTAGTTGACTAGAATAGAATAAAATAGAATAATTCTTTATTGTACACCAGGAATACTTAAAAAAAAACTAATTTTAGCTAAAGAAAGTACAATGGGCGGCCTTATCGCTGAAAGCGATTTCTTCCAGGCAACCTTTGGATGGAAAGTAAATAACGAAGCAGTAATGGACAGAGTATATTTCCAAACAAATGAAATAGAACATGCAAAAATTATATCAAATAAAAACTGTACTTATAATCGTAATACATAAATAAATACCTAAAGATATACTAATATATACCCAAATAATAACCTAAATGATACAAATATTCTAAAATGAGGACAATAAAATAAAATAATAAATAGATAAATACGTAACTCAAATGACAAGAAAGCTAGGCATTAAGGTATTGCTGCTTTAATCTTAGCTTAAAAGAGTGCTGTGAAGGAGCCCATCTAATTTCCACAGGCAAAGCAATCACCACTAGCTGACCAAATCGCAGCTTCCCACGCGTAGTTTTTCAATAAAAACATTACCCTCCTTCTGCGCAGTTGGGTAAAAAGTAGCCTATGTCACCCGGGGATAGTGTAGCTTCCCAACTGTGAAAGAATTTTTTAAATCCGTAGTTTTGGAGTCTATTAGTTACGACAAACAAACCAACAATAAAAACTTTTCTCTTTATAATATTAAATAAATAAATAAATATTGCTGGACATTTCACACAGCGCTATCTAGCCCAAATTAAGCAGAGCTTGTACTATGGGAACCAGATAACTGATAGAATACTTATATACATTTTTTTTTGTAAATACATACTTATAATATATAGAGAAACAACCAGACCCGGAACAAATATCTGTAGATCATGCAAACATTTGTTCCGCAGCGAGGATCGAACCCGCTACCTCCTGCGTCTCAGCCGGCTATTCGCCCACTGCACCACGGAGGTTGTCAAACAAAAAAAAATTAGTATAGAAATACGTACAAAGCGTGTCAAATAGTGGAACGCCTTGCCTGAGTCTGTGTTTCCTGATAACTACAACCTGTTCAAGGTTGTAGTTATCAGGAAACACAAACTCAGGCAAGCTCGCGGTTTAAAGGCACCCGTCTTCAAACCGCGAGTGAACATGTTTCTTCTAGACAAGCGTGGTCCATCGTAGACTGCATCATCGCTTACCATCAGACGAGATCGCGGATAAACGCTAGCCTATAATTTATATAAAAAAAGATACTGTATTGGTGACGTCTCGAGATATCTCTTGTTGTCCCTTTCTAACCAAAAACCCGCAGCCATTTCCGAAAGAGATATCAAATCGGCCTTTCTTTTTGATATCGATTGCATGAGTAGGCAGTAAGTTTATACGAATTAATCACCTAAACTTAATCGATTTTCTTTAAAGTTTGATAATATCACAAGTAGTTTTTTTGAGACGTCTTTTTTAAGTTTTGAGAAACCGTCACTTGAATATCGTCAGCATATTACCAAATACCCTGTATAAAGAAACAACTAGACCCGGAACAAATATCTGTAAAATGACTGCCTCCGTGGCGCAGTGGGCGTATAGCCGACTGAGACGCAGGAGGTAGCGGGTTCGATTCCCGCCGCGGAACAAATGTTTGCATGATCTACAGATATTTGTTCCGTGTTTGGGTGTTTTTCTATGTATTATAAGTATGTATTTACAAAAAAAAAAGTATATAAGTATTCTATCAGTTATCTGGTTCCCATAGTACAAGCTCTGCTTAGTTTGGGTCTGGATAGCGCTGTGTGAAATGTCCAGCAATATTTATTATTATTATTAAATATATGCAGACTTGTTCCGCAGCGGGAATCGAACCTGAAACCTCCTGCGTCTCAATCGGCTATTCACCCACTGCGCCACGGAGGTCACCAAGACAAAAATAAAATAGTCCAACTTGTTGATTAGATGCTCAATAAATAATACCTGCAATAGTCACATACACTCTGTCCTTACATTAGGAGGACTTACATTAGACAAAAAAGCCTACTATAAAATATCGGATTATTTAGATGATAGAGAAGCTTGGGATTGAAATTGCTCCAACTTGTTCAAAATGTTAAAATTTAGACTTAATTTATTTTCTGTATTATGTATTGTAAAAGGATCTTTAAAAAAATAACCTGTCTAGTTTCTTCCCTTTCTTTCCTGGCTTGGTTGCGAAGGAACAGGCAGTAAAATTGACGTTTCAAAGTGATCCTTGTGATTTTAATGAATAAAAATATTTGACTTTGACTTTGATGTTTAATTAAGTTTTTTTTATTTTTACTAACAAATCTTTGACATCTGAAGTAAATAAATGAATTGAATTGAATTAGGCTTCCTTGAATCGTGTATATCAGGAACAACCCAAAACAAATATTGGAATATCTTGCAAACATTTGTCCCGCAACCTTTACTTTTTCCAGGGGATATAGTGACGAATTACATCGGCTTCTACCTGCTATGGTACGTGGTGGTGATCCTGGAGCTACAGTTCGCGTTCACAGCGCTGTCCGTGCGCGCGCGGTTCCAGGCTGTGAACGATGCTCTTGCGCTGACAGCTAGGAATGTTACTGTACCGTGTAAGTTGCTGAAAATCTAAGTTTTGCTTTTTTTTTTGGCGGTCGATAAGTCGACATATTCCATTAGTAGAAGGGCACTAAGCAACCATGCCCATGTTACGTTAATTTTTATAATAGGCCGATAAGCCCAGCGCTGGGTACAATTACACTAATATTATAAATGTAGAAGTTTGGATGCTTGTTTATTTGTTTGTATGTTACTTAATCACGTCGTAACGGCTGAACCGATTGCAGTGAAATTCGGTATATAGATAGATTATGACTTGGATTAAAACAAAGGCTACTTTTTATTGACAAACCATGCGTGCGAAGCCACGGGTGGCAGCTAGTTTAAAATGTATTTTTGAAGTGAAAACTTCTTTAGCATCGTTGTGATTTGAAAGCCGATGAAACGAAAAAGCGACAGTAAAAAGAGACAGACACATACATTTATAAGATGAACGTGGGAAAAATCAGATAAGAAGCGTTATACAAAGTTTTACATTCGAAATTCGAAATTTTACATTCGTCTCATTATATGGCAACAAACATTTTTTAAGGTTTCACTTCTACCAGGTGTGAATTGCACACATGCTTTTTTAATCTAATGTATTTATGGACTTGTTAATAAATTAATAAAAGATTCTTCTCTTGTGCGTTTTAACCTATTTGTTAACCAGCCTACGAGTCACATAATACGTATTTCATACTTTTCACACTTTATTTTCTCTTTCAGTGGAAAAGCCGAAGAATTCTTCCCCACTGAACATTTACGCCATCAGTGTGGCACCGACCGACTCGCAGGGGGCTGCTAATGTTAGCTTGCTGGTCGACACCATGACCGCGCGTGACCAGCCTATCATTATAAGAAAAACAGGTAAAATTCTTTAAGGGATGTCAGTGGCCGGTCCACATTATTCCAGTCATCCAGAATCCAGTTAGTTGCGCCAGTGCTGTACTGGAATTGATGACGTCAAGTTGTCTTAATTATTATTGATCCAGCGAAGCGAGATCTTCAAATCGACTTGGGCAAATCGGCGTTGTATGTATGTACGTTTCTTTATCCGAGGATAACTTTCGAAGCGTTTATCCGATCATCGTGAAATTTGGTATACAGGTAGTAATGGCACAATTTTGGTGTGACTCAATGAGCTAAAAATGTTGGAGGATTTTTGGGATATTGAGGTTCAAGAGGGGTAAAATAAAAATTTATGAGACTATTAGGTCAAATGGAACGTCAAATGAAAGGTCTTTGTTGGTACATTTCGACTATGTTCTTATTTTTAGCAATTTTTAAACAGTTTTTGAGTTATTACCCATAATAAAAACTGAACTTTGACAAAATTCACAGGGTACCCCCACAGTGACCCCACAATGCTGAAATTTGGTATTCGTGTAGCTTTAGTGACACAAATATAGGCAAAAGCCTGAAATCCAAAGTAACTGCATTTTGTACCCTAAAAAAGAGTAATTACTTTATATGAACTCCCGTTACCTGTAATTTGAAAGAAACTGTAGGTCAAATTAGTTGGTTATTTATTACGTGCCACTATTTTTACAGTCAAAGATTACAATTTTTTTATGGGAGACTCGCACGATCTTAGTTCGGGGCGAACCAATAGTTAGAGCAAGAAACAAGCGTTCTAATGAAACTAGTATCCGTCCCTAATCGCAAAATGATCTCAATGCCGAGAAGGAATCGCCATTTACACACAGGTGGACCGATTGGGAGAGATCTTTCCGAGCGGCGATAATAGTTCTAGCTGATCAAAATAAGTTCGGACCATGCTATTAGTTTCAACCAAGCAGCTTGTTCTAACAACTCTTCTTCTCAGGAAAAGGTAGTGCTCGGCTCGCCGTATCTCCGTGCGAGGCAGTCCGTCGGCTGGCGTCTCTCCACGGCTCCCTGTGCGAAGTGGTGCGTCGGATCGATAGTAGCTACGGCCTGCCGCTGGTCGTCATACTTATATCCACGCTACTGCACCTCATCGTTACTCCTTACTTCTTGATTATGGAACTGAGTAAGTACTTATTAAATCCTGGTGAATAAAGAGGGGTGTTATAAGTTTGATATCTGTCTGTGTGTCTGTTTGTTTGTGCCATCCCAAACGGATGGACCGATACGGACGTGTTTTTAGGGTTCCGCACCCAAAGGGTATAACAATTAAGAGCTTATTACTAAGACTCCGCTGTCTGTCTGTCCGTCTGTCATCAGGCTGTATCTCATGAACCGTGATAGTTAGACTGTTGAAATTTTTACTGACGATGTATTTCTGTTGCCGCTATAACAGCAAACACTAAAAATAGAATAAAATAAATATTTAAGGGGGCTCCCATACAACAGACATGATTTTTTTGCCGTTTTTATAGATAATGGTACGGGACCCTTCGTGCGCGAGTCTAACTCACACTTGGCCGGTTTTTTTTAATAGAAAGCTAGTTTCACTAAGATGGTCTTAGCTTTATTCATTTTTAACCGTTTTTTGAATTTGTTACAAAATTTTACGATTTAGGGCAGTTTATAAACATAAATCCCATAATCAGAAGGCGCGTAATTTAACCTGAAGACTCCCAACTGACTCATTATCTTTTGTAGTTTAATTTTGGGTTTTGACATGATAATTCAAGTTTCAATGCATGTCAGTGCAGTTGATGCCTCTAATAAAATATCACTTGACTAAAGTTCAAATTACCTCAGCCAATCTTCCATTAAGCAATGATCCTCTCCATCCAAAAGTTTTATATAAGAGATCGCTTTGTTAAGCGATAAGACCGCCCATTATGCTTACATTTATTTGTTTTTTTTTATTTCTTTATATCGGTTGTGTCTAGTTTGTAAGGTATAATAAAGAATTTTCATTCATTCATTCATTCATTACAAAAACTGGGGTGCAGGGTTGATAACTAACTCATACGAATTTACTAATTTTGGAAGAAACAGTATTTAATGCATATTTTAATAACCCCTTAAAGATAAAGATAAAGATTAATTTATTTGCGATACATGGGTTACATCAGTTGGTAATACAATAATCTAGGTGCAGCCATGACTGGCATACAAGCATGCAAAATTATTTAAAAAATATTATACATTAATTTACTTACATGTGTGTTTCAGTTGTTTCTACAAACCGGGTACACTTCCTAGTCCTTCAATTTCTCTGGTGCTTGACCCACATGCTACGAATGCTTGTTATTGTAGAACCTTGTCACTACACCATAGCTGAGGTAAATATAAATATAAATATGTTTTATTTTATAAACTACAAGTTATGCTAAGGTTAAACATGCACAGTTTGACGTTTGAGAGCAATCCTGTCGCGAAATAAGTAAACCTAATCAGGGGGCGCCGGGCAGGCCAGATAGCCATTCTATTCGACTGTTTAACTGTACACTAAAGTTCCGATATTGTGTAAAAATATTTTAGAGGCTATTTACATACACACAAGTTTTAGTTCTGTCTGCAAAAATGCTGTTTATCAAATATGAAAGTCTCGACAGAGCTTACGTATTTGAGCCATTTGGGATCCAGACTCTTGGTCCATGAGGTACCGGGGCCCAACACGTTTTCAAAATTAATTCTGGGTCGAAGTGACGAGAGCAGGCGTATATCTGGGGCAACGCATAACCATTGTAATTCAGCGGGGCAATGCAGCCAGTGTCTTGGGGACACTTCCGCCTGGTAATGATCTGGAGCAATTGAATTATCTATAGGTCGTTTGCAACAGTTTTTGGATAATTCTACTGTTTCTTCTATATTTTATTGTAAACTAGCTGTTGTCCGCGACTTCATACGCGTAACACTACTAAATGTGTAGGTAGAAAGAAATAAAGCAAAACTCGTTGTTGCAACTTGACTTGAAACACTATTTTTATCCCACGGGAAATGATTTATGGGATAAAAGTTAGCCTATGTGGTAATCCAGGTTAATCTACGTATATATCAAATTTCATCTGAATCAGTCCGTTACGACGTGATTGAGTAACAAACAAACACACATCTAAACTTTCACATTTATAATATTAGTGTGATAATTGTATATTCTTTCTGTTATTAAAGGCCAATAAAAACTAAATACTGTTTTATCAATATTGTAAATATAATTTCAGGGCAGAAGAACAGAGAGTTTAATATGCAAGCTGATGAATTCAGCGCCATCTACCGGCATTTTACCTTCAAGGCTAGAGTTATTTTCGCGGCAGTTACTGCTTCAGTCTGTGAGCTACTCTCCCATGGGCATGTGTACACTTGACCGGCCGCTAGTTGCTTCAGTAAGTGAAACAAGATAAGATTGATAACAACGCCATCTGTTGGTTCATAGTATAACTATGAGCAAATAGTGTAATGCTGGTACGCATTTCTAAACTATTTTGTGAAAATCCTACGTTCAACCTTCGTATTTACTTCAAACCTCTACGGCTCGTAGCCGTAGAGGCTTCGTAGAGGTTCGTAAGTGCTACGCTAAATCGTAGCGCATAGTTCATTGTCCAACAGTAATTATTTTGTTTTTGATCTATTGGCGCGCCTTATGGGTAAAGCCGACTCGTATGCCTTTATTATTATTATATTTTCATTTTTTTGATGTTTAGAAAAATTGTCAAAAGGCAAAATTACGGATAAAGAATAATTGTTTGCCGTCATGCGTATCTTCTGTATCTATATCTTCTATATATATACAACAAAGTCGGGTTAGTTACACCATTTATAACTCAAGAACGGGGAAATTGATTTTGATGATCTTTGATTTGTTGGGTTAGTCTCGGCCCCGAACAGCAGAATAACTATTAAAATATCGGAAAAATTTACGCAAAATTATGAAGAAAATTAATTTTCTCATACATGGATGCAGCTAATGATGGTCGATTGATAATTCTACCGGTGACGTGCATTGGCAGCCCGCGTCATATGCATCTCAAGGTGGTAGACGTTCGGCGGGTCAGCTAGTAATAAGATAAAATAAGATAACGGGTTTCTTTCATTATAAATTATTTCAATAACCATCAATTTAGAGGTTTAATATCTGCCGAGCGTCCCGTTACGGTCATACTTTTTTTTTAGGAATAAATCTGGTCTCACTATAGCTTTTGAGCCTTACTACAGCTACAAGATATTAAAAAGTACACGTTACTATCATAAAACAATCAATGGTGTCAATCTGCAACTAAATTCGACATTAAACATTATTTTAGTGTTATACTAGCTGACCCACCGTGGCTTCGCAAGCCTTAAATTTCCCGTTCCGACGTTCTTACGTACCTCGAAGTTGGAACTTCGAGATAAAAACTATATAAAACACTCTTGACAAAGTGACGCGACACTTCATGTAAAAAACCTCACGTCAATGAACGATGATAAAATTATATGGATATTGTTCATACAAAAATACTAAAATCGCGATTAAAAAATGTGAGGGTAGTAGTACGAGTGTGAAATTTTTTTTACGACCATACATATCAAAATTACAAAAAAAAATTATTAAAATTGGTCTACCCGTTTCGGAGGAATGCGACCATAAACACCGACACACGAGATTTCTATGAGTTAGATAATTTTTTTTGTTGAAAAAAATACTATTTAGAAAGAAGCTTTTATAAAACTCATCATAGACCCCCCCCCCCCCACCCCCCTCCGCAGATTCAAATAAGCCCAAACACTAATACTACATTCATTCAGAAATTCTGTTGCCTAGCATCCGTCTCCATCATAAGACCACTTTTATGGTACCATATCTTAAATCGCGATTAAAAATGGGAGGTAGGAGGAGGAGAGTGAAAAATACTTTACGACCTATTCTCATACCTACCAATTATACAAAAAAAAAATCATTAAAATTGGTCTACCCGTTTCAGAGGAGTGCGACCACTAAAACCGTGATACGAGATTTTTATATAATAGAAGACTGTTTTTGTGTGGTGATTACAATAAAGAGTTATCTTATCTTATCTTAAACATGACCTTTAATAAAATAAAATTTGGAAATCGGATAAAATTTAGGCCTGAATAAACATGGAAGTCGCTGGAACTCTTCTCGAGGTTGTGAATGAGTATGTCTATCTTGGGCAGACTCTGCGATTGGGTAGATACAACCTCGAGAAAGAAGTAAACCGGCGAATTCAGCTGGGCTGGACAGCGTTTGGGAAACTTCGTCAGGTCTTCTCGTCACCCATCCCACAATGCCTAAAAACAAAAGTATTTAACCAGTGCGTCCTACCTGTGATGACTTACGCAGCCAAAACGTGGACACTTACGGTGGGACTGGTCCACAAACTGAATGTCGCTCAGCGAGCTATGGAAAGGGCTATGCTCGGAATTTCTCTGAAAGATAGAATCAGAAACGAGGTTATCCGACAGAGAACCAAGGTGATCGACATAGCTCAGAGGGTCAGCAAGCTGAAGTGGCAGTGGGCCGGTCATATCTGCCGCAGAACCGATAACCGTTGGGGTAAACGTGTTCTGGAGTGGAGACCACGTCTAGGCATGCGAAGTGTAGGACGCCCTCCGGCTAGATGGAGTGACGATTTGCACGCTGTGACTGGCAAGGATTGGATGAGAAGAGCTGAAGATCGGGCTCAATGGCGCACCCTGGGAGAGACCTACGTCTAGCAGTGGACTGCTATAGGTTGATGATGATGGTGATGATACAACATGGAAAATCTTTATGTATAGGCAAGTGCGCTGTATACTCGGGTCTTGAACAATGTATGGTAATATAAGTTTTTGTTCTACAGGTGATTGGCGCAGTGACTACATACCTGGTGATTCTGATACAGTTCCAACGATACGACAACTGACTTATGAATAGTTTTAACATTAACCTGGAAATATAATTTCTAGTCAAATAATAACAGCAGTGATTGTTAGATATAGGAAAAGTGTAAACGTATTATTATTTTTAATAAGTATACGAATAAATATAAAGTAGATGAATGTCATGTTTTTATATTATGTATCTAATAACAGGCGAAATATTAGTTGGATTATACTTACAAATCCCGTATTTATTCCATATACTCTATATACCCGTATATACTCCAAATCAACTTGGGCAAATCGGCGTTGTATGTATGTATGTATGTTCGAAGCGTTAATCCGATCATCATGAAATTTAGTATGTAGGTAGGCAGTGATGGTACAATTTTGATGTGACTCAATGAGCAAAAAATGTGAGGGGGGGGGGGGGTTGTTGAGATATTGGGTTTCAAGAGGGGTAAAAAAAATGCAAAATGGGACTATCTGGTCAAGTGGTACGTCCAATGAAAGGTATTTGTAAGTACATTTTGAGCTTGTTTTTATTTTTAGTTTAAACTTTGTAGTTTTTAAGTTATTAGCCATAATAAAAATTTAACTTTGACAGAGTTCATAGGGTACACCAGTGACCCCCCAGTGCTAAAATTTGGTATGCATGTAGCTTTAGTGACACAGATATAGGCAAAACTCTGAAATCCAGAAGAACTGCAATTTCTACCCCAAAAAAGAGTAACCAATTTACATGAACTCCCGTTACCTGTAATTTGAATGAAACTGTAGGTCAAGTAAAGTGATTATGCATTTCGAGGCACTATTTTTATAGTCAAAGATTACGAATATTTTTTTTCTTTTGATTCGAGACTCGTGAAATCTCAGTTCGAGGCGAACCTCTAGTAATAATAATTGAAGTAAATCATGAAAGTTTTCTGAGTAAAATTAGATGGATTACTTTATTAAACCTTTCGCGATCACTGTACATGATTACTAATTAAAACGGGTATATATCGCGTATTTACCTTTTTTATTGGTTATCATCCCTAAGGTTCTCTCTAGAGAATAGTTCATGAAGCAATTGAAATCAAGAAATTTCTAAATTTCAATCGGGGGGATGGCTATAGACTTTTTGTCCGATTGTCTGTCTGTTCTCGCCTACAGGTCGCATGTTCAACCGAATTTGTCGAAAATTGGCACACAAGTTCCTTGATTTATTTAAATTTTTTAGTCAACTACGGTTTTAATAATGTTGCGAAAACTTCCATAAAGGGGGAGTAGAGGGGGGAAAAGGGGTGAAGTTTGCTGTAACGTTATATATAGATTTCAATTTTAGGAATTTTTGGAAAATTTATACCTGCTTATACCAATATTTTGCTCAAAATCTACATAGGTAAGCTATTACAAAATTCAAGCACCTGAAATTCGATTTAAAATTGGACTTTGGTCGTTAATTTTGTTGCGCAAATTACTTTTTGGACTTGGGACGCGAGGTCTGCCGTTTTCACAGAACCACTAGTAGGTAATATTAGTATAAACAAGCTTACCCAGTACCTTTACTATATCATTTCTCAGCTTAGTACACCTGATCCACTGGAAAGACATGGTCATGTACAGAAAAAGCGCGAAAAGGAAGAAACAATAACACATAAAGCTCATTAAACAGTAAACTAGATGCGAATGAAGAGCTACAAATGATCATACATTAAAACTTGCGCGGACTCGCAGTGTGAAACGAACTCCTCTGCTTTGAACTTTACTATTAGATTTCATCCTCGCTCGCAGTACTTCTGGGAATTTAGAGTAACAATAGAATAGAGTACGTTTGACTACGAACGGATGTCATGGGTATGAACAAACTCATGAAAACTACGTCGTAAAAATCGTTAGTCGTAACTTCAAAACATACTTTGGGAAATTTCAACGGGATATGTAAAGAAAATGACATACGTATGACATGTACGTACATAAAGTAAAATGCAGCGCTTTCTCGATTACCTGCAATATAAATGTGTTACACAAAGGGGAATAAAACTGTATATGAAACTACATATATTTATATCCAAGACATGCTTATGTGGGTCAACGCGATTATTTATGCGGTATTGCGATTCAGCTGTCAATACAACCAGTGTTGGAGACACTTCCGCTTCATAGTAATTAAGTCAATTGCAATGGTCTCAACTCAACTATATATTTTGTGTCTTGTACAAAATAATATTAGTTAAAGAGTACTAGAGTTTCTTATGAAAGGGATCGCCCGGGGAAGTGCTACCACCATACCTATTTCTACCGCCAAGCAGCATTGCTGTGTTTCGGTTGGAAAGGAATTGTTGCCGGTGAAATTACAGGCACATGAGGCTTTACACCTGTATGCCTCAAGTTGATGGACGCAGGGATGTGCATCGTAGGGCACATTTATAAGGAGCGTGACTTACGAGGCAAACTTGTTATAGGCGATGGTTACCACTTAACATCAGGTGGGCCATAGGCTTGTTCCATCTCCAATATTAAAAAAAACAGATAGGTACGCGTCAGTCCAACTCTAAATTGTCTTGTTGTCATGATTGTTATGATTAACTGTGGATCACTCAAAGAGGTTCTGACGGAAGACCAGCGCTGGGTAATCAGTGCGATTGTTTTTCCTCTCCGTGTTTGTTTTTGTATTTTGTTGTTGCTGGTTAGTACCAGCAACAACAGAATACAAATCATTTATTAGTATAAATGATGATGAGATAACTACTCATTCGCACACATCGTTTTGGTTCTACGTTCTTAACGCGTACAGTTAAGGTATCGAACACTTAACCGTCGTCTGTTTTTCCTAAAGAATACAATCCGGGCCTCTTTAAAGTAAGAGTAAATAGGTGTCTTCTAGATCATCGTGCTTTATCTCAGACCACATCATCGTTTACCATCAGGCGAGATAGTGGTCTAACGAAGATTGTTCCTGTATTATAATTTTGTATTCTGTTGTTGCTGTCACAAATAAATGATGATGATGAGATACCTACCTATATTGTGGTAAGTATTACTCTTCAGCGGGGACTAAACATTCGTTTGCTGTCTAGTGGAAGTACTTGTGTTTTATGCTCTCCTGGTACTGCAGAAAATTGCGCTTTTATTATACTGAAATAGATGTTATAGCGCATCGGGACAGTCAGTGACCTAAGCACCAACTTTATATGCAGTCAGGTAAAATAGTTTCGTACAAAAATTAAGCATTTTTAAACGTGTTGTTAAATAATTATTATTTGGGTGGTAAAAAATTACCGTTTTTTTCTGTGGGATCACGTTCATCATCGTCATATCAGCTGTTGACAGCATAAAACATAAATAATCATAAATTCTTTATTTGGAAGAATTTATGATTAAGAAGAACGCCGAATACGTAATTACTTTTTATTTTAACTCCGATACAAATAAATAAATAATAAATAAATATTGCTGGACATTTCGTGCAAACATTTGTTTTGCGGCGGGAATCGAACCCGCTACCTCCTGCGTCTCAGCCGGCCATTCGCCCACTGCACCACGGAAGTAGCCAATGCTTACAATGTTACTTGTTCGAAAGTCCCCAACATGCATGGTAATCACAGACCACTTAGATGTACTACGTACATGTCATGTAACGTACATAGGAGTTGGAGCGTAAAGGACTGAATGGATCGATTCCACAGTAGATTTTTTCTGTCACTCTTTTATGGCAACTGCCAGCATGCACATTCTACCAGCGAACGAGGTTTTTACCTAGTCAGGTCATAAGTATTGTCACACAGTAAAAACTTTTCTTTTAGAATGCTGGCCACAAAAAAGTTTATAGAATTCGAATTTCGAATTGTTCATGAAAATAAAAATGTATACTTTTTAGAATTTTACTCATTTTTAAATATGGAGTGGACGCTTAAAGAAGACCGTGTTGCAGTTATTGCGTTGCATCGTTGCGGTTATGCGCCAATTCAAATTTTTGACATACTGAAAAATTTGAATATAATCAAAAGATTCGTTTATCGCACCATCAAACGATACAATGAAGACTCTAGTGTAGATGACAGGTCAAGAAGTGGTCGCCCTCGGTCTGTTAGGACTCCAGCAGTGATAAAAGCTGTGAAGGCGCGAATTCAAAGAAATCCCAAACGTAAGCAGAAACTGTTGGCCCTTCAGATGGGGTTAAGCAGAACCACGGTGAAAAGGGTGTTAAATGAAGACTTAGGGCTTCGGGCATATCGAAGAAAAACAGGACATCGTTTGAATGCTCGTCTAATGGACCTGAGACTGAAGTGATGCCGCGCTTTGTTGAAGCGGTACGCGGGGAAAAAATATCGGGAAATTATTTTTTCGGATGAAAAAATTTTAACCGTAGAAGAGAGCTACAACAAACAAAATGATAAGGTGTACGCACACAGTAGTGAAGAAGCGAGCAACTGTATTCCGCGTGTATACTAGGTATATATATATATATATATATATATATATAGTCAGTTCATAAATATATATATTGTAAGGAACATTCGTTTGACGACGCGTCACCGCCTATATAAACCGAGCGCTTTCGTTACTACGGACATTCGCCGTTGCGTCAAGTGCCTGGGTGACCATGGCACCTCTGACTGCAATCGCACAAAAGACACCATAGAGCCGCCAAGCTGCGTGCTTTGTGATGCCGTGGGACACACCATTGACCATGGTACCCTCGCAGGAGGCGCAACCTCCCAAAGGCTCAGCATGGGCCAAGCCCTTACCATACTCGAGCCTAGCCCTTAAGGCAACGGCCCCCCCTCCGCGCTCTTCTGAGCCAGCCCCCCCTTCTAAAATGGGCAAGTCGGACTTTGCTGCCGACTTGGCTCTCATCATGGAGTACTCCTCCATCGACCTTGCCGAGGTTCGCGTGCTTGCACAAAAACTTAGGCAAGCAAACTCCACCCTCGAAAAGCTGATTGCCCTTGAGGCGCACTCAGCTCTTCTCGCCGCCGTTAAGGCAGCTTCGTCCTCCTCCAAACCCTTTTAGGCCCCAAAATGGTTGTACAAAAGGAAAGGAAAAAACCGCGTTCGTTATCACTAGCGTTCTTCAATGCTGACGGTCTTTCAAGGCAGCGTTCTATTATCCAAGATTTCCTGAATAGGCACCAACTTGACATCTTGCTAGTGCAAGAGACTAATTTAAAGCCCGGTCATCGGGACCCTAAAATCCCTAACTATCAAATTGTTCGCAATGACAGACTGCTAGCTCAAAAGGGCGGCACTGTCATTTACTACAAGAAGGCTCTACATTGCATGCCTCTTGATCCCCCTTCTCTGTCCTACATAGAAGCCTCCGTCTGCAGGCTAGCAATGACCGGGCATTCCTCGGTCATTATTGCATCCTGCTATGTCCCTCCCGGTAAGCCTCGCTCACCTCAATTCGAGAGTGATCTGCAAGCCCTTTTCAGTCTAGGAAGCTCCGTCATATTGGCGGGTGACTTCAATTCCAAAAACGTCATGTGGAATAGCACCACGACGAACTCTAAAGGCAAACAACTAGAAAGCCTAGTTGAACCCCTTAATTTCGACATCATTGCCCCTAGGGGCATGACTCGCTTCCCTACTTCCACTCCCCCCGAGCTCCTTGACATTGCACTTCTCAAAAACGTAGCCCTTCGGCTACGCTTAATCGAAGTTATTCATGAGCTCGATTCCGATCATCGACCGGTAATGCTCTTACTCGGCCCTCCCACTGACCAGCCCCCTGCCACCAAGACTGTGGTAGAGTGGCATAAACTTGAGAAAGCCCTCAAATCTGCGCACTCGACTGACCTAGATAGGATCCCTTCTGTCATTCTGACATCTGGTGATATTACGGTAGCGGTTGACGCCCTTACCACACATATCACAAACTCAGTCAGAGACTCATCAAAGCAGGTGCCCGTAGTGGATGACCACCGGGGCCCCCTGCCAGATGATATCAGACGGCTGATGACTGAAGCTAACGCCGCAGTTAGACTTCATAGTCGCTGCCCCACTAACGACAATCGAGTCTTGATGCGCTCCCTGCACCGTGAGGTGAGAGAGCGCATCAAAGAACATCGCAATCGTGAGTGGGAGACCCTGCTCTCGGGGATCGAGCCTAGCCATCTGGCCTACTGGAGGTTAGCTCGCTCCATGAAAGCGGACGCTCTCGCTCCGATACCTCCCCTTATCCGACCCAATCACCCTCCAGCATTCGAAGACGAGGAAAAAGCCGATTTCCTGGCTGAAACCCTCGAATCTCAATGCTCGCCCAGTCTCGAACCCGTGGACCCTGTTCACCTCCATACGGTGAACAGCGAGGTTGACCGCTTAGCCTCCCGACCCCCTACTTCCCCACTTGATCCGATTGAGCCCTCTGAAGTCTTTGACACTATCAAGGCCCTACACCCAAAGAAAGCCTCCGGCCCCGACGGCATTTCCAACAGAGTACTCAAACAGTTCTCTGTTCCCCTTATCCATATCCTAGTCTGCATCTTCAATGCGGCTATGGAAACTTGCACCTTCCCTGATGCTTGGAAGGAAGCCAACGTTATTGGCATCCGAAAACCCAGCAAACAGGCAAACGATCCAACTAGTTATCATCCCATTAGTCTACTTAATAGTCTAGGCAAGATATATGAGCGTCTTCTAATGAAGCGTCTCTGGGCTCATGTCAATGAGTTCAAACTCCTTCCCGACGAGCAGTTTGGCTTCCGTGCCCAACACTCATGCCCACAACAGGTGCTCCGCATAACGGAGCATGTCCTCTCCAATTGGCAAAGTACCTGGCCTTCAGATACCGGTGCCGTTTTCCTCGACGTAGCGAAAGCTTTCGACAAAGTCTGGCACAACGGCTTGATCTACAAGCTTTTCAAACTCGGAGTCCCAGACAGACTCGTGCTCATCATACGAGACTACCTACAAGGTCGCAGCTTTCGCTACACCGTGGAAGGCACTCTCTCTAGTCCTAGACCAGTCAGAGCAGGAGTCCCTCAAGGCTCCGTTCTCGGCCCCCTCCTGTTCACGCTGTACACCAGCGATATCCCCCGCACTCCTCAAGTGGAAATAGCCCTATACGCAGACGACACAGCCTTGTACACATCCAATCGGAATCCTGATCGGGTGGGTATAAGGCTGCAGGCTGCCCTTCACTCATTAGCCACTTGGTTCCGCAAGTGGCGGATCGAGGTAAACCCGTCGAAAAGTACAGCAGTGTACTTCTCACGGAGAAACCTCACTCCCAAACCGATCTCTCTATTTGGCCAGCCCATTCGCTGGGCCCCATCAGCCAAATATCTGGGTGTCATCCTCGATAGGCGTCTTTCCTTTAGGTTGCACATCACTAAGAGGTGCAACCAAGCAAAGTTCACCCTAGGACGATTGTCCTCACTTCTAGGCGCGAAAAGTAAAATGTCCCTTAAAAATAAGGTGACCCTTTACAAAGCGTGCATTCGTCCCATTATGACATACTCATCTGTAGTATTTGCCCACTCTCCTAAAGTTGGTGCCATTCAGGTTATTCAAAATCGCTTCTTGCGAAAAGCCTCAGGCTCGCCCTGGTACTTTCGCAACAACGACCTACATCGCGATATGAAATTAGAATCAATAGCCAGGTTCATGAAGCTCGCTTCCAAGCGGTTTTATGAACTTGCTTCTAATCATCCGAACCCTTTGGTACACACCATTCCGGTCTACCCGTTGGATCCGCCCGCCAACAAAATCCTCCGTCGTCCGAGACACGTTCTCGGAGACCCGGATGACGAAATCACCTCCGCTAATGCGGAAGGTGAGTCATCTATTTCAGACAGAGCAAACACAGACACACCGACCTCGCCGGCGAGGTCGACGAGTCCCTTCAGTCGCCGCCTATACGAGGTACAGACATGTACCCGGGCGTTTCTCTCCTATCCCCACCCCGGCAACAGCCCAAGCCGAGGCTCGTACCTAAGTGGTGCCCTTGCGCTAGTTGCCTAAAAAACTTACTGGGCTGAGCGCCATCTGCGCTCGCCAAAAGTTCGGTTAAGCAGTCACGGCCTCAGAGGCCAACAGCGAGATTAGTCCATTCGAAAAAAAAAACTACGGACATTTGCCTTCCCACGCTCGCTGCGAACAGACGCCTGCCAGAACCTCTGTCGGTCGTTACGAGGTCACGTGAGCCACTTTTGGTTTTACTGTGTTTGTGTTAATTTTACAAGTGTGTGCAATCATTATTTAGAAGTTAGTTTGGTTGTGTTTTAATTGATTATTTTCTGTTAGTTTAAATCTCGAGTTTTGTGACAGTAAACCGATTTCTTGTTTGAAACTTGTTTTTTAAGCAATTCCCACTTCTGAACCTAAAAATATATATATATATATAGTCAGTTCATAAATTCTGTCACATGTTTAATACAAAATAATTGAAACAAGTTTATTCATTATGTAACCATTTATATACCAAAATGAACTTAACAAAACATAGATTCTTATGACACTAAAGTTTATTCAAAATGACCTCCGTGATTTTGAATACAGGCCTTCAATCTGCGCGGCCAGTCGTCTATCGCAGCACGAACGAGGTCCATGTCAATATCGGCGGCTGCCTTAATCAAGGATGTCTTGAGTGACTCCAAATTGGGATGAGGCTTTGAGCACGCCTTTTCCTCCAAGTGTTGCCATATCTTGTAATCTAACGGATTCAAATCTGGACTGGAGGAGGGCCAGTCTTCGTGCCGGATGAAGTCGATTTCACGCGCCGCCAGCCAGTCTTGTGTGCTCTTCGCTCTATGAGCTGGCGCCGAATCTTGTTGGAATACCCAGTGCCTGTTATTGAACATGGTATGAGAAACAGGTTCCACAAGGTTCGTCAGGACTGTATTTTGATACACAACTGCATTCGTTTTTACACCTTTCTCACAAAAATGTACCTCTGTTAAGCCCCAATAAGAAACTTCCAACCATACCCTGAGCGAGGATGGAAAATGACCTCGTTGGACACGCGGAATACGGTTGCTCGCTTCTTCACTACTGTGTGCGTACACCTTATCATTTTGTTTGTTGTAGCTCTCTTCTACGGTAAAATTTTTTTCATCCGAAAAAATAATTTCCCGATATTTTTTTCCCGCGTACCGCTTCAACAAAGCGCGGCATCTCTTCAGTCTCAGGTCCATTAGACGAGCATTCAAACGATGTTCTGTTTTTCTTCGATATGCCCGAAGCCCTAAGTCTTCATTTAACACCCTTTTCACCGTGGTTCTGCTTAACCCCATCTGAAGGGCCAACAGTTTCTGCTTACGTTTGGGATTTCTTTGAATTCGCGCCTTCACAGCTTTTATCACTGCTGGAGTCCTAACAGACCGAGGGCGACCACTTCTTGACCTGTCATCTACACTAGAGTCTTCATTGTATCGTTTGATGATGCGATAAACGAATCTTTTGATTATATTCAAATTTTTCAGTATGTCAAAAATTTGAATTGGCGCGTAACCGCAACGATGCAACGCAATAAATGCAACACGGTCTTCTTTAAGCGTCCACTCCATATTTAAAAATGAGTAAAATTCTAAAAAGTATACATTTTTATTTTTATGAACAATTCGAAATTCGAATTCTATAAACTTTTTTGTGGCCAGCATTCTAAAAGAAAAGTTTTTACTGTGTGACAATACTTATGACCTGACTAGGTACATATGTACATCTATATTATGTTGCACTACCAATATTACGCTAATTACTTAACATCAAAGAAAGAACAAAACCAAGCAAAGTCAGTCAAACTATTTTATTCAACCATAATAATATTATAACATTTACATTGGTACATTTTTTGATAATTGAGATAAATCTATAGATACATAATTTTCCACTGACATACTCACTCATCACGATATCTCCGAAACTACAAGGAGTACGAGTTTGAACTTTGGCATGTACATGATAGAATAGAATAGAATAGAATACTCTTTATTGCACACCAACAAAATTAAAATACAATAAAAAATACACAAAAATTAAGGTAAGTACAATGGGCGGTCTTATCGCTAAAAGCGATCTCTTCCAGACAACCTTTGGATGGACAGGACAAAACAAAATCAAAAAGACGGCGGTGTAAATACGAGTATATTCATAAACTTACATAAACTACCTATACTTACTAATAAACTAAATATATATACTTACAAATATAATAATATATACTTATATATATAAACTACAATAAAGGAGATAAACATAACGATAAACTAGCAGTGCGTAGACAAAGAAAGGAAATGGTTGTATACCTTAGCTTTGAAGATAGGAAGAGATTTAGATGATCTAATAGAGAAAGGTAAAGCGTTCCACAGCCGCACAGCTTGAACTGTAAAGGAATCACCATAAAATTGAGAACTGTGGACAGGGGTTTGGAGACTTAGAGCTTCAGATGAGCGTAGATTTCGATCATGCGCCTGGTGCAAGAACACAAAACGCTCCTTTAAATAGGATGGTGAAGAAGGATTGAAAAGAATGTTAAAAAGAAGGGACAGAATATGTGCATTCCGGCGAAGACGGATAGGGAGCCACTTGAGTTTTGCGCGAAATTCTGAAACATGGTCATATTTGCGCAAGCCAAATACGAACCGAATACAAAGATTTTGAAGGCGCTCAAGTTTGCTCAATTGGACTTCAGAAAGGTCGAGATAGCTGACGTCGGCTGTATGTAGATATGTATGTATGTATGTATGTATGGTTGCCAGATGAAATTTCGTTCACAGAAAATAAAGTTGGATAGGCATGAAATTTTGAACGATAAGCATAAGTAAGAAACCTTCTTTCAAAGTGTTTATTAAAAATGAAAACTTTGTTGACCAGACTTTGCATCCTCAAAAGTTTATCACAATTAATAAGCCGTAAACACTGACCCAGAAGTACTTTTCTCATAGGAAATTTGTGAAATATAACGTCCTGTCGTTAGCTGTCGTTATTTAGCCAACACAGGGCATGCAAATAATGGTAATGATAGAGCTTTTCTTGTTGATTTACCATTTACTACAGATTTACCTGTCACTATAGACACTGAAATGACAACTGGAATATTTGAAGACACAACTAATATTAACGGAAAAATTAAACCAAGAGATAATCGACGTAATAGAAAAGCTGAAAGAAACGTAAACTCAAAAATAAATAAAGGAAACTATATTAAAGTTGAGACAAAGAAGATGAAACATAAAAGAAATTTTGTTAATGTAGGAGATAGTTTCCTAAAATCAATAGATTGGACTCAATTTTATTTACCACCTGAAGAAGTGGAATAACAATCGATAAAGACTGAGCAAGCGATAGAAGATCATAACAGGAAGGACAGGTGATTTATTTAATAAATTGATACAAGTTGTGTTGATTTTTATTCAAGTGTTACATTCATGAAGATTACATTTGTATGATTATTGCCAAGTAAGTAGTTATACTGCCCAGAATCTGAAACAAAAAAAAAATGTGGCACTCCGGGAGTGCCGACAGAAGTTAAAACTTGAATAAAAGCAGATACTACAGAAACTTATTACAACAATGCATTATTACAGATACAGATTTTGCACAAGTACGATCACCTTTCCGAGTATCGCTACAGACTTAAGTGGTTACCTATCCGCCTTCGCCGGAATGAGCACATCCTTTCCCTCCTTTACAGCATGCTTTTCATCCCTTCTACTCCGTCCTACCTCAAAGAACGCTTTGACTTTCTTCACCTTTCCAACTCTCGACCCTTACGTTCCTCTGACACCCTTCAATTAAAAACTCCGCATCATACCTCAGTATTTTATAGTTCCTCTTTTACTTTGCAGGCTACCAGGCTCTGGAATGTCCTACCTGTCTTAATTCGTCACGCTAAATCTCTCCCTATCTTTAAAAACTTGGTCAGACAACACTATCTGTCATCCATCGCTCACTAGGCCACTTATTAATATTTACATTTTTATAATTTGTATATGTAGATATGACAATATATATTTTATATTATCTATATTTTTTTATAAATATACGTGTACTAATAATATCGTATTTACGCCGCCGTCCACATTTGTCCACATAGATCCTGTCCATCCAAAGGTTGCCTGGAAGAGATCGCTTTTAGCGATAAGGCCGCCCATTCTACCTATTATTTAAGAGTGTATTTTCTTATAAATGTTTGTATTTAATGGTGTGCAATAAAGGAATTATCTAATCTAATCTAATCTTATATATTATACAAAGGTGTCGGTAATGGTCAGAGTCGCGAGTTCAATGGTTTTTCTCCATCTCAAATTATATACAGAGGTGTCGGTAACGGTAACACTGTCGCGAGTTCAATGGTTTTTTCCTATGTCAAAAAATGCTCAACGCATTGTTATAATATTAATTATCTTTGCCATAGGACGTCCACAGTAACATCAAAGATGATGATCATATCATGTGATGGATGACAAGGTAAGGTAATAAAACTCTGATCTTGTTTTATTATGGGGTTATGTTTGAAACGAAAATTAAATAAACCCCGGAGAAATAACCATTTGTAATGGTTACGATCTATTTTGATTTCTGTGTGAGTTATATGTAAACTTGTTGTTCTAATACTTAGGTACTTTCTGATGTTGTCAAATGGTAGGTTTTGATATAATAAAATAAGTAATGATTTATTTGTGTGGGGTGATGAGTTATATGTAACTCAAATAAATCATATACAATTTGTCGAACAAACTTTACTCAATTTTATGTGATTTCACATAGTGAAATCAACTATATATGTATAAAATTGATTGTGATCTATGTTAAGTATGACATAGTATATCAACTTGTAACTATGGAGTAATTAATAAAGTATTGTATTGTAAAATGTGTGCATTGCATAAGACTGTAGTGGGTTTTCAGTTTCAGATGAGACACAGGAGGTAGCGGGTTCGATTCCCGCCGCGGAATAAATGTTTGCATGATCTACATATATTTGTTTCGGGTCTGGTTGTTTTTCTATATATTATAAGTATGTATTTACAAAAAAAAAGTATATAAGTATTCTATCAGTTATCTGGTTCCCATAGTACAAGCTCTGCTTAGTTTGGGGCTAGATAGCGCTGTGTGAAATGTCCAGCAATATTTATTATTATTATTATTTATAGATAGATCTATAGATAACGATTTCAGTGACTAAGGGAATCCTAGCATGGGATCAAGACATTATGTATATGACTGTATACAGTCTGTCACCGCATTCACGACATTAATTTAAAACACATATGCAGAATCATATTAACTGATTTCAGAAATTGGTTTAATATCGGTAGCTTGAATATTTATTCAGTAATCGATACATTTCCAATAAACAATTTTTAATGTAAATCGGCGGCGCCTTTGGGCCGATGACGCTTAGTCAGTTTAATAGGTACCTACCTATTTACTTACATGATGAATGAATATAATTTGTTTACCTAATATATACAGGTTCTTTCATTGATATTTTAGTACTTGAAATTAAGATAGATTGAAAATTAAAAAAATCCAGGGTAATGGATTAAAAAAAAACATCTTACTATAACAGTAGCCGTCAGTCCTACCCGTGATTTTTTTTTTAACTTTATAGATCTCGTTTGACCACAATCTCACCTGATGGTAAGCGATGATGTGGTCTAAGAAGAAGCACGCAGATCTAGAAGAAACCTATTCACTCTTACCTTAAAGAGGCCCGGATTGTATTCTTTAGAAAAAACAGATGACGGCAAAGTATTCCACACCTTAGCTGTGCGCATCAAGAACGTAGAACCAAAACAGTGTGTGCGAATGGGTGGTATATCAACTAGGTACGGATGGTACTGAGCCGTGCGCCTGCTTGCCCTTTGGTGGAAAGGAGATGGCGGAATCAGATCGTAAAGTTCCTGGGCACATTCCCCGAAATGCGTAAATATAAATGTCGTAAATGCGGTGACACTCAGTATAAGAACAGTTGTCGATAGGAAATTGCGTGGTTATTTTTACTTACTGTAGCCACGAGACCCCTAGACAGCGTGGTAACCTTGAGTGGTGAAAAGGACACCTGGTTCAAGAGGATATGTCTGTAGAACAGATCTAGTTCGGCGGAGAGCGGCTCGTATAAGGAACTGGTGTAGCGCGTCAGGTGGCTGATCTGTTCTTGAGTTACTTGTATCTGAAAGATTGACAAATTTTACCAATATCTATGAGTGTAATGCAGCACCAGATCAATTTTTGTATACTAGTGGTTCGCCCCGAACTGAGATCTCGCGAATCTCCCAATATAAATATTATTTTTAGGGCGACTTGCACAACGATGCCTAAACGTATTTAGTGGCTAAATATGATTTAAGTAGTTGTCAAATCATACAAATACTTCAAATTTAAACATGTTTAGTCGCTAAAAACGTTTAGTGATCTTTGTGCATACCGGTCTTAATCTTTGACTAATAAATTGGAGCCACGACATGATATCTAATCTACTTGACCCACAGTTTCATTCAAATTAGATGTAACGGGGGTTCTTGTCAATTGGTTATATTTTTTTGTGGTACAAATGGCAGTCATTCAGGATTTCAGATTTTTGCCTATATTTGTGTCACTAAAGCTACACGAATACCAAATTTCAGCATTGTGGGGTCACTGGTGTACCCTGTGAATTTTGTCAAAGTTTTGTTTTTATTATGACTGATAACTCAAAAACTACAAAAATTAAATTAAAAACAAAAACGGGGTTCAAATGTAATAATGAAGAGCTTTCATTTGACGTCGCACTTGACACTTGATACTTAAAGTATTTGCTGAAAGTTACGAAGGTTTAAGTTCCGATTGGTTCGTAATTTTTGGGGGCAATAAATATGGTCATTTTTAAGCTTCTTATTTTGTAAACGGAATAAACCGAAGAATTATGAAACTCCTTAAAATACCTATTAAACGATACCCCACACGACGGGGTACGTGATATGAGAAGTTTGTACTTTGCAGCTACCTGATTACCATCAAATAAATAACATTAAGAAAAACAATAATCCGTTGAGTATTGAATATTATTTAGTCACCTCTTCAATAGTCAAGTGGCATGGCTCGATCACCATCAATAGGTTCGTGCCGTGGACCATACACCACATTATCTGAATCACTATGAGCTTTGTATGCTCGTTGATATTTTTATTAACTGAAACACAAAATTAAACACACTAATACAAGCACAATTTACAAAATACATATTGCCTAAATTTAGTATTACGTTACTCTATGCGATTTTGCAAACACACCCATATACATACATACATCCATACTCAAACAAACATAGGTGTATTATACAAACATAATATAAGAATCAACGTAATATACTTGTTTGGTCGTTGTTTTATGAAAAATGATTATAATATATTATAACTACCCAGTTTGTTCCCGGATTAACCGGTTTGGCCTAGGACAAACTAGTTTGGCCTGAGATCTGGGCAGGTAACATTACAACAGTACCTAGATTTTAACCTAATATTACATATTGGATTTTTTGTATACATTTATCACGAGTGGTTACTGGTAATTTGGGAGTAAAGTCGGAAGAAAAGCTAGTACGTACATGTACTGTTGATCAAATAATAGGGTGAAATGATCAGATGTAGCAGAAAGGAACTGAGCAGCAGCAGCAACACTGGACCATGTCGGTGATCCACCTCTCTCACTACGTCGCATATAGACACGTATGTTAGAGCGAGACGACGGACTTTCTCATGTACTGGCCCAGTCTTCAGGTCGTCAACTGCGGAAGAGTGGAAGAATAAAACTGAAATTTCTTAGTAGTAGGGTGTGGGTAGGTTGTATTGAAATACATAAAATAAACAACAAATATTTGGGAGTCTTACGGAATCTTTCTCATCGATTACTAATTATTTTTAAGGATTCCTTTAAGTAGAACCCCCAAAATATGGTTAGTGTCGTAAAGAGCAAAAAAAAGGAATAAATTGGTACCTGGTTTGACTTTTCCAACGAATGCTAAACTATCTATAACTGAGTTCACTGATTTCCGTTTTTTGTTCAGCATTCGCTTATCCATTGGAGATTTTAATAGCATTTTCTTGGAATCGGGCATCGCTGCACCTAAATTAAAAAAAATTTATAAATTACAGGGAAATATATATAAAATGTTAGTAAGTTTAAAATTCATTACTTTTTGGAATATTTATAAAACTTATGTTTTTTTTATAAGTTAAAAAATTAAAAACGGCCCAACGATTCTGATATTTGATTGATAGATGATGATAATATCTATCAACATCATCTATCAATCATTATATATATATATATAATATATGATGGCATGCATCGCTCTGACGCCATGACGCAATGAGAGCGTGACGAAATACCAGTTAGTCTCAACCCCAAAACTGTTGCCAATAGAAGTTTCACATCAAAATCCTCCTTTTGTAGGGTAAATAGTTAAATAAACTGCTAATTAATTGTTATTTTTATTAACACTCACGTAATTTTAGGTCAAGGCAAATTACTAGTATAAATGTTGTGGATTTCTGGCGTCTTAACTCTTACTAAATCAAGATTTACCTTGCGATATGTTTCTCAACTTCTCATTGAGCGCTTTGAAGCTCTGACGAATGTGCATTGTAATCAACATGAACTGAAAGATTTGCAGCTGTGTTATCCAGAAGCAGCCATAGTAGAACATGTACATGATGCAAATTGCTGAAACAGGCAAATCGTTGACCTTTTGAAAAACGCTGGACAGTTTTGATCAATGACAAGATAAAATTGGTCATAACTTTGTCAGGTTTATTTCATGCCTTATCATTTTTAGGGGTCCATAGTCGAACTGGTAACCCGTAAGGAGTTTTTTTACACACCCAATTGTACTGGGAATCGTTGAATAGCTCTTTCAAAAACACTATGAGGGTTCCTCTACACTTCCACAACACTAGTTTACGAGCAGTAGTCGAGCAACTTGTGTCTGTAGATGGATTTTTAAACAGTTCATATAATGTTTATACAAAATGACCAAAATCAATTGCAAAATTAACTTTATATGTATGTTAAAATGACTATGCTTGGCTTGCATAACGATCCCTAAACGTTTATAGCGAATATGTTTAAATTTGACGTATTTGTATGATTTGATAACTCTCATAAACATATTTTAGGCACTAAATACGATTAGGCATCGTTGCGCATGTCCCTAAGATACTGAATATGACTACGGCACGCAATGTTTACTTATAATGGTTGTGCAATAAGCAGTACTTAAATTAATCTGAAGTTAAACAAGAAATATTGTAACCATAGTTGGTACTAACAAATAAATTAAAAAAAAAACTCCTTTCCGATGCGTGGTCTGACATGCGCTTAATCAATTTATTATCATAAAAAATCACCTCTACTTCTTAATTTAATTTTTTTTAAACTTAGTGTTATGATAAAATATAAGTGTAATATTACGTGTCCCATAGTCGCCATATTGTTGGTATATGATTATTGCAACCAGCCTATGGTCTGCGATAGTCAACCCTATCGTTATGGGGCACCATAGAACAAACAGGATGCTTTTCTTCATCTCACTTCTTCTCGGCCAGTTGGGGATGTTCAGTTCATTGTTAATCTGTAAATTTTATTTTCATTATTATCTGACTCAGCAGTAGCTGAGTTTATAGGCTTCTTCTATTCTCAGCCAGTCTCATCCGTGAAGAAGGTAGATAGAGATACATGGGTTGCAAGTATCCTGTGAATCTCTCTTCTTTCGTCTGGGTGTTGTCTATGTTGTGTTGTCGTTGATTCATCTCATCTCTAAAGAAGGTATACCTATACAGTACTAGGTCATTATGGTATAACTTAGCTGCCCTTAATTTAGTCCTTATGTGCCGCGATAGACTTCTAAAGAAATTCATTGCATACAGAACAGAACCCAACATATGCGTTTGGAATTTGTAACCACCTATTTCAAATTACCTTCTGCAGATGATTTAAGCAATTAATCATTGATCTCATGCCGCTCGGGGCTGTTGCTGCTCCCAGGAATGCTAGAGTCATCATGATAGATGCATCAAGAAGCCATACTATGCACCGGATTGGAGTTTTCATGCGGATTGTCTTATCTAGGAGTTCACCAACCATAGTCGCAATTGTTACCAAGTCTGGAATAGAAACAAAGTAAAATCATTTGCTGGTTAGTCATCAATATCAGCTTCATCTAACTCATAACCCGATTCATATTTCGTTGATCTGACGTAGCGTGCGGTTTGGGCGACGCTCAAACTCTCTGCATCACCGACTATGATAATGTATGGTCTTCAGGCGCGGGGACTACGGGAAATTATGTAAGAATTGCACTATCGTGTTTGTCAGCCTCTTTCACTCTTTTACCTTATCAGGGTCTATCCAGTACTTCTATTATAGGTACCTTTAAACTATACATAACAGTAACCTGATGCAAGGTAAGTATGCGAATATGAGTTTTTAGAACAAGATTGAAATACGAAAACGAATAATAATTACATTTTACAGAAAGCATTGTTCTAAAATAGTGTTTACTGTATGTGCTGTTTGGCCTTGTCATCTATAAATATATATATATATATATATATATAATGTATATAACAAAGTCGGGTTGGTTACACAATTTATAACTCAAGAACGGCTCTACCGATTTTGATGATCTTTAACTAGTTGGATTTGTCTCTACCCCGAATAGCAGAATAACTATTAAAATATCGGATAAATTCACAAAAAAAAATTGTAATTAAAATTTATTTTCTCATACATAGATGCAGCTAATGATGGCCGATTGACAATTCTACCGGGGTGACGTACATTGGCAGCCCACGTCATATGCATGTCAAGGCGATACGAAGTTCGGCTAATTTGAAAAGTTAATTTTAAATCAACTGCTTAGATATTTCAATTCACATAATTTACTGCATCATAAACAATTCGGATTTACCAGGGGCTGCTCAACCACTGATGCTGGTATTGAGTTAATATCGCACATATCTGATGCCTGGGAGAAGTCTCATGACGCTTTAGGTATTTTTGTGATTTGTCCAAGGCATTTGATTGCGTAGACAACACATTGATCAGGAAACTACACCATTATGGCATTAGGAGCGTTGCTCTAGATTAGATGATAAAGAAGCTTGGGATTGAAATTGCTCCAACTCGTTCAAAATGTTACAATTTAGACGTAATTTATTTTGTGTATTTGGTTATGTATTCTAATAGGATCATAAAAAAAAAACAACCAGCTTTGTTTCTTACCTTTCTTTCCTGGCTTGGCCACAAAGGAACATGCAGTAAAATTGACGTTTCAAAGTGATCCTGGTGATTTTAAAGAATAAAATATTTTGACTTTGACTTTGGCGTGTCAGCTAGTATATCATAAATAATTTAAACTCGAGCAGCGTTATTCTATAAGCTTTTGTTGTTACTTTATTTATTTATGTCTGTGAGGAAGAGGGGCATGATGATAAACCAAAGGTAAAAAAAAAACACACCTCAAATAATTTATTTTAATTGCTCAACCATATAAAATGTATTGGCGGGATCCTTGACGGGTTAAACAATAACATTTGTAGAGCGATCTCTATTTTAGTTAAAAGGCAGTTACTTCTTTATATACTCCTACTTTATACCTCCTTACAAAAATAGCCACAATAACTACACTTCACACACTACACACACACACGCACACCCCGACACAACACCACATACACAAACAAACAAACCAACACACAAACCCACCACCCCTACACATTGTACGCACAAACACGCCACCTAACACAACTACTCAAAAGTCAAAGTCAAAGTCAAATATATTTATTCATTAAAATCACAAGGATCACTTTGAAACGTCAATTTTACTGCCTGTTCCTTCGCAACCAAGCCAGGAAAGAAAGGCAGAAATTACATATGCTTATGATTAACTAGAACCTAATGTAACTAATATTATATTTTTAGCTATAACTCTACAACTTCTAGTTAACTCAGTGGCATGTATTAAACTCATTATCATGTTGTAACAAGTTGAAGCAAAGGTCCCTCGCGTCTAAATACAAGTTCTCACTTGGTTAGAGCGAGGAGTCGAAGATTTCACTGTACACAGGTTTGGAGCAAAGTATACCGCTGCACTAGACCAACACCATACTTACAGCATAGCTAAATTAATTATTATCATTATTTATTTTAAAAATATATTATGCCTTCCATTAAAAATTAGCTAAGGCTTAGTTATGTAAGTACCAGCACCCTATGTATACATCGAAACCTTTCTGAAAATAAATAAATCTTTTATTTATTATTGATCGAGCGAAGCGAGATCTCCAAATCTTCTCTTCAATCAATCAAATCAACTTGGGCAAATCGGCGTTGTATGTATGTATGTATGTATGTATGTTGGTTTGTCCGAGGATAACTTTCGAAGAGTTTATCCGATCATTGTGAAATTTGGTATATAGGTAGATAATGATAGCACAATGAGCTAAAATGGGGGGGGGGGGGGGGTTGTTGAGATATAGGGGTTCAAGTGGGGTAAAAAAAAATGAAAATGAGACTATTAGATCAAGTGGGACGTAAAATGAAAGTCTTCATTAGTACATTTGAACTCCGTTTTTATTTTTAGTTCAATTTTTGTAGTTTTTGAGTTATTAGCCATAATAAAAACAAAACTTTGAGAAAAGTCACAGAGTACACCAGTGACCCCACAATGCTGAAATTTGGTATTCGTGTAGCTTTAGTGACACAAATAAAGGCAAAAGTCTGAAATTTAGAATAACTGCCATTTATACCCCAGAATATATAACCAATTTACAAGAAACCCCGTTACATCTAATTTGAATGAAACTGTAGGTCAAGTAGTTTGGTTTTCTTTTCGGGGCACCAATTTATTAGTCAAAGATTAAAGCCGGCATGTACAAAGCTCACTAAACGTATTTAGCGACTAAACATGTTTAAATTTGAAGTATTTGTATGTTTTGACAACTCCTTAAATCATATTTAGCCACTAAATACTTTTAGGCATCGTTGTGCAAGTCGTCCTAAGAACAATATTTATTTTGGGAGATTTGTGAGATCTCATTTCGGGGCGAACTACTAGTTATTATTATACTTCTACTATATCTATATATTATACTTCTTTATATAGTCTTTATACTTACTGATACCTGTTACTAGGAGACATCCGTACACACTAAAACAAGGCGACACGCTAATGCGCCATCCACCACGTTGTTTTACAAACCGCAAGGGGGCTATACCTGCCAGTCGAGACACTTGAAGGACAAGAGCCAATGCTCCTGATACAAAAGCATTACTTTCATCCATACCCTTTCAAGAATTACAATGGAAGAAAACACGTACACTTACTTTGAAAGGATACGGAATAATAAAAATCTGTTTGTTAACGCTTATTTGCCTGAATTCAGTTGTATGCCTTGTCATATCGTGGATCAGTGAAGGATGGATAGTGGATCAGTGAAGGATGGATAGTGTAACAAAACCTGACCTCCCTATATAAAATACAAGTCTACCTGAGCCTATGGTCTAGACTTAAAGCTATCTTGAATCGAAAATAAACCTATCTGTGATCTTGGCCATCCTAAATGTGATCGTCTAGAATTGAATTTATTCTACGTTGTGTAAATGATTTGGAGAAATAAATGAAATAGTAATACTGATATAATTTGGCTTTAATAAACTATACGAATAAAAAGAATTAAATGTTATTAATCAATTGAATTTTGATTATCACAAGAGTGCTAATATTCATTTAAAATATAATGGATTTAATTATGACAAGACTTCAATGGATTAATAATTCTAAATTAGTACTGTTCTTAATATTATTTTAAAGCTAAGCCCGGGAATAAGGTCTCGAAATAGCTGAAAAGAAAACAAAAGCTTTATGTTAGCTTTGTGTAAGTAGTAATTATAATATTTTGATTTATTTTGTGAAGGGCCCCTACCCACATACATTTTTCATGCAATGTATGGCTAGGAATGTCTTGTTCTAGGAGAAAACTTAGAGATGGGGAAAATTCCTAGTCTTGCGAAGCAGGAGGGATAAGGTGAGGAACGGGAAAGGCGCCTATTTACCCTCAAACCCCAATATGTTGAAATCCTATTGATTTCAGACATATTTCTAACATAGATTTATTAAATTCAAAGGAATACTCAAGATAAATCTAGAATATTACAATGAATTAAATAGATCTCTAGCTAAGCTACCCCATGATAACTAAACTAGCTAAGCTACGTGATTTCATAAAAAGCAGTATCAAACATCCAGGACAGAGGTCGAGCGTACGGGTTGGAAAGGGTCAGACACAGGCCTCGTCTTACAGAACCTGATAGACAATTTGTGGCGGGGCTGGTACCCTTCCGCGGACGGCAACCAATGACACAGGAGTTGCTACTGATTTTTATTAGATCGATTGATTTCAGAATATAAAGTAGATGAATTGAAAATGTCTTCGTAGTATAGTCCCTTGTTGAATAAAATAATAGAACTATCACGAAATAATTATAAGAACATGGGAAGGAAGTTTGATTGGTTATGACGGCAAAAGCGACTCCTTCTTGGCTAAACTGTGAATGACTATAAAAAATTCCATGCATAAATTGTTTAGACAAGCTTCACGTTCAAACCGCTTCCCTCGTACAATCTATTTGGGAGAATTTGATAATTATCGCAATACTTAGTACTAAACATAGATTTCATTTTTATCATTATAATAAGTCTGTATGAACCTGTGAATGCTGAAAAATAAGGTTAAAACTACATCTCCTAGTTTAACAGAAAATGAATTAAATATATCTAACGTGTTCATCAACAGCACTTCTGCATAAATACACCTCGCATATAAATATCTATTCTCTGCTTATTTCACGAATTTCAAATTCGTAAATACCTAAGTACCTAAAATATTGCAATCCTATACCTCTATAACTAGATACGTTACCAATATACACACTGAATTTAATGTAAATAATGACAGTAAGTCTAACTTGGTACAATTAACTCTAATTCAACACTGATTCTACTACGATTATCAAATCTCACGATATCCGCCGTTCGGCCTTCCCCTGACTCGACCCCCGACCGTCTGCCCTGAGTGATTCCGCATTTCCAATCTCTTACGAAAAATCCCTACTCACAATTTAATGGTGGTCACGCCTCTATTTCTACAAACAACCAATAAATATTCAATATTTTGAAATTCGTTAAAAGGTGTGTCTTTCCCACGTTAGCACAGACGTACAAAAAGTTAAGTGTTAGAATTTCTAGAAAAGAGGCGCCCACTTGTTTCAAACCCATTTTAGCTAAAATTTATTGACTGACATCATAAAAAAAAAATACTAATTTATTGCGTTGAGAATTTTAAAAGCATTCTCTAATTTCTATCTTCAAGTGTTTTCGTTTTAAAATAAAAAACACGTAAATCTCAGCCTTTCAGTGAGTACAGAAAGAACTATATTCACAACTTGTATTTTTAATCATTCTAAACTAAAGAATTAAGTTCACAAGTCCTCTCTCAAGTGTAATACTTAATCGTTATCAGATGTTACTTTAAAATATTAGCAAGCCAATAATTTACCGCGTATTAAATCAGGCCTCAAATAAAAGTTCGTTACAGTCGCCCCTTGAATTTATTGAAATTTTCCTGGACAGAGTCAAGAAAATGAAAAAAATTCACTGCTAAAATTTTTAATTGTTATTTGCTAAATAGTTTGATCTTATTTACATCTAGTCTCTTATAAGAAATAAAAACTCATCTCAGTTTCCAATAAGAACATAGATTATAAGCTTTGAAGCAATGTTCTTCAGAAATTGCTTTTATAATTTCCCTGAAAGTAAAACTACTAAAGTTTATACCCGAAATTTTTGCATAAATCTTAATCGTCCTGATTAAATATTAACTAAGTAAACGAATTTATTAAACTATTAGGTTGGATATTTCATATATATTTAATGAGTGCTTAATTTCTTCGAATTGCTTACTTAATTATCAAATATTCATATATCTAAATTCCGCAATCATTTGATTTTATTTTTCATCCAGATATAATTCGAACTTTGGGGATCGAACCCAAGTATAAGTACAAACATAATTATCGATTAAAACGGACAGTAATTCATCAACCAACTCTTTCATGCTGGAAAGCGCTTTCCTAATTAATTCTTATTAATTAACTTGTTATTTTACCTAGGGAATCCAACCTTAGATCCTAAGAGCCATTAATTAAAATTATAAAATTAAAATAACAACCTTGGTTTTAGGAACCTGAATCTTCCAGAAATAATACTCATTTTTGAATATTATTTTAACATATTATTAATCGATAGATCTATGAGATACGAACTCAAAGATTCTGCAATGTCATACAATTTTGTCCAATTCGCAACTCAAAATGCAAATTGTCTAGGAATCGAACCTAGACTTAGTCTCCATAAAGATCTATGAGAATCGAACTCAAAGATTAAGTGCCCACACATGCCTCCAATTCACAGTTCAAAACACTTATTGTCTAGGGATCGAACCTAAACGTAATTTTCTCAATCTCATGAACCACAATCGCTCTAAACGTAAATTTTAAAATAACACTAGATGTCTGTTAGTGATTAAATCAACAAAAAAAAATATTTAATTTCATCTAGGAATCGAACCCAGAATCAATTTACTCTATTTGACATAACATTTTGAATCAAAAGAACTTTGCTGTCCAACCACATATAACCAACAAACATATAACATAAAACTTTTCTAGAAACACTGCAATAAATAATCAGTAAGAATACTTAGCTCAGGACATTATAAGGAAGTCTGTGTGTGCCGGAGATTTAACCTGCTATAGTTCTAGAATCAAGAAACCCAAACGCTCCTCGCAATATTTTCGTGTGAAACTGGTCTTCCTTCATAATTGCATTTACCTTTGTCTCAGGCAACTTCTGAAAAATAAAGAAACACAAGCAAATACATCGGATAAAACATGTTTTTACTCTACGCCCCTTCGATTCTCATACCTTTCAAAGTTAAAGAAATGCGCCCCTAAGACCCATTACATCTATCTGCAGTTAAACAATAATATATTTCAAAAGAAATACCCAAAACAATAGTTGCAGATGCGGCGTATCCGGAATGATAAATTCGAAACCCGAGTCATTGTTTTTTCTAAGCCATAAAACAGACCCACCTATTGACAAAATTTATTACAAACAGTCATTTATTTAGAACGATCTTTTCTAATTTCCTAACATTTGCAAACGAACAGCCGACACAATAGATGACCATTCATTACCAAAAACGTGCAAAGAAAGTCGGTATTTTTATTTATTAGTCTTGTCATAATTGTTTTGCTCGTAAAAATAAAATAAATTTCTTACGTTGTGATTAAAATTTGAGTAACCCAAGTTCTTTTTATAGGCTATTGGATTAAAATAATTTAATCCAATATTTAATGGCACAATATCCTGGTCACGGCACCACTGTAACAAAACCTGACCTCCCTATATAAAATACAAGTCTACCTGAGCCTATGGTCTAGACTTAAAGCTATCTTGAATCGAAAATAAACCTATCTGTGATCTTGGCCATCCTAAGTATGATCGTCTAGAATTGAATTTATTCTATGTTGTGTAAATGATTTGGAGGAATAAATGAAATAGTAATACTGATGTAATTTGGCTTTAATAAATGACACAAATAAAATAACACGAATTAAATGTTATTTGTGAATTGAATTTAAATATCACAAGAGTGCTAATATTTATTTAAAATATAATGGATTTAATTATGACAAGACTTAATGGATTAATAAATCGAAATTAGTACTGTTCTTAATATTATCTTAAGCTTAACCCCGGGAATAAGGTCTCGAAATAGCTGAAAAGAAAAGAAAAGGTTTATGTTAGTTTGTGTAAGTAATAATTATAATATTTTGATTTATTTTGTGAAGGGCCCCTACAGAGGTTGAGCGTACGGGTTGGAAGGGGTCAGACACAGGCCTCGTCTTACAGAACCTGATAGACAATTTGTGGCGGGGCTGGTACCCTTCCGCGGACGGCAACCAATGACACAGGAGTTGCTACTGATTTTTATTAGATCGATTGATTTCAGAATATAAAGTAGATGAATTGAAAATGTGTTCGTAGTATAGTCCCTTGTTGAATAAAATAATAGAACTATCACGAAATAATTATAGGAACATGGGAAGGAAGTTTGATTGGTTATGACGGCAAAAGCGACTCCTTCTCGGCTAAACTGTGAATGACTATAAAAAATTCCATGCATAAATTGTTTAGACAAGCTTCACGTTCAAACCGCTTCCCTCGTACAATCTATTTGGGAGAATTTGATAATTATCGCAATACTTAGTACTAAACATAGATTTCATTTTTATCATTATAATAAGTCTGTATGAACCTGTGAATGCTGAAAAATAAGGTTAAAACTACATCTCCTAGTTTAACAGAAAATGAATTAAATATATCTAACGTGTTCATCAACAGCACTTCTGCATAAATACGCCTCGCATATAAATATCTATTCTCTGCTTATTTCACGAATTTCAAATTCGTAAATACCTAAGTACCTAAAATATTGCAATCCTATACCTCTATAACTAGATACGTTACCAATATACACACTGAATTTAATGTAAATAATGACAGTAAGTCTAACTTGGTACAATTAACTCTAATTCAACACTGATTCTACTACGATTATCAAATCTCACGATATCCGCCGTTCGGCCTTCCCCTGACTCGACCCCCGACCGTCTGCCCTGAGTGATTCCGCATTTCCAATCTCTTACGAAAAATCCCTACTCACAATTTAATGGTGGTCACGCCTCTATTTCTACAAACAACCAATAAATATTCAATATTTTGAAATTCGTTAAAAGGTGTGTCTTTCCCACGTTAGCACAGACGTACAAAAAGTTAAGTGTTAGAATTTCTAGAAAAGAGGCGCCCACTTGTTTCAAACCCATTTTAGCTAAAATTTATTGACTGACATCATAAAAAAAAAATACTAATTTATTGCGTTGAGAATTTTAAAAGCATTCTCTAATTTCTATCTTCAAGTGTTTTCGTTTTAAAATAAAAAACACGTAAATCTCAGCCTTTCAGTGAGTACAGAAAGAACTTTATTCACAACTTGTATTTTTAATCATTCTAAACTAAAGAATTAAGTTCACAAGTCCTCTCTCAAGTGTAATACTTAATCGTTATCAGATGTTACTTTAAAATATTAGCAAGCCAATAATTTACCGCGTATTAAATCAGGCCTCAAATAAAAGTTCGTTACAGTCGCCCCTTGAATTTATTGAAATTTTCCTGGACAGAGTCAAGAAAATGAAAAAAATTCACTGCTAAAATTTTTAATTGTTATTTGCTAAATAGTTTGATCTTATTTACATCTAGTCTCTTATAAGAAATAAAAACTCATCTCAGTTTCCAATAAGAACATAGATTATAAGCTTTGAAGCAATGTTCTTCAGAAATTGCTTTTATAATTTCCCTGAAAGTAAAACTACTAAAGTTTATACCCGAAATTTTTGCATAAATCTTAATCGTCCTGATTAAATATTAACTAAGTAAACGAATTTATTAAACTATTAGGTTGGATATTTCATATATATTTAATGAGTGCTTAATTTCTTCGAATTGCTTACTTAATTATCAAATATTCATATATCTAAATTCCGCAATCATTTGATTTTATTTTTCATCCAGATATAATTCGAACTTTGGGGATCGAACCCAAGTATAAGTACAAACATAATTATCGATTAAAACGGACAGTAATTCATCAACCAACTCTTTCATGCTGGAAAGCGCTTTCCTAATTAATTCTTATTAATTAACTTGTTATTTTACCTAGGGAATCCAACCTTAGATCCTAAGAGCCATTAATTAAAATTATAAAATTAAAATAACAACCTTGGTTTTAGGAACCTGAATCTTCCAGAAATAATACTCATTTTTGAATATTATTTTAACATATTATTAATCGATAGATCTATGAGATACGAACTCAAAGATTCTGCAATGTCATACAATTTTGTCCAATTCGCAACTCAAAATGCAAATTGTCTAGGAATCGAACCTAGACTTAGTCTCCATAAAGATCTATGAGAATCGAACTCAAAGATTAAGTGCCCACACATGCCTCCAATTCACAGTTCAAAACACTTATTGTCTAGGGATCGAACCTAAACGTAATTTTCTCAATCTCATGAACCACAATCGCTCTAAACGTAAATTTTAAAATAACACTAGATGTCTGTTAGTGATTAAATCAACAAAAAAAAATATTTAATTTCATCTAGGAATCGAACCCAGAATCAATTTACTCTATTTGACATAACATTTTGAATCAAAAGAACTTTGCTGTCCAACCACATATAACCAACAAACATATAACATAAAACTTTTCTAGAAACACTGCAATAAATAATCAGTAAGAATACTTAGCTCAGGACATTATAAGGAAGTCTGTGTGTGCCGGAGATTTAACCTGCTATAGTTCTAGAATCAAGAAACCCAAACGCTCCTCGCAATATTTTCGTGTGAAACTGGTCTTCCTTCATAATTGCATTTACCTTTGTCTCAGGCAACTTCTGAAAAATAAAGAAACACAAGCAAATACATCGGATAAAACATGTTTTTACTCTACGCCCCTTCGATTCTCATACCTTTCAAAGTTAAAGAAATGCGCCCCTAAGACCCATTACATCTATCTGCAGTTAAACAATAATATATTTCAAAAGAAATACCCAAAACAATAGTTGCAGATGCGGCGTATCCGGAATGATAAATTCGAAACCCGAGTCATTGTTTTTTCTAAGCCATAAAACAGACCCACCTATTGACAAAATTTATTACAAACAGTCATTTATTTAGAACGATCTTTTCTAATTTCCTAACATTTGCAAACGAACAGCCGACACAATAGATGACCATTCATTACCAAAAACGTGCAAAGAAAGTCGGTATTTTTATTTATTAGTCTTGTCATAATTGTTTTGCTCGTAAAAATAAAATAAATTTCTTACGTTGTGATTAAAATTTGAGTAACCCAAGTTCTTTTTATAGGCTATTGGATTAAAATAATTTAATCCAATATTTAATGGCACAATATCCTGGTCACGGCACCACTGTAACAAAACCTGACCTCCCTATATAAAATACAAGTCTACCTGAGCCTATGGTCTAGACTTAAAGCTATCTTGAATCGAAAATAAACCTATCTGTGATCTTGGCCATCCTAAGTATGATCGTCTAGAATTGAATTTATTCTATGTTGTGTAAATGATTTGGAGGAATAAATGAAATAGTAATACTGATGTAATTTGGCTTTAATAAATGACACAAATAAAATAACACGAATTAAATGTTATTTGTGAATTGAATTTAAATATCACAAGAGTGCTAATATTTATTTAAAATATAATGGATTTAATTATGACAAGACTTAATGGATTAATAAATCGAAATTAGTACTGTTCTTAATATTATCTTAAGCTTAACCCCGGGAATAAGGTCTCGAAATAGCTGAAAAGAAAAGAAAAGGTTTATGTTAGTTTGTGTAAGTAATAATTATAATATTTTGATTTATTTTGTGAAGGGCCCCTACAGAGGTCGAGCGTACGGGTTGGAAGGGGTCAGACACAGGCATCGTCTTACAGAACCTGATAGACAATTTGTGGCGGGGCTGGTACCCTTCCGCGGACGGCAACCAATGACACAGGAGTTGCTACTGATTTTTATTAGATCGATTGATTTCAGAATATAAAGTAGATGAATTGAAAATGTGTTCGTAGTATAGTCCCTTGTTGAATAAAATAATAGAACTATCACGAAATAATTATAGGAACATGGGAAGGAAGTTTGATTGGTTATGACGGCAAAAGCGACTCCTTCTCGGCTAAACTGTGAATGACTATAAAAAATTCCATGCATAAATTGTTTAGACAAGCTTCACGTTCAAACCGCTTCCCTCGTACAATCTATTTGGGAGAATTTGATAATTATCGCAATACTTAGTACTAAACATAGATTTCATTTTTATCATTATAATAAGTCTGTATGAACCTGTGAATGCTGAAAAATAAGGTTAAAACTACATCTCCTAGTTTAACAGAAAATGAATTAAATATATCTAACGTGTTCATCAACAGCACTTCTGCATAAATACGCCTCGCATATAAATATCTATTCTCTGCTTATTTCACGAATTTCAAATTCGTAAATACCTAAGTACCTAAAATATTGCAATCCTATACCTCTATAACTAGATACGTTACCAATATACACACTGAATTTAATGTAAATAATGACAGTAAGTCTAACTTGGTACAATTAACTCTAATTCAACACTGATTCTACTACGATTATCAAATCTCACGATATCCGCCGTTCGGCCTTCCCCTGACTCGACCTCCGACCGTCTGCCCTGAGTGATTCCGCATTTCCAATCTCTTACGAAAAATCCCTACTCACAATTTAATGGTGGTCATGCCTCTATTTCTACAAACAACCAATAAATATTCAATATTTTGAAATTCGTTAAAAGGTGTGTCTTTCCCACGTTAGCACAGACGTACAAAAAGTTAAGTGTTAGAATTTCTAGAAGAGAGGCGCCCACTTGTTTCAAACCCATTTTAGCTAAAATTTATTGACTAACATCATAAAAAAAATACTAATTTATTGCGTTGAGAATTTTAAAAGCATTCTCTAATTTCTATCTTCAAGTGTTTTCATTTTAAAATAAAAAACACGTAAATCTCAGCCTTTCAGCGAGTACAGAAAGAACTATATTCTCAACTTGTATTTTTAATCATTCTAAACTAAAGAATTAAGTTTACAAGTCCTCTCTCAAGTGTAATACTTAATCGTTATCAGATGTTACTTTAAAATATTAGCAAGCCAATAATTTACCGCGTATTAAATCAGGCCTCAAATAAAAGTTCGTTACAATAGGTCACATGAAAATACTTTTTATACTGCAGATGGGCGAAGCCATGGTAGGCCGTGGAAGCTTAATACCTTTTAGGATGGCTGGTGGGAGGTGGACCTTATATAATAGAGAGATATGAGGGACACTTCTCCAGCAGTTGGAAAGTACAGGTTAAAAATAAACTTCTACTTTATCATTCCATATACATTAGATTTTCATAAATGTATTTGTCAATATTTCACAAAAATATTAATTTGTTTAAGAAAAATAGCGATAATCATAATTTTAATACTAGAAATAAAGATAAACTCGCTGTTGTCACTTGTAGACTCCATAGAGTTAGTAAATCGTTTAAAGGGCAAGGTGTACGCATTTATAACAAACTCCCAAGGGATGTACACAAATTGACAATTAACAAATTTAAAAACGTAATTAAACCAAATTTTTATAAAAGAGCCTAGTATAAAATATCGGATTATTTAGTTAGATGATAGAGAAGCTTGGGATTGAAATTGCTCCAACTCGTTCAAAATGTTACAACGTAGACGTAATATTTTCTGTATTATGTATTGTAAAATGATCATTAAAAAAAACAACCAGCCTTGTTTTTTGCCTTTCTTTTCTGGCTTGGTCGCGAAGGAACAGGCAGTAAAATTGACGTTTCAAAGTGATCCTTGTGATTTTAATAAATAAAAATATTTGACTTTGACTTTTCATAACTTACATTTGATTTTTTTTTAATGTTGTGCAACGAAGTGTCTTATAGTACATCAACAATCTACCGTCATTTGACTTCCTTGAAAACTGCAATCTGGATCTCTTATGGTAATAGTGAAATGGAACTCTAATATTCGTGCCCTGTTTAGACCACATCATCGCTTCTTATCAAGTGAGAATAAATTAATCTTTGCGTCTTTTACAATCATCCTAATATATATCGAATAAATTAGCTAAGGAATATCCAGAGGCTATTATTCTATGAAACTAATTGATTAACGTCTAGGGTGTTTGTGTAAACAGATTTTTTTTTGAAAATTGTTGTGCTTGTTTTGGTATAACGATATTTAATCTTTGATCGGTATCTATTGAAGTGAAGTTTCACTGATTAATCGATTCTGTCGGCACCGGCCGTAAGTAACCTTAAATAACCGTTTTTCTATAAATTAACCATAATCGGCTGCTTCCCATCGTAAACTGGAAAGAAAATCATTTCTGCCTTTGGTTTTTTTTAAATGAATACATGATGTTTGGTAATATACTGACGATATTCAAGTGACGGTTTCTCAAAACATAAAATAAGACTTTTCGAAAAGAAACTACTAGTTAAATTATTAAATTTTAAAGAAAATCGACGAGGTTTCGGTGAATAATTCGATATAAAACTTACTGCCTACTCTTGCAATCGACATCCAAAAATAAAGGGCGGTTTGATATCTCTTTCGGAAATGGCTGTGGGTATTGGGTTAGAAAGGGATAACAAGAGATATCTCGAGACGTCACCAATACAGTACCTATCTGTGGTTAGATGGCAAGCATTATGCAAAAGCACAACATAAGTTTAATAAAGTGTTTGTTTTTACATGTCAAAATAAATATCATGTTTCCATGGTAAACATTTCACAAATGTATTTATTATGCTCATCAAAATAACCCCTTTAATTTTTGTGCGTATATTATCAAACACCATATATATTGCTGTATTTTTTTACTTGCAATTGCTTTTTTGTAATCATTTTATAATTTTTTGTAATCAAGCCAGTCTCTCTAATACGCAGAGTTTGACGAAACACCAACGGAATCCTGAAGACGATTGACCTGACCTGAGTCTGCATTACGAGATTTACGGAGCTACATGTGTTGTGATGATGTCCTGTGATTGTTTTTGTCTCTTTGTTACTCTCTTATTTTCCGTGCTTTGCTTTGTTTTATTTTATTCTAAATAAATAAATAATTTTATTGTGTGTGTTTTTTTGTCCTCTTTGGTGTTACTAACTTTACTTTCAGAAATAATTTTTACTAATAAAATATGAACCAAATTATAATGTCTGAAAGAAATATATTTTATTTTAATAAATTTTTTGCTTTCACATTGTTAAAGGTGAATATAGGGCGCTGGTAAATGAGATTTATAACTTCGAAGGACCTTTTAAATTAAAATAATGAGTATAGAATAAGTAGATATTCTCTCAGAAGAATAATTTTTGCTCAATTATATAAAGTAGACGAACAAAGCATGTCACCAACGTTAATTACTTCAAACCGCACGTTTTTGGGTGTGGACTTGTTTAGCACAGGTGTCCTGATGATGAATTTGTCTTCTGAGGCACAATTGAAACTTTGCACGTTGCGAACGTCTTGTGGCACGGTAGTGTAAAACCAGGGTTAAACTTGTCTATTCACGGAATAGTTTCTTCAGGGATGAGAACGCGACCACACTGACTGCGGTTGTACAAGTCAACTGTTCGGCGCCCGCGCTGCTAGGGAACGGCGCGGAGGAGCGCGTGGGGTGGGACGCGGTAATTATGGCCGAGCCGCCCACCCAACGTTTTCAAAACGACGGTAGTCGTAGAAAAAGCGGATGTCAATAAACAGAATTCATCTACCTTAAATTTATAACAAGCAAAGATTCTAATACACATGGATGTTGTTCAAAGTTGTATCAAAGTTGTTAAATATGAATCCTGGAAGGATATAGCAACGTGTTTTCTAATTTTTTTTTAAGCGTTGTTATTATTTTATTGATCGAGCGAAGCGAGATCTCCAAATCAACTTGGGCAAATCGGAGTTGTATGTATGTCTGCATGTATGTATGTTTATTTGTCGGAGGATAACTTTCGAAGTGTTTATCCGATCATTGTGAAATTTTATACATAGGTAGGTAGTGATGGCACAACTTTGGTGTGACTAAATGAGCTAAAAGTTGGTTGTTAAAGTTGGGGGTTGTTTAGATATTGGGATTCAAGAGGGGTTAAAAAAAGGAAAATGAGACTATTAGGTCAAGTGGGACGTCAAATGAAAGGTCTTCATTGGTATATTTAGACTCCGTTTTTATTTTTAGTTAAGTTTTTGAAGTTTTTGAATTATCAGCCATAATAAAAACAAAACTTTGACAAAATTCACGGGGTACACCAGTGACTCCACAATCCTGAAATTTGGTATTCGTTTAGCTTTAGTGACAAATATAGGGCCGAGTCTGAAATCCAGAATAACTGCAGTTTCTACCCCTAAAAAGTATAACCAATTAACAAAAGCCCCCGTTACTTCTAACTTGAATGAAACTGTAGGTCAAATATTTGGTTATGCATTTCGTGGCACTAATTTATCAGTCAAAGATTAAGGCCGGTATGCATAAAGATCACTAAACGTATTTAGCGAATAAATATGTTTAAATTTGATGTATTTGTATGATATGGCAACTCCTTAAATAATATTTAGCCACTAAATATGTTTAGGCATCGTTGCGCGAGTCGCCCTAAGAATAATTTTTTGTGTTTTGGGAGACTCGCGAGATTTGAGTTCGGGGCGAACCAGTAGTTAATTATAAAAATAAATGATCACGATAAACATTTCAATACTCTTAATAGTCATAATACACACTAGTTTACTTTAAAAGTATTGCTGAGGGTGTTGACTTCATTTACGTATTATGACTCTTTCTCCCTAGTTTTAGCATAAGTTCTAAACTAAATCCATCCGGCACAAAGTAAACTAGGTCTAGCGGATTTCCGATAGTCTCCGATCAAAGTTATCTCCTGTTCGACGTTCTCTAATCTGATCTGGCTTCCGAGAACTCAGGCACAATGTACAGATGCAACAGTCACGATAAATCTCAACTTATAGACATAAATCAACTGACTCAACTGACATAATAACCTTTTGTTTTTATATCGATTTAATCAAAATTGTAATAAAATAAAGGATTATAAATTATATTAAAATGTAACTAAAACCAATCACCTAATGATCCGATGGAAAGCGCTGAAGTTCGGGAAACATATATTTCTAGTCCGAACTTTAACGAACCCCCAAAATATAAAGAGTACAACAACTTTATTTATTTATAAAAAAAAGACAGATTAGATTAGATTAGATAATTCTTTATTGCACAACACTTAATAACAATGAAGCGATATCTCCAAATCATCTTGGGCAAATCGGCGTTGTATGTACCTACATATATGTATGTATGTATATTTGTTTGTCCGAGGATAACTTTCGAAGCGTTTATCTGATCATCGTGAAATTTGGTATATAGGTAGGTAATGATGGCACAATTTTGGTGTGACTCAATGAGCTAAAAATTTTGGGACATATTGGGGGTCAAAAGGGGTAAAAAAAATGAAAATGAGACTATTAAGTCAAATGAGACCTCAAATGAAAGGTCTTCATTCGTACATTTCGACCCCGTTTTTACTTTCAGTAAAGTTTTTGTAGTTTTTGACAAAATTCACAGGGTACACCAGTGATCCCACAGTACTGTAATTTGGTATGCGTGTAGCTTATGTATCACAAATATAGGCAAAAGTCTGAAATATAGAATAACTGCAATTTGTACCCCAAAAAAAGTAACCAATTTACATGAACTCCCGTTACCTGTAATTTGAATGAAACTGTAGGTCAAGTTAGTTGGTTATTATTTCGTGGCACTATTTTGATAGTCAAAGATTACGAATAATTTTTTTTTGTTTTCATGGTAGACTCGCGAGATCTCAGTTCGGGGCGAACCACTAGTATTCTAAATTTAAAAAAAGTACAAAATTTGATAGTTTGGCTTTCAATCAAAAATGGATACATCGAAAATTAGAGTAATTTTTGAATACAAGTTCCGACGTAGAACCAACGCAACAGAAACAACTCGCAATACGAGTATCAATGCTGTGTTTGGAGAGGATACGAAAATGAACGCACTGTGTGTTTTTGGTTTAATCGTTTTCGTAGTGGAAACTTCGACTTGAAGAATGAACCCCGAGGAAGACCAGCCAAGTGATGGTGGAAGCCGATTTGTATCAAACTACCATGGAATTAGTGGCGTGGTTTGATGTTAGCATACCCACAATATTGACCCATTTGCGTCAAATCGGTAAGATAAAAAAACTTGAAAAATAGGTGCCCCATGATTTAACTGATCTGCAGAAAGAAGAGGAAGTTGAAGCTTGCCTTCCTATGTTAAATCGGTACAGAAATGAAGGGATTTTGGACCGAATTGTGACGTATGATGAAAAGTGGATTCTTTACGATCACCCTAAACGAAGAACGCAATAGCTGACTCCAGATCAAACGCCGCAACAATACCCTAAAGCGAAGAATACACATAGAAAAGTGATGATAACTGTTTGGTGGTCACTTCATGGTGTAATTCAACATCCTAAGATCCGGTCAACCAATAACAGCAGATGTCTACTGTACAGAACTTTGAACAATGATGGCGAAACTCGCAGCGAGACAGCCCCGACTCGTCCACAGATCTTCACCACTATTGCTTCATCACAACACAAGACCTCACACTGCTCGTGATACCGTTTTAGCACTACAGGATCTGCAGTTAGAAACCATCCGTCATCCTCTGTACTCGCCGGCCCTGGCTCCAACTGACTACAATTTTTTCCGCGATTTGGACAATTATTTACATGGTAAAAAAAATCTTCCCAGGAATTTACAAAATTCTTTCACATAGTTCGTTGAGATCAGATCCCCAGAGTTCTACCGTAAAGGCATAAATGACCTTCCCATGAGATGGCAAAAATATATAGACAGTGAAGATAAATGTTCTCGCCTGAGAGAAGAACCAAGAAGTTCATTTGCAATGACGAGTTAGCAAATGCAAGGCTCCACAGCCTCGAGCATCGTCGAAACGTTGCAAGCCTCTCGGTTTTTTTATCGGATATACTTTGGAGAGTGTGCTGCGGAGCTTTTCAACCTGATCCCACCATCCTCATTCTATGATCGGACAACCAGACGCTCCGCGATGCGCCACCGCTACATCGTAGACATACCTCCCATACGCACAAAGCGGTACTCTTCCACCTTTATTATGCGCACCGCCAAGGAGTGGAACGCCTTGCCTGAGTCTGTGTTTCCTGATAATTACAACCTAGGGATCTTCAAGTCGCGAGTGAATAGGTTTCTTCTAGGCAAGCGGGTACCATCGTAGACTGCATCATCGCTTACTATCGGGCGAGATAGTGGTCAAACGCTAGCCTATAATTTATAAAAAAAAAATACTGGACAGCGCAGGACAGAGACGGATGGCAACAACGAAGAGAAGCCTATGCCCAGCAGTGGGATGAGAATGGCTGACGATGATGATGATGAGGATAAAATTGTATGAATTTTTCAGAACCAAACCGCAATTTAGGCATAGTCATCGATAGTCGTCTTCGTTTCGAAAAGCACGTCATATCCTTGGTCAAAAACTGTTTTTTTAGATTAAAAGTACTATATCAGATACGAAATCTTATACGGGAGGATGTCCGTATTATGCTAACAGAGAGTCTAGTACTGTCCAAGCTGAACTATGGAGACATTGTTTTTGGTCCTTGCTTACTGGCCTCTACTAAACGCCTTATTCAACGTGTCCAAAATGCGTGCTGTCGTTTCTGTTTCACTGTACCTCCTCGCACACACGTGACTCCCTACATTAATAAAGCTGGCCTCCTTAACATGACGTCTCGTCGTAAGCTTCATTTGGCTTCGCTCGTTCACGAGCTCATAAGGTACAAACACCCAAAGTACCTTTACGAAAAACTTGATTGGTCCTCTTCTCAGAATCCGTATCCCACTAGAGCGTCATCTTATCTCCTTATAACCAAACTCCATAAAACTACTGCCTTCAGGGGTAGTTTCCGCTACCAAGCTACCAAGTGCTGGAATAATATACCACCACCTTTGCGTCAACCTATTTCTAAACATACGTTTAAACGCAAACTTAAAATACATCTCCTGTCTATGCAAATGGCCTGCTAGCGGAAACCCCACTTCACATACCTTCACTAACAACTATTACACTATACCTACATATAAATACCCACATTGCCTCAGTTTATAATGACTACGACTTTACCAACATACATACTTATAAATTATGTCCCTATATTTCAAATTCTTTAGTTTATATAATTTAGTTTTTTTTTTAATAAAGTCAGATTATCCGGTACTGAATTTAGGAACCGGCGGAAGACAAGCGCGCTGCGTACTTGTATTTACTAGTGCGTGGCGCATAATGCTGAGCCGGATCCTAGTTTGCGGACGCTCATAACTTGGACGTACCTACTACCTATTTATATTCTATATCTTTATTTCAATTTTTTGTATGTTATACTTATTGTCGTGTTATTTTTGTAACTGTGTATGTCTTTGTTTTGTTTATGTCTGCAAATAAATGTATTTTCTTTCTTTCTTTCTTTCTTTCTTTCTTTCTTTCAATTTCATACTAACCCCTATTATTAGTGTGATAGGTAGTTAATAGAGATTTAAGACTTTTGCGTGAAAAAAAGCGAAATTCAAAGCAATACAAAATCACTTCCTTTTAAAATTGATAACAGTTTTTTTAGAACTTTTTGATATTGCTGTACTACTGTGCTTTTCTCTATTGTGGTATCGAGATTCACCGATAGTCTCAGACACGCTGAGCTTTGGTAATTAGATATGGGACTTGATTTTGTGAGAATGTTGCTGATTTACGGAATTTACTGAAGTAGGTACGGAGCACTAGAAAGGTAACACTTTGGTGAAATAAAAGGAGCTACATATAAGGTGTTGCAATTTAAACAAATTATATTAAAGGGACGGTTTATTATTATTATTATAATAATAAATAATAATAATAAACCGTCCGTAATAATAATATTAAAGGGACGGTTTATACACAAACATAAAAAAGTAGGTATCCATAATATGTTATTGTTTTATTATTAAAATTTCGAGAAAATCGATAAAATGCTGCTCGATTAAATGTTAGACAACTAGCTTATTGTACGATGCCACTGATTACTAAAAAGTTACTACGAGCCATTCAACGACCCCACTAGTTCAATGACCTCGCCCAGTCAATAACCTGGTCCGGTTGCGTATTGCTGACCACCTTTGCACGCTGTGGCTGGCAAGGATTGGATGAAAAGAGCTGAGGATCGAGCTCAATGGCGCACCCTGGGAGAGATCTACGTCCAGCAGTGGACTGTTATAGGTTGATGATGTTGAAAGTACATTTTGTTGTTTAAAAATATGAAGCTCACAGATGTAAAATAACGTAAGATACTTCAATATAAAATACGGTTGGCAACCCTTTAGTGTTGTTTTGAGCTTATGGAGCTTTTTAAAGGTGGTTAATTATATTATCAAAATAGCTTTTTCCTTCTACCTACCGTTTACCTAATAGTAAGTCAAGAAAGAGAGAAGAGAAGAGTCTGGAAATTCAAGCTACCCTATTATGTATGAAAACAAGCTTGCAAATTTAGGTAATCATACATTTAAACAAACATACACCCTAAAACCATTACCCTTCTGCGCAGTCGGGTGAAAACCGAATCACAGCACCTGCACCCGCAATTCAGTTACATGCACGAGTTTTGTATTTTATTTTTTTAGATCCATTTCAATATCACACGGATATGAGAAAAAGCTGTTTTGGTGAGAAATGAATGCAGGTTGCATACCTGCTGGTTTTTGTTCCATCCGCCATCGAAATTGAAAAATGGAGGTCAGTGGATAAATGGAATAAATCTTCATCGTTTTATGGCTATCCTAAAAATTATTTTTCAGGAATCGGAGCTGTATTTTTTCAGATTGGAGGATTTAGGACTTGATATTCAAATTCAAATTCGTTTATTTACACTTAAATATAACTTTACAGAATTAATCTAATACGCTATATCTAAAACTTCTACAAGAAAAAAAAATACAAATTATAATATACTTACCTACATTCATTATTAACTTATTTTAGGTTAACAAGATACACAAAAAAAAACACAACAGATATACAAATACAATAGGCACATAAAATAACTAACATAACATAGGTATACATAATTAAATACTCTCACAATAACTGAGACACACTCGCTCGATCGTCTTCCAGTCATCCGCAAACACATCAAACTGAGGATGGATGGAAATAAGCTCATTAAGGCTGCGCTGCGCACGAGAGATGGGTGACTGTTGGCAGTGCAACGTACGTGCTCGCAGTGGTTCCAACAAGCGCACTCGGCTTGATCGAAATCTGGCACGTTGTTCGGGCACGCAAAGCCGGCTGGCTTCAGTAAACGGATAGTATCCGTAAAGCTTTTTATATAAAAAACTCAAAAATCTATTTTGAACCTTTTCTAACATAAGTGAGTATGTGACTTCATATGGGTTCCAAACGCATGCACTAGATTCAACTTTGGACCGGATTAAAGAAGCGTATAGAAGTTTAATAGCATTAACATTGGTAAAGTTTTTACAATTACGGGATACGAAACCTAGTTTTTTAAAACAAGAGACAGTAGGTGTACGGATATGGTCGTGAAAATTTAGTTCAGTGTCGAGTACTACACCAAGATCCTTAACCGAATAGCACCGTTTAGATATTAAACTAGCCTGACCCGCTCGCTCGCCGAGAAGCAACTTTTCTTCGACTTGATTTACAAATATTGATACTTCGTCTTTTAAGACAACATATCAAAATGAATTAATCCTAGCATAAAGCACTCAAAATGAAGAGATATATATCTGTGCAAGAATTTTCAAAATTGGTTCAGTCGTTTTTAAGATTATCCCTTACATACAAACATACATAGTAATAAAAATTACCTGTTTAGAACATTAATGTAGCTGCATAGATTTATTTCTATTCACTGTAATTTACACTGATATCGCAAAAGTTTTTCAAAGACTTATAAAATACAGTGTTCTCTTTCATTCAAAAGTTTGCTTTTGCGAAACCAATTATCCACTTAAGGTCAAATTTGTCAAAATTTAAAGCATTAATTCCAATTTTACATACAATACGAGTAACCTAACTTCAAAAGCAATTTCCCGTAAATTACCTCAAGTTCTTATATGGAGTTCTAAGCCGCTAAGAGATCGGCTGGCGTTCGCTCACAATCAGTAATGGATATAAATTAGGCGCTACTCGAAGCAAAGCGAAGCTGCGGGCGTGAACGAAACTTAGAGCGAGGTCGATGCAAGTTTAATTCAGGAGACACACGGTCGATACCAAACTAATACTTAATGAGACATAATATACTATTTTCTGCAAAATCAAGCGATTTCCGTTGTCCAAAAATGGCTATTGACGCTCGCAAACAGTTAAACCAAGCAGTTACTGAATACAGGAGTTACTAGAAAATATATTTTGTTGTTTTAGGGTTCCGTACCACAAAAGGTAAAAACGGAACGGAACGGGTGGACCTGCTAAGTTGAAATCTATACCAGATACTGAAGAATATAGTCCCTATTAGGTGTATAAAAATCAAGGTCCTGAGTCAACACGATAAAAAGATATGGGCAAATTTAGATTTTCGCGAAATTTGTAAGTACCAAAATTTACCTTAATTTTCAACTTATTTTATTTTTCGGAATTTTCCCTTTTCTGTGCTGTAAGATATTGCTTTTAACCAAAATTGACAATTCTAGGTCAACCGGAAGTACCCTATAGGTTTTGGGGCGAAAACCTATACGGTAGTTTCCGTTGACCTAGAATCACGAAATCTGGCAAAAAACACAAATAAAGGAAAAATTACAAAAAATAAAAATAGTTGAAAATTAACGAGTGTCCCCATACATAGTTGACGCCAATTAAGACAGTCCTCAGAGTTGTATAGGCGGCTCATACAATTTAGAGGACTAGCTTAATCGGCACCAACCTCAAATAAAGTAAATAAATAAAATTGTGCATTCACGCCCTGTACTACCACACGATAGCAACTCAACCATTACAGCACACACACACACACACTTAAAAATTAGCCACCAATAAAAATGATACCAATTTTATTATGGCAGTATAATGGGTAGGTACGGAACCCTCGGCGCACGAGTTCGACTCGCACTTGACTGGTTTTTTAATGTGTTAGTTTATAATTATACATATTTAATTTAGTCGTTGACAAACCGAAATTTATCATAATATAAATTTCTGTTTGTTATTCGTACTTGGGTCCCCTCAATACAGGCTTTGCCTAGTGCGGAGATTGTTAGTTAGATCAAGGTGAAAATCAAACATGCTAAGCATAAAGTTGCTACAAACATACTTTTAATTTTCTCATATTTAAGACACCCTATATAATACTAGTAGTTCGCCCCGAACTGAGATCTAATCTTTGACTATCAAAATAGTGCCACGAAATTAACCAATTTACTTGACCTATAGTTTCATTCAAATTACAGGTAACGGGAGTTCATATTAAGTGGTTACTCTTTTTTGGGGTATAAGATGCAGTTATTCTAGATTTCAGATTTTTGCCTATATTTGTATCACTAAAGCTACAAGAATACCGAATTTCAGCATTGTGGGGTTACTGGTACCCTGTGAATTTTGTCAAAGTTTTGTTTTTATTAAGGCTAATAACTCAAAAACTACAAGGATCAAACTAAAAATAAAAACAGGGTTGAAATGTACTAATAAAGACCTTTCACTTGACGTCCCACTTGAGTCTCATTTTGTTTGTTTGTTTTAATTCTTTATTGCACAAAAAGAAAAATTTACAAATGGAGGACTTAATGTAATAATGTATAAATTATATATTTATATGTATTTATATGTATGTAATGCTAAATACATTTTCTACCAGTCAACCGTGACAGGTATAAAAACTTAGGTTGGAGTGCTAAACTAGGTACTAACAAAAAAAATCATTTTCATTTTTTCTTACCCCTCTTGAACCCCAATATCACAAATCTCATACTGGGGGGCTCCCCAACATTTTTAGCTCATTTAGTCACACCAAAACTTTGCCATCACTACCTACCTATGTATTAAATTTCACGATAATCGGATCAACGCTTCGAAAGTTATCCTCGGACAAACAAACATACATACATACAACGCCGATTTGCCCTAGTTGATTTGAAGATCTCGCTTCGCTTGATCAATAAGGTATAATACAAAGGTATATAATTACTATTATTATTGTATCAATTATACTCAAATATCGAAACCCTTTGACCTTTATAATTAATTATGTGGGTATTTGATTTATTTTTATTGTTTTAATTTAGGTGATAAAATATAATGTTTGTACGTTAAAATGGCGAAACCTAGTATAGTTCTTATCTTCTAGTATAGTTATTAATCTTCACCATCTTTTGTACCTAGGTTTACAGACAATAAACGAATTGTGAATTATTATGAATTATTATTACAATACCACAATATTGTATTTTTTTATAAAATATATAAAGGCGTTAGATGGTCAGGATTTTTGGTTGTAGGGCATTTTCTTCTCGTAATTTTAATTTTTTTCTCATTTTCAGCCTCAGACCGTCCACTGCTAAACATAGTCCTCCCCCATCATCCAGAGACCGATCTTCTGCGGCCCAACGGCTCCCAGCAACCTTTGACACGTCGTCTTTCCATCTAATGGAAGGGGCCGTCCTAAGCTGCGCTTTCCAATGCACTTTCACACTGCCACTTAAGCTTGCTAATCCTTTGTGCTATGCCGGTGATGTCAGCCTCTCATAAGTAAGCAAAACTCGCGGTTTAAAAGTCCGTGTGTGTGATAAAACGGGGGTGCATTTGCGGCGCAGAGTGGTGGATGTAATAGATTCCCGAGGTTCTGAGTGCTCTGTTCTTATGCATCCGGTCTGATTCAGCTACCTCCTTATACATCCGGTATGAAACAGCTACATTGTGATTTAAAACCTTTGCTGCTTTTTTATAAACAATGGTTTCGCGTTGCTTAGTTTCGTTTCGTTTAACATTTGTAGTTGATTAATAAAAATTCAAATGTATGGGAACTAATGAAGAACTTATAAGTACGTATAAAAGGTATAATACCTAATCAATTCGACGACCTCCGTGGCGCAGTGGGCGAACAGCCGGCTGAGACGCAGGAGGTAGTGGGTTCGATTCCCGCCGCGGAACAAATGTTTGCCATAATCTACAGATATTTGTTCCAGGTCTGGTTGTTTTGCTATATATTCATAAGTATGTATTTACAAAAAAAAGTATATAAGTATTCTATCAGTTATCTGGTTCCCATAGTACAAGCTCTGCTTAGTTTGGGGCTAGATAGCGCTGTGTAAAATGTCCAGCAATATTTATTTATTTATTATTTATTTAATTCTACTTTATTTTAGCCCTGACTTAAAAAAGGGTGTGTTTGTTATATCTCATCAGTAGCTCTCAAACACATGGACCAATTTCAAAAGCTAGGGGTTAAGATCTGTTGATGAAAACTGATGCAGGAGACCAAGGTTTTTAATGTTTATATAATTATTTACTTGATAAATCATTTGTTTTTCTAATGTTAATGAGCAAATTAATGTTACAAAAGATTGGAATAAATTATAAATATAATAAATATGGCTGGACATTTCACACACCGCTATCTAGCCCCAAACTTAGTAGAGCTAGTACTATGTGAACCAGATAACTGATAGAATACTAATATACTTTTATTCTAAATACATATGTTTAATATAAGTACATATGTGTGGAACAAATGTTTGCAAGATCTACAGATATTTGTTCCGGGTCTGGTTGTTACTCTATATATTATAAGTATGCATTTAAAAAAAAATGTATATAAGTATTCTATCAGTTATCTGGTTCCCATATTACAAGCTTTGCTTAGTTTGGGGCTAGATGGCGCTGTGTGAAATGTCCAGCAATATGTATTTATTTATACTTATAATATATAGAATAACAACCAGACCCGGAACAAATTCTGTAGATCATACAAACATTTGTTCCGCGGCGGGATTCGAACCCGCTACCGTCTGCGTCACAGCCAGCTATTCGCCCACTATCCCACGGAGATCGTATAGTAATTTGTATTAAATAACATAACCGTCTGGTATTGCTCCTAAACGAACACAGTTTCTCATTAGCCTATCATAATGCACTGTCAGGTATGAGGCGCGGCTACACATAACTCATAATATATCAATATTCCTATTAGGGTCAAGCAAAGCAATAACGTAGATGGATGTAATTGAAGTGAAATGTGGTCATTAAGTCAATGGCTATTATAATTCTGTTCATGCTAATATTGTGTGGCACGTTGTCGATTGCTGCGCCAATCTTGAGTAGACTGTCACCACGTTAATCATGCGTAGACAGATGCTACGCCAATCTTACGTAGACACAATTTATACAGTCTGTCACAGCATTCACGACATTAATTTAAAACACATATGCAGAATCGCATATACTGATTTTAGAGATTAGTTTAATACCGGTAGCTTGAATATTTATCCAGTAATCGATTCATTCTCAATAAACAATTTTTAACGTAATTTTGGCGCCTTTGCGATGATGCTTTGCGTTTAGTCAGTTTAACATATTTATACCTACCTTCTTACATGATGAATGTTTATTATTTGGTTACCTATTTTATACAGGCTGTTTCATTGATATTTTAAAATTTCAAGTTAAGGTAGATAAAAATATAAAAAAAAATCATTGTAATAAATTTGAAAAAATACTATTTTACAACAATACTACCCATCAGCCGTACCCGTGATTTAAATTAATGTCGTAAAGACACTACACTTACACGCAGTATAAGTATTATAAATCGGCTGCCGAATCTTTGAAGGAAGCGTATTATGTTCAGCATTGGATGTCATATGGCTTATAGTATTTTTTAAATTATTGATTAAAACGGGTATTTGTCACGTATGTACCTCTTTTATTTGTTATCCCGACGTTTCCACGACTGTTACAACACATCCGAAACGTCGGGATTACAAAAAAAAGGGTACATACGCAACAAATACCCGTTTTAATCAATAATTGATCGTGCGAAGTGAGATCTCTAAATCAACTTGGGCAAATCGGCGTTGTATGTATGTATGTTTGTTTGTCGGAGGATAACTTTCGAAGTGTTTATCCGATCTGATGGCACAATTTTCGTGTGACTCAATGAGCTAAAGATATTGGGGTCAAGAGGGGTAAAAAAAAAACAAAATGAGACTATCCGGTCAAGTGGCACGTCTAATAAAAGGTCTTTATAAGTACATTTCGACCCTGTTTTTATTTTTAGTTTAAATCTTGTAATTTTTAAGTTATTAGCCATAATAAAAACTGAACTTTGACCAACCCATCTAACCCAAAACCAAAACCAACCCAACCCAAAAAAAATTAACCAATCTACATGAACTCCCGTTACCTGTAATTTGAATGAAACTGTAGGTCAAGATTAGTGGTTATGCATTTGTGGCACTATTTTGATAGTCAAAGATTATGAATAATATTTTTTTGTTTTTATTGGAGACCCGCGAAACCTCAGTTCGGGGCGAACCACTAGTTATAGGGCTTATATATCTAAAACTGAACGTTGAAATATTTAACGGTAGGTTTATTGTACACTCCTAACCAAGTTGTAAACCAATGGTAATGTATGTAGATAGGGCTACACTATAATACTTGTGTAAACCGCCAATTATGTGTAAATGGGTGTTGCACCAGTTTAGATTTAACTTAGCCAAGAGATAAGCTGGGAATAGCAAGCTCACCTCATCGACTTTTAACGAGCACAAAATTCCCATTATACCTTAAACTAACACTCGGTTGGCATCGAAATAGAGACTCAGCAAAGATACCTAGCCACGATAAAGAGGTCTTGATATTCAATTGTTTGCAAAATAGTAGTATTTGAACTATTTAGGGTTTTTACAAGCTTTTTATTAACTTGCAATATATGTATTGTTACGCCGAGGCTGTCACAGAATAGGTAATATTAGGTGTGGTATATACCTATTACGTTTTTACCTACAGTTGCACAGAATAAGAAAGAGTAGTTAGTCGAAATACCTATACGATTCTATACTCCGCGCGGCGAACCTTGATCATAGGGATCACAGTTCGTGTTAGTGATGGTTTGTGTCTTTGGTCGTGTCGATAATTTTTTTTTTAGACAAAGGCGTGGCTTGCATTCAGCCACGTTGATAAACATGTTTTAAAAAATATTATAATGTGCATTTTTAATGTCCATTATGTTGTTGTTGTATTAATTTAAGATTTTTGGCATAGATTAAGTAGGTAAGTAAAACGAAAGTTACTAACCTTGTTATTTTCTAATAATGTTTAACCCGGTAAACACGTTTTCGCTATATAAGTATATGTATTTTATCAAATGTGAGTATGAAAAAAAATTGTGCACTCGTTTCCATTACCGACATTTTTTTATCGATACTTGCCGCTCTAGTCTATCGACTCACACGACGTAAGTTTTGCAGGACGTAACCATAAATTCAGATTGAGATAACTTCTTGTAAATGTTAAGTGTTGTTAAAAATATCAACGGAATATCATTACTAATGGTATAAAGCTACGTAAAATTTATAAATGGCATTTTTAGACGCCCCCAATATGATCCCAATTTAATGGTGACGCCACTACAATGTTATATGGTGACATTAGCTGTCAGTGTCATAGGGATCAAGGTTCGCCACGCCGAGTATAGTTGCTAGTGGAACCTTCTAGAACGTTCGCGAAGGCGTGTAGTGGCTGCGTGCGGTATAAATAGAGCGTAGAGACGCCCGATGAATCAGTCTGGTTTTAGCGATACGTGCGAATATTTCGGTGACTTTTAGTGGTTTATTGTGCAACAGTGGTGTGAATTAGTGTGTTGTGATTACTTGTGATTAAGATCGTGTATTTATTATTTTAGTGTTGAATAAAAGTGTTATTTTGGTTAGATTGATATTCATTATTTTATCCCGAACCCTCAGCTCGTAACAGTATGTTTGTCCGAATGGAATCTTGAAACTGAATTTTAAACCCCTTCCCCTCAACCGATTGAGCTGAAATTCGGAACACATAAGTAACTTCGGTGAAAATGCAATAATATGGTACCATGGAAGTGGTCTCATGATGGAGACGAAGGCTAGACAACGCAACTTCTGAATGGATTATAGTAGGCTACTAGTGTTTGGGCTCATTTGAATCTGCTGCGGTTCCGATTATATAAATACTAGTGGTTCGCCCCGAACTGAGATTTCGCGAGTCTCCCATAAAAACAAAAAAAAATATTATTCGTAATCTTTAACCATCAAAATAGTGCCACGAAATAAATAACTTTCACTTGACCTACAATTTCATTAAAATTGCAGATAACGGGAGTTCATGTTAATTGGTTACGCTTTTTTGGGGTACGAATTGCAATTATTCTAGATTTCAGACTTTTGCCTATATTTGTGATACTTAAGCTACGCGCATACCAAATTACAGCACTGTGGGATTACTAGTGTACCCTGTGAATCTGTGAACGTTGTCAAAGTTCAGTTTTTATTATGGCTTATAACTTAAAAATTACAAGATTTAAACTAAAAACAAAAACGCGGTCGAAATGTACTTACAAAGATGTTTTATTATTCGTGCCATTTGACCTCATGAGTCTCAATTTGTTTTTTTTACCCGTCGTAAACCTCAATATATCACCCAGCTCATTTTACCAAATTTCACGATGATCGAATCAACGCTTCAAAAGTTATCCACGGACAAACAAACATACATACATACATACAATGCCGATAAATATTGCAGGATTACAATATTAAACATTTGCAATATTGTAATCCTGCAATATGTATCCTCCATATTAATACAAAATGTAAATGGCAAATGTTATGGCGGCACGATTTTACCTGGTAATCCGTGCCATGTGGCTTGGCTTGTAAATCGCATGCAGACACAGACGAGCCGCCCGGCCACTCACAGGCCTCGTAAAACATTGCATTCCGATACTAGGGATGTACTAAACTTGGTTGGTTGTTTTTTAGGTGGTTCGATTCCTATACAAACAATCAGTGCACATTCACTAGATAATTGTACAGTAGAAATTTCTAAACATATATCAAGACGGTGTTTGATAATATATATGCACAAAAATGAAAGAGGTTATTTTGATGACAACGTCCGTGGTGCAGTGGGCGAATAGCCGGCTGAAACGCAGGAGGTAGCGGGTTCGATCCCCGCTGCGGAACAAATGTTTGCATGATCTACAGATATTTGTTCCGGGTCTGGTTGTTTCTCTATATATTATAAGTATGTATTTAAAAAAAAATGTATATAAGTATTCTATCAGTTATCTGGTTCCCATAGTACAAGCTCTGCTTAATTTGGGCTAGATAGCGCTCTGTGAAATGTCCAGCAATATTTATTTATTTATGAGCATAATAAATAAATTTGTAAAGTGATTACCATAGAAATGTGAATTTATTTTGGCATGTAAAAACAAACATTTTATTAAACTTAAGTTGCGCTATTGCATAATGCTTGCCATCTTACCACAGATACTGTATTGCTGATGTCTCGAGATATCTCTTGTTGTCCCTTTCTAACCCAAAACCCGCAGCCATTTCCGAAAGAGATATCAAATCGGCCTTTATTTTTGGATGTCGATTGCAAGAATAGGCAGTAAGTTTTATTTTGAATTAATCACCCAAACTTTCGGTGTTCTTTAAAATTTGATAATATAACTAGTAGTTTTTTTTCCGAGAGGTCTTTTTTTAAGTTTTAAGAAACCGTCATTTGAATATCATTAGTATATTACCGAACACCCTGTATAGTTACTTCTTATTTTGGTTGAAATTTGTAGAGTGAATGTGAACTGACTGTTTGTATAGGAATCGGACCACCAATTGTATGATCTAGTCAATAGTAGACTCCGGTTCCGGAATTTATAAATCACGAGGTCTTTCGATGTGGCATTACAGCTTTTACAGGGGGATCGACATGTTAACGTGTACTTCGAAGCACTTTTGATCTCAATAATTGTGATTGGTCGCTCATTCAATTTGAAGCGGTGCATTGCCATTGCCTGCATGTAGCAGGCAATGGGACGTAAATTATGTACTAAGCGAAGAGCTGCGCTTTCCTAGTTTATGTTTGTTAAAACAGAAGACTATCACTGCCTACCTAAATAACTACAAAATGGTATTGGTGATTTATATGTTGAGCTAGCTGGCCGGCTCCAGCTTCGCACGGATTTTAAAATAAAATATAGCCATTATGGATCGTAGAAAAGCCCTGTAGAAAAAAGCACTTTCAGTTTTTACGGAATTTTCAAACATTCCAGGCAACTTTTCTGAGTTTTTCCTCAAAACACCTTATTAGCTGTTACACCTTATTATTAGGTGCTAACGACATTAATGTGATATTTACAAGAAAGTCCGGAATTTTCATCAAATGTCAGGAATTTACTCTGGAATTTAGACTTTTTAATCTGGGAACATACACATAGGCTACTTTTTATTCCATAAATCAGTTTCCATGGAATAAATAGAGGATGTCAAAGTTTAAATATGTATTTTCGCACCCCAGAACAGCGCGGGCCAAGCCTTTGGCAACAGCTTGTGTAGAATATATTCCTCAATACCTCATACAATTTAGTTTATAATACATAACGCTAATATACGCTTACCATTATTATACACCTATTGAAGAAGCCTTAAGAGTACCTACAAGTCTTAATAACTTTATGCAAAATCTTAGAATACATCGTACATGGCCATTTACTTTAGTTTCCAGGCGTGTCTCAACACTATAAGCTTTAACGTTCATATTTACAAAATGGCGGCTTGTTGGTGCTCCCAGTTATAAATTACGAAATATGTAGGTAGACGACGTCGCCTGATGTATACGCCCATAAAGTTTTCAGAAATGTTACTGAAAATATTTTTAGCTTAAAATTCTGTGAACTCTTTGGACCTTTTCGATACTACTATGAAAACTTGGTACTTGGGGGATATCACCACAGCTGTTCCATGAAGTAGATGTTATATGGTGTTTTATTTAGAATTCTAGATTTAATTTGATACGGTTTTAAAAAGTTTATACGAATTATTTTGGCTTCCGACGATTTGTTATTAGCAAATCAATTGATTAAGACAATTTCGGTTTAAAGTGTTTATTCGTTTAAGAACAAATTACAGTTCACTTAAAATGAGCTTAAATATAGAACAGTAAGTTTAGGCTAGTATACAATGAATAGAATAGAATAATCATTTATTTCAGACAGTGTCCGTCCATACAAAATATCAACAATTACAAATAAATAAAATTAAAACCAAAAACATCAATAATAATAAAGTAAATTTGATCAAAAGTAAAATGTCACATTAAAATTAAATAAAATAAAATAGGATACAAAGCATGCATTCATTAAGTAGGTATTTAACTTTGTTTAAATAAATCAAAGGTTTTATAAAAGTAGGTACCAACACACGCAAACTATAACGACTTTAGGTAGGTAATTGAAATTAAATGAAATTAAATGCTGTTAGCACTGACCAAAAGTATTTGTTTCTACCCTCTTATCTTTTTTGAAGTTATACTTCTTTTGGCGCGATGGAGAAAAATGATGAGAGTGAATTTTTACGATGCGCGCGCACACCGACACCTAAATTTAACAGCATGAAGTTAGTTCTAGGTGGTATGAAAATTGATAACTATGTTCAAGTTGTATATTCTAGTATTTTTATATGTAGAACACGTGTTTCGTAAGGGTACAATTAAACAGTGTGAATAAATAAATATTATTTTGGTGTTTTTATTAAATCAATTTCATATACGACGGTGATACTAATAATTTATTATTTATTTTTCCATACGCCAAAGAAGTATAACTTCTAACGCGTGTACATAAGTACACACACTCTTTTTTTTTTGTTATTTGTGAGTGAAATGGTGTGACGAGGTGAATTGCATTCCAGTCGGTATGTTTGTGTGCGCAGCGTAAGCTATTTACGAAGTGAATTGAATTGCATTCGTTTGTGTATTAATTCGTTTGTGTTAAATTTAAACCCATTCTCAAAATAACATAAACATCAATAGCTTTTAGGAAACAACGTGAAAACGAGACTTTGTTTCCATACATGGATAAGCGTGGTCGCGGGGGAACTCGCTATAAAGACATTGTTTATATTTTCGCTTTAGTATTCATAGCTCACTCCGTCCCTCGCGGTTTCTTGTAACATAGCTTGGAAAATCCAGTAAACCGACTCATTGCCTTTACATAAACACCCAAAATCTTGTAATTTTATCTTCAAAGTGTCATAGTTGTCGATAAAGTGAACATATGGAACACATGCAACACTTTTCTAATACCGTCAAATGGGTCATCTTTACCCAAAAGGATCAACTTTACCTGCGTGATAAAAACTCAAATTAGAGAAAATGGTGATAGGATAGAATTTTTATTACTATTTTAGTAGCTTTCTAATGAATAACTGGTATCCCAAAACTTTTTGCGGCTAACACAGACAGTTGTCAAAATCTTGAAGATTGTTTGTCATAACAGTAATTTGACTAACAGGCCATGTTGACAACACATTAACGAATGCTATTTTTACCTAATTTGCTTAGTTTTAGCTGAATCCAAGGAGAAAATAGAAGTAGGTAAAGTTGCCAAAATTGTGTCATCATTACCTGATTGATATTTTTCGTTTTAGTGCCGTAACTATGAGGCTTAGGAACATAAATTATGAATAGAACTAAAGAGAAAGACTGCATAAAAACTGAATATTAAACCCCCCTAGTAAAAGAAATACGCAATATAGTTATTTTCTCATAAAAATATGGTAAAGATGGCCTACTTGACGGTAAGTGTAACTCCTAGGTCAAACATACTGTTACGCCGAGGCTGTTAAACAATGAGTAATAATCGAAGTTTTTCGAGCGCTTTTGTCTTGATGTGTTATTGTTGTTATTGTCTGCGATTGCGCACAATGGGGATGGGTCGTTCTGTCGAAACACCGACCCTTTCCTGGAAGGATCGACATCGTTCTCGAACAATCGAAATGTGTGCGATATAAATAGGCAGGAGAGATGGCCGGACAGTCAGTCGAAGACAATATAACGAACGCTGCCATCCGTCACTTCCCCCCCAAAACGATCGCCTCCGTGACCCGGCTCTTCAACGGGATCATGCGAAGCGGTCACTTCCCCTCCCCCTGGAAATCCGGCCGGGTTATCATGATACCGAAACCCGGCAAAAACATCCTGCTCCCAGAGAGCTACCGTCCTATCACCCTTCTTCCCAGCCTATCGAAACTGTTTGAAAAGCTCCTCCTCACCCACATTAATCCCTATATCCCCCCGCGTCCAGAACAATACGGATTTCGGTCTGAACACAGCACGACGCTTCAATTGACTAGGGTACTGCATCACCTCACCACCGCCTACAACAGGCGCGAACACTCAGTCGCAGTATTCCTGGATATGGAAAAAGCGTTCGACCGAGTCTGGCACGCGGGACTCCTCTACAAGATGGCTACCTCACCAATACCGCAGAAAGTGGTGAAGGTAATAGCGTCGTTTCTACATGGCCGCAGCTTCTCAGTACGCGTGGAGCAAGCGCTCTCCTCCAGACGACCCATCGAGGCGGGAGTACCGCAAGGCAGCTGCCTCTCCCCTGTGTGTTACTCACGATACACCGATGACATTCCCATCACCGAAGACGCTCTGTTGGCCCTTTACGCGGACGACGCAGCATACATCACCAAGTCGATGAACCTCAACCACGCCGCCACCAAAATGCAAAGGGTCCTAACAGAGCTCCCCGCCTGGCTTACTAAATGGAGACTTGAGTGTCAACGTGAGTAAAACACAGGCGGTGGCATTCTCGAAGAGGCTCACCCTGCCGCCGAAGCTCACTCTGGAGGATCAACCCGTGGCCTGGTCGCACACGGCGAAATACCTGGGAGTAACCCTAGACCGCAACCTCACGATGAGAAAGCACGCAAGGGACGTCCGCGGTCTAGCGAGCGTAACCCGAGCGCTACTCAAGCCCGTCCTGCAGTCCAACATTCCGCTCCGAATGAAGGTTGGATTGTATAAGACGTACGTCCGCCCGCGTCTCACATACGCGGCCCCCGCGTGGTATGCTTTGCTAGCCAAAGGCCACACGCCACCATACAGCGGGACCTGAAAATTGAAAGTCTGGATCAATTTATAGGCCGCTTAGCGACCAGGATGTTTGAGCGCCTAGACAACTCCACTTACTCCCATCTGCGAGAACTGGCCCCTCTCGCAGAAAGACCACCGAAGAGTAAGCCGTACCCGCGGGAACTGGCCACAGACACTGACGACGACCAGGCGTCGTCAGATCGGGGTATCCTTCCCTCATCCCTTCCCCCTACCCATCTTCTTTTGAAGGTACCTGCGCGGCGGCTGTCCGACGATCCTCCCTGCGGAGTGAGCATCGGGCGGCCAGTAACGCGTGAGTAGCAAACCTGAGGCTCCGCGAGCCGACCCGATGACCACCCCGTTGAAACGGGGGGCGGTAAGAACTCCGCAGGAAAGGGCCAAAAAGCCCGGCACTGCATCCCCCACACCGGCTTCGCCGGTGTGTGAGAAGAAGACACGTCGGACAGTCAGTCAGTGAGTGAGTCTCAGCGAGGCCCTGGAGGACTGACGTGGAGAAGGGTCTCGCGTGAACAGTAGTTGCTCCCGAGTCAGTCTGGATTTAGCTATACGTGTGAACATTTCGGTGACTTTAAGTGCTGCAACAGTGGTGTGAATTATTGTGTTGTGATACGTGTGACCAAGTTCGTGTATTCATCGTTTAGTGTTGAATAAAAGTGTTATTTTGGTGAAATCGATTCTCATTATTTTATCCCGAACCCTCAGCTCGTAACAGTATTGTTACGAGCTGAGGGTGACGCGAGACCCTTCCCACGTCAGTCCTCCAGGGCCTCGCTGAGACTAACTCACTCAGACTGACTCGAGACTGACTGTCCGGCCATCTCTCCAGCCTATTTATATCGCACACATTTCGATTGTTCGAGAACGATGTCGATCCTTCCAGGAAAGGGTCGGTGTTTCGACAGAATGACCCATCCACATTGTGCGAAACCATAAACAATAGCAACAATAACACAGCACGACAAAAGCGCTCGAGAAACTTCGATTATTACTTATTGTTTAACAGCCTCGGCGTAACACTGCCCCCTCCTAAAACATGCTCGTCCCGAGCATTCTTAGCCCCATATCGCGGCAGCCGATCAACACGAACAATTTTAGGCGCACCTCGCGCTGAAGATGTAGCAACTAGAGGAGCCACATTGCCGTCTCCAGTACTTCAGGACATCCAGAGTCCCTTTCTCATCAGCGATCCCAATTCCAGCCTCCAAAACACGGCTCTCATGATTTCTATCTGTTCTTTCACTTCCTGGAATTCCTTTCCAGATGAACCGAACGATTCCCTCATCAGTCGAGCACGCTCTTATGGCCAACGTCGCTGATCTTCCTGTTGACGACGCTGCTCTTCTTTATCCTGACGTCGCTGTTCCTCTTGCAACCGAGTCTGCTCCACCTGTTCACGTCGCTGTTCCTTCTGCAACCGAGCTTGCTCTTCCTGCTGACGATGCTTCTTTTCTTAATGCTGACGGCGTTGTTCCTCCTGCAACCGAGCCGGCTCTTCCTGTTGACGACGCTTCTCTTTTTTATGCTGACAGCGTTCTTCCTCCTGCAACCGAGCCTGCTCTTCTTGCTGACGACGCTGCTCTTCCTTATCCTGACGTCGCTGTTCTTCCTGCAACCGAGCCTGCTCTTCTTCCTGACGTCGCTGTTCTTCCTGCCAACGTCGCTGCTCTTCTTGTTGACGACAAAGCATGGCCATAATAGCAGCAAGGTCGCCTGTCACAGGAGCTTGCCCCACGGATGATGATGATGATGATGCTCCAAATGATTCGGTGGCGGCTGATTCCATCTCCATCGACTGACGACTCTGCCGAGCTTCTTGAACCGGAGACTCCCCAAACCGCCTTTCATCCAATTCCTGTTGTCGTTGACCTCTCGTCCTGACACCGTCCACGATATCCTTTGGCAGAACCGGCATTATTTTATCCCACTTCTGACACCAAATTGTTACGAGCTGAGGGTTCGGGATAAAATAATGGGAATCGATTTCACCAAAATAACACTTTATTCAACACTAAACGATGAATACACGATCTTGGTCACACGTATCACAACACAATAATTCACACCACTGTTGCAGCACTTAAAGTCACCGAAATGTTCACACGTATAGCTAAATCCAGACTGACTCGGGAGCAACTACTGTTCACGCGAGACCCTTCCCACGTCAGTCCTCCAGGGCCTCGCTGAGACTAACTCACTCAGACTGACTCGAGACTGACTGTCCGGCTTTTTTTTCGAATGGACTAATCTCGCTGTTAAGACTGACTGTCCGGCCATCTCTCCGGCCTATTTATATCGCACACATTTCGATTGTTCGAGAACGATGTCGATCCTTCCAGGAAAGGGTCGGTGTTTCGACAGAACGACCCATCCCCATTGTGCGAAACCATAAACAATAGCAACAATAACACAGCAAGACAAAAGCGCTCGAGAAACTTCGATTATTACTCATTGTTTAACAGCCTCGGCGTAACAATACCAATTTGTAATATATCTACTAGATATTTACTTTTTAGGGTAGAAATTGCAGTTATTCTGGATTTCAGACTTTTGCCTATATTTGTGTCACTAAAGCTACACGCATACCAAAATTCAGCACTGCGGGGTCACTGGTGTACCCTGTGAGTTTTGTCAAAGTTCAGTTTGTATTATGGCTAATAACTTAAAAACTACAAAGTTTAACCTAAAAAAACGGTGTCATAATGTACTCACAAAGACCTTTTATTAAACGTGCCACTTGACGAGATATCTTGAACCCTAACCCCCCCCCCCCCCCACATTTTTAGCTCATTGCGTCAAACTAAAATTGTGCCATCACAACCTACCTATATACCAAATATTACGATGATCGGATAAAAGCTTCGAAAGATATCCTCGGACAAACCATACACACATACATACAACGCCGATTTGCCCAAGTTGAGAAATCTGACTTCGCTCGATCAATAAATTAAAGTTATTTGCAAAATGGACCTTTGACAAAAACCATTTTGGCCTTTCTACCAAAAATATGAATAACTGCGTCTAGCTGCGACAAAAGCATTATGTTTCGTGAGCTCCATATCTAACATCTATATTCACATCACATGCTTACTCTTCACGCCTGAGCTGTGGTGCAGATAAGAATAACTATTCAATTTGCTTAGCATCTCAAGTCACGCGACAACTTTAAACTTGCCATTCTTTAGAGAATACCGTGAATAAACTTACTACACTAGAATTCAACATACAAAAATCTTCGTTTTATTGTCATGTCTCTAAGTGACTATTTAAGCTGCGTAGCGAAGATAAATAATAATAATGTCTTTATATTATTGCCGGTCTCCATTACACTCGGACTTATTGCAGTTGTATTCATTCGTTTGTATTTTCTACTTGCTTTTACAGAACTTTTTCTGCGTGGCAAAATGTTATTCACGTATCACGCTTTCATAAAAAACTCCCAAGTGATGTACAAAAATTTACAATAAACAAATTTAAAAACGTAATTGAACAAGATTTTTATAAAAAGCCTTAATTTATTAAAATAATATCGGATTATTTAGATGATAGAGAAACTTGGGATTGAAATTGCTCCAACTCGTTCAAATGGTTTTTTTTATGATGGTTTTAGAACACATAAAAATACAGAAAATAAATTACGTCTAAATTGTAACATTTTGAACGAGTTGGAGCAATTTTAATCCCAAGCTTCTCAATCATATTAATAATCCGATATTTTATAGTAGGCTCTTTTATAAAGATTTTGTTTAATTACTTTTTAAATTTGTTAATTTTCAATTTTTGTACATCCCTTGGGAGTTTGTTATAAAAGCGTACACCTTGCCCTTTAAACGATTTACTAATTTTATGGAGTCTACAAGTGGCAACAGCGAGTTTATCTTTATTTCTAGTATTAAAATTATGATCATCACTATTTTTGTTAAACAAATTAATATTTTTGTGAACATATATTAGATTTTCATATATGTATTGACAAGGGAATGTCATAATATCTATTTCTTTAAACTTATTGCGTAATGATTCTCTGGGGTCCATATTATAAATTGCACGAACAGCCCTCTTCTGCAGCACAAAAACGGTGTTTATGTCTGCAGCACTCCCCCACAGCAGTATACCGTAGATATGGCATAATGCTGTGGAAGTAGCTGAAGTAAACTAGTCTAGTTGTGTCTACGTCTGTAAAAAGACGGATCTTTTTGACTGCGTATGCCGCAGAACTAAGTCTCTTCGATAACCCATCAATGTAAGGGCCTCAGTGAAGCTTATTATCTAGGGTTATACCTAAGAATACGGTGGTGTCCACAAGAGCCAGCTCCTCGTCTTTGATTTTTATATCTGCTTTAACTTGTGTAACATTAGGTGGTATAAATCCAATACACTTTGTTTTCTTTTCATTTAGAAGTAGATTGTTTACATTGAACCATTTTACCACCTTAGAGATTGCATTGTTTACATCGTCAAAATCGGTTTGTCGTCGCTTTAATTTAAATAAAAGTGACGTGTCATCTGCAAACAATACAATCTCATGATCGTCCCTTACAAGATGGGGAAGATCATTAATATATACTAAAAACAAAAATGGTCCCAGAATTGATGGTACATCATTTTAATAAACAGTGCTCTCGTTAATTACCATTTTGTTCTACAGCTTCACATATAAAGTTCCGAGGTAAATAAACTCGGGTTTTAATTTGTATAAAAAGCGGCGAAGCATAATTAAGGAGCAAATATTGTAGGTTTAAGTATTCGTAGTGCGGGCCCAAGGGACGGCAGTGACCACTGGGCCTCTGCGTGGCACTGTAATGAAGTACTAGATATAGAATACTAAATTTATTGACGACTAAAGATTATTGATCGAGCGAAGCGAGATCTCTAAATCAACTTTGGCAAATCGGCGTTCTATGTATGTATGTGGGTTTGTCCGAGGATAACTTTCGAAGCGTCTATCACATCATGGTGAAATTTGGTATACAGTATTGTATAGGTATATAGGAGTGATGACACAATTTTGGTGTGACTCAATGAGCTAAAAATGTTGGGGGGTTGTTGAGATATTGGAGTTCAAGAGGGGTAAAAAAAACATAATGGAATTATCCGGTCAAGTGGCACGTTTAATAAAAGGTATTTATGACTACATTTCCTGCCCGTTTTTATTTTTAGTTTAAACCTTGTAGTTTGTAAGTTATTAGTCTTAATATAATCTGAACTTTGACAAAATTCACAGGGTACACTAGTGGCCCCACAGTGATGAAATTTGGTATGCGTGTAGCTTTAGTGACACAAATATAGGCAAAAGTCTGAAATTTAGAGTAACTGCAATTTCTACCCAAAAAAGTAACCAATGAAACATAAATAAATAAATAAATATCGCTAGACATTACACATAGCGCTATCTAGCCCCAAACTAAGCAGAGCTTGTACTATGGGAATCAGATAGAATACTTATATACTTTTTTTTTGTAAATACATACTTATGTTTATCTCCTTTATTGTAGTTTATATATAGAAGTATATATTATTATATTTGTAAGTATATATATTTAGTTTATTAGTAAGTATAGGTAGTTTATGTAAGTTTATGAATATACTCGTATTTACACCGCCGTCTTTTTGATTTTGTTTTGTCCTGTCCATCCAAAGGTTGTCTGGAAGAGATCGCTTTTAGCGATAAGATACTTTTTTTTTGTAAATACATACTTATGTTTATCTCCTTTATTGTAGTTTATATATAGAAGTATATATTATTATATTTGTAAGTATATATATTTAGTTTATTAGTAAGTATAGGTAGTTTATGTAAGTTTATGAATATACTCGTATTTACACCGCCGTCTTTTTGATTTTGTTTTGTCCTGTCCATCCAAAGGTTGTCTGGAAGAGATCGCTTTTAGCGATAAGACCGCCCATTGTACTTACCTTAATTTTTGTGTATTTTTTATTGTATTTTAATTTTGTTGGTGTGCAATAAAGAGTATTCTATTCTATTCTATTCTATTCTATAATATACAGAAAAACACCCAGACACAGAACAAATATCTGTAGATCATGCAAGCATTTGTTCCGCGGCGGGAATCGAACCCGCTACCTCCTGCGTCTCAGTCGGCTATACGCCCACTGCGCCACGGAGGCAGTCAACATGAACATGAACTTGAACTCTCGTTACCTGTAATTTTAATGAAATTGTAGTTCAACTAATTTGGTTATGTATTTCGTGGCACTATTTTGATAGTCAAAGATTACGAATAATATTTTTTTGGGTTTTATGGGAGACTTGCGAGATCTCAGTTTGGGGCGAACCACTAGTATCTGTTAATCAACTTATGTCGTTGACTGTACCCCACACATCAAAGAGGTTAGTGGCCAGCTTATGTAGTTGTGGACATGAAAAGAGCGTTGTGACTAATAGTAAAACGCACAGCGTGAAACTCTTCGAACTACATAGTCTTTACACTAATCTCTGCTCGTTAGCAGAGATTTACTTTAGTTTGTGTTGATCATCTCCGGTGAACATTCATTATTGAGATCAAAGCCACCAAGAATGTCGATACACAATCTACAAATTCCTTTTTCACAGCTTGTAAAGGAAACAGCACCTAACTATTTCAATCTGCTTATATTAAAGAGACTTGAGGTTTTCTCTTCGTCGTATTCCCTCATTGTTTTTTTAATTTATGAAATGTTGGAAATAATTACAACATCACACTAATAGTACAAATGCAAAAGTTTAGATATTTGTTTGTTACTCAATTACATCGTAACGGCTGAACCGATTTCAATGAAATTTGGTATAGATATAGGTTATAACTTGGATTATCACCTAAGCTACTTTTTAGCGCACAAATCAGTTCTCATGGGATAAAAATGGGGTGTCAAGTCAAGTTGCAACAGCGAGTTAAACTTTATTTCTAGGTCACACATTTAATAGTGTAACGCGTACGAAATCACGGGCAACGGCTAGTATTTATATCAGTTAAAGCAAAACTGTATATTAAGTGAGGATTAAACAAGTTGTTTCTTATAAACGCACTGTGTCTTACCGCAAATTGGCAAAACCGTCTACGAATTTAAACTCTGTTCAAATCTGTAATTACAAGCGGGCTGGGTACACACGGTCGCAATTACATTAATTTTGTATTAGTTAAGTTTGATTAGTAAAGTTGAAATTTAGTGCTTCTAGTTTCTTTGCCTTAGAACTAGGCATAATAGATTTTATGAGCACTATTAACTAGAAAATACTTTTAAAGTGAAAACTTATTTAGCATGGTTGTGATTTGAAAGTCAATGAAACGAAAAGGCTACAGCTTCTTAAGTGAGGGGAAAACTTATTTAGCATGGTTGTAATTTGAAAGTCAATGAAACGAAAAGGCTACAGCTTCTTAAGTGAAGAGAAAACTTCTTTAGCATCGTTGTGATTTGAAAGTCGATGAAACGAAAAAGCTACAGCTTCTTAAGTGAACTTAAGTTCACTTAACATAACTTAAGTTAACTTAAGTTAAGTTGACTGCCTCCGTGGCGCAGTGGGCGAATAGCCAGCTGAGACGCAGGAGGTAGCGGGTTCGATTCCCGCCGCAAACAAATGTTTGCATGATCTACAGATATTTGTTCCGGGTCTGGATGTTTTTCTATGATAAGTATTTATTTACAAAAAAAAAAGGTATATAAGTATTCTATCAGTTATCTGGTTCCCATAGTACAAGCTCTGCTTAGTTTGGGGCTAGATAGCGCTGTGTGACATGTCCAGCAATATTTATTATTATTTATTTATTATTATTATAGTGAAGTGAAAACTTCTTTAGCATCGTTGTGATTTGAAAGTCGATGAAACGAAAAAGTCACAGTAAAAAGAGATAGACACAACGTGGGAGAAAATGAGATAGGAAGCATTATACAGTGTTTCTTATGTTCGTGGTTCTCTTTGTGCTTTGCTTCGTACTCCCTCCACTCGTGTTAATAATTATCTAACTTTGCATCACTATGATTATTACTAAAACCTACAATTATCATCTTCCCGAAATTTTACATTCGTCTCATTATCTTGAAACCAACATTTTTTAAGGTTTCACTTCTACCACGTGTGAATTGCACACATGCTTTTTTTAATACTTTAATACTATCGTTAATTGCAATTTTTGAAATAAAGCGTCTTGATCCAATTGGATTACCTTTTACGTATGCCCTACGATAATATTTTGTTAAGATCAAAATAAATCAATGAAATTATGTTTTTAAATCATTGTCAGATTGTTGGTATTCCACCCAATTTTGGATATAAAAGTCATGTGTTTCTCCTGTCTTGCGCTGATCACATCCAGGTCTTAGCAGCGTTCCTTTTGATGTCGTAAGCTCATCTCGCAGGTCTGCCAGTTCTGCGCTCTCATTAGGCAACCATTCAATCGAGGCTATTTCAATCTAGCACTAATATAGCATTAAATTTAAGTCAGGTACACACGGCTACACCTCAAGCTATACCGTTCCAGTCTATGCCGACCTCTCATTGTACGGAAAACCTACACAATGCGAGGTCAGCTTATTCTGGTAATATATAGCTTGAGGTGTAGCCGTGTGTACATAGTCCATATTTATTATAACATAACAATATACAATAAAATAAGTAAATAGGTACACAAAAATAACATAAAAACATAAAATAAACATAAATCCTTCCAGAAATTCCAAGTATCAAACTGTCTAAAAGATATTATAACAAATTGAATCAAAATTGCTTTTGTTGTGACGGCCTCTGTATCTTCAAGTATTTGTATAATTTCAAAATATGCCAAAAGTTTTCAGGAATAAAATTTAAAGTTTTGGAATTTCGGGCTCCATTCAAAACAGCTTGGGAGCAAGAATGTCGGAGCCATCTCACAGAGTCTTAGAATACAAGTATTTTACTAAAATACAAGAGGCATACGCTTACCATGAGTTTCATGCTCTCTAGATATTTTAGAAACCTGTTCGTAAATGAAGGATGCTATAAGTATATATAAGCTTTTGTCGGCATGTCTCTGTGTCTGTCCATGGCATATTAATGGTGCTCCCACAGCAGTTATATAACATTTTATCGTTGTATGTAATCCCTTAATTTTTTAAATAACACTTAATTAATATTCGGCGGACTCCTATACGTTTAGGGATTGCTGTGCAAGTCAGCCTAAATGATATAAACTGTATACCAATGTAGACTGCATAAAATTTTTTAAGTCATCACTAAAGTATAAAGTTCTGCTAAGGTCAAAAAAATACTGCAAGACGAGTGAAGTCCCCTCTGAACTCCTGGTAGGGGAATATCTTGTCCCAAAAGCATTTTAACAAATCTAATAACGGGATACAAAAAAGTACACAATAAACTTTTAATTGGACGGATTCACGAAGTACAGTCGACGAAAAAACTTCTTTCATTATCATATCAGCCATACATTTCCAGAGCGATCGATGTTGTACAGCCTGCAGCCAACAGCTCCCAGCAATCTTTATTAGGTCGTCTTTCCAACTTCTTTATTGAGAAATATTGGATATTCTTTGACTCGAGCAAAATTATATCACAATCACACTAATATTATATAATAAATAAATAATAAATAAATATTGCTGGACATTTCACACAACGCTATCTAGCCCCAAACTAAGCAGAGCTTGTATTATGGGAACCAGATAACTGATAGAATACTGATATACATTTTTTTTTGTAAATACATACTTATAATATATAGAGAAACAACCAGACCCGGAACAAATATCTGTAGATCATGCAAACATTTGTTCCGCGGCGGGAATCGAACCCGCTACCTCCTGTGTCTCAGCCGGCAATTCGCCCACTTCGCCACGGAGGTCGTCGCGATATGCGAAGGTTTGGATGTTTGTTACTTAATCACGTCATAAAGACTGAATCGATTTCGATGAAATATGATTTAACCATACGTTACGTAGATTATAACCTGGATTGACACATACATCTTTACTAAAACCATACATATATAGACTGCTGAAAATTTCATTCCTTGGCTTTCTATATATATTATATTATTAGATAGAAATACAGAGTTATCCTTGGTTGCAATGTTTATCCATTTACTTAATTGGATTTTGTTTTCGACTTCTCAAATTGTTATTTATAAGGACAAAATAAATGAATCAAGTGGTTTAAGTTAACCGGTAAGAGAGGTACTTGACATAATAAGAAAAAAAACTACGAGCCTTACAGCATATGATCAGACCACCGCGCGCGTGCATTGGCCAAATAAAATAGCGCGTGCTACCCCGGCTTCCTGTTACAAATTTCCGTCCCTTTTGCCAAAATCACTCCCAACATTTTATTTTTTTATTATTAAGTTTATTATTAGCTGTGTTTTACTCGATATCTTAGGTAGGTAGGTACAATTGGCTAGGCAGGCAACTTGTAATTATTCTTTTACTAATAATTTTTTTTTTGTTATCTTTTTCAAATAAGGCACTTATAAGTTTTAACTTTTGACTGACGTCCGTGACGCCAATGCAGGTTTAATGGCTGTAAACCACCGCTGAGCAATAAGTTTATTGCTCAGCATAATGCTGAGCCATTCCCCTTTTTCGGCATAGGGCTCATAGTGACTGGGTACGTATTTTTAGTATTATTTATTATTTTTTGTTTAAGTAACGTGTTTTTAATTGTCTGTATTTAATTGTCTGTCTTTACTTATCCACTGTATGTTTCTGCGTGTTTGTTACTTGTGTCGAAATAAATGTATATAGTATCTATCTATCTAAAGTGCATCCTATGTCTCAAGTCCATTCATAATCTATCTAGGTGTATATGTATCAAAGTACATCGAAATCGGTCGAGCCGTTAAGCCGTGAAAAGGCAACAAACAGACACAGAGAAGAGTTACTTTCAAATGTACGTAGATATAACTTGGATTATACATAGGTTACTTTTTGTTGACAAACATCGCGTGCGAAGCCGCTGGCGGAAGTTAGTTATACCTTTCTCTTGAATCACTCTATCTATTGCTGAAAACTGCATTAAAATCCGTTGAGTAGTTTAAAAGATCTAAGCGAACAGACAGCGGAAGCGACTTCATTTTATACTATGTAAAGAAGGTACGTACTTACATTAAACATTCATTCCGCACTCAAATCACAAGATGCAGCCATTATGATTAAGTCGATTATATCACTGTCCTTTGCTAACGTCTCAACTACACAAACTAAATGCGACCTTATGCACCACTAACTCAGTTCAATACCGTTTGAGATATTTAAATTGCCAAAAAGAAGGTCAAACGCAACTGAAATTAGAGGAATCAGACTTTATTTCAACTCTGTAAAGAATGAATGCAATGCGAGTCCATGCAGGGTTGAATCCTCCCTCAGATTTCGGAATACTTCCACATTTCAGTCTCCGTCGGGCGGTCGACACGAATAGACGTGTCTACGCCACAGTTTTCCAGAAGTTCCATTCTAATTTTAAATTCAGTGCTTTATTTTTTAAGTTCCTTCAACCGAGACAAAGGAGGTTACAGCCATCAGGTGAGTGCGTTTAAATATTCATTCTCTTTTCAGACGCTCGTTACTTATTTAAATGCGGACATTTTGGATTCTTTCACTGTTTTACGGATAAATTTTGGTGGTTAATCCACCGGCTCGCCCGGCGAGAGGAATTATTAAAAAAGTTGCGGGTTAGACTGATGTTTAAAGAGCCATTTGGGTATTTAAAATGGTTTTGCCTCGCGGCTCTGAAGTCATAACTGGAAATTTCTGCGGTAGTTTTCTAGAACCCTTTTGTCTGCGGTCAGAGCTCTTTAAAAAAATTGCATTGTATTTAAAACTGTATTTCAAAATGTTGTGGGTTTGCAATGTCCATTACATCTATTATCTACACTAGATATTAGATGTATACTCGTATTCCATAGTGAATCATGTAATTTTGTCTTTAGTAAAAAAACTCTAAACGGACCCGAGGGTAATAAATTCAGGTAAAAATGTCCTTGTGAATGCAATTTCAAAACATATCTACTATTCGTAAGTGTATAAAAATTGTTAAAATATGATGGGTATATCACGCAAACATGATTTTTATCTGGTTGATCCTCAAGGAACTAACAAGATTATACAAGTTATTTATCATAACTTGTAGGTATTATATCGTGGACGTTGAATAATGGAGATTTCATCTTCCTGAGCACCCTTAAACCTGAGCTATGTTCCGTGAAATATGGTGCATCTTCCCAAGGTTGTAAATTAGTTTAAATTAATAGATATTATTAATTTGAGGTAATTATAATGTTATTTATGCCTACACGTAGGCCTCGAGTGATTTGTGAACCATTTGGCAAGGTTATCAGATAAATTGTTCAGGTAATTGCCAGTAATTGAGTTCAAGAAACATTTCCAGCGCCTTTTTTAGGGAAAATTTAAAACTGGAACTAGTCAAGCCTAATTAAGTTTTAGTAAAGGTGTTGTTTATGGTTTATGTTTTTCTTTTTACAGCTGTTTTAAATTCTTGCAAAAAACTAGATTTTCCAAAATTAGCAATCTGTTAATTAGGTACCTACCTACGCATTTTCGAAAATCAGTAACCAGCTTCGATATATTAAGCTAAGATATTAAACTAATAAAAACTTACATTTAACCCCTGCGTGGCACAAAGGCGATTATTAATTATATTTACCCGGCTAAAACCGGCAAGATGGTATTAAATGATAAAGTCGTGTGGAAGCTAGTGAAGGCAGTGTAGGTTACAGGCACGTCGTTTGCGAGCACATTTGAGGATAATTTAATGTTGGAAGTAAGTTGTCAATCCGTTACCAAGTTATTTAAGCCTAGCTGACCTGCCTGCGGCTTCGCACGTATGGTTGCCAATAATTACCCATACTAGGCATTACCCTCCTGCGCAGTCGGGTTAAAAATAGCCTTCTAATGGTGAAAGAGTTTTTGAAATCGGACCAGTAGTTTTTGAGTTTATTCGTTATAAACATACAAATCTTTCCTCTTTATAATATTAATACCTATAGATCAAAGTATTGAGCAAACAAGCTAACCTAAATAATGTAACTTATACTTAACCATGGATTTTAAATAAATTTCGAACTGAGTGATCACTTAAAGTGTTTAAGTCACTATTTTTTTGTAAAAAGATCTAACTGTTGAGTTTAACTGATATTTCTTCTATTAGATATTTCCGCCTGTTAGTGGCCTGGAGCAGTTAAGTTATCTATAGATCGTTCGCAAGGGTAGCCATATAGATGATTCAACTGTTTCTTTTGTATTTCATAATGAGATATGTAAATTCATATTTGAATAATCTATTAATCTTTATTATTGGTAATCCGTTAAACGTTATATTCAATCCAAGAGTGAACAAGTTCCTTCTAGGCAAGCATGCGCCATCTTGGAGCACACTATCACTTACCATCAGGTGCGTGTGTCAAGTGCGACTGTTACGAAAATAGCCCCTGTGAGGCTTTATATTTATTAAACAGATTCTTCTATCAAAAAAGTACTCAAAACATAGTGTTTCATATGGTGGAGGTACAACGAAAAAGCAATTTTTTAAGTAAAACTTCTTCACGCACGCTTGACTTGGGGAGTAAGCTGATGAATGCGTGACGAGAGCGTTATAAAAAGTGTGATCGGGCGTGGCGAACGGTAGTTAAGAGGGAGATATAAGTTAGTGAAGATAGAAAGAGAGAATGTTACGTTTCATATATTACTGTAGGTGCAAGAGAGAGAGGCACATATTTTCTTTATCTCTTTCTCTCATAGCATGTTACGTTTTGTATATCTAAGATCTATTCAATTAGTTAAAAATCTATTCAAAAATATTAATTTATCAATGAAAACCCATAATAAATTTCAATATTTGTAGAAAATTAATATATGACATATATTAATTTTCTACAAATATTGAAATTATATGTATAATTATATGTATAATATATACATGTATATACATATATATACACATACATATAGATGGAGCTAAGAAGTTTTACTTCAGTCGTGTGGTCTAAAGCACACTCGTTTTTGAAGTAAAACGTCTTTACGCACGCTTGACTTGGTGAGTAAGCTGGTGAATGCGTGACGAGAGCGTTACGAAAAGTGTGATCGGGCGAGGCAAACGGAAGTTGAGTCCCTTCATAGCATTCAAGTTTTACTTCAGTCGTGTGGTCTAAAGCACACTCGTTTATTTTGTAATTTTTATGTCATTACTTTATTACCCGGCATTACTCAAAACAATAATGTCAAATTTCAGATTCACAGCACTAAAAGTCAACGATTAAAAGGTTGCAGCTGCTCTGACAGACGACAGATGGACTATAAGAGGTGAAACTATAAGAGTTCCGATTTCGATTACGGAATCATAAAATCTGCCCTATTTTTAGTCCGAATTATCCCGGATCAATAGCTATGTTTCGTACGTAACTAATTCTATGAACCCATGAAACGGATGTTAGGGATCATAAACTCTGTCCCTCGCCTCGACTTTCCTTAAAAATCTAGAATGGCTGCGATAAAAGCTGCCTTCTAACCGTCAGGCCTCATGATGGATTTATTGGACAGTAAACATGGGGCAGGCAAAGTCTGTTAGAATGTTTGTCGGTTTTGGTCAAATCTTCTAACCAAATTTTGGGGGATATTGGCGATCGGCGCCCTTAGGATCGATATTCATGAATATCACATCGTTTAATACTTGCCCAACTAAACTCCAACGCCACAGATGACCACTCACTTAACTTCAGTACCGCGTAAATAAAATAGAACTCCTTAAAAAAAATGACAATTGAATAGATCGAAATGTACGATAAATAGATTTTTTTTATCAGTTAACAAAAGGGCTTTGTCGCTCATGCGATTATGACACCCTGGTAATGTAAACAAGATAAATAGATAACCTTCCAAAATGACGAGCTCCCTGGTGTAGTGGGCGAATAGCCGGGTGAGACGCAAGAGGTAGCGGGTTCGATTCCCGCCGCGGAACAAATCTTTGTACGATCAACAGATATTTGTTCCGGGCCTGGTTCTTTGTATTACAAGTATGTTATTACAAAAAAAATGTATATAAGTATTCTATCAGTTAACTGGTTCCTATAGTACAAGCTCTGCTAAGGTTGGGGCTAGATAGCGTTGTGTGAAATGTTCAGCAATATTTATTTATTTATATTTATTTGACGTTCCATTTGATCTAATAGTCTCATTTTAATTTTTTTTATCCCTCTTGAACCTCAATATCTCAACAACCCCCCAACATTTTCAGCTCATTGAGTCACACCAAAATTGTGCCATCACTACCTACCTATGTATCAAATTTCACGATGATCGGATCAACGCTTCGAAAGTTATCCTCGGACAAACAAACATACATACTTACATACATACAACGCCGATTTGCCCAAGTTGATTTGGAGATCTCGCTTCGCTCGATCAAAAAGACAATTGAAAACATCGAAATGTACGATAAATAGTTAACCTTCCATTTCCAACCCCGAAATTAATATATACTAAAAAAGTGGCAATCCGGCAGTGTCGACAGAAGTGAAAACTTGAACAATTACGAGATACCTATATACAGAGGTGTCGGTAACGGTAACAGTGTCGCGAGTTCAATGGTTTGTTCCCATCTCAAAAAATGCTGAACGCGCCTAAGGAAGTTTTCACTTCAAAAATATTGTATTACGTCGATTTGCACACAAAATGTAGGTATTGTTCATGTAAGTATCTAGTTATTGTGACGTAGTGGCATCCCGGTCGTTATCCCATTGCGCTGGTCATTTGTCCATTAGCTGCGACGCTTGACCTCTATAAGTCTCATTTTTGCACTGTTTATTAAGATGTGTGCAAACTAACAAAATATCATAAGCTGTCATTATAATTTTACTACCAGCTGATTGAGGGATGATTCTCGGAAAAAGTAGTGCACGATAACACCATCTAATTTCGTATAAATTCACTTATGTCATGAAAAAAGTTTTATTTTAATGTATTTATCTAATAAGAATTTCCAATGAGTAATACACAGCTTTAATTTAAATTAAATACAATAGACGCACTCCCTATGCTCACTCTATGAAGGCAACCACAGCTATACTCGGCGCGGCGAACCTTGATCCCTATGACACTGACAGCTAATGTCACCATATAACATTGTAGTGGCGTCACCATTAAATTGGGATCATATTGGGGGCGTCTAAAAATGCCATTTATAAAGGGGCATGCCCACTCTCCCTTGTAAAAAATGCTGTCACTGCACACACTTGAAACTAATTGCTAATGATTCTAGGCTTAGTTAGTAATAAAAGAGCTAAGGAGTTAGTTATAAAAAAGTTTACTATAATGAGAAAAATCAGTTTTTATCTTTCACAAACAACCAGTTTTACATCACTATATTCAATTACAACTTAAATAGTTTATTATTGTAATTATAACGATTCCTAGATAAATTATGATTTTGTGTCCATTTTAAAAGCTTTAAGTCAGCAAACAAACAAAAATACGCGAGAAAACAAACGAAACGGCCACAGACACAGATCACAGGAAAAGGCTTGTGTAGGTACTTGTTTGTGAATGACGTACGCGCACAGTCATAGGGATTGGCATATCGACCATCGACTATTATCCGAAATATCGATTTATCGGCGCAAAATAATCGGTCAAATCGAGCAATCGATTATATTTAATCTCAAGGCGCGCTCGCACAGAAGTGACATTTTTGACATCGCGCTCCTATACAATCAACAGACGAGGGCAATGATTCCAGTAAATCAAAATTCAATATTTTAATGCAAAGAAATAATAATCATCTGATTCTGTCGAGCAAATGTTGAATCGAAGTAAAATCGAGTTTATTTCGATTCAACACGAGCGCCACAGATAAATACAAAAATATACCTACCTATTTACTTCTGAAAATCAGATATTTAGTGTGTCAAGGGTAGTAATAAGGTAATAAAATGTACGAAAAATGTAAATACCAATTGTACTCAAGCGAAAAAAAAAATGTACTTATTTGCCCTTGGAGATGTTTAATAGAATTCATTATGTATTTCTGTGTTGATTTTGTAAACTTGGATTGAATAGGTAGTCGATATCGATCGATATCGACTATCGTTTGAGTTAGTTCTTAATTCGATGATTTGGGAGGAATAGCGAGTGATAGGTGCCTAACTAAAAAATATCTCATGTCTGTGTCATTAACTCGTCTCTGCATGGCCTTATGCAAAAATCGTGCGAAGCTTTAACCTCTCATCTGTTGATCGAATTGAAATCGAGACGAGTATTTTTTTTCCGCTTTTTTTCTCTCCACTGGTTAATCCTAAAGCCATCTAGAAGGTGGCGCTGAGATCAACGGCACGCCGATTATGATCAAGGTTAGCTGAAAGCGAGAGGATTTAGATCAATTGCGGTGCGTCAACAGCTGAGCGCAAATTCAGCGCGCACTGCGATTGGCTGAGATTATCTCGCTCGGGCGCTCGCTACCAGCGCAAGATTTACAAAACGCTCATTGGGAAACAAATATCGTTTTGATTTCGTACTTCTGAAATCGGTGACTGATTTTTCGTGTCAGTGAAAATACAGTCAAATAAATCGATTGTTTTATTTATGGTCTTTTATCAACAATCGAATATTGTCTCAGAACAACTCTGGCTCAACACTAATGTTTGCAACTGGAGGCAATTTGCTACCATTTCATTTCCTGTCGTTTTCATATTCATTATTATTTTAAAATATTGTAGGATACTTTTCGTGTTAATCGATTGATACGTAGATTAACGAAAAAATGTAACATATTTTTTGGATGAACGCAATTTTTTGTGCAGTTGACAGCATTATATGGGCATGTCCCTTTTACGTAGCTTTGTACCATTAGTAATGATATTCTGTTGATATTTTTAACAATTCTTAACATTTACAAGAAGTTATCTCAATCTGAATTTATGTTTACGTCCTGCAAAACTTATTTTCGGCATTTTTTATCAAATCGATAAAAAATGTCGGTAATGGAAACGAGTGCACAATTTTTTACTTTACTTACCTACTTAATCTATGCCAAAAATCTTAAATTAATACAACAACAACATAATGGACATTAAAAATGCACATTATAATATTTTTTAAAACATGTTTACCAACGTGGCTGAATGCAAGCCAAGCCTTTGTCTAAAAAAAAAATTATTGACACGACCAAAGACACTACCCATCACTAACACGAACTGTCATAGGGATCAAGGTTCGCCGCGCCGAGTATAGTTTTATTTTTTTATCAAAGACAAAGACAATTCGAGAATAAATTCTGGGTCTCGATTTATTCTATCTTCATCATATATATAATTCTACTGTACGTGTGTATGTCACTGAACTCCTAAACGGCTGGACAGATTTGAATGATTTTTTTTGTATGTATTTGTGTGGGTCCCTGGATGGTTTAGATTCACGATTGGACCCGGTAGGTGGCGCTGTTGTCGAGATCTTTGACATTTTCATTCTGCATTTGATTTCTTTGATAATTTATATGGCAGAACAACGTTTGCGGGGTCAGCTAGTATATTATAAGTATGTGGGTATTTACAAAAAAAACTATTTTATTTATTTATTTAATACTTTCACACAAAACAGAATAGTTCTAGGAGGACTTAATGCTCATAGGATTATCTACCAGTCATCCTGGTTGTGCTAAAAGAAGTATATAAGTATTCTATCAGTTATCTGGTTCCCATAGTACAAGCTCATCTTAGTTTGGGGCTAGATAGCGCTGTGTGAAATGACCACCAGTATTTATGATTATGATTTAAATACTCAGATTATAAATGATAAATATGGAGAAACCATTTCATTATCCCGGCAAATAATGCCAATTTTTTAAAATCACTCTACTCTAATTTATAAAGTAAGTTTAGATGTTTGTTTGTTACTCAATCACGTCGTTACGGCTGAATCGATTTAGATTAAATTTGGTAAATAAATAGATTATGACCCGGATTAAAACTTAGCCTATCTACTTTTTATTGACACACTACGCATGCGAAGTCACGATTGGAAGCTAGTTATTACAATAATACTGATAGCTTGTATATTTATCCAGTAACCGACACATTTCCAATAAACAATTACGTTGTACGTAATTTTCTAACGTACATAATTTTTGCCGCTTAGTCAGTTTAACAGGAACCTACTTACATGATGAATGAATATGATTTGCTTACCTTTTTGATGCAGGCCTTTTCATTGATATTTTAGGACTTGAAATTAAGGTAGATTGAAAATTAAAAAAAAATCATGGTTAATTTGAAAAAAACTATTTGACAGCAATACTAGCCCTACCCGTGATTTAAATTAATGTCGTTAATGCGGTGACACGCAGTATAGAGAAGGAGGGCAAATGCTAATGGGAATTTTGGGGAATGTGCCCAGGAACTATACGATCTGATTCCGCCATCCCCCTTCCATTAAAGGTCAAGCAGGCGCACGGCTCAGTACCATCCGTACCTAGTCGATATACCACCCATTCGCACACACCGTTTTGGTTCTACGTTCTTGATGCGTACAGCTAAGGTATGGAACACTGCCGTCGTCTGTTTTTCCTAAAGAATACAATCCGGGCCTCTTTAAGGTAAGAGTAAATAGGTTTCTTCTAGATCTTGGTGCTTCATCTTAGACCACATCATCACTTACCATCAGGTGAGATTGTGGTCAAATGAAGTTCTATCCAATTTAAAAAAAAAGAGTTATAAAAATGTACTATAAGTATATATCGGAGGCGTCTGGGCAGGAGGCACGCCAGCATCGTCTCCATCAGACATGATAGTCTATTTTCTTGTGGGCGTGTAGTGGGTAATGTCAGTTCAAATGATACGAAGACAAACTACAGAAACATCGTCTAATCGAAACTTTACAGAATTAACACTTCACTAATCACACGGTATAACTAAGCACGCATAGCTAGAGCTACAAGTACGTAAGACACGGAGCGCGGGCAGTTCCTACAACTGTAGTGTACGGCTGTCAAACAACGACTGTGCTTCGCTCGGTAAAACCGCCGTTTAAATAGTAGACTCTACGTAGCGTCGCATGATTGCTTGCGTTCCGTTCCAACCAATCACAGCTGACTGCTGTTATTTCGTTTTGTGTCGTTATTCACGACCGGATGCGACATATATGTATGTTATGCTACAAAGGCTGATTTGACTGTCTACTCAATGTTGACTACAAAGCTTAAAAATTCAAACAATTGGGATGTAGGTTTCTAAAATTACGGTCCAATTTCGACTAGACGGGGAACTGATTATCTATCTATCTAATATTAATTCTTTTATGTTTCGTAAAACATTAAAGAAAGTTAAACCTTTTTAGCAAGGTTATTTGTAATTTTCTGTATATTTAGTTACATTAATGAAAGGTTGACACTGCTCGGCAAATATAATTCCCGAATGGACGCAGTCTCGTTATAACGCGGTAACCGCTATATAAATAATGCATGAATTTCGCATTTTACCACACATTTACCAGCTTATTTAGCTTATTTCCACAGGTTTTCATAATAAACTGAATACCGCAACGTTACCAAACTACCAGGTTTTTAGGGTTCCTCACCAAAATACAACCGCACAAAACGGTCTTTGTCCGTCCGTCTGTCACAGCTGATTATCTCAGCAACTACAGAACATAACAGCCTGAAATTTGGAAAAGTTACAAATAATGCAAACTTTCCTGTATTTGAACTAAACAAATGCAAAAATATTTTCATTTTGATGACGAAAAGAGCAAAAATGTTAAAAATTTAAAAATAGGGTAACGAGATTTCATGGGATATCATACCAAAGAAATTAATTTACACATTCCAAAACCATTTTTTTAGTTTTATTTTGTACAGTTTTTGAGTTATGATGAAAAATGTCGAAAAAAATACCGTCCCTTCCTCAGTATTTTTAAAGTGAAAACTCTGAAATTGATATGATTGATAGATATCGATATTTATGCAAACATTACAGGAATATTACAATGAAGTCTCTATCTAGAACAGTTTTTAGATTTACCAGTCACATAACTAGATCGCGCTGCTTAATTAACAAATATAAACCTACCTATCTAGGTTCAGAACCTTCGATGCGCGAGTCCTACTCGTACTTGACTGGTCTTTTTCTTTATCTGGGTTGATTTAACGATTATTCTCAAATCTTATAGCATGACTTTTTTCAGACTTTTTTCTGAATTTGTGTTGAATCCGCATTATAACAGTTACCCAAATCTCATCATAAAATGAGGATAGCTTGGGAATTGTATGCATTTACTTGATATGCTTGATATGGTCCCTTCTTTTTTATCTTTATCTATATATTCTTTATATAGTATTGTTACGCCGAGGCTGTTAAACAATGAATAATAATCGAAACTTCTCGAACGCTTTGGTCTTGCTGTGTTATTGTTGTTATTGTCTGCGGTTGCGCACAATGGGGATTGGTCGTTCTGTTGAAACACCGACCCCTTTCCTGGAACGATCGAGATCGTTCTCGAACAATCGAATTGTGTACGAGGCATGCCTTTTAAGTTTTGTCGTTTGAAGAAAAAAACACATCTAGAACCTTATAGTACTTTTTATTTTTTTTCAAAGTATTCACCGCGTAGCTTAAAACACTTTTCCATTCGCTCAAACCAGTTATTATAACATTTATTCCACTCTAAAGTGGGGTGTTCAAAATGGCTGTCTTGAAAGCGTCGACTGCTTCTTCACCGGACTGGAACCTTTGACCACGAAGACTTTTCTTAATTTTAGGAAATGTAAAGAAATCGTTAGGGCTTAGGTCAGGACTGTATGGAGGATGGTCAAGAATTTCTATTTTTTCCTGCTTCAAATACTCAATCGTTTGACGAGCGCTGTGTGAGCTTGCGTTGTCGTGGTGCAGGATGATGCGTCGCTTTGAGTTAGATTTTCGAAGTTCGGCGATGACTTGTGGTAAACAAACTGTAGTATACCACTCTGCGTTAACCGTTCTACGATCTTCAAGTGCAATAGTCGCAACATGGCCGGTTTTTCCAACGAACGTGGCCACCATCTTCTTTGAAGTGCTTCGAGAACGAACAACTTTAGTCGGCTTTGGCTCGTCTTGAAAGACCCAGATTGTAGATTGTTGTTTGGTATCAGGATCGTAGGCATAGATCCAAGATTCGTCACCACTTATGATGTCGTAGACGTGATTTGACTCCCCTCGGTTGAACCTTTGCAGAGTTTTCTTACACCATCTGACGCGGGCCGCCTTGTGATCGTCGGAAAGCAGATGCGGTATCCAACGGCAAACTAGCTTTCTCACACCAAGCGCTTCATGCAAGATCTTCTGAATGGTTGTCCCTGAGATGCCTAATAGAGCCTCTATCTCTCGATACGTCACATGACGATCTTCGAGAATTAGTTGTCTCACAGAAATGATGTTATCTTCAGTGAAGGCGGATTTTGGGCGTCCTTCGCGAAATCTGTCACTAACACTAGTATCCACTAGTGTCCACGCTGGAATTCTAAATACCAGCGTTCGACAGTCCGCAGACATGGGGCTACATCACTGAACACAGATGTTAGCTCTTCTAAACACTGAAGCCGTGTCAGGCCTCTTCTAAAGTTGTAGAAAATTATTGCACGAACATTTTCCTTAGAAAGATTCATTTTCGTACGTGACCTGACAGATTCAAATCGAAACTGTGACTAAACAATAGCATTAATCCTAATACTTTCAACTGTTTTGAGATTCAAAATGTAAACACATTCGAATATAGAACAGTTCCAAATTCAAAATTGCCGGAAAATATGGAAACGACAGAACTTAAAAGGCATGCCTCGTACGATATAAAGAGGCCGGAGAGATGGCCGGACAGTCAGTCTCAGCGAGGCCCTGGAGGACTGATGTGGAGAAGGGTCTCGCGAGTCAGTCTGGATTAAGCTATACGTGCGAAGATTTCGGTGACTTTAAGTGCTGCAACAGTGATGTGAATTAGTGTGTTGTGATGTGTGACGTGTGACCAAGTTCGTGTATTCATCGTTTAGTGTTGAATAAAAGTGTTATTTTGATTAGATCGATTCCCATTATTTTATCCCGAACCCTCAGCTCGTAACAGTATAAAACGGAGTCGCTTCCGCTGTCTGTTCGCTTAGATCTTTTAAAGTACTCAACGGATTATAATGCAGTTATCACCAATAGATAGAGTGATTCAAGAGGAAGGTTTATATGTATAATGACTGCCTCCGTGGCGCAGTGGGCATACAGCCGGCTGAGACGCAGAAGGTAGCGGGTTCGATTCCCCCCGCGGAAAAAATGTTTCCATGATCTACAGATATTTGTTCCGGGTCTGGTTGTTTCTCTATATATTATAAGTATGTATTTACAAAAAAAATGTATATAAGTATTCTATCAGTTATCTGGTTCCCATAGTACAAGGTCTGCTTAGTTTGGGCTAGATAGCGCTGTGTGAAATGTCCAGCAATATTTATTTTATTTGTATTTTATAACTAGCTTCCACCAGCGGCTTTGCATGTGTTGTTTGTCAACAAAAAGTAGCCTATGTGTTAATCCAGGTTATAATCTACGTACATACCGATTTGAAAGTAACTCTGTCTCTCTGTCTGTTTGTTACTTTTTCACGACTTAAAGGCTCGACCAATTTCAATGAAATTTGGTATATACCCAGAAAGATTAGGAATGGACTTGAGACATAGGATTCACTTTACGCGACTGCACTGAAGGAGGGTAATGTTTTATTGACAATCCACGCGTACGAAGCCGCGGGCGGGTCAGCTAGTATTTACTAAAAGGTTCTCTAAAAACTTGAATAACGTAAGGAAACAGAAACTATACTCTAGATACACAAAATAAATACATAACACTACAGTCCGTACGTACACAAAGGCTACGTATAAAGGTTCATTGTGTTTGTAGAGAAAATATTATTTCCGAGTTCCTTTGCATGGGCGCAGTTAACCAGAGAGAATGGGCCTTTTAACACGAGGGAAATCTAGTTGGAACGTGGTGTTGGAGTTATTGATTATTTGCTTGTATCTAAGCTTAGATCAGATAGGACTTATCTACACTAGAACCCTAGAATAATCGTAGAATGAAAGTAGATCGTGTTTCGAACTTTATTCACCCTGAAAAGCCTTGAGAAAACAGTTTATTTACATTGGTCTAACTAACTAAATAGTCACGTCATAAGTAATCGGATAGCAAATAAAGTTGATTGTAATGTTAGTGCTGCGGCCCTAATACAATTGCCCTCATCCGAATATCCCGGTTATAAGTATAAGTACCAGGAAAACATACCTAAGTAAAGCAGAATCCAATAATATTACACTTATTGTCTTTTTGTTTTATCTAGAAGCCTCTGAGAAAATATACATTTACTAACGCTATAAACTTAGAAAATATACATTTACTAATTAAAACGCGAAGGGAACAAAACGAATTACGGATTTATTCTGCTTAAGTAGGTTTTATATTATTAATTCGGAAGTAACTCTGTCTCTCTGCCTGTTTGTTACGTTTTCACGACTAAACGGCTTGACCGATTTCAATGAAATTTGGTATAGAGAATATGACCGGAATCGGAACATATACTGCTTTTTACTTGACTACGCAGAAGGTAATGTTTTTCATACATTACCTTCTGACATACATTTTGTAACGGACGATCAAAGACGGGGTAGGATCGAATCTGGATTTAAATGTAGTAGGTAGTTATAGGATCGAATCAGATTCAAATGTATAGGTAGCTATAAGATGTAACGGTTAAAAGATGTAACGGTCAAAAAGAGCGAGATAGCTTTATGTAAGTCCCCGTCTAACTTTTCTGGAAACTTCGATGTAGTAAGAATTGTAGAAGATGATTTGTGAAAATGTAAATTACGATCCCCGCACCATGGCTAAGGCGAGGACTATTTTTGCATAAGTATAAACTGATTTGAACGGAAAAATTGTGATGGCTCGCCGGTCCTCGCACCGGCAACACGTCTGCTCCGCTCCGCTCGCGCGCACCCGCCGGCCCACGTGCCGCCCCACGCCCCGCGCCTTTAATTGTCTGTCTTCACTTATCCACTGTATGTAGTTTCTGTGTGTTTGTTACTTGTGTCGAAATAAATGTCTATATCTATCTATCTATCTATCTCTCCGGGTGTTCCCCCCCGGAGAGTTAAGATAGACATCGCCGGGGACGACCTCGTTCAGGTACCGGGTTCTATAATCCGTTTACTATACGAGAACGTTCCCGACAATGTCCGACAACGTATTATGAGGGAGCAACAATCGGTTGCTTCCCTCCCGCGTCTAATGGACATCGACACGTCCACTCCGGCCCCTCTGGCCAAAAATGTGGCCCGGAAGCCCGTCCGGCCCCTCTGGCCTCCCCAGCGGCTCGCAAGCCATCCCCGGCCCCTCAGGCCACTAACGAGGCCCGGAAACCTCTGAAAGCCCCTCTGGCTCCCCCGGCGGCCCGCATACCTGCCCTGGCCCCTCAGGCCACTAACGAGGTTCGGAAGCCTCAACAAGCCCCTCAGGCCCCACCGGCGGCCCGTATGCCTGCCCCCTCCCCTCAACCTCCTGCCACAGCGCCTCCCTCTTCATCAAAAAAGCCCGACTCTCGAGAGGCCTCACCTCGCAGAGTCTTTTTAGACTCACCGGAGTCTCCGGACCCACCCTCCCCCGAGGACGATATGGAAATCGACCTCCTTTTACGCCCCGCGTCTCCCGCAGAGGCATCAGACTCCTCTTCCTCCGACTCGGAGGAAGAATTCACCCTCGTCACGGGTGGTAAGAGGAAAAAGCCCTCTTCGACGAAGACCTCTTCGTCGAAGAAGGTTTCCTCCGTTTCCCCCCCAGCCAAAAAGGCAACCCTTCCCTTGGCCTCACAGCCTGCCCGCCCCGCCTCGCCTCCCACGGCTTCCACTGCCGCGAGGAAGGAAAGGCCTCCTCCGCCTCTTTTCATTCGTGAAAAAGGCAAATGGGACAGAGTCTCATTCTTATGTAACCAGCATAAGATATCCTTCACCAACGCCAGGAACACCAAGGACGCTATCAAAGTCCAAATCCTGTCTTCCGACAATCATCGTCACCTCACGTCCCTCCTTCGTCAAGAGCACATAGGCTACCACACCTATGCCCTCGAAAACGAAAGACTTCTTCGTGTTGTGATCCGCGGCCTCCCTGCGGAGCACTCCACGGACTCAATAAAGTCAGATTTACTGGCACAGTCCTACCCCGTCAAAGAGGTGCACCGTATGCACAACGGTAAGACCACCTATAATCTAGTACTTGTAGTACTAGAGCTCTCACCGGCAGGCAAGGCCATCTTCAACCTGAAGATGGTCAACAACCTCTCCGGCCTCCGGGTTGAACCCCCCCACCGAAATGGCACTCCTAGCCAATGTCATAGGTGTCAGTTATATGGCCACTCGGCCAAAAACTGCCACGCCCGCCCCCGTTGCGTCAAGTGCCTGGGTGACCATGGTACCTCTGACTGCAACCGCACCAAATACACCATCGAGCCGCCAAGCTGCGTGCTTTGTGGTGCCATGGGACACACCGCAAATTATCGTGGTTGTCCTTCGGCGCCCTAAGTCAGCAGGGTGGTGACTCGTAGGAGTCAACCCCGACCTTCTCCACAATACACCAAGTCAACCCCAAAGTTGACCATGGTGCCCTTGCAGGAGGCACAACCTCCCAAAGGCTCAGCATGGGCCAAGCCCTTACCCTACTCGAGCCTAGCCCTCAGGGCAACGGCCCCCCCTCCGCACTCTTCTGAGCCAGCCCCCCTTCTAAAATGGGCAAGTCGGACTTTGCTGCCGACTTGGCTCTCATCATGGAGTTCTCCTCCATCGACCTTGCCGAGGTTCGCGTGCTTGCACAAAAACTTAGGCAAGCAAACTCCACCCTCGAAAAGCTGATTGCCCTTGAGGCGCACTCAGCTCTTCTCGCAGCCGTTAAAGCAGCTTCGTCCTTCTCCAAACCCTTTTAGGCCCCAAAATGGTTGTACAAAAGGAAAGGAAAAAACCGCGTTCGTTATCACTAGCGTTCTTCAACGCTGACGGTCTTTCAAGGCAGCGTTCTATTATCCAAGATTTCCTGAATAGGCACCAACTTGACATCTTGCTAGTGCAAGAGACTAATTTAAAGCCCGGTCATCGGGACCCTAAAATCCCTAACTATCAGATTGTTCGCAACGACAGACTGCTAGCCCAAAAGGGCGGCACTGTCATTTACTACAAGAAGGCTCTACATTGCATGCCTCTTGATCCCCCTTCTCTGTCCTACATAGAAGCCTCCATCTGCAGGCTAGCAATGACCGGGCATTCCTCGGTCATTATTGCATCCTGCTATGTCCCTCCCGGCAAGCCTCGCTCACCTCAATTCGAGAGTGACCTGCAAGCCCTTTTCAGTCTAGGTAGCTCCGTCATATTGGCGGGTGAATTCAATTCCAAAAACGTCATGTGGAATAGCACCAGGCAAACAACTAGAAAGCCTAGTGGAACCCCTTAATTTCGACATCATTGCCCCTAGGGGCATGACTCGCTTCCCTACTTCCACTCCTCCCGAGCTCCTTGAAATTGCTCTTTTCAAAAACGTAGCCCTTCGGCTACGTTACTTAATCGAAGTTATTCATGAGCTCGATTCCGATCATCGACCGGTAATGCTCTTACTCGGCCCTCCCACTGACCAGCCCCCTGCCACCAAGACTGTGGTAGAGTGGCATAAACTTGAGAAAGCCCTCAAGTCTGCGCACTCGACTGACCTAGATAGGATCCCTTCTGTCATTCTGACATCTGGTGATATTACGGTAGCGGTTGACGCCCTTACCACACATATCACAAACTCAGTCAGAGACTCATCAAAGCAGGTGCCCGTAGTGGATGACCACCGGGGCCCCTTGCCAGATGACATCAGACGGCTGATGACTGAAGCTAACGCCGCAGTTAGACTTCATAGTCGCTGCCCCACTAACGACAACCGAGTCTTAATGCGCTCCCTGCACCGTGAGGTGAGAGAGCGCATCAAAGAACATTGCAATCGTGAGTGGGAGAGCCTGCTCTCGGGGATCGAGCCTAGCCATCTGGCCTACTGGAGGTTAGCTCGCTCCATGAAAGCGGACGCTCTCGCTCCGATGTCTCCCCTTATCCGACCCAATCACCCGCCAGCATACGAAGACGAGGAAAAAGCCGACTTCCTGGCTGAAACCCTCGAATCTCAATGCTCGCCCAGTCTTGAACCCGTCGACCCTGTTCACCTCCATACGGTGAACAGCGAGGTTGACCGCTTAGCCACCCGACCCCCTACTTCCCCACTTAATCCGATCGAGCCCTCTGAAGTCTTTGACACTATCAAGGCCCTACACCCAAAGAAAGCCTCCGGCCCCGACGGCATTTCCAACAGAGTACTCAAGCAGTTCTCTGTTCCCCTTATCCATATCCTAGTCTGCATCTTCAATGCGGCTATGGAAACTTGCACTTTCCCTGATGCTTGGAAGGAAGCCAACGTTATTGGCATCCGAAAAACCAGCAAACAGGCAAACGATCCATCTAGTTATCGTCCCATTAGTCTACTTAATAGTCTAGGCAAGATATATGAGCGTCTTCTAATGAAGCGTCTCTGGGCTCATGTCAATGAGTTCAAACTCCTTCCCGACGAGCAGTTTGGCTTCCGTGCCCAACACTCATGCCCACAACAGGTGCTCCGCATAACGGAGCATGTCCTCTTCAATTGGCAAAGCACCTGGCCTTCAGATACTGGTGCCGTCTTCCTCGACGTAGCGAAAGCTTTCGACAAAGTCTGGCACAACGGCTTGATCTACAAGCTTTTCAAACTCGGAGTCCCAGACAGACTCGTGCTCATCATACGAGACTACCTACAAGGTCGCAGCTTTCGCTACACCGTGGAAGGCGCTCTCTCTAGTCCTAGACCAGTCAGAGCAGGAGTCCCTCAAGGCTCCGTTCTCGGCCCCCTCCTGTTCACGCTGTACACCAGCGATATCCCCCGCACTCCTCATGTGGAAATAGCCCTATACGCAGACGACACAGCCTTGTACACATCCAATCGGAATCCAGATCGGGTGGGTATAAGGCTGCAGGCTGCCCTTCATTCATTAGCCATTGGGTTCCGCAAGTGGCGGATCGAGGTAAACCCGTCGAAAAGTACAGCAGTGTACTTCTCACGGAGAAACCTCACTCCCAAACCGATCTCTCTATTTGGCCAGCCCATTCGCTGGGCCCCATCAGCCAAATATCTGGGTGTCATCCTCGATAGGCGTCTTTCCTTTAGGTTGCACATCACCAAGCAAAGTTCACCCTAGGACGATTGTCCTCACTTCTAGGCGCGAAAAGTAAAATGTCCCTTAAAAATAAGGTGACCCTTTACAAAGCGTGCATTCGTCCCATTATGACATACTCATCTGTAGTATTTGCCCACTCTCCTAAAGTTGGTGCCATTCAGATTATTCAAAATCGCTTCTTGCGAAAAGCCTCAGGCTCGCCCTGGTACTTTCGCAATAACGATTACATCGCGATATGAAATTAGATTCAATAGCCAAGTTCATGAAACTTGCTTCCAAGAGGTATTATGAACTTGCCTCCCAGCATCCGAACCCTTTGGTACATACCATTCCGGTCTACCCGTTGGATCCGCCCGCCAACAAAATCCTCCGTCGTCCGAGACACGTTCTCGGAGACCCGGATGACGAAATCACCTCCGCTAATGCGGAAGATGAGTCATCTATATCAGACAGAGCAACCACTTCACAGAAACACCGATCTCGCCGGCGAGGTCGACGAATCCCTTCAGTCGCCGCCTATACGAGGTACACACATGCACCCGGGCGTTTCTCTCCTATCCCCACCCCGGCAACTGCCCAAGCCGAGGCTCGTACCTAAGTGGTGCCCTTGCGCTAGTTGCCTAAATAACTTACTGGGCTGAGCGCCATCTGCGCTCGCCAAAAGTTCGGTTAAGCTGGCACGGCCTCAGAGGCCAACAGCGAGTTTAGTCCATCAGAAAAAAAAAGAAAAATTGTGATCATCAAGTACGCGATTTTATTACCTTGTAAACTAGTAACTAAGAAGAAAGTAAATACAGTCCACTTTTGCTAGGTACCGAGCCTATCATTTGAAGCCGGGGTAGGAACTCTACACATTGATATTGGATACTTTCAGACTGACATACTTAGTATATGAATTGTCCCCAAGTAAACAACCGCTATCGTTTGCAACGTTATTTAAGAGGAAATCTGGGCAGCGTTTCGCCCATACAAACGTAGTCCCCTGTTTCCTCTCTGGATAGTGATACTAGAGCAAATATTTTTTTACCATACAATCTACAAGTACCACGGTCATGTCTGTACGTTTAGTTTTTCTCCATAAATTAATTATTATAAGAACTAGGCACCTTCTAAAGTCACAGAAATTGCTAATTTTTACTGCCCCTTTTCAGACATCCAGCAAACAAATTTGACGAATATAAATAAAAAAAACGAAACGTACAAACATAGCCAAAGCCCTTTTTATTACATATTTGAAAAAAAAATCGGTCCAGTTTTGGAGGAGGAAACAGGGGACTACGAAATAGTGATTTCGTGTATTTTAAATAGGTATATTCAGTCCGACCTGCAGTTGTCTCTATCGCACGCACATAGGGCACAGCGCGACAGCAATAGATTTGTTAAATACCTATTTTCCAAATGTCTTGCTTCCCGGACTTCCTCTTAAGTGATTCAACTGTAGAGATATGTTATTATTATTAATAGAAATAATTGTATATTATTTCTATTAATAATTGTATATTATTTCTATTAATAAATTAGTAGCCGAAAAAAAACATACTTAAGGTAACAAATATAAGGTTTTCTGGAAGAACTCTTTTTAGGGTTAAGCTCACCTTTGTACATGACCTCTATTTCTGTATTTTTATATGTATTTTTTTGTGTTCAATAAAGAATAAAGAATACTTATATGTGTAAAGCAATTCGACGTTTGTACTTCTACGTTCTCAAACACTTTCCTGATAAACCTTTTGATTTTTCAGGATTTTGCCCTTTCCTAAACTTATTTATTCCTGTTATTCGAGTCAGGGTACTTTATAATAAGGCTTCGCACAGAACGCTTCCTTGGTCAGGTTACACCATCCCCGATGTAAATATACATGGACCTATAAAAATAAACGGTCTTTAACCAGTTGCGCAAAAAGAGGTTATCAAAAAAAGTCATCGCTTTTAAAAAGCTCTAAAGTATATGTATCTGCGCTAAATGCTTCGTTTGACGCACTGACTGGTAACAGGCGAACATATTTTCGAAAGGATTATTTTTCATGTTATAACAAGAGGCAGTATAAAGGTAGCCATATTTCATGCGGCCCTGGTGCTTTTTATACCTCCGGGACAATAGTGCGAACAGATAAAACTTGAACAGGGCGTGTACTGAAAAGGCTGGGTAAAAGGATTTTTTATTTGAATATAAGTGATGTAACGTTGCCCAAATAATTGTGGAATCTATGAAATATATTATAATCTATTCTTTGACAATGCCCCTGTACAGCAGATATAATCTTATTTATTTATTTAATACTTTCACACAAAACAGAATAGTGCTAGGAGGACTTAATGCTAATAGCATTATCTACCAGTCATCCTGGTCGTGCTAAAAGAAGATAAGTCGTGACACAGGAAAAAAGGTATTTCACAGCTAATTATAAATACTCGTAAAGACTCTAAATGACTAAATAAGAACATAATAAAAATGCCTAACATAATAATTATATTGTATATATAAATACAGTTAATCATAAGTATCTACATACTTATTAATCAGTATTTAGATGCATAAATGTAAATGAAATGTAAACGAAATGCTTGTCTGTTTCTGGCACCTCCAAAATTATGGTGCAATGAACTAGGTGCTTAGATAAATACATGTAATTAGTTAAGTACTAATAATGACGAAACGAAGTTAATGTGTCCCTACGGATTGAAAAAATGAGTATGAGTATAAACAATCTAGGCAAAAAGTAACTCTGGCTCTCTTTGTTGTTACATTTTCACGGTGTCTCAGGTATCACATGTAAAGGCTTTGTACACGTGGTTTGTCATTGAAAAGTAGCCTATATCTCATTGCAGGTCATAATATACCAAATTATACTCTATCGCATAAGCATTTTCAATTCAGCGACGCAATCCAGCCGTGTCTTTGGTACACTTCCACCTGGTAGTGATATGGGGCAATTAAATGTAAATATAAATAAAATAAATATTGCTGGACATTTCACACAGCGCTATCTAGCTCCAAACTAAGCAGAGCTTGTACTATGGGAACCAGATAACTCATAGAATACTTATATATATATATATATATTTTGTAAATACAATCTTATAATATATAGAAAAACAGCCAGACCCGGAACTAATATCTGTAGGTCATGCAAACATTTGTTCCGCGGCGGGAATCGAACCCACTACCTCCTGCGTCTCAGCCGGCTATTCGCCCACTGCGCCACGGAGGTCGCCATAAATTAAGCTGTCTATTGATCGTTTGCAGCGGTCTTTATTTGTTTCCACTGTTTATTCTGTATATATAGGCTGTTTGATTATATATGTACTCACATAAATGATAGGGGTTATTTTGATGAGCATAATAAATAAATATGTGAAATGTGTACCATAGAAATGTGAAATTTATTTTGGCATGAAAAACAAACATTTTATTAAACTTATGTTGTGCTGTTGCATCTAACCACTTACTGTATTAGTGACATCTCGAGATATCTCTTGTTGTTCCTTTATTTTTGGATGTCGATTGCAAGAGTAAGCAGTAGGTTTTATATCGAATTAATCACCTAAGCTTAGGTGATTTTCTTTAAAACTTGATAATATAACTAGTAGTTTTTAGTAGTTAGTTTTTCGAGAAGTTTTCGGAGAGTGTGCTGCGGAGCTTTTCAACCTAATCCCACCATCCCCATTCTATGATCGGACAACCAGACGCTCCGCGTTGCGCCACCGCTACATGGTAGACATACCTCCCATACGCACAAAGCGGTACTCTTCCACCTTTATTATGCGCACCGCCAAGGAGTGGAACGCCTTGCCTGAGTCTGTGTTTCCTGATAACTACAACCTAGGGATCTTCAAGTCACGAGTGAATAGGTTTCTTCTAGGCAAGCGTGTACCATCGTAGACTGCATCATCGCTTACCATCAGGCGAGATAGTGGTCAAACGCTAGCCTATAATTTATAAAAAAAAAAAGAAGTCTTTTTTTATGTTTTGAGAAACCGTCACTTGAATATCGTCAGTATATTACCAAACACCCTGTATAGTAAAAATTTCATAGAAATCGAACCGTTTAGTTGTGAAAACGTAGCAAACAGACGGAGAGACAGATCTAATTTTAAATTTATAATATTTGATTACATAACAGATCAGCATCCAGCACAACCCTACTAAATACAAAGTTAATTTGGCAAAGGTAGGCCCACTTCAGCGTTTTTGTAATGTCTATTGACACAGAACTTTTTACTTATGCACGCGGGTCGCTGGAAATTGTACAACTCTCTGCTACGCCTTTTTGTACTCATATTTTGGTACACACATAAACTTAGGGTAAACATGAGTTGGTTTATTGTTGTGGAATAAATTAACTACAGGGATGTGGTACTTGAATGAATAAAAACTTAGCGGAGCGAAACGCAAAACTTTCCCTGACTTAGACTGACTGAAACCTCGTGGTTATATTCAGGGCCTACACATTGTGTAACGGAAAAATTATAATAACAGAAAATATTTTTCTGTGAGTTAGTGCAAAATATTTGCGTGTAGCTATTAGTAAACTCTTGATCCTCTGATACTGATTTTTGACACAGGGTTGATGCGAGGACATTAACCCTCAAACAAGAATTTACTAATAGCCACACGCAAATATTTTGCACTAGCTCACACAAAAATATTTTCTCTGGCAACAGAAGACACTTACGAGGCGATTCTCTGTTATAACAAAATTAGGTTAAAACAAAAAGGGAAGATACGGCACAAGCGTCTCGCAAGTGGACAGCTCAAATTAGGTTCATGCACACAATTTCGCTTCAGTCACAATCAGACTATGGATCTTTTTATAACCCGTGTAAGTAAAAAACACAACAATAAAATTTGTTTTCCCTGAAACAGGACGGCTTTATACAATAAAAGTGTATGGCATGTATGGCATGGCTGTGCGTTTGTACAATCATCTCCCAAAGAGTGTGCTAGATGCTGCTAGTTTAAATTTATATAAGTTAAAATTAAAAAAGCTATTAATAGTAAAAGTATACTATAGTTTTAATGATTACCCAGCCGATGACAATTTTGAATGACCCATTTTTATTTATTCTTTTGTTTTAATTTTAATTTGACTAATATTATTAATAATATGTCTGTACCTACATAAAAGCTGTAGGTACCTACACCTTGTTTATTACCCATATTATGCAATAAATACAATTTGATTGATCGATTGATTGACTAACTACGACGACTCGGCACCGCAACTGACACTTGATTCTCTCTCGCTTGCACTAAACATAGGCGCTTCGCTCTGTCTCGCTCACCGGATTGACACTCCACGTAATAACGTGATCTAACTTTATAAACGTGTGCGTGAGATTATCTATGTAGCGCAGTAGGGCCTAGTTTGACTATTAGCAATTTAAGCGCGTACCGTATCTTCCCTTTTTGTTTTAATCTAAGGTTATAGGCGATGGTTACCACTTAACATCAGGTGGGTTGTTCCATCTTCATATATAAAAAAAATGTTGTTGCGTCTCTTGATTCAACTACTACTTTTTCAAACTAAGCTTTGAGAGGCCAAATAATTACCCGCGTAACTAATAAGCTCGCTGTATCTTTGGAATGTTTTTCATATTTTCCATTAACAGGCAGTGTCAATGTCAAATCCTCGATAAAGACAAAACATGGAACAACTTTTCCAAGGATAATCCAAGTTTAATAACTAATGGTAAGAAACCTTAAAAGCTGCAGTTTATTGTTCTCTCGCGAATCGCTCCATTTAGTGAATTAAAGAAATCGATTGGAAGCTAAAGTGTTCTAGCGCATTAAAATTTAGAAATTCATTGTGTGGCCCGAGGCAATCGCGCGTGATATTGCTAGTTACAATTTATTTGCGTATTTGCGCACAGGGTCGAAACTAGGGTAGCTTCTTAGAACGGGGATTTGCCTGCTTATCATTCCTTATCATAATAGCATTAAATATTTACACCTGAGATTGTCTGTGTCGTGGGCTGACTGAGATACAAAAGATTGCGGGTTAAATTTTCCTACACAAATTTTTGCATGATATGAAAATAATTGTTTCCGGCTGGGTGATACCATGGTCCTCGTCAGAGAATATTAGCATGGGGACAGTGCTATGTATGTGATTTGTGGGTGTTATTTTGTTAAAAAATATTTATGTAGCCATGTGTTCAGTATCTATTGAATTGCTTCTTCCGCGTGACCAAGATGCAAGGGTGAAAATATGGAAGTCTCGCCAGCTTACGTATTTGACCCATTTGGGGGTGGAGGTCCTAGGACCAAGGAGTACCGGGGCCTAAAACATTTTCAAAATGTTTTCTTGACTGTTATTAATCTAACTGTTAATAAAAAAAATTAAGGGTGAAATGATGAAGAAAAGAATGGATTTTTACTGAATACTTTTGGTAGAAACCGACCGGAAAGTATTTAATATGCGCGGACAAAGTCACGGGTACGCAGCTAGTTATAACAAGCAATTTATAACCTAGTTACGGCCCTGTATGTTTATACGGTTCATTACAAGTGTTTAGAACTTAAAGCGAGGATTCCGACTTACATTACTTAAAGACAAAACTTTCCGAACTGATAAAATGTTATTGCTAAGCAAATATTTGGAGGATAGTATTTAGGTGCATTTGCTGGAAAATCTTCTAATTCTAATTCTATGGTGGAGGGAATAAGATCAACACTGACGTGGGACGTCGTTGGGGTGTATATTGTTCATTACCATCCTTCTAACCTGACTCCAGCCATCCTAGCTCCTTGAAGTAACGGAACAGGATTTTGGGTTGATGGATGCAGCTTTCCAAGATCCCAGTGGATGTTGTGGTGTTAGCGGATGAGGATTCGATGAGCTCCTACAGACCTGTTCTCAGCCTGATATCGCTTGTGGCCGTACAGTGAAGCATCACGTGCTCCACCGCCTCTTCTTCCTGAAAACATGCGTGACAAAGCCCACTGTCCGTGGCCTCGGTCTTCAAGAGGTGATGGTTAAGTTCGAAGTGTCCTATGATCCCACCCTCATCCTTAGATCCTCGCGTTTCATTTTTAGCAGGGTATTTTTTGTTTTTCGATTCTTTGTAGGGAACATTGTGTTTGTTTGCTTGCAGTCGGCTCTGCGTGCCCAGACTTTTTGGTGCTGCTTTTCAGAGTTAATCCTCAGCCTATTTTTGATTTCCGCCGTTGGTGGATTGGAGAGGTTGTTATCATTTGTGTTTGGTGTACTCCTTCTCTTGCTAGGGGGTCTGCCTTGTTGTTCTCTAGAAAGAAGGAGGAGGTCCTCTTGGAAAACCTTAAGCAAACTCTAGTTATTTTAATGAGTTTTATTGAGTTCGCCATCTAAAATAGCCTGTGTTATTTTACTTATATCTTTTCTAAGTTTTATTTTCAATTAAACCATAAACAAGACTGAAGAGGTTGACATAAAATAAAGGGATGTTATACCATAAAAGTAAATGATCCGTCTTTTTACAGACGTAGACGACCTCCGTGGTGCAGTGGGCGAATAGCCGGCTGAGACGCAGGAGGTAGCGGGTTCAATTCCCGCCGCGGAACAAATGTTTGCATGATCTACAGATATTTGTTCCGGGTCTGGTTGTTTCTCTATATATTATAAGTATGTATTTACAAAAAAAATGTATATAAGTATCATATCAATTATCTGGTTCCCATAGTACAAGCTCTGCTTAGTTTGGGGCTAGATAGCGCTATGTGAAATGTCCAGCAATATTTATTTATTTATTTTATTTAGACACAGCTAGACTAGTTTACTTCACCTACCTATCTAGGTAATTATTTATGTTTTATCCTGCTTACATAGGTATTTATTGTAACACCGCCTCCTCTCACGTTTTGTCAATCCAGTCAGAGGAGATTGCTTTGAGCGATAAGGCTACCCATTGTACCACTACGTATTAGTCTTTAAGTTTTCTAGGTAAAGTTATTGTAAGTTGGTGTAACAATGAATAATTATCTATCTATGTACTTCCATAGCATTATGTCATACGGAATACTGCTGTGGGGGAATGCTGCAGATATAAACACCGTTTTTGTGCTGCAGAAGAGGGCTGTTCGTGCAATTTATAATATGGGCCCCAGAGAATCATTACGCCCTAAGTTAAAAAAAAAATATGACATTCCCTTGTTAATACATCTATGAAAATCTGATGTATGTTCACAAGAATATTAATTTGTTTAAGAATAAGTTTATTGTTGAATAATTACTTTTTCAAAACAAGCTTTTATAAAATTCTTAATTAGAACCGCAAGTAGATTCAAATGAGCCCAAACACTAGTAGCCCATTACAATCTATTCAGAAGTTCCATTGTCTAACATCCGCCTCCATCATGAGATCACCTCCATGGTACTATATTATTGCATTGTCACCAAAGTCAAATGTGTATTCGAAATTTCAATGCGTATACAATGTTTCGTGTCTGTGCTGTGTTGACCGTTGAAGAGTTCCTTCTTGGAAGTCGATCCTGAGTGCAGCATTCGTCATGGTGGAACTTAGATCCACACACGTTTTGGAGACGATGTGGTCGCGCACCGTGAAGTTCCAGAGGAATCTCCTCCCGCGAACACTTTGCTTGTGAAATGGTCTCCCTGCCGAGGTTTTCTCCAGGGACTACAATATAGATTAGATTAGATCAGATAATTTCTTTAATTCACACCATTATACATATACATATAAAAGAAAATACACTTTTAAATCATAGATACAATGGGCGGCCTTATCACTAAAAGCCATCTCATCCAGGCAACCTTTGGACGGACAGGATCTATGTGAACAAATAAGGATGGCGGCGTATATCAGATATTATTAAAAAAAGTATATATTACAATTTATAAAAAAAAATATAGATAATATAAAATAAAATGTATTATTATTATAATATAATCATACAACTACATAAATATTAATAGAATGATACATAAAATATATAGTGTCATACCTACATACATAATTTTTTTTTCACTAGCCTACATTTTCCCACTGCTGGGCAAAGGCCTCCCTCAACTCCTTCCACCTATCACGATCCTTGGCAGATTCCCACCACTCCTTCTCGAATCTATTGATGTCGTCACGCCAACGCTTTCGCGGCCGACCCCGACGTCGCTGTCCATCTTCTGGTACCCAATCTGTTACAATGTTGGCCCATTTCTCCGGAAGCATGCGACATACATAAATTATAAAAAATTATAAATAAATAAATAGCCTAGTGAGCGATGGATGACAGAAAGTGTTGTCTGTCCAAGTTTTTAAAGATAGGGAGAGATTTAGCGTGACGAATTGAGACAGGTAGGGCATTCCTGAGCCTGGTAGCCTACAGGGTAAAAGAGGTACTATAAAATACTGAGGTATGATGGGGAGTTTTTAATTGAAGGGTTTCAGAGGAATGTAAAGATCGAGAGTTGGAAAGGTGAAGAAAGTCAAAGCGTTCTTTGAGGTAGGACGGAGTAGAAGGGATAATAATATAGGGATAATATAGTGTTCTCAAAAAAGGGTATTTTGAAAATTTTACAGGGTCTTTAGTGTTACAAACGTCCATAGGCTACGGTAACCGCTTACCGTCAGGTGGGCCGTATGCTTTTTTTCTACATTAGTAGTATAGAAAAAAAAGTATATTTATCGTTGGGGATAAAACAAGAAACAATCTGGAAATTGACAATTTCTTTAAAACGTCCCTCCTCTTTTGCTTCTGCCCGCTTCCAACCGAATTTAATTAAAATCTTTATTAAGCAGCCACTGTTTTCAATCTAACCTAGTTTCTTGTCTCGTTATCTGACAGGACTTAATTTCTTATCGACACTACTTTTAAGTTTTGCCTTTATTATTGATGGATTTAAAATAAACCACGTTATTTGATCTTCGGTTGATCTCTTTAATTTAAATTGGAGTTCTGGAGTTTTATTAATTGAGGGATTTTAAAAGGTTTGAGAAAGTCTGCGAAGTTTTAAGATTTTTTGGATTCCGTGGTCAAACTGATCTAATCCCGCCATCTCCCTTCCATCAAAAGATAAGCAGGCGCACGGCTCCATACCATCCGTGCCTAGCTGATATACCACCCATTTGCACACACCGTTTTGGTTCTACGTTCTTGATGCGTACAGCTAAGGTATGGAACACTTTACCGTCGTCTGTTTTTCCTAAAGAAAAAGTACAATCCGGTTTTATTTAAGGTAAAAGTGAATAGGTTTCTTCTAGATTTTCGTGCTTCATCTTAGACCACATCATCGCTTACCACCAGGTGAGATTGTGGTCAAACGAAGATTATCCAGTTAAAAAAAAATCCCTCTTTTTGCGTCAGAGGTTGCCCTATCAAAAAAGTTAGAAATAAATAATTCTTTATCAAAGAAAGTACTGAAATTATAAAGTAAAATTAATTTCAGAACGGACTTTTATATTTCCCTTGTTTTTGCGAATATTTTCTTAATGTGGAATTGATTTCTAATTGAATCTCAATTTGAAAAATTTCCCAGCGTAGGTTGCCCTTTGATAGAACAAGGCTTAAGTGGTCCCTCCTCTTGGAATATTTATAAAAGGTGTTGTGATTTAAGCTTGCTCTGGCCGAAGACTCTTTAATTACTTTAAAAACCAACAATCTTTTTATAAAAGGAATTGTGTAAATTGTTTCAATCTTCAAAGAATAATCAAGAAGTTTCTCGAACGTCCACAAAAGCCTTAAAATTGCATCTAATTACAAAAATAAAAAAGTAAATTAAAAACCCGGAGTCAAGATCTCAAGAGGCACTGCAGTGACGTTGCGTTTTTACGGCAAAAAGCTGTGTCTACGTTTTTGCGAGGAACTTAAGGAAATAAAATCACAGACAGACCACAGAATGCTCCTGGCATTTCTCCAAACAAAGCGCGAGTAGGATAGCTTGTTGATTTTACTCATGTACTTCAATTTACTTTGATTTGAGCATTCATAGACCGATCGTAGAATTCATAGACACTTCGTAGCACTCGTAGACACTACGTAGCAATATCATAGCTGGTAGATATTTTTTAATACTATTTCCTCCGTGTGCTGCATACAAATTAGACATTATTATAATGTCCATAAAAAATGACAATGTTATTATGTCCAGCAACATTTATTCATTTATTGATGCGTGCTTGAATTACATAAACATTTTTTTTTTCTATTATTCGTGTTGAAACTGGGTAAAATCTAAATTAGACTATGATATCCTGATTCATCTTAGTCGAGCTCTGAAATACGGGCTTGACCAGTGCAGTACTTTATATCATGGGTGAAGTCACACGTTACTATTATATTATTTCAATGCTACATAATTAAATTAAATTAAATAGTCATTTATTTCAGATATCCATGATCCATATGTTAAAAGTATAAAGGTTCTTATAAACAAACTATGTTAGTAAATTTAAGTGAAAAATTACATTATATTATAATGATATTAAAATTAAATCAAAATTATATTTATATTAAATTAAAATTAAATTGAAATTGTATCAAAATTAAATCAAATCAAAATTAAATTTAAAAATCTGTGTTGGTTTCTATGTACATTAAATAAATAAATAAAATAATAAACACAGAAAATAAAACATAAATAAATAAAACATAAATAAAATAAAACATAAATAAAATAAAACATAAATAAAACAAGAATCATGTTTAGTATATATTATTTTATTAATATTATATATGTAACTGACATTGTAATATATTTTTAACATGCCAATGTTATGCAATATGATAATATGTAATGATACACTCCAAATGATTCAAAACACATAAATTTGCTAACAAAATGTAAGCTTGATAACGATATCGATCACCATGTCATCGGTCAGAGGGAAAACAAAGCGGAACATACAAAAAAAGTGGCAAAAAAGCAGACTACACTACATATACTTATATACAGAGGTGTCAACAACAGTCAGTGTCAGTAGGCAGTGACAGGTGTCGGTAACAGTATCGCGAGTTCAATGGTTTTTGCTCATCTCAAAAAATGCTCAACGCGCCTAAAGAAGTTTTCACTTCAATAAAAATGTTATAGTATGGTGAATAAATTAATACTGTGCTCACAAAATCTAATAATTTAATATACTTAATTTATGTATTTCGTAGTGAGTAAGCTGTGCATGTAAGGCTGTGTCCAGAACCTCTTCGCTCATTACTGCAATGCATTCTAATGAGTGTCACCGCATTTGGACCGTTTGTTATAATGGAGCGCTTTGATTGGAATCTCCTTTGTCACCGGATTTGGCAAGCGACTTGCTTGTAGCTCGATTAACATACCATCTACATATAAGCTATTACATAAATTTTTATTAGGAGTGCATAATTTAGAATAAGAAGCATTAAGAAATAAACATTTTTGTGTCTTAACCCATCTAGGATCACACCAATACATTTCTATGGTTGTTAGGCTTGAGTGATAAGTTTAATGGTATTAAGTATAGAATAAAGAAAGTAGATTCCAGAAAAGGTATTACGGCAGTTTGCGTTGCCCTCGACTTGACTGTTTGGAATACACATTTTTTCCCCTAACCTGTGCTCTCCCATTGATGTACAAAGGTCTCCCTCAATTTGTTCCACCCCTCACGATCCCTGGCCAACTCTACCTCTTTTTTCCATCTTGTAGGTAGGGGCATGATCCCATTGCTATAGAAATTTTGGGGCTTCTGATCAAAATACCGCGACAAGTGGTTTTGGCAGTCCTCTCGTGATGTTAACCTGACACTGCCTAAAGAATTCTGAAGAGACCGAAACAGGTGGAAATCTGAAGGTGCAAGGTCAGGACTATACGGCGGATGCATTAACACCTCCCAGCCAAACTCTCTTAATTTTTGCTGAGTGGCTAAAGATGTGTGAGATCTAGCGTTCAAATTCAAAATTCAAATTCATCATCAAAGCGTTATCATGATGAAAAACCACACCCCTTCTGTTGATTAATTCCGGCCGCTTTCTCTCAACTTCTCGCTTTAATGTCATCGGTTGTTCGCAGTAAAGTTCAGAATCGATGGTCCTGCCTGATGGTAACAGCTCATAATGAATAATGCCCTTCCAAACCCACCACACACACAGCATCACCTTGTTGCGAGTTAACCCGGGTTTTGCCACAGTCTGTGAAGACTGACCAGCCTTTGACCACGACCTTTTCGCACGTTCTTGTCGTACGTGATCCACTTTTCATCACCAGTCATCAGCAAATTTGTGCTACTCTCACAGACACTGCACTAGGTCCATAAACATCGCAAATTTTTTTCGCGGCTTGCGTTGCATTTTTACCTTTTTTGTAGTAAAATTTTAAAATGTATCGAATTTCTTCATTAGATTCACTCATCTTTACAGTACGAAAAACAAATAAAAATCACACATTTTCCTAATTTGAATTTGGAATTATCTTCCTTAAAATTTAAACTTTGAATGATACCAAAATCAGCCAGATACAAATAGTATAGCCAAAGAGATTT